>BSBN01000063.1:0-2500000 GCA_027924645.1 Cunninghamia lanceolata
GAGAGAGACTTACAAGCTTTTATTGTCTAACGTACTAGGTTTGTAAGTTCTTAGCCTAAGGGCATGGTTCCCCTATTTGAAGAGATCTTTCCATCTTGTTCAATATCCTTTTTGGAGTATCCTTTTATAATGTTATTTACTTTCAACATTTCATTTCTATACTTTAGCATAACTTATCACCTAGTGTCATTAGTTTACTAAAGTGTGGGTAAAGTGTCCATTCCCTTATAATTCATGTTATATATTTGGCTTGCTTTAGTGTCCATTCCCTTAGCATGTTTTAGGGATGATTTTAGCCTAGCCTTAGCCTTTTCCTTCACCAGACTGTTGATCTTGATTCTTCTCCTTGATTAGAGAACACATGCTAAATTTTGAGTGATTTCGCAAGGACACTAGCATGACGTGTGGATGTTTGCATGATGCACTAGTGTCCCATGAGTTTCTAAAATTTAAATGTTGTTTCCCACCTAGCTACCTGTTGTCACCTACTATAACACTCATTTGTTAGAAAAATGCCTTCAACATTTGAATCTGACCCTTAAGCTTCACTACAAGCCTTATGTACAAATATGTTTTTAATATCTATCAAACAATCTCATTCTCGTCTTCTCTTGGCTATGCTTGGATGGACATATCTCCGTTATTGAAGCTACATGCTACTGAAATAACACCATTGACAAAAATCTCTTAAGGATTTACATTGTTGCACTATCATTGATTCCTACAAAGAGCTCACCTCTTCTCTTATACATCATGTGCTGGTAATATTGTTCTTACTTATATTTTAAATAATATTGCTAGAATATTTCTATTGCATTTCTATTCTCTATTGGAAAAAATATTGGTGTCCATCACAACCCTTTTATCCTACCATAAACACACTAGACTAGGTATTAATACCCTACAGATTTATTTTATTGTTGTTATTCTTAGTTCCTAGACACACTTAGGCTAAGAGAACACACTATTTTTAATGTATTTATCATTGGCTATTTGTGGAGGTCGAAAGACCAACATATGGGCTTGACCACTCTTGGAAAGCTCCCAAGTAATCCTTAATATTTTTTGGTGTCCTCAACTACAGGTATTTGGGAGATATTCAACCACATAGAGGTTTGCTTATAGGTTCAAAATGTGGTGAAAATTTTGAGTTTTGTAACTTTTTTGGATGACAGTGTGAGACTAGGACAACAACAGGTAATTTGGACTAAAATGCATCGTGCAAACATCACACACCGTAATAACGTTCAAGGTACTGATATTCATATTTTAGTGCTAGGTACCTTTCTTCCTACTCTGTACAATTCTGAATCTGGTTTTTTAATTTTGTATTTCAAACTCTTGTAAATTAGAATTCTTTCAACCCAACCCACACAATTAATGTAATGTAATGTAAAAGTTAACAATAGCTTAGTTTCTATATTACATCTCTTAAAATTTGGATCCCATTTATTACTAATGCATATCATTTTCCATGATTACAAGATCATGTATGGTTTCCATGCTTATCCTTACAAGTTTGCACTAGTCCATGATTATATTTCATATGCTTCACATGATTATATTTCATATGCTTCACATGATTATATTTAGCTCTTTGATCCCATATATTACTAATAGCTATCTTTTTCCATAGTTACAAGATCATCTACGACTTTCATGCTTATCTTATATACATTTTAAACTAACCCAATTTGCTCATGTTATGCTTATATCTTAGGCTTACATGATTATGAGGGTCATGATTTTCATTATCTGACATCTCACCTTTGCTTGATCTTGTAGGATACCTTTATCTAGCACTTCATAGCTATACACACACATGCATACATATACATATACATATACATTTGATATGCATATATACATATATACATACACATACATATCTTACCCTATTAGGGGCATATTCTTGGATATAATTTATGGTACTTTCATGAGCATAGCTTATTACATTTTGGGTGTTATATAGTTCATTGTCTTTTCCATGATCACTAACCTTTATTGGGTTTATCTTATTGTATTGACTACTAGATCCTCCAATCTATTTGCATCCTTTGTATGAAATTAATTAGAGGGGTCATGTGAGATCACTAGCATTCCTCTTTTCTAAGCATAATTGCAAGATCACCACATGATTCAAGGATATCAAGCTATAATATTACATCTCTTTCGGTGCCTCATGACCCTATCTAGCCATGTTGTTGCTTCATGGAAAATATCTCTATTCCTATATTTCTTTTTTATTGTGGATAGAAAATTATTATTGTAAATTCTTATGTGATGCTAATCCTTGCCTTCATTATTTTGTAGGTTTTTCAAGATGGAACACTCATTCAAGGGAACAAGTACCAATACAAAATCTTCTTTTGTATAAATGTATCCTTTTTATGAGTGTATTTGCATTTAATTTCCTATTAGCTTCTTGTATTTACTTTGGCATGCATTCTCATGATGATTTATATACACGTCAAATTGGGAGAAAAATGTAACATGCAAAAAAGTGTATACCCATGCCCTTTTCCCTTATGTTTTAGGTCCACTTTGATTAGAGTGATGTTATGCAATAATAAGCATGAAAATGGTACATTTTTAGTTGAGAGTGGGCACAAAACCTAATCATTATCCATTCCTATCTACACTCTTTCCAAAATACTAGTCATGATCCTCAGCTTTACCCACTTCTTGTCGTAAACTAGACATGCAGTTGTGAAACTAATCTTGATCACAGTTTTCAAACTTTTAGAAATTACCCCTTTTATCTTAAAATTTCAATTTCAATTTGTGGCCATCTTTATTTATCTTTATGGCCATTGTTTGTTGACTCAAAATAGAAAACATTTCATTTGTGACTCTTGGTCTTGTATTTAAAGAAATAGACCTTGGTCATTTTAGAGATCAAGTCTTAGATCAATAAATAATCTAATATCTCATACTGTCATTACTACTTCCATGCATTAAATTAGGAGTATATTATCAAAATAAAGCATCTTGCATGTTTAAGAGTGTTATCTTTGATCTTTTATTTAGTTGTTGACTTGGTATCCTTACATGGTTTAACACAAGGGAAACAAGGTATATTTTAAGAAATGACCTCTTGAAAATTCTATAGAAAACTTAACGAATCCACTACAAAAAGCATAAAATCCTAGGCAATTTTTTCATATTGGAAATCAAATTTTAGAGTGGATGAAAATATTTTTTCTTTGTACCATTTTTTTTGCAATTTAGTAACTAATTTTTCTATTAATATATAAATTTTATGGTGTTAAATAATGTCTAACTTTCTATCAATATATAACTTTTAAATTAAGGTGTTGAAATGGGGTGAGTATAGAAAATAAAAAATAAGTCCTAATAGAATGGAGAGGATTAGGGCCCAAATCTTTATATTCAAGAGGATGATATGCACATTCATCTTTAAAAAAAATTAACTTAGGCTATTTTGTTTTCAAGGATCAATGTAAATATATCAAATGTGGGGGAATTGGACACTTCTAAAAAACCAAAAATAACTAAATTTATGGGATAGAAATGTTAAAATAGCCACTAAAAATTCCTTGGAGGGAAGTAGTTATCCCTACCATGTGTAAACCAGAAAGCACAAGAACTAGTATTAATGCAAGAAAAGGCTAAGAACATCAAGATGAATTAAAAGTGACATTCTAAAAAGTAATTGAGATTGGATCCACATGCACATATCAATTCCATGTGTTAGATTAGATCCACATTTGCAGGATCAAATCCATAATCACAAAATTGATCTGGAGCAACATATAGGTCATTAATTAATTCTAAAGCATTTGTTTGAGCATCACCAATATTCCTACATATTTGGTGAATCAACATTTGACATCTAGCACAATTTCCTAGCTAAACACTTTTTTAAATTTTTTTTCAAAAGATCTACTTATTTAGCATTCCCAACTATAACGAGCTTTCTCACCACTACTATTTAAAACACACAAAGTACTTGAATTTATCTAAAAAATGATACAATTTTAAATTTAATAGAAGAACAAAAAGATTTACATTTCAAAAATAAAGGTATCATCATTGCATCACTACATCATCATCGCCATCATGATACATGTTCATAAATAATTTAATAGTAAGATACAAAACTAGGTTAGGACTGCTATCCCCATAATCCACCAATATACATCAATTATACAAATTGAACATTCATTACAATTGTAGATCAGGGAAAATCAAGGGAAAACATTGAATCATCAATAGCAACCACAAATCTTTCTAAATTCAAGCCATAAAGACCCTAATCTAATAATGAAGCACAAGATGACAATAGAAATCAAATGATAAAGCCCTAATATCTAAATTCCTATGCCAAAGTTGATTCTCCTCCATTGCTCTTCTCCATTTTGCTTTGTTTGCTCTCAAATTTGTAGCATGCAAGATATGTGATAAGATCAATATGGATGTATGATAGCAAGATCTCAAGATGATATGAGTGATAGCAAAATATTGAAGATTGTGGTTGTGGTTAACCTTGAAATGGAGATGAAGGCTTGATTTTATAGAGGACTTGGATTTGAATGAAGGGTGAGGATTGAAAGGTGAATTGTGTGATGTGGATGACTAAGATTAAGAGACAATTTAATTCAAGGCCACTTCATTTAATAAAAGGTAGTGGTGTTACAACTTTTTAAAATGAAGGTGGTAGTGTGACACATAATTCAAATAAAAAATTACTTCAATTATGAGAGAGGGACATGTGTTGTGATGAGAATAAAGGTGAGGGTTAATTTAAATAAATATTTTTATTTATTTAAATTGGATGATGGAGGAAATGGAAAATTATTAAATAATTGAAAACCATTATTTAATAATGTAGGAAAATGGATGATGACTGATTAAATAATTAAAAATAATTATTTAATTATAGAAAGGAAGAGGAAAAGTGGAGATGAATAATTAAATAAATAAGAATTTATTTAATTATAGATTAGAAAGAGATAATTATTTAAGAAGAATAAAGAGAAAGTGAATTAATTAAATAATTCAAAATTATTTAATTTAATAGAAGAATATGACATTAGGAAATAATTAGTGTGAAAATGTTACTCACAGACTCAGGCCATTTTTAAGTGTCTCCAACAATAAATTTGACCTCTAATCACACTCTTTTCATTTGAGTGCAAGTAATCTAGTTGTACAACTGTAGGAGGAAGAGCATCATCCAAACGCTTTACCTCCAACCATAGACCGATGGTCCCCCACACACCTTCGTACTAAAAGTGGCCCTACCCTTCATCGAGGGTGGTAGATGGTGATATTTATAGTAGAACCATTCTAAGAACCGAGTGCAAATATAAGATGTACGCACCTATCACATGAAGCCTATCATGAACCTCTAGATCCCCTTTAGCTAACATGATATGTGACTAACATGGACTCTATGGTACAATGAACTGATGATGTATATAGCTATAACATCACTTTGGCCAAAGCATTCATTTATCAGTAGCATAAATGCATGTCATCCATTCACAACACTACTATCTCTTGCTTGACTCACCCACAAGATTGTACAATAATAATGAATACATAAAATAGAAACACAAATCGACACACAAGGTTGAAAACATAATTTCACTAAACTCTCGGCATATCTTTCCTTTGAGATGGTCCTATTGATTATGAGTATCAAAGATTAATAATCTATTGCAAGCCAAATAATATTATAACACAAGTATAGAATATCACATAATTTAACTGTCGAATATCTACTCCTAGCATACCTTGAATGTGAGTATCATTTTCAAGCAAATCAAAGTGTCAATACCATTAAACTCTCTTTCTATAGACCTTATTATCTTTCTCACTATTTTTCCAAAATAAGCCTTCAACTATAATCATAAGTACAATCAACATATATATGGTCGAGTTTTAATCTCCTAATATTCCCTACTCGAAATGGGTTATTTCAATGATGTCGAACATAGAGGTTAACTGTTGTTTCTAAACTCTTGGTATTCTTTACCTTGGAGAAAGCTCTAATTATACCAAGTATATAAATATCTATAGTTTCTTAGCTCCTTGTATGTCCATACCCTTGGGAAGGTTTAACACATGCTATACATGCAAAACATAAGGTTAGCTAGGTTTCCATTTCCCCGATTCACCTATTGCCTTAGAATTGGATTATAATCATACAAGAATAACTCTAGTTCACATATGAGAATCTATACCCTCATAGCATCATTGACACTTCAATAATATATTGATATTATTAATAAAACATTAACACTACAATTAATGTTATCTTGGTATAACAAAGGTATGTGGCGTCCTAAATAATCCTTAAAGATCAATACAAAGTTAATAACTTGTCACATTCTCTAGTTTATTACCCATTACCATAGCTAGATAGAACTAACCATTGCCAAAGAAACATACAATATACTTCTCCTCTTAAAGGATAGTCTTACACTTGTAGCGAATCATATACATCAACAAACAACCCAACACCATTTTGAGTGGCAATTTGGTGTAAAACATATGATCTTTATGCAACTTTAATGACTTGACAAATAGATAGAAATTTTGTTCTTCAGGAATGTTTATGCAAGGCATGGTGTACCTCATCAACTCATTTCAAACTGTGATTAGAATACCCTAAACAACATTTGGAAGGAATTATTTAAGATAACTAATATAACATTTGATATGTCAGGTAGAATTTGTTAATATGCAAATGATCTTGCCTTATCACAGTAAACTAAATCTGCCTTATTTTTATTTTATCAATTTAGGCATACCAAACTTGTATGTTTATGTATATTCACTATATAGTCAACTTAGATATATATACTTATAAGTATGATTATGAAGTGATAAATATCAGGTCATAATCATACTTTATAAGTTACAAACTCTTCTAGGATTAGAACTTCAATTATATAACATCTAAAAATGTGTAAACAAATAAAAATGGATATTCATTATGGTTTCCCAGTTACAATGTTATTCAAGAAGGCTTGGATAATTGATTTAGTATATATTCTTTCCTTAATCCAAGTCTCTGTTTTATATTTTTCTACATGTAAGGATTTACCCAACCATGGACTTTCTTTCTCTTTTTCAGCACAATGGTATAACTTCTCAACTTCTCTTGAAACATTTAAGTTATTACTGATCATTGAGGAAGGATACTAACGTACTTAATTTTGTTTGCAGGTATAATGTATACAGAGTATAATAAGATGCCATAGATAAACTTAAACCTATATATGTGTACTACATTATAAGGATAATAACTTTTCTATTTTTCCATATTTCTGATCCATAGTTGACTTTACAATTTCCCTGTCATAATAAACTTACTATTATCAGTTACAGGATATAGTTTTCTAATGCCTCTGACTGTATTTGTAGGTTAAAATAAATAGAGTATATATATTTTTATTTTCTAATACTCAAAATGAAAGAGACTTTCAGTTTTCAAGTGGCGACTAAGGCTTAGAAGAATTGTTGTTTAATGACAATTTTAAAAATTACAATAATTGTCTATGTCGACCCTATATTGGGACTTTCTATTTGGATAAACATTCCTCCATTGACCTTTACATATCGGCCCTTTAAGCCTCTTTTGACATAGAAAAACAATTTTTGTTGGTCTATATATTATCGACCCTAATAGAGTATTCATTACAGTCTATTATAGCTGCTAAATTATGATGAAATTGACCTGAATAAGGCTATGAAATTGGAAATGCTTCTTATATGTAAAATAAGAGACTCTCTATAATAAATACAAGAGAGAAAAGTTTGGTTCAATCCCAATAACCATTCTATAAAAAATGGAGTATAATCAAAACTAAAATAGAGGAACAAAACCTACCCTATATTCATTATCAAATGATTCTGGAAACAATTTTAAAAAACCTTTAAACTACTTATGCGTAGTAGGGTTTTCTGTATGCAATAAAACTTATTTACTTTCATTCTATTGGGAGATTCAACCTATAGAAATGTTGTCCTATTTTAGTCATCTTGACTCAAATAGTCCTTCCTCAAAAGGCCCTTTGCCCTTGTCCCTTTGTGCATAACCCATCAAATATAACCGATTTGAAATCACCTTTAATGGGTTCCCCATCTTCAAAAATTCCCCAAAATCGCTAAGTCCAAAAATCTTAAGTGTTCTAAGTGTTTTCCTTTAGAAATTATTTGCCTTTCGGTAGGTTTGCAAGTTCACAAACCTATCGAAAAGCCAAAAAAGGGCTTTCCCTTAGTCTTTTTTAGCATTTCAATGAAATGCCAAATTGACGAACTAGTTTAACATTTCACTAAAATGCTAAAACATCACTAAGGGAAGTGCTTAGAATACCTTTGTTTTGATAGTTCAGTGGAAGGATGAATAGTTTGGTGGTTTGGTGTTTCGTCAAAATACCGAAATGTCAAAAAGAAAAGTGACAAAGGAAGGAAAAGAAGAGAAGAAATAAATGTTCAGCATTTCAGTGAAATGCTAAACTAATGAGCTAGTTCACCACTTCCACTTTTCACTAAAACCCTAAAATGGTGAAGGGAAAAGACAAAGATGGCAAAGATGAAGAAAGTAAGTAGGCTTTCAGCGAGTTCACAAGTTTGTGAACTCACCAAAATTCCAAACAAAAGGAACAAATGGTTTGTGGAGTTCTAATGTTGCCGAAAGGTGAAGAGAGGATGAAAAGCATCGAAGAAGGCAAATGGCTTTTGATGAGTTCGCAAGTTCCCAGACTCGCTAAAACACCAAGAAGGGTTTCAAATTTTGAGTTTTTTTCTAGTTTCCAAAAAGGAAAAGACAAGTCAAAGAAAAGAAAGGGGTGAAGAGGCAAAGAAAGAGAGAAATGACTTGGCTTTCGGTGAGTTCGCAAGTTCATGAACTCGCTAAAATGCTGAAAATGTTTAATAGTTTTCAATTTCACTTGAAGGAAAGAAAGAAGATAAAGAAAAGAAGCAAGAGAATGAACAAATTTTGGCAAGTTCATGAGTTTGTGAACTCATCGAAACATCGAAAACAAAGGATGGGTAGGTTCGTAGGTTTTAAAAAATTCTAAAACACCAAAACAAAGCAAGTAATGAGAAAACAAAATAATGTTTTGGTGATTTCCCTAGTCCACGAACCTCCAAGTTCATCGAAAAAGTTTTCAATGGCCTTTCAAGTGCCAGAAAATGCAAAAATAAAAATTTCAAGTGTTGCAAAGCAAGAAAACACGTTTTTTCATGTGTTGGTTGTATGAAGGTCCCTGTTCAACACCCAGAGGTGCCATTATTATAGATTGGAGTAGATATTTAGGTAGGTGGAATAGTGTATGGATTCAATGCTATAGGTACCTGAGGTAGATGGATTTTCCAATGATACATTTGACCAGGAATCCTTCCACTTTAAATCTTTGTAACAAAAGTATGGGCAAACACTCCTCTGTAGAGATTTTCTGACATTACCCATTTGGGCATGAGGTTCGCAAGCCTAGGTGAATAACAAAATGTGTTGACCAAGTTTCCCATGCTGGGCAGGGCTATAATAATGATTTGAAAAATGCATATACATATGTAAAAGATGTATTTGGGGGTTGTTCTTTTAACAACCACAACTCTATATCAGTTGTAACATTTTGCCTCTTTGATCAATATAACACTAGTTTTGTACCTTCTTATTTCCTTTACCTTGTGTAACCTTAGATGTCTGAATTGCTATTTGTGAATGCTTTATTCCTCTTAGTATTCATCTCATTTCATTACCTTTGTAGGGGCTTATGAGTTGTGTGTTTATATCATCTATTTGAGATCATTCTGTGCATGTAAGGTTGATATTGTAGTTAAAAAACTAAATCTGGTGCATCACCCCCTTTTACATTTGTATCATTCCTCCTTCTCCCTTTTCCCTGGTAATTATTAACATAGGTTTAGTTGTAATTATTCTCTGAGCCTTAAGCTCAAAAAGAGGAACCAACCTTCTTTGGAGGTTTGATCTTATCTGCAAGGTCCTACACATTGAGACCAATCCATTGTTTCACTGGATTGTTATAGCAGTAGGCTTCAATAAAGGGTGCACATCCAAGTGACAACAAAAAACACATTTTCTCAAATTTAAAACAAAAAACAATGAACTAGTTTACAATCTAACATATGTATATCCTGCTTTATTCTCTTCTCTACAATTTTCTACCTTCTCTGCCCTCGCCTCTTCTCTTCCTACAAAAATCACCAAAAAAACATCCTCCAAGATGACACCGTCAATCCCCCCCTTCAATCGTCACCTTCTCAGTTTTCCTTTGCTCAACCACATTGCTTAGATAATGTAGTAGTTGCACTGATATTCACCAATTGTATTTGTTGACAAAGTGTTTTATTTTTGAGGGCTCTTGTGCAGGTGACATTGTTGAACACCCAAGATACTAAGAGGGGGGATGAATCAGTATCTTATTAAAACTTTTACTTGTTAATCTAACAATCAATTTTCTGCATGCAATAATTAAATAGATTAAGCATAAAAGAAACAACCACAATCCATCACACATGAACACCAAGATTTTTACGTGGAAAACCCAAAACTGGGAAAAACCATGGTGAGTGTTAGCTCACAATATATTATGTAGGAACAATACCAAATTACAAGAAGGCTCATTCCCTTAGGGCTCACTAACTGAAGAAATGCTCACTGCAAGAATGGCTTACTGCCTAGAGAAAGAAAGAGGAAGGAAGAATGGGTCACTGCCAGTTTGAACTTCTCTAATTGCATCTACACATGCATGATTGCAGCTCCAAAGAATGCTCAAAATACTATCTTAAAACTCTTCATTTTGACTGCTCTGCTTTTACATCAAGCAAGATCTCTTTTCTTCTGCTCTTGTCACTTGCTCTTCACTTTCACATATTTCACACATTCACATTCACATCACACTATGCAAACACTGAATTCAATCCCATATATATATCTGCAACAATCAAAATCTTCATATTAGGTTGGCCCAATAAAGTGTACCGTGTAGTCATGCCTTGTGTAGCTTTGTCAGCCAAAATCATTTGCCAAAATACATAGCAGATCAAAACAACACTTGAATCATATTCACATATGTCAAATCCATCCATATAATTACTTAGGATAAGATTCCAAACAACAAAACTTACTGCACACACATTATACTGTCATGTCAACCTTAACCACAGATTGTCATTGGTTCAGTTCAACTGTTAGACTACATCTTCCACTGCGGACCACAAGACTTGGTCAAATCCATATCAGAGACTCTCCACATATCATAGATCATACCTCAAGAACCACAAAGCAAAATATTCTTTTGCAGTAGAATGTGGACCACAAGAACACATGCTCTATCACAGTCAAGTTTTGTCAGACCAAGTAGCGAAACTCAAGCACCCATAACTATATTTTCGGTGGAACTCAAAACTTGCAACTCTGGATTTGGATACTTCATACATGTGTTTACAACACCTCAAAACTGCATAACAAGATATACAATAGCGGAGGAATGCAGACTAAAATAAATGAGTGTTATGCTCTAAATCACAATGTATTGTGTTCTTCCGGACTTAGTCTATTTGTGTGTATGCTTCCGGTACTTATCAGGAGCTAAAAAATTGGATATAGGATCATAAAAGGACTACAAACAACATACCAAAACTGCATTATGTAGTCTTCAACTGCAGACCAATGCCATCCATTATACTACTACTCTGTTGCTATCTGCTGTATACTACCAACACTTAGTAAAAAATGACTAAGTCTTTTTCACCAGACCAAAAACTTTATCTCAACCTTATTCCTTTCCTTGTTTCCATCAATGACAACATATTCAAACATCATGCACAATCATTCACCATCATACCAGCAGTGTCTCTCTTAGGATGTTTGCGAAGTTACCAACAATCTCCCCCTTTGGCATTGATGGCAACACTTGATGTAAAAAAATGTTACAACTCCCCCTTTCTCTTTATACACTGCTCCCCCCATCTTCATGCTTCTTTTATTGTTTTTCAAAAGTTTTTCACATGCTTCATTTCTTCTTCTCCTTTGACATCAATGACAAAGGTGTATGATACAAAGATATATACAAGTTCCCAAAATTTCAAAACTATTTTTCTACTTTCCTCATATATACAAGTGAAATAAAAAATGCTTATTGTTGTTCTGGGAGAACATCTTTATAGATTATTTTTAGTTGCACCATTTCTTCATCCCAACAGGTCTAAGAGCATCACTCAAAACTAGTATGTGCCCATTAATTTGGGACACCAAATCTTTTGCTTTCTTCATTGTATCAGGGGCTTCAGTGATTTGCCTTGTCTTGTTTGTCGTTGCTATTAACTTGGTTAGGGATGCAATTTTGAAACTTGCTACCTCCTGGAGCTGACTCATTCTATGCTTTATGATATCCCTTTGGGTCTACAACTTATGTATATTAGAATGAATAGTTTCAACTTGTGCCCTCCGATTTCCAATAGCATCTTTTGTTAGGTCATAAGTTCTAGATATCTTCATTATTTGAGCTTCCCATCTATCTATTTTATCTTTTATGTCCTTAGTCTTGTTCGGCCATGTAAGGCAAAATTGATACAATTCACTGGCTTCTTTAAGGGCTAACTATGCATACTCTAAACTTTTATCTAACAAAATTTTATCTTGAGAAGCTTTATCTTTTAGCTTAACTAATCTCTTACTGTCTATTTCAGCTCTTACCTTTTTATCAGCAGCTTGCTCAAAGGATTCAAAATGGTCATTCATAGACTCCATAAGCTTTTTCATTTGTGCTATGGGAGTGAGTGTTCTATCTCTCTAAACTCTGGGCATGATCTTCTCAAAAATGTTTATTGCTTCACCAAGTAGCTCACTGTCTTCCATATGAGACTTTATTATTTCTTCTTGGGCAGTTGCTTGGAACATTATACCCAACTTCAATTTTTGTAGGGGGGATATGGTTGCCAAGTTTATTTGACCTTGCAGTAGTCCAGATGTATCTGCAATTTGTGCTTCCTTCTTTTTAACAAAAAATCCCTTAATGAATCAACATGTCTTTTTTTATTTCTACTTGAGACATTTCAGTATCTTGACTCTCTGAAGGAGGATCTTGAATGTTTTCTTGTTCATTTCCTTCAGGCTCCAGAACAGGATTATCCATTACTTGTTCATTTATTTCCTCTCTAATCTTCTTGTCTCTCAGGGATATTATGTTATGGGACTGTCCTTGCTTCTTCAGAGCCCTTCTCTTTCTCAGAATCTTTCATTTCTTCATCTTTTTCCTGAACTCTCCAGAGGAGTGATTGTGCCTTGGTTCATGCTCTGCTCAACATTCACTTCCAAAGTAGCATTAGAAGTGTCAACATTGTTAACTTGCTCTTTCCCATCAGTGTCTACAATAGTTGTGATTTGCAATTCATGCAATACACTCAGGGTTATCTCCTTTATTTCTTTTATTAGTAACTCAGTGTCACCAGCCATAAGAGTATAACTCTTCTCTTTGTCCTAAACTTGTCATTAAGTATCTTTGTGACTTTGGCTCTTTCTTATTTTGTTATATCTGGGCAAAGACTCAACATGACATATTCTCTTATCTCAACATTTTTTGGCCATAGCCCCTTCCTTCCTTGTTGTCATGATGCTGGCTAGGCTATCCGGTAATTGATCTAAGATTTCAATTAAAGCCTTGTTAAACATATCCAAATTTTTGACAATTGTTGTTTCAATAATTACCTTGTTTGCATCAAATCTTTCATCATACATTTCAGCTATGGGTTTCAAATTTCCATGCTGAACAAATGCACCGACTAAGGTTTCCAAGGAAAGTGTTGCTTCACTTTCAGTCTTTTCATCTTCCTTCTTCTTGGTCTTTCCTGAAGACTTCTCCTTTTTACCAGAAGTGGTTTCCTTTGTTCTTGCTTGTTTTGATTCAATCCTCTCACATGTCTCTGTTTCCTCTTCTTCTTCTCCTTCCCCCAAGCTCACATACACTCTTTTTGTTGCCTTTGTTTTCTTTCTTGTCTTCTTCTCTGCAGAGTCCTCTACCGGTGCTTTTTTTTCCAGACTTTGTCTTTTCTTTCTCATCCCTTTTCTCAGGTATATCTTTCTCAGCACTGGTAGCTTTTGTCTTTTCAACAGAAGGTCCAGAACTCTTGGAAGTAGCTACAGAGGTGGAGGCTCTTGTTCTTTTTGCAAGGCTAGATGCAGGCTTCTCTTTCTCAAATTTCTCCTCTTTTTCCTTCTCCAGAGCTTTTGAAGTTTGCCCTTCCGGAGCACTTGTAGCCTTGAGTGCCGAGATGCCTTTGCTCTTGCTTTACTTATTTCTTCATCTATGAACCCATGGCTCTTGGAAAATTCCTCTACATACTTTTTGACCTTTCTTTGGGTCTCTGGTTGTCTCTGTTCTAGGTGCACTTTCATTGATTTTTCTTCATAGGTTCCAAATATTTCTTCATTTGGATCTTTAGGATTTCTCAGCATCAGGTCTGCCAAACCTATTAAGCTGTCCTCTGTGACCTCATATCCCAGTGATGGCACCCAAATTGTTCTTGGTTCTACAGCCTCCATGAGGCATTTATCTTTATCCACCATAAACAAAATATCCTTTTCATATTTCTCCACCACACTCTTAGGGATTCTGACCCTATTCTGCATATTCTTTTGAAAGATCTTAAAGTAACCCCATAAGGTAGCATTCTATTTATCTATATCCCCAAGATTGCTTAGATGGTTTCTAATTTATACAGCTACAAGAGAATTACTCGTCCATGCAATGTTACTCATATCTAGTAATTCCTTCAAGAAGTAGAAGAGCAAGTAGATGATCAAAGTTCCATACTTGAAAGGATATTTGGTGTCTTTTGTCCTCTTCAGGTTCTCTAGCAATTGTTGCCAGAGGAAATCACATAGGTTGTAATCAATATTGTTCTTAACCATGTCATATGCTATGTATATTGCTGTTGCAGATATAGAGTTTTCCTTGTTGGAGAAGTAGACCTTGTAACCAATGACCATTGAGGAAAATCTGACTGTTGGATCCCTAATGTAATTAATTGACTGTTAATGCCCTCTTATCAAATCATGCACCAGTTAATTACATTACTGTATTGTTCTTCATTGATTTTAGGGAAAGAACCCTTCCGACGGAGCTCATACCGCTTACAACTTTGATGGCATATTTTGTGATCATGTGTGTTATGTCCAACCACATAAATTCATCATGAATTCTGCTAAGGACATATCAGACCTAAGCAACTTCAGAAAACATGGGAAAGTCGATCCAAACATCTAGCTTCTTCTCATGCAACACACTAAACTCTTCCTTCAGCTCATAATTATTATTAATCAGTTTCTTCACAAAGAATTGCCCTAGTTTTGTGGTATCAAACTCTTCTAGGTTGTTATGGATATAAGCCTAATATCCTCTGTATGCATGACACCATAAGGAACCTCAGAGAACGCACCTTCCGAATCATTTTTGAGTGATTTATATGGGTGCTTTTTGAACTTTGGATGGGGTCTCTCAGAGATCTCAACTACTTGTGGAGTCAACATGCTTGCTTGCTCAAAACATAAAGCTTTTTAATAGAGAAAACAATAAATACCTTTTGTTTTCATTAGGGTTTCTTCATCAAATGCTTGAAATCACCTTAGCTCGTTCTTTAGATCTCTTCAATCACTCAAGGGTTTGGATACAAAGTGATTTTCCCTTTAATTGAATTCCTTATATTTTCTTTTGATCAAGACCTAATTGTCATAAATGCTCATCTTAAAAAGCTGTCAAACTTTTTTCTCTACAACTCACAGTCAACCAAGATTGCTCTACAATTCACTGCATTAGATTCTTTTCTACCAAAATCTTTTCGAAAATCTTTGTTTTCTTGTTTTCTATCTTATACCCTCATGCTAGATATCAACACCACATTTCTGGCTGGGGGAACAAGATTTTACATTAAGCTCCTCCTGGGCCAGAGCTCTCAATTTACCAACACCAGAGTCTGGTGGAGACTCATCCTTGACTTCCTGCACTTCCTTCTTAACCCAAATTTGATTCATCTCCTTTTTGATCTCTGCTAGATCTATCTTTTGTATGGGTTTCTTCATTTTTGCATGATTAGCCTTCTTCATATTTTTGCTTCTACAGAATCTTGCAATATGTCCAGCCTTGTTGCAATTGAAGCATACAACATTTCTCAGTCCATTTTTTCTTTCATTCATCGTTGATCTACATTGGTTAGCCTTGTGTCCAAATCTATTGCATGTGAAGCAATTCCCATTGAAAGATTGAGCATTCCTTCCATTGTTATAGTTGTTCCTTATCTAACTTCTGGATTCACTAGCTTTGTGACCAAACCTCTTACATATAAAGCAGTTACCTTTAAAGGTCTGATCATTCCTTCTATTGTTATAACCATTCCTTATCTAACTTCTACAATCATTAGCCTTGTGACAGGTACTTTATTGCAAGTGAAACACTAACTGGAAAATGATGGAACATTTTGATTCACTCTGCTCCTACATTGAGTAGCCTTATGACCAAATTTATTGCATGCATTACAATAACCATTGAAAGAAGGGGACCTTTGAGCATTTGGCTGTCTGACCGGTGGTCTTCTAGGTCTGTTCCTTTGATTCTGAATCTGTTTGCCTTTGTCCTTCTTGATCTCAACATTCTTTTCTTGACTAGTTTTGGAACTTTCACCTTTCTCAAATCCCAAGCCTTCTTTATCATCAGGACTCTTTTGACTAGCAAGTATTCTATCAAGTTGGGCAGCACTCACTCTAAATTTATCTTCCTAAATCCATGCATGTTTCAGATCAGCTTTCAAATCCACAACTTCTTGTTCAAGCTTTGTGCAGTCTTCAATTTTGCTTTTCACCAACTGATTTAGGTCTTCTTTTGCTTTTGCTCTTTTTACAACTTACACTTTTAGATTACTCAAGGTGTCATTTGCAGATATCAATTGTTCACTAATCTCCTTGTATTTTTCTTTGAACTTCTTGACTTGCTCCCTCAATTTTTTGATGCACTCATCTACTTCTTTGACATTATCTTTCAGATCCCTGTTTTCTATTTCATCTTTCTCAAGATCTACAAGTGCAAGCTTGAGTTCTTCTTCATTGACAAGCCTGCATTCTTCTTTAGTTTCAGTTGCATCAATTTCTTTAGGAGGAATAGGATGTTTTTTACCTACTATGTGTTTAGCCTCTAAGATCTTCCTCAAGCTGTTAGACTTCTTTCGAGGAACCAGGCTCTGATACCAATTGTTGAACACCCAAGATATTGAGAGGGGGGCGGGAATCAGTATCTCATTAAAACTTTTACTTGTTAATCTAACAATCCATTTACTGCATGCAATAATTAAATGGATTAAGCATAGAAGAAACAACCACAATCCATCACACATGAATGATGAGTCTAGTTTAAGACTCAATTTTGTTAAACTTTATTATCCATTTGTTGTAGTTATCTTGGACTTTGGTACTTTAATCCTGATCTTTTTATGTCATTACCCCAAAGCTATAACTTGTTGAGCATAGGTCATTTCTTATATCCTTTTATGACAAAGACATGCTATATGAACTATCTATGTTAATTTTACATATAGTTAATGAATATTACTCCAAGGTAATTATGGATGTGCAATTATTATGTGTACTAATATTGTTATGCAGATATAATCGGCATCCATAAAGAAGAGGAAGATTCTGCTAGTTGGTCGTTTACCATAAAAAGTCAAACATGGTGATCGTTCAAATGTCAAATGGAGGGAAGGCAACCACTTTGTAACTAATCTTAAATCCCTGTTGAGCAAATTTAGGAGTTATTGTTATGCTAGATCTACATTAAAGCAACTCGCTTGACCAGATTCCCCTGCATGCGTAACCTCCTTTCCACTTTCTATGTTTTCTATAATGAGGCGTCCTCCTATTCTGTTGGAGTTGACCGCCCTGCTAGGTAGTTAGTTTTGTAGTTTTCCTTCTATAAATAAGACTCTGATGCTCCTTCTGAGGGGTTGTTGATTATTCAGAGATTGTACTCGCATTATCCAATTTTCGGTAATACAGTTATAATGTTCAGTTGTACTCATCTTTTCGAATGAATAAAATGAAGTTGTAAGTTCACATTTCTGAGTTTACATTTGTCTTAGGGAATACTCATCCAAGGGGGCCCACTTGGTGAGAATTCCACCCACTAGTTTAGTTACATTTTCTGTTAAGCATTTAGTTAAATCTGGCATTGAATGTTCCTGCAGCCACTAGAATTCTATTATGTTTCTGTTCCTACAGCCAAAGAAGATAGAGTAGTTTCTTGTTTGTTTGCCTAGACTGTTACTTTTTGTCATGTACTTGATCCTAGAATAGCTGTTGGTTGATGTTCAACATTCCTATTATTTCCTTTCTAGCAGTTTATCTTCAGCATTATGTCCTTCTTAGCTATAGAATGAACATGGCTACTTTGGAAGTTCTTAGTGCACATACCATGCTGACCCATTTCAAGTTCACATCCCTGGGTTGACAAGTGAAATGCATCTCCATAGTGATTAAGATAGCTACTCAGGTTAGATGTCCAATCTCTGAGTTACAGTTTTAAGAGCTCAGTTGTTAAATCATTGTAAGAGACCAACATTTTTGGCGCCATTGCCGGGGATGGTGTCAAACTAAGAAGATCTTTGGAGTCATCTTTAGTATTATTCCTTGCAATTTTTCCCTTAAAATGTATTTTTAGTTAGAAAGAAACCTTCTACAACCCATCAATATTTTTTGTGTGAGAAGTGGCTGATACTGAGTATATTGCATGCATAGAGGTAGGAGAAGAGATGCTTTAGGGAGATTCCTTCCTAATGATTTAACTCACCCAATAGAAGAAGCAAAAGTGGATCCTTTCCTTGATGCATTCCCTGATTTGAATAATTCTGAAACATCCTCTGAAGAACGAGATACCCCAAACCTAGTTGAAAATCCATTTGCCTTGATAATAGGTCCAATAGTCATGGCTGCCCAAAACATACCTAATCAACCAACATTTCCATTTCTAATTGCCCTTCAAAATGAAGTAGATAATATCAAGAACATACCTGCTTCAACTCTCCCCAAGTTCTATGGACTTGCAACAGAAGACCCAGACACCTTCTTGTTTGAGTTTGATATTCTCTGTAGAAGCTATGACTACACTATTGATGCTCATAAACTTAAGTTGTTTCCTACTACCATGAAAGAGGTCGCATTAAGGTGGTTTATGAGTCTAGGTAGTGATGTTTTCAATACCTGGGAAGAAATGAAAGATAAATTTCTTGAGAAATATAAAGACTATTGTAGGAATGGGGATATGAGAGGAAATGATGTTTTCAGAATGCAGCAGAAAGAAGATGAAAGTTTAGAGGATTACATCTCAAGGTTCCTATTTTTTTACAAAAGTCTCCCCATCATGCACTTACTGAGGACTCTCAGAAACTGCTCTTCCTCAGGGGAATAAGTGAGCATTGTATGGATTCCTTGGATTTAATGGGAGGAGGAGATATTACCCAAGTGTCTTGGGATGATATTAAGAAGTTGTGCCAGAATTATTCTAGAGCAACCATGAAGAAAGGAAGAGGTCACCATTCCCTTCTGGGTAAATCCTCTACCAATGGAGTTTCAAGAATGGAGATAAGCCACTTGCTATATGATTTTAAGCAAGATATTATAAATAATATGGCCACCCAGTTGGACACACTCCAGGCAAAGAAGAAGCATGAAGAGGCTAAGGCAATGTTGGCCAAATATTGTCCTCATTGCAGACAAAAGAAGAGGGACTACAGATGCAAGTTGGTAGCTAACATTGACAACAAGTTGATTCCACCCAAGTTCAAGCCAATACAAGTTGAAGAGGATCAAGTCTTCTATGTTGCACAAAGGAGGCCATGGGCTCCAAGAGAAGGTATGTCACCAGATCCATTATCATATGCTGGACCACATTTTAATACTTATACATCTGGTAACCAATGGCAACACCCATTTACATCTAGTTATGGAGTATATCCACCTCAGCCTTGGAACAACCCTCAAAATACTTGGCTAAATTACCAAAACCCTGCACCCCAGTGGCAGTAGCCTCTGGGGAATTGGCAGTCACCTCCAAGAAATTGGTAGCAAACATCTCAATGGAGAGGACGACAACAATGGCCAAATCAGACCACTAATTACATGCAGTCACCTCCTCAGCCCCAACAACCTGCTATAATGCCTCCACCTACTAGCTCCAATTCAAATACACCTAAACCTACTCAGATACCAACTCAACCCTCACCCAACCCAAATAATAGATCACAGTAACAACCAATATATTCTGCTGATCCAAATCAATTCCCTGCATATATTGTGAATGTAAGTGATATACATCTGTGTTCAGGAACTACCTTGGCAGCTCCTTCAAGACCTATCATTACTGAGATTTCTGAGGAAGAAGTGGAACCTAGTAAAACCCCATTCAATCAGATGTACCTGAAAATCTTGAACCAATGGCAGTCAAACAGACTCCCCAAGAACCACCATTTCCACAAAGGTTAGAAACTATGAAACAAAAGGTAGTAGAAGAGGAACCCACCTTTAACATTCTAGAGCAGTTGAAACATGTATGTGTTAAGATCCCTCTATTCCAAGCCATAAAAGATGTTCCTATATATGGAAAAGAAATTAAAGAAGCATGCCTTAAGAAGCTAGGTAGAAAAAGGAAAGACCCCAGTATGGTTCATGTGGTGGGATAATTGGCTGACATCATGCTTGGAAAATTGACTGTTCCCAAATATAATGACCCAAGAAGTCATGTGGTAGGAGTTGTTATAAATGGAATCCAAATTAGAAATGCACTAATTGATCTTGGAGTAGCCATAAATGTAATGACAAAGGATATCCTGCAGCAACTGAATGTTGCAACCATGCAACCAACTCCTACTGTCCTGCAGCTTACTGATAGCTCTATTGTTAAACCTGATGGGATAGTTGAGGATCTTGTGGTATCCCTAGACTCATGGGAATATCCAGCTGATTTCATGATACTTTCTCGTAAAGCTACATTGGGAGGATACCCCATCATTTTGGGAAGGCCGTGGTTCGCCACAACAGACGCTTATATTGGGTACCGGTTAAGAGACATGACCATCTCTGATGGGAGAATCACTAAAACACTTGTTCTTTACCCACCTGCACAACCATCTCATGACATGGATAATCCTATTTGGCCTCATGTTGGTGAAGAGGCAGAGGAAGCTAATTATGTGGAGCAGCTTATGATGATAGGCAGAAGTTCTTTCCTGCAACTTCAAGAAGAGGAGGAGGTGTTGTCTAATATCATTCAAAATCTTTGTGAAGTTGAGGAAGCATCATCCTCTCATTCTGTTGATCCAGCGAGGATATCTGTTCCAATTTTTCCTGCAACATCAGGTATGTTACAGACATTGCTTCCACAAGAAATTAAGATACCTAACATTAATGAGATAACTATGGTTGACTTCACAACTCAAGTGGAAATTTCAGAAGAAAGATATCTCAATATTAATAGTAATTTGACTCAAGCACAACAGTGGTCCTTGGCAAATTTGTTAAAGAAACGTAAAAATGCTTTTGCATGGGATTATCATGATATGAAAGGATTAGATCCTACATTATGCACCCATAGGATTTATTTAAAGGAAGATTGTACACCAGTAAGACTACCACAAAGGAGAATCAACCCTGCACTAAGAGAAATTGTCAAAGACGAATTGCAGAAACTATTAGATGCAGGATTTATCTACCCAATCTCAGATAGCCAATGGGTGTCCCCTCTAGTTCTTGTGCCCAAGAAGGGAGGAAAATGAAGAATATGTATTGATTATAGAGAATTAAATTCTATCATCAAAAAGGATCATTTTCCCCTTCCTTTCATAGACCAAGTATTGGACTCACTTGCAGGAAAGTAGTACTTTTCCTTTTTGGATGGATTCAACGGTTACAATCATATTCAGATTGCACCTGAAGATCAAGAGAAAACAACATTTACCTATCCTTGGGGGACATATGCCTACTCAGTGCTTCCATCTGGCTTATCCAATGCACCTGCAACTTTCCAAAGAGTAGTCATTAGCATATTTTCTGATATCTCACATGATTGTATGGAAATCTATATGGATGATTTTACTACTTATGGTGCTACTTTTGAAGAGGCATTAGCAAACTTAGGCAAGGTGTTGGAAAGATGTGAAGACCACAGCCTATCCTTAAATAGTGCAAAGTGCTTCATGATGATGCAGGAAGGTGTAGTACTTGGTCACTACATTTCTCCAAAAGGAATACAGGTAGACCCAGCAAAGATTGAAGTCATCATCAATCTGCCCATTCCTGCAAAACAAAAGGATGTCAGAAGTTTCTTGGGTCATGTAGGGTATTATAGACATTTCATCAAAGATTTCAGCAAAATGGCATCCCCATTATATACTCTTCTTACAAAGGATGCTGAATTTCAGTGGAATGAAGATTGTGACAAAGCATTTTCTGATTAAAGGTAGCCTTAACCCATGCTCCTGTACTTAAAGGCCCCAGTTGGGAACTTCCTTTCCACATTCATACTGATGCATCAGATTATGCCATAGGAGCAGTTTTAGGCTAGAAAGAAGGAGTCATTTAGCATGCTATTTATTTTATTAGCAAAAACTTACAGGGTGCTGAGTTCAACTATACAGTGACAGAGAAGGAAATGTTAGCAGTCATCTATGCACTTAATAAATTTAGGCAATACATAACCGGTTATCAAATCTTTGTGCACATAGATCATGCAGCCATTAGGTATCTCATGAACAAACCTCTCATATCTGGTTGATTAGCAAGATGGGTTTTGTTAATGAAGGAATTTGACATCACTATTGTGGATAAACCAGGAAAGGCCAATGTGGTTGCAGACTTTCTTTCAAGAATGACTACATCAGAAGATAACCAAGTCATTGATGACTCTTTTCCTGATGAACATTTGTTTTCACTCACTATGCAAACGCCTTGGTATGCTGACACAACCAATTACCTAGTCATAGGAAAGAAGGGTACTCATTGAAAAATCTTTTCCTTTTTCATGGATTGCTGGATGTTTGTTCGACACTGAACTAGACAATGTCATGAGGAGATGTGTGAGAGAAGATGAAACATATGACATTTTGCATGCCTATCACAATGAACCTTATGGAGGACATTTTGCATCAAAGCGAATAGCAATGAAGATTTTGAATGCAGGTTATTACTGGCCTACACTATACAAGGATGCAACAAGATATACCAAGAAATGTGATAGTTGTCAAAGGATGGGATGGCTAACAAAATCTGATGAGATGCCCCTTTATCCTCAGCTTGCGATTACTCCATTTGATAAGTGGGGATTAGATTTTGTAGGACCCATTGATCCTCCATCTAATGGTAAATCCTATATCTTAGTATGCACTGATTATGTCACTAAATGGGTAGAAGTTAAGGCTATGAAGCATGCAAGAGACAGTAAGGTTGCAGAATTTCTCTATGAGGAAATCTTTACACGGTATGGAGTTCCCAGAGAATTAGTGATTGATCAAGGAGCTCAATTCACCTCAACTCTAGTTGCAACACTAGTACAGGAATAAAACATAAGGCACAAAAAATCTACTCCTTATCACCCTCAGGCTAATGGCCAAGTTGAGGTGACTAATAGAGAAATAGAAGCCATTTTGACCAAAATTGTGGCTATCAATAGGAAGGATTGGGCAAATAGGTTGCTAGAAGCTGTCTGGGCCTACAGGACAACCTGGAAAACAACTATTGGTTTTACTCATTTTGAGTTATTGTATGGCAAAATAGCCATGATGCCTATTGAGTTTGAACATAAAACTCTTCGGACTGCACTTGACTTGGGGATGGATCTATCTAAAGCACAAAAAGAAAGAATCATGCAGTTCAATGCTTTGGATGAGATGAGAAAAGTAGCTTTACATCATATAGAAGTGGTGCATAATAAAAGAATTAGGTGGCATGACAAATACATCAAAGATAAGAAATTCTAGCTTGGTGATTGGGCTTTGCTTTATGACTCAAGGTATCAGGATAATGTAAGAAAATTACAGACAAGGTGGCTAGGACCATATGAGGTTGCTGAAGTGTTTTCCAATGGTGCTGTTCAACTTACTACTATTGACCCTGTCAGATTTAAGCTATTAGTCAATGGTCATCGACTCAAGTTATATCACAAGCCAGCCTCCGAAGAAGAATTCCTACAGCAATTTGCTCAACATGCAATTCCTGAACTTCCTGCAGCCAAAGGTAGTGGACCTAGTGTCCCTTCTTCTGGCTAACCAAGATACAACACTGATCATAATAAAGACTTCCACATTTGTGGGAGTCCACTCTTTCACTTCTTCGCCCATCCACCCATCCATTTCCATTCTTCTCTCTTCCATCACGTGTATTGATTACACTTCATCCCATCTCACTTCAACCCACTCCACTTTCATTCATTGCTCAATAAATTCTCAAGCATTACCCATTACTTTCTCCATGATTGTTGCAACTGATCTTCCACAACTCAAGGTATGCACACTTTAATAATTCTCTCTTAATTATCTTGTGGTTCATTCATTTAATTATTGTACATTAATATCGATATTTCTCATAGCGTGTCATTATTCCCTTCCTTGTCTTATCACACATTAATTCTGCATGTGTGGACACATGCCTAAATTTAGGTTGGGGAGGGAGCGTTAATATGATGTCCATGTGTCAGTCCATCCATATGTTTTATGCCTGAATGTCAGTAAAGTTTTAAAATTGAATGATTTGAATTCTGAGTGAGTTGATGGCTCGCAAGTGTGAGATGACAACCTTCATCGATCATTCATTAATGCTTGTACCATCCTTGTCTTGCATTCCCAAGAAAAGAAGCCAAAAAGGAAAATACAGATAGCAAGAGTTATTGAAAATTTAACAGGGTTGCAGGAAAGTGAAGTAGTTTGAAAAAAACTTTTTGCAGATTTTTTTTTGCAGAGAACAAAAAAAACTTTGCAGTGTGATTGTTTTCAGGCAGCTAAGTCAATGGGAGGAGGATTAATTCAGAATGAACCCACAGTTCATGATGTATTATTGTAGGATGCACTTAGTCAGGCTGAATTTAGAAATTGTGGATGGATGGACTATTTCTTGAAGTTAAATGGTTTTGATGAAAATGTTGTGTTAGAATTTGCTTAGACATTTACTAATGGTAAAGCCATGGTAAGAGGATTGGAGGTGTTAGCTACTGAGGAAAGAATTGCAGAAGTTACAGGTCTGCCTGTTGATGGCAAAGATTACCCTGTTGCATGAGATGTCAGGTCAGCTAGAGCCGAGTTTACAGAACCCAGTGATCCTCCATTGACTATAGACAAGCAGGGAGCCAAAAGAACCTCTCTGCCTGAGCTGTGGAAATAGGTAGCTGTCCATGTGGTAAAGTACATTACTTGTGAAGGTCGTTAGCTGAACCTTCATTCTATACATTTCAAATTGCTAAATCATATGAGGCATGGAAGAAGAATGAATGTACCAAACATGCTTTACCACCTTCTCTCGATTATGGCCGCCACGACCCAAAAAGGTAGGCCTAATTCTGTCTCTGACCATTGTTTAATCAAATTGCTAGTTGAAAAGTCTCTGCATGATGTGTTCGATATGACTTGGGAGGAATTTCTGAATATTGATCAAATAAGACCTAGTCATTTGCGACCTGTGGTTGTGCCGCAACATCATAGAACTAGGAGAAGGGTGTGATCTATTGAAGCTACTCTGGGAACTTCAACTTCCAGTGTAAACCCTCCTGCAATAAAACAAGCTATTGGGATTAGCTCTTCTAAAGTAGAGCATGTAGACAAAGAAAATTCTTTAGATTCTGACAATGAGGACATTCCTCTTAGAAATTTAATTCAAACTAGGGCACAGAGGAGAAGGGCAGAAATAAAGAAGGGTAAAACCAAAAAGCAAACCACAGAAAGGAAGGTGCTACGCTCTAGGAAATGAAAGGCTGACACTATTCTTCCTGTAGCCAAAGAGAAACATGAGAGTCCTTCTAGTAAATCAAGACCTACTGAGCCTGTCTTCGGTGTGTCTACGCAGACAAACCCTAGGGTTGAAGAAATGACAGCTGAGGATACAGAGTCCCCAATGGGGCATGTGAATGATATAGAAAAAGACATAATTAAGGAAACAATAGATGTAACTCTGGCAGACCTTGCCACCGCTGCTGAGCATATTGAGAGATAGGAACATGAAGATAAACAAGAGTTCCTGCAACAAGACATCCTGTAGCCAGAATTGGCTGAGCAATCAGAAACCCTGCAGCCTATGCTACATGTAGATCAACCATCTGTGCCAAGAAAGCTTTTGGTAGGCATACACAGACCTCCTAATTTTTTAATGCACATGGTATCCATGAATCTGTGGAATGAAATACAGAGGAGAGAAAAGGAATGGAAGAAGGAAAAACACAGATTAAAGGATGAAATTCAAAAGAAGGATGAAGAGATTAAAGACAAGAATGCAGAAATTACAACTTTAAAAGAGAGAGTGGATAGTATGACAGCTTTGGTGCCTCAGGTATTAGAATGCAGGACTCCCCCGAGAGTCTATGCTTTGCATTTAAAGGAAAGATACCTCTCTTTTAAGTTAGCAAGGATTGTTTCTGGTTTGAACCCTCCCATTGAATCTCCTCTTGAATTTTTTAATGCTTATAGGATTGCTCCTCTAGAATAAAAGAATTTGTTGTGTGAATTTTATTTACATAATTTTGCTGTGTCCCAAGACCATGAGTGGAACCCCTTGTTGTATGTTGGGGATGTTCAGTTGAGGGCATTTATGTCCTAGATGCAAAATGAGGTTAGTTGGGCACAACTGTTCAGGGCTTATAAGCAATTAGAATTCAGCACTCCATTTCCTGTTAGAGCTAAATCTAGAAATCCATGAAGCATTTTCAATGATTGGCATAGGATGCTTTATAGGCCAAGCTATGGTAACAGAATCCTACCTGAAAGAGAAGCAACTTACAGAGAATATGAGAAGATGGCACACACTATTGGAGAATCTGTGAAAGGACATTTGACACAAAGGTGGAATAGTTTATTTGATGAGTTAAAACAAGCAGAGCCTCACTCTCTACAGAATTATGCTGTAGCATGTCAAAGAGTGGATAGATATATATAGATTGGGAGGACAAAGGGACAATTCTGGCTTCCCTTAATCTTTCAACCACCTATCCTATTGTGGCCAGTGCCAAATTATAGATTTTACCAGTATGGTATTACTGAAGAGAGACAAAGATGGAGTAGGTTGGATAGGCATCAAGGGTTCTATTGGGATCCTACCTCACGCACTAGAGAAACTGATATAGGACAATTGGCAGTTGCTAACTTCAGAGCATTAACCAAGCAAAAGAACAACCCTTCCTTTGCTGGAGGACAACAAATTCTTAGGTTGGGGAGAGTGATGAGTCTAGTTTATGACTCAATTTTGTTAAACTTTATTATCCATTTGCTGTAGTTATCTTAGACTTTGGTACTTTAATCCTGATCTTTTTATGTCATTACCCCAAAGCTGTAACTTGTTGAGCATAGGTCATTTCTTATATCCTTTTATGAGAAAGACATGCTATATGAACTATCTATGTTAATTTTACATATAGTTAATGAATATTACTCCAAGGTAATTACATATGTGCAATTATTGTGTGTACTAATGTTGTTATGTAGATATAATCAGCATCCATAAAGAAGAGGAAGATTTTGCTGGTTGGTCGCTTACCATAAAAAGTCAAACATGGTGATCGTTCAAATGTCAAATGGAGGGAAGGCAACCGCTTTGTAACTAATCTTAAATACCTGTTGAGCAAATTTAGGAGTTATTGTTATGCTAGATCTACATTAAAGCAACTCGCTTGACCACATTCCCCTGCATGTGTACCTCCTTTCCACTTTCTATGTTTTCCATAATGAGGCATCCTCCTATTTTGTTGGAGTTGACTGCCCTGCTAGGTAGTTAGTTTTGTAGTTTTCCTTCTATAAATAAGACTCTGATGCTCCTTCTGAGGGGTTGTTGATTATTCAGAGATTGTACTCACATTATCCAATTTTTGGTAATACAGTTATAATGTTCAGTTGTACTCATCTTTTTGAATGAATAAAATGAAGTTGTAAGTTCACATTTATGAGTTTACATTTGTCTTAGGGAATACTCATCCAAGGGGGCCCACTTGGTGAGAATTCCACCCACTAGTTTAGTTACATTTTCTGTTAAGAATTTAGTTAAATCTAGCATTGAATGTTCTTGCAGACAGAG
Organism: Cunninghamia lanceolata; assembly: GCA_027924645.1. Classification (NCBI taxonomy): domain Eukaryota; kingdom Viridiplantae; phylum Streptophyta; class Pinopsida; order Cupressales; family Cupressaceae; genus Cunninghamia; species Cunninghamia lanceolata. The sequence continues at coordinate 28,307 of BSBN01000063.1, forward strand.
TAGTTTCTTGTTTGTTTGCCCAGACTGTTACTTTCTGTCATTTACTTGATCCTAGAATAGATGTTGGTTGATGTTCAACATTCCTATTATTTCCTTTCTAGAAGTTTATCTTCAACATTATGTCTTTCTTAGCTATAGAATGAACATGGCTACTTTAGAAGTTTTTAGTGCACATACCGTGCTGACCCATTTCAATTTCACGTCCCTGGGTTGACAAGTGAAATGCATCTCCATAGTGATTAAGACAGCTACTTATGTTAGATGTCCAATCTCTGAGTTACAGTTTTAAGAGCTCAGTTGTTAAATCATTGTAAGAGACCAACAATGAACACCAAGATTTTTACGTGGAAAACCCAAAACTGGGAAAAACCACGGTGAGTGTTAGCTCACAATATATTACGTAGGAACAATACCGAATTACAAGAAGGCTCACTACCTTAGGGCTCACTACCCAAAGAAATGCTCACTGCCAAAATAGGCTCACTGCCTAGAGAAAGAAGAGGAAGGAAGAATGGCTCACTGCTAGGTTGAACTACTCTGATTGCATCTACACATGTGCATGATTGTAGCTCCAAAGAATGCTCAAAATACTGTCTCAAAACTCTTTATTTACTGCTCTATTTCACTACTCTACTTTTACATCAAGCAAGATCTCTCTTCTTCTGCTCTTGTCACCTGCTCTTCACTTTCACATATTTTGCATGTTCACATTTGCATCACACTACCCAAACACTGAATTCAATTCCATATATATATCCACAACAATCAAAATCTTCATATTAGGTCGGCCTAATAAAGTGTATCATGTAGTCATGCCTTATGTAGCATTGTTGGCCAAAATAATTTACCAAAATACATAGCGGATCAAAACAACACTTGAATCATATTCACACATGTCAGCTCCATCCATATAATTACTTAGGATAAGATTCCAAACAACAAAACTTACCACACACACATTATACTGTCATGTCGGCCTTAACCATAGATTGTCACTAGTTTAGTTCAATTGTCAGACTGTATCTTCCATTGCGGACCACAAGACTTGGTCAAATCCATATCAGATACTCTCCACATATCATAGATAATACCTCTAGAACCACAAAGAAAAATATTCTTTTGCAGTAGAATGCGGACCACAAGAACACATGCTCTGTCACAGTCAAGTTCTGTCAGACCAAGTTGTGATAATCAGGCGCCTATAACTATCTTTCTGGTGGAATTCAAAACTTGCAACTCTAGATTTGGATACTTCATACATTTGTTTACAACACCTCAAAACCATATAACAAGATATACAAAAATGGAGGGATGCGGACCAAAACAAATGAGTGTTTTGCTCTGAATCACAATGTATTCTGTTCTTCTAGAATTAGTCTATTTGTGTGTATGCTTCCAGTACTTATCAAGAGTTAAAAACTTGGATATAGGATCATCAAAGGACTACAAACAACATACTAGAACCATATTATCTAGTCTTCAACTGTGGACCAATGCCATCCATTATACTACTACTCTGTCGATGTCTCTTGTATACTACCAACACTTAGTCAAAAATGACTAAGTCTTTTTCACCAGACCAAAAACTTTGTCTCAACCTTATTCCTTTCCTTGTTGCCATCAATGACAACATATTCAAACATCATGCACAATCATTCACCATCATACCAACAATGCCTCTCTCTTAGGATGTTTGCCAAGTTGCCAACAGACATCTCCCACGCCTCCACCACCTCCTTCTGCCCACGTCCTCCCAACACAATCCAATTTTTTTTATCACTCTCCCTACTCTAATGTGGTCTCCTCACAATTTTCCTATGTCCTCCCTATTATAGAACAATACCCCTTTAATAGATGGTGGTCCATCCAGAGTTATTTCCTCTTTCAATGCCTAACTTCACTCTACTACATCACTAAGTTATAGCTTCCACTCACTGAATGAGTAATTAAAAATCAGTTTTTAGTGCCCCCTCAAACAACTAATTTATTCCACCTCAAGCATGCGCCTTCATGGCCCATATTCTCCCTATTAATTATCTCTACTCTAATTTATTAATCTTATCCATGATCTTAACCACCACTACAATTGGAGTATTAGTTGGCCTAAATGCCCATAACTCAACTCTCTCCTTCCGTGAAGAGGATATTATATATCTATTAATAATAGACTAGTCATAAAGTTGAATATTAGTCATAATTGATAAGAACGTGATAATATAGCTTCAAATATTTTTTACATAAAAAAAATTCAATTACAATATTACTATAGGAATAATAGTAGTCGATTCCATATAATAAATATATATGTAATGAACTATCACAACGATAATAACCATTTGTTGCTAAATAGCAAGTACTTAAAATAGAAAAGCGTACACATACTGACATGATGCTTAATAATGACATAATGACAATTGACATGATGACATCCTTGATGTATTACCTTCACGCGACCACGTTCTATCATACCACAAACTTGTGTAAACATGTACATGTGTGGTTCTTTGGTTTAGTTCATCTATCTTACTATCACCATCTATCATCCTCTCTTGAATGATACTCTCCCTCAACCTATCAGAGGAAAACTATCCTACATCTATCTCGGATTAGTATCATGGTAGTTAGTCCGATAATTGAAATCAATTGAGATAGTAAAATTTCTACATATCCATTTATAAGTTATTACACATTGTTAAAATTTCAAAATTGCTCTCCTAAACAATTTATTTAACCATTTTAAATATTTAAAAATATGTGACTAAAAATGGGATTTGACACCAACACCACTAATATCTAAGCTAGTTTCAAAGTATTCATGATATTTATCCCAAATTTATATAAAAAGTTGATTTATTCTCGTAATTATTTTCCTTTTCAATTACATATCCCACAAATTAAAATATAGAAAAATGTTAATAGAAGAATATTTAAAATAAATCTATAAATTAAAATGTAATGGTTGTTAATGGTAATGCAGGTTATTCAATTAAGATCCTACCTTATCTTAGGGTTCCTTATTTAGTTATTATTTAAGATATTTATATAAGAGAATAGGGATATGTTGTATATTAATAGTTTATATTTTGCTTGAAAAAATGAAAATTAAATAAAATATTATCTTAAAATTTAGTAGGTGAGTGTATAATGTGGTTGAATGGGAGCCTTAATATGATTGGCTATTGATTATAAATTGATATGGGTAATTAATATTTTTGAGAAGTCTATAGTTACTTTATAATTGAGGACTTATCCTTGAAAAGTAGACATGATTTGTTTTTTATGGTTAAAAGTAGACATGATTTTTATTAGCAAAAGAAATTGATACATGACACAATTTTGTTTTTAATTAACCAAATAAATTGAGGACTTATCATTGAAAAGTAGACATGATTTTTTTTATGGTTAAAAGTAGACACGATTTGTTTTTTATGGTTAAAAGTAAACATGATTTGTTTTTTATGATTAAAAGTAGACATGATTTTTATTAACAAAAGAACTTGATACATAACACAATTTTTTTATTTCTTTTTATAATGAATAGTGCACTTCTATATTATGAAGTAAAATATAATACATGATACATTTGTAAAATATGATACATGACACATTTGTAAAATATGGTACATGATACATTTGAATTCATGACATAGAATAGAAAGTGGTATTCTAGGAAGAGAGGATTAAAATATAGGTAGCACTGATTATTGGAGGAGCTTAAATAGTTTTTTACTTGAAACAAAATTATAAATGGAGTGGCAGTGGAATGATTTTGTTAATGGACCCGATGCATCAACTTATTTATAAATCAACATTCTGCTAGCACGTTGCTGATTACCACCTCACCTTCTTTGGAAAATACTACCAAATAAAACACAGGGGATTAGACAAGATTACATCACATCAAGCTAAAAAATGAATGGGATTTGATTTGGTTTGGGTGAATGGCATAGCCTACTTTGTGAATGAGAGATTGATAATACAGTTTTAGTTTCTCCACATCAGTACGAACTCTACTTTTGCTATCGTATTTGCTGCACATTCATTCATTTATTTGGTTAATAAGGGGAGCCTCCAGTGCTGTAAAATAAAGGATATAAACTTTACATACTTGAATTCTTGCAACCATGGAAGCATTTGGTAGTCCAAGTCATTCATGAAGTGTGCATAGGAACCTCCTTGATGCAGTACTGCCATTGCCACCATAATTTAATGAATAATGTCCATACTCTGTATGCATATCATATCACAACAAGGAATAAGAGCTCACCATAGAATGAATGGTAGTGTACTATGAAATAGGCTTGCGGAGGTAGCGTTGATTTATTTTCTTTCATCACCTTGCAAGTCCAAGAGAGAAGCACTTATTCATGGGAGAAACCATTGACATGTTATTTTTATAAGAGCTACGTACTGCTATGTTACTTACCTAATACATGTACTCGTCATGACCCCACGACGTGAAAAGATTTTCAAGTCCACATTCCTATTGGTAGATTCTAGTGTCGGTATTGTATTTTGGATCACAAGAGTCGAGATTGTTGAGGAACATCTACAGGTTTCTCCATTTTAATAAAATCCACTATTTAACTATGTTCATTTCCATATATAACAAATTCTTTATGATCATGAATAGTTTATGAATCATGATTATAAAAAATTCTTCACAACTACTTTTGGAGTTAAGTTGAATCCATATAAATCATCACATAGTTTGATACACTACAAAAAGATGCTGAGCATATACAGGACTAAGGTTCTATATTATTTAGTACCTGGTGATGGACAATAGATTTATCAAAAGGACAATGGACGGGAAATGTATCACTTGCTCAATACAAATATAGATAAATTAGTTTTAACAATACACGTAAAGTGTCGGTACATTGTAGTCAATGTAGTTGTTTAAGAGGGAGTGGGTAACCATGCAACCCAACACTTACAAAAGTTATGTAATTCTTTATTGTCACAACATATGCCTGTTGTACTTTTTTCCAATAAAACTTGATGCTTAAATAGAGTGAAAACATACTGACCACAACCCATTGAGGTAAGTTGCCAAATTTGGGATGAAGCAAAACCTTGCCCCAATCTACATTATAGTTCCAAATCATCATAAGCAAAGAAAAGATTAGAAGAAAATAATAACAAGACTAGAAATGCAGTGAAAATTGTGACCCACCATGAATAAAGGTAGTGAGATGAAACGAGTCTTGGTGAGGATAATCTTTTCTAATGGCTTCTGCAGTTTTCAAGAGGTGGTCGATCTGAGGCACATCCAGATCAGGGTCGCTCTCATCAATAATGTCATTCAATAACTCTGCGCACTCCTAGATCTCCATCTCCCCTTTGTTGAAACACATATGCTTTTCTTGTATTCTTTGCATCTGTTATCATTACAACATAATATCATACCATTATCATTACTATAGACACCCTAAAATGACTAGGTCTTCGAATCACTTGCATTTTCGTCAATTCTTCTAATCACCTGCATTTCAACGTTAATTAAATAACCTAATTATTTAATTAATTTTATCAAATTCTTCTAAAACTCCTAAAAGTTGACATTAATTAAATAAATTCTATTTATTTAATTAATTAAATTAAATTTCTCTTTATTCTTCCAAAATTAAATAATTTTAATTATTTAATTAAATCATTATCCCCTTTCAAGTTGCAAGTCTACATTAATTAAATAAATGCCATTATTTAATTAAATTCATCACAAATTCTCTCTTATCTACAATTAAATAATTCTTCATTATTTAATTAAATCAAACTACTCTTCCAAATTTAAATAAATCATGTAAATTTATTTAAATTATCTCAAACCTCTAAAAATAAATAAAATCAAATATTTTATTTATAATCTTCATATTCCTCTATCATGCACAATCAATTAAATAAATTTATTTATTTAAATTCAATTATCTTCCAATTCCTCTAAAAATATTATGTTAACTCATGTGCACAATCAGTCTTATTTTTAGAACTCTAAAAAATGCAAAGTTTCAAGTTGAGTTAATCTATTCAATCAATCTTGTTTTTATCATATCTTAATAAAAATATTCTTATGGAGTGACACATGTTGTGTGCACATTCAACATGAGTTATTTGATTTATCTCAACCATTTATTCTATGGATTTATTTCATCCATTGATCGATCATGTTTGAAACCTATATAAACCCCCCTCATCTTCATAGCAAATCATCTTCGATCACTTATTCTCAGACATTCTTTACAATTCTTTGAGCATACATCGCATCGTTGAGCACCTTTTCAATCTTTTAACATTGATCTTTGAGCACTTTAAGCATTCGCTTGTTGCAAACATGGTTTCGTAACATATTTGAGCAATCCACATTCGACAAAAGAGAACAATACAATCTGGTAAAAGATTTCTTGTTTTATTTGATTTATTCATTGATCATGGCTTTTTATTTAGATAGATCTCTTTATGTTATGGGTTATTGATTTGGTTATTATCAGTTTTTGTTTTTATCATTCGACTTATCAATTTTCCTCATACACATTCTGGCACGCCCGGTGGGACCCACTAATCCCTCTTTTTCTTTGAAAAATTGATTTTTTTTAAAGTACATTATGGAACAGCGCAAAAGACACAGAAAAGTACCTTTGGCAGTATAGTGAAGTGCTTCTAGTTGCACAGTATAGTGCCCTCAGGTGATACTGTAGCACCTCTGGTAGCACAATAGCGTGCTATTCGTAACATAGTTGAGCGCATTTGGCAGAGCAGTAAGGCACTTTTGGCATATTAGGGTTTTTGAGATCTTGTTTTGTGATTTGCATGGTTTTAACTCACATACCTATCATTGATTGACTGATAAGCTGATTTATTTGTCTTTCAATTATCTTTTATACTTCCTAAGTTGACGTATTTAGGAGTGTTTTCACTTTTTGAGTTAACCTATCTATTTGCGGCATCATTGAGTTATGAACTTGATCCCAGGTTACAGATCTAATCAACCATACATCCCAGATCTACAAAGAAAACATGAAATCATCTGTTTACCTTGTTCTTTTTCATAAAATATATATTTTTTGGATCTGGGGCAGGAAAGCGCTTTCAGTAGCACTGTACCACACTTTTGGCAGCATAGTACAACGCTTCTAGTAGCACAGTAAATCACTTCTAGTTCTGTAGCAACTCGCCTCTGGTAACACAGTACATCGCTTTCGACAACACAGTAAGTCATCTTTGGTAATACAGTCAAGCACTTCTAGTCAGATTGATTTATTTTGCTAACTTTTGAGTTTGTGTGGAACTAATCGACTTGTTGCAGCTTCTTATCACTCAAACAGAGCAAATGGGTTTTTCTAACATGTTCATACAGGACAAGAATTGAAGAATCTCAATCTATTGTACTAAGTCTTAGCAACATATTGCTTTATTTAAGGGACAACTGAACAATCATCTTGGCAAATCTTAGAAAACATATTACTTTCTTAAGGGACAGAACATATGTTTGCAATCTAAGTCTTAGGAACATATTGCTTTCTTAAGGGACAATGGACATGAATACAAAAACACTTCAGTTTCCTAAGGGACAATGGACACAAATGCCAAACACTTCAATTTCATAAGGGACAATTGACAACTACAAACATGTGTGTGCCTAATCTAGTTGCACCTTATTTTTCTTATAATGAGACAATTGAACCTTTGTTTGACGTGCTTGATCTGACATTTCAGTTATTCCTTTAGAAGGGCCTGCTTTTGGATTGTGCTTCATCCAAAAGGGATGACCCTAAGCAGAGTTTTCCTTTGAACCGCTATATAAGAGGGATAAGGCGAAAGCCAAGTCCTAACCAGTGTCAGCCTTACCTTGTGGTGACAAATTGAAAAGAGGTGTACTAGCTCTTTGTGGAAATGATTTTCACATTGAGCGAAGTGTTTGATACTCTTAGTAGGATTGGTTAAAGCTTTTAGTAGCTTGTCACATTGCTCGTAAGGTGTTGGTCCCTCAAAGTTACTAAGAACCAATCTAGATAGTGACTACCCGATCCACCTCTGAACGTTGCGGTAATCATCAGTGCAAGGGGAATCAATTTAAGCCCTCAAGATACTCACCATTGGCTCCCTTGAGACGAGATAGTATTCCCTCAGCCATAAAGCTCTTGTGACCTACTTGAACTTTTCAAGGGGAGGGTGAGATATCCTTACCTATTATCTCTCGCAAAGATACAAATGTCTGACACCTTTATGGAATGACATTTGGTTGATGGAGTATTAAGTTGTGAGCTGATCTACTACAATGAAACCTTGTCTCTAGGGATAAAAAGTGCTTGATATTGTTTTCAAATTGTCTTATACCCGTGGAAACATTGGGCTTTTTTGTGAGCCTCAAACATACACTATCTGTTGTGTCAGTACTTTTTGCCACTTTGTTTGTTGTGTTTTCTCTTGCCAAAGCAAATCCAATCAAAATCTAAACAAAATCTATCAAAATTTGCCTTATAAACATCACTAACACTACTTTAGCGCCCTTGGTATAACATCAGCTCGCCTTTGGTATAATAGTAGCTCACCTTTGGTATAATAGTACCTCGCCTTTGGCAAACCTACTTCAGTGCCCTTGGTATAAAAGTAGCTCACTTTTGGTCTAAAAGTAGCTCGCCTTTGCTATAATAGTATCTCACCTTTGGCAGCTTAGTCCAATGCCTTTGGTAACACAGTAGCTCATTTTTGGTAACACAGTCCTACACCTTTGGTCAAACAGTACAGCGCCTTTGGTCCAGTAAACTGTTCATATAAATTGTCTTTCCCAAAACACAGCAAAATCTCAGCGAAACATCTCAAACAAAGCATATTGACCTAGTGTCTCCCATGGTAACGACTAGACTCCAACAAACTATGAAGGCTAAGCAAGTCACCCCAAGGAAGCACAAATCGCCTCCTCATACGCCTCAACCAAGCCAATCCAACATGACTCCCAAAGTTACTCCTGTTACATCCCTAACTTTAACCATGATTTACCTTTTACTTTTAAAGTAATTAGTAGATGATTACACATGATTCAATGATTTGACGTTTACTAAAAATGTCTGGAAAAATCAATGTTTTTGTGAGTCATGTTTAATTGACTATATAATTGACGTGTTTATAAGTTGTCAAGATGTTATGATTTCATATGGATTATGGAATGATTTTGATACACTATTCTTAAGTTGTTGATTGCAAGTTGCATTCAGGAAAATAGGTTTCTCCCTCTCTAAGAAAGGGAGGGAGAGCATCATCGGAGAGAAGGGAATAGATATAAGGAAAAGTATAGTTTGTCGCCATCTTAAGTATTGTTGGTGTAATTGGCAAACCTATTTAAGTTGGGTAAGTGATACTCGACCCTTTTGGTCTAAGTTTATTTCTTGACTCAACAAGTTGTCGATGTCGTTTAGAGTCATTTTAATGTCGTTTAACGTAAACCTAGTCATTTTGGGGAAAATGACGTCATCAAGGTTGTAAGTTAGTCGTTTTACGACTAAGATTACTTTCTGTTGAAAATGTCATTCCTTACGTCATAAATGAGATTGTGTTTACGTCTTCAATGACGTAGTTGTTAGAATTGATAATGTGTTTCTTGTTTATTGTTTTAATGTCAAAAAGTCTTGTTCGTTGTCAAAACAAAATCATCGTGTTTTACCTTTATAGGTGAGGGGAGAATACCCCAAACTATTTTCTCATCTTGTCAAATGTTTGAAACAATGTAAGGATACGTTGTGAGCACCAATTTCAAATTCATATGTAAATATCTATATATTCATTTAATATGAAGTAACTGGTCTTAACCTTTGAGTTGTTGACGTATGATTTTTTTATGGAGGTGGTTAAGCAAATTTAATGCCACCATTTCTTGTTTATTAGAGAAAGATCGATTCTATTTTATCAATAATGGCTTGAGAGAATAAGGTGGAGCTCTTTATAGACAACCTTGGAGTGGTCATAACGACCAACTACTCCATTTTCTTCTTGCCAACCACAATAGAGAAGTTATAGGCTTGGTTTTTGAAAATTGTTAAAGGAGATCCTCTTTTAGTAAGAGTGAGAAGCTAGCAAGGCGGGATGGTTTTAGATGGAGGGGAATTTAACGAGTCAGTGGAGGTTCATCACTCCACTATTATCACCTTCTTTATTACGCTTGCCTTCGTGGAAGTTTGATAGGCTAAATAAGTAGAGATACCCGTGGCTTGAAGGTGTGTTGTAACAACTAGATTCCTGAGCCATTAACTTCAGTAGTGGAGTTGTATCTCATAGAAAACAATTATGCTTTTTTATCGCTGAATCTTTACTCAACCATCTTCACCATTTTCTATATGTCTGCTTTCGTCGCCCAGAGTTACATTTGAGTGCTCTCTGTGAATCGATAAAGGAGAATAACTTGCATATCAGAGATGAACATAACATTGTTTTAGGGATTAATATATGACTAGTTAATGTAAGGATCAAGAGCCTTCACAAACTAGTCTAGTGGAGCAGTCCACGACTTGCGGGTAGTTTGGTTTAACAAACTTGTAAGTGGTCAAATAACAAGAAGAGATTTTTGTGGCAAGTAGGTTTTGTTAGAAATAACTTGTTTTTTTTTGAGTTGATATCCACCATAGTGGAGTCTTTAAAATGTGTAAGGCTTGAGTCGATGGAGAGAGCTTTTATAGGCTCATTTAAGAAGGTTAAGAGAAAAAAAATGATTGTGAAGTTAACCCCTAGATCTACGTGTAATTTCATGATAAGATAGTTCTTTTGGGATGTAACGAACATTGGGTTTTTCTTTTATCGAAGATATTGTCTTTAGGAGATATGTTTTCTTGGATCATGGAACAAAAGAACAATAACAAAAGCGATAGCAGTAGGTATTGGCATGGATGTTATCCTGATATATTCATGACATGGGAGTGGAATAGGGGGAACCTAGCTCTGTTATTAATGACCTTTCATAGAGAGAAGTTGTAATATGAAGAAGATTATTGTTCCACATTGTTAGAAAGATGAACTCCGTAATCTTCAAGATTCGCTGCATAACACAAAAGGATAGCCTTTATTAAACAAACTTCGAAGTGATAGAAGGATGGTCATAAAGCATTCAAGAAAAGAAGATCATTTGCGTAGGTTGGTATACAAGAGTACGACCAAAAGAGGTCAGTTATCTCATTTAACCCTTATCTTATTCTCAGACTATGATAAAATGTATGACTTTTGAATGTTGAGATATTCTATCTTAGCATTTATTCGAGCATAGGTATTGTTTTACTGTGTAAAGGTGAGGCCGACCACTATATTTTTATATAACCTTTGTGTTTTAATGAGGCAAACAAGTTTATACGGACCTCTATATTATAAGGCCCATTGAACTCCATAATCTTTATTCTTTTATATAGGTTTATACCTTGCCCAAAAAGCTTCCATTTGGCATGGGCTGGGAGCATGCTAGCAAACGAGAATCAAACAGGTGGAAGACTCATGTATTGCATTTGGTTAAACACTATTTGAGATTTTGACAAATGTGAAAGATCTATAGAATATATATGTATTAAGTTATCAGTGTTATGCCAAGTATATTGTTATAGGCAAAGGTGGTAAGCATTATCATGATAAGCATAGAATGTTGAACACCAACTTTCTTATTTCTTCTTTATTGAAAGTCAGATCAGGGAGGTGATAATTATATTGTAAACTCAAACTTACCTAGGAGAAAGACTGAATAAGTCAAAGATGTTTTTATTATTCTTAATGTATTCGTATTATAAGAGTAACAAGGATTGGTATAGTGCCTAAGTGGTTAAGAGAAAATAGAGGACACTCTACTTATATATATTATTATATTTTGTACTTAGATTCAAAGTAAATAGTGGAAACTAGGAAAGATGGAAGTTGATCCATTAGTCTATGTGGAAGATTATGATAGATACATAGTTGTATTCTTGCTTTAGGAAGCACTAAACCACTAGTTGTCTAGTAGAGACTTGATGAGATGATGTTGTTACATTATTAAAATGAATATGTTACAACTTAAATGTAGATCTCCTTATGAGGAATAAAATTCTTCTTGTTAGACTATATTAAAAATCTAGGGGATTGGGAGAACCAAGGTAGTGGAAACCTAGATACCCTTTTGGTTAGGAACTATTGCTTATATAAAATTATCTCAAGAAAGAGAATGATAGGTAACAAAAATAACTTCCCCTATGTTTCAATATTGAAATGAGTAAACCAACTCAAGGGTATTTGTAGATGGAAAGTTATAGTTCTTATGTAATATGTTCAATAGAACTTATTTTAGTGCTAATTTGCATAGACTATAAAGTTAACCAATGTTGGGTAATCCTGATATGATTTATATCAATTTGGGTGTGTTGGAAGAATCGAAGCTCAACCCCACCTGATTATTGATAAAGATGTATTCGATATATATTTACAAGGATGTTATATATGAGTTCATAATCTAACTTATGTTGAAAGTTGATAGACTTAAATAGCCCAAGGGGTTGGAAGTAGATTATTACCTTTTATGAATCAAACCTATTATGGTTGAGATTGACTTAGATCAAAAGAAATGATGTGAAATGATGGTAATCATTTAGATTTTATATGGCAGAGGATATACCTCGAATATTATGTCTATTCATGTTACGTGAAATGCCAAGTGGTCTAGAAAGATTAGTTGTACTTGTTCTCATGTTTTGTTAAATTTATGATTATTACCTTTGGAAAACAAGGATGTGGATATTTCCATGTTTTGGGTTAAAGAAGCTACCATAGTATTAAAACAAAGAGGATTTCCATAACCTACAACCCTTATGTCAGGTATGACATTGTATTTTGATCAACAGTGAAAAATCGAGAAAACCTTATTGGTCCACTGGCAAAGGTCAAGAAAACCATAAAGAAAGACAAGAAGAGTCTTTGTAGTACTTTATTAAAGGATGTGATTCTATGTTAGAGTCAAAACTTGTTATAATGCATCAAAGATGTTTGATATTTGAATCAGAGTATGGAATGAGAGGAAGTCATAAACCCTAGAAGTTGCAAATATACAATGAGGGATTCGTTAAAGATTAGAATTACCTAAATCTATTGCATGTATATCCTAGATTGAGGATACTTTCTAGGTTAGATTGACTAGAATAAATTTACAGTATAGACAAGTCTATATCTTGAGTTGCTAATGAAGAAAGTCAACTGTAGGTTGAAATAGTCTCCAAGTCGAGCCAAAGGTGTGTGTCTAGATGACATGACCAATCGGAATGATCATACTTAGCTAGAAGTCTAGAGTTGTATGCTTGATTAAGTTACGTAGGACATTACACTAGGACTCAGATGGTAAAAACCTAACAGTTCCTTCTATCTATACCCTTCGTGAAGGGTAGGGCCACTTCTAGTTGGAAGGTGTGCAGGGAACTGCCGGTCTATGGTTGGAGGTAAATCACTCGGATGATGCTCTCCCTTTGAAGTAGAAGACTCGCCAAGAGTCCTAAAGACATATATCAATTATTCCAGATACAGTGTACTCCATGTTATGACTTGCGACAACCAAATTTATGAGGTAAAACTCTTCTTTATGCCAAGTGTAGTTTATGTATTGTAAATGAAAAGTGAAAGGATTTTACTATGATTCTAGCTTCGATTATGTTATAATTCCAAAGTTGAAATTATATAGAAATTTGTACTTTATTTCTTGTGATTATGGAAATGATATTAAATTTTTTTTACCTCTTGTGTTTACCAAGTTTATTTACTTTCTTGAAATTTCTTGAATTTACTTGAGTTTTAAGAGGAGGGATATTACATATGGTATTAGAGCTAACCGGGTTCAACACATGGACCTATGAGCTCATTACAAGAAAACTCATGAATATTCAGCAGATTAGCTAATGTTTGAAATTGGTTTTATGTTGGAGTGACATGGAGAAGAACTATGAAAACTATTAGGAAGATTGTTTTCTGAACGATTACCCAAGTCTGTGTTAATAAAGAACCAAATGAGGAGTTAAAACTCCAAGAGAAAAACAATTCTACTGAGGTTGTGTAGTGGAAAGATTTTGAGACTTTAACTAGAAAGGTAAAACCTTGGTCAATCGCCAATCAGACTAAGAGATCGGGTAGAGCAGTGTCTGTATGAATTCAAGATCCTAGAATTATATCAAAGATACATAAATAAGATGAGATCTAGTTTAACTCCTAGATGGTTTGGAATGCGCCAAGTGGAATAAAAAGGATCATTCAAGGACAAGTACATATATATTGGTGTAGAATATTGAGAAAAATGGTTGAGAAATAGGTACTTGCCTCTTGGAAGAGCTAGAAAGTACAATTGCAATGGTGAATGTAATCATCACCAATATATTTAGTCACGTTATTTAAAAGTTTTAAACAAGTAACCTATTTAGTGAGGTAAGGAATAGAGTTTATAAAGCAAAAATGAAGAGAAGAAGTTTGTGTTTCAACTGTAGTCCCACAAGTTAAAACACCATCTTATAGTATCATCTATGTGATGAATGTTAGAAACTCTAGGAAATGGGAGTGGATGTGAAATAACCTTTTTTATTTGCAAATTTTTGAGCATGATGAAGGTCTTAAGGGAATTACTTATTGTTGTGCCTATGCCACAAATTCTAACCACTATAAGTTTTTGGAAAACCTGAGTGGAGTGTAGCAATTTACTCTCTTGTCAGTGACTCAGTTAGTCACATAGTGCATAATAAGTGTTCCTCTGAACTTTGACACTTCTTTGAATTTTTGGTAAAATTCCTTTTAATATTTTCTAGGATTGTCACTGTTTTATCCTTTATTTTGGAATGGTCTAGCCACCAAATTTTGAAGATTGTCCATTTTATGACTAGTTGGTCAAAATTCAAATTATTGTTAAAAATTGAGCTCATTCTTTTGACTTATTGTTGAAGATGAAATTTCTGATACTTTGATTATGGATTTAAATTATTATGGTGGCTATACCAAAACATTTTGGTTGCTCTCTATGTTTGATGTAATGTTCCTCTCTATCATGTCCTGGATGGGCCTCTGATGGATTGTGTAAGGTAGTAAATTGAAGAAAATGCACCTGGTATATCCTTAACATTATAGAAGAAAGAAACCTTATGTGGAAGGCAATTTTTTTCAAAACCCTTTTAGGGTTATTTATATAATTAATATGTAAGCGACCGGAAGGAGGTCTTACATTGATATCACCTTTTGAATCTTAAGTTATTGTATGCGGGCGGACATGTAGTCCAATAAGCCCAGGTTAATAGTCTCTCCAAGTTGAGCAGGGTGGTGAACCATGACTACATTCATTGCGAAACGTATACTTGTATAAAAAATATGGCCATAGTGAGTGTCGTTGCCACTACGTGCACTCGTCAGTTCACTATACTCCAGACACTTAGCTAACTAGAGTTGTCATACTTAGTTGGAGGGTATCCATGGTAGTGTGATAGAGTTAGTTAAGTGGGGATACACACCAGAGCTCAGATGGCAACTAAGAGGGTTTCCAACACAACCTTTCGATGAAGGATAGGACTGCTTCTGCATACGAAGTGTGCGGGGAAACCGCTTAAGTCCATGGTTGGAGGTAAAAATAGCTAAGAGATGCTTTTCGTCTCATCAATGGCATGCCGAGTCTTGGAGGATAGTTGAACTAGATAAGGAATTTTGATCCTTTCTCTTGTATTTACTTATCAGCTTATTTAAATGATGCATGAAATAAATGAAATTTGTACTTGATGAATAACTTTTTTAGCTAGAAAAGTGAAAGTTGATGTTACTCTTTGTATCTTAAATAATGAATGGGGGTACCATACTTGCATAATGCTATTAAACTTTGGTTCTTGATAAACCTATGATTGAAGCAGATGGTTGCTTCATGTGAAAAGAGTATCCACCTCTTACAGATTTTGTTATAACAACTCCTATCATTCTTCTATCAAGATAACTCCATTTGAAACATTGGACATAAAAGATGTCAAATTCCTATAAGCTGGGTAAGCTAGAAGATAGGATTAGTAGTAGTCCAGAAATGACTGTAAAAAATGGATGAACAGATCAAACTGATCAGAAAAGATTAGTGGAAGCTAATCATAAATAGAAAAGTTTCATAAAGTGTGGAATGTATTCCAAATCGGTCCCTAGATATGAAGGACTCTTTGAAGTTTTGAAGTTATCAATTTGATTGATTACAGAATCATTCTATTACCAGGAGGTATAATGCTTTTTATGAGTTATATTTGAAAAGTATATAAAAGATGACAATTATATTTTTAGAATGTTTTACAGGTACAAGACCTAGGAGTGGTCATGATCAAGCTTCTTAAATGCTTAAAGTTCACAAGTTTTGCTTGCATGACAGAGAGATTAATCAATGCAAGGTCCAGTGGGACAAATATTCAAAGGTTTTCAGATACATTGGATCATCGAGGACAATGACTCTTATGGGGGGAGATATGTTACATCCCTAACTTTAACCATGATTTACCTTTTACTTGGAAAGTAATTAGTAGATGATTACACATGATTCAATGATTTGACATTTACTAAAAATGTCTGGAAAAATCAATGTTTTCATGAGTCATGTTTAATTGACTATATAATTGACATGTGTTTGTAAGTTGTCAAGATGTTATGATTTCATATGGATTATGGAATGATTTTGATACACTAATCTCAAGTTGTTGATTGCAAGTTGCATTCAGGAAAACAGGTTTTTGCCTCTCTGAGAAACGAAGGGAGAGCATCATCAGAGAGAAGGGAATAGATATAAGGAAAAGTATAGTTTGTCACCATCTTAAGTATTGTTGGTGCAATTGGCGAACCTATTTAAGTCAGGTAAGTGATACTCGACCCTTTTGGTCTAAGTTTATTTCTCGACTCGACAAGTTGTCGATGTCGTTTAGAGTTATTTTAATGTCGTTTAACGTAAACCTAGTCATTTTGGGGAAAATGACATCATCAAGGTTGTAAGTTAGTCATTTTACGACTAAGACTACTTTCTGTTGAAAATGTCATTCCTTACGTCATAAACGAGATTGTGTTTACGTCTTCAATGACGTAGTTGTTAGAATTGTTAACGTGTTTCTTGTTTATCGTTTTAACGTCATAAAATCTTGTTCGTTGTCAAAACAAAATCATCGTGTTTTACCTTTATAGGTGAGGGGGAGAATACCCCAAACTATTTTCTCATCTTTTCAAATGTTTTAAACAATGTAAGGCTACGTTGTTTTCACCAATTTCAAATTGATATGTAAATATCTATATATTCATTTAATATGAAGTTATTGGTCTTAACCTTTGAGTTGTTGACGTATGAGCTTTTTATGGAGGTGGTTAAAAAAATTTAATGCCACCATTTCTTGTTTATTAGAGCAAGCTTGATTCTATTTTCTCAATAATGGCTTGACAGAATAAGGTGGAGCTCTTTATAGACAACCTTGGAGTGGTCATAATGACCAACTACTCCATTTTCTTCCCGCCAAACACAATAGAGAAGTTATAGGCTTGGTTTTCAAAAATTGTTAAAGGAAATCCTCTTTTAGTAAGAGTGAGAAGCCAGCGAGGCAGGATGGTTTTATATGGAGGGGAATTTAACGAGTCAGTGGAGGTTCATCATTCCACTATTATCACCTTCTTTTTTATGCTTACCTTTGTGGAAGTTTGATAAGCTAAATAAGTAGAGATACCCGTGGCTTGAAGGTGTGTTGTAACAACTAGATTCTTGAGTCGTTAACTTCAGTAGTGGAGTTGTATCTCATAGAAAACAATTAAGCTTTTTTATCGCTGACTCTTTACTCAACCATCTTCACCATTTTCTATGTGTTTGCTTTCGCCGCCTGGAGTTACATTTGAGTGGTCTTTGTGAGTTGGTAAAGGAGAAGAACTTGCATATTAGAGATAAACATAACATTGTTTTAGGGATTAATATCTGATTAGTTAATGTAAGGATCAAGAGCCTTCACAAACTAGTCTAGTGGAGCAATCCACGACTTGCGGGTAGTTTGTTTTAACAAACTTGTGAGTGGTCAAATAACAAGAAGAGATTTTTGTGGCATGTAGGTTTTGTAAGAAATAACTTGTTTTTTTTTAGTTGATAACCACCATAGTGGAGTCTTTAAAATTTGTAAGGCTTGAGTCGATGGAGAGAGCTTTTATAGGCTCATTTATGAAGGTTCAGAGAAAAAAATGATTGTGAAGTTAACCCCTAGATCTACATGTAATTTCACGATAAGATAGTTTTTGGGATGTAGCGAACATTGGGTTTTTCTTTTATCGAAGATATTGTCTTCAGGGGATATGTTTTCTTGGATCATGGAACAAAAGAACAAAAATAAAAAGTAATAGCAGTAGGTATTGGCATGGATGTTATGCTGATATATTCACAACATGGGAGTGGAATAGGGGGAACATAGCTCTGTTATTAATGACCTTTCCTAGAGATAAGTTGTAATATGAAGAAGATTATTGTTCCACATTGTTAGAAAGATGAACTCTGTAATCTTCAAGATTCACCGCATAACACCGAAGGATAGCCTTTATTAAACAAACTACGAAGTGATAGAAGGGTGGTCACCAAGCATTCAAGAAAAGAAGATCATTTGCACAGGTTGGTATACAGGATTACGGCCAAAAGAGGTCAGTTATCTTGTTTTAACCCTTATCTTATTCTCAGACTGTGATAAAATGTATGACTTTTAAATGTTGACATATTCTATCTTAGCATTTATTCGAGCATAGGTATTGTTGTACTGTGTAAAGGTGAGGCCGACCATTATATTTTTATATAACCTTTGTGTTTTAATGAGGCAAACAAGTCTATATGGACCTCTGTATTATAAGGTCCATTGAACTTCATAATCTTTATTCTTTTATATAGGTTTATACCTTGCCCAAAAAGCTTCCATTTGGCATGGGCTGGGAGCATGCTAGCAAATGAGAATCAAACGGGTGGAAGACTCATGTATTGCATTTGGTGTAACACTATTTGAGATTTTGACAAATGTGAAAGATCTATAGAATATATATGTATTAAGTTATATGTGTTATGCCAAGTATATTGTTATAGGCAAAGGTGGTAAGCATTATCATGATAAGCATAGAATGTTGAACACCAACTTTCTTATTTCTTCTTTATTGAAAGTCCGATCAGGGAGGTGATAATTATATTGTAAACTCAAACTTACCTAGGACAAAGACTGAATAAGTCAAAGATGTTTTTATTATTCTTAATGTATTCGTATTATAAGAGTAACAGGGATTGGTATAGTGCCTAAGTGGTTAAGAGAAAATAGAGGGCACTCTACTTATATATATTATTATATTTTGTATTTAGATTCAAGGTAAATAGTGGAAACTAGGAAAGATGGAAGTTGATCCATTAGTCTATGTGGAAGACTATAGTAGATACATAGTTGTATTCTTGCTTTAGGAAGCATTAAACCACTAGTTGTCTGAATAGAGACTTGATGAGATGATGTTGTTACATTATTAAAATGACTATGTTACAACTTAAATGTAGATCTCCTTATGAGGAATAAAATTCTTCTTGTTAGACTATATTAAAAATCCAGGGGATTGGGAGAACCAAGGTAGTGAAAACCTAGATACCCTTTTGGTTAGGAACTACTGCTTATATAAAATTATCTCAAGAAAGAGAATGATAGGTAACAAAAATAACTTCCCCTAATGAGTAAACCAACTCAAGGGTATTTGTAGATGGAAAGTTATAGTTCTTATGTAATATGTTCAATAGAACTTATTTCAGTGCTGATTTGCATAGAAGATAAAGTGAACCAATGTTGGGTAATCCTGATATGATTTATATCAATTTGGGTGTGTTGGAAGACTCAAAACTCAACCCCACCTGATTATTGATAAAGATGTATTCGATATATATTTACAAGGATGTTATATATGAGTTCATAATCTAACTTATGTTGAAAGTTGATAGACTTAAATAGACCAAGGGGTCGCAAGTAGATTATTACCTTTTATGAATCAAACCTATTATGAATGAGATTGACTTAGATCAAAAGAAATGATGTGAAATGATGGTAATCATTTATATTTTATATGGGAGAGGATATACCTCGAATATTATGACTATTCATGTTACGTGAAATGCCAAGTGGTCAAGAAAGACTAGTTGTACTTGTTCTCATGTTTTGTTATATTTATGATTATTACCTTTGGAAAACAAGGATGTGGATATTTCCATGTTTTTGGTTAAAGAAGCTACCATAGTATTAAAACAAAGAGGATTTCTAAAACCTACAACCCTTATGTCAGGTATGACATTGTATTTTGGTCAATAGTGAAAAATTGAGAAAACCTTATTGGTCGACTGGCAAAGGTCAAGAAAACCATAAAGAAAGACAAGAAGAGTCTTTGTAGTACTTTATCAAAGGATGTGATTCTATGTTAGAGTCAAAACTTGTTATAATGCATCAAAGATGTTTGATATTTGAATCAAAGAATGGAATGACAGGAAGTCATAAACCCTAGAAGTTGCAAGTATGCCATGAGGGATTCATTAAAGATTAGAATTACCTAAATCTATTGCATGTATATTCTAGATTGAGGATACTTTCTAGTTTAGATTGACTAGAATACATTTATAGTATAGACAAGTCTATGTCTTGAGTTGCTAATGAAGAAAGTCAACTGTAGGTTGAAATAGTCTCCAAGTCGAGTCAGAGGTGTGTGTCTAGATGACATGACCAATCAGAATGAACATACTTAGCTAGAAGAACTCTAGAGTTGTATGGTCGATTGAGTTACGTAGGACACTATACTAAGACTTATATGGTAAAAACCTAATGGTTCCTTATATCTATACCCTTCATGAAGGGTAGGGCCACTTCCAGTTGGAAGGTGTGCGGGGGACTGCCGGTCTATGGTTGGAGGTAAATCACTCGGATGATGCTCTCCCTTTGAAGTAGAAGACTCGCCAAGAGTCCTAAAGACATATATCAATTATTCCAGATACAGTGTACTCCATGTTATGACTTGCGACAACCAAATTTATGAGGTAAAACTCTTCTTTATGCCAAGTGTAGTTTATGTATTGTAAATGAAAAGTGAAAGGATTTTACTATGATTCTAGCTTCGATTATGTTATAATTCCAAAGTTGAAATTATATAGAAAGTTGTACTTTATTTCTTGTGATTATGGAAATGATATAAATTTTTTTTTATCTCTTGTGTTTACCAAGTCATATTTACTTTCTTGTAATTTCTTGAATTTACTTGAGTTTTAAGAGGAGGGATATTACATATGGTATCAGAGCTAACCGAGTTCAACACATGGACCTATGAGATCATTACGAGAAAACTCGTGAATATTCAGCAGATTAGCTAATGTTTGAAATTGGTTTTATGTTGGAGTGACATGGAGAAGAACTATGAAAACTATTAGGAAGATTGTTTTCCCACCGCTTACCCAATTCTATGTTAATAAAGAACCAACTGAGGAGTTAAAACTCCAAGAGAAAAACAATTGTATTGAGGTAGACTAAGAGATCGGGTATAGCAGTGTCTGTATGAATTCAAGATCCTAGAATTATATCAAAGATACGTAAATAAGATGAGATCTAGTTTAACTCCTAGATGGTTTGGAAGGTGCCAAGTGGAATAAAAAGGATCATTCAAGGACAAGTAGATATATATTGGTGTAGAATACTGAGAAAAATGGTTGAGAAATAGGTACTTGCCTCTTGGAAGAGCTAGAAAGTACAATTGCAATGGTGAATGTAATCATCACCAAGATATTTAGTCAAGTTATTTAAAAGTTTTAAACAAGTAACCTATTTAGTGAGGTAGGGAATAGAGTTTTATAAAGCAAAAATGAAGAGAAGAAGATTGTGTTTATACTGTAGTCCCACTTGTTAAAACACCATCTTATATCTATGTGATGAATGTTAGAAACTCTAGGAAATGGGAGTGAATGTGATATAACCTTTTTTATTTGCAAATTTTTGAGCATGATGAAGGTCTTAAGGGAATTACTTATTGTTGTGCCTATGTCATAATTTCTAACCACTGTAAGTTTTTGGAAAATCTGAGTGCAGTGCATCAATTTACTCTCTTGTCAGTGACTCAATTAGTCACATAGTGCATAATAAGTGTTCCTCTGAACTTTGACACTTCTTTGAATTTTTGGTAAAATTCCTTTTAATATTTGCTAGGATTGTCATTGTTTTATCCTTTATTTTGGAATGGTCTAGCCACCAAATTTTGAAGATTGTCCATTTTATGACTAGTTGGTCAAAATTCAAATTATTGTTAAAAATTGAGCTCATTCTTTTGACTTATTGTTGAAGATGAAATTTCTGATACTTTGATTATGGATTTAAATTATTATGGTGGCTATACCAAAACATTTTGGTTGCTCTCTATGTTTGATGTAATGTTCATCTCTATCATGTCTTGGATGGGCCTCTGATGGATTGTGTAAGGGAGTAAATTATGGAAAATGCACCTGGAATATCCTTAACGTTACAGAAGAAAGAAACCTTATGTGCAAGGAAATTTTTTTCAAAACCCTTTTAGGGTTATTTATATAATTAATATGTAAGCAACTGGAAGGAGGTCTTACATTGATATCACCTTTTGAATCTTAAGTTATTGTATGCGGGCAGACAGGTAGTCCAGTAAGCCCAGGTTAATAGTCTCTCCAAGTCGAGTAGGGTGGTGAACCATGACTATGTTCATTGTGAAACGTATACTTGTATAAAAACTATGGCCATAGTGAGTGTCGTTGCCTCTACGTGCACTCGTCAGTTCACCGTACTCCGACACTTAGCTAACCAGAGTTGTCGTACTTAGTTGGAGGGTATCCATTGTAGTACGATAGAGTTTGTTAAGTGGGGATACACACCAGACCTCAGATGGAAACTAAGAGGGTTTCCAACACAACCTTTCGATGAAGGGTAGGACTGCTTCTAGGCAGGAAGTGTGCGGAGAAATTGATTAAGTCCATGGTTGGAGGTAAAAACAGCTGAGAGATGCATTCCATCTCATCAGTGGCATGCCGAGTCTTGGAGGACAATTGAACTAGATAAGGAATTTTGATCCTTTCTCTTGTATTTACTTATCAGCTTATTTAAATGATGCATGAAATAAATGAAATTTGTACTTGATGAATAACTTTTTCAACTAGAAAAGTGAAAGTTGATGTTACTCTTTGTATCTTAAATAATGAATGGCGGTACCATACTTGCATAATGCTATTAAACTTTGGTGCTTGATAAACCTATGATTGAAGCGGATGGTTGCCTCACGTGAAAAGAGTATCCACCTCTTAAGGAGTTTGTTATAACAACTCCTATCATTCTTCTATCAAGATAACTCCATTTGAACCATTGGACAGAAAAGATGTCAAATTCCTATAAGCTGGGTAAGCTAGAAGATAGGATTAGCAGTAGTCCATAAATGTTGTCAGAAATGGATGAACAGATCAAACTGATCAGAAAAGATTAGTGGAAGCTAATCATAAATAGAAAAGTTTCATAAAGTGTGGAATGTATTCCAAATCAGTCCCTAGATATTAAGGACTCTTTGAAGTTTCAAAGTTATCAATTTGATTGATTACAGAATCATTCTATTACCAGGAGGTATAATGCTTTTTATGAGTTATATTTGAAAAGTATATAAAAGATGACAATTATATTTTTAGAATGTTTTATAGGTACAAGACCCAGGAGTGGTCATGATGGAGCTTCTTAAATGCTTAAAGTTCACAAGTTTTGCTTGCATGACAGAGAGATTAATCAATGCAAGGTCCAGTGGGACAAATATTCAAAGGTTTTTGGATACATTGGATCATCAAGGACGATGACTCTTATGGGGGGAGATATGTTACATACCTAACTTTAACCATGATTTACCTTTTACTTTTAAAGTAATTAGTAGATGATTACACATGATTCAATGATTTGACGTTTAGTAAAAATGTCTGGAAAAATCAATGTTTTCGTGAGTCATGTTTAATTGACTATATAATTGACATGTGTTTATAAGTTCTCAAGATGTTATGATTTCATATGGATTATGGAATGATTTTGATACACTAATCTCAAGTTGTTGATTGCAAGTTGCATTCAGGAAAACTGGTTTTCGCCTCTCTGAGAAAGGGAGGGAGAGCATCATCAGCGAGAAGGGAATAGATATAAGGAAAAGTATAGTTTGTCGCCATCTTAAGTATTGTTGGTGTAATTGGTGAACCTATTTAAGTTAGGTAAGTGATACTCAACCCTTTTGGTCTAAGGTTATTTCTCGACTCGACAAGTTGTCGATGTCGTTTAGAGTCATTTTAATGTCATTTAATGTAAACCTAGTCATTTTGGGGAAAATGACGTCATCAAGGTTGTAAGTTAGTCATTTTACGACTAAGACTACTTTCTGTTGAAAATGTCATTCCTTACGTCATAAACGAGATTGTGTTTACGTCTTTAATGACGTAGTTGTTAGAATTGTTAACGTGTTTCTTGTTTATTGTTTTAACATCGAAAAATCTTGTTCGTTGTCAAAACAAAATCATCGTGTTTTACCTTTATAGGTGAGGGGGAGAATACCCCAAACTATTTTCTCATCTTGTCAAATGTTTCAAAACAATGTAAGGATACGTTGTGAGCACCAATTTCAAATTGATATTTAAATATCTATATATTCATTTGATATGAAGTTATTGGTCTTAACCTTTGAGTTGTTGACGTATGAACTTTTTATGGAGGTGGTTAATCAAATTTAATGCCACCATTTCTTGTTTATTAAAGCAAGCTTGATTCTATTTTCTCAATAATGGCTTGAGAGAATAAGGTGGAGCTCTTTATAGACAACCTTGGAGTGGTCATAACGACCAACTACTCCATTTTCTTCCTGCCAACCACAATAGAGAAGTTATAGGCTTGGTTTTCAAAAATTGTTAAAGGAGATCCTCTTTTAGTAAGAGTGAGAAGCCAACGAGGCGGGATGGTTTTAGATGGAGGGGAATTTAACGAGTCAGTGGAGGTTCATCACTCCACTATTATCACCTTCTTTATTACGCTTGCCTTCATGGAAGTTTGATAGGCTAAATAAGTAGAGATACCCATGGCTTGAAGGTGTGTTGTAACAACTAGATTCCTGAGCCGTTAACTTCAGTAGTGGAGTTGTAGCTCATAGAAAACAATTAAGATTTTTTATCGCTGACTCTTTACTCAACCATCTTCACCATTTTCTATGTGTCTGCTTTCGTCGCCCGGAGTTACATTTGAGTTTTCTTCGTGAGTCGGTAAAGGAGAAGAACTTGCATATCAGAGATGAACATAACATTGTTTTAGGGATTAATATCTGATTAGTTAATGTAAGGATCAAGAGCCTTCACAAGCTAGTCTAGTGGAGCAGTCCATGACTTGCAGGTAGTTTGTTTTAACAAACTTGTGAGTGGTCAAATAACAAGAAGAGATTTTCGTGACATGTAGGTTTTGTAAGAAATAACTTGTTTTTTTTTGAGTTGATAACCACCATAGTGGAGTCTTTAAAATTTGTAAGGCTTGAGTCGATGGAGAGAGCTTTTATAGGCTCATTTATAAAGGTTAAGAGAAAAAATTATTGTGAAGTTAACCCCTAGATCTATGTGTAATTTCACGATAAGATAGTTCTTTTGGGATGTAACTAACATTGGGTTTTTCTTTTATCAAAGATATTGTCTTCAAGGGATATGTTTTCTTGGATCATGGAACAAAAGAAAAAAAATAGAAGCGATAGTAGTAGGTATTGGCATGGATGTTATCCTGATATATTCACAACATGGGAGTGGAATAGGGGGAACATAGCTCTGTTATTAATGACCTTTCATAGAGAGAAGTTGTAATATGAAGAAGATTATTGTTCCACAGTGTTAGAAAGATGAACTCCGTAATCTTCAAGATTTGTCGCATAACACCGAAGGATAGCCTTTATTAAACAAACTATGAAGTGATAGAAGGGTGGTCACCAAGCATTCAAGAAAAGAAGATCATTTGCATAGGTTGGTATACAGGAGTATGGCCAAAAGAGGTCGGTTATCTCATTTTAACCCTTATCTTATCCTCAAACTGTGATAAAATGTATGACTTTTAAATGTTGAGATATTCTATCTTAGCATTTATTCGAGCATAGGTATTGTTTTACTGTGTAAAGGTGAGGCCGACCATTATGTTTTTATATAACCTTTGTGTTTTAATGAGGCAAACAAGTTTATACAGACCTCTGTATTATAAGGCCCTTTGAACTCCATAATATTTATTCTTTTATATAGGTTTATACCTTGCCCCAAAAGCTTCCATTTGGCATGGGCTGGGAGCATGCTAGCAAATGAGAATCAAACAGGTGGAAGACTCATGTATTGCATTTGGTGTAAAACTATTTGAGATTTTGACAAATGTGAAAGATCTATAGAATATATATGTATTAAGTTATATGTGTTATGCCAAGTATATTGTTATAGGCAAAGGTGGTAAGTATTATCATGATAAGCATAGAATGTTGAACACCAACTTTCTTATTTCTTCTTTATTGAAAGTCAGATCAGGGAGGTGATAATTATATTGTAAACTCAAACTTACCTAGGAGAAAGACTGGATAAGTCAAAGATGTTTATATTATTCTTGATGTATTCGTATTATAAGAGTAACAAGGATTGGTCTAATGCCTAAGTGGTTAAGAGAAAATAGAGGGTACTCTACTTATATATATTATTATATTTTGTACTTAGATTCAAGGTAAATAGTGGAAACTAGGAAAGATGGAAGTTGATCCATTAGTCTATGTGGAAGACTATGGTAGATACATAGTTGTATTCTTGCTTTAGGAAGCATTAAACCACTAGTTGTCTGAATAGAGACTTGATGAGATGATGTTGTTACATTATTAAAATGACTATGTTATTACTTAAATGTAGATCTCCTTATGAGGAATAAAATTCTTCTTGTTAGACTATATTAAAAATCCAGGGGATTGGGAGAACTAAGGTAGTGGAAACCTAGATACCCTTTTGGTTAGGAACTACTGCTTATATAAAATTATCTCAAGAAAGAGAATGATAGGTAACAAAAATAACTTCCCCTAATGAGTAAACCAACTCAAGGGTATTTGTAGATGGAAAGTTATAGTTCTTATGTAATATGTTCAATAGAACTTATTTCAGTGCTGATTTGCATAGAAGATAAAGTTAACTAATGTTGGGTAATCCTGATATGATTTATATCGATTTGGGTGTGTTGGAAGACTCAAAGCTCAACCCCACCTGATTATTGATAAAGATGTATTCGATATATATTTGCAAGGATGTTATATATGAGTTCATAATCTAACTTATGTTGAAAGTTGATAGACTTAAATAGACCAAGGGGTTACAAGTAGATTATTACCTTTTATGAATCAAACCTATTATGAATGAGATTGACTTAGATCAAAAGAAATGATGTGAAATGACGGTAATCATTTAGATTTTATATGGGAGAGGATATACCTCGAATATTATGCCTATTCATGTTACGTGAAATGCCAAGTGGTCTAGAAAGACTAGTTGTACTTGTTCTCATGTTTTGTTATATTTATGATTATTACCTTTGGAAAACAAGGATGTGGATATTTCCATGTTTTTGGTTAAAGAAGCTACCATAGTATTAAAACAAAGAGTATTTCTAAAACCTACAACCCTTATGTCAGGTATGACATTGTATTTTGGTCAATAGTGAAAAATTGAGAAAACCTTATTGGTCGACTGGCAAAGGTCAAGAAAACCATAAAGAAAGACAAGAAGAGTCTTTGTAGTACTTTATCAAAGGATGTGATTCTATGTTAGAGTCAAAACTTGTTATAATGCATCAAAGATGTTTGATATTTGAATCAGAGAATGGAATGAGAGGAAGTCATAAACCCTAGAAGTTGCAAGTATGCAGTGAGGGATTCGTTAAAGATTAGAATTATCTAAATCTATTTCATGTATATCCTAGATTGAGGATACTTTCTAGGTCAGATTGACTAGAATAAATTTACAGTATAGACAAGTCTGTCTTGAGTTGCTAATGAAGAAAGTCAACTGTAGGTTGAAATAGTCTCCAAGTCGAGTCAGAGGTGTGTGTCTAGATGACATGACCAATCAAAATGATCATACTTAGCTAGAAGAAGTCTAGAGTTGTATGCTCGATTGAGTTACGTAGGACACTACACTAGGACTTAGATGGTAAAAACCTAACGGTTCCTTATATCTATACCCTTCGTGAAGGGTAGGGCCACTTCCAGTTGGAAGGTGTGCGAGGGACTGCCGGTCTATGGTTGGAGGTAAATCACTCAGATGATGCTCTCCCTTTGAAGTAGAAGACTCGCCAAGACTCGTGAAGACATATATCAATTATTCCAGATACAGTGTACTCCATGTTATGACTTGCGACAACCAAATTTATGAGGTAAAACTCTTCTTTATGCCAAGTGTAGTTTATGTATTGTAAATGAAAAGTGAAAGGATTTTACTATGATTCTAGCTTCACATATGTTATAATTCCAAAGTTGAAATTATATAGAAAGTTGTACTTTATTTCTTGTGATTATGGAAATGATATAAAAACAAAAATCTCTTGTGTTTACCAAGTTTATTTACTTTCTTGTAATTTCTTGAATTTACTTGAGTTTTAAGAGGAGGGATATTACAACTCTAAAGACACCAATGGAAAAATCAACCAACTCTCAAAACATGCCACAACAAGACCAACCAAACAATCCTCAAGAAGGTAATTTCCCTTTGATTGATGTAACTCAATTCACTACTGATATGCCTCATGATTTTGCTACACCCGGTTATACCATAGGTCAAGTCCCATCTCAAGAAGAGCAACACTTTGAAATAGGTCAATCCTCTCAAGAAGATAGACAAGACCTTGATGAAATCATACAAGATCCTAGAGCCATGGCCACCTTTGACAAAATCCTTAGCGAGAACCAAGATCATTTATTTCGCTTGCTAGCAGAGCAAGGAGCTAATTACCCAAAGGTTTTGATCTATCAAATCTTAGCGACCCTAATAACATCCAAGACACTATAACGGTGATCCAAACCATGTCAACTGTGACCACACCCATACCCAAACAAAGCTCACAAGGGAGAAAAATTGCACAATATGAGAATCCTCTTTAACAAAATCCAACGGTAGAGAGACCCATATCACCGCTCCTGACTCCTATGGAGATCTACAAACAACAACAAGAGACTCTACATCATCAAGCAAAACTAGAAAGACAGGCCGCTCTAGCAAAATCAAACACACAAAACACTCCTAAATTGCCCACACTAATCGCAAGTGGAACATTGGCTACCCCATCAAGAGAAGGTTTTCCACCAAATTACAATTCGCGAAACACTTATGTAGCCAAACAACAAGGGTCTCAATAAACACCCCCACCAACATCATCTACCCTTCGTATCCTTCAACCACACAATCCCAATCAACCTCCACCATCACAAAACACATCTACTTATGTCCCCCCACTGCAACGTTCATCGACACTAACCTTTTTCAACACATTCCCCAATCAACCTCCACCATCACAAAACACATCTACTTATGTTCCCCCACCACAATGTTCATTGACACTAACCTTTTTCAACACATTTCCTAATCACCCTCAACATTCCCAAAATCAAACTTCCCAAAGCTATGTTCCACCACCGCAACCAAACCCAACAAACTTTAGCTTTCCTCCACCAAACTCTTATCAACAACCATCATAAAGCCTACATTCTTACCTATCACCACCCCCACCTCCCCAAAATCAAAAACTATGATAATAACCAAATCAATAACCTATAACATAAAGAGATCTATCTAAATAAAAAGCCATGATCAATGAATAAATCAAATAAAACAAGAAAGCTTTTACCAGATTGTATTGTTCTCTTTTGTCGAATGTGGATTGCTCAAATATGTTGCGAAACCATGTTTGCAACAAGAGAATGCTCAACGTGCTCAAAGTACTCAAAGATCAATGTCAAAATATTGTAAAAGGTGCTCAACGATGCGATGTATGCTCAAAGTGCTATAAAGGATGCCTGAGAATAAATGATGCTCATAGAATAAAGTGCTACCCCCACCTCCCCAAAATCAAAACGCCCAATTACAAACCAATCTACACCCAACATACAACACATACGACCCCAACCAATCATACGACCCTTATAACACCAATGCCCATGGTTTCCACTACAATCTTTCGTATGGGCAACAACAACCACTTCTAGGACAACAGGAGATGTTTCCAACCCCTCCCACAACTATGGAGCTAAAACTTGTGGAAGTTCAACAACAGTTATCTGATCTTACATTTGGCCACACCAAGAAGACCTCTTTGGAAGAAGTGTGCCCTTATCCATTTGATCGGTCATTACCCATGATCCCTTTTCCTCACAATTTCACTATTCCCAAATTTGATAAATATAAAGGAAAAGGAGACCCAAAAGACCATCTTAGAGAATTCTATCTCACTTGCTTCGAGGTCTCACATAATGACACATATCTTATGTGTCTCTTTCCTCACAGTCTTGGAGGTCAAACAATAGAATGGTTCTCGCACCTACCCACAGGTATCAAATCTTTTAACGAGCTTGTAGAGAAATTTGCCACCCATTTCTCTTACAACATAGAACATGAGATCTCCATGACTGACCTATACAACAATAAATAGAAAAATGGGGAAACTTTCATTTCCTTCCTTCAGAGATGGAGACAAATGGCTAGCAAATTCCCATTCAAGATACCTAAAAAGCAGCTTGTTAGCATATTTTTGCAGAACCTTAACCAAGAATTAGGTTTCCATTTAGAAATTCTTAGTACAACAACCTTCGACGAAATTACCTACAAGGGAATCAACATTGAAAAAGCCCTCATCGCTAAAGGCATGGTCAAAATCTTTAAGGACAACAAAGACAATGCTCCCCAACAACAATCAAATGACAAACCAAAATTTTGGAACAAAAATAAAAATGTGGTCAATGATGGTGTGGTCGATTCTAAACATATCTAAACATTGCAACAACCCCTTCAGCTTTCCAAACAAAGTCAACCTCCGCCTCAACAAAACCAAAAACAACAAAGACAACCATACCAAAACCAATGACAACAAGAGCAACCTCAACAAAATTACCCTCCACCACGTCAATTCACTCCCTTGGGAGAGCCTATTGAGACTGTTTTACACAAACTTATACAAAATAGACTCATCACCTTACCAGATGCTCCCCCATATGGTGAACCTATTTACAAATCCTCGAGATACAAAGACAATGAATATTGTGAATTCCATAGGAGTAAAGGACACAGAACCGCATCATGCATGAAACTCATACACATCATTCAAAACCTCATTGACGGAAAACAATCACTTTTGAGGATGAACAACCAATCCAACACACCAACAAGGATCTCAAAATGTACAAGGAACCATTCCCTAACCATGGTCAAGGTCCTCCTCCGGATAAAGGTAAAGGTGTTAACAAAGCTTCCACTTCCTATGACTCCATTGTGGGTTGTTTTGAAGAGAGTCGTGTATCTACCCTCATAATCAAAGGCAAATCTACAAATTGCACTGTTACAACTCATCGTGGTCGTGTCACCATTCATGGTCCTACACCAAGTCTCCCAACCCAATTGGATTACAATCTTGTCGAACATCTAGGGAAAACCACTGCTTAGATCTCTATCTTGGACCTTCTACGGTCATCACTTGCACATAAAGTTGTGCTAGAAAAAGCCCTACAAGAGTCTTCGGTTCCTAACAACATAGCGGTTACAGATTTCCAAGTTATAATAGGTAACATTCTCTCACCCTACAATGTGGTCTTCTTTGAAAAAGACCTCCCATCTCATGATCCATGTCACAATGATGCCCTTCACATTGAGGTTCTCATCCATAAACGCAAGATCAAACACATACTCATAGATGGTGGTGCTGGTCTCAATATCTATTCTCTAAAGTTACTTAAACAATTGGGATACTCTGAGGATCAAGTCAACATTAATCAAAGTATTATAATTAAGGGGTATGATGATGCTGAATGACGGTCAGAAGGTGTTATGCACTTGCCTATACAAGTAGGCCCGGTCATGCTTGAAACTCGGTGCCAATTCCTTGACATTGAGTTACCTTATAACATTATCCTAGGACGCCCATAGATCCATGCCATGAAAGCTGTTCCCTCAACATACCATCAGTCTCTCAAGTTCCCATTCAATGGTATGGAGATCACTATCCCAGGCAACCCTAATCCTTTTGAATTCTATCGTGTCTTGCAAGGCAGTTATAAGAATTGCAACCAAGTGCCCAATAATGACAAAGCCCTTGAATCCCCACTGTATATTAACCCTGGAAATCTAACAAAAGCCTCTATAAGTGAACCTAATCCTCATCCTATTTCTGAAATTAAAGCTCACATCCGTGATATTATATTTGGAGAATATGATATCTCAAAATCTTGTTGTGTAGGGTGGATGCCTTTATCCCCTAAATCCTACGGCCAACCGCCCATTGCCAAAGTAACTAAGAAAGCAGTAATTCCTCCTCCAACATCTCTAACTCAATTTCAAAAGGGAAAATTATTGGCCGAGGAAACTATTGAAGAACCGGTCACAATACCAGTCAAGCAATATGGCAATGGCTTAAGGATAGTCAAAAACATGGGTTATAAAGGAAAAGGTGGCCTTGGGAAATAGAATCAAGGAACAATGGAACCCATTATTGTGACAAAGAAACTAGACAAAAAGGGGTTAGGATTTGGTAGAAAGGTACCACGCGCCTTGGACATCGAGGCTATCCTCGACAAGGTGGCAGAAAATTTTTCCGCCGATTCGACGTCTAATGAGGATATCATCGATGACTCTTCCCTCCATATGACTGACCTATTCACTAAATCCTCTATATTCATGCTATCATCCGTATCCTTAACATCCACCACCAGCACCCAGATTGTAACACTTGTCTATCTTAAACTTATCGACTGGGACCAACAAGGGGCCCTTGTACTAGATGTTTTTTAGAATGACGAAGCTATAACTGAGTTCACGGGACTCCGGGATGGTATCCCTCTTAGCGATCACAAAGCTGGTTTTGTAATGGAATTAGAACCAACTGCTTATTTTGGTGAGAATGCCAAATCCTCTAGTCACAAAAGTAAAAATAAAGAAAGATCTCTAGGTGAAAACCACACCATGGCACCTCGCGATCACAAAATAATAAAAACAAAGGATGTATCCAAAGGTGAAAACCCAACTGTGGCACCTGAGGATGGAGGATTTGACCTTCCCCTACCATCTAAGTATCAAGAGAAATCAACTCTCCTAGTGGAAGATTCTACAAAGATAAATCTTGGCACATAGCAACATCCAAAGACCACATTCCTTGCAACATCATTATCAAAACAAGAGCACAAGAATCTCACCAACTTCTTCTTGCAGAGAACCAACAATTTTGCATGGAACTATGATGATATGCCAGGGCTAGACCCTAAGCTAGTAGTTCACTATCTCACAGTTGATCCAACCGTTAAACCATGGATCAAGCAAAAGCTACAGAAGATGCACCCACATATAGCTCTCTTGGTGAAAGTGGAAATACAAAAATTGCTAGATGCCAAATTCATCAATCCTATTGATTATCCAGAATGGGTCTCAAACATTGTACCTATGTCTAAACCAAATGGGGGCATCTGCATGTGTACTAACTTCAGAGATCTTAACAAAGCATGTCCCAAAGATGACTTCCCATTGCAAAACATTGATCTCATAGTAGACTCGACTGCTGGTCATGAAATGCTTTCTCTAATGGATGGATTTTCTGGCTACAATCAGATAATGATAGCGGAAGAAGATCAACATAAAACTGCTTTCACTTGTCCTTGGGGTAACTATTATTGGTGTGTCGTGCCATTTAGTCTAAAAAATGCAGGGGCAACTTATCAAAGAACAATGACAGTGATATTCCATGACCTCTTTCATCACATCATGGAGGACTATGTGGATGGCATACTAGAAAAAAATTCTAGGGCAGATCACATACAAGTTCTAGGACAAATCCTTGATAGACTAGAAAAGTATCAAGTGAGACTCAATCCAAAGAAGTGTATCTTCAGGGTAACATCAGGAAAACTATTGGGATACATTGTATCTCGCAGAGGCATTGAAGTAGATCCAACAAAAGTCAAAGCGATAGTGGAGATGCCTCCACCAAAGAACCTAAAAGAATTAAGGATCCTACAAGGAAGGTTACAATCTATTAGGTGTTTCATCTCACAGCTAGCAGATAAATGTCAACCATTTCAACACTTACTCTGAAAGGATGTCTCATTTCGATGGGATGATAAGTGTCAAGCAACATTTGATCAGGTCAAAGAATATCTAGCTACATATCCTGTCTTGGTACCACCCATCACAGATAAACCTTTGATCTTGTACATCTCAACTACAATTGCAGCCCTAGGGGCTCTTCTAGCACAGCATGATGAGTCAGGAAAAGAGCATGCAATCTATTATATCAGTAGAACCTTGGTGGGTTATGACTTAATTATTCACCTATGGAAGGAGATTGTTTAGTAGTAGTGTTCGCTTCCCAAAAGTTGCGGCATTACATGCTAAACCAACATATAAATCTCATCGAAAAAATTGATCCATTAAAGTATCTACTAGCAAAAGCAGCTTTTATAGGTAGACTAGCTAAATGGGTCATGATCCTTAGTGAATTTGACAGAGTATGTGGATCGAAAAGCAATCAAGGGACAAGCCCTAGCAGATCAATTAGCAGAAGAACCCATGACAGATATACATCCTATGGTATCTGACTTTCTTGATGAGAATCTCTTCACTCTTTCTACCTCAATAATGTGGAAATTGTACTTTGATGGTTCCTACACACAGCATGGATCAAGGGATGACATCTTATTCATCACACCTCAAAATGACTATATTCCAAAGTCTATCGGCTTACATTTCCTTGCACCAACAACATAGCCGAGTATGAAGCACTCCTTATAGGTCTCAATACATCAGTTCAATGGGATATCACAAAATTATAGGTATATGGAGACTCACAACTAGTCATTCAACAAGTCACAGATGAGTACCAAACAAAAGATGAAAAGTTGGTCCCCTACAAGAAACTAGTAGATGCCTATAAACTACACTTTTCTAGCATCACATTTGAGCAAATTCATAGAGAGCATAACAAAGCTGCAGATTCTATGGCTTCTGTGGGGTCACTTATAGACATGCCTGCCAACACACAGAAATGTGAATTCTTAATCAAGCAATTGTTGATACCAGTCGTCGATGTTCTAATTACTGAAATCATTTACGAACTTGTTGGTCCCAATTCCCCATGGTATAAAGATATCTATGAATACCTTAAAAATGAAACCTTTCCATTTGACCTATCCTCTACCCAATGCAAAACCTTTATCTGTCGATCCTCTCATTACACTATTCTGGGTGATACACTTCATCATCGGAGTCTCGATGGTATCCTCTTACAATGTCTTAACGCAAAAGAAGCTGAAGCTACCTTATGAGACATACACGAAGGTGTTTGTGGCGCACATTCTATCGGTCCTAATCTTGCTAAGAAGATACTCCGCACAGGGTATTACTGGCCTACAATAGAGCAAGATGCTTTATAGTTTGCTAAGAAGTGTCTACAATGCCAGTAACATGGAGATTTGATTCATGCACCAGCTCATGAACTACAACCTGTGATAACTCCCTGGCCCTTTTCTCAATGGGGTGTCAACCTCGTAGGATAAATCCACCCATCCTCGTCCAATGGCCACAAATTTATCATTACCGCCACTGAGTACTTCACGAAGTGGGTCGAAGCCATTCCCATGACCTATATCATCGGTAAGCAAATAGTCAAGTTTATCCTAAACTACCTCATTTGTCGGTATGGTATTCCCTAAGCCATTGTCAATGATAATGGGAGGCCATTCAAGAATTAAGATGTCCATGCCTTGTGCACACAATACAATATCCAGCATCGCTTTTCAACTCCCTACTATGCGCAAAGTAATGGCCAAGTTGAGGCTTCCAACAAAACCATTCTCAAAATCCTCAAGAAAACAGTCAATGAAGCTAGTCGTGATTAGCACCTGCAACTCAATCCCGCCCTATGGGCCTATCACACTAGTATTAGAACACCAACTGGTGCAACACCTTATGCCTTGGTCTATGGCTCTGAAGCCATCCTACCTATAGAGGTCAAGATCCCATCCCTCAGAGTATCCATGCAGAACCTGATTGATGGAGAGGAGTATCACACTTCCAAATTAGCTAAGCTAGAATTACTAGATGAGAGGAGCCTTGCCGCACTTAATCATCTCCATGTCTATCAAATCTGCCTCCAACATAATTACAACAAAAAGATCAAAGAAAGACGGTTTCAAGTTGGTGATCTTGTCTTAAAAGAAACTTAGAGAAATCAAGTAGATCGAGAAAAGAAGGGCAAGTTTGAGCCTAATTGGTTAGGACCCTTTATTGTCACAACAACATATAGATCAGGAGCTTATACTTTAGCTACACCTGACGGCATTGCTCTAGATGAGCCACTTAATAGTGTTCATTTCAAGAAGTTCTATGCCTGATCCTCAGAGTGTCAAAAAAAAAATCCATCCTCTGGTGAAAACCTGGCAAATAGGTGCCTTGGATAAGTACCATAGTGAAAACCTGGCAAACAGGCACTATGTGTAGAGTTAACATCCATCATCTATCAAGTCCTATTCTTTCCATGTCCCTTTCACAAAAAACTTCATCCCTCCATCCATAATAAAACCATTGACCTTGTTTGCATTTCCATCTCCCTATCTAGAATAGCTTAGAAATTTGTCAATGTCCATCATCATCATCCCATGTCTTGATCTATGTCCACAGTTATCATTGTCTTGTCCTAGGTCAAACTTTCTATGTCTTCTTCATCAGTCACCTATGCAAATACCTCTACCAGAATGGGGGCAACTCTTTCCTTAACCTAGGTCTAGGAATGGATCCTTGTTCGTGGTTCACAAACACCTCAAACACCTCAACAAGCAGCAACACACAAGCACGTCAACCCTCTCCCCACAAACGACAACACTTTTCCTACATCATCACACAAACCAGAAATACATATTATCTCATCGCAATCTTAAGGTACCTTGATACCATGGATATGGGTATGTAGGCAGTCTGGAATATGAAGGAAGTATCCAGTACTTAGGTATGTAAGATCCCATCATTTCACCAACCCAAGCTCAAACACCTTGACCCATTTATCACTCTACCCAGAACTACATATTATCATCTTTCATCTTTCATCATAATGTGTCTTGATCCCGTGGATACAGAGTATGTAGGCAGTCTGGAATACGAAGGATGTATCCAGTACTCAGGCACATACCGGTCATCATACTTCACCCATTTCAATCCATTGATATGTCACATTTCTAGTCTTCCATTTATCAAAACCCATTTCACCTCAAGTTGACTAACTCAAGCAACAAAACAATAAACAAATGCATCCTTTCAAAGCAAAGGTCCTTAACAAACCTAAAGCAAAGCAACTTACTTACAGAGTCGTATACTGTCCTACATATCGATTGCCAACATTGGCTAAATCAATCTCAACCAAACAACAGATCAACAAACTTCTCTTTCACAGAGTGTTCCATGATCGAGACCAACACACGCGTCTCATACAACATGTGGCATTTCTTGAAACAAGACATTATCTTTTTTAACAGATAACACCCTTTAACAGACACATAGCTCCTACGATAAGGCTGTTATCTTTCCTTTCCAATCTATCTTGAGCAACTTCTTTGGCAAGAGAATATGTTGGCTATATTTTTACTTTGTAAGTCAATCAAATTGCTTTTTGGTTTATCTTTTGTTCCTTTGTCCATTACCTATTCAAGGCTACCTTGATCTATCTATAATCTTGGTATGTTGCGATGAAGTACAGATTGGGGGCATAGTCATTGCTTTTGTGTGTCATGTTTGAGGAATGATCTTTAAGCATCTTTTTGGCATCATATTTATCTTGTGTGTGTTACGACCTAGCATCTTACATATTTAATACTCTTCTTGCATTTACATGTATTGAATTTTATTTTATGTTCAAGACTATGGCTCATTCACATGTCCAACAAGGTCATATTATGTCTAAGGGATCTAAGATCAAACCGCTTGCTTGCAAAGTCAATGTCCACACACTCGGATATCACAGCACCTTGGTCATTTATACCTTGGTGGCAAACTATCCATGTGCTATATGAAAAATAAGGATTGCTCTTTATAAACAATTGTGAAACCAATGCAACAAGCTCATTTATTTACCAATCCATTTACCCATGGTCTTATATAGTTTTCAAGCAAAGATAAATCAATAGTCTCTCTCTTCCGTCTCTGCTTTTTTTCCCTATCTGGTGCATATCTGCAAAAACCACATGTTAGATATCGCATGTCATAACATCTTTATCATCATATCTATATTATCATCATGTCATCATATGTCATACATCTATGAGCATCATATAAGCATATACATCATCAACATAAATCCATAATCATATATACATGTCATCACATCCATGTCATCAAGAAAATGCATAAACAAAAAGCATGAATATCAGTGAGCATCATATGTCATCATATATCATCATGTAAAGGTCATCAAAAATACAAATGTCCGTGTCTACATTTTGCCCATATGTATACATCCAAATATACATCAATAAGTACATCATGGCTATCATGAGCCCACAAAATATACATCGGATGCACGTAGGCATCAGTCTAAATATACAGTGTCAATCATGATACAAAAATGGTACAATATACAAAATGCATACTCTAGGTGGCAGCTAGTGGGTAGGGCTGCCCTCTTGCTATGGTCCCTGTCCTCCGCTTGTACTCGGAGAAGGTCCCCCTGCTAGTCCTCCTCCCCTTGGTGGCATAAAGGGTCCTCTAACACATGGAAACACACCTAAACACCATTGAAATAAGGTTCTAAAAATAAAATTTAGACACGTAAAATAACATGGTTCACATTTATGGGTCTTACTCTAAGCTATGGTATCTGTGTCATTGGGATACATAGTCAAAATCACATTGTTTCATAATGTGAAGCGGGATGAAAATTAGACTCCTGATTATTCTCTCATTCTCTAATCGGTGGTTGTATTCACCTATACACTCATTGCAAACATTAATGCATCTATGGAATATATAGTTGATGAAGCATCCTAATTAAAATTTTACTATTCAACTACAATAATTAAAGTAAGCCACATATATAATAGTTATGAATCATATTAATAGTTAGCATAAATATCACATTCCAATGATGATTAATTTGTATTTAATTCACATAACTTAACACAGATTTTCATCTCTATTATACATGATGCAACCTAATTTTAATAATTATTTTGAGTCACCATATCATATAATGTTTTTAATTTATTTAAATCTCATTAGATCATGATAGCATTTAAATTATCTACTAGGCCCAATGATATAAAATTAGGGTTAGAGAGCATCATGTTATATTATTCAAGTTGAGAACAATTCCCATAGGGAGAGAGTGTTATCCACCCAACCAACATTCCATCATTAATCTATATGGGGCTCTAGCCATCCCCCAAACTAGGAGAATTAACTAGGACTCAATTAAAACAAAAGAATGCAAGTAGGACAAGAGGGGAACAATAAATAATAGGGATAAAAACTCACACAAAACATAACATAGAGGGATTGGTCTTAACCCCATCCCATAACCATAGAGGGAATAGAACCACAAATTTTACAAGAAATAACATAGCTCAACTAAAATCATCTCAAACTAGGATTCATTTTCTACTCTAAATCCAAGCACGATACAAGAAAGAAATATAACAAGAAGGAAGACTTATCTCTTCAATGAATCTTTTTGAAGATGAGGCTATTATATTTCTTTAAGCTTGGTCTTATAATTTCAAAGACTTCCAACTCCAGGACAAAAATGCTCTCCCAATAAGATTTTCACATAATGAGAATACCCTAAAAAATTCAAAATGAGAGCTTACATGGGATTTCCAAGTCACTCCTCTCCATTAAATAAGATGGAGATATATGGAACCTCTCTAACCCCTACACTAACCTTCCTCACATCACATCAAATTAACATGACTACCCATGTGAGTTCACATCCGGGCCTACTTTTAAATAATGGTGTTCATTTTTCCATCAACATATTTGGAAGGTCATAGGTTCACTTTGTGTGCCTTGAGTCAAGTACCCATGCCTTCATAAATGGAACCTCTTTTTAAGAGCTCCTAAAGTATACCACAAAACACTTCCTACACCCTTCCCCAAGTACCCCACCTATAGGTACTTTGGTTGTGTCCTAAAAATGACCTTTTAACACAATTTTACATTTTACACCCACAAAAAATTGCCTTAAAATTTTTATTCTAGTTTGCACTCTTACACCCACTTTTTAACACATGGAAACACACCTAAACACCACCACATTGCAATAAAGTTATAAAAATAAAATTTAGACACTTAAAGTAACATGGTTCACATTTAGAGGTCTCAATACACTCTAAGTTATGGCATTTGTCTCACTAGGATACAAAGGTGCCCCGTTAAATGGATGTCACATCCCAAAAAAAATTTCACTTAGAATAAAAGGTTTATTAATATATTTAATTGTAGATTAGTGAGCAATCATAGAAAATAATCTGATTTTGTTGATTATTTTATGGAATTAGAAATTATTAGAAAACTCTCTCTGAATTGGAGAGAGAGGGTATCATTAGGAGAGGATTCCTTGTAATCCTTGGGAACGCATCTCACCTTTCTTGGCCTAGTTTAGTAAATCAGAACATCAAAAAATTCTAAATTTTGTTAAGGATGGCGTATAAAAAAACCTATAGTTAATAGTTGTTGACCTAGGCGATGCCACCTTCGTTGAATGCATTATGGACAAGTAATGCATTTCTTTTTACATTAATATCAAATGGTGATATAGTTAAAATTATAATCTTTAGAACAAAATTTATACATGAATTATATTTTAATGTATAAATATTAAAAAAAATGAATCTATTAGCTCAAAGATTTATTAAAAGAAAATATTGTGTTTATACTAAAGGAGTTGTGATAATAATCTATTTTTTTCCTTGGCACGGGAATTCTTTTGGTTTTCCCAAAAAAATATAACGATCAAGGGGATGACACCTTGTTGAGGCTCTCTGCCAAATGGTAGCATGTGCCTTGTTTTTATGCTTCCACTATTTGTGTTTGTGTCTCATCTAATAAATTGCTCTATTCATTATGCCTGAGGAGGTAGCTCAGAGGAGGAGGGATGGAAGCATCTACTGAAGAAAACTCTGCTATGTAAGTCAGCAGCAAGAATTATTCAAATTGTTCCAATTTGAAGGTATGTGAATGATTTATTTCTCTTGCATACAAAGACGAATTCAATTCTGGTTTTTAAATGGCTGTGGGTAATGAGTATGCAAACGATTTTAAACAGAGATAATTTTAATTCTCAATTAAGTTTGGTTATGGGTATTGTGAATTGAAACAATAGTCTAAATTTTTTGGAATTAAGAAAATCTGAGCATTGCATGTGAAATTATACATAGTTTGGTTTCAAATTTTTCCACGGGATTTCACTATTGGGTAAATTCATAAATACCCACTTCAAAATTTTGAAGGATTGATAGTTCTTCAACCAGAGTCTCTAGAAAATTTAGATTTGACATTATTCTGTTTGGTTCAATTTTGCAACTGCAAACATTACCATTTAAATTGCATGCTTTTGTTCATATGAATACTCATAACAATATTTCAAAAGCCCAGCTCATGTGTTGCCAACAAATGGAAAACCAAAATCATGAGTATTTATTTTTATAAGAAACAGGAAACTCTCTATTTCTAGTTGGAGTTTGAATAGAAAAGTGAACAAATTATGAATTATTCAACACTTCAAGAGTATGAGTTAATTTGAGAAATTATTTAAATGATCTTTGTTTGCATTGGGCGGCTGGGAGAAATTATTTCCAGCATATCATATAATTCATATTCTTTTATTTTATGGGTAAGAATTGGGACGCCGAGGAAATGAGATATATTTATTGGTTGCAAAGAAGGAAAGAACTCTTAATAAGAGTTTAAAGCAACTCCAAGTGTTGGGCTGCACCCAACAAAGATGGGCGATCCCTTTACAGGCCGCCCCTCTCATTTTTAATTGTTCATTCAATTTTTCTTTTATATTTTATAATTGATGTTCTAAAATTTATAATTTATTCTAGTAATTTCAGATTTAAATTTTAGAATTACTTGCTTTTAAATTAGGATTAGTTATTCCAGTGATGGTAACTAAAACTTCATGTAGGAGTCATTGAAATTTATTATTAATGCCTTGTTAATTTTATATGGTTTAAATGTGGTACATGTTGTTACATGTTAAACAAGGGTTCGATCTTATAAGGATATAACGAGGGCAGCCATAAAAAAAATAAAATTGGGGTTCAATATAAATATTGAAGAGATCTAAGTCCCATGGAACCCTCTTGTTATACATGAATTCTTTAAAGAGATTTTCATTACAACTCTTCCCGAGGAAATTGAGTGGCCTTCCATTTTGGTCACAATGATCTTTTTCTACTAAATGCCAGCCTTGTGGAAACAGTGAGTCTTTGAGTAAAATAAATTTATGGCACTAAAATACCTTCCATTCATCGATATGTGTTTGTGCATTGAAATTTGGTCACATAAAATTATGTCATGCAACACAAGGATCTAAGGGAACTACTAGAGGAAGGAAAATTAAGATCTTCTTTAGTATGATTTTATTTTTTGAAAATGCTAACCTTGTGTATATGTTTTTTTTTTTTTTAAAGAACATAGATTGAATTTCATTGGGTCAAGTTCCCACAACATTATGTTGTGGGTGACAAAGCCACAACTAGGAAAATAATTTTATGTAATGAAAAATTATGTTATGACTTACTGCAGAATTTTGCTTAAACTTTATGTGCAACAAGGATGTGGTTAAAACTATAGGGTTCTTGCTTGTGTCCTTTAAACATCATGGAGACTTGCAATTATATAATTTTATTCAACTAGCAAGCTTTCAATTTGAAATATGAGCAATATGTAAGAGTAGGACTGCATATAATATAAATAGACATATAGGTTATCTAAATCTTTGGCCTAGAATGGACCTTATACCTAAGTTTAGGTCTTGATTAACAAAGAAAATCTTTCACCATATACAATATGTGTTGAGTGTTTCCTTTTTCTTTAACCCCTTGGAGAAAGGGAAATCAACTTCAAAATAATCTTTAGATGTAGGTTGATATGATGCTTGTTTTTACTTGTTTACCTAACGTATGGCACACTTATTGTAAATATGAATAACTTAAGAATTGTATTACCTTCATGATATAATTAGATTCTCTCTACTTATGGGTTAAGGTTGGAAATAGTTATAGCTCTCTTGTAGACTCTAGATCAATGAATTAAAACGAACTCTTGGTATGTCCCAAAGATGTTATTTAAACCAAGTGCTTGGACATGATTTTGTCATGATGATATGTCTAGGATGGGGAATTTGGATTACTATATTTTATACATCATGTTGAAAGTCGAGATATCATTGTAAGATGATAGGACAATCTTAATTTGTTGAATGTCAAGATATCATAGTGAAATGATTAGGACATTCTTATAATGTGGGGCTTGATGACCATTAATATGCGTAACAAGATTTTATAAATCTATTAACTAAATGTGTTGAAAGCTAGTTTGTCTAAAACATTATGTAACTTGATGAAGAGTTGATTTATTGAACTACGGAGCCTCTATGCATTACGTAGGCAAGGCCATCTTGGATGAGCCCCTGAGGCCTAGGTTTGGCCCTTAGGAGGGGTCCATTTTCATGTTTGTGAACTCTTAAAGATCCTTGGTGAGATGAAGCACCAGATAAATTACTCAAGTTGAGTTAGATGTGGGCTAGTTGTCTAGCCTTATTATGTTATTGAATATGAGTTATACTCCCCTTAACGGTTTACTAATGAGTTAAGATGTTATGACATTGCTATTTGAGGGATGTATTGTGTAATTATTAATTTCATAATGTATCACTTGTATGAAATAATAATTTATTTACCTTGATATCCTTATGAATGATGGATATATTTGATGTAAGATGTACTCTTAATTGTTGCATTATTGTAGTAATGCCTTTATTTATTTGTTAATTGTGTGATAATTGGAGGGTGTTTACAATGACAAAGGCAAGGATCTATGAATAAATGTCAAAATCGACAAGAAAATGATGTTAAAACCCTGCAAAACCAAGTGTTATTTATGCTAGAAAAAAGACCAGATCTGAGGGTTAGAAGTGAAAACACATCAAATCATGTAGAAATAATCATAAAATATGAGCCACAAATAGCCGCCCTTATTTGTGACAAGGATGTGCCTTTGTGTGACAAGGGCACTCTAATTTCAGACAAGAGCACCCTAGGATTAGACAAGGGCGCCTTAGGATTAGACAAAGGTACGGAGTCATAAAATGGGGGTGCAGATCTAGGACATGGGTGTGGGTTGATATTCATAGGCATAGACGTGTAACATGCAAGCAAAATGATGAAGTTTCCTTTCAAAACGGGGTTAGATCAAGGACGTGGGTCTCACTGGGCATGCCAAAATGTGTATGCAGAAATATGAAATG
The DNA here is from genome assembly GCA_027924645.1 of Cunninghamia lanceolata. Classification (NCBI taxonomy): domain Eukaryota; kingdom Viridiplantae; phylum Streptophyta; class Pinopsida; order Cupressales; family Cupressaceae; genus Cunninghamia; species Cunninghamia lanceolata. Next base: position 73,066 of record BSBN01000063.1, read on the forward strand.
TAAATAAGGAACAATACGAGCAAATACCTATTCCATACTTAAGACACAACAAGAGAAATTAACTATAAAATGCAAATGAAATAATATCACCAAATGAGTCCTCGTTGCCCTTGATATTTGATAATGATTGTATTATGTTGGTTGCTCAATTTTGTAGCATAACATCAAATATAGATGATGGATAATGCATGGATTTTGATAGCATGAGGTTACTTTCAAAATGTCGATATGATAATGGCTTGGTTGAGGCTTGATTTATAGATGCTTGGATAATAGGATGAAGGGCTAGGATTAAGAGGTTTAATGGATGGGTAGGATTACGAGGTGGAAATAGATGGCTAAAATTAAGAGGTGCAATAAGAAATGGATGGCTAAGATTTGATGAGAGGATTATAAGCTAAGGACAAAGCTTTTAGGGCATCCTTATGTGAATGGCTAGGATTTGGAGATGTAGTATGAGATGAAAAGCTCATTTATTGTGTGTGGCAAGTCATGTGATTCTTAATAATTAATTTAAATAATAAAATTATTTAATTAATTATTGGAGAGGGGATGGTGGGAGGATAAATTAATTAAATAAATAATATTTATTCAATTAATTTTGGCTAAAAGGGATAAATGGATTGATTAAATAAATTATTTATTTATTTAATTAATTTAGGTGATGGGGAAATGGATTGATTTAATAAATATAATTTATTTAATTAATTTGGGAAAGGGATTAAGGGACAATGTGTTGTAAGATGAATGCCTAGGTGATATCGAAGGGGTATGAGGACATGGTCAATTTTAGGTGTCTGCATTTTTCCCCTCTTTGAGATGATGTTGCGACTAAGAGAAGTAACATCATTTAAAAGAAGACAAGGTATGGATGAAGGGAAAAGGTGTCCCAACCACTTGAAGGAGTGACAAGGAGGAACGATGTAAGGATGGGATGCCCCTCGAGAGGATAGGAAGATTGGAAGAACACATGTATGCTGTCTAAATGAATGAAACTGATTGGTCGAGGAAAGATAAGGGATGGACGAAATGGATTACTAATATGTTATGATGCATTATATGAACAACCATATAGTTTTATGTAGCACTAGACATTATGCACCAAGGTATAAAGACTAGGGTGACGATGTGCCGTGTGCATGAAAGGACTAACTCAAAAAGAAAAAGGTCACAAGAAAACATATGCCATTGGGCACCATGATATGGAAGGCCATGATGTCATTGTAATAATATGTTACAAGTAATTGATGCAAATGTAAGATAAAATGATAAAACACACAAGAAAGCAAGCAAGCATGCACAAATGATTCAAAAACAAACAAGGTATTGCCCCTGTCAAGCTATAAATCGATGATTGATTGATTAATGATTAAGATAGTGTTGTCATTGCGGGGAATGATATATCCCTAGATCAACACAAAAATGTGGGAACAATATATCCCATTGATGATGATGATGATTGATTGATTGATTGGGTTGACAGCAAGGTTGGAACAAAACCAAGGATGCAATTGGATAATTTGGCTAGATTGCTTGACTAGATTGGCATGGATTAAAGATGACTTGCATTTTGATTTATTGCTTGAATTTTTGGATATTTGATTTTTTTTGGATTTTGGATTTGATTTTTTTGGGGGGATTTTTGAAATGTTTTTATTTTCTGGGGATTTTTGAAATGTTTTGATTTTTTTGGAATTTTTGAAATGTTTTGTGATGGGAGTGGGTGATTGTTTTATTATGGGATGAAGGATAAAGTTTGGGGATGCTATGAAAAATGTTTAATGCCATGGGTGTAAGATAGAATATGTGATATCAACATATGCAGATGGTCATGGAACATGCAAGTGTGTGAAGCCCAAAGAAGAGGAACTTAGCCATACCGTGAACAATCAGGAGTTTACATGGAAACCTATGTCCAAAGCAAAACACAATCCATTGCCCCAGGTATAATCAGGATGAAAGCATGAAATGGGTGGGATGTATATGATAGGGATGGGAGGGAAGACTCTAACAAATAACGAGGATGGTAGATAAGATATGGTGGAAGAATAATACATTAGATGAAAATGGAATGATGGGGAAGCATGGGACAAGTGACCTAGAGGATAATGGAATCTAACTACTACACATGGTGCCTGCAAGCAAGTTTTCACCATGGTACTTATCCAAGGTGCCACAAAAGTGGTTTAACCATAGGACAAATTATTTATCTTTATTATTTTTTATTTTTTGTATTGGGGTATTGCAAAAAGCTAAGCATGGAAAGGTATGATATCAGGTGGAAGTACGAACTATGGACCAAGTGGACAATGATCATGATGGTGGTCAGAACATGTGGAAGTTGTTTTGCAAGGATAATGTCACTAGGATGGGCACCATGGATACCATCATGCACCTCCTTAAGTGCAATATTAGTCACTTTTGTGTTTAGGTAACATAAATGGGAACCATCATAGCCTCGTTGAGTAGGGATACTACAGAATGTATGTGGGATAGGATTATGGAAGGTGGTGGAAGTGTTATGGAGTGAAAGTGATGGGGGACCAACAATCTCACTTTTAGGAAGCTTCTTTGGATTTGCTTTGATACTCAAAATGATTTACTTTTCTTCAAGTAAATGATCTTTGGATGCTAGGGTTAAAATGTATTTTACTTTGACTTTAGATACCCCATAATTTCTTTCTTTAGAATCCAATGCTTTAGGATTTTTAGGCTTATTTTCTTTTGTAACTAAGGAGTTCAATATGCACTCCATCATTTTGATAATTAGTGTGAGAGATTGGATTTTTTTGGTTCTAGAAAATGGAAGTGGGGGATGATGATGAGGGTTCAATGGTGAAGATGGCATGTTCATCGAATAAGGATGAAATGTCAAGGTCTTCGAGAGAGGCATTGATGGTCCCATCAATGGTACTTTTAATGACATTAGAAGGTTCATTGAGACTCATGGAGGGAACATGAGGATCCTTGGTTTCCAAACCAAGAGGCATGTATCTCTAGGCCATGGGATGATGGAGATAAAGATAATTGTTCAAAATGAAAGGCATTATGTAGCTCATATTATCCACAACCTTTATCGATGATCTTGACCTTTGTAACTTTAGGATCCTTGGGGGATGATAAAGTGTCTTTTATAACAGGAGGATCTTCGGAAGATGAGGAAGTGGAAGGAAGATCATTTGGATGGATATAGGAGGTAGAAGAGCTGATCTTCTCTTTACTAGAAATAGCATTGTTACGAAAAAACTTATCTTTATGAGATACAACTTCCAAAGCTCGACAATACTCAAAGGGCCGGGGATCAACAGGAATAATGACTTCCACACCATTATAAGGGAACTTTAAGCATTGATGATAAGTGGAGGGGATAGCTTGCATAGCGTGGATCCATGGCCAACCAAGTAATATATTGTATAGAAGATCAAGATTAAGGACACGACATGTAGTGTGTAAAAGGATAGGTCCCACTTGTATGGGAAGGCATTGGTGCCTCTAGATTCTCTCTCAATATCATCATATCCTTTGATAGTATAAGGGCATGGTTCCAAGTTAGCTTTTGAATATCCCAGTTGTTTTATTAACTTCAAGGTACATAGGTCCAAGCCATCTATCCATTATCCAAAAGGACACGCTTAACTTTGTGTTTAGAAATTAGGACCTCAATGTGAAGGGTTGTATTATGAGATGGATCAATGGGAGGCATGTCATGTTGGCTAAAGAAAAGGTGGTGATTGGATGAAAGATGACCCACAAGGGATTGGAATTGATTGGGATCAATGTTAGGTAGAATTTGGGATTCTTGTAAGACTTTCTCCAAGATAGTTGTGTTGATGGGGGAAGCCTTAAGGAGGTCTAAAATGGATATTTGTGCAGGAGTCCTCTCAATGTGGTCTAAAATTTTATAACGAGAAAGTTGGGAAGGCAAGGAAGATGGGGGAGGCCTAGGTATGGTAACTATTCCACATCTTGTTGTAACAACAAAATTAGAAGATGGGGCTTTGATGGTGAAAGTGGTAATGTGGGAGGGATCATAATTAATTTGACCTATGATAGAATCATAATTGTAAAGGGACCTTATTATAGCATACATTATTGACGTGAGTATCTTGGGGTTGATTGTAAGTGGAAGGAGAGGATGAAGTGGATTGGTCATACTTTGGAAGAGGATCTTCATAAATACCCAATTGTGAATTAGATGAGGAGCTAGGATTTGTATTGCTCTCCAACTTTCCTTGTGTCACACCCCGTTCTAAAACAAACATACTTATCATTTTTATTTCAAGAGGATAGATAGTTAGTTAGTGAAAATATTATGATTAAAGTAATGTCATGTTAGAATAGAAAATGCATTTGGTTTTATATTATTTTATATGCAAGAAATAATTGTCTATGACATTATTATTATGCATGTGGTTAAATAATGTGATGGACTAACTACCATTGTGTGACTGAGGTTGATGCAGGAACAATGTTTTTTCTCTCCAAGATGAGGAGAGAGAGTATCACCATAGAGAGGGTGCTAGATCGTGTGAATACAATGATCACTGTGCCATCTGGAAACACACACACTCACATTAGAGGTTATGTCAGTTTTGGAATAAGTCTCTTTCTTTATGTTGGTCACCTCAGTAATATTTTAATGTTGTTATCATTTCATACTTGTTTAATATTATCGTCACATCATGTTGATGACTTAATCTTTTACGTCGACAATCAATAAGGTTATGTACATCTTTGAATGCCAAGATGACATGAGTAATTGACCAATCAAGTCTAATCTTGACGTAAATGCTTAAGTCAGCTTTGCAAGACTCCATCATTGATATTTTGCTTATAAATAGCATAATTAAAGCATTCAAAAGAATGCATCAGTGACATCAATGAATTAGGTGTACTATTGTTTTTTTTAGTTTAAATTATTTACAAGCTTAGTCATGGTTAAATTTAATGTCTAGCTTGTGGTAAAGGAAGTTAAGTCTTGGAAACTCATCGTGTTCTTCTCTTGATACTTGGAGGAGTGGAAAGGAGCATTAGCTCCATACTCCTGTTTTCAAGCTCTTTAGACCGCATATGGTTGAGAGAAAGGGGGGAATAATTATGTGCAACTATTCTATAACTGATAGGGAGTGTGGTTATGATGGGAGGATAAGGGATCTCGATAAGGGAAGTTGAGAGTAGAGGCAGGACAATATCTCTTGGATTGGGAGAATAGAAGCAAGGAGGAGCTCGATAGGAGAGAGTAATGGCTGCATTAACAAAGTGACGGGTATGCCAATGAAGCAGTAGTAAACTGTCAATTTTAAGCTTCATACTATATGTAAAGTCATTTCTATTTTCTAAGTAAGCCTTGATAGGCCACAGGTTTATATGAATCAATTGCTATATGTGGAAAATAAAGCTTCTCTATATTTATATACATTTTTGACATAGAAATATATATGTGGATACTCCTAGAATGGTATTATATTTTAATATAGTATTGAAGTTATATGCCTTTAGAAAATTGTGAATGTTGTTCTGCGCAGATTATGATAAATATAGATATCATTCATATCATTTAGAATTCGGTCTGTAGAATGATCAAAATCTCAAAGATATATATCTGATAGGCAGTCATGTATTTATATTCTTTTTAAAGATAGTTTAAATGCAAGTTAAACCTGTGTATAGGCCGAACAATATATATATATATATATATATATATATATATATATATATATATATATATATATATATATATATATATATATATATATATATAGGTCGGTCATTAAGCTTGGATAAATTCTATTCTTATATGAATGTACTGTGTATGAGATATTACCTTAGTATATCTATTGTGAGAACATTGGATATAAGCCAATATAGGTCGAATGGTTCGGTGTGTTGTTGACTATGTAAGGTCGATTTGAGAATATCAATCTATACCTATCTATCTATGGAAAGAACTTGCTAGTTAAGTCGGTAGCAGATCAAGAGCTTACTTATTACCTTATGACTTGAGTAGACCAAAACAAATTAGTATTATGATGTCATAGTATCCTTCTAAAGGAGTTGTATCAATTCGATGTTGGGAGGTATCATTAGTCTTGTTATTTATAAAAGTTTGTTGCTTGTGAATGATCAATGACTTGATTAAAATACTTTAGTCGAATAGACTTCACATTCAGATAATCATGCAAAAGAATCTATTTAACTTATGCAATAGAGTTAGATAATATAAGTATTATCATTTTGATTTCTATGAGTAACCGAGAGTTCTCATATACTACTTTTATTTTTGGTTAAGAGAAAACCATTCTTTTATCTTATATTTTGGCCAAGATGGGTCAATAAATTATTGTAAATTGCTTTTACCTCATTATGACAATATTATAGTCATTTTACATAGTTCACTTCGATAAGAAATTAGTCGAATATAATCATAGACTAAGGCATACATATCTTAGTGGCAAGAGTCTTAGAAGTCTATAGACATAAAAATCAATGACTTTATAATAGAATCAAGTATACCTTGAGAATGTATCCAAATTTATTTATGAGCACAGAAATGGGTTGACAAGCCTTTGAGTAGATTGACAGGTTGTCATAGGACTGAGATTGCAAGGATGCAAAGAGGGGCTCAATGCATGCTTATAAGTCACCTAAGCTCTCACCTTATACTTGTCTTATAGTAAAGGGTACATTTTGTGTCTTTAAGACTGATATTGAATAAACAAGTCAAAGTATGTTGATATAATATTCACTGAAATATAAGAATGTTGTCTCCATGTCAAGAAAAGAGTGTGTGAACATATGACTTATTATATGAAACTTTGGCCAAAGTAATGCAAAAGTTACCACTTGCATTATCGATTCACTATGTACCAGATAGTTGAATAGTCAGAGTGGGTTATACATAGCTAGAGTTAGACTAGAGTTGTAATCCCAATTGTTTTTAGCTCTAGGACACTGCACTAGTTCTCAGATGGCACAAAGAATCAATTGATTCTCATTATTTATACCCTCGCTAAGGGAAGGGCCACTTCCAGAAGGAAGGTGTGCGGGGGACTGTCGGTCTGTGGTTGAAAGCACCAGGGTGATTCTCTCTCTCTCTCTCTCTCTCTCTCTCTCTCTCTCTCTCTCCTATAATTGACTACCAAAGACTTGTGAACAAGAAACATTACTTATTATGTAAATGAAAATGATAAATATCGTAAGTTGCAAGGAATGCGATCGTCTGTTATTTGTTATCGATAAAGTGTAAAATTTGTAAGTCGCATGTGAATCAACCATCAAATGAAATTATATTATTGTACTTTGAAATTGAAAATGTATTATTATTAGAATTTTTGTTATAAAAAATAAATGAGATTTTTGCATTTAATGCATCTATTTTATTTAATATTCTAGTTGGGATGTTACACCTTGATCAATAAGATCTCGGATATAATGTTTGAGCTTCATACAATTACGCATGGGGTGAACATGGATATAATGATAATCACAATATTCTTGTTCATTATACCATATGGGATTGGACTCATTATCATCATAGGGTTTGGTATAAGGGAATGTGACCATATTGGTTTGCACAAGCTTTTGAAAGAATGACTCAGTGGGCTCTCCTAAATCTATGAAATGTCATCATGAATTAGAAGGTGTTCAAAATTGTCGCTCAGGAAGGGAGATGGTACTAGTCAAGAGGACATCTGGCACATTAGGTCATGAAGCTTGAGTTGTTTGGACATGCTTAACATCAGTGACTCCATCAATAACCACATGTTTTTTCTTGGCCCAAGGTTTAAATTTATCAATTGTATGACTATTGTCTTTGGTTTGAGATTTGATTAAACCTTTAGAGATAAGGACCTTTTCAATGTTGATCCCTTTCTTAATGATCTCCTCAAATGTAGAAAGATAATGGATTTGATGACGAAAGGCCATTTTTTTATTAAGGTTTTGGATGTGTTGAAATGTCAATACAACTAAGAGGGTGGGGTAAATCAGTTGTCTTCAAAACTTTAACCACTTATGAACATTTACCCATCAAACACTTGTTCACTGTTATTCAGATTTAATCATGAAAGCATGAAATAGAAACTTAACACACCAACATAATCAACACATGAGACACTAGGTTTTTATGTGGAAAACCCTAAAAGAGAAAAACCACAGTGGGTGTTAGCCCATAGAGATATATATGTTATAACAATACCAAAAAATAGAGGCTCACTACCCAATATGCTCACTGCCAAGATTGTCTCACTACCAAGGGGTGGCTCACTGCCAAGGGTTAGCTCACTATCAAGGATTGGTGAACTAATTTGACAGCATCTACTCCATGCCTGGGTTCAGTTCCATTGAAGCAAAATATAAATTCTCTACTCTGCTCTTTTGCACCTTCGCACTTATCTTTTCATTTTTACACTTGAATATACTTTTCTCAACTTCTCTACATACTTTTATACAATTCATTGACCTTGGAATGTACGTCAAGGTTGGCATTACAATCATCAACCATTGGAACAATATCCAAGGTTGGCATTACAAACATACATAGAAATAGGTCTGGACCTAAACAAAACTAGATAAGGAAAAGATGTATGCGGATCATGTTATGCCTTAGCTAGGACTCAAATACAATTTTCCAGACTGTGACACACTTCCACAATCTTTGATGCATCTCTGCAAGTAGTGAAAACAACCAAGTTGGCCAAGACTGTTGTTAACACCAAGTCTTCTAAGAACAGTCTTCATCCACGATCTGAATTTCTTTTTGCAGACCAATCCAAAGGTATGAACACGATCAGGAGACATCCACAAGCACATTGTAATCACCAAGAACATCCGCACAACCTTGAACCAATTTGTTAGGAGGATTATTCAAATTGGAGCACTTAAACAACACTGTCAGCCACTGTCATAAAGAAAAGATTGCTTACAGACCACCAAATCATGAACCATTCGAGTTGAAAGCACTTGTTATCATTACCAACTTGATTCCAGAACCGCAAATTAAAGCACTTAACTACGGAGAAATGCGGAGCATAATACATTCTCCTTGTCACCACCAAATATATAGAAAAGCAGTTTTCACTTTGGTGAACATAACTCACTCAAATCTTCATATCGGAGGCTCAAACTTGAAACATAGCATCTTCAGACATGTATCTTTAGAAATAACTTCCAATCCATGGGCAAAGATGTTTACTTTATAGGAAATGCGAAGTAATCTGTTGGGTTGTTCTTCTGTAGACAAAGATACTTTACAACACACTGTTTCCACTGGTCGAGCAAATTTTCTCAATATCCTCAATATCAGGGTCTCCAACACTTGTCAAAGCATCTAACTTATTACAAACAAGCATCAAAACAAGAGCACAGTTGACACCAATGACAACACTGATATGTTGACATCAATGATAACACCGATTAGGCACATACTTGCAACAATCTCGCCCTTTGTCATTGATGGCAACATATGATGTGAAAAACTGTAAAGACCATCAAGATAATATTCTCCCCCTTTCTCTTTACACATCTACACTCTTTCTTCTCTAAGTTTTTCACATGATTTCTCTCCCCCTTTGACATCAATGGCAAAGGGCACATACTTGCACGCTAATGCTCTGATCCCATTGAACTTTCTCTGTTATCAACATTTTCTTTAACATGAACATCTAGCTACTCCCCCCTGAGATGTAGCCCTCAAAACATCAATGCAGATCAAAGAATAAGACTTTGAGCACCACTGGACTGACGCATTCCTATGCATCTTAGTTCAGATCAGGAGGGGTAATGACCCCTAACTTTTCTCTGAGATACTCAAAAGTATCCTTAAGCAGAGGCTTAGTGAAAATATCTGCAATTTAATCCTTTGTGGACACGTATTCCATATTTACTTCATTCTCTATCACCTTTTCTCTTAGAAAGTGATACCTTATGGATATATGCTTTGTTCTTGAGTGCATCACTAGGTTCTTTGAAATGTTTATAGCACTTGTATTGTCACAGAAGATTGGAACCGGATCTTCATAATGTCCTTCAAAGTCTGCTTCATCCATAACACATGTTGTTGCAATATACTCTACTTCTGCATTTGACAAAGAGATTGAATCTTGCTTCTTGCTCAGCCATGACACCAATCTATTCCCCAAGAAGAAAGTGCCTCCACTTGTACTTTTTCTGTTATCAACATCTGCAGCCCAATCTACATCTGTATAAGCACTAAGAGTGAAATCATTATCCTTTGGATACTATAAGCTATAATCTAGTGTGCCTTTTAAATACCTCAAGATTCTCTTAACTACCATCACATGTGACTCTCTTGGATCAGCTTGAAATCTTGCAACAATACAAACTGCATGCATCATATCAGGTTTGGTTTGAGTTAGATAAAGTAATCCTCCAATCATGGATTTGTACCTTTTCTAATTAGTCTTGGGTGATTTATCAGTTTTGCTCAACTTGCGGCCAGTTACCATGGGAGTACATACCGGTTTAGAGTCTTCCATCCCAAACTTCTTCAACAACTCTTTTACATACTTAGACTGAGATATGAAGATTCCTTTATCTGATTGATTAATTTGCAGACCCAAAAAGAAATTCATTTCACCAAACATAGACATCTCAAACTCATTTTGCATTTCACTTGCAAACTTCATGCACATACCTTTATTCCCTCCAAAGATAATGTCATCAACAAAGACTACAACAATCAGTATCTAATTATCATTGATTTTAAAGTACAAAGTGATGTCTGTAGTGCCTTTTTTGAACCCTAATTGCAACAAATACTTGTCTAGCCTTGCATACCAGGCTCTGGGGGCTTGCTTCAGTCTGTACAAGGCTTTCTTTAATCTGCACACCATATCACCTTGTTTTTATAATTGACATCCTTCCAGTTTCTCAATGTAGACTTCTTCCAGCTCACCATTCAAAAATGCGGACTTAACATCCATCTGATACACTTTGAAGTCTTTGAATGTTGCAAATACCAAAAACATTCTAATTGCTTCAATTATTGCCACAGAAGCATAGGTTTCCCCAAAATCTATTCTTTCAACCTGAGAGTATCCTTTGCATACCAATCTTGCTTTGTTCCTTACTACTTCTCCAATCTCATTCATCTTGTTTCTGAAAACCCATTTGGTGCCAATTACATTCTTATCAGTAGGTCTAGGAACCAGTTCCCAAGTTTGATTCTTTTCTATTTGCATTAGCTCTTCTTCCATAGCTTTTACCCAATTTTCATCATTGCATGCTTCATTCATAGTTTTAGGTTTAACTTTTGAAAGCAAACAGTAATTCACCTATTCTTCTGCAGCTCTTTTCCTTGTCAATACCCCTTTTCTTTTGTCCCCTATAATATGATCTTTAGAATGATTGATTCTTACATACCTAGGAGTCTTAGCAGCACTTTCCAGAGCCTTCTCTTCTTCATCTTGATTGTCTTCTTGTTCAACTTTTTCTTCATTTGTTATAGCAGCAGGTTCATCTGATTCATAGTCACTCAAATATGATATTCTTCCCTTGTCTTCATCAACCTTCACATTGGCACTCTCAATGATCTTCTTCAATCTGGTATTGTATCATTGGTAGGCCTTACTCTTGGTAGAATATCCAAGGAAGATTCCTTCATCACACCTAGCATCAAATTTGCCTAGATCTTCTTCTCTTCTGATATAACATTTGCTGCCAAAAATTTTGAAATATCTCACTGTAGGAGCTCTTCCATACCATAATTCATAAGGAGTTTTGGCACTGTTACCTTTAACTTGAACTCTATTTAGGATGTACATAGTATTATGTATGGCTTTTCTCCAGTATACTTTAGGTAGGTTAGCTTCTTTCAACATAGTCCTAACAGCCTCTTGAACAATCATGTTTTTCCTTTCAACAACTCCATTCTGCTGAGGAGTTCTAGGTGCAGATAATTGTCTCTTTATCCCTTGTTCTTCATAGAAAATATTGAATTCATTTGATGTGAACTCACCTCCTCTATCAGACCTCAAGCATTTGATCCTAAGCTCTAACTCATTCTCAACCATTGCCTTGAAAACTTTGAACTTGTCTAGGGCTTCAAATTTTTCTTTTAGAAAAGTAACCCAAGTCATTCTAGAATAATCATCAATAAGCATCATAAAATACCTATCACCTTGTAGACTTTTAGTTCTTGTGGGACCACACAAATTTGTATGTACCAACTTCAGCAATCCAGTAGAGAATTGTTTTTTGTTTTTGAAACTTGTTTTTGTTTGTTTCCCAAATTGACACTCCTTGCAAATGGTGTTGGCTGGCTTCACAAGTTTAGGCAAATCTCTTACAGCCTGTGCAGAGATTATCTTCACCAAATTGTCAAAATTGATATGACACATCCTTCTATGCCATAGCCAACTCTCATCTGTCTGAGCCAATAAATAATAATTATTAGTTCCTCTTAATTGGTAAATGTTACCTCTAGTTTTCTTACTGGTAGCAATCACTGTTCTGGAGCTTTCCATGATCTTGTACCCATTGTCTTTGAATCTCAGATCATAATCTTTGTCACACATCTGACCAACACTCAAAAGATTATGCTTCAAACTCTTCACATATAGGACATTATTAATTTTGTGCTTTCCATCAAAAGAAATAGATCATTTTCCACAAATCTTACCAGATGCATCATCTCCAAACCTAACTATCCTCCATCATACTTTTCCAAATTCACAAACTTACTTTTGTCACTGGTCATGTGATGTGAGCATCCACTATCAATAATCCATTCATCCTTATCTTTCTCAACCTGAAAAGCCAAAGCACTTTCTTCCACTGGTTTTTCTTCCTTCACACAGCTAGCAAGATTAGTAGACACAAGTTCTTCTTTAATTGCAATAAACAAGCACTCACTTGCACTAGTACTAGCATCATCAAATTCATCATTTGTCACTCTTTCATCATCAAGATCTCTAACATAGTAGCACTTCTTTGGAACCCTAGGTCTATTCTCAAATCTTTTTCTATTCCTTTCAATTCTCTCAGGACATCTAGAAGCATAGTGACCAACCTTACCACATGTAAAACCATTGAAAGGTAATTTGCCTTTGAACTTACCAGAACCTCTTTGTAGTCTGTCAACTAAGTTTGCTTCAATTTAATCAAGCTCATCAACAGGTTCCACCTTATACTTTTCAGCTCTGGAGATCTTCTCTAAAGTACTGGATTTGAAAGTAGTCTCAATCTTCGGTAGAGCATCACCAAGTTCTCTCATCTCAAAGGCTGTAAGCTTTCCTAGCAACGGATCCTTGGTGACCTCTTTTACAGTCATTACTTCTTCAATTGCAGCTACCTTGTGACTATAAGATTTAGGTAATGACCTAAGAATTTTCATCACAACTTCCTTCTCCTCAATAGTTCCTCCCATACCTTTGATCCCAGTGACAAGTTCACCAACCTTTTGCATGTAGGATGTTATGTTTTCGTCTTTGCCCATCCTTAAACCTTCATATTTAGCTTTCAGTCCTTACAATTTGGCACTCTTTACAAATTCATCTCCTTCATACAGGTTTTCCAACTTTTCCCAGACTTCTTGAGTAGTTTCATAATCCATGACCTTTATCAAGTTAGTGTCAGTCAATGCACTTAACAGAGCATCTCTATATTTTATATTTAACTCATATTCTTTGATTTCATCTTTAGTTGTTAGACCATTCAGAGGCATGGTATGTTTAGTCTTTGTCGCTTTCCATACTCTATAACCTATACAAAGCAGATGACTTTTCATGCGTATCTTCCAGGTTGCATAATTCATTCCATCAAACTGCAGAGCCTCCTTGTAAGACATCTTGGATCTACCTCAAGATATTAGGCTTACCTTCGAGGAACCTTGCTCTAATACCAATTGTTGAAATGCCCAGACAACTGAGAGGGGGGGGTGAATCAATTCTCTTCAAAACTTTAACCACTTATGAACATTTACACATCAAACAAGGTCATCCCACAATAATGGGTTACACTTTTTGGCCAAACTTGACATTGAAATCAATATTTTGAACTAAATCTTCACGTTCTGACACCTATAGCCGCTAAACCATTAGGAATTGAAGATGATGCAAACTAATGATTTGTGAGATTTTATTTGTAGATTCTAAATATTTTTTTTAAAAAAAAATTGGAGTTAAATTGTAAATTTTTTTGCATCTCCTTTGATAACTTGTTTTTAATAGTAAACAACATTTTTTTAAAGTGATGTGTATTCCGTAGCACATAACTTTTTTTTCTACAAAGAATAAAATTATGATTCTTTTTAATTTAGATTGGTAACACTGATATATAATGTATGCATTTGGTTTCATAATGTTTTGTTGAATTTATATTTTTTAATTAATTTTTGAAGTTAAACCAATTATAATTTAGACATAGGCGTATTCTGTAAAACATAACTTTTTTGTATGTATCGAAATTCAATTTTTTTTCTTTTGTTGAAACAAGGACATCAATACCTAGTGCATAGGTATTTTTTAGAATTTTTTTTCAGTTATTTACTAATTTTTCATTCACAAGAAATAAAAAATAATTATAATAATCAAATTAAATATATTTAAAATTATATTTTTTGGGAAGCTTATAATAAGGACTACATACTTACAAAGCATAAATTTTAAATGAATTCATTTGATCCCTCAAAAGATAAATCAAAAGTGGTTTTTTATCAGCATTTTGATAGGTGTAGAGGAGACTCTATTATAGGTATGGTTTAAAACTAGCGGGGTTCTATCCAAGGGGGTTTGAATCTAAGGGGGTTTGATCAAACCCTCTTCAATTAAAATCCTTTAAATGGAACCTTTCAAGGCTTAAATCATTATATTTTCTAAAAATATGTGATTTCAGCAAAAATCAGGATATCCCAGAAAGTGTAACCCATTATTGTGGCAGCACTGAACACTTGTTCACTGTTATTCAAATTTAATCATGAAAGCATGAAATAAGAAACTCAACACACCAACATCATCAACACATGAGACACCAATTTTTTACGTGGAAAACCCTAAAAGGGAAAAACCATGGTGGGTGTTAGCGCACAGAGATATATATGTTATAACAATACCGAAAAATAGAGGCTCACTGCCAGGGATTCATAAACTGATTTGATAGCATCTAATCCATGCCTAGGTTCAATTCCATTGAAACACAGTATAACTCCTCTGCTCTGCTCTTTTGCACCTTCGCACTTATCTTGTCATTTTTACACTTGAATATATTTTTTGCAACTGCTTTACATGCTTTTATACAATTCATTGACCTTGGAATGTACATCAAGGTCGGTATTACATTCATCAACCATTGGAACAATCTCCAAGGTCGGCATTACAAACATACATAGAAATAGGTTTGGACCTAAACAAAACCATCTAAGAAAAATATGTATGTGGATCATGTTATGCCTTAGCTGGGACTCAAATACAATTTTCCATGCCACGACATGCTTCCACAATCTTTGATGCATCTCCGCAAGTAGTGAAAACAACCAAGTCAGCCAAGACTATTACATTAACACTAAGTATTCTAAGAACAGTCTTCATCCACAATCTGAATTTCTCTTTGTGGACCAATCCAAAGGTAGGAACATGATCAAGAGACATCCATAAGCACATTGTAATCACCAAGAACATCCGCACAACCTTGAACCAATTTGTCAAGAGGATTATTCAAACCGAAGCACTTAAACAACACTATCAACCATTGTCATAAAGAAAAGATTGCTTGCAGACCACCAAATCACGAACCATTGGAGTTGAAGGCACTTGTTATCATTACCAACTTGATTCCAGAACCATAGAATGAAATACTTAACTGCGGAGGAATGCAGAGCATAATACATTCTCCCTGTCACCACCAAATATAAAGAAAAATAGTTCACTTTGGTAAACATAACTCACTCAAATCTTCATACCGGAGGCTCAAACTTGAAACATAGCATCTTCAGGCATGTATCTAAATAAATTCCAATCCGTAGGCAAGGATGTTTACTTTACAGGAAATGTGGAGCAATTTATTGGACTATTCTTTGGTAGACAAAGATACTCTGCAACACATTGTTTCCACCAGAGGAGCAAATTTTCTCAATATCCTCAATATCAGGATCTCCAACACTTATCAAATTATCTAACTTCTTACAAACAAGCATCAAAACAAGAGCACAGTTGACACCAATGACAACACTGATATGTGGACATCAATGACAACATCGGTTAGGTACATACTTGCAACATGATGAATATATTAACCAATTATTTTTTAGGGATGGTCCATGGGATTCGACTTGCAAGCCCTCTCCACCTTTGTAGATAAGAAGAAAAGCTTTGTCCATTATGTTTCTTGGCATTACAAACGTCTAGCATTGTGAGTTCATTTTCAACATTGTAGGAGAAATGAGCAATGAATTTTTTAGATAAGTCAAGGAAGGTTGTGGTAGTGCCAAGAGTAAGATGATGAAACCAATCTAAATCTTGTCCCACAAACTTAGTGGAAAATGTTTCAAGAGATAAATGTCGTAATGGGAAACCTCTTGACAAGCCATAAATAATTGTTTGACATGATCTCGAGAGTCTCCTTTTCCCTCATGTTTATCAAATTTGGGGACCTCAAAGTTAGGAGGAAAACGAGTCGTCATGATGGAGTGATCCAATGGATAAGGACAAAAGTCTTCAAATTTGAAATGTTTATGTTGGGTTCCAACTTGAAATTTTTGAACAACGTTTCCTACCATGTATTGCATTCTATGATCCAAAGGAAGTGGGTTTGGTGATGATGTTGAGGTGGATTTGATAGGTCCATGTGACAAGGGTTGCGTAGTGACATGTGATATTAAAGGATTTGATGTGGTGTGAGGATAAGTGTTATAGGATATGAGACCATAGGTTGAGTGTTTAAAGGGTTGGGTTGATAAGAGGTATGGGATGTGTTGAGTGAAGATGTAGTGGGTTGAGATGAAGCATGTGAATAGATGGGTTGTGTATCACTTAGTGGTATGTGGTAAGTGGTAAGAGATTGGTTGAGATGTAATAGGAGATGACAATATGGATGGGATTGCTAGTGTTTGTTGAGGAATGGAGATGGGTGGAAATGAAGTTGGTAATGAAGTGGAAAGTGTAGGAATGTATTTTTGAGATGTTCTAGATGGCTTGGAGATTTGTGGCATGAATGATGAGGGTGGACCTAGTTGAAAGGAGTAGGTAGAATTAGGATCATTAAAAGGTGGAGGCAAAGCCATATTACCTATTGGATTGTCTTGAGGATTTTTCATGGTGGGTTGTGATGAAGGAAAAGGAGGATTGGGATCTTTGGATTTCACCTCAAGGTGAGGAGGCTTCACCCCTTATTCCAAGAGAGATTTTAAAACAAAGTATTTGTCTGGAATGTTCTTGAGGTAATCTATGTATGTGTGTGAATACTCTTATTGATCAGAATCATGTTCATGTGGATTTATGTCATTGGGATTATTTTGTGGAAAAGGTTGCATATGATGAGATGTCATGAAGGCAAGTGAGTATTTAACTTGATCATCATACACACTTGTGGGAGGAGGTGAAGTGGATTGGTTATCAATGTGAGAGTCCATTATTTTCTTGGTTTTTGATCTAGTTATGGAGGCATAAGATGAGAGATCTTGATGATGTGATAAAGGTTGATGTGTTGGAGATCTTGGATTGGACTAGAGATAATGAATGATTGGATGAGAACAAAACTAGGGATGATATGGATGGGAATGTTTATACTAAAAGGATAATGATGACTTGGACTAGGATTGAGATCAAGATCAAAGGACAAGATCAAATTGGATTTGATTTGACTAAGGATGAGGATATATTTCAAATACTTAAGATATACTTATGATCTTAAGAAAAGATGATCTATGATTGGCTAGGATTTGACTAAAGGATTAAAAGATGATGGTCTTGATCAAGGGCTAAAATCTCAATTTAAAGTCTAAGATGAGCTTGATGTGATGGAAGATAAGGTAGATGAAAAGGGTGGAAGCAATGTGGACTATGGATGTGGATCTCCAAGAAATCAACTTTAATCTAAAGTATGACAAGGATTCTCTCAAAATGTTGAACTATGGACTCTATGATGTTAAAAATGTTTGGAATGGTTTTGAAATCTTGACTTTAGGCAATGAAGCAAACATGATCACGCAACATACACAAGATTTGCAAATGATTTGGATTTTGGATTGGGTTTATCAAAATGAACACACACGCAATATGCAACAACACCCTAGATTAATCAAGTAGGTGTGTCTTTGTAGTGTAGGCCAACACAATAGAATACCTCATCAATATTCCTATCTAACTAGGAATATCTTTGCTAGAGTGAATAGCTAGGTGTCCAGTGATAAAAGGGCTCACTTTATCCCTTTCCTTGGAGGCTTTGATTCCTTGCCCAAAGAAAACTTATATTTCTACCCTTGGAAGTACATGGTGAGTAACTTCAGGCTTGATCATCTGAACCCTGTACCACACTATAAGATGGTTGAAAGGTCTTAATCTAGGATGTACAAGCTCTCTATGGAGTCCCATTTAATACACAAGGTACATGGGGTCCAAGTCCATGAACACTAGTCCATTGAAGGCATGTGACAAGTCACTTCACCTTATGTCTGAAATTACCTGGGGCCCCAAGGCTGTGCTAATGACTATGTGACTAGATTGAGGTACAACTTTTGTTCTCATCCCTTTGATATACCCCATTAGAACATGTGGTTGAGGTCATCCCTTGGGGTGATGAAATCCTCAAGCAGACCTCCTAATGGGAAAGGATTTCAAGTGCTTTTGATTCCCAAGATCACACTAAGTGCAAGGGAAGAGCATACACAACTTGGGTCCTTGGGTGATAAAAGTGTTTCAAGTGGTTTTTTTTAATCTCCAAGATCACACTAGGTGTAAGGAGAGAGCATACATACACACTTGATCCACACAAACATGATTAATTCCCTTAGATAAAAAAGATGTGTGTGTGTGAAGATGAATGTGGCTCAACGATGCTTATGATTCCCAAGATCACACTAAGTTCAAGGGAAAAGCATACACACCCTAAGTCACATTCAAATCTACCAAACAAAGAAAACACAAAGTTTCAAATGATATGTCTTTGACAAGAGAAAACCTACAACAAACTTGCTAGTAGTTTGAGATATGATCTTTGACAAGCGTAAAAATGTTGCACAACTAGGTTAGTTCCAACACAACCCCACAAGTTAGATGTAAAATAATGATAAAACAAAGGCATGAAAGTATAGTCAAGGGTGTGGAATCAGAAAAAAGCATTAAATTAGAACACATGTGCTAAGAAATAGAGACTGTTATACCTGCAAACAAAGGCGTGTCGACACCAGACAAAGGCAAGCCGACAGCTGACAAAGGCAAGCCGACAGCTGACAAAGGCAAACTTTTGGTTGAAAAGGGCACCCTTTTGTTAGATAAAGGCACCCTTATGTGAGACAAAGGTGCCCTTTTGTGAGACAAAGGTGCCCTTCCAGAAAAAGTCTTAGATCTACAAAATAGACACTTAGATTTGACCAAAACCAGAAACAAAAGATAGAGAACAAATGTTAGAAGGATCCAGTTTCTAAAAAACCAAACAAGATTGATAAAAACCCAATGCAAACAAAGGTGCCCTGTTAGATGACAAAGTCAAGGATCTATGACTAAATGTCAAAATCAGTAAGAAAATGATGTTAACACCCTACAAAACCAAGTGTTAGGCTTGAAAAAAGACTAGATATGAGGGTTAGAAGTGAAAACACATCAAATCATGTAGAAATAATCATAAAATATAAGCCACAAACAAAGGCACCCTTATTTGTGACAAGGGCGTGCCTCTGTGTGACAAGGGCACCCTAATTTTACATAAAAGTGCCCCAGGATTAGACAAAGGTGTCTCAGGATTAGTCAAAGGTGCCTCAGGATCAGACAAAGGTGCGAAGTCATAAAATGGGGGTGCGGATCTAGGACATAGGTGTGGATTGATGGTCATAGGCATAGACGTGTAACCTGCAAGCAAAAATGGTGAAGTTTCTTTTCAAAAAGGGTTAGATCAAGGACGTGGGTCTCACTAGGCATGCCAAAATGTGTATGTAGAAATATGGAATGTAAATAAGGAACAATACAAGCAAATACCTATTCCATACTTAAGACACAACAAGAGAAAGTAACTATAAATAGAAATGAAACAATATCACCAAATGAGTCCTTGTTTCCCTTGATATTTAATAATGATTGTAATATGTTGGTTTCTCAATTTTGTAGCATAAAATTAGATAAAGATGATGGATAATGTATGGATTTTGACAGCATGAGGTTACTTTCAAAATGTGAATATGATAATGCCTTGGTTGAGGCTTGATTTATAGATACTTGGATGATAAGATAAAGGGTTAGGATTAAGAGGTTTAATGGATGGCTAGGATTAAGAGGTGGAAATATATGGCTAAGATTGTTGAAATGAACCAGACAACTGAGAGGGGGGGTGAATCAGTTGTCACAAAACTTAAGCAATTGTGCACCTTAAATCATTAAACACTTATCCACTATTTGCTATGATTAAAACATGAAAGCATAAACACAGAACAATAAACACAATTGCAAGATCATATACAAGTGACCAGATTTTTATGTGGAAAACCCTATCAAGGGAAAAACCACGGTGGGAGTTAACCCACAAGATATATATGTAAAGCACAATACCGAAAATCAAAGGCTCACTGCCAATAGGGCTCACTGCCCAGATAAAGGCTCACTGCCAAGGGGTGGCTCACTTCCAAGGGGTGGCTCACTTCCAAGGGTTTTGAACTGAAATGTTAGCACCTACTCCATGCCTGAATTTAATTCCATTGAAGCACAATATTCTTTTGCTATGCTCTACCTTTTCTCTTCCTTGCTTATCTTCACATTTTTCACATAAGGATACCTTTTCCTTGACTCAATTGCAAGTATTTATACACTACATCAACCTTGGAATGATCATCAAGGTTGGCATTACAATCATCAACCGTTGGAACAATCTCCAAGGTTGGCATTACAAACATACATAAAATAGGTCTAGACCTAATACAAAATTAGCTAAGGAAATGTAGTAAAGATGTATGCGGATCACTCCATGCCTTAGCTAGGACTCAAACATGATCTTCCACACCACAACATGCTTCTGCAATCTTCAAGAGATCTTCACAATCACTGGAGTTAACCAAGCCGGCTAAGACTGGTTACACGCTACGTTATCTGGAAGTAATCTTCAAACATGATCTCAATTCCTTAACGTGGAGCAATGCAAAGGTAGGAACATGATCAGGAGGCCTCCACAAGCACATTGTAATCACGAGGAGCAACCACACAAACTCTAACCACTTTATCCATGAGATTCTTCACACTGGAGCACATGAACTTCACTGTCTTCAACTGTCATAAAAGAAAGATAGCTTGGGGACCACCAAATCACAAACCATTGGAGTTGTAGGCACCTATCATCATTTCAGACTTCCCTCTAGAACCACAGAGTAAAATACTTCAATGCGGAGGAATGCAGAGCAAAATACTTTCTCCCTATCACTAGTGAATAAATAGAAAAAGCAGGTTTTACTCTGGTGAATGTAACTCACTCGATTCTTCATACCGGAGCCTCAAACTCAGGATTTAGCATCTTCATACATGCCTCTATATAACTTCCAATCCTTAGACCAAGATCTTCACTCTCCAAGAAATACGGAGCAGTCTTCTAGACTGTTCTTCAGTATGTAGCTCACTGTCTTCACTGTGATTCGCTGTTTCCTTTTTTATTCTTCCGGAGGGGCTAATTTTCTCAATATCCTCAACATATAAAGCTTTTAACCAAATAACAAAATAGGATACAGTTGACACCAATGACAACAAAAATATGTTGACATCAATGACAACACTGATTAGGCACATACTTGCAACAATCTCCCCCTTTGTCATTGATGGCAACATATGATGTGAAAAAATTCAATAGCCATCAAGACAAGATTCTCCTCTATCTCTTTACACATCTTCACTCTTTCTCTCTAAGTTTTTCACATGATTTCTCTCCCCCTTTGACATCAATGGAAAAGGGCACATACTTACACTCTGCTGCTCTGATCCAATCTCTCTTCTGAACTCTCTTCATTTGACTACTCCCCCTGAGAAGTAGCCCTTACAAGCATCAATCTAGATCTGGAGATGAATTTTTAGGTACCTCCAGATTGATGCACTTCTGTGCATCTTAGTTTAGAGCAGGAGGGGTGATAACCGGGCTAATTTTTCTCTGAGATACTCAAAAGTATCCTTAGGTAGAGGCTTAATGAAAATGTCTGCAATCTGATCTTTTGTAGATACATACTCCAACTTGACTTCATTCTCAGTTACTTTTTCTCTCAGAAAGTGATATCTTATGGATATGTGCTTTGTCCTTGAATGCATTACTGGATTCTTTGATATGTTTATGGCACTTGTATTGTCACAAAAGATTGCAATTGGATCTTCATACACAACTCGGATGTCCTTCAATGCCGACTTCATCCATAACACTTGAGTGCAACTACATGCTGCTGCAATGTATTCTACTTCTGCAGTAGATAGAGATATTGAGTCTTGTTTCTTTCTTAACCAAGATACCAACCTTTTTCCTAAAAAGAATGCACCTCCAGTTGTACTTTTCCTGTCATCCACATCTTCAGCCCAATCTGAATCAGTGTATGTATTGAGAGTGAAATCATTGTCTTTTGGATACCACAAACCATAATTCATTGTGCCTTTCAAGTATCTCAGTATTCTTTTGACTTCCATCGCATGTGATTCTTTAGGTTTTGCTTGAAATCTTGCCACAAGACAAACTGCATGCATTATGTCAGGTCTGGTTTGGGTCAGATAAAGTAATCCTTCGATCATTGATCTATATCTTTTCTAATCTGCCATAGATGAGTCATCATTTTTACTCAACTTACAACCAGTTGCCATGGGAGTGCTTACCGGTTTAGAGTCCTCCATTCCAAACTTCTTTAGCAACTCTTTCACATACTTCGACTGAGAAATGAAGATACCTTTATCTAATTGATTGATTTGCAGACCTAAGAAGAAATTCATCTCACCAAACATGGACATTTCAAATTCATTTTTCATTTCCCCAACAAAAACTATGCACATACCTTCATTGCCTCCAAAGATAATGTCATCAACAAAGACTACAACAATTAGGATTTGTTCATTATTGATCTTGAAATAGAGATTACTGTCGGTGGTACCCTTACTGAATCCTAACTGTATCAAATACTTATCCAATCTTGCATACTAGGCCCTGGGGGCTTGTTTTAGTCCATACAATGCCTTCTTCAATATGCACACCATGTCACCCTGATCTGATGACTGGAATCCTTTTGGTTGTTCAATATAGACTTCTTCTTCCAATTCTGGGGCAGTCATAGTAGGAGGGTTCACAGAATGAACTGTCTGGACCATGCAGCAAGAGTAAACACAACGGAAACAACTCAAAGAAATGAAGCAAATGTAGTTTCAGTCATCTAGTATATCATAGAATTCAAATACAATCTGGTCGGCATCATGCGAGCTTACAATTAGGGCTCACAGGCCTGATCACATACATGCGCAAGATATAGCTTTTAAACTCCTTTGCAAATAATCCAAACTATTGATCTAAATCATCCAAACTACTTTCCTAAGGATCTATTACATCAATATATATCATATCTAGAACAATAGATTCCTCTACGTCAGCCAAGGAAGGTCACAAACTCCAAGGAAGAGCTCTAACGTGTGTACACAGATAGGTCAGACCTAAATGCATTATGGTCCTCACATCAACTCTCTTCAGCTCAATTTTCACTCTCCAATAAACATCTGATGACCTTGTCATTCTTTGTATTCACCCTTGCAAAACATGATCTCATAGATACAAAAATCATTTGTATCGTCTCAAGGATGTCTTCAATTTACACACACATTTTCATTATCTGTATATATATATAGATTTCAAACAAAAGGCCTTTCAAATTCAACTTTTCTCCTGCAAGGAAAAATAGCATGACCTTTCATATCTCTCTTTTCTCTGTATAATCAATTCAAAAATCAATTTATATTCTTCTACAAAAAGATCATCTAAAAAACAAAATAATCCTTGATCTTTCATTGTCTTTTATTCTCTGCATATACAATTCATTTTTCTCTCTGCTCCAATCTATTCATCTTCCCCATTAATCTCTTCAATCTTTGATATTCTTCAAAAAATAATTTATCCAATCTGCCTTTTCAAACTTCATCTTCCCATTTTCTCCTCTTTGCAAATATCTTCACTTATAAAAGACTCTTATCATATTCAAACTGCCCACTTAAAAAATCATATTCAGATCCTCTGCACCAAAAAAATCTACATAAACTCAAAAAAATCTTAATCTTTTTCAACATAGATTAATTTGATTCTCAAAAAAAACTTCCAACCTTTTGCTTTTCTTTCCACGAGAGAATCCAAGAAAGAAAGAAAATCTTTCTAAAATAAGTGATTTAAAAACACAACTAGTTGCCTTTCTAATCGGGTTAAAGTTGCCTTCATAAATTGCCAAAAATTAGCTTTAAGACTGCAATTAGCATAAATGACACCCCCATACACGTCAAAGTTCAAGTAGAGGAGAGAGGGCTCAAAATTTAAAATACATCCATTGATTTATGACTACGCGCCCATGAGAGTTTTGAATATGGCCGTTGATAAACCATTGGTGCCCATCGCGCTCAAGAGGAGACCGATAGGGTCAGTGGAAGAATGTGAAGGGGTCGGTTGCCCACAGTGTCTAGACCCTTCAAGACATAAGTTAAGTTATGTTTAACCCGATACAGTAGGTCACCTTCTAATTAGAAGAAAAGTGCATGACGTGAAAAACACATATATTATGACCTTTGAAATATGTTTCAAAAATATTTAAACAAAGGATATAGGCTTTAGATCACATTAATACCCTTCTGCATTAAACCTTCTGCTATATCTTCATTGAAGACAGTACTTAGAATAATATACCTCCTTTGATAATATGTTTGAAGCATTTCCTTTATAAAGACATGTTATCATTTCTTGTCACCACTGGATTACTAGCTATGACCTTGTTCACCAAATTTTTACATGAGACACAACAAGCATACTTCCCTCACTGCATCAACATTTACTCCTTTATAATCTGCAACTTTTGAAGTAAACTTGTAGACATCTTCTTTATATATAACAAATCTTGTTGAAAACACACTGAAACAACTTGAAACAAATCTTCAACTTAGAAGCAACAAGTCAAACAACTTTGAACTATTAGATGACTGATAGATTTTGAAGGATATAACCTTGAAGCATGAACCCTTTGCATATGTTACCATGTAAACACCTCTGAATGATTAACCTATGAACACACACCAACTATGAAGATCAAAGCTCTGTATATCTTGTCAATATGAACAACTCCATCATGATCAATCACACTTTTAATGTCCTGATGACCCCAAAATGATCTATGCATTGGACCCATGTGAACAACCTGTAAACAACATGACTGCAAGAAACAACACTTTGTTAAAACAATCTTGCATCATCATAACATAGAGCATCATGTCTAAACATGTGACAAAATTAACTCCTGATCAAACATATCCTGATCAAATAAGATATCCTGCCATATCTGCATCATCATCAACTTAACACCTTTTTAACATCAATGACAATCAGTCACCATCAATCTCCCCCTTTGTCATTGATGGAAAAACTTCATGATGCAATTTTTCTCTTTCTCCCCCTTTTTGACATCGGATGACAAAGAATAAGATGCCCCCCTAAAACACGTCTTTAACAAATCACCATGAAGCACATCCTGATCAAATAAGATATCTTGCCATATCTGCATCATCATCAACTTAACACCTTTTTGACATCAATGACAATCGGTCACCATCAACATATTCTTCAATTCATCAAAACCCAACACTTCAACTCACATCTTTGTCAACAAGTTTCTTCTTCTACCCAATGCATCAACAACTTTGTTTAATTTTTCACTCCTATGCTTCAACACAAAAGTATAACTCTGCATGAACTCTACCCATCTCATATGTCTCTGATTCAACTTATCTTGACTGTTCAAATATTGCAAAGCTTGATGATCTGTATACAACACAAACTCCTTAGGCAACAAGTAATGTCTCCACTTCTTCAAGGCTTGAATTATGGCATAGAACTCTTGATCATAAACTAAATATCTCCTCCTTGCATCATTCAACTTCTCACCGAAATATACTACTGGTCTACCTTCGTGACTTAATACTACTCCAATTGTGTTTCCACTTGCATCGCAATCAACCTGAAATACCTTATTGAAATCCGATAATGCCAAAATAGGTTGCTCTATCACTTTCTGCTTCAACAACTCAAAACTTTTATCTGCTCTTGATGTCCACTTAAAATCTTTTCTGTCACCTCTCATTGTCTCTATCATGGGGTTACAAACTGAACTGAAATTTTTGATGAACTTCTGGTAGAAACTAGCCAATCCATGAAATGATCTAACGTCTCCAATGCTCTCTGGTGTAGGCAATTCAACAATTGATTTCATTTTCTCAGGGTCCATCTTCAATCCTTCTGCAGAAATCACAAATCGCAAATATACCAATTCTTCCTTTATGAAACTACACTTCTTGATGTTTATCAACAATTTCTCTTCTCTCAATCTCTACAAAACTTGTCTAATATGCCACAAATGTTCTTCTTTTGTCTTACTAAAAATTAGAATATCATCCAAATATACAATCACAAAATTACCCAAGAATTTCTTCAGAACTTCATTCATCAATCTCATGAAAGTACTCAGTGCATTAGTCAATCCAAAAGGCATCACTAACCACTCATATAATCCTTCATTTGTCTTAAAAGCAGTCTTCCATTCATCACCTTCTCTGATTTTGATCTGATGGTATCCACTCTTCAAGTCTATCTTTGTGAAATATTTTGCTCCACTCAAACAATCCATAATATCATCCATCCTAGGTAAAGGAAATCTATACTTAACTGTGATCTTCTTTATTTCTCTACAGTCAAGACACATTCTCCATTCTCCATCCTTCTTAGGTGCAAGCACTGCAAGTACTGCACAAGGACTCAAACTTTCTCTGATCAAACCTTTTCTCAACAACTCCTGTATCTATCTATTCAATTCTTCATTCTCTGTCGGTGTCATTCTATGTGCTACTTTGTTAGGCAAACTTGCTCCTACTATAAGATCCATGTGATGACTGATACTCCTTATAGGTGGCAATCCTTCAGGTACATTATCTGATATGATGTCTTCATACTCTGTCAGTAGTTCTCTTATCTCCTTCGGTTGTGTCTCTTTAGTCTGCTTCTTCAATGTTTCAGGATTCTTAGGAATTAAGGTATAACACATATTCTCATGTCTCAAACCCTCCAAATTTTTTCTTCCATCTACCAAATAGATTCTAGCATTCCCACATACTTCACTCTTAGGACCATCCTCCAAAGGAATCAAGGTAATTCTATTTCCATTTGTTGTTATAGTGTATGTATTATTTCTCCCATCAAGTATATCTTTTCTATCATACTGCCAAGGTCTACCCAACATGATATGACAAACATCCATAGGTATAATATCACACAAGACTTCATCATGATAAGATCCAATATGAAATTTCACCAAACATTGTTCACTCACCAGTACCTTGTCATCATCCTAAATCCATGCTATCTGATACGGCTTAGGGTGTTTCAATCTTTCCAATTTCAGCTTACCATCTTCTCTGAAACTAGGTTATCTAAACTACCACTATCAATTACAACTTTACAAAACTTACCTCTTGATTTGCATCTAGTTCTGAACAGACTCTTCCTCTACGGTGGTTCCTCATTTGTCTCTACTTGAAATAGTGTTCTTCTCATCACCAATGATTCTCCTTTCTCTGGCTTACCAACTGAACAGGGATCATCTAGTTCAATAGTTTCTTCATCCACATAGGCTGCTCTTCCACTATTTTCTATCCTCTTGCTTGTACTACCTTGATTACATTCAAATACTCTATGTCCTTCACCTCCACACTTGAAACAAGTACCTCTGAATGTTCTTTTATCAAATCCTCTTCCTTCTCTTCTGTATCCTTCATTTCGGTATGCACTAGGGTTTCCTCTCTGGTAAAAAAAATTGTCATCTCTCCGGTAAGCATTGTTATCTCTGTCCTCCTTCTTAAATGGGTTGTCAATCTTGGTTTTCTCCGGATATGATCTATCTCCTTCGTAAAATGTTCTACTTCTCTAAAATTTACCTCCTCTACCTCTCTGTCTCTGATCATGCCTCTTATTCATCTTCTCTTCAACTTTCAGGGTAAACTGATATGCTTCTTCCAAAGATGTCATCCTTACCAAGCTTAGTTCCTCTTGAATGTTCAATCTCAGTCCATTGATGTATCTAGCCACTTTCTCTTTGTTTTCTTCACTATGGCTTGTCCTTATGATTATCTTATGGATTTCTTTAGTGTACTCCTTCACATATTTCTCCTTTTGTCTCAGGTTTTGCAATATTTTCAACAGTTCCAACTCATAGTCAGCAGATATAAATTGATCCTTCAACTTTGTCACCATCCTATCCCACTTTGTAATCTTTTATTTTCCTCTTCTATTTCTTTCCAACTGAACTTCTTTCCACCATATAGAAGCATGTCCCTTCAACTTTGTCTTTGCAAATTTAACCTTCTTCGGATCTTCAAATTCCTCATATTCAAAGTATTCTTCCATGTCATTTATCCAGTCAATCAATTCTTCAGGGTTTAATTTACTAGTATAGTTCGGCACATCAACTGTAGGTCTCTTTCCAATCTTTGAAATAGCTCGTAACATCTTTACTTGATCTGATTCTTCTTCTTCATCACCTCCTAGGGTTTTGCCAATTTGTTCAGCAGATTGAAATTCTCCTTCATCATCATTTTCAACATTAGGTCTCAGTGTCAATCCTCTTCGCCTATCTTATTCAACAACATCTAATCAAATTCACATTATTTTCATCATCTCCATCATCTCATCCATTCTACCAGCCATTGTTTCAACATCAACAACTCTCCTCGGCGGCATTCTTCCTAGGATCAAGTGCAAACTGCCTCAAGTTCGGTGATTGGGCTACAAGGTGACAACTGCCTCTCAATCAGTGATCGATTGTGACACAAGTAACCTGCCTCAATTCGGTGATCTATCCACAACAAGATCTTACTGAATTCCTTCTCCAACTTCGCTCAATTCACTCCCAAAGATTCAAACTTTCGCTCTGATACCACTTGGTGTAGTCACGGTAGGAGGGTTCACAGAATGAACTGTCTGGACCATGCAGCAAGAGTAAACACAACGGAAACAAATCAAAGAAATGAAGCAATTGCAGTTTTAGTCATCCAGTATATCATAGAATTCAAATACAATCTGGCCGGCATCATGTGGGCTTACAATTAGGGCTCACTGGCCTAATCACATACATGCGCAAGATATAGATTTTAAACTCCTTTGCAAAGAATCCAAACTATCTATCTTCTAAATAATCTAAACTACTTTCCTAAGAATCTATTACATGAATATATATCATCTCCAGAAAAACAGATTCCTCTACATCGGCCAAGGAAGGTCACAAACTCCAAGGAAGAGTTGTAACGTGTGTACACAGATAGGTCAGACCTAAATGCATAGAACACCTCCGCAAATGAATGGAATGATGTGTGAATCTTCGGGGAAGGTTGGCCATGAACCAAATATTATCGAATGATGTGTCATTAGGCTTCACAGATCAGGAAATGCTTCCATAGATCTCTCCTTCAGCTGGTTATCTGAGATTGTCAGGATGCTCTGCTCTGATAAACCAATTAATTTTTTGATAGTGATAACTTTCCGGTAACTGATCCAAATGCTTTGAATTCTGGATATGATGTAGATGAATGAATGTAGATGCTAAGTCCAGCTCCGCAAGGTTTGAAATGCTACTATGGTAAAATGCGGACCAAAATGCAAAAACTGCTTCTGACTGAACTACCTGAACTAAACTGGAAAAAGGAAAAGAAACAAACTGAATTGCAAACAAATTGAAATGCAAATGTTTTTGGTTGATGCAAGATTGCTCTTGAACTAGGGATGCTCCTACATCAAATTCTCCATTCAAGAATGCAAACTTTACATCCATTTGATATACCTTGAAATCTTTGTAGGCTGCAAATGCTAAAAACATTCTTATTGCTTCAATCCTTGCCACTGGTGTAAATGTTTCCTCAAAATCTATTTCTTCAACTTGAGAGTATACATACCAACCTTGCTTTGTTTCTTACCACCTCCCCATTCTCATTCATTTTGTTCCTGAACACCCATTTGGTGCCAATTACATTTTTATCTGTTGGTCTAGGAACAAGATCCCAAGTCTGATTCTTCTCTATCTGCATCAGTTCTTCTTCCATAGCCTTTACCCAATTTTCATCATTACAAGCTTCATTTACATTTTTAGGTTCCACTTGAGAAATCAAACAATAATTAACATGTTCATCAGCAGCTCTTCTTCTAGTCTGAACTCCTTTACTCTTATCTCCTATGATTTTATTTTCAGAGTGATTTAACTTCACATACCTGGGTGTCTTAATAATGATTTCAGGAGCTTGTTTTTCTTCTTCCTCTAAGTTTTCTTCTTCCTGCACTACTACTTTGTTTGCAGGGACATTCGGTTCATCAGATTCATATCCACTTGACACCTTTTCCTTGGTTTCATCAACTTTGACATTTGCACTCTTAATGATCTTCTTCAACCTATTATTGTAGCACTGGTAGGCCTTGCTCTTGGCAGAATATCTAAGGAAGATACCTTCATCACATCTTGCATTGAACTTACCTAGATCTTCATCTCTTCTGGTATAACACTTACTACCAAAAACTTTGAGATATTTGATAGTAGGAACTTTACCATACCACAACTCATAAGGATTCTTAGAGATGTTACCTTTTAGTTGGACTTTGTTTAGGATGTATACAGCAGTGTGAATTGCCTCTCTCCAATATACTTCCAGTAGGTCAGCCTCCTTCATCATTGTTCTAGCAGCCTCTTGAACTGTCCTATTTTTCCTTTCAACTACTCCATTTTGTTGTGGAGTCTTGGGTGCAAATAATTGTCTCTTTATCCCTTGTTCTTCACAGAAGAAATTAAACTCATTTGATGTAAACTCTCCACCTCTATCAGACCTCAAGCACTTTATTTTCAAGTCTAGCTCATTCTCAACCACTACCTTGAATGCTTTGAACTTTTCTAGGGCTTCATCTTTTTCTTTTAAGAAGGTAACCCAAGTTATTCTAGAATAATCATCAATCAGCAACATGAAATACCTATCTCCTTGTAGACTTCTTACTCTGGTAGGTCCACATAGATCTGTATGCACTAATTTCAGCAGTCCATCAATAGATTGGTCCTTGCTCTTGAAACTTATTCTTGTTTGTTTTCCAAATTTGCACTCCTTGCATAAAGTATCAGCAGGCTTCACAAGCTTAGGCAAATCTCTTACAACCTGAGTGGAACTTATCTTCATAATGTTGTCAAAATTGATATGACACAACCTTCTATGCCACAACCAACTTTCATCATTCTGAGCCAACAAATAATATTCATTAGTCCCTTTCAAGTGATAAATGTTACCTCTTGTCTTCTTACCAGTTGCAATCACTGTTCTGGAGCTTTCCAAGATCTTGCATCCATTGTCCATGAATCTGAGATCATAACCTTTGCCACACATCTGACCAACACTCAAGAGATTGTGCTTTAATCCCTTCACATATAAGACATCATCAGTGTTATGCTTGCCATCAAAAGAAATGGATCCTTTTCCACAAATCTTACCAGCTGTATCATCACCAAACCTAACCAGACCTCCATCATATCTTTCCAAACTTAT
This sequence comes from Cunninghamia lanceolata, assembly GCA_027924645.1. NCBI lineage: Eukaryota > Viridiplantae > Streptophyta > Pinopsida > Cupressales > Cupressaceae > Cunninghamia > Cunninghamia lanceolata. The sequence goes on from BSBN01000063.1 coordinate 105,033, forward strand.
GAACTTACTTTTGTCACCAGTCATGTGATGAGAGCATCCACTATCAATAACCCATTCATCTTTGTATTCAACAACCTGAGCAGCCAAGGCACTTTCCACTGGTTTTTCTTCATTCACACAACTAGCGGGATTAGTACTCACAGGTTCCTCTTTAATAGCAATAAACAAGCATTCATTTCCAGAAGTATTAGCATTATCTGGTTCACCATCTGATACTCCATCATCATTAAGATCTTCAACATAATAACATTTCTTTGGAATCCTAGGTCTATCTAGTCTTGGCTTGGGAACTCTTGTGGGGCACCTAGAAGCATAATGACCAACTTTACCACAATTGAAACATTTGAAAGGTAATTTGCCTTTGAACTTACCAGTACCTCTGGGTAGACTGTTAACAAAGTTGGCTTCAAGTTCTTCAAGCTCATAATCTAGTTCCACCTTGTACTTTTCAGATCTGGGTGTTCTTTCTGAAGTGCTGGCCTTGAAAGTAGTCTCTGTCTTTGGAAGTGAATCACCAAGTTCTCTCATTTCAAAGGTTGTCAGCTTCCCTAGCAGCTGATCTTTTGTAATCTTTGTTACTGTCATTATTTCTTCAATTGCAGCCACTAATGACAATAAGATTTAGGCAATGATCTAAGAATTTTGTTCACAACTTCAATATCCTCAATTTTTCCTCCTACACTGCTAATGTTACTCACAAGTTCATCATCCTTTTGCATGAAGGATGTTATGTTGTCATCTTCAAACATTCATATTTTGCCTTCAAACTCTGCAACTTGGCGCTCTTCACAGATTCATCTCCTTCATATAGATTCTTCAACTTATCCCAAATTTCATAAGCAGTTTCTAGCTCCATGATCCTTGTTACTTCAACGTCGGATAAGGCGCTCACCAAGGCATCTTTGGCTTTTATGTTCAACTCAAATTCCTTGATCTCATCTTCAGTTTGCAGACATTCTTTGATATTTCATACTTGTTTTCAGTTATTTTCCAAACACTGTAACCCAAGCAGAGGAGATGAGTTTTCATGCGGATCTTCCAAACGGAGTAGTTTGTTCCATCGAACCGTGGACTCTCCTTATACAACATTCTGGATCACCCTCAAGTGGTCAAGATTTCTTCTGAGGAACTTGGCTCTAATACCAATTGTTGAAATGAACCAAACAACTGAGAGGGGGGTGAATCAGTTGTCACAAAACTTAAGCAATTCTGCACCTTAAATCATTAAACACTTATCTACTGTTTGTTATGATTAAAACATGAAAGCATAAACATGAAACCATAAACACAATTGCAAGATCATACACAAGTGACACCAGATTTTAACGTGGAAAACCCTGTCAAGGGAAAAACCATGGTGGGAGTTAACCCACAAGATATATTTGTAAAGCACAATACCAAAAATCAAAGGCTCACTACCAATAGGGCTCACTACCTAGATAAAGGCTCATTGCCAAGGGGTGGCTCACTGCCAAGGGTTTTGAATTGAGATGTTAGCATCTACTCCATGCCTAAATTTAGTTCCATTGAAGTGCAATATTCTTCTGCTCTGCTCTGCCTTTTCTCTTCCTTGCTTATCTTCGCATTTTTCACACAAGGACACCTTTTCCTCAACTCAATTGTAATTATTTATACACTACATCAACCTTGGAATGATCATCAAGGTCAACATTACAATCATCAACCATTGGAACAATCTCCAAGGTCGGCATTACAAACATACATAAAATAGGTCTGGACCTAATACAAAATTAGCTAAGGAAATGTAGTAAAGATGTATGTAGATCACTCCATGCCTTAGCTGGGACTCAAACACGATCTTCCATGCCACAACACACCTCTGCAATCTCCAAGAGATCTCTGCAATCACTAGAGTTAACCAAGTCAGCTAAGACTAGTTACACGCTATGTTATCTGGAAGTAATCTTCAAACACGATCTCAATTCCTTAACATGGACTAATGCAAAGGTAGAAACATGATCAGGAGGCCTCCACAAGCACATTGTAATCACCAGGAGCAACCGCACAAACTCTAACCACTTTATCCATGAGATTCTTCACACTGGAGCACATGAACTTCACTGTCTTCAGCTGTCATAAAAGAAAGATAGCTTGTGGACCACCAAATCACAAACCATTGGAGTTGTAGGCACTTATCATCATTCTAGACTTCCCTCTAGAACCGCAGAGTAAAATACTTCAATGCGAAGGAATGTAGAGCAAAATACTTTCTCCCTATCACTAGTGAATAAACAGAAAAAACAAGTTTTACTCTGGTGAATGTAACTCACTCAATTCTTCATACTGGAGGCTCAAACTCGGGATTTAGCATCTTTAGACATGCCTCTAAATAACTTCCAATCCACAGACCAAGATCTTCACTCTCCAAGAAATGTGGAGTAGTCTTCTAGACTGTTCTTCAGTATGTAGCTCACTATCTGCACTGTGATTCATTGTTTCCTTTCTGATTCTTCCGGAGGGGCTAATTTTCTCAATATCCTAAACATATAAAGCTTCTAACCAAATAACAAAATAGGATACAGTTGACACTAATGACAACAAAAATATGTTGACATCAATGACAACACCGATTAGGCACATACTTGCAACAAAGATTAAGAGGTGCAATATGAAATGGATGGCTAAGATTTGATGAGAGGAATATAAGATAAGGACAAAGCTTTTAGGGCATCCTTATCTGAATGGCTAGGATTTGGAGATGTAGTATGAGATGAATGGTGGAGATGAAAATCTCATTTATTGTTTGTGGCAAGTCATGTGACTCTCAATAATTAATTTAAATAATTAAATTATTTAATTAATTATTGGATGGGGGATGATGGGAGAATAAATTAATTAATTAAATAAGATTTATTAATTAGTTTTGGCTAAAAGGGATAAATGGATTGATTAAATAAATATAATTTATTTATTTATTTTAGGTGATGGAGGAAATGGATTTATTAAATAAATATAATTTATTTAATTAATTTGGGAAATGGATTAAGGGACAATGTGTTGCAAGACGAATGTATAGGGAATGTCAAAGAGTTATAAGGACATGATCAATTTTAGGTGTCTACATTTAATATCTAATAATGAAAGACAATCATTGTAAAGTCTATGAATCAAAAGTTAGAAGGTTAGAATATCCCATATAAGTTCCACAATTAACTAGGATTAACAAGATTATTAAGTGTAAGGAGTGTGACCAAGGTTACAACAGTACATGGTATTGCACCATAAAGTGAATTAGGTGACAACATTCAAACATTAATAGTGATGTACAAATTACAACATGATGTTTCTAGTAAAAAAGTCATTCATAGAGTTCATTTAGGAGGTTAATATTACCAAAAATACACTAGAATAAAGGTAACATGGTTCATCAAAGGATTTGACTAGTTAACAACATCAAATTCAACTGGGGGAGATAGGTGCTACAAGAATCACAAGTAAGGCTAGGCCTTACATATTAAAAAAAATAGTTAGGTGGAAAAAGTCACACCCCATATTCTAAGCAAGGTTGAGCCTTAAACAAAAATAAACAAAGCCTCAAAGCCTTGATGCAAAATGGAAGCCTTAAATCTTTTGTAAAAAACAAATAATAAAATAATGGTATTTAGTCAGAAATCCTATGCAAATGTATTGTGATAGATATGTCTATAGATGATTTGTTAATGTATAGAAAATTTAGTGATACTTGAATGAATGCTCTAGAATCTACAAATTCATTGTTTTTCACAATAGGATCGATCATGTATGTTTATATCTTATTTATATATGCACATATATGATCTTTTTAAATCCCTAGATGTTTTCTTTCAATCTATTGTGAACTTTTGTCTATATCTTTCAATAAAATTATTTAAAAATAGATATGACTTTGTGTCCATTGGCATGTTTTGGGATGGATAAAAAATTCATGTGCATGCTAGAGTATGTTTAGGGTAGTATGAGACATCCATGTGTAAGGTTTAGTGTGCATGAAGATCTTCAAAATAGAGTATTTTACCCATTTTGGAAAAATTATCAATTTTAATAGGTAGCAAAAGCATAATCACAATGAATTCACCAAATACCACAACAAACTTTCTAAATCCATGATATACCCTATTAGGATGCAATGAATATGCAATTTCTATTCTACACCATTTGTCATTGACGTCAAATGTTGGTGTTGCCTCATGCCAGTAACAGGTTGATGTGATTAGAAGCTGTTGATCATCCTTGTATACCACAAAATGATTAAGATCTCACAGTGGATGTTGCGGGATTTCATGAGTTCATGTGTGTTGAGAGATCACAGTTCTGGAATGGTGTTGGTTGAGAAAGTATTGATCCATGCTTCAGAAGTTGCCATATTATTGCTGAAGGTTTTTATTATTCAATCACAGTTTGTCATGTTTCACATTCATTCATGTGATGCTTCATGACACATTATTTCATGTGATGCAGGAGTTCCTTATAGCCTCAGGAGTTCCTTATAGTCTCTGCATAATGCTAGGAGTTTTAAAAATGTTAGGGTTTGTCATGTAGTTGTGTCTATAATCCTCAAGTGTAAAGGTCACATTTGTTTATTCTTTACATGCTTCTTTTCTCTAATTTGTGTATTTAGTGGCCAGGAGTAAGTTTTGTTTGATGAACTCTTGAGTGCTTATCATTCATGCAAATCTTGTCCTAAGAGTTGAAAATGTTCTTAAAAACCCTAAGTTGGATTGTTGTATAGCCCTAATCCTGTCAGTCTTCCTTGTGTGATTCTCAGTCCAAATACTATCTCTGAAAGGACCTTAATTTTGCTTGTGGTCACAACATGTTATGTTATCATCTTATTCTTGGGTTTTGTATGTCATAATGTTCTAAGAAACCTAAAAAAACCCTAAGTGTTTTTTCATGTTTTAAAACCTATATCTAAGGTTGTTTACCCGTCACAAAAGGAAGTTTCTTTTTATTTTATTTCCTCAGTGACTGGCTAGTGGAGGTCAAAGTTCACTTAAGTCATATGTTGAAGGGGTGGTCTACGTGAGGTGACTGACCCCCTCTCCTAGGGAGCCTGGTCCTCACCGGTAAGAAGCTTTTAAAAAGAGAGGCAAGTGACAATCAATGGTTCTTATTCAATTCTCCAAGCCTACGAAGACCCAAATCAATGGTCTATGTTTAAAGCAGTTTGAAACCTTAACAACTCATAGTTGTGATTAAATTTTGATGTTCATATGACTGTGTTCATTGATGAGTAGTTATGTTAACTATTTTCTCTAACTGTTAAGGAACCAAAGGCATAGTGAGAATAAAGGCTTTCATCCATGGCATTTCAAGTTTCTTTGAAGGAGTGCAGAGTGTTTTTAATAGTAAATATATACTGGGAGATATATGTATATTGTTGTCAGAATAAAGTAGGTTTCTGCAAAGTATTAATCATATAGAAATTTCAAACTGTATTGTGGAAATACAAGGAAACAATAATAGATTTGAAGTAGATCATAATGGTTTTTGATGATATCCACACACTGTAACTCACTGAAATGATTGTCAGATTTTTGATTTAGTATCTGCAAAACATAAATTATCAAAGTTTGCAAATTGCAGAGAGAGGCTTCAAAAGAAGAATGATAGTTTTTGTTTGTGATGAGGTGATTGACATATTAGATGGTATAGGATGTTGATACATTGATCTTTATCATCTTGCAAAAAGGTGTTTGTATTTGTATTGGTGCAAATCAAATGGTCTTGGAATCATAACTTGCACACTTATATGTTTCTTTCAAGGTTTTAGTGGTGTATTGGTTTTTGGTGTTTGAGGTAGATGCCTCATTGAAGTAGGTGCTTTAAAGGGTGTTTAATGTAACCAGGTGTGCATTGTACCTGTGAAGTTGGAGCTTTGAAAAGAGTGCTTAGGTGTCTTTTGTACCTTGGAGTTGGAGCTTCAAAAACAATTGTACCTTTCTTTCTTTTGAGGTTGGATTTGAGAAGTAGACTCAAGCAACTCTCAGTGGTTTTTACCTTCATAGGGTTTCCACGTAAATCTGGTGTCATGTGTGCATGATTGGCTTAATGTTTTCATTCTCTCATTTAATTTGATGTGTTTTTAAGGTTATTGAACAAAGTATTTGATTGTATAACACTAATTCACCCCCCCTCTTAGTGTACATGTGCTCTTTACAATTGGTATCAAAGCAAGGTGCCTAGTAGAGGTTTAAAAAACTTGGGTTGGTCCTGGTAGTAGAGTACATCCATGGCTTGTCAAGAAGGTTCTTCTACTCTCAAAGAACCTTTGTTTGATGGTTCTAGTTTTGCCTTTTGGAATTTCAGGATGGAGTCTTATTTGCAGTCCTTAGGTTATGATGTGTGGGCAGTAGTTGAGAATGGATATAAAGCATCTCAACCACCCTCCTCTACTAATGAGAAAAGAGAATATGAATGTAATTCAAAAGCCAAGAATGCCATTTGTTGTGGGTTGACAAATGAGATTTTAGTCAAGGTAATGCATTGCAAATCAACTAAGGAAGTGTGGGATAAGTTGGTTAGCATTTACCAAGGTGATGTGAAGATCAAAGAAGATAAGTTGCAGACCTTTAGGGAAAAGTTTGAAGGGTTGAAAATGAATGAAGATGAGAAAATAGCAGATTATCTTCTAAGAGTCCAAGAAACAGTTAATGTCATTAGTGGTTTAGGAGAGGAAGTAAAAGACCCAGTGGTGGTTAAAAAGGTTTTAAGGTCATTGTCTTCAAAGTATGACTCCAAGGTCTCTACAATAGATGAAGATAGAGATTTAAACAAACTCTCCTTAGATGAACTACATGGTACCCTCATAGCTTATCAAATGAGGATATGAAATGATGAATCTTCAAGCAAGGAGGCAACCTTCAAATCTGTCAAAAAGGATAAGGAGTCAGATTTAGAGTTTGAGGACTTAGATGATCAAGAATCCAACTTTGTGAGAAGGTTGAGAAGAGGTTCAGGCAAGAATAGTCGTAAGTTGCCTTTTAAGTGTTTTAGATGTGGTAAAGTGGCCATTTTGCTTCAAATTGTCCTCTAGGTGAAACAGATAAAGAATATAACTCTAAGAACTATCATAACTTAAAAAGGGGAAGAGATTCTTTGGTACAAAGAAGAAAATATTGTATGTAGATGAAGTTAGTAGCTCTGATAATAACTCATATGCTAGTGACCAAAATCAATGTGTGTTTATGGCATTTGAAAAAGAAAAGAACTCATCTAATATAGAAGAAGAAGACAATAGTAATGAGGAAGAATATGATGGTTCTGAGGGAGAAGAAGTTGATTTTGAGGGAGAATTGATCTTTGCACTTGTTGACCTGAAACATGAAAGGAAAAGAAATGAAAAACTTAAGGTTAAACTTCAAGATTCTGATAAACACATTGCAGATCTGAAATTACAATTGGAAGAGTCGAAGAATTGAAGAAGTCACAAGATTGGACTTGCAAACAAAAGTAGAGGTCTATCAAAGTTAGAGGTAGAAGTTATGTCCTTGAGGAAGTAGTTAGAGAAAAATTAGAAGTTTGAGGACAGCCCCAGCAAATTGTATGAGATGTTGGGCAAACAAAAGTGTCATAATGATACTACAGGATTAGGGTATGAAGTGGGGCAAACTTCTAAAGTCAGAAATGCACCTAGAAAGAAAATTGATCTAAGTTATCATGTATCTGCTCCTGCTGATGAAGGAAGAAGGACAAACAGGTCCTCAAGATCTCCACCTACCAGACATTGTCAAGCAATAAGGTACAATTATTCACACTTTCTTGGTTATTGTCATTTCTATCATAACTTTGGTCATAAGGCTGCAACTTGTCAGTTTACACATAGGAGAAGGTCAAATAGAAGTCCATATGCATCCTCTAGACATATGAATGTAGTTTTCTATAATTGTAACAAAATTGGTCACATAGGAAGATACTATAGAGCATATGAAAGACATAATCATATATGGAACACAAGAAGACATGATTCCTTTGTCCCTCTAGTCGATAGTCATATCACTTGCTTTAAGTGTCATAACATTGGGCATAGGGCACAACATTGTAGGAGTAAGCTGAAGAAATCATTTAGAAACAAAAGAGCAGATACCTTGGGCAAGAAGAAGTCAGATGTGAAAGTCTTGAGATTGAAACAAGATCAAGAGAAGAAGCAACCCAATCTTGTGCACAATGCACAAGAAGCATCATTGTTCGCATAATTTCACTCATGAAGTAAGGGGGAGATATTCAATGCTTCATCTTTTATCCCCAAGGAGAAAATCATAAGATTGTACCAGTCAAGGAGCAAGTTGAAAAGTGATATGGTGCGAGTGGCATGTTTACTACATATGTATTCTCAGTCACAACAACTTTTTAGACAGTTTCTTGTTACAGATAGCAACACTTCTTTAAAATGCATAAGATTGAGGTCAAGATGGGTGTCTCACTTTCATGGTATTGTTGCTTAGTGGTTCCAAAAGAGGTACATTGTCTAGCTTAATTAAAAGTTGAGAATGTTGTTGTAACAGTGGTTATACCTGGACAGTATAAGAGTTAAGAATTAATAATACAATGAGAATAAAGAGACCTTAGTATCTGGTGCAATGTCAGCAGAATACACACAAGATAGTGTTGTTGAAAAGGTTTCAAGAAGTGTTGTTGGCAGGTACAAGATAGACTCTGCAACCTCTGTCAGCATGTTTGGAGTCTTGGAACAGGGTATAGAAACCATCAATGTATAAAGGATAAAATTGCTATCAAATGTTATAGTAGCAAAGTGCTCTAGTAGACATGTATCCCAAGTGTAGAAGGATAGACAAGGCACATCAACTTTATGAAAAAATGTCATGGTACCATTAGAGAATGCAACAAGACAGTAACAGGGTGATAGTATTCAAGACTTGATTACAGATTCTTGCCTATGGCAATGATGTTTGCCTTGAGAGATTCTTGTTGTAGAAGTATGGTGGAAGAAGCATGGTGATAGTGTTACTGTTTATTTCCAAGAAGAGGACATTATGTCTAGACATTATGACAGCAGTGTACTTGGGTTTTTAGTGTGTTTACATTGTAGTGGTCTAGGACTAAACAATAATCTTCATGATAGTGACTGAACAATTATTGCATAAGATTTTTTTCTCAAATAGTTGTCATTGATAAGAGGAAGTAGTATTGTGTCTATGATACTGTTCAAAGGGGTAGGTTGGAACAGTCAGTAAAGGATTGTATTAAGGTAGTGTAAGGACTGTATTGCATTTAGTAGTTTTATGGGAGTTGAGTACAGTGCTATGTTACAGTGGACTGGTCTAGGACTAACTTTGTTCTAGGATAATATTTGTTGCATTGTGCTCATGATAGAAATGCAAGGAGAGACAATAATGAAAGGACAATGAGTATAGTCATTAATCTCTTTCACATTGGTGATCCTCTTTGTTGCAATGGTGGTATACCTTCATTCTGCTCAATGCCATATTGATATGATAGTGCAAGTGTAATAACATCTATAACAGTATCTTGCTTGATAGGGGGAGTTTGTTGTTTTGTTTTGTCATTGAGTACCAAAGTTGATTCAAAGTGAAGGTTTGTTAATGATGTTGTTGATCCTCTTTACTCATCCATCATTTAGTTTATCGTATTGTTCACTTCATGGTAATTGGTATGTCAGTCATACATCTTATGGTATTGATGATCTTGATATATCCATCATTCATGACAAAGGAAAGGTTGATGGTGCAGGTTGATGAAGTTTGTTGGTTTGATGCTTGATGCATCTTCAGTGAGTTACTTTATGATGTTGATATTGATGCAAAAGTGTTAAAAAGTAGTAGTGTTGCAAGATGCTATCACAAGGTTGTTTTAGTGTTGCTTTAGTTCAAAGCACAGAGTGCTTGACATTGATATCAAAATGGTGTTTATAATTCCTTGTGGTGCTTCATCTCATGGTGATATTGTTATGTTGTTCTGATTTTGTTTTGTCTGACAATGATCCTATTCTCTATTACAAAGATAGAGCTAATGGCTAGGACAGAGGTTATATTCTCTGTTAAATGATAGAATTGTGAGTATGCAGTATAGACATTGGTGGGTTCTTATGATTTATGATCTCAGTATAGATGCATATTAGTAAGGGGGAGTACATAACCCTTTTTCTTTGATGTCAAAAGGGGAGAGTGAGAGAGAGTGGAGATGAGATTTTGCCATCAATGACAAAGGGGGAGATTGTTGAACACTATTTGTCATTGATGTCAAATGTTGGTGTTGCCTCATGCCAGTAGTAGGTTGATGTGATTAGAAGTTGTTGATCATCCTTGTAGACCACAGAATGATTAAGATCTCACAGTGGCTATTGTAGGAGTTCATGAGTTCATGTGTGTTGAGAGATCACAGTTCTAGAATGGTGTTGGTTGAGAAAATGTTGATCCATGCTTTTGAAGTTGCCATATTGTTGTTGAAGGTTGTTATGCTCCAATCACAATTTGTCATGTTTCACATTCATTCATGTGCTACAGGATTTCCTTATAGCCTCAAGAGTTCCTTATAGCCTCTGCATAATGCTAGGAGTTTGAAAAATGTTAGGGTTTGTCATGTGGTTGTGTCTATAATCCTCAAGTGTAAAGGTCACATTTGTTTATACTTTCATGCTTCTTTTATCTAATTTGTGTATTCAGTGGTCAGGAGTCAGATTTGTTTGATGAAATCTTGAGTGCTTTATCATTCATGCAAATCTTGTCCTAAGAGTTGAAAATGTTCTTAATAACCCTAAGTTGGATTGGTTGTATAGCCCTAATTCTGTCAGTCTTTTGTGATTCTCAGTCCAAATACTATCTCTGAAAGGACCTTAATTTTGCCTATGGTCACAACATGTTATGTTATCATCTTATTCTTGGGTTTTGTATGTCATAATGTTCTAAGAAGCCTAAAAAAGCCCTAAGTGTTTTTTTCATGTTTTAAAACCTATATCTAAGGTTGTTTACCCATCACAAAAGGAAGTTTCTTTTTGTTTTATTTCCTTAGTGACTGGCTAGTGGAGGTCAAAGTTCACTTAAGTCATATGTTGAAGGGGTGGTCTATGTGAGGTGATCGGTCCCCTCTCCTAGGGAGCCCGGTCCTCACCAGTAAGGAGCTTTTAAAAAAGGCAGCAAGTGACAATCAATGGTTCTTAATCAATTCTCCAAGCCTGCGAAGACCCAAATCGATGGTTTATGTTTAAAGCAGTTTGAAACCCTAATGGCTCATAGCTATGATTAAAGTTTGACATTCATATGACTGTATTCATTGATGAGCAATTCTATTAACTATTTTCTCTAACTTTTAAGGAACCGAAGGCATAGTGAGAATAAAGGCTTTCCTCCATGGCATTTCAAGTTTCTTTGGAGGAGTGCAGAGTGTTTTTAATGGTAAATACACTAAGAGATAAATATTGTTGTCATAATAAAGTAGGTTTCTGCAAAGTATTAATCATACAAAGATTTCAAAATGTAGTGTAGAAATACAAGGGAACAATAATAGATTTGAAGTAGATCAGAGTGGTTTTTGATGATATACACACACTGTAACTCATTGAAATGATTGTCAGATTTTTTATTTAGTGTCTACAAAACATAAATTATTAGAGTTTGCAAATTGCAGAGAGAGGCTTCAGAAGAAGAATGATAGTTTTTGTTTGTGATGAGGTGTTTGACAGATTAGATGGTATAGGATGTTGATACATTGATCTTTATCATCTTACAGAGAGGGTGTTTGTATTTGTATTGGTGCAAATCAGATGGTCTTGGAATCATAACTTGCACACTTATATGTTTCTTTCAAGGTTTTAGTGGTGTATTGGTTTTTTTGTGTTTGAGGTAGATGCCTAATTGAAGTAGGTGCTTCAAAGGGTGTTTAATGTAACCAGGTGTGCATTGTACCTATGAAGTTGGAGCTTTGAAAATATTGCTTAGGTGTCTTTTGTACCTTGGATTTGGAGCTTCAAAAATAATTGTACCTTTCTTTCTTTTGAGGTTGGATTTGAGCAGTAGACTCAAGCAACTCTTAGTGGTTTTTTCCCTCATAGGGTTTCCACATAAATCTAGTGTCATGTGTGCATGATTGGCTTAATGTTTTCATTCTCTCATTTAATTTGATGTGTTTTTAAGGTTATTGAACAGAGCATTTGATTGTATAACACTGATTCACCCCCCCCTCTCAGTGTAACTGTGCTCTTTTCAATTTCCCCTCTATTAGAATTGTCAAATTTGTTGTACATAGTCATGGCGACTGACACTAACATTCCAAATCCTTAAAAAATGCACCTCTTCCTCTTTGATGGTTGTATCAACATCAAAATGATAGGATATTCTATAATATATTATGTACATGTTTAAATTTTATATTATTGAGTCTCAACTCTCTTGTTGCTTGAGGTGTTGTAGAATTGAGATTTCCTCTTGTAACTTTTTCTCGTGTTTCATGACTATTGTAAAAGCATAAAGGTCTAAAAGTTTATTTAGGAGATTCTAATTGATTCTTTAGGAGTCAAAAACTTGTTGGATCTCTTTGTGAAGGCTTAAGGGGATGCGTATTAATCCTTGTAAGCTAATTTTGAGCATTACTTGAGTGTTGTACCCATATAATGTTTTGTGTATTACAAATCAATTTGTAAACCAAAAATCAGCTATTGCTCATTCAAAAGCCATTCCCTAAATAAAGAACCATTTTCCACATGTAAGTTGTTTATGAGTCCTTTTTATCAATATTTTTTAGGGTTATCATGATCAATTTTGACCTAATGTATATGCAAGGCTTAAGAAAGAAGTTTCTCAAGCACACTAGATTTGATAAATGTGTTAATTGAGATAAAGGGACATGGTACTGCAATGTAGAGGTAGATGAATGGCAAGGCTTCTAAGATGTTTTTTGATGAAGCAGAGACTCTTAAGGCTAAATTTAAGCTAGGAAAAGAAAATTAGGTAATCCTGAGATTGCCTGAGAAAAAGTAAGTCATATCAACGGCCGAAAATAAATAAAAAATGGCTCCGAGAAGTTTGGACACTCCTAGGAGGGCTCCAATGTCATGTTACAATGTAACAATCACTCTATAGCATAAAGTGTGCAATTATCAATGTCAACAAAAAAATAGATCATATAGGTGATAAATTTTTCACTTAAGTAGTTAAGTCAACATTGAAGAAAGAGAATGTTCATTTATTTTTTCACTTAAGTGACCAAATGTCACTTACAAGATAAACCAAAAAGTGAAGACTAAAGTCACCTAGGGGTTCTCCACATTATGTTAATGAAAAAGCCAAAGTGAAGTTATGCCAAAAGTACACTCCTAAATTTGGGCATGATCCTAGAGGGGATTGTGTCAATTAGTTAATTGAAAAATAGAATGAAAAAGTGCACAAGTGCTTCTAGGCTCACCCAAGGAGGTCTAAGTGTCAAAAGTCACTTCTAAATTAGACCAAATGTGTCCTGAGTTGTAAAAGTATGTCCTAGATTATTGGAATGATAAAATACCAATAATAAAACATAACAAATGGGCATTCCAAGTCCTCCAGCTATGCCTATGATAGATGAGGAGTCTAAAGTGACTCAAGAAAATAGTTAAAAATATATAACAAAGCCAAAAATGCATCGTAGGAGAGAGAAGTAGGAAAAGATGAGGTTTAAAATAGAAAAATCACATCTCCAAATGTGTAATAAATCTAGCCAAAAAATGCATCGTAGGAGAGAGAAGTGCCTTGATAAGGAGGAGGACCTTCCATTGAAGGGTTTGGAGAGCTAGAAAATGTAGGTTAGATTGTGTGACAATAAATTTACCTTAATTACATATCATATCTTTCATTTCTCCTTCTTTCTTGAGAGATAGTTGTTCTCTCTTTTCTATTTGGTAATATTTTCAGTGGGTTTTGGATAGATTTATTACACATTTCATGATCAATTATTTGGGTTTTCATTTAAGAGGCAACGTATCTAGGGTTTCCTTTTCAAAAGATAGCAATTTGCACTCAAAAGTTTTGATCATTAGAAGGCGATATTATTAGTGTCTAGGATTTAAAAGAAGTGATCTAATAAGTTTGCAAAAGGTTCTCTCTTCAAGGAAGAAGAAGACAATACTTTATAACCCTCACAAAGTGGTGATTTTAATAGTCAAAATAGGAGTAATTATTGGTAATGAACAATAGGGTTTTACTAAAAAGATGGCATATTTCATATGGAGTATGTTATGAAAAGATAGTGGTTTATGGCCCAAGGTGATTGGAATATTCTATCTTTAATAAACAAGCTTGCATCTTCAAAATCTTCCATTTTTGGGGCTTTTCATAACACATAAAATAATAATTTATAGCTTAAAGTAATAGTGCTTTCTGACATTCCAATAAATAGAATTTTTATCTCCTAAAATATCATAAAATAGTGACTTCAATTTTCTTATAACAATGAGTCTTCAAACATGTATGATGGTAATTTGTATATCTTTACAATAATTCTAATTTTTAGCAATTTGAAAAGTTTTCTTAGTAGGGATTTATTCTTTTGACAACATATAACTTGGTCAAATTTGAAGGGTTGGATCTAGTACTTATTGTTTCAAGTTGTATTCTAAATGTTCCATTTTATACATGACAACCAACTAATTGATAGAATAGCATATGGTTCTATTTCCTTCTTTTCAGAGAAATGCACACTTAAACAATCAAGGTTTTCTTGAAAACATGTCCTCCAAGCATAAGGGAATGTTGTTTAATCATCAATAGAACAAAAAATCAAGGGAAACTAAGGACTTTGCATAACATAGGGACAAAATGAAATATCACTTTTAACCTACTATAGAACCCTCTAAACATGTTTTCAAATTCCCAAGGGCCAAAGACATTGAGTTAGGACATGTCAACATTCAAGAACTTGACATGAAAAGCGTATCAAGCATAGGAACAAAATGACAAAGAGATTATAGGAAATTAGTCCTATTGAGATAGATTTGTTCCCTATCTTAGTACAAAGTCAATAAATTATCATTATGTGTTTTAATCACTATAATAGGAAATAACAAGGGAGATAGGTTCATTGAATGGTGAAGTCCTTTAAAATCTAGATGTTGACTCCATTGAATAAATTTTTGGTTTGTCCTTAAGTATGAATATACATAATACATTGACTTGGGGAATGTGATGAAGTGTGGAGCTCAAATAATATTGAGTACTGAAAGAATGGAAATAATCTTTATTTGAAAGAGGCCAAAACGTGAGGTCTTGAGACATTCAAAAGGAATGAGTTCAAAGAAGAGCTAGCTATTTTTTATCACTCTCCTTGATAGAGTGACAAGATAGGACAAAGTTTAAAGATGTTCAAGCCATGGATTTTTTTATCATGAGCACCATTTGTAAAGGTAAAATAACTATTTCAGTTGAGTGAATTTGATCAATGAGTACATTCACAAGTAGTTGATAGAGTTTGAGTGCACTCATAAATTCAACATGTTTTCTTAATTTATGTGTTTTCAAAGATTGGATTTGTCATAGGTTTGTCTAGAGAGGGTTCATGTAACACCCTTCACATCTTTAGGAATTTTCCTCAAATTAAATATAATGAGTCATTAAGACACTACATGAGGGCGAATGATGCATTTTATGCATTCAATTAGAAAGTTGGATGAGGACTTGTATATCCTTTTCCTAAATTGAGATAGAGTAGCCATTTTAGAATAAGTAGATTGGTTCATATAGTTTCTGGATTCAGTTACATTTGAGTATTCAATTTCTCATCCTTTGCATATATTCTTCCTAGATAACCTAGTGATCGGATGGTTTTGCAATAATTTTATAGACAAGTGGCTAAGATTACTTTTGTATTGAGGGATAGACATAAGTTGGTAGAAAATTTCCCCATCTAGATAATAATATATAAATGCAAGAGTGCTCTTGCTGTAAAATATGTAAACATAGAACTTTATAAATTTAACCTCAAGATTTTTTATAAAAAGTTTATTTATGATCCTAATAGTATCCTATTTGACAAGTAGGGATCATGCTATTGGCATGTGCCAAGCATGGAATATTTTGGG
The DNA here is from genome assembly GCA_027924645.1 of Cunninghamia lanceolata. Classification (NCBI taxonomy): domain Eukaryota; kingdom Viridiplantae; phylum Streptophyta; class Pinopsida; order Cupressales; family Cupressaceae; genus Cunninghamia; species Cunninghamia lanceolata. The sequence continues at coordinate 121,054 of BSBN01000063.1, forward strand.
AGCATGGAATATTTTTGGGTGAATTGTGGGGATGGAAATGAAGTAAGAAGATGGGATTATAGTTAGTTCACCAAGAAACATATGACTAATCTCATCTATAATAAAGTTCCAAAAAACTTTGAGGATTTAGATTCAAATATTGTATCTCCCCATTTCACAAAAAAATTAGAACAACTTCTAAACATGGTCAACTGGAACATTAAAGAAAGTACTTCTATTCCAAAAAGGAACTAATAAAACATTTCTAGATAGAAGTAAAAAATCAATACAAGGAAAAATATCACATGGAGGATAGAGTTTAACAAATATATCTCAACAACACTTGGATCTTCACACTTGGAATCCAAATAAACAATAGAAAGTAGTAATGAAAAATAGAAAGAAGATAGCAAATCTTCTAATATAACTCAAGCAATTCCAAAATTAAATTTGGTCACTAGAAAGAGTATAATTCCTTATCCTCAACATTATTTCTAAAAGTATAGAACCTGATATTGTATTCTCTACTTCTATTCTAGCTCTTCCTCTAGTTTCTCCTCCTTCAGGAACCCCTCAATATGCTCCCCTTCATTTTACCTTTGAATGTTGTGTTGACAACCAAACTCAATACATCTATTATCATTCCTTCTCATTCTCGTTTACATAATATTTCACCTCTTATTTTTTAGATCCCATCATCATTCCTTCCCCAAGTCCCTCTAGAAGGAAAGAGAATGAGGAGGTACCAAAATTGGTAAAGCCTGTAGTCAACAAAAATAATACAAGTTGTTTCCTTCTTGTTAGGTAGACTTTTCAAAGCTACTTCTATTTTGTTAGAGCCAAAATTGAAGAAACCTAAGAAATAATCAAGGGTAAAAAAGAATTCAAATGGTTAATGGTATTGGAAAATGTTATTACTCTTGAGGCAAGAGGTGCTTATGAGGTTGAACTAGCTATATTGTAGGTATAGAAACAATTTTGGGGGCTAGAACACATAAAGGAGATGTGAATCTTCTAAATGATGCTACTAAAAATTAAAGGAAAGAGTATTTAAGATATGCAAAAGACAAGGATACCTTGAAATAGCTCAAGGAACTCATATCAAATTTTCTTCAACTTGCACCAACTTCTACAAGCTTCATTACCATCAATTTTGCATTCCATGGATCAACAAAGATGGCTAGATCAACTTGTCGTGCATGTAAAAAGTGGAAATATGGATTGCAAAAATTTATCAGTAGGTGTTATATTTGTTGATGTTTTAGAAAGATATAGGTTGAGGAAAGAGATAATTTCCATACTTGAGGAGACCATAATGGAAAATGTTTCCATCTATCAAAGTTTTAGAGGAAAGTTGAAAACCCCAATCACTCACGGGTTGTCCTTGAAACTAGTTGAAATGGATGTGTTGACAAACATCGAAGAGGACCAAAGTTTCATTGGTCATATAAGTACAATTTCTTCTTTGTCTTATGATGAAATAGTTTCCATCTTGAAATATTAAAAGATTAGATTGGAAGAAGTTAGAGAGGAAACCACTTCCATGATTATCTCTTTCATGCACTTTTTCCAATGAGAATGAGATTTAAATTGATTGTGATGATGTGTGATCTAAGTTTGAAAGATTGGTATACATTAGTAAGAGTAAAACATAGATCATTTATATAACATTGTTAGAGGCATTCAGGAGGGTGAAGGTGAGATAGTTGGTATTGACAAGTTGGTTACAAATTGTGAGCATACTACAGATGTTAACCTCATTAAGTTATATTTAGTAATGCCAACCTAGTGGGTCACATGTTTAGAGATTCATCAATAGATTTCAATGGGTGTTGAATTCACAAGATGATAATGTTTTGACTTCTACATCTGGGCCATTAGAGAGTTCTCCAAGGTAGCTATTTTTAGCTATCACTATTTTTAGTTGAATATACTTTTTTGTGATTTATTCTATTTTGGGAGCATCTATTTTGGAGAAAATTTTAGAACATATATTTGAGGATATGGTGTTTTTATATGACCTTTTAGAAGGTCTATCTTTGTTTAGAATTATCCTTATAAAAACCTATTTAAGATTTCTTATTTTAGTTGATGTATATTGAGACAAATTTATATTTAAGTTTTTCTTTATGTGCAAGCAAACAATTCATAGCATAGAAGTATTAGTTACCTTTTTTAGTTTTCATACAAAAAATTGTAAAATATTATACGTGTTGTTTGCACTTAGATCTAATAATTTCATGCCTACTTTCTACTAAGATTGTTGTTCAAAAGTTGTACTTCCTTAATCTTTTATATTTTATGAGTGAAATATTTAGTATAATAGTTCAAGACTTATATTATTGTATGTGCTAAGATAGATAATTATAGAATTGTATGCATTTTTTGTATTCAACTTACTATTTTACATGTTTATGTTGTTCTAAATTCGGTTCCACTATATACTAATCTTCTTGTAGCCTCTAATTTTAGCTATAAAGATGATCATTTTTTCATTTCATTTAGATTAAATTTCTTGAATTAGAAAAGATATAAAAAGGCCTCTTGTCGAGTGTGGAAGTGTCAAATAGACTTGCACACTAACTTGAGAATAAAAATATAGGATTTCTTTTAGTTTCTTCTCAAAGACATCCCCACCATTTTACAATTTTATGTGAAAGGACACTTATCATTTCCTTCATCCTTAAAAAAGGAAGCTTCCTCTACAAATTCAAAGAAAGGTTTTACCTTACATGTTCTACTTTGTGTTGCATTGAAAATTGTAAAGTAAAATACTAATAGTTTTTGGCACCCACTATGTAGCACGAGAAAAAATTGAGCAACCTTTATTTTGTAGCTAATGACCAATTATGGTCATAACACTCTTATTTTACAACCTAATTTGAACTAGATTAAACAAGATCATGAATATATATTGGACAATTTAAGGTGTTTTGTTTCTTATCATAGGAAGTAGTCTATGCATTAGAGAGCTACAAGAATATTGGATTAAGAGGAAAGGAAAGAAAATATTACAACATGAAGACTAGTTTGACCTCCACCAAATAGGAATTGATTAAGTCTATCATATAAGGTCTATAATAGATCATGAAGGACAATGAGTCTTATTGATTTTTTTGAATGCTCCATTGCTCACCTCCAACTGAAGGTTCTTCCTCAACAACTATACCAAATATTGTTGAGATATTCTTTGCATTGGGAAAAGAACCATTACAAATAATGGATGGTCACAACAAAAATAATAGTAACAACAACAACGATGATGATGATGATGATCCTATCCTTATTGTTCCTTGGGGAATCACATTAGCCCTTTGGCTCTTATAGGACATCATGATTTTCCTTCTAGATCAAAAATATTTTTTGAAATTCTTTGGTGATTCTAGCCAACACCTAGATGAACATATTTCAATGTTCACAATGACATTTAGGATCTTGGGTATTTTGCATGAAGATGTTGTAGTTTAACTAGTTGTAGTAACTTTGGTGGGAAAAGTAGATGAATAGTTTCATCATCTTTAGTCTTATTCTATCATCAATTGGAACATTGCACATGATAAATTTATAATGTTCTTTAAGCCATCTAAATATGGCCATATTTTATTTTCTCAAGTACAAAGAAAAATGATGATAAGCCTATGAGAAAGTTTATTATAAGATTCAATTGTCTCTAGTCACTAGAATCACTGCCACTCCAAAGCCATATCCTTATATTCTTTTAGGTTGTTTTATAAATTAAATTCTTTATCACCAAATATTACTTACTTTCTTAAAATAGACCACAATACTAAATTGGAAGGGGTTCAAGAGCATGTAATCAAATTGGAGAATCATAGGATCACCACTAGAAAAATAAAGAAGGGTTCCATTAGGCCACTAGATCAAATTTGAATGGATCCATTATTACAAAGGGTTATCAACAATGTCACAGTTATGAAGAAATAATTAATTTAACGTGTGCCTAACCAATAGTATCAATTATCTCCAAGGAGAAATAATTTGCAACCATATAATAACAACAATAGGTCATGTTTGTTAGCTCCTCCTACCATATTAGTACTTGAAGGACCTTAGTGGCAAGTAAATATTGTACTTTTCATGATACAAATGATACTAATATAAATGCATCTCCATAGATGCAAATACATAAGAAAATTATGGGATTTGTAGGCTCTAAATTAACAAGTTTAGGCATTGCTCAATGTCTAGATAACCAAACCCAATGGTGAATCATCAATGAGTTTCATGGAATTTGATCCCACATATCAAGAAGTGGTGTATGATCTCAATTCATTCACTTGTTGTTTAAACTCATCCACGAAACTTGAAATTAAAAAAGGAAGAAAAAAAGGAGAAAATAAAATGGAAAAAAATATATTACATGCTCTACTTAAAAAATAACTCATCAAGATGTCATTAAGCTAGTTCAAGCTTCTCAAGGTTCATATTTGGTTGATTTTGATTTTGTAGATTACATGATGAAAATAAAATATAGATTTCTCAACTTGAGTATTTTCAAGATCATCTAGATCAACTTGATCAAATTGGAAAGATTCTACTCAAGAGGGGGAGGAGGGAGAGCTCTATGGTTTGGTGGGAGACGAAAAGTCATCTTCCACCTTCTACCCTGGTTTGCTCTCTCCTTGCTTTCTGAGCCTTCTTGGTCCTCTTGGTTGCCTTTGTATTGTTTCGTGTCTTTTAGGGCATTTTGTGTGGTTTGGTGTTGATTTTGTGTGGTTTTTGTTGTGTCATTTGATTTTTAAATTCTGCATTGGTTATAGTTTTGTTAGTTTCCATTAGGTATTAATTGGTGGTTCTCAGGGGTTAAGGAGATTATGGACTGATGTGATACTATAGACCAAAGTGAAAATAGTGTGGAGAAAGGTGGAGGTGCAGAGAACAAAAAAACCTATAAGGAAATCCTAGGGCAAGAGAGAATGGTTGCATCGGCCACTGCAAGGTTTGAGGTGCGAGAGAATGGAGCTAGAGGAGCCAGAAGTGAACAAGCCGAAGGAGAAGAAGGTAAGTAATCTTCTCCCCCCTGAAACATTCTCATAGTTGAACCTAATTCAGATATGGCTATTGCTCTAGATAAAGAAGAAAAAAGGCTTAGAAGTATTGTTGTCTTCTTTCCTGCAATGAATCTTGATTCTAGAGTGAAAGTTCAGAACTATGTCACACTTTTATAAAGGGAATGGTCAACACAAACATATTTTTCCAACTTAAACGTCAAAAAAGTCATATGTATGTTTTGAATTTTAAAATGACATAAACTAATGAAATGTATAATTTTTAATGTAGTTTATGCTTATAATTTTTTAAGATTTTTTTAAAATAGGTGGAATTTTTTTTTATAAATTTAATTGATGAATTTTTAATGTTGATATTGTTCAATAAAAGTGACATAGATGGGACATCAAGAAACATACAGAAAAATTAATTTTTTTCCTAATTAGCCAACTCAAATATCTAGTGCATGGAAAAAAAATTAATTTTTGATAAATAATTTTTTTAATTTTTTAAAGTCAATTTTAATCATAACATAGTAGTTTCTATAGGACGTCAACTTTTTTACATTATATATATATTTTTTAAAAAAAACCCTCATGGAGAGGATTCCATTCTCTAGTGAACCATATATTTTTCAAATTTTTTGAATATGTTTTGCCTATTTTTTTCTAATTTCTAATTCATCTCATGTTCGATGGGAAAAACCTACTTACAATAAATATAAAAATATATATATAATAAAATTAATCAAAATATGAAAAACAAATTCTACAATCTACGTTCTGAGCACTACAAAAGGGTATTTGTCAATTTTTTAAAAATGTATTTTAGTGGCAGAAATTTGTAGCAAAAGATTATTTTTTTTAAAATTGTGGGGAAGGGGGTGGACTACCACATAGGATGCCACATAGGCAATTCTGCCTGGAACCTTACCGGGCGATACGGTTCCGCCTAATAAGGTTCCATGCGGAACTATCTGGGACAGATTTAATAGGGACAAAACCTTATCGACCAGTAAGGTTTTGCCCAGAACTATTTTATATAATTAATTTTTTAAAAGTAATTATTTTTCGGTACAAGTAATTATTTTTTCATACAAACAACAACAAGATTAAAAAAATTAACAGAGGCACACAGTAAAAACTTAAAAATTAACAGGTATATGTTTTCTTTTGTTTTTTTAGAACAATATTAAGAATTAGTATATAGAACAAGAATTATTATAGTTTAATTGAATTTTTCTATTAGGGTTTAATTGATTTAATTTAGGGTTTAATTTTTAAAGTAGGGTTTAATTTTTAAAAAAAGATATTTTAGTGTTTAATTGTTTTTTTTTATTAGGGTTTAATTGATTTAATTTAGGGTTTAAATTTTTTATTTTTAAAGTAGGGTTTGATTATTTTTTTAACTTAGGATTTGTAATTATTAATTTTTTTAATTAGGTTTTAATTGATATTTTTTTAATTAGGGTTTGATTGATTTTTGTTTTTGATAATATAAGCAGCAAAACCAGGGTGCCAAGCCCATTACATTATAGCCCCATGGGCACGCATAAGAGTCAACAAAAAAAGACCATTACAACAAAAAGAGACCACTAGCAACAAAAAGACGCAGACATAGCAGACTGCCAGTAGATAGACAACACACTAAACATTAAAACATAGAAAATCTCCTTTGGCTAATTAAACAGATGTTCCTAGTCTTCTTTGAGAAATTGGTACATCTCTTCATACTCTTTTAGCTCCTTGTCCTTCATACCATACCTGGTGAGCTTAATGTCCTGCAGGACAACTAAAGTCATCGCCGACCTATGCATCACTTTGGAAGTGAACCTAGCCAAGATCCTAAATTTCTTCTCCAACTCCGTCATCCTGTTGTTGAGGTCCACGGTCTCTTTGCCTTTTTTGGTTTTTTTGTTACCCTTATTACTTTTACCAGTGTCTTGTTTCATCTTCTTAGAATTCTCAGTCTCCGATCCCTGAACGTTCAGTTCAGGGAAATTACTTGGGCCGTCATCCTTAGCTTCCACAACCATAGTCTCCTCTTGATTATTAGTCATGACCTCACCATCCTGGTTTTCCTCACAGTCTTTCGACTCAGCAGAAATCACATGCTCCTTACGTGTGGGAGTTGGTTTAGCAGCCAATTTGGTCGACCTTCTAGTCAACGGCACCTGGGTCTTACCTTGAGGCATGACATACTCTGCATCTTTCATGTTTTCACTATCATCCACACCACCTTCAAAGCCCTCAGCATCAATCTCTAGGTTATGCACTTTCATGTTGGGCTCCCCACTATTCTCAGAAAATCTACCTCTATCCTTCCCCTCCTTAAACTTCTTTTGGGGAGTGTCACCCTTCAAATCACCCACCACAAGCTTCCTTTTGGTGGCCAATTTAGGGCTGGCGGCCTTAGGGTTAACCTGGTCAACAATTCGAGCCTCGGGGTTGTTCACCACAATGGGTTTCTTCTTAGAAGATGAGGCCTTAGCAGTTTTGTGGGACTAGGTATACTTTTCAGGGGTGACTTCTGTGATAATCACAGGATTGCACTAGATAGGGTTCGGTTTGGGTGTCACAGGGGGATTGTTGACATGGGTAGCAGTGATAAGCCCCTGGTGGAGTAGAATGAGGGGCTTGTCAGGGTCAGCGGAGTGTTGTTCAATGGTAGCCTCCACCGAGGCTTCCAAGGAAGTAAGTAGATAAAAAGGAAAACTTATGTACTGGCTATGCCTAATATGATTCAACAACACAAAATGGTAATGAAAGAAGTGGCGAAATCTACCTTCGAGCGTAAAGTACTTGATGAGCATATGGTAGACATCATCTATCATGCCCACATTTCCCATGTGGTCATGACATGCATCAAATGTGTCATGTCCACATTTGTCATGTGGTCATGACACAAAATATCAAAAAAATTCCACGCATCCCTAGAAACCCCCTCGCACGCGTCAGCATGCTCGGTGGCAATATGCATAAGGCATAAACATGTCAGTCGACGACAGGGTAATGCGATCACATGCGCATTTCCCTCACATGATGAAGGCCAACTAGGGGGGTTCTATGCGACATGATTAATGTCTCTAATAGGGTTAGGATCGGAGATCAAACCCTAGGTTATCCTAAGTGGATGATGGGATTTTGACATAGTCAAAATCAAAAGCCTAATTCTAATGCATAAGAATGGATTAATGGCCTAATTTAATATCATCAAGTTTGTGAAGACAATAATATATCACTACACAAGGTTTAAAAATAATAATAAACTAACTTAACCCTAGATTCCAAAAAAATTCGGCAGCATAACGCCTCACGGGCGTGAATAGGGTTTATTCTAGTAGCTAAGTTTTAATCAAGGTCTCCTAGGTTTATTGAATTGTAATAATGACTAAATTAATTAATTAAATGATACCCGTAAGATTAAAATCACCTAATTTCACTCAGGGTAAAAAAATTGACTTCTTCGTTAATTATCCACATGCGATAAATCAAATATAAGTGATTAAACGAATTGTTTACTTTGCTAGGTTAATTTAAGAGGAATAAAAAGAATAGGATTAATTACAACCCAAAAGCTAATTAATAAATTTAAACCAATATATTTCCCATAGCTCAATAAATTAAATTCTAGTAAAAAAAGAAAAATAATTGATCCAAAATAATTAAAACTCCCTAATCTCCACAATAAAATTACTTCACAATTTATACCAGCATATAATTAAAAATACCACCTAGTAATTTACCCTCTTAATAAATTTCTCGTATCAACACAATATAAAATTAACCTAATTAAAACCTTAAATTGAAATGAGAGGGAAATGAGTAAAACCTAATTTAAAATAAACCACTAACAATTAAAAGACACAAGGAAAATCTACCCTTTTATTATGTTCCTCTTGCAATACATTAAATAAATTATTAAAGCACCTAACAAAAGTGAGAGGGGACAAATAAGAATAAAGAAAGATAATAAAAAAAAAATTAAAATAACCAATCACTTGCCCTAAAAGTTTCTTAAAATAATATTATCCTTAAGAATGAAAGAGCACAGCCCTAGCCTCCATTTTTCCTCTCTTCCTTTCTTACTCTTCTCTCCCTTATTTTTCTTTGGGTTGCAGGTTTGGGAAAATGGCCTCCATGGATGGAAGCTCAAGGATGTATACCTATTGTGTATACCTGTGTATATTTTTTTGTGTTTAAATATATTATTAATATATTTTTTTTATATATACCTCTGGTTATACCAGAGGGTTTCTATTTTATGACAAGGTTGGGGGTATATATATATATTGAAATAGGTGTAGGGTTCAAAGTATGCATTTTTAAACTTGCAGCTCTGAAAAATGGTCCAAGGCCACCGAAATGCATATGGGACGACAGAGTGGCAGAGACGCCACTATCATAACACATTAACTGCTGCAAAGTCAATGCCAAAGGGCAACGTAGAGAGTGAAAGGGACAAAGAGGGGAGCGATGGCTGAGGAGGCGTGGGGAGTAAGAGGGGTTAGTGGGGTGTGGAGACAGCGGCGGTGGAAGGGGGATGTTGGGAGGGGGTCGAGCCCCACCCACACCCCACCGTAGTGGGGTGTGGGTGGGGCTCGACCCCCTCCCCACACCCAAGCTCTCAAGAATACGGCGGCGGTGGGGTATAAACCCTACCACAACCATTACAGCACTTTCTCATTTTTTTAAAGAAACACAGATTTATTTCATTAACACAGTTTTAAGTTTATAATATATGGCAGCAGTTAAAGTGGAATATATTTATATATATACATATTTATTTCAACTGAGGTATACACAAACTTTGTCTCTTTTTTTTAACAGTAATAAAAAATGTTTTATATTTAAACATATATATAAAGGTATATATTCAAAATATATATATATATATATATGTCATTTTGAATTTCATAGATTTTCATTTGAAGCATCAAGGCAAAAAAAAAAATATTTATCTATAATGTATATACTTACACACACACACACATATGTGTGTGTGTAAATATATATATACGATTATATATACATTGAAACAAATGATCACATTAATTGTAAAAGCATACATATGAGTAGAAATGGAATGAAAGTTTCTTCCACAATATAATGCTGATATTAAAATAATACAGCCAACACAAAATAACACTACATATGATTTATTTACTCTTTTTTTTGAAACAAATGCATTTTAGTTCATTCTTTCAAAATAAACAGCAACATCAAATTTTCTTCTCTTAAGAGCAATGTCATTTTCATTTTGTCTCTCAAAAACAAAACAACAACTATCCATTTTTTTTTAATTAAAACATACAAATGTAACATCAATTAGAACATGCTTTTCTTTCAATACTCTATTTTTTTAAAAAATTTCATAAGGCATATAAAACTAGCAAACTCTAGCTTTTATTTCCAGATGTAGATAAGTTTAATACAACCCAAGTTTAAAACTTAAAATTCATACAACCCAAGAGAGCAAAGATCTCCTCTCTTGAAACTAAAACAAATACACAAGGCCTATCTTGGCCATGCTCTCTCAAGAGCTCATAATAACTACACAAGACGGAAGTAATGTATTCTCCAACATCTCTAAGCTCCAAGAACCTGCAATGGACACATAGAAGGGAAAGAAGCCACAACCAAACTGCTCTCCTCCCTACCATTGACTCACTCCTGAGTCACCCCCAAGCAAGGAGGTCAACCTCACACAAGGTAAACACACACAACACAACAATGCATACAAAACACCAAAGCAAAATTCCCATGGCTTTCACATAACAAAACTCACCCAAGGTGAGTTTAATGGGGTAGGGGAGTGGACATCACTCAACTCAAGAGTGCCACTCCAAAAACTTCCCAATACAAATATCTCTCAAGGCCTCAAGCCAACACTTCAAAACATAATTTCACCAAGCTTTCTTTTGGCTCTCAAGCCATTTCACAAATTGTTCATAAACACATATTGCCCTCAATGCTAAAACTCCACAAAACCAAGGATATGACCCCGAGGAGGTTCACTCTTCCCCTACCCCACACATGTTGAGCATTCTCTCCAAATGGAGAGGCTCTCACAACTCCCATAACCAATTTTCCCATAACAACAAAGTAACAACAACAAAATAGAACTCACACAAGCATCATACAAGTAAAGAAAATGCATAAGGAAAGGCATTTGCCTTGAGTCCAACTTTTTAAAGCCCAAATGAAAGATATTTGATTAGAGCTCCTCTATCCCCTTCTCCAAGTTTAATCTCCAACCTTTTCCTCTAACTTTTTCCCCAAAAACAACTAAAATTAAAAAATTAAAAAAGATTCAACAACCCCCTCTCCCTCTTCAAGAGGGATTAAAATAGGCTCTTCTCATGAGCCTTGAGGAATGGGGAGGTGACACATGTCACCTCCTCACTCCCCCACCCAACCACTTGCAAGGCTCTTGGAATGGTGTGGTGACACATGTCATCCACCCATTCCACCATGTCTTTCTCCCATCCACTTGCTCTCTCACATATGTGGGAGAGAAAGGTGGAGACAAAGGAGGAGTGGGTACCACATGTGCCCCAATCATCTCCTCCTAAGAAAGCCCACACAACCCCAAGGTACCCTCACCAATTGTGGGAGAGGCTTGGAGTTGAGTCCTCCACAATTAGGGGGTCTTGAAGACTCCCCAAACCTAGGAAAGAGGAAAGGAAGAGGTTGAGTGTTTGACCCACTCATCCTCTCCCTCCCAAACTTTTATTTTCGTCATTTTACTTCAGGGTGAAGTTAAAGTGACCAAATGGGAGTTTACCTAAGGTTACACAAGCCCAAATGACCCCTAGACCCTAGGGGTACAACCCAGGGTCAATTTTAACCTATTTTGAGTACCATATGTTGAGTAAAAACACATAAAAAGGGGTCTCAAAAATTAAAACTCAAAATAAAATTCAAATGACATTACAACTTACAACACCAATCAAAAGTCAAATAAAAGAAGGGGTAGACCTAACCCAACTAACATCACACAACAACATTACAAAAATTCATCATACATCACATAGTTGATCTTGGTTCCTCTTGGAATGAGATCGGCTTCACACGGGAAACAACACAGTGTGTGGGATTATCTCCGAATATCCGTGGCTTTGTTAGAAACACCTGTGCACTCAAATGAAATGTTAATCCCACATGTATATAATAGCTGAAGCAAAATGAAACATACACTCACATCATCACAAGATCATATAAACATCAAAGAATCACATCATAATTAAATTCTAAATTTTGCATTTCAAAAATCCATCACAAGATAGAATCACATAATAAATTTCTAACTAAAATCACATGAATAGTATCTCAATAACATCATAATGTAAATCGTATGTCTAACATCATCAGTGCATCAATATCAAGGTCTAATCACATCGTAATCATGTTAAACATAATAACTCCACATAAAGCATAGTCTAACAGTCCTGCAAATCGGGATCAACAGTCCCATAAGTCTAATATGTGTCTCCAACAGTAAATAAAGTAGTCAATATAAGGGAATGAAAGGTAGGCCTCACATAAGCCCATGGTTTAGGGATCTTTTCTCTGTCGAAGCCTCCTTGCAGACTGTGCAAAACTTCACTTTTTTTCAAGAATACGGCCATTCCCTCCAGGTCTGAGACCTTACTTGTCATTTTGTGCTTCACCCCATCAATGAGCATACCAGTAGCCAGCCCTATGACCTCTTTAGACACTTAAAAACCCACTCTGCCAACTTGAACACATATATCTACCCACAACTGCACAAATTATTTGGATAAATTCTCATCATGCCCCTATAGGCATTCTAGATACTATGCCACCCTACCTTCCTAGCAGATATGCTAGAGGGTTTCATTCCTTTTGAATTCTTCGTATGACTCAGGCTCGGTGCGGGTTCTATCACCCCTCATATTCAGCATGCAACAATACTTCACAGAGGTTCAAGAAAGTGAGAAAACTCTGGCAGCATGATAAACTTTACAACTGCAGATATGAATCCTCAAGTAGCACAAAGCATGATTTTTGATGAGTAACTTGTCCTCTCGCTAGTGAGAGTTGTCATAATTTCTTAAATTTGCATTGTGCAAATTAGAGTGCCAAGCCATATCATGATTAATTGCCTTGAGATGATCATGATAATGAGTTCTACATAGGCTTGAAGAATTAAACCTACCATTGGTCACGTGAATAACCAGAAGAATATCCCCTCGAGGTGTCCATGTCATAATGCCAATGTGGTTACACATCATACAACGACGATTTATATTACTCTTCTCACTGATCTGGCAACAGGCAGATGCGCCGCTGAAATTTCTAGATTCTTTAGCAATATTAAAAGCAATATTACTAAGAGTATTCCCCTTTTGGTGCCCAAGGCACACCACAGGTAGGGGATCCCAAATGTTCTGATTTAAACTCATGATGACCTTAGGACGGAATTCTGCTCCTTACAAAGGATGTTTTGGATCTATATAGGTAGGTTTTACAACTTTTTCCAACATTTCCAACTGCTCAAATTCTGACCCAGGTTGGCCATACCATTGGCCACCCTATTGCCTTCCCTAGAGGTGTGCCCTATTTCCTTTCAAGGTGAACCCGATTAATAATCTTTTGATATCCTCCATGATATCCTTAAGCTTCCATCCGTTGTTTCTATGCCAAGAGCAGCATCAACAATAATTTTCAAGTCCCCCTTGATTTGGATCTTATCCACCCCCAATGAGAGGGCAAATTTGAGTCCCCATAAAAGGGCCAGACCCTCAGCCACATTGTTGGACTGGGTACCAATGCCCCCAGCATAAGCAGTGAATAAATTCCCTTGTTCATTTCTGATGATACCACCTCCACTGGCTAGGCCAATGGTCTTTTTTTCTGCTCCACCAAAATTGAGTTTAACCCATTCCTTGGGAGGTGGTCTCCGGATAGTATTTTGTCTGGCTAGCTTCTTAGAGTTGTCAAAGGTGGTCATATCCGTTGTTAGATCTAAGATCTTGGTATTTGCATTTCAAGCTGAGTGGGGGATTCCTTAGCGACGTTCAGAGTGCTGATGGACATGTTTTACAAGACCATCTTACAAAAGGAGAAGAAGACATCATTGGCACTCTTAGTCGTTTCCTTGAAAATTCTATTATTCCTCTCTTTCCACACACTTCGCCCCAGATGCAGGGGGATTTTCTTCCATAGTTCCCTGACCCTCAAGTGTGAAAAGGGAGAGAACCAGCCTTAAATGAAATCCTTGAAGTTTTCATTGAAAACCCAAGCCATGCTGAGTTTATCCAAGGTCCTTGCCCAAACCTCTTTGGTGAATTCAATGGAAAAGAAGGTGTTGTATAGACTTTTCCTCTTTCTAGCACAAAACACATCGGTTAACCAGTTGGAAGCCCCTTTTGTTGAGGTTATCAGTAGTGAGGATTTTGTGGTGGGCGGCAGACCACCAAAAAAAATTAGTCTTAGAGTCAGATTTTTATTCCAGACATTTTTCCATAAAATGTTGTCCTGCCCATAGTTGGTCAACATATTGTAGGTTGGTTTATCCGAGAAGACCCCCTTCTTGTCCTGGGCCCAAAGCATCTCATCCTCTCTAGGGAATAATGGAATTCTACACTTGCTAAGTTCTAGTTGAATAGACAAGCAACCCTATTCTCCCGGCTGGCTGTCATTCCAACAATCAGTCAATTTCTTCCAATGTCTTTGGCCCTAGATTTGAACAATGATGTAATTATTGACAAACCTCCCAAAGTGAGTGACAACTCTAGATTTACTATTAATATTGTCATGGATGGACAGGGGGACCTCATGTAGCCAATTGTCTTCCTAGAACCTGATTGTGTCTCCCTTGGCCAGCTTCCACTTAATGCCTTGAGCAAGAGTTCTTCTAGTTTTGATCATTTTATTCCAAATGAATGAGCCTTTAGGAAGGCTTTCCATCTCAATTAACCCAATCTTTTCATCATTATGGATGTACTTGGCTCTCATGATCTGCACCTAGTCTTTCTCCTTAAGAAAAATCCATGGAAGAAAGTAGTGTTTCTATCACCTTTAGTCAGTCATTGGACTCTAGACTTCTGCTTCCAGAAGATTTCTTCTTTTTCATAATTTCCTTTAGATCCTTGAGAAGGGCATCTTCCTTATTGAAGTTAGCCTCATTGTTGTCTCCCTTGGCCATATTGTATTGAATTTCTGATAGATTGTCAGAGATGTGTTTCTTTTGGTTCATGACATTTCCAAAGCAGGACTTGTTCCAACCTTTAACTTTCTGCTTGACATGAATAATTTTTTGAGTAAGTCTAAACATAGGGGACCCATGAACTGAGATACTCCACCAGTCAGTAATGCAATCTCTGAAGTCAGGGTGGGAGGCCCGCATGATTTCAGATAAACGGGAAGGACATTTAGGGAGTCCTCTTCAGGAGAATAAGAGGGAATTGTGGTCAGAGATGGTATGGGGTAGTGCAGTCAAAGTAGAATGTTGCACAATCTCCCAGTTGGATGAGACCAAAAGTCTATCCAATTTAACCTATATCAGTTGGTCTCCCCTTCTTCCATTGGTCCAAGAGAAGAGTTGGTTGTTGACCTCAATATCCATTACCCCCATCTGGTTGAGAAAGTCAACCAAATCCACCATGTTGTCCAAGTAGTCGGTGATACCCCAGCCTTTTCCGAAGGGAGAAGTGGGGTGTTAAAATCTCCTGCCAGCATCTAATTAGTTCTTTTCTCAACATTCAATCTAGGAACCAAGCTTTCCCACAAGTCCTTTCTAGTGCTCCTAGTGTTGGGAGCATAAATATTTATAAGTTTCCAAACTTTCTTGTTAAGAGTGAATTTCACCTCAAGACTACTTTTTGTTATGTGAGCAGTAGCAATCAGAGATGATGTGCTTGCTCCACATAGTGACAAGCCCCCCCGTTCTGAGGGCTAGATGTTGTTAGCTATACCTTTAACGTTTTCTTCAGACATCTTAACTTCCTGGAGAAGGATAATATTAACCTTGTTTTCAAAAATATAGTTCTTCACCATGAACTGCTTTTGAGAACTGTTGAGTCCCCTTACATTCCAGGAGAGGACCTTCATTTGTGTGGTTGTTTGAAGAGAGCCTTTAGAGTGCTTTGTCTCCCAATGACTATTTCCTTGGTTGCTTCTCTATGTCTGGTTTCTCTCTGAGAGAGTCTGCCAACCTTCCCCTCAGTCCCCACATCTATGGACTTTTTCTACTGGCCTTTGCCCTTCTTTTTGGGTTTCACCCATCCATCCTGGTTAGTCCACGTGGAACTAGGACCAGCACTAGAAGATAGCACTCTGGGTGGGGATAGCACCGTCTTCATCTCTAAATCTGCCATCGCAATAGACTGTCTACCTTCAGGCACTTGAACACCTGTATCAACATTTTGTGGCATGGGTTTAGTTTTTCTTTGGGGGTCTAGCTCTTAATCTCCCCTTCTTCCATCTCCTCTGAGCCAGCAAGAGTATCCCTACCTTTTTGCCGGTCCAATAGTGGAAGTTCATCTCTAGACGAGACTTGATCTGATTGTCTTTCTGAGTGCTTTGAAGTCGATGGGAACTCTATAATGTTCATCAAATCCTCCTTAAATCGGTAGTCATCTACAACATTCTCCTCCTCAGGAACTTCTTTAGTCTAGTTCGTAAGGAGTTCACATTCATTGATCAAGTGGACTTTCTTGGAGCAGTTTTGACAAAATGTGGTGGCATTCTCATACACCAGATGTTTCTCCCAGCTACCATACTTGGACTTTATATTAATAGTATTAGGAAGAGTTTTGTTGTTGTCTACGCTAACACAAAAGCGAGCAAAAACTAACCTTATTTTGTGCTTAGTGGTGATGTCTAGTGCAATGAATCTTCCAAAAGAATTTCTGATCCAGGTGAAGATATCCTCATCCCAAAATTCCAAAGGGAGCCCAGGTAACCTAACCCAAATTGGGGCTGACCTACTCAGCTCCATGGCCACGCCAAAACCAGGTTTCTAGTGCCCCAGACAGAGGTTATGTTTGCCATAAAGCTAGGGTCCTCCTGCCAAGATCACCACAAGGTCCTCTTTGGTCGTAAACTTAAATAGGAAGAGGCCACCCATCATGGCATTGGTAACAACACTTTCCTTCATATGCCATCTCGAGGCCACCCATCTCCTCACCATGTTGATGTTAGGTCTTAGGGTTTGGAATTTACCCACTAGAGATAGTTCCATTGATGAGATTATTTTATCCATCATGAAGTCCGAGATCAGGATATTCATTCCTCTATCTGTCTCTGACAGCACAAGGGCAGCAGATTCTTCTTCAACCCTGACTTCATCTCTAAGTAGGGCCTTTTTCCAAGCCTTGGGATTCAGAACCGAGGCTAGAGATTCACGATCTGAAGTACTTCTCAAGGTAGTACTTGCAGCGCCAGGTTCCACTAGAGGGCCTGACGGGGGGTTAGAGAGCCCCCAGGGCTGATGGCCACCATGACCTAAGCACGTTCAAATAGAGTTTGAGCGGGAAAGTTGCTGAGCGGGAAAGTTTGATTGATTTTGGTTAATTACGTTTATAAAAATTGATAAATACTATACAAAAAGACTCCTATATTAATAATAAAAATATTTATGCAATACAAATTAACAAAAAAAACTTAAAAGTTGTTGGGTGAATATTTTGTCGTTAACTTGCTAACGGCAAAATGGGTATATCAGCCACAGCTATGATGAGACAAAGTCTCTCCTCTCAGCAAGGGGAGGTTCCCTATAATTACTTAACTTTTGCAAATCAAATAACTTATCAAATTTATGTACACTAAAAACTATATTTGTGGTGGTTCCATCTCATCTCATTCTCTTTTTTCAGAATAGATGTTTATATTTCAAACTCTTGATATAAGACTCGTAGTTTATCACAATATCACAGAAACACGAAGTTTTCTGCTACCTCACTTATTACTTGTAAATGGAAATATTTGAAGTAGAATGCAGCGCAAAGTCTTCACTCCTCAAGATGATAAAAGTAAATCAAATAGAACAACTTGCAGCACAAAGTCTCCAAACTATTGTATTTTCACAAACATGAACATATAACCCACAACTGATTTGATAACACAAAGTTTACCAGAATCAAATTAAGAGCGCTCTTCAATCACTTGTAATAAACTCCACACTTCAATTATTATCAAAATAAGACTATGATAGCAAGACATAAGAACAAAACTATCACAACATAAATAATTCCAAGACAAAGATTGGAATTGAACTTGCTTTCTTGTATTGATAAATATTTGAATATTGATTTTCACAAAAAGCACAAAGTCTTGATTTGATTCTCAATTCGCCAGAGTTTTCTTGCAATAGACAAAAGATAGATATTTACAAAAGAGGTCCCCTTTATTTATAGGGAAAGACCTTGAGAAAATCTAGGAAATCTACAACTACTTTGACTTATTCAAAAATAGGAGTCCTTATTGACTTGGGACTTCCTATCTTTTTACATGTAATTACACATTGAAAATGTACATGTAAAAGTGTCCAAAATTGTTTTGAAAGTACATGTGAAAACCATAAAATAAACTAAGGGAAAAAACCAGCTGCTTCAATTTGTGTCACCACTTTTTCTCACGTGGTGATCATACATAGTGAAGGTCGCCTGCATTTCAATGCTATCTGGGTTGAATGTGTTTTTGAAGATCATCCTGGCCCTTACTATGGCGTCCCTTACTGTAGTGATTGACTTGGCATGATTGGTTAACCTAGTTTTCAGATTGTCCAAGGTTAACTGGTTGTCCAAGAGGTTGTCCACAGAAGTTATTGAAAACACTTTATCTTCAAATTCTTTTTGGAACATGTCTTCAAATTCCTTGACCATTTCTTCTGCTGACAGGAATTGGTTATCTTGCGATACCAAGTTACAAGGCAGTTCCTCCAACTTATGCAAAAGGTTGACATCATTTTGTTCGCTGATCTCTTTTGCAGCCTCAAGATCCTTGATCAAATTCCTTAGCATACTGCTCCTGTACATCAGAGCTTCCTTTGTTTCAGTGTATGAATCCCTGTTAGAAATGGCGCCAATGGATATCAAGGTACTTATTTTCAGCTTCCTCATTTCCACCCACTTATCATGAGTATCCTCTGTGCGCTCAATATCTTGAGAGATGGCATCAATGAGATCATTGAGTTCTGCCCTTACTTTCCTCATCTTATCCGTTTTCTCAAATACCTCCATGAGCAAAGAGATTCCCTGGGCTCGCATCCTATCTAAGTACTCTTCAAGTACTTTTCCTCTGAGGTGAGTCTTTTCTGCCTTCAGAATGACAGGGTCTTCTACAGAAACGGCCTCTGGAGTAACTGCTTCTGAATTCAAAGTGATCTTTCTTACCACTGCAGTCAGCTGTTCTGCCTTTGCCTTATAGTAATCTTTCATTTCTTTTTCCCTGTCGAACTTCTGGATCAGGATATCCATGGCTGACTGCATATCATTTTTAGCGCTCTCATGGGTGATTTTGCCCAATTCAACCCTAGAAATTGAGTAGTCATTCATATCAAAATTTTCAACAGTTGCATCCTGTGGGGGTTTTGCTATCTCCAAAATTTTATGCCCCTTATCTTCAAGTACCCTTGAAAGGATCTTTGGTTTCTTCGGAGCCTTAGGTTTTGTAGGTACCAGCTTAGTGAAATCAAAATCATCTAGAGAGATGACTTGCTTTTTTCTCTTTGGCGTGTAAGCTGACAACCAAGGTGGAAGCAGAGAAGTATTCACATTGGAGTCCATTCCTACCACTGGTGTCCCTGGAATTGTGCTTGTACTAGTGGTAGAAACAATAGGCGGGGTGTTGGTAAAAACTGCACCTGTTACATTGGCACTTGAGACTTGTTCAGTATTCATCACAAAATGATCAAACATAGACGTGTCTCCAATATCAAAAGATGAAGAAGACAAACTAGGAATTGAATCAGAAGAACGGAGAACATTTTCAAAAGTGCTATGGGCATTATCGAAGATTATTTTAGGAGGAGAGGGGGATTCAGAGGAAGGAATGTTAATAGGGGAAGCAGGCACAGGGGGTGCAACAGGTGTATTGTCCTGTGGAGACAAAGCCTCTTCATCTTGTTGATCTAAATTCCTGTCTTCAACCTCCATCTCTTCTGTAGCTGGCTCTTCAGTTGCTGGCTCTTCGACTTCCATTTCTTTTGGTTCAGGTTCCTCCTCAACAACTTTTGCTTTCTTCGTCACAAATCTGATTTTAGGTTTATGTGTTTTAGAGGATGATGGAGCATCACTCTTATTCTTCGTTCTGTTTTCAACCTTCTTACCAGTCTGCTCTTGAACTTCAGTTTCTGAACCAGTGAGGAATTCCTTCAGCGTAATTCCTTTATCTTCCAGCCACTTATTGGTGTTAGCCAATATGGGCTCAAATCTCTTCCTTAGCGAAGTCAACTCCTTTTGAGACCATTGGATTGGAGGTAGAGGAGTCCTAGCTATCTGTTCTGCTTCATACTTGGCATCAACCAATTCGCCATCATCCACAAGGTCTTCTGGAATATCAGCAAGCCCTAGATATTCAATTTGTTCTAGAGACAGCCTGCTATAGTCCAGTTTCCGGATGTCTTCCTCTGTCCTCAAATCTATCCAGACATCTTCCACCATGGGTTCGTGTAATTGTGTTTTCCTCTTGATTTTATCCTTCACACCCCGGTAGTCGAATTTTGGCCTCCTCTTGAATTGCTTCATGGTGACCAACTGCATTTCTGTTTCCATAGCCCTTGCCTTTGCGGCAGTCAACACTGAATATCTGCCGATCTCTACTGGAAATCTGAAGCCAGGCTTCTTGAGTTCCATCTGTTTGTTATGCACAACAATCATTTGCCTGCACAACTCCATCAAGACCAATCTATCTGAAGGAAACCTCGGAAGCATATAAGGGTAGCCTTGGAAAAAGCCAACCCTCAAGTAGGAGAAAGATGGAAATTGCAAAAACATACAACCAAAACCATTAACCACTGTCCATGCCACGTCTGAAATTCTTCTCTGTTCCAGCTGGGGATCAAAAAGACACAAGAATACAGCAAAGAATGCATCATTCACTCTCCTGAAATGGTGAATGGAACCTTTCAGTGTTAGCTGAGAATAATACTGATATACTGGGACTACTCTCCTATCCCCTTCTGATGATAATCCTGGAAAAATCCTCATGGAGGCTGCAATGTATACCAGGTAGGAAGTCATGAAGAACTTGGAGGTAGTGGATACCTTTGTCAGCTGATCATGCAAAGCGTTACTGATTTGCTCTCCCCAGAAAATAACCTGCTTGCCTTGGAGTATGACCTTAATGAAAGGATACATCCATTCATGAAATTGTGAAGAGGAGGACAAACCTCTTATCCTGCTGAGGAGCGTAATTAAGTCACCGACTTCTTCCATGAAATCACTTCGAGGAAAGCTACGTGGCCATCTAGACAAACTTGACCTCGCAATCTTCAACCATTTGTTGTTGATCACTTTCTTTGCTTTCTCTGGATTCTTGTCATATTCCTTTTGAGCTTCAATACCTCTGTCGCAGGAGGACACATGAACACCTTGTCAATGAACTCAGGATCCAACCTGATTATCACATTACCACTGGCATCCACCACGGCTCTAATATCTTTGTTATAGAAATGTGCACACTGAAGAACAAATTCTGTATTGTGAGCCGCCGCCGGGAAGGATGATACCAGATGAATATTACTTTCTACTATCTTCCTCATCATAGCACTGGGGTTGCTTGATTTGGTTCTTTCTACAAACTCAGCCATATCAACATGGCCAATCTCTGTATCTCTAATGTCCTCTACATTAGAGTGGACTGAGGTGATTGGGAAAACACCTTGATATTTGTACTTCATAGCTTTTGCCTTCTTCGGGGACAAGTCAGTCATTTGGACGAACCTTTACCGAGGAGAAGTGTGGCGTTGAATGGAGCTCCGCAAGAGAAACTGCAACAAAAGTCATGATCATGCAATCAGGGAAAATACGGGCAATCTGGGAAAATTGCATGTTGATGATCACGACTACGGGAATGCGTTTGAAAAAGGGCTATAGAGCGAGCTGGCCAAGAATCAGAGAAGAAGCGGGCTCGGGAAAACAAAATTGGAAATTTTCCAGTGTTAGGAAAATTTGAGACTTTTTTGCACGGGCGGCAAAATTCGCCGCCCTTGCATATGAGGGTTTTGCATTATTTGCATCGGCGGCGAATTTTGCCGCCTTTGCAGGAAAGTAGGGGTTTATGTTGGAGCGGCAAAATTTGCCGACGCTGCATTTGATAAAATTTGCAAGTTTATATATCGGCGGCGAATTTTGCCATCATTACATGGGGGTTGAGCAATAACATTTGTATGAGCGGCGAATAATGTCGACGTTGCGTATTGGACAACATTTGCAGGTTTATCGCTTTCGATGTTCTGTCGGCGAATTTCACCGCTAATGCATGAGGGAAGTTCCTTACATGTCCAAGCGGCGAATTTTGCCAACAATGCACATTTGATAGGTGTGGAGTTCAAGCGGCAAAATTTATCGCTGTTGCTTTGAATGGTAAGGTGATGTCCGGGCGGCGAATTTCGCCGCTGTTGCATTGCAAGGTGAAGTTTGCAGGTTTTGAGTGCGAGGTTTGAGAAATCCGCCGACTGGAACTCGGCAAGGGTCGCTTAACTTTTAGCGAGGCTCAGTGAATTCGCCGATGTTACAACAATGGCATAGAGCCAGGGCTTGGGAAATCTAGGGTCGAAACCTAGAGTGGCATTGATCGGGTTTTAGGGCGAAAACCTAGGGCAAAACCTAGGCGACAACACAAAATGAAAACCACAGACCAAAAACAACAACAAAACAAAAACAAACGTAAAGAACAAACCAAAAACAAAAATTAAAACACAAAGCGTATTTGATACACTGTGAAGAAGGAGAACGGGCACGAAAAGTAAGCTTACCCGTTCTGAGACTTTGAAAACCCCACGTTTGATGGCGTTGAATGCGGACTGATCTCCTCAATGGTGCGATCTAGCAATATGAGGAAGGGTTTTGGAGAGTAGCTCGGCAGAGAAAACGAAGTGAATAAACAAAACGTCAAAACACAATATATATCCTGCGTATAAACGCTGGGCAAGTGGCACGAGTGGCCATTAATGGCACTGCGTGACCAAGATCCCAAAAATCTTGTGCTAGCGGTGATTCCGGGCGCCAGTGCAGGAAAGAAGAAAAAACCAAAACATGCAATGACGGCGTAATTCGCCGACTTTGCATTAAAAACAAAAGAATGCATGTAGTGGTGGCAAAATTTGCCGCCTCTACATGCAAAGTGAAAGGTTTATGTAAAAGCGGCAAATTTTGCCGCTACTACATGTTTTTAAAAGAACAAGACAAAAAGCACATGAAGGAGCGGCAAAATTTGCCGACCTTACATGTGAAATCAAAAAGAGATATGCAGGAGCGGCAAAATTTGCTGCTCTTGCATATCAAGATTTCAAAAAAGACTAACTCTTAAAAATGACTTAAGTTAACATTTTAACCAGTTTGCGACTTGAATGTCCCTCGCAAATATCGAGAAACCAATTCAAGGGAATGTCGCAGACGATTTTAGAATGTCAAAAGTCTTCGCGCGAGATGAAGAGAATCTTGTCTCGGTCCGCGAGCTTAGAGTGTAGATTCACGAAACGGACAAGTTTCGTGGGGGTCGTCTACAAAACAAGCGTAGCTGATTTTGAGGACAACAAAAGTATAATTAACAATCTTAGATCTACATCATCCATGTGTGTTTATGTGAACTTCCCCAGTCCATAACTGCGTATGCTCTTTCCTCACGTCATAAGATGATCTTTTAAATCGGGAATGGTGTGGATTTTTATTTTTTATTTTTTGGGGTTTAAGTGACTTGGATTTCATCACCAAGAACTTGGCCAAAGCTTGTGTTCTGATGGGCTATATAAATTCCAAGGAGGAGCTATCATTTTTTGGCTAAGTGGTTGTGTGTTTTAAGCACACCATGAAGTGAGGTGGTTTCATCCCACCAATACCCAGGCCTCAGACAACACACTTGTATCACGGATTTGGGCCTCACGTATCGCAAGGTATATCAAGGACTCCCTTAGTTGAGCCTTGTTTAAACCTAGATTAGGAAGCCATCAACCGTTTGTAACCTATGATGCACTGATAAGCGGTTAGCCCCAGGAAGTTACTCACCCCGTGCATTCTTGGAGACAGTATAGTGGGCTACGGGTATGGTTCCAATCCTCCATAGTTAGTGCTCTGAAACATTGGTCTGACACTATATACAAATAGGATTAGCATATTTGTGAGCTCATAGACCAAACACTCCCACCTGAGTAGTATAGGTTGTTTTTATTGTCTCTCCCTTTGTGTAAAAGAGTTATATATACAAATTTGAAAAACCAAAACCTAAATATAATACATATTCCTCATCCAATCCTATCATTCATCGTTATCCTAAAAATATTTCATCCATTTGTCACCCATAATCCACATCAAAACCACTATCCTAATACAATCCTATTCATCTCTCATCCATTTGTTAGATCCATTTAATACACATCATAATCCATCCTCTATCCATTTTCCATCCATAATACAGATTATATTCTACTATTCCAATCCAATTTCATGGACATCATCCTAGATATATAAATCAAACTCCATCCACATCCAATCAAAATCCCCATCCAAGACATCACCTAATCCTAGATTCAACACCCACATGTATAAACATCAAATCTGGTTTGATAAATTCATTATGGAACCTACAACATCTATGCCCCATCCTTTGTGTGAAGTTCATCCCCAACCTAAATTTATACTAAAAGGAACTCTTCAAATTGACAATCCCAATCTCAATATTAGACACCTCTCCTAAGTTTAATTTGTCATTACATGCATGAGTGCAACATTCAAGAAGTTTATTAAAACTTAGATAAAGACCATTCATTAAATAATTAAATCCATATGTTAAATCAAGCAACATGTCAACCAAAAATGACTATTTATTCATCTAATTTAGACCTTCCTTGCATGAAGTAGTCAAGTACAACCATTCCACCTAACAACAAGAATGATGTACGAATATTAGAACTCTCCTAAGTTTAAATTGTCCTTACACATGAGTGTGTAACGTTCAAATAGTTTATTCAAACTCTTAGATAAAGACCATTCATTGTATTAGTTAAACCATAATATACAAGCTATAAGTTTACCACTTGGACACTAGTTAACTTGCCCTCACATATACATATTTGTGCAGGCACGAATTAAAAGGTAATTTGTGATGGGGAACAAAAGGAATAGGTCAAGGATTTTTTATCGAAGAAGGTCTGACGAAGATAAAAATCTAAGAAGAAGAATTGAGAGAAATTCAACTTTAGAAGGATTGGTTGAACATAATCAAGAAGCACAAGATCAAATTACTAATGAACAAGAGGAAGAACATCTTGGGTTTTGAACAAATTGAAGAAGAAATTGAACAAGATGTAGAAAACATTGTGACCGAGGAGGAAATTAACGACAACTTATTTTAACTTGGATATGGAAAATCTAGTGGATTTAGATGAAGATGTTCTTTTCAGAAATCACCCGATGACATGTTACCTAAAAGTACAATGAAATTGCATTCCAAAAGAATT
This sequence comes from Cunninghamia lanceolata, assembly GCA_027924645.1. Lineage (NCBI taxonomy): Eukaryota > Viridiplantae > Streptophyta > Pinopsida > Cupressales > Cupressaceae > Cunninghamia > Cunninghamia lanceolata. The sequence continues at coordinate 146,689 of BSBN01000063.1, forward strand.
TGGGATGAATTTTTTGAAGACAAATCTCTAATTGGAAGAGCACAATTATGTGCTAAGATATTTAGGAGAAAAGAAATGACCCCTGTTTTGGAGCTACTAGGGGTTGATAATAGGGAGAAAAAAACAAATCTAGCAAAATAGATAATAGTTGAAAACTTGCAAGAAGCTTTGAACTCTATTCAAAGTACAAGTAGAACAAGTGATTTAAGTGTGGCACGCAGGGCATTGATGACTGTGATTTCAAGTAAATAACTATCACATGTGAGACAGGTGAAAGCAATTGGAAAGTTACTACATGTATCCAAGAGAACTATTCACAGATATATTTCAAAGAGAAATAAGCTTGATGAAAACATAGAAAAAAATTGGGTAAATATTGTTAGGGTTCCCATAAAAGAGAGAATCCCAGAAGATGTGAAGAAACAAGTCATTGAATATTGGATCAACCACTCTCGTGTTTCCTCTAATAGAAGGGATACTATACAAGTAATAGGTGAAGATGGTAAACAACATCCTCGTCCAAAACATCTTGTAGATACAACACAGAGTGAATGTTTTGAAGCATTCAAACAAGAATTTCCATAGGTAAAGATATCTCAAAGGGTGTTTGAAAAGTTGTGTCCATGTTTTGTGTGCATAAATAAAGTGTGAAACTTGTTGTCAGAATCATGTTGAATTTCATCTACACCTTCAATCATATAAAAAATGTATGGCAACGATTCATCCAAATGTTATCATCCATGCAAGTACAACACAATTTATGAAGTCCATCTTATGTGAAAAAATAGAAGGTTCCAATGAATTCAATGTGCAATGTATCAAAAATAATTGTGTAAATTGTGGAGATTTGAGGAAGCTTGCTCTGATTGAAAACATTGATCAATCAATGGAAATTATGTGGTAGAGTTTTGAATGTGAGAAATACACAACCAAGTCAAGAGTTGAATCGAAAAAAATTGTTCTCAAAGATTTAGTGAATTGTCATGCAATGAGTTTTTGAACAAATTTTATAGTCTCATATATCCGCATATCCAACATTGTCATGGTGCAAGATGGCAGGCTAATCAGTTTCGTGAGTCAAAGAATTGTTTTCCACAAGGTTGTATTCTTTCGGTTGTGAATTTTGTTGAGAACTATACATTTAGTCCTCAAATAGAGATTCAGAGTCAATATTATCATTTAGAGCAGGTTGCAAGCTTCATACATGTTTGTTATAGACATGCTGAGTTGCAAGTGGATGGTGTACAAAGTAGCACGCATGAACAAAATATCATCAAAGAGGTTCATTTTTATATCAGTGATGATACTAGTCATGACAGAAGCTATGTAGCCCATTGTTTTGGAATATTTTTTGATGATTTGAGACAACGTGGCATACATGCTTCAAGTCACTAGATTTGGTCAGATGGATGTGTTGGTTAGTGTTGAATTTATTTTCTTTCAAATTTTTAAATTATTTCCAACTTTTAATACTCGTTTGTTTACTTTATAGGACAATTCAAATCCTCTAAAGCATTTAATTGGTTAACCCAACAATATGCGAGACGTACCATAAAATTTGTGTGGAATTTTTTTGAAAGTGGACATGGAAAAGGCAAGCATGACGGAGTTGGTGCATGTGTCAAGAATGCACTTCACCAACATGAGCTTGCCGGTAACACCATACGTAGTGCAAATGAAATTGTTGAATGGTGTAAGACTCATTTTGGGGCTTGTGAAGGAAAAATGGCTCAATAACTACCAAACACTATTTTTGGGAAGTCAAAGGTATTTCTTGTAATTCTTGCATGTACATTTATTTATGTTTACTACATGTACATTTTTTGAATACAAATTTAAATTTCCATGATTGTAGATATCGATCGCTCAAATCCTTATAATTTTCAAAAAATTGTCAGTATTAGAAGATTTCATCAAGTGATGACTACTGGACATAGCAAACCACTTGCAATCCAAATTAAAGAAAAATCATGTTTTTGTGTTGACTGCATTAAGAACAATGCAAATGCTCTACAATGTCAACATATTATTGATGGATATGTTTCAAAATGGGAAATGAAACAATTAGTTTCAATCTCTCCTTATGAAGATAATGATTATATAGATCTCCATGATCCTTTATATTCAATTGATTTTGAATGTGTATCCAATCTAGTTGTTGTAGGTAAATGTTATTTACATGTATATTGATTATTTTACTGAAATTGTCTGTCTAAGTAACTACTTGTATTTGAAATTGACTTTTGAATATGTGTATTTGTTGTAGGAGATATCTTTGTTGTGATTGCAGATCCTGATAATACCAAAGGTGTAGATTACTATATACTTAGATGCACGCAACCAAAATGCAAGTTGACAGAATCTTTGATAGATGGTGATGGACAAGAGTATCCCATTGGATCTGTTGTGATTGAAGGTACTTATTTTCAACAAATGAAATTAGATAAAAGTGGTATTATATTTATTGATTATTTGCTAGGACAAAAGGTTCTACATTACAATCACTTAGTTATAGCAACATGGTTAAATTTGGAAACTTTACGAAAAATAGGATGTAGCCAACAAAAATAGAAGTTGAGTATTGAAGACCATGAAAAGATTTTAGAGATAATAAAGGATAGAGAGGATCCAGATTTATGTACCAAGAACTAAGTTAAATGTATGCAAATTACATTTTGTGTGCATCAATGTATTAAATATGTTCACAATAGTGAAAAGTTACAATTTCTAGAGATTCCTACATGTCCTTTCATTTATGTTGTGCATCAATGTATTAAATATATTGGTTCCATTAATTATTTTTTCTAAGTTGGGAAAATATTTTCTTAATCATTTCTATGTGAATATGGGTTTGAAGACTATAATTTATGATTCATGTGTAAGTTTGCTTAAGGGCCTGATGAAAGGATTAATGGTTCATTAATTAGATTTTAGTCTTTTATGTGGTAAAATTAAATATCAACTCTATAATGATAAGTTATAAAGTATTGAAATGTTTAGGGATTTTTATTGCTAATTGTAAGGACAATGCATATTTGTTCATATAGTTATGTTGCATTCAATGTATTAAATATGTTCACAATAGTGAAAATGTTACAATTTATATAGATTCCTACATGCTTTCACTGAAGCTCTTTCATCATTGTAGATTAGTTGTATTAATTAGCAAGTCCTTCTTACAAGGATTTACATGTCAAGAAAGACATCATTTATGTTGTGCATCAATGTATTTAGAAATATGTCCAATGTATTAAAATTTTCAACAATTTATAATTCCTAAAGGGCTTAACATGTATTAAAATTTGTAAGAATTTATAATTCCTAAATGGCTTAACATGTAATTAAAATTTCCATGTACTTTGAGGGACTATGGTATATAATAGTTTCATTCTTTACTATATTGGTTCCATTAATTATTTTTTCTAAGTTGGGGAAATCTTTTTTTAATCATGTTTCTATGTGAATATGGGTTTGAAGACTATAATTTATGATTCTTGTGTTTAAGTGTGCTTGAAGGCCTAATGAAAGGATTAATGATTCATTAACTCTAGATTTTAGTCTTTTGTGTGCTAAAATTAAATATCAACTGTACAATGATAAGTTATAAAGTATCTAAATGTTTAGGGATTTTTATTGCTAATTGTAACCTTGGAGCATGTATATTTGAATATATAGTTATGTTGCATTCATCGATTTGTGTGCTCATGTTAAGAATGTTGAATTAAAATTGTTGTCTTATAATGTATAATTGAACATGGTTCTTTTCATGTGCCTCCTATGACTTCATACCCTTGCAAGTTTCAAAAGAATAGTAATTTTTAAAATGGTAACAATGAGAAAGAGAATAAGCCTAATACCAATTATGTGGCTAATGCTTCTAATGTTATTACTTTTAATCCATAACATTTCAAGAAATTTCCTTAATTCTAATATAGTCAAGTTCTTCAACCTACTCATCCATTGGATCCATCTAAAGGGCTACTCAAAGGGTATAATCAGAATGCATTTTGTAATTGTTGACCTATTTTACTTCCCAACCAAATAGTCCAAATCCTTAAACCCTAAATGTTTTCCTTCCCCTTAAGCCCTAGGTTTTATGGTCATATCTTGCCTTATGTTATAATCCATCGTTGACTGTCTAGCCTAGGTTGCCAATCACTTAAGTTATGACTCTGAGCCTTTTATGTTGTGAAGTGACCGGCCCCTAGTCCTAAGGTTTAACTTTTATCACCTATCAACATCATTTCTTAAGCCTTAAGTCCTTCTGGGTCTGAGGGTGCCATATGGCAGTATCTCGCGAGCCCGCAGACCGCCTAAGCTGACGTCACATTCCTTCCGTGTGGCTGCAAAATGAAGGCAAGTGTAAAGTGCATTGCGACCTATGGCCACAGGATTATTGATCCAGGTTGAACGGTAGAGATTGCGCCAAGGTTGAAGGATGAAATGAAGGGGTGGGGTCGCATCATTAAAAATTGGACAATAGCGCGGTGTCGTAGGTGAATCTTGTTTGCAGGAAATATTTTGTGTGCGACCGTGAGATGTTGACATATGGCATGCTAGCACCTTCTCTTCAGGATCTTTCAGGGTGGGCTCCTACATGTCGATAACACTTCTAAGAATAGCAACTTACCTATACGCTCAATGCCACCATGGCAATTTCGTGGGGGTTTCTTCTTCGTTGAGCCGTGTCTTAACTCCCTGCGAGGCCATGAAATTGCCACATATGCTAGGTCGACAAGCCTCAATGCAAAATTAAAAGGAAAGTGTTATGCAGCGTGAATCGGAGCTGTCAATATTATAACCGTTTGTTCATCCAATGGCTCTGATTTAAATTAAGATCTTTTAAAACGTTCTGGTGGCGCCAAAGGCATTCATTCGAGTTGGTGAGCTCTGCAGACAAAATTCAAAGGGGATGGTGTGATTCTTCAATGCAAGGGATCTTCTGTGGCTCAATGGAATATTGTTCAGTGGTTGGAGATGACTTTTGGGCTCTCTTCTTCAATGCTATGCCTTCTCTTGCGTGTGGGCAGCCATTCCTAGGGGTAGGTCTACCAAAGGCATGGGTTCTATCCCCATCACCATTTGTTCTTGACTCTACATTAATGATAGCATTGGTGATCTTGGGTTCTGTGGACCTACCTCAACTTCTCTGCATAGGGATTTGGTATATAACATTGTAATCTTTAGTAAAGAGTTAGTAATTTCTAGCCTGTTATGCTTCCAGACTCCTTGTAGTTAGACCTCTTGGTACAATTACAGGATTATCAGAATTTGACTCACTATGCCTGTAGCTTGGCCTCTGTTGTATTCTGGTTAATCTACCCATGAATGTAATTGACTATACTGTGTCTTTTCCTACTATAAGTTATTTTGCATTGTAATAGTTTTTGGCCTTCATGATTAATATATTCACAATATTTTGCCTCTCTTATGCTCTGATTTCTGTGTTTTACTTGAAGCAGTGATCTATTCTGTGAGCAAAATGGCTCCTCTATAGGTTAGGTTTTCATCCCAAAGCCTCAATCAGTTCTATAAGTCTGTGTGAACCTTCCCTTGTGATTGAGATCATTGTTGTGTCTCTTCCAGGCTTACTACTACTCATTTAATCCGGTGCATCACCTTTATTTCCATTCAGTTTCTTCCTAACCCTTTTCCCTGCAGTATTAGCACTAGGTTTAGATAGTTTTCTCTAGGCATTAGGCTTAGAATGAGGAACCAACCTTTTCTGGAGGTTTGATCTCAACTTGCAATGTCCCACACCTTGAGATCATTCCCATTGTGTCATTAGAATGTTTGGACTCTCTCCAAGCTGGGTGCAATTCTATGTGATAAAAGTTTCTAGCACGCCTAGTGGGACTCTCTGCTTTGAGTGAGAGCTGGGCTAAGGATTCAGTGCCATTCCTAGTTCATTTGCTACTATGAAAGCATTCAAAAGGCACATGGCAACTCTGTTGATCCAATTCCTACACAACAATTCAACATTTCATGCCTAGAGTGCAGACAAGGTCATCTTCTAGAGGTAACTTCCAATTCATAGAACTCTCTTTTACTGATAGAAGAAGTAGACTGTCTAGATCCCCTGTGAGAGAAAGTAGAGGTAATAATTCATACCATTCAAGAGCTCAGTCTACTCCTCCTGTCAATTTTTAGGTTAGATTCTAGTATTCAAGAAGAGCCCTACACATACCTATAATCAACCTAAATATCCGTAATATGGCTAGAAATCTTCCATTTGTTGCTTTTAAAAAGGGTAGCCCACTGGACCTAGCTCAATATGATGACACCCCTACTTCAGCCTTAAAGCCTATCCCATTCTTTATCGGTGAAGACTCTACTACTCCTACTGAGCACATTCAAGATGTTGCTAGTGTCTACTCTATCCACAATGTCACTGCTGATAATGTGGCTATGAGATTTCTAGCTTCTTCATTCAAGGGAAAGGCCTTATAGTGGTGTAGGGATCTTCCATCCAACTCTATACACAACTGGGATAATTTTGGCACTAAATTGTACTAGCACTTTGAGGACAACAGTGATCATTTGTCACTTATGGAACAATTAGCTACAATCAAGAGAGCTCCACATGAATATATGGTGGATTTCAACTATAGATTCCAGAAGACATGGGACATGATTCCCTTGTTAGTGAAGCCCTCTCCAAACACAACATTTATCTACTACCTAAAGTCTTTGAATCCAGATATTGCTATCATGATTCAGTCCATGGGTGGGACAATATTACCTGATGCCTATGACACAATAATAAGGGTAGAAAATTGCCTAATCCAGGTAGGAAAAATTACTCCAAGGCCACCCATGCCTATTTTTCCAGAGGCTCCTGCTATTCAGCCTATTGTGGCTCCAATCCCTATAGCGACCACCTCCACAACTCCTTTATCTATGCCCCCAAATGAACTACATGAGGTCAAAAGCCTATTCCAAAGTTATGGTAATGAGTTAGTAGCACTAAGGAAATAGAATGTACAATCAAGCAGGCCTTATTAGCCCTTCAACCAGACATATCAACCCTTCAATCAGGGTTACCAACAAAACAGACCACCATACCAAGGTAATATGCAAAGGCAAGGGCAACCTAGTTATATCAGACCATTAAATGTTGTTAATCCTAATGCAGCAAGAACTTTAGGGCCTCTTGTTCCAATCCAGAACAATCTAGCCCAAGACAGTGACTGGTGTTATCCTTGCAATTAGCCACATGATCAAAATTTGTGTCAAAATGGATAGTTTAGTCATGCTCTAACAATGCAAGAGCAACCAACAATTTCAGAGCAGCAAGTTAGCTTCGATCAAGGAGTGGTTGGAGGTCAAGAACAAATGCAACATATTGCTACCTTGATGAACTGGACCCCTGATGAATATTGTGGTGTCAATCAAGGCGTTGGCCCTATAACATTCAATACAAGGGTAAAGAGGAGAGCTACTGAAGATACTTCAGTACCTATAGTTGGTCATACACCTATACCCAAAGTGTCTCCAACAATTATAGCTAAAGAAAAAATATCTGAGGTTCCTTCAAGGAAAATAGATCAGATAGTTGAAAAGGCAGATACAGTTTCAACAACACAGCCCCAATCTAGTCAGCAACCAAAAAGTGATCCAACTGTCACTAATATGTCACAAAAGGGCAATCAAATACCCTTTAGTATAGTGGATCAGATGAAGAAGACAAATCTAAGTGTTAGTATGTGGGATGCTTTGTTAATCCCAACTCAAAGGAATCTTCTTCAAGAGGCCCTAACAGAATTCATTCAACCTGCTGTAGAAACAACAAAAGAAAATACAACTACCCCAACAAACCTATGTCAGCCCAAGGAGGAAGTAAGTACAAGAAAAACTAGAAAGCCCCCTCCATTTTATGTTTCCCTAATCATAGGTGATAAATTGTTTCATAACTGTATGATAGATTCTGGGGCAGGTACCTCTGTCATGCCTAAAAATATTCCTGATAGGTTGGGTATAGAGTATGAGCCTGTGAACAAGAGTGTAGTTGAATTAGATGGTATTGATGTCAAGATAGTAGGAGCTATTAAAGGTTTGGAGCTCACTCTACATGCATGTCCTGGCTTCTCTATTTCACAAGATATATATGTTATAGATCTCCCTGCATACTTTGGCATATGCTTATCTAGGGATTTCACTACTAAAATAGGTGGGTATTTATCTTCTGATTGGTCCCACATGTTGTTTAGAACTAGATATGGCACCAAAGTGACCATTAGGGCTGAGCCTATTGCAAATGACCATATAGAACCCTACTCTCCTAACCCAAACAACATGAACTGCACAATACATGAGTTAGAAGAGGATGATAACAGTAGGCATGAAGCTACCACACCTATGGATGAGTACCTGATATATTGCTTGATGAGTGGGCTAATTATTTTCAGTTTGACACTCCTAATCACATAGGGGAAACAAGGTTGGGTACTTATTGTATCCATGAAGAGGATGCTACTATCCCCAATCTTGAAAGGGAAAAGTCAGATCTAGGTGGGATATGACAGATGTACTTTGATGGCTCCAGAAGAAAAAATGGAGCAGGTGTTGGGGTTGTAGTGATTTCACCCCAAAAAGAAAGTTATTTCTCTTCATTTAGATTGTAGTTTAGTTGTACTAACAATGTATTTGAGTATGAAGCCTTGATTCAGGGCATACAGCTAGCTCAAAAAAGAGGAATAAAGATTTTACAAGTATTTGGTGATTGTGAATTGGTTGTCCACCAAATCAAAAAAATAAGTGCTTCAAACAATGACTTGCTAAAGTCATACAAACACAGGGTCTGGGACCTAATTGAAGACTTTGATGCCTTCGACATTCAGGCAGTTCCCAGACAAAGAAACAAGGATGATGATAGGTTAGCTACGATTGGTGCCTAGTTTGATATTCCTCAGAATGTCAAACAAGTTTCGGATCAGCATGTAAGGATTGTTGTCAAACCTATTGTGCCTGACAATGTGATAAGTTGGCAAGTGTTTGAAAGTGACCAACAGATCATGAATTTCTTACAAGATGAGGCAGAGTTTGCTGCCAAAAATTAGTCCATGTTGTAAGAGCAATATGGTGACCAAGTGATCTAGTTGAAGACCAACAAGTTGCCTAGAGGGCTTATCACTTTAGAGAGCATATTTGGTGTTGACGATCAGAAAAAGAAAGAAAAAATGAATATGACAGTCAAAAAACAAGACTATAAAGAAGTGGAGATTGCACAGGGTAGATTCTTAAAACATGGCCAGGTCTGACAACAATCCTTACATGTTGATCCGAAACTTGTTTGACATTCTGAGGAATATCAAATTGGGCACCAACCGTAGCTAACCTATCATCATCCTTGTTTCTTTGTCTGGGAACTGCCTAAACATCGAAGGCATCAACATCTTTAATTAGGTCCCAAACCCTGTGTTTGTATGACTTTAGCAAGTCATTCTTTGAAGCATTTAGTTTTTTGATTTGGTGGACAGCCAGTTCACTATCACCAAATACTTGTAAAATATTTATTCCTCTTTTTTGAGCTAGTTGTATGCCTTGAATCAAGGCTTCATACTCAACTACATTGTTAGTACAACTAAACTGTAATCTAAATGAAGAGAAATAACTTTCTTTTTGGGGTGAAATTAGTACAACCCCAGTACCTGCTCCATTTTTGCTTCTGGAGCCATCAAAGTACATCTGTCATATCCCAACTGGATCTGACTTTTCCCTTTCAAGATTGGGGATAGTAGCATCCTCTTCATGGATACAATAAGTACCCAACCCCAGACATGTTGTGCCTGACAATGTGATAAGTTGGCAAGTGTTTGAAAGTGACCAACATATCGTGAATTTCTTACAAGATGAGGCAAAGTTTGCTGCCAAAAATTAGTCCATGTTGCAAGAGCAATATGGTGACCAGGTGATCCAGTTGAAGACCAACAAGTTGCCTAGAGGGCTGATCACTTTAGAGAGCATATTTGGTGTTGACAATCAGAAAAAGAAAGAAAAAATGAATATGACAATCAAAAAATAGGACTATGAAGAAGTGGAGATTGCACAGAGTGGATTCTTAAAACATGGCAAGGTATGTAGCCAAGCTGAGAGGCAAGGTTTCATTGAGCTTTGTAATGAATTTAATGACTTGATAGCTTTGGATTATAGAGATTTAAGATACTTTGATCCCGGTTTAATCCAACATACTATTCATCTAGACCCCAATGCCAAACCAGTCCGCCAAAAGAAAAGACCTGTCAATCCAAAAATTGAACCATTAATGAGAAAAGAGCTATCCAAGCTTATAGAGACTAAAATCATTTATCCCATTAAACATTCCTCTTGGGTAGCCAACTTAGTTCCAGTTAGGAAGAAGAATGGGGAAATCAAATTATGTGTAGACTTTAGAGACTTGAACAAGGCCTCACTTAAGGATCACTATCCACTCCCTTCCATGGAGCAGATTTTACAAACAGTAGCAGGTGATGAAAGGTTTTCACTCCTAGATGGCTACTTCAGCTACAATAAAATTCTTGTAAAAGAATTAGATTAGTACAAAACAGCCTTTACCACCAATTGGGCTACCTTGGCTTATCAAAAGATGCCTTTTAGATTGACAAACGCTGGAGCCACTGTTCATAGAGCAATGGATTTGGCCTTAAAAGGGTTGATCAATGATATTATTTTAATGTATCTTAATGATTTGACTATGTATTCCAAGAATGCAGTTGACCATTTGGGTCATTTAAGAAAGGTCTTTGAAATATGCAGAGAATTTAGGATATTATTGAATCCTAAAAAGTGTGTATTTGCTGTTCTAGAAGGCAAACTAATGGGATATGTGGTTTCCAAGGATAGTTTGGCTATTGATCCAGAAAGAACAAGTGCCATTCTTTCTCTTCATCTCCCTAGTCATAAGAAAGGTCTTCAAACCTTTCTGGGAAAGATCAACTTTGTGAGGAGATTCATACCCGACTTTGCCTTCAATAGCAAAACCCCTCATAGTTATGCTAAAGAAGAATGCTACCTTCACATGGTCCAAGGAAGGCAGGGATAGTTTTAGAGTTGTCAAGCAGGCTATCACACAAGCTCCTACACTGATACACCCTAATTATGAGAATGATTTCATCCTTTATTCCTTTGGAGGCAAAGAGGGTATATCAATTGTCTTGACACAACAAAATGAAGATAGGTTGGAATAGCTAATTTTTTTTTCAGCCAACCTCTCAAGGAATATGAACTGAATTATGATTTTATAGAAAAATAGGTATTTTCTGTAGTGAATGCCCTAAAAAAGTTTAGACATATGCTTTCTAGCAGCAAAATTCAGTTGATGGTGAACCACCCTGGTGTGAAAGAATTCCTCTTGATCAAGGATATTAATGAGAAAAGGGCTACGTGGATCACCAAGGTGATGGAATATGACATCAACATCAACATTACCAGACTGGTTCATGGAAAAGGTCTATGTGAACAAATGGCAATAGACATCAAGGACAAGGAGAATATTGTATACGTCCAAGAACAGGCACAACCAGTTGAGCCTCATACTCCAACTAACTGGTACCATGATATGGTCACATTTCTACAGTCAGGTAGATGTCTGAATGGATTGGATCAGGCTAAAAGAAGGTATTTCAAACTCCAATCTATTCCTTATGTTATTATTGATGGTGTCTTGTTTAGAAAAGACATCAATAGAGTTCTTCTTAGATGCATTACACAAGACTAGACTTCTAGAGTCTTAGAAGAATTCCATAGTGGCCCTGCCGATGGCCATTATTCTCCAAGGACAACTACAATGAAAGTCATGAGGGCTAGTTAGTACTGGCCTAGTCTATTCAATGATGCATACAAATGGATCAGACAATGTAAAGAATGTGCATTATATGCTAGGAAGCAGAGACTGGTAGTTCTTCCCCTTCATCCAATCCAAACAGATCAACCTTTTGCTCAATGGGGTTTAGACTTCATTGGAGTAATCAATCCACCTTCTAGTGCTGGCCATAAGTGGATTCTAACAGCCACTGATTATTTCACGAGGGGGACAGAGGAAATTACTTTGAGGGATGCCACAGAGGCATCCATTGTAGACTTCCTTGAGGGTATAGCTACAAGGTTTGGTGTGCCATCCACCATCATTTCTGATAATGCCAAGGCCTTTGCAGGCACAAAAATCAGTGAATGGGCACTGAACTATGGGATATACTTGAAAACCTCATCTAGTTACTACCCACAAGGAAACAGTTTGGCTGAGTCCACCAATAAAAATCTAATAAAAATCATCAAGAAAATAGTGGAAAATAATCAAAGAACTTGGCACTCCAAGTTAAAGACTGCTCTTTGGGCTGATAGAATCACTCCCAAAAGAGCCATAGGTAATTCCCCTTTCATGCTTGTATATGGAAGGGAAGCAAGGGTCTTGCTATCATGAGAATTACCTTCTCTTGAGTTGGCACATCAGCTAGAATTAATGGAAAATGATGTCATGACAATCAGATTTTTAGAGCTACTAGAACTTGAGGAGAAGAGGGATACTGTTATGAAGACCCTTGAAGCTCACTAAGGTCAAGTCAAAAGAACCTTTGACATGAAATATACTGACAGAACATTCAGTGAAGGAGATATACTACTAAAATGGGATGCAGATAGGGTCAAAGCTAGAAGACATTCAAAGTTTGATGTCATGTGGAGTGGCCCTTATATCATTAACAATTGTAAACAGGTTAATGCATTTCAACTTTCTAGGCTGAATGGAGAGGTTCTGCCAATCCTAGTCAATGGGATTCATCTCAAACCTTGCTTTTAGCATGGTTGTGAGACTTGTAAATAGGCAAGGTGTTTGTTTTCAATAAGTGCCCTTGCACTCTGTTGTATTCTCATTAGGAGAATACATGCTTGCTTGTTGCATTGTTTTACCTTGGTAGCTTGCCCTAGTTGTTCTAGCTCCCTTGTCCTTGTTGCAGTCTCTTTTGCGCCCATGCCCAATGGATGTGTAAGGCCACTGGTCTATTGTTTAGCAGGCAAACACCCCCTAAGAAGTCGCCAAAATGTTGACCTATTTTACTTCCCAGCCAAATAGTCTAAACCCTTAAACCCTAAATGTTTTCCTTCCCCTTAAGCCCTAGGTTTTATGGTCATATCTTGCCTTATGTTATAATCCATCGTTGACTATCTAGCCTAGGTTTCCAGTCACTTAAGTTATGAGTCTAAGCCTTTTATGTCATGAAGTGACTAGCCCTGAGTCCTAAGGTTTACCTTTTATTGCCTGTCAACATCATTTCTTAAGCCTTAAGTCCTTCCAAGTCCAAGGGTGCCATATGGCAGTATCTCGTGAGCCTGCAGACTGCCTAAGCTGACATCACATTCCTTCCATGTGGATGTGAAATGAAGGCAAGTGTAAAGTGTATCTCAACCTATGGCCACAGGATTATTGATCCAAGTTGAACGGTGGAGATTGCACCAAGGTCAAAGGACAAAATGAAGGGGTGGGGTCGCATCGTTGAAAATTGAATGGTAGTGCGGTGTCAGAGGTGAATCTTGTCTATGGGAAAGATTATGTGCAAGACCGCGAGATGTTGCAATGTGGCATGCTAGCACCTTCTCTTCAAGATCTTTCAGGGTGGGCTCCTACACACCAACATCACTTCTAAGAATAGTGACTTACTTGTACGCTCAGCACCACTGTGGAAATTTTGTGGGGGTTTCTTCTTCACTGAGCCTTGTCTTAACTCCCTGCGAGGCCACGAAATTGCCACGTATGCCAGGTCGGCAAGCCTCAATGCAGATTTAAAAGGAAAGTGTTATGCAGTGTGAATTAGATCCGTCAGTCTTATAATTGTTTGTTCATCCAATGGCTCCGATTTAAATTCAAATCTTTTAAAATGTTTTGGTGGCGCTAAAGGCATTCATTCGAGTTGGTGAGCTCTGTAGATGAAATTCAAAGGAGATGGTGCGATTCTTCAATGCAAGGGATCTTCTGCAGCTTAGTGGCAGATTGTTCGGTGGTTGGCAATGACTTTTGGGCTCTCTTCTTCAATGCTATGCCTTCTCTGGTGTGTGGGTAGTCATTCCTAGGGTGTAGGTCTGCTAGAGGCATGGGTTCTGTCCCCATCGATGTTTGTTCATGACTCTGCATTGATGACAACATTGGTGATCTTGGGTTCTGTGGACCAACCTTAGCTTCTCTACATAGGGATTTGGTATATAACATTATAATCTTTAGTAAAGAGGAGTTAGTAATTTCTAGGCTATTATGCTGCCAAATTCCTTGTAGTCAGACCTCTTGGTGCAATTGCAGGATTATCAAAATTTGACTCACTATGCCTGTAGCTTGGCCTCTATTGTCTTCTGGTTAATCCACCCATGAATGTAATTGACTATACTGTGTCTTTTAGTGGTATAAGTTATTTTGCATTGTAATAGTTTCTGGCCTTCATGATTATATATTCACAATATTTGCCTCTCTTATGCTCTGATTTTTGTGTTTTACTTGAAGCAGTGATCTATTTTGTGAGAAAAATGGCTCCCCTATAGGTTAGGTCTTCATCCCAAAGCCTTGCAATCAATTCCATAAGTCTATGTGAAGCTTCCCTTGTGATTGAGATCATTGTTGTGTCTCTTCCAGGCTTACTACTAATTAAATCTGGTGAATCCACTAGTAGAATTTGGCAAATAAATGACTACAATTAGTCACGACAACTAAAAATGACTAAATTCTAATCATTTTTAGCAACACAACTATAAATGACTAAATAAATGACTAATTTGATCATCATAAGTGACTAATTTGTCATAAGTGGAAAGTAATAAAAAATAAAGTGAAAGACTTAGTTTTTTTGGGGCGCCAAACAATTTTAAAAGAGAATTTTTATTTCCTTGGGCACTAAACAATGAAAAAGAGAATTTTCAGTTGAAGTATCTATTGAGCGGGCTTTTTAGTTTGTTGGTTGGAAGAAGTCTAAAGATTTTTTTGGGCATGGCGTAGAACCAACAATTGGTTGCACCATCATCTATCCATGTTGTTGAGAAGATCTGGGATTAAGAAACATTGAGTTTGCTCTGAAGCAACCTTTCTTTGTTGGCTTTGAATTCATCCACACTGCAGAGATTCACAAGGGTTTGAAGACCCATTGCATGCACGAGGAGATTGTCCAAGTTTTTGAGGACAAATCATGCCCACGTTGAGATAATATTCAAGATTTTCCTAGAAGCCTTCATCCTCACATCTTGCCAGGTATACTCTAGGTTGTTAGGGTTTTTAGTTTTGTTTGAAGTTTCAAGGAAGAGCTTGCTTGTCTCTTTTCATTTGATGATGACCCTTTGAAGATTTGTCATGACTATCTTATTTCTTTTGCTAAATGTACCCTTTTCTACATCTTGTAACTATCTAGGTTGTCTCTTTACAATCCATACTTGTACTATGCTAAAAGGCATCTTAGTATTGAGATGTGGCTATCTTTTGCTTATTCTTGCCATGAATGTCAAGGCATGGAATGTCAATGTAACTCAAAAGCTCACTATGGAACTTCATAGAGTTACAAGATAGAAACCAAAAAGAAACATAGAAAACCTTTATGTTTTTCCCTATTTCTTCTCAAAAAATGTGAATAAAAAAAGGAATCTCTTTACACTTGGCACAACACAATAGCCTTGCTACAAGCCTTCCATTGTGGCCTTAAATCTCCCATAGTAATTAACTCATTGCATTCATTAGTAACCATGCAAAGGTAAGGAATGACATTCTTGAAAACCTCTTAATGTAGTCTCTTTTACCTATCTTTGTAAACACTAAAAATGAAAGAAGTGCCCATCTGCACATTGTACCATCTTGTCCAAATAAAAATTCCATGTAACAACACTCACATTCAATAGTCTTAGCCATAGTAGGGTATTCCTCATTTCCACTTCTTGCTTTTGTTCCACTACATCCATCTAACTTGAACTAATTTTAGTATAGCCTGCATCCCAAGAAGAAACACCATAACCCCTGATTGCCATTTGTATGTGAAAACCCTGTCACTGGAAGTTTGACACTATTTTCATGAGAAGTGCTTGAAGAGAAATAATTGTGCCCCCTAGCTATTTACTGTCACTGAAGTAAAGCCCCCACTCGGTGCATGACCTTGGTCATAGCATGTTCATTCAAAATAGCTTCCATTGTTATGATTGGGAGTTTTCTCTTATCTCTATGACTTCTTACTGAAGAATTGATTCTCACCCTTCTTATATTCATAAATTTTTCTTATCCTTACAAACATTGTACATATATTCTGAAACCATTAAGCACATTCAGAATACCTACACTACTTCACGTCCATATACAAGACTCATATGAATCATCATAGTGACTATTATATAAGCTTCACAAGCTACACACCATACAAATCATACAAATTTATAATAGCATTTCTCAAGCGAGTACATGAGAATACATCACCAAAAAGCAAAGAATATGAGCGACAAAGAGCATTTTTTCCTTTTAGGTTAGTGATAAAGCTTTAAGGGACAAACAAACCTGTCACTCTCCTTATCATCGACATGCATGGTTCTACTTTGAATAGAAACTACCAATTCCCTTATTGATTATAGTATTTCTTAGGCCCTTGATGAGTTGTTTGGGACCCTTTCTAGAGAGTGGGCGTTGGAGTGCATGAAAGATCTCCTTCTTGTCAACCTGAGGGGAAATCTCCAAATAATTGTCTAGGTAAAAATTGTGGACCTTTTATTTATTTCAAATTAATAATGTTGGCTCTAGATGACATTAACAATTGCTCTCTTATTTTTGATGTTACTTCTTGGTGAATATCCCTACAAGGCCTTTGTCAATGTCCATTAGTCTTTACCTTCACAAGGCTCTAGTATCCACCTTTTTCCCTTGTCTCACTATCCTCACAGTCTCCTGTACGTTGTTTCTAAATACTATTTCAAACTTGTCACTGTTTCATACAGGCCTGTAGGGTTTGTCAATAGTTCATAGTCTTTGACAAACTTGAATGTCTTCTTTTGAAACTATTCTATGCATCCTTCAATGAATTTATTAGTCTCCTGCTATTGACAGTCCTTACACTACTATCACATTTGGATTTAGAAAACCCTGCTAGCAACTTCTTGGTTTGCTAAACTTATGCTTTCTTCTAGTTCTTGTGTCATCTTAAGAGTCAAATACTCTATCAACTTGCCATCCTAATTCACTTACATAAGAGGAGAAATCTAAAGCTTCAGGGAATGCTACTCTCTTGTTCAACTTTCCAAACCTTTTAGTCAGAAATCATTTAAGTGCAATTGTGAGAATGCTCAGAGCCTGAAGAATACTAAGTTGTAACTTCTTGTCTGATTTGCTTTAAGCTCTACAAGACTTACAACGTAGTAGTTTACTAATCACTATGCAGTTTCATAGAGCCATAACTCTATTAGACCTTTTGGTTCTTAGTCCTTCACTGACTTCAATGCTTCCTTCGCATACAATCTCTGCTCACTGTCTGGTTTTCTCTTAGTAAAGATAGATCATCATGTATATTTCAACAAGGTAAGATTGAAAACTACAATGCAAGACTCATTCATGCCTGTGTGAGTATACTATATGTCCAGCAACCCTACTTTAAAACCTTCTATCATAGTCTTCACCTAGAGATCTTTTCTATAGTGCCTCGTGGCTTCATGGTGCCCAACAGCTGTTAGGTTTTCTTGATGGCTCCATTTCGTTTCCCTCTATGTATACTGCTATAAAGATTAGAGACCTTAGATCATTGCATTCCTCACTATCTACATGTTGTCTCAGTCCTCTATATTTGTATTTATCTCTACTCTCATGATGATGATCTTTCATAGGATTTACAAACCCTACTCAAACTAATTAGAACTCTGTATCCTTGACATTATATCATTCCCATTAATATTACCCATCTTTATGATCTATCCAAGATCTTTGATTAGTGTGGGCTTTGTTGCTTCCTTGTGCTAACCTCTGTCTAGGCTTGAATAGGCCTTTCTGAACTTTTTTTTATTGTAGCAAAGATTAGATCTCTATCTAGGCCTAAATAGGCTTGTGTGAAAGCTTAAAAGACCTTTGTTAAGGTTTTGTTTGGATTCTTTTAAGGTTATCTCAAACATGGCTATCTATGTCCAACAACTCTATTCGGATGCAAATTTATGTCTGAGTTTGTCTAGCATGTCACACCACTGTAAGATCTCTGTCCATTTGAAAATCTAAAAATCTTTGGATAAAATCATTTCTCATCTCTATATGAGCCCATGATCCTTATTGCAGTTGACATCAGGTTCTCCTTCAAGCAAAGTAAACACCTTCAAACTTGTGATCTTTTATCCTGACATTTGTTGTAAACTAGAAAACTTTATGCTATTCTCTATAACTTCTTATACTCTCTAGGATAAAAACATTTTAAATTTTAATCCTTCCTTCATTGTCACTTTTGTTATCATCCAAGACATCTTCCACACATGACTACATCTCCATCAGACCTGTACAAAATTGTAACTATTCCCATTAATTTGTTAAGGGATTGTGGGGTGTCTGTAGGCCTTATATAGGTTTGAAAGTTATTTCATCTCACACAAGCTGCCAAGGAATATTCTGAACAATTGGGTGTAGATTCATGCATCAAGTTGTTTGAACAGATCAAGTCTTATGAAGGGCTATATTTGTCTTTTTCACTTGTATTTAGTAATACGTCCAATGGATGGATTTGTCTCAGATCTAAAAGCGCTGCTAGACCCTTCTAGTAACGATATGTGTTGTACTTATCTTTCTTTTGTTATTTTCTTTTTCTATTGCTCTATATGTCAATCTCCATTCAGACAATAACAGACTTCGGTGGCAAGTTAATGGTTTGATAGAGGCATTTATTTCTATTTGAATAAGATATTTTATAGAAGTCTAAAGAAATATTGAAGCAAAAAGTTGTAATCATTTCTCTATTTTCACCAATCTAGTAAGAATGACCAACTTCAGAAAACTATATTTGCATTATAATTAGGCAAATTACACTTATCCTTTTCCACCATGGGATGTTTGTGTAGGATAATTACCACAAAACTAGATCTGGATTAGTCATTTTCATCTTGGTTTGAGGTTCTCATTGCTTTACTTGTGATTAGAACAGGGTTTTAGTAGTAGAGTTTTTAATTCAGGTGTGGCCAATGGGATTGGTAGACTATTAATAGATCTTTTAATAGAGTGACTTGAAGTATATTTCAAATCACTAATTCTCAGGAGTCTAGATTAGTGCACCCAAGGTTGACGTCAAGAAATTTAGGTTCAAACCCTCCTACATTTGGATTTTTCTTACATGCAGGTCAACAAAACTTTGGGCCCTGTGACAACTTAAAAGTTTTATGAATTTGTCATGGAAATGTTAGCTAGATGGGTGCTAACATGCTTGTCTACTAGGCCTCAAAATATGAAGATCCCCTACAAACCATTTGAACATCCCTACGTAAATCATATAGATCTAATTGTTGTGATATGTTTCTTCATAAGGCAAGTTACATTATATATCTCCTTATTTTAACAATGTAAAAATTAGGGGAGCTAACTTTGAAGAATGGTGCTTATATGATGTGGAACAAAATAAAAAACTATTAAAATAAGATGTAGCCCAACAACTTTGTTCTCTCATAGATTATATTCGAATCAAGATTATACATTTGTGGAAAGTGTTGTCTAATTGAGTATCACTAATTTTAGATAGGAGTAATCTATCATTTATAAAGTTAATACTGCAGTTATGACTAATTATAAATTGCTTCTTTTCATCTAATATTTATTATGATAGTGAAGAAAATGTAGCAGGGAACTGCAGAGAGCCTGATGAAGGTAACAATAAAAGTTAGATAGGCATACAGATGTGAGTTTGAAAATAATTATTGGAAGTTTTTCTTTTTGCTTTACAGTCTGTTTCCATGAAATAAAGAGTAACATGTTCAGAGAAAGAATAGTAAGATGTTATATCAATGTATAAAACAAGAACATCAATTTGATTTTTTTTGTTAACTGTTCCAGATATGTGGCTCAAGGAAAGAGGATCTTGCAGCCTTATCACCTGATGGATGGGCTTGCAGGAGAAAGTGATGAACACAAAAAGATGGAGTGTTTGGAGATATGTTGAGGTCCACACAGGTATGACCCTTTTCATTGTTTGGAAGCTAAAAAGCATGATTGTGTTATCTCAAGCGATACATTTCAAAATTAATGTTATTGGTGCATGACATTTACTGAGTTGGTTGTTGATTTTGAAAAAAATTGATATACACCACAAGAATCCATCATTATCCCCCCATGGGTTGTGATGGCAGTACGACTGAGGCTTGGTGTTTAGGAGTACATGTTCGTGTCAATGTTGATGAACTTGTGGTTGAACAACTTTCTATGTCTGAATATTTGGAATTCAAGGAACACCTTGTGAATGGAAGGTAATAACACAATGTTTATTATGGATTAAATTAAGGAAGGGAAACCATGTGTTAAAATGCAAATGAAGAGTCATGTCTTTTAAGAAGATAGTTGTACCGTAGTGTAAAGTTTTCTACCAAGATTATCTTTGTTTATGTATTCTTTTAAGATGGCCTTGACCTTTCTTTGTTCAATTACAAGATACAAAAGATGAAGGTAGTAAATTTTTTGAGCCGGTGTTTCCAAGTAAAACTGCATTTATGGACAAATTTGGGTGTACATAGACAACTTTCCTATAAGAGCAAAAATATATAACTACATGGTGTTTTTCTTACATGCTTTATCATATGTTGGTAGATACACAACCATTTCTCTTTTCATCTAAATGAGCAAGTAATGGTTGCTGTCCTTTTTTGCAGAGTCAAGGACAACTATGTGTTGGAGCTAGACTTGGAGCCCTTTAATGCATCCTTTCCTCATCCAACACGACCATCTTCCATCGGTAGTGGAGCTCAATTTTTGAACCGACACTTGTCCTCGAGACTATTCCGTGATAAAGAAAGCATGCAACCCTTGCTAGATTTCCTTAGACAACACAACTACCATGGACAGGTTGGTTATTTTCCTTTGGTTCATATCCCAATAACATGCACACATCTGGTGCCATCATGTTGCAGATTCAATTTCAATGTACGAGAGAAAAACCAAATAAATTACAAGCAACAAAGTTTTTTCTTGCTTTTTCAGAGAGATGTCAAAGGAATTGCACTCTAGGTGCATTGACTTTATCCATTCTTCCATAATAATGTATTTGTAATGAATTGTGTTCAAGTGCTTTAGGGAACATTTGCCACACTTTGTTGTCAGGGTCCTAATTTTCTTTTTCTTCTTTTGAGATACCATGTGTAACTGAATGTGTTTTTGGGGTTCCTTAAGCTTTGTGAAAATTTGCTTATTCTTATTAGGCTAGAGTTGAAGCTTAAACAATGAGTAAGTTATGTTAGCCAAATTTGACAAAATATTTTTGTGCTTTTAGGGCTTTTAACACTTGCATTACTTTGAGGGATGTTATTCCAGATGAGAGAATATGGGGTGAGTGGGAAATCACTGGTATGCAAAGTAGCAGTTTTGAAATATGGGGGATATAGTGTATCTTACACTCTACTAACTGAGTCAAGAAATACATGTTTGTCTAGTGGTCTTGTCATAGGAAATATATTTGGCAATTATTGAATTAAAAGCTTGTATTTTCCTCGAATGTTTAGTGCCAAATCTTGCAGGTGTTGAGCATTAGTAATTTAATAGCTATTTAACTCTTTACTCAATATAAGAATTGTCAACTCCAATTGCTCTAATGGAGGTATTGTTAGCCATTCTACATGTTATACCCTTGTAATCTTGGAATAGTAAGCACCGATTACTTGTATGTTATAAGCATATTTGAGCTCTAGGTGATTTGACTTTGGATTATCACTTGTATCATTTTGTCACTGATATTCATTGATCTATTTGGGGAGGTAATTTTGTAGTAGCTTAGGAACCTTGTACTTATATGGTAAACTATATTTTCAATGTCATTGGCAATGAGGATCTCGACATTCACTTCAAATACATTGAAGCAGCAGCCAAAACTAGACAAATCAAGGAGGTGGAACGTGTAACCAAAGAGTCAAACTTCTATGATGTTGAAAAGACAAAGAACTTTCTTATGTTTGATTGCTCTCTATTTCAAAAAATATATATTAGAAGTTACAACAGCATCCTAAAAAGCTTCTTTGTGCTATTTGCAGGTTCCTTCAGAGTAGGAACAACTGAGAACATGCCATGTTACTGCTCAATAAATTTAGTTGTAATGGAATAAATAGATGGTTCTTTTTGTTAGTTGAATTATATATGTTTCTCAATTTAATTTTTTCAATGTTGTTGAGAAAATCTTCTTATACTAGGCTTCATTTCAAAAGTTGTTTTTGTTTACTTGTTACATGAATTAAAAGTTTCCTTTATGTATTAGCAAGGTATGTTCAAAATGTTGAAAGTTTCATCTAGGGTTATCCAATCTTTATCTAAGAGTCCTCTCAAAATCTTGTCAACAAGACAATTCATAGTCATATGAATAAGAGGATCATTGTTAATGAATAATGGGGCAGTGACTTGAGTGGTTGACAATCTCATGGATTGGGAGGGTTTCCAAGGTTCCAAGGGCATAGTGGAAGCTATCTGTGATGGGTTACATACTAATAACCTATGAAGGGTTTGCATATTTGATAATAGTCATGGGTAAGGTTGTACCATTCATGACAAGGCTATTGATAGTACCATCAAGGGTTCAATATTGTAATGGGGCAGTGGTTAGGAGGAATTACAACCATAATATATGAAGACTTGTCTTCATTTAAACCCTAGACAGTGTAGTGACTAGTGCATATTGTCTCTGAATGATAGTCACCTATATGATGATGAATGATGATTCAAATAACCATATATTCTGACAAAAAATTCCAAAGGGCTGAAGGACTATTTTTACAGTCATCAATTGTAGAAAATGCAGCCATAGATAAACATTATCAAGCATATTGTTTGAGAGGCAGTTAGTAGCTTGTCAAGAGATGGTCAAATAGAGTTGATAGTGCCAAACACAAGTTCAAGTGTGCCCTTATGATTGGAGGTAGAATTTTATCATTTTGAATGCATAAATAGGAGCAGTTCTAATTTCCTATTGAAGGTATAATGCTTTGGTAACATGGTTTCGTGGCTTTGTCTAAGGTGAATCAATTGATTGGTTGTAAATAGCACTGGCAGATAGTTTACAGTTGATGTTGAGGATAGTTTCAGTCCTTATTCAAAACCTTGTAACAGGACGGTCATTGAGGTTGTTGGAAGGCATGTCAAGTGGTAGTCTGCAAGTCTATGAAAAAGGATATCAGGTGCATTATTGAAAAAGACAATCAAATCCATGGAAAATCATAGTTCAATCTTGCATGGTTTAGAGTTTTGATCTCAGCCTTATGTGGCATATTTTTGTGTTAAGTGGACAAAGACACATGCTTTGTGTGTGTAAAAGTGTTATGCTGCCTTTTATGGGTTTGTGTTTTTATCTAGATCATGACAGTGAGGCACCTTTAATGAATGCATGGCAAGTGTTATTTGTTATTAGATGGTACAGGTTTTTTATGCGGACATGGACAGGGTTTTAAATTAGTGGCAGTCACTTGATGGATAACCTATACACTGCATATTAGAACTTTTGGTGTGCCAGTGGTCCTTGAGTTAACAAGTGGATGTTTCAGTATTTTGGCTCATTTGAATATGAAGCATTTAATATTTGTATGGAGTAGAAGCTAAAGGTTATGTCTTTTGTGTATGCTTCAATATTAGATTGAATATAAATATAAGATGGTGTTTTCAAAGAGTGATAGTATACAAAAAGAGGAAACCGTGACAATGCATTTAGGCACTTCTATGTGCAGAGACTTGGAGATAGCAGAATACATGGATGAATAGGCAGTCACAGTGGTTACTATGAAACACAATGCAGACATGATCTTATGCATAGGGAGGCAGAGGTATTAAATGCAAGAAATATGGTTTCAAGCTCCCTGTTGAAAGCGTAACACAGTGAAAAGGGTAATGAATACACTGCCAAAGAGGACAGTGAGCTGGGGCAAATTTAGGACATCCCTGTAATAACAATGGATTTTGCATCTTGAGGGATAGTATGGATAAAATACAATGCTCTTATAGTGAATGTAGCTTCATTTCATGGGATAGTTTACAAAAAAGAGCAATCCTATTCAAGAGTATTCATTTTAACAAGTGGCAACAGTTTAAAGTGCTTATGCTAAGAGAATGTAACTATTGGCTATGAATTTACACTTCAAAGAACTACGAGGGAGATGTAGAAGCTAATTAGTGACAATAAAGAGCATAGAAGTAGCAAGGTTGTAAAGACAGTGATCAAGGAGGACAGTCTCAAGTGCAATTTTTGCATAGGTGGTAGTCAAGTCTCAAATGCACAATATATTCTTAGTAATGGTGTTTTATTTCTTGGTTTTTCATCTATTTTGTTGGACCTTGAGAGGAATGTTGGATGTGCCCAGTGTGTTCCTTGTTTCACTTGATAGTTTGCAATCTTAAAGGTTTTGAGATGGTGACTTCTTGTTGTGTATTAGTCTCATTATGGGATTTTTGAACTGAGGTATGCATTGGAGGTTTCAAACACTTTCAAGGTAAAGTTTGCAATGTATAAAGATGGCAGCAAATAGCAAGGCAGTGAAATCCAAACCCTGCATAGTCAAGATTGTAATTAAGGCTTCATTGAGGTTTAAACCATGGTGACATAGGGTTTTGAGGGAAGTAGTTTTGACTGTGAATTACAGAAGGCAAAATATGGACTTGTTATGATATGTTAAAGATTACAAGGTGTTTGCAACAGATTACAAGGAATTGTAGCCTTCTCTTCATGGAAAGTTTTTTGTTTGAAGGCTTCTCTATTTAAGGTCTTCTTAGAGGACTTTTATTCTTTAGTTCTTGCTTCTTTTTCAACAACAATAGTTGCCTTGTAACTCCTTTTCAAGAGATTTTACGTAACAACAACTCTTTTCAAATTAATAAAGACAACGGTATTCCTTTTTCAAGACTTTTGTTTCTTTTTGCAACTAGTGATATGATGTTTAATAAACAATGTATCAATATACTACTAGTTGAAAGAAATTAGTGAATAAAAACAATTAAATAAACTACCAAATTGATCAAAATGATGATTAAAATTAATGACTAAATAAACTACTAATGGAAGGAAATCAGTGAATAAAAATGACTAAATAAGTGACCAGTTAACAACAATCAATGACTAAATTAATGACTAAATATATTAGTGAATAAAAAGTGACTAAATAAGTGACCAGTTTACGATAATCAATGACTAAATTAACGACTAAATATACTACCAAACTGATCAATCAAAACAACCAATAAATGACTAAAAACGGTTTAGTCATCAATTCGGTCGTGTAATAAATGACTGGCAATAAACTACTAATGGTCACGTGACCATGTTTAGTCATTTATAAGCAATTTTTAGTAGTTTTTTTAATCACATATTGTTGTTTCTATACTAGTGATCACCTTTATTTCCATTCAGTTTCTTCCTAACCCTTTTCCCCTACAGTATTAGCACTAGGTTTAGATAGTTTTCTCTAAGCATTAGGCTTAGAATGAGGAACCAGCCTTCTCTGGAGGTTTGATCTCAACTTGCAAGGTCCCACACCTTGAGATCATTCACATTGTGTCATTAGAATGTTTTGATTCGCTCCAAGCTAGGTACAATTCTATGTGATAACAATAATTATACAATTTCAATTTACATTCATGGAAAGTATTGTTTAGTTTTTTAACATACATATCTTACACTTGTAATTATCTAGCATGTTGTTTAAGTTATTTAAGGAGGATTATTTAAGTTACAAATTTTATTTTGACTTGGACTAAATTAATATTGTTATTTTAAAGAAAGTAATTTAACTCTTATTTTCTTAAAGTGACAAGTATTTTCTTAATAAAGTGACTAGAAGTCAACAAATTATTCAATTAGGACATTAATGAAGACATTTAATTTTCAACTAAGTAAATGAAGAGATATTATGAAATATATATTAAAGGTATATATTACAAGCACAATGTATATATATGCATGTTAAATACATAATATTGAGTTAAATTGATCAATATTCAACTTTTATTTATGGCATAAATGATAAATTGAAATTTAAAATATATTTATATTACTTTCTTAACTTGAACATGTCAAATTACTTTTAAATCAATAATTTTTATATTGTGACATATCATAAATTATATTGGAACATACATATAAGTTCAGTTCATATATATATCAAATATAAATGTAAAACATATATATTAAAATTATCAAATAAAAATTCAATTGCATAACTATATAACTAAACATCTAAATGTGCATGTGTATCATATATAAAGAAATGCTAGAGATGCTACATATACTATATAGATCACATGTGATAAATAACAAATAAAGTTCATAACATAGCTATTTAACTAAACATGTAAATGCAAGTATGTGCGTGATATAAAGACATGCTATGTATGCTACATGGTATAAATAAGTCTGGAACTCAAACATAAGCATGATAAGAAATAACAAACAACATCAAGTCTAGCTGCAACATCATCAACACCTCTATGGGTAGAATGGCCCTCACTCAACCCATGACTAAAATGATGAGCTGAGCCCTATCTTGAACCCTGTGTATCTAATCTCATCCATCTATGAATATCTGAGTCATGTGTAGATCACTAAAAATAAAAATGATCTCTATCAATTAAATATGTATTAAAAAAATATGGAATCTCAAGTACTTGTTCAAATTTTATACAATTAAGGGGCGGGGGCCCTAGCTTGATTGGCTAAAAATTCCTATTGTTGTAAAGAAGGTCATGAGGTATAGTCTCCTCCTGTCCTCATGGTACCAGAGGGCGTGTCGTACCAGTGTTAATGATCACGTGAAAAAAGTTTACCAGACACACTATAGTTTATAGGGGGGGCTACCAGATTCCTACAGTCTAAAAAAAATTTATACAATTAAATACTTTACCTCACATCCAGGCTCAACCACATCTGGTGTCTATTGCACAGTATCATGTCCCACCACTCTAGTCAGTCTCTGATTTAAGATTGATTTTAAGAGTCAACACACATGATGCACAAAACTAAATTTTATAATTTAATTCATATAATTTATAAAAAATAAATTACAATAGATTAAATGCAAAATTTAATATATACCTCATCATCAGCAACCTGTGTAGCTCCATGGATGACCCTCCCAATCCCACTAAGGTCAGATGAATTGAGGGTCATCGCAATATTATCAAACAAAAGTCCACGAAATGATCCTGGTGGAAAAGGTGGACTAACAATATCAAGATGTGGTGGAATCTGCTATGAAGGAACTGTAGACTGACCTCCTAGATCAACCTAATCTTCCCCTACGTAGCCTTGTGAGGCTATGTGACTCATATGTGTAGCTTGACGATCACTATGATGGTTGACATGTGTGTCCATAGAGTCAAGAGGGATCTCGTACTCTAAACTGATAAACTCATACATAGCTAATAGATCATGTGCTAGACATGTACTCAATCTGTGTAGTGCACCCTCTCTAGTAGTCTGTGCCACATCACTTGGTGAAACTATGTTAGCACGGATGTAAGGATCATAACTGGTGGAAGTCTAATCAATTAAAGGAATGTTGGTGCGTGGACACAAGATATGTCTACCAACACGGTCAGATGCCAAGTGGTCAATCTCACTGGCAATAGAACCTAAAATCTAAAAAATGTGTCGTCTCGATGATGCAACTTTCATTTTAGCTAATCATCCTAGATTCAACCTTTTGGGAAGTACCAAAAGGTTGGGACCCACTATTTCCCTCTTATCAATGGGTGGTGGTTGATCAGGACATCTGAATTGAGGTTTATCAGAAAACCTCCCAAGACCCTGTCGAACATGACCAGGGATAGATGTGTAATCAACATCAAGTCGTAAATGAACTGCCACTTATAATTATTTGCAAAAATATAATGGCAACTCATCATTATGTGGCCATCGATGATGTGATGCCAACCACTTAGGGTATATAAGTGGTCCAACAACAACATTTGTACACCTGGTGATGGGATATCCTCAAACTCTATCCTATCCAGCATAGTGTGGAAACATAGTATGAACCATATCTAATGAAATGGCCCTATTAACTACTGGCCATTTCATTGTCCCAGTAATACTACTAGAAAGTGACACATAGAAATCCTTAATACTAACATCGTCATATGGGTTATATGATTTGATAGTGTCAATCATATGGGTAAACTGTGCTCGGATTTCTACCAACCTATCTCTATTAGATAGGTTTGGTGTACTATGGATCGTCTGATCCAAATGTGTCAAAGCATTATTTAGTCTATCAAGAGTGCCTGCATACAAGTCAGTCCTAGCACTATGTGCATCAACAGTATCAACACTATGTGTATGATTAACACTATGATGAGAACCCTGATCATCCATGATCTATGAAAAAAATGTGTACGTGTGTATGCAAATCTGCATTTAAAAATAAAATTGTGCATACATTTTTTTTATAAAATGAAAATTTAATAAAATTTAAAAGTTAAATACATTCAAGTTACACATTTAAATTAATAAAACTAAAAACATTTAAAATTTAACAATTAAATACATGAACAATCTACACATTTAAATTAACAAAACTAAAAACATTTAATTTTTTTTTAAATTAAATACATTCAATCTACACATTTAAATTAGTTACAAAACTAAAAACATTTATTTTGATTTTCCTCTATTAAAATGCCTTCATTATGAAGAAAACTGCATTTTGATTAAAAAAAAACAAATTCTAGGACCTTGTATCTGTACCATGGCATGTGTGAAAGGGTATGCATGTGATTATAGGTGTTGGAATTAGAAATTGTAGGTGTAAATGAAGTCATGGGAGCTATTTTAAAAGGAAAAAGCCACTTTAAGGTTAAATGAAATAAAATTTTACACAATTGGAGGGACCTCCTAGATCAACCTACCTAGATCTCCTCGTATGGTCTCTTTGTATCTTACCATGTATAGTTGCAAGTGTCCTTATTCTTGATTTGTGTATGCATGCGAGTCTTGCTCCATTTTTTGCTTCCAAGATTGCTCTTTTCTTTCCTACAAGCTATGACTCAGTTGCCCATTAGAGTGGGCACTAGTATAATTGGTAAGAGGAAAAATCCTTTTCAATCTAATGGTTTTTTTTTTTCTTATTTAGTTAATGAGTAGTTGTAGGTTTCTTCATTCTCTTGTGATCCATTTCCATTACTAAGTATCTCATCTTAACAAGCAAAAATGCATAAACTATTAGAAGATCATGAAAGTGTGTTTTCCCTCTTTCATATGTGTATGAAAGTCATGTGTTTTCATTCTAAGATATATGTATATTATTGTCATATTTTGTACATATACAAGAGTGTATTATCAACTAAATTAGAGGCTTTATTAGTAGCTAGTATGTCCTAAAATCAGTGATAGAATTTTGGGTTTATCATGCATTTGGGTATAAAAACTCATTGGTGGTAGTCTTTAGGATTAGTGTAGATACATGTTTGAGAGCCAACATGACACATATAAATTAATGTTGCATTCTAAGATATGTACTACCTAGAAAAATTTAGAAGCATAAAGGAACTAGTTAGCTCAATGGAATTTGTTTGGACAAGATAACATTGATGATTTTGCTAGTGATGTAGACTCTACCATATAAAAGTAGATTCTGGATTTAAGGTTCAAGAAAATACCCAATCTCTAACTATAAATTTTTTGAATAGGCAACATCTTGATACATTTTCTAAAGTATTGCAAATATCTTATGATTAAAGAAAAATGTCAAGGAATCTGTAAATAGCCTGAGGAACCATTAGATTTAGGTTGATGAATGTTAATCAAAATTCAATAATTTATAAGATAAATGATCATAAAGCAATGATTTTTCATGTTCCTTCAAAGTTAGGAAAATTTAGAATATATAAGAAAGTTTGAAATTAGACAAGCTAGACACAATAGTTTAGATGAAAAATCATGTATCATCACCTTATCTTCTAATATAAAAGTTGCACCACCAAAATAAAAACATGGTAGAATATCTCATAAAGAATGCCACAATAAAAATCATGGAGATATATTTGAGCAATTCCAAATTTAGTCCATCAAAGAAAAAATATTGGTTAAACATATTCAAATTGATGAATAAACTAATAATACTTTGTGTGTAGAAATAGAATAAATAATATAAGATGTAAAAGAGTTCATTCTTAATGAACACGTATATTCTAAATCTAAAGAATAAAAAATAAAGAAAACATTAGGAAATTTATATTCCATAAACTATTTCAAAAAATGAACTAAGAGAATCTCTTGATATAAACATAGAAGATGTTGATGATGTACTAGGATGTGGGAAAATGAGATCAAAAAAATTATGCTAATTCATACATCCTAAAAGTTGATAAATAATAGATCCCCATGATTCTATCAGGACATGGCATGATTGCATGCAAAATTTTGAGTGTACTCATATAGGATGGTCTACTACAAAACCTATCCATTATGTAGTTTTTTTTTTTAGTAAATCTCAAAGATTGGTGGAAGGAATTGAAGGAAGAGGTCTTAGAAATATATACAATGGTCTCAACCTTGTGTTTTTAGTGGATTTTATAAATTTAATTGATTTACAATTTTAGTGGGTTATGGTTTCAATGCAGGTTTTGAATTTTTTGCATATTTAACGTCAATCCTCATTTAAATTTTTGTCTCTCATGTATGTTCCGCCATTTCTATATCTTTTGCTTTAGGTTATCTTATCCTTACATACTCTTAGCCTTTTATGTTTACATGTTAATCTAATATTCTTTTATGTATATGGTTGGACATGACTACATATTTTATGAGGTTTACTTTGTGCTTTCATGCCCTATATTTTGTGTGTTTCTCTCTCTTATTTTCTCATCATTGGGGGAAACTTTAAGGGCATCATATTCCCCTCACTCTATATGAGCTTATATGATTACATCCTCATTTGTTCATTAATTGTCACTTGATGTTGTTGATGAAACCTACTACATGATTATTGGGGTTTACATGATCTTATCTTTATTTCCCTTTCTATCTTTTCTACTATGGGGAAGTATTTTACATAGATATTATACAAAAATCTAAGAAGAGACTTTGAGCTCTTAGATTTTGAATGCCAGGAATAAATATAAACTTTGGGTCCTTGATTTGAAATTATTATGAATTTTTCTTATGTTAAGTTTGCAACAACATATTTTGGATTTCATTCACCAACTTTGTGTGGAATATGAATAGCCATTTAAAGATCTTAATTTTAATCTTTCATCTAGGTATTAGTTTTCTTATGTTTTTATCACTATAAGTAGTAACCCCCGCCACCATCAATTTTGTAGGGCCTATTCACCCACAATTGTATTAGTTTTGTAAGCCACTTCAACTATTCTTCTTACTATGCAATCTGATTGATCTTTGATTAGAAAATTTAAGAGATGTCATGATCTTTTGGCATGTGCATGCCTAGTTATTTTGAGAAAAGTATGTTGAAAAACTATGCATGATATTGAAGATATTTGTAGCAATTCTTACTAGGTAAGGCAAATGTTAGTAGTCATCTCAAGGTATACAATGATTGCAACATACACACAAAATGCATTTTTTGAAAAGGATTTAGAAAATTTTAAGCAGTTTGACAGTCACAACTAGTTTGGTGGGTCACTTAAATCATAGTGCATGATGGCTATTCCAAATGCATGGCTTAAAAGATTTTGTTACCAATAGAAAATTGACTACCATAACTAGAGTAGTTGACTCTAAAGATTATCCATTGGTCTCTTTGTCATTGCATGATAGAATGCAAATACTGGTGACCAAATTAATTCTTGAGGCAAGTTTGAATTTCATGTCTCTAATTTAGGTCATTGGCTTGATCTAACTATCAACTTGAATTAACCTCTTAGTTGCCATTAAGTTGCTTTTCATATTTAACAAGCTCAATGGTAATAGATTTTTCTATTCTTTAGCATGTGTGCTATGTAGATGACATTTTCTTCTATTTTCATGTAATGGTAATGGAGTTGGGACTTTAAATTGTAGTAAAAATTAAATTTTTGTATTTGAAATTGAAGCTATATTGCTTTAATGCATGTCTGATGAAAGAGTTGATTGAAATTTTAATATCATGTTTGATTCATGCTTGAGGAGAGTTATTTATCTACATGAAAATTTCACAAAGTATGTATTGAAACTAAACATAGACAAGTTTCTTTTCAAGAACTAGTAAGCTATCTAAATCTTTTCCATTTTAGAGTTTTCCATGATGGCTCATAAAAACCATACGAGTTTGCTTATTGACCTATTTAGTATGCTGATATTTCTAGCCATGCAGGATTAGGGTAACAAGGTTTGTTGTAATTGTTTTGCATTTGACCAATTTCATTTATTGAAAAGAGTTTTAGTCCTTTTGTCCACTGAACATATCTTGCAATTATTCTAATTCATGGCATCCCATTTATTCTAGGAAATTTGTGATCCTTTGTGAAATAAAGCATGTTAAACATGATAAACACAAACTTCAAATGGTCAAG
Source organism: Cunninghamia lanceolata (assembly GCA_027924645.1). Classification (NCBI taxonomy): domain Eukaryota; kingdom Viridiplantae; phylum Streptophyta; class Pinopsida; order Cupressales; family Cupressaceae; genus Cunninghamia; species Cunninghamia lanceolata. The sequence goes on from BSBN01000063.1 coordinate 179,324, forward strand.
GCATTTGTCTTGACCATTTGAAGTTTATGTTTATCATTTTTAACATGCTTTATTTCACAAAGCATGACAAATTTCCTAGAATAAATGGGATGCCATGAGTTGGAATAATTGCAAGATATGTTCAATGGACAAAAGGCCTAAAAATATTTTCAATAAATGCAATTGGTGAGTGCAAACTAAGGCTCATTAAACTTTAGCAACTTCCTATCTAGTTGTACTCAATTTTTTACAAAGTGTAGTAGTTATAGAATATGAGATGTAGGTTGATGTGATGTGACTCAAAACTACATGCATCTTTATAATGCTATCATTGGTATAAGTAGAAATTCATAAACAACTTAGTTGCATCATTAATAATTGATCTAGTTTGATTTCATGATCCATTATTAGTCAGTTGTAGAATAATTTAATGAATGTAGAGAGGTCTTTATGAGGTTCTGTGCAATAACTAGAATGTAGAGCACCTTATTCAATTGTCCCTTTATACATAATGTCAAGAGATCAAGATAAATAGAAAATCATAGTGGTATTTTATCATCATAATTGAAGTGTGGAAAATGTAAAAGCAATGTCTAATATAAGTAAATTATATAAAAACCAAATCTCCTTTCATATGAAACCTTTTTTAAAATTTTGATTGAATTTTACAGTAAAAATTCCTAAATAGAGATATACAACAAAAAAACAAATAACAAATAACAAAAAAAAACTATCAAATTTCCTACTTGTTGTTGTCAGTAAGCAGGGAAATGACCACTTTTTGCAAGTCGTTGGCACTGTGGGCTCCAGGCAGAAGGGTTTGAAGTGACAAGAATCCAGGAAAAAATGACATTTTTGCCTTTCTTTCTTTTTATTTTAATAGTTCCACCCAGAACCCTACTGGGTGGAACCTTATGACCCAATACCTTTCTACTCGGAAAGGTACGGCCATGTAGGCACCATATATGTGCCACGTGGCTCCGGGATAAAAGGTGTCAGGTGACTTCCTACCGCCTGAAAATCTTCTGCTCAGAATTATTTGATTGGTTGAAAGTGGGACACAACTCTCAATTTTCACCCTCTATTCCTTCTAGAAAATTTTTTGATGACTGGATTAATAGTGTATGGGGTAAAAAAACTAGGTATTTATGTATCCTTTTGTAGGATGATCCAAAGAGATTTATTTATTGTCATTTTTAAGAATCACAACATGCAATATAGGGTTTTAAATAGAAGTTTTTGGAATGTGGGAAGTTCTATGTTCAAAGCAGTTGCATGGACACTGGAGTCTAATAATGAGGAAGGTTTGTCTGCCACTGTTCCAAGATGGGTATTAATAGGAATTTACCACCTCAATACTAGACCTTTATACCTATATTTTACAACCTATTGGTAATATCTTACAAGTGGAGGAGACAAGAGCCTCCCTAGCACATTTGGATGCTAGGGCTCTAATTTCACTTAGCCCTGGTACAATTGTGCCTGAGAAAATTGAGATTTTCAAGGGGGACAATTCATTAATATGTGATGTTGAAATGTTAGGAGGGTTAAATGCTTTCTTTCTTTGCAAAAGAGATGAGCACGAAAAAAAGGATTTCCCTAAAATATTTAAAAACCCTACTAGTTCGGTAGCTGATCATGTCAATAAAAATAGAGACTCTCAAGGAATTGGTGAGAGAAAAAATAGTAGCTAGTATCAATGATAGCAAAAATATGAACATGTCTATTGAACAAGAGGTTATTCAAAATGGGTCTGTGGTTCTGGAGGAAATGGCCACTAACTTGGTTGAAATGCAAAAGAAGATTGAAATTTTGAAAATTCAAGGAAGACAATATAGGCTTGTGCAATGAAAAGAACTTATCTCTTAATGGAGCTTGTATTCAAAGTAAGAAAAAAATGCCCAAGAGATTGTGTTAGATAAAATCAGAGATCAAATAGAGGCAAATAAAGTTGTTGGGGAGTCTGTACCTATTGAAGGAGAACTACCCTATGTTGATACACTAGAGCCAATGGAAGAAGATAGAAATCTGTTGGCTAAGAATATTAATGAGGTTGGGGAGATGATTATAAATGTTGGTCCTCACACTTGCAGTGAGGATGAGTTATCAATGGAGATTGATAAAATGTTTGAAAAAATAGAAGACAAGAGAAAAAGGCCAAGAAAACTTCTTATCAGTGAGGATAACCATTAGAAGGATAAGAAAAAAGGCAAAGAAGAAAGAATGCCTAAATGCTTTGATAGGTTGTATAAAAATCAGAAGCCTATTGTGACCCCTCCCAAAATTGATGAAACTAAAAATTATTAGTTGGAATATCAGGGGACTTGAATCCCCTATTAGGAAATATGTCGTCAAAGAGTTTATTAAGAAGAGAAATGGGTTAGACTTTTTGTTTCTTCAAGAAGTAAAATCCAGAGATTTCCAGTTGGAAACTGGTCTAAAGATCATTTGGAAAGATGCTATACAGTATGTTAGTGGACATGAGAAAGGTACAGGGGGTATTGATATTCTTATGAATAATATGTGGTCCAAATGGGTTGTTGACTCTAGTTGTTCAAGTTGTAATAGAGTTGTATGGGTTATTGTTGAGAAGGATAGTGAAAAATTTGGGGTCTGTGCTATTTATGTAGCAAATGACTACAGAGAAAGGATTGAACTTTGGAAGTGGTTTGGGTCTCTTCCTAATATTCTATGGATTCTGGCCAGTGACTTTAATATGATTGAGCAAGGAGAAGAGAAGCTTGGAGGGTTAGATTGGAATTTGAATGGTAATGAGATTTTTTCTGGTCAAAAAATGAAGAAGAACTTGAGGCTTTTTGATCCCATGGAGAATGGTAAAAAGGACATCTGAGATATATGGTTTACTTGGTGTAATTACCAAAAAAGTGGTAAAAGAATTTATAGCAAGCTGGATAAGTTTTATGTCAATGGAGATTACTTCAACTTTGAGCCAAAAGAAAATGGAAATTGTGTGACTATCTACATTGATTCTATGTCAGACCATTACCCAATTGAAGTTGTTATGAGATTAAAAAATAGGCCTTAAAGAACAATGTAAGAAAGAGCAATCCTTTTAAACTCAACACCAACCTGTTGAGGTACAAAGACTGCTTGGATGGAGATTTTACACTTAGAAACATTAATAGATCTATGTTGAGGGGTTTGTCCCAGATAGAAATCTGGGAAAGGAACACCAATGGGTGGAAAAGCCTTTTTCAAACCATTGGTAAGAAATTTGTGCTTGATTAGAGAAAGGTTGAAAAGAAATTACAAGAAGAGCTTCATTCTATTGAAGGAAGGCCACAAAATGACCCAAATAATGATAATTTGGTGGAGATCTTAGCCTCCAAAAATGACTCATCAAATGTATCCAAAATAAGAAAATTCAAGGGCTAAAAGTTAGAGCAAAACTGAACTGGATTTAAGGATGGAGATAAAGGCTCTAAATTTTTCTTTAACTTTGTTAAGAGTAAAAATAGTAAAGAAGAGATCAATCATGTTTGGATTGGAAATGAAAGGGTAGAAGGCTCTAATAAAGTTAAAGAAGAGTTTAGAAGTTTTTATCAGAAATTATTTTTTGCAAATGACAGTAACTTACAATGCACCAAGGCCCAAAAGGTATGCATGGATCTTATTCATGTGAAGATCTCTGAAGAGGATGCCAATAGTCTAGGTAGTGTGATCTACAAAGATGAAATCTTATATGCCATTAAGACCTTCAAAAATAATAAGTCTCCAAGAGTTGATGGCCTGCCTGTAGAATTTTATAAAAAGAATATCAGTTGGATTGTGGATGACCTATGGTTAGTATATGATGAATCTTTGAGGAAGGGTTCTTTGGGCAGTCAGATTAACAAAGAAGTTATCAAACTCCTCCCAAAGGAGGGTGAAAAAAGACTAATTAAAAATTGGAGGCCAATTACCCTTCTCAATGTGTCATACAAAATTTTGGCCAAAGTGTTGGCTCTCAAGTTAAAAATATATATTGCCTAAATTTGTCAATAAATCCCAAACCGGTTTTGTCAAAGGAAGATATATTTTAGAGAACTTGTTAACTAGCTGGGAAGCAATGCACTGGGTAAATCACACTAACCAAAACATTGGCATGCTCCTCTTGGACTTTGAAAAGGCTTATGATAGGGTTGAATGGTCCTTCATTACAATGATGTTAGAAGCATTTGGATTTCCTCAAAAATTTTCTGACATTTTTAAGGTGTTATTTCAAGATGTTGTCACAATGATTGATATCAATGGCTCCTTCTTAGACCCCTTCATACTTTAGAGATCCATTAGGAAAGGATACCCTTTGTCTCCTGCCCTATTTGTAATTACTTTTGATGCTATGCATTATTTATTGAGGGCCTTCTTTGGTGGTGGCAGAGTGAAAGGAGTTACTTTGCCTAATGGGGATAAACTAGTTAATACTCAATTTGTTGATGATACTACAACATTTGAAAATATGGAAGAGAATAAGTTCAGAAACATGTTGAGTAATTTGAATATATTTTGCCTAGCTTCTGGTTCAAAAATTTCTATTAAAAAATCCATTCTTCTCAGTTGGTCATGTTCTCCCCCTGATTGGTTTCTAGGGATGGGATTTGAGTGGGGAGGGATCAACAAGAAGATTAGATATTTGGGGATTCCTTTGTCCATCGCCGCCTCTCTTCTTAAGATGTGGAAATGGGTGAAAGAGAAAGTTGATAAGAAACTAGGAAAGTGGAATCACCAGTTCCTATCCTTGGCAGGTAGGGTGCAAATTTGTCAAAAAATATTATCTTCCTATGCTATCTACTTTTCTTCTGTTTGGTTTTTTAACAGTAGCCATATTGATGAGGTGCAAAGGATAATTCATAAGAACTTTTTATGGTCAAAAGGAAAAGATCATAAAAAGAGGGTTGTTGTCAAATGGGATTGGTGTTGTCTAGGGAAAGATCTTGGGGGTCTGAGCTTAAAATATTTTAAGATACAAGGTATAGGTCTTGCCACTAAATGGATTTTGAAATCTTTTGATGGTGAAGAGCCCTAGAAGATCCTTGTTAGAAACAATATTCAATTGGCAGTACCTAAAAGTGCAAAAGATTGGAAGTATTTTCATCCACATGATATTCTTTTCAACATATTTGTTGTCCTAACCTTTCGCTCTAATATTTTCAGAAGCATTTGGAAGGCATGGGAATTGGTTAGACCTCTTATTGAAAATTGCAATGCTTGGAGCACTAATGGTAAAGAAGTCTTCATTTTTTGGTTAATTTGGTGGAATTTTCAATGGAAGAATAAGCCACTTGCCTTATTGCAAGGCTACTCTGCTAAGACTTAGGACATCAAAGGGATTAGTTGTTTCAATGACATAGTAGAGAGTGGAAAATTGAAAGTTTGGAGTGACTTAAAAATGGCTTTTAACCTACCAGAGACCCAAAAGAAAATATATAATGTTTTGCAGAAAGCTCTTTATAAGTTGTGGCGGCCTATGAATCTTAAATTCAACTCTAAAATTTACATTGATCTGAAGTGGAATCATGGATCTGTGATTTGCAAAAATGGGCCAAAAAAGATCTATAATCTCATTACTAACTCCCTAGAACCCATCAGTTATGGTAACAAATGTTGGTCTGTTAATCTAAGTCTTCTACAATGGTCTAAAGTCTTCCTTAGGTTTTGGTCCAACTTGTTAGAACCTAAAAAATCATGTTTTAGGTGGTTACTCCTGCTCAATAGACTAGATGTCAATACTATTTGTTTTAAGTCTAACCCCAACAAATTTGTGTAGTTTTTGTTCTCGAGCTGCGTCTATTAAGCATCTTTTTTATTATGAATTTCCAAAATTTATTTGGTCTATCTTTCTTTCTGGTCTTAAAGGTTGGGATCCAAAAAGTATCTTTACTTGGTAGGAGATTTTATTTTGCTATGTTGTGGATCTTGACAAAGTTGCTAATAATTTTTGGTTAATTTTGTCTATTGAAGGTTTGTGGGCCCTGTGGAAACTCAGAAATGAAGAATGCTTTCAAGGGAGGAGAAGAGTGCTTACTGAGTATTTTAGAAGACTCACTTTCCACAATGTTGTTGTGCAGGTCCATATGAACTTGGAAATCTCTAAGGAGAAGTTCCTGGAGTTGATTGATGGTGGCCAAATAGCTTTAAAAATATCAGAGATTATAACATCCAGCTTCTAGCCACAAATGCAAGAGTTATTGATGACAAATTGGTAAAATAATACATGAGGTTTTAGGACAAGTATAATAAAAACTTTACCTAAGCTCGTTGAGGATATGGGGTTGAAAGAACCTACCTTGCCACTTGAGGTTTCTATTGAGATTGTCAGAGATAATGAAGTCATCTCATATATTGAACCTCCCATTGGTGCATTTGGTGCAATTGACAAGTTTAGTGAAAGTGGTAACATGAAATAACAGTTGTTCCTTTCTTCTTTTTGACTGTTGGCCTTCTTAACTACTATCATACTAGGTTTTGGTGAGAATGATGTTATGATATAACTTACAAGCTCATATATGACTTCTTTTTGAGTACCCATTAGTATGAAGACTAGCAGTTTTTTTAGTATACAGAGGTAAGTTATGAGTTATGCAGGTTATGCTGGTTTCATCTCTTACAGTGCTCTTTTGCAATGCATATATATGATATAATAGGTATGGAACGGGGTTGAATATATTTGCTTCCTTTTAAAGAGGAAGGGGATTACCATCGATGATCATAGTTGTGGTAGATTTGATCCTTTTTGCATGTGAAAGAACATTGTGGAGTAGTGGACTTAATTGCCAGTTGAGCTTTGCTTACAGGATAGTATGATATGCAGATTTTGTAGATGTTTGAAGACAGTGGTGATAAGTTTTGTGTGCTCCTCTGAGTTTATCTTGTAGCTTAATACTTGGTTATACCAAATAACATTTGATCCTTTTGGTCTTTTTGGTTGTAATTGTCAAATGGATGACATTGAATTTGTGTATAGGTAAAATTGAGATTAATATAAATCAAAGAAATGATAACAACTCAATCCTATAACATCAAAAGATCCATCTAAATGATAGCCAAATCAATGAATATGCAAATCAAAACAATAGAAAGATATCACCTAGATTGTATTGATCTCTTGGATTTATGTGGATTGCTCAATACGTCGTGTACCCATGGTTTCAACAAGTGGATAGATAAGTGCTCAAAGTGATCAAAGATATGATATGTGCTCAATGATATGATGAATGCTCAAGCATTGTAGGAATGCCAAAGCTTAAATGATCAAAGAGGATTTGTGAAGAGATGAAGGGGGTATATATAGGATTCAATGTTGGATCGATCAACGATGGAAATAATTCAATGAAATGGATGGATGAGATAAATCAAGAGCTCATGATGAACGTGCACATGACATGTGTCATGCTTTAAAGCTATTATTATTGAGTTAATTGCTTTCTGGCTAAAGATAGGATTTGATTTTATAAAATTAGAATGTTTTTTTCTAATTTATGAGTTGGTGATAAAAACAATAAGATTAAAGCCAATTAACTCAACTTTAGATTTGCTTTTTAAGTTCTAAAAATAAGATTGATTGTGTACATAGAAGAAAATTATATTTTTAGAAGAATTGGAAGATAATTGAGAAATTAAATAAATAAATTTATTTAATTAATTGTGCACGGAAGAATAAGATTATTTTTGGAAGAATAATTGAAGATTTTTAAAATTAAATATATAAATTTATTTAATTAATTGTGCATGATAGAGGAATATAAATAAAATATTTATTTTTATTTATTTTTAGAAGATACAGTCAACTTAAATAAATTTAAACAATTTATTTAAATGTAGAGGAATAATTGATTAACTAAATAATTAAAAATTATTTAATTGTGAATAAAAGGAAATTAAGTGATGAATTAATTAAATAATTGAATTTATTTAATTAATGTAGATTTAAAGATTGGAAAAGGATAATTTAATTAAATAATTAAAATTATTTAATTTAGAGGAATAAAGTGAATTTTAATGAAATTAAATAAATAAAGAGAATTTGTTCAATTGATGTTGGAATCAAGTGATTTAGAGGAAATTGATTAAAATAATTAAATAATTAGATTATTTAATTAATGTTAAATGTAGGTGAATTAGGAAGAATTGATGTATGCAAGTGATGCGATGCGAAGGGTCACTTTTAGGTGTGTACATTTTGCCCCTCTTTGATACAATGCAATTTACAACATTGTTTCAAAGAAAATAGTGATAAAAATATGATACAATCATGTGCCAGTGTAGCTAGCGTAGGATGCCCCCTCGAGAGGAAAAATAGAGAAGTGATAAAAGAACTGGGTTGACTCTCAACTAGAAGAAAAGAATCGCTTGACGGGCCTAGAAGAGCTAGACTGGATAGATTGAGGCTGACACGATGGAGAAAAATAGACTGATAAAAGGAAAAATGGGACAAGGGGTGGGAATAATTAGGGTTGGGATGCTATAAATAGGTCCCAAGGGGTCCCTCTCAGTTCATTTGCATAGTCACAGTTCATAGCAATCAGATCTCCTAGTTGTCTAGTGATTAGTTGAGAGAACAGTGCTTAGAGGAGCTTAGATAGTTGCAGAGATGCTGATTCCAGTAGATAGACATTGAGACAAGCGTGTGAGGACATATGGGAGACCTATGGGAGCATCGGGAGTGGTAAGTACCTGAAAACTTGCTTTTGATTGCACTTATTAGGGCTTTTAATTTTTTGGCCAAAAGCGCACCATTAGGAATTAGGCGCATATGGTGTGATTTGAAGTGTATGTGGCGAAATAATGTGCATATGAAGTGCATTTCCATGCTTTTGGCAGAAAATAGGTGCTTTTGGTCGCTTAGGAAAAGTTGTCTGGGTCAAAGTGCATGTGGTTCTTTTTGAAGCACTTTTGGCTAGCAGATAACGTGCTAATGGAGCGCAGTCAAGCGCATGTGGTAGTGAAGAAAGAGCTTATAGATGACAACCAAGCGCTAATGGCACGCAGTCAAGCGCCTTTGAAAGACAGTTAGGCGCTTCTATTTTTTTAAAATTTTAGCCCCACTTTGACATAGGTTGACTTGATTTTTGCTAGGTTGACTAGGGTTATGCCATGTTTGACTTAGTGTAGACTATGTTTGACTAGGATTTGATGTGTTTGCAAGTAGTTTGTCCAAGGATAACACAGTTTGATCATGTTGTTGCAGGTTGTCTTACCGCCATTGTAGTCAAGGGAGAGACATTTTGTAGATGCCACTGAGGTGGTCTAGCTTGACTAGGAGGAGGACACCTTCTTAGAGGTTATGGGACTTTGGCATATAGCCCATCTAACACCGATTAGGGCTAATCTAGCCTTCATTATTGCATTGGTCGAGAGGTGGCATAGCAAGACATCATCCTTCCATTTCCTGACTAGCGAGGCAACGGTGACCCTAGAGGATGTATGACGCATCCTAAGGATACCAATTGACGGAGCTCACGTGGATTACAACACTGAGAGGGGTGAGGATGGCTTGAGAGAGGTATTTTGCACATATGACCTTGGTGTGCAGTTTTTAGTTGGAGTTAAGTGTCGAGCCTCTGCGACAGGATCTGATGGATCGTGGTGGCTCTAATTAGGGGTTTCTTATGTCTTGACAAACAGTCCAGAGGTTTATCAGTCAGATGGGACACGGTACCATCAAAGATGTTTACACATGGTATCAGATATGCCTGGGGGCCATGTGTTCTTGGTCAGCTATATCATGATCTACATGATTGCACATACAGAGATAGGGGCAATTTAGTAGCAGGAGTGACACTACTTCACGTGTGGGCTTGGGAGCATATCCCAGTCATGTGACTTATCTCTTCTCGCCACTGAGAGCACGGAGATCCATATGTGTTTTTATATGAGTGGGCCCTTACTCAGAGGCGAGTCAGTGCCATTGCATATCCTTCGTTCCATCCTTCATTTCCACATTTGGTTGTTACTGTCCTAACCGAGTGGCTTGCATGCGTATGATTAGATTTGAAATCTTTTGACTTGCCCCTCTCTGTTGCATTTGGAAGTGGAGAATTTTGAGAGAGGGCATTTTGATTTATCTGGATCCTCTCCTTCCTCCACCCACGGCCAATCCAACTTATCTGGACAGGCTGATGTTACCTTACCGGGGTGGGTGGGTGGGAGATAGTGGCCGTGGAGGTAGGGCATTTTGAGAGAGGGGCATTTTTGTATGGAGACCATGGTGGGATTGTGAGTCATGGGAGGATGATGGCGAGCACCTAGTATATTGATGGCAAGCTAGATACTTGTTTGGGCACAATATATATACCATTGAGTGATACCTACCTAAGAGGGTGCTACGGCAGTTTAGGCTGCCCAAACCGGAGCCAGTGGAGGATGTTATGCACACGCATTCATGGAGGGAGATCAGTGGTTGGGGACCTGAGATTACCAGGGCTACAACTTTAACAGAGCTATGGGGACTAGCCCCAGTTATGTGGGATTGGATTTTGTGGGAGGGGGACCCTGGGAACATGCCAAAGTACGATGCCTACTAGGCTCAACACAGGCCAGTATAGTTTACAGGTCCTAGTGTACTAGGTGTAGTTGTAGACCTGGTAGGGCCTGGACAAGAGACCCGAGCACGCCAGGAAGCTAGATGGAGAGGTGGAGGATAGGGATAGGGAGATGGAGATGAGGAGATGGAAGATGCTGGTCAGAGGTAGCTAGTGCTTCAGGCTGAGATAGCATTAGAGAGGGCTCAGAGATTGCATGGGGAGGAGATGGCAAGGAGGACTAGCCTAGGGCTCTGATTTACCCGTTTGAGGAGAGGGAGACAGGGCCCGACAGGATGCTCGACAGGCCCAGGCCCAGGCCCAAGTGCACACATAGGCAGCAACACCAGTACAGGCCATAGTAGTAGCAGTAGTAGTAGCACAGCCACCACTACCTCCACCACCAACCCTAACCCTACTAGATGATGGTGCATTAGCCAGAGTTACTACAGAGAGGGATGTCATCATTTAGGCGAGGCTATCAGCAGAGGCCCTAGTTTAGAGATTGACATATGAGAGAGACACAACAAGGAGGGCCCTAGGGATAGACCAGGCCACAATGATATTAACCTCAAAGTTGACCCGAGTATAGGGTGAGCTGACCTCAGCAGCCCGTGAGGTAGAGTACTACAGAGGTTTGTACTTCAGGGTTGTACCACCAAATCAGCGACAGCCCAGCTATAGGAGCAGATCAAGATCAGGGGCCTCCACTTCATGGAGGACTAGGTCATCAGTTATGGGACCTCCGAGGAGGTCGTACACAGGAGGAGGTGGACCTAGTGGAGGTGGGGCTCAGGGAACCCAGCAGCTGTCTGGGAGTTTGACACATGACTCACACCAGGGTTCATTGATCTATATATTGTATCATTTTGATGTAAATTGCACTACTTTGATGTATACATGATGTACTTTATTTTGATTATGATGCCTGTAAGCATCTGATGTACATTTTGAGGGCTCATTGATAGCCTTGATGTATTATAGCACAATTTAATATTTGTATTCTTTTGATGACCTTGATGATGATATATGATATATGCGATGATATTTATGATGTTTGATGATGTTTATGGATGTTCATGCTTATGATGATGTTTAGATTTCTATATGCTATGGATGTATATATGCTTATATTTGATAACCTGTTATAATATATGTTCGTGGATTTGATGACATGTACTATGATTATGGATTCATGTGATGATGTTTATGCTTATAGATGTATGGATTGTGATGACATTATGATATGATTATGGATTTATATGATGATGTTTATGCTTATAGATATCTGGATGTGATGTCTAACACGTGGTTTTTGCAGGTATGTAGAAGACTTTGATGATAGATAGAAGAAAATGGGATCATGATAGAAAAAAGAAAAGAATATATTATTGATCAATCTTTGTATGACAACTATATTGTGATTTTGGATGTATGGATGGATAAATAGATAACTTGTTGCAATTGTTACGTAAATATTTATAAAGAGCAATCCTGGATTTTAATATAGCACATGGATAGTTATGCAACCAAGGTATATAAGACCAACGTGTAGAGATATCTGGTGCAAGGATGTTGACTCTGCAAACAAACGGTTTGAACTTATATCTACTAGACATAATATAACCTTGTTGAATATGTGAATGAGCCATAGTCTTGAACATAAAATAGTCTTAATACATAAATGTAAAAGACTATTAATATGTAAGATGCTAGGTTGTAACACACACATGTGAATGAGCCATAGTCTTGAACATATAATAAACTTAATACATAAATACAAAATTATATTAATATGTAAGATGCTAGGTTGTAATACATGCACAAGATAAATATTAGCCATATTAAGATGATAAGAATATCCCACAAACACAGCATACGAAAGCAATGACCATGCCCCCAATCCATACTGTATCGCAACATACCAAGATATAGATAAATCAAGGTAGTCTTGACTAGGTATTAGAAAGGAACAAAAGATAAACCAAAAAGAAAATTGATTGACTAATAAAGTAAACATACAGCCATCATATTCTCTTGCCAAAGAGGTTGATCTGGGTAGATAGATAGATGAAGCCTTATTGTAGGAAAGATGTATTCGTTTAAAGGTTGTTGGTCTGATCTAGGATAGATGGATTGATGTAGCAAATATGGCAAGCATATACGAGGGACAACATATGGCTCTATGAGTAGTCTTTTTGCCTAAGGTTTGGATAGGTACTTTAGCTTTCAGAAGGATGCATAGTTCATTTTTTGCTTGACTTAGTCAAGTCTAGGTGGTAGGATGGTTTGTGATAAATGGAAGACAAGAAAGGTGGAAGTGTTAATGGATTGGGATGAAGAATGATGAATCATATGTACCTGAGTACTAGATAGTTCCTTCGTATTCTAGACTGCCTACATACCCTGTATCCATGGGATCAAGGCAAATTATAATGAAAGATGATTATGATATTATTTAGTTCTAGGTAGTGATGAGATGGGTGAAATGTGATGAGAATGGTTAGGTGATGTGATGACATCTTATGTACCTAGGTACTGGATACTTCCTTCATATTCCAGACTGCCTACATACCCATATCCACGGGATCAAGGTACATTAAGATAGAGATGAGATTATGATATGTAGTTCTAGGAGATGTGATGATGTAGGATAAGATGAAGTGATGATTGATGACATGGTCATACCTTGAATAAGGATCCAATCCTAGACCTAGGTTAACGAAAAAGTTACCCATTCAGGTAAAGGTTTTATTATGGATGACGATGGATGAACTGACATAGGGTGAACTGACTTATGAATAACTAACATAGGATGAATTGACATATGGATGAGAACTAACCACGAATGAACTGACATAAGATGAACTGACACGAGATGATGCTAAAGGATAATGGACACCAACAATTTCCAAGCCATGATAGGTAGGGAAATGAAAATGCAAAGGTCAATGAATTTTATTATGGATGGGTGGATGAAGGTTTTATTATGGATTGAGATGGAATGAGATGGATGCATGACTTAAGATGGTGGATGCTGACTCTACACATAGCACATGTTTACCAGGTTTTCACTATGGTACTTATCCAAGGCACCTGTTTAGCAGGTTTTCACCAAAGGACGTATTATTTTTGGATTTTCTATTTTTTGGATTTTTCTATTTTTTTAATTTTTTTTATTTTTCTAAGGATACTCTGAGGATCAAGCAAAGAAGTTCTTGAGATGAACACTATTGAGTGGTTCATCTAGAGGGATGCCTTCAGGTGTTGATAAAGCATAGGCTCTTGTTCCATAAACTACAGTGATAACATATGGTCCCAACCAATTAGGCTCAAACTTACCTTTCTTGTCTCTATCTAATTGGTTCCTCTGATTTTCTTTAAGGACAAGATCACCTATCTGAAACCTTCTCTCCTTGATCTTCTTATTATAGTTACAACGGAGGTGATTTTGATAGACATGAAGATGGTTTAGTGTTGTTTGATGCCTCTTATCAAGTAACTCAGGCTCAACTAATCTGGAAATTCGGTACTCATCTCCATCAATCAGGTGCTGCATAGAAACTCTAAGAGATGGGATCTTGACCTAGATAGGTAAAATGGCTTTAGTGCCATAGACTAAGGTGAAGGGTGTAGCACCAGTTGGTGTTCTGATACTAGTGCGATAGGCCCATAAGGTGGGGTTGAGTTGCAGATACCAATCACAACCAGCTTCATTGACTATTTTCCTTAGGATTTTGAGTATGGTTTTGTTTGAAGCCTTGGCTTGGCCATTTTATTGAGGATAATATGGAGTAGAAAAGTGATGTTGGATATTGTATTATGTGCATAAGTCATGGACATCTTGATTCTTGAATGATCTACCATTATTAGTAACAATGGATTGGGCAATACCATACCAGCAAATAAGGTAATTTAGGATAAACTTGGTTATTTGCTTACCGGTGATATAGGTCATTGGAACAACTTCTACCCACTTAGTAAAATACTCAATGGTGGTAATGATAAACTTATGGCCATTGGATGAGGATGGATGGATTTTACCCACGGGGTCGAGTCCCCACTGTGAAAAAGGCCATGGATTTATAACAGGTTGTAGTTCGTGAGCTAGTGCATGAATCAGATCTCCATGTTGTTGGTATTGTAGACACTTCATAGCAAATTGAACTGTATATTTCTCTATGGATGGCCGATACTAACCTGTTCAGAGTACCTTTTTAGCTAGAGTTGGACCGGTGGAATGTGATCCACAAACACCTTCATGTATGTCTCTTAAGGTAGCGTTGGCTTCTTCTGAGTTAAGACATCTAAGAAGGATACCATCAAGACTCTGGCGATAAAGGGTGTCACCCAGAATAGTGAAACAAGAGGCTCAGAGGATGAAGGTTTTGCGTTGGGTTTTGGATAAGTCAAAGGGAAAGGTACCATTTTTTAGGTAGTCATAGATATCTTTGTACCAAGGGGAATTGGGACCAACAAGTTCATAGATGAATTCAGTTGTAGGAACATCAATGATCGATATCAACAGTTGCTCGATTAAGAATTCACATTTATGAGTATTGGTAGGCATGTTCACAAGTGACCCAATGGTAGCCATAGAATCAGTAGCCTTATTGTTTACCCTTGGAATTTTCTCAAAAGAGATGCGAGACAAGTGAGGCTTGTAAGTATCAACCAGCTGCTTATATGGTATCAACTTGTCATCCTTAGTTTGGTATTCATTAGTGACTTATCTGATAACTAGTTGAGAGTCCCCATAGACTTGTAGTTCCTTGATATTCCATTCTACTACTATACGGAGACCTATTAGAAGTGCTTCATACTCAGTAATATTGTTGGTACATAGAAATGATAGCCGATATGATTTTGGAATGTAGTCATTCTACAATGTGATAAACAAGATTCCTGCCCCCGAACCATGATGTGTGTAGGAGCCATCAAAGTACAACTTCCACTCCACTAAAGTATCTAGAGTGAATATACTTTCATCTGGAAAGTTAGAGATCATAAGATTTACATCTGTTAATGGAGCTTCAGCTAGTTGATCTACAAGAATCTATCCCTTGATAGCTTTTTGATCAACATACTCTATGGTAAATTCGCTCAAGATCATGACCCATTTAGCTAGTCGGCCTGTGAAGGCTGCCTTGGATAGTAGATACTTTAATGGATCAATCTTAGAGATAAGAATGGTTGTTTGGTTTAACATATAATTTCACAACTTTTGGGAAGTGAACACTACTGCTAAACATGCCCTTTCCATAGGAGTGTAGTTGAGTTCATACCCAACCAAGGTGCGGCTGATATAATAGCTAGCATGTCTTTACCTGACTCATCATGTTGTGCAAGAAGAGCACCTAATGCTGCAGATGTAGTGAAGATTTATAGGATCAAAGGTATATCAGGTACTGGTGGTACCAAAACTAGAGGATTAGCTAGATATTCCTTAAGTTGATCGAATGCCTATTGACACTTGTTATCCCATCAAAATGAGACATCCTTGAGGAGCAAGTGTTGGAATGGTTGACACTTATCTGCTAGTTGTGAAATAAAGTGTTTGATAGATTGTAACCACCTTTGAAGGCTCATTAGTGCTTCCATATTCTTAGGTGGAGGTATCTCTACAATAGCCTTAAATTTTGTTGGATCCACCTCAATTCCTCTATGAGATACAATGTACCACAACAATTTTCCTGAAGTGACACTAAAGACACATTTCTTTGGATTTAGGCGTACTTGATACTTCTCTAGTTGATCAAAGATCTTCCCTAGAACCTGGATATGATCTATCCTAGAAGATTTTTCCAATATGTCATTGACATAGTCCTCCATTATAGTGTGAAACAAGTCATGGAGTATTACCGTCATAGCTCTTTGATAAGTAGCTCCTGGATTCTTGAGATTGAAAGGCATAACTACCCAATAGTAAGTATCCCAAGGACACATGAAGGTTGTTTTATGTTGATCTTCTTCTTCTATCATGATTTGATAGTAACCTGAGAATCCATCCATAAGAGAAAGCATCTCATGACTTGTTGTCAAGTCCACTATGATATCTATGTTTGGAAGTAGAAAATCATTCTCGGGACATGCTTTATCTAGGTCTCTGAAGTCTGTGCATATGCGGATGCCCCCATTCAGTTTACAAATAGGTACAAGGTTGGAGACCCACTCTGTATAATCAATAGGTCATATGAACTTAGCATCTAGCAATTTTTCAAGCTCTACTTTGACCAATAGGGCTATCTGAGGGTGCATCTTGCGAAGCTTCTGTTTGACAGGCTTGGCATTTGGAGAGACAGGTAAGTGATGAACCACAAGTGAAGGGTCCTATCGAAGCATGTCCACATATGTCCAAGAAAAGTTAATTGTCCTTTGTAAGAAGAATGTGGTCAAATCCTTTCTTGTTCTGATAATGATGCTGCAAGGAATGTGACCTTTAGATTATGAACTGTTCCTAGATTCATCTTTGTTGAGTCTTCTACTAAGAGAGTTAGTTTTTCTTGGTACTTAGATGGTAGGGGAAGGTCAAATCCTCCATCCTTAGGTGGCTCAGAGAGGTTTTCACATTCGAATACATCCTTTATTTTTACTATTTTATGATCAAGAGGTGCCACAATGTGGTTTTCACCTAGGGATCTATTTTTATTTTCTATTTTACGACTGGAGGATTTGGCATTGTCATCAAAATAAGCAACTTGATCTAACTCCATGATAAAACTAGTTTTGTGATCTCCAAGTGGAATACCATCCCAGAGTCCCATGAATTATGTTATAGCCTCATCATTCTCAAAAATGTCTAGAACAGGGGCCTCTTGTTGGTCCCAATCAATGAGTTTAGGGTAAATGAGGGATAGATTGTGGGTTTTTGTGGTTGAAGGGAGATGGATGATACCATAAATATCAAGGTTTCTTGGAATAATTCAGTGATGTATAGGGAAGATTCCTCAATGGTATCCTCTTTAGAGATCGAATCTATGGGCCAAGCCTTCGCTACCTCATCAAAAATAAACTCAATGTCTAAGGCTTGTGGTACCTCCTTACCATATCCTAACCCTTCTTGGTTGTATTTCTTAGTCACAGTAATTGGTTCCATTTGACCCTGACCATGCTTTCCTAGGCCACTATTGCCTTTATAGCCCATGTCTTTGACAATTCTAAGACCATTGCCATACTTTTTGACAGGTAGTGTGACCAATTCTTTCTCTTTGTAGACCCAAGAAGATATGTCTTCAATAGTTTCTTCTTTTAACAAGTGTCCATCAGTAAACTTTGTGAGTGCTGGAATTTTTAACTTTTTGGAAATTTTATCTATGGGAGGTTTGCTGTAGGATTTTGGTGAGAGAGGCATCCTCCCCACACAACAAGATTTTGAGATATCATACTCTCCAAATCCTATGTCCCTTATATGGACTTTAATTTCAGGTAGAGACTTTGTACAAAGTGTTCGGATCAATATATAATGGGGATAGTTGGGTTGCATCATTGTTGGGTACTTGGTTACTATTCTTGTAACGCCCTTGCATGGCATGACAAAACTCAAATGGATTAGGATCTCTAGGGATAGTGATTCTTGTACCATTGAATGGGAACTTTAAGGATTGATGGTACGTTGAAGGCACAGCTTTCATGGCATGAATCCATGGGCGTCCTAGGATGATATTATATTCTCAATATCTAAGACTTGGTATCTGGTTTCTAGCATAACAGGGCCCACTTGAATAGGTAAATGTATCACACCATTTGTCTTGCATTCGACATCATCATATACTTTAACAATAATAGATTGATCTGCATCTATGTGATCCTCAGATTATCCTAACTATTTCAATAGTTTGAGGAAACAAATGTTAAGACCAACATCATCATCTATAAGTATGTGTTTGATTTTATGTTGGTGTATGAAGACTTCAATGTGGAGGGCATCGTTGTGACATGGATCATGAGATGGGAGATCTTTTTCAGAAAAGACCACATTGTAAGGTGAAGCAATATTACCTATAATGGCTCAAAAATCCATGACAACTATATTGTTGGAAACGGATGACTCTTGTAAGGCTTTTTCAAGCACTGCTTTATGAGTGGGAGATGACTTTAGAATGTCTAATATAGATATCTTATTGAAATTAGGGTAGACAATTGAGAGGGGGGTGAATCAGTTGTCACAAAACTTTTATCTTTTGATGTATTTAATCTTTTTTACCACTTAATAACAAATCAATGATATAACCATGAAAGCATGAATCAACAACACATGAGTAGAAACATAATCAACACACATAACACTAGGAATTTTACATGGAAACCCAGTTAAGGGAAAAACCATTGTGGGGGTTAACCCACAAGATTTATTCTCTGTTAAAAGAATAGAAAATGAGAAGGCACATGCCTTCGGGCACACTGCCCAGAGCTTACTGCTCAAAGGAGGCTCACTACCTACAAAATTGATTACAAGAGTTCGCTAAAATGTTTTAACTAAAGAATAACATCTAACTATGCAAAATAACAGTTCTAGTTAAGCTCAGTACACTGACTTTACACACTTCATCTTTCTCTGCCCTACTTTACTGTTCAGCCATGATTTGGAGCTTGGATCTCCTTCCCTCACACTTGATACTGCTATACTTTGCACTTATCCCTTCATATTCATACATTTGCATACCAAAATACTTGAATCCATCGATCATATATATCCACTACATGAAATTACATCAACTTCAGTCAGCCTTAAGAAAACTTGGAAATTATTTCAAGAACACTGTTCTGTCAGCTGAATCCATGCACAAACATCAATGTGGACCAAAACTTATGAATCCAAGTTACCTCACATGTCAGCCAATTCCACTAGATCTCATAAATTACTTGACCAATCACTTCTCTTCATCCGCACAAGGATAAAACACCTAGTCGGCCTGTTCTTCACCGGACTGAACTGTCTAACCAAAACCCGATACTCATATGCTTGTAACTTACAATACCTTCATCACCAGATGCTACAATCTTGGATTTAGGTAGTCCTCTAATCCCTTAACATTCCCTTAGATCCGCAGCACAATATGATTACCTATGGAGAAATACGGACTAAGATGTTGAACCCTGTAAAATGCTCTGTTCCTGTCTATCTGGACTTAGATAAATCTACACTCTGACTTCCAGTATGATCAAATGATGTAATTAGATGTGTAGGATAGATTCAGTTGCCATCAATGACAACACTTGACATTCCTAGTAGTGTCTCTTGCCAACAATCTCCCCCTTTGGCATTGATGGCAACACTTAGTGAAAAATGACTAAGTATTAGAACAGCTTCCCCTTACTATATACACTTGTGATTTCCAATGCTCCCCCTTAGCTGAATTCCTCATTTTTCACTACTTTTCACTCCTCCTTTGACATCAATGGCAAAGGTCGAGGTTCGGATCCAAAAATTCACACAAAACTCTATACACACTTCCGCATATGTACAAATAATCCTTATGTTTTATTTACATAAACTTAAACACATCACCAAAAATGTTCTTCAACTATGCCAACTCACTGTCCCAACTTTCTTCATGCCATCCAAAACTGAAATATGACCACTGAATAAGAATGCCTGTGACTTTGCCTTTTGCAGAGGTTTATCTTGCGACTGGAGGATTTGGCATTCTCACCAAAATAAGCAACTTGCTCTAACTCCATGATAAAACTAGTTTTGTGATCTCCAAGTGGAATACCATCCCAGAGTCCCATGAATTATGTTATAGTCTCATCATTCTCAAAAATGTCTAGAATGGGGGCCTCTTGTTGGTCCCAATCAATGAGTTTAGGGTAAATGAGGGATAGATTGTGGGTTTTTGTGGTTGAAGGGAGATGGACGATACCATAAATATCAAGGTTTCTTGGAATAATTTGGTGACGTATAGGGAAGATTCCTCAATGGTATCCTCTTTAGAGATCAAATCTATGGGCCAAGCCTTTGCTACCTCGTCGAAAATAAACTCGATGTCTGAGGCTCGTGGTACCTCCTTACCATATCCTAACCCTCGTTGGTTGTATTTCTTAGTCACAGTAATTGGTTCCATTTGACCCTGACCATGCTTTCCTAGGCCACTATTACCTTTATAGCCCATGTCTTTGACAATTCTAAGACCATTGCCATACTTTTTGACAGGTAGTGTGACCAATTCTTTCTCTTTGTAGACCCAAGAAGATATGTCTTCAATAGTTTCTTCTTCTAACAGGCGTCCATCAATAAACTTTGTGAGGAGTGCTGGTGTTTTTAACTTTTTGGAAATTTTATCTATGGGAGGTTTGCTGTAGGATTTTGGTGAGAGAGGCATCCTCCCCACACAACAAGATTTTGAGATATCATACTCTCCAAATCCTATGTCCCTTTTATGGACTTTGATTTCAGGTAGAGACTTTGTGCAAAGTGTTCGGATCAATATATAGCGGGGATGGTTGGGTTGCATCATTGTTGGGTACTTGGTTACTATTCTTGTAATGCCCTTGCATGGCATGACAAAACTCAAATGGATTAGGATCTCCAGGGATAGTGATTTCAGTACCATTGAATGGGAACTTTAAGGATTGATGGTACGTCGAAGGCACAACTTTCATAGCATGAATCCATGGGCGTCCTAGGATGATATTATATGCTCAATATCTAAGGCTTGGCATCTGGTTTCTAGCATAACAGGGCCCACTTAAATAGGTAAATGTATCACACCATTTGTCTTGCATTCGACATCATCATATACTTTAACAATAATAGATTGATCTACATCTATGTGATCCTCAGAGTATCCTAACTATTTCAATAGTTTGAGGAAACAAATGTTAAGACCAACATCACCATCTATAAGTATGTGTTTGATTTTATGTTGGTGTATGAAGACTTCAATGTGGAGGGCATCGTTGTGACATGGATCATGAGATGGGAGATCTTTTTCAGAAAAGACCACATTGTAAGGTGAAGCAATATTACCTATAATGGCTCAAAAATCCATGACAGCTATATTGTTGGAAATGGATGACTCTTGTAAGGCTTTTTCAAGCACTGCTTTATGAGTGGGAGATGACTTTAGAATGTCTAATATAGATATCTTGTTGAAATTAGGGCAGACAACTGAGAGGGGGGTGAATCAGTTGTCACAAAACTTTTATCTTTTGATGTATTTAATCTTTTTTACCACTTAATAACAAATCAATGATATAACCATGAAAGCATGAATCAACAACACATGAGCAGAAACATAATCAACACACATAACACTAGGAATTTTACATGGAAACCCGGTTAAGGGAAAAACCATTGTGGGGGTTAACCCACAAGATTTATTCTCTGTTAAAAGAATAGAAAATGGGAAGGCACATGCCTTCGGGCGCACTGCCTAGAGCTCACTGCTCAAAGGAGGCTCACTCCCTACAAAATTGATTACAAGAGTTCACTAAAATGTTTTAACTAAAGAATAACATCTAACTATGCAAAATAACAGTTCTAGTTAAGCTCAGTACACTGACCTTACACACTTCATCTTTCTCTGCCCTACTTTACTGTTCAGCCATGATTCGGAGCTTGGATCTCCTTCCCTCGCACTTGATACTGCTATACTTTGCACTTATCCCTTCATATTCGTACATTCGCATACCAAAATGCTCAAATCCATCGATCATATATATCCACTACATGAAATTACATCAACTTCAGTCAGCCTTAAGAAAACTTGGAAATTATTTCAAGAACACTGTTCTGTCGGCTGAATCCATGCACAAACATCAATGTGGACCAAAACTTATGAATCCAAGTTACCTCACATGTCGGCCAATGCCACTAGATCTCATAAATTACTTGACCAATCACTTCTCTTCATCCGCACAAGGATAAAACACCTAGTTGGCCTGTTCTTCACCGGACTGAACTGTCTAACCAAAACCTGATACTCATATGCTTGTAACTTACAATACCTTCATCACCAAAGGCTACAATCTTGGATTTAGGTAGTCCTCTAATCCCTTAAAATTCCTTTAGATTCACAACACAATATGATTACCTATGGAGAAATACAGACTAAGATGTTGAACCCTATAAAATGCTCTATTCCTGTCTATCCGGACTTAGATAAATCTGCACTCTGACTTCCAGTATGATCAAATGATGTAATTAGATGTGTAGGATAGATTCAGTTGCCATCAATGACAACACTTGACATTCCTAGCAGTGTCTCTTGCCAACAATCTCCCCCTCTGGCATTGATGGCAACACTTAGTGAAAAATGACTAAGTATTAGAACATCTCCCCCTTACTATATACACTTGTGATTTCTAATGCTCCCCCTTAGCTGAATTCCTCATTTTTCACTACTTTTCACTCCCCCTTTGACATCAATGGCAAAGGTCGAGGTCCGAATCCAAAAATTCACACAAAACTCTATACACACTTCCGCATATGTACAAATAATCCTTATGTTTTATTTACATAAACTTAAACACATCGCCAAAAATGTTCTTCAACTGTGCCAACTCACTGTCCCAACTTTTCTTCATGCCATCCAAAACTGAAATATGACCACTGAATATGAATGGCTGTGACTTTGCCTTTTGCAGATCAGTGGGATCACTTGTCAAAGTAGCAGCTTGAGCTTCTATCAATGCATTGAACATTATTTCTAACTTAGGGAGAATTAGTCCCTGAAGTTCACACATCCTTGCCACAATGTTTTCTTTTTCCTTCACAAATTTCTTTATTTCATCAATCAAGTTAACTACTTGACATTCTTGACTTGTTGCAGATACTTAGATAATGTCTTCTACAACTTTTGACCAAGATAGATAGAATTTGTACACATCTCCTCCTTCAGTGAGGGCATTTTGAATACTCTTTACACTAGTATCAAACATAATTCTATCATTGGAAATTATTCTTTTTAGTTCATTGAATCTTTTATCATTAAATTCATTCCAGACTTTGACTTATGTTGACTTTTCAAAAGACTCAAAGTGAGTACTTACAGATTTTATCAGATTCTTCAACTGACCGGAGGGGGATGCTGATGAATCCCTCTGAAATGTAGGCATGATTTTCTCCAAAATGCTGGATGCAAGATCAAGCAACTCACTATCTTCTATATGAAACTTCAAAATTTCTTCTCTGGCCTTGGCATGTGCAAAAGAGGCCAACTTCATCTTCTGTACCGGTGACATAGCATCAAAATTGATTGGACCTTGTATTATATCTGGATCTTCTACAACTTGTTTATCTTTCTCCAAAAATTTTGTCACTGCTTTTGCAGTGTCTCTTGCCCAATAAGATGTTTTAGTTTTGTGCTTATTAGGGCATGTATCTTCTCCCTTTCAAGAGTCAACCATATTGTCTTGCTTATCATTTTCATTCTTTTTCTCTGTTTCTGCTCTCTCTACATCATCAGCAATGTCTTCTGCATTCTTTTCCAAAAGATTTTGTGCATCCTCAGTAGCAGCATCATCATCATTTTTATCAAACTCCTCAACATCCAGAATGGAGGAATCAATTCCATCATTACTTTCTTCTTCTTGACCTTCCTTGTCCTCAACCTCTTCTGCTTTCTATTCCTTATTCTTCACAGAATAACCTTCAGTAGGATCATCTATTTCCATATTCATTTCTACATTTGCCTCATGAGATTGGTCTGGAGAAATTTGAGTATCTTTTGTACCATCAACATCAACTTCCTTTACCATCTCTTCATCTTCTTTATTTGATATTTCCTATTTCAGAACAGAGAAGTCGTCTACCTCAACTTGTTGCTCATTTTTCTTCAACTCTTCTCCATTTGGAAGGGATGTATCATCAGCATTAGGTTCCTTAGTGACCACATAAAACATATTCTTGTCTAGGGCTTTCCTCAGAATTTGCTCTATTTCTTTGGCTACTTCATCAATGTCTCCAAGCATTAGTTTATTCATCTTGATTTTGCTTCTGAATTCATCTTTAACTTCTTTGAAGATTTTATTGGCTTCCTTCTTAGATATTACCAGACATAAATTGGACAACACATGTTCTCTTAGCTCCAAATCCTTTGCTTTGGCAGCTTCTTTTCTCATCTCCAAAATGTCACTTAGACTCTTAGGTATTTCAGATAAAATTTCCACAAGTGCTCTGTTGAATGTGTTCAAGTACTTAACAGTAGCATCCTCCAAAATTCTTTTATTGGTTTTATCAAAGTTGTCATAATATTTTGTTATGGGCTTCAAATTCCCATGAACAGTTATTACATTCACAATATCTTCAACTGACAGGGTAGATTTTTCAGTCTTTAGTCTTTTGCTTACCCTTACACTTCTGGAGGGCTTGTCTTGGGCAACTCTTGATGCTTCTGCTTTCTTTAACTTTGTGCTTTCGGGGGGCTTCTCCTTAGATGCTTTAATAGCCTTAGTGCCTGAGGCCTTCAATTCTTTAACCTCATCATCTAAATCAGTCTTTTCTTCATCCTCCTTCTCCACACTGACATATGACCTTTTGGCCATTACTTTAGTTCTTTTTCCTTCCTTATCTGTAGGTTTTTCTTTGAATTTTTCTGTAATAGGAGGTGATGTACAGGAGGTTGTACTAGAACTCCTAGTAGTCCTTGCTTTAGAAGTGGATTCCACCATAACACTTCCCTGTTCTCTGTCATGCTTCTCCTTCTTAGTATTCTCTATCCTTTCCCTATTTTGTCTCATAGCTTCTTTTGTTATGCTAATTCTCTTTGCATACATTTCAACTTGTCTTTGAATCTTTCTCTTAGATTTAGGTTTTCAGAGCTCAACATGCAATTTCACACTAAGTTCAGCATATGTACCAAATCTCTCAACAGAGGTATCTTTTAGCTTGCTTAAAAGGTGTTGAGCATACATTTCTAGTATCTGTTTATCAACTTCACACCCCATGCGTATGATCCATACAGGCCTTGGTTTAACTGCTTCCATCAAGCATTGATCTGTTTCCACCATGAAGAAAATTGTATCCTTGTATTTTTCCACCACATATGTAGGGATTCTTTCCCTTGAATGCATCATGTTCTAAAAATTCTTGAAATATATCCAAAGAGCAGTCCTTTGGGCATTGGAGTCACCAATACTATGCAAGTGCTCTCTGATTTGTATGGGAACAGGCTTATCACTAGTCCAACACAATCTTTTCTTCCCGGGTAACTCATTCATGAAATAGAAGAATAAACACAAGACCAACATACCATACTTGAGTGTATTTTTCTTGTCTTTCTTGCTCTTGTTCAGATTCTCCATTAACTGGTTTTGCAGCAGCTCACACAGGTCATAGTCAGCATTATCTCTTAACATCTGATAGGTAGCATAAATGGTTGTGCTAGATACAGAGTTTTCCCTGCTAGAGTGGTATATCTTATACCCAAGCACCATAGAGGCAAATTTGACATCCAAATAAGTTATATCATTTATTGTCATTGCCCTCTTATCAAATTTTGATCTGGTAGCTTCAGTCACTGTCTGATTCTTCACTGATTTTAACATTGGCAATCCACCGGATGAATTCAATCCTATTATGGCCTGTATAGCATCTTTGGTGATCTTAAAGGGTTTCATCAACCACATGAATTAAGCATGCATCTGACTCAGTACATACTAGACCCACTCATCTTCACCGAAGGACGGGAACCCAATAACTTGAATGAGATGTTTGACTTGCGGTGCCTTATACTCAGGTTTAAGACCATGAATCTCATCCCTCAGATGATTCTTGAACAAATATACTAAGTTTGAATCACCAAACTCATCTATGCTAGCATGAATATAATCCCTAATATCTTCTGTTAGTGCCTGAATTGACTGGCAGTTTTTGAGCAATTTTCATGCAGGCACTTTCCCTAAGTATCCAAAAAATGTTCTAAGTGTTGGACCTCCTCAGCATTTTTCAGCTGCAGCATCATATTTTCCTGAGGAGGAGGTCATCATCATCATCTTGTCTTCGATAATGGTCTGCATCATCGTGTTCTCCGTCGACCGGTTTCTCATCGTCATCATCATATTTCAATATCGGGTGATGTTTGGATATCATCCTGATCCTGCTGATGAGCTACAGTGCGCCCTGATCTTCTTGCGGGGGTGATTTTTCAAAGTATCCGGTGATCTTGCAATTATCACCTTGCCCAAACATGATGATGATGTTGCCCCGATATTCTGAAGGGGTTATTCTCTAAGTCGTCGTCATCATCATCATATTTCCAGTTATCACCGTGTTGCTTGCAGGGGTCATCATATTTTCTGCCTTCATGATATTTCGCCGGGGTGATATTTTATCATCGGGTGATCTTGGTTATGATCATCCTGATGATGTTGTTGAAGAGTTCTAAGTGCGACCCGATATTCACTGGGGTCATCATATTTTGAACGTCAGGATGATCTTAGTCAATATCATCCTGATGATGTTGTATCACTTCTTGTTCGTTGTTTTGTCATCCTGATGATGCTGACGTCATTCTTATGACAGGGTGATATCTATTTCTCTGCCTATCTGCATCATGATATTTCCGAAGGAGGGGGTGATATTTTCATATCACTCGGGTGTATGTTTGTTCCAGCGTCATGATGATGCTGATATCAAGGAGATATCCGCCTGTCGGCTTCGTGTATTATCTAGTGGGGGTGATCTTTCCAAGCATCATCATATTCATCTATCGCCCCGATCTTATAGTGGAGCTACAGTGCAACCTGATATTTGTACATCAGGATGATATTTCCAAATATTCGGTTGTCTTCCGAATATCATCCTGATGTTAATATGATGATGACGTTATCAAGGTCCGGGGGGGTCATATTTCTAACACAGATCATCTTGTGGAGATCCCCCGATATTTGCAAACATGATGATGATGTCATCCTGATATAGGGAGGTGCGCAGTAGGCAGATATGATGATGACGTCAGCAGGATATGATGATGACGTCATCAGGATGTTCATCGGCCAGACTTTTGGTATAGGCTCAGCAGGAGGATGTTCTTCCGATGGATCAGGTTGTGCGGATGAAGGCAATTATCATGCAGGTTATATTGCGATATGATGCTGACGTCAGGGTGATATTTCAAGCAACAGGATATCATGCTGCTGGAGGATGATGATGATGGAGTCTTATACTAGTGTCGTCAGGAGCAAAAGCACCGACATCATATATGCTCCTGACCTAGTATATAAAGTGTTAAAGAGGTCATCGCGGGGTGCATGTGGGATAATTGATATCCTGCATTTTCAAATATCATGATGATGAATCTCAGTGGGAAATGGTTGCGATCGACTGTTTGACGTTTTCCTGAGGCCGCGGGTTGGTGCGCCATTAATGGCAAAGGTTGCAGAGGTATGGGCGGATCTGGTATCCGATTGAAGGTGTACATCAGCGGACAGTGGCGCAGGGCTCGAGATATCTTCCTGTCTCCTCCCCTACCTGCTGCATTCATGTTTGGGCACCAATCTGGTAGTGTTTGAGCGCCATTTTCCTGATACTGTATATCTGGCGGGATTTTTGGTCAACCCTGTAATTAATTGCTATGGTACACTACCTGGCTGTTATAAGCAGGAAGTGTTACTCATTTGTGGTTGTTGAAAGCGGAGGATTTTTGGCTTTGTAATTCAAAACTAGCTGATCTGGTTGCTCTGTACAGTTTAACTTGTGAGTTTATGTATCTCCTGTTGTACGATTTGGCATGAATCCACTGATTTCATGGTTGATCTTATATGAGTAATGCTATCTTAGCATGTGTTGTGTTAATTCTGTCTCCAGTATTGCATGTATTCTTCTTCTGAATCTGGATATTTGGGTAATGTTTAGATTCTAGAGCATAGAATTCCTATGTTGAATGTCTGATCTTTTAACTTCTGCTCAAGGGGTAGATTAAACTATTTTCAGGTTGAACATTGGGAAGGGTATACTGCAGTAGGGATGCCATAAGTAGAGATAACTTAACACTCTTCATTGGGAGATATCTGTAAGGCAGATATCATGTGTATTCCCCTGAAATCCAGTTTTAGCTATTCATGCTGATCATTCACAGGTGTATGTCTACCGACTCCAAGCCCTGGATAGGCACCAATCATGTTGTGTTCTTGTGTTATACACCATGTCCAGCTTTGCATCCAAAATTCAAACTAAAACATTTCATACTTCCACCTGTTAGTTGTAGGAGTAGGATTAGGAACCCCCTGCATGCTCTCATACCCAACCAGACATCATGTCCAAGAATGTTGCCAGCCTTGTGATCTATCATGCAGATCTTGGTCCATACATGAGAGTATTCTACCTGTTGTTGTCAAGTTAGATCCTTCTATCTTTGAGCTAGTCAAGGTTACATCTTGAGTTATAGGGATACCCCCCTTGGTGCGGTAGAACCAGAAGTGAAGAGGAGGCAGCTCATGCAACCTCCTGTATTTAGTTGGCTGAATCTGCCTGTGCATTAGAAGTGGCAAACCTAATGCTGATTCAGAAGAAAAACCAACATCTTCAACATGCAACACTCCATGCGGAACATTAGAAAATGCACCTAACGGATCGATCTCTGCAGATTTGTGTGGATACTTTTTGAATTTAGGTCAGGGCCTTTCGGTGATGTCAACAACCAATGGAGTAGCCATATCAAAGATTGCAAATTTAGAGAGATTTACAGAGAATACCGTGTTTCACCGGTTAGGGTTAGCTGTTGAATTCACTTTTCACACTCCAAATCCTTGAAGTCTCAGCTCAGACACTCTTCTTCTTGTTCTCTTCGAATGCAAAGTGATTCAAATGTTGAGTAAATGACCTTTTCTGCTCCGTAAAACCTAATTCTTCATTGTAATAAATTATTTTCCCTAATACATCTGGTTACACTGTTTCTGCATACAGTCAATCTTCAATTGCTCCACAATCAATCACATTAGCTTCTTTTCTTCTAAAATTTGCTTCAACAGATCTGCAATAGGATTCTTTATCTTCATTCATCGTGCCAGATTCAGGCAACCACTTATTGGCAGGGGGAATTAGATTTTCAATGTAGCTCCCCTTGAGCCAAGGCTCTTGATTCAATTCCTGAAGGAATTATCAGCACCGGATTCCAGTGCGAACCCATCACTGTCATTCATTACACTTTTCTTCACCCATGTTTTGTTCATTTCATTGTGGATCTCATTCACATCTACTTTCTTCTTGCCTTTGTCTAACTTCTGCTCTGTTTTTCCTTTACCTACCTGTGAGTTCTCCTTTTTGCTTTTACAAAATTTAGCAATATGTCTGGATTTGTTACAGTTGAAACACACAATCTTATTTTTCTGACAATTACATGTTGGAGCAGGTTTAGATCTGCATTGCATTGTAATATGCCCAAACTTATTGCAAGTAAAACATCTTCCATTGAACACTTGTTTGTTCTTAGGAGGATTCCTTGATCCACTTCTGCATTCCTCAGCCTTATGACCTATCCTTTTGCAATTAAAGCATTGATCGAAGAAAGATGATGCACTTTGATTCACTTTACTTCTACATTGATTAGCTCTATGACCATACTTATTGCATTTGAAACAACTGCCATTGAAAGATGGATATCTTTGAGCATTAAGTTGTCTTACCGGAGGTCTTCTAGGGTTCCTTCTTTGATTTCTTTCTTCAGGATTTCTTTGACCGGATCCAGAGTTTTCACCTTTCTCAAATCCCAGACCATGCTTATCATCTGCCTTCTTTTGACTATCAAGCAACACCTCAAGTTTAGCTGAGCTTATCTTGAATTTTTCTTTATATTCATTTGCAACTTCTAGGTCATGTTTGAGAATGACAATTTGTCTTTCAAGTTGATCCTCATTATCCCTAGTTTCTTGTAGATTAGATTCTAGATGACCAATT
The DNA here is from genome assembly GCA_027924645.1 of Cunninghamia lanceolata. Classification (NCBI taxonomy): domain Eukaryota; kingdom Viridiplantae; phylum Streptophyta; class Pinopsida; order Cupressales; family Cupressaceae; genus Cunninghamia; species Cunninghamia lanceolata. The sequence continues at coordinate 209,660 of BSBN01000063.1, forward strand.
ATTTTGTCTAATCTACAGCACTCTTTTGTTCTTTCCTTCAAAGATTGATTCATTTTTTCCTCAGTCTTCTTCATTTCTTCAATTTCCTTGGTTAGCCTCATCACCCCAGATTCCATCTCATGTTTTAGGACAACTTCTTTTGCTAGCTTCTCACATTCCTTTGTCTTCTCCTTTAGGGCCTCATCCATGTCATTGTCTTCATTCTGATTTGCTAGATGATGAAGTAGCTCCTTCCTCTTTTCATTAGATTTGCTCAGTTGTCCTTTTAGGGTCTCAATGAAATCTTCAGCATCTTTAAGGTTCTCTTACAGATCTCTAATTTCTGCTCTAGATAGGTCAAGATCTTCTAAGGCTACTTGAAGTTGTTGATTGATACTATCAGAATGCTTGGATGAACCCATTGAAAACACCTTCCCAGATCTTCCTCAAGCTATTAAACATCTTCTAAGGAACCTTGTTCTGATACCAATTATTGAAATTAGGGAAGACAACTGAGAGGGGGGGTGAATCTGTTGGAAATAATGCAGATAACTGAGAGGGGGGGTGAATCAGCTATCTTATAACTTTTCTATTTTTACTTTCTTTTCTTATCTTATCATTTAGTGTTGTATCAAAATAAGGCAATCATAAGAACTGAAAATAAATTAACACATAAGACAAGGATTTTTATGTGGAAACCTTGTTAAGCAAAAAACCATAGGGTGACTAACCCAAGATTGTATTCTTTGTTAAAAGAATAAGAGTACAAATTTGGCACTTGCCAATTAGGGCTCACTGCCTGAGCACACTGCTCATAAAAGGCCCACTACCTACAAGAGACTTACAATCTACAAATGCTTATAGATGATACCAAGGTGTTTGATCTAGTGACCAACATCTATACATGCAGGAATTCAATTTCGGTTAGGCACAGTATACTGATCTGGCACATTTCATTCTTCCTTTGCTCAATATTAATTTCCTGTCACATTCCAGACTTGAATTACTACCTTTGTACTTGTCTCTACTTTTTTTCGCACTTAAACATTCATATTATCACTTCAACTCTCTCACAATCTTGAATCCATCAAGTATATATATCCGCATCAAGGATTTCCCACAACTTTCTAGTCGGCAACAAGAACACTTAGGATATTTGTAAGTTATTGTTCAGTCAGCTGAATCCATGCTTGATTAGTGATGCGCATAAAAAACTTAGGCATATAAGTCATTAATCATGTCGGCCAACAATCATAATGCCACAAATTGCTTGATCAATACCTTTTGCACATCCGAATTGAAGTCTAATACTCTGTCAGTCAGTTCTTCCTCTGTCTGCTCTGCCTGACTAGAACCTAACACTCAGATGCTCATATTTTTTTCATGCTTTGTCACCAGAGGCTAAATCTCTGGAATACAATAGTCATGATACCCCTCTTGACTTGTCCAAGTCCGCAACTTACTGAGTTACACCATCTGAGAGATTCGGACTTGATTGTCAGACCTTGTTACATACTCTATTCTTGTTCACTGGACAAAAACAATCTTCAATCTGACTTCCAGTATAGGCATATTATGTACTGCAGATGTGTGGGATAGGCTTTGTTGCCATCAATGACAACACTTATGAAGCCACATAGTGTCTCTTGCCAACAATCTCCCCCTTTGCCATTGATGGCAACACTTAGTGAAAAATGGCTAAGTGTCGCAGTAACTCCCCCTTAGCTTGTGCTCTGTCTCTTGCACTAATTTACCGCAGCCCCCCCCTTTGCTGGATTCCTCATTTTTCACTACTCTTCACTCCCCTTTGACATCAATGGCAAAGGGTGGAATTCGTATACCAAAATTTTGCAAAAATTAATCTATACATGGTCGCATAAGTATATGTTATACTTACATATACTTAAGTATATCCGCAAAGGTTGTCTTCAACTGTATGTTTTCTTGTGGCCCAACTCCTCTTCATTTTGTCCAAAATGGAGATGTGTCCACTTAACAAAAACGCATATGCTTCTATCCTCTTTAAGTCTGTTGGATCACTAGTCTAGACTGTATTTTGTGCCTCTGTCAAGGCATATGCATTGCCTCTAACTTAGGGATGATTATACCTTTGAGCTCACCTATTCTATTCATTATGTTCCTTTTCTCTTTAATCAATTCTTTAATTTCATTTATTATAGCAATAGCTTGACATTCATGATTCACCAGAGAGGTAGTGAGGGGATCAAAATTCTGAGATAAACTTGACAGTTTTCCTTCTTGTTCTTTCACTTTCTTCGCAATGTCCTCTGTCACTTTGGGCCAAGTTAAACAAAAGTTGTATATATCCCCACCATCCTTAAGAGTGTTTTCAAGGCCCTTTATGCCAATGCCTAAGGTTCTTCTATCATTAGCAATTAGCCCTTGTACTTCACTAAATCTCTTTCCCAAGAACTCCTTCCGGACCTTAGCTTCTGCCGATTTCTCTACGGATTCAAAATGAGTGTTAACAGAATTGACTATTTTTTTCAGATTACCGGATGGAGAGGTAGAAGGATCCTTTTGATAGGTTTGCATAATCTTCTCCATCATCCCAGATGCAATCTCCAATAGCTCACAATCCTCCATATGTGATTTTAGAAGTTTCTCTTTTGCTTTGGCCTGAGCAAAAGATGCAACTTTCATTATCTGAACTGGAGAGAGAGAGTCAAATTTTAGTGGCCCTTGAATCAACTCAAGTTCATCCAGCTCCATTGTTTCGTTGTCCAAGAAATTATGTACTGTCTCTGTAGCGTCTCTTGCTGACTCTACTTCCTTCCTTTTGGGGGCATCCGAACTGACCTGCTTATTGACATCAATGATATTTGTTTCTTCTATCTATCCTTCCTCTTCTAGAATAGAGGAGTCTAATGCCTTAGATGGCTCTTCATCATTTTTCTTTAATCGTTCGACATCCTTGTCATAAAATCTTTCTTCTTTTTGTCCTTCCTCTTCTGAAACAGAGGAATCTAATGCCTTAGATGACTCTTCATCATTTTTCTTTAATCCTTCAAAATCCATGTTAGAAGGTTCTTCATCTGTTTCCTCTACAATGGGAAGATTAAATCTCTTCAAGGCATTCCAGAGAATTTCTTTTGTTTCATTTGCTATTTGGTCAGTTTCTCTAATCATGAGTTTATTCATCTGTGACTTGCTTCGGAAATCATCTTTACAATCCTTAAAAACCATGTCCATTTGTTTTGGAGTGATAGAGGGACATAGCTGTATCACTATCTGCTCTTGGATCTCCAAGTATTTTGACTTTGCATTCTCTTTTCTTTGCTCCAATACATCTTCTAGGCTCTTTGGAATTAATGAAATTATTTCAATGAATGCTTTGTTATAGATATTCAGATACCTTACAGTAGCTTCCTCTAGAATTCTCTTGTCAGCATCATTGTATTCATCATAGAACTCTGTCATCGGTTGTAGGTTCCCATCCACAGTAACTGCCTTGATGATATTATCAATAGAAAGAGTGGGCTTCTCAACATACTCTGCTGACTGCTGGTCCACATCAACCTTGGGGGATTTCACTTTTGCTTTCTTCAATTTTCTAATCTCTACATCTGACTCAATCTCATCACCATCCTTGAGACTCACATAGGCTCTTTTGGCCTTGGATTTCTCTCTTTTCTTTTGCAGATGAATGGGCTTCCGAATTTACAGCTTTAGAGCTCCCAGAGGCAGAACTCCTGGTAGTTCTAGTCCGAGTGGAGGCTTCTACCAGAATCTGTTCTTTCTTTGCTTCCTCTTTTTCTTTCTCAATTTTCTCTATTCTTTCTCTGTTTGTAGTAACAGCTTCTCTGGTGATGCCAAATTTCTCAGCCAGTTCTTCAACTTCTTTTCTTACCTTTCTTTTTATCTCAGGCCTTCTTAGTTCAACATGTAGTTTTATGTTTAATTCTTCAAAAGTGCCAAACCTCTCTACTTTTGGGTCCTTGGGTTGACTCAGTAAATGTTGAATATGAGTCTCCAATATGTTTCCATCAACCTCATAGCCGAATTATCCATACTATCCTTGGCTCAACTACCTCTATTAGGCACTGATCAGTATCTACCATAAAGCAGACTGTGTCTTTGTAATTCTCCACTATTGTTTTGGGAATTCTCTCTCTTTCTTGCATCATGCTCTGGAAGTTTTTGAAGTAACCCTAGAGAGTTGTCTTCTGGGTTTGAGTGTCACCAAGCTCATACAAGTAATCCCTGATCTGTATAGCAACCAGTTTGTCATTTTCTCAGATCAGACCTTTTAAGCCTGGTAACTCATTCATGAAGTAGAAAAACAAGCATAACACCAAATCACCATATTTGAAAGAGTTCTTTTAATCTTTCTTGATCTCTTGCATGTTCTCCATCAACTGATTTAATAGGAGTTCACACAGGTCATAATATGCATTCTCTCTTAGCATCTGGTATGCAATGTAGATGGCAGTACCAGATATAGAGTTTTCTCTACTTGAATGGTAAATCTTGTAACCAATCATAAGTGAGGCAAATTTGACATCCGGGTCAGTGATGTCATCAATGGTCATTGCCCTCTTATCAAATTTTGAACCGGTGGCTTCAGATACTATTTGATTCTTCACAGACTTAAGAGCAGGCAACCCACCAATGGAGTGCAAACTAGTTACAACTTTGATGACATCTTTGGTTATTTTGAAAGGCCTCACTAACCACATGAAGTTATCATGGATCCTGCTTAAGATATACTGGACCCATTCGTCCTCTCCAAAAGAAAAAAATGTATGCAATGTGCAAAATGCTTATCTTTCAGGGTCTAGAATTCTGGATTCAGATCAAAGTTCTCACTGCTTAACTGATTACGATATAGTTTCATCAATTTTAGGTCTCCAAAGTCCTCAATGTTTGCATGTATATAAACCCTAATGTCTTCTACATGGAGAACGCCATATGGGGTATGGGAAAACGCACCCAAAGGATCAATCTCAATAGATTTGTGAGGATGTTTCTTGAAAATTGGTCTTGGTCTCTCTGAAACATTTACAACCATAGGAGTAGACATTCTAATCAATGAAGATTGGAGAGATTTACAAAAGAAATACCTCTTCATGCCTTAGGGTTTGAAGCGACTACCAGAGCAGATTGCACTTGGATTTGATCTTCAACTGATTTTGAGTGTTTTGTTGGATTCCTTCTCAGAGCTCTTCTCCCTTCTTCGTGAGTACAAAGTGTTGCAAATGATGGATGAGAAACCTTTTAACCTTGCCCAAAAAACCTAATTTCCCTTTGTAATAAATGCATAGCTTAAGTCATTCGATTACCCTATATTAAGAGAGATTTTCTTGAATCACTGAGCAGATCTTAAAATCATTGTCTATGAGGGTTGACAACAAATCTTCACCTTTTTCAAACATGCCATAGGTCCGCAGATTAAAACATTTCAATTCTGGATCATACCGGATCTGTCTGTGAAATTATGCTTTACCAAATAGCTGTCGATACAGCATCTCCTCATAGCTTCCTCAAATCTGCATGCAGATTTGTCAAATTTTGACTAGATGAATTTTAAATGAATCTCCTCAAACCCTTTAAGTCATAACCTCTTATTTTGACTCAATGTGCCGAATTTAGACACTCACTAGCTGGCTGGGGGAAAAGGATCTTCTCTATAGCTCCGCCTGAGCTAGAGCTTACTTTTTAGTTTCTGGAAGGAATATCAGCACCAGATTTTGGTGCAGATTCATCCCCAATATTCATTGTACTCTTCTTTACCCAAATCTTTCTCATCTCCTTTTGAACTTCATCCACATTTAATTTACCTTTGTCTTTATCTTGTTTTTGGTTATGATCCACTAGACCTTTTCTATTTTAACTCCTGCTTTTGCAGAATCTGGCTATGTGACCAGATCCATTGCAATTGTAACACACAAAATTTCTTTGCTTATTTAAATGATATCCTCTTGATCTGCACTCATTAGCTTTATGTCCAATTCTATTGCATACAAAGCATCTACCATTGAAAGAATTGTTCATTTACATATTTCTGCATTCATGAGATTTGTGACCATACCTTTTGCAACTGAAACATTGACCAGAGAAGGATGGATTGATTTGATTCATTCTGTTTCTGCACTGGATTTCTTTGTGACCGAACTTGTTGCAATTTAAGCAATATCCATTAAAGGAAGGATATCTTTGAGCATTTGGTTGTCTTACCGGAGGTCTTCTAGGCCTGTTTCTTTGATTTCCTGATCCAAAGTTTTTCTGACCGGATCCAAAGCTTTTACCTTTCTCATATCCCAAGCCATGCTTATCATCTACCCTCTTTTGACTTTCAAGAAGAACTTCAAGTTGGGCTGAGCTTATCTTGAATTTTTCTTTGTATTCATTTGCAGATTGAAGATCTTGTTTAAGAGTGTCTATTTGGTTCTCAAGTTGTTCTTCATTATCTCTGGCTTCTTCAAGATCAGATTCAAGATGCCTAATTATTTTGTCCATTTTGTGGCAGTCCTCTATTTTCTCCCTGAGGGATTGTTTTAGATTATCTTCAATCTTTCTCTTTTCTTCAATTTCTTGGGTGAATTTCATAACCCCTGATTCCATTTCAAGCCTTATCATAATAACTTCTTTTGATAGCTTCTCACATAGCTTATTTTTCTCATTCAGATCATTATCAACATTATTAACCTCATTCTGATTTGCTAATTTTTGGAGTAGTTCCTTTCTCTTTTTCATAGAATTACTAAGTTTTTCTTTCAGCTCATTTATGAAATCATCAGCATGCTTGAGTCTTTCTCTTAAATTTTTGACTTCAGAGTGGGATTGTTCAAGATCATCTAGGGCAAACTGAAGTTGTTCTTTCATACCATATGCATCCATTGAGATTCCCAGATCTTCCTCAAGCTATTAGGCTTGTTCAGAGGAACTTAGCTCTGATACCAATTGTTGGAAACAATGTAGATAACTGAGAGGGGGGGTGAATCAGTTATCTTATAACTTTTCTATTTTTACTTTCTTTTCTTATCTTATCATTTAGTGTTGTATCAAAACAAGGAAATCATAAGAACTGAAAAGAAATTAACACATAACACAAGGATTTTTACGTGGAAACCTTGTTAAGGGAAAAACCATGGGGTGACTAACCCAAGATTGTATTCTCTGTTAAAAGAATAAGAGTACAAATTTGGTACTTGCCAATTAGGGTTCATTGCCCGAGCACACTACTCACAAAAGGCCCACTACCTACAAAAGACTTGCAGTCTACAAATGCTTACAGATGATACCAAGGTGTTTGAACTGGTGAACAACATCTATACATGTAGGAATTCAGTTCCAGTTAGGCACAGTATACTGATCTAGCACATTTCATTCTTCCTCTGCTCAATATTACTTTCCTGTCACATTTTGGGCTTGAATTACTGTCTTCGTACTTGTCTCTACTTTTGTTCGCACTTAAACATTCATATTATCACTTCAACTCTCTCACAAGCTTGAATCCATCGAGTATATATATCTGCATCAAGGATTTCCCACAACTTTCTAGTCGGCAATAAGAACACTTAGGATATTTGCAAGTTATTGTTCAGTCGGCTGAATCCATGCTTGATTAGTGATGCGCATCAAAAACTTAGGCATATAAGTCATTAATTATGTCAGCCAACAATGTATAATGCCACGAATTGCTTGATCAATACCTTTTGCACATCCGGATTGAAGTCTAATACTCTGTCAGTCAGTTCTTCCTCTATCTGCTTTGCCTGACTGGAACCCAACACTCAGATGCTCATATCTTTTTCATGCTTTGTCATCAGAGGCTAAATCTCTAGAATACAATAGTCATGATACCCCTCTTGACTTGTCCAAGTCTGCAACTTACTAAGTTACACCATCTGAGAGATCTGGACCTGATTGTCAGACCTTGTTACATACTTTGTTCTTGTTCACTAGACAAAAACAATCTTCAATCTGACTTCCAGTATAGGCATATTATGTACTGCGGATGTGTGGGATAGACTTTGTTGCCATCAATGACAACACTTATGAAGCCACAGAGTGTCTCTTGCCAACATAATCAGTTCTCACAAAACTTTTATCTTTTGATGTATCTAATCTTCTTTACCACTTAATAATAGATCAATGATATAACCATGAAAGCATAAATCAACAACACATGAGCAAAAACATAATCAACACACATAACACCAGGATTTTTATGTGGAAACCCAGTTAAGGGAAAAACCACAGTGGGGGTTAACCCACAAGATTTATTCTTTGTTAAAAGAATAGAAAATGGGAAGGCACGTGCCTTCGGGTGCACTGCCCAAAGCTCACTACTCAAAGGAGGCTCACTGCCTACAAAATTGATTACAAGAGTTCACTGAAATGTTTGAACTGAAGAATAGCATCTAACTATGCAAAATAACAGTTTTCATTAAGCTTAGTACACTGACTTTACACACTTATTTATTGTTCAGCCATGATTTGGAGCTTGGATCTCCTTCCTTCGCACTTGATACTACTATACTTTGCACTTATCCCTTTATATTCACACATTCTCATACCAAAATGCTCGAATCCATCGATCATATATATCTGCTACATGAAATTACATCAACTTTAGTCGGCCTTAAGAAAACTTGGAAATTATTTCAAGAACACTATTTTGTCAGTTAAATCCATGCACAAACATCAATGCAGAACAAAACTTATGTATCCAAGTTACCTCACATGTCGGCCAATGCCACTAGATCTCATAAATTAATCAACCAATCACTTCTCTTCATCCACACAAGGATCAAACACCTAGTCAGCCTGTTCTTCACCAGACTGAACTATCTAACGAAAACCTGATACTCAGATGCTTGTAACTTACAATCCCTTCATCACCAGAGGCTACAATCTTGGATTTAGGTATCCCTGACATCCCTTAACATTCCCTCAGATCCACAACACAATATGATTACCTATGGAGAAATACGGACTAAGATGTTGAACCCTGTCAAATGCTTTGTTCCTGTCTATTCAGACTTAGATAAATCTGCACTCTGACTTCCGGTATGATCAAATGATGTAATGTGGATGTGTAGGATAGATTCAGTTTCCATCAATGACAACACCTAGCATGCCTAGAAGTGGCTCTTGCCAACATATCTATGCGGGAGTCCTCCCTAGATGATCAACAAGATTATAATCGGAAGTGACTATAGGATTGGGTGTTGGCCCATGAAGGATAACATAACCATGATGAGTTGTGACAGCACATTCAAGATTCTTGCCCTTAATGGTAAGGGTAGAGATGTGACTTTCTTCAAAATGGCCTATAATGGAGTCATAAGAAGAAGATTTATTAACACTCTTACCTTTATCGAGATTTTGACCTTTACCATGTTGAGGGAATTGATCCTTATATACATTGAGGTCTTTGTTTGACGTATGTTGAGGAGGCTCATCAAAGGTGACTTCACCTCTGTCTATGAGGTTTTGAATCAAGTGTTTTAGTTTCATGCAAGATGAGGTTCTGTGTCCTTTTATTCTATGGAACTCACATATTCGTTATCTTTGTACCGTGTTGGTTTGAAAGCGGGTTCATCATATTTACATACATCAGGTAGCATGATGAGTTTTTTTTGTATGAGTTTCTTGAGGACAGATTCAATAGGTTCTCCCAAAGGAGTGAACTGACATCTTGTAGGATAGTCTTGTTGGTGTTGTTGGTTTCATTATTTTTGTTGTTGTGGTTGTTTTTGTTCTCTATGAGTAGATGGGGTTGGTTTTGATAGATTGAGTGGTAGTTAGAGTGTTTGGACATGTTCAAAATCCACAATTCCAACATTGACAACATTTTTGTTTCTGGACCAAAATTTAGGCTTGTCATTTGATTGTTGTTGAGGAGGGTTATCTTTTGTGTCCTCATTGGAAAAGGTGTGTCTTTGGTGTCCTCATTGTTACATAAGTCCGTCATGGAAATCTCATGTTCATTATTGTAAGAGAAATGGGTAGCAAATTTTTCTGCTAGTTCATTGAAAGTTTTAATACCCATGGGTAGGTGTGAGAACCATTCTATTGCTTGTCCTCCAAGACTATCGGGAAAGAGGCGCATAAGATATGTGTCATTATGAGGAACCTCGAGGCAAGCAATATAGAACTCTCTAAAATGGTCTTTAGGATCGTCTTTTCCTTTGTACTTGTCAAATTTAGGTATGTCAAAGTTAGGTGGAAAATGGATCATTGATAAAGATCGATCAAAGGGATATGGACAAACCTCCTCCAATGAAAAGGTTTTCTTGATGTGACCAAATGAAAGATCATCTAGTTGTTTTTGCATATCAGCAAACTTATGCTCAAAAGCTGATGGGGTTGTTGATAAAGCCAAATTTTCTTGAGTTTGGGGTGGTTGTTGTGGCCCATAAGATGTATTGGAATTCAATCCATAAGCATTAAGATTGTGTGGGTCATATGAAGTTTAGGGATTGTTTTGGGTAGGATCAATGAAGAAAGTTGGAGGTTGTTGATTTTGTAGAGGTGCTAGATATGAATGTTGAGGGGGATTTTGATATTGTTGTGGAGGGATGATGTATGCATTTTGATTTTGAGGCGGTTGATGTTGATTGACATAAGTGATGTCAGGATTCGAAGAATTTTGGGGTGGATTGGTGTGAGTAGTATTAATGTTTGAAAGTGTTGGGGTGGAATGATATGAGTAGTATTGATATTTGAAGAATGTTGGGGTGGAGTGATATGAGTATTGTTAGGATTTTGATTATATGATGTTTGGTGTGTTTGAACTTGTGACACTTGTGGCAGAGTGACATAAGCATCCATAGGTGTATAGTTGGGAGGAAAAGATGTTTGTGGTGGGGTAGCAAATGCAAGATTAGATATGGTGGTGTGGATTTGTGATGTGTGTGGAGGATTTTGGGGTTTGGTAGGTATGGATGTGTCTAAGAAGGTAAATGTTTGTTGATCTTGTTTTGCTAATTTGTCTTGTCTTGCTTGTTCGGCTTGATTAGCTACTTGATGTAGGGCCTTTTGTTGGGCATTGTAAATTTCCATGTGAGTGAGGAGAGGTTTCATTGATGTTTCTCCCATGAGATTTTGATAAAGAGGATTTACATATTCTAATGTGAAAGGATTAGACATTTTCTCTTGTGAAGATGATTTGGGAATTGGTGTAGATATGGTAGATAAGGTTTGGACAAGGTTTACTTGTAGTCTACCCATAGCATTAACAACATCTTGAAAAGGATCCTTCTCCTTAAGAGTAGATGTATCAAATTCAAAAGGTAATTTGGCTTCTTTTTGAGCAAGCAAATGGTAGTGATCTTGATTAGAGCTAATGAGTTTATCAATAGCTACCATGGTTTTGGGATCTTGCATGATTTCATCTAGATCTTGAGACCCTTCTTCTTGAGAGAATTGACCTCCTAGAAAGTTTCTCTCTTCTTGATATTGGAAGGAGATCATGAGGATGTAGCCCTAAAGTGTACTATCTAGCAGCCATCTTTGTGATATTATCTTGTTGAGGATAGATTGGGACAGTGTTGTGAGGACTGGTTTTAGTGTTTGATGATGGGTTGTTTGGGATGTGTTGATGGTATTGTTTTGGGGTGTTTTGCTTAGCCTCCATGGCTTGATGATATTGTTGTCTAGTGGTGACCATAAGATTGCTCAAATGCACTAAAACAAAGATTGGGGATTGATTGATTTTGGACTGATTTAATTAAGTTGAGTTCACTATGTTGGTGGATTTGATGTGGGTTTCTTGTTGAAGATTATAGAACTAGATCAATAGTTGAATTGGATAATTGATTGCCTATCACAGAAGTAGACTAATGACCTCAAATGAAGGCAGATAGGGTTAATGGTGTGAGACCAACTCAAGAGAAGTTCATTCTCTAAGCTAATGCAAAACCAATAACAGATACTAATTATTCTTCAAAGACCTAAGAGATGTGATCACTCTCAAATCAAAGATGAACTAGGAGATTGATGTGATCTAGAATCTATGGTGGAGACCAAATTACATAGTTAGAAAAAGCATGAGTAATGATGTAGACTTGTTTAGCGAAGATGGAGTTGATAGATAGTAATCTCAAGAGGATGAATGGTTCAAAAAGTCCAAATTTTAGCTATGATAATGGATGAAATGGTCTGATGGTTGATGGAATTAGTCCATTAGTGTTGAAGGATGCTAGCTCAGAGGTTTATTTGATAAAAAATTTGAGTTTACTGTGGTCTAGGCTTAATGGATGATGGACAGTTTAACAGAGACCAAAGGTGCTTAACTGTGGTTCAAAAGTGTTTGATTGCATACCAAAGGCGCTTGACTGTGTGCCAAAAGTGTGGAACTATATGCCAAAAGTGTCGGACTGTAGTTCAAAAGTGTTGGATTGTGGTTCAAAATCGCGTCAATTAGGTGCAGATGCGCATTTTTTGTGACAATGTGTTTTCTAGGTCAAATTTGATAGAGTTTGATTAGACTTTGATAGGATTTCTTTGACAAGAGAATAAACACAATAAACAAAGTGGTCAAGGACTAATGCAACAAATAGTGTATGTTTGAGGCTCACGAAAAATACTAAGTTTTCACGGGTATAACACAATTGAATACAAGATCAAGCACTTTTTATTCCTAAGGACAAGCTTCACTGTGATAAATCAGCCCACAATTTGGAATCTCTGTCGACTCAAGTGCTATCACACCTAAAGTGAGTGTGTACACTATTTCATCTTTGTGAGAGAGGATAGATAGGGACCTCTAGAACTGGAAGGATAACCTGATCACCCTTTCCCCGAAAAGCTACAAGTAGCTTATGCTAAGCTGACAATTTTTGTCTCATCTCAAGGGAGCCTTATGGTGAGTATCTTGGGGGAAAATCCTTCTATGCCCTTGCACTAAAAATTATCACAATGTTTGGAAGTAGATCGGGTAGTCACTAGCTATGTGGTTTTTAGTTGCTTTGGGAGACCAACACCTTGCGAGCATCCAGTAAGCTACTAAAAGCTTTTACCAACTTTACTAGGAATGCAATATACCCTACACAAATGCAAAATTTCTTTCACAAGAGTGTTATGTACAATTTCTTTCAAGTTGGCACCATATGGCAAAGGCTAACGCTAGTTAGGACTTGGCTTTAGCATCAACCTATTTGTATAGTGGTCCAAAGGAAAGATCTGCTTAGGGTCATCCCTTTTGGATGAAACGCAATCCAAAAGTAGGCCCTTCTAAAGGATAAATTGAAAGTAAAAGATAGATGAGTTTAGTTTTTTTATCACCCAAGTTTTCACAAGGGGAGAGCATATACCTATCACCTTACAATCACGTCACACACATGTTCATTTATCCAATTAGAGAAAAAAATAAGTGCAACTAACTAATCACACAAGATTGCAAATGATAGATATAGATTTCCTTTAAGAAATTTAGGTGTTTCTAAGACTTAGTGAAAAAGATTGCAAATCTTCAATGTATGTCCTGCAAAGATATGTTAGGAAACCTATTTGCTCTGTGATGAGTGATAAGATGCTAATTAGTTCCACAAAAATCAAATAGTTAGCGAAAAATAAATCAATGGAGCAAAAGCACTTCACTATGGTTAAGATGCGTGTTAGAAAATACCAGATGCGCTTGATTATGGTGCAAAAGTTCTTTGTTTCAGACCAGAAGTGCTTAAATTCGGTGCAAATGCGCTTTTATTTCAACCAAAAGTGCGTGACTATGTTGCATATGCACTTCAAAAGACCAAAAGTGCTTGAATTCGGTGTAGATGCACGTTTTTAATATAGACCTGCAAAAAACAAAGTTTTATCAAAAAAGCAAGATTGAATTATGATTTGAATGATTGTTTGATGACCCAAGATGTTAATGAATAATGAGATTTGTAGCCTGCAATCGAGAATGCACCACAAACACTGTGAAATGATAGGTTAGCTCCAAAAACAAAAATACTCCAAAATAAATCATCTTAGGAAGTATATAAGATGATTGAGAGACAAATAAATCAGTTTGTCTAACAATATATGATCAATATGATGTGCGAGGACCCTGTAAAAATTAGAAAAACACTCTAGAAAATCTGTGAGGCCTACCTTTGCCTGACCATATATTTTTGCTTACGATACATTGTGATGGATTTTATTATGGACATATTGGGGACCATTGATCCCGTACTTAGACCTTCATTACTTTATCTTATGTTATTTAGATAGATGGTTTATGCTTTGTGGATGATTAGATCTCTTGTTAGATTTTATTTGATGATATAATGTTTAGATATTATGATTTCATTGATGTTTATTAGTATGTGTATTGATGGCAAAATTGATGAATTATCTTGCATTATGAGATCTTGATTATAGTGGTGAATGAGAATGACTTGAGAGACATATATATTTGTTAGCATGTGGTTATTATTGTTGATTATATGTGATTATGCGATCATGTGTGTGATGTATGTTGTTCACTTTACTTCGACTATTTTACCATGTGCTATTAATGGGTTTGTGGAAGTGTGCAGGTTACTTTCCATACCGATGGAAAATCAGAGGTCAAACAATAACCATATGTTATACTCCTGTTCAGCCGATCTAGTCCTAAGTAGGACTAAGGTCATATGTGTTTGAGAATGTTGATTATGTTGTATTTGATTTATGACATTTTTTAAGGTTTACCCATTTTTAATTTATCTTTTGATGTGTTGTAAAAAGTGTAATGTTAGGTTTGCACAATTTTTAGTGCTAAATGTTTGAAGCCCTTTTTAAGTGATTTTATGTGTTTCTAAGTGTTTTTAATGGTCAAATATTGACCCTAGGTCATACTCCTAGGGTCTAGGATCATTCCTAACATGTTTAAACTTGATTTGGACCTTGTATGGTCACCCAAACTTGACCCTTGAGTCAAGTGACGAGTTTGGGAAGTGTGAGAGGTGGTTGGAAGGTCACCATCTCAGTTAACCTTAACCTCACCCACTTGGGTAATGTTACCCTTATTTCACATGCTTTAGAAGCTTCTTGAAGCTTCTCACATGTGTGGGACCTCTTCCCTATGCTCTCACACATGTGTGAGAGCACTTGTGGGGAAGAGTGTAGCTTAGTTGAATGAGAAGGTGACAAGTGTCACCTCCTCATTCGTAAGAAGCTTCCCTTGTGTGCTCACATCTCCCTATGCTCTCACACATGTCTGAGAGCATTTGTGGGAGAGTGTGTAGCTCTGTGGAATGGGGAGGTGACAAGTGTCACCGCCACATTCTTGTGGGGTTGTGAAGAGGGTTATGTGGATGGAGGAGAGGGTGATAAGTATCACCTTCTCATCCATTAGGGTTTGAGAGTCTTTTCTATTTATCTCTCTCATTTTGATGAGATGGGGGTTCTCTTCTTTTGGGGAAATTTTATGCTTGTGTTGGGAGAGAAGGACTTGGAGATCTTGGAAGGATTTGAGAGGACTTGTGGAAAGCTCTTCACCAACATCCTCCATCCTTGAATCTTGAGAGGTATTCCACAAGGCTTCAAGCCTTTTTACTTGCTTATTTTGCTTATGAACTATGTATGTTATGATGTTTATGTTCATGTCTATTGTTGTAGTTTTGTATTTTTGGGTTAAAGGGTTATTGGGTGAGCTCTCCATGTGAGAGAGCTCACCTTAGTCTTGGGTGAGAGAGCATGTGAACCTCCTCGGTTTTCCCTCTTTGTGATGGTATAGTTTTATGGCCAAGGGCCTTTATTTGGAGTTTTGGGGAGTTTGGTTTTATGGCATGAGTGCCTTGTTTCATGAAAAGAGAAGTATGGCAAGAGGCCAAGTGATTATTGAACATTTTGAGTTTTAAGAGTGTGGGTCTCCTTGAGTAGAGTGAGTCCACTCTCTCACCCTTCAAATCCATTTTAAAATGGGTTAGTTATGTGTGTTGGCCTTGGTTGGGTGTAAATGTGCTTGATGTGAGTGTTGCATCTTATGTGGTTTGAAACTTGGTTATTGGAAGGCCTCCTAGCTTGGGAGTGGCCTATTATTAGGCCTAGGTTGGGAGGAGAGCTTCCCATGGGTATTGTGAACCTTTGTTGTGTTTTTTAGGTGTTATGGTGACTATGGAGAAGTTGGTTTGTGAAGAAACCATGAGATTTGTGGTTCTAAGTATTAGATGTAAATGAGAAGGCATTGAGATGCCTATTCCCTCTTTAGGGCTTGTAATAAGTTTTTACTTGTATTTGGAAAGTTAAAACCCCAAGTGTTGTATTCTTACCCTTATATAAACTTTGTAATCTATTTTGAATGGTTATGGAAATAATATATATTTTGCATTTTATGTATTGAAAGAAAAATGCCTTTCTCTCTAATCTACCTCATTGTATTGTTATTTTGTTTATGGGAAGAAAATAAAGAGATGCATGTATGAGCTTTGGAAGAAATAAACTACTATGTTGTTTTCAATAGAAAAATAAAACTCTCCTTGTTTAGAATGGGTTTCCTTTGAGTAGCATTTTTAAAATATATAATCTTGCTTTTGAAGTATATTTATTTTCTTTTGCCAAGTGATGATTATATATATATATAGTTATTTCGAAAACCTTATAGTAAAGCACATTTATCGATTTATGGAAATATTTTTAAATCGCATTATAAAAAAATAGAGGCGTCATTGTTTATTTATGAGCTAGGGTTTTTTTCTTTTAAAAAAAAAGACTATGGCGGACGCAGGGCCGAAATCCCTGCGTCGCCCTCTATTTTTTTTGTGGGACGGGAGAACCCCCCCCCTTTTCATTGCCTTAAACCTGCGTGAGATACTTTGGGTCGTCGGCCCTAGAAATAGGGCTCGACCCTGCCCTCCTCACTCGCTGATAGTTAAAACACTTAGCTCTGTGTGTAATATTTAATTCGGCCCTAATATGATTTTATAGTCTAGATCTAGTTTTTTATATATACCCCGTATGTACACACACACACACACACACACACACACACACATATATATATATATATATATTTAATTCGGCCCTAATATGATTTTATAGTCTAGATCTAGTTTTTTATATATACCCCGTATGTACACACACACACACACACACACACACACACACACACACACACACACATATATATATTTAATTCGGCCCTAATATGATTTTATAGTCTAGATCTAGTTTTTTATATATACCTCGTATGTATATATATATGTGTGTGTGTGTGTGTGTGTGTGTGTGTGTGTGTGTGTGTGTGTGTGTGTACATTGGGTAATATATCAACCACTGTGTTTTATTCCTACAATTTATCTTAATGTTATTATTTTAGTTGTGCAATATATATGTGTGTGTCTGTGTCTGTCTCTGTGTCTGTGTGTGTCTGTGTCTATGTGTGCGTGTGTGTATAATTGCATATATAAATGTGAGTTATTGGTTTTAAATTTGAACCTCTGTGTATTTTTTTTAATAACAAAAAAATAAACAGAGAGCCTTTCATTAAGAAAACTTTTGGGAGTATTGTAGAAAACTTATTGTAAGTGTAAATCTTTCCTTTTTGTGCTTGGAAAAGGAAAACATAGAAATAAACTTAGCAAACAAAACCAATGTTAGAAGAGTAATAAATATTTTGCAACCTATAGATGAACAAGTTAGAAAACTTTTCACAAACAAACTAGTTGGAAAATGCTCCTTTTCGGAAGATACCTTCCACTTGAGAAGGTACCTTCCCACTTGCATCCCTTCTTGAAAACCTACACAAACAACCAATATTTCAACTTGTTAATGAGAATCAATAGGAGGCTTGAGTGCTTTTATAATACTCCTCTAGGGTTTGGTGCCCTAAGAGTTAGGGAATGATTAATTTAATTAATTTGTTTGTTTGTGGAAATCCCACTTAGGGAGTGGTGAACTTTTTGTCTTTTTGTGTGAGTGTGAGCATTTAATTCTTTTATTTAATTTAGGGTATTTTGAGTTGTGCACCCTTTTTAGAGAAAATTATATTAATCCCTAAGTTGTATAGTCTAGTTGATTTATTTTAAATAATTGGTTTGGATTTAGTTAGGCTATAATACTTCATTTATTTAAGTTAGATTATCAAAAGGGAATTTAGTGTTATGCTGGAATTTAAACTATTTTTGTAGTCATGATTAATGATTATGATTTAAAAATTGGAAAAAGGTTTTATCTAAAGTTATGAATTGGTTTTGAATTTAAATATAGTTGTATTGTTATTAACTTTAATTCAAAATGTTTGGGAGGGAAATTAGTGAAATTATGCATTTAAATTATTTAAATTTGAAAGGGGCTAAGTAGGAATTTCATTTTAATTTAATTTTTGCATCCTCCTATAGTTGATGAGGTGGCATTATGTTGTTGAAATCACTATAGGAATTATCCTATTTTATCCCATAATGCCCTGTTATGCTGCCAAAATTATTCTAGATTTATTAGAGTTCATTATTACCTTTAATCTGTTATTTTTATTCCTTCTCAATAAATGTTAGATTATTGTATAGTCAATAATTATTATTTTGTTTATTTTAATTGTTAGATCCTTAGGTCTTTAATGGGCATAAGGTTAGATTTTGTGTATATTGAAATCAACTCTCATCATTCTAGTTGACTCTAGGGTTGGAATCCGAAACAGAATCTAACCCTCTTCATGTCACTCCTAGTGACATACACCCCTTTTAGTGGCTTACGTTTTGTAGGGATGGCGAAGTGCATGTCGCCTCATCCCGTTGTGTTTGACCTTCCCCACCTTCAGGTGATGCACATGACGTTAGTTGTTGAAACAACTACGTTGTGAGCATGTGTCACCGAGCGCAAGAGGCGGTTTGTAGAGTTAGGTGGGAAAATTTTTGGTAGTTTGTGTCATGACCACATGGCAAATGTGGACATGACATGTGGTTATCGTGTCATAACCACATGGCAAATGTGGGCATGACAAAATCTAAAAACTAAAAGTGCGTTAATACTGTGCATATGTGCTGGACTGTCGACCAAAAGTGTGTCACTGTGCGCCAAAAGCGCCTGACTGTCACCCAAAGACGCATCAAAGTAGGCCAAAAGTACTTTTCTGTTGCTCAATTGCACTTTTCTGGGTTGTTTGCACTTTTCCATACTGTACTTCAAAAAATCAAATTTTCTAAAGAAAAATAAAGGTTAGTGGGTCCCACTGGGCATGCCAGAATGAGTATAGGTAAAATTGAGATTAATATAAATCAAAGAAATGATAACAAATCAATCCTATAACATCAGAAGATCCATCTAAATGATAACCAAATCAATGAATATGCAAATCAAAACAATAGAAAGTTATCACCTAGATTGTATTGATATCTTGGATTTATGTGGATTGTTCAATATGTCGTGTACCCATGGTTGCAACAAGAGGATGTAGATAAGTACTCAAAGATACGGTATGTGTTCAACAATACGATGAATGCTTAAGCATTGTAGGAATGCCAAAGCTTAAATGATCGAAGAGGATTTGTGAAGAGATGAAGGGGGTATATATAGGTTTCAATGTTGGATCAATCAACAATAGAAATATTTCAATGAAATGGATGGATGAGATAAATCAAGAGCTCATGATGAATGTGCACATGACATGTGTCATGCTTTAAAGTTATTTTTATTGAGTTAATTGCTTTTTGGCTCAAGATAGGATTTGATTTCATAAAATTAGAATGTTTTTTTCTAATTTGAGTTGGTGATAAAAACAATAAGATTAAAGTCAATTAACTCAACTTTGGATTTGTTTTTTGAAGTTTTAAAAATAAGACTGATTGTGTGCATAGAAGAAAATGATATTTTTAGAAGAATTGGAAGATAATTGAGAAATTAAATAAATAAATTTATTTAATTAATTGTGCATGGAAGAATAAGATTATTTCTGGAAGAATAATTGAAGATATTTTAAAAATAAATAAATAAATTTATTTAATTAATTGTGCATGATAGAGGAATATAAATAAAATATTTAATTTTATTTAAATTTAGAAGATACAATCAACTTAAATAAATTTAAACAATTTATTTAAATTTAGACGAATAATTAATTAATTAATTAATTAAAAATTATTTAATTGTGAATAAGAGGAAATTAAGTGATGAATTAATTAAATAATTGAATTTATTTAATTAATGATTTAAAGATTGGAAGAGGATAATATAATTAAATAATTAAAATTATTTAATTTAGAGGAATAAAGTGAATTTTAATGAAATTAATTAAATAAAGAGAATTTATTCAATTAATGTTGGAATCAAGGGATTTAGAGGAAATTGATGAAATTAATTAAATAATTAGATTATTTAATTAACATTAAATGCAGGTAATTCAAGAAGAATTGATGTATTCAAGTGATGTGATGTGAAGGGTCATTTTTAGGTGTCTACAGAATTGTTAAAGCCAAGGGGGCTAGACTCATACTGTACTCCTATTTCTATTAGTAATTTATAATCAATTCAAAAAAAAATTGATCAAATTGTGAAGCATATTTGGAAGGATTATTTAGTTTTTCCTTCTACATAGTCAAATATACTTGAGTATTCGACATGAATAGGAGAAAATCCAATGTCATTATATATATCTCTATATATAGATGGTTACAAATTAAGTAATTGTATCATTAATTCAAAGGCTATAAATAACATCATGCCACTCAAGATAATGAATGATTTGGGCTTATTATGTATATAAAAATTTGATACTTGTGGTATTCAGTTCAATCTAAGTCAATACCACTTGTTAGACTATTGAAAGATGGACAAGTTTCTCTTTCATTACACTTTGATAAAAGATTTATGGTGAATATATTGGTGTTAGATATTCTTGTAAGTTATGGTATGTTGTTGAGTTGTAGTTTTTACAAAAATCTTGGTAGAGAAATTGAATCAAACTCGTCTTCAACAATGATTCTATGAAATAGAGGGAAAACATATTGGATCATAAAGAAAAAAACATAGTTCATATTGGTAAATTCAGAAGATCTTAAGGCTACAATTTTATATGAAGAGATTGGCTCTAGCACATATATGATGATGGAAAATAAAGAAATCAAAAAATAACATTGATTTGTCTCAATAGTGAACATGAAGAACAAGGTATATAAAAGATGCAATTTGATGGGAGTTGTTCTATAGCTAATTCAAGTGTTGATTTTGTCCTTATATCTCCCAATGTACATTATACCATTTCATTTATCATCAATAATTTTATTTAACTAATAATATTACTAAGTATTAGGCATTTTTGTTGGGTCTCAATAATTCTTATGACATGAAAATTAAACTGTTAAGAGTGAAGGGAGACGTAAAGTCGATTGCAAAACAGATAAAAGAGATGTTTCAAGTGAAGAAGGATCACCTCAAGCATTACAACAATTGATTATGGGACACTATAAATATTTTTGAGGCCTTTGCAATCAAATATATCCTGTAGGGAGAAAATAGTAGGTATGATTCGCTTGTTGGAATTTTCCTTTTTTATGCTACATTCTAAATTTTGGTAAAGTGCGCTTGTAATTAAGATGATAGATTGCCTAGAAATGCTAGAAAAATTTAAAACATAGCAAGTATTTGTTGAAATAGAGTGTAACTAAACAATGAGACATGTTGATTTTTTATGCATTCCAATTCATTTACAATGATAGATCAAAATAAAAATGGAAATCAACCAAAAAATAAGTGCAAACTATAACAAGTAGATTTACGTGGAGAACCCCTTTTGGGAAACAATTCTACACCAGAAGAGACCCAAGCTTGGATTAATGAATAATGAAGTTACAATACATCAACTTATCCCTTTGAATTATGGCAACATATGATGCTCGATAACCTACAAACAATCTCATAATACTACCATCTCAAGGAACCATATATAGTAGAGATGAATAAAAGATGCCATCAGTGGTATTCCAAAATAACTGGCAAAAAGCACTCTCCTAATACTAGGAAACCAAATCCTCACGTGGAATCTCACACCTCAACAAAATTGGTCAACATACCTTGAATAGTAAGTAGCTCCTCTTGCACACCTTACATCATCATAAGAATCGTAGATTATGTCATAACAATAAAATTGACTAGGATCCATATCCTAGGTGCTTCATGGGAAGATTGACCAAATTTGTCATAAGATCCAACAATAGAAGATCCACTTACATCTTACGCATCTTGATATTTACTTGATTTCTTATATCTTCCCAAAAGTAACTCTAAATTTCATAGGAGAGAACAAATATAAATAAATAATTTGACTACCACATACAGGGGTGTCCAAGTCCACCCTCTCCATGTTCCTTGGAGACATAACAATTATTTAATGACAACGTTAATTAGAACACTTAAAACATGTCTAGGAATTTGCAAGGTGAATGACACCTAATTCCAGTAGTATTTAATGATGATCAAGACATCATTAATTTATTAGAAAAGTCAAATGATTCTAGTGGTTTATTCTTTAAAGGTAATTATTCTACATATCAAGAATCATTGACACAAGTTCCAAAAGGGAGTAATGTTGAAATTAATGTTGAGTCTGGGGTTACTAATGTTGAGTTTAGGCTTACTCATTTGAAAGGTTACAAGATCCCAAATGGTTTAGTATCTCTTAAGAATGTTTTTATAGACATACTTATATGTTAAAGATAAAATAAAATCACAATCAAGGACATTTATATAATATGAACATATTGGTATTGGTATTGTAATTGAGCCTAAAATGGTCTATTTTGAGAAAGTTTTGTTCACTTGAAGAAATACATAAATCTAAAGTATTTTTCTAATAGTAAAATGTTGTGTTTGCATGTTATTATGAAGATCTCAAAATATATACACCAAAGGATTTGTCTCATATGATTCTTTTCAAAATATAAATCAAGCCTTTTAGGAAGAAAGGGGCCATCTACATGGAAATTTAAAATATGTTGCATGCAAGAATAATATTTCTAGTTCACCATTCTAATTGGGTGTCTAACATTATTTTTGTCTATAAAAAATAAAGAGATAAGGATATGTGTGGATTTCCATAATTTGAATCAAGTTTCATTAATAGATAATTACTATCTTCCTATCATGGGCTATACTTTGTATACAATAATAGGGTCAAATATGTTGTCCCTACTTAATAGATACTCTAGATATAATTAAATTATAGTTGTAATAGAAGATTAATATAAGACAACATTTACTACTCCTTGGGGTACATTTAGATATGAGTTTATTCTATTTGGTTTTATTAATGCAAGAGCAACCTTTCAAAGAGAAATGGACATGGATTTTGATGACTGAAAACAATGAAAATTTTAGTGGCGATTTGTTGCCAATTGGGACTTTTTTGACTTTCACAATGTTTTTGATATAGTAAGCTACAAAAAAGGGTGCATGTCCCTATACAAAATTAGCCAAAAGACAAAGCAAAACAGGCCCGAACTGGCTAGAAACAATGCATCAACAGCACATTAACAACCAAAGACCATTATAGGAAATAAGACTAGTGTTCGAAGCAGACTGGCAGTACTTAAACAAAAACACTAAGCAACAAACAATGTAGTAGAAACTAAGGGGAAACATTAGCCCTATATTTAGTGAGGACGGTAAACATCTCCTCATAGTCCTCCATACAGTTTGTTCCAATGCCATGGATCTTTATCTCCAGCTCCTTACATAGTCAATAAAGAAGCAACATAATGATGCAGCACCTTAGCGGTGAAGCTCAACATTACTCTCCAATTCTTCTCCATCTCTATCATTCTAGCCTTTAGGGTAGCAACCTCTTTGGTAGTTTGCTTGCATCTATCACAGTCCTTTTCCTCCACAATTTGCACCTAAACTTTTTCCTCCTCTTATTGAGTTTGAACCTCCTCCTTCTCTGGGTGAGCCTAGTCTTCTTCTTCATCCTCAGAATAGAGGGTATTCATTTATGGAAATAAATTATTACCTTTCTCTTCATAGAAAGCCTCAGGGGTGCTAGAATCCTCCTCCCCTAACATTTCCTCTTCAAAATCAGAGTTGCTAGACACATCCACACCCTTGGGATCATTAGACTAAATTCTAGTAATGCGGTTTAACCTCCTCACCTGTGGAATTCTCCTGTTTCTCACACCACTGGTCTCCCCAATTCCTTTAATCCCCTATTTAGTAATAAGCTACATGTCCAGAAATTTTGAGTCCTCAACCACACATTGGACCCCTTCAATTTCCTGGTTTCCCTTCAGCTTTTTATGGTTCCTGCTCTCTTCCTCCTCACCAGCTCTCTTGACAGAGGGAGTAACTCATTTTTTTGAACTGTCATTTGGGATTTCTTCTTTCCCTAGGATTTTCCTTTGGATTTTAGCTGTGGATTTGGGGTTAGGGGAAGAAGCCAACGGAGTATCCACAAGTTTAACTTCTTCAACCCTAGGTAAATTGGAGGGATCATTAGGCAGGGGATGTCCACCATCTTTTGAACCGACACAAACTTCTTATTTTTTCTTAGCACTTGGGGGGTAGTTACAACATAGCCAAGTAGTTTCTTCTAACACATTAACCTTGATATCCCACAAGGGAAAATAGCTAAGTGAAAGTGATAAAGATAGAGTATTAACCCCTGGTGAAGGGCAATAATTGAGGTATTAGGATTTTTATCATGAGCCTCTCTAGTAGCACAAATAGAGATTTCAAGGGATGACAGAAGATAAAAATGGAAGTTGATCAAAGCTTTGTGCCTAAATTGATTCAATAAGGAAAAATGGTACTGAAATTAAATCCTAAAACAACCTTCTAAAGTTATATATTTCATGATGAGAAGACAAACCTAGTCCCAAGATTTGGGGAGTTTCTCCCTTTTGAATCCTCCTTGAAGCTTCACCACAGATTCTCCTTCTTTGAAAAAGGTCATCATATTGTCAGGGCCAGGGACCTTGATTTGATGATGGAGCTTCTTCCCTTTATACGACATTCTAGTTGCTTGACTAATTACCTCCTTTGTTACTTCAAAACCAATGCCACCCAGACAAACACGGTGATTTTCCAAGGAGTCAGCAAATTGACAAGAGAGCTTCTCATCATGACCATTCAACACTTCCAGAAAGGATGAAACACCACCCGCCTCATAGATATTCCACAATGTAGGGTCTTGTTTGAATTCTTCACATCATAAGGGCTATGTCCTTACCTTCTCGCCTCCCATGGCCGTTGCATTATTCTCAATAGTAGGTTATAAATTCAAATTCAAATTCAAATGCTGAGACATATAACACAACAACCCCACAACCAACTCTTCACCCTTTCTATAAATATTTAAGAAAAATGCAAGTTCTTTTCATGTGATGTTGGGTTCTTGACCCTTCCCATTTTTTCATGGCTAAGAAATGATTGCTTAGTTGGAGCTCATGTGAATTAACACCATGAAGTTCATCAAGGGATCTAGCTCGTTTCTATCTATCGACAAGTACAGGTAGTATGCCTGCTACCTTAAGTCATCATTAATATAAATCCTTTGAGCATCCCAGTAATCATTACTCATTCAACCTATATTTCCATCAGTATCAATATGACAACTTCCAATCCAGTTAGCATTAACTTGTTGACTCACACCATCCCAGTCATTACTCATAAGCTCACTCCTCATAATCAAGCAGTGAGTTTGAAATTCCTCATGCTCAATGGTCCTCCCGCCAAAACCAAAGTTCAAGTAACTTATCGCCTTAGGTTTATTAAACAAATTCCTAATAAAATTAAAGTTAAAGGAGGAAGTCTTGACCAAGGTCACCCCAAACCAATATGTCCAGAGTAAAAAAGACCAACTGTAAGCCCTTAAAAGGACATAAGTATTATTTGCACATGCCATCAGCATCTTTAGTTATAATTGTTGGATCTAGGGCATACAACTGAGAGGGGGGGGGGGTGAATCAGTTGTATAAAACTTCTTCTTCTTTCAAACACTTGATTCTTTGTTGTTAGTTAGCAGCATATCAAATAATCATCCATGGAAGCATAATACATAAACACAAGAGCAGATAAGCATCAACACATTGAACACCAAGATTTTGACGTGGAAAACCCGGTTAAGGGAAAAACCACGGGGTGATTAACCCAAGAATTATTCTCTGTTAGAAGAATAAAGAAAAATGAATGGCACATGCCAATAAGGGCTCACTGCCCGAGCACACTGCTCACAAAGAGGCCCACTGCCTACAAGGAGACACACTGTCTACAAAGTGATAAAAATCATAGTCTTGAACTGGAGAATGACATCTCTACCATGTCCGGATCAATTCCAATTAAGCCCAAAAATCTCTGGTCTGCCTTTCGCACGTTTCTTCGCTATGCCACACTCATCCACACACCACACTTTGAAATGAACTCACAAACCATTATTTATACAAGACATCGACTTAGGAACAAACATCTAAGTCGACAAACAACCATAGGAGTATCCGCAAGATGAATAACACATCCGGTCGGCCATCATAAGAACATTCGCAGGATGAACAACTCATCCGGTCGGCTAAATAGAGCAAGAACTTCATCCGGAAGAATAACTTCAATTCCGGGCTCTACCATCAATGCGGACCAACAACACAACCTAAACATGATCCAAGAACCTTCACAAGCCTGTCTGAATGTCCGGATACATCCGCACTTCCTCTACTTACTGGGATCTCTTGTCTTCCTCATCCGGAACTTCAAGAACACAGTCTGTCACCACTGTCATAATGCAAGAGGTACTTCCGGACCTCCAAATCATACACAAATCAGGATGACACATCACAAGGACATCCCAAACACTTCGTCCAATCCGCAGATTAGGATAATACAATTCCGGACCTCACCGGACCTTTTTGTGATCCTCTGTCACCTCTGGATTCTTGCCGGAACCGGTTCTATACCGACAGCCACAACTCCTTCAGATCTTCATGCGGACCTCTGAAATCTTAATTGAAGCATCTCAAGACTCATATCTACTAACCCTTTAATCCGCATCCTCCGGTTCTCATCCTATACAGTACATTTGTCTTCTTCTCATCACTGTTCTTCACTGTTCCTGACTGAGGCTAATTTTCTCAATATCCTCAGCACACAGCTCATCAAATCCTTCTTGTCAATGCAATATGAGTATGTTGACATCAATGACAACACTGGCTCACCTCATACTTGCAACAATCTCCCCCTTTGTCATTGATGGCAACATATGATGTGAAAAACCATTAAGACAAGAACTTCAACTTTTCATATGTCTTCTCTTCCTTTACTGCTCCCCCTTTGATCATCAACCACTTGTTTTTCACATGTCTTCTCTCCCCCTTTGACATCAATGGCAAAGGGCTCATACTTGCAATTCTCATACATCAGAATCATACCAGCTGCTCCCCCTTAGTTGCAGCTCCCCATTAGTCCGGATCACAAGATATGACTGTGATAGCCACCGGACTGATGCACATCAGTGCATCTTAGTTCATCACCGGAGGGGCCATGACCCCTAACTTCTCCCGGAGATATTCAAAAGAGTCTTTGGGAAGAGGTTTTGTAAAGATATCTGCAATCTGATCCTTGGAGGGAACATACTCCAATCTGACTTCTTCCTTGTTTACTTGTTCTCTCAAAAAGTGAAATTTAATAGATATGTGCTTAGTCTTAGAATGCAATACCGGATTCTTGGAGATATTAATTGCACTTGAATTATCACAGAAAATTGTGATAGGCTTCTCATATTCAACTTTGATGTCTCTTAGCATCTGCTTCATCCATAAGATTTGAGTGCAACTACCTGCTGCTGCAATGTATTCTGCTTCAGTTGTAGACAGAGATATTGCATCTTGTTTCTTGCTTAGCCAAGAAACCAATCTCTTCCCCAAAAAGAATGCTCCACCACTAGTGCTCTTCCGGTCATCCACATCTCCTGCCCAATCTGCATCTGTGTAAGCATGAAGAGAGAAGTCTGGATCTCTAGGGTACCATAGACCATACTCAACTGTTCCTTTCAAGTACCTAAAAATTCTTTTGATTGCCATAACATGAGATTCTCTAGGATCAGCCTGGAATCTTGCCACAAGACCAACAGCCTGCATTATATCTGGTCTAGTTTGAGTGAGATACAACAATCCACCAATCATTGATCTATACTTTGTCTGATCTGCCTTTGGAGAATCATCATCTTTGCTTAACTTACATCCGGTTGCCATAGGAGTGTTCATAGGCTTTGAGTCTTCCATACCAAATTTCTTTAACAATTCTTTCACATATTTGGTCTGAGAAATGAAGATCCCTTCTTTTGTTTGAGTAATTTGCAGACCCAAGAAGAAATTCATTTCACCAAGCATAGACATTTCAAACTCACTTTTCATCTGATTTGCAAAAGTTTTGCACATACTATCTCTTCCTCCAAAAATGATATCATCCACAAACACTTCAACAATCAAAATGTTTTCATGATCAATTTTGAAATATAAGTTACTGTCAGCAGTACCTTTGTTGAATCCAATCTGCACAAGATGCTTATCCAACCTTTCATACCATGCTCTTGGGGCTTGCTTCAATCCATACAAAGCTTTCTTCAACTTGCAGACCATATCATCATTATCAGACAATTGAAATCCATCCGGTTGTTCAATGTAGACTTCTTCTTCCAGATCACCATTTAGGAAGGCAGACTTGACATCCATCTGATATACCTTGAAGTCTTTGAAGGCAGCAAATGCAAGAAGTAATCTGACTGCTTCAATTCTTGCCACCGGAGCAAAAGTCTCTTCAAAGTCAATTCCTTCTATCTGAGAGTAGCCTTTGCAGACCAATCTAGCTTTGTTTCTGATTACTTCACCAGCTTCATTTAGTTTGTTCCGGAAGACCCACTTGGTTCCAATTACATTCCTGTCTCTAGGTCTGGGAACAAGATCCCAAGTATGATTTTTCTCAATTTGCATCAATTCATCTTCCATTGCTTTGGTCCAGTTTTCATCATTGCAGGCTTCATTTATTGTTTTAGGTTCAATTTTTGAAATCAGACAGCATTCATCCTGATTTTGAGCAATATTCCTTCTAGTTTGTACACCTTTGCTTCTGTCACCTATGATCTGATCTTCAGAGTGGTTCAGTCTTACATACCTTGGAATTTTGGGAGTATCCAGCACTGCTGTTTCTTGATCAGGCTCATTCAAACCTATCTCTTCTTCCTGATTTACCGGATCAGGCTAACTCTGTCTCACCGGAGAGGATTGAGTTCCTTGAACACTGTCTTGGTCATCTTCATCAAGCTCATAAAATCTTGAAGGTTTCTCAATTCCTTCATCAACTTTCACATTGGTGCTTTCTATCATCTTCCTCAATCTCTTATTGTAACACCGATATGCTTTGCTTTGAGTGGAGTAGCCCAAGAAAATTCCCTCATCACTTCTAGCATCAAACTTTCCTAGATCTTCATCTCTTTTAATATAACACTTGCTACCAAATACTCTGAAATATTTCACAGTAGGAGTGATGCCAAACCAAAGTTCATAGGGGGTCTTACCGATGTTGTTTCTGATTTGAACTCGATTTAGAGTGTAGACTGCGGTGCTGATAGCTTCTTGCCAAAACATTTGAGGAACATTTGCTTCCAACATCATTGTCCTAGCAGCTTCCTGGATGGTCCGGTTCTTTCTCTCAACTACTCCATTCTACTGTGGAGTCTTAGGAGCAGACAACTGTCTCCTTATACCCTGTTTCTCACAAAAGTCAATGAATTCACCAGATGTAAATTCACCACCTCTATCAGACCTTAGACACTTTAGTTTCAATCCGGTTTGATTCTCCACCATAGCTTTGAAGATTTTGAACTTCTCAAAAGCTTCTGATTTTTCTTTTAGAAAGGTAACCCACATCATCCAGGAATGATCATCAATTAACAACATGAAATATCTATCACCTTGCAGACTCTTGATTCTTGTCGGACCACATAGATCAGTATGTACTAATTCCAACAATCCGGTAGAAGACTGATCTTTGCTTTTGAAAGAGACTCTGCTTTGTTTACCTAACTGACATTCTTTACACACACTATTTGTAGGTTTCATCAATTTTGGAAGATCTCTCACAGCCTGAGTATTGCTTATCTTGATGATGTTATCAAAACTCACATGACACATTCTTCTATGCCATAACCAACTCTGATCAATTTGGACAAACAAACAACTTTTATTTGAACCAACCAGATGAAAGATATTACCTTTTGTCTGAGTACCAGATGCAATTTCAGTTCCGGAGCTTGTAAAGATTCTGCATTTTCCATTCTTGAACCAGAGATCATAGCCTTTGTCCACTAACTGACCAACACTGAGAAGATTGTGCTTCAATCCTTCAACATACAGTACATTACCTGTTTTGCTCTTACCATCAAAGGAAATAGTTCCCCTACCTCTGATTCTGCCAGCAGAATTGTCACCAAACTTTACCATTCCTCCTTCATATCTTTCCAAATCTAAGAACTTATTCCTGTCACCAGTCATATGGTGAGAACATCCACTGTCAATAACCCAATCATCCTTTTCTTCCACTTGAGCAGCCAAGGCTTTTTCAACAACTTTGTGATTGACAGATTCAGAGAGTATTGAATCTTCTTCCTTGATGGCTATAAACACCCACTCATTTCCGGATTTGCTTCCTAGTTCTGATTCATCATCTGTTACTCCTTCATTGTCATCTTCTTCATGAACATAATAGCAATTCTTTTGAAACCTTTGTCTGTGAGTATTAGATCTTGCAGATCTCTCCGGACATCTTGAGGCAAAATGACCAATCTTATTGCAGTTGAAACACTCAAAGGGTAGTTTTCCTTCATACTTACCGGATCCTCTTGGCAGTCTCTTTGCAATGAGGGCTTCAAGTTGAGCTGTTTCTGCTTCTTCTTCTTCCATGTCTCTTCTTGCTTGATCATACCAAGACATTTTCCTTGATGAAATTTCACCCGGATCAAATCTCTGTTTGCCTTTCACATAGGCACTGGCTTTGAAAGCAGATTCAGTCTTGGGAGGATCATCTCCAAACTCGGTCATTTCAAATGCAGCTAGTTTGCCAGCCAGTTGTTCTCTTGTGACAGTTGTGTGGGCTCTGAATTCATCAATGGCAGCAACTTTGATTTTGTAGGCAGCAGGAAGGGATCTTAGGATTTTGCAGACAATCTCATTTTCATCTAAAGTTCCACCAGCATTTCTGATTCCACATACCAGCTCATTTACTCTTGGCATAAAGGTAGTGATGTTTTCATCATCTCTCATTTTCAATCTTTCAAATTTCCCTTTCAGACTTTGCAACCTTGCACTTTTGACAAACTCATCTCCTTCATACAGAAGTTCCAGTTTAGTTAGGATCTCATATGCAGTTGGTAGGTCAATGACATTCGAGAGATCTGAGTCATTCAATGCGCTTAGAAGAGCTTCCTTGGTCCGCAGATTGTTTTCAGCTTCTGTGATTTCATTCAGAGTTGTCGGACCACCTTGTGGAGGTACATATGGTTTTGAAATCATAGCCAAGTATGCTTTTCCCATACATTCCAAGTGACACTTCATGCGACCTTTCCAGAGAGTGAAGTTGGTTCCATCGAACTTCGGACTATCCTTCTTGTATGACGACATCCTGGATCTCCTCAAGCGGTTAAGCTCCTATCAGAGGAACTTAGCTCTGATACCAATTGTTGGATCTAGGGCATACAACTGAGAGGGGGGGGTGAATCAGTTGTATAAAACTTCTTCTTCTTTCAAACACTTGATTCTTTGTTGTTAGTTAGCAGCATATCAAATAATCATCCATGGAAGCATAATACATAAACACAAGAGCAGATAAGCATCAACACATTGAACACCAAGATTTTGACGTGGAAAACCCGGTTAAGGGAAAAACCACGGGGTGATTAACCCAAGAATTATTCTCTGTTAGAAGAATAAAGAAAAATGAATGGCACATGCCAATAAGGGCTCACTGCCCGAGCACACTGCTCACAAAGAGGCCCACTGCCTACAAGGAGACACACTGTCTACAAAGTGATAAAAATCACAGTCTTGAACTGGAGAATGACATCTCTACCATGTCCGGATCAGTTCCAATTAAGCCCAAAAATCTCTGGTCTGCCTTTCGCACGTTTCTTCGCTATGCCACACTCATCCACACACCACACTTTGAAATGAACTCACAAACCGTTATTTATACAAGACATCGACTTAGGAACAAACATCTAAGTCGGAAAACAACCATAGGAGTATCCGCAAGATGAATAACACATCCGGTCAGCCATCATAAGAACATTCGCAGGATGAACAACTCATCCGGTCGGCTAAACAGAGCAAGAACTTCATCCGGAAGAATAACTTCAATTCCGGGCTCTACCATCAATGCGGACCAACAACACAACCTAAACATGATCCAAGAACCTTCACAAGCCTGTCTGAATGTCCGGATACATCCGCACTTCCTATACTTACTGGGATCTCTTGTCTTCCTCATCCGGAACTTCAAGAACACAGTCTGTCGCCACTGTCATAATGCAAGAGGTACTTCCGGACCTCCAAATCATACACAAATCAGGATGACACATCACAAGGACATCCCAAACACTCCATCCAATCCACAGATTAGGATAATACAATTCCAGACCTCACCGGACCTTTTTGTGATCCTCTGTCACCTCTAGATTCTTGCCGGAACCGGTTCTATACCGACAGCCACAACTCCTTCAGATCTTCATGCGGACCTCTGAAATCTTAACTGAAGCATCTCAAGACTCATATCTACTAACCCTTTAATCCGCATCCTCCGGTTCTCATCCTATACAGTACATTTGCCTTCTTCTCATCACTGTTCTTCACTGTTCCTGACTGAGGCTAATTTTCTCAATATCCTCAGCACACAGCTCATCAAATCCTTCTTGTCAATGCAATATGAGTATGTTGACATCAATGACAACACTAGCTCACCTCATACTTGCAACAATAATAATTTGAATTTTACCTGGGATATTCCCTAACTACCTCCAACACCTCCAAGATGTGTTGTTAATGCCTAAATTGTCCATCGCATCAATAACCTTGTTGCCCTCTTTGAAGATATAGGAAACTTTCTTCAAACCCACTCAGAAGACTTTTGAAATCACTAATAAGATCTAGCAGTTGCTATCTAAGATTGGCTTTGCCTAACACCACATCCACCATTAGTTTAGAATATCCCTCCACATGAATTTTAGTGATTCCCAAAGAGTGTGCCATCTTAACACTCCAAAATATATCAAAAGCCTCCACTTCATTATTAGTCTTGATTCTAACCCCACCAGTGAAGGAAACCATGAAATCTCCCTTCTCAGACCTAATAATTCCCCCACCACTAGCTTGACCTAGGTTTCCCTTAGTAGCCCCATCAAAGTTTAACTTACACAACCACACTTTGGAGAGTCTCCAACAAGTATTAGCCCTGGCAAGCTTTTTTTAACTATCCACCTTAGAGAGGTCTTTAGAAATACCCCAATTGTTCACAATTCCAACCTCAATGAGACTAGGGGGAACATTAGTGGAGTCCATTTTGCAAGTGGATATATCATCAAGGAGCTTAGACAAGACCTAGAAGACCTCTAGAGGGGTCCTACCAGTATCCCTAAATATTCTATTGTTTCTTTCCTTCCAGAGGCTCCACCCAAGATGAGAAGGAATTTGTTTTCAAAGCTCCTTCACCACCAGAAAGGGAAATGGGGGGGACCACTCCTTGATCAAAGAATTCAAATTATCATTGAAAATCCACATAATTCCCAATTTTTGCAAAGTCAGACACCAGATTTCCCTAGCAAAATCACAAAGAAAGAGTAGGTGAGACAAATTCCTCTTCTTGTTGACACAAAACACACCTGTTAGGGATTTGAAATCCTCTTTTTTGGAGATTGTCCAAAGTGAGAATTATTTTATGATTAGTAGACCACCAAAATAAATTGATTTTAGGGAGCAACTTATGATTCCAAATTCTATTCCAAAATCTATCTATAGTAGGGCCTATCAACAGACTGTAAGTTGTTTTGACAGTGAATATGCCTTTGCTATCTCCTTCCCAGATAAAACTATCCTCCTTCAGGAAAAAAGGAAGTCTGTAGCTATTAAGATTCCTTTGGAGCTTTGAAGCCATCTGACTCAAGTCATTATGGCCTAGACAATAGTCCAAAAGGTATTTCCAGTTCCTCTGTGATCCATTATGGAAAACAAAGTCAGAAACATAACCCATTTTGGAAACATATGCTTTCACCCAATTTTGATTCTATTTTTGTGCACATAGTTTTAAATCACCGATGAATTGATTTTTTAATATCTTAGAACAACATTAGATCATTATGTTATTTGTTGTAGTTTGGTCCCTATCACTGAGATATTATAGAGGCAAGTTTTAATCTGGGTCCAATTACATGTCATGTAAATTTTTATTTTTCAAATTTAGGCTTCAATCACTTGCTTATTTACATTAAATATGGGAAAATGTAGTGTTACCACCACTAAAATTATAGGTAATTAGGGGAAAAGGGTGACACAATCACCGATAAAATTATAGATAATTAATGGAAAAGTGTGGTGGGATCGCCAATGAATTATAATCAAGCACAAAGGGTGGTGCAATTACCAATGAAATTATAGTGAATTTACAGAAAATGTGTATTATCACCATGCAATGATAGTTATTTTTGAGAAAAAAAATTATTACTACCATTAAGTTATAGGTAGTTTATAGAAACCATGTGCCATCGCCTCAAAATTATAGGTAATTGTGCGTTAATGTGTTTAATTGCCCAAGCAAAAGTTACTATTTTTGTTGGGTAGACCTAAGATGATGAAAAACCTAGGGTGATTGTGGATTAATATTTAAGATAAAAATGCTCCATTCACTCGTTAGGCATTCAATTCACTTGTTTCCTACATTGTGAATTTGGGGTTTCTAGTCCTCTAGATTGACATTTGATCAACTTGTGGTGAGATGTCAATTGTGAGACAGGAGGGTACTTTTTCAAAAGTTGGGGAATATACATAGGTTGCAACTATGCTTTAGTCTTCCATTCCTAGTGAGTTATAGAAACATAATTGTCAATTTGTATCACATTTTGTATTGTATATTATACGATTAATATCTATAATAGTAGTTCTCATGTAAACCTACATATTTGTCATATGTCGATATTTATTGAAATGTTTTTAATATTGATAAGCTCCAAACATGGGTGCAGATCCCGATAACAAAAAGCCCCACGGGCAGCAAAATAGGCCAAAGGCCACGAGCAGCACAGAAACAGCTGACTAGCAGTAAAAGTTCATAACAGTATCAAAAAAGAAACTAAGACCAGAGCATAAAACATAAAGACTAATGCAACAGATCTTTCTAATCATCTTTAACCAACTTGATCAACTCCTCTTTGTTCTCAAACACAGCATCGACACCAGCAATATGATCATCCTGCAAAATACAAAAGGTATTGGCTGCCCTATGGAAGACCTTTAAGCAAGCAGTCACCAACACCTAAACCTTATTTTCTATGGTGGAGAGCTAGGACTTAACATCATCAAGCTCATGCACCAGCTTCCTATTAGACTCAACTTCCCTGGAACTCTCCACCTCCTTATCAAGGGTCTCCAAAATTTCAATCTCCTCTTGTTCAGTGTCATAAAATGAATTATTCATTGAGTCAAAGTGGCTTGCTCCTTCTTATTCCTGCACCGAAGTAGTCTTGACCTCCCTAATTTCCATTTCATTCTTAGGGTCATCATGATTAGAAGCAGAGGAATAATCAATTATTTTCAACACATGGGGCTTCCCACTAGCCAGCCTAGATGACCTATGAATGCTAGGTCTTCTCATAGTATTTTTCTTGCCCATAACCTTCTCCTTGAAATCAACAATGTCCACCTCTTTCTACTGCTGGGGAATATCCAAACCTTTCTTAGTCTCTGGTTCCACACTCCTCAAACCCACTTCACCTTTTTTGGCTCTCTTCTTACCACCTTTGGTAGAGCTGGGATGGTTTTGCAAGCCTTTGCATTTATTTCCTCCAGGGGGTGGGGGGCAAATTCTCATCCCACAAAGGCCCTCAGCAACTTCTTTATGGGATTGGCCATGGGACCCCTCCCACCCCCAAAAACTAACACAAGGGTCTGGCCAGAATGTTGGGCCCTAGGGGAAGAGGTGTCCAACATGAAGAGGGGGCTAGAACCCAGAACACTAGGAGAATTAGAGGGGGGTCAGCAGGGTTAGTGGGGTCAACAGCAATAAGAGACAGGGCTTTTAATTTGGAGGGGCTACCAAACTTGACACTGAGAGGGATATTATCATCTGAATCATCATTGGCATTATCTTCGACAAGGCTAGCTTTAGGGGGTTGAACAGGGAAAAGGGCCAAATGAAAATGGTAAAAGCAGAATATAAGACCTTGACGTAGGGGAACCACAACCACAGTTAGATTACGCTCATGGGTTTTCCTAGTTAGCTTAACAGAAGCTTCTAGGCTAGAAAGCAAGTAGCAAGGGAAATTTACTAGCATTTTATGTCTGAAATGGTTTAACAACACAAAATGGTAATGGTAGAAGCACCTATAGCGACCTTCGAGAGTAGAAAACTTCATAATGAGGTAACATACCCGGTCCTAGGGGTTAACCAAGCTCTCACGCTCAAATCTACCTTGCATTTTGACTTGTTTCTCACCTTCCTGATAGAAATGCTTCAGCCCCTCTGAGTCTTGGACCTTAGTTTGCTTTTTCAAACTTTTACCCTTACATTGCAGGCCTGTGGCATTGGCAATACACTCCTCTAAAACAACAAACTATAAACTGCCAACCTTCACCCTCCTATCTACATCCCATGACATAGCAAATTGGATAGACAAGTTCTCATCAAAACCATTCAAGCATTCAAGGAATGGCGTAATCCCCCCATAGGAAATTCTCCAAACCTACGAGTCTTTGATAAAATCACCACAAGATGTCCGCTCAATACACACCTTATCACCACCCATCCTTCTGAACATACTAAACCAACAATGAGGGATGCAGCAACAAAGCTTGGCAAGAAACAGGGTTTGTTCGAACAATCTGGAAATAAACTGATACTCACTAAAGTAAATGCAAGCCGCACACCCCAAATACTCGTAAATGTCCTTTGAAATCCCCAACTCATTCAGGACATAATTTTCTTCATTATACGGCTCATGTGAGCTCACCACAACTAGAACGACCAATAAGGAATGAAAAGACCTGCGAAGCCAGCAAGGTGACAGCTCACGAGGGTCGTTGTGTTGGCAACTGTCCACTTGGAACTCTAAAGTCCAGCTCAGCTAGGGTAAGTGAGTTATCATGATCATGACATCATCCTTCACACACCACCCCAAATAATGAGGAATGGCAAAAAGGTACTAACAATAGAAAAAAGAAGGGTGTATAAAGCCACGAAAACTTAGGAACCCGCCTCCTTTTGAATGCTAGTTCTAACATTCAAGGGAAGAATAGAGATGTTTCTCCAACACTTGAATGGGTAGAGATTAGTCCCAAGGTTAGCCATAAGGTCCACAACTTGATTATCTTCTCTATAGATATGGACAACTATAATACCTTCAAAACTTAAAAGCAAAGTTTTAATATCATGAATAATATCTTTAATCTACCAACTGACCCTGGCTTTGTCTTTAACAGCTTCAATAATGGGCTTAGAATCACCTTCAACCACCATTCGATTGATGCCTATTGCGAGAGCAACTTTGAGGCCCCAGAGGAGGGTCGAGGCCTCTACCACATTATTAGTGTTTTGGCCAAGCCCCCCAGCAAAATCCACCAAGAAATCACCCATGTCAAACCTTAGAACACCTCCCCCACTCACCAACCCAGGGTTACCTTTAGCAGCACCATTGAAGTTGAGTTTGGACCAACCCACTGGGGGGGACCATTTAGTGTTGGCACAAGCTCTTCTCCTAGTCTCAGCCATCCTACGAATACTTGTCGAAATGCTCCACTTCTTTATGATACTAACTTCCAAGTTGTTGGGAGGATGTTTAGTAGCTTTCAAAGTGTTGTTAAAGAGGTTATCTTGCAGGAGTTTGGCAATCATACAAAAAACTTCCTCTAGGTTTTTAGATTTTTCCTGAAAGAGCCTGTTATTCCTCTCCTTCTAAAGGCCCCAAGTCAGAATGGGAGGGATCAAGGCCCAAATTTCTTTACAAATAGGGTGGAAGAGAGGAGAGAACCAGGACCTTAAGAGAGTAGGTAGGTCCTCATTCAAGCACCAGGGGACTCCTAGATTGTTCATAGCCAGACTCCAGACCTTCCACAAAAAAATCACAGTGCAGAATGAGATGAGAGATAGTTTCTTCATCTTTAAAGCAAAGAGAACACCTATTGAGTATTTGGAATCCTCTAAGCCGAAGGTTATCTATGGTTAGGATTTAGTTTTGCACCACCAACCACCAAAAATGGTTAATTTTTGGTATAAGATTATGATTCCAAACCCTCCTCCATAGGTTATCATCATTATGAGGCATAAAGAGGTTATATGCAGATCTAACAGTAAAAATCCCAGACCTCTCCTTGGCCCACAATGTTTTATCCTTCTATGGGAAGATGGGAATTCTGCATTCTCTAAGAGAGTTGAATCTCATCCACTTTCTAAACGAGGTCAACCAGGCCCTGACCGTAGTCTAACAATAGTTTCTACCCCTCTGCTAGGAAGGATATAATCACAAGCTATTTTTCCAAAGAGAAACAACCAAATTGACCAAACCTTGGACATTCTGAAATCTATTTAACGCCCCCCCTTTATACCAGCTATCTTCCTAGAATCTTATAGTTCTACCATCTCCCAATTTCCACTTGATGCCCTGTAGAAGCACATATCTACATTTTATCACATTGTTCCAGACGATAGAACCTTTGGGGAGGCCGGGGCAATGTAAAAAGTCCTCAAGAATCAGGTTTCCTAAGTACTTGGCTTTCATGATACTACCACATTCCTTTTCACCCTTTAAAAGATTCCATCCAATTTTGGAAATAAGGGCTTTATTAAGCAGGTTGATCTTTCTTATCCCCAGGTCTCCCTGGAGCCTTGGCCTACACACCTTTTCCCAACCAACTAGAGCCAGTCTCTTTTTATTTTCCACCCCAGTCCATAGGAAGTTCCTTTGGATTCTTTCAAACTTCTCAGCTATGTACTTGGGAATTTTTTATAGGGACAAAAAGTACACAGGAATACCTTGTAGAGAGGCCTTTAGAAGTTGATACTAACCAAATTGACTTAGCAGTTTGCATTTCCACCCCGGCAATATCTTCTGAATCATTTCCAATATTGAGTTCCAATAGTCAGGAGAAACATCCTTAACTATAAAGGGGAGACCCAAATAAGTACCATGGAGCACACCACTTGAACAACCAAGGATGCCCATAATCTTCTGTTGAAGTTCCATACGAGTGTTGAAGTACACTTGGCTTTTGTCATAGTTGATGCACTGGCCATCTGAAGTAGCATAATCTTGTAAAACTTGTTTCCATTTCCTAGCCTCTAGCCTCAACCACCAAAGTAGACCTGAACAGAATAGTGTCATCCACAAATTGTTGAATAGCCATCGGGTCAGCTGTTGAACCCAGTTTAATGCCTCTAATCTCCTTGGATTTAACTAAGTTAAGGAAGCTTCTACTAAGGACTTCAGCCATAAGAATGAAGAGGTAAGGAGACAAGGGATCCCCTTGCCTTAATCCCCTTCCAACATTAAAGAAGCCCCTAGGGACGCCATTCACCAGGACAGAGAACCTAACAGAGGTGACATATTTTTATGAGCTGCAAAATTTTTCCTTAGAAGCCCATCTGCTCAAAAATTTTGAAAAGAAACTCCCATGCCACTCTATCGTAGGCTTTTGATATTTCAAGCTTAAAAGCCATTCCAGGCAATTTACTTCTTTCCATGGAGTGTATAATTTCATGAGTGGATATGGCTACAATAGTAATCTATCTACCCAGAACAAACCCCTTTTGGCTGCTACTGATAAGTCTGTCAAGGATGGGTTAAGTCTAGAGACTAGGATCTTAGAGAATATCTTATAGACAGTATTACATAGGCTGATGGGTCTAAAGTCTCCCATACACAGAGGGTCTAATTTTTTAGAAATAATTGCAATAAAGGTATGATTGAGTTGCTTCAACAGCTTTTCGGTCCTGAAAAAGTCACAAGCCGCCTCAGTGACATCTTTACCCACAATATCCCAAAACTCTTGAAAAAAAGCAAGGGGAAATCCATCTAGCCCTGAGGCCTTAAAAGCACCCATAGAGAACAGACAATAACGGACCTCCTCCTCAGTAACCAATTTACCAAGATGAGTAGTATCCTCTTCATTAAGGTAAGTAGGGATGATGTCAATAAGCTCCTAGTTGAACCTACACTCCTGGGCAGCCAGGAGGTTTTGGAAATAAGAAGCAGCAACCTATCCCACCTGAAAGTCTGACTCCACCAAGATTCCCCTATCATCCATAAGTCTGGTAATGCTATTTCTTTTCCTATGCCTCATAGTAGACTAGTGAAAGAAGGAAGTGTTCTTGTTCCCCTCATGAAGCGACTACACCCTTGATTTCTGCTTCCAGTAGATTTCCTCTTTTAAAAGCATTTATTTCCATTCCTTTCTCAAAACTTCTTCCTTAGCAGTATCCTCATAATTGTCTCCTTCCTCCATCTATTTTTGAATATCTCCCAGTTTAGTAGAGATCCTCTTTTATTATCAAAGATATTGCCAAAGGTTTGCCTATTCCACCCCTTAACCTTGTTCTTAACCATGAAAAGTTTCTGAGCTAGCTTGAACATGGGAGTACCTTGGACAACCACATTCCACCATCTAGCTAACTTGTCCCGAAACTTAGGATGCTGGGTCCACATAATTTTGAACCTAAAAGGGAATGGTCCTTTGACATCTTTATCTCTCCAAGAAAGTAGAAGGGGGTTATGGTTCGAAGTAGTTCTAGGAAGGTCTTCCAAAGTGGAAGTACTGATGAAATCCCAGCCCAAAGAGACCAAGACCCTATCCAATCTGACTTGAATCAAGTTTCTTCCTTGTCTCTAGTTAGACCACATAAATCAGTGTCCTTGAATGTCAATATCCATGAGGCCTTCTTTGTTCAAAAAATCTACCAGGTTCACCATGTTGTCAGTGTAGTCCAGAATACCACCACTTTTTTCTGAGGGGAAGAGGGGGGTGTTAAAGTCCCCAGCCAACATCCAGCAACTAGTGTTGTCCCTAGAAATTAGGGAGGATAGATGGTCCCATAAATATCTTCTAGGGCCCCTTTGGTTAGGATCATATATTGACAAGGTTCCAAGATTTACTGTTAGACTCAATTCTAACTGCAAGACAATTTTTATTCTTTTCAATAAAGCTTCCTTTGACAATATTGGTGTTCCACATAGTGACTATACCCCCAAAGGCTCTAGAGGCATCATAGATAAAGTAATTGGCATTAGGCCAAATACTCTTAGCAATGGATTGGAACCCATCACCCTTCATCTTGACTTCTTGAAGCATAAGAATGTCCACTTTGTTATCATAGATGCAGTTCTTGACAAAGAACTGTTTGTAAGGGCTATTGAGCCCCCTGATGGTCCAAGAGAGGATTCTCATTTGTTTGGGGCCTTCTTGGAACCAATCTCCAAGGTCCTCTATCTTCCCATTGCAATGTCCTTGCTAATTGCTTTTTGTATGGTTTCTTGTTGTGAGAGCCTACCCATTTTAGTATCTACCCCCACATCAATAGCCTTCTTAATATGCCCCTTGCCTTTCCTCCTTACAGTGGTCCAACCTTCAGATTCTGTGACACTTGAACTTGTCCCAGGGGTTAGAGTGAATGTTTTACTACTAGGGGAAGGGATCCCCTAGGTAGCACCATTGTTGCCTTCCATTTTGTTTGGGCTTCCTAATCTTTTGAAAACTAAAAGCCTTCCAAACCGCACGTAGTCATCTCCTCCTTCTCTTCCAGGACTTCCTTGCTAGGGATTTCCTCTTGGTGTAACTCACCCTCTTCCAGCCCACCATCTTGTGGGAGAGTGTTATTCCCCACCTTAGAGAGATCAAGGGTCTTTTGGGAGAGGCTAGTCCCAAGCTCTTCAAACTTAGGAGGGCCCAGATCCTTCGGAACCTCCAGGGTAAGGGAATTCTTTTTCCCAGCCAAATCAGCATTGTAATTACCTTTTAGAGAACTGATGATGTTCAGAAGCTCATCCTTAAAGGGGTACTCTTCCTCAGTATCAGTGGCATGAATCTCCAGTTCTTAGGGAACTTTTCTAGACTTACACTGGGAGAACAGATGTCCTTTCTTATTGCAATTTTGGCAGAAGGTGGTAGAGTTTTCATAGATAATGGGTTGGACCCATTGACCAAACTTGGATTCTATAGTAATATTGTTAGGAAGAACTTTGTCAATATCAACACTAATAAATATCCTTACAAACACTAACTTGGATTTGTTCTTGGTTGTGCTGTCAAGCGCGATGAAGTGTCCAAATGAGTTAGCTATCCATATGAAAATCTCCTCATCCCAATACTCCAATAGGAGGCCTAGGAGTCTGACCCAAATAGGAGCAGTTCTATTGAGATTGGTAGTAGCATCAAAGCTTAGCTTCCATTTGCAGAGAGAAAGGTTGTGCTTTCCATACATCCAGTGACCCCCCGCTAGGACAGAGGAAAGGTCTTCCCTAGTGGTAAATTTGAAGAGAAACATCCCTCCAAACATAGCACTCATTGTTACACTACCTTTCACCTTCCATTTGGCAGTTAACCATATCAATATTGGGTCTGAAGGAAAAAAAAAACTTTCCCACCAAGGCATTCTCCATAGCAGAAACAATCCTATCCATAGTAATGTTTGGGAACTTAATCGTCGACCCATCCACGGGGTAATTGCACAAAGATGAGTCCACTTAAGGTGGAAGTTTCAAACTTAGAAAAAAACCCAAAATTGGGTTAACTAAAACGAGATCCCGCTTTTTATGAAACGGGATCCCGTTTTGCTTCAGGATCCCGAGCCAAAAGCGGGATCCTATTTTCTAGAAATGGGATCCCGTTTTGAGTTTCATAAAAGGTTAATATTTTAACCTTTATGAAACGGGATCCTATTTCCTAAAAGGTTAATATTCCCATTTCATAAAAGATTAAAATATTAACCTTTTATGAAACAGGATCCCGTTTCTAGAACGGGATCCCATTTCATAAAATTTGAATTTCTAACCCACTTTTTGCTATGGGTTTTGGTTCAAAAAAAAGGCTTGGGAACCCAACCCTTGGCTTTGGAACTGGTTTGACCTACAAGTTGAAGGTCATATCAATGTCACAACAAAATAGTGACTTTGGGCATATGTCTGAAGGCCTTTTTTGCAGAATTTTTTGACGAAATTAAAACCCATTATAGATGAGACAATGTAGATTCCAAATATGTAATTTTTTTTACAATTGGATTATTTTTTCTATTTTTTAATTAATTTCTAATGAAACAGGTCCATAAACTTGAATTATCAGGGTTTTTTAGTATTTTAATAACTTTTTATCAAAATATTTTTTTGTAAAAAAAATTGTACGAAAACATACTTTAGACAATTCTTTTCAATTTGAAATTTTTTTTTCAAAAAATGATAAGCTTAGGTCATTTTATGCATGACGTACATGACAATTTTTTAAAACACCAAAAATGGCCAATAAAAAATTAACAAAAAAAAATTCAATAAAAAATTACAAAAAAATATGGAAAACGTGCTTCAGTGAGTTACAAATCTTTTCACAA
Organism: Cunninghamia lanceolata; assembly: GCA_027924645.1. NCBI lineage: Eukaryota > Viridiplantae > Streptophyta > Pinopsida > Cupressales > Cupressaceae > Cunninghamia > Cunninghamia lanceolata. Next base: position 253,334 of record BSBN01000063.1, read on the forward strand.
AAGGATTTAGAAAAATATGATTATTTAGATCAAAATATGGATGACGTACACATGCATGGTATAGTAAAAAAAAAAGACTTTTAAATAGTGGTTTTTAGAAACGCCTATTAAAAATTAATTTGTATCATCTGGGTATTAAAAAAATTACATATTTGGAAACTAGACTCCGAGTACTACATTTCATATTTACTGACATTTTTCAAGATTCCACCTTTAAGTGCTTCAAATTTTTAGGTCAAATGTGACAAATTCTAAAAATCAGGGAAAACACTTCCACTTTTTGGCCAAAAAATGGACTCAACTTCTTGCACACACCCCACGGATTCACAAATTTGAGGGAAAGCTCGCGGGCCTGCCAAATCCTCCCCCAAGAGGGCATTCTTCTAGGCCTTGGAACCTGACACCTTATCCTGCAACACGTGGCCAGATGAATCAAAAGCCTTGTCGAAAGTCATGTGACCAGAGAGGTCCTACAGACTGTCCTAAAACCCGGGGACAGAACCATCTCCCGAAGCAAGCCCAGGGCTACCCCAAACCAAAGGGGAGGGAATAGGAAGGACAGGGGGACCCCCCGGGTCCCCAACAGCCATGGAAAAATTCAAAATCAAGAGGAGAGGGAAAGCAGTCGTAGTTGCAGAGCATAAATTTACTTGTATAAGGTTTTTTCTAGTTTTTTTCCTATTATTCCTAGACCTATTTTCCTGTTTTTCGTATTTAAATGTTATCATTGCATAGACCTACTAGTTTTTTCCTATTATTCTATTTTTTTATGTAGAATATATCAATGGTTGTAGTCTATTGGTTAAGTAATATCCCTATTGTATTTACTTCCAAATAAATTTATGTTAATGGTTATTCTTTGGTGTCCACCATCACCTTTCTGTAGACCAAGAAAGGCACATATTTTATTTAACCTACACTATTAGATCAAATCAAATAAATTGCTCGTGGGGCTCCAAGGAGAAAACAAAGATGCACATATTAGGAGGCATCACCATTGGTGAAAAAATCTTACATGTCACTTTGGGGGCCCGTAGTCGTTTTATTTTAATATATCTATGGTATAGGCCCGCAGACTTGAATGCATTGTTGGGGTCCACTTGTATAAATTTATTAAGAGCCTGTAGTACTAAAGGCACATGTTTTATTTATCCCATATTGTAAAATCAAACTACATCAATGTTTGGTGGGGCTCAAAGGCATAAACAAAGATTATCTGAGTGGGAGGCAACACCATTGGCTTGAAAAGGTGATGTGTTAGTTGTTGGGCCCTACAATAATTTTATAATAAACTAAATGATTAAATTAATAATTATATGCCACTTGTAAGGATTTAAAAGGAGATTTAAAGGTCCACAAGTATAAATTTATTGCCTATGCATTTTAATATTTGCATGGTTAAAATCAATTGAAGATATATTTCAGAATCTGCTATAGGTGTATAGGTCATTACTACAGGTATAGTCAATGTGTGTTTCTCACATTATTAGTATTTTCTCTAAGCATATGTTTTTTATTACTATTCCACTAAATTTTGATTATTTGGGAATGAAGACTGTGTATTCCCACAATTCAAGGCACTGTTGAGGCCCACTTGAAATGATTTATTTATCTGGTCATGTATAATTGTAGTATTAAAACAAAGCCACATGTTCTATTTATTCCACACTATGGGATCAAACTACATCAATGACTCACAGGGCTCCAAGGATAAAATCAATCTATGGTTAGAGTGGGAGGAAATTTCATTGGCAATAAATGGTGACGTGGCAGATGGTGATGCCTATAATAGTTTTATTTGAATATAATGATGAAATTATTAAATCAATGCCCTGCATAACAATTAAAATATTAAAATATTGTTCATATTTTATGACCTTGCTAAAGGAATGTTGTACTCCTTGATTTTCTACATTATCTCATAAATGTCATGACTTCTTCTCTTCCATTGTAACTATTTCAATTTTCTTCATTTCATATGAGTAGTGTTTTACATTTACATAACTTGAATATTTTACAATTTTGTAAGCACTGCTTTAAATCTTTCATAACACTATTAGAGGAAGATGTCATCCTCAAATGTGGAAAATCAAAAGGAGGCTCGTCAAATAAAAACAAGGCCTCCATAATGTCCTATTTTAATAATAAATAAGGATATTATGTTATGGGTGAGGGTCCATCAAGAATAAATAACCAGGAAAATGTACTTGACATTCAGGGATTCCATTTGAATGAGCTTGACAATGAGCATGACTCAAATGAAAGCCTTGAAGGAGATAGACATGATGTGGTTCTATCTAGTAGTGAAAGCATGAATAATGAGTTCATACAGAGATAAAATGTCAATGCTACTGGTAGTGGTGACCTTGATTCTGAAAGCTTCTTGAAGAAATGTAAAGCACATTAGTGGAACATGTCAAGAATTTTTTTAGCTCAAATGGGTTTTTAAGTATCCATTTATCAAAGTTGTAGAGAATTAAGATGGAGAGGGTGTGCCAACCAATAAGTGTGAAGTTTTACCTTGAAATATTTATACTTGGAGTCGAACAACAAATCCCAATCTCCTATTTTGAACTCCTTGTTACAGATGTGATGGTTGTGCCAAATTTTTCATTATTGTTGGATGAGTTTAGTCTACTACATCACCTCAGGTCTCATTTCATCTAATTCAATTATTTTTAATATTTTATCATGCTGCATGCTAGAGTCAAATCTAGCCCCACCTCCATTCTTGTCTTAAATGTTTGAAGCTTGAATTCAATTGGAGGGATTGGGTTCTTCCCAAAAATCAACTCATAGGGAGTAAATCTTGTGGTTGACTTCCAAGTGGTGTTATAGGCCCAAATTACCTCATGTAATTTACTTCACCAATCTCTTCTACTTTTTCTACTATCTTTATGAGTATGTTTTCTAATTATCTATTTGTAACCTCTAGTTGACTATTCATCTATGGATGATAAGGTGAGAATTTCATGTGCTTTATCTGGTACTATTTTTTGAAGACTTGGATCAAAATGGACATTAATTGTGGTCTTTGGTCTAAAACAATAGGTCTAGGTGCCCCAAACCTTTATAATATCTTTTCATACAAAAAATTAGCAACATGTTCTTCTCTGGCAAACTTCAAAGCTTGGACTTTTTCCCCTTTGGTCACATAATTAGTACACACGAGGATGTATTGTTTTCAATGTGATTCTAATTCAATCAGGCTAATAAAATCCAAAACCTTTTTTCAAATGGTTCAAAAACCACTTGAAGATGGAGGGGAATCTCATTGGAAAGAGTAAGCTAACCCATTCTTTGGTACTTATCACATTGCCTTACATAATGTTTAACATCTTTATATAGAGAGTGCCAATAATATCCAACACCAAGAACTTTGTGTATTGTTCTTCAAGATGAATGGTGTCCTCTTGTTTGTTTGTCATGGAAATCTCTAAGGATGTCATAGACCTCCTTAGTCCATACACATATGCATAAACAAAGTTAGGATATTACATTTAACCATTTAAACATTGCAATGTCTTTAACAAGATTTGTATTTTGTTTAATAGTAAAGTCAAATGGAAACCACCTTCTGGTTAAATAATTATCCATGTTAGAAAATTGTGGTATCTAAATTAAGAAATTGAATAATTTATCATCTGGGAAGTTATCTTTAATAGGTTTGTGGTCTTCCTCTGCAATAAGCAATCTTGACAAGAAGTAAACAATAATGTTAGATTTTCTAGGTTTGTCAATTACTGTTACATTAAACTCTTGTAAGAGTAATAACCACCTAATGAATCTACCACTCATTATTGGTTCATTCATCAAGTATTTAATTGCTAATTGATTTGTGTACACAATTACCTTGTATCTAGTAATGTAGTGATGAAATTTGTTAATGGCATACACCACAACAAGAAACTCTATTTGAGTTGTATAATTTATTTCAATTGGTATTAAATTCTTGTTAACATAGTATATTGCATGGATTCCACCCCCTTCTTCTTTTTGTCCTAAAATTTCTCCTATAATGTCATTAGAAGCATCAATTTGTATATAGAAGGGAAATTTCCAATTAGGACTGCTCAAGACTGGAGAAAAGGTCGATTTTTATTTGATCATTTTGAAGGATGGCTGATAGTCATCAGTTTGCATGAACTCACTATCCTTTCATAGAAGAGAAAATTTAGGCACTACAATGTTGTTGAAATTTTCTATAAAATGCCTATAGTATCTTGCATGACTGAGGAAACTTCTAACATCTACTTGAGTTTTAGGGGGAGATAGTTGTGTTATGATTTCAATTTTTAGGATTCACTTTTAGACCTTTAGTAGAGATATGGTGGCCCAAGATAATGCCTTGATCAACCATTATTAGGCACTTTTCATGGCTTATAGATAACTAATGCTTCTCACAACATGTAAGGAATTTGTCTAAATTATGGATGGAGTCATTAAAAGAACTTCCATGGACAATAAAATCATCCATATACAACTCCATGCACTCATTTACTAATTCAACTAAGATGGCTAGTATAACCTATTGGAAAGTGGATGGTGTGTTACATAGCCCAAATGGAAGAACTCTATAGGAAAAGGTCCCCCAAGGGTAGGTAAATGTAGTTTTATCTTGATCTTCTAGAACCACTTGTCTTTGGTTGCACCCACTAAATCCATCAAGGAATGAAAAGTATTTTTTTAGCTAAATTATCTAAGACCTGATCGATGAATGAAAAAAGGGAAGTAGTCTCTACAAGTCTCTTCGAGTTTCCTTATTAAGCTCCCTATAATCAACATAAATTCACCATTTACCATTATTTTTAGGGATAATGATTGATGGTGAAACCCATTGGCTATATTAATAGGGTAGATGAATCCTACTTGGTGAATTTTTTTTTATTTTAGTTTTAACAATATCCTTAAGTGTTGGGTTTAGTCTTTGTTGTGGTTTCCTAATAAGTCTTATATCTCTTGTGCAAATTCAGTGAGTGCAGATATCAGGGTAGATTCCCTTCATATCCTTATACTCCCAAGAAAATGCTTTGGAGTGTGCCTATAATATTTCGTACAATTTTTTTAGTGTTAGTATGGACTGAGGCTATCAATTTGAACTCACTCATGAGTGTATTTAGTGGATAGTGATGAGGCTGCAATATGCGAAAGGTGGTGATTTATTCATAAAGGGTATCATTGGTGGGTATGTCATTAGCTTATAGGAAGTGAAAATATTTGAGAAAGGTGTGTTGGTGATTCTACGTGTGCTCTATAAGACTTTATTGGATCAAAGTTTGAGTATCATCTTGCTAATCACATGAGTCTAAGTCATCCTCTAGTTCCTCTACATGTTTTTATCATGACCATAGCTAGAAAATTAATGTTTTATGTATCATTATCCACATTTGGTTTGTCTACTTATAACTGGTTATAAAGGTTTAGTGAAGGTTTTATAGGTAGCTACATAGATATTTTCTTGATATTAATTCTATTGGAGATTATAATTTCTATTTATCTATAGTCTATAAAGGAAAAAATGATTGCTAGCCAAGGTGTACCCAAGATCAATAGGTAATTATTTTTAGGGATACATGATTGAATTTTCATAAAATCCATAAGGTATTGCTAGGACTCAATTATAATAGGGACATCTTCAACAAAACCCTTTGGAATAATAACAAACTGGTCAACCATTTGTAGGATGGTGGAAGTGGGTTGTAATTCAGTGAGAGATAATATCTTCAAAATATTAATTGACATGACATTAATGGCATCCCCTAAGTCAACCAACATGTTTGGGATTTTTATTCTACCTATAGAGACGGCAATCACAAGACTACCTAGATCACCATATTTTGGTGGAAGAATTTTTCCTAAGAGAAGGTTGGCCAATCAACCCTCTACATGAATGGTGTCAGGATACTTCTTCTTCCTTCCTGGAGTTTTGATACATAAATATTTAATGAGCTAATTTAGCGTCAAAATTCCCTTATGGCTTGCAACAAAGGAATTTCAATGTTTAGCCATATAATTTCCCGCACAAGTTCAAACTCATTAGGAGGTAGAGGCTATGAATTTGGTTTCAGATGTGAATCTATTTTTAACATCTTTGGATATGGTGCAAGCTTCAAAGAAGTTCTAGAATGAGGCACTGAAGAAACATCATAAACAATATTTATAGATGCTCTAGAGTGTGGCTCCAAAGAAGCTCCAGAAATAGGCTTTGAAGAAGCCTCAAAGTGTGGCTCTAGAGAAGCTCCAGAAACAAGCTTCAGGGAAGCTCTAGAGTGTTGCTTTGAAGAAGTATTAACAAGCTCCAAAGAGACTCTAGAGAAGCATCATATCTATTTACAGGAGGAATATTATATTTATGTTCAAGGGAGGCTTGTGCTTCTTCCTCATCAAAAATCTCAATAGTGGTTGGAGGAGAGGGTTTTAGTAGGGTCCTTCCTAAACATAGTTGGATTTTTCACAATGGATGATCGTTTGATTCCAACTATGTTTTCATGGTTCATGGTATAGACAGGATCAACCTGTTTATTATTCTTTAGGTTAGCCATAGGTTGGGTAGGAAGATGAGGTTAGATGACCTGTTCTATTTGAGGTGGATTTTGCATATTGGGAGGAGTAGTCAATAAGGTTTGATGTTGGTTATAAAATTGTCTTGGTCTTTAGGAAAGTTGATTACACTATTGATTAGAATTCCACTTCAATGAAGTGGATAGATGGGCCCACTAGTGTCAAGTTTGATGAGGCCACTAAGGATTAGGCCAAGATTGGTTGGTCCATTCCTAGGTCCCCAAGAATAAGGTCCCACTATTGTGGTATTTGTTGGGCAAACCATGGTTTAGTAATCTAGTTTGTAGGTGAGTGCTACGAAACTTGATTTTGGTGTTGCTTATAGGAAACATTACAACCCTACCTCTATCCTACATAATTAAGATCCTCTTCAGTTTCAAGACTCTTCTTTGTGTATTTTTAGTGTATGAATAAGGTCACATTGTATGGTAGGGAGGTTATTTTTACAAATGTGGCAAACATTTGTTTTGTCTCATAAGGGTTGTTTGTTATAATTGTTACCAAATTGTGCTTTGCAGCCCAATTAGGATAGGCTGCAATAGCAGTTGTTTTGTTACTTTGAAGAAGCAGGGAGGTTCAAAGAAAGGGGTAAGAAAAAACTCAAGTTCATAAGCCATCCTAGAATATCTACTGTTCTGATGGAGGACTATTTCAATGATCATGTTACCAAGATCATGAAGCAGCTCAAATAGAGCTGCTACATGAGCCAGATAAGATGAAGAGTGCCCTAATAAGGCAAGAGGTATTCAGAGACTGACAGGTGAAATTAAGCTAAACTAAGTCATTGCAGATCATGCTTTAGTTGTGCTCATTACAGTTCATTCATTGTAGTTTGATATAGTTCAGAAAGGTACATATAGCATTTTTAAGATTATTCATGATTATAAACACATATAATGTGCAATAAATGCTTAGTTTATGTTATGCAATTGATTTACAAAAGGGAGAAATTATACACAAGTCATTGCATGAAATAACTATTTATATTCAAACGAAGTGTGTATATGATCCCACACAAACCGTGGGAGTAATTGTATGTGATACAATGCATAATAACAAGTACATCTGAAGTAAAGGAAATCATATAAAATAAAGGTGGGACCCTTCATTGCCTGAGTGAATGATGAATCACATTGTCTGCATCAGCATCTCCAGTTGTCCTAGTGATCACTCCAAGTGAACTTGTAGGAGGAAATGAACATGGATGTTAGAGCTCAGGGTTTCCATCTCTACTTCTATATGTAATAAATCAAAGTGTACTTGTTATCTTACATCTAATCCATAAAATGAAGGAGATAAACAAATATCAGATGCAGATAAGATAATCATAAGATGAAGCAAGAAAGAGAAAATCAGATCAGAAAATCAAAAGGAGAGGCTTCAGCCTCTATTTTTTATCTAACTGGTTTGTTCAATGTGCAGATACAGTTACACAAAGACCATTCATCAAAAGACTCTTGTTTGCAAAGAAAAATCAAATATTCTTAAAGGAACAACAAACAAGGAGCCTCCATGCATGAGAACAGTAATAAGGAGATAGCAACAATAAGGAAACAATATTATAAAGCCTGTCAAAGAAGCATTCATGTCTACAAGGTGCAACTGTCAAGCTACAAATGATGGTCATACTGTAAGTACATTATACATGACAGTCAAAAGACCTATCAAAGGGCAGTCACTATCTATGCCAAGGAATAACCACATCAAGAGTATCCCAACATTATATCAGAAGCAACCAATACAATCATAGAAGTCTATGGAACAGCCATGAATAAAGGACAGTTAAAAGCCATCAAGAACAGTCGTGCTTAGACCATAGAAGGAGCATTCTAGACCATAGAAGGAGCAGTATTATACAAAGAACAATAGTTATCGTTCAGATCAAAAGACTAGTCCTCATGGAGTAGCAGTCATAGAAGTATGTTACAAAGCATTAAAGATTAGTCTATCCATGGAATACCATGAAGGAAAGGCTGTATGAAGTTTGCAGTATAGACTATAGCACTATGATACCATACAACTTAAATAGATCACACAGGTTTTAGGTATCTTGAAAGTATGTCTATGTAGTGAAAACCTCATAATGACTCAGATGGAGTTTTGAAAGATCCTATCTCACACGCACGCAAGACAATAACAAGATGAAGAAGATTGTTTTGATAGAAAATAGCAACAATGTGTAAGATGACTGTTAAGACAGTGAGCAGATGAGGTTGTGTAAGGAGGCAGTCTACATGCATGAAGAGAATTAGAGAGAAGAGCACCTAACGACAGTGATGGAGGAAAAGGTTTTTCAATGCTAGATCCTTTGGAGAGAAATCAATAGTTAGACGCAAATATTTCATACAAAGGAGATCACACAATGCAAAAGGAGCAATAATGAGGAGATAGACTTGGCACTGAGACAATTTAGGATGGCAAGGCTAATATAAGTAGCAAGCTTCTACAGGTCTACACTATTCATAGAAGTTTGCACTATTTAAATAGGTTAATGGAGCACTAAATCACTTGCCACAAGATGATAGTCCACAGGAGATAGTCACAAGAGCAAGATAGAGAAAACTTGTGATAGAGATCAGAGCAAAAGGGGGGTTCTAATGAGCTATCTTAGTCCTAAATCTGCATAGTAGAGAGGAAAATAGAGGACTGCCATAATCAAACCAAGCTATCATCCTGCAAGCAAAATGCAACATGAAGAGTGGACTGTAAATAACAAATTGATATCTTAAACAAGTAAAAACAAGGAGCTAAACTTAAGGAACTTGAAATTTTGGAGGAGCATATGTTTGAGGCAGATAATTATGTTGAAGACAAGAGGCCAATTTCAATTCTTTAAGATGACTATGCATTTGGAGATACAACTCCAAGATTTAAGAAAGACATTTTAATTTGCAAAAATAAATGGCAAATAGATGTTGAACATGATTCTATAGAGTATTGGAAGGAGCGAGCCAAAAGATTGAAAAAATTACTTGATGAAAGCCTTCAAACAAAGAACAAACTTCAAAAGAAACTACAAGAAAACCTAAGAATTTTGGCAAAGCAAACTTCACCAGTAGAAGAATTGTCTCAGATTTTAAGAAGAGAAGACAACTTTTTGCATTTCATTCTGCAGAATGCACCAGTTGTCATTAGCCATCAAGACAAGGAGTTGTGCTATCATTTTATCTACAATCATTTTCCAAGCCCCCACGAAGAGGATATTATAGGGAGAACTGATGTTGAGATATTTTATGGTGCTGGCATAAAAGAATATCAAGATTTTAAGGTAGAAGATTTTATGGGATAAAGACTTTATTAATCTATGTAGATCTCATTTTCAGCAAAACTGGAGAGATGATTGGAGTCAATTATATGGGAATGGATATTACTGGACATGTTGCAAAGAGAAAGAAGTTGGCAAAGCTTTGAGAGGAAATAGCAGTGCGAAATGCTATGGAGATCAAACTCAACAAAATTATACATATAACTAAGGAATCCATGAGGGCAAAACAAATGTTAGCAACCATGTCTCATGAGATACATTCACCATTAACTGGTGTTGTTGGCATGGCTGAAATACTTGCAACTACCAAATTAGATCTAGAATAGAGGCAGTTGCTAGATGTCATGATATCCTATGGGGATTTGGTTTTTCAACTTATAAATGACATTCTTGACCCATCCAAAGTTGAATCAGGAGCTATGAAGTTGGAAGCTACAAATTTCAGGCCGAGAGAACTTGTAAGACATGTATTATAGACTGTTGCAGCATCTTTACAAAAGGAGCTTTACTAGTTGAAAAGGAACTTCACTGAGAGAAGAAACCCATGGCAAACAAAGGTTCTGTAAGATAGAGTTCTCCCAAGTTCACAAAGAGTAGAATCAACAAGAAAACTAAACATTTTTCCATTGTTTTGTTCTCCATAAAGGTCATACATAGCAAGAAAGAAGAGCGGAGTAGAACAAGCAAGGCTTTATGTTTTAGACACAAAAGCCATAATAAAATATAGTTTCATGAAAAGAAATAGTAAACCTTTTATTTGCTCTCCTTCTCAGAAAAAGAAAAAAAAGACATGAAATCTAGATGAGACTCTCGTCATTTACAAAGAAGCAAGAGTATACATTGTCTTTTCTCAGTCAGCAGATATATAAAGGATGGTTGTTTAGTTTTTCTTCTTATATAAAAGACACTGCAGTGTGCATAATGAAAGAAGCTTACCAGGTGCAGTTAAAAGAAACAGTAGTGAAGCCCTCCAAATGACCTTCACAGGGGCTGTAACATATTTTCCAAATCCTCATGGTGGTGGTGCTCTCCCAACAAGAATCTCAAAAGATGAAAGAAGGAAATGATTTTAGGGTTTCTCAAAGTTTGTTTTGATTATGATCATGCCCTAGCCCAAATGAAGGAAGCCTTTTTTGACTTTTTTTTAAAGATGATCATAAAAAAAAACAAATGAAGCCATGGGCAATGACTTTTAAGTCATAATGCCTAAGGAGAATGCACAAGGGTCATGGAAGTTATAAGGAGTTTATGTTTTTTTAACCTTTTGAATTATAAATAACTTTGAAACCAAAGGTGAAAAGATGATCATTAGAAGGAGTTATGATGTTTCTTTTTTGACTTGGTTATATGACTTAGGCAAATCTGAGTATGGGGTATATGCTTTTATGAGTCAAAGGCAGAGTTTGCTATTATTTTTGCATGGAGAGGATGAAGGAGGTTATTTTTGCCTTAAGGGCTATTGTAAATGTGTAAACCCCTTTTCCTTTGCATGAATAGAAGGCAAAGAATATTGTATTTAAACAAATATTAAAGGTAATATCCTACAAATTACCTTAATATTTGTTCTACAAAACCAAGAAGATAATTGTAAAACACTTATTAAAGTAAATCATATTGATTATCTTTAATATTTGTTCAAATGGTTTATATTTATTCTCAAATCATGCAAAGAAGAGAGTTTGGAGTTGAACTGAGGTTGGAAAATCATGCACAAGGCGATTGTGGTTCTATCTTCGCCTTGGAGTCAAACAGGCCTATTTTTGCCAGTTTTTTGGTCAAGGACCTTGGGAGGAGTTCTAATCTATTTTTGCTCATCTTGGAGCAGTTTTGGGGCCTAAATTTTAGGCTTTTCTTTTGTGCTTGCCCAACAACTTGGAGTTGTTTTTTTAGACTCATTCATGCATCTTTTTTAGTACATTTGAGCTAGAGTTGACTTCCCTTTACCATTTTGGGACAGATCTTTGTATTATAGGGAAAAAAGCTCATGCTTTTTTTATTAGTTCTTGCTTTTTCCCTTGCCTTTAAACATTGCAGAGAGAGATTCAGACTTGTAACTCGGCCATTTTTTACAGTTTTATGTAGTAACAACAATTTATTTCAGCAATTCATTGTTATTTTGTAGAGTATTCATTCTATTATCCATACAATCAGGTGTTCCTCTATTTAGATTCAGGTTATAGATTGTGTAAGTCATTTCATGCCTTTCTGTGAAAAATTTGTGGTAAATTTGATCAGTTTGAGTTGTAAGAATAGATGTATTGGGAAGTGATTGTGAATCAGATTGCAAATTAGAGTTAAAACATTGGTGCATCACCCCCTTTAGGATAGATTTCAGTTCAATTCAATTTATTTCAGCATTCTTCTATCTCTTTTCTACAAAAGTACATAGATCCAAAGGGGAATTTAAAGGGAGCCAACTCTTTAGGAGGTTCATTCTCATAACAGACAAACCCACAGTCTGAGAATGTTCCCATGTTGCACAAGATTGCCAATCTTGTAAAGGCTTAGCATTCAGGGCGCAATCCTTCGTGACAACAATAATATCTAGTGTAATAAATGGATAGAGGTTTCGTGTTTGTTTCTTATCTTCTATCCCATCTATCATTGAGTTCAACTAAACTAGAATATTAATTTCCTCCATCAAATACCCTATCTCATTCTATCCCTTTGCATGTTATAATTTCCTAATTCCACCTCTTGTTTGGGAAATGTTCCTACAGAGTTCAAAGATGTCAGAGAGACCAAGTTTTGTCACATCACCCTTTCCCATCAATTTGAGGGTTTGGCATCATTCCTCCTCTAGACCCCTTAGGAAGATCTTCAAAGTCTAGGGCTTCATAAAAGTGGAATAATAATGTTAAAAGTTGGAAAGTTTTGTTTCAAACTATTGGAAAAAAATGGCTCTTGATAGAAGGAAAGTTGAAAATGATCTCCAAGAAAATTTATGTAAGAATGAAAAGCTTCTATAGGAGGATCCTACTAATATCTCATTGTCTGATACTCTAGTTGAAAAAAAAACATAAAATGAAATCTATTCAAACATATAAAGATCAGGATTTGAAGATTAGAGCCAAAATTAATTGGTTGAAGAAGGGGGATAAGGGGACAAATTTTTTATTCAACTACACCAAGAATAAGAATATAAGGGAGAAAATTGGTTCCATCTGGATAGAAAATGATCATATCACTGACATGAATCAAATTAAAGAGGAATCCAAAATCTTCTACATGAAACTATTCACTACTAAAGACAATGATAAAAGTCGTAAAGAAGCTCAAGAAATATGGAGAAGATTAATTCCTAAAAAGATTTCAATGCAGGATACTTCCATTTTAGGTACGGGCATTAGTGTTGAGGAGATTAAAAAATCTATAAAATCCTTTAATAATGACAAATCTCTTGGACATGATGGGTTTCCAGCTGAGTTCTATAAGCAAAATTGTGATTGGATTGCAGAGGATTTATGGTTTGTATACAAAGAAGCAATTAAGGAAGGCTCATTGGGGAGTGATATAAACAAGGGTGTCATCAAGTTGCTTCCAAAATAAGTTGATAGAGGTTTAATTAAGAATTGGAGACCAATTTATCTTCTCAATGTCTCCTACAAAATGTTGGCTAAGATTTTAGCTTTGAGACTAATTGACATTCTTCCTAAGTTTATTAGTACCACTCAAACTAGTTTTATTAAAGGAAGATACATATTATAGAATCTGATTACAAGCTAAGAAGCCATGCATTGGGCAAATGTGACTAAACAAAATGTAGGTATTCTTCTATTGGACTTTGAAAAAGCATATGACAGGCTTGAATGGTCCTTTATCATAATGACTCTTGAAGCTTTTAGTTTCCCTAAGAAATGGTGTGATATGTTCAAGGTTCTATTCAAGGATGATGCTACCTAGATTGATGTGAATGGATATCTTACTGATCCTTTCATGCTACAGAGGTCTATTAGGCAAGGATGTCCCCTAGCCCTTGCATTATTTGTGATTGTTTTTGATGCTTTGCATTACCTCCTTAGGTCTTCAATTAATGGGAACAAAATCAAAGGGTTAATGCTTCATAATAAGGAGGAATTGATAAACTTACAATTTGTTGATGACACAACAATTTTTGTGGATATCAAGAGGAAATAAATGTTGAAAATTTGATGAGTAAATTAGATATTTTTTGTAAAGCATCAAGAGCTAAGATCTATGTGAGTAAATCCCATATTCTAAGTTGGTCTGACTCCTTTCCATCTTGGTTCAGAATAAATGACATTTAGTGGTGTGGGCCCAACATGCACATTAGATATTTGGGCATACCTTTCTCAGTTTATCCCTCTTTGAAGAATATGTGGGAGTTGGTGCATGGTAAGATTGATAAAAATCTGTTGAAGTGGAATAAATAGTACATGTCCCTAGCAAGGAGATTGTAGATTTTCCAAAAGATGTTATCTTCTTATAGTATATATTACTCTTCTGTATGTCTTTTTAATAACTTCCATATTAATGAAATTCAAAAAAGCATTAGAAAGTTCCTGTGGTCATATGGGAGAGGTAACAGGAAAAGAGTTGTTGTGAAGTGGGATTGGTGTTGTATGAGAAAGGAGGTAGGTGGAATAGGATTGAAGGATTTAAGAATTTAGGGGATTGCTCTTGCTATCAAGTGGATTGTTAAATCTCTAGAGGAAAATCAACCCTGGAAGATTTTGATCAGAAATAATATCAGTCAGGTTGTGCCTAAGAAGGTCAAGCAATGGATTGGTCTCCATAAGCATGATATTTTATTTGGTAAAAATTTTGTCTCCCCCAGTGGTTCTAATGTCTTCAAAAGACTTTGTGAAGACATGGGAAATTATTAGAGATTTCATGGAAGAATGTCCTTCCTGGAATCAATCTGGTAAAAAAGTTAGGGGCTATGGGTCTCTTTAGTGGAACTTGATGTGGGGGATAATCCTTTAGCTCTTATCCAAGCATGCTCTACTAAGAACTCGTACCATAAAGGAATAAATACCTTCTGTGATATTTTGAAGGATGGTAGGTTAGTGGATTGACAGTCTCTATGTAGAACCTTTGAGTTGCCCCTCTCACAACATAGAACTTATTCTATGATTGAAAAAGCATGTGAAGACTTGTCTTTCCCTATTGAGTTCAACATTGAACTTGATGTTCGAGATAATCACATATGGTGTGATGGCATTTGCCCTTTCTAATACTACGTATAAGGTCTATAGTCTCTTAACTTGCTCTCGGTTTATTACCAACCATGTCAATAATTGTGGGAACTTGAAATTGGATAACAAACAGTGATAAAAAATTCTTTAAGTCATGTTGGTCAAATATATTAGAACCTAATAAAGATTGCTTTAGATGGTTGATTTGCTTAAAAAAATTGTTGTTGGTTCAAACTATTATTTTGATGATCCTATCAAGAAATTATGTGGGTTTTGCAAGAAATTGAAACTATTGAACACCTTTTTTTAAATGTAACTTTTCTAAAGATGTTTGGTTTATCTTCTTATCATGTCTTGGGGTGGGATAGAAGAAGCTCTATCTCTTGGTAGGAAAATTTGTTTGCATATGTTGATGGTTTGAGTAATTGTTTTAACCTTTTTTGGTTGGTTTTGACCACTGAAATTTTATGGATTATTTGGAAATTTAGAAATAAATACAACTTTTAGGGCATAAGGAGACACCTTACGAAGTCTTCAAGAAGACTCACCCTCCATTTGGTTCCTGTGCAGGTTAAGATGACCCTTGGGGTCTCAAAAGAGAAATTTCTTGAGCTAATGGATGAAGGGAAGACAATGTTGAAGAGATCTGAAATCATTACTGCTAGTTTTTGGCCACATGATGCAAGGAAGGTGGACTCTCTTTTCTTCAAGAATTATATGAAATTTCAAGAGAAATACAACAAAAAGATGACCCTTGATCAAATGTTTGAAGAGCAGAGAAGGGAAGAGGCTAAAATTCTATTTGATGTTGCATTGGAAATTGTTAGGGATAATGATACTATATCTGATATCACTCCTCCTATTGGTGCATTTGGGGATCTAGACAAGTACAGTGGGAGAAAGAACAAATGATCACTCATGACTCTATACTAGCTTAGTTGTACTCAATTTTTTGACTCATGATGGACTACTTACTACTATTGTTGTATATTTCCTAGAACATATGCTATTGTCATTTTGTATTTGTGCCTTAGTGGTACTGGAAGACTGATACAACTCTACTTGTTAGTTTTTGCATGGATACTTCATCCTATTTGTTGTTGTTTCCTTGTTTGGGACTTGAACACGTATTATAACCTGCACTTTTTAGTAATATATATTCAATTCAAAAAGGAGAATAAGAGGAAAAAGGTGCATTTTGAATCAAAGTTAGAGTAACAAAATGCATCTAAAGATGAATAGCTAAGAGGACATGATGATTTGGAAGAAGATGAGGCAAGTACATCTAGCACAAACTATAAAGAAGAATAGGGTGTATATGCAACAATAAATTCTTAATTAGTAACTCTAAGAAGGTCCACAAGATAACAAAGATCACTTTATAGGTACAGTCCATTAGATTTTTGTTGTGTTTTCAATCTAACTTGTACTCATGGTGAACCAAGTTATGTAGAAGAAGCTCTCAATTCCAAAGAAAAGAAGTCTTGGAAGAATGTCATGGATGAGGAGATGTTGGCATTGAAGTAGTGCAAGACTTGGGACTTGGTAGATTTTCCTAAGAATAATAAACCCATTGACTGCAAGTGGGTGTTCAAGAAGAAATTTAGAGTAGATGGATCACTTGAGTGGTACAAGGTGTAGTTGGTGGAAAAGGGATATTCCTAGGTAGAGGAAACTAACTTTGGTGAGATCTTTTCTATGTTAGCTAGGTTGAGTTCCATTAGGATGTTGTTATCCATATTTACGACATGATCTTGAGATAGAACAAATGGATGTCAATACAACATTCTTTCATGGAGACTTAGAAGAAGAAATATACATGGAACAACCTAAAGGCTTCAAGGTGAAAGGTAAAGATAAATTGGTTTGTTGGTTTGTATGGGTTAAAGTAGTCCCCACATATGTGAAACCAAAATTTTGACTCATATGTGCTAGAATTAGGTTTTTCTAGAAGTTATGTTGATCATTGTGTGTGTTTCAAGCAAGTAAATAATCATATTGTGATTATTGTTTTATATGTTGATGATATGTTAATCATTGAAGATAATAAGATATTAATTCAGAAACTTAAAGCTCAATTGTGTAGTAAGTTTGACATGAAGAACTTTGGTGTTGATAGATGCATACTTGGTATGGAAATATAAAGGGATAAGACCAACAAGAAACTATGGACAAACCATAAGAAGTATCTTGAAACTGTTGTGAAGAGGTTTATAATGTAGGACAATAAATTGGTAAGTGCAACCCTAATAGTTGTCATAAAATTGAGTTTGGAACAATGTCCTAAATCTATGGATGATTTAGAGGACATGAGGAATGTTACATATGTTAGTGTGGTAGGAGGTCTCATGTAAGTGATGGTAGGAGGTTCTAAGTAGGTTCATAGCAAAGTTGGCTAAGGACCATTAGACATAGGTGAAGAGAGTGTTTAGGCACTTGAAAGGAACTCTAAATTATTGTTTAACTTATCATGGTATTAATTATGTGGTAAAGTGTTGAGCATATATGGATTTGTAGATTCTAATTGGGCTAGAGATCTATATAATCATAGGCCAATAGGTGTTTATGCTTTTATTTTGTTTGGTGGAGTAGTGAGGTTGATGATCAATTGATAGTAGACAATTGCACTATCCACAACTAAAGCAAAATGTATGGCCACAACACATGGTTGTAAGGAATCGGTGTGCTTAAAGAGGTTAAGTGACAATATTGGTTTTAAGAGGCATACAATAGTGAAATGTGATTCACAAAATGTAATGTCTAGCATGAAATCCTATTTACCATGCTAAAACCAAGCATATTGATGTACAATATCATTTTGTGAGGGAACTAGTTGAAAGCAGAAAGTTCAAATGGAGAAGATTGACACTTAGGTAAATCCTATTTATTCTTTGACAAAACTTGTAAGTGCTACCAAGTTCATGTTGTGTAGGGATGGGATGGGCTTATCACTTTCTTAGTCACGGTGTTAACTTCTTGAATTGTCTACCACATTCTCTCCTATGATTCTTTACAAGCATGAGTTCCTACCATGTACTCAGGTTCAGTAGTGGATAAAGTGACCACAGGTTGCCGCTTACTCATCCAACTAATAGCACCACCAAACATAGTGAACACATAAGCATTGGTGGATCTCCTATTGTCAATGTCACCTGCCCAATCTAAATCCACAAATCCACAAGTACAAAGTGAATGCTAAGGTCCTGTAGGATAACCATGATAACATAAGGAATACTCAAGAGTACCTCGTAAATATCTGAACACTCTCTTCACTACATCCCAATATACCCATCCAGGATTAGCCATAAATCGACTAAGGACTTCCACTTATTGGGCAATGTCTCGTCTAGTACAAACCATCGCATACATCAAACTACCTACTACACTAGCATAAGGAACTCTGCTCATATCCTCTATCTCAGAAGGAGACTTTGGACAATCTGCAATAGATAACTTTATCCCCATTGTAATAGGAACAGTCAAAGGTCTGCAATCCACCATGCCGAATCTCTCCAACACAGTGTTAACCTACTTACTCTGGTCTAACTGAAGTTTTCTATTTGCTCTATCTCTTCTAATATCCATGCCCATAATGTACTAAGTTGCCCCTAGATTTTTCATCTCAAACTATGCTGACAACTGAGACTTTAAATCAGAAATCAAACTTTTACCGTTCCCAATGAGTAACATATCATCGACATACAATGCAATAATGAGAATGCGATCATTGTCAAACTTGTAATAAATGCAATGATCTGATTTTGATCTCAAAAATACAATACTCAACACAAAGGCATCAAACTTCTGGTACCACATCCTAGGAGATTTTTTCAAACCATACAATTCTAGGCTCATCAGTGTTAGAAATCAAAGCAAAAATACAACTGGAATCATGCAATGAATAACCAAACCTATCATGTTGTCGCCTTATCCGCGTGGACCTCCTCAAAGACTGAGGTTGAGGTTCTTCATCTTCTTCTAAACTTTCCAAGCTACTAGAGCTCTCCTCATTATTAGGTCCAATAGATGTTTTTGGTTCAACTCTCTCAGAGGTGGAAGGAAGTTGAACCATATTCTCTTTATTCTCTTCTTTATCCAACTACAAGACAACAGAAGAAGGATTGAGCTCTCTGAAGATCACACTTTTGTTGTACAAAACTCTCTCAACTGTTGGATCCTAAAGCTTGTACCCTTTCAGATTATTGCCATAACTGATGAAGATACACTTCACAGCCTTGTTCTCCAATTTAGACCTCTTCTCATTAGGTACATGTGCATATGCCTCACAACCAAATACTTGAATGTGTCTCAATAAAGGCTTTTTACCAGACCACACCTCCATAGGTGTCTTATCAATGAGCGCTGATGTAGGAGACCTGTTAACTAGGTAACAAGTGGTAGCAACATCTTTAGCCCAAAACTTTTGTTCAAGGCTAGCTCCACATAGCATACTCATTTCCCTCTCCATCAACGTTCTATTCATCTTCTCTGTAAATCTATTCTACTGAGGGGTATACAGAGTTGTATTGTGCCTCTCAATCCCCTGTTCTTTACAAAACTTGTCAAAATCTATTAAACAAAACTCACCACCGTTGTCAGTTTTCAAACACTTAATCTTTCTATCCTTCTGACTCTCTACAAGATCTTTGAACTCTTTGAATCTACTAAAGACTTCAGATTTTCTTCTAACAAAATACACACATGTCCTTCTACTGTAATCATCAATGAATGAAACAAAGTAAATAGATTTCAAAATTGAAGGAACATTAACAGGACCAAACACATCAGAATGAATCAAGTCCAACACCTTAGAAGATTTGTGATAATTGGAATAAAACTTAACATGGTTTTGTTTTCCATAAATGCAATGTTCACAGAAATCAAACTCAAGATTACAATCATTCATACCCTCAACAAGATTTTTATTTTTCAGGGTCCTCAAACCCTTTTCACCAATGTGACCAAGCCTTTGGTTCCATAACATTGTCTTCTCATTTGGAAGTTTCATCTCCATAGAATAAGCACCCTTAGGTACCCAGAAAGCACAACCATCAGAAGTAGAGGCAACAGTCCTCTTTGTTGCTGGTTCCAATGGTGAGGATGAAGACTCTGAAGCTCTCTTCTTTGAAACAGAGGCACTATTGCACTAAACTGTGCATGCATCAAGATGAAAAAGAGTGTCAATCCGAACACCCTTAGCCAACACCATAGATCCTCTAGTCATCTTGCATCCTCCATTCGAGAAAACAACTTGCACACCCACATCATTCAACTTACTTAGAGAAAGAGGGTTATGTGTTAAACCAAGGATATATAGAACACCATTGATTCCCTTCACTCGTCCATTAGGGAATCAAATCAAGACTCTTCCACAGCCAACAATCTTTAGGTGAGAATCATCACCCAAGTACACCTTTCCACCATCGTATTCTTCATACTTCAAAAACCAACCTCGATGCGAGGTCATGTGAAAAGATGCACCAAAGTCAATAAGTCACACATCCTCAGATGCATGTGTTGGCAAGGCAGCAACAAATGCTTCTCCTTCATCTTGAGAGGACTTGCCAGAATCCAAATCATAGTTCTTCTTCTTTTTCTTTTTTCTCCTTGCACTCCTTGCGGAAGTGACCAGGTTTTCCATAGTTCCAACATAGAGCCTTGGACTTTCCAGGAAACTTAGATCTCCCATAGGATTTGGATCTTCCTTTTTCTTCCTTTTTCTTCCTTCTTCTTATCCTTTTTCTTTCCCTTCTCTTTAGATCTACCACGAACCGCAAGAGCCTCCTTAGCTAATTCAAAAAACTTTCTCCACATCTCATCAGACAACAATGAAGAAACCACTTCATCCATCTTGAAGGTGTTAGTGGTACTCCCAATGGCCACAACAAGGTGGTCCCACAAATTTGGTAAGGAACACAGTAATGCCATATATCGATCCTCCTCCTCCATCTTCACACCAACAGAGGTCAACTGGGCAACAATCATATTGAATGTATTCAAGTGATCAGTGACAGATCCTCCATCTTCCATCCTTAGATAATATAATTTCTTTCACAGGAATAACTTGTTCACTAGGGATTTAGCCTGATAAACATCTCCAAGTTTCTTCCAAAGATCTTTTGCAGTTTTCTCTTGATGGATATTCAGGAGTATTGAATCAGTCAAATACAGTCTTATCAAACCCTTAGCCTTTCGATCTTTGATATCCCAGTCTACTTGCTCAACATTGCTATTGGTTTTGTAACAAATATGGCATCCCATAAACCCCAATCTACAAGCATGTCCTCTATTTTGAGTTTCCACAACTCAAAATTACTGTCATTAAACTTCTCTATCTCAAACCTCCCAAATGTGCTCGCCATCTCTTTCCTACAACAAAGATTTCAAAATCCTCTGCACAAGCTCCCACTCAAACAAAGATAAGCTCAAAAAACCCTCTACCCAACAACTAGAACCAAAGTTGATCAGGCTTTGATACCAACCGAAAGGAAGCAAGGTATGCAGAAACACTTCCTACACTGATCTACTGAGGAAAGATTTATGCAAATTTTAACTTTTATAGTTATAGATTAAGATGCACATTAAAAAAAAGATAATAACATCATTTAAATGCAAAACTCACAACACAAGATATACGTGGGGAAAACCCTTTCAAGTAAAAAAACCCCGCACTCCAAAGCCGCCCTATATATTATTCAAGAATCAAGAAGATTACAATATACTTGCAGAGCAAGCTTTCATAGGAGTATAACCAACCAGAGATCCAGGAGGTAACTCAACATCTAAATGACTCTTACACACAACCTCCATCTTAAGCTTCTGATATATAGGAGATACAATATAGTAAACCATCAACGGTAATTACAAAACCATGAGCCAAAACCACTCAAAAATGGCACCCAAATTATCTCCAATCAAAGATGCCTTGTGATGTGCCAAATCACACACCAACACATGTAACTCTCCCCTTTACAACTCTTTTAAGTTTCCAACACATTTTTACATTTCCCAAAAATAGGAGGTCGAACTTCCGGAGACCATAACTTTTGATTTGGGTGTCCGATTGATGAATTGTTTAATGTGTCAAAAATCTCGTGATGAGATCTATCTTGCTATAACCTAATTCATCGGTTATGACAAATTTTGGGATGTTTAGAGACCTCAAAGTTTCTCAAAATTGAGTTTAAAACTTTTTTCGACAGTTTTAAAAAATAGAAACTTTAATATCTCGCGATCCAGGTATGATCTTGAGTTAAAACTCGCCCGAGATGTTTACTTAATAGTTCCGCACCTTTTGGGAAAAATTTTGGGTCAATTCAAGGTCAAATGTAGAGTTACTAAAAATAGTAAGTCTCGCCATTTTTAGCCCTTTTGGAAACTTTGAAAGTTCTAGACCATTCTTCAAGATAAAGGGTATTTGAAAAGACCAAAACTAGGAAGAATAGTAACCTTTTGAAGTTGCAAGGTTCAGACACTTTTCCTAACAAAATATCAAGTGGGAAAATGTTGGGAATTGGGTGAAATTCACCTACAAAGAGTTCTAGTAGGAAGAGTTTGTCTACAAAATGCAATGTGGTAAGATGTAATGAGTTTCAAATGTTATGGTACAACATGCATGTTGTTTTACATGTGGTGGGGTTGTGACAACAACTGCAAGTCATTTGGAGAAGAAATCACAACTACATATGGAAAATATTTTTTTGAAAGTATGAATAGAAATGCAATAGAAATTACACTAGAGTTGAAGTTCACATGCAACACAATTTTAGAGAAGGATGATATTCTAGAAGATGACACAATGTACTAAAAATAGTTAGAAGTAATACAATGAATATGTCTGCTAATGCAAGTGTGAAGCTGGTAGTAGTGGCTATACAAGAAAACATGAACTTATTAATAGTGTTTAAGTGTGTAACTATTGATTCATAGTGTGCAATAGTGGCTACATATACAAGGTGATTAACCATGCACAGAGACATCATTTTTGTGATATGTGTAGTATGTTGATGTCATAATATGGTTGGAATATAGTTGTTTGACTCTTGGTATTACATGAGTTTGTTAGATCATTAGAATTCTCATGTATGTCTATATGTATCATCTCATGTGAAGATGTCAAGGTTGGATGGTTGAATAGACTAAAAGGTTAGCATTAGATTGAACATTGTTGGTGTGAGACATTAGAGCAATTTTAGAATAGTATGTTGTAGAATGAGACTCTGTAAAAAGGACTTGTTGTATTGAATCCCTAATTCTAAATAATATAACTATGAAAACCTTTTGGTGGTAGTTTTTCTCCTACAAGGGTTTACCACATGAATCTTTAAGTCTTGTGTATGCATAATTTACTTCTGTGAAAATTGTTAGATAGATTTTATAAATATTGTTGACTATTGTCAATTCATATAATCTTAAGTTTCTCTATCCTAGTCTATCAATCATTTGTAATAGAAGTGTAAATCCCTAACACTAGAAAGTCCAAGGCTAAGTGTTGGAAGTACGACAAGACCAAGCACTCTAGAAGAGACTACAAGGAGAAAAAGAAGAAAAAGAATGATTCTGATAGATCTTCATAGGAGGAAGGTGGAGATGCATTTACCACAACCTTAGCAACCCATGCATTTGAAGGTGTGGATTTGATAGTCTTTGTAGCTTCTTTCCATATGACCTACCGTTAGAGGTGGTTTTTAAAGTATGAAGAATATGATGGAGGGAAAGTGTATCTTTTTTATTATTCTCATTTAAGCATTATTAACTATGGTAGAGTCTTTATCAAATTCTATGATGGACAAGTGAAGGGTATCAATGGTGTTTTGCATATCCCAGGTTTGCTATAAAATGTATAATTAGTTAGAAAACTTAGTGATGTTAGTGTGTAGGTTATTTCCCTAATTGAGGGTGTAAGATGATGTGATGAGCTATGGTTCTCACTAAGGGTGTTCATGTGGTCACTCTATTTTAGGTGGATGCATGCACTATTTAGTGCAATATTTCTTTTATTCCTATAGCCTAAAGAGATATGTAAAATCTTCACCTTCACCATTAGAACCAACAAAGAAAGAGGAGTGTTGTATCTACTTTTGATGGTCATGCTTTATGGGTACCTAAGTGAGATATTATTTTTGAGAGCAAGTTACCTACAAAGAAAATAGTGCTATGGCATTATAAAATGTGCTATATATGTGAGAAGGGTCTAGGGACCCTAAAAAATAAAAAATCTTGTTAAGGGGTTGAATGATTATACTCTTGAATTTGATTTACATGAACATTGGTAAAGTAAAATTGCATTAAGTTTAATTCTAGTACTCACAAATCTTCTAAGGTGTTGGATGTGATTTATTTAGATGTATTTGGCCTTGTTAACGTTCCTTCGATTTCCTAGTCTTTGTATTAAGTATCTTTTTTAGATTATGACATGGGTGTATTTTCTTAAGAGTAGATATGAGGTTTAAGGCTCTTTTGAGAAATTATATTGGTAGGAAGATTAAGGTTTTGAGAAATGACAATGGTGGTGAGTTTTGTTCCACATATTTTGATAGATTCTATGAGCATAGAATTAAGAGACATAAGAAAAATCCATATACCCCTCAGTAGAATGGAGTTGTAGAAAGAATGGGCATTATGTTGATGTAGAGGGCTATGAGTATGCTTAGAAGATAATTTTTGGGTAGAAGTGGTTGTTATGGATTGTTACCTTATTAATAGGTCTCCTATATTAGCTCTTGTTGATGAGACCCCTATGGAGGCATGGATAGGCGAAACACCCTTATTACAACATCTTTACATTTTTGGTTGTCAAGCATATGCACATGTGTCTTGGGAGAAGTGGACAAAGTTGAAGAACAAGTGTAACATACCAATTCTCAATATCCAAATTAACCAACTTAATTACCATTAAGAACAACGTCATGATTAACATAATCATATTAAGCAAAGTAACAATCTATATCATAAGCAAATCAATATGCATATCTTTTTTGGATATTTCAAACTAAAATTTACAACAATTCCAAAGATAACATACTAGTGAATTCCTTTCACTATACATTTACAATGTTTTGCTCATAGCATCAATGATAAGTTTACACATAATGTTTGACTATCAAGTCATATAAAAGAATGTACTGTATCTAGAAATTTGACATCTATCTTCATAAGTCTCAGCTTGTCTTCTACTTGGGAAGGAGAGCATCACTCGAGTGCTTTTCCTCCAACCACAAACCGGCGATCCCCTACACAACTTCATTCTTGGAAGCGGCCCTACCCTTCACGAAGGTTATAGATCTAAGGAACCATTAGGTTTGCCATTTCAGTATCTAGTGTTGTGTTCTTCATAATACTTCATGGTCATACAACTATAGATCCACTCTAACTATGGATGACACTATTGGAAGTATTATGCCATTTGGAACATAGTGAACCGACTAATGCATGCAAAGACGGATGCATTACTTTGGCCAAAGATTTATATACATATACGTTTCACAATGAATGTAGTCAATTGTTCACCCACCTCGACTCAACTTAGAAGTTGTCTCATCCCACAGTGTTCATAGTTTCACCCCTCTAGGTCATAGTAAGGATAGGTTCAAATCACACTTAGTCCATCTACTTGGACTTTTGACTCCACTTTTGGGAGTGCATTCATTATATGTCTTGTTGCCTATGCAACAGGGAATCTGTGACTCCACGTCACTCTATTCCTGTTCTTTCGTTTAAAAGTTTTCATGTTCACGGGTTCAGTATTTATGACCATCCCCGGTGTAAGTTTCTATGCTTACCTTGTTCAGGGTTTTCATCAAATTCCCATCAACTATATCACATACCATTATAGTCAACAGTACTAGTAAGTTGATGATATTAGAAAGACCTTTAGTCAAGAGTTTAAAAAGGGTTCTTGATACCCTAGGCTTCATCCACGAAGCATTACCAAAAGAAAGAAATAATATCCATAATACTTTTAAACAAATGAGTCATCATACTCGTTATCATTTTATTTCTTATATGGAAGATAAATATCAGTCGAGGGTTTACTCCCTTGATAATCAGGGTTTGGCATACACTTAACGCAGCCTATGTAATGTTATAAAAATACCAACTGGTTATTCTCCATCAAAAATAAAGAGTTAGATCATTATTTCTAACACAGGTTATACTGAAGATAAAATATCTTCTATCATGAACAATTAAACTTATCATTCTTCACATTACACATGTCTTGACAATCTTAGTGCCTTTGGAACAGTCGAAGGTAATGGTTTTTAAGACAGACCTTTCATTTTATTTGTGCAAGGCTCTCGACCTGCTCTATCAACATTATTCTTTACTCATTAAGACAACCATTATCTTTCAATAGTACTCCAGTCTAGAGACATAATAGTCTCAAATAAGGATAAGAAGACATCAAAGGATATACTAAATGTTTAACATCCTCAGCCATATTGGCATTCGAGGAGCTCATGCATGCTATAGCAACATATTTTACATTCGGCCTCAAGGCCTCGACTGGGTTGTTTAACTATAACAAATGCTTTCAAAGAAACAAACTCAATGCTCTCAAACATACGGCCTTGAAGGCCTCTTCATGATTATTCAGACCACACAATGGCTATCATAAAGATAACACAGTCATTGATGTTTCGACATAAAGATTACAATAGTGATATCTATATTTATATCACATAGTTTGGATCACATGATGGTGTCTCATAATCATACCTATGTATGAAATGTATTTCAGTCAAGTTACAACCTACTAGAGATGATATCTATTGTGGTTGATAATAACTCTATCCTGCGAGCTCACAATCTCCAAACCTGCTACTCCTGTAGCCTTTATTTTTCGCTATCCACTAAGAACAGTAATGACAACAATCATCCAAAAACAAAAATACTATCATTATTTTTCCCTTTGTATGCATTATCCCGCACGCCACACCAAAACTGTGACCTTTCCATAAGAAAGTGGGTAAAAATAGTTGTACCAACCTCTGCCACCTTGTAGGTTTGAAGACTCCATAAGGTCCATATCTCCCATTTGGGAGTAAGCTGTGATTATTATGATAAGCTTCACCTCGGTCTCTACTCTCTCCACTCATCGTGGATAGTGGTTCGGCTGACTACAAAAGACATATAATTTATTATAGGAAGGTGCTCAACCATTATAAGGATAATAGATAATTATATCAAACATAGAATCCTTTACATCTAAATGATGTTATAGGATTATCAAAATACTCCAAGGTATCATTAAATTATAATATCATCATTAGGGTGGCATCAATAATATGCGACTATGGGGTCGAGTCTCACTCCCCCTCTTTGCCATATTAGGCCATAGATTAAAATATTTAAACGATAATCACAAAATCTAATAAAGAAATAAATAAGTAAACAAAGGAAAACTCAATAACCAAACAAGGTTACTTATCGACTAAATTAACATTCTGAGAACATTATCTAGTCGAATTGACGTAGCTGACATTGAGAGATCTTAAATCATCTTGCTAATATTGGTCGAATTGAAATTAACTTAACAAGGAAAAGACATAAACTCACCCTATCTTGCATGGGTTCACAAAAGTTTAACTTCGATACTCAGATGGCAATCTGACCTTTTCCCAACATCTATCTCCTTCTCCCAGGTGATACTCTCCTTCCATACTTGAAGGAAGATTTTGTTCCTGATTACACTCACAATCATATAACCATGATTAGTGTATCATCTTTAATTCATAAAAAATTATGATAAAATAATCTTATCAGCATGTAATCTCATGTCTAATCTAAACATCAATCAATATCCATATAATCAAAGATTCTACTTAATATTTTCCACAAACATCAAATCATTAATCTATGAGTAATTATCCTGTTTACCACATAAAAGTAGGATTAAGCTAAATCAAAAGTTGGGAATGTAACATATCTCCCCCCATAAGAATCATCGTCCCTGATGATTTAATGTCTCCAAAGATCAAACCAATATAAAAAAATAAAATGTGTTTACTCATCATAGTAAAAAGTTTTAAAAGAGATGGGGAAATCTTTGATAAATATCCTCATAGTTCTCCCATGTGGCATTCTCTTCTGAATATTGGTCCCACTGGACCTTGCATTAAGTTATCTCTTTATTATGTAAGTGTAGCTTACGTGTTTCGAGCACCTTGATGGGCTCAATCACTACCACCCCTGGGTCCTTCACCTGAATGACATTCTAATCAAGAATAGAAATATGATTATCTCCTAAAATAAACTTTTTCAAATAGAAAACATGGAAAACATTATGCATCATGGCAAGAGTTGGTGGTAGACCAATCCTGTATGCAACTGGGTTGACCTCTTCGACAACTTTGGAGGGACCCACATATCTAGGAGCTAATTTGGACGTCTTTCCAAACTTAATAGAGCTCTTTTGGGGTTTGACCCTTAGGACTTTTTCTCCCCCTGATAAATGCCTTGCGATGTGTTTAGCATCCGCATAACTTTTTTGCCTATCATTGGCTTCCGCTAGCCTTTTCTTAATTAGATGGACTTGCTTTTCCATTTCTGACAACATTTTTGGACCAAGGCTAACCCTATCTTCTAGTTTATCCTAGCTTATAGGGGTTCAACACTTTCTTCCGTATAATGCTTCAAATGGAGCCATCTTAATTACAGAATGATAGGAATTATTATAGGCAAATTCCATAAGAGAAAGGTTTTCTTCCCATTTGTATTGTTGATCCATGTAATACATTCTCAACAAATCTTCCAGCACTTGGTTTACCCTTTCAATTTGGCCATCCATCTCAGGATGATAAGCAAAGCTCATATTCAACTAGGTTCCAAGTGAGCAAAATAAGGTTTTCTGAAACCTTGATGTCATACGGGCATCCCTATCTGAGATAATCTTCTCAGGAATACCATGCAATCTAAATATATCCTGCACAAATTTGCGGGCTATGACGAGTACCCCATCTATCAAATTCCCAGGTATAAAATGTGCTACTTTGGTGAGTCTATCCACCACAACCAGAATAGCATTGCACCTATTCCTTGACATAGGAAGACCTTGCACAAAATCCATGCTAATGATTTTCCATTTCCATTCCAGAATTTCATGAGGGTATAATAGTCCTACCGGGTGATGGTGTTCTGCCTTCACCCTCTTGCATTCTAG
Source organism: Cunninghamia lanceolata (assembly GCA_027924645.1). Taxonomy (NCBI): domain Eukaryota; kingdom Viridiplantae; phylum Streptophyta; class Pinopsida; order Cupressales; family Cupressaceae; genus Cunninghamia; species Cunninghamia lanceolata. Next base: position 282,480 of record BSBN01000063.1, read on the forward strand.
ACATTTAGCTACAAACTTTGCAGCATCCCTCTTCATTCCTTTCCAGAAATATAAGGGCTTCACATCAAACAGTAACTTTATTACTCCAAGATGTCCTGAATAAGGTGCATAATGAACCTCTTTCCACACAATATTCCTTAACTCCTCAGAGTTTGGAACATACATCCTTCCTTTATACCTCAATAACCCATCTAGTTCAAGGTAAAATCCATCATATTTTAGATTTTGGGGATTCTCCAAAAGGGCCTGTTTTACCTGCTTGTAAAACTCATCTCCTTTAGGCTTTTGCAATACCTGATTCTTAAAATCAAAGTATATGGAGATCATTGAGGAGATATGTCTTCTCCTACTTAAGGCATCTGCCACTCAGTTTTCCTTGCCTTGAATGTATTTAATCTCAAAATCATAATCTGAGATTAACTCCAACTACCTTCTTTGGAAAGCATTTAGATGTGGTTGAGTGAACAGATATTTAAGCCCTTGGTGGTCTATTTTTAGTTCAAAAGGCTTCCCAAGCAAGTAACATCTCCACACTCGCAGTGCATGAATTACTGCTGCCAATTCCAAAGCATGAGGGGCATGGATTTGTTCATAAGTTTTTAGTTTCTTGGATTCATATGCAATAACCTATCCATCCTGGACAAGTACACCACCTAAGCCTTCCCCTAAGGCATTGGTAATGACTACAAAATGACCTTCCAGGTCAGGCACCTTCAAGATAGGTGTTGTAGTCAACTTTTCCTTTAGTTGGTCAAATGCCTCCTAGCACTTGTCCGACCAATCAAATCTTTTGCCTTTTCTCTGTAAAGAAGTAATAGAATAAGCAATTTTATAAAAGTTTTTCACAAATTTTCTATAATAACCAGCTAGGCCCATGAAACTTCAGACCTCATGTACATTTCTTGGTGTTGGCCATTCCAATATGACTTTAATCTTGGCTAAGTCCACAGCTATTCCCTTAGTTGAAATTATATGACCCAAATACTGCACTTCCTTTTGAAAGAAAGTACACTTAGAGAGCTTGCCATAAAATTTATGATCTCTTAACCTTTGAAGGACAATCCTTAAATGTTGTAAGTGTTCTTTCTCACTCTTAGAGTAGATTAGGATATCATCAAGAAAAACAAGGACAAACTTGTCCAAGCAGTCTCTGAACACATTGTTCATTAAGTTCATATATGTTGCAGGTGCATTTGCTAATCCAAAGGGCAAGATAGTGAATTTGTAATGCCCATACCTTGTTCTGAAGGCTATTTTATGAATATCCTCATCTTTTAACTGCAATTGATGGCACCCAGATTAAAGATTGATCTTAGAAAACATAGTTGATCCTCTCATTTGATCAAAAAGATCATCAATGTGGGGCAATGAGTACTTGTTCTTTATTGTTGCTTTATTTATCATGCAATAATCTATACATAACCGCAATGTACCATCTTTCTTTTTCACAAAAATTAATGGTGCTCCCTAGGGTGATACACTGGGTCTTATCAATCCTTTATCAAGCAATACCTATAATTGAGCTTTTAACTCTATTAACTTAGTTCTGGTCATTCTATATGGAGCTTTAGATATAGGTTCCGATCCTGGAATTATATCTATAGAGAAATCAAAATCTCTTTTAGGAGGCAATCCCGGTAGCTCATTCGGAAACACATCCTCAAAATCTCTAAGAAAAGGGAATCTATTCATATCTGATCTTTCCTAATCTATGGACTCCCTCTTCTCAACTCCTTGGAGTTTTTGGGATTCATAAAACATCAAATCATCATGGAAATTAGTTCCCTTAAGGTCATTTCTCCTCCATTTTAACAACAAAAAGCTGACATCCCTTCCTTTGGGCTCTTTTCATCTGTAGGGTAGAAATTTGTCTTAGTTTGACCTCTCTATGGTTTCCTTGATGAAAAACTTTATTCCCAAGGTCATCTAGACATTCTATTCATTTGGCATAGCAATCCACCTTAGCCCGATGTCTCCATAACTAATTTATCCCAAGGATAACATCATATGATCCTAATGGGGCTACATAAAGGTTCACTTTAGTGGAAAAACTTGGAAGTTCAACCTTAGCCTCAAAAAAGTATTGCTCTACCTAAGCTTTGGTCTAATTTGCATATTCAACTAACCAAGTATTTTCCATGTATCCAACTTTTCTAGAAATTTTACTTAAAACTTTTGGGGAAACAAAACATTCTGTTGCACCAGTATCTATCAAAACTGAAATTAGAAAACCAGATAAAATACCTATAGTTTCAATGGGAGTGATTTGATATTCAGCTTGCCTATTACCCAGGGTTGCATGTATGCGTTGTTGGAATGCTGCCTGCTAACAAGATAAAGGATTTCCTCGTGGGTGAGTTCCTTGCATCTTGTTAGGACACTAGTTGGCATAATGATCACCACCACATTTATAACACAGTCCCATGGGTCCTCTCCTTTCATGAGGCTTTCCAGAATTATCTCCATTTTTCATGGAGTTATTATTGCCTTTATTTCCCCCCTTGGATTCATTTTTCTTATTCTTGGACCCTTTATCATTTTTCTATGAAAAGTCCTACTTTTTACCCCTTTTTCTTAAAAGGTTGGGAGGATTGGGACCAATTATACCTTCTTCAATTCCTTTCCCTATAAGCAGACATAGATTTCAATTTTTGTTCCTATTTAATAGCTTTTTCATAAACCCGGTCAATTGAAGTGGGACCATGCACATCAACTTCACCCCCAATCTGGGTGTTCAATCCTATAATAAACTTTCAGATGCGAAACCTTCCATCTTGTTGATATTGCAAAACATACTTGAGTAGGCGAGTGAACTTTTCCCAATACTCATTCACAGTTAAATCACCATATCTCAAATTTTGAAAATCTATAAGCTTTTGATCATAATACAGCTGAGGCAACCATCTTTGTCTAAACAATTCCACAAACCTTTCCCAGGTTAGACTTATGGATCTCAAGCCTAACTCCATTTTCTTATTCATCCACCAAGTGGATGCTTCACCTGCCAACTGGTATGCTCCCCATACCACTTTGGTGATTTCAGAATAGTTTCTTATCTCAAAGTATTTCTCCATTTCGATAAGCCATGCCTCCATGGCATCTTCGCTTACCATCCCATCAAACTTGGGAGGGGTAACCTTTTTCATATCTCGGGATAATTCCAAAGCCAAATGGATTCTTCTATCCTCTTCATGTCTTGCCTTAGATTTATTCTCTCCGCGTTCAATTTGGGTGGTGTCCTCATGATGTGCCTTGTCATCACCCCCGTGATAGGCTTCCTGCCTGGGTCCAGCTGACCCCTGACCTCCTGCTCAAGAGTTCCAATTCTCACTCTCGTCTCTTGGAGCATAGAAAGGATTTGGTGAAGTTTAGAATCAGAGTGGCCTGAAGGTTGCCCTTCTTCCTGGCTATCTCCCATATTGGTTCTTGTCTGAACTGTGTTGCAATCTACTTCTCTTGAAGTTTGCAGATTAATCATTCAATTAGTTTTTTTTAGACTCTTGAATCCATTCATACATGTAAATACATTCTCATTCATGTAATCTTTAATAAGAAAGGAAAGATTTGCCAAAATTTCAAAATGCATTATAGTTTCTATGGATTATATATAATCCATCCATAGTTACAATTTTTTTCATTACATCTTGCTACTACAAGTCATTATCATATTGGGATATCTTCCCAAAATTATCCTCATCCTTGAGGTTTATCAAATTAGTTTTAGGAGGTTGACGTACTCACAAGTACTCATCCACAATCTCCTGAGTAACATTAGGATCCTTAAGATAACTTTTCAAGATTGGTTCCTTAGGTGCAGAGGGTTTCACTGATTTATTTTCAGAGATAGGAGCAGTAACCCTAACCACTTTCTCTATCTCCTACTTGATGAGCTTAATAGCATCAGCGAAAGTTTCATCATCAGCCAACCATGCGCCTATCAAGCAACTTGTTTGTTCAAGGTGTTTCATTCTTGAGGCTCACTCCCTCATAGCCTTAAGGTAACATCCATTTCTGGTTACCTTCTTTCTGGGTGTCATTCTTATTCTTACCATTCTAGCATAAGAACATCCAAACACTAGCAACCGTTAATGTTGGAGAAAAATGTTATGTAGTGAGCTCATAGGTCCATGTATTGAACCTGGTAGCTCTGATACCATATGTAACATACCAATTCTCAATATCAAAATTAACCAACTTAATTACCATTAAGAACAAGGTCATGATTAACATAATCATAGTTAAGCAATGTAATAATCTATATCATAAGGAAATCAATATGCATATCTTTTATGGATATTTCAAACTAAAATTTACAACAACTCCAAAGATAACATACTAGTGAATTCCTTTCACTATACATTTACAATATTTTGCTCATAGCATCAATGATAAGTTTACACATAATGTTTGACTATCAAGTCATATAAAAAAATGTACTGTATCTGGAATTTTGACATCTGTATTCATAAGTCTCAGCTTGTCTTCTTCTTGTGAAGGAGAGCATCCCCTGAGTGCTTTTCCTCCAACCACAGACTGGCAGTCCCCCGCACAACTTCCTTCCTAGAAGCGGCCCTACCCTTCACGAAGGGTATAGATATAAGGAACCATTAGGTTTTCCATCTGAGTATCTAGTGTTGTGTCCTTCATAATACTTCACGGTCATACAACTATAGATCCACTCTAACTATGTATGACACTATTGGATGAATTATGCCATCTGGAGCATAGTGAACTAATTAATGCATGCAGAGATGGATGCATTACTTTGGCCAAAGATTTACATACATATACGTTTCACAATGAACGTAGTCGAGTTTTCACCCACCTCAACTTGACTTAGAAGTTGTCTCATCCTACACTGTTCATAGTTTGACCCCTCTAGGTCATAGTAAGGATTGGTTCAAATCACCCTTAGTCCATCTACTTGTACTTTTGACTCCGATTTCAGGAGTGCATTCATTATTTGTCTTGTTGCCTATGAAACAGGGAATCTATGACTCCATGTCACTCTATTCTCGTTCTTTCTTTTTACAAGTTTTCATGTTCATGGGTTCAGTATTTATGACCATCCCTGGTCTAAGTTTCTATGTTTACCTTGTTCAGGGTTTTCATCAAATTCCCATCAAATATACCACATACCATTATAGTTTATAGTACTAGTAAGTTGATGATATTAGAAAGACCTTTAGTCAAGAGTTCAAAAGGGTTCTTGATACCCTAGGCTTCATCCATGAAGCATTACCAAAAGAAAGAAATAATATCCATAATACTTTTAAACAAATGAGTCATCATACTCGTTATCATTTTCTTTCCTATATGGAAGTTAAATATCAATAGAGGGTTTACTCCCTCGATAATTAGGGTTTTGCATACACTTAATGCAGCCTATGCAATGTTATCAAAATACCAACTGGTTATTCTCCATAAAAAATAAAGACTTAGATCATTCTTTCTAACACAAAGGTTATATCGAAGATAAAATATCTTCTATCATGAACAATTAAGTATAATTCTTCACATTACACGTGTATCGACAGTCTTAGTGCCTTTGGCACAGTCGAAGGTAATGGTTTTTAAGACAGACCTTTCATTTTATCTGTGCAAGGCTCTCGACCTGCTCTATCAGCATTATTCTTTACTCATTAAGACAGTCATTGTCTTTCAATAGTACTCTAGTCTAGAGACATAATAGTCTCGAATAAGGGATAAGAAGATATCAAAGGATATACTAAGTGTTTAACATCCTCAGTTGTATCAGTATTCAAGGAGCTCATGCATGCTACAGTAGCATCTTTTACATTCGGCCTCAAGGCCTTAACTGGGTTGTTTAACTATAACAAATGCTTTCAAAGAAACAAACTTAGTGTTCTCAAACATATGGCCTCGAAGGCCTCTTCATGATTATTCAAACAGCACAATGGCTATCAAAAAGATAACACAGTCGTTGATGTTTCGACATAAAGATTACAATAGTGATATCTATATTTATATTGCATAGTTTGGAGCACATGATGGTGTCTCATAATCATACATGTGTATGAAATGTATTGCAGTTGAGTTATGACCTGCTAGAGATGATATCTATCGTGGTTGATAGCAGCTCTATCCTGCGAGCTCACAATCTCCAAACCTGCTACTCCTGTAGCCTTTCTTTTTCGCTATCCACTAAGAATAGTAATGACAACAATCATCCAAAAACAAAAAGACTATCATTATTTTTCCCTTTGCATGCATTATCCCGCACGCCACACCAAAATCACCACCTTTCCATAAGAAAGTGGGTAAAAATAGTTGTACCAACCTCCACCACCTCGCAGGTTTCAAGACTCCATAAGATCCATATTGACGGAGATTGATTGTCATTGATGTCAAAAAGGTGTTGAGCTATTGATGCAAAGATAGTTGTTATGCTTGTCATTCAGGTGCTCCATAATGCTTGTTATCCACTTATAGTTATTATCAGGACTTGGTGTTACTCATTCATGTTGTTATGAAGTGCATTGATGCTCAATGTGTTCTTGTTGATGTTGATGCACTTGGGTTTTTCAATGACACGTCTCAAGTTGGCATTTGGTATGGTGATCTCAAAAGGTTGTTGTGATATGATTTGAACTAATATGAGTTGGATTATTGATCATCATATTTAGCTTTAATAATAAGATCTTGTTGATGAAGATTGATCATATCAAGCTAATGACAATATTTTTCATTAATGTTAGAGATTGAAATTCAGTAGGTTTATGTTTCTTTACAGAGGTGTTGGTGTCTTTTTGCAGATCATGTCAGAGGCACTTTCAATGTGATCTTAAGTTATCATTTTTCTAAGGTCTTTCAAGGAGTTGTTAAAAATTTTGTTGAAGTCCTCAAAAATTATTATTAAACATCTAAATCATATTTATGCACTTTTGTTTTAAAACTGTGTTGACCTGCTAGTATAGGTCATGGGTTACCTGCTAAAGGGGATTATTACATTTGTGACCAGCCCCTTTACCTTTCCAAGCGGTCATCTCCTAAAGTTTGTGAGCAGCAAAAAAAACATATCAAAAATTAATATTTAGTATGGGTGAGCAGATTTTGTTTGAAAAAAAGTTTTTTTAAAAAAGCTATTTTTAAGGAGATTTCAAAAGGCAATTTTGTGAGTTTTTAAAGCTCTAACTTTTAGGAGCTTTCTTTCTATTTTTTCTCCATTCGTGACATTGAAGGAAGGTAAAGTTTAATTTTTTTAAAAAGAGGTAAGTGGGAGATGTAATGCCTTTTAAGGCCATTTATGGTATGTTTGAAAAGGTTGTTTTCAAGGAGTTTTTTTTTTGAGGAGATTTAAGGAAGATTCCTTTCTAATTTTTTCTTCTTCATGTAGAAGACTTTTTAGCAGCAGGTTCGAGGAGATAAGTGGTTTTATTTTTTTGATAGGAGCAAATGAATTAAAATTCATTGAAGTTTTTTTAATGATATATGGTGGAAGATAAAATGAATATGCAAGAAGAGAATATGAAGAGTTATTTTTATTGAAGATGGATTGTGTTGCAGATTTAGAAGAGTTGTTTTTGAGAAGGAGAAAATGGAAATACAGAGAAGAAAATGATTTTATTTTTGCAGATTTTTCAGTGAAGAAAAATGGGATTATTTTTGCAGGTGCTTCATGGATGAAAAAATATAATGCAGAGAAGTTTTTCAAATTGGAGATCACTGAAGATTTTTTTATTGAAGAAGATGATTTTTGAAAACAAAAATATGAAAGACAATTGTGTGAAGATGTACAAATGATATTCTTTGTTGTAGAAGAAGAATGTGAAAAGACTTCTTGCAAATGAACAGAGAAATATGTTTTTATTTTTGCAAATTCTTTATGAACGGAGTTTGTTTAAAAATGTTTTTATGCAGAGACAAATTGTAAAGAAGATGAAGTTTGTATGGAGAGGAGAAGAATTCCAAGAGTCTTTTTGTTTTTAATTTTATTGCAGGTGCTCTGTGAAAGAATGGTATTACAAGAATATGAAAAGACATTTAGATTGTGTATATAATGGTTTTACAGGTGCATTGATGTAGAGAGTTTGTGTAAAGACCAATATGCAGTTATGAAGACCTTCTTGTAGCAACAAATTTATAGATTGAACCATACCAAGTATGAAGACACAGGTGATTTGATTGTGCAAAGATCATGAGATTGATATGCAGATCAGATTGAGTGTGATTGAACAGAGTTATGCAAATTCAAGGGCTTGTATTGAAATAGAGAAACCCTTTGTATTACTTGTATTGTTTTGATGATGGTGATTGCATTTGCAGTGAGGCTTTATGTGCCAGTGAGGCTTTGTAGGTCAGTGAGACCTCTTTGTATCCAGTGAGGCTTGAATGGTCAGTGAGACCTTGTAGTAACCAGTGAGGTTTTGAATAAGCCAGTGAGGCATTTTTGGGAGGTTTTTCTACCCCATGAGGGTTTTCCTCGTATAATCTTTTGTGTCTTGGTCTCATATCTTGTGTATCTTCATGTGTTCATATATTTCATGCCTTCAATATTATAATTGTGCATATGTGTGTTAACAAATCATTGATGTCTTTCTCTCTCTTTATCTTGTAAGTCAAAAGGTGTAAAAATTGTATAATTTATACAACACTGATTCACCCCCCCTCTTAGTGTTGTCCTGGACTCCAACACATATCTCCCATTCAGGGTTAAGTTGTGATGATTAAGCTTATGATAAGCTTCACCTTGGCCTCCACTCTCTCCATTCATCATGGATAGTGGTTCGACTGACTACAAAAGACATATAATTTATTATAAGAATGTGCTCAACCATTATAAGGATAATAGATAATTATATCACACATAGAATCCTTTACATCTAAATGATGTTATAGGATTATCAAAATAATCCAAGGTATCATTAAATTATAATATCATCGTTAGGGTGGCATCAATAATATGGGACTATGGGGTCGAGTCTCACTACCCCTCTTCACCATATTAGGCCATAGATATAAGGAAATAGATAAGTAAACAAAGGAAAACTCGACAACCAAACAAGGTTACTTATTGACTAAATGAACGTTCTGAGAACATTATCTAGTCTAATCGATGTAGACAACATCGAGAGATCTTAAATCATCTTGCCGACATTGGTCGAATTGAAATCGACTTAACAAGGAAAAGACTTAAATTCACCCTATCTTGCATGGGTTCATGAAAGATTAACTTCGATACTCATATGGCAATCTAACCTTTTCCCAATAGCTATCTCCATCTCCTGGGTGATACTCTCCTTCCATCTTGGAGGAAGATTATGTTCCTAATTACACTCACAACCATATAACCATGATTAGTGTAACATCATTTAATTCATAAAACATTATGATAAAATAATCTTATCAATATGTAATCTCATGTCTAATCTAAACATCAATCAATATCCATATAATGAATGATTCTACTTGATATTTTCCACAAACATCAAATCATTAATCTATGATTAATTATCTTGTTTACCACATAAAAGTAGGATTAAGCTTAATCAAAAGTTGGGGATGTAACAACAAGGTAGATAAATGTATCTTCATTAGCTATAGTGTCAATGTGAAAGGATACAAGCTTTGGGACCATGTGGCTAAGAGAGTAATGTACAACACAAGTGTTATTTTCAAAGAGTTTGTCTTCTTCCATAATGTTAAAATGAGAAGAGGATGGGAAGAAAGATTTGGTTCAACTACCCCCTAAAACCAAGAAGGTTGAACTAGAAGGTTTTGAAGGACCTAAAGAGGAGGAGAGATCAGATAGTTTTGATAATTCTAAAAAGGAGGCAGACCCTCCACCTTTGCTCTTGAGGGGATCCACTTAGTAGAGACAACAATTATAAAGGTATACCCCTCTTGGTTGGAGATATATTTTTTATTTGATTACTAATATCAATGAGCCTAGAATTGTGAAGGAGGTGATGGATATGGATGATTTTGAATCTTGGATAATGCCTACGAATGAAACGGTGGTTACATTGAAAAAGAATGACACATGAGACTTAGTATTGATGTCTAATGGACAAAAACATATTGGATGTAAATGTGTGTTCAATAAGAATATTGGTTTAGATGGTGGTATTGAAAAGCAATGTAAGGCAAGATTGGTTGCAAAATAATATTCCTAGGTTGAAGGGATAGACTTTGGTGTGATTTTTTCCTAGTTGCTAAGCTAACATCTATTGGGTTCTTCTTATCTATAGTAGTAATTTTTGATTTAGAGGTAGACTAGATGGATGTGAAGACAACATTTCTACATGGTGACTCAAAGGAAGAGATCTACATGACACAACCAGGACACTATGTTGTTAAAGGTAAAGAGTTTTTGGTTTGCAAGTTAAAACATTTGTGTATGGTCTCAAACAATCTCCTAAAATGTGGTATCAAAAGTTTGATTCCTTTGTGTTGGGATTGGGTTTTCTAAGATCCAAATTAGATTGTTGTGTTTACTATAAGATAGATAATGATTGATTGCTTCTTATTACATTGTATGCAGATGATATGTTGCTTTTGATAATAGTAAGGATGTAATTTATGATTTGAAGGCTCAAGTTTTAGCATAGTTATAGATGAAGGACTTGGGGGCTGCCAAGTATACCTTGGCTATGAATATCAAAAGAGATAGAGTGAACAAATTTTTTTGGTTGGGCCATAGTAATTATGTGAACTTTGTACTACAACATTTCAACGTGGCAAATAGTAGACTATTGAGTGTTCCTATTTTTATGGGAACTAAACTTTAGTTGAGTAGTGTCCTACAACACCCACGAAGATGGAGGATAGACTTATATTACTTATGCTCATGTAGTTGGGAGTTTGATGTATCTTATGATGTGTACTAGACCAAACATTACCCAAGTTGTGAGTCTTGAGTCACTTTATGGCTAATCTTGAATGAGATCATTGGAATGTAGTTAAGAGGGTCTACATATATTTGTAGGGTAACACCAAGTACTCTATTTTTTATCATAGTGATTTATATGGGATGAATATTCATGGATTTAGATTGGGTATGAGACATTAACACCAAAAGATTCATCAATGGATATGTGAAGTTTATTTGTTGGTGCAATTAGTTGGATGACTAAGAAATAGGCCATGGTTGCTTTGTGAAGAACATGGATGTATAGTACTATTTTTTCATGACATGGTAGAGGATGAGAGTGTGATGCTTGAGAAAGTTGACACTTTGCAAAATGTTGCAGATGCATTGACAAAGCCAATCAACATAAAGAAGTACATGTGGTGTAGTAAGTCTATGGGCTTATTAGCCCCTAGTAGATAGTTTATAGTATTGGTGTTCCTTTTACTCTTCTAAGGTGTTTGACAAGTAGGAGAATGTTATAAAAGGTGTCTCAACCTTGCATCATAATGTTGAGAACACAAAAAAGTAAATTTTGGGCTATAGAGGTCATTTTTGGCCCCAAAAATACTAAAGCATGCCTTAACTGGAGTAAAAAGGTTTTGGCATCATGGAGCTTTACAAGACCTTTAATTTTCAAAAAAGGGTTCGATCATATTTCCACATTATAAGTTATGGCCTTTGAAAGTTAGGCACACCACATCAAAAAAGTAAGAGCATCTATGACACATAAGAGAGTTGTAAGAGAGAGTTACAAATGTTGAACAACTTATGACACATACTATGACATGTCATAAGTTATCTTTGAATGGAGATAATGGATCCAAAATAAATCATCCAAGTTGGTGAGTGGATTATGACGAGATTATGACATTTGTAAGGAATATGTTATTTTTAGCCTATGGAGTCATCTTGGGATTTGAGCATTGAATTTTGACTAGGGATTTGGGTGCCACATTTTGGGTGGTTCTATCTCATGATTTTCTAATTACAATTTGACAGTTTCATGTATTGCTTCTATTTATTGAGTTCTTGAGATTGAGGTTTCATATAGTGAGTTTTGCAGGTACAAAATTACTCCAGATCTATTGTTGGTGATACTCTCGTAAAGGTTTAGACTCTGCAAGTATATTGTAATTGTTGGTTATTTAATAATATATTGATTTTCTTTTTAGTGTGGTGTTTTTCTCCCAAAATGGTTTTGCCCACATAGATCATTGTGTTATGATATAATTGTTTTGTGTTTATTTCCTTATAACTATTGGTCAATTTAATTTTTGCACATATTTCCTCTCATATATTAGTGTAGGAAGCATATTCTTCACCTCTACTTCCTTTCATAGAATTCTTCATTGGGTACCTTCTAAGTCATGTTCCAGTAACAACCACAGACCCCGTATGATACTCAATGTCTTTTCCGTTTGTGATTCGAGACGTCAATTTCTTTTTTGGCTCAACACAATGATATAAGTAATAATTTGTTCTTTCTACATTATTCTCATCTACAATAACTACATAAATGTGACCTTCCTTGAATTGTACAAAAAAGTTAATTTCAATAAATATATAAAATACTATATAATTAGCTAGAATATTAATTTTAATTAAATGATGCATCTATAATATCTAGTTGCACTAGATCCTATATGCGGTCAAAGTCAATTAATTATTCCATATCCATGAGTTGTAGTGCTCATGGAGGTTGATACATTTTAGTTGGACTTAAAGGTATAGAACACCATTCATCAACTCATTCTTTTGACTCACACTTGTCTAAATGAAATCAATAAAGGAAGAACAAAAGCATGCCATTTGTCTCGTATGAATAGTCCATGAATTTGCATTTAAGCTTCTAAAGGGGTGGAATTCAATTGATCTGGTCACTTTAAAATAATCTTCATATTTGTAACATTAGGTTCTACCAACTAAAAAAATTATGAATTGTAGACTTACTTTCATTACCTAGACCCATTGTTGAGTTATATCATTCCATGATAGATATTGCATCTATATACTTAGAACCATCTTTATAGTACAACTCTTCTCATTCTAGGGATCTTTTAACATATACCCCTGCACCATCATGCTCCCATGCATGACCTTAATAAAATTTCAAATATGTTGAACACTACTCATCTTATGTATCTTGCTCAACTAGTATAATATCTATGAATTATTGAATTGTGATTTATAATTATCTAACTATATGATGTGTTAACCAAATATGATGTTTTTGTTACTCAATTTACTATAGAACATCTCAAAGCAACCTTACACAATATTAGCTGAATGCACATGACATCATCACTAATATATAAATTATACTCCCTCAAGATCTTTCTATCTTCCTCTATGCCATCAAGTGCATGGATGAATGCTATATGCACAAATATGACAACCTAAATAGAGTTGTAGTACTATGGTTGGACTTCATTTTATGATTTTATTGTATAGTTTTCTACAAAATCTACACTGAGGTAAGTGCAAGAAGTTGGGTCCACATAGAGGGGAAGTCGTGGGCAAAAAAGAAATCCCGATAGAAATGGGTACCCGTTTTAAAAGAAACGGTTACCCGTTTAGGAACGGGTGCCCGAGCCTAAACAGGTACCCGCTTAGGAATGGGTACCCATTTAGGAATGGGTGCCCAATCCTCAACGGGTACCCATTTAGGAATGGGTACATGTTTCTATATGGATATTCAAATTTAAAAAAAAATCGTGCGTGTTTTTTTTTTCCACACAAAAGGAACGAGTACCCATTTTAGAACGGGTACCCATTCCTAAAAGCTTAGGCTTGGGAAAAGCATGGTAAGCCAGCCCCTTGCCTTGGACCTGCAAGTTTTTTTCTAAGTACAGAACAAGAGAAAAGACTGAGTTTACCTATATGGCTGATGACATTTTTTTTCTGAATTTTTTTATGAAATTAAAACCAATTACAGATGACACTGTCTAGTTTTCAAATATGTAATTTTTTTTAATTGGACTTGTTTTTCTATTTATTATTTAATTTATGAGCAAACTGGTCCAAAAACATGAAATGACAGGTGTTTGTAATTTTTTAATAACTTTTAATTTTTAAAGTTTTTTGAAAAAAAAATTATGTCATCAATCTACACATCATTCTTTACACAATGAAAAAAAATACATTTTATGATTAGTTTTGCTCAAATTATGTTGGCCGTACATGAGGGTTTTTGAAAACTGTTAGGGCCAATAAAAAATTAATAAAAAAAATAATTTGGAAAAAAAATTATAAAAAAATATCCACATCAAACTTCACTGTACTACACATCTTTTCCCAAAAGAATTTAGAAAAATACTTTTATTTAGGTCAAATTATGTTGGCCGTACACGTGCATGGTATGGTAAAAAAAAGTGACTTTTAAATAGTGGATTTTAGAAATGCCTATTGAAAATCAATTTGTGTCATCTGGGTATTAAAATAAATTACATATTTGGAAACTAGACTCTGATTACTACATTTCATATTACTAACTTTTTTTAATATTCAATTTTTAAGTGCCTCCAATGTTTAGGTCAAATGTGACGAATTCTAAAAATCAGGGAAAACACTTCCACTTTTTGGCCAAAAAGTGGACCCAACTTCTTGCACTGACCAACTGACACAATGGTACAAATAGAAAATGTGTTCTTGCATAATTTTTATCCAAACATAGTTTCTTATAAAAAATTATCCATCAACTCTTTCACAAAAAACACTTAAAATTAAATATTTTGTTGATCTATGTAGAACTTCTATCAGACACTACTACAAAATATCATTAATATGCGAAGTAACACACATATGTCAGAAAACATCATAATGTATACCAAATCCAATATAGACCCTACAACAACAAGTAGTGCATCATTGATTTTAATATAACATTAAAAAGGTTTTGTTATTTCAAAATACCCTTGACTATTTGTTATTTCAAAATATCTTTAACTAGTATTATTTGAGAATAACTATTTAGAAACTTGGAGAAAAATTATGTTTGAGTCATATCCAAAAAATGTTTAGGATGTGATTCATAGTTTTGACAATTATTTCTTCTTCTTAGAACATCTCTTTAATTAGGTGAAACCCTTGTGTTTTTTTCTATAATTCTTCAATTATAAATTTTGAAGTTTCAACCATGACTATCTTTTTGTGGGAATCTATCAGAGAATGCCCATAATTCATTGTTATTGGGATTCTCAATTATTTTGTCTCCCAATAACTTTCATTAATGTATTTCTATTTATTTTTAGTGCTCTACTTGTTTCCCTAATTAAATGAGATTTCTTTATTTAATTAATTATTGTATTGATGTAATAACATGTCAGATATCATTCCTATCTTTGGTGCATAAGGTTAGATTGATTATTTGTTATGTATTAATTAGATTTTATAATGGATTTTCATTGTCACTATTACATATTCTAAGACTAAGGGTATTCACAGTGAGTTTTAAAAAATTAAGATTTCTCATCAATTCAACAAACAATTGACATCTTCCCGTTTCATTTAAATTCCCAAAACAATTGTTCATATTTTATTAGGATTTCTTCCACAAGTGCATTTAAGAGTTTTATCACTCATTGATTTTAAAATGTTTTCATAAATTTTAATTAAAAACTTAAATTTTTTCCACAAAAATCTAGGTGGTGTTATCAATGACAAATTTGGTTAATCGGATAAATTTTGTTCATTTCTTATATGGTGTTCATCTTCA
Source organism: Cunninghamia lanceolata (assembly GCA_027924645.1). Taxonomy (NCBI): domain Eukaryota; kingdom Viridiplantae; phylum Streptophyta; class Pinopsida; order Cupressales; family Cupressaceae; genus Cunninghamia; species Cunninghamia lanceolata. Next base: position 298,067 of record BSBN01000063.1, read on the forward strand.
TAATTTGGTAAATTTTATGTGTTTTGAATAGGTTGATCATTTGGTGTACAACATTCAAGTTTCAATTTAGAATCACATCATCACTCATTGTTTCATTATTTATTGATTCAATTGGTGTTTGAATATTTTTTCAATATCAAATTTATTTGGAAGAGATGACATACCTTCACCTCCAAAGTTTGATTTCCTACTTGGATGGAGTTTTTGCATTCATTACCCTTTTCTCATTTCATTTTTATTCTCAACTTTAGTGGATGGTAGATGATTTATTTCAACATCTAATTCATTTGATATAACTTCACCAAGAGAGTTTAGTTTCTTACTTTCACAAAGTTGTCTCATCTGTTCTCTTTTTCACTCTCTCAACTTTGATCTTCTTGAGTGTTTGCCTCTTGGAGGGTTTTCACCCCGTAACTCTCAAATCTATAACGATATAAGACAATTGACATAATAAGAATGTTCTATGAATGTTATGAATATAAAAAACATTAAAAAAACATTGAATTGTCAAACAAGAATAAGGAGTTTTTCAAAAGAATAACAATGATTCACTATATCAATATAAGACAAAATCTACAATAAAAATATTCTATGAATGTAAGAAAGATAAAATGTACTCGATTGCCAAACAATGATAGGGAATTTATCAAAAGAATAAAACCAATGATTCAATGACTTGTAGAGAAGTGCAAAACAAAGTTTGTGGGTCCAAAAAAGTGAAAAAAGGTGTTTTGTTAGCCATTATTTTATTTTTTGCATATGAAATATAATGATAGTGCATTATAACAAGTGCACATTTTATAAAACATTCATTTTTACTTTACTTTTACTTGGTAATTACTCACCCTTAGGCTTGGATTTGGCTTGGATATTCAAGCTTAAGGGTTGGGCTTGCATGTTGGTTGCCCAAATTTGTGTTTTGTAAAAAACATAAAAAAACATTCAAATCTTAAGTGTGCTCTTTATCATGTTCACATAATTTAATAAAATACTTCCAAAAACACTACTATGATATCAAGCTTCATCTTCACTTTTTAACCATGTATTTTTAAATCGAAAGATATTAAGGTTTTAATTTTTAATTACTTTTAATAGTGTTTTCATGTTTCATCAAAAATACATGTATTGCTTTTTCGATGTAATTTTTGACTTGTTCATCTATTTTTTTTCAAATTACATTTTTACATTTTACACTTCATTTATACACACATTGAAAAAATTAATATTTGATTGGTTTTCTCAAAATTAGGAGGAGCACACTCAATTTTATGTTTTTTAGGATGTGTCCACTTTGAAAACCAGTAAAAATAATATATTTATTAAAAATTTATGGTCCATGACTTTAGCTGACTTTCCACCAAACATATTTACAAAATAATTAATGAACTCAAAAATGGGAGGGAACACACATGACACTATGTTATATTTTTTAAACAAAAACATGACCAATTTATGTGCTCTCAAAATTTAACCCTCTTATTCTCTACCATTTAGAAAAATAGTAGTTTAGAACTAAATTCTAAGCACTAGTATTCTTGTTCATATCGTATTGGCAACTTTTGAGTATAGAAATCTCAAACTACTCATCAAAGTTTAGATTTTACTAACTTCAAGAAAAAAGCGGCTACTTTTGACCCCCTTTTGGCCCCTACTTCTATGTAATTACCTTGATTCTTATAATGTGGTTCTTGCAATGGAGGTTCATGTTGCTTATCACTTTTGTTTGAGCTTCTAGTGTTATGTGTTGTGAGGAGGTTTAATCATTTTGATAGGTCACCTCGAGGGCCTCTTAGGCTGCTTGTCATTTTCTAAGTCTTTTTCAAGATGATCTATTTCATGGTTGATATGGGTCATTGTATCTTTATAGACTAGAAAGTTAGGGTCTTGTATGTGAATTTTGGATTGAACTAGCAAGTGTTGAGCTCTTGAGTGATTTAGGTTTAGTTAGATAATCATTCCTTGATATTGGCCCTATGTGGGGTTGTTTAAGGTGTTGTAGTCTTCCTTGGGTCTTATATTTCTTATTTCGAAATACTTTTCCATTTCCGTAAGCCATGCCTTCGCGACATCTCCGCTTATAGACCCATCAAACTTGGGAGGCATAACCTTTTTCATGTCCCAGGATAATTCCAAAGCTAAGTGGATTCTTCTATCCTCTTCTTGTATGGCCTCAGAGTTATTCTCTTCGTGGTCACTTTGGGTGGTGTCATCATGACGTGCCTCGTCATCACCCCCATAATAGGCTTCCCGCCTGGGTCCATGCTGACCCCTGACCTCCTGCTTGAGAGTCCCAATTCTCACTCTCATCTCTTGAAGCATAGAAAGGATCTAGTCAAGTTTAGATTCAGAGTGGCCTGAAGGTTTCCCTTCATCCTGGCTATCTCCCATCCTAGTTCTTATCTAAACCTTGTTGCAATCTACTTCTCTTGAAGTTTGTAGATTAATCATTCGATTAGATTGTCATACCAATGAATTCATTCATAGTATAAATCTATTCTCATTCATGTAATCTTTAACAAGAAAGGAAAGATTTGCCAAATTTTTTTAAATGCATTATAGTTTTCCACAGATTACATATAATCCATCCAAAATTACAAAACTTTGTTTACATCTCGCTACTGCAAGTCATTATCAGATTGGGATACCTTCCCATGTTCATTTCTCAACCTTGAGATTTATCACATCAGTTTTAGGAGGTGGACGTACTTGTAGGTACTCATCCACAACCTCCTTATTAACATTAGGATCCTTAGGATTACTTTCCATGACTGGTTCCTTAGGTGCAAAGGGTTTCGCTGCTTCATTTTCAGAGTTAGGAGCAGTAATCCTAACTGCTTTCCTCAACTCCTTCTTGATGTGTTTAACAGCATTAGCGAAGGTCTCATCATCAACCAACCATGTGCCTACCAAGCAACAAGTTTGTTCAAGGCATTTCATTCTTGAGGCTCACTCCCTCAAGGCCTTAAGGTAACGTCCATTTCCCATTACCTTCTTTCTGGGTGTCATTCTTATTCTTACCATTCTGGCATAAGAACATCCAAACATTAGCAACCATTAATGTTGGATAAAGAAAATCATTATGTAGTGAGCTCATAGGTCCATGTATTGAACCTGGTAGCTCTGATACCATATGTAACATGACATCACGACTTATATCATATTAGTCTAATAAGATGGTCTTATTAGAAAGACCCTAACTCAAGTATCCACATGAGTTTTGGATATTTTATACCCCATTCGTGGAGTAAGGCCATTCAAAAGAAGATGGCTTTCATTTATATTATAATGTAAGAGTTTCATACTAAACTTAGTATTCAATCTCATAAGGAAATAATTATCAAGAAGAGTAATCTCTCCAATAAACCTGACATGCATTTAATGCTACCTTGACAATAATACTATTTATCATTTATCAAAACCTCCTTCTTCAACAAGGAGTCGATACATATATTCTTTTAAATTCATAAACTGCACAATTGTTGTCATAAGAACCATCATTAACAGCCGAACACTGTGATTGTAGTCTTCAAGACCAACTGCTAAGTGCCTCATGGACAGTCAAAGGTTAAAGATTCATGATAAATGTTATCATGGCTTGAGTAAGGCTCTCAACCTACTCCCAAGCCAGCTTTCCAAAACACATACTCAGTCATAATGGTTCTTAATACTTTCATTATTGAGTAGAGTCAGATCGAACATAATAATGAGAACTTCAGGGATAATAATAAATAGTTTTAAACCCTTGCCATGTCGGCACACATGCATTCTTACATGCTACAACATAGCACTAGCTCAGCCTTGTGGCCTTGGGCAGCTAGATATCCATAATGCTTATAAGCTTCACAATATAAATACACATATGACCTTGAGGGCCTTCAAAGATTACACCATTGTGTATGAGGTATCATAGTTAATCATAGCAAAAGTCTATGGCAAGGCCTTTAAACAATAATCACAACAAGTGCTTCGGTCTCGAGGGCCTTTAAACAATAATCACAACAATCTTTACTGTCTTATGTCGACACAGTCAACCTCATTCAACAACAGTAGTAACATTTATTTGACATGCCAAGTAATAAGAGTCTTTTGAAGAATATGATTCATACCTGAAAGATTTATATATATATAATGGAGTCAGCCTATTGAGGGACACCCCGAAAGCCTGTTGATGGCTCTAAAACTAATCGCTATCATACTCCCAGCTCATTGCTATTGTAGCGGTCTCTTCCCATAGAGAATCCCAATTCTCCAACCTATTTCTTGCTCTCCCATAGCACACCAAAAACACATAACAAAAACAAAGGTATCACAGATACTTTTGCATGCCTTCCATGCAATAAGGTTCGCCACCTTTTGTGTTCCACAAAGTGGTAAAACAGATAACCCACTCCACCACCCCGCGGCCTTTTTGGGCTTCAACAGTCCATTATTTGCCATCGAGGAGTGGACAGTGAGGGCTGGGATAAAGATGGGTTCAAAATTGGCCTCCACTCATCCCACTCACCGTGGATGGTGGTCGACCTATTACCATATGCCATATACATTAATAATAATAAAGTGCCTGATCATAAGGGCTAAAATAATTAAATATCACATTAAGTTTCCCTTGCATCTACTTGATGTTTAAGGGTAAACATAACAAACCAAGATGTCATCAAATGACATTGTTATCAATAGGGTGGTACAATCAAAATGTGACTTAGGGGTTGAGTACCACTCCCCCTTCTTCTCTAAAAACCATAAGTAATATATAAAATGAAATAATTGACTCAAAACCCTAATACGAAAATAGATAAAGAGACAAGGAAGTACTCGACTACCTGACGAGATTATCTCTCAACTTACGTTGATGTTCTAGGAACATCGTTTAGTCAAATCGACGTAGATGATGTCGAGATAACCCAAACTGACATGTCGACACAAAAAGGAAATGACTAGCAAGGAAAAGATGTAAACTCACTCTACCTTGCAAGGTTTCACAAGGACTTAATCCGATACTCATATGGCAATCTGACCCTTTCCCAAATCTATCTCCTCCTCCTGGATGATACTCTCCTTTCATTTTTGAAGGAAGATTCTTTTCCTGATCACACTCACAACCATTTAACCATGATTAGTGTATCATCATTTGATTCACAAATCATATAATTAAATAATCATATCAACATGTAATCTCATGTCTAACTAACATTAGTCAGTTTTCACATAATCAATGATTAAATTTGATATTTTCTACAAACATCTAATCATTAAACTATGATTAATCATCATGATTACCACACAAAAGCAAGATTAAGCTAAATCATAAGTTGGGGATGTAACAAAAATTTAGATTACCTTTTATTTTGAAGGGGGTCCCTTGGAAGAAGTAACATAATACACATATCTTGGGATGTATTTAAACAAAAACCTTAGTTGGAAAACATGCATAAGGAAGAGAGTTTTGGGAGGTTGGAGAGAACTTTTTACATTATAAAATAGAAGTAGAGAGGTTGAGTTATGTGACTGGAAAAATAGATGGATCTTATTCAGGCTTTTGGTGATTCTAATGGTGCTTTATGGGTGTGAAGTGTTGGCTACTAACACATCATAAATAAAATGGAGACAAATAGAGAGGATTTAGAAATGCTTGATTACAAGCAAATTCAAAATAAAAGCTACAATTCCTTATGAGGCTCTTCCATAATAAACATGTACCTTCCTTAGTTAGGCAATTGATATGGTTTGTCTCCTAGGATATTTGAAGAAAATTGAGCAAATAGAGGCAAACAGATGACCTAAGGTTGTCACCAAAAAAACTTAAACTTAGAAGAAAAAAAATGGATGAACCAAAAAAATGAATGGATGAGAAAATAGAATACTAAATTGAAATGCCCAAATAACAATAAAGACATAAATACATGTCCCTTATGAACAAATTCTAGATAACTATGTGGGAAAAGACATTAAGGAGAAAAGAAATATTATCTTAGTGAATATAATCCTACATGTGATCACCACCAAAAGGCCTATGTAGGGACAAATATCACATGGAGATCAAATATGCTCATAGACCAATTAAATACTAACTCACATCATCTTTGATGTGAAATACGTAGATGAAGGAGACAAAAATAATGGGAGGAGATGAGACGTGTCTTTTGCACAATGAGGGAAGTTGAGTTAAAGAAGCACTTTATTTTGGAGTGTATAGCTTATAACAAAATACAAGTCAAATATGTAGATACTTTAGTAATGGTTTCATTATAGGGGTTGTTTAAAGAGAAGGTTGAGAAAATAAGAGAATTCATCATCAAGATAAATAATAGAAGATCAACATTGTCGAAAGATAAAATGGTTGGGTTACCTATCGCATAGGTTACCTGTGGCCTTGTGGACATTGAAATCCTTCTATTCTATTATATTCTAATGTTTTTGACCTAAATTAATGTTGAAGATTAATAGTAGGGCGTGGCTTGTTGTTGAGATAGGAAGGTAAGTTCACATGAAGAACAAACAATGTCAAGTTGTAGGATGATGCTTGGAAGGCATGCCTACACACCACACTTTGTTAGCTTATTTATTGAGCTACCTAGCAATATTTACTTTCAACCTTGTTTTTGTCATTGCATTTGTTGAAATAAATCCTCTTATTATACTTCATAATTTGGAATATGAAAGTAGAAACATACGGAATTATATGAAAAGCCAATTGATTGGTTGCTAGCATACATATTAATTAAAAATTAAGAATATCACATGCAAGAGTAACCAGTGTAAGTCAGGTACTAATAAGTGTTTTCCACCACAAATTACCAAGAGAAAATAATTAAACAATTAATCTAAGTTAGGATTTTAGACTTGGGATTGGACCAATAAATGTAGAATTGGATTTTATGTTATTTAAATAAATTCAATGCAAGACTTAGTTTGAAATCCAAATGAAGGAATATACTACTGAAGATGCCAGGAATTGATTTGCTAATGTGTAGAAAGTAGGACCTTGTTGGATGAATGCCTCAGAATCCACAAATTGATTGTCTTACTTTCATTTAAATTTGTGCTCGTAAAACTAAACTTTGCACTTGTGTAAGTGAGGCTAGCATTTGGAAATGAACTTGTCTTACATAATTGAATTAATAAAAAAGACCAAAAGAAGAATGGGAGGAGACTAGATATGTCTTTTGCACAATGAGGGAAGTTGAGTCAAAGAAACACTTTATTTTGGAGTGCGAAGCTTATAATGAAATACAAGCCAAATATGTATATACTTTAGCAATGGTTTCATTACTAGATTTGTTTAAAGAGAAGGTTGAGAAAACAAGAGAATTCATCATCAAGATAAATAATAGAAGGCCAACATTGCAAAAAGATAAAATGGTTGGGTTAGCTATCCCATAGGCTGGCTCTGGCCATGTGGATATTAAAATCCTTCTATTTATTCTATTCTAACATTTTTTGACCTAAATTAATGTTGAAGATTAATAGTAGAGTGTGGCTTGTTGTCGAGATAGGAAGGAGAGTCCACATGAAGAACAAACAATGTCAAGTTGTAGCATAATGCTTGGAAGGAATGCCTACACACCACACTTTGTTAGCTTATTTATTGCTACATGACAATATTTACTTTCAACCTTGTTTTTATCATTTTATGTGTTGAAACAAATCCTCTTATTATACTTGATAATTTGGAATATGAAAGAAGAAACATATGAAAACTATATGAAAAGTCAATTGATTGGTTGCTAACATACATATTAATTGAAAAATAAAGAGTATTGGATGCAAGAGTAACTTGCGATAGTCAAGGACTAATAAGTGTTTTTCACCACAAATTACCAAGAGAAAATAATTAAACAATTAATCTAAGTTAGGATTTTAGACTTGGGACTAGACCAATAAATATAGAATTGGATTTATGTTATTTAACTAAATTTAATGCAAGACTTAGTTTGAAATCCAATGAAGGAATATAAGATGCCAAGAATTGATTCGCTAATGTGTAGAAAGAAAGACCTTGTTGGATGAATGCCTCAGAATCTACAAACTGACTATATCTTGCTTTCATTTAGATTTGAACTCACAAAACTAAACTTTACAGTTGTGAAAGTGAAGCTGACATGTGGAAATGAACTTGACTTGCATAATTGAATTGATAAAAAAAATGACTATTGTAGATGCACTTCAACTTGTTGTACTTGTGTCTGAAGTGGGGTGGTGTTAAGATGCATTGTTGGGGAGCTTGCTAGGTAGGGATTTGTCCTCCTTTGGACAAGCCCCTAGATGGATCAATTTAATGGTGATAAACAAATATCAAAGACAACAATCAAGCATGCCATATGCCTAAGATGATGATGCAATCTGGCAACACAATTATCATTCTCTTTGATGCTCTTGACTTTCTTACTTCTAAGGTTTCTTGCATAATTTCAAATGAGTAAGGAATGTCCTTCAATAGAATAATATACAATAATATTACACACAAATTCACACAAATGTGCGCTAGGTCAACTCACAACGACTAGTAGGAAAAATTGTGACAAGATTCAATTTAAGTTTTAAGTTTTAAACATTTGAGGTTTAGATCTGTGTGTGTAGAAATGACCTGGATAAACTTTGCAACTGCGAATCTAAACCAAGGTGACAAATGAAAGATCTAGGGATCAAAACCAATTGATGATGGAAATTTAATGTAAGAATATGTCACTTCTAAACTTATTATTGCATAAAAGACAATCTAGTCGAAGTGGTTCCAAAACATAAGAGGAAAGGGCATGGGTGTGCGATTTTACCATTAGAATAGAGGAGAGGACCTAATGGCTGTCCATGCACCAATTACCACTATAGTGTTGCACACCAAGGCCCTTTTTTGGACTTTTACCCATTACTTGTAAAGTTAAGCACTAGTAGTTGTTATGTTTGTGCCTAAAAAACTAGGTAAAAAATGTACATTTTCACAAGTCACATCAGAAAATCAACCAATCATACAGTGACACATAAGTGATCATAATACATGCCTTGATGCACATGTTCCGGTCTAACTTTTTTTGTGTGTATTCGGACACCTTAGCAAAGATGTAGTTGATGTGGCTACATTATTAATACCCATAACCCCAAAATAGCTTTAAACTCCTAACTCATCTAGAGAGACATGCTAATTTTTTTCCAAAAATTTGACTTACCATTTAGAAACTTGAAGAATACAAAGTTAAGGTGCACAACTACTCTCTTCTTTCCCCTTATATAGGAAATTTATTAATATTTCTATTTTAAACATTGATTTGGTATAGGCCAAACCAAGGCTTAAATTTGCTGTATTTGGACATTTCTGTTGTAAAATACAATCCAAATTTTTAAAAGACCCTATCATATGAAAGGAGAGATCTTGGACAAAGTGTCAAAACTTATATAAGATTATGATGATATATATATATTTGGTTTTTATATAATTTACTTATATAGAGGTATGTCATAGTATTTTAACTTTAAGCACCAATTGAATAGATAACTGTCATTAAAAAAATCGGGCCAAACTTGACTTGCACGAAATTAGCTTCCATTTCGGGCAAAGCTGAAAATAAATGAGCACAACAAGAGCAATTTTAAAGACAATTTCAACTAGCTTGACTAATGAGGAGATCGTGATGAAGACTGGCTTAGACTATTAAGGAGATCGGGATTAAGATTGGCTTGACTTGAGTGTTGCAACATAAATTTCAACTTTTCATATTCACGGAAACTGAAAATGGAGGAAAGAAGGTGAAGATGATTCTCCAGCATGTCTAAGCATGTCTATGGAGAGGGGAAGGTGGGTTTACCCATCGATTATGTTGCAGTGGGAATCACTGCTCTCACAATCTTCATGTAAGTCCACTATTTCTCTTTTTAACTTTCTTCCGATCTTAACTTACTTTATCAACCTTTATTTGTAGGCTCTGCCAATTGTACCATTATACTCTTTCAAGCCTATCGCAAGCAATGAGGAAGATGAAAAGACATGTATTAAATCCACCCATATGAGTGTTTTTCATGGTACTGGTTTTATTTGAAGCCTTCCGCTTTTTGAGTGTAGTCTCTGCCAACAGACTTAAAATTCTAGGCAGCTATGTAGGCTCATTTTAAAAAGATTAAACTCTGTTTCTACCCATAGCATTTAGAATAATATTAAATAGCTTCCATCAATCATTTCCAGCAGCTTGCACTCTTACTTGAATTGGGCACCTCATTAGCTTTCCTAAACCTAAATCTGCAATGCACAGGCTTCATTGTAAAATGGTATGATGTATAGCACCCAAAGTAGACTCTGTGCTGACTCCAAATCTGCTGAATTTTGGCTCTGCAATGAATTTTCAGGAGAGAGAGCGACAAATCTGCTGCATTTTGGCTCTTTTGTTTTTTTCTTAATGATGAACGCTGGTCGAATTTTAACCAAATCTATACGAGTCATTGAGAGCTATAAAGAACCTATGTAAAGTTTGGTTATGATTGTGAACATTCACAGGTATGCTGGAAATGATAAAGACGACTCTTTTAGATATTGCAGCTGAGCATCTCATGTGCTCTTCAACCCAATGGTCATTCAGAGCTGTAATTGACGGAGATGAATGTCCATGACCGTTTAAGAGATCATACACAAACATAAAAATATTGGGGTGGATTCCTACGAGGAATCCTGCAACACAATATACTCAATAAAAGGGAATAGAATGTAATGGATGTAGGTGGGTAAAGCTTCTTATTCATAGACCTATTCTTAAGAATGTGTAGGACGAGGCGACTACTTTAGATCCTACCATGCCAACATACAGTCCAATGTATTCCATAGGGAAAATATGAAGGACATGATAAGAGAGATTTTCCTACCCTAACGTCCTCCTCATAAATAGCTTGTTAGAGCGCTTGGAAAAATTTGATGCAACTATAATTACCCAAAAGTGCACAGATCGATAGTTTTGTGTCCGATGATAATTAAACACCTGTCATAAGCCATAATGGCATAAAAGTGATAGTTGATCTTGATTCCCAAGACATCTTCCATTAGTTGAGTCTCCTAAGTCTTCTTTAGCATGCCTTCTAGCTGGTCTTAACTTATTTGCTGTGCATGTCAATGTTGGCCGAAGGTTGCCATTTTTCCCCAACTGACTTGGGGAAGAGTTTGGGGCAGTGGCCTGAAATTTTTTTTGATTGTGTTTGGTGTTGCTATTGTCTTTGCTTTTTTCTCTATCAGGTCAAAACCGCTGGTTGACAGTAGGTGGCAGTTACAAAACGACCATGGTGATTTCACAATTGCTGTAGTGATTTCAAAACCTCCGTTCATGGCAGCTTCATCTTTGCCTGGCAGTTTTGCTTGTGCTGCAGCAGTTTTGCCTGTGCGGTGGCAGTTTCAAAACTGCCTGTTGAATTTTCTTGTCATGAGTGTTTCATTTTCCTTATTTGAGTGGGTTTTGGTGGTCTTGTGATTCCCTTTTATTTATATACATGCTTTTGCAACCAAATGGGGGTGGGTTTCTCATTCAATTCAGCCATTCATTCTGCAAACAATCTAGGAAGTTAGGAAATTTTAAGAGAGCAGCCAGTACTCTACCTCTCCTTTGTTGCTGCCAGTTCTTGGCATCATAATCTCTAGCATTCCCCCAATTTTCAACAAAATTAGATTTCTAGCAGCCTGTTCTCTGCGTCAGCTTATTACCACCAACCTCTAGCAATCTTTCTCTTGTTATCAGTAGCATATCAGTTCATCTTCATGTCCTTGGATTCCATGTGTCACCTTGCTATTTAAGTCTCTTCTTCTCTACCCCTGTCTGGTTTTGGGAATTGTTCGTGGTCAATTATTTGCTACAGGTTTGGAAAGGTGTTAATCCTAAGGACAACATCTACATCAGCCTGAGGCATCTCCGTTTTGCTCAAACCATCTCTTGATCTCAAGCATTTTGTTGAAAGGTCAGAATTTTGTTAGTTGTTTCAGTAGTTAATTCATAATATAGTTTAGTAGTCATGTTAGTTATTAGTTAGAATCAGTGTTTAGTTATTAGATTAGTTTATCTGTTTCTTTCTATATTTTGTTTGAGTGCAAAACAACCAAATGGTTCACCCTTCAGAACGGCGAACCAGTACATTTGCAAAACAGTAACATTCAAATCATTTGGTAAAGCAAACTTGTCTCTTGCAATAGCTTGGAAAACATTTCTTGGATATCTACAAAGCTTGCTCATCACCATTGCATTCTCACACATTGTTAACTTTGCCAGGCTTGCAATTGTGTAACCCTGCAACAACAAACTGCATCACCTTGTCAAAAACTTGCAACATTTGCAACATCTTAACCATTTTGCAAACTTACAACTTTCAAATATTCTTAAGACAATTGCGACATTTCAGCATTGACAACATTGGCAATTCCCAACTAGACTTGCTTGCTAAAATCACATTCTTGTCAAAACTTTACTTATCAAAACAAGCCAACAAGTTTGCAGCTTATCTATCACAACTTATCTATCAACATTGCCAACAACATTTCAACCTTTGCCAAACCTTCCAAACTTGTCCAACTTACTGTTTTTGTGACATCTACACTTTTGCAGTATAATTGGCAACACTACGACTTCTACCAACTTGTTAAAACCTTTCAAACCACTGCTCTATTTCAAACACACTTTGTCAAACCAGTTTCACTCATTGCCAAGCGAACTACTTGGCTACCACAGGGTCTCATTCGAAGTCCCTCTTTTTGGGGCTTCTTCTTTGAATCCCTCAAAGACTTGTTTTGAGTCTCTAATCAAGTTGCTTTATGGCTTGCTCTGGCTTGACCCCAAGAAGCTGTGTATGCCCATTTTTAGTCGCCAACACTTTCCTTGAAGGAAGCATTTGCTCTCTAAAACCTCTAATGACAACTTTAGAAAGCCCTAGTAAGTTCCTCAAACTAGTGAACGTAGATTCAACAAGTGGCTTTGTGAAAATGTCCTCAATCTGATCATATGTAATGTCCCCTTTTTCGGAGTGATCACCTAATGATGTCATGATGAGCCAATTTTCACATTTTGCTAATTTTGCAAGATAATTTGAATGTGGAAATTGAGTTAACGTATTTTTCTGGTAATTTTGGCGAAGTCAACTTGGGTCAAATAATTTGCCCTGATGGAGAGCGACCCATTTGGAGGATAAAGGTTGGAGGAAAATATGATATTGCCATGGGAAAAAACTAAGGAATGATTCATGATAAATTTTGTCTTGTTGTTGGTGACTTCAATTAAGGTCCTTTGGTGTTGTCTTTCTTGCACAAGTGTTCACCCTTGGAGAAGGGAAAGTGGAAAAATAATAAAAATAAAATATATCTTGCCATGTCGCCCTTGGAGGTTGGAATGAGGAGCAAACAAGTGAAAAATAAAATAATGTTTAATTTGTTTTGAGCGCCAACATGGCTAAGTAAGGTCGGCCAAGTTGAAGGGTAAACAAATAAAATAAAAGGAAACATCTTTTGGTGTGTGGTCGGCCAGGGTTTTAAGGTGAGCGCCCAAGGAAGGAGGTCGGCCTAATGTTGAAGATAAAATAAAATAAAACAAAAGACACCAAGGCTAGGTCGGCCCTATTGAGAGGGCAACAGTTATATATAAATACAAGGTCATTGGGATCAATTGTATCATCATTCAGCATATATCATTTTACTTCCCTTGTGGATTTGCAACTTGTTTGCATCTATTTTCCAAGAATGAAAACCCTTGTGAAAAATAAGGTGGATTGGACGAAAATCCAATCTCATCTTGGAGGTGGATTTATACGGGATTCACACTTGCACTTCATTGGAGATTTACGAAATTTGGAGCAGAATTGTATATCTTTGGGAGCAGCATTTGATCATCACCTTTGAGCAGCATTTGAGCACCCTTGGGAGCAGAATTTTGGGTCAGCATTTGAAAATTCTTGAGCAGACTTGTGCACCACCTTTTGGAGGATCATACTCATGGCATTGTGAGACACATTCATCATTGATTAGGTTTTTGAAATCCTAATTTCAGAGCAGCAGACCTGAGCAGCATTTTGTTGCATTGGAGTGACTTGCACTAGGGTTTCTTCACCCTAGATTGGAGTGCCACCTTCAAGGTGAAGGGTGAATTGCATTACAGGGCAGATTTGGCATCTTGAAGAAGTTTAGGATTTGAGTTTCTGATCAGCAGCAGAGCAGACCTGAGTGCCACTTTAGAGCAGCAATTCATGGTGGTTTATGTCATTTTTCATTAGGGTTTCATGCCCTAGAATTGGCGCCATTTTTTGGTGGGTTTTTGGAGCATCATTGTTCATCATTTGGTATGTACAAGCCTAATATTAGGTCTGAATTGTAAGGGCAGAAATCTGAATTGTAATTAGGTATGTTTGAGCCTATTCATTGGATGTAATTACATATTCAAAAGTCTGATTTTTGTAGCAGCAGTTTGGTGTGATTCAGAAATTTGTTTTGTCTTCATTTTAATGGTCATTGGATGTTCTTTATTTGTGGGTAAGTCATGTTTGGACCTAATATCATAAAGACTCATGTTTGCCCTATTGTTTGAACATTTTAAATGCATTTGTGTTTGCTGTGATTAATGGCTTAAGAGCAGAAGTAAAAATCAGAATTCTAGGGTTTTGGGCAGAATTCTAAAGAGCAGAAAACTAGGGCAGAATTCAGAAATTTGAATCAGAATTTTAGGGCAATATCCGTTTGGAATATTACACCATATATCCTCATAAATAAAGAATCTAACATAGATGCAATGTATAATGGAGTGCATGTGGACCTCAATATGTTTTGTACTTTGCCTCTCGACTTGTATTATGATTAGTTGCAATAGCCCCCAATTGTTGCTTTAGAAAATATTTGGCAAATTCTCTAGAAGAATCATCTCGTAGTTACAAGACTCGGACTTGGCAAGCTGATTTTTGACTCAGACTTGGACTCACACTTAGACTTGGCCAAGACTCGACAAATTGAAAAAACTGCAAAATATAGAGATTTAAAGGATTTAAAGCTTTTATCATGCACCCTTCAATAAACAAACTTTAAAGACACAATAAACTAATCAAATAGAAGCTACTTTGATCACATACACAAGTATACATCAATTACATGACTACAAAAGTGGACTTTAGCTGAAGGAAACAACATATTTAAATATATAAATATTGTCAAGTGTTTTAGGTGTACAAAACTTGTGGATTATGGTATCCATGGCATCAAAAACAAAAATCACAATATGGAGTCATGAACTATGGTAGAAAGGAGCTTGTATCATCCAAACCGACATTGGCAGCGCTATGTGGAGTGTTGCGCTTGTATCTCAGACAAGTCTGCGAATGCTGCTAGAACCATAGGAGCATTACTTAGGATAGGGATTTACTCGATAAACCAGAAGTATAAATGTAATCCATTTACTTGGGATTTAATTGGGACAAAGTCAAAAGAAAAAAATGTTGCTTTTCCATCTAGTGTGGCGCAAAATGATTTTTTATCTTTTGCTTTTTAAGACTAGAGCAGGGGTTTTGGGGTAGTGCCCCCAGTGGGGTTGAAGTGCCCCTCATGGGGTAGGGCGCGGAGTCTTGTTACCACTTGCTCGCCTCGGGACTCTCCGAGTCTCTATGAGTCTTGTAACACCGATTCATCTCCATTAAAATCTGCCTACCACATAATCTTCTGCTTCTTGCAAGGCTGGGTAATATGACAGGACTCCAAATTGAATACATTCCTAGAGAATTTGTTGCAAGTGTGAGGAGGAGCCTGTAACTGTAAAGGGAAGAGAAGGAGGCATGAGAAACCAGAAAAGGTATGTTTTGTTTTGTAGATTTGATTGAGGATTGAGAAGTATTTTGTTACAGGTAGGGTCCCGTAATTGCAGAGGGTTAATACCCTAGAAGTTGGAGAAATTGTTGCAAGTGGAATCTTGTAACTGCAAAAGTAGAGAGATGTCTTCGAAAAGTGAAATGTCCCCAAACAGGATCTGCCCTAAAATTCTGATATTTATTTTTCTGATTTCTGCTCTAATTTCCTACACTTTAGTTTTCTGCTCAAAAACCCTAGAGTTCTGCTCTGATTTTCTGATTGCAATTAAACAAGGACAGTGAACACAAATCCAACCAAATGCTCCAATAATAAAGCAATCATGAATCCTTATGATTATATCTTCAAACATGAATTTATCCAACCAAACATATCATCAAATTGCAAACATAAACATGGTATAGAATCTGATTTCTGAGTTGTACAATCTGCTGCTATAAATCAGAATTCTGAAT
Source organism: Cunninghamia lanceolata (assembly GCA_027924645.1). Lineage (NCBI taxonomy): Eukaryota > Viridiplantae > Streptophyta > Pinopsida > Cupressales > Cupressaceae > Cunninghamia > Cunninghamia lanceolata. The sequence goes on from BSBN01000063.1 coordinate 314,309, forward strand.
ATGAAAGTTACATTCAAATCATAGGCCAAACATGCCCCATAATAAATCAGATCTGTGCTGTTGCAAATCAGACCTAATATTATGTTTGTACATACCAAATTGAAGAACAATGATACTCCACAAACCCACCAAAATAATGGCACTTGGACTGCTGCTAGGGTTAGGGTTTAGAAACACTAATCAATGGTAAAACTATCTCCAAATGCTATGCAAGAAATACACAAAATGCCACGAAATAGATCCTCCAAAGGTGGCGCACAAGTCTACTCCAAGATGCTCAAATGCTGCTCAAAATTGATCAAATGCTGCTCCAAAGATGTTATGGCTTGAATGCTCCTATCCTCCAAGTGTGGCGCACCAACTTAGGGCAAATCCTAGCTCCAATGAAGTACAAATGCCACAAGCATCCTCCTCCAAAGCTGATCTAAAATCTGGATATGCAATCTGCTCCAAAACTTCGCAGATCTCCAATGAAGTGCAATTGTGAACTCCGTATGAATTCACCTCCAAGATGAGATTGGGTTTTCATCCAATCCACCTTGTATTCTCAAGGGTTTTCGTCCTTGGAATATGCTGCTCTAAAGTTGCAGCCAAAATATGAAGAAAAGATATGATGAATGATGATCCAAATGACCACAAATGAGCCTCTATTTATACATGATTTCACCCTCTCCACAAGCTGGCCGACATAGGCATGATTTCTTTTTATTATTTTTTCACTCCAAGATGGCCGACCTCTTAAGGACAAGTTAGGCGCTCAAAATTGCAAATTTAAGATTTGAATTTTGTTTTCTTTTTTCTCCTTATGCCGACCTCCTCAAGGCGCCCAAACAAAAGATAAAGCATTATTTTATTTTATGCTTAATTTCCCACTTTCCAACCTCCAAGTGGTTCACTCTTCATTTGGGCAATTTATTTCATCCATGATGATTATCTCAAAATTATCATAGAATTATATCAAATTATCTCCCAAACTCAAATTGCTCTACAAAATTAGCCAAGTGCGAGAAATCGCCATGTGGGACACTCCCTGAGCCCTTCGGCTTAGCCTACAGGAATGTGAATAGGCTAGCCAACTCCGCTAAGTGATCACTCCGAAAAAGGGGACATTGCAAAAAGGAGGACGAGAAAGGTCATGAAGAGACCTATAAGGATATTATTTGTGAAACAATGAGCAGAAAGAAGGTTTGCAAAATTTGTTTGTGAAGAATTGAAGAAAGTCCAGACTAGAGTAATTGCATTAGAAACTGAACAAAGGAGAGGAAACATGGTAGATGAGAGAAGTTATGAGGAAGAATGTCATGAAAGTGACATGGTAGAAAATAAAAAGTATGATGTTGAATGGCAAGCAGAAAGGATAGATTGCTATCCTGAGGAAGGAGAAGATTTGTATGAAGGTGATGAGATAGAAGAGTTCAGTGAAAAAGAAATCCTCTTGAATGAGGATAGTGTATAGAGAAATGAAGAAAAGATGAGTTGCAGCTCTTTGACTGAAGTTTCAAGGAGAAAAGAACATGTGGGGACAGTCCACACAAGTCTAAATGAAGTAATGAAAGAAGTAAGAGAAGATAGATTGGTCCCTGTAGACCCTAGTAGTAATGAAACTGTTTCTAAAGAATTTAAGGTGGAGGAGTTTAGATATTTTGTTGAAAACTGTCAAGATGAAAAATGTAAAGAAGGTGATTCTATATCACAGATTGCAGCAACAGAAAAGGAAGAATGGATTGAGTTATGTTCAACAGATAAAAGAACAACAGAAGATAGTGGTGGACTGATTTTTAAATCAGTTATTGAAAATAAGAAGATTGCAGGTGGAGGAAGGACTACAGAAATTGTGAATGAAAAGGCAGAAGAAGAGAATTTAGAAGGGGAAGAAAATAAAAATGATAAGGTTGGAGACCCTAGTTCTTCTAATGTTCTTTTGTTTGTAGGAAATGAAGAGAATGAAGAAGATGTGCAAGTTGAAATAATGAATTTTGAGGGTCCTAAATTTGATGAGAACCTTGATGAAGATGAGGATGATAATATGTTAAGAGAAGAGATGAAAATAATAAATGGTTTATTGGAAGGAGGCTTGTTAGCTGTACCTAAGGAGTTGACAGAGGAGAATCAGATTGTTGTACAAATAGTGAAACAATTGATTGCTATAATTTTAGTTGGGATATTCTGTGTGCAGGTATGAAGATCGAAGCATCATAGTGTCATGTATTTGGCACTGAAGAAGAGATCCTCATGCATGAGGAAGAATAAGAAAAGAATGCAAGTGTAGAAGAAGTATGTATTAGCAAAGGCATGAAGATGTTGATGACAGAGAACGAGAGTAGAAGGAATGTTGCAGCAGTAGAGGAATATGAGAAAACAGAGGTAAAAGTTAATATTTTTCATTTTTATGATGAAAAAGTTAATGTTGAGTTGTATAAATGTGAGATGATGAACATGGAAGAGAAGATGAAAGGAAAGATGGATGAAAAATTGGAAGTGAAGGTTAAAAGGGATGGATGATTTTGTTAGTACAGATTTGTTTTCAACTTGTGTAGTGAAGGATAATGCAGAAGAAAAGACTACAACAGTGGTTGGTCCTTTGAAGGACATTATAATACTGAAGAAAATGATGCAGCTAAGTGTGAGAGCAATATAGAGAAAGTGATGAAGATGAAAAAGAGAAATGGGAGGTTGTAGTAAGACCATGTCTTGTGGAAGGCATGAAACAATTGATGAAGATTGATAGTGGTGAAGAAATGGAAGGAGATGAAGAGGTAAAGCTGGAAATTTTTAATTTCCTTAAAATTTGTGATGTTGATGTATGTACGGGTGTGATGGAGATTGAGAAACATAGAAGTGTAGAAGAAGAATGCATGATGGTAATAAGAGTTGAGAAACAAGGTATTGATGAGATGGTGAGTGTAGAAACGAAGATGGAAATCTTTGATTTCCATAAAATTGATCATAACAACTTGTGTACAGATAGGATGGAGTGTGAAATTTTTTTTTGGTGGAGGCGGTCATACTATGGTGGCTTAAATCCCACTAGAGCAAAGAATAGAGGAAAGTATATTTGGAGAAGAAGGTAGGTTGAGGGTGGACAAAAGTTCACAAGTGGAACAGAGGATGGTGAATAGAATTGACAAAGGAAAACAAGAAGAGTTCCAGATAGATGCTGGAAGAGGAGAAAGAAGAAATAGATGATTGAACCTATTACAGCAATGGAGTTCGCTATAGATTGTTCGCAATTTGGAAGGATGGTTTTAGCATTCGACTCCATTTTGTGAGCCCATGCTCACAAACCTTTTACCCAGTGTGTCTAATGCAGGAGCATCTGAGTCCATAGGCAATCCTGCATCGCCTAAAAACATTTCAGGTTTTTACTTTCAGTTTTGGTCACTTTTGTCGTGTTCAGTTGTTGTGGTTGTTTGCTTGAGGAGTAATTGTCAGATTTGAAATTGGTCAAGTTTGGAACAAGTTGGTGCAGTTGGAACACCTCTGTGAAAACTATAGTTCATGCATTCTTTTGTTCTTCGAAATGTGACTTGAATAACAAGTTAAGTTCGTGAGGTTCATGCTCCATACGTTTCGGCAAAGACTTTTGTCTTTGAATTTGAAGGAAATGTCGAAAGGAAGTGTCCTTGTGCACTGGTGCAACTTCTATCAAGGTACGTGGATTCAAAGTTGTGCTTCTGCACTAACTAGCCAATGAGGTTCCTGTATTCACTTCTGTGTAGGATCATTGATGGAGGAACCGATGTGCACATAGAAATGTTAAAGATAAGGAGTTTGTTTTCAATGATGTCCTAAGTTTAAGGATTCGGTCTTATGTGAAAAGGACTTTATAAAAGAACTATGCTCTGGATTGAAGGTATGTGTTACTAAGTATTTCATCGATCTTTCTAGTGTATGAACCAAGACAAATGCTGATGAAGAAGTCTTTTGCGCACAACGCAGCTTCTCCCAAAGCACGAGTCTAAAGTTGTGCTGCTGCGCTATAGCGCAGCTTCGCCCAAAGCGCATGAGTCTAAAGTTGCGCTCCTGCGCTAAAGCACACAACACAGCTTCACCCAAAGCACGAGTCTAAAGTCATGCTCCTGCGCTAAAGCGCACAGCGTAGCTTCGCCTAAAGCGCATGAGTCTAAAGTCGCGCTCTTATGCTAAAGCGCACAACACAGCTTCGCCCAAAGTGCATGAACCCAAAGTTGCGCCCTTGCACTAAATCGTCAAATGTAATATGTTTTCGGCCACTCCTTTTTGGTTTGAAGGATGTTTACAGACAGTTATTTAACTATGTTGATTCAATTTAACTTACGAGGCTTGGAACTGTTCAACATCTATCTTTGAATGTATAAAATGTGCTTGTTGTTCTTGGTTTGGGGCTCTCTCTCGGTAGATGTGGGTTTTCCTTTGGGAGATGTGTGGTTCCTCAGGCGTGGAAAAGAGGACATTGTTGGAAGCCTGTGTCACTTGGTTAATGGTGGAGCGAATGTAGGGAAGAGAACTATCGGGAGTAATGGCAGGGATGTAAGTAGAAATAATGTAGAAAGCGTGGAGATTACAAAAGACAATTTGGCCTGGATGTTAATATTGAAGGAAATAATGTTCCTAAAGAGAAACCGAGTAATTTGTAATTTGTAATGGTGTATTCCTCATGGATCTTCTGAGGTGAATGTAATTTTAATAAATGAATAAAATTGTTGAAGTTTGTTGTTGTGATTGGGGATATTGTTGGGTTGGCTGCAAGGTTAGGCTGTTTGATAGGACCCCCTGACCTTGACTGCATCAACTAGGAGGGTTTTCATCCTCGAAATCATTCTTGCCAATAGGTTTTCATCCCAGGGCAAAGAAAAGATGAACAAAATTCAATCTTAATATTAGGGGTTTTGGTTTATCAAATTCGTGACCTATTCTAGTGCACAACTCCTTTTATAACTTCCTGAGGGAAAATATTTTAATTTATTTTCTTTTTTTTCCTATTTTCCCACTTGAACCCTAAAAGTGCCTTTTTTACATAATCACTTTTGTACCTCCATGCCAACGACACTTTAGAAAACAACCTAAGTTGCCTTTTTAAATCACTTTTTACAACCTTTTAAATAATTAAAAATAAGTTGTATTTTAATTTATAACTCAAGTTATTTTTTTGACAACTTAATTCTAATTATTTAATTGTTTCCAAGGTCTTGCAAAAAAGGGACATTACAATATCATTCTCCTTTTATTTGTTTGGGCTATCCAATGCATATGCCACTTTGCAAATCATAGCCCTCACACTATATGGCCCACAGTACCTTGGTTTTAGCTTTTGTTTTCCCTTCTCCTTCAATGCTAGTTGCTTGTCCATATGGTTGTAGTCAAACAAAAACCATATCTCCAACTTTTAAAGTTTGCTTTGTCCTAAGTTGGCCTACTTGTTACTTCATTTCATTGGCAGTCATGTCTTTTCACAGTGTGAGGATGATTTGTATATGCTGCTGCAGGGATCTATCCTTCTATATTAATCATCCATAGGTGATGGAGGTTCATAGCCATATGGTACCTTGAAGGGATCATCTTGATGGCTGAATGGTGTGTGGTGTTATGTTGATAATCAGCTAGATGTGACCACTTTTCCCATTTTCCTTTGTTGTCCCATGTGTACATCGTAAGGCACCCTTCCAAACATTTGCTGATTATCTATATTAACCTATATTTTTGAAATGGTATGCAATATTGATGTTAAATGTCACCCTTGCCAACTTGACAAGTTTTTGATGTAGTCTAGGTAGGGGGTCAACTAAACAACTGCCTAAACCTAGCAGCCTAGGAACTTCACCAATCAATTTCTTATGCCAAATGGAAAACAAAACAATGTATTTGCATTGAATTGGAAATTTGCTTGTAATAGGCTTACAAACATGCTAAGCAAGAGCTTAACCTATAACACACTTCAAAATTGGTTACAAATGACTATTTCTAGTTTAGATGGATAATCTACATATTAGTTTTAGTCTCCCCTATTTGTGAAGGGGTTTTCACAGCTGGCAGCACCTCTTATAGATCTCACTAAGAAGGGCACATTCAGATGGTCGGATGAGGCTCAGGCGACATTTGATAGACTCAAGGAGGTAATGAGCACTTGTCCAATATTGGCTCTTCCTAATTTCTCTGAGCCATTTTTATTGGAGTGTGATGCTTCAGGTGAAGGGATAGGCGCCGTCCTCATGTAGAATAGACATACCATAGCCTATGAGAGTAGGAAGTTGAGAGATGCAGAGCGGTTGTATTCCACGTATGATAAGGAGATGTATGCCATCATGCATGCGTTGGCAAAGCTTAGATAGTACTTGGTGGGTGGAAAATTTGTTGTAAGGACTAACCACAACAACTTGATATCTTTCTAGAGTAGAAGGATCTAAATGAGAGGCAACAAAAGTGGGTAAGCAAGATTCATGCATATGACTTTGATATTGAGTATGTTAAGGGGAAGAATAATGTTGTTGCTGATGCATTATCTAGGAGACCCACACTTTGCTATATGACCGAGATTTCAACTGATTGGAAGGCTCATCTTTTGGTTGAGTATTCCAAGAATAGATTTGCATGCGAGCTCATGGACGACAAGATTCAGAATGACAAGTATAAGGTAGTTGATGATGTGATCTACTACAAGGACATGATCTATTTGGTACTTGAATCTTAAGATGACAAGATTTTGAGGGCTGCTCATGACACTCCTTTAGTAGGACATCCAGGGTTATTCAAGACCTACAGGCAGGTGCAAGAGAAATTCTCTTGGAAGGGTCTCAAGGATGATGTCTTGCGACATGTTCGTGAGTGTATGACTTGTCAGCAGAACAAGTCAGAGCATACTTTACCTACAGGTTTACTTCAGCCATTGCCTATTCCAGAGCAGAAGTGGGAGAGTATATCTATGGATTTCATTACAGGTCTTCTGAAAGTCTAAGGCAAGGATTGCATATTTGTGGTTGTTGACAGATTGACTAAGTATGCACATTTCTTTTCTATTTCATCTGAGTATAAGGCACCTCAGGTTGCAGAGTTGTTCTTTAGAGAGGTGTTTAGACTCCATGGACTTCCCAAGACCATTGTCAGTGATCGGGATAACATATTTCTCAGTGTGTTTTGGCAGGAGCTATTCAGATTGGCTGAGACAGAGTTGACCCTGAGCACTAGCTGCCATCCTCAGATAGATGGGCAGACGGAGATTGTGAACAAACGGGTGGAAGGATATCTACGCAATTATGTTGCGGGGCAGCAGAAGGCTTGGGTCAGATGGTTGTATTTGGGAGAGCATTGTTATAATACCACCTATCACATGTCGACAAGCATGTCTCCTTTCAGAGTCTTGTATGGATATGACGCTATGTCTTTTGTAGACTTAGCATTTGATGACAACAGGGCTCCCAAAGCTAGAGAGATGATGCAGGATAGCTAGGAGATCCTTAAGGCACTTAAGGATAATCTACACCGTGCACAAAATCAGCAGAAGATGTATGCATATAGGCACAAAGTGGAGAGGACATTTGAGGTTGGAGATTTAGTTTTCTTGTGCCTATAGCCATACTGACAGTTTACACTAAAGAAAAGTAGCGTAGAAAAACTAAAACCTCGGTTCTATGGCCCTTACAGGATTGTGAGGAGAGTTGGAGAGGTTGCATATGAGTTGGAGTTGCCCGAGGGTAGCCGAATTCATAATGTATTTCATGTATCTTTTCTCAAAAAGGCAATTGGACAGCATATTACATCTTCTCCAGAGCTTCCACCATTGGATGAGGAGGGGAAACTCATACCGGTTCCTGATGCTATACTGGATGTTAGGGAGCGAAGGTTGAGGAATAGGGTGATCAAGGAGTATTTGATTAGATGGAGAGACTTGCCATTTGAGGAACTTGGGAAGGTGAACATATACTGCAACATTCAGGTTTGCAATTCCGGGAAGGGAGGACTGTAATGTCTCCTTTTTTTCAAGTGATCACCCAATAGAGTCGGCTAGACTATTTTATTTCCGTAGGCTAAGTCGGAAGTCCAAGGGAATAATCTAATTAGTTAAATACTAAGTAATCCTAAGCATTTCGGGTTATTTATATTTAACTAATTTTGCTGGACCGATTTATGATGTGAAATGACTTACTGTTTTGGTAAGCCTCTTGGTGAAATAAAATAAAATAAAGAAAATCGCCAAGAAGGTGGGTGGCCAAAATTGAGGATAAAAAATATAAAATAAATGCCAAGGGAGGTCGGCCAAGAGGGAAAGAATAGAAAATAAAATAAAATATCTATTGCTTGAGGGAGGTCGGCCATGAGGAGGTCTTATTGGATGGCTATAAAAGAAGGCAATTTGGAAGTCATTTTCATCATTCACATTCATATCTTTTCATTGGAGATTCTTCTCTTTGCCTGCAACTTTGGTTCAACATATTCCAAGGACAAAAACCCTTAGGAATATTGGTGGATTGGACGAAAACCCAATTCCATCTTGGAGGTGGATTCATACGGAGTTAATATTTGCACTTCATTGGAGTTTTGGAAGGAAAGGAGCGTCAAAGACATATTTGTTTCTGCAGAAACCCTAAGGCCAAATTGTGAGATTTGTGCCAAATACAATTTGGAGGAGTGAAGATAAATTCAGATTTTCAGATCAGACTTGGAGCGCCATCATTTGGAGGCTTTTGAGCATTGATTGTGCTAGGGTTTTAACTCTAGATTGAGCGCCAAGGAGGGCGGTCTCACTTTGGAGCATTGCTGATCAGCCCTAGCCGCCGCCCTCATTTTGCATGCCTTTTGTCATTTCCAAGGCAGCGCCGCCTAGCTGAAGGAGTTTGCCCATCTAGAGTTGGATATTTGACATCATTCTTCGCCAATTTGGTATGTATACACCTATGTTTAGGTCTGATTTGTAAGAACAGAAATCTGGGCTATGTTTGGGCATGTTTGAGCCTATGCATTTGATGTAATTTCAAATCAGAATATTCAGATTTGTAGCAGCAGACTTTCATATTCAGAAATCAGAATTATAGATCATTTGTGTTGCAATTGGATGGTCATATCTTGTGGTAAACTCATGGTTGATGTTATTTTCATATGAGTACATGTTTGGCATGTTTATTTGGGCTTTTTGGCACATATATGTTTGCTGTCCACAATTATTTGTAATTCAGAAATAAAAATCAGAATTCAGATTTAGGGTTTGAGAAGAAGAAAAATCAGAATTTAGGGCAGATCTGATTAGGGATCTTACAAATTGTGGAATGGTTGAGATGAAGTCTATGGATACAAATTCCCTCTACGAGTTGGTAATAGCATGTGGTTGAAGAAGTTTGGAATTGGGACACTCTCATTTTTATTGCAATTATAAGTATCACACTCAATTGCAAATTTGATAATGTTCGTCTTCATGTTTTGCTGAAGAATTTGGTAGTGATATTTCTATGGGTTTTTTGAAAAGCTATATGTCTTCTGGGAGATGCATACCCATGTTCAAGTCCCTTCTGAATGTTAGGGAACCCATTTCTAAAGGATTCAAGATCTTTGAGATGCTATATTTCATTAAGTAACCAAGCTTTTCCCTTCCTTCTGTCTATTTTTTCTTGTTTCAATCTTACGTAGTCTTGATGAAGCTTGTCTAGTTAGGTAGGTTGGCTAATAAAGGAAATATGGGGCCCATCTTGATGGGATGTTACATCTATTACAACATTCTTCATCTCCCTTCTTATATATGACGTCATAGTCTTAAACCTGCAATTGATCAATCTATTTTTGTTACTCCTCTCTAAGTGTCCTCTATGTCAGAAGATGTTTTAGGTTGAAGCAATGAAGTGGTTAGCCTTGATGAAAAATTTGCTTTCAGCAAGAAACTTGGTGCCACTTGGCCATAGCATGCTAGATGGCCAACATCTCCTTACTACATGTTGACATTTACTTCCCCTCCTTTAACTCAAAAAGTGTATTTTTAAAATTTTAAGGATTGGGGGTGTTGGATCGGAATACTTGTCCGTTTTCCCCAGATCTTACCTCCCTTTCATTTATGTGCTAACCTTTGCAAATAATCCATTCAAATCTTTGTTTGTCAAAAACTTAAGACCACTTCCTTAGATAAACACCCTGTGGCATTTTTATAGTGGTTGTGAAAATTAACTGACTTTGACACCACTTGCAGTGTTCTTAAAGAAAAAGGAAAGCAATCTGCAAAATATAGCTTGAAGATAAAATGCTAAAAAAAAATGTAAAAGATGGGTCCCTTGCACACCCAATACGGATTTATAATTGCATATGCAGATAAAGCCACATAAGAGGTCCCAAAAGATGACTTTGTATTAGATAGATATCAAATGGCAAAAGATAGATAGCTTAGGGTTTTTTCTCATTTTATAATCAAGTTAGAAAGAGAACTCTAATTACATTATGATATAATGCTTTACTATAATATAACATAATATTGTCCCTACAAAACCAATTCATAGGCTGCAGGCCTAAGGACAAAATAGGTCATAATATACTCTTAATACTATGATGTGCCTAGGTACACATCAAATCTTGTGGAGTTTTTGCCTATGTCCAAAGAAATAGAAATAACAGCCGGGGGCAAAATAAATCTGGTAGAAGCAGTTCAACAAGAGTTTTTCACATCAACAGATAGAGTCAGTCCTCTTTTTTTGCACCTGTGTGCATGCACGAGTGTCTTAGTTTCTTATCACTGTCTTGTATTTTTTAAATTTAGTTTACATCAGGAGAAGACTGCTACTAGTTCTCAGACAGTAATAATGACATGATACTATACATGCATTTTATATTATATGTGCAGCATTCTTACTTGCTATTCTGCCATTAATATGGTTCAATATTATGTAGCAAAAAAAATCAATTATTTGCTCCTTTGTGTCGAGGTTGTAGTGAAATGACTCTTATATTAATGATTTGCTAACTTATGTTTGTTGCAGACTCCTTTGTGGTACATTCTTTGCTCGCTTAATTCATGGAGTCCTAGAGATCAAAACAAATCAAGTTCAGCTTTTTGTTCTACAAACTATTGCCAGCATCATTTTTTTGGTATCACTGATGGTATGCTTCCATTGTTAAAATATGAGATCTGAAATACTGATTTGAATGTTATGGCATTGCTAGAAAATTGATGTTAATGGTTCAAGTGTGACCTTTTTGTGTGCAGATGTCAATCAATCTTGTTAAATCCAAACACAGACATATCTGGCTGTCTTGTTATCTTTGGTCAGGTTAAAGTTAAAACAGGGTTCCCATAAAGATTTTATTAGCCCTTTTCATTGACAATCTCCTTATGCTCTTTATTTGAGATCTCCCGTACTTAATCATATATGTACTTATCGACTGTAGGTGAACTGTCTTTCAAAACTTTGCTTGAAAGATGTAGTCTTTTGAAATCTAGTAACCAAGTATGCTGAATTGGAAGGTTTTTTGTTGAACAATGTGTGCAGTATGGCTGGAAGGTCCATGTGGGTTTGGTTTGCTGATGAGCTGCCGCATTGCTCAGGCATATCGACTCTATTATTTGTTTGTCAAGTAAAGCTTTCTCAGTTCTATCATTTCACAATTTTCATTTTTCTCTTTGTATAATGGAATAGATGTTGGTTAATTGATATGGAATAACTTTGTTCATTTTGGATTGGAATTAAGAGTTGATGGTTATTTTTGATAGAGCAAGATACATCAACATTTGACTACAAAGATTCAATTTGCCTTCTTACCAATTTCTTAATTTTCAGGTTACATCTGCCATAGTTTATTACTAGCTATTTTACATGTGTTGTTTTCCTTCATCATTATTATTATTCTGAATTATGTAGGAGGCGTTTACCACCAATCAAGCTATATCAGCTGGTTCCATTAATACTTATACCATGGGCTGGTTTAGCTGCCTGTAAGGTTTTCTCATCACATTATTCATATTTTTTCCTTGTATAAGTTAATAATGATTATTCAAAAGTTATAATTCTGCTCATATTTTGAAAGCATTTTTTCTCTTCCTTAAAAGGGTGTTATGTCAGTATGTAATTGGCATTGGTCATCTAGTAAATCCTTGTCATTCTGTATAAAGATACCCTGTCAAAGGATTCTGTACATTTCCAAGGAAATTCATCCTGGGATCAGAATCAGATTTGTACTTAAGATACAGGAGAGGGGTGGGGTTTTAGAGGGATCTGGTAGCATATATCTTTAGTATTGCCACTGGCTGATGTGTTTGGTGATGTTAAAAAGATCTATATAAAAAGTGATTTCCTGATCTACACAAAATCTCAGTCAGAGTAGAATACTACCTCTTTAGTTATTTTTGGCACTTTAGTTATTTATGACAAATCTTTGTAATTGATACATCGGCAACTAAAGGAAGGCCACAGTATTAATAATGGTCATCACAAGTGTTGAATAGTGTTTTGAAAGGATTCTTTAGAACCAAGAATTGAGATGAGTTTCATAATTGTTTTTTTCCAACACAATTGATCTCAACAGTGGGGAGTACCATGTAGCAAATGTAGAAAAACATGTATGATGTGCAAACCTTAATGAGGGATCAGATAGCACATTTATCTTTGTTAACGACTTTTTTCCCCACCCTTGTGTTCTACTATTTGCAGATCCCAGTTCTGTTCGTAAAACACCTTCGGCTTCAATAATTGTGTTCACCACTGGACCTCCAAGATCTGACACTATGTATTTCCCCTATTTCGATAAAAATCAAGATTGAAACTTATATCCCCATTCAAGGGGTTTCTAGGGTTGAACCTATAAAGCTTAAAAGACAGGATGCCACCTAGTCTCCCCCCCCCCCCCCCCCCCGCGTGAAGCTATTCGAAGATCAACTTTGATGGAGCTTCCTGAGGCAATCTGGGGAAATTGAGAGCTGGTTGCATGGTGATATATCACAATGGAAATGTTGTTGCAGCTGCCTCGAGAAATTAATGGAGGGCACAATTAACAAGGTGGAAGCCGTAGCCACAACCCACGCTATCCAAATGACAATGTGAAAGGGAGAAGGAAAAGCATACTAGAAGGTGACTCGCTAATAATTGTAAATGCATTAAAACAAAGAAGATGCTAGAATTGGAAGATTGGAAGCATTCTGCACCAAGTTTGGTCCAATTTGAATCAATTTGATGACATAATAATCCAACATTGTTTTTGAGAGATTAACCTACTGGCCGATCACCTTGTTAATGCTGGAATTGATGATATAGGAGAACAAAAGATTGCAAATGATTTGAATGAGTGGGAAGAACTAAGCAAAGCATATGAACAGGTACGGAAATCAAGCTCTTTGATGGTGGATGGAATTTATATACAACGTGATCATTAGACAAGACAGTCCGCTCATACTTTTCTCACAGCTTAAACTCCTTCACACCAATATTAGTTATGGTATTAATATCTATAGCATTTGGCTCATAGAAGACAAGAAACCTCGCATGAATGCTCCAAGGGTATAATAGAGTGAAGCCTTGGCTTAACACAATAATCCTACCTACTACACTGACATGTCCCCATTTCCGACATGATCACCCAACAGGAGTCTGGGTTATTCTATCCTCATTCCTATAGGCTAATTCATCAAACAAGGAAATAATTTTGGTTGAGCTAAGGCTTGGAGAAGATAACGTTGTTCAGAGGCTTGGAGAATGAAAAGTTGTTTCATAAGGCTCAGCCAATTTCCGACAAAGTGGAAAATGAATTAATGTAATTTTACATTAATTATCAAGGGATAAAAATAATAAAATAATGACTTGTGGAATTGGGCGAATCATTTGGAGGTTTTGAAAATAAAATAATATTATATTATTTTGACATCAAGCGCCTACCTTGGAGAAAAAGAAATTAAATAATATATTTTATTATTATTTGTTGTGAGTGCTCAATTATGGGAGAATAAATAAAATATCAATTGGAGCGCCCAAGAGGGAAAAAAAAGAGAAAAATAAATTAAATAATATTATTATAATATTATTTAATTGGAGCAGCCAAGATGGAGAAAAAATATAATATTTTATTATTGTCTAGTGGAGCGCTCATCTTGGAGAAGGAGAAAATAAAATAATAAAATAATATTTTGAATTTGGGCAGCCACTTTGGAGAATTAAAAATAATAAAATATTGGCCTTTGGCTGGCAAGGAGGGAAAAAAGTAATTCAAATTTTTAATTTGAATTTGTCGGCTTCAACGAAAGAAAAAGAAGATCCAAGTATAAAAGAAGGTTGACGGAGCTCATTTCACCATCACGAATACTTTGGCAACTTTCGCATTTTTGCTTGGCAATTGTAGTGCAAGGCTTTCCAAGGATGAAAACCCTTGTGGAGGTGGTGTGTTGGACGAAACCCAATCACATCTTGGAGATGGATTCATACGGAGTTCACATTTGCACTTCATTGGAGAATTGAAGATTCTTTGAGCATTCATGAGAGATCTTTCCTAGCAGATTTGTGGCATCATTGGTTGAAGACTTGTTGGCAACATTGAAGATCCATTGCAATCTATAGTGAGCGCCGATTTTGGGAGAATACCCTTGCATGTTGGAAGTGGATCATTGGAGTTATACTCTAGTGTCTTTGGAGATTCATTGCAGTTCGCACAGCAGGGTTACAGAAGTCATCTGATCAGCATACTGTTGGCAGATATATTCCCTAGCTGCCGCCATCCTAGATTGTGTATTCATTGTTCTAAAGGAGTGCTAGCTTGGAGGAGGTTTTCATACTTTTGGACTAGCATTTGATAACTTGGATCTGCATTTATAGAAGATTATAAGGCTGCGATCAGCTTGTGGAGAGGAGTGCACAGCACTAGGGAAGGTGCGATCAGTCTTTGGGAGACTTGACATTGCATTCATCCTCAATTTGCATCAAAGACTACAATTGAAGACTGCATATTAGAGGCCGATCTGATTGGAGAAGGTTTGCCTTCATTGTTTGTCAATTTGTCATCATAGATTGGTGTGTTGCATTCATCATCTACTTCTGATTTGTAACAGCAGTGCTATGCATAATTGTATGGCCGATTTGGAGCCTCAATCTTGATTGTAATTCCATTCTATGTCATTACACTTTGGAGCAACAGTCTTGCATATGTACTTTGCATATTTGCATGTGTAATTCATGATGTAATTCACCTTGATAAGGCTGGCAAGCTATACTTTCTTCTATCATCCATTTGTACATGTTAGTTCAAGTTTTATGCTTGGTGAAGACATAAATTGAAAGCTGCAGAAATAAAAATCAGAATTCAGTCCCAGGGTTTGAATTGAAAATTATAAATTCAGAAATCTAGTGCAAAACCCTAGTTCGACACATGTCATACTCATTCTCAATGGAGCCCCATTTCTTCCTTCATTCCTTACAAAGGGAGATGGCCTTCCGTGGGCCAATTCACAACAATAGACTTCATATAGTTTTCAACATGAATAACTCACAAATCATGAATATGATTAGGGAAATAATTGGAACAGATTACATGGAGATTGACATGTGAAGCTGTGTCAACTTGGGGATAGCTTCGTATTTGTTGTTGAATGTTTATGGCTCACGGGCTCCATAGAGGCAATGGTGAAAATTGGAGAAAGATTTGTTGAGTTGTTTGTAGCTTCGATCAGATAACGTATTTATATATTCATACCTTAAATAAGGTGTGTTAAAATAAATATCAATAGCATGATCGAATGATACATAGTCTGCATTCTAAACGGCGATTAGTAATTGTTAACATCGGTGAAACCAACTTCATTAGATATGGTGATGAAGTCACACCTGTGATAGGCGTGACTCCTTGAGGAGTCACGTCTATCACAGATGTGACTCCTACAGTCACTAACATATATATATCAATGTCTTTGCCCAGCAATACTATGCATCGACACAAAAATCGGAAGTGTATGAGAAATAGAAATTGCATCTGGGAAAACAAAAGACAGTAATAAATTAACTCTGCAATACAAATATCCAACTTTCAGAAAATATCCAAATCTGAGAATATAAGTTCGATTTGAATTTACAAGATTTGTGAAGGAGCAATTCAGACGAGGGTTAGATGAGGTGGCATCTAGAGAATGGCATTTCCCTCAGGATATGTTGCTGGTGAGCAGAGTAGAATTCAGAAGGGTGGTGTCCATGGTGACTGTAGCTGAGCTGAAATAAGAATAATGAGAATAGTGCATAATTTACAGGCAATATGAGAAGTGCTGGAGACTAGAGACTTGGAGATTGCCGTAAATAGGGAAGGTAACTTGCTCGTGGAAGCCACCCGTTTTCACAAAATCCGTTTGCTGATAGGACCCAGCATGAGTGAGTTCTGAATGCAACACTTTTTCTTCTAGGGCTCATGGTTGACAATGGAATATAGTGTCTACAGAACCATGCATCTGTAGAATGTCTAGGTTGTATAAGCTATAGTCTCGTGTTTTTATTCTCTAGTCATGTAATCAAGAACAAATAGCATTGTCAATGTAATTTGATAAACTCATCCGCAGGTTGGCCATGGATGATCTTCCTTTGGCCACTTGGCGATTTTTGTAAAATTTTCACTTTATGAATACAAGGGTAGGGGCTATATGCCCTTTTAACTATAAAAAAAAAAATTGGAACTTAGATAGAGTCGTTGGTTGAAGAGTTTGTTTGTAAGAAATTAAATTATTGTTTTATAATTGCTTCAGAGTTGTTTTGTTATTACGCTTTTTGGAAAGACACGTTCATATATTACTCCAGAAAACAACACGAGAACATTATAGAGCACATGAATTAGCTATGTGGGCTCGATATTGGCTTTATCTCACAACATAGGAAAGAATGGTCAATACATGTTTTAGCAGCATATTCAAGAGAGTCCAAGCCTTGCATAAATATGTCCATTCCAGCTGAAACCTGAGCAGGTAGATCAACTTTGAAGGCTGTCAAATCTCCTTTGTAAAAATTGGAAGCGTCACCCTTAAAAATTGCTTTGCAGCTTCATTTCCAAAGGAATTATATGAATTGTTAATAGGATAGTATTCCATATATCTACCAGATTCAAAATTATTCTTGATGAGCACTTCTAACTTTGTACCTTATTATGCTCATCACTCTTGTACTTCACATCGTACTTTATGATTATTGTACATGACATTTTGAAATATCCATGAATGGAATATTTACTAACTCTGCAATTTCTTAATTTTGCTAACAACACCCAACATAGAATAACCAGAAAATAATAAACCCAAATGTAATTCTTATTATCAACCGCTTTTACATCCATATGAATAAGTCTGAATTTTTAAACAACAACAATGCTAATTCTGATTTGATTCAGAAAAATCAGAATATTCTATAATGTTCATTTCCTAGAATAATTCCAAAATAAATAGTATGGTAGCTGTTGTTTAAATAATCAATAAATCTGAATTAAATAATAAGAACCTGATTATAATTCAGACTTGATATTGTTTAGCTTCAAATTGGATCTTTGAATTGTACGGTACCTTTTTCTTTGATGGTATGGACCATACTTACAAGACTCACCTAGACTCCCCCAGACTCAGCGAGTTGCAAACTGGGCAACCCTAATCGAGTCTGAGAGACTCAGCAGCCGAGTACTCACCAGACTCGCTAGACTCACTGAGTTTGGATGAGTCCCATGGGTTAGACCCAGGCGTGGCTATGTGCTTCAAAAAAAGAAAAAAGAAAGAAAAAAACCAATTCACTCAAAACAAAGTGTCTTATATTTGTCTCCTACACCCTAAAAGCAACTTCATTTCATTTTCAAGCCAAAAGAGAAGGAAAAAAGAGAGTTTTGAGCCAAAATTGGATTGCATTGAAGGGAAACCAACAAGGAGATTGAGCAAAAATCGGTGGTTCAATCACATTTGGGCAGGTTTGTAGCTACTTTTGGTGCATCTAGAGGAGTCTACAAAGGACTGGGAAGAGCTCACCATTGATTTCAAGCAAGATTTAAGAGGTAAGTTTGTATTTTCAAGTTTTTTTTTTGTTTTTCTAATAAAAATTCCATTTCTTTTTTCTATTTTATTTTAATGGACCAAAGAGCAAACCCTAGGTGTGTTTAATTTTTTTGTTGAAAAAAACCCTAGGCGTTTTTGAAATTTTTATGGTTTTATAGTTGCAAACCTTAGATTTTTTATATTAGTTTAATTATAAATCATAAATGTTAATTTTTTTCTATTTATATGTTATTGCAACATTCTTGAGATTTATAAATTGTCTTAATCACAATGTCAAACCTAGTTAGAAGGGACCCTTGTTGGAAACATGCCATCCCTGGGCAAAAGAGAGGAGAGATAACTTGTTTTCATTGCAAACAAACAATGCAAGGGGAAGGCATTAATAGATTGAAATACCAACTTGCACATATACCATGCTGAAATGCTAAACCATGCGAAGCAGTGCTTCTTTAAGTTATGCATGAAGTGCAAGTTCAATTAGAAGACTTTGGGCATCAAAAAGAATTAAAAAAGAGGTAAAGAGAGGAGATGGCAGTCATTGGTGGACTAGAGAGGATTGCAGTTTGAGTCTTGAGCCATCCATGTAGTGCTTTATGTTGTGAGCGCAATTGGAATATGTTTGAGCACATACACTCCAAGAAGCGCAATAGATTGTCAGTGTAGAGGTTGAATGATCTAGTTTATGTTCATTACAACCTTCACTTTCATCAAAAACAAAATTTGGGTAGTGACTTATCACTAATCACACTAGAGGAGGTTGATCCACAATCAGATTGGATCACTGAGGTTGAGGATCTTGTTTTTGGCGATGAGGACCTTGATTGGGTTGACCAGGTGGATAGAGAGGCAGAGGCAATAACAATGGCAGAGGAGGAGGATAGAGCACAAGTAGACACCTTGGATGTTGGTGTGTCACTGAGACACATGTAGATATTATGGCCGCATCATCATCTAGGACCTATCTTAGATGCCCATGTAGGATTTGCCGTAATATTGGGCCGAGTGATGTAGGCTCCTTTGAGCCATAGACTTCTAGTTTTTGTTTTGATATTTGTTTTGAACTTTTGATGCCATGGATTTCATATTCCATGAGTTTTGTATACATCTGACAATATGTATATATCTAAATGTATTATTTCCTTCAGCTAAAATTTGTGTTTATACTTATGTGATCGATGTATGCTTGTGTATGTGATCAAAGTAGCTTCTATTTGATGAGTTTATCGTGTCTTTAAGGTTTATTATTAAAGGGTGCATGAAACAAGTTTTAAATCCTTAAAAATCTTTGAATTTCATGGGTTTTTCAATTTGCCGAGTTTGGGCAACGATTCTGAGTTTGGGTCAAAAATCAGCTTGTTGAATCTTAGGCGAGTCCGAGTCTTGTAACACTAGTATGGACCTCCAAAGGAAAATGGAGCTGGGTAAAAAACACAAAAGAAAATCTTCAAAACCTCCTTTATTGGCTGCAACAGACCTAATTCCTTTTCCAAGCTTCAAACAATCTCCCAAGTGGGTCCCACGTGCAGATTTAGCACCAAAATATGCATCAAAAGGCAACTTTCAAAATTTCTGAATATGCAACCAATGCTGCCCAAAGTTATCAATTTTTTATTTGTGAAGTAACATCATAGTTACAAGACTCGGACTTGCCTCGGACTCGGCAAGCTGATTTTTGACTTGGACTCGGATTCGGCAAATTGAAAAACCCATGAAATGCAGAGATTTTTAAGGATCTAAAACTTGTTTCATGCACCCTTTGATTAATAAACCTCAAAGAGACAATAAACTAATCAATTAGAAGCTACTTTGGTCACATACACAAGTATCCATCGATCGCACGAGTATAAAAGCGGATTTTAGCTGAAGGAAACAACATTTTTAGATGTATAAATATTGTCAAGTGTTTTAGGTGTACAAAACTCATGGATTGTGATATCCATGGCATCAAAAACAAAAATCACAATATGGAGTCATGAACTATGGTAAAAAGGATCTTGTATCGCTTGGCCCAGCATTGCTAGCTCTATGTGGAGTCATGTGTTTGTATCTCAGACAAATCTACAACTTTTGGTATAGTCGTAGGAGCATTACTTAGGATACAAATTGACTTAGCAAACCATAAGTATATTTGTAATTCAATTACTTGGGATTTAATTGGAAAAAATTCAAAAGAATAAAAAAATATTTCTTTTCCATCCAACATGGCCTAAAATTATTTTTATTTTTAAAACTAGAGTAGGGGCTTGGGGGTAGCACCCCCAGTAGGGTCAAGGGGTAGTGCCCCTTAAGGGGGTTTGGGGGCAGTGCCTCCAATGAGGTCTAGGGGTAATGCCCCTCGTGGGGTTCAGGGTCGAGGGGCGGAGCTTGCGCCACCAAGACCAAAGTAAAGCCTTTGAGACCACATAGACCTTCATGGCACATGTCATTTTTCATAATTCTATTGCTTTTAAATAGCCTTCAAAAGTCCTACAAACCCTTCAAAAAATGCTTGACTTTCATGGTTTTATGTTTAACTGTTTTCAATATTTTAGTCTTTTTTCCCCTGATTTTCATTGACTTGGCCAAGTCTTCCTAGTAGGACTCGCCGGTTTTGGTGAGTCTCGCCCAGACCCAGGTCTCGAGTCTCCCAGACTTGTTTCATGCCACTCGCCTTGGGACTCACTAAGTTTAGGCGAGTCTAGTGAGTCTTGTAACACTGAGTAACATATTAAACAAGAAGGGGCTGCTGGGTGTTTGGGGCCCACAAGACCCTCAAATATGAAGCGATCCCCCCTCTTTTTTCTTCTCAAGTTAGCCACATTTCACTAGGAATTCAGCCTCTATGGAGTGGCTACTTCTAAACCAATATTGAAGGACCCACAGAGCACTAAATCATCCCGCGATTCCTTCCAAACAAATATATTTTTTTGAAACCAAAGTTTGAATCAATTCCTTCAGCTTGATGCGGCCCCCAACAACTCAAATAATAATTATAAAACCTTCCAAACTCAAATAATAATTATTAAATCTGCCCAAAACTTCAACGCAGCTTTAAGAAATGATCTTTGATTTATTAAAAGTGGTGGCCAATAATATTGGGCCCTAAGACCCTTGCAAAATGTAGCAGCTATCCTTTCTAAGTCTCACGCCTCCCTTGGAACATATACAACTTGCTAGAAACTTGTCATCCAATTTCACTTAGCCTTATTTGGTACAACCTGCTTTGGCAACCAAAATAAAGTGTGATCTGCTAAATTCTCTTCTACAATTTATTTATATATTTGCACTCACACACAACACCGAATAATCTGCAAATATAATTCGGGAATAATTTGCTAATTGTAGTTCCTTGTAAAATATATATAAATATATATTTTTGTATTTTCCTATATATGTAATTCTTCACACAAACTTCTTGCAACTAGCAAAAATTTCAAATTTGACCTCTGTATGAAGCCAACAATGAGAACCAGAAGGTTTTCGTCTTCCGATTCCTAGATAAACCAAGAGGGTTTTCGTCCTTAGGATAAAAGCTCTGCAAATAGGGTTTTCAAAAATTGATAATGAATAGAATGTTTTCCCTTTTCCCAAAAATTCCTTTTTATCACTTTCCATCCAACTCTAAAAGGTAATTAACATTTCTTTTACTTAAATATTCACCTTTTCTCTTCAAACTTAATTAATTACCTTTTTAAATAATTAAATATAAGTTGTCTTTTAATTTTCCACTTTTCGACAACTCAAATATTTAACCATTTAATAATTCAATTATTTTCCACCAAAGTTACGGAAAATATTAAAAAGCCCAAATATGAATTTTGACCACACCACCAATATCTTAAGTGCATAAAATATCAGTCTATATGAAGGTTGGTGCTCTCCCTAGATGACAGACTTCTCCAAGAAGTGTGGAGTGCTCCTAGAATGTTGGATCCGTACATAGAAAGTACTGTTGTACTCATCTTGGCTCCAAGAACTCTCTGCCATTGTCAGAATACCTTTCAAATAAAGCTAGCGCTCTCCAAGAAAGTTGGAGTTTCCAAAAATGTTGGAATGGACTGAAAAAGGGACATTACAAGTCCTCCCTTTCCAAAACTGCTTGTCCTCAAGCAATGCCGATTCAACTCAATGATTTCAATTGGTTGATCCATGCCGCAAACATCAGAGTTCCAACTCTTTTCAACTGAACACATATGCAAATACTAGGATCCCAAATCAATCTCAAGAACTCTTCACCATGCTTTCGTTGCACCACTTTGATACAACAAGAAGCTGTAAACCTCTATTCTGCTTATGGTTGTTAAGCAATCCTCTTCCACAATGATTCAACTTATTACAAACATCATTGCTTTCATGCAAGATAATCAAATGGCTTACCTTCAACTACTGGTCTGAAAATTTCAGCAAGCTCAAAACCATCATTAATATCTGGTGAGGCACTTTGGTCATGTGCATGCCTCTCAACAAGGTCATCCTGGAACTCCACCTCAAAAAGTGGGTTATCATATCTCTATATCCATCTCAAAAAGTGGGTTATTTGAAAAACATTGAAAATTATTTCTATTCTCTTGTTTCAACCAAACTTCCTGCTGACCCAACTCTGTACATGCAACTTCTGATTTCTCTGGAAGATGCTCCAATACAGAATCTTCTTGAAGACTATTGAGCTCATCAGTTACCTGTCTGTTTAAACTAAATTGAATATCCACATGATAAGATCTCTTATCATTGTATGTAGATGTAACTCTCATAAAACAATGAGCTTCCCACTCTAATTTTCCCTTACGGAAAACTCTCTCCATGCTCATAGCTGTAATTGACACAGAAGCAACATTGGTCATGGTCATACCATGAAGCACAACCTCTTTACCTTCATGCTAGAATTTCAGCTCCATGGTTTTGAAATTTTGTGTGAATTCTCCAAGGGAATGGTACGATTGCACCTCTAAAAC
Organism: Cunninghamia lanceolata; assembly: GCA_027924645.1. Lineage (NCBI taxonomy): Eukaryota > Viridiplantae > Streptophyta > Pinopsida > Cupressales > Cupressaceae > Cunninghamia > Cunninghamia lanceolata. The sequence continues at coordinate 337,169 of BSBN01000063.1, forward strand.
CATATTTGTTTCGCCCATGCCCACTACATAGAAATCATCAGTAATTTTGTGTTTACGAAGAGTAATGTCCAATCCTTTGACCCTCTTAGTGCATGGTATAGTAAATTCATCTGCCATAGTAATACTAAATCCCTAAAAGTCCTCTGTTGGTAGCCATCTTTGTGTTACCAAGCTCTCATCAATGAAGTTGTGGGTTGCCCCCCTATCCATCAATACTGTCACCTTATGTCCTTTCAACTCTCCACGGAGTCTAAATGGGTGATACCAAGTTGCACCTGAGAGTGTAGCAAGGGTGCTACTGAAAATCTTCTCCCCTTCAGTAACTTCTACTTTTGCTTCTTCTTCTCTTGATTCTTCATGTTCTTTCACTTCTCCCTCATCCTCGGAAAATACCTCAATGTAATGCACTTGTCCTTTTGGAAGACACCTATGGCTTGGTTCCCAACGCTCTTTGCATGTGAAGCAAAGTTTCTTCTTTTGGAATTCATTCCTTGTTTCAATTTCCATGGTGGTTTTAGGTAATTCTTTATTTTGATAACCCTGTTGAAATGGCTTATTTTGCTGCCCAAAAGTAGTGGTTTTTGGTTGCCCATAATTATTTGTCATTGGCTTCCCATAAGGTGCTGATCTTTATTGTCTTGTAGGTGGAAATCTTCTCCTATTGGCTGATGTTTCAAGATCCAAAACCTTTCTAATGGCTTCTTGTAGAGAGGTGGGGTTGAAGGCCTTCACTAAGCCTCTAAGATGTTCAATTAAGCCTTGCATGAACAACACCACAAGTCTCCTTTCTGACACATCTAGCACCATGACTGAAAGCTTTTGAAAATCAACAACTTAAGTATCAACTGTATGGGTTTGTTTGAGTTGAGCTAATTCTTGAAAATGAATTTTTGGATCAACTCTATCAAATCTTTTAATCAACCTGTTACTGAACTCAACATAAGTGTGTATATGATTATGTCCTTGAGTGATCAACCCGTGATACCACCACTCATGTACTACACCTTCAAGTTGAAGGGTGGCGAATTTGATGGCTTCATCCTCCACCATAGGTCTCAATGATAAAAAGGTGTCCAATTTTTGTATCCTAGAATGTGTTGTACGCTTATTGGATCCATCATATGTAGGAAGTGTCAATTTCCCCAATGCATGTTGAAGAACCCTTGAATTTGTTTGTGGCCTTGTTTCAGCTCATTGACCACCCCCTTTTTTCTTCAAACCCATAAAATTAGTGAGTGATATTGCCTACCTAATTTCAGCTGGTAGGAGCCTATACTCCTCATAACTGGTTGCTATGCCATTAGCTATGGATGTCTAAATCTTTGGCTCAACAACTACTTCTTCCCTACGGATGAAATTGGGCTGGAAAGGTCTTGCAGCAAATCCAATGACTGTCCTCTAAGTGTTTTGGTGAATATTTACCCTTGATGAATTGCCTTCGCCATTGTGTGTCCTCTATATATTATTATTCTGCATGGTAGAAACAAGCCGTGCCATCATATCAGCTAACCATTCTTGGCCTTGAACAAATCTCTCAAACCGAGCATCATCTGCATCCTTTTTATTGTTACCCATTGCTTCTGTCTTATTGGGAATTTTCGTGCCTTGCTGCCCCGTAATATTTTCCGTTTGATCCGGGTCTTTTCTTCTTTCCCTCTGATAATATCTAAGTTCTCTATCACTTCCGTGTATGAGATTGATTTTGCAAAATTCTTCTACACCCACAGCTGGCAAGAAAATGGCTTTGATACCGTTGGAATATCCCTGGATGGAATATTTACGAACTCTGCAATTTCTTAATTTTTCTAACACCCAACATGGAATAACCAGAAAATAATAAACCCCAAGGTAGCAGGGAGATGCGTCTCTCGCTACCTAGGACGCAACTCCGGGACAGGGACGTGTCTCCTGTTTTCAAGACGCAGGCAGAGACGTCCTGCGTCCTAGGAGATGCACATAGATTCCTTATTGCAAATGAGAATGATGATTGTGAAGGTGTGCATGATCATGCTGTTGTTCCAAATTAGAGAATTTTGAACCTTGATGAATTTTTAGGGTATGGTTTGGAACAATTGTTTTATGTTGATGTAGATTGCATTGAGGACACATTTTTGGGCTCATTGGTTGAGCATGATGATACTAGTGTTGTGTGTTCTCATATGGACCCGATTTCTTGCTTGCATAAGGATGAAGAAGAGCATATCATTGATTGTTTTCTTGACAACAGTTTGTTTGCAGCAGGTTGTGTTGAAGAGATTGAAACTGAGGCAATTTGAAGGTGGTGAGTCTTCGTTTGAAGTGCCTCAAATTTCTGAATTAAATGTTGAGGGTATAGAATTAGATTTCAGTCAAGTCTTTGCTTCAATCATGGAAAAATATGACAACATTTGTGGGACAACTGGGATGCAAGATGAATTTGAGTCATCACATGGCATTGCCTAGCTTGAATTTGTGCCAAAATTGGATCCACTTCAACTTTGTGTTGAGGAGGAATCGAGGATAATCTTGTTCATGCTGATTTTTGTGTGGATCCAAATTTGTATCATGCTGCCATGGAGTTGGAAAGTGAAATTTGCAATGTGGGTTAGCATGATGGTGAGACTTATTTTTTGTGGTTGCCATGTCTCGATGGTAATCTTTTCTTCTTCCAGTGTGGGGGCTTAAAAAATTATAGTTTGCATTTGTATGTTGGGATGAAGCTTCATTTGATGCTGCTTGTAGGTGGATGCAATTTCGGCTTGAGGATGCCAAGCTCATTTGTTTAGCTTGTCTATGATAGAGACAAGTAACCCCATCTTTCTTTTGCAGGGTTGCCCTACCTCATGTTAAAATTTTGATTGCTATTGGTTGTGTTGTCTTCTTGTATATATCTTTGTTGTGTTGCCTTGTATATACGTTGCTTGTGTGTGTTTTCCTACCCTCCCGTCCTCGTTTTTTTGTCTTTTGGTCTAAAATTTGGAGACAATTGGATTCTCGCTGTGTCTGCAAGAGGCACACGTCCCCAACTAGAGCCAATGTTGGTACCCAACCCATAAAAATCCAAACCTGCAAAATTGTGTCGAAAATCTATTGATATATCCTTGTTGTGCCTTTGTTGCTTTGGCCTTTTATCCATCAATATTATCTGATCAAAGACTATCTTCAATGGGTCCTCATCCTAAAACTCAAGTGTAAAATCAACCAAGTCCTTCGTGTTTTCTTCCTTTGAAAATTCTAGTGTTTTGTGTAAGTAATGAGTTCATGTGTTTGCCTTTCGGTGAGTTCACAGGTTTGCGAACCCGCCAAAAGGCCGAGAAAACCTTGGGTTTGCATTGTGTATTGACAGTTTGGCAGGTTCGCAAACTTGTGAATCTGCTGAAAAGGTTTGTCGATTTGGGTTTTGGCCGAAACACCGAAAGAAGGCAAGGAAGAAAAAGGGAAGAAGAAGAGGAACCAAGAAGACAAGAAGGAAAAGAACTAAGGAAGAAAGATAAGTTTCAACGGTTCGCCAGGTTCGCGAACTTGTGAACTCGTCGAAAGGGTTCACAAGTTTGAGTTTTTCCTGAAGTGCCGAAAAGGCAAGAAGAGAAGGAAATGCAATGTGAAGTTTCAGCAGTTCGCTAGGTCTGCGAACCTGTGAACTCGCTGAAATGGTTCACCAGTTCCCATTTTTGCCGAAAGTGGAGAAAAACCAAGAGATGACAAGAGAAAGAAGAGTTAAAGTGATTTTTGGTAGTTCACCAGGTTCGCGAATTGGCGAACTCGCTGAAAAAGGTTATGAAAGTTCTTTTTTTGTCAAAAGGCCAAAAAGGGAAGACAAAGCAAAAGGATAAAGTGTAGATGATGGTGAAAGAAAGGTAAAGAGAAAGCACTTGGCTTTCGGCGAGTTCGCGAACTCGTCGAAATGGTTTTCAATTTCATGATTTTGCCTAAAATGGTTTGTGATAAGCCCAAATCGCTGAAAGGTAAAGTGAATGGCCAGGAGAAAGGAATGATGAGAAAAGACAAGCAAGTTGATTTTTGGCGATTCGACAGGTTCGCAAACCTACGAATCTGCCCAAAAGTTTGCCAAAGTTAAAAGGCGTCAAAAGTCAAATTTTAAAAGGATCTTAAAGTGTTGTAAAATCTTTTTCAACATTGTTTCGCACCTGTTGACCATGAAAACATGCCTTCACCTACTAGAGGATGCCATTAATGCCCAGTTGAGTAGGTTGGGGGTGGATGAAGAATTGAATGCGAATGTACATGTTGGTAGATGGGTTTCCAATGCCCAAGGACAATTGCAAGTACTTTTACAGTGGATTTGGTGTACTTCAACATATGTGCACACTCTAGGAGGATGCATTTCAGGTGCAAATCCGTAGTTTTTCTAGGTACAACACTCATGGACGTGATGCAAGTAGAAGGGTCGCCTTGCCAAACGTATTGACCAATCAAACACCCATGTCGAAGTTGAATGAGAAAATGTAATGCTATATATGCATGTTTGTAAGATGTATTAGGGGTTGCTTGTTGAACCAATTTGATGGCTGTAAGTGTCTCATCAATGTTCTAGGGCTTCAACTAATGCAGTCCAATTTGTAAAAGGGTAGGGTGCATTGTGTAAAGCATAGGAAGGTGTTCAAAAGATAGATGCATGTAATGGATATCTCTAGGCAGTTTGTAAATATTCAGGAGAGTGTTTGAACCTAGTTACTCATCCTCTCTTGCCACATTTGTTGGTATAAATGTAAAAAAGGTTAGAGAAGTATGTGACAGTACTTTAATACATTGCAATGATTTGTGATGCTCTTTCTTTCTGTTCCATGTGGGTATTTGCAGTTCTGTTTGGATTGCTAAGAATGTCCATTGCATGAGACGAGATATATGCATTGTATGAAGACACACACAAGTTTCCATTTATGTTTTCACTTCATCTCTTTCCCCTCTGCAAATTCATGACTCTGTTGCACAATGGAGTAGGCACCGGTTTGATTGGTGAAGGGCCAACAAACTTTTAGAGTTATTGAATCTCTCTCTCTCTCTCTCTCCTAAATCATGAATGTGTTTTTCCCTCTTGCCCCTGTGTAAGCAATGTTAAATAGACTTATTTGCTGGGGAAATACAGTATAGCTGTCATCTTAAGGTGCAGGGTGAGAGTGGATTATCAATTTGCTTATTAGAGGTCTTTAGGTCTATACGCAGCCAGTGTTGACATGAGTTTTGTGACATTTGGGATTCACAACACATTGGGTATGGTTGCTTAAGGGCCTTGAGTCACATTGTCTTATTTCTCTTTAATTGTCATGTGTTTAAGACCTCAAGGAAGACCCTTCTTGGCCTAGCAGAGCCTAAAGACAAAGGTGAGTTTACCCACTCATAACAATTGGTCCATCCATGCCATTGTTTGATCATAAGCCTTACCCATTGCCTAAGCATGACTTGTCCTTGGCCTTAGGTTTTGGAGTAGTCTTTATGATTTGCGGAGCTACAGGTTTGAGCACCAACAAATTATACCCTTTCCTACATAGCTCTTATGATCTTGGTAGCGTTTAAATTCACACCTTGCGGTGTGACACTAAACGGAACATGTATAGTAGGATTGTTATTCAAATTTGGAGGGGAAGCTCCCTCAGATAAAGAAATTAAAAAGACGATACAACATAACCTATCTTTTTTTGTTTCTCAGAGCACGAACACAAGGCAATTTAAGCTCTTCTGCAATGCTATAAGATTTTCTAGAGTATTGCAAAAGAAAATAACTAAATTTTATCAAAACACACTTCCAATTTCTTTAAGTAAATCCAGAGCATAAAGAAACTGAAGGAACAACTTGGAGATTTCAACACAAAGGAACAATGAAGATCTGACAACAATTATTCACGCACAAAGTCATGAACAATTCTTTCAACCTTTGACAACAAGAAAGATCTTAGAACCATGATGCATATTCTCATTAGCAAAGAAATAAAAACATATAACACTGCTTTGAACAATAAAATGCGAGCAAAAAATAGTGTTAGCATTTACCAGTAAGAAGTTTAAGTGTGTAGAATACACTTATTTATACCCTAAAAAGCAAGGATGCAAGGAAATAAAAGGAAGAGTTAACTAACACTCTTCACTCTAACTCTAATGCTGCATGGGAAGCATGCAAACTTATTAGCAATTTAAAAATAAAAATATCTAATCAAGCAATTCAGTTAACTGAACTTGCATGTTAGTACACATTGAGTTCCACTCAAAGAAAATTTGCATGATCTCCAAAAGCAAAATCCAAAAATAGATTGAACTCTAGAAAGCAAAGTCAGTTCTCAAAATAGAAACTGCTTTGGAAATCTCTCCCACTACCAAAAATAGACTCCTCCTGCAGATAGTGAAAAATTGGCTAAGTCTGAGAATTGAGATTTCTCTTAAATTCATCAACTTTGGCCTCATCTGGTATACTGATAGAATCAAGATGGACTGTCCTCATCAGCAGGTCGATGCCAACATCTTCAGTGATCTTTGCTAAAGCTTTAAATTCTTTTTTAGCCTTGTTGAATTTTGATGCAATTTCAACCAAGAGATACATCTTGTCTACTCCCCACCACAAAACCTTCCGTGAATCAGCTGCACAAACTCATCCTACAAATTATGAACAATGCAATTTACGCCTTCGTCGCTGAAATACCTGCAAGGAATGTTTTGGACAAAATCAATAGCATACTTCTCAATGTTAAGAAGTTTCTCTTTCCACGTAGCCAACTCCATGGCTATACCCTTCAAGGTGTAAATCAAGGAGTATTGATGAGTCCATGAGAAAACAATAGACTTCTGCTCCGCCATTATAGGCCTCATGTTGAGTGCTTGCAATCTTACCAACAACTTATCATAAACAGGCTCCATATCTGTCATGCACTCTATCATGTTCTGAATTCCCAGGAGAATGTCCTTAGAATTGGGTACTAGTGCCGTCAACTTTGCTAGAAAGTTAACACTCTTTACTATGAAATGCTCAACCCAATCCTTGGTGTGTTTGACATATACCACTAGTTGGCTTAACTGTCTCTGTTCGTCAAGAGACTCCATCACTTGCGGCAAAAAAAGAGTGAAGGCGGTGAAGGTGAATGTAGGAGTTGTGAAATATACTGACGCAACTGCTTATTTTCTGATTTGAGGGCAGCCTTGTCTTCTCCATTTTTTAACACCCTATTCCTCATGGTATCAGTAGAAACCTCCAAAATATTTACTGTCGCCTGTCGGGTACTATGACCCAAACTAGTCTTGATAATGTGATAGTCATTGGGCTCAACATCCTTTATCGTTTTGTCCTGAGGAGGAACAACGGTCTCTAAGATCAATTCGCCTTCATTAGACTTCAAAATCCTTGACTGCTTTTTAAGCTTCTTTGTTGAAGGCTCTTTGAATGTCTTAGCCAGAGCACTGAAAACCAACTGGTAAGATGGTCTTTTCTTTTTCTCACCAATTGCTGTATGAAGCCAAGTTGGATTAGATTCTTGAAATATTGGCCCCGGATGGTTTTCACCACCTCTGGATTTGGCATGACTTCAACCTCCGGAGGTGCAAAATGTGACTCCAACTCAGGATCAAACTCTAACACTGTATCAGGCTCAAACCCTAGATCAACCTCCATTACTGTATCTAGTTCAACCCTCTGCTCTACTTTTGGCTCTTCTGCCTCAATTCCTGATGAGTTAAGTGGTGTAGAAGTGATGTGTATGGGAGACTGATGAGGTTCAGGTATCCTCTGTGATGTATGTAAATTTTCCTCTTCTGAAGAAGAAGATGAAGAAGTAGAAGCTGAAATAGAAGTCGTTGGTGAACTTGGCTCAGCTGATGGCAAAGGGACTTCCTTTGGTTGTTGCTGCACTGGGGCTTGAGACTGAGTTCTCTTCTTCTGGGTCACCCTTCAGGGTTCTTCCTCAGTGATGTTCACTTCTTTGGTCTTTGCACTGAGTACCTTGGATTTCAACCGTGTGGTCAAGTCAGTGGGTGAAGGTGGCGGCTCAGCTGCAGAAGCCTTGTCCTTTGATGTTTTAGTCCTCCTTTGCCTTTGATTGTTAATGAACATCCAACTTCGCTTCACTACCCCTTTGGTTCTTTCAGCGATAGAGGTTATCTCTTGGAGAGACCAATCCATCTGTGGCAAAGGCTGTAAATCAACTCCATCCTTGATGAATTTGGGAGATAAGATTGAATCGTTCTCGCGCAAGCCTTTGGGGTTCTCATCAAGAAAAACTGGTATCTGCTCCAAAGTGAAGCGGCTGAAACTCCTTCGGCGAACATTGTATTCATCCTCACGGTTAGCCCAGAAATCCTCCATAGTTGGCACGTGGGCGAACTTGCCACTGAGCCTAGACTTCGTTACCTCCTTGGGATCATAAGTGCATTTCTCCTTAAAGGTCTTTAGGCCGAACGTTGACATCTCTTCTCCAAATACTTTTGCATCGGAAGCACTCTTGCATTTGAAGACGCTAAGCTGGATAGGGAAGCTCACTGCAACTTTATGCCTATTGCATAGGAAGCTATGAACTTCTTCACTCTGACACAGGAACTCCATGAAGACCACTTCATCAGAAGGGTACCTTGGTAGCATATATGGATAGGATGTGAACCCGTACACTCGAATGTAGGAGAAAGTAGGAAACTGAATATACCAGTGTGCCCAATCCGAGATCACTGCTCTAGCCTCCTCTAAAATCTTGACATGCATTAGGTTCTCCAAGTCACGCACGGTGAACATTAGAAATGCGTCGTTGACTCGGCGGAAGTGCTTTTGGGACTCCGAAATCTCTACCTGAGGATATAGCTTGGTGATTCTGGTATTTTGTAGAGAGCCCACGAAATTCAATCCGGCAAAATGATGCTGCTTGGCCACCATGAATAGCAAGTAGGATATCATCTTGAATTCGCGAGTTCAGGAAAACGCTGTGATCTGCCGGTGAATACAATTGCTCATGAGGGTAGACCACTCAGGTTGCACTTCCATTGGCTACTGTGCTGATCATGTAGAACATCCATTTCCTGAAACTTCTCCCCTCAGCTTGGCCGGTAAGACGGTTGAGTAATGTGATCATGATTGCATACTCGTCTTTGAACTGGCCTCTACCCATGTTCCTTGGGAGTGTATTTCTTCTTTCCTTTAGCCATTTGCAGGCTATCTTTTGACACTTATCAGTACTTGAGCTCCACACTCTGTCACTTTCTTCAAGGTCGAGGTTGAGTGATTCTTTGAATGGTGGGATGCCGAGGGCATACTCTATATCATCAGGTTTCAGGCTGGCAATCAACCTTCCATCCACTGATCTGATTTCTCTAGACTCGGGGTCATAGTGTTTTATGCATGAAAGCATGAATTCAAGACTATGAGCGGCTATGGAAAATGAACCGGCTTGAATGAGCCTTGAATTCTTCAAGTTTCTCGCTGCCATGTTGCTTGAGCTTACCAAGGGTTCCAAGTCAAAACCTTCGGGCGAAACCTGGCACAAATCTGTCTCTTTGACTTTGGAATATTCATGTTTGAGTAAAGATTTGGCCTTAATGATGACCGAGGAATACTGCATGGTGGCTTTTAGGCTTCAAGAAAAGCCTCTCTTCTTCACTATTCTGCTTTAAAAAGATCAAACTAGGCCTCTATATGCTCACTGTTTGAGAAAATCAGGTCTTTATTCTCACTGTCCAAAATCTGATTTTTGTAAAAAAAATGTATTTTTTGCCCTTGGAAAGTGAAAATATGAGGCTGAATCCTCAAAAAATTGTTGGATCTGAGCTCTAGACAGTCAAGAATGATGGAAGACGCCTTTTCCCGAGGTGGGTATGCGATAGAAATGAGATCATAAAGCCCTCAAAAATCACTTTTCTTTTGGCTGTAGGTGGTGATTTTAGGCTTGAACAGTCATAACCAGCAAAGGGAAATCTTGAAAAATCTCAAAAAATGGCCTCCTAGACTTGGGCGCTGCCTGTTGAGTGTGCACAAATGTCTTTAGATGAGGTAGGATGAAGAAAATAGTGCCTTGAAGTTACAGATCTACCCCTTAGATGTATTGCTGGCCCAAGAAGTGCTTCAAATCTGCAATAATAAAGCTTGAAAACCCTCATCAATGGCTGTCAATGTGAAAAAATGGTATTCTCATGTGTGAATGTGCCTTGGGATGCAAGGTAGAGACATGGAATGACGCAACAATGTGTGATCTTGGCCTTCTAGGTGAAGCTCCTCTCCTTAAACCTCTTCTATTTGTCTTTGAAAAGCTTCAAAACCTTCATCAATGGAGTCTCCAAGCTGAACGTTGCCTCTATACCTTCAAGTTGCCTTTGGAAATGATAATAACAATGAAGAAGAATCTCCTTTATAGCTTGCCTTCACTTCCTAGGGTTTCAGTGTGCTTTATTCCACAAATAGAGTGCTTTTATTTGAGCTCCATGCAACAAAGAAGAGTGAAGAAGTGAATGGTAAACCTCTATTTATAGCCTTTGATCTTCTCTCTACTGAGCATTCTCTCTCTTGTAAGTGGGCGCCAAAAATGGAGGTATATTGTCTTTTTTAGAATGCTTGAAAAGGAGTGCAAATCCTTCAATTTGAGCTCCTTACATCAAGGTAAAAAAGGCGTGGGTTTTGCCCAAAAAGGGCTCTTTTGCAAGAGCCTCAAAAGGCATGGGTTTAGGCAAGTTTGAGCACCTTTTACAAGGGTTAAAAAGGCGTGCTTTTTAGTGATTTTGAGCGTCTTTTGAGGGGGTCAAAAAGGCGTGAGTTTTGGGCAAAAAGAGTGCTTTTTTAAGATGACAAAAAGGCATGCTAAAAGGTGAAAATAGGTGCCTTTTTCAAGACAGAAAGGAGTGCTTTTTCTTCAAAATGAGTGCTTTTCCAAGGCACCAAAAAGGCGTGGGTTTTGGCCAATATGAGCGCCTTTTGAGGTAGCCTAAAAAGGAGTGCAATTTGTTCAATATAGGCACCTTTTTGATGTGACCAAAAGGCATGCAAAGTAGGCAATATAGGCGCCTTTTGATGTGACCAAAAGGCGTGTGAAAAGCCCAATATAGGCGCCTTTTCCAAGACCCTTTCCTTCAATTTTCTCGTTCTTTGGCCTTTGAAGATCTTGATGCTTTTGCCTTGAGATTTCCATGACAACCTCGTGATTGATTCGCCATTCTCCATGCTTTTTCATTATGACTTTTGGCCTCAGAAACTTTGAACTTTGTCTTAGCCCTTTTTGACGGAGACTGCTCGGATCAACGTCGTTTGTCTCTGCCTGAGGAGCTTCTTTAGCCGTAACTTCTTCATTCGACGACGAAAAGCCTTGAAGTTTGGAAATTAGGCTTATAACACTTGAAGCTCTTATTGAAGCCTCTTCTCCATGAAGCATGCTCCAAGGTGGAGCACACTTAGCCAAAAACGTTAAAAAATGCCTTAGAAAAATTTCGAAATTTTTCAAATTTTCAAAATTTCAAAATTTTCAAAATTGAATTTTGATTTGCTAGATGTGTTTGCATTGCTTTCCTTGGTTCCTTTATTTCATTTTGGTCCTCGGTCTATCACTTTGGCCTCTGCTTCTAGATGTTCTTTCACAGCTCTGGAACTGATTGGCTTGCTAGAATCTCCCTCCATTTGAGCCTTGGATCGCTATCTTTTGATATGTCTTGTACTTGCAAGGTTAGCGCAATAATGACAAGGCTACATGGTGCTTGGGAGGTGTGTTTGGGCATCTTTTTAGGACATTCATATGCATATACGAAAAATTTCGTATGGGTACAACAGATCTACACAAGTATCTTTCATACTTTGACTTTTATGTTGTTTGTTAGCGTTTTAGTTTGTCTTTTGCAAGACAACACAAAATGGAACAGTATGTGAGGTAAAACATTTAAATTGGAGGGGAAAGCTTCCTTGTAACTAAAACTAACCCTAGACGCTAGACTATGGACAAAATCTACATGTGTTCACACTATGTACAATAATTCTCCGGTGTTTTTGTTGCAAAGTGTGTAAGATCCCCTACCAAGAGTTTTGCTTAAAACCGCAAAATTTCTGATTTCTAGTGTATTGACATTTCGTCAAACATTTTGCATAATGCTGGTTATACTAATTTTCTGAGTTTGTGTTTTACGTAACAGCTTGCTGAAGAGTGTAAATCAAGTAACACTTGAAATTGCATATCAACATTCACTATAGATAATGGACATTTTGTCAAACAGTTTGTAGCAATCCTGTATTAATGTAATCTGAATACAAGAGGCATACAACTTGCTGATACAAATCAGAAATACAGAATTATTAGAAGCTCAAAGATTCTAACCTTCATAGAAGCCAAGTGCATAGGTATTATATTGGAAGAAATGTATGAGCAACTTCTTCAAATATCAAATTCTTACTTCAAACAGCACCAATATGGTGGTCAGCTCACCCAACACTTTAGCAATGTTGGCGCCTCATTATTCAAACTCCATGATTCCTCTAAAGCCCACGTATGTCCAAAATGAAGAGTGCGCCCTAATATGAAGTGGCGACTCCAAATAAAGGATGCGGCTTGGATATGCAGAAACTAATATAATATAAATATTTTCCTTTTGTCTTCTTTGTTGGCTGCGGATGATGGTATAGAATGCTGCGGCTAAGATAAGGAAGGCTCCTCAAGCCTTAAATATGAAATTGCTCCTTTTGAGTGTGGATGCCTCCTTTAATGAAAGGTACGAATGTCTTGAAAATAGGGTATCAAACCCTCAATATTGAATGCACTGATAACCCTCTAATCTTAAAATATAATCCTCAACGCAAATATCATAAATTTGTATTTGTTCACAAATCCCACAAATTTATCAATGAAACTCCTCCAGAAGCAAATACACCAACCTACAAAATATATCTCACTCCAGCACAAGAAACTCCAAAATATGATTCCAATAAATGCACCTGTGAATTCTAAGTGAATCCACCAAGGATGGTTGAATGGGCTTTCGTCCACACAACCAAATACCCAAGGGTTTTCGTCCTAGGGTTTGCTAAACTGTGAAGCTTTAGCTCTCAAAGAAACTCCAAGAAAATAACAAGTCAAGAATAAATTGCTTTTTGGCTCACAATTCCTTTATATCCTTCTTTGAGAGAAATAACTTTATTCTTTTTTAATTTCTTTTATTTTTTTGCTCACATAAAGTGACCGCTTTATAATTTTCCATTGCATAAAATAAAGTCACTTTATTAAAACCAAAGTTCAACCTTTATAATTAATTAAATATAAATAATCCTTAGGGAACTTAGGACTATTTAAAATTTAATTAATTAATTATTCGCTTATATCCTCCATCTTAGCCTACAGGAATTAAATAGGCTAAAGGCCTCCGCAAATGTCTCATTCGAAAGAAGTGGACATTACAAAGTGAAATATACCAAATTAAACCTGCCCTATCTTTTCAGCCTTGGGTATGAGCACAAGATTGAAATTAGCTTTTCTCTCACGTACAAGATTTTATATTTTATGACTTTAAATTGCATTACGACAACTAATCTAAACATGACAATCACATATCCTATTGGTTAAAAGCGGAAACTAGCAAGTTTGTATATGAAGATTTGAGAAGTGAAGTATTCTAAAATACAATTAACACAATATTTCATTAATGTTGTATCCAATCCGAAACTCGGATTGTGACACAAGGATCTTCGTTTTGTGTTTGTCGTGTTATTTTGTAATGAAACCATGATGGTTGATTTTGTGTCGTCATCAAAATTCCAACATTTGTCTTGTCATGTCGTCGTAACAAGTTCGAAATACTAAATCATTTCAAAGTCGGTTGTTTGTTGAAATTGCAAGCCAAGTGCTCTTGTCGGATGTTTGTGTCAAAAATCTTCATCGTCATCAAATTGGCGTGTGTCGTTCTTGTTGTCACATTATCAAGTTCCAATGATCGAAATATTGAGCCCGGTTCAAGACAATTGTTCTCATCAAGTCCAATGTGTCGTGTTTTTGTGTCATGTTGTCATAACTCTGTATGGATTTTAATTATTAATTATTAATTAAAATAATTATTACTTATTACTTATTGTTAAAATTAAAGTTATTGTTTAAAAATCCTAAAATAATTTTTTTAAAAATTAAAATATTGCTATTTTTATTGATATTTATTATTAACGATTTATTATTAATAATATCTGTTGTTAAAAATAATAATTATTTAAGAATATATAAAACAATGAAAAATTAATTACAGGCTAAAAGTGCCTTTGAAGCGCTTCACATGTGCTAAGGCAAAGAAAGCCTTTAAAGATAAAAATAAAACATGAAGAGTGCTTGAAGTACATACTTGGCACCCCTCTTTAAAGAGAATTAAAAATCAAAGATAAAAGCTTCATAAAAGCGCCTAGTACTCAGTTCTCACACGCTCACAAAAGGAAAATCATGCCTCATCTTCATCTTGCGTGCCTCAACAAGGAAAGGAAGTCAACAAAGGAGTGCCAGATTGAAAGGAAGAAATGCCATCCTGGTCAGAAACAAAGCGCCTCCCTCATCCGCCATTCGTGCTCATCCAAATGATTCCCACGCACCTAAGGAAAAAGATCACGTGCCAAAGCTCAGGAAGGAGATGAAATCCTTCACGCCCAACATTTAGCGTGCCTTAAAAGACATTTGAGGTCACACTAATAGCAAGGGACTCACACCCAATTAGAGGACTTAAAAAATAATCAGAAACACCCCAACAAAATTTGAACACGCTTGCAGGCCACACTGCCCTTCCATGTCAGCACTTAAGCGCCTCAAGGTCATCCCAAACGTGCTATATTTCAGAAGGCAAAGTTAAAAATAGTAATCAGATTTCATACGCCAGTCACAATGTTAAAACGCTCATCCAAAGAATCATATGCGACAATGTGAAGGGGAAAACATCTGATGTGCCCTCTTACCACGCCTATCCAAGGCAAAGTCAACGCATAAATAAAAAGAAATCCACACTTGACAAAGGAAGAAAGAGCTTGAAGTGCCAAACTCTCAGTTGCGGCAGTAAAATGCCAAATTAGCCTTTTCAGTTAGTGACTGGGAAAGACTTGTTCAAAGGTGAATCACACTATCTTAGCATTCATTCAACCAATGAAGCATCGTAACGGGGGCATTGTTGGGTCCCAAAACCACAGTGCCACTTCCTAGGACAGAATCACACTCACAAGGCCAGGGTTGTCGTCATGCAAGCATAATCAGTCCATCAACAGAACATGTAGGGTTGAAGGTCAACTCTATGGGAGTGGGTTTCATCGCCTGCACTTCGAGCTCAACTAAACTCTAGAGGGATATTCCAAGGGGTATACCTTAACAGGTATTGAGTTCAAACCAGATGAATAACTAAAAACCAATGAACAGCCAAACCCAACTCGTTATCTTGATCCCAAAACTATCACTGAACCAAGAACAACTGGCTACTACAAAACCCCTATATAGCTGATCACTGCACTATGCATATGCACCCAAATATGACAATATTACATTCCTTCGTATGACTCCATTTATCTTTACATACATGACATACATAGTGCGGGCATGCACGTACATGATTCACCAATGATTAGAACAATTTTGTATCACTTCAGAGTCATCCTTGGTTATTGAACAGAACCATGAACAACATGTAGAACCTAACCTAATCCTACTCCTACAACGAATATGGCATAGAGCTTGATTAAAAAGTGTTTGATCCTTCCCCAATATGGATCGGTGCCTATTCCATTGGGCAATAGAGTCATAGAATGCAAGGAGGAAGGAAAGACATCTGATAGAACATCCACAACCAGATATGCATTTACATACAAACCATAAATTACACCTTATACAAGGACATACTTAATAATCCATAAAAGAATTGCAATAATCAACACATAACACAGAGATGACCATTACAATGCTTGCATTGAATTAATATGTTGCCACATACATCAAATTTGTATCTACATTCATGCCAACAAATGTGGCAAGAAGAAATCCTAGCTACAACTAGAAGACTTCCCTGAATCATTAAAATCAATCATGGAGACATCTCATTGTATACAGATGCCCTTTGAGAATCCTTCCTATGTTGTAATAGATGCATTCCTTCACTTGCATACAAGACTTTTTGCTTCGTTTGATGCTCGAAAATCTTTGTTAGGCATTTCTAGACTAGACAATTGGTTCAGCGACCAAACCCTAGAATAAGTTTCAATCTTCTATTTATATCCTTCGCTGCTTGAAAGATGGAAGAATGTGTGGGAAAATCCCAACCACTCCACCTACTGCAGTAATAATCTCATTTTCAACTACCCATTTCGTATTAATGGTGATTTGAAGAGTTGGCGACGTGTTTCCTCGCGTTTCTGGGTGTTTTTGAGTCATCCTACAAGCTAATCGGATGTGGATATGCAACAAGATATTCGATTAGAAAATGTTCAGTTAGAAATATGAAGTATCGCAACCGGATGTGGATATGCAACATGATATCAGATTTGAAATGTCCACTCGTAAGATATCCGGTTGGAAGATGTGCTTGAGAAATATCCGGTTGGAAAGTCTGCTTGAAAGATATCCGGTTGGAAACAAAAAGTCAACTGTATATGAAAAAGTCAATTGGAACTGGAAAGTCAACTAAATCTGGATAGTCAACTGGATATTGAAAAGTCAACTAGATATTGAAAAGTCAACTGAATCTGGATAGTAAATTGGATCTTGCACAATGGACATTGGGTTCATCTTATGTTCCACATCCGGTTAGAAATACAAAGGAGTGCTACCTGAAACAGATATGAAACACAACCGGATAGAAATACAAAGTAACTCGAACCCGATCCTGCACAATGGACATTCGGTTCATCCCGCGTTCCACATCCGGTTAGAAATACAAAGGAGTGCAACCTGAAACAGATATGAAACACAACCGGATAGAAATACAAAGTAACTCGAACCCGATCCTGCACAATGGACATTCGGTTCATCCCGCGTTCCACATCCAGTTAGAGTTCAACATCCGATAGCGCTCAGATAGGTCATGAAGTCACCCTCCAACCTAACATATTACACTTCAATATATGATAAGTGCACCCAGAACATGATATCGAAACACAACCCGATATCCGGTTAGAAATACAAAGGAACACAATTGGATCTGGATATCGAAGACAACTCGATAGAAATACAAAGAAGTGCAACCGGATGTCTTGACTTCCAGATGGAGCGATGAGCATAATTTAGCCAAAATTCATTAGATCTTCACCAAATTTGGACTGCAAGTACCCATTTAACTCCTTAGCAAGATGCACTCCTTACTTGGGCATAATTCCAACTGGATCTATCAGAATTTTGAACACCTACCCCTTAGGAAAATTTTGAGGAATTTGACAAGATTTTGCAATTGTGACGTAGGGAAAATAGGAGTCCCAACATGCACAATGAGACAAAATGCAGAGGGATTGTTGTAGTCAACAAGGTCTTTTTTTATGTAGAAGAGAATTGAAAGAATATCAACATCATGTCTTCTTCAAATTTCTTCAAGATTTTATCAAACATTTATGGATCTAAGAGAAATCAATCAAGGAAATGAGTTCTCGTGGTGTTTGCAGTTTCATTGAAAAGAGAGTTTTTAGTTTAAGTGGTTCTAAAGAATAAAGGGAATTTTCAGAGTTTTGACAGAAGACTCTAGATTCAAATAACCAAGGTCGGGAATTGTTGAGAGTATCAGTAGCGAAGAATTTCTCAGATTCGAGTCACCAAGATTCTTTGTCAAAATGAATTTCAGAGCTTCGTCAACAAGCATTTTCCAGATTTCGTTGTAGCGGAGGATTCACAATGAAAGCTTCATTGAAATTGTCGTTAGAGCCACCTAAAGAAATTTTATTTTTAGCCCGCACTAAAAGTAAATCATCATTTTTGGAAAAAAAGCACATCAGAGATTTGCTGATTTTAGCCTTCATTATTTTTAGGGTCAACTCAAGTTGGCACTTGTTCAACCGTCATGTAGAGGATGTGAGCACAAAGTTGCAGTTCACAATAAATTTGATCTTCAGTTTAACTGGAAGTCGCATGGTTTTAATTGTCAGTGAATTATAATTGCATGAATTCAGTTTTAGTCTTAGTGCAACAAATATTTGTAATAAAGTTTGCATGTCATGCAAACATCAATCAACTAGGATATAAGTGTAGTTGATTTATTTTATTTATTTTCATTCAAGTATTTGTAAATAGTATAAATAAGTGCTTTTTACACATAGAGCCAGGTATTCATTATTCAGTATTCAGTATTCAAATAACAGTGTTGTATTATGATCAGTCAATGAATAAAGAGCAATGACAATTCTCACGACTACAATTTGTTGAAGATGTTATTCATCATATATTTATGTCATTGTGATTTTTGTTACATCAGTGCTAAGGCTAAGTCAATTCAATGAATTTGTGAACTTTGTGTCATAGTGAAATTGAAGATATAAGTCATGGCTTTGTACTGTCTTATGCACGATTTAATCATAGCATTCGTAATTATGCATTTTTGTGTTAATTAATCCGAGTCGTGTGTACTTACCCTGTCCAGTCTCTGGGTTTAGCTGAATAGCGCAAGCGTGTAGTCATAAGTTCCGATTTCAATCAAAAAGGCATAAAATCCTTGCCTCGTGATTGAAAGTGCGTCTTTGCCTTTTGCATGTCGCAAACCCAAAAAGATTGCATATTTCTGTTTTATTCAGTGAACATGAAACACCTTTGAAAACACTATAAAGTTTGTAAATTGCAAGTTCATATTGTATAGTTTTAAATTAGTTTTATTTTTATAGGGAGCTTCCCCTGCTAATTTGAAGAGCAGTTTCACTGCACATTTGTCTGTTTTACGTTCACACTGAAAGGTGCGAAATAAAATGCTAACAATTAATTAAATAATCTGGTCTGCATGCAAAGCGACAACCTAGATGAACAATAATGCCAATACAAAGTCTGCCACTATTCCTCACTTTCACTTCAGTTGATGAAATCTAAAACATAGTGATCATAAATATATTCAAAAGAAATTGAACACCAACTTGAACAATAATTTCTACAGCATAAGTGTAGCATCCTCTATCATTACGAAAATCTGTATATAAGGCACTTATTTATAAGTTTACAAAATGATATTTTGGGATGTAGGATAAATATGAAAAGTCCTTGGAAAACAAGTCTTAAAGTTAGCTCACTTAAAATAGCTGAAAAAGCTGAAAATAAAAATAATTTAAAGCAAAAACTATAAATAAAGTTCTGAGATAAAAGTTGACTAAAAATAAGATTTCTAGAAAATTGCCTCAAAAATAGATCATTTGCTTTAAATATAGATTAAGCTAAAAATTCTTAGTCTGAAAGATCCTCAAATGTACTTGCCAACCACTGGAAATTGGTTTCAAATCTTTGGCAAACTTGGGAAATGCAACTCCTCCTCTCCAAATTACCTTGCACTTGAATGCTTTGTTCTTTTTGTATCTTTTGGCAAATCATGCATGAGCACACACTTTGCGAGTGTCTACCTAGCAATAAGATGAAAAGCATGTGCTTTTGGACTTCTTGTCATGTAGAAAATTTTCATTTTTTGTTCTAAATTGAAGTTGACATGCTATGGCTGTTCCACTTATCACTTAAATAACCAAAACATAGTTTTTAACCTGTTAAACAACTTTTAACTTAAAAGAGCACTTTTTGTTCTAATTTGAAGTTGACTTGCTCTAGCCCTTCCACTTTTCATGAGTAAAAGCACACTTTCTAACCTACTAAGCCACTTTTTTCACTTAAAGAGCACTTTTTGACCTGGTAAGCCCTTTCTTCACTTAAAGGAGTACTTTTTGTTCTAATTTGAAGTCAACGTGCCTTAGCCCTTCCACTTTTTGCTTAAGTGACCATAAGTGCACTTTTTGACTTGCTAAGCCACTTTTTTTACTTAAAGGAGCGCTTTTTGGCCTGCTAAGCTCCTTTTCACTTAAAGGAACACTTTTTTGGCAAATAGGTCCAAGGCATGTGCTTTTGGACTTATAACCATGACAAAACTACTTAAAGCATGTTCTTTTAGATTTTGTGTCACTTTTCATGACTTGGAATTTTTCATCACTTTTATTTGGCAAACATGTCCAAAGTGCATGCTTTTGGACTTATAACCATGGCAAAAGCACTTAAAGACTACACTTTTGGGGATATAACCACGTTTGATATTTATTCATTTCCACTCCTAGAAAAGCATGCCCTAGGAGTCATTTTGCCATTTCTTGATACTTAGACAATATTCCACTCTTTTGACAACTTTTATGCTTTAAGTCTCGACTTCTCAATTTCACACTCGTCCATTGACTTTAACAAAACAATCAATAACTTCCTAGGACAGTGGAATTCATCTACGACATGTGAAAGCGATAAAGAAACAACAACGACATTTAATAAGTTCCCATTTCAGTCTGACAAGAAAACTTGTCAAATCACATGAAAAGGACTCCAGTATGAAGATTTTCATAGGGGTACAAAATTATTTCATGGTGTTTGCTTCTTTTACTCAAGCTTGGTATTGATTTTTGTAGAGCAATGTTTGAGTTTCTATCAAGTGGTAAGCTGTGAACTGGCCTTCACAATGTTCAAGTTTTTGGATGGGTATGACTGAGACTGTCGACTCTTCTATTAATCTCTTCTATGGTTATTTTTGTCTGTTAAGAACTGTTTATGGGTCCATTTCTGCTGCATGATTGCAAGGAGGATTCTTGCTTCTGGATCGTCAATCATTTGTCTAGTTGAACATTGACTTTCAAGAATAATTATACTATCCATTGAAAAATGGTAATATTTCTTCTCTTGAAACCTCTTAGTTAGTTGTTGCAGGCCTTCTGATACTGTCAAGTGCCCAAATTTACTAGAGATAGAAATAGATGAAAGCATGGATCATTCTAGATTTCTTTTTGTCCAACTGTTTTTTCCTTCATATGGTTGCTTGCTCTCAATTTGCTGGATATCAACTTGTATTTTTGATATTCTAGCAATCAGTAAAACTAAAAACCTTCTAGGCAACATGCATTGGATGAATTTTTAGTTGATTTTGACAAGCAATCACTTGAAGCTCTAAATTGAGTTTTTCTATGTAAACTGATTTTGATGTAGATTATTGGCAATTGTAGGAGAATAAGACAATTCTATGTTCATGAGAGATTTTAGATGTAGAAAATGTATTATACCATGGGGTATCTGTATCTTCTTTTTGACAGTATCATATAATTTGTTGTTTTTGAACAGGTGTCCAGGCACAAAGACCTTTCAATATTTATTGTCATCCGGGAAACCAGTGGATTCTATCAATGGGACTGATGCACTTGTTGTATCTATCTGTACTTGTTGGTATCACATGGAAGATCCGACACATTGAATTTAAATTTGACGAATTCAAAGAGCTGGTCAAGGGAGTAACTGTTACATTTATCTTGCTAGGTATTATTCATTCTTCCATTTGAAAAAAGGGTCTTGAGGCAATTTGGGATGGTGTAAGATTCATATTAATTATGACTCACTCAACATTCCGCTCTGTTTATAATCTCAACTGATTTGAAAAGCAATGAAAACATACTAGTTATCCAAATGGTTGTAATTATTTAATAATAAGTTCAACCATGTTGAATAGGTTTCATCACATACACTGGAACAACTATAATTCTAGAATAGCAAATTGCTCACTATCCCTGCCACACTTTACCTCATACTCTACACATTCCTCTTCAAACATGGGAGACCTCAACTTTGTTTTAGTTTACGTTGTAGCTCCTAATCTGGATCTACATTTTCCAACTATGCTGTGAGTCTCAGAAATGCTACACTTATTTTGTCCATGGTCTTTGTAGTTAAATTGTATGTCAGGAACACTTATTATGTGGCATCTTTATTTTTGTCTATTCCATAGTCTTGGTTCTCTCTTCCACCACTAATGTGGTCGATTGTGTCTCTTCGTTTACTCTTACTCTTGTTGCTGTCATAAGGCTTTGTTCTTGTCCTAATTATTTCTTTCTTTCATTGGTATTCTCTTCAATATCTCTTGCACATTGCCATTGTGTTCACTCTCTTAAAAATCCTCTGTGGCTACTCGCAATTGGATCCTTACTTTCCTTGGTGGGGAAAAAGTGAAGGATAGTTTCTTCCAGGCAAGAGACATGTCATGTGGTGTATCTAGCTTCTTGCATATATCTCGGCTATCATTTTGGACAATAATTCTTTTACAAATTACCTTCTCTATACTTTTATACACGGATAGAGGTGGGAAATGTTTGTGTAAAAGGTTGGTGTGAGTTGGCATTGTGTTGTACCCAATCCAAAACTGGATTGTGTTTGAAGTAATTCCTTTGTTGTCGTTGTTGTTGTCGTGCTGTAAAATGTTAGCATTGAAGGTGAAAAAGTTATTTTCAAACCAAGTCGTACGTTGATATGTCGATTGTTCAAGCCCAATGTACATTTCATCTAAACTCAAGATGTGAGATCATCAATCATCAAGTCATCGTAAATATCGTGTCATATTGTCAAGTCCAATAAAAATAGAAGTCATCAATTTTAGTGTTCGAGCCATCGTAATATATTCAAGTTGTCTAGTATCCTCGTCATGTCAAGATCCAATGTTTGTAATTCGTTGTAATTTTAATTTTAATTGATAATTTTTATTCAATAATTATGTTTGATTATTGATTATTAGTTAAAATTAAAATTATTACTGTTATCAAAATCATAAATTAGAAAAACTAAAAATTATAAAAATATTATTGTTTTTATTGATAATTATTATTAATAATAATAATTATTTAAAATAATAATAAAAAAAGCCTTTATGAGGCGTGTGCCTCATGAAAGGCACGCACCGTTATAAAGTGTAAATAAAAAGCAAGAAATAAAAAAAATGCTTCATGCGCTTATATAAGGCAAAGGCACCATTCTAAAAAATATGCGCGCCTATATCAGGTGCCTCAGTAAATTAAACAAGGAGCTTCAAAAAGAAAGAAGCGGACAAAACATAAATCAAATGCGCTTCAAGGAAAAAGATGGAGGTTTTTCAAAGGCAAAAGCGCTTCCAAGAAAATTCAATGTGTTGAGAAGAAAGAGAAGGACGTGCCTCTAGTTCAAACACCATATAGAGATTTCAAACACTAAGCAAAGGGTGAATGCGCCTAATCCAGACTTCCAATGCGCCTCTTCAACAATGAGACCAAAAGAAGCATCAATTTAAAAGACAAAATGCCATATAGAGATTTCAAATTCCAAGACAAAGGGAAGGTGCACTCATTCAAAGTTCAAATGCAGCCAAGGGGATTCAATGCGCTATGAATACCTTCCTCATGCTTCATCAAGAGCAGAAGCACCTACTATAAACTCAAACGCACCTGTATGGGCATGTCATCAGCAATCAGCCAAGGAAGATTGAAAGCGCATATGTTCAATTATCACGCACTCATCTCATAGAGGAAAAGGTGCCTTATCAAAGGCTTGATCATAAAACATAAAATGATGATGGACTTCATAAAAGAAATGCTTCAAAATATCTACACGCCTCTCCAAAGACAAAGCGGCCCATTTAGAGACCAAGCCCTGTGCTTGTGCATTTCAAAACGCCTCCAAGCAGAGAATTCAATGCTAGTAATGAGAAGGAAACACGTCCAATGGAGAAATGAAGCACCATAGATTGAAGCGCCTCTCATCAGTACACCATTAGCGCACCTTTATGAAGAATAAAGCACTTGAAGCGCTATTTCAACATGCCATTATGTGGAAGGAAGCGCCAAAAGTCAAAGGACAAGAGTGTAATGTCCCCTTTTTCAAAGTGATCACGGGAGAAGAACTAAGCGGCAGTTTTCCACACTTAATGAATTTGGAAAGGCAATTTGAGTACATGGGATGACTTGTCATATTTTTTTGATGTCTTTGATGCATTTATCTTGAATAAAATAATTTTCCTACACATGGAGTGAACCATCTTGGAGACAGGTGGAGCATGAAACATTGGTCTTTGATGAGATACTTTGATGCCATATCTTTTGAAGAAATGATTTCAAATCTTTAATTTGAAATTGGGCGCCATAAGGAAGAAGAATTAAAAAGATCTATCATTGTATGGGTCGGCCTAGGAGGGAGAAAGAAGCAATTTAAAATAAATCTCTATTTTGTTTTATGGAGCGCTCACATAGCTCACATGAGGTCGGCCTCAAAAGGAAGGAAAAATAATTAAGTTGGATGGGTCAACCAGGATTGAAGGATAAACAAATAGAAGCAAACATCTTTGGGTCGGCCAAGGTCTTAAGAGGAGCGCCCAAGGTAGGTGGTCGACCTATCTTGGGAGATAAAATAAAATAAAAACTACTTTAATTTTGGGTGCCAAGGAATGATGCATTGTGGGTTGGCCTAAGCTTGGAAACCTCATGCCTAGGTCGGCCTAGGGAGGAATTAAGTAAATAAATAAATAAAAAAAAACTATTTTAAATTTATGCGCCATGTTTGTTAGGTGGGTTGGCCTATTTTGTGGAGATCCAATGAAATAAAAGGAGGTCGACCAACTAAGAAAGAGGAGGGAAAAACATGTATATAAGCAAGTTGTTTTGGATCAATTGAATCAACTTGTTTATTATTTTTCCCATTGTGGATCTGCAACTTTGTTTGCAACTATTCCAAGGACAAAAACCCTTGCGGATATTTGGTGAGTTCGACGGAAACCTAGCTCATCTTGTGGAGAGTTCATGACGGAGCTCTAATTGCAATTCATTGGAGATATTCATGGAGAAGAAGAGCAGATTGAGAAAATCAGATTTGAAGATCATTGTGGAGGACTTCTCTTGGCGTGGATTGAGGTGATATTGGATAGGGTTTGCCCTAGATTTGGAGCGACCACTTCATAGAGGAGAGTGACCTCACTTGGAGGTGATTTTGGAGGTTGTGATTGCTGATTAGGGTTAGAGAAGAGCAGAATTCTGGAGCAGCAGTATTGTAGGCCTGATTCGCCCTCTTTCCATTGGCGTGTGCATCTTCATTGGCCTAGGGTTTCATCCCTTCTTGGAGCGCCATCATCAGTAATCATCTGAAGATCATTTTTAATATGTTTTAGGTATGTATTACCTATAAAGTTTGAGTAGATATATGCTGGGCTTATTTGTCACAATTGAAGACTTATTATATTTTGATTTTCATAGCAGCAGTCATCTATATTCAGAAAACAGAATTATATGTCATTTGTTTTGTGTTAGGATGGTCGTATTATGTGTTGGAATTCATAGTTGATGTTATCTCCATAAGGGCATATAATTGGCATGTTTATTTGAGCATTTGACATACATTTGTTCGCTGTCAAAAAATCATTTATAATTCAGAAACAGAAAATCAGACCTAGCATTTCAAGCAGAAAATTAGGGCAGAATTCAGAAGTTGGAAATCAGAAATTTAGGACAGATATCCGTTGGGATATTTCAAAGAGTGCTCACATCAGACTTCCAATGCACTCACTCAAGCTCATGCCTTCTCCAAGTTTTAAACACGCCTGATGGAGGAAGGACATGCTAGTGCAAAGACAAGGTGAAGATGTGTTTTGCATTTCAGAGGTGCATTTTTGAAAAAGGAAGCCCATTTTTGATCAAAAAAGCACGTCCAGTAGACAAAAAGCGCACCCTGGGTGATTTCATGTTCCTGATCTATGTAAAAGCGCACTCATTCACGTTAGGATGGGCCTTTACAAAGTCTTGCTTTCAAAAGAGGCACATCTATTTTTAGATAGAGGCACTTGATCAAGTTGAATTTTACTTTAAACTCCTTAATTAGGCCGACCAGTTCAGTTGCATGAGGCACTTTCTTTCATGTAAAAGGATATGACTTTTTCAAAGGCAAACTATTTATAATTGGAATCTGCATGATTGATCATCAGTTGAGCTCATATTGCATGTTTGCAATTTAGTTTCAGCGGAGCAGATATTTTGTAATAAGTTTGGATGTTACATAAAGAGTAGTCAACTAAGTTAGAGTTTAGTTATTTATTTTCGTTCAATTGCTTTGTAAACAGTATAAATAAGTGCTTTTGTACATCATTAGAGTTAGCTTTTTCAGCATTCATTATTTAGTATCAGAGTTGGATCTAGATATTAGTGTTGTATCATGATCAATAAATGAATAGCAAGCAATAAGAATTTTCATGCTTGCATAATATGTTCAATGTGATTGTGATCCTATTGTTCATTCAATAGAATTTCATTGTGCCTGTCTTGCTTTTGAATATCTATTGAAATGTGTCGTCGTCTGTGTTGAGAGTCAAGTCACTTCAACGAACCTGCGAACTTTGTGTCATAGGGCAAATTGAAGACATAAGTCGTGGCTTTGTACCACCTTATTTGTGATTTAATCATAGCATTTGTAATTATGCATTCTTGTGTTAATCAATTCAAGCCATGTGTACTTGCCCTGTTCAGCCTTTGGATTTAGCTGAATAGCATAAGTGTGTAGTCGTAGGTTTAAATTCTAGTCAAAAAATGCAAAATTCTTGCCTCATGGTTGAAAGTGTGTCTCTACCTTTCGCACATCACAAACCCAAAAAAAACACATTATGTTTTATCCAACATTAGTGAGAAATATCTCTGAAAACACTGTAAATTTTGTATAGTTTGAGATTAGTTTTAGTTTACAGGGAGCTTCCCTTTCTAATTTGAAGAGTGGTCTTATCGCACATCTGTCCGTTTTACGTTCGCATTGAAAGGTGTGAAATAAAATGCTAACACATCATTTGAAAGAGAACATTCATTCTTATTATTTATTGGCTTATCTATAGTAATAGACCCAAATCCACTTCTTTGACCAATATCAACATTCTTTTGATTTAGTTTGCCTACTAATATCTTTTACTTTCACATGCAAATACTTCCAAAGGCATCTCTGGTCATCATCATCTCTACTATAAGTATAATCCCACATCATAATGAATACAATATAGTACACAACCTATTATATTAAGCTTTGAGATAGATGCATGAACTTTTGGTCCAATTTTTCTTGCTTGTTGACAAACTAGCCACCTACAAAGCGAAATTAACATGATGTAAATGACATTGAAACCAGAAACTTGGAAAAGAAATCAATATAAAATTTTGAACTTAAAAATAAAGATCCAAGATTGGTTTGAAATTGAAGAAACTTGTGAAGAAGATGAATAGTAAGGTAACGGACCAAGGGAGTTACAACTCCTTACATTCTACAAATTCCATGGAATCAATTCTTATCCTGTTATGTGAATAGTTCTGATCTACAAAAGGGTCATTGATCTAATATTTTCTAACCATCTTAATACGTATTAAAAATTCAAAACGACATTTTAAAATTCAACTACGTCTTCATCTTTCTTTGGTTTCTCATGAAGTCATATGGTGCTGAGTAAAAATTCCAACATCTGAACATGGTTATGAAAATTCTCCCATCTTATGGCCAGGATTGCATGGTGTTGGTGCAACACAAACGGAATAGATGTGCAGTAGAACTGCTCTTCGAATTAGAAGGGGAAGCTCCCTATAAAACAAAACTTAACCTACTATGAACAATATTTACTTGCAATTTACAAACTTTACAATGTTTTTCTATGGATTTCACGTTCAGGTTGAATAAATTTTAAATGTGTATCTTTTTGGGTTTGCCTAGTGTAAAAGATTGATACGCTCTTTCAACACAAAGCAAAGGATTTTATGCTTTTTTGACTTGAAGGAAATCTCTACTGCTACATGTTTGTTTTGTTAAGCTAAATATAGAAACTGAACAATGCAAATACACATATGGAGTTGAATAGGCTAACACATACACACGAATGCTATGGTTAAATGAAATGCAAGATTCGGTACGAAGCCATGATCTGTACTTTTGAGCTCACCTGGAATATAAAGCTTGCAAATTTGCCTAAGCAATTTAACTCTTAGCACACATAATGAGACATCTCAATAAACATTTATAAGTAAGATAGGCATAATAAATGTCATTGAGTGAACAAAGAATTTTGGTCCTTAGATAACAATAACATTGAATACTTGATGAATAGAAACTCGAATATGCAGGCATGAGAATTACCATTGATTGATACAACTAAGTGCAAAAAGACACTTATTTATACTGTTTACAAACAATTGCATAAAAATAAATAAATTATCCAAAAATAAATAAATAAATAAATTAAACTAATTGCACTTCTACCTTAACTATGACTGCTTGCATGACGTGCTAGCTTGATTACAAAATAATCTTGTCCATTACTAAAATTATATGCGACTATCAGTTCAACTGATGATTGAAATATTACAATTTATCCTTTAATGGTCACATCTCTCGCATGATGAGATAGGTGATCTAACAATAGCTGACTAAATAGAGGGTGCTAAAAATAGCAGGCTTCAACTAAAAATAACGAACTTTGGAATATGCGCTTGTTCTAAATGATGACGAGCTCTTTTTAGTGCATGCTAAAAATAAACTTTTGAAGATTGTGACCCTGGATGATTCTGATGAAACTTTTTTCTATTCTAACAAAGTCTAGCAACCCTCCGACAAAGATTTGAAAATTCACTATAACATTTCATGGCAAATCCTCTGTTTTGATCATGACAGATACTTCAAAGACACTTTGAAATTGGAAACTCTCTCTTTGATTCAATGAAATTGTGAATACCATGATACTTTAAGTCTGAAAACTCTTTTTTGTCCTTTTTGAGCTATTTTTTGTTTTAACCTTGCTTCACATGCTGATTTTAAAAAGAAAACATGACAAAGCTGACTGGGCATTGGACATTCCTTTGTATTTTCCTAAAGACTTCTCTTTGTTGCAATGACCTTTGCAGCTATGCTGATTAGGCAATTTCTGAATTTCCACTTCAGATATTGTCTTTATTTACCAACTAAAAGTTTCTTTGTCTTTAAAGGTAAAATAAAAATGTTGACTAAGAACAGAAAATGACAAAAAAAACAGTAGGCAGTCTCTTTTTGACAATCCAATATCCTATGGTACCTTTTGTTAGACTTCATCAATTTGTAAAAACTGCGATTAACTTAGGAGCCCTCTTTTAGTTGCTGAGTTGAACTTCAATTTTGATTTTTGTCTTTTTCCTTCAAGCTAAAATTCTGATCGCTACTTTTCACCCTACTGATCTTTTTGTCAACTCTCCCAATCCTTTTGACTTTGGCTGCTGACTAGGCTTCAGATTTGTCTTGGTTTGACTTCATCTTGGTCGATTTATCTCTTATTGATTGAATGCTTGAAGAGTTGGACGTGTGATACTCCAAAGTCTCCTTCATGCTAGCCTGCCTTCCTAAACCCCATTGTAAACTTGGTTGCTATAATGATCTTTGACTTGGCCATTGCTATTGTGAGGGGCTGACTGGGCCGCTTCACTTGTCATTTTTTTTGTTTCTGCCTTTGTGTCTTTCACAAAACCAAAATCATTGCTATTGTGAGGAACGCGCTATCAACATGGCATGGAGTTTTTTTAAAACTTTTTTATATTGGTGGTGTGCATGCCTATACATAGCCAAAATTTTATTTTTAATTTTTAATAATAATTATTAACTAATAATTCATATTATTGACAATTATATTTTTTTATTATATTTTATTAAAACTATTAATTTCTGATTGGGTACAACACACATCGTTAGTCATGTTGTCATTGTTGGAATGTGTAATTAACATTATTTGATGAAACTTCTCCCTTGTTTGATCAAGAGTCTTGTATGCATCCCATAGTTACTTGGCTCGGACTCGGTAGGCTGATTTTTGACTTAGACTCAGACTCAATATGTAGACTTGACAAACTGAAAAACCATGAAATATAGAGATTTTTAAAGGATTTAAAGATTTTACTATGCACCCTTCAATAAATCAACTTTAAAGACAAAATAAACTTATCAATTAGAAGCGACTTGATTACATACACAAGTACACATGGATTGAATACCCCTTTAACAATTTATGAAATTCTGATTTAAAAAAAAAATTCCAATGCAATATTTAAATAAATAAACGTTGTTTGAAACTTGATATTGTAGCCAAAATGATATTGATAAAGCTGAAAGGTGAATATAATATTCACAAAATATTATTGAATAGCACTGTTTAATACAATATTCAATAAAATTCAAAACAACACAAAAACCTTGAATAATTTTGAGTTGCTGAAATTCCAAGTATCTACTTGCAATTGTACGGACATCTTCATATTGGTACGGCCCCACAATTCTTATTAGAATGCTGAATATGACTCAACACTACTGAATCGTTAAGTCAAACCCCATTTGAAATAGTACGGACTTCACCAAATAAACTTTCAAAAGATGTGATCCCTTATTTCCTTCATGCGTCTCCTTAAATACAAGGAATTTCCTTTGTGAAGTGGGCAGCTAGTAATTAAGGTGCCGTACGACCCTTATTTGTTTGATTTTCAGCTTCCTTCAATAGTACGGTTTGACATAAATTGGTATGGACTCTTCAGTGACTTCACAAATAAAATTTATGAATTAATCTTATAATTGCGGATCCCTGTAAAACTATATAAATATATATTTTTTGTATTTTCCTTGTCTCCACACAAGCTAAAATCAACCCGCAATCCACTGTAATACCTAAATCTTCTAGAAATGATATTTCAACTATTTAGCACAAATCTTCATTAACTTCAAACTTTCAGCACAATTCTTTGGGTGAAATCACCCGATCAGCTAGGTGGCTTTTTGTCCTTTGGAAAAAAATGAACAAATTGTCCAAACTTTGCAAATAAGGGTTTTTGATTTTGATAATGATAGAATGCCTCTTCTTTTTCCATCAATTCTTTTTTAATCACTTTTCCATCCAAACCCTAGAGGTAATTAATATTTCTTTTAATTGAGTGTTCACATTTTTCCAAACTTATAATTATTAATTATCCTAGAGGTAATTAATATTTTTTTAATTGAATATTCATCTTTTTCCAAACTTATAATTATTAATTACCTTTTTGGCTATTCATCCAATATTTACTTTTGGCCCTATTTAATAATAATAAATTAAGTGTCCTTTTTTCCGAAGTTATAACTTAAAATACCTTTTTGGACAACTTAATAAAATATTATTATATTATTTCCCACATATTAACCAAAGTTTATAGACAATATTAAAATAGACCAAATATGATTTCTGACTTCACCACCAACACCATAAGCACATAGGACAACTGCCCATTTGAATGTTGGTGTTCTCCAACGATGATGGACTACTCTAAGAAGTTTGGAGTGCTCCCAAAATGTCGGATTTGCAATCGGAAAGTATCGTTGTGCTTGTCTTGGCTTTAGGAACTCACTACCACCATTAGAATTTCTTTTAGGAAAAATAGGGGCTCTCCAAGAAATCTGGAGTTTCCAACAATGTTGGAATGGATCAGAAAAGGGACATTACATTGATGAAATGAGTACAAAAGTGGATTTGAGTTGAAGGATACAACATTTTTAATTATATAAATGTTCTCAAGTGTTTTAGGTGTACAAAGCTCATGGATAATGATATCCATGGTATCAAAAACAAAAATCACGTGGAGTCATGGACTATGGTAGAGAGTAGCTTTATCACTCGACCCAACATCACTAGCTCTATGTGGGTGTAATGTCCCCTTTTTCGTGAGCATCAGAGCTCGAAGGGTCAGCGTATCATTTGACCCTCATAGGCTAGTGTGGTGGATTAGAGGGTCCAGTTTGGGCGTTATGGAGCTCTTCAGGTGGCAGTTGTCAGTGTTTATCTCTCTAGATCCTTCATATGTTCTGAGGCATTGATATTTAGAGGTTTCTGGTTCCGTTTTGAGGGACTTACTATTTATAGTAAGTCAGTGGATGTTAGAGAGGGACCCTTACTATTTTTAGTAAGGCATCTAGATGTGCAGTGGATGCAGTGTTCAATCTCCTGGTTTAGAAGGAATGGAAAAATAATAAGTATTTATGGAGTTATGTCATTTTAATTATTAATAAAGTAATACTTTATTAATAATTAATTATAAAGTGCATTATAAAGTTATATTTTAACTTTATGTTAATGGACCGCTTTATGACTTAAAGTTAAGTAATAAAAGTACTTTTAAGTGAGCACCTAATTAATGCTTTATTATAAAGTCAACATCAAAAAGCATTTAATGATTATTAAAGCCTCTAAAGGGGATCGACCTAATTTGGAGAGAGTATATAAGTCACCAAAAAGCAAATGGAAAGGCATCATTTGATCATTTTACAAATTGAAGTTGAATGTTTTGGAGAGCTATGCTCTTGAAGGTGGAAACCTAGGGTTTTCAACATAATTTGGCATTGGAGAAATGAAGCTTTTTCATTGTTTCAGCATTCTGAGGTTGTGAAACACCAGCTGAAGATTGCTTGTGTGATTGGCTTCATCCAGAAGTCAACATTGTGCTTCATTGGAGAATATATCAAGGGTTTCAAAGAATTATTTATTTGCAGATCAGAAGTTTAAAGTTTATCATTGAAGATTATTTATTATTGCTGTTTGTAGACATCCATTCAAGGGTTTCAAGGACCTGTTAAACCCATAACAAGAGGTCTGATTTCCTTCATTGAGGGTGGTTTGACTATGGCACATCAATTAGAAACTAATTGCTGCCCTTGTTGAGAGTTTTTATCACATTTGGGGAACATACGTTGGCTGTACCTGACCTGGCAGAGATATATCAGACTTAAACTCAGTCAATCAGGGTTTCGATTCAAGCTTCTAGAAGGGCAATTTCATAGAAGGAGCTTCCTATCATCTTAATGCTGCATATAGAGTTCAATCGCTACCTTTATTGAAAGGTAATTGTACATCTTGAAGGAGTTGGTGAGTGGACATTGACATCATACTGCAATTGCAGACCTGTAGCTGATCGTGGAGGTACCTATTAGTCACATTTCAAGTCTTCATCAAAGCTATTATCAGCTCTAGTTCAGTGGAGAAGTATCCGGGTATGTTTATAATCCAAATCTTTAATTTGGATTGAGATCGTAATAGTTGTAACAGTTTGATCATGTACATATCAGTCCATTGAATGACTGTAATCATACCTGATTGAAGCTGAATAAAGTTATCTTTTCATTTGTAGATCATTGCCTTATGTTCATATGCTATTCTTTTCCAATTCCATGCATTTGCATATCTGGTTGGGCGTTGAAATCAAAGCAATGAACTCAAAACAAGCAAGTTAGAAAACAAAATCAGACTTTGCATGCCAACTATTTGACAAAATTACACGCAATCAAAAGGTTCAAATTTGGGTCAGATTTGGCATATTTCCGTTGGGATATTACAGTGGGGCCTTGTGCTCATATCTTAGACAAATCTGCAATGCTGCTACAGTTTGTTGTACCCATACAAAATTTTCATATTGTGTCGAGTTTTTGAGCTAAAAGATCATCTTTCTATCAATTCAAATGGTCATATTTCAAAATTATGCCCTATTTGTCTATGTCGTGTTTTGTTGTTTTTTGTTCGTATCTTTGCAGATCAGCAATAGAGCTCACAAATGCATCCTATGTGGCAAAGGTTGAAGTGCAAAAACATAGAAAAGGATCAGCTATAGCGAAGGATAAAAGGAAACATATTGCGGATTTCATCACCACTGAAGAGTTGTTTCAGTGATTACTAAACTAATAACATTACTTTTGGGATGGGAAGGCTGGTTATCATGTTTGGGGCTCAAAACATTAGTTTTTCAGCCTGTGTAAAACAAGGTTCTTACAAATATAAACATGTGGTTTGTCCATGCAAAGGCATGCAACTTTGGCCAGGAATACATGTTTTGTTTTAAATTTTGAAAGCTTGTAGATAAGAATATAGAGTGGGTGTACTGTCCCTACCAATTTTTTTAACAAACTTGCAATTTTTTCAACTTTTAGCTCACAGACATTTCGTCAAACAGTTGGTGGAACATGGAACTAGTCAATATTTTTGAGTTCAAGGATTAGAAACAACTGCAACTATCTATTATTATCATGGGCATTTTAACAAACAATTGATAAAGAGCCCAACAATCGATTTCAAATTTAGAAATTATAAATACATTTGTCAATCAGCTGTAAGTATACATTTTGTCAAACACTTAACATGCAAACTGAAATTATAATGAAGTGAATATCCGGAATGATTGATGATGTCACAATAGCTGACAGATTGGATCGATTTACCCTTCAAATTGTTGCTGATAAAATTTGTAGCTGTCAGGTGCCTGCTGTAATAACTTCTGAGTATTGAAAGCTGAATTTGCTGTTAAATAAATGCAATTATCTGCTCAATCTGTATGCTGATCTGAATGCTGATTACATATATATTGATCCAGTCAATGTGTATCATTGAAATCTCACTGAATTCTGCCCAAATAAGCCTACATACCAACTGCTGGGAGTGAAAGCCAATAAAATACCAAAAACTATGATAATAATGGGCTGACCCTTCACTCAACTTCTCACATACCTCTCTTTCTTTCCATTCAATGTTCTAAACAAAGTGGCGGCCAGCAATTTTAGGCTCCAATGCTTTTAGAAGTGAATTGACCTCCTTCATAGACTTCATCAGTGGCGGCCATTATAATAGTCTCCAAACATTATATTTGAATGAGTTCCCAAACTCCACGAATCCTCCATTTCCAAGTATGCGACTAGCTTGAAGTCACCAAAATCCTTCAAACATCCAGAGTATTTCAAACTGACTTTAATTTCCTTCAAAAGGCTGCGATTGGTAAAGGGTAGCAGACAAGAATGATGAGTCAGATTTATGTCAAACTCTTGTCTCCAATTCATACGCACCTTTTTGTCTTCCCTCAAGCTTCATAAATTCCTTCTTTTTACCATAAATAAAACAATACAAGATGGCAGCTGATGTTTGGGCCCATCAAGTCTACAAGAAAATGATGCAATTCCTCCCACGCCACACTCAACCTCATGAGATCTTTTTTAAAATATTTAAATCTGCTCAATATTTGTACGGCCTGCCTTGGTTTATATGGTACGGTTGGGCTTCTTCAACAATTAAAATATGAAGTTGTCTTAACTTCAAAATATGAGATAATTTTGTCATTCAAATATCTGAATCTCAAAATATCTCAACATAAATTCCATCAATTTAAGCCTTCATTACATGCAATATTTTTGTAAAATATTTTCAATGATGTCATGTCCCCTCTTTAGCTCTGTCTAGCAGAGACTTGAGAGTTGGCCTATCATCTGGGTTCCCGTAGGTCAACAGAGTGGTCAGGGGACCTATCCAGAGACAGTAGAGCTTGGCAGGGAGCTTTACAGGCCTTTCCAGACAGTTTGCGGCAGTTTCCTATTTTTTAGGAAGGGTTCCTATTTTTTAGGGTTTGACCGAGAGTTGACCAAGAGGCATCAGGGGACCTCCAGGAGCATTTTGGGAGTTTTGGTCTCAGTTCCTATTTTTTAGGAGGTATCCTTAAATTATAGGGAGGCACTGTCAGTTAGCCTGCCATGTGGCGACATCACCTGTGGTGTGGGCTACATCAGTTTTCAGTTCAGTTTGGCCAGGTGATGGATTCGGGATAATTATTGAATATTAAAGTATAGCTTTAATATTTAATGAAAATAAATTCAAGTGATTAATAATATCACTTTGTAATAAGATTTTAATAAAGTGACCCCCTCCTTGTTAACACATGTTGTGTTAAAAAGTGGTCATTTCCTTCATGAGAAGTTGGGCCCTCAACTTGGGCGCCCAACTTAGGAGTCTTTTAATAAAAGAAAAGAATCATTTAATGATTCCCTTTTGATGCCTTCTCAACCCTAAAAGTGGACGCCAACTTTGGGAAAGGAATAAAGTACATTGGAAGTGCTTTTTGGAGTTATCTTTTGCATATCTTTTTGAAGCTTCATGGCAGCTCTGAACTCTGAGGAAGGGGGCAGCAGCATTCAGTCTCTTGGGAACGAAAACTCTCAAGGATTTTGGTGAATTGGACGACAACCCAGTTCATGCTTGTGGGAGGCCTACTCTGGGTCTTCATTTGTGCATCATTGGACAGATTCTAGGGCATTCTATTGCAGATCTAAGCTTGCAGCAGTACCAAATTAGCCTTATTCTTCAGATCCTTCATTTTCAGTTGCATGCATAGCCTCTTCTAGGCCAATACTATCTTTGTATGCAAGTAGGGTTGCAAACCAGGCTTTACATTGAATATAAAATACAGATCTGATGGGTATGTGCCTCAAATTCTTAGTTGGTATCTTTCTATCATTTAATATTTATTTTTAGTCCATTTTTATTTGAGATTGCAGTTGTATGTATATCTATTTGCTATCTTGGCAAATACACATCTCAAGAAAACTGAAACCCCTTCTGCATCTCCTCTCTAGTCTGAAAGAAAACAAAAAAATTAATAAAAATCATAAAACAAATAAAATCACAAAAACAACACTTCATTTCAGCAAAGGGATCCATCAGGGATCTTTCAGTGGTATCAGAGCCTTTGACCTGCCAGCCTGTAGGGTTTAGAGAATTGTTTTCTATGCATACAGACAGGTATTATACACGCAGGACAGCCCAAAACGAGCTTGGGATTGGTACGGCAGAGGAACCAGTAATGGCTGAAGAACAGAGAAATGCCAGGAGAGATCAGGATGAGGAAGAGAGAGAGATGATGAGAACCCTCATCAACACTCAGCCTAGGATTGCTCAGACCCTTGACAGGATACAGGACGCCTTGGACCGGTTGGAGTTAGATAGAGGCAGACGGAGCAGATCAGTATTTGTGGCGGGGAGTCAGCATAGTCACAGGTCACACGCATCGGCTAGGAGCTCCCATCATTCCCCTAGGCGTGGACAGGCCTGGGATAGACCCTTACTTCCTCAGTTTGCACCAGGTGAACGGCCAGCACAGGTAGAGCCACCAGAGGTGGAATTTCAGGATTCAGTCATGGCAGCTACTGCCGAGTGGAGAGCCCTACCCCCTGAGGTCAGGGATGTCTTTCCTTTTCCACAGTATTGTGCACAGCGCAGAGATTCTGCCAAGTTCAGAGGAGACCGAGGCACTAGACCATAGCAGCAGAACTATGACCTTAGTAGAGCTACTGGAAAGATCACGTTGGCTACATATGATGGTACGGGTAGTACGAGTGCACGTGCTTGGGTGCACAAGCTGGACATATATTTATCCTTGAGACCCATGCCTGAGCGTGAGGCTATCCAGTTTGCTGTCTTACATTTAGATGGGGTTGCCTACGATTGGTGGCATCATGGATTGGTCACCCAGGATCATGCCTTGATTCATTCCTATGCAAAGTTCACTGAACGACTCATTACCCAGTTTGACCGTAAGGACACAGAACTCTACTATAGGGAGTTGGCACATCTTAGACAAACGGGACATGCTGAAGCTTATGTTAATGAGTTCCAGCGTATTGCAGTTATGGTACCTGATATGCCCCAAAGACGTAGCGTGATGTTATTCATTGAGGGGTTACAGGATAGGCTTAAGGGATTGGTACGTGCCTTCCAGCCGGCCACTCTTAAGGATGCCATTGATGTGACCTTGAGATTGGACACCACTCCCACTTATCAGTCGGATAAGAGGCCATTCAGGGAATCACGGCCTATTCAGAAGGCCAATACTCCACAGTTCAGAGATGGACAGTCAGCTAGACCTCCTAGGATGGATCAGGAGTCACGGAATGATTTGAGGAGGAAGAAATTATGCTTTTCCTGCAAGGAGCCTTGGGAGCCCGGACACCGCTGTATGGGTAAGGGCAGAGTTCACTTGATTGAGGTCACATCCGAGCTTGGGGATGAGGAGATACCAGACACCGACATTGAGGACAGCCCTGAGGAGGTTATTCAGGAGCAACCCCAGCTAGAGATAGATATCCCTGATTCATCGGCGGCAGCCAAAGTGACTATGGCTACACTATCCAGTTATCCCAGGTTCCATGCCTTTCGGTTGAAAGGTACATTACAGGGACAGCGAGTCATGAGTTTGGTTGACACAGGAGCCACGCACAATTTTATTGATCAGAAATTGGTTGAGAGGCGTGGATTACAGTCTGAGGTGTTCGAGGGTTTTGGAGTTAAGGTTGCAGATGGTGCAGTGTTGGGTTGTACTCGGAGGATCTCACAGCTCAGCATTCAGATGGGGGATTTTACCTTGACGGATGACTTTTATATCCTACCCTTAGAGGATTATGATGTGATTTTGGGTATGCAGTGGTTACAGGGTATTGGGAGATATATTATTGATCACCACCGCATGCAGTTAGAGTTCCTATCTGGTGGAAAGAAGGTGATCTTGAGGGCAGCTTCTGATGGTGGGCCCAAGGAGGTATCTTCTCGCAGGATGGAGTCTATTATTAGACATAATGATGTGATCTGGGCCACACGTTGTTTTGTGAAATCCAAGACACCTACTCCTCAGGATGGTAGAGTATTTCATGTTGACATACAGACAGTTATGGATCGGCATGGCGGAGTATTTGGTGACATACCTCCTTGTGTACCCCCGGATAGAGGGTTTGAGCATGGGATAGAGATGGAGGATGGAGCTAAGCCAGTGATCACCACCCCGTATCGTCATCCTAGAGCATACAAGGATGAGATTGAGAAGACTATTCATGAGCTGCTAGATATGGGTTTCATTCGCCCCAGTTCTAGCCCCTTTGCTTCTTCTGTAGTACTGGTTAAGAAGAAGGATGGGACTCTACGGATGTGTATAGATTACAGGGCCTTGAACAAGAAGACAATCAAGAACAGATACCCTATTCCGCGCATTGATGAGTTGTTGGACGAGCTTCATGGAGCCATCTACTTCTCTAAGATTGATCTTCGTTCAGGCTATCATCAGATTCGTGTACGAGTAGAGGATGTACACAAGACCGCCTTCCGTTGTCACTATGGGCATTATGAGTTCCTGGTGATGCCTTTTGGCCTTACCAATGCCCCAGCCACCTTCCAGTCATGTATGAACCATCTCTTCAACAAGCAGTTGAGGAAATCAGTTCTAGTGTTCTTTGACGATATTCTGATCTACAGTCGTACTTGGGAGGACCATCTCAGACATGTTGAGGAGGTACTTAGCATCATGGAGAGTTAGTCTCTATTTGCTAAGTTGTCCAAATGTGAGTTTGGATTTAGAGAGGTCCTATATCTGGGTCATGTGATCAGTGCTGATGGGGTGAAAGTGCACGAGGAGAAAATTCAGGCAATTAGAGATTGGCCCCACCCTCGGAACATTACTGAGTTACGGGGGTTCCTTGGTCTATGTGCTTATTACAGGCGATTTGTGAGGGGTTTCTCTCAGTTGGCAGCTCCCTTGACAGACCTCACAAAGAAAGGGGCTTTCGGATGGACAGAACAGGCACAGGGAGTCTTTGACAGGCTCAAGGAGGTTATGAGTACTTGCCCAGTTTTAGCACTTCCCGACTTCTTGCAGCCTTTTGTACTTGAGTGTGATGCTTCCGGTTTGGGCATAGGAGCGGTTTTGATGCAGAACCAACACCCCATTGCTTTTGAGAGTCGGAAGTTGCGGGATAATGAGAGGTTGTATTCTACGTATGATAAGGAAATGTTGGCTATTATGCATGCATTAGCCAAGTTCAGACAGTATCTTGTTGGCAGCAAATTCGTGGTAAGAACAGACCACAACAGTCTGAAATATTTCTTTGATCAGATAGAGCTCAATGATCGTCAGCAAAAATGGGTGAGCAAGATTCAGGCTTATGATTTTGACATCGAATTCATAAAGGGGAAGAATAATACGGTGGCTGATGCACTTTCTAGAAAACCATCACTTGCTGCCCTATGTTCATTGAGCGAGATTTCAGCAGATTGGAAGGCTCAACTTTTAGTTGAGTACTCCAAAAATCAGCATGCTTGTGAGGTCATGGATGGATTGGTGTTGGATGATAGGTACACGGTGGTAGATGAAGTCATCTACTACAAGGGAAGGGTGTATCTGGTTCCTGGTTCTCAGTTGAAGGAACAAATTATGCATGCTTACCATGATACTCCGACAGCAGGGCACCCAGGTTATGGTAAGACCTACAGGGCAGTTCGGGAGAGATTCTCTTGGAAGGGTCTCAAAGCTGATATCTTACGTCATGTTCGTGAGTGTTTGACGTGCCAGTAGAATAAGTCTGAGCATACTTT
Organism: Cunninghamia lanceolata; assembly: GCA_027924645.1. Taxonomy (NCBI): domain Eukaryota; kingdom Viridiplantae; phylum Streptophyta; class Pinopsida; order Cupressales; family Cupressaceae; genus Cunninghamia; species Cunninghamia lanceolata. Next base: position 377,240 of record BSBN01000063.1, read on the forward strand.
TCCTACTGGTTTATTGCAGCCCTTACCTATACCGGAATAGAAGTGGTCAGGAATCTCCATGGATTTCATTACGGGTCTTCCTCGGGTGCAAGGGAAAGACTGTATCTATGTTGTAGTAGACAGGTTGACTAAATACGCCCACTTCTTCCCTATTGCAGCTGATTTCACAGCATCTCAGGTGGCGGAGTTATTTTTCAGGGAGATATTCAGGCTCCACGGTCTCCCCAAGACCATAGTGAGTGACAGGGATAGTAGGTTCATGAGTTCTTTCTGGCAAGAACTTTTCAGGCTCACAGGTACAGAGTTGACACCTAGTACCAGCTACCACCCACAGACAGATGGGCAGACCGAGATTGTTAATAAGTGGGTTGAGGGGTATTTGCGCAGCTATGCGTTAGGATAGCAGAAGGCATGGGTGCGTTGGCTATATCTAGGAGAGTATTGTTATAATACTACATACCATATGTCTATTGCTATGACACCTTTTAGAGCCCTCTATGGTTGCGACGCATTATCTTTTGTTGATTTGGCTGTAAGTGACAGCAGAGTTCCCTTGGCACAAGATTGGTTGCAGGAGAACCAAGACATCATGAGATCTCTCAGGGAGAATCTTCAGCAGGCACAGAATCAGCATAAGGTCTACGTTGATCGACATAGGACTGAGAGAGTATTTGAGGTGGATGACATGGTTTTCCTGCGGTTGCAGCCTTACCGACAGAGCACCCTTAAAAGGGGTGGAGTTGAGAAGCTCAAGCCTCGCTTCTACGGTCCATATCGGATTCTCAGGCGTGTGGGAGAGGTTGCTTATGAGATTGAGTTACCCCCTGACAGCCGGATTCATAATGTGTTCCACGTATCTTGCCTGAAAAAGGCACTGGGGCAACATATTGTAGCATCTCCCGATCTACCTCCCTTGGATGAGGAAGGTAAGCTGACTTTGGTTCCTGATGAGATCTTGGAGGAGAGGGAACGACGGCTGAGAAGTAGGGTGATTCGGGAGTACTTGATTTGTTGGAGAGGTCTTCCTATAGAGGACGCCACCTGGGAGGGAGAGTCCATTTTACAGCATCCGGCTTTGCAGTTGCTTGTGGGCAAGCATCTTCGAGAGGGGAGGACTGTCATGTCCCCTCTTTAGCTTTGTCTAGCAGAGACTTGAGAGTTGGCCTATCATCTGGGTTCCCGTAGGTCAGCAGAGTAGTTAGGGGACCTATCCAGAGGCAGTAGAGCTTGGTAGGGAGCTTTACAGGCCTTTCCAGACAGTTTGCGGCAGTTTCCTATTTTTTAGGAAGGGTTCCTATTTTTTAGGGTTTGACCGAGAGTTGACCAGGAGGCATCAGGGGACCTCCAGGAGCATTTTGGGAGTTTTGGTCTCAGTTCCTATTTTGTAGGAGGTATCCCTAAATTATAGGGAGGCACTGTCAGTTAGCCTGCCATGTGGCGACCATCACCTGTGGTGCAGGCTACATCAGTTTTCAGTTCAATTTGGCCAGGTGATGGATTCGGGATAATTATTGAATATTAAAGTATAGTTTTAATATTTAATGAAAATAAATTCAAGTGATTAATAATATCACTTTGTAATAAGATTTTAATAAAGTGACCCCCTCCTTGTTAACACGTGTTAAAAAGTGGTCATTTCCTTCATGAGAAGTTGGGCCCTCAACTTGGGCGCCCAACTTAGGAGTCTTTTAATAAAAGAAAAGAATCATTTAATGATTCCCTTTTGATGCCTTCTCAACCCTAAAAGTGGACGCCAACTTTGGGAAAGGAATAAAGTACATTGGAAGTGCTTTTTGGAGTTATCTTTTGCATATCTTTTTGAAGCTTCATGGCAGCTCTGAACTCTGAGGAAGGGGGCAGCAGCATTCAGTCTCTTGGGAACGAAAACTCTCAGGGATTTTGGTGAATTGGACGACAACCCAGTTCATGCTTGTGGGAGGCCTACTCTGAGTCTTCATTTGTGCATCATTGGACAGATTCTAGGGCATTCTATTGCAGATCTAAGCTTGCAGCAGTACCAAATCAGCCTTATTCTTCAGATCCTTCATTTTCAGTTGCATGCATAGCCTCTTCTAGGCCAATACTATCTTTGTATGCAAGTAGGGTTGCAAACCAGGCTTTACATTGAATATAAAGTACAGATCTGATGGGTATGTGCCTCAAATTCTTAGTTGGTATCTTTCTATCATTTAATATTTATTTTTAGTCCATTTTTATTTGAGATTGCAGCTGTATGTATATCTATTTGCTATCTTGGCAAATACACATCTCAAGAAAACTGAAACCCCTTCTGCATCTCCTCTCTAGTCTGAAAGAAAACAAAAAAATTAATAAAAATTATAAAACAAATAAAATCACAAAAGCAACACTTCATTTCAGCAAAGGGATCCATCAGGGATCTTTCAAATGAAAATTCAGAAACTTTCACAACTAGGTCTTAATAAAGTAATATTTGTTTATTCAACACCTATCTCCAACCAGGGCAAACTCCCAAAATCGATAATAATTTGCTATGCAAATACAACTCAAAAACTGGAAAGATATATGAAACTTGGAAATGATATCTCACTGTTGCAACACAAATCTGAAAATTACCAGCATTCAACTAAATCTCAAAAACGGAAACTTCACACATATAACATCTAGAACAAATAATTCAACACAATTGTGATTTCTGTATGAATCCACCTCAAACATTGGTTAGAGAGAATTTCTTTCTCCCTACCCAATCTTCACCGTAGGATTTTCGTCCTAGGTTGCAAACTTGAACAAGATGTTCAAACTCCACCACTGGGGTATATAGAATATGAAATGCCAAAAGATATATGAAAATCACTCTCACAACCTTCTTTTTATAACCCATTTGGATCTTTCTAGAAATTATATTTTGTAACCACCTTGAGAACTTTCTAGAAAAATCAAATTATATTTTCTCATAGTGACTTTTTATTTTAATTTGCTTTTTGGACCAAAATCACTTTAAAATAAGATAATTAATTAAATATAGTTGCCCATAAAAAGATAATTTAAGACAACTTTATTTAATTAATCAATTATTCCCTTACCATAATCCCAATTTGCCTATGGGAATCAAGAATAGGCTAAGGCTCTTTGCCAGTCGATCATCCCTGCGAAGGGGACATTATAGTGGGTGTTGTAAAGAGGTAAGAATCAGGATGATTTTGAGTTTAAAAGTCTGCAAATATGCACCCAAATCTATGCGCAGTAGAAAATTAGTCAAGTGTAGTAGAAAACAAACACACAATAGAAAACCAACACTTGCAAGTGCAACGCAAAATTAAGCACACACATAGGAGATTAGGGCATAGAAAAATGAATTTTGTTTGTGAAAATTGTGCCCAAAATACACAACCACACATGCTTTAGGACATGTAAAGTTTGTAGGGAATAAAAATGTGCTTGACAAAGGTGGCTAGGCCGTGAGGTGCGCACTATGCACCTTAGGTCATCAAAAAAACAAAATTTTGAAGTCAAATGCTTAGTGCACAAGCATGCACCTGTGTACTGAAAATATCAATGAAATTTTTACCCTAAATTCATAGTGTATAGGGGCACACCAGATTAAAAATATTCAAGTAGAAAAGTTTGCTAAAAAATCATGTATAATGGCCTGTCTAATAGAGGCCGATGGGGTTTGAGAAGGAAAATTTGTGCATATATATAAATGATTGTGGCCTATGTATGGAGCCAACTAAGGAGTGTTAAAAATTGCATGTTTATTAATAGATGTGCCCTTTTAGTTGTCACGACTTTTTTTGTGCTATTTAAGTGTTTGTCTTCACAAAGAGGAAAAGCTTCATTTTAAATAGCATTCAAAGGAGAAAAGCAAAGATTATCACTAGAAGTAGGAGTGACCTGGACTTAACTAATATCCTTAACACTTCATTTGTTTCCCATCAGCTATAGGGGTGCTTGGTTTAAAGCATTTCTTTCATACTTTCTTGGCAATGATCTTTCATAATTCAAGAGGCTTTTTGATCAGAAAAGAGGGTTTTCATTGGCAGTAATCATATCAACGGTGAATTTATCATAGTTCCTCATTCTTCACTCCTCAACAAATTTTTTTATCAGTCTATTGCAAAAGTGACTAAATTTTGAATGATATTTATCAATTATTGGCAGATTATCAATCACCTACAATAGGTTTTCCATCAGAAATTCAATGATCTTTAGAGGTCTTTGGGTGGGTTATTACATTTCAAGCAAATTTCTCATCAAACTCCATCAAAGACATTTGATATCATTTGTACCAGATATTCAAAAAACTATTATCATCATAACCAAATTGCAAGAACAGTATAAAGGGTTTAATACAAAATTGGCAAAAGAGAAAAGGGTTTTCAGATTCAAAGCATTTAGAAGATAGTCAGAATTTTAGAGTTTTAGAGTGTATTTAGATTTTTTACCATGAATAGGAGAAAGTTTTCATTTAGAGCCAAACACCAAGTTTCCAGGATGAGGATGGGGGGATGCATTTTGGGGATGGATTATTTTGAGGCCATTTTTGGGGACATCAGAGGATGGCCATAAAAAAGAAGGGAAAATTAAAAAGTATAGGGAAATTTCAAATATTCATATGATAACATTGATAAGGCATTTATCATATACATTATAGATCCTTAATACATAACATTAGAGTTGAATTGAGAGTTCACATGAGAGTCGAACAAATTAAGAAAATTTAATTACTTTCATAATTCATTATCAATGTGCATATGATACATTAAATACTATATAAAATTAAAAAATACAACATAATGCCCAAAGGCTGCAAGTTTCAACTACAAAACGACAAAAACATAAAATATGTTGCTACCCCTAGTCCGCATCTACCAACATTGCATCAAAATTAGAGTTTGACTTTGAGTTACTGTCACTAAGAGGGGCTGCCTCAGCCAATGGAACCCCAACCAATCCCTCCAGTGCCCCCTGATGAATTTGGGTGGCATCTATGGGATCTACATCCCAGTGTAAAGTTGGAGTCTTGTAATACTCTGGAGTTTGATGATCTTGAAGTCGCAAGGCACTATGCACGGCCACAAACTTCTACACTCGTCTAGAGGTAAGCCAATTCCTCTTAATAGAGTGGATGAAGTTGTATATGGACCAATTCCTCTTTATAGTAGAGGAACTGACAACTTGTGAAAGGAGGCGAATGGCAAGCATCCTCAACTCTAGTGTATCCTTGCCATGCCATGTCCTCCATCCAATAGGCTCAATTTGAGCTACTGTAGCTCTATCTATCTTCACCTCTGGTTTGCTGAATGTTGGACCATGAAGATTAGTAAAGGCAAGCCATTGTGTCCGAAGTAAAGTTGACTCCTCACTTGAATACATCTTTTGAAGGGCCTTCATTAAGCCTTCTTTCATCTCTTCATCATTACAAGGAGGCAACCTCCCAGCTTTTGGTGCATACCATTTGGTATTTAGAGCAAAGACTGCCATATGAAGCAAGGTGTTCATGTGTTCCACCGCCGCATCACAATAGGCTTAATATGCTGCTCATATAATCCCAAATTGGGATCCCTATCACAAATTGCTTGTTTCATTCACCCAAACATGTTGTCAAATGTCTCATAAATCTCTCCAAGACTAGGAGAGTTCATATTAGCATATCTAATGACATCTACAACAGGTGAAATGAAGGAGCAAACATATCTGCAAACAAAATTTTGAAAAAAGAATAAGACTCAATGACAAGTTAGAAACTTAGAAACAATAAAATCATAAATTTAATAATAAAATCAGCAATTTCTTACCTCACAGTGGACCACCAATCATCATCAAAGATGTTTTGTTTGATAGCTTTTCCTTCAACAATGTTTGCATTAGGCCATCTACTCCACTTTGAATTAACCATCATCAATTGTAGAGGCCCTTGCACCTCAAAAATCCTCTCTAACAAAATGAAATAATTGACATATTTAATCTCCATAGGTTTAAGGAATTTCTTTCCTCAAAAAAGTCCTGAAGAGAGTGAGGTGTGGTGGTTACAAATGAACATTTTAATATCTGTAACAATCACACCCAATTTTTTTTTTTTGGTTTTTGTAAATAAGAAATGCAAATGCATTGTTCAAAAACGTTCTAATCACCAAGATCCCAGTGTGGGAAAGTTGAGAGTATATAGTGCTTTGGACCATGTAGCTATCTACGATGTATGCAATTATAGAATGAAGGTGGCAAAGCTAACTAGAGCATGAGGTGGCAGAACCGACCCAAATCTACACTTCTTAAACGGCCAAGTGTGCATAAATGCAAGTATAGAAAAGAAAGTGATGAGCACTTAATGATACTGAGGGGGGGTGAATCAGTATAAAATAAAATTTCTACTTTCAATCTTAATCAATCACAATAAACCAGTTAAATAAGATCTAGCAATTTAAGGCACATAGACAACACAAGATTTTATGTGGAAACCAATGTTCCACGGGGACCTGTCCCCTCCCAAAATCCAGCCGTCCCCCCAACTCCGAAACCCGTCCCCAACCCTGAAACCCTTTGCCCCCCCGTCCCCAAAACCCGTCCTCGAGTCCCCGTCAGGAAACTCCGTGGAACATTGGTGGAAACCCTTGCGGGAGAAAACCACGGCAAAATATTGCTTTTATATATATATCTTATTTATCTTCTCTTTCTTGTAGGCTCGAACCTACTTTACATACAAATAATGAGCTTCAACTCACAGGATACATCAATCTCCACTTGACAGAATTATAGGCACCAACCTATGGGAGGCTCCAACCCCCACACAAACTGAGCTCCAACCCAGCAAAAGGCTCCAACCTCTATTTGATAGGCTCCAACCTATTAATCCTTCAATGGCTGATATGATATACTCCTTCACACAAATCTGATCCAAACTATAAATCCTTTCACACAAATCTGATTCAATCACTAATCTCTTCTTTCTCAAATTTGAATTTATCAATTCAATTTACTAGCATATATCCTTTCCTTTTATCACACAAATATCTTCAATATAAATCAGATTTACTCTTCATATTTCTGCTCTTCCTCTTCCTTATACTCAGAAAATATTCATTGATTGCTTTATCTCAAACATCCAAATCATTTACCTCTTATATGCCTTCAATGGATATGTCTTGATGAATAGATGTGTCTCTTTGTATCTTGCTGCCCTTCACAAACAAATCACAGCCCTTCACTAATAAAATTGCTGCCTTAACAAATCCTTTTTGTCCTCTACTGAATCGCATCACTTTGTATATTTCTTAATTGCTGCACATAATATTAAATTGCTGCTTTATTAATGCGGATCACACCCTTCATAAATCGCATCATCTATTTCAATATGGAAATCACACCACTTAAAGATATTAATATTGTTCTTGGTGCTTTATTTGAGGGAGGTCGGCCATATAATGAAGTTGGCGCTATTAAGAAGGTTGGCTTTTTTAGGGAGTCGACCACTTTGAATTATATTTAAATTCCTTTGTTTTGGGCACCAAAGGCTATGGGTTGGCCCATATAACTAGTGTCTTATTTTCTCTTTCACATACTTCAACATGTTTAAATCTTTAATTTAAACATACCCATATCTTTAAATCGACCACCAATTCTCTTCAATGGTAAGGTGTAACGAATGTATTTTGCTTGCTCTCCAATGGTTAACTCCTCATTGTGATGGGGCATACTTTAACTTGACATCAATGACCTTACTTATGACTTTGTGCCTTTGACATCAATAACAACTTATTCCAACAGAAAGCATGCAGGCAGCAGAGCCGACCCAAATCTACACCTCTTTGGCGGACAAGTGTGCATACATGCAAAGCCACTAGCAGAATGTCTAAGCTTGATCAGACCAAAATGGTCGATAGCAAGCAAGCTTATTCAATGCCAAACAGGCTAGAATGAAATGCTATATTGAATGGCGGTAAACCATCCAGTTTTACAATATGAAATGCATACATAAAAATTTCCTCCGGCAGTACTACCATCCAGGGTTACAAACAACCATGAAATGCATTACAATTTTTTCAAGAAGTAGACAACTGCTGCAACACTTATAAATATTGTTTTTGATCAATTGAAACACTGTTGCAACAACATTGTTAGACCATCAATCACATATAAACATGCTTACGTTTGCAAAGTAAGTAAGCCCACTGGAGAGAGACCGTTGAAGACTAATGTAGGAAGCAAAACCAAACTGAAAATCACACTAAAATATCCTGAAATTGTTGTTACTTCAGAACTGAAATCATTCTGAACATGTTGAATCTCTAACCAAACTATATGGCCCCCTCATTTCTCCACAAACACCCCAAAAATTATCAGAAATAAATCTGATATGGAAAACACTAGCCTAACAAGGCTCCAACTCCCTCTAACTTCTCACGAAATTCCCCAAAACCCAAACTTAATAGGGGGGCGGCTAGTGGAAAAGGCACCCAAACTTAAAAACAAAGGAATCAATTCCTTTTTGAAACCTCACGTCACCTTCCAAAGACCTTATGCACCCCTTTGTTAAGTCAAAAGGTCTTCACAATAAGTAGCGACTCCCCACATGACTCACGTGCCTCTTCTTTGGTAAGTTACGATAGCTTTTTTGAAAGTAAAATGGTACGGCCTTTCAATACTTGATTGGTACGACCAACACTAACAATCTTAGTCCCCTTTAAAATTTAGAAATATGTTGCTCAAAAAGGTACGACTGGTACAATATAGATTGTAGAGCCTGCACCAAAGTTTTTGCCTTTGTAAATTCACAAACAGTTCTGGAACTTAATCAACATATATATATATATTAAATAATAATATCAAATTTAGAGCTAAACCACTAAAAACACATAAAAAATGTTCATGACATCAATAAATGGAAAAATTGAAACTCCAAAAATCCCACAAATCAGCACCAAGGTGATTTCTGGGTGAAATCACTCTATCCAGCTAGGAGGGTTTTCGTCCCCGAAACTGGTATTCCAAGAGGGTTTTCATCCTCAAGAAATATGGAGAAATTCAGGTTCTCACTCAGAGCAAAAAACAAAGCAAATATCATAGTTTAACCTTTTCTCTGTGCTTAACTCCTTATAAAGACACTTTTTAGGGCAACCAAATAATAATTCCCTTTTTCCTTCAAAATATAAATTAAACATTTTTGTGTGTAGATGTTCACCTTTTTGCCCTCTTGTGCCTAACGCCACTTTATAAAGTCACTTTTTGTCTTTTGTTAAAAATGCCTTTTAATAATATAACATAAGTTGCTTAAATAAAATAAGTTACTTTTGGCAACTTAAGTTAAATTATTTACAATATGTACTGCAGTATATAACTTCACAACTTACGGTTTGTAGTATATAACTTCACAACTAATGGTTTGTACTGCAGTATAGAACTTCACAACTTACTGTATGTACTGCAATATATAACTTCCCAACTTACGGTTTGCAGTATATAACTTCGCCCAAAGAAAGTTGGTGCTCTCAAAGGATGATGGACTTCTTCAAGAATTGTGGAACTTTCCAAGAATGTTGGAATGGATTAGAAAAGGGACATTACAATCTACCTTCCTAATGTCTTTCAATGCGTTATTCAATGCATGAACACAACATGGGGTCCAAAAGATGTGCTTGTAAGCACCATCCACCATCATGCCGGCTAATTTGCACACACATGTTGAATCAATGACCACTTGTACAACATTTAAGGCCCCAACCTTGTCTATGGCCTCTCTCAAAATGTGAAATTGGAAGTCTGCATCCTTGCACTTTCCTAAACAATCAATGGCTCTAAGAAAACAAGAACTAGCTACACATGTGACTATGATGTTAATGAGTGGCTAACATCTAATATTAGTCCACACAGCCATGACAATAGAGCAACCCGTCCTAATCCAAGTCTGCCTTATGTCCTCCATCCAAACTTAGCTTAGAATATTCTTTGTCAAGGAGGATAGTGTGTAGTTTATGCTCTCGAGAGGGGTAAATGAAGGACCAATAGAAGCTACATCTTTGAACATTTGTTTGAAGGAGAACGTGCCACATGAAATGGGATGGCATGGGCATAGAAAAATTTGGTAATGGAAGAGTCTACCACATCCTGTGCTTGCATAATGAACATATTTGCAACTGCCCCAAACTTCTCACTAGCAGTAGTCTTTCTCTTTCTTCTTGTGGAAATATCACCACTACCACTAGCAAACATGGATGGCATAGGCATAATTGATTGTGTACACTGTACTGATATTGGCACACCGTTAGGCCTTGCTTCTGCCTCCATATGCAATCTATTATGTGGCTTTTCTCCTTCACCCACAACACTCCCACACTCTGATGAACCACAGTTGAGGCTGAAACTCTTAAACATTCTTTCTTCCATTTCATGTTCACTACTGCTGTCAATGTTTTGTGAAAAAATAATGCAAGTGCAAACTGAAAATAGAAAAAAAGAAAAAGAAAGAAAAGAAAATCAAATATTTCTTCCTTAAAACTTTGGAAAAAAATAAGAAAAAAAAAGAACAAAAAGAAAGAATCACTTACCTCTACTAGTTTTTCTATCTCACTATTCACTGCTCACTAATGTTGCCCTAGTATTAATCTCTCCAGCTACATCTTCAAACCTTGCTCAAAATATATTTTTTTTCTTTAACTTAGCTGCAAATTTTTTTGGCTTGTAAAAATGAATTAGAATGGAAGAGGGAGGCTTCTTTTACTCATTTAGGGCTAAGTGTGGTGTGGGGGTCCACAAAAAAAGAACATTAAAATAATTTTAATTGATTTTGGGCTTTTTAAAAAAAAATTGAGTGTCATCATGCGGGGATGGCCGATCATCCTTGGGATGGTGGGGGACGCCATTGACATCCCTAGCTGTCTCAGGAATGTCCGATTGTCCCCGCAAAGTCTCCATGTTGTTAGGACATTTTCGAGACAGCTCATGCAATTTTTTTTCTGATTGGGGATAGTGGGGGGACGTTTCCAAGGCGTCCTTGGAATGTCTTTGATACAGATATGAGGCCAAGGATGTGTCCTCGAGTAACATAAATTTTTGACCCACACTAAAAAAGATTGCATTATTTTTAGCCATCCTTTTTTATGGGGGAGAGCTTATAATGAGATTTGCTATTTTTAGACGGAGCTATAAATATAGCTTGCACTATTTTTAGCGGTCTCTATCTTTAACTTGATGAGCTTTTTGAGGAGTCAACTATTATTAGATCATCTATTTTTAAATCTCTTGTCATGTGAGAGATGTGAGTTTTAAGTGATAGTGTGTAATAATTTCAATCGATGATTTAATTGGAGATTGTTGGAGTCCAAATTGAAAGCATAAAGAAACTTATAATTTCCTTCACTCTTCTAAGGAGGAGCATCCCCCCATAGTTTGAAGAACTATACATGTTGTTTTGTTTTGTGTTATATTGAAAGGTGTTAATTAAAATGCTTGTTGTACCCAATCCAAAAATCAGATGTTACAAGAATTTTTGACATCGTCAAGGCATCATGTGTTGTTTCAGTTGTCAAATCTAGTGTCCATCTTATCAAAATCCAAATGTCGAATTGTCAAAGTCAAGTTGTTAGGTCTGATGTTCGTCTTGTCCAAGTCCAACGTTTGTGACTGCCTACTTGAGTTGTCGTAAAATGTCAAAATTGCCCAGTATTCCCGTCGTGTCAAAAGTTACCGTATGTTTGTGTCGTGTTGCAATAACTTTGCATTGATTTTAATTATTAATTATTAATTGATAATTTTTTAATGAATATTAATTATTAATTATTCTTAAGATTAAAATTATTGTCGTTTTCTAAAATCCATAAAAAATAAAAAAATCTTATTATTTTTCGTAAAACTTATTATTAATAATTAAAAATAAAAAGTAAAAACCAAAAAAAAAAGAAAATTAGCAGCCTTTATAAAAGCACATCCATTCAAAATGGACGTGCCTTCATAAAGGAGTATAAAAAAGTCATCAAAGAATGAAAGCGCTTAAAGTGCATCTTCAAAGCGCTTAACAAAAGTGCCTATATATATAAAGGTAAAATAAAAGCGCTTCAAGAAGATTTCAACACACTTCTCCAAAGTTAGATCGAGCATCTTGATGAGTCAACATGCCAACAGGAGGAGTCCAAAATATCTCACGTCAACAAGGAAGTTTCAAAGCGCTCCTCTATTCCTTAAAACGTGCCTCCAGCTAAGGCAAACATGATCAGGAAGAACTCAAGCACCAGCAATAAGCATCAAATGAGCCAAAGGAAGAAAAAATCGCACCATATAGGGGGAGGCCATGTCCAAAGGTCATATGAAATATACACGCCGGATTGAGAGACCTTACGCCTTTACAAAGGTTTCAAATGCCTATACACAAGACTCAACACACCATTTCAAGGCACCAGGTCAGGTTGAAGACTTTTGCAACGTCCAGGTATCAACGGAGGCACATGCTGGAAAAAGGAGTCTATCACCTCTCAAAATCGTACCTCAAGTTGGTGATAAAGAGACTCATACTAGAGGAAATACACCTTCAAATGCATTTTAAGGCGCTTCACATCAGCTTCACAAGTGCTCATCAAAAATCACTTGCTCATTCATAGGTGAAAACGCCTTGATGTCAACATTCTCACGCCCAATGTAAAGCAACGAAAGAAGACAAAGCGTGCTTTGTTGAGAAGACACATGGTAAAATGAAAAGGCACGCCTAAATAGAAAGAGATGCAACTTATAAAGGAGGCGCACTTTTATCGAATAAGGCGTGCCTGGACAATAAAGAGTTGCGTCCAAATTGCCTTGGGAGTGCTTGACCAAAGGAGGAGGCACGCTTTTTAGCATAAACACGCGCCTGATCAAGAAAACACGTTCAGCAAAGGGAAAGTACACCTATTATTAGCTAGAGGCGCTAGCTATTTTTAAACTCCAGTTCAAGAGACTTAATCAGGCCGACTAAACTCTAGTTGAAATGATGCGTCTCTCCATGCAGAGAACATGCCTTTATAAAGGGAAGATAATGATATTTGTTGTGCCAAATCAAATTTTTTGCTTCATTAAGGCATTTTGTGAAAGTCTAGAAAATTTTTCGTCAAAAAAGTCAAAAAATCAAAATTTCTAAAAATAGACGTCAAATTAGGTTTTTTAGGTTTCTTGAGATATGGATGCTAGCAAAATTTTCTAAAAATAGAAAGTTTCTAAAAATAGAATCTTTGATTCAGGGGTCGTGCCTGATTCTGATTGGCTGATTTTGCTTCACGATAAAGGTGGTCCAGACGGAATCTGCAAAAGGTCGTGTTTTTCCTACTGGGTCAATTCTGCTTTTTCAGATGGCGAAGCATGAGCTTCGAAGCCATTAATGGAGGAGGTTCATCTGCCAGGGGTCAGTTTCAAGTTTTCAAGGCTGTTCAGATAATGCAAAACTGTCGAATAGTCGTCGATTGATGAACAACGGAAAATAGAGCATGATGAATCCGGAAAGTGAAGAAAAGTTAAAAAATTCTCAAAATGGTTAAGTTTGGAAATCCCAGGCGCCCCTGGAGGAAGGGGGCGTCCAACCTTGGCAGACTTAGATTTTTTTCGTGTTTTTCAGAAAATGTTAAAATGCCTCTGTCAGCTAGTTTCCAGGTGGACAAAAGCAGTCATTTTGGTCAACAGGTCTTGAAAAGATGGGATTCACCTCAGATAGGCCCAGGCTATCTAGTCCATCCTTCATCCAGTGGCAATTGTCCGACAAATCATCAAAATCAGAGACAGAAAGCAGCTGCCGACACGAGAAACGGGGTAAACTGCAAACAAAAGTTGAAAACCATAAATTTTTCTAAGGCACAGTTTCCCAAGCGCCCCTGGGGGAAGAGGGCGCCTATCACTCCCAGTGTAGAATTTTTTTTCATGTTTTTTGAGAAACGTCAAAAAGTCTTCGTCAGCCTAATTCCAGGGGTCAAAATGAGTCAAAATGCCTGTAAAAGATGGAAATTCATCTCAGGTATGTTCAGGCTACTTAGATCACCACTCATCCTGCTTCAGCAGTCAGCCGGACGACCAAAAACGAAGATCGAATAGGAGTTGCAACACTCAAAATGGAGAAATGAAATCAAAGATGAAAAATTTTGGAATTTTTCTAAGGCATGAAGTCAAAAGCGCCCCAGGAGGCTGGGGGTGCCCATGAGCACCAGACTTAGAATATTTTCCATGTTTTTTCGAAAAACGACAATCTTCCTCTGTCAGCTCGGTCAGATTCGCAGAAAATTAGTTTGGCTCAGTTTTTGAGGCAGGCAGAAGGTATAATCAGTTCAGTTTTCATCAGGCTGGCCTGATTGATTGATCGTCAGTCTCAGTTTTGCTCCGGCAGGCGAGATTCGATAGCCTAACTGGGTCCCACAGTCACCGGAGCGCGCGCAAAAAACGGAAAATAGAAAAAGTTGAAAATTTCCAAAAAATGGCTAAGGCATTGAAACCCAAGCGCCCTGGAGGCTGGGGGTGCCTGAGTTCTCCAGAGTTAGCTTATTTTCATGCCCCGATAGTGTTCCTTGCAGCCACTTCCAAATCTTCGTCCGTCGACAGTTTCCAGAAGTCATATTTGCAGTCGAACATCGTCGGATCGTCAGTTCGAGGCTGGGGATCAAATCAGGATTGATGAAACTTCAAGATGCCATGATCAGTCAGCTTTTTCAGTCAACGGTGATAGTTTGCCGTCTTGTTGAAGTCAGAGGAAGGGCACACTAGAGTCAGAACGAGTGCAAAAGTTTCAAAACGAAGGAAAAATTGGCTAACACTTTTGCAAACTTGCGTGTTTGATGACATCATCAAAGAAGATTTATTTTAATCATTTCACACATGAAGCCATAAGCAGTTATAAAATAGGGATTCTTCCTATTCGAGCATATCAACTTAGATTTGTGCTTTAAAAGATGCTTTCTTCATGGATAAGATTCAAGCTTTATTCTTTCACAAAGAAAGCTGTTTTTTTGCCCTAAAGTTCTATAAAGACAAGCTTTTGGCCTCCTTTATTCATTACTTTTGCAGGTTGCATCCAAAGGAAAGAGAACTTTTTCTTTTCACGAAGATTTAAGAACACGGAGTGCTTTTTCAGTGTTCTTCATAGTTTCGGGATTGGGAAGCACAGAGGCATGCTTTTTTAGGGTCCTTTTTTCTAGGGCATCATTTTTCAGAAAGAGGGCTGGGGCTTTTTCAATTTTCATCGAAATGGGTTTATCTGGAATTTCATCCTCTTGAAGATTGGAAATTTTTTATTTTTTCGAAAATCTACTTTTTTGCTGCTTTTTTTGGGAAATCCTCAGCTTTTTCAAAATCCAACGATCTGGGTTGCTTCAAAACAGGATTGTCTACAAAACCCATGTGCTAGCTTTTTCGCTCAGAATTTGCTTTTTAGAAGAAATCAACAAACAATTTTCAGCCTTTTGCCCAAAATATTTCCGACATAGGCGTGTTCACAGTCATTCTTCAAGTTTTTTAGTATGCAGTACTCTCCAATAGAGCTCAAGCCTAAAACGGCGTTAGTTCATGATTACCTGAGAACTTTTGAGACAGATTTGCATAAGGTGCTTCTAGTGTTCAATTTGCACGCTTTGGAAGATGCAGGCAACATCGCTATCAGGAATCTGAATCACTCCGGGTTGCTAGCAGAAGCTTCATTCCCCATCACGGTGCAAAGCATTGAATTCGTGATTGCTTGCACTAAGCATTACAATTCAGTTACAAGAGAAATCCAATCAGCAGATGGACGTGTGCTCTGCAGCCTCAGGCCAAATGATATTGAGAAGTGTTTTTAAATACCAATATGGAAGGAGAACTTAGTCATTTCTATTGAAGAATGCAAGAGGGTGTGGCACAATGATAAAGAAAAGTATCGGAAAAAGATTGCTCAAAAGTGGTTGAAAGAAAAGCATAACATTTTGCCAAAGAACGTTGGACGTGGAGAGTTCAAGGAAGAACATGCAATAATGATTACTCTACTGAGCCGAATCATAGGTCAAGCAGAAGTTAACAAATTTCAGCCTTGGATGTTTTACATCATGTCCCAGATTGTTGATAGAACAAAATACTATGATTGGGTAACACTAATCAGTGATAGTCTCCACCATCAGATAATTAATTTTCAAAGGGCACATGAATTCCACATGATGTCATATCTCGTATATTTAATGGCTTTTCAGGGTCAGTTTAGAGGTTTGAATATTGTTGGAACTCTGGGCATTCAACATGTATATCACCATTTCCCGCAGTTAGAATTTTCTCAGGCTGAGCGACATTAGAGGTGGGTAAATGATGCATTCCTTATGCATGCGGTGCGAGATCTGGATAATGAGTTGCATATACGATTTTCAGCTGATGCCAGATTGGCAATGGCGGAATGGGCTGATTGGTTTATCTAGTTTCCCACTTTCTCCTACATAAGGGTATATGGCTTCTCAGGAGAGCCAACCATGCTACCAAGATATCCTACGGATGAGGTAGCGTTCATGGAATTTCTGAGGCAAGTCTATGAAGTTTATACATTTTTGCGTAGCAGGCGCAAGGCGGCTTTCAGTTTTTCGATTGGGATGGGTATTTACAGATGCAGATCTGGAGCAGATACCAAAGTAATTGGTAGTGAATCATCCAAGTATGGTCTTAAGTTTTTCGACAAGAGGTTTTCATATGATCCTCGTGGTGTTTTTGCATCACACCTTGGTCAAAATTGTGTACATACACCTGTAGTGGAAGATTTCTAGGCTAATTCTGCAGATGAATTTGAAGTGTGGAAACGTAGTTACAGCAGGTTTACTCTTTGGTAGTTGGTTGATATCCTGTCAAAAGATGTAGAGGGCTTGTCAGATGATGATGGTGAGGTTCTACTTCTCACATATTTCAGAGATCAGGTCGAGCAACAATCGTTGTCCCCAGTTAATTGGTCCGCCAAAGAGAACACCTCAATTGAGGAAAGAACGAGCCGGGTTATAAAAAATAGCATGATATTCTTGAATAATAAGAAGAAGCGAAAAGAAGCCATTCCGGTTACAGAGCCGCCAGTTGTTCAACCATCAGTACCTTCCACTTCCAAACCATAACCAAGGGTTAAGGCTATGAGTGTCCTTCCAAAAGGAACAAAGATGGCCAAGTTGAAGAGGAAAAAGGTTGAGTCTCCAATTCATATTCAGCAGGAACAACCAGCAGTTGCATCAGAAGTTCCCGCTGAACTAACACCGCATGTAGAAACATTGCCTTCAGTTCATGTTTCTCCACCTTCATCACCAAGCTCTTCTCCCATTCAGATAGATTCAGAACTAGACTCGCCGGTTCATAACGCTGAGACACATATCGGTTCATCCAGAGTTGATGAAGTTAGAATCAAGTTTCCTAGAGAGGTTGGCTCATCTTGGCTTGAGAACATTTTGGGAAGGAAGAGGAGAAAGCCTTCATATCAATTGAACTTGACAGAGCTTAAAGACGTCTACCAAGACATATCAGACAGGAAACTTAAGAAGCAAGTTCACATTGAAAAGAATGCTGATGGAGAAATGATCCTTGAAACTGCAACACCGCCAGAAGATAAGAATGTCAATGAGATTGAGGTTGATGACTTCAAGGTGGTCAAAGCTAATCTTTGTAAGAGTACCCGACACAGATGTAAATCTCTTCGAGGTTGCAACAGATAATTTAAAGGAGAGGGTGTTGGAAGATGGAGAAGATAAATCAGCCCTCAAGGCTGAAAATAGGCAGCTACGACAGTATATATCCAATCTTTTTCATGGCACATCATAGGCCAACTTACTGCTTCCTCAGATTCTGGAATCATCGGCCGATTAGCAGCAGCTGAGTCAGTTGGTCATTTATGGGAGGCACATGAAGGATTGGGTGGAAGAATTTGTAACTAAAGGCAGAGTTGCGCTTTCACAGATCTATCAATTAAAGCACAACGCTCATGATCTGCGTCAAGGCATTCAGGGATTACAACAGACTATGGTTGAAAATAGACTGGTGTTTGGGATCATAATCTCCGACTTGAAGATAGCATATAATTCCATTGATTCAACAGAAGATAAGAAGATTGTTTCTACTTGGAAAGCACAATATCTTTTCACAGTAAAAACCTATGACAATATAATCTTGGAGTTAGCGGAATGGAAAGAAAAAGTGGTAAATGTTCTCAAGTTCGTGAGATCTTTTGTTTCTCAGATCCCGTGTTCATATGAGAAAGAAGATGGTACCCTGTATGATCTTAGGGAAGTACAGACAGAATTCCAGACTCTCGTCCGCAACAATTTTAATGGTGATCTTAGTGCCGACAAGATGGATTGTTTTGCTGCCATGACAGTAAAGTTTGACAAAGCTGTGGGCGAAGTTTGTGATTTCCTTCAGATGATTGCAGATGGTGAAGAAATGTTAGAAAATTATAATATCATCTTAGAGAGTATCAGTGTTCTTGGCAAAGATGCGGTCACTAGCTTTTTAGAAGATATTATTTCCCAAAATATCAATGGATGACGTCACCAATAAAGCAAGAATAAAGATAAGGATGTGACTCAAAAGAAAGCAACTTTAACTCAATGTTTTTTGTTTTAAAGCATTTGTTTTCATCCAAAGCTTATCCGTCCTTAAAATAGTAAAAAAAAATCACTTTGTAATAGTTGGAGCTTTCTTTGCTTTAAAGCAAATTGTTTTAAAGCATTTGTTAGTTGTAATCTTTGTCTTAGAATAGAAATAAAGCTTGCGAGTTGGCAAGTTAGGTTAAATCAAGGAGATTTTAGCGTTCCCTACTCCTTTGATTTAGTATAAATAAGAGCAGCCTTGTCCATTGTAAGTAATGGTAATTGTGATAGCAAAATTTGTTGTGCCTATTCTAGCCTGCAGAAATTGTTATTCCAAGTGCTCGTTCACTCTGTGTTATCTGTTTTTTAGTGTTTGATCGCATATTGTATGCCTGCCTTTTGCTACAATATTGTTGTCCTAGAGTTGTAAGAACTTTATGATATTGGGAATAGAAATCTTATGCTTGCCATTTTGCTTTGATTCTCTATCTCGCGATCATCTAGTTTTGTCGTCAGATGTGTGGCTTGTGTAATCTTACTTTCAGTTTTCATCTTAAAGTACAATGAGTCTTTTGATGTGATCTGGAAGGAGTTATTTGAGCTTTTTTGTTAAAACAAATCATTCTTTGTTAACTTTTGATCCCTATGCTCTGGATTTACTTAGGTGATCAAAATCGTCATCTAGTTTAGGCCTAGTTGTAGTTAGAAGTTTTAAAAAAGAAAAACCTCTGCTGCAGCGAATAGAGTTTTCTAACCTTGTGCTCGTAGCTGAGAAACAAAAAAAGACATGCAAATTTATTTTATTTATCTTTTAAGCGAACATCAACAAAAAGGGAACTTCCCCTCATAATAGAAGAGCAGTTTATCTGTGCATAGTTGTCTGTTTCCAACTCGCATTCCAGCGGTGCGAATTGAAACGCCAACAATATTTGAAGGGTTTGAACTCAAGGTTGAATGTTTTGATCGTCAGTTGAATTGGTGATTGCATGTTTTTGAGTTAGAATTAATGGAGCAGATATTTGTAATAAAGTTTGCATGTCATGCAAACAGTAGTCAACTGGGTTAGACTTCAGTTAATTAATTTCATGCATCTGCTTTGTAAGAGTATATGTAAGCACTTTTTGCACATAGGGGGTTAGCTTTTTCATAATTCATTATTCATTATCAGAGTTGTATTCAGATATCAGTGTTGTATCATGATTAGTCAATGAATAGTTGTAATATCCCAAATAGGATATTCATTGAATTTTCTGATTTTAGACTTCTGATTTGTGCCCTAATTTTCTGATTTTCTGATTTCTGCTACAAACGCTAAATTTCTGAACTTCTGATTTTTATATCATACTTGAATAAACACTTATAACAGCCAATTAATCATGCCAAGCATATCAAATAATCATGCCAAATGGTTTGCGAACATCATAGTTGAAATACACAATGAATTACACAATAAAGGATTAATAAAGTGCAACCAAATGACTGAGAATCTGAGACAAATCTCTGCTGCTACAAATCAGATTAATGCAAAGTCTGAATTTACATCAAATCATGGGCAAACACATGCCAAACATGCCCAGAAGTTTGCTGTCCACAAAACAGAAATAAACCCTAGGGTTTATACATACCGAACATATAAAAATGACCTCCAAAAAATGAAATCGCCTCCCAACAATGTGGCGCCAAGATGAGGGCTTGAAACCCTAATGCAAATAAACACAATGACACCAAAATGCTGCTCCAAATAGAGGCGCTCAGGTCTGCTATAGATCTGCTAGGGTTTGCTGCTCCAAATGATGAAAATATCTCCACAGCAACTCAACAAACTCCTCCAAGTGATGGCGCTCCAATCATAGGGCAAAACCCTAATGCAATGACAATCTCAAGCACCAAAATCACTGCTCTAATGATGGCGAATAGGTCTGCTCTGCTGCTGATCTAAATCTGATGTAAAATGCGACATAAAACTCCCCACCAAAATGCCAAATTCGCCCTCAAGATGCCAATCGCTCCTCTCCTAGAAGTGGCGCTCCAAATCTAGGGTGAAACCCTAGCCAAATGTCAATCAAACTCACCAAATGATGATGTCATCAAATCTGATCTGCAAATCTGATTTACAATTCTTTTCTTCTCCACAACCTATCAACAATGAAGCACACTTAGATCCCCGTCACAGAACCTCCACTTGATGAGATAGGGTTTCGTCCAACTCACCACAAAACACAAGGGTTTTAATCCTTGGTTTCACAAGCCCAACTTCCGTTTCAGCCAAGAGTAAAAACTCGAATGAAAAGATGAATGTATGATATGCCAAATGCCACAAAATGAGCTTATATTTATACACACTTTTTTCCTCTTTCTCCTAGCCGACCTAGAAATGGTATTTCTTTATTTCGAAAACGGCTTTCTTTCCCTCCGTTAGGTTAACCAGCTTGGGTGCTCAATTCAAATTAAAGATTTGAATTTTGAATATCTTTCTTCTTCTCTATGTCGTCCTCCGTAGGCGCTCAACAAGGAATTAATATTATTTTATTAAATCCCACTTTATCTTTTCCAAGGGCGAACATCAAAACATATGAAATGATATCAATTTTATCTTTACATCAAGTCGTCCCTCTATTTGATTTCCACACTTTACTATCTCCAAGATGGTTCGCTCCACATGAAGGCAAATTATTTTATTCAAAGTGAATACATCAAAATTATTAGAAAAATATGCCAAGTCATCTCCTACACTCAAATTGCCCTCCAAAAATCCCAAAGTGTGAAAATTAGTCCATTAGGCCTTCATCAGTGATCACTCTGAAAATGGGGACATTATAATAGTGAGCAAGAAGAATTTTCATGCCTGCATTACACTGAGTTTGGTATTTGTCATATATTCAACGTAATTGTGATCTTGTTGTTCATTTAATGGATTTCATTATGCCTTTTTTGCTTCTAAGTATGCAATGGAATAGCTAGGGCTTATGTGTATTTCAAGTTTCAACATGTAGCTTACAAATGCAACACTGTGATATTTTGATTTGACTAAGATGCCCAAACTGATTTTGCTTTGTGTACAAATGTTTGACAAAACTCTTGTTCAGATGTAAAGTAATTTTTTGCAAGTGTTTGATAGAATGAACAATTTATAATTAGATAGAAACTGATAAATACATTCCTTGGCAAAAACTAAGCAAAAACAGTGTACTCAGATCTGAACACATTACATTAATGCCATAGAATGGACACACTACATTAACATCTCTGATCTCATACTGCTGCAAGTTGTTCCAGGGTTCTGTAAGCTAAAGCAAATTGTGTTTGCCCCTTCAAAGTACTGTTCTTACTCCAAAATAATGTTACAGTTCTGCCCCATAATTCTGATCTGCTAGTAATAGTCTGAAGTTGCCCAAATTATGCTCAGATTAGCTGCAAATTTCTATATCAATTGAGTGATGATGATACAATGTGAAATCAGCAATTCTGGAACATTTAATAGGTTATGGCTGAGTCAAACACTTCCCAGATTTCTTTTTCCTTGCTGATTTGGAACAGTTAGCTTGCTGATGATGTATTACACCACCCTTTTCCTCCTCAAACTGTCACGTCCCACTTTACATGTGTCCTCATACACTGCTGCAGCCTCTTAGCAAACTGATACACATGATTCCATACTCAAATACTGAAGTTAGATCTACTGTAGCAGATTTATCCAATACACTGAATGGTAATACAAGTACCAAGAGTAGTGTGCAGCTCAGAAATGAATTCCAGCCAATTTATAACCCTACTGAAATATTCTTGATAGCTGTCCTACACAGTCCTGTATATCAATGAAATAGTTAAGACTCCATTGAAGGTAGCAGCTAGGGTTTGGCTTCAAAACCCTTAATGTTACAGCTGTGACTCCTCTAAAACCCATCCGCCTTCACTCCAGGTCTGCACATCTTCCAACAATGGCTGCAATGCATAAACAATAATGGCAACCCATCAAAATCCTCTCTAACCTGCTCAATACGGCACTGTAGCAGGTATGACACTGTAGAAAGTACAGTACTAATAGCGAGTACGGACTACTGCAGTATGCTTCCAAAAATCATAAAATCTTTACCACACATGGAATACTGAAATCTCACACAATGCCTCCCAAAATCCACACTTTGGAATCACACTGAAAATAAATACTCTAATCTTTTAGCACAAACTTCGTCAATCTTCAATCATTCTGCACACTTGTGAATCCTAAATGAATCTACCAAAGATTGGCTAGGTGGGTTTTCATCCACGAAACCAATATTCGCCTTAGAGTTTTCGTCCTAGGCTGAATAGTTCAACAACTACTCAAGCTCCCAATAGGGTTTTCAAGAAAATGATAATGTCAAGAATAAGCCATCCCTCCTCAAGACCTTCTTTATAACCTTTCTGGAGAAATAAAATATATTATTTCTTTTTATCGCTTTTATTTTCTGCAAAGTAATAAAATATAATAAAGTGTCCTTTTTATACCATGCTCCTAGTGACACTTTATTTAAGCAACTTATAACTCCCTCTTTAAATAATTAAATATAAGTTGTCTTTTAATTTTCTACTTTTTGACAACTTAAATATTTAATCCATTTAATATTTTAATTATTTTTTGCACAACCACCACTGTTACATAAAATATTAAAATAGCCCAACTGAGAATTCTGACCACGCCACCAATACCTAAAGTGCATAGGATAATAGTTTATATGAAAGTTAGGGCTCTCCCAAGATGACGGACTTCTCCAAGAGGTGTGGAGATCTTCAAGAATCTTGGAACTTCCCAAGGATGTTGGAATGGGCTCGAAAAGGGACATTGCAAAGTATCCATTGAAATGTGCCATCTATGTTAAAGGTTAAGTCGGTTCAATGAATTGGCGAACTTTGTGTCTCAAATGAAATTTAAGATATAAGATGTGGCTTTGTCGTCTTATGCACAATTTAATCATAGTGTTTGTAATTATGCATTTCTGTGTTAATCAATCTGAGCCATGTGTACTTGCCCTACTCAGCCTTTGGATTTAATTGAATAGCGCAAGCATCTAGTAGTAGGTTTTAATTCCAATCAAAAAACGCAAAATCCTTGCCTCATGGTTGAAAGTGCGTCTTTGCCTTTCGCACATTGCAAACCCAAAAAGAACTCATATTTATGTTTTATCTAGCATTAGTGAGAAATACCTCTGAAGACACTGTAAATTTTGTATAGTTTTAGATTAGTTTTAGTTTATAGGGAGCTTCCCCTTCTAATTTGAAGAGCGGTCTTACCACACATCTGTCCATTTTACGTTTGCATTGAAAGGTGCGAAATAAAATGCTAACAATGCTACCAATATTGAGCATTTCTTACTAATTGTGAATGGTGCTATCATTTTGCCTAAATATCTCCAACATCATTGGCCACATGGCTTGAGTATCCATTTGATTAGTTGAGGGTATCCTCCCACTAACTAAGAGTTGATTCAAACCATCATTTCTAGTTAGGTGGTAGGGATTTTTCATCTTTGTTCTCTCTACAAAGTTGAGAATGAAGAATAATTCATTTTCAGGTGTTTTGTTTGCTATGGTATCCTAGGGAGGTACCATTCCTAGTGTAGATGTTTGTGGTTCTTTGCTCACTTTTCTCATCTTTCTTGATCATAGGTGTTTGGTCCTTTTTCTCCTTGTATCCATATTCGATGCACTGGAGCTTATAGTTGCCCCCCTAAAACTGCAAGGCTAATTACCTCCTTTTAGCCTATAACAAACATTGTTGGTCTTAAATCCCTTTGGAACCCGCTGATTCACACATTGATGCAAGTAGATTTGTGAAATGGCATGCCTCTTTGCATTTTACTACTAGGATGCCCCATTGTCTCACTCTCAATCTAGGCATTACGCTTTTACTTTGTCTAACATCGAGGCCTTCTAGTCTCCCTTGCAGTGTGGGCCACAACAACACGTACATGTTCCTAGTTTCTTCTTTACCTCTAGAGGTTCATCAACCATAGGTGTTAGGAGAGGTTCTAGCAGGAGTACCTTGCTTCCTCAAATTATCTAGACTGCCCTGCTTAGCCTTGAACATTCCCCATTGGACATTATTAGATCATGCAGTTGCCCTCTTGTGGTGGTGATTGATGATAGTTTTTATAGCCCGACCCTTGCTACAAACATATAACAATATTGGTTCCTAACCTCGGAATCCCGGTTTTAGATCTTTGACAATGCTTTATTTCGTCATGGAATCCTTCCTCACATGGTTGTTTATATTCGCACTTCAATCACATGATTTGATTGTTGTCTGCTTTGGGACTTTACCCCCTCTAGCTATGTTTACATTGTTTGTGTTTATTTATTTCCAAAACCTTGGGTTCTTTTTACCTTTGTACTTTTCTTACTAAAATTACTTTTTAGCTTCATTGACCTACTTCACTCATTTGTGGATATTAATATAATTTCTTTTATTCCTTTTTCTAGATCTAGTTGTCATTAAAACATTGAATTTACAGGTCTGTTATATCTGTGTAAATCACAAAATGCTACAGGATGATGAAAAATGTCTTCACACAAGGCCTTATATCCTGTTTTACTAGTTCAGAGAATCTCTGCTTTTCATCATATGGGGTGTTCGGTGGTGTGACATCCTTCAAAATTATCTCCTTTAATTTGAATAGTTGAGATAGCAATTATTGCTTTGTTTTTTCTAACTGTCTATGTCCAACTTTGAGGGATTTTATTTGCAATACACAGCCTCTTTTCACTGTATCTATGCTGTCGTGCACAAGCTGGACGTCATATGGGCTATATGCAGACTTACCAAGCATTTTAATAAAAAGTTTGAAGTTGCAATCTCTCTAGGTTTTCTATACCATGTATATGGGTTCCCTGAAGAGAAGAAAAATCTTTTTTTCTATGTGATTTCTTTCAAGCATTATGTAATTCTTTATAGGAAAGACCTCCTTTCCGCTTACCAACAATTGGAATGCAAAATAGGTACAGGATTTTATTTTTTCTACCTTTGTAACGTCAATTTTAAATTTTAGTTTTGATCTGTTGCAAATTGTTGAATAGAGACTCGTGAAACAAAGATTATACTCTTTATAAATGATATTAAAGATTTACTATCCAATGTACATGAGAATTATCAATGACCATATCAGGTTTTTAATTGGTTTGGATTATAATTTATATTCTACTTAACAAATATGTGTGTACATACTTATATGTGGAGTCAACCACAAAGCTCTTACATTTCAATAGATCTAGATGCCCTTACAGGAACAGTCAAGTTAGACTAAAATTGATTCAACATATAAGGTGAAATGTAACTTATCTCATGACCTCTTGTTCTAGCCTTGATATATCTTGTGTATAATGTATCATAGTATATTCATATGACAATACTAATACACTAGTCCTTTAAAACATTTAACTTAGGGGGTTGGATTGCAATTTACATTGCAAATTGAAGTTCGCTGTGTAAAAAATGACATGGCTTATGGCTGCATCTAGTTTCACATTTCTTGATATATTGTGTATAATGTATTGTAGTATATTCATATGACAAGACTAATACATTGGTCCTTTAAAAAATTTATCTCAGGAGTTTGGATGGCAATTTTCATTGCAAATGAAGTTCGCCGTGAAGAAACGACATGGCTTATGGTTGCATCTAGATTCACATTGATGCTTATGGTATGTAAAATTTTAGAATATGCTAAGAAAAAATAGTTTACATCTCCAACCTATCACGCATTTTAACAAAACATTCTCAATCTTATTACCTTGTATGTGGCATGTCATTGTTGTATTGTTATTGATTTTATCATTTCAAATTCCTTTAATTTTTTGTAAGAATCATATATCATGTCTTAGTGTTTTAATTTGTCTCTTGCAAGACAACACAAAACAGAACAGCACATTAGGATAAACCTCTCTTCGAATAGGAGAGGAATCTCTTTGAAAATTAAATACTACTGCTAAACCTAAAGTGCTTATTGTCAAACAACTAATGAAATAAAACTAACAAGAGTGCCCTAAAAATACTCTCACCCCTTCCCAAAATAGAACATCAGAAATGTTAGTGTTTTGTCATTGTCTTCTGATTCCATTGAGCAACATTGGGAACTAGGGGCCAAAGATACAACTATAAACCCAATCACACCATTCTTTGCAAAAACCAAATTTCTTCAGAATCCTCGTAAGAAAACTCTAATTAAGTCTATTGTAGGCTTTGCTCATATCCAATTTGATGAGCATGGCAGGTCTCTTGGTTAGAACCAAAGAGTGGACAACTTCATGAGTTATTAGGATGCCTTTAGAGGTTTCCCACCTCAAGATAAATCCTCCTTGCTCTTGGGAAATAAGGGCTAGCAATATACTTTTCAACTTGAAGGATGTGGCTTTGGAAATAATTTTGTATATAGTATTACATAGTGAGATGGGTTGGAAGTTTGCAAAGGATGAAGGAGGAGGACCTTTAGGAATAAGAGCAATAAATGTGCAATTGAGCTCTTTGAGGATTTTCTTACTCTTATGAGCCTCCTCCACAACCATCAACATGTCCCTGCCTAGAAAGCCCATCCTTTTTGAAAGAATAGCACCAAGGAATTGTCCAAGCCTAGAGCTTTGTCACCTTGCATCAAGGAGATCACTAATTGTAATTTCTTTAAAGTGAATGGTGCCATCAAGATTTGATTTTGTTTCTCCAAGACCAAAGCCGATATGTATTGTAGAAGAGAAGAATATTTGCTAGTCTCCTAATTGTTAGCGTTTTAAGTTGCACCTTTTAGTGCGACACAAAATGGAACAGCGTGTACAGTAATATTGTTCTTTGAATTAGGAGGGGAAGCTCCCTTTTACAGATTTTAAAAGGAAAACAAACCAAAGACTTATCTTTTTATTTTCTTAGTTGCGAGCACAAGGCGATTTCAATACTTTTGCAACAGGAGAGATTTTTTGATGTGAACACTCTAACTACTCCAAAAATTAAACTACTCTATAACCAAGTCTATGTCTCTTGACTAAATTCAGAGATCAAAAGATATAGATGAACAAAGGATTCAATGAAAAGAACTAAACATAAACAATAGCACTTAAATCAAGACTATCCTTCACATGACCTCAATAACACAGTCTATTAAGATTTCACAAGAACATTTGATCTTAAGAACAAACAATGGAATAACCTATAAGAAATTGAATTGCAAAAGATTAGCATAAGAAGCTTTTCATTCACCATTAGAAAAAGAAGTGCGTAGAAGGCACTTATTTATACCCTAACAAAGAAATGCATGAAAGGGAAAGAAGAGTTTAACTGATACTTTTCACTCTAGAACTGGACTTGTATGCATGCAAGTTTTATTTTAAAAATAAAATAAATACTAAAAAGGAAACTAGTCCATGCAAAAATCAACTAAACTAATAGTTGCATTTTATTACAAAAACAGTTCCAAAATTTGCATGATAAAAAGGATCCAAAATTGAATTAATTGATTGAGTTAACACCAGTTCTCAAAATAGATCCTTGGAAACATCTCTTGCTAAAAATAGCCCTCTGGAGCTTACTGAAATTTGGCTAAGTCTGGGAATCCAAATTTCACTGAAATTCTGCTATCTTTGCCTCTCTTGGAACAATCACAAAGTCTAAGTAAATGGTTTGCTGCTGAAGTACAATTTCTCCTTCTTCAACTATCTTGCTGATTTCTTTAGACTCTTTCTGCCTTGTCGAACTTTACTGTTATTTCTGCCAAGAGGTACATTTTGTCGATTTGAGGATTGTTGCAAAATCTTTCTTTGACCAACTGCTGGAACTCACCTTGAACCTCATCCAAATCACACATAAAGCCATCTTCATGAAAATATCTGCAAGGAATATGCTGGATGAAATAAGCAACAAACCTGTCAACTCCAAGTAACCTCTTCTTCCACTCAACGAAAATCGAAGCTGTCTCATCTGAAATTCTCATCATGAAAGAGTATTGTTCCCTTCACATGAAAATTTTGCCCCTTTGTCCTTTGGTCAATGTTTGTACATTTATTGCTTTCAAGTTTTCAGCAATCTTCTCATATGTTGGCAACATCTTCGTCATGCACTTCACCATGCTATCAATACCCTGGATGACTTTAATGGAGTCTGCCACTAACTGAAAAAACTTTGCAAGTTTGTACCTTTACCAACAAAATCCTCAATCCAATCTCTCATATGCTTACCATAAACAACTAGCTAATTTAGTTGTTTCTAGTCATCTGGTGACTCAAGGACTTGAGGTAGAAATAACGTTGGTTGTGCAGAAGAATGAAGTAGGTGAGAAATATATTGCCTTAGCTGTTTTACTTCGGCCTTGAGGGCTGCCTTGTCTTCACTGTCCTTGATCACTCATTTCTTGAGATTTCCCGCTACAACCTCGAACATATTCACATTGGTATGTCTTGTGCTTCGACCCAAATTAGCTTTGACAATCTGAAAATCATCCGGCTCTATATCAAGCATGGTCTTGTCTTGAGGAGGAATGGCAGTCTCAAGGATCATGTCTCCTTCAAGAGTCTTTATTATCCTTATTTGTTTCTTGGGCTTTTTGGCCATAGGTTCCTTAAAAACACTATCAAATGCATCAAAATCTAACTGGTAGGAAGGCTTCTTCCTCTTCTCTCCTATTACTTTATGCAACCAAGTGGGAGGCTCTTTTTCTGCTTCTATTTCCATCTCTAACTCGGTCTCCTCAACTCTTGACGAGTCAAATGGCATAGAAACATTTAGCATAGGAGACTTGGGCTCTGATTCCCTAGGAGTTGATGAAGTGATTTTTGGAGAAGGATCCACTAATGATATATCAATTGTCATGGGCTGTTCATGTTGGATCGGCGAGGAAATGTCTGTCCTAGACCTCTAAATTCTCCTTAAGGGCCCCTCATTAGGAATACTATCCTCTTTATCCCCTCCAACCACCACTGTTGACCTCAATTTTGTTACCAATCAGGATGGTGAAGGTAGCAATGTTCATGACGGCGGCTCTGCAATGGGTGTCTTCTCCTTATGCGTTTTTACTTTTCTGGTTCTCTTTGAATTCAAGAAAAACATGCTACACCTTATAACCTCACTTGTTCTTTCCTCAATATAGACTCCTTTCACTGACCAATCTACTTGTGGCAAGAGTTGTTGCTCAATATTCTCCCTTACTAACTTAGGAGATAAAATATCTCCATCATCATCTGATAGGCCTTTCAAATCCTCTGCAAGGAAATCTGCAATTTGGTTCACTGTGAACCGATTGTGATCTCTTCGGCGTACTTCGAACTCATCCTTGCAATTTGCCCAATAGTCTTCCATTTTGGGCACATGTGCAAACTTGCCACCAACCCTGGATCTCATGACATCCTTTGGATCGTAAGTGCATTTTTACCTAAAGGTCTTGAAATTGAATCTGGACATTTCTTCTCCAATGGACTTAGCATCAGCAGTGGACTTGCACTTATAGATGCCTAGTTGGATTGGAAATCCAACTCCATGCTTGTGCTGGCTACGCAACAATGTATGCACTTCTGAATTCTGCCGCAGATACTCCATGAAGACCACCTCATGTGAAGGATACTTAGGAAGCATATAGGGGTATGACGCGAAGCCATATACCCTGATATAGGAAAAGGTGGGAAATTGGATAAACCAATCAGCCCAATCTGCTATGACTGTTATAGTGTAGCAATCTACCCCCAATTTTTTTTTTTGAAAATGTAACAAGGATAATCACAATGTTAGCACAATCTTTCATGAACAATTAAATGCCCTCCACACTTCTGATCACCAAGATCCCAATTGGGCGAGGTGAGAGCATAATGTGCTTTGGCTTACAAACTAAAGCATCGTGCAACAAATAAATACATTCATCTGCTATGAGCAGGCATCCACTATTGCAGTGGGGATTCACCACTTTTCAGTGGGTGGAAATATAAGAAAGAAATTACAAAACCATCCACTTATCTAGTGGGTATTCACCACTTATTCAGTGGGTAGAATAAACATGAAAGATAAAGATCCATTTTGCCCACACTGGCAGTAAAACCATCCAGGGGTTATAGTGTTTGCAACATAAAGTAAAGATTACAATGCAATGAACAATTTGCAAACTAAACCCATACCACTGATTTGCACAAGTTTCATAGCTGCCCTTAGTTAGAGCATAGAAAACTTCAAGAAATCAAGAAGGAGACATATAAGATCACAGAAATCATCAAGGAAATACCACACAAGGAAGATTAGGAAAGAAAGCTCATATTGATAGATGTAGGTCACTGCTATAGCTGACTACCAGTCTGCAATTCTTCATGACAGCAATGTGGACTCCTCATATCAGTCCCAAACTCCACTTCCATTCTCAGAAATTCATGCAAATAACACCTTCCCAATAAGGCACTTTAAATCACTTGATAGCATCATACTAAACTCAGCAATCAACTGTTCTACATCTGATCAAACAATGAAGATCTTTTTATATGGTTGTAATCAGATCATGTATGTATGGCCCTGCTGGTACAATCAAGGCAGATAGTACGGCAGACATACAAGTTTAAATCTGAATTAAATATCTTATTATATGATCACAAAAGGAGTGCTCAGCTTGTGCTTAAGGCTGATCAAACATCATCCCAGCATTGCAATCCCTGATTTTCTTCAAAAGAACAAATACCAACATGCATTGTATTGCTAGGATAGAGTACAGACCAACACCAAACTCATCAAATCTGCATGATAACTCAATGGGAACAGCTCAGAAGAAGGCGCCCAAACATGTAGGTAAAATCACAAAATAAACTTACAACAAAAACTTCAATGAACCAGCAATACATCAAATGCCCTCTTCAATGGTATGGCTCCTGTAAAAAGGTACGACACCCTATAAAAACATGCATACTTGATTTCAGCTGCTCAAAAACCACTCATAAAATCTGATTAGTATAGACGATTAGCATAGCAGCAATCATCAAACCAAAAAGACTTCATAACAAGTTCTTCCTCTTTGTTGTACGGCAACCTGCTGAAAGTACGACCAGCTAGGAAGAAATATAAACTCCAAAATGATCAACAATGCAATCCCTTAATCAATCAAAATGTAGAATAACATTATCAACATCAGAAAATATAAAACCCAAACTTCTTTTCAGCTCATATGTGATCTCTGTATGAAATCACCATTACTAGCTAGGATGGGTCTCTCACCACCAAAATTGATCATCTCCAAGAGGGTTTTCATCCTCAAGAAGGAAAATGGAAGAACACGCAGGTTCAATCCACCAGCATAACAATATCAAATCCAAAAGCCTCCTCAAATGAGCTCTCATTCCCCTTTTATAACTTTTTGAGAGGAATATATTCTTATTTTCCTTTTAACTCTTCATATTTCTTCTCTCAAAAAGACCTTTTTTGAAATAATAATAATATATCATATGTGAGGGCCCCCTTTTAAGTGTATCATTTAAAACACTTAATTACCTTTCCAATGAGCTATAACACTTAGGTACTTTTTATTTATTTTCACCCATAGGAGCCTAAGTGAAAATAATAATTAAAATAGCTCATTAAATCACCTGACTTTGCGGAAAATCCCAAACTTAGGTGAATAGAAAAATAAATCATACCACTGCCTTCTATGATGTTTGGGATGAACGATGTCATCTAGGTGACTTACTATAAATAGACGGCTCCTCCAAGAATCTTGGAGAACAATCCGGAAGCCTGATCAAACATCTGAAAGTTGCACAACCATCCCGGGACATCATTGAGCTCAAAGCCAAGGCAAAACATCACAAATGACTAAACCTGTGCTCTTCACAACAAACAGAGCTCCGTAACCAACCTAGATAGCCTACAGGACCTCAAGGAATAGGCTATTGGTCACAAACTTGGCTAAACGCCAAATGGGGACATTACATCTAGCCTCCTCTAAAATTTGCACATGCATTTGATTATCCAAGTCACGCACTGGATGCATAAGGAATGCATCATTGACCCTCTTGAAGTGCCTTTGTGACTCAGAGTACTCTAATTGTGGAAAATGCCTATATATCCTGGTGCCCTGAAGAGAACCAACAAAGTTCAATCTGTTGAACTTGCCATGATGAGCCATCATATAAGTTAGGAATGAGGTCATTTTGAACTCCCAAGTTTTAGGAAACTCAATTATTTGCTTGTGGAGATTGTCATTGATTAGAGCTGTCCAATCATAATGTTCACTGCCATTACTGATATTGTTGACAAGATAGAACATCCATAGTTTGAAGCATCTCACCTCCGCCTGTCCAGTGATACAGTTGAGCAATGTGATCATGATGGAAAATTCGTCCTTAAACTCTCCACAACCCACATTCTTTGGCAACATAACTCTCTTCTCTTTCAACCATTTCTTCGCCATTTGTTTTTGACATTTTTCTAGGTGATCATCCCACACTTTTTCACATTCTTCAAGATTGACCTTGAGGGAGTCCTCAAAAGGTGGAATGGTGAAGGTTAACTCTATATCATCAGATTTGATGCTGCATAAGATACGTCCATCAACCGCTCCAATTTCCCTCATGTCAGGATCGTAATGCTTGATAAAAGGCAAGTACAAACTCAAGGCTTTGAATCGAGATGGGAAACGAGCCGGCTTGGATAAGCCCGAAATGAAGTAAATTTTTGGCTACGCTACTTCCACCCTTTATCATAGTCTCCAAATCAAACCCCTCGGGTGCAACTTGACATAAGTCCGTCTCTCTAAACTTGGGAAATTTGTGAATCAACACTGTTGGAACCTCTATGCATTTTAAAAAATTGGAAATTTGAAGGGATTTGTGCTTCTGTTCTGGACTTCTATGGCTTGAAAATACAGCTCCTTTGCCGCTGCTACACAGAAATTTCCAAGAAATTTTAATATTTTGGCTTTGAAAAATGAATTTTCTGAGAAATTTCTTCTTTGAATGCTGATTTGAACTTACTACTTGATGAAAAAGTTGAATTTTCTGCCTCTGAACACTGCTGTACCTTCTGTAAATCAGAAAATTTCTGCACTTTTTCTCCCCTTATCACTGCTGCAAAAATTAACTCTCCGCTGTTGTAAATTAATTTTCTGAATTGTAGAGCTGTTTGTGAAAAAGAAAGAAGCAAATCCTTCCTTTATAATGGAGCGCTCCTCTTCTCAAATCTGCCTTTTCTATATTTGAATGTGCTTTTTTTACTTGCAAAAGCAGAACTTAAGTTGCAAAGATATTTATATCCTTTCAAAAAGGCATATCCATTGCATGAAAGGAGTGCGCCCACTCAATCTAGAGTCGGCCTGTTTTTTAGGAGTTTAATACTAATGTTTAAACTAGCAGGTTTAATTTAGAATTTAAAAATTGGAAACCGCCTCCTCTTAATTTAAATGCGCTTTGGTAAAAATAGGCGCGCCTCCTTGACCATTGCCACGCTTTTTATGCTCAAATGCGCCTCTATATCTTTGGACGCGCTTCATTCTTCAAACATGCACCTTTCTCTTCAAATGGACGTGCCTGTCTTGTATTAGACGCCCCTTCTATATGTTAGGCATGCGTAGAGACAAACATGCGCGTTTTACTTCGAATAGATGTGTCTGCACCTTCATGGACGTGCTCTCATCAATTGGGATGCACCTTGTTCAATTTAGGCGCACTCAACCAACGTGGGACGTGTCTATTTTGAGGATGCACCTTCCCTGATATAGGCGCTTCTAGTTTATTTTAAGTGCGCCTCCTTTACATGAAACACACCTTTTCCTTTATTTGAGCGCTTTCAACTTCGTTCAAAGTGTGCCTCACCTGATATAGGCACGCATGTTATAGACTAAGCGCTCTTTTCTTCAGTTTGGCACGCCTAAACAACATGGGACGCGCCTTCAACTCTTAAACAACGGTCTCTCTAAATTTAGCGCTTTCTTTATTTCATTTTGGAGAGCATTTAATAATTCCTCTGCTCCTGGTGTGTCTCCTTTCTCAAAATCGCGCTTGAGCGCGCCTTATTACACTTGAACGCGTCTTGCCTTCCTTAGACGTGCTTCTTCTGCATCTTCTTCCTTAGACGTGCTTTTTTTAATCTAAGATACGTTTTCTTGACTAAAGGCACGCCTTCACCTCCATAGGCATGCTTCTCGGCTACTTGATGCGCCTTTTACACTCCTGATTGCTTTTTCCTTCTTGGGCATTCTCTATATTTTTTAACCTGTAGGGTTAGCAATTTTGACGAAAACAACATACAAGAGTTGACCAATGTATGCAGACATTAGGACGTTTGCTTAGAAGAAAGGGTAACAGGGAAAAACTTTCGTATGGGTACAACACTAATCTTGATCACTACCATCCCCAAGAAGCCTTCAAGAACCTTATTACTTTAGCATTGATAGCCTCCTCTTTATCCAACCATGTCCCATTAGGTGTCATAATAGAGAAGATTCTTTTGAAAGATTCTTGAGTTTTAGTGGAGCCTTGAAAAAACTTTGTATTCCTATCACCTTCTTGCAACCAAGTCTCTCTTGACTTTTGCTTCCAAAAAATTCCCCTTCTCAGTTGAATTTCCTAGAGAGTGGCCAATAGGGTCTTCTCCCTAATATAACATTCTTGATTCACTCCCTTCCTAATAACTACTTCATCGAGCACTGCGAGGTTCACTTCAATTCTAATGTTATTCTCAATGATATTCTTGAAGGTGACTTTGTTCCATTCCTTCATACATTTCTTTACATGAGTCAACTTTTTAAACAATCTAAACATCTTCTAGCCACCTATGCTTGGCGCCATCCACCACTAGTTCTTTAGTAACTCGAGGAAATACAGATCCTTGAACCACATTGCTTCGATTTTGAAAGGGGATTTATCCAATGCACTATCTTCCAAAATGATGAGTGAGATGGAAAAATGGTTGGATCTAGAGACAGGTAGAATACAACTCTCAAAAGGGAGATTATTGTCAAGCCAAGAATGTGACATAAGAAAATGATTTAGTTATTCTACAATTTGACTAAAACTAGACTACAATTAGACCAAGTGAACATACCATTCTTAAGAAAGGAGTCAATCAAATTGTTATTGTTGATGAAATCTGTGAAATCTATTTGCAATTTGGTCATATGCTTAACACTACCCAATTTCTCCTCTATGGTTAGAATGACATTAAAATTTCCCCCTATACAACCAACTCATTATTGAGATTGCCTAGAATTACCTCAATCCTATCCCACAATTGTTTCTTGAGGAAATGTCCAACTAGGCCATAGAGATTGAGCAACCAAAAATTTAGATTGGAGGCATAATTGTGTACTTTATATAGCGTCCAATTATGTTCAGAAGCAAAGAGATCCACACTGACTATGTAGAGTGACCAAAGGACAGACCATCTTTGTGCAAGTTTTGTATTGTCGAGGTTGAAAGTGAATGTTTATGATTTTATGCCTAATCATTCGTCTTTTATCTTCCTTTGTTCTTTGTATTTCCTTTCAAATCAGCTCGCCTATGTTCATTTGTTTCCTTCGATCTCTGGATTTAATCAAAGGATTCAAAAGTATTCAATGTTCAGTATTCAGTATTGTATTCAATCAATGAATAAAAAGAAAAGACAATTCTCATGCCTCATTTGCTTAGATTGTCATTCTCGTATATTCACATGATTGTGTTCTTGTTTTGTTCATTAATGGATTCCAGTATGCCTATTTCGCTTCCAAGTATCCTTTAAAATGTGTTATTTGTGCTGAAGGTTAGGTTGATTCAACAAATCTGCAAACTTTGTGTCGTAGGTGGAATTGAAGGAATAAGTCGTATCTTTGCATCGCCTTATAGTTGATCTGGTCTTGACATTCATAATTGTGTGATGTTAATTTGTCCAATCAATCCAAAATTGTGTACTTGCTTTATTCAGCCTTTGTATTTAGCTGAATAGTGTAAGCATTTAGCCTAGGTTTTGTTTTCAGTCAAAAATCATAAAAATCTTTGCTTCGCTGTTGAATGTGCATCTTTGCCTTTCTGCACGTTGCAAAAACCCAAAAAGATTGTAAAGTTTTTAGTTAAGTTTTATTTTACAAGGAGCTTCCCTTCCAATTCGAAGAGCGGTTCTATTGCACATTTGTCCGTTTTTCTTTCTCACCGAAAGGTGCGAAATTAAATGCTAACACCGTTCTTGCGTACAAACGATGTTAGACACCCAAGTGGAATGGTGGATGGGAAAAATTATCTTGGCCATCAACATCTTTTGAATCTCCATGTAGATGGTTTCTTGTATTCGCGGATTGTAATGGCGTTGCTTTTGTGTAAACAATTTGATTTCCGTTTTGAGGGGAATTGTATGAGACAATTCCTTGGGAGTGAAGACTTTCAAATCTTCATAAGACCAAGCAAAGACATCTTTGTATTGACAAAAAAGTGAGATGAATCTTTCACTTTCCATTGGAGAACAACATTTGCTCAAATTGACAAGTTGGGGCTCATCAATGGTGCCAATGTTCACTTGATGATATTCTGTTGAGGTTCTTTCATGTGAATTGACCTGATCTTGAGTGTACCGGTCAAGTCTATCAAAAATATGCTTTAAGGACACTAAGCCCTTAGGAATTTTGTTGCCTTTAAGCTAAATGATTTCGGCCTCAATAGCTCCTTTATCTTCGGCACCTTCTAAGCTTTCAACCAGTGATTCTCGGTAAGGTGAGAGGATTCCTTCGAAGAATAGACCTTTGAAATGGTCATCCATCCCGAGAAAGTTGGCGATATGTTCATCATCATTAAAGACTTGCCAATTTTCGGAATTGTCAGGTACTGTTGGCCTGTAGATCAACTCAATGGTGAAGGCACTCTGACAAAAAGTTTGAATGCGGCATAAAGAGAGAAGCATATATAGCAAGAGCGTTGGCTTTACTGTTCTCCATACGTGGAATGTATTCGATGACGAAGGCTTCAAACCATTCAATAACATCCCATACTCGGTTTCTGTAGTGTCGGAGGCGATCTTTCTTGACTTGAAGTTGCTTTGATTTGTTTGATGATCAACTCAACATCTCCTTCGACCTTCAACAATTTGATTCCCATGTCGCGTGCATTCTTTAGACCTAACAATAGCTCCTCATATTCTGCAGTGTTGTTGGTGCAATCAAACTGCAGATGAAATGCAAAAGGGTAAAGTTGACCCTTTGGGGATATTAGCACCACTCTAGCTCCTGATCCAGCTGTTGAGCAACTACCATCGAATTGCATGGTCCATAAATCAACATTTTCTTCTTTGCTTGTTCTAGAACAAATAATGGCTTTATCTTCAACTTCATTTTCAGCCATCATCATGTAGGTGTTGGGATCTGCCTCTTGGTATAAGATCCGCGCTTTCGGATCTTGAGACTTTACCACAGTGAAATGGGACTTGGGCTCAGGTTCTAACTTGATTTTACCATCATTGATTGGAATGGTCGCTGAAGACCAATCCAATTGAATTTCTCCGCCCAAGTCTTTGCAAAAACTTTGATTCAACAACATCCCATAAGTGGCTAGAATGTCTGTTACAAGGATAGTCATCATGATTCGCTTTTCAGGGCAGGCCACCAAAGCTACTTGAGCATCTTTCAGCTGTCCAACAAGTGGCACTGATTTTGATTCAAGTGAATAACACTTGCCTTGGGTCTTTGTGCAAGATAGTCCTAGTGCATTCATCACCTGCAAGGGCATGACATTGTCTGAAGCACTAGAATCTATTATACAGTTGCTTAACTTGTAGCCGCCTATGTATAGTAGAACGACTTGGGCTTTTCTCCTACTGGTGCATAAGATTCAAGAAGTGTGGATTGAATAGGGATCTCCTTCCTTACATATTTGACGATCCTTTCAAGTTGATCAGGATGATCTTGAAGATATTTAGGTTGGGAGATTTTGACCTTAGTCTTCATCATGTAGTCAACAATGTCAAAATTCGCTAAGGACGAATCTTGAGTGCCCACATTGACATTGTCATACAGTAGTCTCACGACTTCTTTGGACTTTCTTTAGTTTTCGATCTTTCCTCTTCATCCTTTTGAGCCTTCAGGATTTGTGCACGAGTGAAAACTGAAATGGAGTGATTCTCAAGATTCACCACAAGAGAGTATTGAGTGATATCATCTTGTTCTTCTTCATAAATGGGTTCATATTGGATAAAACCCGTCGCAGAGTTGCCATTGAGGTCATCCATCTGGGGATGAACAACGCTCGAACTTGAGGGCCCAGAGTCGGCAAAGCCTATGATTTGATTCATCATTTGATTTTCTAGGCATGTTGTTCCATTATGTGCATTGGTCTCATGAAAAGAGCACAAGTATGCTCTAGGTGGAGGAGCTTCAGCGGCTGGCCTTGCTGGAGGTGCAGGCAACCGTGACCTATAATTATTATTATAGGGTTGAAAATTGTTTCTTCTGTGAGGCGGTTGATATTGCTGAGGAGGCTGTCCCTGATGCGGCATTTGTCTTTTCATGATGGTGACATCATTAACCACCTTCTGTAGTAATGGGTTTGTAGAATGCTGGGCTAGAGGCCTGATGGAATCCCTCTTGATTTTGCCTCATGTGATCATGTGATCTTGTAGCTCGATTGCATGTTCTTGAGCATCTGTCAATTCTGTCTCGTGAGCTGATTTGAGAATGAAGGAAATTTC
This sequence comes from Cunninghamia lanceolata, assembly GCA_027924645.1. Classification (NCBI taxonomy): domain Eukaryota; kingdom Viridiplantae; phylum Streptophyta; class Pinopsida; order Cupressales; family Cupressaceae; genus Cunninghamia; species Cunninghamia lanceolata. Next base: position 416,351 of record BSBN01000063.1, read on the forward strand.
TGACGGTAAAGCATTGATGAAGCTACTCAAGAGGATCTCAGGAGATGGATTTAGAGTAACTGAAAGTCTTGTTACGAGACGATTAAACCTCGCAACGAATTCTCTCATAGGCTCGTGAGCTTCTATCTTTGAATTGGAGAGTTGTGCAAAGAGTAGGTGACTATCTTCGGCTGGCTTGAATCTTGCTAGAAACTTTTCTCTCATAGTTTGCCAATTAGTGATGCTGTGGGCCTCCAAATGGTTGAACCAATGAGCTGCATTGCCAACCAAGGTCTCGACAAAGAGACATACAACGACATCTTCATGAGCATCACTCAAAACAACACCAGCCGTAGTGAATGCAGAGATATGTTCATCTGGGTGTTGACTTCCATCGCCTTGAAATTTCAGAAAATGTTTCCTAGATCCTTTAGGGAGTTCATTGTTTCTAGTGAGAGTCAGAGGACCAATAGTATTTCCCCATGGCAAAGGAGGTGCACGCCTTCGATTGCCACCATTGTTGTTGTTGCTAGCTGCATCATTATTATCACCCATTGCTTGGAATGGTTCTTCTCTCAAAAGATCAGGTAAGACAGGATCTGTAGAGGACGAGCTTTCACCGTTTGGAGAATTAAGCGCTTGAAAGAATGGATCAGCAAACTCGACTCTCCTTGATCTAGTGTAAACTTTGCAAGCCAGAATTACTTAATTCCATGCAGGAGGCAACACTGGTCTTCTTGCTACGAGATTTGCCTTTCTTTCTTCTTCATCAAGGATAGTAGCTGCGGATCTCTAATGTGTGGATTTCTTTCTTCCAATGAAAATGAAGCGCCTTAGACTATCCACAATATCTTCTTGCTCCTACTGAACTAGGATCAAATGTGGCTGCAAAACAGGTGCAACAAGATGCCAAATGGTCATTTATTGTGAAATAGAGCGTTAGCTGAAAGCATTTGCCTCGTGCCCCACAGTGGGCGCCAAAAACTATTAGTGTTTTAATTCGCACCTTTCAGTGCGACACAAAACGAGACGTGTACAATAGAACTGTTCTTCGAATTACAAGGGGAAGTTCCCTCAAACAAGAAATTCAAAAAGACAATAACTAAAAACCTATCGTTTTGTTTTCTCAAAGATATGAGCACAAGGCAATTCAGCTCTTCTGCAACAAACGAGAAGTTTTCAATTAGGGCAGAAATATAACTAACCTAAAACAGAACTTTTACTTCCTTCAATTAAATTCAGAGATTGAAGAGAGTAAATGGACATAGGCCAATTGATTCAAAAGAAAACATGAACAATGACAAAAGATAAAACATGAATGATTATGCATAAAATCATAAACACTTGCTTCCAATCTTAACAATACAAAGTTTGCTAAAATCTAAACATTTGTCTAATCCCTAAAAGCAATTGATTACGCAACACAGATTTGAATAGTAATTGAGAGCACCAAAAGCTTGAACATTTACCATTAGAAGAATAAGTGTGTAGAAGACGTGTGTAGAAGACACTTATTTATACCCTAAAACAAGAATTGCATGAAAGGGAAAAGAAGAGTTGAACTAATACTCTTCAACCTAGATCTAGAGTTGCATGTATGCATGCAAGCTTATTTGCATAATAAAAATACTAAAGAAATGTCTCATGCAATTTAGTTAATTGAAATTGCATGTTATTACAATAAGTTCCAAAATTGCATGATTTCTAAAAGATCTAAAAATAAATAAGATATTTGAATGCACAATCAGTTCTTAAAATAGATCTTCTTTGGAAATCCCTCCTGCCAAAAATAGCTCCTCTAAAAACACTGGAAAAATGGCTGTTTGGGAATTCAAGTTTTGCTTGAATTCTTCAACCTTCGCCTCCCCTGGGATGATTATGGAGTCCAGGTGAATGGTCTTTCGTTGAAGTATGATGTTTCCTTCCTCAACAATCTTCGCGAGACCAAGATATTCCTTCTATGCCTTGTCGAATTTCACAGTGATTTCAGCCAAAAGGTACATTTTGTGCACTTGAGGATCACCACAGAACCTCTCTTTGATCAGCTATTGGAATTCACTTTGCACGTCTCCCAAGCGACAATTTAGACCATCTTCCGCAAAATACCTACAGGGAATATGCTAAACAAAGTCTATTACAAACTTTTCCACTCCAAGAAGCTTCTCCTTTCATAGAGTGAAAATTGAGGCTGTCCTTAGAGGTCTCCATTACAAAAGAATATTGTTTGATCCACGAAATGACCTTAGAATTCTGCTCTGCTATTAATGGCCTCATCTCAATGGTCTTCAATCTCACCAAAATCCAGTCATACATGGGTGCCATCTCTATTATGCACTTTGTCAAGTCATCAATCCCGAGAATGACATCCTTAGAATTTGATATTGCCTCAAACAATTTGGCGAGAGTGTTGGTGCCTTTGACAATGAAATCCTCAATCCAATCCTTCATGTGCTTTCCATAGACAACTAGCTGATTTAGCTGTCTCTGATCATCCGATGATTCTAACACCTAAGGCAAAAGAAGAGATGACTGTGTAAAGGAATGAAGCAACTGAGAGATATATTGCTTTAGCTGTTTGACTTCAGCCTTGAGGGCTGCCTTATCCTGGCCATCCTTCAACACTCTTTCCTTCAAATTTTCAGCCGCCACCTCCAACATATTGACATCCGCATGTCGTGTACTTCTTCCCAAATTTACCTTCACAATCTGGAAGTCGTCAGGCTACACATCTATCATGGTCATATTTTGTGGAGGAATGGTAGCCTCTAAAATCATATCTCCATCGGGAGTCCTCATTATCTTTGACTGCTTCTTTAACTTCTTGACTGCTGGCTCCTTGAAGGCGCTATCAAACGACCCAAAATCCAGCTGGTAGGAAGGCTTCTTCCTCTTCTCTCCAATGACTCTGTGTAACCAAGTAGGAGCCGTTTCTAGTTCTACTTCCATCTCAACCTCAGTCTCCTCGACTCCTGATGAGTCAAATGGTGTAGAAGTATTAAGTATCGGAGACTTAGGTTCTGGCTCTGTGGGTGGCGATGGAGAAGCCTCAGGAGAAGAAGGCTCTATTGAGGATAGATTAATTGCGTCAGGCTAATAATGCCAAATTAGTGATGCGATGCCGGTCCTTGCTCTCTGAATCACCCTCAAGGGCTCTTTCTCAAAAACACTATCCCCCTTATCTCTTCCACTTACGACTTTTGACCTCATCTGAGTTATCAAATGGGATGATGATGGCGGCTCTATAGCTGGGGCTTTTTTCCTTTCGAATTTTGACCCTCTTTTCCCTCTTTGCATTTAAGAAGGCTATGTTGCGTTTCACAACCATGCGTGTTCTCTCCTAAATTGAGACTCCCTCTTTTACAGACTAATCAATTTGTGGCATTGGCTGTTGGTCAATCTTTTCTTTGGCAAACTTAGGAGAAAGAACATCCTCCTCATCATCTGACAAACCCTTCATGTCCTCTTTAAGGAAATCTTCAATTTGATTCAAAGTCAATCAGCTGTAGTCCCTCCGGCATACCTCAAATTGATCCTCGTAGTTGGCCCAATAGTCTTCTGTCGCAGGCACATGAGCAAACTTGCCACCAACTTTGGATTTCATCACCTCTTTTGGATCATAGGTGCACTTCTCCTTAAATGTCTTGAAGTTAAATTTTGACATTTCCTCTTTGATAGACTTGGCATCAACGGCGGATTTGCATTTGTAGATGCCTAGTTGGATGGGAAACCCAACTCCATGCTTATGCTGAATGCGGAACAAAGTATGAACTTCGGAGCTTTGACGAAGGTATTCCATGAAAACCACCTTATCAGAAGGATATTTGGGAAGCATGTATGAGTATGATGCAAAACCATACACTCGGATGTATGAAAAACTGGGAAATTGGATGAACCAATTAGTCCAATCCGGTATAACAGCCCTTGCGTCCTCAGAAATGGGCACATGCATCTGATTGTCCAAGTCACGCACCGAATATATAAGGAATGCATCGTTGACCCTTTGTAAGTGCCTCTGCAACTCTAAAAACTCAAACTGCGGAAAATGCCTGTATATCCTTGTATTCTGCATAAAGCCAATGAAGTTCAATCGCGTGAAATTGCCATGTCGCACCATCATGTAGACCAAGAAAGAAGTCATCTTGAATTCATGAGTTTGAGGAAACTCCATGATTTGCTTGTGGATGCAATTACTGATGAGAGAGGCCCAATCGTAATTCTCACTGCCATTGCTAATGTTGTTGATGATGTAGAACATCCATGGCCTAAAAGTTCGTGCCTCGGCTTGCCCTGTGATGTGGTTTAGCAATGTTATCATGATAGCGTACTCATCCTTGAACTCGCGACGGCTTACGTCCTTTGGTAGCATGGTCCTCTTTTCCTTTAGCCACTTCTTAGCCATCTGTTTCTGACAATTATCAACATGATTATTCCATACATTTTTGCACTCTTTAGGATCGAGATCAAGGGATTCTTCAAATGGTGGGATAGATAATGCAAACTCAATGTCATTGGACTTGAGTCTACCCAAAACTCGCCCATCAACCACTCGAATTTCTCGTGTCTCAGGGTTGTAATGCTTAATGGAAGCAAGTATGAACTCTAGGCATTGAACCAAGATGGGAAATGAGCCGGCTTGAACAAGCCCGGAATAAATCAAATTTTTAGCCATAGTGCTTTCGGCTCTCATCATGAAGTCCAAGTCAAAACCCTCGGGGGCAAATTGGCATAAATCTATCTCTCTAACCTTGGGATACTCGTGGATGAGTGTCGATTTGGCCTCCATAGTAATAGATGAGTATTGCATCTTTGAAATTTGGGCTTGTAGAAGGCTTCCTTGTCGCTGTCCCACACTTTTTGAATGAAAATCATGTTGGCATTTGATTGTCATTGATGTCAATAGTGGTTGGAGATTGCATTGAAGACTGTCTACATTGGTTGTCATTGATATCAACTATGTTTGAAGATTGATGATACATATTGTATTGATGTCATGCACAAGAAGTGTTGCCCTTAGACACAAGTATTGCATAGATGTTGTAGAAGAAGACTATTACATATGCTCTCCTTTGCATTTTCAAGTTGTTGGGACATGATCTGGTATACTTCAGAATATATACTTAGTGTATTTTTATAAGAGTTTTTGGTTACTTTGGATCCGTATTCTAGTGCGCACTTTACCACCATTGAAGGTATGACTTTGCGGATTTGAGGACAGGAAGATAATGGTATTGTGAATGTATGTTTCAAATTTCATATCATTTGGACTTGCGGAAGAGTATTTTTGGTTTAGCAGTTTGGAAAACAGGGTTTCAGTGCTTAAACAGTCATAAAAGAGAATGTATTCTGCTCTGCATTTCTTTGCAGTTGTAGATAAAGCTTTGTGGTTTGGATAGAAGGTGCATTCGGGTGTTTTATATGTTATATCCGAGTATCAAGTGTTTTGGATCTCCATAAAACATTTTTGTAATATTGAAAGACAGAACAGTGTATCCGACCTGGTTTAAAGGGATAGTTTTTCAATTTTCTATTAGTGGTTGTTGCATGAAGTTTTGGTAATGTTTTCAAGTACTATAATGATTATATTTTGCTCCGCATGTTGATATTTTGCACTCCTCTACCACATAGCTCTTTGAAGGCTGACTGAGATTGTTAATCACACGTTTCATCTAAAGGTATTTTTTGGTGCCGACCTAATTGAGGCCTTATAGTGTTGCGGAGGATATATATAGAAGAAAATTGGTTATTTGTGAACATATGGTAAGCAGAGATGAATGAGAAGCATGAAATGCGCTAAGTCAGTATAATGGAGTGATGGTGCAGCAAAGGGGGACTGCAACAACAACATAAGTCAAATGCTTCCTTGCAAGCAGTTCATATCTATGTTTTCATTGTAATTCTCATGTATCCTGCTATCAGACAATGAGTCTCTTCAGTAGGTCTTTTGTATCTTGCTCTAAGGATGTAGCCCTAGTTTGCAAGTCAGCAGGGAGTAGCAGCATCCTTGGGTTGTAGCCCTAAAACAAAGTTGTAAATCTTTATAATAGTGAGCATTATATTGTGAGCTAACACTCACCAGGGTTGTTCCCATTTTTGGTTTTCCACGTAAAAACCCTGGTGTTATTGTGTTGATTAATGTGGTGCATACTTTACTTTCAATTTTCTAAGTAATTTGATTTAATTTGGAAATGAAGTAGTTAAATTTTTGTGTAGACTGATTCACTCCCCCCCCCCGCTCTCAGTCTCCGGATGTGTTCAACAAATCAGACTTCTTTTTGCCTTCTAATATCAATTCAAAAATCAATTTTATAGATTTTTAAGTGCTGGACCTACAAAAAATCAAAGAAAATCCTGCCCTCTATGTCTGATTTTGGCTTCTAGATCGCTGAACCTGCATAAAACAATGGTTCCCTTGGCAAAATACTTTCAAAATGTATAACTCTGCCTTTGACCTGCTTATCTCTGCCCTTAGACTTCAAATTTTTGAGTTTAGTGAGAAGATAAAAACCTCCTTAAATAGGCAGCGCTGCCCTTTTCCCTCTTCAATCTGCTTTTTCTTTTAAGAAATAGGATGTGCTTTTTTTTGCTTTTGAACATGCAATTTGAAGTTGAAATCCAAACTAAAGCTATCTTGTTTTAAATAGCCTTCAAGGGGCATGCAAAATTGAAAAGGTGCGCTCCTCCTTGATGAAGTCGGCCATCTAAAAATAGCGGAGCTTTTTTTTTTAATTGATAGAAGCTTTTTGAAAGGTGATTTAGGCGGACGCGCCTCCAATATGGAGCTTCCAAACTAAGGTGAGCGTGTTGTTGCAAAAACAGACGCGCCTTGCATCAATAAGACGTGTCTTTCCCATTGCAAGAAGCACATCCTCTATATTTGATGCGCGTTTTCTTCCCTCAAATCTTCAATTTGAAAACGAGTTGGTCAAAGTGCTGATAGATAGCGCACTCCTTATTAGTTGGACACATTTATACTTGTTCCAGCGCGCTTCAGACCTGCAAGGCGCGTCCCTGACCCGCAAACCATGCTTACAAAATGCACTTCTCTCAAATTTGGCGCGCCTGAATCTGCCTTGGTGCGTCTCTTTAAGGCGCCCTTTCACTTACTTCGAACGCACCATCTCTCCTTGCAGTGCGTCCTCTATATTTGAGAAGTGCGTTTTTTGTTTGAATGAAGCGCTTAAAATGTATTGGTCGCTCCTTTGAATTTAAAACAAAAATTGGTGCTTGAAAGCGCACGAGGCTGGGTGGACGCGCTTGTTGCTAGGCACACGCGCTAGCATTGAGGTGCGTCTTTTTTGCTTTAAATATCCTTTTGTCTTTGCAAAGTGTCAAAAACTTGATTTTATGAATGCATCTTTTTTCATTCCTCTGATCCTCCAAATCCACTCAGGCATGCCTTTTGGCCCATTGTCATGCTTCAATGATTCTTTGATCATTTCATTAGTGCTTTCAATTATCCAGGTGTCGCATCTTTCTACTTGATCTCCATGTTTGATACCTACAAGGTTAGTAGATTGGACATCATATGATATAAGAGGGATAGGAATAGGTGATCATTCGGATTTATCACAATGGGGATAGGGTAGCTAGTGAAGTTTTGTATGGTTACAATATTTAGAAGAAGATCAACATATATATAAGCAATATTTTGCCGTGGTTTTCTCCTACAAGGGTTTCCACGTAAAATCATGTGTTCTCTTTATGTTCATAATTGCTAGATCTTACATGTGTGACTTATTGTGATTAGTTAGAGTTTGAAAAGTGAAAGTTTTAATATATACTGATTCACCCCCTCCCCCCTCCAGTATAATCGTGTGCTCTTCAAAGGCTTGGTACAAGGAAGATTTGTAACACATCGCCTTTCTCCCGATATTTGAATTGCTATTTGTAAGAATGAACAGGTGTCGATTAAGACAACCATCAACCCATTTGTTCATAACTAAAAATGATTAATACTCTACCAAAGCTGACTCTACAATAATAAACAATGCAAAGTTATATGAGTGACAAAACATATATTTTATTTATATGCTGATAACCATAGTTGGAAAACTCGGCTCGGCAAAAAACTTGGCAAGCCAATTTTTGGAGAGTAAAAAAAAACTCAGAGAAATCTTGGGAAAAACTCAGCAAAAAACTCGGGAAATTTAAAAAATTGCTAAAATTTCATTAGAAACACATTTTTTTGGCAAAATTCAATGACAAGATGAATCCAATGAGTTCATAAATGAGTACAAAAGTGTTTTCTATTAAATTTGATTGACTTCAATGCAAATTGATTACAAAATTGCATTCTCATGCAGAATCCTGATGGCTGAAAGCCTGATAGTCTGATACAAATTACAATAGATAGCTGAAAATGAAAATAGTAAAACTAGTCTATAAGTAAATACTAAAAGTAAACTCAACATTTTACATCTTCCTCTTCCCTAATTTAGCCAAAGCTAGGGAAGAGGCAGATACTCTAGTCCTGCAAGTGCGCGGTGCCGGTGGCTCTGGCTCTGGCTCTGGCAATGACTCCTCATGCTCATGAATGTCCTCCAACCCTACATCTCCTGTTGCACCCAGATCCTCCATTTCCTGTCTCTTGAAATCAAGAATCTCGTCTGCGGTAAACAATGGAGGCTGCTCATCCTGCCCTGTCCAATCACTGTAAGGATCTATCTCATCCAAATCAATAGGATCCAGTGATTTGTACTCTACCTTTTTTGTGCGCAACCGAAGGTTGTATTGCACAAAGACAAGGTCATTGAGGCGCTTTTGGGCTAGTTTGTTCCTCTTCTTCGTGTGAATGGCCTCAAACAAGCTCCAATTCCGCTCACAACTGGATGCACTACAAGGCTGACATAGTATGTGGAGGGCAATTTTTTGGAGATGTGGGGTATTTCCACCCCAACTTTTCCACCAAGCCTCTGCAAATGAAGCTTCTTTTTGCTCTATGAAGATTTTGTTTTCAATTTGGATTCAATATTCTGCAACAAGAACCAAAAAAAATGATTAAACAAAAAGAAAAATGGAAAAACAAAAAACTTACCTGGGATTTGAATTTGCCTTCAAAATCCGCAAAAAATGGCGTTTGAATCCGATCTTCTTGATGCCACAATGTTGCAAATGAACTATTTTTGCTTAGGGGGGGTTTTTTTGCTATGTAGAGCTCAAAAATTCTAAATTCTGATTATGAAAAACCTTTTCTGGCCGCGGAATTTACATATACTTGCACCCACGAGTCTCTGGAAAAAACTTGGCGAGTCTCTGGGAAAAACTCGGCAAAAATTCGGCTAAAACTTGGAAAAACTCGGCAGAAAAACTCTGCGAGTAAAAGTCAAAAAAACTCTTTTGGAAAAAAAACTCGAGAGTTTTCAAAAACTCGCGAGTTTTTGGCGAGTTTGCCAACTATGCTGATAACGATACTTAAGGATAACAAGACAGATTGCAATTCTGAATGCACTATATCTTAATCATTCAAACAAGAATTTATTAATATATTAAGGCACACATGTTGAAGTTTAGGATCAAGAATGCATAATTTTTTTAACGCTACAGTGAAACATCTATACAAAAGGAACTAATGAGGAACAAATGACATGGTGGTATTGGACCAGTATATAGGAATAATATTTCAGAACAACTTAATATAGGACAGGGTAAAACATATTATATTTATTCCGTCTATTATTGCAAAGAAGTCATCCAGAAAAGCAAGCTTTCTAGATTTTTAGATTGCATCAGACCAAATGTTTGTAATCTTTAGCATTCAAGGAAGAACAATAAATAACTAAATATATGTAATTGGTGCTGTGGTGGCTTTCTTGTTTCCTTTCTTTAGGTATTGATTCTTGAACAAAAGTACGTTGTCTCAATATTTGAAGTCAAAAAATTGGGTTGCTATTAGGCTTTCCTGAGATAACTAATTTCTCTGCTTTTTGTTATGCTATCGTGTCTGCCAAAATATGTGGTGAATTTAAGAAAATGTTTCAGCTGATAAGAATTAATGACGTTTATTTCAAAGTATCATCTTTCTCTAAACATAAGTTCCTGTCTCTGCATTTTACTATTTGTAGGCAAATATTGTGGTTCTAGCTTTCTTTCTTATGTCTATGTCACGGCCTCTATTTAACCAACTAAGCACGAGGAAGCGAGAATCTGACAAGTTCGAAACAATGGGGCAAGTACTAGGAATCCCAGATAGTGGATTGCTTTTTCCAACAGGCATGCCTCTGAATTTGGACGAACCTATTGAAAAACTGCTTGACCAGAAAAAATTTCGACACTCTTTTATGGCTTTTGCAGACAGGTCTGTTTCCCCTTCTTTGGTTATTAGTTGCATCTTCAGAGGTATTTTTAATTTTGCTTAGACACTTTTCTTTCAAATCTTGGTTCATTATAATATATATCTAATTTTTCTCTTTCATCTCAGTCGAATGGCTGGGGAGAGCGTGCACTTCTATGATGAAGTGCATGAACTGAATAAAATTCCTATTGCTGATACAGCACGGAGGATATATTTGTCAGGACATATAATTGAACAATATATATCTGTTGGTATGAATCAACTGAAATGGTTTGACAGGTTTTCTCCATATAAGTAATGCTTTTCTTTAGAGAATGCTTTTGATTAATTTTTTAAATCATAATATATTAATATCTGATGAGAACCAGGAAATATAACAACTTGCACCAACTCAATTTTTAGTAAAGTATCTATAGCCTCTTTTCTGTAGGTTCACCTATGGAAATCAACATATCACATCAGATGCGCCAAGAAGTTTTGAATACAACTGACCTATCTCATCCTGATCTCTTCAAGCATGCAATCAATGAGATGGTGCAGATAATGCGAATGGTAATAGATTACATTCTTTTCAAGTGCTTTCAGATGGAACATTCTTTTTTTGCTGCACTTATGGTTTGTGTCGATGCAAATTTCACTGAGAAAGAACCATGACATGAATTAGTTCTTTATATTATTGTACTAATAGAACCTGGAAAAGGATTACTGGAGTTCTCCATTCTATTTACAATTCAAGGAAGAGATTCAAGCTGAACTTGAAGGGAGTGAGCCTTTGGAGAATATAACTAGTTGGGATTCCTCTCCTAAAGTAAGCTCTGTCCATGCTGCGGATGATCCATTTCACCAGGACAGCCTTGGCAAGAATTCTGAGAGACCATACCAATCTTCCTTACAAGTCAACAAAGACAATGCAGAAGAAACAAGTTCACAAAGCTCTCAGATCAAGTTTTCTGTCTAGTTCAAGATGCTCTTTAGCAAACTTTTCAAGTAAGAAAAGAGGTATAGCATATGACTCTTCAATTGGAACTTTGAAAGTTTCTTTGTTGGAAGGTCTGCTTCATTGTTAAATAGGAACCAAATAAGCTTATGATTTTAAGTTCCTGAATTGCTGTCTCCATCCAGGTTGGGGTTGCTATGGTCGATTTCAAAAGGTCAGCTCAATGCACTTCAAGTTAGTTCTGTATGGGTTATCACCAGCTGCACTTGAGATGTTTGTATATAACAGGTGTTCGTTTCAATGCATATGGTTACCAGCATATACAACATTCTGGAACGTGCATTTGAGTCCACTTTAATATAATTGATTGTGTAGATTATTCATTCCAATTTTGTGTATATAGAAGAAAAAAAGGCCTACATGAATTTAACAAACTTTTTCTGCAATATATTCAATTGCATCAAGAGCCCTGAGTGGCTATCACCCATGTAATCAGAATCTCAGCTAGAATTATGATACAGTTAACAATATTGTTTACATTATCACAACATAAAGGTATAATCTGGGAAGTTTTTCAGCATAAAGTTTGTTGCACTGGTTGTAAAAGCTTTGTTTAAATATTCCATATTGTTAATTCCAACTTGCGTGAAGCAAGGAACCCAGTAATTTGTGGAACCCTACGGTAATTTTATTTTGAAGTAAGTATATATAGTTGCATATTTTGTTACAAATGTTCTGTATAACTCATTTTAAAACACCCTAAACAATCCTTACTTTTCAGGATAAAATTAGAAGTGAACAACATTATTTTTGTCCAAATAATCATTGAAGAATTGGCCTTTAGGTTGAAATATTCACATATTACAATAAGTTTAGCAGAAGGTAAATTTGACAAGAGCCAAACTAGTTTCTATTGTTAACTTGTTTTTGAGCCGATTTTTGATGGTCACATTTGGAACTTCAATTCCTAGGTTACTATCATCAAAATCTTGGGTAGTCATCTTCAAGAGGAGGTAGTCTTCAAGACCTTACTCTCAAATGATGTGGTGATTGTTCCACAATGTGATGAGGCAAGTTGGTAGTTTTGATTTTGATTTGTAGTTCATTAGGTTCATCATCATTAGAGTCAAGCAAGTTCAGAGGTATTTGTCAGATATGATCAAAATGGCCAGTATGTCCTTTGAGAGATTCAATAGGATAGTTCTCATGTAGATATTCTTGGAAAGGCAGGAAGGATAATTGGTTAATTGTGTGCATGCAGGCTCAAAGGATAATTAGTCAATTGCGTGCGTGCAGGCTCAAAACATGAATGCTCAACATCTCTCTTAATGAAATAACGACTCTCAAATGCATGAATTCAGTACTTGTAATATGGGAACAAGCTACGATGCTTATGTAACTTTTCCATGGCTGACCAAGTAAAATATTGTAATGATGGAAAATTAATTATCAGAGTTCTGAATTTTTATTATCTTTGGACCAATTGTAATGTGAAGCCAATTGCACCCTATGGGACCATGTTGTCTATCATAGTCATGGCCATTTGTATATGTAGATTTTGTATTGTTAATAGAGTATCCAAGTTTCTTGATGAATTACAAGGATTCTACATAAGAGCTAGAACCTTAATCAACCAGTGTTACAAGACCCGGAATCGCCACAAACTCGCCTACGAGGTTTTTGGCGAGTACTCGGACTCACCACCTAGATTCACCCCAGACTCGGCAAATTTGTCTTTGAAGAATGAGACACAAGTATGGGAAGACAGTAAAAGAGTTGCGTTTGAAAGCTAAATTGATGCTCTGTTATTGATTGTGGTGACAAAAAATAGGACATCTGAACCAAAAAAGCATCATTTTGAAGATATAGGAAGATTGGATGAGATCTCATAGGAAGTTGAGGAGAAGAAGGTGCTTGTGAAGGCAAGGCACGTAGGGAATCGCTAGGCTGGGTCGCGGGGATACCTCCAGAGTACCCAAAAAAAAAATGACATTTGACCCTAAACCTCTATTACTGAATGAAGCAATAGAAGCAGGGATATCTGAACCAAAAGAACATGATATCGGGGAAATAGAAAGAAGAGACGAAATCTCTGAAGAAATAGAGGAGATCAAAAAGCCAGGTTTCAAGTGGGCTTATCTCAGGAAATTCTACACCTCAAATGTCAAGAAGTCAGATTTCATCTGGTATGAGCTCAAGAAATTTTATGCTCGGTTTTCCCATCGGGACTCGCCCAGATTGTCGAGTCTGCTAGACTCGGCAAGTCGGGCGAGTACCTGATCGCCGAGCTTGGCAGACTCGCCCAAGGTCACCTGGCTCGCAATTCGCCGAGTCTGGGCGAGTTCTGTAACCCTGTAATCAACTAAACCTTTTCAACATGAATGTCACCACTTATGATGTTGCTAAACAATCAACATAAGCTCAAAATATAAATCATTAGAGATCATATTACAAGGCAATTTCAACGATGGGATTTCATCCATATTTGTGTCAACTTCAATGGAAAGTTTTACTTGGCACATGACTTTCATCCTATCTATGTAAAGTGTGGAAGCTTCACCTTCTGGAGGAGGTTCAAGAATGTTCATGTCTTCAAGTTGTTTCATGAGGATTGTTGTCTCTCAGATTTGCACCCTCTGCTGCAGCTGTGAAACTTCAACAATCTGGAGTAACATGGGAATGATCTCTAAGTGTGGGACTTTGCTAAATGAGATCGGCCCTCCGGAGAAGGCCGGCTTCTTTAACTGGTTATCACCTAAAACTACTAAATCCTCAGAGGAAAAGGGAGAAGGAATGCTTTAAAGTGAAGGATGAAACAAAACAAAAAAAAAGCTTGAAAACAAAGGGTGATTCACCAAGTTTAATAAAATAACCCTCACAGTACTGAGAAAATGCACAACATAACCAAATACAACAAATAGGCATACACAGATTCAACTAATCCTAGCAGAGGTGAGAAACAAGATGATTGAAAGGAAACAATACATTCACAGACAATCATATGTAAATTTACACTAAACTAAAACTTAGTCCAAAGAGGCAAAATAACTTGCATATATTTAATAGGAAGGCAAAGTTACAGTAGCAGAAAGTTCTGTTTGGAAATAGAAAAACCTCAATGCTCAAAAAATTTCCAACCTTATTTTCATCTCTCAAATGCATATGTATAGCATTCCAAACTAACCTAGGTCGGTTACAAAACTTGCTCAATGAACTGCAATAGAAAATATCTCCTTAAGGGACGTCCAACTGCAAGGAGTTATGACATCAAATATTTGGAACAGGGCAGATAAAAGATATTTTTGAGTCTTTAATGCAGTTGTTGCATCATCGATCTGAAACAAGGCGGTGGAGAGATATCTTTTATCATCAATGCGAGCAGCTTTATCTTTGTGCAACAATGAATGCAAGAAATATTTGCATCTACTCAAAATGGTCGCTAAGACGTCCATTCATCCAAAGCATGCAAATCTAGATCTGAAAATGAAAAGTGACAAAAACTCCTAAAAACCCTGCCAAATGAAAAAGGGGACAAAAACATGCATCTTTGCCTCTTGCAGCATGTCAAAATTTGCTAAAATGGAGGAGATACAGGCAGTCAAAGTTTCAGTCAACTGCCTGTATATATTGCTTTGCACCTGTGTATATATCGCTTGAATTTGCCACCTGAATCGCCATTTAAAACCTTCTCTGCAACTCCTTTTGCATATGCCAGGCGCTTTGTATATTGGGCTATGAAATGTCTTTGTATGTTCAATAGTATGTCACCTCCTTGTATTTCGGATTTGTATATGCATACAATTGCCTTTGTATGTGCGGGCCCCATCATTTGCCTGTTAACTTTGTATCTTGCCCTTGTATATCGAAACATACAAACAAACATACAAGTAGAAGATACATGCAAAGCGCTTGTACCTTGGCCGACCCCACCAGTTGTATCTCCTTTTTATCTGCAAACATACAAGTTGTGGACCCCAAAATGACCATTAGCTGTATTTGATTGCCCTGTCGGGTCTGGCTTGTATCATTCCTCTTTGTATATTTTTTTGTATGGGCAAATATACAAAGCACTTATACATACAAGTCGCGGACTTGACGCCTGAATATGCCAGAATTTGATCTTTAAGTCAGGTCCGCCTTGCATACTCCCTTTGCACCTTTGACTTGTATATCGCAATATACAATTGCAAATATACAACCTAGACTTCAAACCTTTTATAAAGCTTTTTGAAAAATACCTTCGGGTTCGGCTTATATGCTAGGAATGCATGCTTTGCTTGTATGTCCAAACATACAATCACAAAAAATGTACATTTGGTGGACTCCACCCTTTGCATCTCTTCCTTGTATGTGTGGCCCTTGTATATTTGACTTGTATGTGCGAACATGCAATCGCATATATACAAGTCACTGTTCATGATACACATTGGCCTTTGAATGTTCCTCCTTTGTATGTGTGGCTCTTGTATATTTGACTTGCATCTTTTCTTTGTATGTCGCGGATATACAAACGCCTTTGTATATCGTGGACCCCATCATTTGCACATTCGGCCTTTGTATATTCAAATGTGCATTGCTGATATGCAAAAGGCTTTGTATGTGCCCCTTGTATCTGACCCTTTGCACATTTGGCCTTTGTATATTCATTGTAGCCGATGCATATTATCTTTGTATATCGGCCTTGCATGTTGGACTTGTATATCGGCTTTGTATGTGCAAACATACAACCCGATATACATTCCACTGTACATTCTCACTTGTATGTGGAACACATACAAACTCCTTTGTATACCCGCGGGCCCCACCTCTTGTATGTTGGCGATATACAAACGCCTTTGCATTTTGCACCTTGTATGTTTCAATTGTATGTTGGCCTTGTATGTGCGAACATACAACCCGATATACATTCTCCCTTTACACATTGACCCTTGTATATTTGCTTGTATGCCGCCAATGCATCTTTTCCTTTGCATATTGCGAATGTATGTTCCAAACATACATTGGCGAATGCATATTGAAATACAAGCATGAAACTAAGAAATCCCAGCAATAGAAAACACTTGAAGTTAAAAGATTTCTGGGTTTTTCTGGGTTTCTTGCAAAGATTGTCAAAGTGAGACTTTTGAGAAATTTTGACAAGGCATAATATAAATATTTGAAGGATTTAAGCCTTGTATGGGCATTTTCTAAAGATTTTCAAGAAAATACAAGGTGAACCTGTTAACTCTGAGCAGAGGAAAATAGGTCAAAAATTTGGCGACTTCTATGGGATGTTTGCCTGCTAAACAATTAGATCAGTGGCCTTAAGCATCCATTGGGCATGGAGTCATACAGAGGCTGATAAAATAACTAGACAAACAATTTTGACTTTAGCAATTCAGCATATTAGCAATGAAGGACATGAAGACCAAACCAAGACAAAATGTTAAAGGCAAACCCTCCAACTGTGCTAGACAACACTTAGGGAAATCAAACAAAAGGGATCTAAACTATTGTGCAGTAGCACTTATTGAAAACAAGAAACCTAATCTACTAACTTACAAGGCATTCATACCTCAAAACACCTCTTTAGGTGTATCCCATTGATTGAGATAGGTACATTTTGTCCATCCATGCTTGATAACTGAAACGCATTGTGTTCCTTGCATTCAATAATGAGAAATGGGCCACTCCACATGTTGTCAAACTTGGAGTGCTTTCTTGGTCTGCTTTTCAACTCATCCCATTTGAGCACCATATCACCCTCCCTAAAGATTCTGGGAGTGGCCTTCTGATCAAAATTCCTTTTGGTCTGAAGCTGATAATACTCCAAAGTTTTCATAGCCCTATCTCTAATTTCTTTAAGCTCCATAAGCTGAGCATATCTGACAGCCATGGGACCTTCTTCTTCAAACATCTCCAGCTGATTCATGATATCAAGTGCTGGCAGCTCCATAGATATAGGCAATCTTGCCTCTTTCCCATAAACTAACATATATGGGGAATTTCCAATAGACCTCTTGGGAGTTATTCTGTCTACCCATAAGGCATATTGCAGATTAGTGTGCCAGGTCCTCTGGTTATCCTCCATTGATCTTTTAATGATCTTTATGAGATTTTTATTTGTAGATTCAGCCAAACCATTACCCTGTGGGTAATAATTCGATGAAGTATTCAAATAGATCCCATTCTTAACAGCCCAATCAGTGGTCTTTAATCCAACAAAGGCTAAAGCATTGTCAGAGATGATTGACTCAGGCACTCCAAATCTGGATATCAAATCTTGGTAAAAATTCAAAACAATATTTTCATTGGATTCCTTCAGAGCCACTGATTCAGTCCACCTTGTGAAATAGTCTATAGCTGTAAGTATCCACCTATGGCCTGCACTTGATGGTGGATTAATGGGACCTACAAAGTCAATGCCCCATCTCATGAAGGGCTGTTCTACTTGAATTGGCTGTAGAGGTAAAGCTGGCAGCCTCTCTTTGCTTGCAAATATGACACATTTTACACATTTTCTAGCCCATGCATGGGCATCTTTGAATAAGCTGGGCCAATAATATCCAACTCTCATTATTTTCTAAGCAGTAGTTTTTGGGGCAAAATGACCCCCTGCCGTTCCATCATGAAACTCATGGAGCACTTTATCAGTCTGATTATTATCAATGCATCTTAACAATACACCATTAAAATCTTTTCTGAAAAGGATGTCGTTTATTAAAACATATGGAATGGACTACAGTCTAAAGTACCTCATCTTGGTTCTATTTAAATATGTCAGACATTTGCCTGTTTACAAAAATTGGGTCATGTTATTAACCCAGCTTGTGCCCACTGTTGTTGTATCATCCCGAGGTGCATCTTCAATGGTCAGAAGCACGTTCTCCTCCTTTTCTATTTCGTTCTCAGAACTGAAAGCAAGCTATTCACTGAGTCCTCTGCCTCTGACAAGCTTGGTTATCTTAATCTCTACGTCATATTCCATGACCTTGGTGATCCAACCAACCCTTTTCTCATTTACATCTTTTCCTAACAGGAACTCTTTAACACTAGGATGAGCGACCATCAAATGTATCTTGTTATTAGAAACAAGATGCCTGAACTTTTTTAGACTCCTTACCACTGCAAGGACATGCTTCTCTACGAAGCTATACCGCTGCTCATACTCCTCCAGCCCCTGACTAAAGAATGCGATTGGCCGTTCAAAGCCGTCACTATGCTGCTGTACCAGAATCGCAGAGATTGTATCTAGACCGCCATAAGCATATAAGATAAAATCTTTGGAGAAGTTAGGATTTACCAGAGTTGGTGCAACTGACAATGCCTCCTTTATGGACTCGAAGCTGAGTTTGGCTTCCTTCGTCCAACTAAAAACTGTATTTTTCTTCAATGTAGACATTAAAGGCTTCAATAGATTAGCAATATTGGGAATGAATTTTCATAGAAAATTAATTTTTCCAATAAAACTTTGTAGTCCCTTTTATGGCTGGGTAAAGGCAACTCCAGAATAGCTCTTACCCTTTCAGCGTCAATGGTAATGCCTTCTTTTGACACAACGTGCCCTCATACACAACGAAAATGCATTTCTTGGGATTGAGCGATATCCCAAATTCTTTGCATCTCTCAAATACTAACCTCAGATGGGATAAATGCTCAGATGCATTCTTAGAAAAAACTGTGATGTCGTCTAAATACATCAGCACCAATTTATACAGCAAACCCTTAAAGACCATATCCATAGCTCTCTGAAAAGTAGAGCCAGCGTTTGAAAGCCCAAAAGGCATTCTCTTATAGGCCATGGTGGTGAAAGCGGTCTTGAACTGATCTTCTTCCTTGACTAACACTTGATTATAGTTAGAATATCCGTCAAGCAAGGAGAATCTTTCAGAACCAGCCACTACTTACAGAATTTGCTCCATTGAGGGCAACGGGTAGTGGTCTTTTAGGGAGGCTCTATTGAGGTCTCTGAAGTTGACACACAGCCTGATCTCTCCATTCTTTTTTCTCATAGGGACAAGGTTGGAGACCCAAGAAGTATGCTTGATCGGAAAAATGATCTTTCCCTCGATTAGCTTAGTCAATTCTTTAATCATCATGGGCTCCAGCTTCGGGTTTAGAGGTCTTTGCTTCTACCTCACAGGTTTTGTGCCTGGTTCTAATTCTATGGTATGCTAGGCAATATGAGGGTCAAACCCCTTTAGGTCTGAATAATCCCAAGCAAACACATCTTCAAACTCTTGACAAAGCAATAAAAGCTCTTCTATCTTCAGGCGAACAGATTTTCCCAATTTTGAGAAGCTTACCTTTGAATATTTCTAGCTCTTCGTAATGCTCCTCTTTAACGTGCATGCTGGTTTTGCTTTTCTTTAGCTGATCATTAGTCCCAAAAATGGATTCCAAGGTTACCAATCCTTTGGGCAGCTTGTTTGTCCTTAACTAGATAACTTGACCATCTTCATATTGCTGCTTGAGTTTATCCTAATTCATCATGGAAAACTCATCCTCCTCTAATAGGGAACGCAAGATCTGCTCATCACTTTCAAAAATCTACCAATGAATATTATTGTCAGGGATAGAGGGCCTGTCCACTATTTTTACATGGGGCTGCACCTTCTCTCTTTGAATATCACTGGGGATATCAAATTGGACCCCAATTGCAGCTAACCTATCGGCATGGGAATTCTGATTTCTTGGAATAGATCAGATTGAAAGTTTCAAACTCTTCAACCATATCCCATACCCTGTGTTTGTAGCATTTCAAAACATTATTTTTTGTAACATGCAACCCTCTCACCTGATTTACAATGAGTTCACTGTCACCATAGACCTGTAAAGAGCTAATTTTCTTCTTTCTTGCCCACTGCAAACCCTGGATTAATCCTTCATACTCAGCAGTGTTATTTGTGCATGAAAAAGCAAAACGAAAAGCAACATAATATTTTTCACCTTGTGGAGACACGAGCATTGCACCACCACCAGATCCATCCCTGTTCCTAGGGCCATCAAAATACATTTTCCAAACCTCATTTTGTTGTTCTATCTAATGTTCTATATCCTTCACTAGATTTGGAATTGTTGTTTCAGGGTCATCAACAACATTTTCTGAGGCCCGCTCCTTTAGAAGCACCTTTGGTATACTTTCATCTTGTAGCTCTTGAGCAGCCACAAGTTCAGGGTCATCAGAAATAATGCAATTTGCATTAACAACACTTGGAACATAGGGCTCTATGTGATGATTTGAAAGCAATTCAGATTTAGAGTCACTTTCGTGCCATATTTGGTCCTGAAAAACATGTGGGACCAGTCTAAGGATAAATATCCTCCTATTTTGGCTGTGAATTCTCTTGACAAACACATGGCAAAATAAGGAGGCAAGTCTATAATAAACACCTCCTGGGAAATGGAAACATTTGGGCAAGTGTGTAGAGTGAGGCCTAGGTCTTTGATCACACCTACAGTATTAACAGTGGTGCCATCTAACTGAAGCACACCTTTCTCAAGGGGTTGGTACTTCAATCCTAATTGGTCTGCAATTTGTTTTGGCATTATAGAACTACTTGCACCACTATCCACCATACAGTTATGTACTAACTTGTCTCCGATTATCAAAGACATAAAATGGAAGTGGTTTGGCACTTTTGTTTGGCTGTTTGCTGCTGCCCTGGGATGAATTGGTAAGGACAACCCTATTTGGGTCAGCAGTTGTATCATTAGACACTTTCAAATTAGACAAGGCAAATTGCAATATGTCCTTTTGGCCAGGGATGGCTAGGGAAACCCACATGGACATTGTCACATTCATCTTCTTCATATTTTCAATAATATTGAAAGATGGAGTAACACTTACCTTCTGTTGTGACTTTGTAGCAACAATATCAGCCTGCAAATGAGGCATTTCCCTTGCTGTTGTTGAAGTGTATTTTTGTAAAATATGAGGAATACGGGATGTAGAAGCACCAGCATAACCTTTCTCTTTATTTGTTGCTTGATCTACTTCATAACCCCCCTTCTTGGCTCTTGTATTGGCTGCAACTGGAGTATTGTCGCTGTTTACACCACAGAATTCACCTTCTTGCCAATTTATGAAGGCAAAATCATTCTGAGGCTAGTCCTGCTGTTGCACAACCCCATCATGAGGTGTATTTGGATGAGAGACTACAACATTATGTACCATCAGGGCCTGATTTATAACCCCATTCGAGTAGGCTGCCTAATTGTGTGGTTGATTGCATGGAAAACACCATTCATACTCAGCTGCAAGGTTGTTCTGAGTAGGGACAAGGTCCCTTATTGCATTAATAGGTGCCAAATTGTAAGGCTGAAAAGGCCTCTTATTCACATTCTGCTTGGTACCTTGGTAATTGCTTTGATAAGGTGGCCTGTTAGCTTGGTATGGTTGGTTTTGCCCTTGAAGTTATGGTTGATAAGGGTGTCTATTCTGGGATTGTTGTTTTTTAATGTTTACTAGCTCATTCTCAAAAGTTTGTAGAATATTCTTTATTTTTTGTTGGCTATTTTTGATCTCTTTTAGCTCTTGAGATGAACTAGAGGCAGCAGGTTCAGAATTGACAGTGCTTGGTAATGTTGTAGTAGTGGGCAAAGGGGCAAAATATGGGATTGGCAAAGGCATTGAAGCCTGAATCTTAGGAAAGATGGGTACTGGTGGTCTAGGTGCTATTTTTTCAGCCTGAATCAGATTGTTCTTTGCCCTAATAGCTATTTCATATGCATCAGGTAAACTAGTACCTCCTAATGATTGTATCATCACTGAAATATCACTATTTAGGGCTTTCAAAAAATATAGAAAAGCATATTCAGCTGGAGGCCTTACCATGACAGGAATTATGTCCCATGTCTTCTGAAATCTGAAGTTGAAATCCATCATTTGCTCCTAGGGAGCTCTCTTTATTGTAGTCATCTAGTCAACCAGTGACAAGTTGTCTGATTTATCCTGAAATTGCTTATTTAACTTATCACCTAGATCATCCCAGGTTGTAATGGTTTGCACTGGTAAACTCTTAAACCATTGCAATGCTTTTCCTTTGAAAGAGGCGGCTAGCAGCCTGATGGCTACATTTTCCTGGGTGATGTGATGTACACCGCATAGAGATGCTACATCTCTAATGTGCTCAATACGGGTAGTTTGATTCTCCCCTATGAAATAGGGCAGACTCTTCAAAGCTGCCATAGGTATAACATCATGTACTGTTAAATTCAATAGGTTGCCCCCATCAAAAGCCACAAATGGCTGATTCTTTGCCATTTGAACGGCTAGAGGTAGAATTGCTCGAGTTGCTACAGGAACTACAGGTACAACCGGCCTAAAACTTGGAGGAGTTGATTGTACCCTTTTGGAAACTGGGGTCCTTGCTACAGCTCTCCCCTGTCTTCTAGGTGGTGACAGTTGCAAATAGTCAAATGAGTTTGAACTCCGAGTTTGAATCTTTCTCATATAATGTAGCAGTAGGACTGATCTGCTTGTCTCTCCTCAGTCTGAGTCACCAGATATGCAAGTTTTAACCTCTTACAGGTCTAAAAATCACTGGCAACACATCAAAACCAGTAACAAAAGGTAGTATTTGATTGTTTCTCTAACTCTCAGTCCCACCGGGCGTGCCAAAAGTTGTTGTCTCAGATTTGCACCCTTTTCTGCAGCTGTGAAACTTCAGCAATCTGGAATAACATGGGAATGATATCTAAGTGTGGGACTTTGCTAAATGAGATCAGACCTCCGGAGAAGGCCGGCTTCCTTAACTGGTTATCACCTAAAACTACTAAATCCTCAAAGGAAAAGGGAGAAGGAATGTTTTAAAGTGAAGGATGAAACAAAACAAAAAAAAAGCTTGAAAACAAAGGGTGATTCACCAAGTTTAATAAAAGAACCCTCACAGTACTGAGAAAATGCATAGCATAACCAAATACAACAAATAGGCATACACAGATTCAACTAATCCTAGCAGAGGTGAGAAACAAGATGATTGAAAGGAAACAATACATTCACAGGCAATCATATGTAAATTCACACTAAACTAAAACTTAGTCCAAAGAGGCAAAATAACTTGCATATATTTAATGGGAAGGCAAAGTTATAGTAGCAGAAAGCTCTGTTTGGAAACAGAAAAGCTTCAATGCTCAAAAAATTTCCAACCTTATTTTCATCTCTCAAATGCATATATATAGCATTTCAAACTAACCTAGGTCAGTTACAAAACTTGCTCAATGAGCTACAATAAAAAATATCTCTTGAAGGGACGTCCAACTGCAAGGAGTTACGGCGTCAAATATCTGGAACTGCGTAGATAAAAGATATTTTTGAGTCTTTAATGCAGTTGCTGCATCATCGATCTGAAACAAGGTGGTGGAGAGATATCTTTTATCATCAATGCGAGCAGCTTCATTTTTGTGCAACAATGGATGCAAGAAATATCTGCATCTACTCAAAATGGTCGCTCAGACGTCCATTCGCCCAAAGCATGCAAATCTAGATCTAAAAATAAAAAAGTGACAAAAACCCCTAAAAACCCTGCCAAATGAAAGAGGGGACAAAAACATGCATCTTTGCCTCTTGCAGCATGTCAAAATTCTCTAAAATGGAGGAGATACAGGAGGTCAAAGTTTTGGTCAACTGCTTGTATATATCGCTTTGCACCTGTGTATATATCGCTTAAATTTGCAGCCTAAATCGCCATTTAAAACCTTCTCTGCAACTCCTTTTGCATATGCCGGGCGCTTTGTATATCGGGCTATGAAATGTCTTTGTATGTTCAATAGTATGTCACCTCCTTGTATTTCAAATTTGTATATGCATACAATTGCCTTTGTATGTGCGGGCCCCATCATTTGGATGTTAACTTTGTATCTTGCCCTTGTATATCGAAACATACAAGCAGAAGATACACGCAAAGCGCTTGTACCTTGGCGGACCCCACCAGTTGTATCTCCTTTGTATCTGCAAACATACAAGCCGCAGACCCCAAAATGACCATTAGCTGTATTTGATTGCCCTGTCGGGTCCGGCTTATATCATTCCTCTTTATATATTTCTTTGTATGCGCAAATATACAAAGCACTTATACATACAAGCCGTAGACTTGACGCCTGAATATGCCAGAATTTGATCTTCAAGTCAGGTCCGCCTTACATACTCCCTTTGCACCTTTGACTTGTATATCGCAATATACAATTGCATATATACAACCCGGACTTCAAACCTTTTATAAAGCTTTCTGAAAATACCTTCGGGTTCGGCTTGTATGCTAGAAATGCAGGTTTTGCTTGTATGTCCAAACATACAATCACAAAAAATGTACATTTGGTGGACCCCACCCTTTACATCTCCTCCTTGTATGTGTGGCCCTTGTATATTTGACTTGTATGTGCGAACATGCAATCGCATATATACAAGGCACTGTTCATGATATACATTGGCTTTTGAATGTTCCTCCTTTGTATGTGTGGCCCTTGTATATTTGACTTGCATCTTTTCTTTGTATGTCGCGGATATACAAACGCCTTTGTATATCGTGGACCCCATCATTTGCACATTCAACCTTTGTATATTCACTGTACCCGATGCATATTATCTTTGTATATCGGCCTTGTATGTGCGAACATACAACCTGATATACATTCCACTGTACATTCTCACTTGTATGTGGAACACATACAAACTCCTTTGTATACTTGCGGGCCCCACCTCTTGTATGTCGGCGATATACAAACGCCTTTGCATGTTGCACCTTGTATGTTGGCCTTGTCTATCGGCCTTGTATGTGCAAACATACAACCCAATATACATTCTCCCTTTGCACATTGACCCTTGTATATTTGCTTGTATGCAGCCAATGCATCTTTTCCTTTGCATATTGTGAATGTATGTTCCAAACATACATTGGCGAATGTATATTGAAATACAGACATGAAACTAAGAAATCCTAGCGATAGAAAACACTTGAAGTTAAAAGATTTCTAGGTTTTTATGGGTTTCTTGCAAAGATTCTCAAAGTGAGACTTTTGAGAAATTTTGACAAGGCATAACATAAATATTTGAAGGATTTAAGCCTTGTATGGGCATTTTCTAAAGAGTTTCAAGAAAATACAAGGTGAACTTGTTTAACTCTGAGAAGAGGAAAATAGGTCAACAAGGATATTTCAATATATTGGTTATTTTGCATGACTTCAAGGAATGGGACCTTTCTTGGTAAATCGGTAAGTTAATCAATTGTGTTCTAATTGCCATATTTGGCTTGCTCAATAGACTATGTAGATTGCACTCAAGCTTTTTTGAATGTCATCTAAATTTGATTTGAGATTGTAGACACTTGAAATTAATCATTACGTTATAGCTAAATTCATACTGTATCCATCCCTGTACTAATTAATTAATTAGGTTATCCCTCAACTAATTAATTCTATTCAATTATCCTATCATAATGTCTTAATGTTAGTTAATTAAATAAATCATTTTATTTAATTAACTAGGTTAAATCCACATCATCTATTTCCTCTAATTGAAAGTTTTCATCCCTAAATCCACATCATCAATCAACTTTTCATCTTAACCCTCCATTTCACACATGTGACTCTCACATGTGTGTGAGAAGATCACTTGTCACATTCCCCCGTCATGTTTCCTCTCACAGATGCATGAGAGCTACATAAGATCCAAAATTATACCTTTCAATCCTCACCCTTCACTTTATACAAGACCATCCTCTACCCTTGATCTCTCATTGATCCACGACCATCTTTATCCTCCAATGCTATCATGCCACTTGGTGGCTTTTCATCAATCCCATCCTTTTAACAATTCTCATTTGTTGATCTTTCAAATCGATCTCACCCATTGATCCTCTCATCCTAAATCTATAAATGGAACCGCTCTCGAGCCATCTAAAAGGTAAGTTTGGAATACAAAGGCATGTTGCTAGGATTCGAGCAACCAACATCCATCAACTTCATCAACACATAATCAAGGAGCACATCTCAATATCTAAGGTTTGCATTTAGAGCTTTTGTTTGATGTTTCGTTGTTAGTTGCATTCTTTTTTGCTATAATCGAGTTGAATTAAAGTGTGGAATAAAAGCTTGCATTAGTGTAGGTTCAATCTTGTTCACATTTTACGTTCTTCATTTTCGCATGCCTAGTAAAGTTAGGAAAGATTAGATTTTTAATCACAATTTTTTCCTTGCTTTTTTTAAAGTAGTTTCATTTTAATAGCTTTAAATAAATTAATTTTTGTTTTGTCTAGTTTTTTTTATTTCATAGTTTAAATTTCTATTTTTTAATAATTTAGATTTTTTTTTACCATTAGCTTAAAATTTCAATCATTTTTTAAATTTAGAATATAATATAGTTTAAAAGTTCCTATAGTTTTATTTTTCTTTTTTCAAAATTTCAATTATTGGGGCGCTCGGTTTTAAGCACCCGCCTTTTCCAAAACCCTTTTCAATTTTACAATTTAAAAACCTAAACATTACAATAACAAATCTAAACCCAAACCTACAAACTACCCCCCAACTTGCACTTTGTTTATTTTTAAACTTTTAAAAATACAAAACTAAACCTAAGGCTAAGCCTACCATCCCCCTGCGACCTAAACTTAACACCTAAAGCCCGCCCCTAGCCGCTGCCTCGAGAGCGGACACCCTATTTGCCCTGGGCACATTGTTTGTAATGTCCATCCATACATGAAGGTACAGATGGGCACATGACACGATTTTTTTTTAAAAGTTAAATTAAGTACATTAAACTAATTCAAAAGTTTACCTAACAAAGTTCTCGAATGAACAACTCAAGAGAATGAGTCTCAATGGAAACTCTTTAGTTCAATTATCTACACATGAAAAGAACACATGTTTAGTCGTTACCACTTGGTTGAAAGTTCCCATAACTTCTACTATGTTAAAGTCAAATATTGCTAAATTCGAATGTCGTACAACACAATGAATTAATTACTTAATTAATTTACTAATAAATAATTAATTAAATCAAATTACTCTTTAAATCTTATTAATTAATTAATGGATTAAAAATTAAAAATACTAAACAAATAAATAGTTTTTTTAAAACAAAAGTGAGCAAAAGAATAAATAAACTATTTACACTATTATATTATTAATTAGTTTTAAAACAAGCTTTTCCATTGCTTTTTCCCATTAGCTCACTTAACAAAAATTGTTTTTAAACAAGTTTAGATCTTTCTCATGAAAAGAATTGATTTTGTTAACCATAAGAATATACTCACATACAACACACACACACACTGATGCAGGAGCACCCGGGCGCATGAGCAATCCTGTGTCACACAAACAAACAAGTTCAGTTTTCGTCATCAGTATTGTAGCTTCAGTTCGTGGATCCAATGTATTGACAGTTACATTGCACCTTGTCGCCATAGAGTTCACCTCGGTATTGTCTTCTCATCAAACCTCAAGATGTTTATTAGATGCCATTCTTCATTACTGTTCGATGTTTGAAGGAGTCACATAAGTGGAAGTATTTAATATTTGTCTTCATTGATATTTTGTTGTGGAGGTCATGAGCAGTATAGAAACTTGAGAAATTTCTAACGAGATGATATCTTTTAATCTCAAGCTACATACCAACTATACCCTGTCATTTTCGAAGGTGGTTGTGTAAAGTATGGTATTTTTTTACGTATGAGATTAAGAAAGGACTGTGGGCAGCATAAGAGTAATATAACATGAAGAAAAGTCTTACCCTAGATCTAGAGAAAAAGATCACAGTCATGGGGAACATATCACTCATTAGAATTTTGGAAAGCATTTGCAAGGTAAAAAATGTAGAGTTGTGGCCTAGCTCCATGAAAATATGATATATAATAATGTGCATAATAGAAAGCTCTAATTCAGAGGGAAATGGACCATAACGCTTGCATTGTGACTTGTTCATAGATTATACAAATAATTCTATGAGGATCCATGTGTTAAATTTCAATCATATTAAGAGGTATTTTCTCTCATCATTTAAATCAAAAAAATCCAACGGTTCGTGGATGAAGTCGCCAACATGGGTGCACTCTTAGAATGCCTCATAGAGGCAACCGTTTGTGATCCTTTTGACAAGAAAGTGAAGAGTTGGGAGGCGCCATTTCAATAGTTGTCAACCCCTGTTTTAGAGGCAGAAACCAAGGTAAGTGCTGCTTAATTTTGACATTATTTGCTGAGACAAGAAATAAAATCTCCCACACATAAGTTGAAGCAAAGGGAGATTTGGCAAGGGAGAATTTGAAACACCAACAGGTAAGCGTCATCGTGGAGCTTAAAGTGTCTTTTTACATCAGATTTCAACACATGAACCAAAAGGATATGAGGTGCCATGAAGAAGTCCAAACTCAACATGGAATACTTGGTAATGAAAGGCCACAAGTTGCAGTAGGTTGATGATAAAAAGGGAATCGACGGAATAGAAGGTGACAGCCAGATAAAGGAAGAAGCCGTGGGTCTAGCGAGGGAAGCCCATGAAAGAGGGCATTATGATGAATTTAGTTTATTGCTGACAGAGAGAAGAGGACAACCTTGGAAGAAGGCAAGGTCACATGGGCAGATTGGAACAGATGAGAGCTTGCAGAGGGTATGCAAAGTCAATGGGAAGAATGATTGAGCAGTGAATGGCCATTGATGGCTGAATGTGTAATTTTGTTTCACCAAGTAATTGTTGCAATCAAATGTATTGTGGTATTTTTGTTTTTGAATAAAGAAATTTAATGCAATCCTGAGTAAATTTGTTCTATCGCCATCTTGTCTTGTGAGTTTCAGTTCTGTGATTGTGAATGGTTGATTATGATGGGAGGAAGAGTGGTTGTCCTTTCTTGCGTCCCACACACACATTTTATTATTAAAACATAAAAGATTGAAATCAACAATATGCATAACAGTGTATATATATATATATATATATAAAGAATTCGATGAAATAAGTCATAACAGATAAACATTATTAAAGCGCTGCACAAACAATCGTTTATAGGCATTATTGTGGCGGACGGCCTAAGGAAGGCCACTGCCCCAACAGTGGGGAGCCATGGCTCCCCACAACGCCATAAGCGCCATGGAAGCCCCCAACAAGCCTTTTCCTGTTGTGCCTACCATGGGGGTTCCCCAAGGCCGGTGCCATACATAAAACAATTTTTTTTATATATATAATTTCTTCAAACAATTTTTTTAAAATTTTTTAATACATTTCGTTACACAGTAATTTCACTACACATATTTATAATGCATTTCTTCTAGTTGTAAAGAACAACAAAAAACACAATGATAATTTCTGATAAAATAAGATAACCAGAAAGATGTATATATATATATATATATATATATATATCACTGTTGAATAACAGTAAACATATTTTTCCCACCAATACAAAAATATACATATTCATATAATAATCAGTTTTCCACAAAACTAATTATTTCTCTTACAACACAATTGTTTTTCAAGTACATGTGTTACAATTTCTACAGAAGGAAAATTACATATCAACAAAATACGTTATTCTTTAAATTTTTTCTGAAGCACAACTTCCAAATCTTGTCACTAACTTCTTGAATAAAAGTACATCCAAGCAACACCTACACACAGACAAGCCAAATCGGATGGATCAACTCGCTCTCCACCCTACCATAGGGTTGGAAAGCCAACTCACCCCCACACATGGGAGAGTCTATCCAAAACTTGGGATTCAACAAAACACAAACACAAAATTTGTAGACACAGATTTTTTTTTCAATCCCAAAGTTAAAACAAGGGGCATTAGAATCAAAATAGATTGTAGTTCAATATTTCTGGAATTAACTGTGTGCGAGTTTTTTAACCTCAACGTTTCGGATCACACTCCATGATCCATCATCAGGAGGAACAACAAGAGAAGAGAGAAATAGAATGATGGATCATGGAGTGTGATCCAAAACGTTGAGGTTAAAAAACTCGCACACAGTTAATTCCAGAAATATTGAACTACAAAATAGATTCCTGAAACATAGGGAAAGAGAGTGATTTCCTCTCTTGGGGAACAAGTTGAAACAACCCTTCAGAAACTTCATAACCCAACTACAACATTTTTACAACCCTTCAATTAAATGCATAAACCCAACTACGGAGATTTCACAACCTTCAGAGAATATCAACCCAACTATGGAAGGTGTTCCCCAGAGAGAGATATGACACCTCTTTGGATCCCAAAACAACAATTTCCTCAAAAGAAAACCAACAATAAAAACAAAACACAACATGTTTCTTTAAAAACATAATTTTTGCATTTAGACTGCCTTCCAAGCTAGGAGAGGCACAAGATCCAGATATCAAACAAGAAAACTTGCACAAGCAACTTCAATCCAGAAAACCAAATCCTTCAAAACTTCTAGCTCCTCATTTTTCCCAAAAAAAATTTCATGTAAAAACCCTTTTCCTTTCCCAAATCTCTTTTTAAAATCCAAGAAAATAAGTTTCCTTTTTCCCCCAAAAAAGAAAAATAAAAAGAATTATTTTTAAAACTATAAATCTTCCTCACAACAATAAAACAATAAAAAGATAAAACAATAAATCCAAATAAAACAAAAATAACAAAAATAAAACTACACAATAAAAATAATAAATAAATAAAACTAAATCATTATCTTCTCACATTAATAAAGAAAACATAAATAAATTCTCAATTTAAAATATTCTCTCAAATTAAAAGCCATGACAAATATAAAATTAAAAAAATTACATTCCTTTCAATTTAACAAAATTTATTATAAATAATAACAAGGTAAATAATAAAATTCACACCAAAAATGACTAAGCGTTATTCTGACACATGAAAGTACCAGATAGACTCTCCGTATCTTATAAGCCTTGGCCACCCCCTGCAAAACTCCATTTCAAACAATCAAATTGCCTTGAGACATATATAGCCAAAGCAACAAATTTAATAAAAAAATACATTAATCATAGTAGATCATTACACAAGTAATTAAATTCCATATAATTGAACATCATAATCCTTCATAATAAAAATAAACATGTGGACCAACCTAACATCATACCGTTTATTTGAATACCAATTAATCAAAACACTTCATGAATAACCATCTAATAACCAATCATGCCACAGATATCAAATCCCAACCACACACATTAACCAAATAATAGTTCCAACCACATGTTCCGTAATCCATAAGACAATATCAAAACACAACCAAGAACAAGTCCACAAGTCAAAGTCATGAACACACATGTCTAAGAAAAATAAAAGGGTAGGCCTTACATTGTCCCAATCTCAACCCCGCCCACAGATAGTCTGCCCCCGACCCCGACTCCAACCTCTTGAATGACTCCAAATTCCCCAAACACCTCGCCAGATCCCCTTGGCCCTAAACCCACTCCTCGAACATCCCTGCCTACGTTTCACCTATAGAATACCCTGCCCTGCACCTTGCTTCTTCCCTCCAAAACCCATCACCCATCTCCCTGCCCATGGCCTCAGTTCTTCACACTACCTAATACCTCCTTGCGGTTTCTCCTAGCCCCCACATGATCACCCTAAGCTCCTATCCTACCACTCACCCTACTCTTCAACCCCTGCCACCTCTCCTCTACGCCACTAATGCTACTCGACACCCCTGGGGACCACCATGCCATTGCCTCGCAGCCATCCTCTCTCTGCATATCCTACCCCCAATCTCTGTCGATCCCCCTAAACCCCTCGGTGACACCTCTATTTGCCTTATGTCTGCCCCACAACTCCCTCAATGATCACTCAGTTGCCCTTAGTGACCGACATAGGTTGCCTTGACCCACTTTTCTCTGGCCGCCCTCAACCCTACACTGTACTTTTGGCCTCTATGCACTTGAACCCTATGCCCTTGTCCAAATCTGGCCCTATCCTGACCACCCTATCCTATCTGCCCCTTGTCCCTGTTTGCCTTATTCGCTTGGTCATCCTGTCCCGAAACCTATCCTCCCTGTCCCTGGCCCCTCTGTCTACTGCCTAGACAGTCTATCTGCCCAAGCCATCTAGTCCCAGAACGAGACACTCTGTCTCGAAATGAGACAATATATCTTGAAATTGGACAACTTGTCCATAGCCCCACAACACACTTGACAAAACATTCAAAGAACAAAACCACAAAAATGACAAATATCAAAAAACAACAATGTAAATCCAAACACACAAACTGGTTTCTTTTTTTTGTTTAAATCTCCATTTTCTAAAAAAAGATTGCATTTTTGTTCCTTGAATAGTTTTTTTCAAACGAGCATAACTTTTGCTAAAAAAAGATTGCATTTTTGTTCCTTGAATAGTTTTTTTCAAACGAGCATAACTTTTGCTAAACTTGGCCCTTTTTGTGCTTTAATAGGCAACATAAATTTGATTCCATCACCTTCGCCATAGACAACCAATTTTCCTCATGTCTCCAAATACACTAGCTATAGCCATTTGAATCACGATTTGACATATTTTTGTCATCACATGTGCTATTAACATTTTGGTTGTGGCCCTATTTGCATGTCAAATACTCTTGAATTAAATTACTAACATTTTGTGGGTGCAACACACTTGTCAAAGACTTATTTTCCCTACTAATTTAGTTGCACATTGTTGATGGCTTTTTGTGTTCACGCTGAGGATCTCTCCTAGATACAAACAAGACACCATATTATGGGAAATCCTGTGATTGTGGGACTCTTTTATGAATCACAAGATAACCTCTGGGATTTTAGAAGTTGACTCTTCTTAAGATTCTCATTAATTCTTTCAAAAAGTGAGGGAAAGGAAACAAAAGAGAGAAACAACTCAAAAGAGCTTGATTTCATACTATTTACCAATATCACTCATTGAAACTAAAACAAAGGCATAACATCAATGCATGGAACTTGAAAGAAGCATCAATAAATGCAGAACAGGTACATGATGTCACTCTTCTTCATTGATGAACTAAGAAGGGTTACAAAAGGTACAAAGGCACAGTTACAAAGCATTCAATCAACTCTTGAAGACCATACACAAAGGCTAGAATTCATATCAATTCTTCCCTAAATCCCCAAATTGGCTCAGCATATAAACACTACCCCAACCTTACTACATCGGATGAGCCACTATATAGCAATTTGGTACTTCAAAATGAGACCACGGGAGGGAAACATCTACTACATCTACTCCCGATACTATAGCGTTGAATTTCCATCTGTTATCCTCCTCTACCACTTCACCTTGATGGCTCCCATTCAAGGAATTGAGGATCCACCAAGAAACTACAAGAGGCCCAACCACCTCTTTGATGTTTCATTGTACTATTTCATCACCCAAGGAAGCATCAGGTTGCATTGGTGTCCTCCTCGCAAGCCTTAGAGACATGTTGACTCATCTATATCAGTTGACAATGCATTACATCCCTTTGTTAGCTTTGAAAGGGCCTTTATAATTTCTAAACCATTAGATCCCATGATCCACGATCGACAGTTCTCCAAGCCTCTTCTACCTCTGCCAATCTGGTGGGTCTTGTTGCCACGTGGTAGCATGACGCTCCTCCTTAGTACTATCAAGATTGCCTTGTTGAAACCATGCGTAGATGTGCCAAGTGTCTTGCCTCCGCTTGCTTCTCTCTTGAAAATCTCAGACCCACCTTGTGTTGAATCACGCCACTTGGCATTTTGGTGCATCATTTCAAGCATGTCTGAACTGTCTCATCACTGGAAAGTGTGAATGCACCAAGTGGCAACAACGGAGGCTCCCTTTATGTTTCCATTAGATTTCTCTACGAACTCTTCCTTTTGAAGCAACTGGGCCCTACCATACATTGCATCATGACACTTGGAGCCCTAGCGCAACACGAAGGGGCTGTCAGGCTTGCTAAGGTCTTGAGCTTGCACCATAATGCCAAGTGTCAACATCCACAATTTCCATTGCCTTCACTAAAACCTTTTAAGACTCGAGCCCACCAAAGTTGCTTGGGACACTTGGCACCTTGGTGCAACTCCTTGATGTGTCAAAACTAGTGACTCCTTGAGGCTACGAGAAGCCTCCACATAGTGAGCAGTTGCTCCAACTTTGATGGCCCATCATAGCTCGATCCAAACTCGATAAAGGCTCAAAATGATGTCGTCTAATTGCGATCCAAAAACTAATGTTGTAGATGCATTCAACAAGTGATGTTGAGGTGCCTCCAACCTAAAACACAATGTAGAGCAAAAGGCTCTATAGTTCTTGGCAACTTTCAAGGAAGTGCGCTTGCGCACATTGAATAGTGGACTAAAAAAAATGATGGAAACAAAAATTTAAAATTATAAAGGAAGTTACCATCATTAAAGATTCTGCAAGATAGCCTGCAAAGATACCCACTTACCTCTGAAGGGTAGCCCTTCCTCTTCAATGCTTCAAAAGCTCTATCCATCTCGATCATCTCCTTGTGGGAGATACTTTGTAACTTATCTCTAACAACTTTTAGCCAATGTTCTAATTGAGCCAATGGTTGAAGGACTACTTCTACCTCTGTGATGGTCAGTGTCTATACCTAACCCTGAAAAGATGTCTAGTCCACTGTCTTGTTCGTGAGAATCACATTGTACTCTTCTTCATTCATCACCAAATCATTGTCTTGGAAAGGAGAGGGGAGCCCCTATTAGACCAATGAGTCAATATGCCCCCTCATTTCCACCACGACCTGGTCCAAAGTGACCAATTGGGTTATGCACTTGAGGGTGGCCTTATTTCTACTCTTGACCACATTTACCTTGGTTGTGACAATATATCGGTTGTCGACTCCAGTTGACAACAAAGTCTCTTTAGGAAAACTATACAACTTATCTAACATGGATTGAGCTCGAGACACCTTAGGAGCATGGACTTGAAGGTCTTGATCCACCTCCATTTTTCCATGCAACAAGCCTCTAGGCCATCGATATGAACTTAAGTGCCCCTTAAGTTATGTTGCATTATTGGTGATCCTAGCCTGATAAGACACGTATAGGTCATTTACCAACTGAATCATTTGAGGCGCATGACCTATGGTTTGCATCTCTACCTTCTAGTGCTCTAGTTGTAGCTCTTTTGTGGTGAGTTGGGACTTGGGATTCATTTGTAGCTCTTAGCTCAATCGAAGCATTGTGGAGTTGTGTCAATTCTTCAACTCTCCTCTTCTCTAGTTCCTTCGCCTTCTCAATTTTCTACCTATAACCCTCTGACATTATCTTCATTTTGTCAAGCTCAGAATGTAGAGCCACCTATTGAGATTGCAAGGCTGCATGGGTCTCCTATGTGACTTGCATTTACAAATCCAGGGTCAACCTTTGTACCTCCTTCTCCCGAGCCCTTACCTCTTGGCACAATTGGCACACTATTTCTTTGATCCGAGATAGCTCTGACTCCTATTTCTCCAGCCATCGACTCACTTTGATGAAATCTATTGACATATTTATGAGTCTTCTACATTAATTCTACTTGATCCTACGGGAGATCCTGGGTGAGATTCATTGTGACTGCATGAATAGAATAGTCCTTGACATGCATATGTTCCTGTGGCTTGCCGACAACGGGAGTCATGTGGGCAATCATCAGTGATTGCTACACTATGTCATATAATGACCTCATATGGGGTTAAGTTAGGGCCTTCCCTTCCTTCTTCCTCCTTGCCTCAAGTTTCACCTTCCGTGCTTGATGTGCATTTTGAATTTGCTGGTAAGTGGTCGGGGACTATATGACTCCTCTAGGAAAGGGGACTCCTTGTGGAAGCCCATATGGGATGTTGATCTACTGTTGGTGAGGGACCATGACTGTGCCTAGAGGTAATGGGGATAGCACTATGAGTGTGGATGGGGAGAATAGAGGGATGCTTAAGACCTAACGGGTGGATGGAGAAGTGGTAAATGTAAGGGGAAAAGGGATCTAAGGCATCCTAAAAGGTTGCATGAAAGGTAATGAGGTGGGGGGTTGAAGGGGTGGATGCTGAGGTTGGATGGATAGATTCCAAAGGTGTGGCCAGAGTCATAGCAAGAATGAACTAAGTTGTAGGAGGAGGAAGAGAGATACTTACCTGCATGGCCCTAAAAGGGCCGTTGGCTCCATCTGCGTTATAGTTGGCAATCTAAGAACCGCCTCCTATTCTTTCCTCGAGTCCCTTTGAAGCATCAATTTTTTCTCTTATTTTCCGGTTGCTCTCCTAGGGGCGGTCTAACCTCCTCTGTTGTTAGAACTTGTGTCAACATATCGCTCGTTAATAGTGTCTCCATGATGGCGGGAGGGGTTGCCTATACTGTAGACTTTTGGAGAAGTTTTTCCATTGGTTCCTTCCCCATTTGACTCACTTGTTGATATGTCTATTGCGCAAGTTCTTGAATAGCATGTGTGAGCTCTGCACTAAGGTCCCTAGGTGCCTTAACTATCTTGTAACGTCAGAAAATGTCCCCTTGGGGGCTTTTCCCTCTTAAGGTTTAGCTCTCGGGTCTTTTGCATGCATTTATGACATCTTACTTCATAATTTGGCATCCCAATGGAATGAGCCCTAAGTAACATGACAAATGGGACCTAGGAGGACCCCTTGAGTTGTACCATGCCCAAATTAGAGGGGAGGACTTGGCGCTTGTTCCCTAGTCTTGCCCTATTTTGGGGCAGCCCCAATTTCTGGGTGTCGGTTTATGACCGTTATTTGGGTCCTTTGCCGACACGGTAAGTTTGAATTACAAAAATCTTGGCAGGAGTGTTTGTAGTTGCATATAAAAGCATGTTTAGGCATTCATTTGTAAACTAGATGATTACTAGCAAGCTATTGTGTTCTCAAGTTGATTTAAGGCTTTCATTGTGTTGTAAGAGCAGATTTGTGTGGTTTAAGTGTTTGTGTTTGCAGATTTGAGCATCCATTTCATCATGGAATGAAGAGCATCTTCCTCCCATGATATCTTCACTACAAGGTGACATTATATTATGTTTTTCATCATCATTTCCTTTGGTTTTTGCCTCTGCCTCACAAGGGCACACACTCTCTATCTGACAACGGTGTTTGGAGACTTAAGTGTCCTCCAAGGCTTGACTGAGGCAAGCCTCTAAACACCACAACCCCCTCCCAAAGTCTTGTGATTTCAGGTTATAGGTGTCGCATTTGGGAAAAGTGAAGTTGCAGGAAGGATCAACAGACATCAAGGATTTAGGATCTGAAGAGAAGCAGGACACCGGAGCCTTTTCAGGACTTGGGTGCTCGCTCTTGTGTCCTCCGCAGTTGAATTTCTAGAAACAAAAATTATAGTACAGATCAGTTTTGGAAGGAGGCTGGGATCCTGCAAAGAAACTGGTACCTTGGACTTGGGCGCCCACTCCTGTGTCCCTGACTTTTCTACCTCAGAACCCTAAAAATAGGTACTCTGTGATATGATATTTTACTTCCATCTGCAAGAGCTTTTCTATTATTCTTCTATTTACAGTCGTATTTACGAAATTAGGGTTTTAATGGTCAATTGAGCATAAGAGAAGGAAAATTGATAATTAAACATCCTAATCCAAGTTTCCCTACATCTCACAGTGATCTAGGGTATGATAGTGATTGGCCACTCGGCCCTAGATCCTTAAATGTATAGGGTGAAAGGCGGATTCAAACATCTAAGACACTAAACATTAAACAATCCAAATTTTACCCTAAACATGTCTGAATCGAATCGGCAGGAATTTGAGAACTCTGTCCCTCAAGGAGGTATGTTGCTTGTATCATATGATGAGGCAGGTAGTCATGCTTTCCATCCCATAATTCATCCCAAGTTTCATCAGTGTCTACATCTTTGAATGCCTTTTTTGGCTCCATGATCTCTTGCCTATACTTCTAATAAGCCTTTGCCTTCTCCTCATTCCAATATTTTCTTTTGATGGCTTGCTTGAGGCTGTAAGTCATTATCTTGATGGGCTCATAGGTAGGTATTGGCTTATAGAAGGATTCCCAGGAAGGGGCCGAAATGAAGGGGAGCTCATGCAACTTGATGTATACATCCGAAGAGTCAACAGGAGGTGATTTATTAGCCTCAACTGCTGGGTGGATTTGATGAACAAACACCTCCCTAGTCTTTAGCTTCGCCAAGAAGGCCGCCATGAACCCCGTGGGGTCATAGGGACAGTAGTCTGCTATGAGGTTGAGTCCCAATTGGACTAGTTTCAATGTGAGTAGGTGCTCTGCTCCTCTTTTGTTCACAATCAATTCCCCCTTAGAGTAGGGGATGTCATAGACTACCTTCTTCTTCTTCCCGACCCCATATAGTGAGTCAAGAATGTCTAGTTGTCGTACAAACTCCAGAGTCAGGATGCATTCAATGGGAATCTTCAGGAGCCTAAAAACTTCCTCCTTAAAGCCATTGACCTGAATCATCATGTAGTTGGTGTCGAGAAACTAGTGGCAGGGAAACCTGCTATTTTTCATTAGACCCATTTGCATGTTGCTTAGTGGAAATGAGATTTCTTTTGAGTTGAGATCAGTGACGGTCGAGGCGACAAAACACTTAGTGAACTCATAAAAGTTAGAAGTCTTTGAGAGAATGTGAGTCCATGTCGAAAGAGGGATAAATTTCTAAGCATCCACAAAGGTGTCACATGTGTCTAGGTGCATGTATGACTAGAAGAAGTGGAGATTTTGAAAACTTCAAATGTAGTAAGAAGGAGGAATACCTAAAACCCATTGGCTGTGGAAGTTGGCCATTTGGTAGCCAAAAACTTGAGCCTAAAATCTTGGCTCTTGGTGACAGTCTTGAGCCTGAAGAGAGCTCCTAGCTAGTATTCATAGACACTGTGGTCATTATCTAGGCTGAAAATTAAAGCCATCGTGGAATAGGCTTCCTGCATGCATCTTGAGCAAGTTGCGACAATGCTAGGAGGAGTGGCAATACCTTGTTATCCTGGTCCAAAAAAAGCTTTGTGTTCAAAAAGCTGAGCTTGTTTCACCTTGTATCCCAAATGTTTTGTAGCTTAGGTAGTTGTAGAAAAGGGTCACGGGATCATAATCAATTGCGAGCATCTTCCTCACGATGTTAGGAGATAACTCTACCTGCAGGTTTTGCCCTTGAATCACACCAATTTTAGTGTCAAAAAACTTAGCATAGGTGTCCACAATTTCATAGTATGGGTGGATGGATGGGACCATGTACTAGGCCAAGGTTGATCTCCAAACCCGAATGCTAAAGGTTTTGACTTGGCCAACCTTTACTTTCTGTTGCATTTGAATGTGGGCACCCTCCCTTAGTGACTTAGTAGGCTTGGAGAGTATCGTGTCCCAAATATTGTTTGCAAGGTCATAGACAAGGGATGAATCTTGGTGTACCCGTTTGTTCAACCTCCTCACGAGAGGGAGCTTCTCTTTTGGTTATGTTGGTGCAATAGTGTAAGCTTTGCTTGCTAACAAGCTCTGTGGAGGATCTAACCTTCTTGGAGAAGTCCTTTTCCTCCACGGAGTCTTATTGCCTAATGCATCTTTTGTCAAATCCATGCTTACCATTACAATACTTTGATTCTTGAGTATGCATAGGTAGTCTATTCAATAGAGGCAACTGAAGCTTGATTCATAGAGGCAACTGAGATTCAAATTACAAAGGCAGATGAACTCTACATATTCACAATAGCTTCTTCAGTATCCTCATCTTCTACATTTATAAGGAAGAAGGGTTGTGGATGCATTCATTTCCTTGTCAAACTCATTTATGTCACAATGCTTTAGCACCTCCCCACACGCTTGAAGGCATCATTCTATATGCTTGTAACATCTTGCCTTCTCCATTGGCCAATTTTGGAATGATGGCTATATCCACGACAATTCTGCGGCATTAATACCCAATCTATGGGTAGTTGTATGGTCATTCCAGAGATTTGATTGGGCCTTGGATTATTTCCATTAAGAAGGCTCATCGTTTGGTACATCGTACTTTGAGAAACTTCCTTATTCAAAAATAAAAAAACCTCATTGAGTCAGGAATGTGCTTGATTATGCTTATTTGAATAGAAAAAAGATGGGAAAACACACCCATCCACCAAGAACAAAAATAAACTATTCTACTAATATACAAAGATTGAACCACCTCAATTATGATGCTTCAAATAGATTCCATTTACTGGAATCTTGAGCAACTCATCATTTGAATCTTCCAGTTCGAAGGCATTATGAAGCTTGCAAGTGACAATCTTGTAGGGGCCACTCCATAATTAATCAAATTTGGAAGGTTTCCCAAGTTTTGATGCTTTTTCATCTCACTTTAGATCTATATAGCCTATCTTGAAGCTCAAATCAGATGACCTCTAGTCAAACCATCTTTTGACGATCTATTGGTGATAAGCCATGGAATTGAGTGTTGTTTCTCTCTTTTCTTGAAGCTCTAATAACTCTACCATCTAGACCTCCATGGAACCATTTCCCCCTATCTCACACTACTTCATCAACTAAAGCATGAGGATTTCCATTGATATTGGCATTATGGCGTCCTTCCCATATACCAAATTATAGGGAGATGTTCTTATAATTTTCTTCGGGGTGATCCTATCAGCCCATGAAGTTGTCTTGAGGTTCTTGTGTCATTCCCTCTGGTTTTCTGAGCCCATCTTCTTGATCAATCTAATCAAATTCTTTTTTCTTGATTTGGCTAGACCATTCCCTTACAGGTAGTAATTTGAGGAGGTCTTCAGGAAGATACCTCTCCTCAAATCAAACTCAAAAATCTTTGATCTGAGGAATGCCTTGGCATTCTTAGGTATAATTGTCTGAGATGAGTCGAATATGGAGACAATTCCTTCTAGGAAATTAAGCACTACCTTCTATGTTGCCTCTTTCAATGGTATCACTTCACTCTACCTTGTGAAGTAGTATGTAGCCATTAGGATCCACTTATGACCCACACTTGAAATGGGATTGATCATCCCAACAAAATCTAATCCCCACTCGGTGAATGGCTCCTCAACTAGGACTACCTTTAGAGGGAGAGTGACATTTCTTCTCTTGCCTATATAGAACTAATATTGTTGTCATTCCTTAACCATTTTGTAGCAGTCTGAGAAGATGGAGGGCCAATAATAGCTAGTGTAAATTACCTTCATTGATATGGTTCTTATTGAGAAGTGCTTTCTAGATATGTCGAAATGGAATTCAGATAGAATTCTATTAGCCTCTTCCTTCTCCACGCATCTCAAATATATGCCATTGAAAATTCTTTTAAAGAGTACATAGTTGATTATAGAGAAATTGACGCCTTGGAGTCTATAGAATCTTCTTTTAAAAGGAGGAGCTAACTCGGAACCTTCCCATCTCCATGAAGCACATTCTATCCTGGATCCATAAACTGGAATTCTCTTACTCATTGACTAGGATCGTCCCAACCTTTTTTTCCTCTTCTTCTATGGAATCTTGGCTTCGAGCTAGATGTTCACACAATGCCTTTTCTCTGATCTACTTGATTGTTCTTACCTCAATGTCATACTCTAGGATTTTAGTGATCCAATTGGCTCTTTTCTTGATGATTTCCCCTTCCATTATGTACTCTCATACGCTTGGGTGAGCCACATAGATGATAAATTTGTTCCTTGACACCAAATGCTTGAACTTCTTGAGTCCTTTGACCAGATCATAAGCTTGATTTTCTACAAAGTTATACCTTGCCTTATGATCCTTTATGGTTCAGGAGTTAAATCCATGAGCCGCTCTCCTTTTCTTGTATCATCCTTTTGTGTTAGCACTGTCGCTACACTATGGTCTTCCCCATATGCATACATTATGAAATCATTTGAGAAATTAAGATTGACTAAGACAAGTGTAGATGATATTGCTTGCTTGATTCTTTCAAACACCTTCCTTCCTTTAGGGGTCCATTTAAAATCCTTGTCCTTCCTAAGCATTAGCGTGATAGGATGAACTAATCTAGAAAAATCTAAAATGAATCTATCGACAAAGTTAATCTTCCCTACGAAAGATTGGACTGCCTTCTTGTTTATAGGCAGAGGTAGCTTTGTAATGCCCTTGATCCTATTCAGATTGTTGGAGGAGATTCCTTCTTTGAAGACTATATGCCCTAGGAGTTTGCCTTGAGGTACCCCAAAAATAAATTTATTTAGGTTTAGAGACATTTCAAATTCCTGGTACCTCTAGAAAACCTTTTCAAGATGATCGAAATGATCATCATTTCATCTAGAGAACACTGTAAGATCATATAGATATATTAGAATGATTTTGTGGAGCAACTCTCTGAAAGTGATGTCCATGGTGCATTAAAAGGTTTCTCCTATGTTCAAAAGGCTGAAAGGCATCTTTTGATAGGCCAATGTGCCCCATTTTGTGGTAAAGCTAGTTTTATATTGATTCTCTTCTTTGAGCCAAATTTGGTTGTATACAAAGAAACCATCAAGCAACAAGAATCTCTCTGCTCCTGTGACTATCTGGAGAATATGCTCCATTGAAGGGAGTGGATAGTGGTCCTTGAGGGATTCCTTGTTAGGGTCTTTGAAGTTGACACATAGCCTTATCTCACCATTCTTTTTCCTTATCGAGACTAGGTTTGACACCCACGTGGAGTGT
Source organism: Cunninghamia lanceolata (assembly GCA_027924645.1). Taxonomy (NCBI): domain Eukaryota; kingdom Viridiplantae; phylum Streptophyta; class Pinopsida; order Cupressales; family Cupressaceae; genus Cunninghamia; species Cunninghamia lanceolata. The sequence continues at coordinate 459,064 of BSBN01000063.1, forward strand.
TTAATTGGGAAGATAATATTTGAATCAATTAGCCTGCCGAGTTCCTACTTCATAAGGGACTCAATTTTTAGATTCATCGGCCTCTACCTATGTCTAACTGGCTTTGACTCAACCATTAGCTCAATGGTGTGCTGAATAATTCCTCTATCATAGCCTTGTTTCATAGCTCCATGCTGCCAGTCTGTCATAGTTATTGTAGGAGGATATCAGTCTATCCCTCTCATCCTGAGTGGTAACCTTTCCCACTTTTAACTTTCTTTTGGAATTGACTTCAAGTTCCACATAATCTTCCTTGTCAGTGAAAAATTTCTTTTGCCTCTTTTGGAATCATCTGATTCGAATAGGTTCTCAAGAGTTATGAGACCTTTGGGGAGTTTATTCGACTTTAGCTACATAATTTTATCCTCATAAGCCTCTTCTATCTTAGGATGTAATTGGTCTGTAAATTCTCTTGAATGTTTAAGGAACATGGCAATCTAAGCATCGCTCTCAAATACTTGCTAATGATTCCCATTGTTTGGTATAGCAGGGTTGGCAACCATTTTGACCACATTCTCGTTCTCAAGGAGGTCTTTTTTAGATCATATCTAAGCCATTCTATCGGGCTCCTTGTTCTGGTTTCAAAGGATTACTTTGATGTTCAAAGCCTCAAAGCCTTCAATCAGATCCCATACTTTGTGGTGGTATTATCTGATTCAGACGTTCTTGGTTGTAACTATGTTTCTAACTTGTTTGATGACCAGCTCTAAATCACCAAACACTTGCAGTTGTTTGATTTTCATTTTTCTACTAGCAAAAGGCCATGTATCAGAGCCTCATATTTGGCCTCATTATTGGTGCAACTGAATTGGAAGTGGAGAGATTTAAGAATTTTTTTCCCCAGGAGATAAGAGGCATAAGCCTGCTTTAGAACCATTTGTGCATCTCATGCCATCAAAGTACAACTTCCATAGTCATGTGGGCTTGTGAGAATCATGTATCGAATCTCAAAATGAGCTGGTTACCTTTGGTGTTACTTTCTCTTCATCATAAATCATGTATATTCCTAACCTTGTGGAGTCAAAGTTCCTATAGGGGTTGGTCTACATGGCCTCAAATAGAAGTGCTTCCTCCTCATCAGTCTAACCACTTTTTCTTGCTTCTTGATGCAAGAATTCTATGTCATACCTTTCCAGTTTTGAAAGCATTGTATGTGCTGGCTCAACATTTACCATTACTTCATGAGCGATGTGTTCCTCTTGGAGAGGCTCTCATAGGATCTTCATTTTAGAACTATATTTGGTTCTAAGGATTAACTGGGGCCAATCCAGAGAAAGATATCCATCAATCTTTGTTGTGAAATCCCTAGAAAGGCATAGCCCAAAGATTGGTGGGATGCCAATGATGACCACTTCTTGGGACACCATGATGTTTGAGTAGGCATACAGTATGAGAGGTAGTGCTCTGATGACCCCTATTGTTTGGACCCTCTTGCCATCCAATTGCATAACTCCCTTCTGTTAGGGTTCAAGCAGATCAAAGCAATAAACACTAACAATTATATGCAGATTAAATATCCCAAATATAACAATGAGGAATAACACAAAAGAGATCAACATAGAAATTTAATGTGGTTCACCCAGTATGGGCTACATCCACAAAAACTCAACCATCCAATGATTTTATTATCCAGTGCAAAAAAAATTACAATCTCACTAATACATTGCCGTAACATACATCCTAGCCACTTATAACAAGCCTTTTGGAAGCTTCTAGAATTAGGGTTTTGCAATGTCATTTTTCTTTTGTTGGTTAACAAAAAATTAACAATTGACTCTAATCGTACAAAAAAGAGGGAAAAGAAAATTTTGGGGGTTGTGCCCCTGAACCCCTGCTTCTCAGGGGCCGCTGCCCCTAAACCCCTGCTTCGCAGGGGCTACCGCCCCCAAATCCCCACTCAGGGCCTGACTCAGGGCTCGACTCGACCCTGAACCTCCAACAAGGATACATTACTAGTGTACAGTACTTGTATGATCAGTCACCACATACCAACAACCTCCCACTTGGAGACTGATCATGCTCCACACCAAACAATCTCCCACTTGAAGACTGATCCTAGACGACACCATTGCACTTGCAGCTCCCACTGGATTATAGGCCTAGATGGTTTCTTATATCCACCATTATCAGTCATGAAGGCCAATGGAAATTCATGAGGAAATCAGTTTCTCCTGTGTAACTGCGTTTGTGAACATATCTGCAGGATTCTCACTTGTGTGAATTTTCTCTAGCTTCAACCATCCATCCTTCAAAAATGATTGGATGAAGTGGTATCTGAGTTGTATGTGCTTAGTTTTTTAATGCAAAACTAAATTCTTAGCAACATGAATGGCACTCTGGCTATCAGTGTACAAAGGGCTATCTTCTTGTCATTGCTCCAATTCCTCCAGAAAACATTGTAACCAAATCATCTCCTTGCTAGCTTCCGTAGCAGTAACATACTTAGCTTCAGTGGTTGCAAGTGCAACAACCTTTTGTAGTCTTGAAATCCAACTGACTGCAGCACCTCCTATAGTAAAAACATACCCTATAGTACTCCTGCTATCAATATCACCCACCAGATCAAAGTCAACATATCCTTTTAGAGTAAAATTTGTTCCTCCAAAACATAGTTTCTTTGAATTAGTACCTCTCAAATATCAGAGAATCTATTTTAGAACATTCCAATGTTTCATTCCTAGATTGCTCATATACCTGCTCACAACTCCCACTACATGTGCAATATCTAGCCTTGTGCATACCATTACATACATCAAGCTGCCAACTATTGATGCATATGGCATCTTAGACATTGTCTTCCTCCTCTTGTGTCTTTGGACACATCTCCTTAGTCAACTTAAAATGACTGGGAAAAGGTGTACTAACTGCTTTTGCATGTTAAACCTTTTCAACACCTTCTCTACATACTCACTTTGAGACAAAAATAATTTCTTGTTTGTCCTATCCCATGTGATCCTCATACCAAGGATTTGTTTTGTTGCACCCAAATCCTCCATAGCAAATGAATTTGCTAATTTTTGCTTAAGTTCATTAATATGTTGCATGTTAGACCTGACAACAAGCATGCTATCAACATAAAGCAGCAGAATAATATACCTGCCATTACCCAATTTCTTAAAATAAACACAATAATCAGAATGACATCTTTTGTAACCTTGTTCAGCCATAAAACTATCAAATTTCAAATACCATTGCTGAGGTTCTTGCTTCAAGCCATACAAACTCTTCTTTAACCTACACACAAAATCCTCCTTACCCTTGACCTCATATCCCTGTGGTTGCTGCATGTATATTTCCTCTTCCAAATCCCCATGAAGAAATGTTATTTTCACATCTAGTTGTTCAAGATGCAAGTCTTCGACAGCCACAAGACTTAGAATAGTTCTAATAGAAGCCATCTTTACAATTGGAGAAAATATTTCATCGAAATATATACCTTTTTTCTGTGCAAAACCTTTTACCACGAGTCTAGCCTTATATCTTTTCTTGCCTCCATCTTCTTCCTTCAACCTATAAACCCATTTATTTGGCAATGCTCTTTTACCTGTAGACAATTTGACTAAGTCCCAAGTCTGATTCTGTAGCAAGGAATCCATTTCCTCTTTCATGCCTAGTTCCCACTGCTTTTTGGTATCTACTTGCATTGCTTCTTCATAACTTTCAAGTTCACCAGACTCAGTTAATAATATAGAATATAATGATGGAGAAAATCATTTTGGAGGTCTAGTTATCCTTGTAGAATGTTTAACACTTGCATGAGTATGTGGGATAACTTGTTGTTTTTGAGCATCAGGTACCACTGGCATTTTATTTTCTAGAATCTCATCCAACACCACATATTCCTTTTTGGCCTGTTCATGCTTCTTTTCCTGCAGCTGATCCTTATACATGACCTTCTCATTGAATATAACTCTTTGCTCCTAATGATTTTATGATTTTCATAAACCCATAACTGATAACCAAATTCATCTACTCCATATCCAATGAAGGTACATTTTTTAGACTTAGCCTCAAGCTTGGTTCTACTTTCAATATCAACATGGATAAAAGCTTCACAACCAAAGGTTTTTAGAAATGAATAGTTTACGGTTTTACCCATCCATGCCTCCTCTGGAATGCCACCATACAGAAGAATTTGAAGGTCCCTTGTTTATTAAATAAACAACAATATGTACATCATCTACCCAAAAGTGTAAGGGTAGTCCAACATGCAATCTCATGCTCCTTGCATGCTCCATAATGGTCCTATTCATCCTCTCAGACACACCATTTTCTTGTGGGGTTCCAGGAACCATTTTCTGCCTACGGATTCCATTATATGAACAATAATTTTTAAATTCTCTGCTGTAATACTCGCCTCCATTATCAGATCTGAGACACTTCAAGTTTTTTCCTATCTCATTCTCAACCAAAACTTTCCACTTTTTAAATGTTTCAAATACTTCTGATTTTTTTTTAGGAAATACACCCATGTCTTCCTAGTTGCATCATCAATAAAAGTAACATAATAGCAAGAGCCACTAAGAGAAGATACCTGGGCTGGTCCCCATACATCTGAATGCACAAGCTCTAATTTCTCACTCTTCTCTTTCCCAACTTTAAGAAATCAAACTCTTTTATGTTTTCCATAAATACAATTTTTTGCAGAACTCTAAGTCAATCTTCTTCAGATTTGGTAGAGACTTTCTGGAGTGAAGGATCTTCATCCCTTTCTCACTCATGTGCCCAAGTCTATGGTGCCAAAATTTTGTTTTTGTCCCTGTAGCAGGTGTTATAATTGTCTTAGTAGCAACTATTTCTGTAGCAGCTAAGGTAGAATAAGTATTACCAGTACACAAATACATTGTGCCTACCTTTTCACCTTTAGCTACTACTAATGCACCTTTGGTGACCTTTCAAACTTTGTCTGAAAGGGTAACTATGCAATCTTCACTACCCAATTGTCCTATAAAGATTAAATTCCTTTTCAAATTTGGAACATGCCTTACCTCCTGTAGCAACCATTCATTTCCATTCTGCAACTTGATTTTTATCTTTCATTTTCTAACAATTTGACAGGGTTCATCATCACCCAAATATACCTGTCCAAAATCACCTTAAACATAATCTACAAAATATTTCCTATGGGGTGTTGCATGAAATGAAGCCCCTAAATCTATTACTCGGGAATCATTAGCATTATCTAAGCACAAAATTAAAGCATCTTGTAATTTATTACTTGCAACATTAGCTTCCTTATTGTCATCATGTTGTCCGTCTCCTTATTTGCCCTTTCGAGACCAACAATCCTTACTCAAGTGTCCTGGCTTTCCACAGTGCCAGTAATTCATTCTTCCTCTGGATTTAGATCTGCCTTTATTCAACTTCCCTTGGGACTTCCTGTGATTTGTTAGACTTTTTCCTCTCTCCTTAGTTCTTCCCCTGTTCTCTACAGTCAAAGAATTACTCGATGTTGAACTCTCACCTATGCTTTTCTGTTGCATTTCCTCACTAAGGATAACACCAAAAACATCATCAAATTTCAAAGTATTTGAACTAGAGACCAAGTTACTTACAACCATTACCAAGCTATTCCAACTTTCTAGAAAAGAACATAAAACCAAGAGAGCCCTCACCTCTTCATCAAATTTCACTTTTACAGAAGTTAACTGATTGGTAATCGTATTAAACTCATTTAAATGATCTGACACATATCCACCTTCAATCATTTTTAGATTAAACAAATGCTTCATGAGAAATACCTTATTAGAGGTGGAGGGTTTTTCATACAATTTGGCCAAAGCTTTCATCAGTTCATTTGTTGTCTTTGCTTCTGTTATATTGAATGCCATAGATGGTGTCAGGCACAACCGAATGGTTCCTAGTGTCTTTCTGTCTAGAAGTTCCCAATCCTCATCGATCATTGTTGTCAGTTTCTTGGCTATTCCTTCTAATGGCCTCCATAAATCCTTCTGATAGAGATAATCCTCCATCTGCATCTTCCATAATTGATAGTTCTGCCCATTGAATTTATCTACCTTCAATTTACCCTCATCTGTCATTGCTCCCACTTAACCATGAGACCTTCCTGTAGACGATAATCAAACACAACCTGTTCTGATACCAATTGTTAGGGTTCAAGTAGATCAAAACAATAAACACTAATAATTATATGCAGATTCAATAACCCAAATATAACAATGAGGAATAACACAAAAGAGATCAACACATAAATTTAACGTGGTTCACCCAGGACGGGCTACATCCATAGAAACTCAACCATCCAATGATTTTATTAGCTAGTGCAAAACACATTACAATCTTGTGAATACATCGTCGTAACATACATCCCAGCCGCTTATAACAAGATTTTTGGAAGCTTCTAGAATTAGGGTTTTGTAATATCATTTTTCTTTTGTTAGTTAACAAAAAATTAACAACTGACTCTTATCGCGCAAAAAAGAGGGAAATGTTTTTTGGGGGCTGTGCCCCCGAACCCCTACTTAGGGCCCAGCCTGGCCCGACCTCGAACCCTGGCGAGGATACATAACTAGTGTATAGTACTTGCATGATTAGTCACCACATACCAACACCTTCTTCATGGGTTCATACTCTATCTGAAGAGCATCTGATATGCTTTCAGGCATAACCATAGTGATAGCACCAAAGTCTATCATAGAATTATGCAATAATTTCTTGTCTATTATTACTGTTAAGTAGAAAGGCGTAGGCTTGGCCTTACACACCTTAGTTTTTGCATTTGTGAGGGCAGTGGGATGTTAAGCTCATGCAGTCTTCTGAGGGTGTGTCGCTTGGTCTATAACAGTCATGCTCTTCTTCTCTTGAAGGGTCTTCTGAAGCAACGTCTCCTGCTTTGGAATGGACAAGATGTCCCATAATGAAATGTTAGCTAGTGCTTTCTTTAATTGTTCTACCACATTCAATGGTCTAGCTATTTGAGGCTTGGGAGCGTATCCTGAATATTTCAGCCTCTCAGCTTGGGTATTTGGCATTCCATAGCTCTGTGTTGATGTTCCCCAATTCTGGATTAGTATTCCATAATTACATGTCTGGACCATAGGAGCAAATGAACTCCTTTGAGTTATCACTTTGGGGCAAACAATTTCCTCCATATTGCCTACCATTCGTCTCTTTAAATGGGTGAAGTAGTCAAACAACACTTGTGGAGCCTTTGAAGTAGAAAGGTTGTTAGCAAACACTGTTTCTTCCCCTTCTATCCAAGAGAAGAGTGCATATTTCAGAGCAATCTCTTCTTGTTGTTGTAGAGACATCCCCTACATTTGTGCTACCATCATGAAACTTTGGACTCCAGGTGACTGATATGAATGTTGTCCTATTTGGGTCTCCCCTTGGAAATCTTGCTAGCTTTGTTCAGCCACCTTTTGCTGCAAGATCCTGTTGTCATGTGAAATTACACCCTGCTTGGAGGTTGTCCAAGCATTCCAATGACACAATGGGACTGATCTCAAGGTGTGGGACCTTGTAGATGAGACCAGACCTCCAGAGAAAGCCGGTTCCTCATTCTGAGCTTAAGGCTCAGAGAATTAAGCTAAACCTATGCTAATGATCACTAGGGAAAAGGGATAGAAGGAATGTAGAAAGGAAAGTGGTGATACACCAAGATTTAGGGTATTTGGATGCAACTAACATAACACAATAATGATCTCAAAGCTGGAGGTTAAGGTAGAGAGATGAAAGTATGAAAGGGATCGTTTTATCCACAATACACAACTTACATATATCAAATAAACACAGTGCAAGAATAATGAGAGGCAAAATTCAATTTATATTGATCATAGAGGCTAACTAGCCATTACAAAGGAAAAAAAATTCATTACAGACATGAAATGGACACAAAATGATAGACTCTCCTTCATTGGTGAACTAGTACAAAGACATGAGAGGCTTAGTAAAAGAGCACAGTCCATCAAATCTACCCAGCTCTGGAGAAAACCACAAGGTTGAACCTACAAGGAACTTTCTACCTCTAGAAATGACCCAGTGCAGCCAACCAACCACAAATACATCTTTCACATATGCATATATATCACTATTAAAATCATTGTACAACCCTGGGTGTTGACTCTGGTCAATCCATTTGATTTATGCGCCCATGTTGCATTCAATTTGACCTAGAAGCTATATCAGAAGATCAACAGACCTTGAGGAGTATGGACATGCCCTATGCATGAATTTGTGCTTGGAAGGACCTACAAAAATATGGGCCACATAGGGTATTTCATCCTCTTCATTCATATCTGGTACCTGCACCTTGAATTCCTTGCACTGTTTCAACTACTTGCAACCTTGACCTGTAACTATGGCATCACTTGGAAGCACATCTTAAGGCACCCAAAAAGGTCATTCCTTTTAAAATCTTTTTACAATACTTCAAAATATTTTAAAGCAATACATTATAGTACGTGCTTTAAGACTACATTAATTTTTTACTTTACTTTGCCTTATTGGAAAAATCTCCATTTTGTGAACCACACTTTCCTCTGCCTTTTGTTTTCTCTCTCTAGTCAGCCAAAACTTACTTTTGCGAACCTCTTTGTTTCTTTCTTTTCCCTTCAGTCAGTGAAAACCACTTTTTACAAACTAGTGGCCTTTATCTTTACTTTTCCCTTTGGTCGGCAAATTCTAACCTTTGTGAACCATTCTTTCCTTCACTGCTTTACGCTCTCTTTAGCTTTTTGCCTTATTGGTGAATCTCTGAAATCTCAAACTGGTCGGCGAGTTATCCTTTTTGCCAATTTCCTGACTAGCTGACCAATTCATACCTTTTTACCTTATCGAAGAATTTTACCTTTCCTAAATTGTCCATGCCTTAGCCGATTATTTGCCTCTTATCTCTTGCCTTATTGACAAACTTGCACTATCATGAACTTGGCTCCTCAATTGCTTTCATATCAGCAAATCCTTGAAATTGCAAACTTGTTGGCAAGTTTACCATTTCACTAATTCCCTGACCTCCTTTTTACTTTGTCCTCAGTCGATTTCCATTTTGTCTTGTCTTCCTTAGCCTCTTTCCCCTTATTGGTGAATCCTCAATTCCATGAACCTTCGTCGCCTTGCCTTCTTCATTATCGGATAATTGCCCCGTCAATGAACTTTGGAAAACACAAACCATTTGTTATGTCAAAAATTGTCCTCTTGTATGGAATGGTACAATTTCTCATGATTTAGCTCCTCTCCTTTGGTGACCTTTCAACCTAGTTTATTTCAGACCTTCCTAAACCCTGACTGACCTATGTCTGACTAGAAGAATGTCATATTTTGAAATAACTAAAGACTGAAGGTGAAAATAAAACTTGGATTTGGGATCCACTAACCTCCTTGAGGTAGTCATAAGTGGGAAATCAGGGCTTGGACTTGGGTGCTCATGCCCTTGTCTTGCCCTATTTCCTGGGATCCTAAATTTTGGAAGGATGTTGGCTCCCACCGTGCATTTCGGGATTCCATTTTCAAATTTTCATTTTTCGTGCAATATTGACATCTTATTTCAAAATTTTAAATTCCTAAGGTTAGATATTTAAAGACATTTGAAAATCATTTTGTGACACACAATCTTTATGCAAGCTTTATGCCAAAACTCTGCCAAAATTGCCATTGAAGTTCAGTGATTTATTGAAGCTCTTGAAAGTTATTTGAATTTGCTATCATGGAGACAATGGATGGAGATTAGGAATCAATATCTTGAGACTATCTTTCTCTTCCTAGGGTTTGTACACCTTTTACATGATAGGGAGAAGGGTTGAAGCCTCCAACATCGATCTTGGAGATCCTCTGTAGACATTGTTGATTTTCCTTCTTGTTCATGCAAGTCTTCATTATTTTCATCTCCTTGAGGTGAAGTTGTGTTTGTTCATTGAGTGGAACAAATTGTTGATCTTTCCTTGATGCTTGAGTCATCTAGGGTTTGGTATTTTTTGCATACACATTTGTTAGATGAACACACATCTGTAGATCTTTATCTTTGGCTATTATTGAGGTAGGAATACCAAAAATGGGGCTTGACTGAGGCAAGATCCTATATAGCCACAACCCTCTTTCTCCTCCCTTGGTATGTGCAGGTTGAATTTGTCGAGATCTAGTGGAAAGGAGTAACAAGAAGACATATATTGCAGACACAATCATCACAAAATTTGAATTTCAAGATTTTGAGACTTTCGGGACATTGCCCTGGGCGCCCTAGTCCAACTAGGTGATTTATTTTGGATCTGGGAGCCTCTGAATATTACAAGACATCTGATACAAAATATTTTGACAGTCAAGAATTTCTGACACATTGCCCTAGGTGCCCTAGTCCATCAACTGCTCTGTTTTTGGGTATACTTTCTCAATACTTTCTCAATACTGTCCTCTCTGTGTTTATGTAATTAGTTTATTAGTATCTTTGTCAGAAATTCTGTTATTATAGTCTGATTAGTGACTTAGGGTTTCATGCTTATTGAGTGAAACTATCTTGCAAAAACCTAATCTAAAATAGTTACACAATCATAATTAACAAGAAAAGGGAACATATGACATTAGTAGTTTATCCCTAAACTCATCCTGTGCTTCCCTAATGTTTTAGTGCATGAAAGTGTGGGACTTGTAGTTCTCTATCTTGCTTCCACATTTTCACCCTAAACATTTTGGTGAACCCGTGCTCTAAAGAATTTGCATCCTTTATAACATCATATATGAATTAGTTTTCTGTCCTAAAACATATTTAGATTGCAAACCTTCTTTTATGAAAGTGCATGCATTGAAACTTGAGTGATTTCCTTTATCCTATCATTAAAAGAGTTTTGAAATTACAACTTTGTATTTTGCATAGTGTTATTCTATTTCATTTTCATAAAGTTCATGATATGGCATTTTACATTAAGTTTTGGGTTAATTTGAGCATGTTATAATGTCAGATTACTTTTTACAAGACTTTCATGTGTATGATGAGCCATTTAGTCAAGTGATGACTTCAATATGTTAGATGAAGCCCTTGAGGACTTTATCTCGATTGAACATTCCACTACGAATCCTAAACTATCATTATTTCAAAGATTAGTAAATGCAATTTCTGTTTCTAAACCTCAAGAAGAATTTGTGAAACTGAAAATAGTGGTCACTTTGTGTTTAGATGCGGTTCAACCTCCTTCTAAACCAGTACTCACTCTTAGAGGTCTCCCGCCTTCTTCTCGACCTCCTAATTACATTTATAACTATGCTAAACAAATAACACATCAAAATTCACAACCACCTAGTCATATTGTGGTTGCTCATACATACAATACTCAAAATAATAAGCAAAGCAAACAACAAATGAGCATTCTGATAACTTTACCAGCTTCTCAACCTATGCTTCCTCAACCACCTCGTTTAATGCATAAGGTTGGTTAAGATTATGATCTTGTTGAGCAGCTTCATGCTACTCCTGCTAAGATATCTCTTTGGGAACTTATTCAAACTTCGCCTACATACCATGGAATGCTCCAAGAATCTTTACAAAAGGTGATTGTGCCACCTGCTGTCAAACCAAATGATGTAGTAGCCCTATTAAATTGTATTCATGCGACAAAAACATGCATTCTATTTCAACAACATGAGTTACCATCCCTTGAAGTTCAAAATCAGTATGATCTTTGATTATATTCATTACAATAAATAAGAAACTGATTAAACATGTTATGATTGATAATGGGTTAGCTCTTTAATGTTTGTAGCATCAATTTATTACATAAGATTAAAGTTGATACATCTCTAATTAAGCCAAATAGGATAAGCATCTGTGGCTTTGATAATGTTGGAAGATAATCTGTAGGCACTATAACTTTACCTACACAAGTTGGGCCTGTGACTTTACCTACCTTGATTCATGTCATGCCTTGTTCTTTATCTTACAACATGATTCTTGGTAGACCTTGGATTCATGCATTGGGGGCAGTTCCTTCTACCCTTCATCATTCAATCAAGTTTGTTTTTAAAGATAAACTTCATACTATCCATGCTGACCTTAAACCTGATAATTGTTTACAAATTGAAGCACAAAAACAAGTCATTCATCATAAGATCTTAAACAATCTGAAAGTTGACTTGTTAGCTCCTATTGCCACAGATAATGTTGTGCAGGAGTCCAAACAATCAAATGCATTCTTTGGTGACGATTGGGGTTCGTTAGACTTTACATCTCCCTCTATAGGTGAATATAAAATTAAAAAGCCTATTCTTGAAACATCATATGTTGCATCGATATCATCTCAAAATTCAAATTTGAAAGTCTCTTTGATAACGAATATGGATAATACTCTCACTTATACTACAAATTATGAGACATATGAAGCCCCACCATCCTCTTAGAAGGAAATAGCTTCTCTCTATGGTCGAGGATTTCAGATCCTTTATAAGAACTGTGACTATGTAGGTAATTGTTGCGGTATTAATCAACAAGGGATTTGTGTACCTATAGAATCTATTTTGTGACATTACTCAAGTGGCATTGGATATAACTATTTCAAGGAATCTAAAGCCCGTAGATGTCCTACTCTTAATGTAAATACAATATCGACACTTAATTTGATCTTCCCTAAGATGATTGACACTAGTTGTCCTCTAGGAGAATTTCCCTTGGATATTTTTACAATAGATGAAGCAATAATTGAATTCTTGGGTGCTTATGATAATATTCCCTTTTATCATCATAAACATGAATTACCTTATTGTTTGAACAATAGTGCATATTTTGGAAAAATCGCTAATATGATAAATGCTACTCTAAAATCTAAGAATATGAAGAATTACCATAATCATCCGATCTCCTAGACCACAGTACATTGCTTAATGGAAAGACTGTTGATGTTTTCATGGAGAAAGATAACATTGAAAAGGTTATCCCTTTAGGTGATTGTTTAAGCACAGAAGAAAAAGAAGAAATGACTAAACTCTTACATGAATTTTCTGAATTGTTTGCTTGGACTTACTCAAACATGCCTGGCATTGATTCTCAGATTGTAACACATAATATCATATTGAAACTAGATGCTAAGCCATTTAAACAAAAGATTCGCAAGATGAATCCTCATGTTGCATTACTCGTTAAGGTTGAAATAGAAAATCTTTTACATGCTGGCTTTAGCCACCCTATTGATTATTCACCTTGGATTTTGAATATCATCACCATCGCTAAACCTGATGGTCGTCTTCAAATGTGTACCAACTTTAGAGATTTGAACCTCGCATCTTTGAAAGATGATTTCCCACTTTTGAACATTGATATGATTATTGACTCAATAGCCGACCATGAATTACTTTCCTTCATGGATGGATTTTCAGGATATAATCAAATCATTATAAACCCTCAAGATCAATATAAAACAACTTTTATAACACCTTGGGGTACATTTTGTTGGTAGTCATGATGTTTGGACTTAAGAACACTGGAGCAACTTACCAACGTGCTATGACTCTTATCTTTCACATCTACATGCATAATATCTTAGAAGACTATGTCGATGACATCTTGGTGAAGTCTATTCATCGCCAAGATCACACCATGACTCTTCGACAAATCTTTGAGCAAATAAAGAAATACAATATGTGATTGAATCCTCATAAGTGTGTATTTGGTGTAGACAGTGGAAAACTATTGGGATTTATAGTTTCAAAAAGTAGATACGAAAAAGATTGATGTGATTGTTAACATGCTATCACCTAAAAACATATCTCAACTTCATAGTTTACAAGGGAAGATACAGGCCATTCACTGATTTGTCTCATAACTTGTAGATATGACTCACCCTTTTACTCAACTGTTGAAGAAGGATTCAAAATTTCAATGGAATTCAGAATGTTAGAAGGCTTTTGAGGACTTAAAAAATTATCTCGCTAAACCTCTTGTTTTATAACCTATTGTTTCTAATAAACCTTTCCTCTTATATACCTCAGCATCTAATAATGCCCTCGCAGCATTATTAGCACAACATAATACTGAAGGAAAGGAATGTGTTGTATATTACATTAGCCGAACATTGCTCGATTATGAAGTGCGATATACTATCATTGAGAAACAATTCTTAGCTCTTGTATTCGCAACACAAAAGCTTAGACATTATATTTTAAATGCTGAGACACATGTAATTGTAAAATTTGACCCTTTTAAACATTTATTTGCTAAAACATATATTTCAATTCGTCTAGCTAAGTGGGTTATGTTGTTAACTGAATTCGATCTCAAGTTTATATCTTAGAAAGCAATTAAAGGACAAGTGTTAATTGACCATTTAGTTGAGGCACCTTCCCCTTTTGCTATACAACATCAAGACACATTTCTTGATGATCAAATTCTAGCCATTATTGAGGATGATAATGGAAGTTATATTTTGATGGATCAAGATGTCGAACCAGCTCCGGTGCTGGTGTCATACTAGTACCTCCCTCAGGTTGATCCCTATGTCCTATCGTTTAAATTTCTCATACACAAACAATATCACTGAGTATGAAGCTCTCATTGTAGGACTTTGTGTCACCTTGGCCCTAAACATAAAGAATATCACTATATATGGTGATTCTTAGTTAATTGTAAGACAAATAACTAGATCATATCAAACTAAACACGACAAGCTATCTCAATATCATGATTTTGCTCTATATCTATTAAAATAATTCACTTCATTTTCAATAGACACTATTCCCAGGAAAGACAATCAACATGCAGATGCAATGGCAAGCACAACTTCCCTTATATCCCCTAATGATTCTCCTGAGGAATTTACTTTCATTATTTATAATCTCAAAACTGTAAGGAAATGAGGGCATCTCAGAACGTATTTCTAAGAATAGTGGTGTCTTCAACAGATTGAAATACTTTTCATTTGCTTCAAAAACACGCACAACTATGCCACAAAGTGGAAACAGACATAGAACATTTCCAACATTGACCCTTAGAGGAAAGTACAGACAGCATTAACTAGTTTCAATAGCAGAAATGCTAACTCAAAAGATAGAACAGAAGACACAGATATACGTGGGGAAAACCCTTACGGGTAAAAAACCCCACACTCCAAAAGCCCAGATCACCATTGTATTATTCAACAATAGAAAAATAGTTACAATACAAAACTAGCAATAAGCCTTTCATGAAGATTTACATCTTGCTTCATCTAAAGAATAATTTACAGCACAACTCTCAGCTCTATTCTTTTCATCTCTCCTCAGTCTTTTTTTCATACAGTTAACATGCTTTGTACAACAGACTGTATTAGACTTCACAGAAGAGGTAAAACCCTGAACTCTCTCATGAATTAACTCTCACACCTCCAACGACTCCATCAGATCTCTATATTCAGTTTGCAAGTACAGAACTTTTTATTAACGTCTACCCTAACCATTTCATCTGACTTCTCCAGCGTCGATTTCAGCCAACTATCGCAACCGTTCACATTCTGGTGTGACCAATAGTCCCACATGTATCAATTCGCAGAGGACACTTCAGTTTATAACCGCCAGCCAACTATAAACTATTGTCGATAATTTTGTTGTCGACAATAACAAGTTAAAGGCTCATCGGGGTAACCATCACTATCGACGAAGCAATCAACACTTATTTTGATAAACCTTGTCTCGCCGACACCTACAAAAAACCTTCATTGGAGTGACCACCATTCATCGGCCCTAGAACTTTAAGCTACGCCGATAGATGTCCTCTTGTCGATGCCCAAAGTTTCGCCAAACTCCATCAGTGAGACATCATACATCGGTCAAGGACTTCAAACTCCTGCCGATAGCAGTTCTCACATTGATGCCAAACATCATCGGTATGACGGATAACATTGGAGTAACATCGGAGTGCTTAGCCGACAATAGTTCTCACACCGATAGGAAAAGGTCATCACTGAGACATCAACCATCGGATAAAGCCTCCAACGTCTCTCTGATCACCAGACTCACGTCGATAGGATACATTCATGGGGGTGACACATGACTTTGGATTGACATCTCATACCTTGGCCGATAGTATTTCTCACACCGATGTCAACTTCGTCAACCTTCACCAGTTCATCTGAGTGACACATAACTATCGGAGTGACTACCACCAGCTTTGCCAACGGTCAACCTCATGCCGATAGCTCTCTACCATCGGTGAGACATATGCAGTCAGTGTAACACAAACAAGGTCTGTCGATGGAGATCAGTCAACCCGATACAAAGAACAACCCACTATGAACACCGAGATCGTTGTGACTCTTGCTGAACACTGTAAATCTGAGACACATGAACTCAACATTCTCCCACTTGACGAAGGATTTACAGGAAACCATCAATGCTCTAGGTCACAGAACCACAGCTAATACTGCCTCCACTCCACTATGCTCACAAGCTACACAGAAGCTTCAACATAACAAACTTCAAAGCTTCTAGAACACAGCCATGAAAACATCCTCCAGAAACAAGATAAACCATTAGCTAGAACAACAATCAGTAAGCTGACTGTACCCATCCAACTGAACATAAAACCCACATGACTGAAAATAGCACACACAGCCAGTGCTAAAACATCCAATCACTCATACCTTAAAGGTATGAACATCAGTAGACTCATGCCACCTGCATATACACCCATCAGCTACAAAAACAAGCTCTATGTGTCTACCAGTCGAAGAAGACCAAACACATCAAGAACTCCCACTGCATGGATAATGCTGATATGAAAAAGATCATGGCATACAAAAAATCCACCAATAGCATTACATAGAAAGTGTAAATATCATGTAGTACCAAGGAAACATCCACCATGATATGCAAAATCTGTAAACAATAACCTTCAACAACTCCTCACCACCAGTACAAAGCTCACCAAGTTCTCCACATCCAATAAAAGAAAGAGATAACAGAACTTCCATGTCATCACCCAAAAGTATAAGTGAAAACAAATGACCACAGGCTAGTGATCACAATTAGCTCCAACAGAATCTCAAACCAAAGTAGTGTGAAACAAAACATCCAAGAAGATAACCAAAACAAAAGGAGAAACACTACACATCATATACTTGTATACAATCCTTCTACATACACCTCTGAATGCCAACTGTGTCAAGTATGATCTTCTCTTCAAAACCCCAAAGAGAACAACATAACAACACCCAAACAAACATTCAATCTTAAGAGATCAAATACAACATATATATCATGTATCTAACATGGATGTATGCCTCTCAGATCAAAGAAGATCAAACTAATGCATTTCCCATTTCAGGAAATCAGCCCATAAAAAACATCTCCTAACAATTCTCATCAATGTATGATATCTTAAACTCAAATGCATAAGGAGATAAACATGCTATCCATCTCTCACAATGAATCCTCCAGAACCATCTATGAGTAGTTCCAGATCCATGTCTATGAAAGGAAGCATAAAACACCTTAGAGAACCAATGGGCAGTACCTCTCAAGTAATAAACTGCCGAGTAGACCATGGGCAGGAATAAGAATGCTCCTCCAAGATATACAAGTCACCATGACTCCTCTAAGAGAAATCTCCTCATAGGTCTCTGTTGAACTCATGTTCAACCAAGGTAAAGACTCCTCGGACTTCCTACTGCAAACTCAAAAAACACAGCATATATAGTCTCACCTTATTCTCCATGTATCCATGAGTACCTTTGAACAATCACCTCATGCTGAACTCCAACTGCATCACTACAACACTATGAAGTAAACAAGCAAATAATAAATGTACCCAAACATAGAGAAGTTACCAGACCACTGTTAAAGCTCCAAACATTTGAAACAGAAACTTATCATGACATCATGATCTTAACATCTCCCTTAGGAGATTCCATGCTCCAGGTGAACTTAACCAAAGTCTCAAGAGAAACATATCATGCCAAAACTCAAATGCTTAAACAAGAGTATATCATGACATGAATAATCAAAATCTAAACCAACATCACCTGACAAGCACCAACAACACCTCAGCCAAGGATTTCATGAATCCTCTATGACTCCAAGATGTTACACATCCTCAAATAGTGTCCTTGCAAATGTGAAAGAACCCTTTTGCAGCAACAGGATCAAAGAGCTTCTCCTAGTAACATTTGCAACACTATAGAAGATCATTCACCACTAAGTGATGAATCTACAGTCATTGCTAAAGCTCCCACTGAACTGTGGCAACCGACCTTTCCAAGAAACATGACCAAACATCTCCTAATCTGAAAATCCACCAGGGCCACACATTAACGTGTCCATCTGACAATAAAACCAAGTGGCACCAAGATCTCCAAATCAAGGAAATAACTATCACTGTCATTACACAAACCTATGAGTCCAAGTTATTCATGACACCATGATACACATACTACAGGTCTCCATAACCAACTATTTAGATACTCTACAACATCTATCCTCTCTTTCCAAAACATTCACACTAATGTACAAGTGACCACAGACAAGGCCAGCTAACAAATCTACACAATCACATAATCAATCTTGTGGATATAGACCGTCCACTTCCAAGTTATCCCACTACAATCAATAGGTTGTACACACCTAAAAAATTGCATAACTCGTAGATCTAGATATACTGAAACATGCAAATTCACTATTGCACTAGAAACTGCAGAACTGAGATTTCAAGGAATAGATAACAATGTAGACAACATGACTTAAACACCAGATTACTTACAAATTTGATTTGCCAAATATGTCCACAACCTGAGCACCATAGTCAAGAAACCAGAAGCATTACCACAAAAATACTAAGTGACATATCACTTACCAGCACTCCCATGCAGAGAAAGCATTTCACCTCCTCACACCATGCATAGAGCATGCATGCAAAACTGCAACTATATCATCCAGCAACACCTCAAAAGCCAGGGTCTAGAAATAGCTTAACTGTAGCTTCAGAAAACCACAAGTTTTTCTCTTGACCGTGTAAAACCTGCAAAACCACTATGTTTGTAAAACACCCATGCACATCCATACCCACTTCACATCTGGAAGACCCAAAACTCTGCAACACAAACTCCATAACAGTTAAACCAGAATAATGGATCATCATTAATATGCATAACCATAGATTTTAAGGAAAAACTATAAAACCCCTCAAATCCAATAAACATGAATCTGAGTCATGCAAGTACAAAATATCCATTTAAGGAAACAACAGTTCAAGAGCTTTAGGCCCACTTGTAGACCAATCCCTCAAACCACCAACATGCACATGCATTCGAGAGAATCAGGGTATTACAGAAGCTCTCAGACCATCCAATGATCAACTCCGAAGCCTACATGCAATCAGGGTAACAGAAAATTATGCCTTCCAATACCAAGAACAAAACACCCAGCATAAGCACAATACTCCATGGCTGAGCAGTAACACAAACTTCTTCATATCATCAGAGAGCCTCTCACACAAACACCCAATATGAAAGTTACTGCAGCAACACAACCACAAAGCAAACCCCATGCAACAGGATTAAATATTGTCAATTAAGAGCCTTAGGCCACATCATGACCAACTCCAGTCTCTTCAATTTCACCATTCGTCAAGCACTGCTGAAACAAAAAACATCACTGCTAGACTTGACTCAAAACAAGAATCACAACATCAGATGATTCCTTCAGATTTCCTCAAGCCTGTCACACTAAGAAATCATCACAGAAGGAATACCCAGACATTATACACCAGGAACTCTTGCATGCAAACACATCTAGCACACAAATGTACCTATGTGAGCAACAAAGCAAATCCTAGAAGAAATCTCTGATACCACTTGTAAGGAAATGAGGGCATCTCAGAACGTATATGTAAGAACAGTGGTGTCTTCGACAGATTGAAATACTTTTCATTTGCTTCAAAAACACGCACAACTATGCCACAAAGTGGAAACAGACATAGAACATTTCCAACATTGACCCTTAGAGGAAAGTATAGACATCATTAACTAGTTTCAACAGCAGAAACGCTAACTCGAAAGATAGAACAGAAGACACAGATATACGTGGGGAAAACCCTTATGGGTAAAAAACCCCACACTCGAAAAGCCCAGATCACCATTGTATTATTTAGCAACAGAAAAATAGTTACAATACAAAACTAGCAATAAGC
This sequence comes from Cunninghamia lanceolata, assembly GCA_027924645.1. NCBI lineage: Eukaryota > Viridiplantae > Streptophyta > Pinopsida > Cupressales > Cupressaceae > Cunninghamia > Cunninghamia lanceolata. Next base: position 479,195 of record BSBN01000063.1, read on the forward strand.
CTTTCATGAAGATTTACATCTTGCTTCATCTGAAGAATAATTTATAGCACAACTCTCGGCTCTATTCTTTTCATCTCTCCTCAGTCTTTTTTTCATACAGTTAACATGCTTTGTGCAACAAACTGTATCAGACTTCACAGAAGAGGTAAAACCCCGAACTCTCTCATGAATTAACTCTCACACCTTCGACGACTCCATCAGATCTCTATATTTAGTTTGCAAGTGCAGAACTGGTTATTAACGTTTGCCCTAACCATTTCATCTGACTTCTCCAACATCGATTTCAGCCAACTGTCGCAACCGTCACATTTTGGTGTGACCAATAGTCCCACATGTATCAATTCACAGAGGACACTTCAGTTTCTAACTGCCAACCAACTATAAACTATTGTCGGCAATTTTGTTGCCGACAATAACAAGTTAAAGGCTCGTCGGGGTAACCATCACTGTCGGTGAAGCAATCAACACTTATTCCGATGAACCTCGTCTCGCCGACACCTACAGAAAACCTTCATCGGAGTGACCACCATTCATCGGCCCGGGAACTTTAAGCTACGCCGATAGATGTCCTCTCGTCGATGCCCAAAGCTTCACCAAACTCCATCGGTGAGACATCATACATCGGTTAAGGACTTCGAACTCCTGCCGATAGCAGTTCTCACATCGATGCCAAACATCATCGGTATGATGGATAACATCGGAGTAACATCAGAGTGCTTAGCCGACAATAGTTCTCACACCGATAGGAAAAGGCATCGCTAAGACATCAACCATCGGACAAAGCCTCCAATGTCTCTCTGATCACCAGACTCACGCCAATAGGATACATTCATCGGGGTGACACATGACTTCGGATTGACATCTCATAGCTTGGCCGATAGTATTTCTCACACCGATGTCAACTTCGTCAACCTTCACCAGTTCATCGGAGTGACACATAACTGTCGGAGTGACTACCACCAGCTTTGTCGACGGTCAACCTCATACCGATAGCTCACTACCATCGGTGAGACATATGCGGTTGGTGTAACACAAACAAGGTCTGCCGATGGAGATCAGTCAACCTGATACAAAGAACAACCCACTATGAACACCGAGATCGCTGTGACTCTTGCCAAACACTGTAAATCTGAGACACACGAACTCAACAAAAACACCAACAGTAGAGGATTCTATCGTCACAAATACAGAAATCTGTGGTATACAAATTCAGACAAATGGTTCTCCCATATATTCAATTATCTATGCATGATGGAACCATTCCTAATTCAACATCTAAAAATTATCAAGTTCACCTTCACAAACTTGCAATGCGCTATATTATTCTATCTAATATCTTATATAGACGAAGTTAAAATGGTGTTCTTCTTCGATGCCTTAGTAATTTGGAGATTCTGATAGCCTTAGAAGAAGCTCACTCTGGTGCTTGTGGAGGGCATTTTGGAGGAAAATCACTGGTACAAAAACTAATACATATGGGGTATTATTGGCAACACATGAAACAAGATTCCTTTGCTTACGTCAAGAAGTGCCACAATGTCAACAACATCAACATTTAATCTGAGCACCAGCCCAGGAACTTCGTGCCCAAGTCTCACCTTGGCCATTTTCTTTTTGGGGCTTGGGTCTAATTGGTAAAATTTCTCCACCCTCCTCTTAGGGACATACCTTTATAATCACCACTACTGATTACTTCACAAAGTGGGTTAAAGCTGTCCCTTTACAATCCACGACTGCTGATGTAATTTGTCAATTTATACAAGATAACATTATCTCCCACTTTGGTATACCTTCCTCCTTGGTCTTCGATAATGGCATGCCATTCAAGAACAAGGATGTGAAGAAATTTCCAAAAAAGTATCACATTCAACATTAATTCTCTACGCATTACTATCCTTAGTCAAACAACCAAGAAGAAGCTTCAAACAAGGTTATTGGACAAATTCTACAAAAATCTGTTAACAAACATCAGAAATACTAGCATACTCAATTGTCCTACGCATTATGGGCTTATAGAACAAGTATTTGTATGGCTATTGGAACTACCCCGTATAATCTTGTTTATGGCACTGACGCGGTAATGCCCTTAGAACTCGAAATTCCTTCATTGAGAGTCTCCTTGAGAGATGTTATTGACGATGACATGGAACGTGAAAATAGATTACAACAACTTGAGATGTTGGATGAATAGCGTATTAATGCTCTTGAGCATCTTAAGGCCCATCAAAAGAGTATACAATGATCACACAATGATCATGTTATACACCATTCATTCGACGTTGGAGACTTGGTACTTTATGAGAATCAAAACAACGTAAATGCACGTCCTAGAGAAAAAGGAAAGTTCAACCCTAATTGGCTCAGACTGTATGTCATTATCGAAGCCTTTGGATTAGGAGAATATAAACTAGTTGATGAACAAGGTAATGCCACTTAAAGAACCTATTAATGCTGCACACCTCAAGAAATTTTATGCTGAATATTACATGTTAGATGTTACTTTAAAAAGAAAAACTTATTAGTTAGTTTAGATTCAATTTCGACAAGATATGATTATTTTATCTTAATTCATTTAACATAGATATCTCTTTCAGTTAATCATTGTGGTATCTTGTTAAACATGCTTTATTAAGATCACTTTTGTATTAATTTTGTATAGCATAAAATATTGATTATGTGTGAAATATATTAATCATTGTGCTTTTACTATATGTTCTGTAAAGAATTATTTAGTATCACATTTTCATTAATCACATTTCCTCATAAGCTTTAACATTTATCACTAGTTGCATTTTACATAAATCACATGTGATAGATTAGATAACACTAGAAACAGTAATAAGAAAACATCTCATACATGTAATCATCAGTTTCAAATATACATCCGAGTCATCTATCCTGTATATCAAAATGGGATGTCATAGTACATAATATATAAATCACATAGCTAAACCTCGGTCACCTATACCCCCGGGACCCCATGGTTTGTGCATAATAGAGGCTTGACCATGTGTGGCTACGGATTGCGAATGACTCCTAGAGACACTCCACGATCATAACCCCTTGATCTCTCCTCTCAGTCCTAGCACCTCATCATGTGACTCCCAATACATCTATTGATACTGGTCTCTCTCAGAGATGGTTCTCTCTAGCTCCGCCTGAATCCTGTCCCTGTCTGCTCTCATCTGGCGTAACTCTGGAAGTAAGATCTCCCTAGTGATAGGATCTCCCTCAGGTGCGGGTGCTTCTATAGGTTGCTCTCATAGTGTATGGAGCTCCACCTCTACACGCTTGGCTCTATGAAGTAACTCCTCTCTCTCCCATGAAGAGTGATCTAGAATGGACTCCACAGATAACATGTATCTCATAAAAGGTATATAGATCTTTACATGCTGCCCTATGGATGGCTATGGTGAATATTCCATCCGTACCTGCTGCTCAACCACATCGGCTAGAACTATCTCTGCTATGATGCGACTCACCAAGTCCTACCATGCATTTGTCTAAACTACAAAAAGGAAAGAAAATAGCTATCAATACCTCATATAGACATCATATACAAATAATCCAAAAATAAATGCATGTATATAAAAGCATCCTACCTGGATCTCCATCTTGCCAAGATGGATCTTGGATAGTTGATGGTGTGACTATCTCTTCAATTGACTCTATATCTGGGGGCACACAACTGCTGGTCCCCCCTCGCTCATATTGGCTCGATCTCCTCACATCCACAGGAGCTAGACCATGAGCTCTTGCATGTGATTGGGACTCAGCCTCCTTGTCGCTTTCTACCTCCTGCTAGTCTCATTGTGGTCTCGTTCTAAAGACATACTATGACACGATCTCCTCGTCATCATCATCCTCATCCTCCTTCTCATGGAGATTGTAGTATCTTGTGAAGTCACTAATGTCATCCTCTATCCCTATGTCACTCGCGTGACTGGCCCAAGGTTGAGGATCGCTTGTATGGTGACCAGGGGGATAAATAAGAGCAGGTCATGCTATCTTCCACCGGATCTATTATGCTTGGGTGACTTCGACATCATCTACATCAAATATCAGCTTTGTATCCTCTAGACCATCATCATCACCAACTGCCACATCAACTATTGTCATCTATCAGGCATTGTTCACCCTAATTGCGCTACGCATAGAGCACGTGTAGCTCAGATGCATCATAGGTACATCTTGTCAGCATTCAAACTATCGTGCTATCTGATCAAAATAGAACCATACAACAATATGATCGAGGCGATCGACCATCAGCCAATCCCTCTACATCCTTGCTAACTGTCTCTGCTGACCTGGCCATGCTATAAAGCTGTGATATGGTCTCTAAATGATATCGATGGGCTGTAGTCTATCAAAGATAACCCTCCAGCACAGAAGATCACTGTGTCACCAACATCTAATAAGAGGATATGCGTAGACGTGTGGATAAGTAAACATTGGCTCTATGGGAAAACTTGTAGGCCACGTGCATTTGATATGCTCAAAGGCCCAGACCTGTAGTAAGGTGCAACATATCAAGCTCTATGCCTCATAATGAACATGTCACCCTAACCCATGGTAAAGGTGCGCAATCATATTGTGCCCCCATGCGTAGACTGTACCATGCTCCTCCATCGGCCAGATCATGTGAATAAGGCCCCCATGAAGGTGAGTGCCTTGTCTGTCTGGTGCAACTGCTAATGGCATTGTCACCATCATAATCATCTAAATTAGAGGGATGTTAGCACATCCCTGCTCTAGTAACCAGAGTTGAATGTGTCCTCACTCTACCTGAGCAACGTTGTGGCCTAGGCAGTATAACTGGCTCTCTTGTGTGTACTCCGTAGAGTGACACTTTACGATCCTCACTATCTCCCCTCGTAGAGGTAATCAAAGGATCTGGTACATGTCCTCTAGTGTGATAGTAATCTCCTATGTGGGCAGATGGAATGTAGAAGTATCTGCATTCCACCTCTCCATCAAAGCCATCAACATGCTACAATGAAACCTAATTGTGGACATATCAAACACCCACCAGAACCCTACACCCTGTAAGTGCTCTCTCTTTGCGTCGGTCATAGTACTGATGTGATCTCACAGAAGCAACATCAAGTGACCACCTGTATGCTCTCACATCTCATGGATGACCTGTACGACAAATAGTGAAAGAATGAATCAGTACACAACATGAAAAAAGAACTAAGTATCTGCTACAACAGTAAGTGCCCTATCCCTGGGGCCCTTATCCTTTCTGGACTTGGGCGGCCCAGGAGGACATGGGCGCCCAAGTCAAACTTGGGTGCCCCAGGAGGACCTGGGTGCCCAAGTCAAACTTCGGTACCCTAGGTGGCCTAGGGCCATGAGTGGACTTGGGTGCCCCTATTGGGGGACCTTGTCCACGATTGTCCCTTTCAACACGAAAAATGATAAAAAACTAACAAAGTAAAGAAAGCAAGGATCTAGACCCTACCTTGACCTCGAAGCGTCTCTCTGCCACTTGGGCTCGAAGCATCTCCAATCTTGAAAGCTGGTATGGATGTCGGGTTGACATTGTTAGTCTCTTCATTCTTCCCCTTCTCCCTTCTACACAATGAAATAAGAATGAATAGTGAAAATTGAAAACCCCCCTTACTTATAGTAAGTGGATGATAATTCTTATCATTATCTAGGTGCAAAATTGAACAAGTTTACTCTTAAGCCTCTATCTTGAGTTGTCAAACTCAAATTTTCACGTCATTCATTGCATTGGAATCCTAGTTCCACTCTCTATCTTACCCAATGTGTTGTGCTTGGGTGTTGTTTCTTCAAACAACCCTCATAACACATTTCTCATAAAGTTCCCTTGAGATCGACACATGTAGATATCTCCTTTGTTCTCCTTTTCAGACTAAGCAAGCAGAAATAAGGGGGACATATATCTCCTTTGATTTCCTCCCTTATCATGTCTCATCACTCAACCCCCTTAGTGTTTATGGACTGACTTATTGGTAGTGGTTGCAGGTTGATTTGATTTTAGATTCTCTAACAAGTGTTCCTTTGCAGGTTGCGGTTCCTAACTTTGTGGTCTTGCAAGATTGCAAACTTGGGGGCTTCCTCCTCTCTCGGGACAACACTTCGGCATCCTCTACAGTATCCTTTTGAGTATCCTTTTCATGATTGATGTATTTACTTTCCTTTAGTTGCATATGCACGTAGTGTCATATGGCCACTAAAGTGGGGGTTAAATGTTATGTCAGAAATTGTCCTCATGTATGGAATGGTATAATCTCTCATGATTTAGCTCCTCTCCTTTGGTGACCTTTCAACCTAGTTTATTTCAAACCTTCTTAAACCCTGACTGACCTATGTCTGACTAGAATAATGTCATATTTTGAAATAACTGAAGATTGAAGGTGAAAAGAAAACTTGGATTTGGGATCCCCTAACCTCCTTGAGGCAGTCCTAAGCGGGAAATTAGGGCTTGGACTTGGGAGCTCATGCCCTTGTCCTGCCCTATTTCTCGAGGCCCTAAATTTTGGAGGGATGTCGGCTCCCACAGTGCATTCCAGGATTCCATTTTCAAATTTTTGTTTTTTGTGCGATGTTGACATCTTATTTCAAAATTTGAAATTACTAAGGTTAGATATTTAAAGACATTTGAAAATCATTTTGTGACACATGATCTTTATGCAAGTTTTATGCCAAAACTCTACCAAAAGTGCCATTGAAGTTCAATGATTTGTTGAAGCTCTTAAAAGTTATTTGAATTTTCTATCATGGAGACAATGGATGGAGATTAGGAATCAAGATCTTGAGACTATCTTTCTCTTCTTAGGGTTTGTACATCTTTTGCATTATCAGGAGAAGGATTGAAGCCTCCAACATCGAGCTTGGAGATCCTCCATGGACATTGTTGATTCACCTTCTTGTTCATGCAAGTCTTCATTGTTTTCATTTCCTTGAGGTGAAGTTGTGTTTGTTCATTGAGTGGAACAAACCGTTGATCTTTCCTTGATACTTGAGTCATCTAGGGTTTGGTATTTTCTACATACACATTTGTTAGATGAGCACACACATCTGTAGATCTTTATCTTTGGCTATTGTTGAGATAGGAATACCCAAAATGGGGCTTGATTGAGGCAAGCTCCTATATAGCCACAACCCTCTTTCTCCTCCCTTTGTATGTGTAGGTTGAATTCGTTGAGATCCAGTGTAAAAGAGCAACAAGAAGATGGATATTGTAGACACAATCATCACAAAATTTGGATTTCGAGATTCTGAGACTTTCGTGACATTGCCCCGGGTGCCCTAGTCCAACCAGGTGATTTCTTTTGGATCTGAGAGCCTCTGAAGATTGCAAGACATTTGATACAAAAGATTTTGATAGTCAGGAATTTTTGGAACATTTCCCTAGGGTACACTTTCTCAGTACTGTCCTCTCTATGTTTCTGTAATTGGTTATCAGTATCTTTGTCATAAATTCTGTTATTATAGTCTAATTAGTGATTTAGGGTTTCATGCTTGTCGAATGAAACTAGATTGCAAAAACTTGATCTAAAATAGTTACATAGTCATAATTAACAAGAAAAGGGAACATAGGACATCAGTAGTTTATCCCTAAACTCATCCTATGCTTCCCTAATGTTTTAATGTATGAAAGTGTGGGACTTGTAATTCTCTATCTTGCTTCCACATTTTCACCCTAAACACCATTAGCCTTGTTCTTCTTTTTGCTAATTTGTTGATGGCGACTCCTTCATTACTTTGGCCTTAGTCATTTTGTCCACCTGCTTTGCTTCTACCTTAGCCACTCGAGCCTTGATGAAGATCCCCTATTGCCTCTTTGCCTTCATCATTCTTCAGTCAGTGACCCAAAAAGGTTCTTTGAACCAATATTTTTTCGATAAAGGAAAACCATTGTCTTCCTTTACTTAGCTGTTTTTGCTGCTTGCACATCCCTTAGTTGGCAAACTGATGAATCTATGAACCGGTGAACCAAAGGTTCGCCAAAATGAAAATTTGTCAACTAAGGCAAAATAAAAGGCAAAAACTTAGAAAATTTTTGGGTGATTTTTATGGGTTTTTCTAAGGGGAAAACTTCTTCCATTTCAAATGTCTTAGATTAGATATTTTTGATGGAAGAAGGGATTTTTGGGATATTTGGGATTGGGAAAAATATGACAACATTTTGGTGACTCATTTGGTGACAATCCATTGGGCGCAGGGTCAAAAGAGAACTGTAGTAACATGACCAAACAGAACTGAAACTGCCTCTAGAAAACACAGAAACACACAACAAGGCAAACAACCTCCTAATAAAAATGTTACCAATGCTAAAGCACTTAGAGGAAGGGAAACCTAAAACATAAACTAAACTAACCTACACTTAAACTAACCAACAAGGAAATGACTTTAAACAAAGCCATTAACTGGTTTTTCAAAATAACTACCCTTTCTCAACAATTTACAATGCCTCATATATTTGTGGGCAGTTAAAAGGAGGTGGGGAAGGGATGAGCATACAAGGAATTGACAAAACACTTCCCCCAAAATGAGAACAAGCTCACTTACCCACTTGAACTGATTGTTGATGCGACTTCCTAGAAGTCGATCCCACTTATTTGAATGCTCAACTTCATGCTCAAGAGTGAGCATGACAAGTAGTGACTCCTCATGATCTGTCTCCAATTGGGCCAGATGCCTGCCAGGTGATGAGACCATAAAGTGTCTCATCTTTAGTCAAATAAAAGCATATATTTTTCTCTTCATTAAATCCATTTTCGAAGTGGACTTGAGTATGGGTTTGAAGATTTTTAGCTAAATATCAAATAAACTTGTCTAAATACAACGATTAAGGCCATGCATGAGTTTATCTTGATATTACATGTTCACCTCGATATCAGCAATTATTTTGTCAATAAAGTGAAGAGAAAGTCTATTTTATGTCAAGTTGTAGAGTTTCAGAGTTGCAGAGCTCCAAAGATGCACAGAGTGCCAGAGATGCAAAAGCTCTGGAGCTATACAGAGTGCTGGAGATGCATAGAGCTCTGGAGATGCGTAGAGCGCCGGAGATGCACAGAGCGCCGGAGATGCAGAAGTAAAAAATGCAGTTTCAGTAAAACTGCAATATCTCACTCATTTCTTAATGAAAATTAGAATTTTAAAATGATCCAGAAAGATTAAAGAGAGAGGAACAAATCCATGAAGGCATTTTGAGGAGATTCATTAAATGAATAAATGGTTAATGACAGAAGTTGACTATTACAGAGCGCCAGAGATGCAGAACAGAAAAAGTAAAAAACCTAGTCTCATTAAAACAACAAGATCTCCCTCATTTCTTAATGAAATTTAGAATTTTGAAAATGATTTGGAAAGATAGAAATGAGATGCACAAAACCCAAAAGGTGTTTGCGACAAATCATCAAAACATTTCAACAGTTTGTGATGGAAGTTGACTGTTATAAAATTCTGGAGATGTAGAACATAAAACGTCAAGAAAAATGTTTCAGTAAAACCATGATATCTCTCTCATTTCTTAATGAAATTCATAAATTCAAAATGATCTGAAAATATAAAAGTTAGGGGAACAAAACCCATAAATTATTTGAGGAGATCTGGTAAAATAAATGAGAAATTTATGATAGAAGTTGACTGCTCTACAAGCTCTAGAGATGTTCTAGAAATACTTTATAGAGTTGCTACGAATTCTTCCAATCTACCAACACACACTCCAAGATTTTCTAAAGCATAGATTTACTATAATTACTCCTAAATTAATGGATCTAAGTAAAGAGTAATTATTCCATGCAAAGAATACACATTTAGTGTTGCATGTCTTTCTAAAAGATATTGCATGTCTTCCTTGTAATCAACAGTTGTATAATCAGTTAACTAAATGAATAAGTTTAGTTAACTGGATAAGTAAGTTTAGTTAGTTGCATGAATAAGTTCTCTACTCTAGAGAGACTCTCAATTAGAATTTAATAACCATAGTTATATATAGAGAACTATAACATAGAATAAAAAAAGTTGTAAAAAAATTAATTGAAGGAAAGAAGAGCTCTATTTTTTTACAGCAGCATGTACTTTGGATCTTGAAAGTTTTTGAATAAAGAAGTTGTTCTACCTATTTGCTAATTGTTGGAATTGATCAGTCTCTCCAGAGGAAGGAGAAAGGGCCCACTCCAACCGAAGGGCAGAGACTACATTTCTTAGTTTGTTTAGTTGCTTTGTTGTTATGCAATTCCTTTATTCAGAATTCCTTTAGTTGTTCCAGTTTTTATTCTAGAATTAGATCAGCTGTTCAATTTATTGCTTTCCTTAAATTAGGTTGTCTTTTTCAACAGATTTTAAACCCAGTTTGTTTCATGCAATTGTTATCAATTCCCTTTTGTAGAAAAGACTACCATGCAAGTTATTCCTCTTCCCTTTTGCATACAACCATGGACACCGCCTTGGATTAATATTTATTAAAATCAAATGATGAGGACTGCAATGACCCTCATCATTTTTGGCGCCGTTGCCGGGGATAGGTGTCATTAGGGACTTACTGTTGATCTGGTGACATCAGGTCAAAAAAAGGGGAAAATTAGTTTGGTAGTCTTTTTAGGTTTATTGTTTTAAAGTCTAGGTAGATAAAAGAAGTTTATCAAGAGAGATCTATATGTCAAAAACCTCCCCACACAGCAGATCCAAATATTAAGGTTCTTGCATGCAAAGAAGGTGAAATTTTTTTTTGTTTTGTAATTTCAGCTCTTGTGCAGCCACTTCAACTGGATGACCATGACTCCAATGTCCAATAAGGAAAAATTCATTTTAGAAGGAGACATTGATGCCCTATTGCTTGCAATAGGTAATGAGTATAATGAAGAAATCTTGTCTCCACTAGAGGAGCTTGTATGGCAGAGTATTATTTGGATGCCTTCAAAGTCCAAGGAGGGTTGCCTGATCAAATATTTGAAGGACAACAAGGAGCTACCTCTAATCATACATGTATCAGAATATGAGGACGGGTTTCAAGATCTCTCTAATCAACCCATGAACAACAAGGAGCTGCCTCTAATCATGCATGCACCAAAATGTAAGGAAGGGTTGCAAGATCTCTCCAATCAGCCCATACATATACTAGAATAAGAAATTATGGAGAAGGTTGTTATTTCAAAGGAAGGTGACGCATCAAAGTTCAAATTTTTAGTCATCTTCTTCTCATGGTTTTCCTTTTCTTTCAAAAAGTTGAATGCATGGATCCATATTTTAAGGAAAGAAAGTTATTTTCTACAACCAGTCAATGGTGTTGTGTAACCTATCTCTACATCACTAAGTAGAGTAGGTTAGGGTAGGTTTATTCTCTGCAAATAAGTGCTTTGCACATGTTTTTTCTATACAATTTGCTGCTTCCAAGAACTCTTGTAGATATTTTGGCATTTGAAGAAGTTGAAGACCTCTTTGCATGCATCGTGCAAAACATGGGCTAAAAAGATGGAGAACCAACTGGTGCATGATGGTCACATGGAAGACTAAGATGGACAACAAGGTATCAGCTTTGGAGATCAGTAGAACAACAACTCTAGAGATCAATAGAGTATTAGCTCTAAAGATTAGCAAAACACCAACTCCAGGGATCAACAGGGTATCAGATTTGCAGATGCACAACAGGGTATAAGCTCTAGAGATTATCAAAATGGCAAATCCAAAGATCATTAGAACTGCTCCAGAAAACACCAGAACAACAACTATAAGGCATCTCCGGAGCAACTGCAATAAAAGTAAAGAGGTTAGCTCAAAAATATGATTATGAAGTGCAGGAGGAACTACAACCTCTTAACTATGGGGAAGATGATGAGACCATAAAGTGTCTCATCTTTAGTCAAATAAAAGCATATATTTTCTCTTCATTAAATCAATTTTTGAAGTGGACTTGAGTATGGGCTTGAAGATTTTTAGCTAACTATCAAATAAACTTGTCTAAATGTAATGATTAATGCCATGCATGAGTTTATCTTGATATTACATGTTCACCTTGAGATCAACAATTTTTTTATCAATAAAGTGAAGAGAAAGTCTATTTTATGTCAAGTTGTAGAGTTTCAGAGTTGCAGAGCATCGGAGATGCACAGAGCATCGGAGATGCACAGAGCTCCATAGATGCATAGAGTGCCAAAGATGCACAAAGCTCCGGAAATGTACAGAGCATTGGAGATGCACAGAGCTCCGGAGATGCACAGAGTGCCGGAGATGCACAGAGCACCGGAGATGCAGAAGTAAAAAATGCAGTTTCAGTAAAACTGCAATATCTTACTCATTTCTTAATGAAAATTAGAATTTTAAAATGATCCAAAAAGATTAAAGAGAGAGAAATAAATCCATGAAGGTATTTTGAGGAGATTCATTAAAATGAATAAATGGTTAATGACAGAAGTTGACTGTTACAGAGCGCCGAAGATGTGGAACAGAAAAAGTCAAAAACCTAGTCTCAGTAAAACAACAAGATCTCCCTCATTTCTAAATGAAATTTAGAATTTCAAAATGATTTGGAAATTTGGAAATAAGGTGCACAAAACCCAGAAGGAGTTTGAGACAAATCATCAAAAAATTTCAATAGTTTGTGACGAAAGTTGACTATTATAAAATTCTGGAGATGCAAAATAGAAAACATCAAGAAAAATAGTTTCAGTAAAACCATGATATCTCTCTCATTTCTTAATGAAATTTAGAAATTCAAAATGATCTGGAAATATAAAAGTTAGGGGAACAAAAACCAGAGATTATTTGAGGAGATCTAGTAAAACAAATGAGCAATTTATGATAGAAGTTGACTATTCTACAAGCTCTAGAGATGTTCTAGAAATACTTTATGAAGTTGCTACGAATTCTTCCAATCTACCAACACACACTCTGAGATTTTCTGAAGGATAGATTGACTATAATTACTCCTAAATTAATGGATCTAAGTAAAAAGTAATTATTCCATGCAAAGAATACACATTTAGTGTTGCATGTCTTTCTAAAAGATATTGCATGTCTTCTTTGTAATCAACAGTTGTATAATCAGTTAACTAAATGAATAAGTTTAGTTAACTAGATAAGTAAGTTTAGTTAGCTGCATGAATAAGTTCTCTACTCTAGAGAGACTCTCAATTAGAATTTAATAACCATAGTTATATATAGAGAACTATAGCATAGAATAAAAAAAAAAGTAAAAGAATTAATTGAAGGAAAGAAGAACTCTATTTTTTTACAACAGCATGTACTTTGGATCTTGAAAGTTTTTGAATAAAGAAGTTGTTCTACCTATTTGTTGATTGCTGGAATTGATTAGTCTCTCTGGAGGAAGGAGCAAGGGCCCACTCCAACCGAAGGGCAGATACTACATTTCTTAGTTTGTTTAGTTGCTTTGTTGTTATGCAATTCCTTTATTCAGAATTCCTTTAGTTGTTCCAGTTTTTATTCTAGAAGTAGACCAGCTGTTCAAGTTATTGCTTTCCTTAAATTAGGTTATCTTTTTTAGCAGATTTTAAACCTAGTTTGTTTCATGCAATTGTTATCAATTTCCTTTTATAGAGAAGACTGCCATGCAAGTTATTCCTCTTCCCTTTTGCATACAGCTATGGACACCACCTTGGATTGATATTTATTAAAATTAAATGATGAGGATTGCAATGACCCTCGTCACCAGGGCATCCCCTTGAAATGACATGCAAATCAATGAAGTTGATCTCATGCCTTTGCTCTGATGCTTCATCATTCTACTGCTGGTCTGAATACTCTAGCTCCTGTATATCAATTGGAGGAATGACTACCTCCCCAACCTGCTCAAATTGCTCAGGATTTGCCTCATCTAGAGGCACTAATTTACTACATAGATTTGAGAAAAAAACATCAAGCTCATCCTAGAAATGAGCCTCCTCCAATTCCTCTACACTCTTCAGTATAGGGTTGCTCATATACTCTTCTTCATAAACTGGGATTTCACTGTCATGTCGGGCCTCAACCTGCAACAATTTTCCATCATTTTCACTGCCTTCATGCTACTTCAGAACTGTGGCTAATGTTGGCATCTCCATGCCTTCTTCATCTTCAATGTAACTGGGCAGTTCATCAAATAGAGTAGTGTCATCGACCCCTGGAGCTAACTCTACAACAACATCCATAGTGTCCTCAACCTTTGGCTACAACTCTACTGCATTTCACTGGAGTTGCCTCTACAACTGGACCTTTTCACCATGCTTCCTTTGCACTTTGATTTCATTCAACTTGTTCACAGCATGGTAAAGTTCTTCAAAAGAGCCAAAATCCAAGGGACTCAGCCCCGCATCTGAATCAACACTAAACTTATGCTTGATGCATTGTTGTTCCAACTAATTGGGCTTAACTTCTTGCAATAGGTTTGATTCTTGAGTTTTAATATTGGATGAGGACTCACAAATATCAGGCTACTCTACAGCTGTCTCTAACACTTCCTTTTCTGGTTCATAGAGCCCAGCGTCCCACCAAGAGACTGGTATGTCCCTACAGAGTGAGATGGTGCATGAGAGCTCATTATTTGAAAGTGGCTCCTCCCTAGCTACAGGTATCTCCTTCCTCAACTCATCTCTCCAATTAGCCTGATAGACAACACGTCTACCTTTGAAAAGTGAAATAGTGTTAGGGCAAGAGGAATAAAATGAAATGTGAGCTGGAAGGACTTCCTGAGAGGGTTGATCCTAAGGAATGATAGGCTGGATTTGCATAGGAACAAGCTCCCATGAAGGCTAAGGACCTCTGAAGCTCAGGATTTTGAAACTAAAAAGTGGTTTTGGAGGCCTAGAGGGGTTCCCTTGCTTGAATCTTGGAATATTGAACTTGGGAGCTATTTCTGCTATAGGCTGAACTTGGATAAGAGGGAGGAGCTTCTTGATATTAGGAATGGAGGGGGCTGACTGTGCTTCCAGCCTCCTCTAGGCAAACAATTGCCTTAATTGTTCTTCTTTAGCTACGATCTCCAAAGCCAGGTTTTATTGGTAGGCTCTTTCCTTTGCCTCCATCTATTGTTGTTGAAGATGAGCCTAATAAGCAAGCTCATCTTAGTGTTGGTTATACGTTTGCTCTTTGTCAATGTCATTCAATCTCCTTTCAAGGTCCATCGCTATGTGCATGAAACTCATATTTCTAACATCTTGAGGTTGCTCAGTAGAGTAGTCATACTGGTTTGGAGCAAAAGGGACCTCTTGAGGTCGATATTAAGCATGATTAGGCTACCAAGGAGGCTGAGTAGGTGTGGAAGGGAGGCAAGCATCATGATGATGTTGATATTCTATTGCAGCAAGGACATATGACCTAAAAATATAGGTGTTTTAGGGATGATATTGCTGGTATTGGGGCAAATAACTTGCATTCTGGCTAGTAGGAAGGGAGTAGTCATAACTCCCATAATAGTTTGACATTTTAAAGCATCAAAATGTAGATGTCTAAATTAGAGCAAAATGGTCTGATATCAGCATAAAACTAGATACATAACCAGAAGAGTCGTCAGGTGATTCGTGATGCTCTTAAAAGTTGGAAAAGACCAAAAATATCACCAAACTTTGATCTTTAATGAATCTTTAAGTGTTTGAACTGGCTGCACTAGTGGATTTCTTCAGCAAAGTCACCATGGTGTCAAAGAAGACCATCCTGAATGGTAAGATACACTGAAAACACACCAAATCCTTCAATGGATGATAAAGCTCATCAAAATGGTCCCACCGGGCATGCTAGAAACTATTGTCATGTGAAATTGCACCATGCTTGGAGGTTGTCCAAGCATTCCAATGACACAATGGGACTGATCTCAAGGTGTGGGATCTTGAAGATAATATCAGACCTCCGGAGAAGGTTGGTTCCTCATTTTGAGCTTAAGACTCAAAGAATTAAGATAAACCTATGCTAAAATTTGATCACTAGGGAAAAGGGATAAAAGGAATGTAAAAGGAAAATGATGATACACCAAGATTTAGGGTGTTTAAATGCAATTGACATAACATAGTAATGATCTTAAAGATGAAGGGGATTCACACAGACTCATGCAGGTTCAAACAGAGGTTAAGGTAGAGAGATGAAAGTATGAAAGGGATCATTTTTCCATAATACACAACTTACATCTATCAAATAAACACAATGCAAGAATAATGAGAGAGGCAAAATTTAATTTATATTGATCACATAGGCTAAATAACTAGTAGAAAGGAAGAAAAATTCATTATGGACATGAAATGGACACAAAATGATAGACTCTCCTTCATTGGTGAACTAGTATAGAGACATGAGAGGCTTAGCAAAAGAGCACAGTTCATCAAATCTGCCCAGTTCTAAAGAAAACCACAAGGTCGAACCTACAAGGAACCTTTTGCCTCTAGAAATGACCCAGCGCAACCAACCAACCACAAATACATCTTTCATATATGAATATATGGCAATATTAAAATCATTGTGTAGCCCTAGGTGTTGAATCTGGTCAATCCATTTGATTTATGTGCCCATGTTGCATTCAATTCAACCTAGAAGCTGTATCAGAAGATCAGCGAACCTTGAGGAGTGCGGCCATGCCCTATGCACAGATTTGTCCTTGGAAGAACCTGGAGAAATATGGGCCGCAGAGGGTACTTCATCCTCTTCATTCATATCTGGTACCTGCGCCTTGAATTCCCTGCACTATTTTAGCTACCTGCAACTATGGCATCACCTTGAAGCACATCTTGAGGCACCTAGAAAGGTCACACCTTTTAAAAGCCTTTTACAATACTTCAAAATATTTTAAAGGAATACATTATAGTACATGCTTTAAGACTACATTAATTTTTTACTTTATTTTGCCTTATTAGCAAAATCTCCATTTTGCAAACCACACTTTCCTTTGCCTTTTGTTTTCTTTCTCTAGTCGACCAAAACTAACTTTCGTGAACCTCTTTGTTTCTTACTTTTCCCTTCAGTCGGTGAAAGCCACTTTTCGTGAGCTAGAAACCTTTATCTTTACTTTTCCCTTTGGTTCAAAAACTCTGACCTTTGTGAACCATTCTTTCCTTCATCGCTTTAGGTTCTCTTTAGCTTTTCACCTTATTGGCAAATCTCTAAAATCTCAAACTGGTCGGCGAGTTATCCTTTTTGTCGATTTCCTGACTAGCCTACAATTTCACACTTTTTCACCTTATTGGTGAATTTTACCTTTCCTGAACTATCCATGCCTTAGCCAATTCTTTTCCTCTTATCTTTTGCCTTATTGGCAAACTTGCACTATCACGAACTTGGCTCCTCAATCGCTTTATCGACAAATCCTAGAAATTGCGAACTTATTGGCATGTTCATCATTTTGTCAATTCCCTAACCTCCTTTTTACTTTATCCTCAGCTGATTTTCCTTTCACCTTGTCTTCCTTAGCCTCTTTCACCTTATCGACGGATCCTCAATTCCATGAACCTTCTTCACCTTGCCTTCTTCATTATCAGCTAATCGCCTCATCTGTGAACTTTTGAAAACATGAACTATTAGCCTTGTTCTTATTTTTGCCGATTCACTGATGGTAGCTCCTTCATTAGTTTGGCCTTATTCATTTTGTCTACTTGCTTTGCTTCTACCTTAGCTACTTGAGCCTTGACAAAGATTCCTTTTTGCCTCTCTACCTTCATCGTTCTTTAGTCGACAAATTCTTCGATCGACGAACTTGCTGATCGGCAAACCAAAGGTTTGTCGAACCAATATTTTTCTGATAAAGGAAAACCTTTGCCTTCCTTAGCCATATTCGCTACTTGCACATCACTTAGTCGACAAACCATGTTAGAATATTGAGAAATAATATAACCCAGAATGAAATTGAAAGAGTTAGAATCAATAAACTGTAATGCAAAAGAAATGAACATAACAATACTATGAGAGAATAATGTAAATGCTCCAATGGCATAATAGTATTGTGAGTGAACTATAGCTCCAACCTTCTTCTTCTTCTTACAAAATTAATAGACATACCTTGCTTATAAATACTAGGTTGAGAGATAAGAAGTTGTAGTCATGTGACAGGTGTCATATTCCTATTACATATGACAACTAGAGGTCAAGATGCCAACTAGTTGATGTGTAGGATATGACAACTATAAGACAACTAGAAACAACTAGAAACATTTAGAAGGCTCACTAAGTCAACTTAACATGTGGATATGTGTGTGAATATTATTTAACTAATAAACAATTAAATAAATGAATTATCCACACAAGGGAAATAACTGGTTAGGTAATATCCCTATTCAGACTAACACCCCTCCTTAAGTGCAACTTTGGGAGAAGCTGACTAAAGAAAGAATGCAAGAATGAGTCTCGGCAACAAGGCCATGTTAGGTACCCATGTACAAACAATTCTCTCACAAACGAAGAAAAGGAGAAAACCTAGTGGGAAAAAACTCCTCCCCAAAAGAGAGAAAAACAAAATGCTCTCTATAGTATGAGAAGAACAAAACCCCTTGTGAGGAAAAAGTCCCCCCATAAGAGAGAAGGCACCCCCCAGAATAGAGAAAGTGAGATAAACTATGAAACCCCACCATAATGAAGTAGCTCCTATTCCAAAAGAGGATGCCCATTTATGAATACTGAAGATGATCCATTTGTGGCAAATGACATTTCTCCCCTTAGGAAGAGACAACTCCAATGGAAAATGCTGAAGTAACTCCCATTCAAAGAAGAAAGGTGAGGAAGGAAGTCTCATGATGTATCGTGTCTCAGAACTCTGTTGAAATGTCTTTATGCTAATATCAAAATGAGTCATTATCAAATCAAGAGTCCCGGGCCTAATTGAAACAAGTGACCTCTCAAAATCATATGAAAACTGATGAAGAGCAAGATCCAAAGAACTGATGTATGGATGTGGAATGTCAATGCATGCATTGTGGCTAGAATGCAAATCCCACAAGATGTCCTACAAAGAATCACTGCAAGCCCTCGGTGAATCCTCTCTGAACTCTGTAGAAATAGTAGGTGTATGTGTACTGTCAAGAAAGAGGAGTGATAACCCCTCAAATGTGTCCTCCAAATCATCAATGTGAGACTCCACAAACAAAGATGATATGTCTTCAAGATAGGAATCCCAATGAGGAAGACTGAAATGATCCTACTGCAAAGAATCACTGGAATCTCTCGAAGGAGCAACATTGAACTCAGAAGTAACTATAGATGAAAGAGATGAATCCTCGATTTCTTGATGCAAAGAGTTATTGGAGGCTCTCAAAGGAATGACACTAAAATATGATGTAGCAACAAGTGCTAAAGGAGATGTGATCTCAATATCCTGTCATAAAGAATCACTGGAAGCTCTCAAAGGAATGCCACTAAAATCTGAAGTAGCAACAGGGGATGGTGGAACAATGATCTTAATAGAAAGAGAGAGAGAAGCAATAGAAGAACAATCAAGACTTGCTAGATATTCAAGCTCCTCTTTTGTATTATCATCAAAGGGCATATTATCTGCATCATCAATGGGTATGAGACAATCCCTTATAGGATCATCTGGGAATGGATTAATTTGTGGGTCGCTAAAGATCTCCCAAATCTTAGTTCAAAGTGTGCATGGACAATCAATGTCCAAAACAACCCACATGGTGTCAGAATCAACACTAGAACCAATTAATCCTACAATATGATCATTCCTATTTGCCCATGCATTTTTCTTCTGAGGTGAATCTGATTCAGGTATGAGGCCATAAAGATAAGGCAAAATATTGAGCCACCTACAATGTGTGACGATGCCTTTTTTCCAAGACTCATAATTATCCTTGTTCAGATTTATCATAGAAGGATGAATAGAAAACCCCATGATATCTTCTCAATGGATTAGAGATCAAACCATCAAAACATTACCTTGTAACTCAAGGAGAGCACACAAGAGACAACTCCCTTTTCACTCAATCAAAGAACCCCCAAAGAAAATATGATTTGGATCTTTATATTTAGTGTGAGTACAATTGCCACTAGCAAAATTGCTTAGTGGACTTGATCTTAATGCTTTACAAATTCTCAATCAAATGAGTGTATGCTCAAAGTACAATTTTGGAATCAAACCAAGTGTGGAAAATAACACTACTGCATAGTACTCAAAAAATCATTCACTTTTAAAAAAATCACCTCAATCCGAGGTCATATGCAAAAGTTATGAGTCTTCGAAGTTCCCAAAATGAGAACTATGCAACATCACCTATGAGAATATGTAATATTTAAAAAATCCATCCACCAAAACCAAATCTAATTGTACCACTGAGAAGAGCATGAAAAATTAGCCTAAATAAAAAATTTGCACCAAAAATGGAGCGAAATTGAGCAAGTTATGAGCCTTTGAAGATCAACTATCAAAACCAAAAACTCCATTAGAGGGGGGGCAAATAGGGCCAAGGGTTGCTGACGTCAACAAAATCTGTGTTAAGAATCTTTAAAAATTCACTGAAATATTCCCATAGATTCTCCTAAAAATGACATCACTCACTGAGATGCTAACATCAGCAATTTGTTAGAAAATGGTGATGTCAGCCCATACGATGATGACAGAATATTCTCTGTGTTGCTGGAATATTCTCTAGGTTTGCTAACTTATGATGTCACACTGACATCATCATGATGTCAGTTGACACAAAAATGAATTTGCCAAAATATGCCAGATTCCTCGCCAATATTTTAATATCGTCGACGATTTTTTTGTAAAACTGCCTTTAAATACTGAAACTGCCTATTTTTTAGGAAAACCAGTCAGAAAACTATAGAAAATACCTTTTGCTATAGTAAGTGATTTTTTGAGCTGTTTGGATTGTTTACTCTAGGTGGATTTCACCGTGTCCGGCGGACTATTTTTACCACCAGTGGCGGGTTGGAAAATCCCGTCGGTTTGTGGAATGGTCGTCAGGTGGTTGGAAACCTCGACGAGCTGTTTGGATACCGCTGCAGACTATTAAGGATTGTTGTGGCCACTAATGTTAGGAAATAAATCTTTCTAGTGAACAGTTAAATGTCTCTGAGCCTGTGAGATTGGGATACGACCGATAGTCAGGTGGTTTTTAGAAACTGTTGACAAATTAAGATTGCCATGCTAGTTTGAATGCCCTAGAAATGGTTGTAGACCATCAAAAATAGGGTCGACTGGAGTTTTAATGATTCACTAATGAGTGAAGATCTGGTTATCGAGGGTTTATCTATTGTAGGAGCTAGATTGACGTCGGTCAATGATACCCTCGTATGCCTTAAAAGATAAAGTTCACAAAAATATTTGTCCACCGATCGACGTTTAAGCCTGTCGGGCAGTTGATTGCTTTCACGTGTACTAGTTTTGATACCATCCGTCAATTTTAATAGATCACCATGTGTTTGAAATATTTTTTGGTCAATTGTACCATAGTACATGGCGTGGTAGGCCCTACACCTATTGGGTACCACTATACCTTGTAAAGTATCTATGCAAAAATCTCCATAAATAAAAGAATTAATATACTATAGATTAGATTTTATACCAGCATACTAAATCTTTACCTAGTGGACATAAAATGGAGATTTTGCTGACACCCATAGTATGATCCATATTTTCCTGCGCAAGAAGATGTTGTGGAATATTCCACTACGGATTTCGTATGGCGTTGATTTGAATTTTTTTTTGCTTTTTGCTGAAACTTTGTCCGATTTCAATAAATTGACAGTTGATCTTTGGGTTTTTGGGCCTCCTGAGTGCAATGGAAGGGTCTGATTTTGCCTAAACTACTCTGAAAGATTAGGTAATTTCTGGATCTTGCATGCACCTCCCAACTTCAAACCCTCATAGATTTGGGCTCCAATGTCTGATTTGGATGAAACAAAAGGTGATCTTGACTATTTCTGACCTCCTAAATGCAATGGTGTTCTCATATTTGCAAAAACATGATCCAAAATGAACCTACAAGACAAGACCACAAGGAGGAACCATCACAAATCTAGTATTTCTATCAAGCCTTTCTGATTGTCCAAGTCATCATTCGATGCAAGAGAAGAGCATACTCAACTATCAAGATCCACCATGAGTTGCACTCAAGATCTCTCACAAAAATGAATCTAATCTTCCAAAATATGCCCTGATACCATGTTAGAATCTTGAAAAAAAATATAACCTAGAACCAAATTGAAAGAGTTAGAATCAATAAACTGTAATGCAAAAGAAATGAAGAACAAAATAATACTATGAGAGAATAATGTAAATGCTCCAATGACATTATGGGTGAACTATAGCTCCAACCTTCTTCTTCTTCTTACAAAATGAAGAGACATACCTTTCTTATAAAGACAAGGTTGAGAGATAAGAAGATGTAGTCATGTGATAAGTGTCATATTCCTATTATCTATGAAAACTAGAGATCAAGATGCCAACTAGTTGATGTGTAGGATATGACAACTATAAGACAACTATCAACAACTAGACACAACTAGAAACAACTAGAAACATCTAGAAGGCTCACTAAGTCAACTTAACATGTGAATATGTGTATGAATATTATTTAACTTAAATAGTTAAATAATATGAATTATCCACACAACAAGGGAAATAATTGGTTAGGTACTATCCCTATTCACACTAACAAATCAGTGAATCAGCGAACCGCTGAACGAAAGGTTCACCAAAATAAAAATTTTCCAAGGCAAAAACTTAGAATTTTTTGGGGATTTTTCTTGGTTTTGCTAAGGGGAAAACTTCTTCCATTTCAAATGTCTCAAATCAGATACTTTTGATGGAAGAAGAAATTTTTGGGATATTTTGGGATTGGGCAAAATATGACAACAGTTCCCTCATAGGAAAGATCTAGGAGGATGAGGGTCATTGCAAGGAAAACACCATGCATTTGAGTCATCTACAACATTATTTCTCCCTAGGATCAAATCTCGTATTGGGTTAGGACAAATCTGTTGTAAGGGAGTAGGAATAGGCACAAGTTATTGTTGTGAAGGGCTTACCTCTTGGGAGTTTTGGTATTTGTTAGGCTGATACTGGGGCTTGGGATTTTGATAGTTCTAATAAGGGGGTCTTGGATATGGAGTTTCTTGGCTCTTTAGATTAATGATCTCATTTGAGAAGCTCTGCAAGATACTCTTCATTTCATCTATTTCTAAGGATACTTGGGGTTTTTGGACATCTATTGGCACTTGAGAGGAAGGATACATGTGCAAAGAAGGAGAAGATTGATTGGTATTTGACAAATGGGGTTCAACCTTAGGAAACTCCTCTTGTAATGACAATTCAGGGAATATTGGCATAGGGGCCTAGGTGGCAGATTCCTAGCATCTATAAGATTATTTTTGACTCTTACTACTAGATCATATGCGTTTGGGAGAGTTTGTCCTCCTAAGGACTAAATCATAAAAAAAATGTTTGAATTAAAATCTTTGAGATAGAAGACGATAGCCATATTGGGAGGTGGTCACATTGTCAGTAGAATCCTTTACCAAGTTTTGTGAAACTGAGTATTGAAGTTTGTGACTGCTTCCTATAGTGCACTTGATACTTATCAACTGCTACAATAGCAAGGATCTATCTCCTTTCTCGATGAATCTTTCAAAGAATAGATCTCCTAGCTAGTCGCTCGAGCCTATTGATTTTGACTAAAGAGATCTACACTAGTGGACAATGCTGCAAGCAATCTCAAAGTGACATTTTGCTCTATCACAAAGTGGACTATACAAATGTCCACTACATCTTGAATATGTTATGTGGGAGTTCTTAAATCCTAGCCCATGTATTTAGGTAGTTCCTTGAGAGCATTGACAGGGATGGAGCACCATATAGCTAGTGGTATTGGTGGAATCAACGGGCTACTGCTATTCCAGTTTACAAAGTTTCTAGGAGCTCCTTGTGTAGCCATTTGAGTGAGTGGTGGATTAGGGTGTACTACTCTTTTGGTGGGTACAATTACTAATGGAGGAGATAAAAGACCTAGATTTGATGTTGAAATTGATCTTGTTATGGGCCTTTTACTCATACACACTGACTTCTAATCAGGTGATTATGGGTTCAAGTCCAACCGAGTGTGCCAAAAAAATTGTTGAAGGCTTTTTTTGTTCATGCTTAGGGTCTCTCCTAGATACGAACAAGACAACATTGTATGGGAAATCCTGTGGTTGTGGGACTCTTTTGTGGATCACAAGATAACATCTGAGACTTTAGAAGTCAACTCTTCTTAATATTCTCATTGATTCTTTTGAAAAATGGGGGGAAGGAAAGAGAAGAGAGAAACTTAAATTAAAAACCTATTTTAAGGTGATGCATCAAAAGGTAGGACTTAAGTTGATACAACCACAACACAATGTTTTCTTGTTTAACTCACAATATTGATCTGTGGCTACCAAGAGCTCAAAAGGGCATGATTTCAGATCATTTATCAATATCACTCATTGAAACTAAAACAAAGGCATAACATCAATGCATGAAACTTGAAAGAAGAATCAATAAACACAAAACAGGCACATGATGTCACTCTTCTCCATTGATGAACTAAGAAAAGAGTTTCAAAGGCACAAATACAAAGCATTCAATAAGCTCTTGAAGAGCATACACAAAGGCTAGAATGCCTATTGATTCTTCCCCAAATCCCAAAATTGGCTTAGCATATAAACACTACCCCAACCTTACTACATTGATTGAGCCACTATATATAACAATCTGGTACTTTAAAATGAGACCGTGGGAAGCAAACATCTACCACATCTACTCCTGGTACTATGGAGTTGAATTTCCCTGACTTTCCTATCTGTTGGGTCTTTCTCTCTGAATCGGCAGAGGATTTTCCAATTCCAATGCACAGGCAGATTCAGCCAACAAATACAAGAGGTTACGTGAGCTGCCTCCCCTTCACTTTTGGTTCTACTGCACCAAGGGGGGTATCCCTATAGCTAAAGATTTGACTTTGACTCACCCAATAGAAAGATTTAGCTTTACAACAACAGGCAAAATACTCTCATGTCTGGACCAAGATTTGTGTGATAAATCACAAGGTTGGTAGTGTTCTTGGACATATCTAATCGGTTAGGAATGAGAGTATGTAGGGGTCCTACTTCTAATCCTACAAACTAACAAGTTTGAAGTTTTGAAATGATTTGTATTAATATTTTGGATGCAAGACAGGGGGTTTTGGATTATAAATACTACACAGGGGCAGACCGATGTGTATCTTAGGGCAAGGAGTCAACTAGACGTATACAAGAGAATGATTTGCACTGGCATTCAAGTTTCAAGGGGTCAGATTGGTGCTTGCCTTACAAACACCACCCAAGAATGAGCATTTAGCAATTTCTACTTACAAATATCCCTGCTGTACAATCTTCTTCATACTTAACCTAAAATAGTTTAATCCACTCCTTTAATGGAAGTTAGAGATCAAGCATGCAATACAACAAATCTGTATCCTAGAATCTTAGTAACCCTTAGCAACTAGATTCAAAAGAAGGGATGCATACAAAAAATGGAGACAAACAACTAAACACATGCCATGAAGCATTTTTCATATAAGAATAACATGAAACTAAACATATGTGCAACGTGCATTCAAATGCAACTCATAAACTCACAAAAGAGACAGAACAACCAAAAAGCTCTATTCTTCGTTATTTCTCCCAAACATTGCCCAAGTCTTCAACAACCTAAAAATGAGTAACACAGTTTGCTTATATGCAAGAACGTGTACTCAACAATTAATTACATGGTCTTTTCAAAATGCTGCCAGATACATCGCACCATCGAAATGGCGCCCAAAACATTCAATGCAGTAGGCAGAAGAGGAAGGAAAAATAGGTGAGATTGGGAGTCATGCAGCTGCCTAGAGATTTTCTTCTTAAAAATGGTAGTTGACCTGTCAATCCATCGACCCATACCTCTGTAAATTTGCCATTAATGGCCAACCTACCCACGGCCTCTAGAAACGTAGCAGTTGCGTGCTTTGCAATTCTTCTCACCTGAAATGTGACTACAGATACAAAGAAATCCCTCCTTCCTTGGACACTTGAAACAAGACCGTTGATTCATTTCCTCCCGCTCAGATCTGTGGCTTTAAATCAAGCATCCACCATGAAAATCCACATCGGCACCATCGAAAAGTCTTCCACCAGTGAGATCGCGCAATGTAGGAGCCCTTTTTCCATCGCTGACTTTTCCCTCTTCCATTTTACCTTTTTTGTCCTCAAATCTTTGCATATGTAGTTGTATATACATACAACTGACTTGGACACGTGTCACCCCCTGATTGGTTCTCCATCGCTGAAAATTAGTATCTCCATTGACCGTCGGAAAGACCTTGGAAGTGTCCACCGATAGGCATTGTCCTGTTGACGAGCCAATGTATCCATTCTTGCTTTTGAAATTGTATGTGCAATTGTCTATACATACAATCACCTGCATACAAAGGCGGACCCCAAATCTTTTGTAAAACAAATTTAAAATTACCATCGAGTCCAAGCCTTGTATCTTCGCTTTGTATATTACCTTGCACATTGCATATATACAATACACAATATACATACAACTGCGGACATCAAAATGATTATTAACCATATTGTAACTTTGCAACAGGTCCGGCTTGTATCTCTTCTTCTTTGTATTTCGGCATATACAATGCACTTAACATACAAACTCCGAACCTGACCTTTGAATTTGCCGATTTACATTTTCCGGTCGAGTCCGCTTTGTATATCCTCCCTTGTATCTTTTCTTCTTTGCACATTGCCTTGTATGTGTGCTTTGTATATCTGATATACATTCACCTTTGCATTTGCATCGACCATCAGGGAGACCTCAAATTGAGCCGCCGATGGATATTGTTTCACCAAAAAAACCTTTGTATGTCCCCCTTGTATGTCGGCCTTGTATGTTACTTTGTATATGCATCAAGCCTTTGTATCGTTCACCTTGCATGTTACTACCTTTGTATGTGCATCGGTCTATCGACGAGACTGTTGCATGAGTCATCGATGGATATTGTTTCACTGATGATCCCTTGTACATTGACTTTACATATCGCCTTTGTATATGCAAACATACAACGATGAATGTATATGCGAATATACATTCAAAAATGTATACACAAATACAAAGCATGAAACTGAGAAACCCTGTGATGGAAAATACTTGGAGCCAAAAGATTTCTGGGTTTTTTTTGAAAAGGCTTGTAGATGAATACATGAAACCCAAAACCTAGGTAGGCACCACCATTGGCTCTATCTCGGGGACGCATGCCTCTTGTAGGCATGGAGAGAACTCCATAACTCTAGGATGCAGACTAGTCCCTATCCATTAGGCAACAGAGTCAAACGTTGCACCAACCTACATCACAAATCATACTTTCAAAATTTACTTGGCAGCCCCGGGCCACCAAAAAGGAAAAACCAAAAAGGAAAAACCAGAATTTTCCTTTGTCAAATACCCAATTCTGATATGAATGACCCCAACCATAACTGAAAACGCTAAGATAAACTGCCCATAAGCCAATCTTGTCAATTACACACTTCACCATTTTTGAAAGCTTGCCCCTGTCATTCTACATTTCAAAATCAAACATACGACCCTACATACTATAAAATTCTTCAGCATTAAGCAACATATGTATGTTATATTCCTCTAACAGTATATCATATTGCACTTGGTGTTCCTCACTATCTACCTTGCTGTTGCACTTCACCAGGCATTCATCTAGCTGATCTAGAAACTCAAAACACTCAGAATATAGGAGAATTTCAATGTCATTCATATCACTTATTGACAGTGATAACAAATATTGATCCATACACCCATTATAACACACATCTGGAACAACTGATGCTGAACATTCATTATCCATATTATCTACACAAGAGATGAAGATCTTTGCCTTTGGTTCATATGTCCCTTCTTCACAAACTGATGCAGCACCTAGGTCAGTCATCTCTTCATATTCATCATCATCTTCAAAAAGAGGGTTAATTCTACACCAATGAAGGTCATGACTCACAATGTTCAATGCATCTAAAGGCTCATCATATAGGGGATTCATACTCATTTCAAAGGTCTCTGTTTCTTCTTCATGACAATCCGACTCTTCTTCAATATTATCAAATCTAGAGTCATAAGAAGAACAAACCTGATCCATAAACTGATCATGGATATCATCTTTATCATCTGATTGCCCTACATACAGGATCTCTGCTACTTCAATGCACTCTAAAGCTGTACTATCCATATCACTTTCCATCCCTCTAATGTTTCCTGATGAAACTGGAATTGACTCTTGATCCATATGATCACAACTATGCATAACTGGATCATTTAAACATGAACGCTCTTTGCTAAGGACTGGCATGTAAATATTACTAAAAAAATTATCACAATCAGCTTCATTTGCTGGGCAAATCTGGGCATCCTCCTCTATGGTAGAGTCATTAGTAACTTGAAATGATGCATAAACAGGGATAGCAAGGGTGTGAGTTCTTTGACATTCATTTTCAACATATAAATTATATCTTTCACTAACATTGGGGACCACAGGGCAGCAAAAATTTGTAGAGAAATAACCCTTTTGAATTCCATGCCTCCAGTTATTTTCAATGTCTATTGCAAATTGATGTGCTTGATGTAATGTGGTGGGCTCCTTATCTCTTGATCTATAGCTCATTTTCTTATCAAATGCTCCCAGATAGACCACCAAGCACAGAGCATCATTAGGTCTCATGCATTCTGGAATTCTTTTCAATGCCTTCATAAATCTGAGGTTAAAGGCTAGAATTAGCTCTTCTTTTTCAATATGGATGTACATGAAATCACTGATAACTGCATATTCAGATATTCTTTCACCATATTGTTCTATAAATGCAAATTTAAATTCTTGCCAAGAGCTGACAGAGTATGCCAGAAGATAGGAGAACCAGTCCCTTGCATCTTCATTTAGAGATTGAACAAATAATCTCATAACTACATCTTCATGGTCAACCTCAACATCATCTATCACATTTATAAACTGTTGCAAGTGTCTCTCAGCTGATTCATCCTTTGTACCACTGAGTTTGGGCAAATACTTTCTAATCTTAGATGGAAATTAATTTGGATAACCACAAATGCCATTGAAATTGATGGGCTTATATCTGTCAATACTAGAACTCCTTTTATTACATGGTTGGGATTGATCATTATACATTTTTGCATTTGACACCTCACAAGGGTGCATGGGCTAATAATACATCTTTATGTGTTTTTTGCAACCTTCTTCTCAACTCAGACTTCCTTTTACAATGACCTTAGGCCTTTAAAATACAAACTGCTATTTCAGCTTGCCTAAAGTCCTCTAAATGATTTTTTCAACAACATTGCATACTTCTTTTGAAACACAAAATACATTCTTAGCAAATACAAAGCATGCAAGCTTATCACCAATATTTCCCTTCTAACCAATGCTACTTCACCAAATAGGGAATCCTTTAAAACTTATAAAAATACCTAGATATGTTGCAGCTACTGCAAATTCCTTTCCCTGACTGATTTGTATGAAAATTTAATCACCTCTTGTGTCTTTTATCAGGTTTTTTTTGTGCAGAGTCACCACCTCCTTGGCAGAGGAATGAGCTTCAAATAACATGAAGCTGAAAATTCATTTCTTTCCTTTATGGGTTCTCCAACAGCAAAGCCAGACACACAACTTTAAGTTTGCTGCAACAAAAGCACTTCCAGGTCTGAAATCCCTAACTAGGGAGGTAAAAATAACACTCTTAACTCAAATCAACTCCCCAGCAGAGTCGCCACTTTGTTGGTGACTTGGATGGGCAAAAAGATAACACCTTTTAATTAACTCCCCAGTAGAGCTGCCACTTGTTGGTGACTTGGATGGGCAAGAATTCACTCTTCAAATCAATATCCCCAGCAGAGTCGCCACTTTGTTGGTGACTCGGATGGGTAAAAATTCACTCTTCAAATCAATATCCCTAGCAGAGTCACCACTTTGTTGGGTCTTTCTCTCCGAAATGACAGAGGGTTTGCCAGTTCCAATGCACAGGCAGATTCGGCCAACAAATACAGGAGGTTGCATGAGCTGCCTCCCCTTCACTTCTAGTTCTGCCACACCAAGGGGCCTATCCCTATAGCTAAAGATTTGAGTTTGACTCACCCAATAGAAAGATTTAGCTTTACAACAACAGGCAGAATACTCTCATATTTGGACCAAGATTTGTGTGATA
This sequence comes from Cunninghamia lanceolata, assembly GCA_027924645.1. Lineage (NCBI taxonomy): Eukaryota > Viridiplantae > Streptophyta > Pinopsida > Cupressales > Cupressaceae > Cunninghamia > Cunninghamia lanceolata. The sequence continues at coordinate 509,351 of BSBN01000063.1, forward strand.
AATCACAAGGTTGGTAGTGTTCTTGGACATATCTAACTGGTTAGGAATGAGAGTATGCAGGGGTCCTACTTCTAATCCTACAAACTAACAGGTTTGAATTTTTGAAATGATTTGTATTAATATTTTGGATGCAAGATAGGTGGTTTTGGATCATAACTACTACACAGGGGCAGACCGGTGCCTATCTCAGGGCAAGGAGTCAACTAGACGTATACAAGAGAATGATTTGCACTGGCATTCAAGTTTCAAGGGGTCAGATTGGTACTTGCCTTACAAACACCACCCAAGAATGAGCATTTAGCAATTTCTACTTACAAATATCCCTGCTGCCATACAATCTTCTTCATACTTAACCTAAAATAGTTTAATCCACTCCTTGAATGGAAGTTAGAGATTAAGCATGCAATACAACAAATCTGTATCCTAGAATCTTAGTAACCCTTAGCAACTAGATTCAAAAGAAGGGATGCATACAACAAATGGAGACAAATAGCTAAACACATGCCATGAAGCATTTTTCTTATAAGAATAACATGAAACTAAAGATATGTGCAATGTGCATTCAAATGCAACTCATAAACTCACAAAAGAGACAGAACAGCTAAAAAGCTCTGTTCTTCATTATTTCTCCCAAAAATTGCCTAAGTCTACAACAACCTAAAAATGAGTAACACAATTTGCTTATATGGAAGAACGTGTACTCAGCAATTAATTACATGGTCTTTTCAAAATGTTGCTAGATACATTGGACCATCAAAATGGTGCCCAAAACATTTAATGCAGTAGGCAGAAGAGAAAGGAAAAGTAGGTGAGATTGGGAGTCGTGCAGCTACCTGGAGATTTTCTTCTTAAAAATGGTAGTTGACTCGTCAATCCATCGACCCATACCTCTGTAAATTTTCCATTAATGGCCAACCTACCCGCGGCCTCTGGAAATGCAGCAATTGTGTGCTTTGCAATTCTTCCCGCCTGAAATGCGACTGCAGATACAAAGAAATCCCTCCTTCCTTGGACACTTGAAACAGGACCATTGATTCATTTCCTCCCGCTGAAATTTGCGGCTTCAAATCATGCATCCACCATGAAAATCCACATTGGCACCATCGAAAAGTCTTCCACTAGTGAGATCGCGCCACGTAGGCACCCTTTTTCCATCGCTAACTTTTCCCTCTTCCATTTTACCTTTTTTGCCCTCAAATCTTTGCATATGTAGTTCTATATACATACAACTGACTTGGACACATGTCACCCCCTGATTGGTTCTCCATCGCTGAAAATTTGTGTCTCCATCGGCCGTTGGAAAGACCCTGGAAGTGTCCACCGATAGGCATTGTCCTACCGACAAGCCAATGTATCCATTCTTGCTTTTGAAATTGTATGTGCAATTGTATATACATACAATCACCTGCATACAAAGGTGGACCCCAAATCTTTTGTAAAACAAATTTGAAATTACCATCGGGTCCAAGCCTTGTATCTTCCCTTTGTCTATTACCTTGCACATTGCATATATACAATACGCAATATACATACAACCGCAGACATCAAAATGATTATTAACCATATTGTAACTTTGCAACAGGTCTGGCTTGTATCTCTTCTTCTTTGTATTTCGGCATATACAATGCACTTAACATACAAACTGTGGACCCCACCTTTGAATTTTCTGATTTACATTTTCTAGTCGGGTCCGCTTTGTATGTCCTCCCTTGTATCTTTTCTTCTTTGCACATTGCCTTGTATGTGTGCTTTGTATATCTGATATACATTCACCTTTGCGCTGCATCAACCGTCGGGGAGACCTCAAACTGAGCCGCCGATGGATATTGTTTCACCGAAAAAACCTTTATATGTCCCCCTTGTATGTTGGCCTTGTATGTTACTTTGTATATGCATCGGGTCTTTGTATCATTCGCCTTGCATGTTACCACCTTTGTATATGCATCGGGCTATCGGTGAGATTGTTGCATGAGTCGCTGATGGATATTGTTTCACCAATGATCCCTTGTACATTGACTTTGCATATCGCCTTTGTATATGCAAACATACAACGACAAATGTATATGTGAATATACATTCAAAAATGTATACACAAACACAAAGCATGAAACTGAGAAACCTTGTGATGAAAAATACTTGAAGCTAAAAGATTTCTGGGTTTTTTCTGAAAAGGCCTGCAGATGAATACATGAAACCCAAAACCTAGGTGGGCACCACCACTATCCTTCTCTATCGCTTCACCCTGATGGTGCCTACCCAGGGGATTAAAGATTCACCAAGAAACTACAGGAGGCCCAATCACTTATTTGATGTTCCATTGTATTGCTACACCACCTAGGGAAGCGTTGGGTTGCATTGGTGTCCTCCTCGCAAGCCTTGGAGGCCTATTGACTCATCTGTATCAATTGATAGTGCATAACATCCCTTTTTATCTTTAAAATGTCCATAAATTTTGAACCATTATATCCCATGATCCACGATCGACAATTCTACAAGCCTCTTCCACCTCTGCCAATCTATTGGGTCTCATTACCATGTGGCAACATGGCACTCCTTGTTGATGTTGTTAGGCCTATCTTGTTAAAACTATGTACAGAAATGCCAAGTGTCTTGCCTCCACTTTATTATCTCTCTTGAAAATCCCATGCCCACCTTATGTTGAATCACATGAATTGGCATCTTGATGCAACTTTTTTAGCATGTCTGAGTAGTCTCATCAAGGAGAAGCATAGATGCACCAAGTGGTAGAAATGGAGGATCCCTTTATGTTTCCCTTGGATTTCTTTATCAGATTTTCCTTTTGAAGTAACTAGGCCCTGCCATAGGTTGCATCATGACACTTGGTGCCCTGGCACAATGCGAGGGATCTATTAGGCCTACTAAGGTCTTGGGCTTGTGCCATAATGCCAAGTGTCATCATCCATGACTTTCATTTCCTTTGTTGAAACCTTTCAAGACTCAGGCTCACCAAAGTTCTTTGGTTCACTTAGAACTGGTGACTCCTTGAGGTTGTGAGAAGCCTCCACATAGCAAGCGCTCCAACTTTGACAACCCATCATAGCCTGATTTGAACTTGATAAAGGCTCAAAATGATTTCATCCAATTGTGATCTAAAAGTTGATGATGCAAATGCATTCAACAATTGATGCTGAGGTGCCTCTGACCCAAAACAAAATGTAGAGAAAAAGGCTCTACACACGTATCAACATGTTTAAGGGGAATTGATCATTATGTGCTTTATGATCACATCTTAAGTCTATGCTCTCTCCTTGCACCATTTGGTGATCTTGGAGATCAAAATTTTTGACTTGGTAAATCTTATTTATCATTATAATCCTAAGAACCTAGCATGTGTATGCTCTCCCTTCACATTGAGATACGGTCTTCGGGATCCAAAGAACCTAGGCCTCTTTCCTTTAGGGGCATGCCTAAGGATTTCATCACCTTAGGAGATGACCCAAACCACACATTCTGATGGGGTATATCAAAGGGGGGTAACAAAATTTGTACCTCAACAGGATGCATGCTTATGTCTTTGGCACAACCTTGGTACCCCTTTTCGTAAGGAGTCAAGGTGAAGTGGAATTTTCTTACGCTTATTTTAGAAGCTTGTAGACGAGATCCTTGTTCATGGATTTCAGCCCCATGTAACTTGTGTATATTGGGGATGCCTCTAGTTTCCTTGTATAACCTAGTTAAGACTTTTTGACAATCCTTTTTTGTGGTGCACTATAAGTCAGTTAGGCCCTAGAAGTTACTCATGTAATACATCCAAGTGTGTCGAGATAAAGCTAACTTTGGGCAAGGCTTTCACCTCCAAGGTAAGGGATGCATAGGTGGTACACGACCTTGCATTCCCTATCTATCCACCACTTGGTAAATAGTAAATTGTGGGCTCACAAAAATTGACACAGCCACTTGAATAATCTAGGTTGTTATTGTGCTTGGCATGATTTTTATTTGTTGAAACCCATGCACCCCCTTACATCTAAAATTTCCAATCAAAATCTTTTGCAAACTTTTGCATGTTGTGTGAAATCTATTGTTTACAAATTACCTTAAGGTCAAGTATCCCACCTATCCACAATTATCCCAAATCCAAATCATTGCTAGTCCACCTCATCCAAATTTTCCTTATCCATCTATCCCCATCACCCCCTAATCACCCTAGTCATCCTAATCCCCCTAGCCACATCATCCTTACTCCTAATCCATCATCTAGGGAACTAATCCAAATCAGTTTGCCTCATCCAATCAAGGTCGTACTCCTCCTCTAACCAATCCATCTAATCACCATCATAATCTCCTAATCCATCCCCGCATTGAGCTTAATCAAATACACATCATTCTAATCCCATCCTAATCCTACATCATTCCAATCCATTCATCCTAATCCAATCCCTAAATCACATCCTCATCCCTAATCCAAATCCCATTTGTCATCCTAATCATCACACCCATTCTCCATTATCAACCTTAATCCATCCTCCATCATCCATCTCAATTTAATCTTGATCACATCCCTCAAATCTGAATCAAAATCCTTTTGATATCAACACACATCTTAAGATTCAAGCCTTAGCCATCCAAAGTCATAAAGTCCTTCAAAACTCACATCATCCAAACTCATCACAACTGTAGCCCAAACATCATGACTCCATTTTGTTTTGATGAGTACTCTCATCATAACCATCCCACAAATCCTTTTGCAACCAAGGATGATGAGAGTCTTGTTGATCAAGACAAGTATGAAGTCGATCCCAATGATGATAGTCTTGTTGATCAAGATTAGTATTAAAATGATCCCCTTGATTAAATCATAGAAAGAAAGCTTTCCATAAGTTTCCATTGCCCAATCCTACATAATCCAATTGCTTTTGATCAATATTTAGCTATCCTAGAGGATATCTCACACCTCGTAAACACATATCTATTGGTCACCCTTATAGCTCCTTTGACAAGGGAAATCCATTTTATCAAGCCATCCATATCCCAACACCCATCATTATGTGAAACTCTTGTCACATCCACCTCCTATCTACATCCTTCATCCCATTATCCATCAATCCATACATCTAATCTCCCATCCAATATCACCACATCCAAATCAACCTTTTTGGGTTTTCTTCAAGGACTCCTAACACTAGATCTGAAGCCACACCACAAAAGTGACATTGTTGAGCTACAATTCCCTATTAATCGAATACCATATAAGTGTGTCATTAATAATGTCGTTACCCACCTCACACCCATCCAAGTCATCCAATCTTCCCAAGAGTCCCTCCACTCCACCATCCATGAGCATAAAAAACCCCTTGCACATCCATGTGAACCACTCGAAGAGTATATCCAAACAATCAATGTTAATCATTCCTTCCCCATCACATCATCCATGCAAATCCAAGTATGTCAAGCACTTGTTCCAAAGCATGATGAAACATCACCCCATCCGAATCAATATCCGAGCATCCACACTAATCCTATCACCCCCATCCCAAAACCTTCACCCTATCACCTCGGTCCTAATACCTTTCTTTGTGGTGGTACTCTTGCAATATAAGAACAACTTGTATTCACCACAAATCCTTCCCCATCTAACACTAGACTCACATCTTATTTCCGACCCTACAAGTATCCCATTGACATTCGAATGCTCCAAAACATGAATTATCAAGGAAAAGGTTTTGGCCTTCATGAAAAATGAACCTAGGATCCCATCCATGTCAAAGAACATCAACAATCACAGGGTCTTGGCTACATATCTTGAGGCACACAACCCACAAATGTTGGTACCACATTCACCAACTCTAAGCGAGTTTATAATCTAAAAAAATGCCTCTTGTCACTCCTCTAGAAATTTTGGTGTCATCCCCCTCCACCATCATACCACTCCAAAACATTTTCCACCACCCCCCTCCATCATCACACCCATCCAAGAAGCTTCCTTCCTTCCATCCCCCCTCCTTTATAATACCAATCCAAAAAAATTTCCACTATCCCTCCTTCCATGCACAAGTCTACTTCCCCTTCGATCCATAAATCCCCTAATCACAACCAACACATGCACACATCATTAGACTTATACCATAATCATAAATCTATAACCCAACTTGTGGTATTACATGATGAAACCTCCCATGGGAACACCCCATTGACTTTGGAAGCAATTTGGATGTATCTACATATAAAGGAAAGAATTCCCACAAATCTAAAGATCATCATGTTGCAAAACCTTGACATGCAAAACTAAATTCAAATTTGATCCAAAATCCTAATGGACCACAAAGGTCTCATTGGCCCACACTCAAAAAGGAAATACAAAAATGATGTGGGTCCTAAAGCAAAGAAAATAAATCAATCCAAGTAGAGCATCCAAATCTACACCCCAAAGTCACAATCCACCTCTCCAAAGTCCCACTCCATTCCCCTATCCCAAAATCCCTATCTCCAATCCTACACCCAATCGAAAAATCCCAAATATTCTAAGTCCATTTGGGTCTCCAAATCCTCAACACAACAATCCTAAAATCTCCCATCCCAATCCCAAAATCTAAAGTCAAGCATTCCCACTCATCCCCAATATCACCCCCAACCTCAAAATCCATCATCCCATCCCATGATAATCCAATCTCTTAATACCTCATGGTGTGTGAAAATGTTGTTCCTCATTTACCTTGGTCCCATGCACTTTCCTCATACCTTTATCCTCCCATCCTTTCTTAATCGCATCCATTATCCCCCATACATCCACACTCACATCCCTTTACTCCATGTCTTCACATAATTATTATCCCTTCATCCTTCATCCCATTCCCATTCCATGGAAATATCCTCTAGACATCGAAGCTATGAAGATGCCATGTTCCCATTTTGGTGAAGCCCACTTCGCAACCAAGAATGTCTCTATCCACATCAATGAGCATAATGAAATTTGACATGGTCTGCATGTAGTGGTCCTTTAAGATGGGATAATCTCAACTTGGTATGGAAACAAACACTAGAGTACCCCATTCCCATATCCACATCCATTCATCCATTCCCTCTTAAATCCAAAAAATAAAAAAAAACACATAAATCAAAAAGAGCAAAGAGATTTTTTTTCATCCAATGGTGAAAACCACTCTTGTGGCACCTTGGGCAAGTATCATGATGAAAACCCATTGGTGGGTGCCATTTGTAATCCACTATCAAAGAGCACCCTAGACTTGGGGGCATGCCTCACCTATCCTATCATTCCCATCCATCCCATCCATTGTCTCCATATCTTCCCCTTTCTATCTAATCCATTCATCCTTCCCCCTTGACAAGGATAGGGGCATCAATGTTAAAACACATGCTTTCGACACCTCTTCACATATACTCATCTTCAACATATCCTCCAACATCCATCCCCCCTAAGCATTATATCACCTCATCATGAACAACCTATCTAGAGTGGGGCATGTTATTCCTCTACAACATAGTCCTTGGAGATCACATCTTGAACCCCTCCATCCATCCATCTTAAATCTCCCATCCATCCCACTCACCTGAAATCCCTCACCTCTCAACTTGGTTTTCCCTTGTCATTGATATATAGAAAAAGGATATTTAACTATATCCCAATGTACTCCTCCCTCTCATCAATCCAAATCTCCCAACAATCCAAATATCACAAGAAAATCACAATCCATGCATATCGAGTTGGAAATCTACGTACAATCATCCAATTACATCCATTGGTCTTGTTCCTAACCATGTTGCAAGCCTTGATCAAATTTTCCCCATCATCATCGAGATATATCATTCCCAATCCTCATGTTGTTCTCGAGATATATCATTCCCACATAAACACTATACATGATTCTTATCAATCAATCACTCAGCTTTTCTGCTTGACCAGGGGCAACATCATATTTGTCTTTTAATCATTTGTGCACGCTTTCTTGTTTGTGTGCATTATCATTTTGTCTTGCATCTACATTGGTCCTTGTAGCCTACCTGCCACAACGGTATCATGGTCTTCCATATCATGGTGGTAAATGGCATAAGTTTTCTTGTGACCTTGTCAGTTGTCTCATCACAGTTCTCACCAAGGTCATCCAACACCTTATGATGTGTTGGGGCATCATTTTGTTAGTCCTATGCATGGGATACACCATCACCTTGGTTCCTTATACCCTGGTGCATAACATCTCATGGTATATCAAATAAGGTTTCTTTATCCATTGCAATATGACCAATCATCCAATCCCCTCCTTCAATTCTTCACTCAATCGTTTCCATCCACCTCACTCAATCTATTCTCTCTAATCCTTTATCCAATAATTTTCCCCTCTTCATTAATTTCGAGAGCACACTCATGTTCTTCCAACCCGCTTTCCCTCTCAAGGGGTCATCCCTTATCCATTTACTAACCCCATTTTCCCTCAACCAACTGGGGCATCTTGCCTCTCCCTTCATCTCAACAAATTCTATGTTTTATCTTTCTTTGAAATGACGCTACTATCGTAACACCATCTCAAAGAGGGGAAAAATGTAGACACCTAAAATTAATCATTACATTATAACTAAATTCATACTATACCCATCCCTGCACTAATTAATTAATTATTTAACTAATTAGGTTATCCCTTAGCTAATTAATTCTATTCAATTTTCCTATCCTAATGTTCTAACATTAGTTAATTAAATAAATTATTTTATTTAATTAAATAGGATAAAGCCACATCATCTATTTCCTCTAATTAAAAATTCTCATCCCTAAATCCACATCATCAATCAAATTTTCATCATAATCCTTGATTTAACCTTTTAATCCCTACCCTCCATTTCACACATGTTACACATGTAACTCTCACACATGTGTGAACAATCCACTTGTCACATTCACTCTTCCACACGTCCCTCACACATGTGTTATAAGATCATTTGTCACATTCACTCTTCACCATGTCTCTCACACATGTGTGAGAAGATCACTTGTCACATTCACACATCCCCATGTTTCCTCTCACACATGTGTGAGAGCTTGCACAAAACCTAAAAATGTACCTTTCAATTCTCACCCTTCACTTTATCCAAGACCATCCTCTACCCTTGATCTCTCCTTGATCCAAGGCCATCTTAATCCTCCAATCCTATCATGCCACTTGGTGGCCTCTCATCAATCCTACCCTTTCAACAATTCTCATTTCTTAATATTTCAAATTGATCTCACCCGTTGATCCTTTCATCCTAAATCTATAAATACAACCCCTCTCAATCCATTTAAAAGGAAAGTTTGGGATACAAATACATGTTGTTGGGATTCGAGCAACCAACATCCATCCACTTTGAAATCAACACATAATCAAGGAGCAAATATAAATATCTAAGGTTTGCATTTAGATATTTTGTTTAAAGCTTCGTTGTTATTTGCATTCCTTTTTGCTCTAATTCAAGTTGAATTAAAGTGTGGCATATGAGCTTGCATTAGTGTAGGTTTCAATCTTGTTCACATTTTACGCTCTTTAGGGATATTCAAAGTAAATATTAGGGTTTTTAGGTGTATGGGGATTGTGTCAATTATAGTCAAAACTAATTGCACCTATTATAGCCATGGTCAAAATGATAATTTGTTATTATCTTAATTGAATTTTATCCTATGATGGACTAAAAACTAGTTCAAGAGGCAATTCTATTTTTTATATGTAATTGGTCTTGATTATGTTGATTTGAAGAAAATTCTAATATCCAAATTTGGTATATCCAGCAATGCATTTGGCCCCATTAATTCAATATATCTCTTGATTGATTAACATATTTGGTCAAGCTATTGTCTCTATAGTGGTAGTTATTGATCCTTATTTAGTTTTTTTCTAGGTTACCCCTGCTAGGATTGAATGCTTTAGGTATGATCCAAGATATTTATTATTTTATATTTCTAACTAGGCATTGCCTTGATGAATAGCTTGTCTTTTGTTTTGAGTCTCAACAACATTTTTGGTCTTTTTAAAATTTACTATGGCATTCTCTATATATGGTTGCATGGTTGAAATATATTTTGATTCTAAATTTCATTGTAATTTTCCTAAAATCTATATAATCTTCAAATTCATATCCATAATTAGTGTTGTACCCATATAAAAAAAATTGTAGCCAAATGAAAGTTGTTTCGTGTCTAGTTAATCATCTCTAAATCTTTGTCTATTGTGGTATTTAATGTCATAATTTCAAGTTGTAATCCATGTCTTCACACAACTTACTGAAGGAGTTTTCCAGTGCATCATATAAGTCTAAGATCAAACCTTGGACATGAGAGAGGAAAGCCAAACTTGACCACAACATGAAGTAGAACATCTTGTGCTTTTGAGTGCATCATAATGTAAAGTGGGCATATGTTAAATTGAAAATTGTCCAAAATGGGTCCATGTGCATGCCATAGCATTTTTTCCCAAAGTTGAAAAAAATAACAAAAGTGGTCAATGACCCAAAAGTGTGCTCCATAAGAATTTTTGTCCAAATATTTATAAAATGAAAAGAAGTGTCAATAAGCGACCCTAACACATGTCATAATAACTATAGGATGAAAGGTTCAAAAAGAAAAACAAAAAATGACCACAAGGCTTGTAAGTGTGTGCCATTAAGGCATTGGGAGAAAATTTCAAAATAAAAATGTCGAATGTGTACCTTGTAGGGTTTTGGATAAAGTTTGTGACATTGAAAAAGTGATCAAAAATAAAACACAAATCATAATAGGTTTTGAGTAGAGTCCACAAGTGACCCTAGCATGCATCCTAATCACTTTAGGATGAAAGGTTAAAAAAAAGACTTGCAAGATTGTAAGTGTGCACCATTAAGGCATTAGGACAAAATTTCAAAACAAAATGTCAAGGAGTGTGTGCCTTGTAGGGTTTTGGACAAATTTTGAAACATTGAAAAGTGATTAAGGGTAAAGCACAAACCATAATAGGTTTTGAGTAGAGTTTTAGACACCAAAAAGGGGTGACAAACACTTTAGCACATACTTGGTAAAGGGGTGTTAAAAGCACTACCCAAACCAAAAGGAGGTGAAACCACATGTGTGGATTTAGAAGAAAGATTAGAAGATACAAAATAAAAAGGATACACTAAAAATAGGAGCACCTCGTTCCTTAAAAAGTGTTTGTTGATCTCTATTCTCATTGGCCACTTCAATTTTTTAGTGAAAAAGCAAGGGTTTTATTTGCAATAGTTTGTATTTTAGTAGGTAGTTAGGAATACTTTGTGAATCTACATCGAAGTCTTAGCAACACTTTGTAATGTCCCAAACTAGATATTTTGACAACTTTACAAATTTTTAATGTCAATGCATGAATTTCAACACTTTCTAATCACTAAGATCCCAAAATGGGCAGGGTGAGAGCATATGGTGACTCAAATTAAAATCTTTGGAGCATACATGTGGCAAGCCAAACCAGATAATGTAGCATGTGAATAACAAACATGAATGATTATGTGGGTTTTTCCAGCAATGCCTTCTAGACTCCATTACAAATTCAATGCAATATCAAAGAGGATCTAGTGACTATGCCTTCTAGATCAGAAATCAATACTAGTTTTGGTGAAGAACCACATAGAATTTACGTATTTCATTGATGTCTTCGATATGATCAGAAAATAAGGATTTACTCTATTAAAATAGAGTTGTTCTAAAGTATGAAACTATACTTCTTACTATGGCAATGACTCCTAATATCACAAAGTTAGGATGATATTAATAATAGTTGTATACTACTTATAGGAAAGACTTGCAAATAGATTAACACCCAAAGATTATTTTATAACACTAAAAATGATGGTACATCACCCAAAAATGATTGTACAACACTCAAAAATGATTGTACAATATTCATAAATGATGGAACAACACTCAAAAATAATTATCAGCTTGATATCAGACTAATATCCAATATAATATGCAGTTGATCCTTATTGATAAACAACAAATTAGTTGCAACTATATGAACAACAATATATGACTATGATGATTAGTTATAGCTGAAATCCACATGTATAGCACCTAATGATGCAAATACTAAGCAAATCTAAATTGTATGAAAAATATTACCAATGCTTACTTATATTAATAAATCCAATAACTCACAAGTATATGCTTGTATGCGTAAGGCTCCCAAAAAGCTAATTAAAATCTAATAAAGCTGATAAAATTTGATAAACCCAAAAGTGACAATTCATATTTATAATGATAAAAGACCAAAAGATACATGCATCTGATTTTGTCCCCCTAAAAGGGTGAGATTAGACTTTTATCATTTGTATAGCCCCTTACAATGTATTAATACTTGTTGTAATTGCTAGTAGGTGGTACGGTAGGGTTGACTTGACCACTATTAGGAAAATGGTACATCCATCAATATTATGCACAACAGATAAACTTTACACAAAAAAAATTATGTTTTAAAAATTGGAATCTAAAACAAACCATCACAAAACCAAAAAATCTCACACAACACACCAAACCATCTAAAATTGGAAATGCTTATGCAACTTTTCAGCACACTAGTAATTCCTAAATGGAATCACTCTAATGGAGATGAGGGTTTTCATCCCCAAATCCAATCTTTGTAGTACACAAGTAATCCTTGGATGAAATTACTTATATGGACAAGAGGGTTTTCGTCCTCAAATCCATTTGCCAAAAGATTTTCGTTCTTATGCAGAAAGATGAACATACAAGCTCAATCTCAAAAACAAGGGTTTGATTTCAAAATGAAAGATCATCTCTTTTAGCCTTGACTTCCTTTTTATAGACTTGTTAGAGGGGAATATTTGGATAATATTTTCTTTTTTCCTTTTTTCTCCACAGCCTATTCCAAAAGTATCTAGAGATCCCTTTTTAATTTAACATTGTTTTTTGCCACCTTTACTAATGACACTTTATTAGTTACATTTTTTTAAACACTTTTTAATATTACATTAGACCTTTCTTTTTAAATAAAATAATATTAAGTTTTTGTTTGTATAAAATAAAGTCACTGGGATAACTTAACATGTTATTTTAATTATTTCTTTAGCTTAATTGAAAAAGGGGACATGACACTTTGTTTCATTCTCCATTTCCAAGCATCTTCATTAGTTTCATAGAATAAAATAGTGGTCTTTTGGTGCCTTTGTAATTGATTGCAAGTTCATTATTTGACCATCACAATAGAAAATAACAACATATTTCCAATAGGTTATCAAGAATTTATTAAAAAAATGATGATTTAAACATCAATGGTTTTTAAATGCCTAGGTCTAATTTTTCATCATCAAAGCATTGTGTTTTAGATTTTTATGGTCTAGGGTTTTAAAACTCAATTTGCATACTTGTTAGAATAGCTAGGGTTTGAGTAAATTTTCAACAAAGGGAAGAGTTTTTCTATTTGCTTCCTAGGGTTTACTATGGAATATCACTTCCAAATCCTAAATGCTTTTTCCATGTTGGTTTGTGATTACCCAAATGTCAAGGACATAGAGCTAGGGCATGTGAACATGCGAGAGGTTAATTTGGAGGAAAAAATTAAAAGCAACAAGATTCCAAAAGGTTATGAGATTGTGCCACTTCATTTCTCATCTCTGTTCAAAGTCGAGTTTGTGATTACTTGTACTAAGCATTATGATCACAAAAGAGAGAAATTTGTATGGTTGATGATCAAGTCCTTAGAAAGTTTGACGTTGATTCCAAATAAATGTCTTCAATTTGTTGTTGTATGAAGAAATGCAAGACATAAATCTTGAGGAATGTGAAGGAATATGGAACCAAAACCTTCAGAAGTGCCTAAAACTTGATGAAACTTTTTTTGAAGTTGATAAGGAGAAACAAATTCAAGTATGAGTTCTCTTTAATAATCACTTTGCTAAACCAAATAACTAGGCATGATGAGGCAATATCATTTACACCTTAAATGTTCATCATGAGCTTGGTTTGTGAAGGTAAAATTCATTTTGATTGGAGGTTTTGATCAACAATTACATACATAAGCAATTGTTAGACTTTGAGATAACCCTTGAGTTTCACATGGTTTTGAGATTGTACTCCTCATGCTATTGTTCCATGGTTTAAAATGGTTTTACATAGCCTCAATGGGATTTACAATACCTAAATGCATCGCTTGAAGAATTTATATGACTATCCTACCCACATTTTCTATGCAATAATTGAAAGAGATTGTCATGTGTGTCCCCCAATAGACTTTATTGAACTCCTTAAGATTACTTATGATGAAAGTTAATTATGATCTATATTTTGGTTTGGTTGATCATGGATGTAGCAAATTGTATTATTTTACATGGATTCATATCCAATAATGTGATAGGAATAGAATAGCCTCTTACATGAGACATTATTCACCGTAAGACTGGTATTGGGTTATTGGTAATCTTAGTTTGTTTTATTGTTGAGTTATGTCTAGTCTGTTAATCTATGACTATTGATGTGATTGATCAATTTTGTCAGTATTTGTTTTAATAAGTTATTTCAACTTCTTGTTGTGCCTTGTCTAATAAACAATTGTGTGGCCTATGCCAAGTTTAAATTTAATTTTAAATCTAAAAAATTAAGTGGAAAACTTTTTAGATTCTAGAACTAATTCTAATCTTATGGTGGGAATCGCTTATCAAATAGTTTAGAATGGCTTGGATAAGTTGGCAAGATAGAAATTAATGGGCTAGGTTGTAATATGTAATTGTCCACTAATTTTCAAGTATAATCTAGTTAATTGGTTTAACTGGTGATCCTCCATATCCTACAATCAATATGGAGTTTACTATGAGTCTTCTAGACTCAAAGGGTTATTTTTGGTATGGAATATGTAGTTTTGTTTTTTTCTCTATTCATAAAAATCATGCCAACTAGCTTGGCATGGATTGTTACATTTTCCTAGTTCTCTTCATGTAGAATATAGGACTCTGAGATAATTGGTTGTCTTAAGCTTATAAATCCTAGTTTTAGAAGGAATAAAACATGCATTTTGGCTTTCAATTTTCTGTAGTTTTGTTTATCATTGTCGTCATGGTGGTGTTGTTTTGGAAAGGTGATTGGTTTTGTAACGTCAGAAAATGTCCCCTTGGGGGCTTTTCCCTCATAAGGTTTAGCTCCTGGGTCTCTTAGCTGCATTTAGGACATATTACATCATATTTCAACATCCCAATGAGAAAACCCCTAAGGGTCTTGGTAAATGGGACCTAGGGGGACCACTTGAGATAACCCCTGCCCAAAATAGGGAGGGAGGACTTGGGCGCCCATGCCCTAGTCCTGTCCTATTTTGGGGCAGTCCTAATTTTTAGGTGTTGGCTTGTAACCGTTATTTGGGTCCTATGCCGACACGGTAAGTTTGAATTATGAAATTCTTGGCGGGAGTGTTTGTAGTTGCATATAAAGCATGTTTAGGCATTCATTGTAAACTAGATTGTTATTGTGAACTTTATGAATCCTAAAGGTGATCAAGGGCTTTCATTGTGTTGTAAGAGCAGATTTGTGTTTTCTATGTGTTTGTGTTTGCAGATTTGAGAAATCATCTCCTCATGGCATGAAGAGCTTCTTCCTCCATGAGATCTTCAATACAAGGTGACATTCATTTGTGTTTGTAAGCATTTATCATTTGGTTTTTACCTCTACCTCCCTAGGCATGCACTCTCTATCTGACAATGGTGTTTGGAAGACTTGAATGTCTCTCCGGGGCTTGACTGAGGCAAGCCTCTAAACACCACAACCCCCTCCCAAAGTTTTGTGGTTACAGGTTATAGGTGTCACATCTGGAAAAAGTGGAGTTGTAGGAAGGATCAACAGACATCAAGGATTTAGGATCTGGAAAGAAGCAAGACTCTGGAGCCTTTTTGAGACTTGGGTGCTAGTCCTTGCATCCTCTGCAGTTGAATTTCTAGAAACAAAAGTTACAGTGCAGATCAGTGTCGGAAGGAGGTCAGGATCCCACAAAGAAATTGGTACCTTAGACTTGGGTGCCCGCTCTTTAGTCCCTGACTTTTCCATCTTCGAACCCCTAAAATAGGTACGTAGTTATTTGTCGTTTTACATCCTTCTGTAGTAGCATTTTTTGTTATTCATTTGTTTGCTGTCGTATTTGCATAATTAGGGTTTTAAGGCATAATTGAGCATAAGAGAAGATAATTGGCAATCAAATCATAAAAATCCAAATTTCCCTACATTCCCACAGTGACCTAGGGTGGGATAGTACATTGCAACTTGACACTAGGTCCTTGAATGAAAGGGTGAAAGGAGGATCCACACACAAATCAAACCAAACTCAACTATCCAAATTTTACCCGTTACAGTTTTGTGGTTTTGATTGGATTCACATGTCGTGGTTGTTGAAGGATAGAACAAAGTATTTTATAGGTGTCATCTAGAGTGCAAATATCCCATAAGTGCTTGGTAATACTTTTTAGATATCATTTATTATTAATCTCTTGATAAGTTGATAATGCAATTTATTTTTGATAATAATAAGCCACAAACCCAGGTGTAGATCCTGATAACAAAAGCCACCAGGAAACAAAATAGGCACAGAGCCTCAAAAAGCCATAAGACAACAGACTAATAGTAGTTTAACAGCATAACCAAAAAATAGAGTTCGAGAGTTTAAAACAAAAGCTAATGAAAAAGCTAACTAAGAAGATCCTTCCAGTCTTCATTGAGCAAATTAAACAAATTTTCCTTGTTATCCAGCAGGGAATCCTCTCCCTTGACATGATCCTCGTGTAGAATAAAAAATGCAGCAGCAACCCTGTGAGAATTCTTCAACACCAAATTGATTAAAACCTTCACTTTGGTCTCCATAGAAGCAAGTTGAGTCTTGACCTCTGTTAGCTCCTTCTCCAGCCTCTTGTTGTCCATCTCCATCTTGGTGCTCATAACCTCTTTGTCCAGTGTCTCCAGAATCTTTGTGTCTTCATCATTAGTATTGTAGTAGGAATTATTCATGGATTCAAAATGGTTGGTACCTTCATGATCCTGAACCGGAATAGACTTCTCATTTTTTGCTTCCTCCTTCTCCAAGACCTCCTGCTCTGAGTTGGAGGAGTAGTCAACAATCTTCACAAATTGGGGTTTATTCCCAACCAGTCTGGAGGATCTTCTTATGCTCAGAGTCCTAGCTGTACCTTGTTTTCCAATGGCCCTCTTCTTCACCACCTTACCCTCCTCTTCAACCTACTTCTCCTCTCTATCTGACATCTCCTGAATTGGCCGCTTAGCCTTTCCACTCTTCTTGCTACTTCTACTGTGAGTTTCCCCATCACCCTTGCTCGGCTCAGGGATCCCCCTTTTGTGTTTCTTGTTGCCATGTTTAGGTGAATTACTCTTTAAATTGCATAGGCCCTCCACTACTTCCACTCTAGACCCCCCATGAGAACCCTCCCCAACAACCTAAATAGGAGCCCGCCGAGTATGACTCCTAGAAAGGAACTTAGACAGGGAAATGTCCTTGGAAACTGGAGGGCTAGGGATAGGGGCCGAGGAGCTCAAAGGCATATTAGTGGGGGAATTTGGTGATGAGGGCACAAAGGTTTTTTCTTATCCAGTCTTTCAAGTCTCACACTAAGGGGGACTTTGTCTTTAGGGTCATTAGTAGAAATGTCATCTACCAACCAGGAAGAAGGGGGTTTTGAGGGGTAGAGAGTGAGGTGGTACTGGTAGAGATGAAAAATAAGCCCCTGATGCAAAGGCAAAGCTGAGATCACAGGGTTACTTTCGCAGGATTTTTTAGTTTGAATCACCAAAGCTTCCAAACTAGATAGAAGGAAGGAGGGAAAGTTGACTTCAACTTTGTGACAGAAGTGGTTCAAAAAGGCAAAGTGGTAGTGATAGAAAACCTTATATCTCCCTTCTAATGTAAAGTATTTCATGACCAAGAAGCAAACATGGTTCCAAGGACTTACTAGGGTTTCCCTTTTGAAACCTCCTTGCATCTGTATTTGCTTCTCTCCCTCTCTGAAGAAAAACTTAATTCCTTCATTGTCTTGAACCCTCGTTTGCTTCTTTAATCGGTTCCCTGAGCAATGTAGCCCCATAGCTTTAGCAGTGGCATCCTTCGAAACTTTGAATTGGACACCACCCACTTTCACCACCTTGTTACTATCCCATGAGGCAGCAAATTGAGCTGACAAATGTTCATCAAATCCATTCAAGCATTCGATAAATAGAGTAACTCCTTCATACGCAATACTCCAAACTTGCGCATCCTCCCTGAATTCACCATAGTTGAAGGGTTCAATTCTCACCTTATCACCCCCCATCTTTCTAACCCAGCCAAACTCAGGACTGACAGTGTAGATGTAGAGCCAAGGGAAGAGTTGGTCGAACAATCTAGAAAGGAGATTAAAAAACTTTATTTCTAAATCCTTGCTCTTATTTCCATGCTTGTCCTTCTTTGCTCCATGTGCATTCGAGTCATTGATGCCTTCAGGGGTTTGTTCATGTGTGCCATTCAAAGCCATCATTCTAGGAGGTGGCCAAAAAGTCTTTCCAAATCCATCAAGTTGCCTATCTTGCTCACAACTGAGAATGTCATCATCCACATGGGTATCCAACTTCCACATCACCTTATAGGGATTGGTGGGGTTCTCAAATTTATCAATTAAGTCACATTTTCCCTCGAAGTGAGAGAAGAGTGAAATAAAACAACACCAAGCAATACTTATAATCATTATTATCATGATTAATTAGAGAGGTGCTTCTTTCTATATACTAGCAATAATGCTTAAAGGTAGATTATCTATATTTTTCCAGCACCTTAGGGGGTTAATGTTAATCCCAAGGTTAGCTAAAAGGTCAGCCGATTTGTTACCCTCTCTGTAAATATGTTTCACTTCCCTTCCTTCAAAGTTTAGAAGGAGGGTTTTGATATCCTACACAATATCCTCCATCTGCTAGCCCACTTTGACCTTTCCTTTGATAGCTTCTATCACAATCTTAGAATCACCTTCAACAATGATATTTTTTATGCCAAGAGCCAAGGTAAATTTAATTCCCCAAAGTAGAGCATAGGCCTTCACAATGTTATTAGTATTTTCACCCAGACTTCCAACAAACACAGCATAGAGGGTACCCTTCTTTGATCTTATTAATCCTCCCCCACTGGCCAACCCTGGATTACCTTTAGCAACACCATCAAAATTGAGCAAAAACCAACCCACCAGAGGGGGAGACCATTTAGTACAAGCCCTAGCTTTTTTCCTGCTATCATCCACCCTGCATATACTCATTGGGATAGCCCACTGATTCATCACATATGATTCCTTATCATTTGGGGGATTTTTCACAGATCTTATTGTGTTGTTGTTGATGTTGTCTTACAGCAATTTAATAGCTGATCCTAACACTTCCTTAGGCTCCCTAAACTTTTCCCTAAAAAGCCTATTATTCCTTTCTTTCCACAAACACTAGGAGATGATAGGAGGGATCAAGGCCCATATTTCTCTACAAACAGGATTTGTGAAAGGGGGGACCAAGCTCTAATGCAATCCTCTAAGCCCCTGTTCCAACACCACGACACATCAGGCATAATCAAAGATGTGTTCCAAACCTCCCAGGAAAACTTGCAATGCAAGAGGATATGAGGGACATTCTCCTCTTCTTTCATACAAAGGGTGCATCTATTCAGGATTTAGAAACCTCTGTTCTGGAGGTTGTCAGTCGTAAGGATTTTATTTTGCACCACCAACCACTAGAAGTGGTTAATCTTTGGGGTTAGATTGTGGTTCTAGATTTTTCTCCAAAAGGTATCAAAATTTTGAGGGAAGGAAAGATCATAAGCTGATTTGACTGTAAACCTCCCTGAGTTTTCTAGAGCCCAGAGGATTTTATATTTTTGAGGAAAAAGAGGAATTCTACACTCTTTTAAGGAGAGTTGGATCTCTTCAATAGCCCTAATTAGATTGACCCTACCTTGACAGCAATCGGACAGTTGCTTCCACCCCCTTTTGTCTGGAAGAAAATAATCACGAACCAATCCACTGAAATGGTGCACAACAATGTTAGCCAATCCCAAAATATTCTGCATATTTTTAAACGGCCCTCCCTTGATCCAATTGTCTTCCCAAAACCTTATGTTTCCTCCATCTCCCAATTTCCATTTAACACCCCTTAAAAGAATTGACCTGTATTTTAGGACATTGTTCCATATCACCGACTTGTTGGGGAATTCAGAAGTTATTAGAATATCCTTAGGGTTCCGATTCCCAAAGTACTTAGCACACATAGTTTTTCCCCAATCCTTGTCTCCAGTTAAAAGGTTCCATCCCACCTTGGTGATCATGGCTTTGTTAAGTAGATTCAACTTCCTTAGACCTAATCCTCCCTGAAGTTTCAGTCTGCAGACTTTATCCCATCCAATGAGGGCTAGTCTTTTCTTATCTTCCATGCCTGTCCATAAAAAGTTCCTTTGTATTTTCTCCAATCTCTCTGCTATATATTTAGGAATTTTAAAAAGAGACAAGAAGTAAACTGGTATCCCTTATAGAGAGGCCTTAAGTAATTAAAACTTACCAGCTTGGCTCAGTACTTTCCCCTTCCAACCAACTAATTTCCTCTATGTCCTTTCAATTATAGAATTCTAGTAATCCAGAGGAGCATCTTTCACTGAGAAGGGGAGCCCAAGATAGACACCAGGTACCTCACCCATCGAGCACCCAAGGATTCCCATAACCTTCTACTGTAAGACAAAGGGGGTGTTAAAGAAGTAGACCTAGCTTTTGTCATAGTTAATGCATTGGCCTGTTGAGGTAGTATACTTTTGAAGCTGGCCTCAATCATTGAAGCTAAGCCAAAAAGAATTGTGTCATCCATGATTTTCTACTTTCTGGCCTCAATCATTGAAGCTGAGCCAAAAAGAATTGTGTCATCCATGAATTGTTGAATCACTACAGGTATTGTTATTGAAGCTAGTTTAACACCTTTAATTTCTCTGGAGTGAAGTAAATTGAGGAAACTTCTACTCAAGGATTTAGCCAGCAAGATAAAGAGGTAGGGAGACAGGGGGTCACCCTGTCTGAGTCCACTACCCACATTGAAAAACCCCTTGGGGATTCCATTAACAAGAACAAAATATCTAACCATGTGACACAAGCCTCTATAATTTACAAAAAATTACCTTTGAAGCCTTATTTTCTTAGAACAAAGAATAGGAACTCCCAGTTAACTTTGTCATAGGATTTAGAGATGTATAATTTGAAAGCCATTCCTAGATTTTTTCTTCTTTCCATAGAGTGAATTATTTCATGGGTAGTAATGGCCGCATCAGTTATATGTCTGCCTGGTACAAATCCTTTTTGGCAGTTGCTTATAAGTTTATCAAGAAGAGGTTACAATCTGAACACTAAGATTTTGGAGAAAATCTTATAAATAGTGTTACAAAGGCCAATTGGTCTAAAATCCCCCATACTGACTGGGTCTTATTTTTTTGGAATAAGAATAATGAAAGTATGATTTAGTTGCTTCAGGATCTTACCCCCTTAAAAAGTATTTGGCTGCCTCAGTGACATCTTTTCCCACAGTGTCCCAATATTCCTGAAAGAAAGCTAGGGGGAAACCATCAGGTTTATGGGCTTTAAAAGCACCCATAGAAAAAAGACTATCCCGAACCTCTTCTTTAGAAATTATCCTACTAAGTTGTTCATTATTTTCTTCATCTAGCAGAGTAGGGATGATATCAATGAGGTTTTGGTTTATACAATTGTCTTGGGCTCCAAGGAAATTCTGAAAGTAAGAAGCAGCCACCTATCCAATCTAAGAGTTTGACTCAACTATGATGCCTCTATCATCCATCAGTTTAGATATGTTGTTTCTTTTCCTATGCTTCATTGTTGATTGTTGGAAAAAAGTTGTGTTCCTATCCCCCTCTTTTAGCCATTGCACTCTTGATTTTTTTCCAAAAGACTTCCTCCTTCAACAACAATTCCTTCCATTCCTTCCTTATGAACTCTTCCTCTTTAGCCATTTCTTCTAGAGTGTCCCCCTCCTCCATCTTCTTTCAAAGCTCTCCTAGCTTGATATTAATTCTCCTTTTTTCATCAAAGATGTTCCTAAAGCTGAATCTGTTCCATCATTTCACATTTTTCTTCACTCTCAAAAGCTTCTTAGTCAGTCTATACATAGGTGTGCCTTGGACATCTTCTCTCCACCAACTCAAAAGTTTGTCTCTAAAATTACAGTGTTTGGTCCACATAATCTCGAATCTGAAGGGATAAGGGCCTTTTCCATTCACTTCTCCCCATGAAAGAAGCAGGGGATTGTGATCAGAATTTGTTCTGGGCAGCGCTTCTAGAGAATAGGAGCTTAAGAATTTCCAATTGGGTGAGACTAGGACTCTGTCAAGCTTAACTTGTATCAGGTTCCTCTCTTTTCTCTGATTAGTCCAGGTAGATCTATTCCCTTGCATATCCAAATCCAACAACCCTTCATTGTTTAGAAAATCATTTAAATCCATCATTCTGTTAGTATAATCCATGATCCCTCCACTCTTCTCAGAGAGGAAGAGTGGAGTGTTGAAATCCCCAGCTAACATCTAGTAGCTAGAGGGATCACTAGCGATCAATAAATAGAGAAGATCCAACACCTCCCTCCTTGGGCTCCTCTGATTAGGAGCATATATATTAATCAAATTCCAAGTATGGTTGTTCGACTCCATTCTGACCTCCAAAAAGTTTCTATTGCTTTCTATAATCATCCCCTTAACTGTGTTGTTATTCCAAAGGGTCACAATTCCCCCTGATGCCCCACAGGCATCACAACTTAGGTGCTCTGAGTTAGGCCAAATATTTCTAGCCATAGATTGGAAGCTTTCACTTTTCATCTTAACCTCCTAAAGAAGCAGAATATGAACTTTATTGTTGAAGATACAGTTCTTGACTAAGAACTATTTGTGAGGGTTGTTAAACCCCCAAATATTCCATGATAGGATTCTCATTTGATAGTGGTCCTCTTGGAGCCTGGCTCCAAGATCCTCTGCTTGCCCATAGCAATATCTTTGTTGATTACCTTTTGCCTAGTCTCCCTTTGAGATGGTCTTCCCTGCTTGGAATCAGCTCCAACATCTAGGATTTTCTTCCTTGGACCTTTACCTTTCCTCTTAGCAGTAGTCCACCCTTCTAGATCAGAGACACTTGAGCTAGCCCTAGGGGTAAGAGTTGATGATTTGTTGTTAGGAGAGGAAATCCCCTGGTTAGGCTCACTCCCCCTATAATGTACCCCTTGCCCGGGGGGCTACATACACTAGCAGGTACTGATTTCTCCCCTGAGTCTTCCGTTTCTAGAATCTCTTCCTAGTGAAACTCCCCTTCCTCTAGCCCCTCAGGCTGCAAAGAGGGAAACCCATCTCCACAAGTAGGGGATTAGGTCATCGTTTGCTCAGGACCAGAGTTGGCAGAAGCCATTGGGGCTTCACACATAGGGGTAACTGCATTGTCCTTACCTGAATAGTCCTTTAATAGAGAATCAACCATGTTTAGAAAATCCTCCCTAAAAGGATAATCATTATCATCACCCTTGGCCTGGTCATTTGGGGCTAGAGTAGTCTTCTTGGCCTTACATTGGGAAGCTAGGTGTCCCTTTTTGTTGCAGATTTGACAGAAGGTTGTTGATTTTTCATATAGAATAGGTTGGGTTCATTTACCATATTTAGATTCTAGAGTGATATTATTAGGTAGAACCTTGTTGATATCAACATTAACACAGAATCTAACAAAGACTAACCTTGATTTGTTCCTGGTGGTGCTATCAAGATCTATGAAGTGACCAGAAGAGTTGGCAATCCATCTAAAGATCTCTTCATCCTAGTACTCCAATAGGAGACCTGGGAGTCTAACCCAGACCGAAACTGATTTCTTGAGGTCTGCAGTGCTATAGAAACCTAGTTTCCATTTGCACAGGGACAAACTATGTTTCCCATACATCCATGGTCCCCCTGCTAACATCAAGGTAAGATCTTCTCTATCTATAAATCTAAAGAGGAATGTCCCACCAGACATAAAATTTACTAAAAAGCTCCCCTTCACTTTCCATTTTGCATTCACCCACTTCCTAACAACATCTATGTTAGGTCTGAAAGAAAAAAAACTTTCCTACCAGAGCATTATCCACGGTGGAGACCACTTTGTCCACCGTAAGGTCTAGGAGCACTAACACTGCCTCGTCAACCATTTCACAAACACTTGGAGTAGCACTACTCTCTGAATCATCCTCTAAAAGGGCATTCTTCTAGGCACTAGGCCCCAATACTTTTTCTTGCAGTGCGTGACCAGAGGACTCCAAATCCTTATCACTCTACACGTGATCGTACATACTGCAATCCGTCTTGCTAGGAGAGGACACCTTCCCCGTAGCAGACCCCAGACACCCCATAACCGGTGGGTCTAGGGGGTCGCTCAGATCCCCAACAACCATTGAGATTCAACTTCAAAATGAGTAGTGAGCAGGAAGTTGTAGAGCAACGAGCGGGAAAAAGTTATAGGACTAATTGTTAATAATAATAATGATAATGCAATTTGTTATTTTTTCATTTTGGATGGGTTTTGTGGTATGTTCTGTTTGTACAGAGATATATGGAAATCCATGACTTATAACATTGTTGACTTGTGTGAATGATTCTACAAAATTACATTTGGGTTGAGTTTCTTGTATGGACATTACCATGTTAAAAGGCCTTCAGACTATAGGGTTTTCAATCATTCTCCTACTCACATAATTAAGTTGAAATCCTTAGTTGATCCTTTTAGTTGTATATATGCTTTTGAAGAATTTTCCATGGCTAAGGTAAAATTATGATATATCTCTTAAGGATTGTATGTTGTTTCATTGTGTGGAAATTTCATAGGGTTTATTTCATTTCTATATTTTGTGGGTTTATATATTGTTTGTTCTAAGTCTATGAAATGAGAAAACTTGGCATAGAGTATGAGGTTTAAGGTTCATTTTGAGTAATATGTTGTGTCTTAAGTTAAGGAAAGATTTTTTTCATTGTTTCAAGCCTTATAGTTGTGTACATTTTTTTATTTGAGTTAGGGGCTATTTTGTGTACCTTGGGTTTGGCCTTCTACACTAATTTAGTTTGATCCTTTGAGTTAAAAGAGTTTGTTTTAAAAGTAAAACATATATTGTATTTATGGCTCAATGTTTGTAAAGAGAGCTATGATTATATTTTATTCTAGGAAAATGTTTAAGGAATTATACCACAAAGCTTGGAATTATGGGTTCAAGGTTAAATGGATAAACTTGGAATCTAGGTTATAAGAACTATAATGATTCTTTAGATCCTCTCTTGGGTATATATAATATTTACTTTTAGGCTGTGTTATGGATAAATTTGTGTAATTCCTTGTGTTTGGGACTTGGGGGTTACGTGGCTTAGGCAATTTGGTTCATGGATGGGGTCATATGATTTATAACATTTCCTATATGATTTTGGTTTCGAAAGGATTATTCTATAGTTTTGCTGATCATTATTCAATTTAGAAAAAAATTCTCTTATGTAAAATTATATTGTACTTTCAATTATATCTTTATTTTTCATGATAAGAAAGAAGATAAATTTAAAGGCTATATTCATGTATTGATAGGAAATGTATCTATTAATTGATATTATGTGTGCACATCTATTTGCAAACATACAAAAGAGTAGACATGATATTTCCACAGTCCATGATAATCAGTAATTGTAAGCTTCTAGAAAAATTGTGTTTCTTTTTTTGCATCAACGTTTCTTCCTAATGATGGATCACGGAGTGTGATCTGAAACGTCAATGCAAAAAAAGCAACACAGTTTTTCCAGAAGCTTACAATTACTGAACATACAAAAGAACAAGTTAAATACACATTAACCTATTCTATTCACAAACATATGCAACCTCAAGATTAGACTAGGAAAGCTTAAACAAAGGATGAAAACACAAATGAAATTCCCACCCAAAGCATCCTTGTTGCACAAGCAAGTGTGGTTGTGTCCAAGGATGGGTTGTGAGGAGAATTGGGGTGTCAAGTGCTCATAGCAGCATAATAACTTTGCATTCAAATGAGTTGTGAAAATGACCTATGGAAGGTCCAATTTATAGTTTTTTGGAGAGTGGATAGAGGGCTAGGATTGCCTTAAGTGATTAGGGGCTAGGAATGGTTGAGAGGATTGGAGCAATAAGAAGCCTCCAAGTGGAACTATGTGAATGGTGGTTAAAGAGGGCTCCAAGGGGAATCAAGAGTGGAGACTTTCCTTGGAAGAAGTGGATGGTGGGAGATGAAAAGTAGATTTTCATAAGGGTATGAAGATCTTGTCCATTCCTAAAGTACATAGGATGTACAAATCAAGGCCATATCTTTTATCCACATATACACATTTGAAACTTGTGCAAGATTTACATTGATTAATCATGTCTTAGAATGTGCAAATGATTATGGAAGGTTAATGATGTGATTTTGACAACTAATGAAAAGTGCATAAATTATTGAATTAAATAAATATTTGATTTTTTTTAATTTTTGGGATGAGGATGGATGGGCCTACTTACATAAATTATTGAATTTATTTAACTAAGGTTGGACTATAGAGGAAGTTTAATTAATTGAATAAATTGTCATAATTTTAATTCAATTAATTACAAGTGAATGATTTTATGGATTAAATAATAAAAAAATACTTAATTCATTTTGGGATGGAAATTGGATAATCAATCATGTAAATATGATTTATTTGATTAATTATAGAAGAAATAGTGAGTGATGACTTGATTATAGCTGAAGCAGCAATGAGATGATTTTAGGTGTCTAAATTTTGCTCCTCTTTGAAATTGCATTAAAATAACATCATTTCAAAGAATAATAAAATATAACATATTTTGATGAGGCTTGACAAGATGCCCTAGATAGTTGGAAAAATGTAGAAATATGATGATAGGATGATGCCCCCTCAAGAGATCAGTTGGGCAAAAAAGGGCATGGGTGAGCTCTCAAAAGAATAAATAGAAAGAAAAATTGAATAGAGGAAAATGAGGATCAATGGAAGAACAATGGAGGAAAACAAATGAAAAATGAGGAAGTTAAGTCAAGATGAGTGAAAAGGGAGGGAATGTGATAGTGGCAGTGGTAAAAAATTAAGGATGGGGGTGTATAAATAGGGATTGGGGGTGAAAAATTCATTTTCACTCTCAAGCCTTAGAAGAATTGGAGTAGAGCAGAGAAGGAGCACAGAGCAAATAGAGAATGTGCTAGTGCATACCCATCAGGTGGAGTAGGTGTAGTGGTACAAGAAAGGGTTACTTCAGAGTACAAATAATGGTGGGAGCAAAGGTGACCACTTAGGTTGACTATGCTTTTCCAAGTGTAGGCACAGGTAGCAATACATAAGGTTATATGAGTGATGCACAAATAGCATAGGGTTGTTACAAGGGTTAGGCTGCTAGAGGGTAGCACCAACAAGGGCATAAGGGGCAAGACAGGGGGTGGCACAATAGGTACCAAAGCTAGTAGGTATAGGTACCACAATAGGTGCTCCAACAACAAGTGCCATCACAGGGACCTCCTCAAGGAGGAGATAATGGGTAGAGGATGGTGGCCACAATGCAGAGGCCATGGATGTAGATATGGGGGATGGATATGGATAGGCTCCAAAGGAGGGAGGAAGAGGAGATAAATAGGAGGATATGGAGGTTAGGTTGGGAGTGGTGCTATAGAGTACGATGTAGTGTTGGTAGAGTGAGATTAGCTCAAATTGGATAGAGATACTTTACAAGTGAGGCTAGATAGCCTCCAGGCTAGGCTAGACAATGTGATTATAGAGATACTATGACAATAGAGTGAGACATCCTGTAGATAGAGAGGGACATGATGGTTGGAGAGAGGGATGACCTACTTGCGGGGAGGGATGGACTGTAGGCTCATATATAGAGAGCACAAGAAGATATACAGATGCTTTTCTAGGAGCGGAATTAGGCTAGAGAAACATTGAGCAGGGCCAGATGTTTTTTGACATGTAGAGGGCCATGGTAGATGTACTTCAAGCTAACAAGGAGGTGATGTACTATCTCTCCCTATATGAGGCAACAATGCCTATGAAGCAGAGAGAAGCTTCCTATGTGGAGAATATATAGAGTAGGATAGTTAGTAGGACAGGTAGCAAGGCAACATCAAGATCAGTGGGCATGTGGCCATCACCTCCTTCACCTCTCGGTGGGATCAAATCACCTTCAAGGTCACATGGAGACAGTGCTAGCCAAGCCTAATAGATTTTGGATGTATTGTATTTTTGATGATGATGTACATGTATATGATTGTACCATTTTTGTGATTTATATATGATACTATGCTCTATAGAGCTTGATGTAGGGTGATCCCACAATAGTGGGTTACACTTTTTGGCCAAAGTTGACATTGAAATGAACATTTTGAAAAAAAATCTTCACTTTCGAACACCTATAGTTGCTAAACTGTGAGGAATTTGAAGATGATGTGAACTAATGATTTGTCACATTTTATCTGTAGATTCTAAATATATATTTTTAAAATTTTTTTGGAATCAAATTGTATTTCCTTTTCCATCTCCTTTAATAACTAGTTTCTAACAGTAAACAACATTTTTAAAGAGTGACGTGTACTAGGTAAAACATAACTTTTTTTCTATGAAGGATAAAAAACTGTTTTTTCAAATTTAGATTTTTAACTATGATATCTAGAGGATGCATTTGGTTTCATAATGTTTTATTGAATATTTTTCTTTTAATTAACTTTTGAAGTCAAATGAACTACAATTTAGACATAGGTGTACTATGTAAAGCAGAACTTTTTTTGTATGTATCGGAATTTAATTTTATTTTGTTGGAATAAGGACATCAGTACCTAGAGGACATGTATTTTTTAGAATTTTTTTTTCTATATTTTCCTTTTTTGAATGTATGAAATAGAGACCTTGATGTTCATTAAAAAATCTACATTCACAAGAAATAAAAAATATATATAATAATCAAATTATATATATTTAAAATTATACTTTTTGGGAAGCTTATACTAAGGACTACATACTTACAAAACATAAAATTTTAAATGAATTCATTTGATCCCTGAAAAGGTAAATCAAAAGTGATTTTTTATCAACATTTTGATAGGTGTAGAGGAGACTCCATGATAGGTATGGTTTAAAACTAGCGGGGTTCTATCCAAGGGGGTTTGATCTAAGGGGGTTTGATCAAACCTTATTCAATTACAATCCTTTAAATGGAACCTTTCAAGGCTCAAATCATTATATTTTATAAAAATATGTGATTTTAACAAAAAATAGGATGTCCCAAAAAGTGTAACATTATTGTGGCAGCACCCTGTACTCAATCCATTTTTATGATATGTACATATACATACATACATACATATATATATGTATGTATATGTATATATCATAAAAATGGACTGAGTACATCGAGCTCTATAGAGCATAGTATCATATATATATATATATATATATATATATATAATGAATTCTAAATTAGATCCAGGTATCTCCCATTGGTTCTATACCTGATTCATAACTAGTGTCTTTCTCCGGCCCTTTACTTATTGGAGCCAAACTTCTGGAAATCGAGAATGCCAGAATCAGAATAAGGTTAGATATGAATAAATATACCCAAAAAGTATCATATTCAAAAAATAGAAACATAAATAAATTCTTGTTTAAATAGAGAAAATTCTTCTATTTATTGTCAATTTATTAATCGCTCCTCTCCCCTCCTGAATAATTGATATAGATAATTCAATGTTTCGTCTGTGACTTAATACATAAATTAAAATAAGAATATTATGTATTTAATACATTAAGAGAATCCATGCAGTTCGGCAGACTTCACGTTGGTTTGTGTTGTAACATGTGAACCAACATGGGTTGATGTAAGGGAATTTTGTCTATTCAAATCAGGGGTCTTTCAGGGTCGTTGTTTCTAATAATGTGAGATGTGCTAACAAAGTAAACTTTATCTATTTGTTGCATATTTATATGCAGTGAGTCTAGAATATGCCATTCAACTTCAAAAACTTAATCTCTCGGAGTAAAAGACTAAAGAAAAGGGTTTATTATATTAATTCATAAGCCTCATTCTACCTCCTTGGGTATACCTCAAGGGGGTTAAAGTACAATCCAATTCTTTGAACTAAACTATACTTGTTTAGGTGATGAGACAAATTAGATTCATTTTGCAACTTTCATTTAGACCATAAGTTGATTCCTTATTTTTGTCAAGGAGCATATTTGATCGTATCAGCTTGAACTTTCAATAATTGATCTTTATGGTGCTTTCCCCATCAATTGAATTGATTTTATCCATGGACTATCCAGGTTATATTTATCCATTCATATTTGGGCTCCTATGAAGACTATTCTTTTGACTACAACTGATAAAAATTGTTGTTTTGGACGGTACATATGTAGAAAGCCTCTTTTTTTCTTTTCCATAGTTCTAAACGAAATCATTCTATAGTATAGATAGCCACACGTAATGACAGATCAATGCTGTATTATTAAGAGCTTGTGATAAATACAGGTTTCATTCTAATGTTTGGAAATAATATTCCAAAGCCTTAGTATGTTCCCTATTACTCGTGTGGATAAGACCTATATTATATAGTATATAACTTCAGTCATAAGGGTCAATTTCCGGTTGCATGGCTTCATAATAATTTTGTAAAGCTTCCACATATTCCCCTTCGGATTGAGCTGACATTCGTTATGGTCGTTCATTCAATTGACTTGATCTCCGCTTCAAAACCGTACATGAGAATTTCACCTCATACGACTCCTCCAGAGCGTGATCCTTCTTTTTTTATCCAATCTTTTTGTCACTTAAACTGAAACGGCCAATGGGATCTGATTCCCATAATCAGTAGGAGACCCATTCATAATATGGCCCTAAATCAAATATCCAATTGATCACGATGTCGGTACTATAAATATGTAGTTACAAATAATCTAGCCAAAGTGATAGAAATTAGACCTAACACAATTTTGGATAACAAAACTTCAATCATATTTTTTTTTATTTAAAAAGAATAGGTAAGGATTAATAGCTAATCTACATAGTACCTTGAATTTACTCATAATCTCAATTCCTATTGAGAAAAGTTAATACTGAAGTGAATTAATAGGTTTTATTTTATTTTAAATAAGTCGTATATTGCTTAGACCAATGAATAGGACTGAGGTGAAAATAAGCAAAGCTAATAAAAGACCAAAATAACTAATTATAGTAAGCATGGAAGGACTCAATGAAAAAAAAATGATTGATATGTATTTTTATCAGGCAATTACCTAAATTTTGATCTAGGATCAGCAAAAAAAAGAGTATATAATAAATAGATACCAATTTCTAATTTAATATCTAACAATATTAATGTTATGAATAAACATAAAGGAAATAGACGATAGAAAGATATTTTCTTCATTTTATCGAAAAAGCAAAAAATCCCCCAATTGATTAATTATCATACGTAATAGTCTATTACTAAGTATGAGATGAATGAATTTGATAATGATTCTGATTAGATCACCTTACATTATCTCTATCGGTCTTTAGAATGAAAGACACTTTTGCTATAGCCAAGCACAGTAAAAATAAACTTAAGTGGATTCACTTTTTCCATATGCCTTTTTAAGACCAGTAATTGGCGAGTAATTTAGGTAAACCCTGATATCCTGTCTTTCTTGGAAAAGAAAATAGAAATAGTAACATATTTACATTTGATCAAGATAATATTTCACTATTCATCGATTCCTTTTTATTCATAAGAGGAATAGCACTCTGGTCGTTCACACTCAAAGTGCTATATTATTTAAGTCATTAAGTTCATGGATAACTATATCCGCAATACTATTGTAAATACACCATATAAATAATGTTAAAACAAAATAGAGAAAGAAACAGTATATCTGGATGAGTTTTATTTATAATGAATGATACTCCTGTATCTTCTTCTTAAAACGACATGAATGTATTCATGTTAGAAAGTCACTTGTAGAAGCGAGAGCCATTACAATGATTACTGCTCAAATGAAATGAATTTCTCTATGATCTGTATATCTAATTGTTGTAATATAGAGACAGGGTTTCTCAAGCTATTATGAAATTGAAATATGCGCGATTCTCTCATTTTTGTTCAGTGAAAAGAAAGCAAAAAAATGGATTCAGTTTATCAAACAGAGCTGGAGGAACTGGTAGTAGCAGAATCATTTTATCCTAATCCCTTTCAATATTAAGCAAAATTATATTGCTATGTTAGAAGAAGGCTAGCTATACTGGTTCAATATACTTCAAATATACCTTTGGTATAATATTGACAATCAAACAAGGATTGTAGAAGATATCAGTAGTTTTCCATTTCCTGATCTCTTTCTTTCATGGGATCAATTTACCCTTGATTTTACAATAATATATGTATGGAGCTTAGCATGTCTGGGAATACGGGAGAACACATTTTTGTTGACATTATTACTAGTATTTGATACTAGGTTATCCATAGCATTACTATACCTTCTCTATTCATTGCAGGTTGGTTATTTGTTAGTACGGGTTTAGCTTATGATGTATTCGGGAGCCCTCAGCCAAATGAGTATTTCATAGAAAGTCAACAATAGGTTCCATTAGTAACTGGCCATTTCGATTCATTAGAGCAACTCGATGAATTTACTAGATCTAGATCTTTTTAGGAGGTATTAATGACTATAGATAGAACCTATCCCATTTTTACAGTTAGATGGTTGGCCGTTCATGGGCTAGCTGTACCTACGATTTTTTTCTTGGGATCAATATTAGCAATGCAATTCATATAATGATAAACTTTATATAAACTAAACAACAGAGCTATTTATGACACAATCAAACCCGAATGAACAAAATGTGGAATTAAATCGTACCAGCCTCTATTCGGGGTTGTTACTTATTTTTATACTTGCTGTTTTATTCTCTAATTACTTTCTCAATTAGGAACAGTAATAATATTCTTTCTCACCCAATTTGGTGAGATCTAATATTTCTATGTATTATTGTTTATGTCTTGAGCATGACTACTTAAAAAAAATGTGAAAGGAAGTAATAGAAATGGCCGATACCACTGGAAGGATCCCTCTTTGGTTGATAGGTACTTTAACTAGTATTCTCATTATTGGTTTAATAGGTATTGTTTTCTACGGTTCTTATTCTGGATTAGGGTCATATTTATAGTGATGAATGTATTACATATCTATAAGAGATACTGTACATACAAAAGTGAAAACTCAAAAATAAAGGTAAGATCTTACCCTTCTTTGAACACAAAGGAAGGTAAGGTCTTATCTTTACTTATTATTTATTGTCAATAAATCCAATTGTAGATTAATGATAGGAGGATAATTCATACAAATTCTACAAATAATTATCTTTTTTATTAGAAAGATTTAATTTTCATTATAAAGAGAATTGGATCAATCCAATTAGAATGTCTTTTTTTCCAAAAATCAATTAACAGTTTTAACGGATCTGCAGAATATTTCTGCAATATTTGTTCATTTGCAATAAATTTTGCAAGTGTAAAAAATAGAATTTATAGTTTTATAATATAATAACTATTAGGATTATAAAATGAAAAAACCATTTCATCGGTGATTTAAATTGATTCATCGACCCACATAATGGCCCGCTCAGTAAAGGGTCATGTACTTCTGGAAGATACTCTCCACTTTTGGTTCTAAAAAATTAAACCCTTTTTTCTATAACATCTACAAGAGGAGACCCATTGCTTAAAGCTCTAACTCAGTCTTCAAGCTCTTCGCCTAAATAATATCTTCTCTCTAGTTTTGTAACTATCCATTCATCAAAGTCATCCTAATTTAGA
This sequence comes from Cunninghamia lanceolata, assembly GCA_027924645.1. NCBI lineage: Eukaryota > Viridiplantae > Streptophyta > Pinopsida > Cupressales > Cupressaceae > Cunninghamia > Cunninghamia lanceolata. Next base: position 543,198 of record BSBN01000063.1, read on the forward strand.
CCAGGACTTTCATCACCCAAGTTTACCATTTTGGCAAAGAAGGACATACTGGGTGGGACTGTGAAGGATATTCTTTGACGTCCATCACTTAGACAAAGATTGAAGAAATATTCAGTGACTTGGCTTTTCACAGGGCCACGAAGAATGAATTTCCCTATACCAACATATCGTAGGGGTTGATTAAATCGATGATAATCAAAAAATATTGATGGCCATGGTTTTATCATAAAATTTGATAAAACTAAATCTAATTTTGTGTCCTTTAGAGACATCCCTCTTTTGATTTTATTCAAAATAGAAGAAATAGAAATGGCTTTAGAAGCTTTCTTAGAAGTTGTCTTCTTAAAAGACAAATTATTAATTTTCTTTCTACTTGTCTTTTTCTTAAGGTTGAATTCTTCCGTTTCCTCTGGTTTCTCTTCTAGAGGACCCTGAAGAAAGGATCTTTGGTCGTTCCATTTAGTAATGAAAAATGCTAGGTTTCTGCCATAACATGTAACCATAAAGTAACCAAATAAAATAACTTGGAAAGTGAAAGCGAAAAGCCTCCTTTTTTTTGCTAAATTGAAAGGTGAATCACGTTCCACACGTGAAGAGAATATTTTTGTATCTTTGACAAATAGAATTTGTTTGCTCAACCATCCAGCTGCGGTGCTTAGTAGAAATAAAAGGTTTCCGCTATATCTAAACAGCATCATGTTTACTAATCTTGTATACACAGATCTGCTGAAAAGGGTAGGATTAAGAAATTGTAGAGTTACTCCAAGAAAAAACTCTATTCCTAGATTGTTAACCCCATGGAACAATAGATTGAAGGAGAATAACCTAATCAAAAGAAAGAAAAAGACTGGTACAAACATTAGAGTCATCACATGAGGTTTGTATATCGATGTATAAATAGGGCAAAGATAAATGGATGAGAAGACTATAAGTTGTCCTACAAAAGAACTACTAAGAATCAATTTTCGTGTAGGAATTATTCTATTATTCATGTCTATTATCTTATCTTGTATCAAAATGGACCTGACGTAATACATATTCCAACGAATCTAATGGATAGTATTTATAGGGGAATTTGTACCTACTTGCATTTTCTAGGGACATGCGAAAAAGGATAAAAAAATGATAAAAAAAAGCAACAAAGGAAAAATAAGAGAGAAACGATAAAAATATTGTTGTAAATAGTACACATTAATTTATTGTGGAGGATGAAGATGATAATTAAAAATAGGAGTCCATGGAGAGACATACGAGTTGAAGCTAAACAAGTTAAACATATACAAAAATGTTATCCTCCAACGAGAGAGATACGAGTTGTAGCTAAAAATATACGTATGTCTGCTAATAAAGCACGTAGAGTACTTCATCAACTTTGTGGTCGTCCCTATATGGATGCACTTGTGATATTGAATTGGATGCCTTATAGAGCATGTTATCCCATATTAAAAGTACTTCGTCTTGCAGCCGCAAATGCTGATCACAATATGGGTATAGATAATGAAAATTTATTTGTCACTATAGCTGAAGTGAATGAGGTACTCTTTTCAAAAGATTTTGACCTAGAGCTCAGGGATGCGGTTATCCAATACAGAAACCCACTTTCCATATAACTATTGCATTGGAAGATATAAATGACAGAAGATTCTAAGATCTAAATGACTCTAAGCCTAACTTCTATGGATAAAAAAGAAGAGAAACAAAATATCCAAATAGATGGAATCATAATCCATCTATGTCGCAAGTATACTACCTGCAAAAAGTACTAAAAAAAATATGTAAGGGAAACAAAATAAATCCACTTGGTTTTAGACTTGATTTTACTCAAAACCATTGCTCCCTTTGGTTTGAAGAAAGGGATTATTCCGAAGATCTACGAGAAGATGAGAAAATATATAATTGCATTGAAAATTATGTACAACATATCATAGAGATTATGAAACAGACCAAATTGATTTTGGTAAACATGTATATTACATTTGTCAACTTGTTTATTGAAAAATAGGGCCTATATATATATATATATATGAGATAGGTATACCATGATTTGTTTTGTGATTGATATTGTGATGATATATGTTATGATGTGATACGATTATATGATCTGATATTTGATATATGATGAGTACTCATGTGTTTATGGATGCTCATGTGATTATAGATGCATTATTGGATTTTGATATGATGTGATGAAATGTATGCATTTAATATGAAGTATTATGAAATGCAACTTGATTAATAGATTAGCTGTTTGATGAATGTTTTACTTACATGATTATTTAGATGGAAGTATGCATATGTATTAGATGGTGTATGATTCATGTGATTTTGATATGATGTTCTAATGTAATTTGATATATGTGTGATGTAGAAATACACCTAACTTATGTGGAAATTGTTTCACCAATTTTGCAACATGTTGTGGGTGAAATTTTACTTTTTATTTATATTATGCACATGTACTATGATGATGATGTATGTATGATGATGATGTATGTGTGATAATTATGTATGCATGATGATGATGTATGATGTATGATATATATGTTGGGATGATAGTGGAGATACACTTATATGTGACAAATGCAAATAGGTAACGGAATGAATATTTTTGGTCATGGTATATTTTTAGAATAAAAATGATAGAAAATGACATCTGATAGATGGGTGTTTAATCATATAGCTAACTAATTAAATAATTAACCAACATAATAATTTTCACATTTCAAATTATGATTAATCAAGGTAAAATGAATAGAATTTCACAATGAAAAATGGATAATAGATAGTCTAATGATTGATGTTTTCTTGAATGCAAGTGTTATGTTGAAATGTAGTGAGCACTTATTTTGATATAGCACAAGATATTATGCACCGAAGTATAAATACCAAGGTGATATTAGTTCTTTTTTCTTTCCATGGTTTCACACCTAAGCCTCATCCAAACTCTATGCTCTCCTTGCAATAATGGAGTCAGTTTGAAACAAAAAAACACAACAAATGAAGGATTGGGCTACTAGCATGCAACTACAACCAATAGAAACCTTCTACCCAAAATTAAAGAAAGGTCCTTACCATTATCTTCTTTTATTGAGTATTGGTAATCCTTTTTGAGCTACTTTCTCACCATGGCATCTCCTTCCAATGGTTGCGCTTCCACATTAGTAGTTCTATTACCACTTACTTACTTCTAGGGGACACTTCCCTCTTGTATTTATTCATACAAATAAGTGGATGAAGGCTCCAACAAGCCTCCTATATATGCCCACTATTTCCTAATATGCATAAAACATTGCCCATCCATTTGGGCAATTTCTCCTTTGAGTTCCTTGGCTCCCTATTGGTGCTCTTCCTCTTCTTCCAAGAAGTATCAAAACTATATTTATGCAAACCACAAAAAGTACTTGGATGTGTTTATCAATAATGTTTGGTAGTATGCCCCTTCTTTTTGTAATAATAGAAAACAAATTTGGTATACTTTATTGGTCTTGAACTCCTTGAGCTCCTCCTTGGGATACCCCTTTGCTTATTCTTTCTCTTTTTTTATAGAGAGTTTTCCACAACCTTATTCTCCTTGAAGTTGTTGGCCTCTTCTCTTTGGAGTCTCCTTCTTTCTCTCTTGAGAAACCTGCACATCAAATAGGGATAATAAACCATCCATTTCCTTAAAAAAGAGATGGTTCTTATACCTTGGATGTGATAGTTTCCAACACTTGGTATCATCGTCTCACCATCATTGCAAAATTATGTTAAGATACACTTCTAGAACATTATCCAACCTTAGAAACACCACCAAGAAACCTTAAACTAGCATGTTGAGGTCTCTCAACAAACTCTATGGGATTGTGCCTTGGTTATCCTTTTTGAGACCTTTGTCTACTATGCCCCATCTTTGTTAACATTTTTAAACCAAACCCCTTAGTGTGATTCTAAAAAATACTAAAGAATTCTTAATGGGAAGAAAAATAATTTGACTAAGTCAAAACAATGTATACTTTTGATTGGGTTTGTGCATCAAACACTAAGGGTGTTCCATTATTCTCCATACTTTCACTATTGCCTTGAAACTTGGCTAATAGCTCTTCCTTTTCATGCAATTCTTTTTGTAGCACTCCTAATGTGGCCAAAAAGAAGTGTCCATGGTTGTCTAGTTGCACTTGTAATTCCTCTTCCTTATTTTCCAATAATGCAACTTCTTCCTTAGCCTTCATTTCTCCATTTGAAATAGTTATTCTCTCCTTCTAACTCTTCTACTCTAATCTTATTTGATTTTTCCATATTTGTCCCAAAAAAGCAAAAAACTTGCACTTCAAGAGTAGTAGGAGAACAAATTTTGTAGAATTGTTAGCAAACCTCAAATAGAAGGATACAACCCTACTAAAACCATTAATGCCACTTGCCCAAAAGGAAATTTGGCATATGATACCTCTTGTTCCATAAATTGGGGTAGCTATGACACAATCTAGTCCACCAACATATAGATTTAATTGGAAAGTACTTAATTTAGCTAAATACTGCTCAAAATATAGAAAAACAAACAATTATACACATATAATTGAAAACACTAAAAAAACATTTGGAGAAACTCTCTAATGAGAATCAAACTCTAGGAATATTGAGCTTCTACTCCTTGTACAACTAATCCACAATGTACAATGGCTTTAAACAACCTCAATGGAATTTACAATGGTCTTTAGCTACACTAAATCCATATGGTCCATTGTGCATCACTTGAAGATTCATATGACTATCTTACCCACAATTGTTGTGCAATAATTGAAGGATATCAATAATGGCATCTCAAACACTGAATATCAAGAAGTCTTCAATATTTTATTTTCTCCTCTTCTCTCCCAATACTAATAATTGGAAATAATCATGGCTTGGTCAAATTATTAGAAATTATCATTTGATGTAATTATTGAACATATATTATATTAGAAGGTTAATGGAATTGATTATAAGTTGATCTTTGTACATTCTATTGTACGCATAACTTATTTAATCTTGTAAATGTTAAGAATTTTTGAGGTTTCAAATTTGGTGGTTGTTACAATGGTATCATAACATGGTTCAAATATTAGGGACTTGAGCCAACTAATGAATTGTAAGGGGAAAATGTTGTGAAATACTTAGGAGATTAATATGAGTTATCTATTGGATGATGAGCAGATTCAAAGACATTTAATCAAACAATTTTAATACAACAAAACAAAACATTATATTGATCTAGATATACAGAATAATATGTATTGCATTCGGGGTTTTTTACATTGCTTTGCATTGGATTTTATTGCCTTACATATTCCCGTGTCAAACCTAGTAACTTACTTATGGGAATATAACTTCCCATAAAACTAACATTTATTCATTTTATTTATAAACTAGAAACTAACTTATAAATGTAAATATTCTAAATGTAAACCTTATATTTATTTGAACATTATCTTTGTTGATAAGATTGGAAGAGTGATAAGTTGTAATCATTATTATGAAGCTTGAGATGGTACACTACTAGGAATTGAAGGTGAATGATTTGGGCTAAGATTAGCTAATGTAATTATGGAGCATGCTCTAAAGAAATAATTGATTTTGGAAGAGATTTGGAAGAATAATTTTCAAGTGACAAATGGTTGAGAGTGTTCAAGGGAGAGGACCTAACAATTGATATAATTGGAGTACTGTGAGAGGATTTAATATGTATTTCTATGAAGTTAATAATTGGATCAAATTATGTGTCTTTAGTAGAAGACAAGTTGGTAATGATTGGAAATTCTGGCAATATAATTGATCCCTAAGGGGGGAAAACTTGAATGATAAGTTGTGTTCTTAGAAGAAGTTTTATATCCTTGGGAAAAATAATAAAAGTGAATATGAAGGGGATTGATAACTCTCTTTTAATATCAAGGAGGGAGATTAGAGTTCAATAATGAAATGATGATTCATTGGGAACTATAAATTTTGGTCATGTTGGCACTTATGTGTGAAATCATTAAGCAACATCTAACATTAATTCAATTAAACTTAAGAATAAAAATTATCATACTTGATGTATTAATGGTTGAATCTACGTGTCATTATTCATGTGGAAGCATGGATGAGAATCTATGTGATTGTGTTTTGATGGTTTCCTTATGTGGTGTATGATTTTCTTGTTAGATAATGTTTTTATTGAGTCTTCTTGTATGTTTTCAATTATTGGATTTTGTTCTCTTAAGAAATAGTGAATGTTTCCATGATGGCACACATACATATGATTGTGAATGATAAGCCTATGAGTGGTAGGAAAAATACACGATGTTGTATAATACTTGTGGGTTGCAAGATATTTTATGTGTACCTTGTTTCATGCACTAGCTGGTTGATGAAATATTTTGTGATAATTTATTATGGAAACATTGTGATAATGTGATTTCTTTTTTTGTGGATATGAAATTCTTTGTGGATAGTTTGTTGTGGATTTGAGATCCTTGCATGGAAATTTCATGTGTATTCTTGATTTTCTTCCCTACAATAAGTTTATTGTGCTTATGATTAATAAGGAAAGAGTTATTTGTGTTGGATTCAATTATGAGATATTTTAAATGTTATAGAAAAGAGATAATTTTTTGAATATATGTCTTGGTTGAGTATGTTTTCTTGTGATATATTATGTAATGTTTGGGCTAACACTAATTCTAAGGGGGGGAGAATGTAATATCCCTCAATCTTGACCCTTTTGAATGGAGAGTTTTCAATAAACATTTAGGATGGTTTATTTTAATTGTTCATAAATAGATTTATCATTATTTTTCTATTAGTGCTACTAAGATATTTGTTGAAATGTATTGATTGGTAGGAATGAGTATTGGCGAAGGTGATCTAGGTTTGGTTTGTGAAATTGATAAACCTATAACCCAAAGTGTGAAGTAATATGTGTTTGAATAATTAATCAAAATTAATTAAATTAATTGATGAGATAATTAAATGTGATTACTTATTTAAGTTAATCAAATTGATAAATAAAATATAATTTTATTTAATTTATTTTTTATTTAAAAAGTAATTAATATTGTTTTTTTAATAATAAATTAGTCAATTAATATTGACTTACAAATTGTTCTTTTAGATTCTCATTGTGCAAAATTGTAAAATTAGAATTACAAATTAAAGATAGGGGATACAACTAATTCTTTATTTGAATTAAATAAAAGATTTTCTCTAAAATTAGCTTTGAAAGAATTTATATTAAAAAATATTTTATTGTAGATGCTTTTGTTGGGGAATATGCATGGAAGAAAATATATTAGTTTATCTTGATTCCTTTAGTTAAATGAATAAAATATTATTTTCTTGAATTAGGGTTTGAGAGTTTCAAAAGGGATTTTATATAAAAGAATTTCTTTTAGATTGCAATTGGTATTAACATTCATACACTCAGGGATTTTTGGAGAGCTTTGGAGATTTCAAGTACTTTTTAGATTAAGAGTTTTGTGTAACAAGGGTTTAATATATTCTTCAATTTTATAAATTAGATTTGAAAGAGGTTAGATTCTTGTAAATACAAGGGGTTTAGAGAAAATTCGTATTTCAATAATTAATGAGTTAGTATTGATTATGAACTCGTGTTGAGTTTTGAATGGATTTTATGTATACATTTAAAGATTGTTTGCTAGAGTAGAAACTAGTATTGGAATAGTAAAATCATTAGGGATTTAAGTGTAAATACATTTATGAATAAAGTAAAATCTTAGAACATTTTGTAGAATGATTTGAGAGTCTTATTGAATCTAATTAATTGAGAATTAGAGATGAAAACCTAGGTTTCTTGTATAGGAAGAAAGGTTGGAAAACTTAGGAAAAAGATGGTAAAACCCATTTAGTAGAAATTAAATTTGTGTCTTATTTATTTTGATTAATTTTAACACATGATCTTTCTAATTTTTTAATATATAACTAAATCTTGAGTTTGGGAATGTAAACCCTCTTTTTAATGACATAAGTAAAATTTGTAAGTGAAGACCTAATTAAGGGACTATGAACATATGTTAGGGTTAGATAAAATTGAGAGTTGATTAATGTTTCAATGATAAGTTTATGAATATAATTGATTGGTAATTTGTCATGACCCTTTTTCAAAAATTTCTAAAAATAGTAAGTCAACAGTCCCAAAATAGCAAATCAGGATCAATTGATAGTTTGAGAAATAATAATAAATTTGGTGAATTGGTTGAGATTAGAATATTATTTAAATACCAAATATATTTGTATTTAATTATTTTCCCTGCTTGGGTGTGGGATCCTCAAATAGCTTATTTTTGGCATTTAGTGGCTATGACAAGACAAAACAAGTGGTACAGTGTATGGGGAATGGAAGAAATTAGTGGACACTTGGCATCAGAGGTTGCATGCACTTCATGCAAGAGAATCTTCCCCTTTGGGTTGTGAGTTTTTGAATTGGCACTTTAATTGCATGTCGGTACCTTGAAAAATGCATTTTGAGTTCTCAAAAGATGTGAATCTAAATTTGGTATAAGTTTCTAGATGTTCAAGGAGCCTATAAGTATTGTTTATTTTGCATGCAAATGGACTATTGCCAGTTTCACAATTTTCTTACAGAGTTGATGCTTTATATTTTCTCCGATGGATAGGGAAACTATTACAGAGAAGCTTCTGGCTGGTGGATATAAGTTTATAGTAGTCTGAGGGTGGTCTTCTTGGGTTACAGATAGCAATCACTTCAGAAGTTGCATCCAAGCTGAAGGATTGTAGTAGTTTTAGTATTGTGTGTATTTGTATGTTGTTTGTAGAGCTTTTTAGAGTGTTGTGAAGCTACTATTGGTGCTGTTTGTTGTAGCTGATGTGTTTTTGATGTGTGTCTATGTAGTTTTTTGTTCTCCATTAGTCCCAAATGCCTTGGCTCATTATTTCATGTGTGGGCATTGATATTGAGATTCCAGCAGTGTTTTGTAGTGATTTCCATGTGTATTTCACCCTGTTTTGGGTGTTGTAGATGTGGTGGCTGTTGCAAATCAGTGATGTAGGCCTAATTATATGTTATTTGTATCAAATTTCCATAATAACAAAGACTTGGTGTGTTTGTGTGAATTTTGGTGTCATACAGTGAAGACTAGTTTAGCTAGTTTAGTTATTTGGATGCATATTTATGTTTAATTGGAAAAATTGTTTTCAGATCTAAGTTTTATAATAAATTTCAGATTGGGGAGATTTTAGTGGTATTAGAGCAAAGATCTTTCCATCCTGTAGGGTTTGAAATATTTATGTTTTCCAAAGAAAGAGAAAAAAGATATTACTTGCGAGAGCAAAAGAAAATAGCTGAAGGAAGCACAGAGGGAAATAAAGGGAAAGGAAAAATGTTTGAGAATGATGGTGAAGTATCCAGGAAGACATTATTTGATATCCAAGCAAACCAAAATAAGACTGCAAATAGCCTCCTTGAAATGGGAGAAGTCATGAAGATGTTATTGAAAAAATTACAAGGACTTGTCACTACGCATGAGAAAGATTCTGTAGGTGAAGGAAGCACTTCTGGAGGAAGAAAGGAAATACCTTCACCAAGGCCAAAAAATCCTATATTCTTACCTGAGAATGAAGAATGATTTGTATCACCTGCAAATACAAAGACATCAATCATTGGGGTAACAATTAAGTGGTTTGAAGAATATGCCAAGCAATCTGAAGCATTTAAATCCAATATGCCATTCGAGAGATTCCTAAAAATTCATGAGAAGGATCAAAAGAGAAGAGAAAAACAATAAGAGCTTCAAGAAGATGCAATGGTTGAAGTGGAACATAAGGAAGATTCAAAAGTTACAATAGTAGAACCAGCAGAGCCACAAAAGATTGCTAAGGAAAACATTTTATTGTAGGAGGAAGAGAGACTTGAACTAGAGGTACAACAAGCTCCAATGGTTGAAGGTAAACATTCTATCATTAATGAAGATATTCCAATGATCTATAGTGAGCTCTCATATTGGGAAAATATTAATTTTGATGAAGTTAAAGAGAGATCATATTTGAATATTGTAAATAGAGGACTAGTAATGGAAGAAAATGTTCCAATGATTTCTAATGATATCCAAGAAATACCTATTGATGTTTTAAGCATGAAGGACCCAATTCCATATGAGAATAGTCAACAAGACATATATATTGATGAGCATGACTTCAAGAAGCATGCATCAGTTGATACTTATTCTATTTAAGATATTTATCATGAGAAGGATGGTATTATTACAAATACCTCAAATATTTTCAAATCGGATGATGAAGGTAAACATTGTGATCGCTTCTTTGTTTACAACTTGAGATATAAGGATGATGCTAGAAGCAAGGATTTGTTGCAGCATTTTCATAGGATGTTATTACAATATTTCTATCATAAAGAGAGATATTCTAACAATATTGAAGAGATGAAGGGTGCAAAGTGGAAAGGAGATCCCTTCTCTCAACATCAAAATGTCTCATACATGAAGGTGTGGGATCCAAGTGTTTTATCCAAATCCAACATACAGATTGAAGGTAAACATTCTTTGGTAGTAGAGGGTGTTTTTTGCCCTTTAATGATTGCATGTATCAACAAAAATGTGATGAAGTCAGGGAAGAATGGGATTTACTTGTTGGATGCAAAGAGCTCAAGATGGAGGAGTATGCACCAACCTCCAAACTTCCAAAGGGTGAGACAATGATTGGTTCTGAAAGTAGCATGGTGGATGGATATGCATTTGAAGAAAATATTTTGAGTTGCAATGATAGAAGTGTTGAGGGTATCTTAATAATCCCTACCTTAGAAAAGGAGGATGAGCTCATTATTGGAAGCCTAAGGTATAAAAATAATGGTCATATTTTAGATTTGTTATTTCCTCTTATGTCACTACAAAATTTTGGTCATCATAGAAAGCATGCTAACAAGAATGATCTTCTGAGAGTCAAAGTGGAGAGAGATATTAATATTATTATTGAGTTCTTTATTCCTTGCATTTGGATTGAAACAAAGTTTTTAAGGGATCATATTGGGTTTGCAATACATTCTAACCACTTTGTGAAGGGAACATATGATAGCAAAAAGGTGTGTACCATTCGTGAAACTTTGAACAAGATTCCCAAGGGTGAAGAACTTGTTGATGAATTGCAGGAGGTAGTTTATTCCTCAAAGATTAATTTGAGGACAAGATACCATCATAATTAGGTGTGGAATGTGGATATGCACAGGATGACATCCTATTGTGATGTTCACAACACACTCCATTTTACTCCTTAGCAAAATGAGGACCCCTGTTGTCGTTGTTGCTTTTGCTTGTGTGTGTGTTGTTCTGCTTGGTGGCAAAGGGAAAAGGTAGTGAAATATTACAAACCTTGTTAAAAACAATGAAAAAGTTGCATTAAGTACTAGACCAAAGTACAAGTGAATTCCTTGTCCAAAATGAATAGGGGTTGCTTTTTGAACCATCTCAAAATTTCTTGTATTTTGTAAGTTATGAGTATTTTGGTAAAATGTACAATCGGGATTGTATGTTGCATATACAAGGCCTTTTGTATGTCAGGTCATTGTATATGCAAGGTCTTTTGTATATCAGGTTGCATATACAAGGTTAAAACATACAAGGTTGCCCATATACAAAGTCCTTTGTATATCGGGTCCTTGAGTTAGTCACAAAAATGGGTTGCCGAGTTTCCTAAGTCAATGGGTTGCATATACAAAGTTGTTTGTATGCTTTTATACTTGTATGCATTTGCTAATGTTTTATTTGTAAATGTAGGGCTGCGGACCCAAAAGGATCATGAAAGGGGGTTAAATCGTTGTATATATACAAGCTTGTATGTTTCGGTGACATACAAGCCAATATGCATTACGGAGCATGTATGGCGCAGAATCGATGGTTTATTAAAGTTGGCATAATCGTTGCATGCTTCATGCCTTGTATGTATGCTTCAGAAACATACATTTTAGGATACATACAAGTGCTGGAACTCAAAACAGATTAAAATCGGGATAATGCAATGTATCTTAACTTAAATGTATATTTGATATACATTGCATTATATACAAAGTGGACCTGACGTAGTTAAAAGTTGAAGTGAATGTTTGGTTAAGTCCGCCGGTTGTATATTTGGTGTTTGTATGTTTATACATACAAGTGAGACATACATTACAAGATGCAAGGCCAGCATGCAAGTTGCGGACCCAAGAAGAAAGTTAAGTACGGTGAGGTCGTCGTACGTTTACGCTTTGTATGTATCTTACATACAAAGCTGAGATGCATTCGTTATATACAAGTTGCGGATCTAAAATCATTATGAAAAGGAGTTAAATGCTTGTACATTTCATGCTTTGTATGTATGTTTCGATTCATACATTGCTTGATACATACAAGCCAGAATTCAAATGGAATTAAAATTTGGTATAAAGCATGCATCAAGTCCAAATGAATATTGGAAGATACGTTGCACTTTATACATTACAGATATGACAGGTAAGTAAACTATTGTTAATGAAGGGGTTGGAGTCCGAAGATGACATACAAAGGTGCTTGTATGTATCAAGCCGATATACAAAGAGGCGATACAAGCGATAGATGCATGTTAAAGATGCAGACCGGATGCGAAGCAAAGGTTAAAACGGAAAAGTAGTTGTATGTTCGGAATGGTTTGCATGTTTAGAGATACAAATCCAGTATACAAGGATTTAAGCATGTGATATACAAGGAAAGAGGCGAGAAGGCAAAGTGATGGATTTTTGAAGCTGTTTTGGAGCTTGATGCATGTTTTTGGTCAACGATGGTTGACTCGGCCATTTTTTATGTTGTATATGCATATTGGATATGCAGTTTCTCACAGTGCTAAATTTTCATAACCTGATATTTGTACTTGCATATTATGAACCTGATTTAAATGTTTATCTTCCTGCTGGTTTATTAAATGATGGTGCTTAAATCTTGTTTGTTTGTTGCAGGATGTTGGAGCTATTTCAAAGTAGCTGAAAGTCGCAGAGTTGCTGACAGGGTGGCGGCGTGCAGGTAGATATAAAGACAGAGCTTTAGTGGCGATGACATCACAAAGAGATGAGAGGAGTGAGGGATTTCAATGTGGAGGAAATTGCAAGTGGAAACATTATTAAAAGAACAGCGGAGGACATCCTTACGCTCGGTATGGGTATGTTGCTCAGAGTTTTAGCGGGATTTGTTTTCCATTGGTGGATGCTGCACTTGAGGTGCAGACTGTTGATTAACTAGGGTTTTGACTGTATTAGGGATAATCAGAGCCATATATTGAGCCCCTTTACTTTGTAAGAAAGGGGGGTCAATCATAAAAAAATATGACCAAGCCAATTTCATATAGATCAGATTATTGAGACTAATGAGGATTGAATTATTGAAATGTCAAGGTTCTTTCTTTAGATCACTGTAAATGTACCTATTCTAAAGCATACTGAATGAAGATGAAGCTTCATATTACATCCTGATTGTAAACTTTACGTAATCTTCAAGTTGATTTCTCGATATGTAATGGTGAATGTTGTGTTCAAATAGAAGCGCTTTCATTTTATTGCATGTTATCATCAACTTTTCCTTTGAAGCTTTGCACTGGATCATGCGGATTTGTGGAATGTCCTGGTGAAGTATGATTCTAGTTTTCTTCTCTTCATTGCTGTATGGGAACATGTATGTGGATCAGTGATCTCAGTCAAGTAATTTTGGGAATCTCATTCTTTAAACCCAATCTTTGTTATTTTCTTTTCTTAATTTCATTGAATCACTTCCATAACTGCAAATCATGATAAATAATAAGCAGAATAGAGAAATATGCTGACATCTCATAGATAACTGAATATCATTAGCATATTTGAGCTAAATGCATGTAGTGTTGAAAATATCATGTAGAGAATCACAAATAATGGTAGAAATCATTCAAATATCAACCTGTAAACACATTATTTGAAGGAGTATACTATGTAGAGTAGCCTTTCTGTATAGCATAGTTGCAGAAAATAGAATCTACTGATCAACGTAAGGCACCTGAATGGAAAACAACAACACACATCAACCGCTGAGTAACGTCAGTAGATTATGAACTAATCAACGGCGACTTGGGATCATGAACTCTTTGAATTCATTGTATCTTTCAAGATAAATAAAGGTTGTTGTGTAACTTTTATTTATGTGTTTGTTTGTGAGTAACATCCTCATCAACACCTAATTGGTGCTAGAAGGAGGGCCTCCCATCGTGTGTAGGTTTTTGTCTGATTTGATGATGCAGACATAAAGGTAACACTCGAGTCTCTCTGTATTTCAAGATATATGCAAAGTTTTGTTGTTTGTGCATGCTAATCATTTGTGAAATTTTCAAAATTAAGCATAAATATTGCAAGCTTTGGCTAGGAAGTTTCAACTAATCTTTACAGCAAACTAGCCAATTTTCCTTAAAATTAAGAAATCCTGGCTCCCAAGCCAAATACCAGGTCCAGATCTAGTGGACTCTTTGAAGAATTACCTGTCAGGGGATTTAGACCTAGAACTGTAGACATTCATCACTCTCCTGATTCTAGTGCGTCTGGAGCTTCACCAGAGTGTGCCTCTGTAACTCCTATTGGCTTACAAACACCTACAGGATCACCTATCACACCTCAGCCCCAACATCAACCTGTCATACCTCAGGTCCAACCTCCATCGGTTGCAATGTCATTCTTTACAGCAGAGTCACCTCTGACCTTTAATGCATATCATGCTTTGCCTAAGAATCTTGATAAAATTTGTCCTAAGTATCATCCATATCAAGATGCTGATGATCACATCAGAACTTTCAAGGAAGCTTGTTGTAGGGCTAGAATTGAGCATTTCAATGTTGTATGCAGGTTATTTCCATTTTCCTTAGGAGAAGAGGCCTATAACTGGTATATCATTCTTGGTCAAGGTTTAGTCGGTTCATGGGCTACCTTAGAAAAGGCTTTCAAGGATAGGTTCAAGGTACCTATAGATCCTTCAATGAACTATCATTTGTTTGCCACAATCAAGAGATTTGAAGGAGAACCTATTGCCAATTTCAATGTAAGGTTCCAAAAGATGTTGTCTAAGCTAGTTGCTCCCTATGCTGTAATAGATGAAGCTGCTAGGAGCATTTATTACTCAGCTTTAGATCCCTTGACTTCCATGTTCATCAGGAGAGCACATCCTAGTGTAACAACTTTGGCAGAAGCTTTTGAAGAAGCCATCAAAGTCAGTTAGCAATTGGCTCCTACTCCTACACTTCTTGGTTACCCTACATATCCTGTTCACCAACAGACCAATGGAGCCATGATGCCTTCATCTGTGATGCTAGCCCCTTTATAGATACCTCCACTTAGTATCATGCCACCACCGAACGGGAATGGCCAGATGTTACAATACCCAGGACAAACACAAGTACCTCAAGTTGTGGAATAATCCAACAATAACAATGGATCTTCCTTTTTCAAGCCCCAAACTGAGAATGTAGTGGCCAAGGTTCAGGAAGAGAAAGAAGAAATAAAGGAAATATCAGCACAGTTAAGGAAACTTACTACTGAGATCACTCATCTGAGGAGTCAGAACTTCTATTCTAAACCAAACCAGAACAGAGGTTATGCCAATGACAGACCTAATTATCCTGATAGGGGGTACAACAATAGTTACAATAACAACAATGGCAACAATAATCCTCCTAGACAGCCTAGAGTGTGGAACACTAGGCCAAACAATGGTTCCTTGCCATCACCCTAGACAACCAGCCTCCTGGTGAACCTAAACAGACCACTAGAGTAAACCTTGCAGAGGCAGCACTAATAAACTAGTGCAGGATACATAACACCAATGCTCATGCAGAGCTGGATTGTCCTCAATTCAAGATTGCTGCCAGTATTTTCCAAGCTGAAGTGTCCAATACTTTAGGAAATCCACCTTATGCAGAGGGAAATGAAATTGTCCCCTGTGAATATGATTCTGCCTTAGTGCTAGAAGGCTTCATACATCATCCTTATCAGCAGACAATTTCATCTCATCAGGATTACACCTCAACATGTGAGGAATTAGCCACGGATTTTGAATCTAACTATGTTTTTCCATTTGAAGATGAGAATGAGCCATCAATTGAGCATGAGGAAGTCAATGCTTATCAACAGCAACCTCAGGGTAGGCATAATTACAACTTGAGGAATAACTTAAACAGATCTGCTGATCCTTTGACCACATCATTGCCTCCAAATAATTTCAACACTCCACCTGATCCCAAGGCAAGTAATAACGCTGGATTTCCCAAAGTCAATGCTCAATACTTAGCACCATAGAATACAGCACCAAAAGCTGGTAACCTACCTCCTGAATTTGATAAATTGGTTACATATCTGACAGATGAAATGAAAAAAGTTAAAATCAACCTGTCATTGTTAGAGCTGCTTAAAACCCCTGCTATCAAGAAAGATTTCATGAAATCATTACATGATCTTGCTCAAAAAGAGGATAGTCATACCTCAGGTGAGTTTGGAAATAAAGATCATGTTGCTAGGGATGTTAATGTTAAACATAAAGCTTCAACTACTGTTCAAGCTGCAAAGACTTCCCACATGACCCTATACAAAGACAAGGGTGAGTCACCTCCTTTCCTCCTTACCATAAGGATGTTTGGTAAAAATTTGCACAACTGCTTAGTGGACTCAGGAGCATCTACCAATGTAATGCCCCTATCCATATGCAATTCTTTAGGGCTACATCCTGCTAAATCATTAAAGAAAGTAACACAATTAGACAAAATAGAGGTGAGCGTGGTAGGAGAACTAACTCACATTCACATGCAGTTAGCATCAGACCCCAGAAATCAACACTATATTGATATTCAGGTAGTTGATATACCTAATACATATGGGATGTTACTCAGCAGAGACTGATCAAAAACCCTTAATGGATACATGTCAACTGATTTCAGTCATATGTGGTTACCCTGGAGAGGGATACCTAATCAAATAAGGATAGATGTTGAACCTCGCATGAAGCACATGATCACTGAATATAACAAAATCAATGAAATCATGTATGTGGATGTAGAACCTGGAGTTTACTCCATCAGACCCTAGACCATTAGCATAGAGGAGATCCTGATGTTTGACATTCATAATCATGATGATAACCCTCAGGATGATGAAGTGAATTTAGAATCTGATTATAATCCTGAGAATGAAATAGAGGTAGATCATTTCAAGAATTTTGAGATGCATTTGTTTAAAGAGATGCAACGATGTTAGTTATTAAAAATGCATGTTCGTGATATTCTAATTGATGGATGGTGTAGGCTACATGAAGAGGCGCATTCTGAAAGGACTTGTGATGCCTGTTTAGACATGTTGGAGCTGGAACGAGCGTACAGTGAAGCATCTTCATCATCATCCATGGTGAGTTTTGCAGATAGTGATAGCAAAACTGATTTTTGTTTGTCTTCTGCAGGAATAGGAGAATGCACATGCTGGGATGAAGGTTATATTCAGATGACAGAAGAGATACTGGTATGCAACAAGAGTGATGCTAAAAGCAAGAAGAAAATCACCCCAGGGAGTGATTGTTTAGTAGAATCAGATTATGAGTTATCCAATGAGGATAGGGGCAGTAATCTGTCCAAGTTCGAAGAGTTTTATCAAAAGAGATTCAAAAGATTACACAACAACAAAGATCTCCACAAGATGCCTTGATTGAAGGTTGGTGTAGGTTACATGAAGCACCTCATTCAAAGACTTCTTATTCATTGTGTCTGCATATTCCGAAAAGGCAGGCGTTGCCTAGTCTGAAAGATTTTTCTTCTGAGGATAAAAAGAAAGAAGAAATATCAGCTTCACATAAGACAGAAAAGGTGAAGTCTGAGAAAGTTGAGACACCAAAATTGAAATGGATATCAAATGGTGCAGCTGCCAGAGCCAAAAGGAAAAAGGAAGGCCCAGACAAGCCTTTAGCTGAAGATAAGCCATGGATCCTCAGGTTTGATGGATCCAAGTCAAAACAAGGAGCTGGAGTAGGGATAGATCTCATTGATCCATCTGGAAAATCCTACTTAGCAGCATATAGATTGCAGTTCCCATGTACAAACAATGTGACGGAGTATGAAGCTCTAATTCATGGGATACTGTTTGCACTTAGAAAGAAGGTGAAAATTATGCACATCTATGGAGACTCAGAATTGGTTGTGAGACAGGTAAGAGGTATATACTCTTGCAATTATAGGAAGTTGTCCAATTATAGACACAGGGTGTGGGACTTGATAGAAGATTTTGATGTATTCAATATCACCCATGTACCCAGAGAACAAAATAATAGGGCAGATGCTTTGGCCCAGGCTGCAAGTACTCTGGAACCACTGTCCATATCCGGTCTAAAAAGATTCTTAGTTGAATTAGTATCAGTGCCTTCTGTGCCAGATAATGTAACTAATCTTCAAGTATTTGATGATGATCAACATATATTGGACTTTATTTCCAATAGGGATATTTTTGAGGCACAAATCATAGATGAAAGGAATGTAGAAGATCATGTCTGGGAAGAAGAAGAAATATTAAAGTTGCCTAGTAATAAGATTCCTAAGGGAATGATAGAGCTAGAAAGAGCATTTGATCTAGACAATATGCTAAAACAGAAAGATCTTCCAAAGGCCAATGGAGGACAGTACTCATAGGTCAATATTGGACAAAATGATGAAAAAAGAAACATCTTGATTAGGAAGGTTTGTATAGAAGAGGAGTTGGAAGGGATAACCCAAGCTCTCAAAGACTATATTCATGTCATTGCTTGGACATATGATGAGCTGAAAACCTACGACACATTAGTCATCACTCATACAATACCTTTGAAGCCAGATGCCAAGCCTTTTCGGCAAAAACAAAGACCCGTCAATGCTTTACTAGAGCACATTATTTTTGAAGAGGTTAGAAGGTTGCTTGATGCCAAGATCATATTTTCTGTGAGACATTCCACATGGGTGGCAAACCTGGTCCCAGTAAGGAAGAAAAATGGTGACATCAGATTGTGCATGGACTTCAGAAACTTAAATAGAGCTTCTGAAAAGGATAATTATCCTTTGCCTTCTCTAGATGAAGTCTTGCAAATGGTGAATGGCACTAAGATGATGTCATTCTTGGATGGTTTATCTGGTTATAACTAGGTGATGGTGGACAAAATAGACAGATTGAAAACTGCATTCACCACAAAGTGGGGGATCTTCGCCTACAGGCACATGTCGTTTGGGTTAATAAATGTTGGGGCAACATTTCAGTGAGCAATGGACATAGATTTTATAGGCTTGATTCGTAAATACATAGTCATATACATGGATGACTTGACGGTTTTCTCTAAAGATAGAGGAAATCATGTAGAGGACCTGAGAAAGGTGCTGAAGAACTATGAGCAATACGGGATATCCCTGAACCCTAAGAAGTGCATATTTGGGATAACCATAGGGAAATTATTAGGCCACCTGATAACAGAAAATGGGATTATCATTGATCCTGATAGGGTGGAATCAACCATGAAGATAAAGCTTCCTAGAAGCAAGAAGGAGCTTAAATCTTACTTTGGTAAGATTAATTTTGTTAGGAAATTTATTACTGGCTTTGCAGAGATCGTTAGATCCTTGAATGCCATGCTCAAGAAGGACGCTAAAATTGAATGGACGCCTAAAGCTAGAGTAGCTTTTGAAGATATTAAAAGGGCCATATCAAATGCTCCAGTCTTGATCAGTCTAGATTATACCAAGGACTTTTACATTTACTCATTTGCTTCAGAACATACTTCTGCAGTAGTATTGACACAAAGAAATGAAGAAAAGGAGGAAAAGCGAATAGCCTTTATGAGCTAACCTTTCAGAGATGCAGATCTCAGATACATGGACATTGAAAGACATGTGCTTGCTCTGGTTCGAGTAGTTAAGAAATTCAGGCATTACATTCTGAGAAGTAAAGTGATTGTTGTAGTACCTGATGCAATAGTAAAGATGTTATTAATGCAAAGTGAACCGGGTGAGAAAAGAGCTAAATGGATCACTATCCTCCAAGAGTATGATATGGACATTACACCCATGAAGTTAGTGAGAGGACAAGCATTGAGCTAGATGATATCATAGATTGATCCTAATATCATGAGCTAGTAGTATGTTGTAAATGCAAAGGATGATGGAGAATGGTACTCAGACATCAGACACATCCTGATTAATGGAAGATGCCCTTCAAGACTGCAGGCCTCACAGTGGAGAGCCTTAAAGATAAGGTCACAGAAGTACATGATAAAAGGAGGAGTCCTTTTCAAGAAAATCTATGAGGGGATATACCTAAGGTGCCTAGAAAGGTCAAAAGCAGATAAGGTGCTAGCAGAATTGCATGATAAATTTGGGACTGCACATGGATCATCCTTAGCCACCACTCATGCTATCCTCAGGGCAGGGTATTATTGGCCCACAATTTTCAAAGATACTGCTGAGCACATCAAATGTTGTCATATGTGTTACGTTGCTGCAAATAGAGAAAGATATGTTGCTCAACCTTTGCAGCCAGTGATGGAGATGCACCCATTTTCTCAATGGGGAATGGACTTCATAGGACCCATCAATCCTCCATCATCTTTAGGCCACATGTATGTTTTAACTATTATTGATTACTGTACCAAGTGGACTGAAGCTGTCAGCAGTAAGACATGTAATGCTGAGGATGTCATCAAGTTTTTGGAAAGCAATATAGTGACCAGGTATGGAGTTCCCTATGCTTTGGTATGTGATAATGGATATGCTTTTGCTTCAATTAAACTATCAAGTTGGGCTTTTGATTATGGGATCATCTTAAAATTCTCCTCAAATTACTATCCCCAAGGGAATGGATTAGCAGAATCCACAAACAAGAACCTATTGAATATCATAAAGAAATTGATAGAAAAGAACCCAAGGGAGTGAAACACTTTATTGAAATATGCCTTGTGGGTAGATAGAACTAGGAATAAGGCTGTATTAGGAAATTCCCCTTTTCATCTAGTGTATGGGGTGGATCCTATCCTCCCTATTAACTTGAAGATTCCTACACTGCAGTTTGCACAAGAATACTTGGACATAGATAATAAATAAGAAGTTAGGTTGTTGCAGTTGATGCACCTAGAAGAAAGAAGAAGTGAAGCAATTGACCAATTTTCTAAACATTAGGCTGTTGTCAAGTGCTGGTTTAACAAAAGAGCCAGAATTAAGGCTTTCAGAATCTTAGATTTGGTCCTGGTGTGGGACAAAGCACATGAGAGGAAAGGAGATCATGGTAAGTTTGATAAACTCTGGATAGGTCCCTTTCAAATTTTTGAAATTTTAGGAGATAGAACCTACGGGCTTAAGACCTTAACCATTGGGGATGTTCGATTACCAGTTAATGGATAGTTTCTCAAACATTATTTTCAAGCATGAAGTAGTGCCATGACAGCCATGTGTATCATAGTGTACATTTTTGTATAGTTGTTTGTATAGTCTGTTTGTTTTGGTTGCTTTGTTGTGTTTCCTCAACAGGGATCTTTATTTTGATTTAGAGTATGAAGGAGTAGACTAGCAACCACTCAAAACAATGGAAAATTCAGATCATTCAGGTTAATTATTTGAAATTTATGCATAACTTGTGACTATCATGAATGTAGAAAGATGTTGGACTTGTGAAATTTTGTATTCAATAACTGTGGGCTTAGTATCCAAGGAAGTTTCTCACAATGACACACCTAAAATCCTTGGGTTTGTTGAACTTACCAGTGTAGATATTAGGTGAAAAATTAGATGTCACCCTTGCTACCATTACAATTCTCAGCTTAATTTCAGCAAGTGACCACTCCTTGCATTATGAAGTTACAAATGCAATATCTTATGAAGTTCGATCAAATACAAAAAAAATAAAAATAAAATGGATTATACTAAAAATCTAGATTAAGCCATCTAAGTAACTCTACCAGGGCTATAGACACTCGCTGGCAGTGGGGCTCTACTTAGGAGAATTGTAACGATAACCTTGTCGGGGCTATGGAAGCCTGCTAGTAGCAAGGCTCTATCCAGTTGGCTATGAAGGAATGACATCAACTACGTAGTCTAATGTCAGTCACTGGTTTGCTCAACCAATTTTCAAGATGAGGATTATTAATCACGTGCACCCACTTAAATTGAAAGGAAGATTCATGCACCTTATTGAATGCATTGAGTCTCAAGTTGAATCATGATTTGTAGAAAAGATAGTTGGAAATTATGAATTTATTTCATTTAGTTTTCTTTAATGGTTTTAATTTGATTGTTTTGTTTGGTTGTTAGTTGTTGTGATGTTCACAACACGCCCCATTTTACTCCTTAGCAAAAAGAAGACCCTTGTTGTGGCTGTTGCTTTTGCTTGTGTGTGTGTTGTTTTGCTTGGTGGTAAAGGGAAAAGGTAGTGAAATATTATAAACCTTGTTAAAAATAATGAAAAAGTTGCATTAAGTACCAGACCAAAGTACAAGTGAATTCCTTGTCCAAAATGAATAGGGGTTGCTTTTTGAACCATCTCAAAATTTCCAGTATTTTGCAAGTTATGAGTATTTTGGTAAAATGTACAATCGGGATTGTATGTTGCATATACAAGGCCTTTTGTATATCAGGTCATTGTATATGCAAGGTCTTTTGTATATTAGGTTGCATATTCAAGGTTAAAACATACAAGGTCACCCATATACAATGTCCTTTGTATATCGGGTCCTTGAGTTAGTCACAAAAATGGGTTGCCGAGTTTCCAAATCAATGGGTTGCATATACAAAGTTGTTTGTATGCTTTTATACTTGTATGCATTTGCTAATGTTTTATTTGTACATGTAGGGCTGTGGACCCAAAAGGATCATGAAAGGGGGTTAAATCGTTGTATATATACAAGCTTGTATGTTTCGGTGACATACAAGACAATATGCATTATGGAGAATGTATGGTGCGGAATCGAAGGTTTATTAAAGTTGGCATAATCGTTGCATGCTTCGTGCCTTGTATGTATGCTTTGGAAACATACATTTTAGGATACATACAAGCGCCAGAACTCAAAACAGATTAAAATCGGGATAATGCAATGTATCTTAACTTAAATGTATATTTGATATACATTGCATTATATACAAAGTGGACCCGACGTAGTTAAAAGTTGAAGTGAATGTTTGGTTAAGTCTGCCAGTTGTATATTTGGTGTTTGTATGTTTATACATACAAGCGAGACATACATTACAAGATGCAAGGCCCGCATACGAGTCACGGACCCAAGAAGAAAGTTAAGTACGGTGAGGTCGTCGTACGTTTGCGCTTTGTATGTATCTTACATACAAAGACGAGATGCATTGGTTATATACAAGTTGCGGATCTGAAATCATTATGAAAAGGAGTTAAATGCTTGTACATTCTGCGCTTTGTATGTATGTTTCGATTCATACATTGCTTGATACATACAAGCTAGAATTCAAATGGAATTAAAATTCGGTATAAAGCATGCATCACGCCCGAATGAATATTGGAAGATACATTGCACTTTATACATTGCGGATCTGATAGGTAAGTAAACTATGGTTAATGAAGGGGTTGAAGTCCGAAGATGACATACAAAGGCGCTTGTATGTATCAAGTCGATATACAAAGAAGAGATACAAGCGATAGATACATGTTAAAGATGCATGTTAAAGATGTAGGCCAAACGCAAAGCAAAGGTTAAAACAGCAAAGTTGTATGTTCAGAATGGTTTGCATGTTTAGAGATAGAAATCTGGTATACAAGGATTTAAGCATGCAATATACAAGGAAAGAGGCGGGAAGGCAAAGTGATGGATTTTTGATGCTGTTTTGGAGCCCGATACATGTTTTTGGTCAACGATGGTTGACTCGGCCATTTTTGACGTTGTATATGCATATTGGATATGTGGTTGCTCACAGTGCTAAATTTTCATAACCTGATATTTGCGCTTGCATATTATGAACCTGATTTAAATGTTTATCTTCCTGCTAGTTTATTAAATGATGGTGCTTAAATCTTGTTTGTTTGTTGCAGGATGTTAGAGCTATTTCGAAGTAGCTGAAAGTCGCAGAGTTGCTGACACGGTGGCGGTGTGTAGGTAGATATAAAGACGGAGCTTTAATGGCGATGACATCACAAAGAGACGAGAGGAGTGAGGGATTTCAATGCGGAGGAAATTGTAGGTGGAAACATTATTAAAAGAACAGCGGAGGACATCCTTACGCTCGGTATGGGTATGCTGCTCGCAGTTTTGGCAGGATTTGTTTTCCACCGGTGGATGCTGCACTTGAGGTGCAAACCGTTGATTAACTAGGGTTTTGACTGTATTGGGTGTAATTAGAGCCATATATTGAGCCCCTTTACTTTGTAAGAAAGGGGGGTCAATCATAAAAAAATCTGACCAAGCCAATTTCATATAGATCAGATTACTGAGACTAATAAGGACTGAATTGTTGAAATGTCAAGGTTCTTTCTTCAGATCATTGTAAATGTACCTGTTCTAAAGCATACTGAATGAAGATGAAGCTTCAGATTACATCTTGATTATAAACTTTACGTAATCTTCAAGTTCATTTCTGGATATGTAATGATGAATGTTGTGTTCAAATAGAAGCGCTTTCATTTTATTGCATGTTGTCGTCAACTTTCCTTTGAAGATTTGCACTGGATCATGCAGATTTGTGGAATGTCCTGGTGAAGTATGATTCTAGTTTTCTTCTCTTCATTGCTGTATGGGAACATGTATGTAGATCAGTGATCTCAGTCAAGTAATTTTGGGAATCTCATTCTTTAAACCCAATCTTTGTTATTTCCTTTTCTTAATTTCATTGAATCACTTCCATAACTACAAATCATGATAAATAATAAGCAGAATAGAGAAATATGCTGACATGTCATAGATAACTGAATATCATTAGCATATCTGAGCTAAATGCATGTAGTGTTGAAAAAATCATGCAGAGAATCACAAATAATGGTAGAAATCATGCAAATATCAACCTGTAGACACATTATTTGAAGGAGTATACTGTGTAGAGTAGCCTTTCTGTACAGCATAGTTGTAGAAAATAGAATCTACTAATCAACGTAAGGCCCCTGAATAGAAAATAACAACACACATCAACCACTGAGTAATCTCAGTAGATTATGAACTAATCAACGGAGACTTGGGATCATGAATTCTTTGAATTCATTGTATCTTTCAAGATAAATAAAGGTTGTTGTGTAACTTTTATTTCTGTGTTTGTGTGTGAGTAACATCCTCATCAACACATCCAGGAGTCACTTAAGGAACTTTGAGTTCATGATCAAGCTATGTGGTTTAACTAATGCACTAGCCACCTTCCAATTTAGGGTGAATCATGTATTTAGAGACCATTTGGAAAAAAATTCTTTGATATTTTTTGATAATTTTTTGATGTGTAGAAAACAATGGGAGGATCATATGAAGCATCAAAGTTTGATAAGAATTGGGATTCTAGAACAACATGCTCCATCTGTAAGAGAATCTAAGGAATGTGATGTTTCAAGAAAGGGAGTTGGATTGGTTACAATGCAAAGGAGTCCCCATGGAAATTGAAAGATTTAGAAAATGGTTTCTCTATGTATGACAAGAAAATTCTTACCATCATGCATATTGTGGCTAGGATTAAAACACATCTAGTTTATGGTAGATGTATGGTTGAGCAAAGATTTGAATAATGAGCAAAAAAAGGGGTAAGGAAAATCCAATTTAATGATTTTGAAATAGTATGCTTGAAGAGCAGAAAAAAGGTAATTGTTGATGATGCTACCAAAATGCCTATTCACTATTTTATAATTCATGATGTTGGGAAGTTTCCTAACATGGTAGAATAAGTCATAAATGCATTTGCCACTAATATTTCAGAAATTTTGAGGAGTGATCAATATGTGCTAGTGGATGGATTCAAAGAGTGCACAATCTTCCATTAGAATTTGCAGATTTAATATCCAAAGTTGGGTGGAGTATTTATTGCTGTTATATGATGGTAATTACTATTCCTCAATATTATTATTGTTGTTTTAAATCAGATCCTAAATTTGCATTTAACATCCTTCAAGATGAGGTAAAGTATGAAACAATTAGTGATGATTTTAGCAGGGTGTATCTTCACAATGCAAATTTAAAAAAGGTAACTATTTCAAAAAAAAAAATTCTATTATGTAAGATGCATGGACTGATATAAAAGTCCCCTACACTATAAAAATTAGAATTATATCATTGTAAGAGTTGGTAGGAGTTTCTAGTTTAACTTGTCTTGTGACAGTGCACATACACTTTCGGGAGGACAAGCTAAAAGAAGAGATTATTGATGTGGAAAGATGTGGTTCAGATTTAGAATGGGAGTGAATATATAAAATATTTGCATGGATATTTCTATTGGTTTCATGACATTGTTACACAAGAATTTGAGTTTTCAGGTTTGCACAGTGTTCCTTGGCAAAAGATGCCACACCTCATAGGTACAGGATCACAATCTGTTATGGAGTATGACATGTTTGGGTATTTTGGGCATCAAGATTTTGGAGCATCATTTTTGCAGTTGCTTGAGGACAAGAAATTTTGGGAAGGGAGGATTTGTCATGTCCCTTTTTAAAAAATTTCTAAAAATAGCAACTTACTAAAAATAGTAAGTCAACAGTCCGAAAATAGCAAATCAGGATCAATTGATAGTTTGGGAAATAATAATAAATTTGGTGACTTGGTTGAGATTAGAATATTATTTAAACACCAAATATATTTATATTTAATTATTTTCCCTACTTGGGCATGGGATCCTCAAATAGCTTGTTTTTGGCATTTAGTGGCAATGACAAGCCAAAACAATTAGTACAGCGCATGGGGAATAGAAGAAATCAGTGGACACTTGGCATTAGAGGTTGCATGCACTTCATGCAAGAGAATTTTCCCCTTTGGTTCATGAGTTTTTGAATTGGCACTTTAATTGCATGTCGGTGCCTTGAAAAATGCATTTTGAGTTGTCAAAAGATGGCTTTTAAGTGGTAAAATATGAAAGGCTAATTTTAGAGATGTTATAATGCATTTTATGACTTATGTAAGTGCCTAAATTTGGGGAAAAATATTTGGACATGAATCTAAATTTGGTAGAAGTTTCTATATGTTCAAGGAGTCTATAAGTATTGTTTATTTTACATGCAGAGGGATTATTGCCAATTTCACAATTTTCTTGCAACGCTGATGCTTTGTACTTTCTCTAGTGGACAGGGAAACCATTGGAGTGAAGCTTGTGGCTAGTGGACATGAGTTTTCAGTAGTTTGAGGGTGGTGTTCTTGGGTTACAAATAGTAATCTCATTTCAGAGGTTGCATCAAAGCTTAAGGATTGTAGCAGTTTTAGTATTGTGCGTGTTTGTAGGGTGTTTGTAGAGCTTTTCAAAGTGTTGCGAAGCTACTATTGGTGTTGTTTGTTGTAGCTGATGTGTTTTGGATGTGTGGCAATGTAATTTTCTGTCCTCCATCATTCCCAGATGCTTGGTTCAATATTTCATGTGTGGGTATTGATATTGAGATTTCAGCAGTGTTTTGTAGTGATTTCCATGTGTATTTCACCCCGTTTTGGGTGTTGTAGCTAGCCATGTGTTTTGAGGTGTTGTAGATGTGGTTGCTGTTGAAAATCAGTGATGTAGGCCTGATTATATGTTATTTGCATCAGATTTCCATAATAACAAAGATTTGGTGTGTTTGTGTGAATTTTGGTGTCATACAGTGAAGACTAGTTTAGCTAGTTTAGTTATTTGGATGCATATTTATGTTTAATTGGAAAAATCATTTTCAGATCTGAGATTTATAATAAATTTCAGATTGGGGGCATTTTATAATTTTTGATTTAGGACAATGTGTATATGATTTGATGTCAATTTGAATTGAATTGGGAATTTGGGAAAAAATGTGAGCTAGTGAACCGTGAAATTCAGATTAGGGGTTCTACTTTGTTCAAATTATCAAATTTATTTTACTAGAATGGAATTGAATGAAAATAGAACATTTGATAAGAATCTAGATCTATGTTGTTTCTTGGGATTTGGGACTTAATAGGAACTAAGAATTAGTTGTGCTAAAAAGTAATAATTTGCACTATTTTTGCCATATCACTTAAATGGTTATTTGGGTATTTTTTATTTTTGGATATCTGGTTTAGAATTAGGAGATAACATTTTCCTCCAAATTTTTAATACCTTTATCTTTTATTGATTGTCATCAATGATTAAAACAAGTTGACTATTTTTCTAAAAAAGTAAAAATCTATCATAGGATAGCATATTCTTCCTCTAGTAGAATTTGATATGTGAATGCATAGATTGGAAGTTTAGATGGTAATATAACTATCTACTAAAATAGATTTTTTATATATTATCTTTCATTTGTAACTTTTTGATAGTTTTTGAGTATACTAGGTGTTAGTGTGTGAGAGCCTAGTTGGGAACTCAATCCCCATGCAACTACAATAATGTATTAGTATGCATTATGTGTGTTGAGGATAGGTGAGTAGGTATGAATTGTACAAACTCTATGCTTGAATATTGTTGGTGGATTCTAAGATGGGTGTGTAGGCATAAGTTGAGTTTACTCCTTGTGTATACCCTATATTTGAACATTGTTGGTATTGTGAAACCTATTTGTTCAGGTTTCAAATAGTGTTGTGAGGGATTTTTCATTTTTATATATACCCATATTGCATCATAATTGCATGAAATGTTTATTCCATGGTTTTTATCTAAAAGCATAGGGTGCATAAGGGGTATTTCTCATGGTTCTACTTTAAAGAGTAGGGTTCTATTTGAAATAATAGGGTGCATGGGAGGTTAATCACATGGTTTCCACTAAAAAGTGTAGTATCTACTCAAAAGAGTAGGGTTTCTATTTTAAATAACACAGTTTCACTAAAAGATGGAGTATTTACTTGAAAGAGTAGGGTTGTAATTTACAATAATAGGGTTTCACTAAATGATGGAATATCTACTCAAAAGAGTAGGGTTTCTATTTAGGAGAATAGGATTTAAACAAAAAAGTAGGGTGTCTACTTCAAAGAGTACAGGGTTTAATTTGAGAGGATGGGGGTGCACTGCAAGTGATAGATAGTTTAACAAGTATTCTTGTGTTATCATACTAGTATATGGTGAGAGTATCCTAATGTTGCTCTAGGAATGCCCTTGTATCTTGAGGAGTACCTAGTATAGTATTACTTGTTAGTAGGGATATTGACTAACAACTTATTAGATGGATGTGTTTCTAAGATTGTCTTTCCTTATGGTTCTAGACCTTTGATCATCTTGTTTATGTTGTACTTTTCTATTCTATGCTTATCATGTATCTAGATTTGTTACTTAGTGTTTATGCATGTGCCTTGTGTTTGTGTTCATCTTGATTGTATGTCATGTTTATTCTTGTAATCTATATTCTTGTTTACTTTGTGTGTGTGTGTATGTGTGTGTGTTCTTGTATTTCATATTGTTTGTAAGTTGGCTCTATAAGAGAAAGATAAGGGTGTTATGAAAGGTGTCTCAACCTTGCAATTACAAAAGGTTACTATTTATAGTAAGTTTACATTTGAGCACGTATGGGTCTGAAATTTCCCCAAAGCTATGGAATTTCCAAATAAACATTCTGGGTGAATTTTGACCCAAGATCATGTATGGATGTCAAGATATTAAAGTTTCCATTTTTGAAATGACTAAAAAAGTTTTGAAGTTAATTTTGAGGCATCTAGAGGTTGTTTATGGCCCCAAAAGTTATCATAAATAACCAAGTTGGTTATATCTTGATAGATCTCTTCACAAGATTTCCAACACATCAAACTATTCATCAATCAGCCTCTTGAATCAAAATTTATGGCCTCTGAAAGTTGGATCTCCCATATTGGAAAATGTTAAAACATGTTGGACACAGAAAAGAATTGTAAGGGAGAGTTACACATGTTAGTGTGTGTTTTGACACATGATAAGGCATATTTGATTGGAGATAATTTGGGTGCCACTTTTTTGGGTGGTTTTATCTCATGGTTTTGTATTACCGATTGGCGGTTTCATGTATTGTATCTCCTATATATTAGGTGCTTGAGATAGAGATTGATCGTGAGAGTCTTATAGATGTTGAGTTGCCTCTAGATCTCTAGTTGGTGATACTCACACATGTGAAAGATTACTATGTAAGTCTACTGTAATCTTGTTGATTTCTATACAATATATTCGACAGCTTTTGGAGTGCAGGGTTTTTCTCTTGAAAGGGTTTTCCCCATGTAAATCACTATGTTGTGGTATGATTGTTATTTATGTTTATTTCTATAAAATTTCTATAAATGTTAAAAAGATATGAAAATTTTTGCATAACCCTCCTCTCAATATTAGTGTAGCAAGTTGTTTTGCTACATTAGCTTCCTTACAAGTGGTATGAGAGCTTGATCACCTTTGGTTTTAGTTGTGGGTTGTTGGGATTTTTGAACCAATCCAATTTTGAGTGGGAGATTGTGTATTCTAAGATACCTTGTGATGTAGAGGAAAATTGGATGGTAAAGGATAGACAAACTAGACAAGGTTCTACTACACCTACAAGCCCAAAAACAAAGAAATTTATGCAAAAGTGGGAACATCAGAAAGAAACTCCAAGATCATCATATAAATGTTGGTTTGGGATGTTAGGGGACACATTCCATCCATTGGCCAAGGTAGATTGGACTCAGGGTTGGTACTTCCTTCACAAACCCCCAAAATAGCTTGTAGCCCTCCAAAATGACAACAATCCAAATAACTTTTGACTCATACCTCCAAACCCAGATCTTAGACAATCAGTAGATACCCACTATGGCCCTCTATCACATATCCCAAACTTGGAATAGGTTGTTTTGGACGGAATATCTCAACCAATAACCCCTGTTAGTGGCTTAGAGCCCTAATTAGGCCAAAATTACAAAGGGACTACCAAAGAATGCAAGCCCAGAACTTAACCAAGGGTTTGGACACTTAGAATGCATGCCAAAACAAAATATTTTGTGGGTTTTAGGCTTCTACTCTCTTTTGTTCCAAAAAATGCACCTATGGTTCCTTTAATGTGCTCTTAAACATCACCTAACACATGGTTTTGTTAGGCTTCTTCAAAGAAAACTTCTTCCCTTCAGATTCCTTGCCAAAAATTTGTCAAAGCATACTGATATAGATCTATTGTAACCCATTCCATTGATCCAAGGTGATTCAAGTCAGTGGAATGGCAAGAAAATACATGTTCTCTATCAAAACCCTAGTCTAGGTTTTAATGGGACTGTTTTTGCAAGAAACCTTATACCTCCTCTATAATGTGACTTCAACACATAAAACTGATTTTAAATTAAAGGTAACTCAATTTAGTTTCTAATAAAAACATGAGAAGATGACAACAATTCTGTACCTTCCTGCAGTACGGCCTGTAGGGGCAGATTTCTCAGAAAAAATAGAATTCTGTCCAAAGAGCAGTCCCAGAGTTTTGCTTGTAGAAAAATATTTAATGAATGTAAAGATGCCAAATAAGATTTGTTTGGAATTCAGTCCATCCCTTTATCCATCCCAAATATTTGGGACTCTTTAAAATTCCATACAAATGAATAATACGGTTTGTTATTGCAGCAAACACAAAAAATTCAGAAAATAATAAATAGACAGTAGAGAATGGCATTTTTATTGCTTTCAACTTCTCTTCTATCCTACATTTTACTTGTTCAAGGTTATATAGACTTTCATATGCCTTGACAACTCCATTGAGGGTAGTTTGGTTGATGGTTGGAGCCATAACCAATTCGAATTCTCTTGGCAGTTTGTGGACAACAACTACCCTGTTTTAGCATTCTAAACTAATTACAATTCTTCACATAGTGGCATCGATGTTTATGACTTGTCAATACTTTGCCAATGTCATTAAGTATTTGTCAAGTTTACCACCTTTTGATGCATGCCACAAAGGCTTACAATATGAGAAAATATATGATGTCCCTATGTGTTTATGGCTGCCTTTTACATGCCTTAGAAAGGCCTACATACATGACTGCCCCTTAGGACTTACAAGATTGCCTATTACAACATGGCACCATGGCTCTTATTACAACACAAGAAAATGGTCTTCATGACCTTATTGAAACAAAATATGACATCAAAACAAAACATGAAGTTGAATGCCTCATGGAGGCCACCTTGTGTTAGGTGCTCCTGCACCACCTTGTGATCTTGTTGCAAGAATTTTTAGATGGTGAGCACATCAAGGAGAATATAGGTAGAAAAGTTTTTTGGTAACAATTTTGTGATGTGTAAGCTAAAGATGGAGGATCTATTAATTGATCAAGATCTATGGGATACTATTGATGAGAATGTTTTAAGGCCTACAAATGCTACTTTGGCTACTCAATATGATGTTATGGACCATAAAGCCAAGGGTCTAATCAGATTGTTCTTGGCAGACTCTATTTTAATCAATGTCCATGAAGAGCCCTCTGAAAAGAAACTATGGAATAAACTTGGTGAGATATATCAAGCCAAATCTTTAATGGACAAGATTTTATTGAGGAAGAAGTTGTATTCCTTGAGAATGGAAGGGGGTGGAAAATTTGTAGACCACCTAGAATCATTCAATATGTTGGTGGCTCAATTGGCATTAATTGGTGTAAAAATGGATGAGGAGGAGAGATGTCAGATCTTGCTTTGTTCTTTTCCTAATTCATGGGATTCTCTTGTTATGGCTATTGGGATCACTTCTGTTGTCTTGAAAGTTGAAGATGTTGTAGGTTCTTTGCTTTCTAAAGAGATGAGGAGGAAGGTATCCATCAATGCCAAAGAGGCCCTGAATGTTCATGGAATATCTAAAGAAAACGCAAGAAGAATGAGAAGCATGACAAATCCAAGTCCATGGGGAGATCCAAATCTCTTGGAAAGTCCAAAGTTATTTGTTGGAACTGCAATAAGCCCAGACACTTCCATAAGGAGTGCAAAGAAGTAAAGAAGAAGAAAAATAAGAAATTTGATTCTGATTATGTGTCTAAGAAGGAAGATGGTAATATTTTCATTGCATATTTGGCTACTCATGGAGGTAATTATGCATGGTTAATTGAATCAGGTGCATCTTTCCATATGACCTTTAATAGTGATTGGTTTTTTGAATATGAAGAATTTGATGGAGGTAAGGTGTAAATCATTGATGATTCTCATTCAATATTGTTGGTTGTGGTAAAGTTAAAATCATATTTCCTGATGGTAGAGTAAAAAGGATTAATGGTGTGTTGTAATCCCTGGATTAGCACATAATTTATTATCTATGAGAACGAATAGATGTAGGTGTGCAAGTACTCTTTTTTGATACAGGATGCAAGATGGTTAGAGGTGCTATGGTGATCACTAGAGGTGTTAGATTTGGCACATTGTATAAGCTTATGCATACGATGTTGAGTGTAATAGTACATCAGTGAAAAGCAAGTTTGTGACTACTTCATTAGAAAAGGAGAGGGTTTCATTTTCAATGGATGGTTGTGGCTTCTAGGTACCCAAGGGTGCTCTTTCTTCTGAATCAAAATTCCTTGCAGAGAAGACTATGTTATGACACCAAAGATTAGGCCATATTGGAGAAAAAGGTCTAAGTACATTGAAAATTAAAAACATTGTTGAAGGGTTGATTGATTGTACTCTTGATTTCAATTTGTGTGAGCATTGTACTTATGGTAAATAAAACCACATTCAATTTTACTTGAGTTCTCATAAAACTTGTGGTGTATTGGATCTTATTCATTTTGATGTGTTTTGTCCTATATATGTTCATTCCATTGGAAAATCCACATATTATGTTTCATTTATTGATGATTATAGGACATGGATATATTTTCTAAAGAGTAAACCTGAAGTTTTCAATCAATTTAAAGAATTTAAAGCAATGGTTGAGTTGCATATTGGAAAGAAAATAAAATGTTTAAGGACTGACAATAGTGGTGAATTTTGATCTAATAATTTTAATAGATTCTATAAAGATTGTGGCATTTAGAGAAAGAAGACAACTCTGTATTCTCTAGAGCTGAATGGAGTTGCAGAAAGAATGAACAAGACACTGATGAAGAAGGCTAGGAGTATGCTTAGTGGTGTTGGTCTAGAACAAATGTTTTGGGATGAAGTCATTGCTACTACTTGCTACTTGATTAACAAGTCTCCTACATCATCTCTTATTGATAAAACACCTATGGAAGTGTGTTCAGGGCACAAGCCTTCACTAAGATATCTTAGAGTTTTTGGTTGTGAGGCATATGCACATGTGCCAAAGGAGAAGCAAAAGAAGTTGGAGAACAAGGTAGTGAAATCTATCTTCATCGGGTACAGTTATGGTGTGAAAGGATAAAATATTTGGGAGCCTATTGCATAGAAGATAACGTATAGTAGAAGCGTTATTTTTAGAGAAACTAAGCCTTCTTCAGTTACATTGTAGCCAGAACAAAGTGAACATAAATATGTGATTCAACTTTCTTTTACGCCTAATAAAGTTAAATCAAGGCCCCTAGATAGACAAGAAGTTAAGGAGAGCTCATCTAACTTTGAATCTTTAAAAGGTATTCACCTGATGATTGGATATGCATTTTGTTTTTATACTAACATGGATGAACCTAGATCTATAGAAGAGGCATTAAGTATGAATGATGCAAAGTCCTAGAAGATTGCTACATATGAAGAAATGATAGTATTGAAAAAGAATGAT
The DNA here is from genome assembly GCA_027924645.1 of Cunninghamia lanceolata. Taxonomy (NCBI): domain Eukaryota; kingdom Viridiplantae; phylum Streptophyta; class Pinopsida; order Cupressales; family Cupressaceae; genus Cunninghamia; species Cunninghamia lanceolata. The sequence continues at coordinate 577,927 of BSBN01000063.1, forward strand.
ACATGGGACCTAGTACCATTGCCTAAAGGACAAAAGCATGCTGATTGCAAATGGGTGTTCAAGAAAAAGATTGGTTTAGATAGAGGTATTGAGAACTAAAAGCACGGTTGGTTGCAAAAGGTTACTCTCCGGTTGAGAATGTTGACTATGGTGAGATATTTCTCCTATTACAAATATGGCATCCATTACATTCTTTCTTTCTATTGTTATTGCTTATGATCTAGAGGTTAAGAAGATGGATGTGAAAATCACATTCCTTCATGGTGATTTGGAGGAGGATATTTATATGACATAGCCAGAGCACTATGTGGTGAAAGGTAAAAGTAATTTGGTTTGTAAATTGAATAAATCCTTGTATGGCCTCAAAGTCCTAGGATGTGGTACCAAAAATATGATACATGTGTTGGGTTTTGGATTTGAGCATTCTAAATTAGATCAATGTGTTTATTATAAATCGTATGGTGATCATTTCTTGTTTATTGCATTATATGTTGATGATATTTTATTTATTGGTAAAGGGAAAGAAATGACTTCATAACTAAAGTCGTAACTTGTAGCTAAATTTGAAATAAAATATCTTGGTGCAACTAAACACATTCTTAGGATGGCAATCAAAAGAGATAGAGTGAATATAAAACTATGGATTGACTAGAGTAAGTATGTCAATTCAATTTTACAAAGGTTTGACATGTAGGATTGTAGACCATTGTGTTCCTCTTACATTTGGAATTAATTTATCTACTTCACAATGTCCAACATCCTCATTAGAGATGGAAGAAATAAGCAGAGTGCCTTAACAAAGTGTAGTTGGAAGTTTCATGTATGATATGGTCTACACTAAACCAGACATTGCCCAAGCAATGGCAGTTCTTTCTAGATATATGTCTAATCTTGGTAGAGTTAATTGGGGTGCAGTTAAAAGAGTCTTTAGATAGGAGACAAGAATTCCCTTAATATTCATGGTTATGTGGATTCAAATTAGGCAGGTGATGTTGATAGTAGATGATTCACCATTGCTTATGTGTTTACTTTGTTTGGTGGTGCAATTAGTTGGATGAGTAAGTGACAGGTTGTGGTTTATTTTTCCACCACTGAAGTTGAGTATATGGTAGCTACTCATGGTTGTAAAGAGACCATTTAGCTTAAGAGACTATGTTCAGATATCACAATAAAACAAGGTGCATGACAATTTATTTTGACAGTTAGAGTGTGATCTATCTAGCTAAGAACCCAATAATTCATGCCAAGACTAAGTGCATTGATGTACACTATCATTTTGTTAGAGATATGGTCGAGCATGGCTAGGTGAAGCTAGTCAAGGTAGAGACTTTGATGAGTGTTGTAGATTCATTAACTAAGCATGTGAGCACAGAGAAGTTCAGATGGTGTTTAGAGTCTATGGACCTCTTGGTCCCTAGCAATTAAATCATGGTGTTGATACTCACTTTGCTCTTGCAATGTGTTCGACAAGTGGGAGAATGTTAGGAAAGGTGTCTCAAACTTGCAATTACAAAATGTTACTATTTATAGTAAGTTTACATTTGAGCATGTATGGGTCTGAAATTCTCTCCAAAGCTACATATTTTCCAAATAAATATTTTAGGTGAGTTTCAAGTCAAGGTCAAGTCTAGATGTCAAGATATTAAAGTTTCTATTTTTAAACCATCGAAAAAGTTTTGAAGTTAATTTTGAGGCATCTAGAGGCCATTTTTTACCTTGAAAGTTGTCATAAATAACCAAGTCGGTTATATCTTGATAGATCTCTTTACAATATTTCCAACACATCAAAAGGTTCATTAATCAACCTCTCAGATCAAAATTTATGGCCTCCAAAATTTGGGTCTCCCGTATTGGAAAATGTGAAAACATGTTGGACATAGAAAAGAGTTGTAAGGGAGAGTTACATGTGTTGGTGTGTGTTTTTACACATCATAGGGCATCTTTGATTGAAGATAATTTGGGCACCACTTTTTTGGGTGGTTTTAGCTCATGGTTTTATAATTATTGTTTGATAGTTTCATGTATTATATCTCCTATATATTAGATGCTTGAGATGGAGGTTGAGTGTGAGAGTCTTATAGATGTTGAGTTGCATCTAGATCTTTGGTTGGTGATACTCATGTGAAATCTTTCTCTACAAGTATATTGTAATCTTGTTGATTTCTGAATAATATATTGGGCAACTTTTGGAGTGTGGAGTTTTTCTCCCAAAAGAGTTTCCACATAAATCACTGTGTTGTGGCATGATTGTTATTTATGTTTATTTCTATGTAATTTCTATAACTGCTAAAAAGATCTAAATTTTTTTGCATAAGCCTCCTCTAAGGTATTAGGAATACATGTATATAATGCATTGCTATTTTTTTTTTATCAATAAGGATGCATAGCATCATAATATTATATTAAGACATTAAAGTATTTACATATTACAAAATAACTAATATAATATTAAAGTATATAATGCATGCTATTTTACCTTGAGCTAATTTGGTTTAATCAAGATATATTGTATCAAAGAGTGAGTTCTCACATAGTATGGTGCAAGTACAATTCATCTAAAAGTGTTGCCTTTAGTCTTCGATGGTTAGAATTAATTGAGTTTTCATTATGCTTTGGATATTATTTTATACATTCTTTAGAATTATTGCTAACAAAATATGTGTTTTGAAGTCTTGTAACATCTTTGCTTATGACTAAGGTGTATTTGGATGTATTTTATGAAATGGGCATGTGTTGTTAATTTGGACTAGAGTTGTTAGCTTGTTTGGCATTTGATAAGGGATGTATGTTTATGTGTAGAACAAGAGAAAGAGCTTAATAAGATAACCATTATACTTTTAATTATTATTTCATGTTTTTTGGGTTGTCTATTTATATCTTTTTTAATCCAAGATAATGATTGGGGACGAAAGGAATTATTTCAATGTGTGGGTTCAATATACCTTCCCCATACATAGTAGGAACTTAGAGAAATTATTCATCTTTGGACAAAGTTAGAGCTTCTTGGTGTTATTCCATGGTGATTGTATATTATATTTCGATCACTATTGTACATATGACGGTTTGGCATGTAGCCTTTGTATACTAATATTTCTATATCATGGATATTTATTAGGTTGTAGTTGTGACCCAATGCATTATTGGATCATGTGTTTATATTAGGAAAGGTGTCTCAACCTTGCACCTAATTTTAAGACTACAAACAATGCAATTTTTAGGTTAAAAAACAAAAAAAATCAATTTATAGGCTATAGAGTTGGTTTTTTGCCAAAATAAAAATTTTGGGTTGTTTGGCACCAACTCCTTGATGCTATCACATGGACTTATTTGAGCTCTACAATTTTTAAAAAATGAGCCCAATCAGCCTCTTGTATCAAAAGTTATGGTCTTTGAAAGTTGGGCCTCCTGCATTGGAAATGTAAAAACATCAACACATAAAAGAATTCTAAAGGGGAGTTACACTTGTTGAACAACACATCATAAGGCATCTTTGGATGGGGATAATGGAGCCAAAATGGAACACCCAATTTGGTGAATGGATTATAACAAGGTTATGATAGGTGGAAGGAATATGTTATTTTAGCCTATAGACTCATCTTGGAATTTGGGTGTTGGATTTCCAACTAAGGCTCTGGGCACCACCATTTTGGGTGGTTTTATCTCATGGTTTTCTGATTAAAATTTGATCATTTCATGTATTGTATCTCCTATTTATTGGGTTCTTGAGATGGAGGTTTTATACTGAGTTTTGAAATTCCTCTAGATCTATGGTTAGTGATACTCCTATGAAGGCTTGCTCTGCAAGTGTATTGTAAATGTGTTGTTTACTAAATAATATATTGAGCTACTTTGGAGTGTGGGGTTTTTCTCCCGAAAGGGTTTCCCCACATACAACTGTGTTATAGTATATTATTTATTTTATGTTTATATGTGTTTCTACTTTTTGTAATTATTAAAAAGATTGAAATTTGTACAACACTCTCCTCAAAATTTTAGTGTAGGAAGCATTTACATGTACCTTGCTTCCTTTCATTTGGTATCAGAACCTAATCACCTCAAATTCTAGGTGTTGGGTAGAGGGTTTTTTTGTACTAATCTTTGTTTGAGTGGGAGCTTGCGTAGAAAGGGTTTTGATATTATTGTAGGAAGAGATGGAAAGAACATTAAGGATAGAGATGGAGAAGTTCTCAAGAACAAACTATGAGTTGTGGAAACTCAAAATGGAGGATATGCTTGTGGATAGAGATATATGGGATATAATATCTAGTACCAAGCCATCATCTATGAAACAAGAAGACTGGGACTTCATGGATAGAAAGGTGAAGGGTCTTTTGAGATTCTATTTGGTAGATTCAATTTTGTTAAATATTCATGAGGATACTTCTATAGCAAATCTTTAGAAATATTTTGTAGAAATTTATGAAGCTAAATCCCTAGTAAATAATTTATTCTTAAGAAAGAAGTTGTACTCTCTTAGAATGGAAGATGGTGGATCTATACCTGATCATTTGAATTCCTTCAATATGTTAGTTGCCTAGCTAAGCTCCATGGGAGTGAAGATCGAGGAGGAGGATCATTGTATGACTTTGTTGTGTTCTTTGCCACATTCATTGGACCATTTGGTTATGGCCATTGGGAGTACTACCACCAAGTTCAAGATGGAAGAAGCAGTTACATATTTTCTTTCTAAAGAAATGAGAAAGGAGGCCCTAGAAATTCATGGAAGATCCAAAGAAAAAGGCATGAAGGATAAGAGGCAAGATAAGTCTAGATCCAACTATCATGAGAGATCTGAATCCCCTAGTAAGTTCAAGGAAAAATGTTGGAACTATGGAAAAATTGGACATGTTATAAGTGATTGTGAGGAGAAGAAGAAGAAGAAAAAGGTTGACTCTAATGATGAGTCTGAGAGATCCTCTCAAGATGATGGTGATGCTTTTGTCACTACCTTGGCTACTCATGCATTGGAAGGTGTGTGGTTGATAGAATTTGATGTCTCTTTCCACATGACCTTGCATTGAGATTAGTTTGCAAAATATGAAGAATATGATGGTGGGAAGGTGTACCTTAGAGACGATTCTCATCTGAAGATCATTGGTCATGGAAGAGTCCTGATTTGATTCCTTGATGGATGAGCGAAGGAGATCAATGGTGTACTGCATATCCTTGGTTTGGCACAAAACCTACTTTCTATAAGTAAACTTAATGATGTGGGTGTGTAGGTGGTTTTCTCAAGTGGAGGGTGTAATATGATTAGATGAGCTATGATGCTTGTTAAGGGTGTCCAGATTGGCACTCTATTTTAGTTGGATGCATGTATAATTTAGTGTAATAATTCTATTGATGTAGTGAAGAGATCTATATAGAATCTTCACCTTCACTGTTGGAACAAATAGCAAAGAGATGTGTTGTATCTAATTCTTGTAATGATGCACTTGATCTAATAGAAAATTTGTTAATCATTGACCCAAAAGTATGATGAAGTTGGGTATAATAATTTTTCTTTTTATTTAAATTAAATAATCATACTTAAAATTAATGTGCATACTCCTTGCAACTTTTCTTAATTGAATACTCAATGAATGTAATAGCCAATTTGGTCTATCCTGTTTAATATAACATACATTAGCCCATCTAGGCTCTTCCATCCTTTGGGATCACTTGTCCATATGGGACATAATAACATAGCCAAAATCAGGCAACATGGTTAGCCATACAAGATAGGCAACATGGTTAGCCATACATGCTCTCCTATCTAATATGGGATATATGTAATAATATCATACATATAGGCTTATAAGGACAAACAATTTTATATATGCTCTAGCTAGAGACTTTAACTCTTTTGAGACCAATTCGGGTCCACGAGTCACTCACTTAAAGACCACAGTATGCCCATAATACTTTTTTGAGGACTATGTCAATCAAGAGATATAGATATAAATATCTTGTACCTCACCTCAATTTTTAGCCTAATTGCCAAGTACAAGTAATCCACCCCAGGGATTCTTATGAGTATTAGTGTTATTCAAATTTTTATCTTAGTTACTCTCTTTGTAATGCCCCAAATTTTACACTAGGACATTAATGGGCAAACACAGGATGAACCAATTTTTTGTGATGCAAGTGTAATACCCACATGTGACAATTGCACACTCAAGAATGAAAAAATCACCCAAGTGCCACACCAAGGCACTAGAGAGAAGGTGGAATATGATACATGCTTCTCCAAAAGATGAGAACAAACAACATCGACAAATGGCCCAGAAGCCAAGCGATGTCGTCAAACAACTACAAGTCGAAGAAGGGGTCGACTATGACACCACACCAAAATGATACATCCAAAAGGATCTAAATCATATGTCCACTTAACAACCTTAAACAACATGCTATCTAACATCAAAAGCATGAAATAACTCAAATATAGACATATGGCATTTCCCAAAATGCTAACATACATGCCAAATAAGAGAAACTCCAAACGAAATGCCACACTCGTTCAACACCAACATCGAATCAATCCAAAACCAATAATGGAAATCTAGATCATAATGTGGGGAAAACACATCACAATCTATAAACATAGCATAATATAAGTACAACATATAAAATAGAGGACTCCACAAGAGATAAAGATACAAAATGATAAATTCCATCCAATTCATGATTTGTTTTCCAACCAAATGACATCATAAAAATACAACACAATGGAGGCTATCCTAAACATGGAAGGATCACACTCCAATGACTAAACTATATAAAGCATGAATATACATCATAATAAAACACCTCCAAAATGGTCCTGTAGGCACATAGTACAATATAGTCAAAAGTCTAGAAATTAACATAGAACTCATCTAACTCTAGAAAGACTCGAGGACCAATGGGGAAATGTTACCCACCACCCTATCATATTACCATCATCAAGCACAATAGATGACTATGCTTCTCTAGTCAACCCCGAGCTATGCAGAAGATGATCATGACAAACCCGCTATTAAGGCCATCTCACACTAATCCAAGGAATACATAAAATACTCAATCAAGTATAGGGGTCTCATTCACATCACTCACACCAGAGTCACAAGATGGGATCACACACACAATTACAACAAGACAACACTCACATCAATAGCGCTCGCAACACACATGCGACAACTCACACCACAAGGAGCATAAAGGCAACATATGCCATGCACGCTAATCAATGCACAAGAAAGGATCACACACATACATGAGTCTCAAGAAGGAAGCCAATACTCACACAAACACCAAAGTCCCAAAAAACCCACAAGGGTCTCAAGTAAGCACTCACCTAGTGTATGCTTTGTAGAGGTGCTGAGGGTCTATTGCAAGACATCTCCACCTATCTCGGTACAAGGGTCAAAGTCTGCAAGGTCCACCTCCACTTCCGTCGGGTAAAAAGGGTCAATTGTAAGTCAACCTACCTCATGTCAAGGGTCAATTGCAACACACACACACTTACCTGGGGTTTGGCTACCACAAGCCTCCAACAAATACTCCTATCCTACACAATCTAAGGTCAACCTTCTCAAGGAACTCGAAAATAGGCAAAGAACGGTTTTCCCAGAAAACACGCTTCCCAATACACTCACAAAATCACCCTAAAAAATTCACATTTTCTAAAATGAGGAATTCAAAATTAGAGAATGCCCTCTTAGTCTAAATTATCCCAACAATATACCGTACACTTTTCCAATCACATTAAAATTTTAACAAATATAAACAAGGTAAAACATGGAAATTCATATAATTTGCACGCTTTCCAAGAAACATGAAATTCAAAAATGTAAACATACCCTTTTGCTCTAAATTTTCCCAACATCACACTTTTTTAAAAATATAAAATTTTCAATGACATCTAATGGGCTAAAACAGGGAAATTTATGTACTTTTCACGTTTCCCAAGAAATGCAAAATATGAAAAAGTAAGCATACCATCTTATGAATAATCGACCCAACATCACTCTTTTCAAATAAAATTAGCATTTCTAAAATTTTTGACAAGGTTTGGGTAGGAAATTCGATTTTCCAAAAAAAAAAGATTTTCCTACAATATAAAAATTAACAAATAAAAATGCATACATAGCCAATAGTCTGAGAAATACCTGACTCAAACTAAAGGTATGGTGGATGGGAATCTTTTTCATTCTTCGCACAATCCGATCTGACCAAGTGATCTCTTGGTATGAGCAAATCCAATTTTTCCAAGAAGAGGGTTATGAAATTCCCATTGTTGCTCTCCATTTTGAAAATTACATCACGAATAAAATAAAGCACTTTTTTTCATATATATCACCAATTTTCAAAAATATCTAAACTATTTTATTCTTTTCCATAATTAAAATCATATAAATAATATTATAACAAAATAGAAATTATTCTATTTGCAAACACCAAACATCCAATTTAAAATGCCTTTCACATTTAAATATTTTGACAACGTAAACATCTAACTAATTCATTTTCCCAAAAAAGAAATATTCCTAACATACAGAAATAATTCTAACTTCACAACAGAATGCATTTCACGCCAAACACATTATTTTGAAAATGTATTTAAATAAAATACAATGCCTTTTCAAAATTAAACACTTCACAACTCAATTAAATCAATTAACTTGCCTTTCCTATATGCTAGGAAATAAAAGCACAATTAACGATTGTGAAAACACCATAAGACATTTCACAAATACCAAGCATACACAAAATTGCACAAACGATAAATAAAATGCATCCAAGAAGACATTCACTGGTCTATCACAAGAGGGATCCAGAATTGAAATCAATTTGGATGGGTTTTCACAGGTTTTGACAACACAATGATGAATGTGAGATGGCTAAGCACCCCATGTCTTGATATTATCCACATTGCGCCCATTGGTCAATAACATATAATTTCCTACACACTCAATGCAAACGTCACGCGCATCTATCTAATATATTACAATAACCGAAGTGACTAATAGAAATTACGTAATTAAATATTAACCATCTAATGTGCATATTTGAATTAATTCATTCATTAGGCAATATGATCAAAGTGTAATTACACACATATAACAATAATATCAAAGGAAACTAGGTCTACCCACCCAGCATATCATTTAAATGACAATAGTGAAGCTAAAACATCCATGCATATACATCTCATAACATGACTTCATCAAAGCACCTCGATGGTCATACAAAATATCTCCACAAAGCATCAAGATTACACCTTGAGAACACCTCAATGGCAACAACCTCATCGGCAAGTTTGGTGCAATGATGCCAAATCATGAGAACACACAATACACTATAGAAATACTCAATATAGCATTTCTCATTAGGATCCAATAACATGACCTACACATAAATAATCATCTATATCACATGATGGTAAGAGTCAGCATAGGTGGGCATTACACTCTTAGATTCAATAATCTACCTATGCTTATCAATACTGCTACAATTCTTCATAATATTCTCTGCACCTATGTACTAGGAACATCCTTCATTCACCAAACTGCCTACATACCCTGTATCCACAAGATTAAGGGACATGAGAATTGGGTGTACGTAAATATGTAGTTCTATTTGATTTTATATTTCATGTGGCTATACAATTGGGTACACAACCATTTCTAGGGCCCAATTTTCCTAGAAAATTCTTCGTCAGCTACCACCCACTCAGGTGAAACTGAGATGAAATCCTATAAAGAAAATTAACTACTTGCAAACACACTCTAAGGAGGTGTTTGACATTTGAATTTTGATTGTGTGAAGATGTATATGTTTACCTAGATCGTACGCTTGTCTGAGAAAGATTTCCCATTCATCAAACTTATAAGTTTTAGTTTTCCTTATTTCTCCCTAACGAATTAAAGAGATGAAGCCATAGACGTTGTTGTAGCTATGTTAGGCCATAGATGCAGTAGTTCAAGCATGATGACTTTACCCATAAATGTGAACTAGAGGCATCATAATACCAAACACTATGAAAGTTTGATAGTTTTGCTAATTGGGTGTATAATACCCAATACCTAAGAGATTACTTAAAATCAACCAATCCAATAATTAATCTCTCTCTCAATCAAACATTATTTAAATAAACAACTTAATTGATTTAATCTAATTTTAAATAATTAACTCGTTCCAAAAATTAACTAAATCAATTAATCTAATTCTAACTATTTAGATTGAATCACAAATAACTAGTATGAAGAATTGGATCAATTTGCCTATCATTCAATTTTACTTTGAAACACATAAATGTTCAACAAGATAATTATTGAAAATCCAGAAACCATCATTACAGACATTAACTTACCCATAAGTAATCAACTAGAATTCAATGTCTCAAACAACACTATGTAGTAATTAATTGATATAAGTGATTAAACTCAACCACTTAATCTCTTAATTCCCTCGATGTTGTAAACTATATTTCATAGGGAAATTATCTAATAAAGTCAATATTATTGTTGTTGACATTTAAATTTCACTCTAACGAAGCAATACTCAACCACATGTTCTACATTGTTTTCATAATTCCATTCAACTAATGTATAGTCACTATTATTGTACAGATAAATTTTTGTAGCATCTCTACTATGTCACCACTAATCATTGTACAATCTAACTATACCTTTAAAATTACCATCACATTTATGCATAATCCTAATACATTATAAAGCTTAACATAGTAATCTTGTAGTAAGTTCCAAATTCTAAAATCCAAAGTAATTTGTGGTTGGTTGTTTTGTTGTTGTTGTTGTTTTTTTTTTTTGTAAAAAGAGGCAAAGCCTCAGACATATATTGATATATCAAATATTTACAAATTACAAAATGGGTTGAGGGAACCCCTCGAGAGAAAGCAGAGCCACAGTCACCAACCAGAATCGTCAAAAAACAAAAAAAATAGTAGTCATCAAGCCCATCTACTAGCTTGAATGAAGTGTAACACACCACGATGTCACCTTAGCATTAAAGAACCCCAAGAGAGGAGATGGAGTGCGCTGGCAATCCTCACTGACAGTTGTTGTCAAGAAAAAAGGCTGAGTAATATTTGAGGCTTTTGACAAGGCCTGAAAGCGACTGTTAGAAATTGAAAGGACAACAGTCAACAGATAGGCAGAGGTGAAGGGCTGTCCAAGGAGATCAAGGATTCAAGTAAGGTCGGGCGTGGAAGAGAATTATGATCAAAGAGCGTTTCTTGGTCCTCCTGATCTATGGCTGAATTTGCAAGCCAGTCTACCACTTTGTTTCCCTCCCTGTAGCAATGGGTGATTTGAAAAGAATCAAAAGACTGTAAACACATCCAAGCTTGCTCAAGGATATATCTGATGGACCAATTGTCTGCTTTTTGTTTTTGAAGAGCTGAGATGATAATGATGGAGTCGCCTTCTATTGCAACCATTTTGAAGCCTTTTTCTATAGCCAGTTGAAGGCCATGAAGTAAAGCAAAAGCCTCAGCCATGTTGTTCGTTCCTGTTGGAAGTTTCTTTGCTTTTGCCACTAAGAGTTCCCCTCGAGCATTTCTAATTATACATCCTAAGCTTGACGGGCCTGGATTCCCTCTGCAAGCCCCATTGGAATTAATTTTCACAAAAGGAGAGATGGGTGGAAGCCATTTGATGGTGGATCTATCTACTTTCGGATGATGAGAGGAAATACCACCATTGGAAGGAAAGTTTTGGAGTTCTTTCCACTGGGAAGAAATAAAACAATCCCATTTGGTCCATGCGTATTCTTTCCTAGGCGATCTATTATGTTTGGCAATTGCTGTTTCTGAGATAAGGGCTTCCATGTCCTTCCAAAGCTCTTCCAGATCCTTCGCAGAGTTCCAAAAACTCTAGAATTCCTTTCTTTCCATAGCAACCACAACACTATGGAAGGACCAACTATCCAAATCAGGTGAAAATAAGCTTCTTTGAAGAGAAAATGCTAACTTTCCAGCCATTGAGTCAAGGTGTTGGGAATTGGAGAACACCAATTGAGCTTCACCATTAAACGTCCCCAACAAGCATGACTGAATTTACACCTCAGCAGAAGATGGTCGATTGATTCTTTCTCTTCCTGGCAGAAGACACAATCAAAGTTTAGACATATAGATAAACTTTCTAGTCTATCGCCTATCAAAATCTTCCTGTTGATCACTAGCCATGTAAAAATACCCGCCCTTGGAAGAACGGGGTCACTCCAGCATAAACTAGTTAGCCACTCCACCTTTGGCTTCGAAGAGAGGAAATTATATCCGAATTTGGCTTTGTAATTCCTCGAACCATCTCCTGTCCAGATCAGCTCATCCTCCTTTGGAGAGAAAAATAAATTTCTATCCTACAAGATCTTTGTCAAGGCGTTTTTCTGATCTTGAGGGAAATTGTAGTTTTCAAAACTTTTCCAGGATATTCTTGATGGAACTGTTCTGGTGTCCACCATGAAATAATTACATACCTTCACTCCCTAGAAGGTTTTGAGGAAGGCAGCTGCCTCCCTGAAGTTGCCTAGAGAAGCTATTTTCAGCCACCCGTTCCAAGAGTCGTCCCAAAGGGAAGCTTTCTTTCCATTGAAAATGGTCTAGGATAGCCTTGGGATAATGACTTCCTGGCATTTGATGATAAAATTCTAGATAGAAGAACCTTTTGGAGGGTTGGCGACGGTGAAGATCCTCTCCGACTTTTGAGAATCTAAGTACTTTCTTTGCATTATTTTTGCCCATTTGGCCTGTGGATTCTTGTACATTTTCCAAGCTAGCTTTGCCCCCAATACAACATTATGAAGCTCTGTGTTAAGGACTCCGGTGCCTCCTTGAGATTTTGGTGAGCAGATCATGTTCCAAGCTATCAGGTGAATTTTCTTTGTGTCTGAAGTGCCTTGCCAAAGGAATTTCCTGCAAATTTTGCCTACATCTGAAACTACTCCTCTTGGAATTTGGAGGGAAGAGAGCATGTAGACCGGAATGGCTGTAAGTACCAACTTGATTAGGAGAAGCTTGCCTGCTAGGGACAACCAGTTCCCCTTCAAGGCATAGATCTTTTGTGTCATGTTTTCTATGATCCCATTCCAAAGTTCTTTTCTATGTCTACCAGTAAAAAGACGGACACCTAAATACTTCCCTGGGAGTGATTCCAACTTGAAGTTGAGTAAGGAAGCCAATTCCATTTGCCTGTGAAGTGAAACATTGAAGAAGTACATTTTGGACTTGTATGTGTTCACCAACTGACCCGAAGCTTTACAGTAGGTTGCGAGAATTTGTTTGACCGCAGTAGCTTCTTTTTTATTGGCCTGGCTGAAGAGGATCGTGTCATCAGCAAAGAGCGCATGAGTTAAAGGGTTGTTAAGAGCCTTCGACCTAATCCCTTTCCATATCCTATTACGGGTTGCTTCTTTAATCAGCCAAGTGAGAGCCTCCGTCATCAATATGAAGAGATAGGATGTTTTGTTGTTAGTTTTGGGTGTTTTGTTCTTTTCCATTTTTTCCTGGAATATCTGGATTATGTTATGGTTCAGGCAATTGAGCTTGCTAGAATCAATGTACTTTTTCTGATTAATGAGCAACTGATTGAAACTCATTGCTTTATTTCAAGGAAGTGAGGGTGTAATGTCTATAATTTTGCATTTTGAATGTGTGCCTTCATTGACTTATTCCTTTTCTTTAGCATCCCAGGTATGTTATTTATGGCTTCATTAGTTATCGCTCCATGTTCTTTATGCCTGTTGCAAACTGCCATTTCAAGATATCTGTGAATCCACTTACAACATGTGGTTGACTCATTCCATTACATAAGTATTTTCTCCCTCTCTCTATGAACATAACCTAAGAGTATAATATTCGAGTATACATTTTTGGTAAATAATCTTGCATACCATTTAGCCTATGTGCATTTACTTGCATATAAACTAAGAATTAAACCTTGTATTCATCCGAGGACACCATTGCATCTATTGAATGCAGAAAATGTTTAGTATTTTCTTACTATTGAGGCCACAACCCTCATTGTTTGGTTAACGGTTGAGTCTAGACTAAAAAATTATTATATTTCATTACTTTAAGATAATTTAAAGGCAAGTTATTAGGAAGATGTGTAACAATGTTTATTCATTTGAAACTAAATTTTAGCTTCCTCTAATATGTTCTATTAGGGCATTTTCATAGATATCATATTGTTCAGCTAGGGTGTACATAACATATAATGTGAAGTATATTGCAAAATATTTATGTCTATAGATGTAATATAATTATTGTCAAACAGTTAGAAAATGGTTTTAGGTATCTCATTTATTGACATGGTTTTAAAATAACAAATTTTGGTTAAATTTTTTCAATTAGGAATTTGGCATAAATTCATCTGAAGGAAATAGGAAAATATTTAAAATGCCTTTAAATTGGTTTAATTTGTGCATATCCTACAATTATGGCTTTCTATGAGACCTCCATTCTTTGAGGCATTTTGTCAACCAATTCACGTTCTTTCTCTATGCTTCCTTTTTGCATATCTCGCAAGGCCGTTGTAACTCCAACATCTGACAAAAATTCCCTTTCTGTTATGCATTGATGGATGTCCGTTCATTATTGCTAGAGATCTGACACTATGCACATTATTATAGTGCAAGCTTATTTTCAGATTGCTTCATTCAGCATCACCAATAATCTCCACAAGAAAATTAATTTGTCCCTATTTAATTTCTCCATCTTTCATCAATCTCATTACCATTTGAACCTCACCACACCTGCGCACTTTTGCACATATGTATGAGATAAGGACATATAAGTGGTGCAAAATTTTAGGATGCATTTTTCTTTTCTACATGTTTATAATATTGTCACTAATTTAAATGATCTACCATCAACCTTAATGTATTTAACATGGGCTTCATTGATGTTTTAGTGGGCCTTTGTAAATATTTATCATTATTATATATTATATAATAAATTCTTTCCTTTAAATGTATTCTTGTCAAGGGGATTATCGTTTAAAGCAGATTTGACTTGTTATTGATAGTGGCACCCTTGTGATGCACTTCCATTAATAGGTTTATCACTTTGAATTTCTAGATAAATTAGGATGATGAGAGATAGTTATGTGAAATATAAATTGTCATCAAAATTAGTAGTGTGACTTTGGATTTTTAGACAAATTAGAATTATTTTGGGCATTTTATTATGCTAGAAAAGATTGTGGAATTAAATTGTTGTCTATCAACTATATTTGCATGCAGCCTTAAAAGTCATTTAGAAGACCCATTTTGATTTCCATTTCATTACCTTATGACTGGTTCCATTAGATATACTATTAGTATTTTGTATTTGCTAATGGCATGCTTTAGTTTTGTTGAAATGTTTTGATGTGTGCCATTTGAAGAAGAGATGTGTGTCACTCTCCATGTTTCTTATTTGTTGTGATGTTTTAGTGTCACCCCTAGCGTCAGCCCTCCCACTCAAATGAGAGAAAGTTAGTATAACTAGAGGTTGAGCGAGAAGGGACCTCCATTATAAGTTTGTAATTCTACATGGACATTAGTCCCTCATTGAATCCCCCTCACATTAGAACCACACTAGTTGGTTTGTAGTGCAAACCTACTCCTTGATTTTTGTTCCATGGGTAGAGGATGGACCCTAATGTGCCCTGAGCCTATATTATTTTCTAGTTACATACACTTGGAAGTTCATTTGGCATGAGCAATAGAGATGGCTATTGACTTTTGGGTAAATTGATGGCATCATAGATTCATAGTGTTTGGGAAGCTACTATCAGCTACGAGATGATAGTACTACTTTTGGATACAGATAGTTGTTATAGCTCTTGATTTCGAGATTTGAGATTAGTTGTGAACAAGTCGGATTGGCAACTTCTGGCTATGGAACATAATGTCTTATCAATTCTTTTAGAGAGATGATAGTCATGACTTGAGTTAGTGTGACAAGATGGTTTTGTTAGCAACTTGATATCAAGGTTAGAGTGACAGCATGTGTACAGTGAAACAATAGAAGTTTGACACCTTAGTACATGGATGACTTGATTTTTGATGTGGCTATTGGTGTATGCATGAGGGTGTATTATTATCATCTTGGGATAATTGCAGAAGACCTTATATGTATAATACTTCAGACATATGGTGCATGATAGTTATTATAGAGCATGTTTTGGATTGTGTGGGAGATGTGATGGTTTAGTATGGTATTTCATCTTTTGATCTTTATGTGGTTTGAGACCACCATAGTATGGTTACATATATTACTATATGGTTTGAGACCACCATGTTATTGCATGTTATCATCTTATGTGGTTTGAGACCACCATTCCCCTCCTTCCCTTAGGTGGTCTTGTTGCAAGGACACGTGGTGAGTGTGATGTGTAATTTTTACAAGACTGTCAGATTATTTATTTATTTGTTGATGATTTTATCAAATGTTAGCCAATATTGTTGGATTTTGTCTCATTGAGCTACTTAGCCGTTTAGATTTGAGATGGTCCTTTTTTCCTCAAGGACTTATTTTGGTTAAATTTGGGATGTTGCAATGGTTGTTATTTTTGTTCTCCACTTCTTTTATGATTGATTTATTTTATTGTATTTTAATTGAGGATTTAACTTATGAATTTGATTTACTTAAATATTTCTTGATTTGAGGCATTTTAATGTTGCAACTACTGGTATGTGTGGAGTAATGTGACTTCTATAAATTGTCATATCCAGGAGGGGTCCTTGGCAAGTTGTATGGTGGAGTAGATGGCTTGGGGAATTCTATTTGTGAGGATGGGGGTTGCAAATGGGGCTGATATGTGACAATTTTAATCCATCCCCCCTAGACCTGTGTGTGTGATTCTTGCATACCTTCATCTTGGAGGCTAACCCCATTAAACAAACAAGAGCAAGGTACTAGGAAATGTATGGAGGGGTCCTTTGAGGGGGCCCTGAGACCATCCTTCCTATTTGATTACTTGGCACTATGATTCTATGGTGACTTAGATACTGGCACAATGGTTCTACATTACATGGTTACTCATTTATTGGATGGCTCCGTGGCACTATGCATTACTCAATAGTATATTGGTGCTTGTCCTCCTCGTAATGCCCATTTATGTTAAGCCTTGTGGTGTGAGTCATGTGAAGTCATTTGATATGTATGAAGTTGTTACTTGTGAGTATGTTCTTCATCATGTGTGTGTTACCTATGAGAGGTATGTGATGTAAATGAACCTCTAGTTTAAATGATGTGTGAAAATGATATAATTTGCTTGGATATTAAGAAGGTTATAGTGAGGTGTGTTACTACATAGAGAAATCATTTCTTTCCTTCTATTTTAACTTTTGGAATTATTAATATAATACGTTTGTTTTGGCCTAATGATATTGCATGTAAGAGGTGTATTAGGTGGTTGGCCTTAGGATGATTCATAATGAGGTTGCTTGAGATCTAATTAATCTATGGAAACTAACTTGTGGTGCCCATTGAAGTAGTTCTTGAACTCAAATTTCTAATAGACTATCATCTCCACTCACAATGAATTCCAGGAGGAAGTCGAATTTAAGGGGGAAGGGATGTAAGGCCTCAACCCATTATAACCCTAATCACGCTTCTTACGCCTAATGATCTCATTAGTTTTGGTTAACTGTAGATTGTGCATGTGAACTTTCTTTCTTTGATTAACATTGGTTTGGCATGATTAATGTGAGGCCTAATATTTTTTCTAAGAATTTGTTTGTAATTGATAAACTTGCTTATGGTATTTTTACTCATGAGTTTATACAACATGAGTTAAATTGTGATTATATTGGATTTTATTTTTATAGTCTTGCATTCACTATATTGCGAGGGCATACATTGAGGAACACAAAACATTCTTGCTGGCCTGCAAGGAAGGAACAAGTTTGTATATTTGATTGATAGTAGATTTTGTTTGGATGTTCTATTCCTAATTGGGTTTTTACAAGAACCTTCACACGGTTAAAATATTCATGCAAATCATACAATTATGAAGCATGCCACATCTATTGGAGTGAAGAAATAAGAAAGAAATAGATTTATCTTTGAGTTAGATTCACTAGTCTCAAATTTAGAATAGAAAGGTGTGGTGTAACTTTAATTTTATTTAGTGCTTGTAGATTGAAGAACTCATTTGCCTTTTGTTGTGTTAGATAAGTCCTTTTCTTTATCCCCACATTTATCTAATCCATTACAAGAAAGTATAGAAACATTCATAACACATTATATTGACATGAGCTACATTTATTTAAGCAAGGGTTTCCTTATTTGTGCAAAGGAATTCATGATATCCTAGAAGATTGATCATCCAACAATTTAATATTTTTTTAGGTGAGGCTCTCTGAGCAGTGGTCTTCACATATTTCACCTCCTCTTCACTCTATCTAGAACTTCCATACCCTGTTCCAAAGCTCCCATTTGGCACACGCAGGGAGGATGCTGGAAAAGGTTCTGCAGTTTGGCTTTACACCTGCCAACTACATTGCTTGAAAGTTTCTAAAGCCTTTTCTACAAATCCACTTTGTGCATTTCGTGCAATCATTGCATTTCATGGGATGACGCCTCCTTGAGGCATTCTGTCAAATAGTTCACGTGCCTTTTACGTTTCCTCATTTTGCATACATAGATCCCCTGCGCCTATGGAAGTGATCTATCTTCTACAGGAAAAGCGTGTACCATTTTATGGCATTAAATCCAATCAATTTGATACTAAGTACTCTGGAATGGAAACAAATCTTCTGTTGGAAAGTTGTGCTTCATATATAAATGAACTTTGTATACTACAATTAAAATACTGGATTTCTTATAGATGCCCTTATACTTGGTCAGAAGGTGATGCCGTTGTATTTTGTTTGGAGGACCTTGGAGAGATAATGTTGGCCATTATGTTAATACATACAAGAATTATCACCATATGCTTTTTTGGACATTATAAGCTATAATATGAAAGGAAGGAAATTATTTTAATTCGTCATTATTCTGAGACATGATGTATTTAGTAGTCCTCATTAGTGGTTGGGTATCACTTTAGTTTATGCTGATTGTAGAAATTGATCATTATGTATAGCTGCAACTTGCCTAGTATGTTTTCCTCATTGATCCATGGTGCTGATATAAAACTAGGAAAGGGTATTGGTGTTATGTATGAACCCTTGATGTAATGGCACAATTTCTACCATCAACTATTAAACAATAAATGGTTTTTGGACTCAGATATATTGCGTAACTGATAGAGAAAGGGAGCTCTTTGCAACTTTAATTCTGCAATTACAGAAGGAACAGGGGAAAATACAACAAAAAAGTTAACAAAACAATGAAGTTTAGCGAGCCACAAGTCAGATCACAATCCATAATGAAGACAAGATCCCAATAGGTGGAAGTGAGTGTAAGATACACAGCTTAGTGAGTTAAACATTTTCCTTCTCTAGTATACAAGACTAAGAAGAATTTCATGATGGTGGTTGATGAGATGCTTTTGTGTTGTCTGTGTGTAAGCCACAGCCAAATGTTTTGATTGACAGGGTTGTCCTATTGTCCTTGCAGATTGGATCTAAAGAAAGTAGCGAGATGTAGGATCCAATTGGTGGGAGTTCCTATTTAGGTCTCTAAAGTTTTGACTCAACTCACAAATGGAGAGTTGCATACCCCTGATCTTTATACTACATCAAGGTAGGTAAAGAGCCCTCTGAGTCCATAAAAATGCAGTGAAATCGACCACTGATATTAAAATAGATTGAGCATCTCAACATGTAGTATCCTTCTATCTCTATCTCTAGGGTGCAAAGCTCACAGACCCACTGATTTCCCAAAAGATATAAACTATTGCTACAAGCTTATAATTAGATCTTATTCTTAGAATATTTGGTGTACAAGCGAAGAAGATGGATATATGATTATAGAAGGAATTAAATAGTATTTAATATACTTCTTCCTCATCACATTAAATGGAAATGAATAGAGATTTTGAGAATATCTAGAGCCATTATTTGTTAGGCAAAACATTGTTGTTCTAATTGAAGTGTTTAACACCTTATGTAAAATGGAAATGAATAGAGATTTTGAGAATATCTAGAGCCATTATTTGTTAGGCTAAACATTGTTGTTCCAATTGAAGTGTTTAACACCTTATGTAAAATTTGGTATTGATAAATGATTTAGCATTGAATATGTCTTGTGTTTATCTAATGATATAATAAATGAATCTTAGTGTAGGGATAATGGTTAATTGCTCTGTTTTGTAAATGAAAGTAATAATTTTTACTTTTTCTTATTACTGATTCTAATAATGACAATTGATAGGATAGAGCCATGCTTTACTCCTTGAGCTAGTATTCCACTTGTATATATGTGCTAGTGTTGTAATTTTATGATTGTTGCTTAAGTTGATAAAGTTGTTATTTTCTCTATTTGAGGTTGCCTTAGTTTATTTATTCATTTATTTATTTTAACTTCTAGTTTGAACAATGCATAAAAAAATGGATACTTACCATTCTTATCGTGTTTAGATGATATAGTATCTCTCTTGTTTTAGCACAAGAAGGTTCTTATGATAGTGATGATCCTTTGTGTAATTTAATAACATTTTGTACTTCCTATTTAAATAGATCATTTATACTAATATGGATTATGAGTTCTCCTTAAGAAATCTAGGTATATATCCTAGAGCTTAGTTAATTCTGGATGGTTGTGTGTAGGCTAGTTACCCTGATGAAGTTGTGAGATCCTAAGTGATGAAATTCCACCTCAAACTATTGTTCTTTTAGTATTATTGAGTGGTTTAGTGAAATTGAATATATGATTGAAAGGATGTCAATTTATTTGTGAAAATTGCATCTAGAAGATAGATATATTATTGGACAACTAAGTTGAGTTGGGAAGTCCAAGTTGTTAAACTACGAAACCTCTGATCATGTTACGTAGGCAAGGCCATCTTGGATGCGCCCTTGAGGCCTAGGTCGGACCCTTAGGACCTTTTTCTTCGCTCTTACATTTAATCATGTTAATTCCTATATTGTATTTCAAACTTTTGAAACTATGCACTAGATTTTGAAAATTTTATAATGTATTATTTTATGAAACATGTTGTTGTGTTATCTATTATTTGCATTATCGCTAATTGTTTGTGCGATGGTTAACTCTTGTGATGTAATTTTGGTTGTTTTGTGTTGTGTCCTTAATCGAATATTTTGGGCATGACAATATCCAATTATGGACACAACACAAAACACTCAAAACTAACAACAAAAGTTAACCATCTCACAGTTCAATTAACAACAAAGAAAATAATTTGATCACACAACAACAGATATCATAGAATAATACATTAAAAAGTTTATAATTTTTGGCATAGGTTCAAAAGTTTGAAATACAATTATACGAATAACTTGATTAAATGTAAAAGTAAAGAAATAGGTCCTAAGGGCTTAGACCTATGCCTTGAGGGCTCATCAAAGATGGTCTTTCCTACATAACGAGATCAGAGGACTCGTAATTCGCCTACTTGGACTTGAGACCAACACATACTTGGTTGGCCAAATTAGGTATATCTTCTAATTGCAATTCTCACAAATAATTTGACAACAATTCAATCATATCCACCATTTCACTAGTCTACACAATCATAAGAGAACCAATAGTTTGAAGAAACATATAGAATTTTCTAATTTTCAAAGGCAACTAGTTAACGCACACAACCCTCTTGTACATCCAATATTAACTAAGCTCTATGATATGTACCTAGATGTCTTAAGGAGAACTCATAAATCAAATAAGTATAAATGACCTATTCCAATAGAAGGAACAAAACTTTATCAAATTACACAAAGGAGCATTACTTATCATAAGATCATTCTTGTACTAAAACAAGAGAGATACTATAACATCTCAACATGACAAGAGTAGAAAGATGCAATGTCTATAGGAAAAAGATACTAAGCACAAAATTGGCTAGTAATTAGATCTCCACAAATTATTCACAGTACAAGGTCAACTAAGCCAATAATTCAAGCTGAAGAAGCATGAGTGATATCTACTCCTCTAACCCCTACACAAGCATGCTTACAATATATCCTCTATAACCCTGCAAAATCCTCGCCTCAGGTATGTATAATGTGTTTATGTCAGTGTCCAGTAGCAAAGAAACTGCGTATGGTTTGTAAATCCTCACCTTGATTATACATTGTGTTTTTCATGCTAGCTTCTAGAAGCAAAGAAACTAGTTGGGGTTGCATGCATTGAAAATATTTTCAACTTTAGTAATGTAATTGTTATTATCAATTAAGTGTTTGTGGTAGTTTGAAGAACTACATTAGAACAAGCAATTGGCAATCATTTTTTTTAAAGAAAAAGGTGATGAAACACCCATGAATTAATTAAAAGGATTATACAGAGAGTAGAATAGCCACGAAGTCCAAAAATCCAAAAAATATTACAGATCGAAATCCCATAACAGACTAGAGATTAAAATAGTTTGAAAGCTAAAAAATGGCCCTTAACAGACCGGATAAAGAAAAATTAGAACAAGCCTAAAGAGCCTTCGAACAACCCACATAGAACACAGGGTAAGTGCACAAAGATGAGGGACCAAAAGGGGGTCTTAAGATGCCACTTTTTTTCTGAAATCAGGAAACATTGATGTTGGATGAGAAATTGAAGATAGTTACACTCAAATTTGAAGATGGAACAAAAACAAGAGTCATAGTGCTCTGAATCTAGTTTCTAAACTACTATTTTTTTTCAAAAATGGTTGAGATTAAGGGGCTCAAAAGGGGGGAGCACACAAATTGGTCCTATTTTTCTCAAAAAAACATAACATAGCATTTGGTGTGCTCCCCCTAAAATGTTAACTTTTTTTAGTATTTCAAAAATCGCTTCGGTGAGAAATTGGCTAACACCATGTAGTTTATCCTTGATTTTTCTGATAATTTTTTCATGAATAATTAATTTTTTAGTAATTTTCAAAGTCGACACATCTTGAAAAATAGAAAATTGTGTGTGCTCCCCCCCTAAATTTTTTTGAAAACTAATCGAAAATCAATTTTTTTTTTTGAATACGTGTAGAATGAAGTCTAGTTTCTAAAAATGTAACTTATTCAAATTTCGATAAATGGTTAAAAAAAAGGTCAAAAATACTAGACACTGGGTTTTGACAAAAAAATGGATACACTAACAAAAGCAATTAAAGATGAAACCGTTAACGTACTCAAAATGTGAAAAAAATTATATGGCTAGATAGATAATAGAGAGCTTAAGATTGTGGTGGTATTTTTTTTGACTTTTCATTGAAAAAAGTGCCATCCTGATGGGGAGCACGCTCGAGATTATCTGAAAATTTTGTAAAAAAACTTGGAAAAACATGTCTAACTAAGCTCGACATAACGCGAGCACATTATAACGCTCTCGCATTATGTCGAGCTTAGTTAGACATGTTTTTCCAAGTTTTTTTACAAAATTTTCAGATAATCTCGAGCGTGCTCCCCATCAGGATGGCACTTTTTTCAATGAAAAGTCAAAAAAAATACCACCACAATCTTAAGCTCTCTATTATCTATCTAGCCATATAATTTTTTTCACATTTTGAGTACGTTAACGGTTTCATCTTTAATTGCTTTTGTTAGTGTATCCATTTTTTTGTCAAAACCCAGTGTCTAGTATTTTTGACCTTTTTTTTAACCATTTATCAAAATTTGAATAAGTTACATTTTTAGAAACTAGACTTCATTCTACACGTATTCAAAAAAAAAATTGATTTTCGATTAGTTTTCAAAAAAATTTAGGGGGGGAGCACACACAATTTTCTATTTTTCAAGATGTGTCGACTTTGAAAATTACTAAAAAATTAATTAATCATGAAAAAATTATCAGAAAAATCAAGGATAAACTACATGGTGTTAGCCAATTTCTCACCGAAGCGATTTTTGAAATACTAAAAAAAGTTAACATTTTAGGGGGAGCACACCAAATGCTATGTTATGTTTTTTTGAGAAAAATAGGACCAATTTGTGTGCTCCCCCCTTTTGAGCCCCTTAATCTCAACCATTTTTGAAAAAAAATAGTAGTTTAGAAACTAGATTCAGAGCACTATGACTCTTGTTTTTGTTCCATCTTCAAATTTGAGTGTAACTATCTTCAATTTCTCATCCAACATCAATGTTTCCTGATTTCAGAAAAAAAGTGGCATCTTAAGACCCCCTTTTGGTCCCTCATCTTTGTGCACTTACCCTGTGTTCTATGTGGGTTGTTCGAAGGCTCTTTAGGCTTGTTCTAATTTTTCTTTATCCGGTCTGTTAAGGGCCATTTTTTAGCTTTCAAACTATTTTAATCTCAAGTCTGTTATGGGATTTCGATCTGTAATATTTTTTGGATTTTTGGACTTCGTGGCTATTCTACTCTCTGTATAATCCTTTTAATTAATTCATGGGTGTTTCATCACCTTTTTCTTTAAAAAAAATGATTGCCAATTGCTTGTTCTAATGTAGTTCTTCAAACTACCACAAACACTTAATTGATAATAACAATTACATTACTAAAGTTGAAAATATTTTCAATGCATGCAACCCCAACTAGTTTCTTTGCTTCTAGAAGCTAGCATGAAAAACACAATGTATAATCAAGGTGAGGATTTACAAACCATACGCAGTTTCTTTGCTACTGGACACTGACATAAACACATTATACATACCTGAGGCGAGGATTTTGCAGGGTTATAGAGGATATATTGTAAGCATGCTTGTGTAGGGGTTAGAGGAGTAGATATCACTCATGCTTCTTCAGCTTGAATTATTGGCTTAGTTGACCTTGTACTGTGAATAATTTGTGGAGATCTAATTACTAGCCAATTTTGTGCTTAGTATCTTTTTCCTATAGACATTGCATCTTTCTACTCTTGTCATGTTGAGATGTTATAGTATCTCTCTTGTTTTAGTACAAGAATGATCTTATGATAAGTAATGCTCCTTTGTGTAATTTGATAAAGTTTTGTTCCTTCTATTGGAATAGGTCATTTATACTTATTTGATTTATGAGTTCTCCTTAAGACATCTAGGTACATATCATAGAGCTTAGTTAATATTGGATGTACAAGAGGGTTGTGTGCGTTAACTAGTTGCCTTTGAAAATTAGAAAATTCTATATGTTTCTTCAAACTATTGGTTCTCTTATGATTGTGTAGACTAGTGAAATGGTGGATATGATTGAATTGTTGTCAAATTATTTGTGAGAATTGCAATTAGAAGATATACCTAATTTGGCCAACCAAGTATGTGTTGGTCTCAAGTCCAAGTAGGCGAATTACGAGTCCTCTGATCTCGTTATGTAGGAAAGACCATCTTTGATGAGCCCTCAAGGCATAGGTCTAAGCCCTTAGGACCTATTTCTTTACTTTTACATTTAATCAAGTTATTCGTATAATTGTATTTCAAACTTTTGAACCTATGCCAAAAATTATAAACTTTTTAATGTATTATTCTATGATATCTGTTGTTGTGTGATCAAATTATTTTCTTTGTTGTTAATTGAACTGTGAGATGGTTAACTTTTGTTGTTAGTTTTGAGTGTTTTGTGTTGTGTCCATAATTGGATATTGTCATGCCCAAAATATTCGATTAAGGACACAACACAAAACAACCAAAATTACATCACAAGAGTTAACCATCGCACAAACAATTAGCGATAATGCAAATAATAGATAACACAACAACATGTTTCATAAAATAATACATTATAAAATTTTCAAAATCTAGTGCATAGTTTCAAAAGTTTGAAATACAATATAGGAATTAACATGATTAAATGTAAGAGCGAAGAAAAAGGTCCTAAGGGTCCGACCTAGGCCTCAAGGGCGCATCCAAGATGGCCTTGCCTACGTAACATGATCAGAGGTTTCGTAGTTTAACAACTTGGACTTCCCAACTCAACTTAGTTGTCCAATAATATATCTATCTTCTAGATGCAATTTTCACAAATAAATTGACATCCTTTCAATCATATATTCAATTTCACTAAACCACTCAATAATACTAAAAGAACAATAGTTTGAGGTGGAATTTCATCACTTAGGATCTCACAACTTCATCAGGGTAACTAGCCTACACACAACCATCCAGAATTAACTAAGCTCTAGGATATATACCTAGATTTCTTAAGGAGAACTCATAATCCATATTAGTATAAATGATCTATTTAAATAGGAAGTACAAAATGTTATTAAATTACACAAAGGATCATCACTATCATAAGAACCTTCTTGTGCTAAAACAAGAGAGATACTATATCATCTAAACACGATAAGAATGGTAAGTATCCATTTTTTTATGCATTGTTCAAACTAGAAGTTAAAATAAATAAATGAATAAATAAACTAAGGCAACCTCAAATAGAGAAAATAACAACTTTATCAACTTAAGCAACAATCATAAAATTACAACACTAGCACATATATACAAGTGGAATACTAGCTCAAGGAGTAAAGCATGGCTCTATCCTATCAATTGTCATTATTAGAATCAGTAATAAGAAAAAGTAAAAATTATTACTTTCATTTACAAAACAGAGCAATTAACCATTATCCCTACACTAAGATTCATTTATTATATCATTAGATAAACACAAGACATATTCAATGCTAAATCATTTATCAATACCAAATTTTACATAAGGTGTTAAACACTTCAATTGGAACAACAATGTTTAGCCTAACAAATAATGGCTCTAGATATTCTCAAAATCTCTATTCATTTCCATTTTACATAAGGTGTTAAACACTTCAATTAGAACAACAATGTTTTGCCTAACAAATAATGGCTCTAGATATTCTCAAAATCTCTATTCATTTCCATTTAATGTGATGAGGAAGAAGTATATTAAATACTATTTAATTCCTTCTATAATCATATATCCATCTTCTTCGCTTGTACACCAAATATTCTAAGAATAAGATCTAATTATAAGCTTGTAGCAATAGTTTATATCTTTTGGGAAATCAGTGGGTCTGTGAGCTTTGCACCCTAGAGATAGAGATAGAAGGATACTACATGTTGAGATGCTCAATCTATTTTAATATCAGTGGTCGATTTCACTGCATTTTTATGGACTCAGAGGGCTCTTTACCTACCTTGATGTAGTATAAAGATCAGGGGTATGCAACTCTCCATTTGTGAGTTGAGTCAAAACTTTAGAGACCTAAATAGGAACTCCCACCAATTGGATCCTACATCTCGCTACTTTCTTTAGATCCAATCTGCAAGGACAATAGGACAACCCTGTCAATCAAAACATTTGGCTGTGGCTTACACACAGACAACACAAAAGCATCTCATCAACCACCATCATGAAATTCTTCTTAGTCTTGTATACTAGAGAAGGAAAATGTTTAACTCACTAAGCTGTGTATCTTACACTCACTTCCACCTATTGGGATCTTGTCTTCATTATGGATTGTGATCTGACTTGTGGCTCGCTAAACTTCATTGTTTTGTTAACTTTTTTGTTGTATTTTCCCCTGTTCCTTCTGTAATTGCAGAATTAAAGTTGCAAAGAGCTCCCTTTCTCTATCAGTTACGCAATATATCTGAGTCCAAAAACCATTTATTGTTTAATAGTTGATGGTAGAAATTGTGCCATTACATCAAGGGTTCATACATAACACCAATACCCTTTCCTAGTTTTATATCAGCACCATGGATCAATGAGGAAAACATACTAGGCAAGTTGCAGCTATACATAATGATCAATTTCTACAATCAGCATAAACTAAAGTGATACCCAACCACTAATGAGGACTACTAAATACATCATGTCTCAGAATAATGACGAATTAAAATAATTTCCTTCCTTTCATATTATAGCTTATAATGTCCAAAAAAGCATATGGTGATAATTCTTGTATGTATTAACATAATGGCCAACATTATCTCTCCAAGGTCCTCCAAACAAAATACAACGGCATCACCTTCTGACCAAGTATAAGGGCATCTATAAGAAATCCAGTATTTTAATTGTAGTATACAAAGTTCATTTATATATGAAGCACAACTTTCCAACAGAAGATTTGTTTCCATTCCAGAGTACTTAGTATCAAATTGATTGGATTTAATGCCATAAAATGGTACACGCTTTTCCTGTAGAAGATAGATCACTTCCATAGGCGCAGGGGATCTATGTATGCAAAATGAGGAAACGTAAAAGGCACGTGAACTATTTGACAGAATGCCTCAAGGAGGCGTCATCCCATGAAATGCAATGATTGCACGAAATGCACAAAGTGGATTTGTAGAAAAGGCTTTAGAAACTTTCAAGCAATGTAGTTGGCAGGTGTAAAGCCAAACTGCAGAACCTTTTCCAGCATCCTCCCTGCGTGTGCCAAATGGGAGCTTTGGAACAGGGTATGGAAGTTCTAGATAGAGTGAAGAGGAGGTGAAATATGTGAAGACCACTGCTCAGAGAGCCTCACCTAAAAAAATATTAAATTGTTGGATGATCAATCTTCTAGGATATCATGAATTCCTTTGCACAAATAAGGAAACCCTTGCTTAAATAAATGTAGCTCATGTCAATATAATGTGTTATGAATGTTTCTATACTTTCTTGTAATGGATTAGATAAATGTGGGGATAAAGAAAAGGACTTATCTAACACAACAAAAGGCAAATGAGTTCTTCAATCTACAAGCACTAAATAAAATTAAAGTTACACCACACCTTTCTATTCTAAATTTGAGACTAGTGAATCTAACTCAAAGATAAATCTATTTCTTTCTTATTTCTTCACTCCAATAGATGTGGCATGCTTCATAATTGTATGATTTGCATGAATATTTTAACCGTGTGAAGGTTCTTGTAAAAACCCAATTAGGAATAGAACATCCAAACAAAATCTACTATCAATCAAATATACAAACTTGTTCCTTCCTTGCAGGCCAGCAAGAATGTTTTGTGTTCCTCAATGTATGCCCTCGCAATATAGTGAATGCAAGACTATAAAAATAAAATCCAATATAATCACAATTTAACTCATGTTGTATAAACTCATGAGTAAAAATACCATAAGCAAGTTTATCAATTACAAACAAATTCTTAGAAAAAATATTAGGCCTCACATTAATCATGCCAAACCAATGTTAATCAAAGAAAGAAAGTTCACATGCACAATCTACAGTTAACCAAAACTAATGAGATCATTAGGCGTAAGAAGCGTGATTAGGGTTATAATGGGTTGAGGCCTTACATCCCTTCCCCCTTAAATTCGACTTCCTCCTGGAATTCATTGTGAGTGGAGATGATAGTCTATTAGAAATTTGAGTTCAAGAACTACTTCAATGGGCACCACAAGTTAGTTTCCATAGATTAATTAGATCTCAAGCAACCTCATTATGAATCATCCTAAGGCCAACCACCTAATACACCTCTTACATGCAATATCATTAGGCCAAAACAAACGTATTATATTAATAATTCCAACGAGAGCGTTATAATGTGCTCGCGTTATGTCGAGCTTATTTGGCTTTACACATGCCAATTGCATTTGCTTGAAAGTTTCTAAAGCCTTTTTAACAAATCCATGTTTTGCATATCTTGCAATCATTGCATTCCATTATAGAACATCTCTTTGAGGTGTTAGGTCAAACAATTGACATGCCTTGTCTATGCTTCCACACTTTACATACATGTCTACAAGGGCAGCTACACTTCCTATTGTCTCTCTCACTCTCTACTTCCCTCCCCTCTCTACCTCCTACCCTCTCTCTAAGTCTCTTCTTCCCTCCCCTCTCTACCTCCTACCTTCTCTCTCACTCTCTTCTTCCCTCCCCTCTCTACCTCCTACCCTCTCTCACACTCTTTACTTCCCTCCCCTATCTACCTCCTACCCTCTTTCTGAGTCTCTGCTTCCCTCACCTCTCTACCTCCTACCTTCTCTCTCACTCTCTTCTCCCCCCTCTCTAGCTCCTACCCTCTCTCTCACTCTCTACTTCCCTCCCCTCTCTACCTCCTACACTCTCTCTAAGTCTCTTCTTCCCTCCCCTCTACCTCCTACCTTCTCTCTCACTCTCTTCTTCTGTCCCCTCTCTACCTCCTACCCTCTCTCTCACTCTCTACTTCCCTCCCCTCTCTACCTCCTACTCTCTTTCTGAGTCTCTACTTCCCTCGCCTCTCTACCTCCTACCTTCTCTCTCACTCTCTTCTCCCCCCTCTCTACCTCCTATCCTCTCTCTCACTCTATACTTCCCTCCCCTTTCTACCTCCTACCCTTTCTCACTCTCTACTTCCCTCCCCTCTCTACCTCCTACCCTCTCTCTCATTCTCTTCTTCCCTCCCTTCTCTACCTCCTACTCTCTCTCCCACTCTCTACTTCCCTCCCCTCTCTACCCTGTACCCTTTCTCACTCTCTACTTCCCTCCCCTCTCTACCTCCTACCATCTCTCTCACTCTCTTCTTCCTTCCCATGTCTACCTCCTACCTTCACTCACTCTCTACTTCCCTCCTATCTCTACCTCTTACCCTTTCTCTCTCTCACTCTCTACTTCCCTCCCCTCTCTACCTCTCCTCATCATTCTTGAACCCATCCAATGAAATTTCATAAATTATCTTGTTTCTATTTCATCATCCCAATTTATATCCTCATCCCTCTTTGCATGTCTTAGTTTTCTTGTTTCCATGTTCTTTGTCAACAAGGGAGAGGGAGAGGGGGGAAGAGGGAGAGAGGATGGAGATGGAGGGGAGAGAGAGGAGAGAGATACTTGGTGAGAGAGAGAGTCCTAGTTTTCTTGTTTTGGAGAGAGAGAGGCTTGGTCAAGTTTATGAGTTTAGGGTTGCTTAAGTTTATGGTTTAGGGGAATTATTTAGGGTTTAGGGGTTTAGGGTTGCTCAGGTTTATGGTTTATGGTTTAGGGGTTAGGATATAGGGGCATTATTTAGGGTTTAGGGGTTTTGGGAGAGAGAGAGGTTTAGGGTTGCTCGGGTTTAGGGACATTATTTAGGGTTTATGAGTTTAAGGTTGTTCAGAACTTTAGGGGCGTTATTTAGGGTTTATGAGTTTAGGGGTGCTCAAGTTTAGGGTTTAGTGGTTAGGGTTAAAGGGGAATTATTTATGGTTTAGGGGTTTAGCATGGTTACTTGAGTTTAGGGTTTAGGGGTCAGGGGCATTATTTGAGGTTTATTAGTTTAGGGTTGCTCAAGTTTAGGGTTTACAGTTTAGGGGAATTATTTAGGGTTTAGGGGTTTAGGGTTTCTCGGGTTTATGGTTTATGGTTTAGGGTTTAGGGATTTAGGGTTTCTCAGGTTTAGCGTTTAGGGGTTAGGGTTTAGGGTTTAGAGAGAGAGGGGATTGATAGATATTGGTAGAGAAAGGGAGATAGAGGTTTAGGGTTGCTTCCAGGGTTTATGGTTTAGGGGTTTAGGGTTTCTCAGTTTTAGGGGTTAGGGGTTAGGGTTTAGGGGCATTATTTAGGGTAACTTAGGGTTTATGGTTTAGGGGATAGGGGTTAAGGTTTAGAGGTTTAGGTTAGGGTTTGGAGAGAGAGGACCGATAGGGAGATATAGAGTGCTGCAAGTATGGGCCTAACTGATGTTGTCATTGATGTCAACATACTCCTTTGCATTAATGATAAGGATTGGAAGAGCTGTGTGCTGAGGTTATTGAGAAAATTAGTCTTAATCAGGAACAGAGAAGAACAATGAAGACATTAAGGTAAAAGTCCAAGATACGATGAGGATCAGAGGATACAGTTCAAAGGGTTTGTAGATATGTGTCTTAAGGTGATCCAGTAAAGATTTCAGAGGTCCGCATGAAGATCTGAAGAAGTTGTGGCCGCTCAAGTAAAACTGGTTCCGGTAGGTGTTCAGAGGTGGCAGAGTAATATAGACAGGTCCGGTGAGATCTAGAAATGCATTATCCTATTCTGCAAATTTGAGGGAGTGTTAAGGAAGTTTTTTTGAAGTGTCAACTTGATTGGTTCATGGTTTGAAGGTCTACAAGCATCTATTCCCTTGTAACAGTAATGACAGACTGTGTTCTTGAGTTTCCAGAAGAAGGAGAGAAGGATTTCAGTAAGCAGATGAAGTGTGGATGTTCTTGGTGATTCAAGAGAGTTTGTGGAGGACTTTGAATCATGTCCAGTTCATGTTGGTGGTTTGTATTAGAGTTGGAGCTTGCAATTGAAGAATAACTTCCTGATAATGATGTTCTTCCTGAGACTGGCCGACCGGATGAGTTACTCATCTTGCGGATGTTCTTGTAGATGTTTTCTGACTTAGATGATTATTCCTAAGTTGATGTCTTGTATAAATAATGGATTGCGAAGTCATTTCATAAGTGTCCTTGTGGAGATGAGGGTGTGGTAGCAACGAGGAGAGCGAAAAGCAGAGCAGCAGTTTTGGGCTTAAATGGAACTGATTCAAGCATGGTGAAGATGCTATACTCTAGTTCATGTATGTGATACTTACTATTTTGTAGACAGTGTGTCTCTTGTAGGCAGTGAGCCTCTTGTGAGCAGTGTGCTCAGGCAGTGAGCCCTAATTGGCATGTGCCATTTTGTTCTTTCTATTCTTCTAACAGAGAATACAATCTTGGGTTAATCACCCCGTGGTTTTTCCCTTAACCAGGTTTTCCACATCAAAATCTTGGTGTCTAATGTGTTGATGTGTTATTGCTCTTGGTTTAGTGC
Organism: Cunninghamia lanceolata; assembly: GCA_027924645.1. Taxonomy (NCBI): domain Eukaryota; kingdom Viridiplantae; phylum Streptophyta; class Pinopsida; order Cupressales; family Cupressaceae; genus Cunninghamia; species Cunninghamia lanceolata. Next base: position 610,575 of record BSBN01000063.1, read on the forward strand.
ATTATGTATCCATGATTGAATTGTTATTATGCTATTGAATTACAAAGTGAATTTACGTGTGTAAATTGGAAGAAAGTTTTGGACAACTAATTCACCCCCCCTCTCAGTTGTCTGTCCTGAATCTAACAATTGGTATCAGAGCCAATTTCCTCTAAAAGGAGCTTAACCGCTTGAGGAGATCCAGGATGTCATCCTACAAGAAGGATAGTCTGAAGTTTGATGGAACCAATTTCAATCTTTGGAAAAGTCGCATGAAATGTCATTTGCAATGTATGGGAATGCAGTACTAGAACATGGCTTCAACAAAGTATACTCCTCCTCAGGGTGGTCTGAAAGCCCCAAATGAAATCACAGATGCTGAAAACAATCTACGGACTATAGAAGCTCTTCTAAGTGCATTATCTGACTCAAAGCTTTAAAATGTTGTTGACCTACCAACTGCTTTTGAGATTTGGCAAAAACTAGAACTTCTGCATGAAGGAGACAAGTATGTTAAATGTGCAAGGTTACAAAGTCTGAAAGGGAAATTTGAAAATCTAAAGATGAGAGATGATGAAAATATTACTACTTTTATGCCAAGAGTAAATGAGATTGTTTGTGGAATTAGAAATGCTGGTGGAGTCTTGGATGAAGATGAGATTGTTGGCAAAATTCTCAGATCCCTTCCTGCTTCTTATAAAATCAAGGCTGCTGCCATTCAAGAATTCAGAGCCCATACACCTATCACAAGAGATGAATTGGCTGGTAAATTGGTTGCATTTGAAATGACCGAGTTTGGAGATGCCCCTCCAAAGACTGAATCAACATTCAAAGCTAGTGCCTCTATAAAAGGTAAACAAAGATTTGATTCGGGAGAGAACTCTTCAAGTAAACTATCATCGTATGAAAGAGAAAGAAAAGACCTAGAAGAAGAAGAAGCAGAAATTGCTCAACTTGAAGCCCTTATTGAAAAAAGACTGCCAAGAGGATCCGGTAAGTATGAAGGAAAATTGCCTTTTAAGTGTTTTAACTGCAATAAGATTGGTCATTTTGCCTCAAAGTATTTGGAAAGATTTTCAAGGCCAAATCCTAACAGATCAAGGTTCCAAAAGAACTGTTACTATGTTCATGAGGAAGATGATAATGAAGGGGTAACAGATGATGAATCAGAGACAGGAAACAAATCTAGAAGTGATTAGGTGTTTATTGCCATTAAGGAAGAAGAACCATTGTCCTCTGAATTTGTCAATCATAAAGTTGTAGAAAGAGCTCTGGCTGCCCAAGTTGAAGAAAATGATGATTGGGTCATTGACAGTGGATGCTCTCATCATATGACAAGTGACAAAAACAAGTTCATAGATTTGGAAGGGTATGAAGGAGGAGTGGTAAAGTTTGGTGATAATTTTGTTGGTAGAATCAGAGGAAGAGGAACTATTTCTTTTGAGGAAGGAACAAAACTGGTAATGTACTATATGTTGAAGGATTGAAGCACAATCTTCTCAGTGTTGGACAGTTGGTTGACAAAGGCTATGATCTCAGATTCAAGAATGGAAAATGCAAGATCTTTGAGAGTTTCAGAATAGAGATTGCATCCGGTACCCAAACTAAAGGTAATATCTTCCACTTGGTTGGTACTGGTAAAAGTTGTTTATTTGTTCAAGTTGATTAGAGTTGGTTATGGCATAGGAGAATGTGTCATGTGAATTTTGATAATATCATCAAGATAAGCAATACTCAGGCTGTAAGAGATCTTCCAAAATTGGTGAAGCCTACAAATAGTCTATGCAAGGAATGTCAGTTGGGTAAACAAAGCAGAGTCTCATTCAAAAGCAAGGAACAATCTTCTACCGAATTATTAGACTTAGTTCATACTGATTTATGTGGTCGGCAAGAATTAGGAGTGTGCAAGGGATAGATACTTCATGTTACTAATTGATGACTATTCCCGGATGATGTGGGTAACTTTTCTAAAAGAGAAATCAGAAGCTCTTGAGAAATTCAAAATATTCAAGGCTATGGTGGAGAATGAAACCGGATTAAAATTAAAATGTCTAAGGTCTGATAGAGGTGGAGAATTCACATCCGGTGAGTTCATAGATTTCTGTGAGAAATGTGGAATAAAGAGATAATTTTCTGCTCCTAGGACTCCACAATAGAATGGAGTAGTTGAGAGAAAGAACCGGACCATCCAGGAAGCATCTAGGACAATGATGATGGAAGCAAATATTCCTCAGATCTATTGGAGAGAAGCTATCAGCACTACAGTCTATACTCTCAATCGAGTTCAAATCAAAAGCAATACCGGTAAGACTCCTTATGAACTTTGGTTTGGCATCACTCCTACTGTAAGGTATTTCAGAGTTTTTGGTAGCAAATGTTACATTAAAAGAGATGAAGATCTAGTAAAGTTTGATGCTAGAAGTGATGAAGGAATATTCTTGGGTTACTCTACTCAAAGAAAAGCATACCCGTGTTATAACAAGAAACTGAGAAAGATGATAGAAAGTACAAATGTGAAGGTTGATGAAGGAATTGAAAAACCCTCAAGGTTTTATGAATATGATGAAGATGATCAAAATGGTGTTCTAACTCAAGGAGCCCAAGCCTCTTCTAAAAGTCAGATTCAAACTGATTCGGTAAATCAGGAAGAAGAGATGAGTTTTAATGAGCATGATCAAGAATCAGAAGTGCAAGAAATTCCCAGAGTTCCAAGGTATGTAAGACTGAACCACTCTAAAGATCAGATCATAGGTGACAAAAGAAAAAGGTGTACAAACTAGAAGGAGAATTGCTCAAGATTCAGATAAGTATTGTTCAATTTCAAAGATTGAACCTAAGATAGTGAATGAAGCTTGCAATGATGAAAACTGGACTAAAGCAACAGAGGAAGAGCTAATGCAAATTGAGAAAAATCACACTTGGGATCTTGTTCCTAGACCTAGAAACAAGAATGTGATTGGAACCAAATGGGTCTTCTAGAACAAACTGAATGAAGTTGGTGAAGTAATCAGAAATAAAGCCAGATTGGTCTGCAAGGGCTATTCTCAAATAGAAGGAGTTGATTTTGAAGAAACTTTTACTTCGGTGGCAATAATTGAAGCAATCATATTATTTCTTGCATTTGCTGCCTTCAAAGATTTCAAAGTGTATCAGAATATATTGCAGCAGTAGGTAGTTGCACTCAAGTTTTGTGGATGAAGCAGATGCTAAGAGACATCAAAGTGGAATATGAGGAGCCTATCACAATCTTCTGTGATAATTCAAGTGCAATAAATATATCTAAGAATCCGGTGTTGCACTCAAAGACTAAACATATATCCATCAAGTTTCACTTTTTGAGAGAGCAAGTGAACATGAATGAAGTCATATTGGAGTTTGTGCCTTCCAAGGATTAGATTGCAGATATCTTTACTTAACCTCTACCGAAGGACTCTTTTGAATATCTTAGGGAGAAGTTAGGGGTTATTGCCCCTCCGGTGATGACCTAAGGTGCACTGATGTGCATCAGTCCGATGGATATCACAGTCATATCTTATGGTCCAGACTGATTTTGGGGAGCTGCTACTCAGGGGGAGCAACTGGTATGAAGTGTTGAAGTTGCAAGTATGTGGCCTTTGCCATTGATGTCAAAGGGGGAGAGAAGACATGTGAAAAACAAGTGGTGGCTATGGCTGATCAAAGGGGGAGTAGTAAAGGAAGAGAAGACATGTGAATGGTTGTTGTTGATAGGGGGAGTTGTGTCAATAAGAAAAAGTTCTTGTCTTGATGGTCCAAACAATTTCACATCATATGTTGCCATCAATGACAAAGGGGAAGATTGTTGCAAGTATGGGCCTAACCAGTGTTGTCATTAATGTCAACATACTCCTGTTGCATTAATGATAAGGATTGGAAGAGCTGTGTACTGAGGATATTGAGAAAATTAGTCTTAATCAGGAACAAAGAAAAACAATGAAGACATTAAGGTAAAAGTCCAAGATAGGATGAGGATTAGAGGATGCGATTCAAAGGGTTTGTAGATATGTGTCTTAAGGTGATCCAATAAAGATTTCAGAGGTCCACATGAAGATTTGAAGAAGTTGTGTCTGCTCAAGTAAAATCGGTTCCGGTAGGTGTTCAGAGGTGATAGAGTAATACAGACAAGTTCGGTGAGATCTGGAAATGCATTATCTTGTTCTGTGGATTTGAGGGAGTGTTAAGGAAGTTTTTTTGAAGTGTCAACTTGATTGGTTCATGGCTTGAAGGTCCACAAACATCTATTCCCTTGTAACAGTAATGATAGACTGTGTTCTTGAGTTTCCGGATGAAGGAGACAAGGATTTCAGTAAGCAGATGAAGTGTGGATGTTCTTGGTGATTCAAGCAAGCTTGTGGAGGTCTTTGAATTGTGTCTAGTTCATGTTGGTGGTCTACATTGGAGTTGGAGCTTGCAATTGAAGAATAACTTCCTGATAATGATGTTTTTCCTGAGACTGGCTGACCGGATGAGTTACTCATCTTGCAGATGTTCTTGTAGATGTTTACTGACTTAGATGATTATTCCTAAGTTGATGTCTTGTATAAATAAGGGATTGCAAAGTCATTTCATAAGTGTCCTTGTGGAGATGAGGGTGTGGTAGCAAGGAGGAGAGTGAAAAATAGAGCAGCAGTTTTGGGCTTAAATGGAATTGATTCAAGCATGGTGAAGATGCTATACTCCAGTTCATGTATGTGATACTTACTATTTTGTAGACAGTGTCTCTTGTAGGCAGTGAGCCTCTTGTGAGCAGTGTGCTTGGGCAGTGAGCCCTAATTGGCATGTGCCATTTTGTTCTTTCTATTCTTCTAACAGAGAATACAATCTTGGGTTAATCACCCTGTGGTTTTTCCCTTAACTAGGTTTTCCATGTCCAAATCTTGGTGTGATTGCTCTTAGTTTAGTGCATTATGTATCCATGATTGAATTGTTATTATGCTATTGAATTACAAAGTGAATTTAAGTGTGTAAATTGAAAGAAAGTTTTGGACAACTGATTCACCCCCCCTCTCAGTTGTTTGTCCTGAATCTAACATAGAAGAGACTGAGGGGAAAGATAGGGAGATAGAGGGTGAGGGACATGGCCAAAGACATAGGCAGAGAGATTGATAGGTAGAGGGATGATAGAGACAAGGAGATAGGGTTTAGGGTTGATCGGGTTTAGGGTTTAGGGGTTTAGAGGGGGAGAGATAGGGAAATAGAGGGTGAGGGACATGGCCAGAGACATAGGTAGAGAGATTGAGAGGTAGAGGGATGATAGAGACAAGGAGATAGGGGTTTAAGGTTGACCAAGTTTAGGGTTGATAGGGTTTAGGGTTTAGGGGTTAGGAGTTTAGAGAGGGAGAGATAGGGAGATAAAGGGTGAGGGACATAGCCAAAGACATAGGCAGAGAGATTGAGAGGTAGAGGGATGATAGAGACAAGGAGATAGGGTTTAGGGTTAATCGGGTTTAGGGTTTATAGGGTTTTGGGTTTAGGGGTTAGGAGTTTAGAGAGGGAGAGATAGGGAGATAGGGGGTGAGGAACATGGCCAGAGACATAGATAGAGAGATTGAGAGGTAGAGGGATTATAGAGACAAGGAGATAGGGGTTTAGGGTTGATCAGGTTTAGGGTTTAGGGTTGGTACGTATGATGTATAGAATGGTGCAAATGACTGACATATTGGTGCTTATGATGTTATGATGGCTCCTGTGGCTAGCAGAGTGTAGAATGACACTTGTGAGTGGCTAGGTGTAGAATGACGCTTTTTATTGATAGGCAGGTGCTACTAAGGATCAGATTGTCACATATGATATACTGAATGATGCAAATGACTGACATATTGGTGCTTATGATGTTCTAATGGCTCTTGGTGAGGTATTTGTTTGATTTTGATTATTTTTGGGATGGTTTGAGATGGAGCTTAGATTGATTTGGGATGGAGTTGGGATGAAATGGATTGGTTTAGGATTGATGAGAGGTGAAATTGACTAGATTAGGAATTACTAGAATGGTTTTAGGGATGATTAGGGAATGATTAGAATGATTTAGGGATAGTTTAGGGATGGTATTTGAGATGAAATCTAGGTTGATTTGAAAATGATTAGGGATGAAGTTAAATTGATTTGAACATGTGATTTGGGATGCTGTAAAGTTGTTTAGGGGTGATTAGAAGTGGTTTAGGGATGATAAGAGATGAAATTTAATGGATTAGGGATGATTTGGGATTGATTAGGAATGAATTTGGTTGGAATGAAAGCTTAATGTTTTATGCTTCCCAAAACACGCTCACATTCTGGGAAGCAAAATAAATAGGAAAAAACCATGTGGGATCTGTGATTCAGACCCCACATGTCTATTATTCCCTACTTTTCATGTGTGCTATCAGACAAGAAAATACTTTTTCATGTTGTTTGACATTTTAAGAATCATTTTTTGATCAATCGACCACCTTTTTTGTTTTTTCAATGTAGAAGAACTAATTTTGCATGTTTTTGGACAAAATTTGATTATTTAAACTAAAAATTTCATATTTCATAGTGTTTCAAAGCTAATTACCATTGATATAGATTAGATTTGATGATATATGTTTGTTTTTTCTATAAACTTCACTAATCCTATTCTAGAGTAATATAAAATTCATTATCAAACTTGTGAAAAAGAACAATTTGAGGATTTTGAAGCCAAATTTTGGAGGATTGGTCAACTCAAATATCGAATTCTAAGGTATGTTCTTTATGTCCAATTTAATTCACTTTATGTTCTTTAGAACACTCACAATTATTAAATGTGGAACTATCTAAGTTTAAAAAGTCATCATTATGTGTATTAAAAGAATTAGAATCATTAAAATATGATATATATATATATATATATATATATGATTTTTTTTGTATCTTGAATCACTAATAAAATTTGTTGTATCTTGAATTTGAACTATGTCATTGAATTTGTTGTATCTTGTGCTATTGATGCTGCAAATCTGATTTATATTTGGTTCTCATATAGTAATGAGTTGTCACTATCATCCTCTTGGCCATTCAACTTACAAACTATGATTTCCTTCTCCCAGAGTGCTAATAACTTTGCATTTGATGTAGTAATCTTTCATGTGAATAGGGTAGTGAGAGCCTATTGCATATTTTGAATATTTGACCTTAATAGTGATCTAGAGTTTCGTGATAGTCTTCTATGTTTATATTGTGACAATCTATGTGGTTGTTTGTAATAGTCATCTAGCGCAATTTGACTCTCAATGCATGGTTACCACATAGGCTTCTATCACTATCTTATCAATTTATGATCAAACTCTTCAACAAGATCTTGAACAATCCACAAATTTCTTAGTATGTAACAAGTTCAAGTCCTTAAAGATCAATTCACCATACTAACCACATGATAGTTCCAATTATCCTTAGGATCCATGACAACCTCCCTACCCTTTTCCTCTAATGACAAGAAATTATAATGGTATAACCCTAATAATCCTTATGCATAATGTCACATAGCATGGGTATCATTGTCATAAAGGATTGATTATTCTTTTGTTGATAAGACCGCCCTTTAACTATCCAAACATTTAGTGCCTATAACAGCCCTAAGTTTGTCCCAAACAACATTTCATCCTACACAACTCCCTTTATGACAATGCCTCCAATGATTATGACAATCATAGCTCATAAATGAAAACAAATCTCCTTCGCCAACTTGGTCATGCATTCTTCTACAATCATAATCTAATCATTTTAACACAATTTTTAGAATTTGCATGAAGGCTTCAAGGGTGCTTACTATTGTAACAATCAAGGACTGTCATATTCATGAGAAATTGCATTAGTAACAGTAGTGAGGGATGCCATGGCAATCAAGTGGGTTATGGATGTTGTCATCATGATAGAATCCTAGGGTTTATTATTTTGTTATTCAAATATTGAAGATTCTATGTTGAAACCCTAGGGTATTGTTTGATATTATTATCCATTTTGAAAATGTTGTCATATGCATGTGTGTGACTATCAAGGTGGTGTAAATTTGAGTATTGTCTATATGGAATATGGATTAGAGCATTTGGTTGAAGTTTTTAGGCTATCCTAACAATCTTGTTACTATAAGGAAGTACCAATCTATCATTCAAGAATGCAAACATGCCACATACATGATGGACTATACAACTACTACGAAGATTTTCCTTCAAGTCTTCCATATGGAAAATCAGTTACCATGTGACTGTTATGCCCAACAGTACAATCATTAGTGACTATCCATATTATGCTAGGGTCATATTTTGGGTTGCTAGGCAAGTTTTGAAGGACTGTCTTGATGTTATTAAAGTTACAAAGTGTGTTCATCAATGCAAACGTGGTTATAAGCCTTTGAAATTGTCATTTCTCAATGTTGGTCAGTCATTTATGACTATTATAAATAGCACAGTCATGTTTTCAAATTGAAAATCATATGCTATAGATCTAGGGGATTGTCATCATGGGGATTTTAGTATCTTCATGGGATTGATTATTGATCTAATGCTTGAGAATTTTCCCAATAAGACCTAACATGCATGTTTCTTTCTATGACAATGGAAGAGGATTTGCCACTCAGCAACAACACACATCATTCATTTTACAAAAAGACTATTATACAAAAGAGTTACCCAACCACCTTGTGACAGTCATGTTACTAATTAGTTATAGCAGTCATAGCATAGAAAATGGTCCAAGGCCCTATCATTGAGTTGAAGAAGCTATCCTTGTGCAAACTTTAAAGGTGCTGCCATGCAAATGTTGCATAAGACACTCATAGATAGGACTATCATAAAAATGATTATACATTTGTTTGACCTCATGTTTTGTTAGATTATTATCATTTATTGTTTGGGGATTGTTCATACACCTAACTCATGGTCCTCTCATCACAAGAACAGTCTTGATAGCTGAATTAGTATGCAAAATACCATGTAGACTGCCCTAGAAGACTGTCACAAATAAATCAATAATAGGACTATCAGAAGTTTAGAGGCATCCATAGCATCATTTCCATCTTGAAACCTTCATTAATGTTGTCCTAGATCCCAAATTATGGTGAATAAGTCCTTTGTTGATGCATTACTAGGATAATGATATGATCTTGTGCCAAAATGTCACCTTGTTGTCCTAGGAAGACTGCCATACCTAGCTAGTCATGGACAACCATTGAACATGAAGAGTTATGCACATTTTTAGGATGTTATAAGGTATGTGAAGGTGGTTTGAAGCTTAAAAATAGTCATCACAACATCTACCATGGTCCAAGAAGGTAAACTCCATGCCCAATTTGAAACTACTCACAAAGGGCTTCATTCAAGTCATGATTTTTGTCTTCAAATGTCTTCCTCTAGACTTTGGGACAACGGTTATAACTTTTTCCATGGGTCAAGAAAATGAACTACAGATTGATTTTTTAGAAGTTATGAACCTTATGCATGTCTAGGACAACCTGGGCATCATAAAAATGAGTTTTTATCAAACCTACAACAACCATGAACATGAAGAACAAGTTGGTGATTTGGTTGAGAAAATGGAGGGTTGTCATGTTTCTCACGGAGATGGGATGGATTAAGGAAGTTTATTCATGCATAATCAAACCTTGGAGATTGATTTAGAGAAGTTAGGATAGTTATAGTATGAGTCACCTCACTAATCATGAGGAAAACATGCTCCATAGAAGGCAAGTTTTGGAAGTTGAAATCAAGAAAACCTTGCCCTAAAACTTAGCCACATCATTGTCTTCGTCGAGAGAATTGGTTGTCGAAACCTTGCAAGTAGCCTCTACTTTACTATAACTTCTGCCTTGACTTTCTGCCTTGAATCTCTGCCCTGAATTTCTACCTTGAATTTTTGCACCTTGTTATTCTACCTTGAATTTCTATACCTTCTTATTCTGCCCTAATCCCAACTCTACTAAAAATAAGAAGTTTGTAGAACCATGTACCAAGACAGTTGATAAATCATTGTGAAAATCAGAAGCTTATAGAACCTTGTTATTCATTGTGACCATTATTCATTATCATTATAAAAGTTCTGATTATCATTGTCTTATTCATCATGTTTGTAGAAATCATCATCATGCCGAGGAAATGAGAAAAGACTCTAACACCAGAAGAGCATGAAGATGAGAATGAGAGCAAAAGAGAAAGAATGAGGCGAATTCAGGAAAGTAGGAAATTTTCAACCATACAAGAAGACATTCCACCATTGCCAATTGAAGAGGAACATGACACATCTAATGAAGATAAGAGAGATGGAATTGGTGGCACAAAGGGAATGAATACAAAACCTCCATTCAATGAGGAAAGTGAATCTCCAAGTTGGAGGCACTTCATCGTCCATAGGTCAAGTTGAAGGAACACCATCATTATCTTCTCGAATTGGACACTCCATCTTTCACAGGTGAAGTAGAAGGTACATCTTCATTTTCTTCTCGAGTTGGTGGCACGCCATCATTCACACATCAAGTTGAAGGTACACCATCTTCTCCATCTCAAGTTCAAGCCTTTTCATATTTTTCACCTCCAATTGAAGGTACGTCATCTATCCCATCTCAAGTAAATATTGAAGAAATTCCTAATGTTGAGTCAACTTTACCAATGAAAACACATCCTAGAATTTTGCATAGGAAGCCTAAGTTTCTAATCGATATTGATGAGAATGTGTTGAATCCTATGTGGGATAAGATTCCCATGCACAGTTGCCAAAGATATGCGAATAAGATATGGAAATTATTCTTTGAGAATTTAAATGAAACCAGAAGATGTCAACTATTTGTTGAATTGATGAGAAATCTAAAATTTAGGCCCACTATGAAGATTTTTAGGCTAAGAACATCCAATGCCTCAAGTGAAAAATCAATTGTCAAGAATCTAATGAGTGCATATGAGAGTGTGGGTTCCACCTCATGCACTAAGGATAGTAATGTCACACGACATGTCATTACATTGCCAATAGTAAGCCAATAAACAAAGAAAGCTCACCTCATTAGAAAGACAAGTCAAGCATTGAAAATAAGTAGAAAAAGTCTAATGAAAGCCATTGGAAGATGTGAAAGAGTTGAGGACCCAAACACCAATGAGTTGAGGACCCAAACACCAATGAATTGTGGGCATTCTCTAGGAGACTCCCATAGAAAGACAAAGTTGTTGTTGAAGCCTTGAGATCCATCATTGAATAATTTTGGAAAAATAACATAAGGGTATCTCCTAATGCAATAGATGTTGTGAGAAGGAGAATTGGTTTTTGAAACTGTGAGCCACATCCAAAGCATTTTTTAGATGTGACTCAAACACAATTGTTTAAGAAATTTCAAGAGATGTATCCTCAAATTAAAATTTGTCAAAGGTATTACACACGCACTACTTGTTGTAGATTACATATTTAATTTTCTAACCATTTTGATGTTTATCGGTCTATATGTTTAGATTTGCACACTAACAATGTTTTGCAAGATTGTGGCATACATGCCCCACCAGCTACTTCAAGAGACTTCATATCAACCGTTTTATGTGAAAGAGAGGAAGGTCAAATATTCTACAGGAAATTATGCTTGGATGGCACATGTCAGCATTGTGGTGGCTTGTAATGTATGCCAATATGTGAACATATGGAAATCACACATACAGTTGGAAACGAACTAGTAGAGTTCGGCAAGTATAAAATAGTGGTCTACAATACAAAAGATGGTAAAGAAGCAAAGAGGTGTGATTTGGTTATTCAAAAGATTCCAGTGTATCAATTTATGTCTACATTTCGTGACAGTATACTCTACAAGTATGCAAGGCATACCCATAGAGCTTGATGGTTGGACTTGCAATTCAAGTTATGCAAGGACACATTTCCACTTGGTACCATTGTTTCAGTTGTTGACTTTACAGAGAACTACACACTACAGCAATAGAATGAGGTGCAATCACAGTATTACAACTCTACGCAGGTTTCTATATTTGTGCATATAGCATTCATTCATGCAGAAGATAGTACAGACTTTATAGACTTTCATTCATTCATGCATATTGGCACGTGTAAAGCCAAATTCCACAACCTTTGCTAAGAATTTATAAACTTTCAAGAAAATACAATTGGCGGGTGTAAATCCAAATTCCACAACCTTAGCCAGTATCCTCCTTTCCTATGCCAAAATGGGCATCCATTAAAGGATAAAAGATATGGGAATTTTGTAAGATGTTGTAGTTGCAACTGCCCTCAAAGACATGTATGCAAAGTGTGGAAGCATAGACAAGGCACGTGAATGGTTTGGCATGATGCCTCAAAGAAATGTCACCTCATGGAATGCAATGATTGCAAGATATGAACAAAATGGATTTTTTGATAAGGCTTTAGAAACTTTCAAGCAAATGTAATTGGCGGGTGTAAAGCCAAATTCTAAAACCTTAGAAATGGTATCTTTGGAACATGGTATAGACATCCATCAAAGCATAAAGGATATAGGAATTTTGTTAAATGTTGTAGTTGCAACTACCCTACGAGACATGTATGAAAAGTGTGGAAGCATATACAAGGAACTTGAACTGTTTGACATGATGCCTCAAAGATATGTTGTCTCATGGAATGCAATGATTGCAAGATATGCACGAAATGGAGTTTTCATAAGGCTTTAAACACTTTCACAAATGCACAAAATAAAATTTCAACCAAATGCAATTGGCAAGTCTAAAACCAAATTGCAATACCTTATCCAACATCCTCCTTGCCTATGCCAAAATGGGATCTAGGGAACATGGTGTGGGCGACCATCAAAGCATAAAGGATATAGGAATTTGTCACATATTATATTTGTAGCTACCCTTGTAGACATGTATGGAAAGTGTGGAAGCATAGACAAGGTGTGTGAACTGTTTGACATGATGCCTCAAAGAAATGCACAATCTCATGGATTATTTGAAAATGATTTATAAACTTTCAAGCAAATCCAATTAGCACATGTAAAACCAAATTCCTCTAACGATAATTGATCATCATATTAAATATTTAATACAAACTGTCATATACATAATGTCATGAACATAACATCTAGTTTATATACAAAGCCATATAGACATGTCCAAACAAATCCATACAGGCATATACAAAAATATGCATCGGTAACATACAAAAGTATGTATACAAAGCCATCTAGGCATACAAAAAATGTCCCAAAAACTAGTTTCCTATGGACTTTTATGAAATAATCAACGGCCCTTGCTTGACCGCCAAGATGGAGAGCCAATCAATGACTAATCATCTCTATGTCGTCAAGTAGACCTCCTTGACAGACTTCATCCAACTCCACCTATTAATACAATCAAACAATATGCACATTAATATAGAAAATGTATGAAATATATAACATCACATATGTAATCGATTACTTACCGCTATCCGATGATCACTCTCCATCATCTTGTCTCTCTTCGTCCCTAGTTGGACGGGTTGGAGTTGTGACCTCCTATGAGAAGCATCAAGAAGCAAAATTGACTAAACATAAATATCATTTATGTACATCAAATGACATGAGATAAAACAAGAAATACAAAATTATGACATTTTCATGTTATTGGCTCATACCTCGGTCAAAGTATTTGAAGACATCATGGCTACAACAATGCCTACCTGCGCTGACTCACGAAGATGAGGAGAAGTCTCCATATATTTAGGATCTAAAAATCAAGTTCAAGATTATTCGACCAAAATAAATACATAACATTATTTTAAAAATGCATAATGATTAGAAATGGTTGAATTTACCTTCGTATAAGTGGTGGATTTGCGTCCAGGGGACAAAGGAAACCGTGGAGGTGCCGGTGACTGTTGAAATCATCAAATTGTCACAAAATAATATTACTATTGATATATCTACAATAATTATGATCATGTGATAAATTACATACCTGATGACTTGATCTCCTCTCATAACCCACCAATGGACAGCTAATGGAGGTAGGATAAAGATTCTGACCCTGGAATTTCATTGCGCAGACAATTACATACATTATTTTTGACTTATAATATAGATAGTCATAAAATTAACTATAAATTTCAAATAACAATATACTAAATCAAGATGAAACTTGTAAAAAATTACCTGAGAGTCAATACCAAATGTATGTTGTAAGAGATCATCGGTGAGAACAATCTCATCCAATATGGATGCCTCTATCATTGGATGCTACCCCTGCATCGCAGCATCCTGCCGAGTGTCCTGACATGCGTCCTGCATCCCATAATCACACAAGTTCCCATATGAAATACACAAATGTGGGGACAAATGATGCCTACTTCTCTCACCCTCACCAGCCTGGGTAAGATCATCGGCATGCTGTGCTAGAGACTATGTGACAGTAGTCAATGAATGTAATGTCTCCACCTCAACACTCTCCTTCAAAGTCAAAGGGAGTGACATACGTTCTGGCCTCAACAAGGGTATAGGTACATGGTTTTCATCTCCTAAGCCCCCTCTCTATCTTGGGCAGAGCCACCACCTCTACCCTGGAACTCTCGAATGTCAAAATAATTGGGAATCTTCTTGAGGATGAACTTGTAATGGAGTTTGCTTAAGAAATATTGTGGCACCTCATCATTGTTGCATGGGTGATCATCGAAGACCATGTACCATCTATCTCAAAAGTTTTGGGATATTTCTTCATTCCTACACCAATGAATAGGGAACCGTTTGCAAGTTTCTTCTAATCTTTGGCCAGTTTTAGGATTAATAAAACGTGCACATAATTGAGATTTTGTAATTTTTTCATTCTTCACTTGTTCATATGACAATTTGTCAACATAGTATTGCTGACACCTCTCCCTATAGTCTTAAAATTCAGTGATTTGTTTTGTTACCAATTTAGTGTGAGAAACAATCTCCTCTAATGACTTCGCAAGCGCTCTCCTATGATCAGTGCTTGCACTTGGATTGTTTAGCATTTGAATAAGAGTTTGAAGATATTTCTTGTTTTCTTCTATTATCCCTAGGTAGTTTTCTTGAGTATCCCTTACATTGTGAAGATGTGAAGGTGGGTTTTGAAGGTTTTGGGGGTTGTTTTCACCCTCATCAGCCGGATTTGAGTTTTCTCTTGCCTTAATAACTGTAAATGCAATATAAAATACTAATCAAACATTGAATAATGCCAAAAATTCTTCTCAAACTAACAAAAATCAATCAAACCCTACCTTCTTCAGCTGCTAAACCCTCCAAATTTGCTTCACGACGTCTTTGGCAGTGAGGTGGCATCGTGAAAATGTTGATTTCTCTCTTGTATTTTCTTGGAGAGACTTTCCTTGAATGTGATCATGCTTTGAACATTGTTTTTACTATAGATAACTCCTTTGGCTACAAGTGAATGACAAAAAATAATTTTTTTTTAATTTTTAAGGGAAGACAAAATACGAGCGTGTTATAATGTGCTCATATTTTGACGCGTTTTGGACCAAAAAGTCCCATGGTGGCGACTTTTTGGTCCCCAATCTCTTTTCATATACCCCACAGAAAAAAGGTAAACTCAACACCATGCCCGCATACCGTCCACCCCACCATCTCGCACACCAAAAACTAAAATTCATCAAGTGGCATACCAACTGAATTTGCCACCTCGTCAGTTACTAAAACCACCAGCGCGCCTACCGCCTCAAGAACCACCCACGTTCGAAGACGTCCCCATTTCATTGGCTCCTGGGAGGATGACCTGTACCAGAGGAACATCGTCATCATCCTGGTCATCATTCAGGTCCACCCCATCTTCATTCTTTGAATCATCAAAGTATTCCCTTGGTAGATGTGGAGACCAGTCGGGGGCATGAACCCTCAAGAACCTTATAGCTATGAACACGTCCTTAATCTGCTGCACCTTACGCTTGGAAAAGGAATAAGAAAAAGCACTCAATTCTCAGTCCAAGACATCCATACACAGGGAGCAAAGGTTGAACAAACCACCGATGAGAGTGTCTCCCTATAACAAGTAGTAGTCTCTAAGCGTTGGAGTCCACCTATCCATCGTCTGCAAATGATTATAAAAAAGCCCAACCGCTACTGCATGCACATACTCGCCATCCTACACCAAATCCATGATATTGGAGAGGATGTGTAAGATGCAATCATTTGGTCCTAATATGTTTAAACACCAAGCTCTTGTAAAGTTGTTTCTGATTCTCAATGCAAATAATTTTCTCACGATGCAACACATGTAACTACACAGACAATTTCTTTCCTTCAGGATGTCAACTCCTGACCAGTTCAAGAGTCAAAGAGTTTAAAACAGAACTCTTACATAGATTGTAAATTCATGTTTTTTTAAATGCTAATAAGACAAACCCTGGCAATTTCTAGAGTTGATCAATAAGTTAAATGGAATATAGGAAGGCACTTTGGACACATTTTATGGTAACTGAAAATAAGTTCAACCTTTCGCTGCAATAAGAGATAATCTTACTGCATAACATCCAAGGCTCACATAGTAAGCACATATAGACACACATACAAATCAATTAGAAAATATAATATAAGTTTAAGGGCTTCAAAAAAAAGTATCGTTTCAATTGAGAAGAATGCCACCAAATTTCTATACAAGGGATTGGCAATAAGTAGTAGACACCACAATTATCAACTGTCTATGAGATATTAATTCTCTAACTACCTCTTAAATAATGACAAGGCCTATAGTCTGTAGAATTTAGTATATATTCTATCTCAAATAACAGCTCCCTATATCACTCACAATGTTGTTTCAAAGTCTACTTCTACAGTCATGCAACTAATGAACTCATATTACCTTTTACATTACTTTTTGTACTCGAAGAAAGTAATATGTTTGGAAATATCATATTTAGACATTGGGAAGAGAGACCAGTAAAATAACAGAGAAAACTTTATTAGACTCCCAAAATTTTACGTATCATGACTTTCCAGTAACGGTATCATTGTCACAGGAAACAAACCAAGTCTGGAACAATCTCATCACTTAAGGAAGATGGAAATTATAGAACAGTTCAAGTTTCAACAAACTAAAAGCAGGTACTGAAGACTAAAAAGTGATTTGGACATTAGGATTCTTAATGTGGATTGTCATATCAATTAATCAAAAAAAGCTAAAATACTAACAGACAACGCCTTGCCGATTTTTCAGCTATCCACCAATTAAATGAAAAATGGGATGTCAACCTGCACATAATCTATCATAACTAAAATTAACTTCAATCTTTACTACACTAGGAGATAATCTCAAGGCATATGATCCGGGATCAAATACTAGGCATATGCAGACACATGAACATCAATTATACAATTATATAAAATTTTAAGGGATTCAAACTACTATCAATTCAATTCGGAAGAACTCCAATCAATTTGGAATAACTCCAGCAAATTTTATTGCAACAAGATGACAACAATCAATAGACACCACAACTATCAACTGTGTACATAATATTAATGCTTTAACTAGCTCCAAAATAATGGCAAATCATAATAGTTATTCCACTCATTTCCTCTTACACAACACCCATAGAGTTTAGAAATAGTTTTTTTTCCCATGTCTTGAATAAGAGCTTCTAAATAGGCTTAGAAGTATTTACAGCGATGTTGCTTTTCTTTTGATTTGGATCCTAAAATGTTGCACAACTTATGCTCTTCTCTCAAACATCTATGTAGAAGCGGGTAGGTGTGGTAAGGTTCAAATATAAGGAGATTGAAAATCAGAGGATTTAGAAAGATCTCTAAATGTAGTCATATTTAAGGCAATAAAATGATATGCACTTTTTATGTTGGAGATAGATCACATCCATAGACACAGGAGGTCCACGCAAGGTTGGAGAATTTGGCAGGGCCATCTTCAGTGAGCCCCTGAGGCATAGGTTTGGGCTCTTAGGACTTGTTTTTTACTCTTACATTTAATCAGGTTATTGGTATAATTGTATTTCAAACTTTGAACCTATTCCAAAAATTATAAAATTTGCAATGTATTATTCTATGAAACATGTTGTTGTGTGATCAAATTATTTTCTTTGTTTTTAATTGTTGTGAGATGGTTAACTTTTGTTGTTAGTTTTGGTGTTTTGTGTTGTGTCCATAATTTTAAAATGTATTTTACTTAATGTATTAATTTAATATTATTTATGAGATGGTTAAATGTTGTTTGTAAGAGATATATATAAAATTTTATAATATTGTCACCAATTTAAATGATTTACCATCAGCCTTAATATATTTAACATGGACTTTGTTAAAGTTTCAATGGGCCTTTGTAAATATTTGTCATTATTATATATTATATTATAAATTATTTCCTTTAAATGTATTCTTGTCAAGGGGCTTATCTTTAAAAGAAGTTTTGACTTGTTATTGGCAGTGGCACCCTTTGATGCACTTCCATTAACAGTTTTATCACTTTGAATTCCTAGATAAATTAGGATGATGAGAGATAGTTATGTAAAATATAAAATGTCATTAAAAGTAGTAGCGTGACACTGGATTTTTAGATAAATTAGGATGATTTTGGGCATTTCATTATGCTAGTAAAGATTGTGGAATAAAATTGTTGTATGTTAACTGCATTTGCATGCAGCCTTCAAAGCCATTTTCGAAGATCCATTTTGATTGCCATCTCATTACCTTATGACTGGTTGCATTAGATATACTATTAATATTTTGTATTTGCTAACGACATGCTTTAGTTTTGTTGAAACAATTGATATATCAATAGATTCCATTTTTTTTATTTTACCAATGTTGTACATAATGAGAGTATTCATAGATTATTTCTATGACTTGTTATTTTAAATAATACTCTCTCTCTCTCTCTCTCTCTCTATATATATATATATATATATATATATATATTAAGATAAATATTTTTATTTAATTTGGTTTTGGGTTCATGATTACTTCTTGACCATGAGGTTAAGAATTTTGTTATCCAATGCTTATTATGTGTGTTCTTGGAAACTATGACTAATCTCCACTTTGTTAGATGACATGACCAAAAATAAATAAATAAACAAATTCGTTAGGAGTATACCCTTGGTCAATTAAAGTACATCACATCTACGATGCCCCTTGAGCATCTTTCTTGTCAATTACAAGATCTATTACACACAAGTTAGAGGTATATAGAATGCCTAATTGTTTATTGATTTGGGGTATTTGTACTTAGTTGTGTTGACACTTTTATAGTTATGATTAGTTTAGATGTTTGATCTTATATGAATTTGTAGCCTTTGGCTTGTCCTTTAATCTTTCACCTCAAACTACTGGTTCTCTTCTTATCGAGTGGATTAGTGTAATGAAATATATAATTGTAGATATGTCAATGTTGATGAGAAATTTCATCTTAGAGGATGGATGTTTATTTATTTTGGCAACCAATTGAGTTGGTTGAAAGCATAGTAGGCAAACTACGAAGCCTCTAATCACATTACATAGGCAAGGCCATCTTGGATGAGCTCCCAAGGCCTAGATCTGGCCCCTATGACTGTTTCTTTTCTATATCTTGCTCATGGGAAATAATTCATGATTACTTTATTTTTTGGATACTAATTATTACATTTAGTGTTGCAGAATCATGATTCCATAAGGGTACAAGTATTGGAGCAAGACAAGACACCTTGGATGGTGCAAGGTAAAATGATGGAATTTAAAGTATTAATTTAATATTCTTTCCATATGGTTAAGTTTTATAATAGTTCTATTTATGGTACAATATTTATTTCTCTCAAATAATAATTAGATTCTAACTATGTATACTAGTCTTGACTATTTGCACACTAAGAAACTCCATTATAGTTGTAACGACCTGACTCTTAATCACTGAAATTTGCACTAATTTTTTTCTAAGTTGTTGTAAGTGTTCAATTCAATTTGATAGATTTGATTCAATCATTTACTCAGGTACTTTTATCCAATAGGATAGGCATTCATCTAATTGGGACAAGTATCCATCCTTACAGGATAGGCATCTGACCAAACGAGGTAGGTATACTTCCATCCAAATGGGATGGGCATCTATCCTAATGGGATAGGCATCTTCCCACAAGGGTTAGGTATGTGCTCTGGCCAGAGACTTAGGCCCATCGGGATCAAATGGATCCTGAGCCACTCGCTGAATACTACACTCCCTCCGGAAGTACACTGAGGTCATCATCTTCAAGAGTAAAACTTTTCAAATATTAGTAGCTTAGTCTCACCCCAAAATTTGGCCTTAAGACTCAGGGAGTCAAGAGAATCCATATAGGATTCTTCCGTGTATACGTTGAATGTTTTCCTATTTTATCCCTACATTTGTAGTTCCTCTTATGGTTTTTTTGGAGGGATTTTCTTATGGAATTCCTAAGTCGAAAGTTTAAATCAAACAACTAAGAATTTCAAACCTCCCAATCCCATGCCTAAAAACATGTGCAATGAGAACATTCTTCATCGCCCAGGCTACCTACATACCTGCTTCTGAACGGGATCAAGGTGTAGTTTATATGTAGTTCTATTCACTATTCTATGTTTTATGTGCATTATTTAATGTGGGTACGCAGCCCTTTCTAGGGCTCAGTCTTCCCAGATAGCTCCTCTACAACTGCTACCCACAAAGGGAGCAAATAATAAGTATTTGGTCTTCTCGACAAATACTTGTTTACTAAAATTCAATACCTCCTAAACCTACCAAAATAAAATTTGCAACTACGCGTTTAATGATCCCTTTTTCTACCTTTTGCTATTATGTTCTCTTGAAATAAAAATATTCAAGTTTCGATAAAGCTACAAGGTGGTTTTGAATTCTCTTAAAGAACTAGGTAATGGAAGGTATTTCTCTAAGTTGGATCAATGCATTTGTTTAAGCAATTAATCTTATTAGTTTGGTGTTCAAGGGAGATTAGGCGTCCCTCAAACTTAATCATCGAGATGATTCATTATTACTCCCTGACGATTTATAGGGACGATGCCCAAATGTTGTTGTTGTAGCTATGTTAGGTAGTATGTACAGTATTTCAACGCAATGGCATTACTCGTAAACATGACCCAAAGGCACTGTAGACACCGAACACTACGAGATGGTTTTGTTTCAATTCTTGTTTAAAATATTTACCTAACTAGAAAGAAAGGAAAATTCTAAATTGTTTGACATATACTAATAATATCGAAATTCAAGATCTAAAAGCAAGCCATTAAAATTATCATAATTTTAACTATTCATAAAATTTGACCAATATCATTTGATAATAATTATTTTTGCTAGTCTCAACCCAAAATCAAGTCAATACAAGAATAATGAGTGTTCTTGCATAATAAGGATATTAGATTCATTTGCTATTCAATTTTGACGTGTCAAGGATCATAGATTCATTTTTTCAATAGTAAATTCTATTGTTGATGTAATTAAAAAAATAAGACAAGTACATGTAATGATTTATTACAACAGCAGTTCTACAAGTATAGTGTTCTAATGTTAATTATCAAAGACAAATTTCAACTATTGGAATAAGGTCATGGGAAAGATATTTAAGCACCTAAAGATGAGGTCTCTACTATAATTTAAGAGATTATAAGTTAGGAATGTTGGGTTTCTCAAGTAATATAATCATTAGTTAAACTATTTAAACAAATCTACAAAACTTTCCTTGAATGATTATCATTATCATATTTGTTATACTTTTATCCCAGGGTCTCTAAACTCTAGCAATTAAATCCTTATAACCCATTAATAAATCTAATGTAAGGGTTTCTAAAATAACCAATGTATAATAGTTGTGCCTAGGAGTGCTTATTCCCAGCTTTTAGAGAAAATTGAGTGAAATGACGATATTTATACTAATCAACATTTTATAGATAATTAACAAGACTCGCATTGGATAATACCATTAGTTCATAACTTTACTATAATTTAAGAGACATAAGAACTTCAACATCTCTAATAACATCATCATTTACTATGTACTAGTGTTAATTAGGATCATCAATCATAATAGATTCTTAACATATTTTGGGGGTTTGTATACAAAGATAACATAGTAACTTGATTCACTAAATTTTCCTACTTATCCCCAAACTCTTTTGAGCCTATCTAATAAAATTAATTAACAAGACTCGCATTGGATAATACCATTAGTTTATAACGTTACTATAATTCAAGAGACATAAGAACTTCAACATCTCTAATAACATCATCATTTAATATGTATTAGTGTTAATTAGGATCATCAATCCTAATAGATTCTTAACATATTTTGGGGTTTGTATACAAAGATAACATAGTAACTTGGTTCACTAAATTTTCCTACTTATCCCTAAAATCTTTTGAGCCTCTCTAATAAAATTAAAACTTAGGAATTATGATCATATTCATGTTTAGACTATCCTATAAGATTTGGAGTGTCCATACTTTCTTTGTCTATCTCTTGATATTACTATCCTATGTTAATATGTTTGTGATCACTAATGGTTGTGTTTACACTATCCTCTTTTAAGATTTCATATTAAGACCTATGGGGTTGATGATTACCTGTCAAGGAAAAATCATGAAGGTTTGGATGGGAGGTGTAGTCTAAATACTTTTAGGCCTGAAGAATTTGTTGTCAGTTGGATAAAAATAACATGACCTTTCACTCTATCCCTTAGACACGATGTGCAAAAACCCTTTAGTTAACATAGCCACTTGTATAAAATCCCTTTCTATCCATCTTGAACAAGGTATCATTTCTAAATTCTATTAATGCCTATTCCTCCAAGGAACAAACCAATGATCTATAATGAGTATTACCTATTAATTAGAGAAATTTTAGTAGTGATTTAATTTTGAAGTTTCATTATTACAATCCAAACCATTCAATCTTATTCCCTTGTCCCTACTTAGTTTATATATATATATATACTGGGTTAATCATATTGTTTTGGTGTTCAATTTAATATATTCATTCATTCAAAGATTATATTAAATTGAACACCAAAACAATATGACTAACCCAGACATTGTTAAGTTAATAATATTTTTTTCATTAAGCTACAATTATATTATGTATTAGACTTGATCTAGCACAAAGATGTTGATTCATTTTACCAAATCAACCAAATTGTAACATCATAGGAATCTAGGATCTTTGTGGTTATAATGGCTATGTGGACACCAAACCAGAGGATTTTCCTCCCTCCTGTTGATGGGGACCCCACTTTTCATGGTGTTGTCAACTCCATACACCTTGCACATGTTTTCTAGATCGACTGCGATGTGGTTGAGTTTGCAGTTAGATGTGTCCTAGGTTATTTCATGTTCTAGCTGTCTAATAGGCAAGTTAAGGGCTTAGAGCTAGCAGCCACATTCATGTCTAACATATTTGATCTCACGCAGGAGCAAGTTTACTCTTTTGCGATAGGGTCTGCATATCTCAAAGCCCCCTATCTGAGTGCTTCTAAATGGCAGAGACATGTGGCAGTTTATGACTCCGATGAGGGTGACGTACTCTTTGGAGGAGTCTTCGACAAGGAATATCTTCATGTTTCAAACCATGCAGCCTATGTCTATGCAAGTTTACAATGGGGGCTTCGCTTGGATTGTTATAACAAAGTCAACATCCACCTAAATGCTCATAGATATTCTGGAAATAACATCTGGTTTCATGGTTATATCTATATTACGAAACCAGATGTTATTTCTTGGTGCTTTTATCTTTTTTGGTTATATGGAGTGTGTAGACACCCTAAAATGACCGTGTCATCAAATCACTTGCATTTCGTTATCTGTCTCATCACTTGCATTTCAACGTTAATTAAATAATCTAATTATTTAATTAATTATCATCAAATTCTTCTAAATCTCCTAAATTCAACATTAATTAAATAAATCCTCATTATTTAATTAATTAAATCAAATTCCTCTATATTCTTCCACAATTAAATAATTTTTAATTATTTAATTAAATCATTGTCACCTTCCAAAATTCACATCCACATTAATTAAATATATCTAATTATTTAATTAATTCAACAAATTCCCTCTTATCTAAAATTAAATAATTCTTAATTATTTAATTAAATCAAATTTGTTCTTCCAAAATCATGCACAACAATTAAATAAATTTATTTATTTAATTTGCTTTCAAATCTTCTAAATTAAATAATTCTAATTATTTAATTATTTCTTCCAAAATATCTTCTCTAAATTTAAATAAATCAATTATTTATTTAAATTACTTTTTCTTCTAATTTGAGTTATCTCTAAAATAACTCAAGCTTTTTTAAGCATCAATTAAATATTTCTATATTTAATAAAGCAAACTATCTTCTTGTCTCATGCAAATCTCTTCTTCTTGTTTTAAATCACTTAACTGATTGCTTTATTCTTTTAATTGATTTATCTCTTCAGTTAACTCATTCTTCTATTCTTGATAACTCCTCTCATGCAAAACAAAGCAAGACACATGTCTTCTTCTCATTCGTTGCACATTCCTCAACTGTTCTCTTCCATTGATTCTTCTGAATTATCTGGACCGTTGATCGATCTTCCTTGAAACCTATATAAACCCCCCTCATCTCCTTCATTACCTCTCTCTTCGATCGTATTCTCAGGCATACTTAACAGAGCTTTGAGCATACACAACGCGTCGATTGAGCAACCTTACGATCATTTGACATTGATCTCTTGAGTACTACACTTGCTTGTTGCAGCTATGGCTTTGCAATTTCATTGAGCAATTCTACATTCAATCCAAAGGAAACAACACAAATTTCGGTAAAAGTCTTTATTGCATTGATTATTTGTCATGGCTTTTATTTAAATTCGTTTTCTTTATGTTATTGGGTTCTTTGGTTTTTATTAGTTTAGAATAGATCGATTTTCCATATACACATTCTGGCACGCCCGGTGGGACCCACTAATCCCTTGGTTTCTTTGAGAAATTTATTTTTTTTTGAAGACACAGTACGGCACGGCGCTTACGGCACTTCACAGCGCTTCTGGCAGTATATTACAGTGCTTCTGCAGGAACAGTTCAGCGCCCTTGGCAGCACGGCCGCGCTTCTGGTAGCACAGAAAAGCGCTATAGGTAGCACAGAGAAGCGCTACTGGCGATATTGTTAGGCGCTTTTGGTTAAAATTAGGTTTTTTGACTTCATTCGGGTTTGCAGGGATTTCTCATTTCAGATCTGTCGTTCTGTCGGACAAGCTATTATATTTGTCTTTCAGAACCTGATTTTTTGATATCTCCTAAGCTGATTTATTTAGGAATATCCTTGTTTCTGGTGCTAATCTATTGGTCTGATCCATTTTTTCTCTGAGTTTCCAGATTACACAACCCAGATCTATCAGATATCATCCTTCGAATAATAGGTCCACCATGAAAAGTTATTTTGACCTGGTTATTGTTAACAAAACTAATATTTTCGGTATCTGAGACAGAACAGCGCGTTTGGCCACATAGTATTGCGCTCTCGGTTACATAGTGAAGCGCACCTGGATATTTTACAGTGCTTTTGGTATTATCGTTACACGCTTTTGATATTTATCGCAACGCTTTTGGAACGACAGTGAAGCGCTTCTGGTTATTGTTCAACGCTGTTGGCTATATTCTCTGACGCTTCTGGTCTATATTACAGCGCTCCTGGAACACAGTAGGTCGCTTCTGGTAATGTTGTTCAGCGCTTTTGGTCAAAATTGATTTATTTTTGCTAACTTGTGAATTTTTGGTGGAACTAACAGAATTGCTGCAGTTGCTTATTTACTCACACAGAGCCAATAGGTGTTTTTAACATGTTTATGTAGGACGAGCGTTGAAGACCCTTTTGTTTTACCTTACTAAGTCTTAGAAACACATTGCATGCTTAAAAGGATAATTGAACAAATCTTTTTTGCAAATCTAAGTCTTAGGAACATACTGATTTTCTTAAGGGACAATGGACATGTATGGACAAACACCTCGATTTTCTAAGGGACAATGGACATGAATGCCAAACACTTCATTTCATAAGGGACAATTTACAACTACAACCGTGTGTGTGCCTAAATTAGTTGCACCTTATTTTTCTTATAACGAGACAATTGAACCTTTGTTTGACGTGTTTGCTCTTACTTTTCTGTACTTCCTTTAGAAGGGCCTGCTTTTGGATTGCGATTCATCCAAAAGGGATGACCCTAAGCAGAGTTTTCCTTTGAACCGCTATATAAAAGGGATAAGGCGAAAGCCAAGTCCTAACCGACGTCAGTCTTACCTTGTGATGCCAAACTGAAAAGAGATGTACTAGCCCTTTGTGGAAACGATTTTCACATGGAGCGAAGTGTTTGAAACTCTTAGTAGGATTGGTTAAAGCTTTTAGTAGCTTGTCGCATTGCTCGTAAGGCGTTGGTCCCTCAAAGTCACTAAGAACCAATTTAGATAGAGACTACCCGACCTACCTCCGAACATTGCGGTAATCATCAGTGCAAGGGAAATCGATTTAAACCCTTAAGACACTCACCATTGGCTCCCTTGAGAAGAGATAGTATTCCCTCGGACATAAAGCTCTTGTGACCTACTTGAGCTTTCCAAGGGGAGGGTGAGATATCCCTACCTATCGTCTCTCGCAAAGATACTAAATATCCGACACCTTTATGGAATGATATTTTTATCGACGGAGTATTAAGCTGTGAGCTGATCTACTGCAATGAAACCTTGTCTCTAGGGATAAAAAGTGCTTGTTATTGATTGCAACTGTATTTGACCTGTGGAAACATTGGGCTTGTTTGGAGCCTTAAACATACACTATTTGTTGTGTCAGTCCTTGTGCCCTTTTTGACCACTTGTTTGCTGTGTTTTCTCTTGCCAAACCAATCCAATCAGAAACAGAAAAATCTTGCCTTTGAAAAACATCAGACACTACTTCAGCGCCCCTGGTATTACAGCAGCTCGCCTTTGGTAGTACAGTAGATCACCTTTGGTACAGCAGTAACCCGCCTCTGGCAAAACTCTACTTCAGCGCTCTTGGTATAACAGTAGCTCGCTTTTGGTCACTGTAGCTCGCCTTTGTCATAGCAGTAACTCGCTATTGGTAGCTCAGTCCGTCGCCTCTGGCCCACAGTAGCACGCTTTTGGTAGCACAGTCCTGCGCCTCTGGTCAAACAGTATAGCGCTTTTGGTCCAGTACTTTGTGCATCAGAGTTTGTCCGTTTCTTCAAAGCATCTCACAAATTCCCAGCATTACATTGTGTCCTCAGTATTTCCCATGGTCACCACTAGGCTACAGCAAACTATGAAGTCTAGGCAAGTTGTCCCTAAGAAGCACAAGTCACCCCCTCGCACACCACAATCAGGTTGTCTCAACATTACTCCCAAGGTGACTCCTAGTACACCCGCGGCTAAACCAATCAGCTCTCCAAACATGCTGCACATAGAGGAACCAAGCAATCCTCATGAGGATAGAACCCCTTTGCTAAATACACCGCAGTATACCACAGGCTTGCCTCCGGATTTTGTCCCACAGGGTTATGTCATAGATCAACCCCCATCTCAAGAAGAGCGACACTTTGAAATAGGTCAATCCTCTCAAGAAGATGGGCAAGATTTTGACGAATTTATACAAGATCCTAGAGCTATAGCTGCTTTTGATAAAATCCTTAGTGAGAACCAGGATCATTTCTTTCGCTTGCTTGCAAAGCAAGGTGCCAAGTTACCTCAAGATTTTGATGTGTCCACTCTCAAGGAGAGCGCCAACACCCAAGAAACCATACAAGTGGTGCAAACCATGTCCACGGTGACTACGCCCCTACCTACTCAAGGTTCGCAGTATAGGAATCCCCTTTTTCAAAATCCAACAGAGGAGAGGCCCATATCACCACTTTTGACTCCTATGGAGATCTATCAAAACCAACAAGAAACTCTCCAACGTCAAGCAGAGTTAGCTAAGCAAGCTACCTTAGCTCGATCGAATGTGCAACCACCGCCTAAAGTGTCCATCCCAAGCGCAAGCGGAATCTTGGTTACCCCATCACGCGTAGGTTTCCCACCCAATTACAATCCGGGGAACACGTACGTAGCCATGCAACAAGGGTCTCAACAAATGCCACCTCCTATATCATCACACCTGCATGTCTCTCAACCAATTGGAGTCACGCATCCCCAACCACAACATTCTTCTACTCTCATCCTCAAGCAACCCCAACCGTCGCAAATCACTTCTACCTATGTTCCTCCACCACAACATTCATCTACTCTCATCTTCAATCAACCGCCACCGTCGCAAATTACTTCTACCTATGTTCCTCCTCCACAACATTTATCTACGCTCAACTTCTTTCATACATTGCCTAGCCACTCTCAACATTCCCAACATCAGGTTTCCCAAAGCTATGTGCCACCTTCACAACCTAATCAAACGCACTTTAGCTTTCCTCCCCCCAATACGTTTCTTCAACCATCGCAGAGCCAACATTCTTACCTAGCGCCACCTCCACCTCTGCCTAATCAAAACCCCCAATTCCAACCCAATCTGAACCAATCATACAATCCATACAATCCCAATCAATCTTACGACCCTTACAATACCAGTACGCATGGCTCACACTATAATCTTCCATACGGGCAACACCAACCGCGTTTTGGACAACAGGAGACGTTACCAACCCCTCCCACGACTATGGAACTAAAGATTGCGGAGGTGCAACAACAGCTATCTGATCTTACGTTTGGCCACACCAAAAAGACCTTCTCTTTAGAGGAAGTGTGTCCTTATCCTTTTGATCGGTCATTACCAATGATCCCTTTTCCTCAAAATTTCACTATTCCCAAGTTCGATAAGTACAAAGGAAAAGGTGACCCAAAGGACCATCTTAGGGAATTCTATCTTGCTTGCTTCGAGGTCTCTCACAATGACACATATCTTATGCGTCTTTTTCCTCGCAGTCTCGGAGGACAAGCAATAGAATGGTTCTCACACTTACCTACGGGTATCAAGTCTTTCAACGAGCTAGCAGAAAAGTTTGCCACCCATTTTTCTTACAACGCAGAGCATGAGATTTCCATGACGGACCTATGCAACAATAAACAGAAAAATGGTGAAACGTTCATTTCTTTCCTCCAACGATGGAGACAAATGGCTAGTAAATTCCCTTTCAAGATTCCAGAGAAACAGCTTGTTAGCATATTTGTGCAGAACCTTAACCAAGAGTTAGGTTTCCATTTGCAAATCCTTAGTGCTACAACCTTCGATGAAATCACATACAAGGGTATCAACATTGAGAAGGCCCTCATTGCTAAGGGTGTGGTCAAAATCTTTAAGGAGACGAAAGATAGCAATTCGCATCAACAGTCGAATGATAAACCCAAGTATTGGAACAAGAACAAAAACGTGGTCAACGATGGGGTGGTCGATACTAAGCATGTCCAAACGTTGCAAACACCGCTACAACTCTCCAAACCAAGTCAAGCTCCACCTCAACAACAGCAGCAACAAAGGCAGCCTTATCCCAACCAACAGCAAAGACAACAAGAGTGGCCCCAACAAGATTACCCTCCGCGACGTCAATTTACTCCTTTGGGAGTGCCCATCAAATCGGTCTTACAGCAAGCTTTGCAGAAAAGGCTCATAACCTTACCTGATGCTCCTCCTTATGGAGAACCTATCTACAAAACTGCACGTTACAGAGACAATGAGTATTGTGAGTTCCATAGGAGCAAAGGTCATCGAACTGCATCTTGCATGAAGCTTAAGCACCTCATCCAAAACCTCATCGACGGTAATCAAATCACTTTTGAGAATGAATCACCAGCGCAACACACGAACAAGGATCTCGATATGTACAAGGAACCATTCCCTCATCATGGTCCACCTCCTCCTCAGGATAGAGGTAAAGGTATCAATCACGCTTCCACGTCCTTCGATTCCATTGTAGGTCGTTTTGAAGAGAGTCGAGTGTCTACCCTCACCATTAAAGGCAAATCTACGGACTGTGTTGTTACTACTCGTCGAGGTCATGTCACCATTCGTGCATCTACACCTAGGCTTCCAGTTCAGTCTGATTATAATCTTGTAGAACATCTAGGGAAAACACCAGCACAGATCTCTATTTTGGACCTTCTACGGTCATCACCTGCACATAGAGTGGTGTTAGAAAAAGCCCTCCAAGAGTCTTCTGTTCCTAACAACATAGCAGTCACAGATTTCCAAGCTATAGTGGGTAATATTGCTTCGCCTTACAACGTGGTCTTCTCTGAGAAAGACCTCCCCTCCCACGATCCATGTCACAATGATGCCCTGCATATTGAAGTTCTCATCCATAAGCGCAAAATCAAACGCATCCTCATAGATGGTGGTGCTGGTCTCAACATCTGTTCTTTAAAGTTACTAAAGCAATTGGGATACTCTGAGGATCACATCAACACTGATCATAGTATTACAATCAAGGGGTATGATGATGCAGAATGCCATTCAGAGGGTGTTATTCACTTGCCTATACAACTGGGCCCTGTCATGCTGGAAACCAGGTGTCAAGTCCTTGATATTGAGCTGCCTTACAACATTATTCTTGGCCGCCCATGGATCCATGCAATGAAAGCTGTCCCCTCCACGTACCATCAGTCCCTCAAGTTCCCATACAATGGTACGGAGATCACCATCCCAGGAGACCCTAATCCTTTTGAATTTTGCCGTGTCTTGCAAGGAAGCTATAAGAATTGCAACCAAGTGCCTAAAAATGACAAAGCCCTTGAATCCCCTCTCTATGTTGATCCTGAAACTCTCACACAAGCCTCTACCAGTGAGCCTACACCCCTCCCCAAAATCACAGCTCGTGTCCGAGATATAGGGTTTGGCACTTATGATATCTCCGAATCTTGTTGTGTAGGGCGGATGCCCTTATCTCCAAAATCTTACGGAAAACCACCCATTGTTAAAGTTACCAAAAAAGCAGCTATTCCTCCCCCAACATTCCTAACCCAATTCCAACATGGACGGTTATTGGAAGAGGAAACTATTGAGGACATCTCTTCTTGGCTCTACAAGGAGAAAGAACCAGTCACAATACCAGTCAAGCAATATGGCAATGGCTTAAGGATAGTGAAAAACATGGGCTATAAAGGCAAAGGTGGCCTTGGGAAACAGAATCAAGGCACTATGGAGCCCATTGTGGTAACAAAGAAGCTAGACAAGAAAGGATTAGGATTTGGTAAGAAGGTACCACGTGCCTCGGACATCGAGTATATCCTCGACGAGGTAGCTGACAAGTTTCCCGCCGATTCGACATCTACAGAGGATATCATCGATGACTCTTCCCTCCACATAACCAATCTATTCGCAGAATCCTCCATTTTTACACTATCCTCTGTATCCTTAACTTCCACCACCAGCACCCAGAATGTCACGCTTGTCTACCCTGAACTTATCGATTGGGACCAACAAGGGGCCCCCGTTATAGATGTCTTTCAGAATGACGAAGCTCTAGCTGAGTTTATGGGACTTCGGGAAGGTATCCCTCTTGGCGATCACAAGGCAGGTTTTGTAATGGAACTTGAGCCCATGGCTTACTTTGGTGAGAATGCCAAATCCTCTAGTCGCAAAAGTGCAAATAAAGAAAGATCTCTAGGTGAAAACCACACTGTGGCACCTCCTGATCATAAAATAGTAAAAATAAAGGACGTATCCAAAGGTGAAAACCCAACTGTGGCACCTGAGGATGGAGGATTTGACCTTCCCTTACCATCTAAATACCAGGAGAAATCAGCTCTACTAGTGGAAGATTCTACAGAGATCAACCTAGGTACAGAACAGAATCCAAAGACAACATTCCTAGCGGCATCATTATCTGACACAGAGCACAGAAATCTTAACAGCTTCTTCTTACAACGAACCATCAACTTTGCATGGACCTATGCAGATATGCCAGGGCTAGACCCTAAGCTGGTAGTTCATTATCTCACAGTTGATCCCAAGGTGAAACCAGTCAAACAGAAGTTGAGAAAGATGCACCCACAGATAGCTCTCTTGGTGAAAGTAGAAATACAGAAGCTGTTAGACGCAAAGTTTATACGACCCATTGACTATTCAGATTGGGTCTCAAACATTGTACCTGTGTCTAAACCTAATGGGCGCATCCGCATGTGTAATGCTTTCAGAGATCTCAACAAGGCATGTCCCAAAGATGATTTTCCACTACCAAACATTGACATTATAGTGGACTTGATAGCAGGTCACGAGATGCTTTCTCTTATGGATGGATTCTCAGGCTACAACCAGATTAAAATAGCTGAGGAGGATCAACACAAAACAACCTTTACATGTCCTTGGGGCAATTACTGTTGGTGTGTTATGCCGTTTGGTCTCAAGAATGCAGGAGCAACCTATCAGCGAGCTATGACAGTGATCTTCCACGACCTATTTCATCACATCATGGAAGACTATGTGGATGATATATTGGCTAAATCTTCTAGAGCAGAACATATACAGGTCCTAGGACAGATCTTCGACAGGCTTGAAAAATACCAAGTAAGACTTAATCCTAAGAAGTGTGTCTTCGGTGTCACATCAGGGAAGCTGTTGGGATACATAGTATCTCGTAGGGGCATCAAAGTAGATCCAACAAAAGTAAAAGCTATAGTGGAGATGCCTCCACCAAAGAACCTTAAAGCTTTAAGGAGCCTCCAAGGAAGGTTACAGTCCATCAGGCGTTTCATATCACAGCTAGCAGATAAATGTCAACCCTTTCAGCACTTGCTCCGAAAGGATGTCTTGTTTCGATGGGACAACAAGTGTCAGGCAGCGTTTGATCAACTTAAGGAGTATCTAGCTACACCTCCTGTATTGGTTCCACCAGTTGCGGACAAACCCTTGATATTGTACATCTCCACTACAAATTCGGCCCTAGGGGCCCTGCTAGCACAAAATGATGACTCAGGCAGAGAGCACGCAATTTATTACATCAGTAGAACCTTGGTGGGATACGAGCTCAATTATTCACCAATGGAAAGGGCTTGTTTAGCAGTAGTGTTCGCCTCCCAAAAGTTGCAACATTACATGCTGAACCAACACACAAATTTGATAGCCAAGATTGATCCCCTGAAGTATCTACTAGCAAAAGCAGCTCTCACACGCAGACTAGCTAAATGGGTTATGATCCTTAGTGAGTTCGATATTGAGTACACAGATCGCAAAGCAATTAAAGGACAAGCCCTCGCGGATCAACTAGCAGAAGCACCTGTGAAAGATACACATCCTATGGTAGCAGACTTTCCTGATGAGAATCTCTTCACTCTTTCCAACTCCATAATGTGGAAATTGTACTTTGACGGTTCTTACACACAGCATGGATCAGGAGCTGGCATCTTATTTGTTACACCTCAGAATGACTACATTCCAAAGTCATATCGGCTCGCATTCCCTTGCACCAACAACATAGCCGAGTATGAAGCACTCCTCATAGGTCTCAATACAGCAGTTCAATGGGACATCACAGAATTACAAGTATATGGAGACTCACAGCTAGTCATCCGCCAAGTCACAGATGAATACCAAACAAAGGATGAAAAATTGGTCCCCTACAAACAACTAGTGGATGCCTACAAACCACACTTTTCTAGCATCACATTTGAGCAAATTCCAAGAGAACATAACAAAGCTGCAGATTCTATGGCTTCTGTAGGGTCATTGATTGATATGCCTACAAATACACAGAAGTGTGAATTCTTGATCGAGCAATTGTTGATACCAGCTGTCGATGTTCCTGTTACTGAAATCATCTGCGAACTTGTTGGTCCCAATTCCCCATGGTACGAAGATATCTATGAATACCTCAAAAACAAAAACCTTTCCCCCTGACCTATCATCCACCCAACGCAAAACCTTTATCCGTCGATCCTCTCGTTACATCATTCTGGGTGATACACTATATCGCTGGAGTCTCGATGGTATCCTCTTACGATGTCTTAACGCGGAAGAAGCCGAAGCTACCTTACGAGACATACACGAAGGTGTCTGTGGCGCACATTCTACCGGTCCTAATCTTGCTAAGAAGATACTCAGAACAGGTTATTATTGGCCTACAATAGAGCAAGATGCTGCACAGTTTGCTAAGAAGTGTCTACAATGTCAGCAGCATGGAGATTTGATTCATGCACCAGCTCATGAGTTACAACCTGTGACAACTCCATGGCCTTTTTCTCAATGGGGTCTCGACCTCGTAGGACAAATCCACCCTTCCTCCTCCAATGGCCACAAGTTTATCATTACCGCCACTGAGTATTTCACGAAGTGGGTGGAAGCCATTCCTATGACCTATATCACCGGTAAGCAAATAGCCAAGTTTATCCTAAACTACCTCATATGCTGGTATGGTATTCCCCAAGCCATTGTCACCGATAATGGGAGACCATTCAAGAACCAAGATGTCCGTGCCTTATGCATACAGTACAATATCCAACATCGCTTTTCAACTCCCTACTATCCGCAGAGTAACGGCCAAGCTGAGGCTTCCAATAAAACCATTCTCAAAATCCTCAAGAAAACAGTCAATGAAGCTGGTCGTGATTGGCACTTGCAACTCAATCCCGCCTTATGGGCCTACCGCACTAGTATCAGAACACCCACTGGTGCCACACCATATGCCTTGGTCTTTGGCTCTGAAGCCATCCTACCTATAGAGGTCGAGATCCCATCCCTCAGAGTATCCATGCAGGACCTGATCGGCGGAGATGAGTATCGCACTTCCAGATTAGC
Organism: Cunninghamia lanceolata; assembly: GCA_027924645.1. Lineage (NCBI taxonomy): Eukaryota > Viridiplantae > Streptophyta > Pinopsida > Cupressales > Cupressaceae > Cunninghamia > Cunninghamia lanceolata. The sequence continues at coordinate 645,217 of BSBN01000063.1, forward strand.
TGAGCTTGAACTACTAGATGAGAGGCGTCTTGCCGCACTTAATCATCTCCATGTCTATCAAAATCGGCTCCGGCGTAATTACAACAAAAAGATCAAAGAAAGACGGTTTCAAGTTGGTGATCTTGTACTTAAGGAGAATCAGAGAAATCAAGCAGATCGAGAGAAGAAGGGCAAGTTTGAGCCTAACTGGTTAGGTCCCTTCATTGTCACAGCAGCATATGGATCGGGAGCTTATACTTTAGCTACACCTGACGGCATTCCTCTAGATGAACCACTTAACAGTGTCCATCTCAAGAAGTTCTATGCCTGATCCTCAGAGTATTCCCACAAAAAAACCAAAAAAATCAAAAAAAGTCAAAAAAATCAAAAAAAATCAAAAATCAAAAAATCAAAAAAATCAAAAATACAAAAATACAAAAAAACATTCATCCTCTGGTGAAAACCTGGCAAACAGGCGCCTTGGATAAGTACCATAGTGAAAACCTGGCAAACAGGCGCTATGCGTAGAGTCAGCATCCATCGTCTATCGAGTCTTGTCCACTCCTTGTCCAGTTCGCAACCTGATTCATCCATCCACCCATAATAAAACCATTGACTTTGTTTGCATTTCCATCTCCCTACCTAGTATAGCTTGGAAATTTGTCAGTGTCCCTCATCGTCATCCCACGTCTTGATCTGTGTGTACAGTTAACACTGTCTTGTCCTAGGTCAAGTCTTTTGGTATCTTCTTCGGCGGTCACCCCTACAGTTTCCTCTACCAGAATGGGGGCAACTCTTTCCTTAGCTTCAGTCTAGGATTGGTTCCTTGTTCGTGGTTCGCAGCGCATACTTCATTCTTGTCTCATTTCCACAGGTAACACCCCTTAACGGACACTTCGCTCCTACGATAAGGCTGTTATCTTTTCAACACTTGTTCCACATCATTACCTCCACCAGAACTACATATCATCTTTTCAATCTTAAAGTACCTTGATCCCATGGATATGGGTATGTAGGCAGTCTGGAATACGAAGGACGTTTCCAGTACTCAGGTACATAAGATCACCTCTTCTCCGCTCTTTTCCCACATCATCACACTAACCAGAACTACATATCATCTCTTCCCAATCTTAAGATACCTTGATCCCATGGATATGGGTATGTAGGCAGTCTGGAATACGAAGGAAGTATCCAGTACTCAGGAACATAAGATCCCCTCTTTTCCACCTTGACCCATCTCATCACTCTATCCAGAACTACATATTTATCGCGTTCACCTCCCATCGTAAGTGTGCCTTGATCCCGTGGATACAGGGTATGTAGGCAGTCTGGAATACGAAGGATGTATCCAGTACTCAGGCACACACAATCCACCATTCTCCACCCGTCCCAATCCATTAGCACTTCATCCTTCTAGTCTTCCGTTTGTCAAAATCCATTCGCCTCGACTTGACTAACTCAAGCAGCAAGCTAGCGCATCCTTTCAAAGCAGTAGTCCTTCGCAAACCTGAAGCAAAGAAGCTTCCTTCCAGAGTCTTCTACTGTCTTGCATACCGATTGCCAACATCAGCTAAGTACTGCTTAACCAAGCCCTAGATCAACAAGCTTGTCTTCTGCGAAGTGTTCCATTGTCGAGACCAACACACGCGTCTCCTGCAACATGTGGCATTTCCTGCAAGTGAGACATTGTCTTTTTTAGGTAGATAGCCCCCTTTAACGAACACAGAGTTCCTACGATAAGGTTGTTATCTTTCCTATCCAATCTATCCTGAGCAACCTCTTTGGCAAGAGAATATGTTGGCTGTATGTTTACTTTGTAAGTCAGTCAATTTGTGTTATGGTTTATCTTTTGTTCCTTTTCCAATACCTATTCAAAGCTACCTTGATTTATCTATAATCTTGGTATGTTGCGATGCAGTACGGATTGGGGGCATAGTCATTGCTTTCTGTGTGCCGTGTTTGAGGAATGATCTCTAGCATCTTTCTTAGCATTCTATTTATTTTGTGTGTGTTACGTCCTAGCATCTTACATATTAATAATTCTTCTTGCATTTACATGTATTGAAGTTTATTTTATGTTCAAGACTATGGCTTATTCACATGTTCCAACAAGGTTATATTATGCCTAAAGGATCTGGGTTCAAACCGTTTGCTTGCAGAGTCAACGTACACGCACTCGGATATTACAGCACCTTGGTCTTTTATACCTTGGTGGCGAACTATCCATGTGCTATATCAAAAATAAGGATTGCTCTTTATAAACAAATGTGAAACCATTGCAACAAGCTCATCCATTTACACCATCCATTTTCCCATGGCCTTATATAGTTTTCCAACAAAGATCAATCAACAGTCTTTCTCTTATGTTCTCTCCTATCTCCTTTCTTCTATCTATCATCAACCCAATCTCACCTATCTCCAACAAATCTTCTAGTCGAGCGTCAACACAGTTCTTCTGTCGCTTCCCTATCTTTCCTCTCGAGGGGGCACCCTACGCCAGCTACGCTGGGGCAACTACCTACACTGGGGCATCAAAAAATTGTATTACATCTTCAACAATCATTTTCTTTGACGCAACGCTACATGCTGCATTGCATCAAAGAGGGGCAAAATGTAGACACCCTAAAATGACCGTGTCATCAAATCACTTGCATTTCGTTATCTGTCTCATCACCTGCATTTCAACGTTAATTAAATAATCTAATTATTTAATTAATTATCATCAAATTCTTCTAAATCTCCTAAATTCAACATTAATTAAATAAATTCTCATTATTTAATTAATTAAATCAAATTCCTCTATATTCTTCCACAATTAAATAATTTTTAATTATTTAATTAAATCATTGTCACCTTCCAAAATTCACATCCACATTAATTAAATATATCCAATTATTTAATTAATTCAACAAATTCCCTCTTATCTAAAATTAAATAATTCTTAATTATTTAATTAAATCAAATTTGTTCTTCCAAAATCATGCACAACAATTAAATAAATTTATTTATTTAATTTGCTTTCAAATCTTCTAAATTAAATAATTCTAATTATTTAATTATTTCTTCCAAAATATCTTCTCTAAATTTAAATAAATCAATTATTTATTTAAATTGCTTTTTCTTCTAATTTGAGTTATCTCTAAAATAACTCAAGCTTTTTTAAGCATCAATTAGATATTTCTATATTTAATAAAGCAAACTATCTTCTTGTCTCATGCAAATCTCTTCTTCTTGTTTTAAATCACTTAACTGATTGCTTTATTCTTTTAATTGATTTATCTCTTCAGTTAACTCATTCTTCTATTCTTGATAACTCCTCTCATGCAAAACAAAGCAAGACACATGTCTTCTTCTCATTCGTTGCACATTCCTCAACTGTTCTCTTCCATTGATTCTTCTGAATTATCTGGACCGTTGATCGATCTTCCTTGAAACCTATATAAACCCCCCTCATCTCCTTCATTACCTCTCTCTCTTCGATTGTATTCTCAGGCATACTTAACAGAGCTTTGAGCATACACAACGCGTCGATTGAGCAACCTTACGATCATTTGACATTGATCTCTTGAGTACTACACTTGCTTGTTGCAGCTATGGCTTTGCAATTTCATTGAGCAATTCTACATTCAATCCAAAGGAAACAACACAAATTTCGGTAAAAGTCTTTATTGCATTGATTATTTGTCATGGCTTTTATTTAAATTCGTTTTCTTTATGTTATTGGGTTCTTTGGTTTTTATTAGTTTAGAATAGATCGATTTTCCATATACACAGAGTGCATGTTTGAGTCCTTGTTTGATATTCTATCTTTGTCATTGATCTTTACAAGATCATTGACCCTTGCTCCACTGGCAAATTTTTAGGAGGATGAGTCTTCTGCATCTCATTGGAGGTGATTCTCCTAGTACTACCCTTGATGCAATCCACTATCCTCCTTCCCCTAATGATCTAAATTGGGAACAGAATGCCCTGATGGATCATGAGCCCAAAGAGTAGTTCTCTCGTTTCATCTATATCTATATATAGTTTGTTTATTTGTTTTATTATCCCTATCTTGTTGTTTGGTGTGTTTGTTAGTTCCTCTTGGAGGACCCATGTTACCATTGTAGGTACATGGGTGCAAACAGAACAAAATATCATCACATTATTCTTATTGTATCTATCTTTTTCTATGTGTCATATGATTTTCTTTCTTGACATTTTGGGGATGATATAAAACATTGAGACATTTAGGTTTCTTCCATGTTGACCTAAAAAAATTATTTTTATTTGCTTGCTTTCTATGTGGCATTCCTTCTTTTTACTTCTAATTCTACATTCTTGGGGGATGATGATGATTTCGTCCTTGTCCATTCATGATTATTACTCCTATATATACATATTAAACCCAAGCATGTATATCCCTTTATGTCTTCTTACGATGTTGCTTGATTCCATGCGACACGTCTTCACTTTTCTTGTTGTCATTCCATGTTTAAACAATCTCACGTATATCATATTTACAACATCATCTTTTTTACCTCTCCTTAGGGGAACCTCTTTCATGTAGGTGACTTTAGGAACATAGATTGCAAGTATTTTAAGAGGGGGCATACTTTGCACACACCACATTGTTGGCATGCTCCTTGCAACCTTAGTAGCTTGTGGTCCCAAGTACAGACAATTGCTTGTATTGACCACCCTTATCAAGATTACCTATCCATGCTAGTGGATGTAATCTCTAATATTGTATTGACATGTGAGCTCCTAGCAACACAATGCTAGACTATGTGCTCCATCTTTAGCTTCTTTTCATACTTTTTGTGAGTCAATAGTGTAATTTTCAAGTGCTTGTGATTCGAGAAAGTATCATATGGTTCCTAGACTAAATACCTCCATCTTATAGTATTGGATGGGAGGTGTAGTCTAAATACTTTTAGGCCCGAAGAATTTGTTGTCAGTTGGATAAAAATAACATGACCTTTCACTCTATCCCTTAGACAGGACATGCAAAAACCCTTTAGTTAACATAGCCACTTGTAGAAAATCCCTTTCTATCCATCTTGAGCAAGGTATCATTTCTAAATTGTATTAATGCCTATTCCTCCAAGGAACAAATCAATGATCTATAATGAATATTACCTATCAATTAGAGAAATTTTAGTAGCAATTTAATTTTGAAGTTTCTCTTTAAAATAGACTTCATTAATTTTCATTATTACAATCCAAACCATTTGATCATATTCCATTGTCCCTACTTAGTTTATATATATATATATATATATATATATATATATATATATATATATATATATATATATATATATATATATATATATATATATATATATATATATATATATATAAAACATCTGGGTTAATCATATTGTTTTGGTGTTCAATTTAATATATATCATTCATTCAAAGATTATATTAGATTGAACACCAAAACAATATGACTAACCCAGACGTTGTTAAGTTAATAATTATTTTTTTCATTAAACTACAATTATATTATGTATTAGACTTGATCTAGCACAAAGATGTTGATTCATTTTACCAAATCAACCACATTGTAACATCATAGGAATTTAGGAATTTTAAATCCTATACTATAATATCTACTCACAATTTCATTCAGATCTACAACTCATGCACAAAAATGGAAGTATTGATAAGGCTTTAACGATTTTTAGGCAAACTACAAATGGCAGAAATAAAGGCAAAAGTACAAGCATGCGAAAAGTGGAAACATAAACCAGGCACATGAACTGTTTGATAGAATTCCTTAGAGAGATGTTATCTCATGGAACACAATGATTGCAAGATAGAAAAAAATGGATTTGTTGAAAAGGCTATAGAAACTTTCAAATAATTACAATTGGTAGGGATAAAGCCAAGACTGGGAAAATCGCATCTGCTATAAGCACCATAAATTTTACAATAATAAGTATAAATCTTACATCTTGATATCAATGAAATAATTAAATTAACAATTTAAAAACATCAATTTTTCCGATCAAAGGCTAAAGATATGGTTGCATTGTGGAGTCAAAGTATTTTTTTAAAGGTGGTAGATCCACCCATACTTAGATTAATAAGCCAAAATATATGAGTTCTTACAGATAAAAGCACCGAGAAATTGTTGGGCATGTGGTCTGTTGAAGCCCAATTGTAACAGCCACTTCTTGTTTTCCATTATTTTGAAATTATTCTATCTGCATATAGCCATTCTTGGCTTATAACCGCCGCTGGTTCTAGGTTGATGATTCCAGATGTAAGATGTTTGGTAGGAGGTTTGAGATAGGAGTCTTTTAGGATGCAAGGTATTTTTGCTGTTGTTCTACAGTGATACACAGATGTATGAAAACATAGAGAGAGATGTATTATCTAAATAAATGAATGCCCTTCGTTGTGAATGTAGCCATGAAATGGTGAACCACGTTAAACTCCTTGGTCTTATGTATGAGTGTTGTTTTATAATTTTTTCTTTCTGAGTATTCATTTGATTTGTTGTTGCTCTACTTTGGTTCTATTGCTTTGATTCTTGCATTTACAATTGGTATCAGAGCTCTATGTGAAGCTCGATCCAGGAGATAGCCTATGAAGTTTTTTTTTTAAACCTGTATAGCAATCAAAATGGATGATACAGAAAAATAGAAAATAGAGAAATTTATAGGCCAAAACTTTGGTCTTTGAAAAGTGCATATGGAGTCTCTTCTTATCAAATAGGACTTGTCACTCACCTTACTGGGGAAAGCCAAAGGACAAGGTTCTATGAAAGATGAAGACTGGGAAAAGCTGGATATAAAAGCGAAGGCTACAATATTTCTCTCATTGTCCAGCAATGTATTATTTAATGTCTCAAATGAGAGTACTACGAAAGAGCTTTGGGAAAAGCTCTCCAGCATGTATGCGATTGCTTCAGCTTCGAATAAGATATTTATTATGAAGAAATTATATAACCTAAAAATGAAAGAAGGTGGGGTTATGTCCAATCATCTGAATGAATTTAACACCTTAGGTACTCAATTAACTTCGGTGGGTATAAAGTTAGATCCTAAGATTAAAGCAATTTTGCTGTTGTGTTCCTTACCAAATAGCTAGGAAGGTGTTGTCATGGCTGTGAGCACTTCTGTAGAAGCCAAAAGTACATTGGTTTTTTATGACGTTGCAGCTACTCTTCTCAATGAAGACATGAGAAGGAAACATTAGGAACCCTCATCTTGCGATGCTCTAGTAGTTGTAAGTACAAGCAATAAGGGAAGGAGCCAAGACAAAGGTAGATACAACAACTGGAGAAGATCACAATCTGGTCTGCGATCGAAGTCTAGGGGCAGAACCGATGCATGTTGGTCTTGTGGAAAACCCAGACACTAAGAAAAACTGTTGGAACTAAAAGAAAGCTCAAGGAAAAGTGAGCACAAATAATCAAGCAAACACCGCATGTGATGGTGTTTTGGTCCTATCAGCTAGTGACACAAATGCAGATTCGTGGGTCCTCGATTTTGGTGCCTCATTTCATGCCACTTCATGCCGTCAAGCTTTCACAAATTTGCATGAAGGCACATTCGGTAAGGTGTTTCTTGGTGACAATAAAGAATGTGACATTTTAGGAAAAGGTGATATAATATTGAATCTGAAAAATAGAGACAAATTAACTTTGACGGATGTTAGATATGTACCCATGTTAAAAAGGAATTTAATTTTTGTTAGTCATCTTATAGGCAATGGATGCAATGTTAAATTTTCTCTTGATTCATGGAAAATTACAAAGGGGCTTTTAGTAATGGCAAGAGGAAAGAAGCAAGGTAATCTCTATATTTTGGACTATTTTGGTGAAGTGGGAGCTGCCTTACTGGCTATGGATAGTGGGTCTGAAATATGGCACAAAAGGCTCGGTCATATGAGCCAAAAAGGTCTTCAAGTTATGCTTCAGCGCAATTAGCTTCCAGGCCTCACCTCCATTGATTTAGAATTATGTAAACATTGCCTTTATGGAAAACAGTGCCGGACCAGTTTCTTGTGAACAAGGCATGACAAGAAAACTACTCCGTTGGAACTTGTTCATTCCGACATTTTTGGTCCAACTCAGGTAACTTCTTTCAATGGAGCAAATTATTTTGTAACCTTTCTAGATGATTGCACTCAAAAAATCTAGATTTATATGTTAAATCAAAAATCTGAGGTATTTTCAAAATTTAAGATTTTTAAGGTGGTTGTTGAAAATCAAATTGGGCATAAAATTAAATGCCTACTAACAAACAATGGTGGAGAATATTGCTCTTCAAAGTTTGATTCATTTTGTGCAGACCATGGTATTCGACGGATCAAGACCGTCCCTTATACACCTCAAGAGAATGGTGCAGCTGAGAGGCTCAATCGCACGATACTTGAGAGAGCTAGATGCATGCTCTCCAATGCCGGATTGGGCAAAGAATTTTGGACAGAGGCATGTAATACTGCTGTGTATCTAATCAATCGAGCTCCATCGTCTAGGCTAGATTTTGACATCCCTGAGGCGGCATGGCTTGGAAAATGAATTTCCTATCATCATTTGCGGGTGTTTGGTTGTGCCGCTTTTGTTCACATTTTGAAAGAGCAAAGAACTAAGTTAAATTTTAAGTCAAAAAGGTATGTTTTTCTTGGCTATGGTGAAGATCAATTTGGCTTTCATCTTTGGGATCCCATTGCAAAGACCATAATCCGTAGCCGCGATGTTGTATTTGATGAGAACCATTTTTTAGGTTTGCAACCTTACAATTCATCTCCGATAGAGTATGTTGATGTGGATTTGTTTGATAATGGTAAGACAAAGCAACCTACCATTACATTTTCTCAGCCACTTGTTACATCTATACATTCTTACGTCACAGGAGCTCCTATTTCTTCAGCTACTATGCCTTCGGTTGGATGCACAATTCCCACCAAGTCCTCAATTGATATGCCCTGCATTGTTGCTACACAGCCTCCCAATGCCCATTCGCTACCATCTAATACAACAATGCAGCCACCCATAGTTCAAACGCTACCTTATTCAGATGTTTCACTGCCTTCATCTACTTCAACGTAGCATTTATTTGGTCATTTGCTGCCTTCTAAATAGTCAACACAATCTCCCACTGCCCATTCCCAAGTGATTCACTACCATCTACCTGTCCCACATAGCCATCAAACTGTTCAACGCTGCCATCTACCTGTCCCATGCAGCCATCAAAATGTTCAACGTTGCCTCCAACGCAGCCTTCCACACACTCTACACTACCTTTTGACTGTTCAACACAGCCACTCCCCTTCAATATCCTTCCTCTGCCACTTCCAACGTAGCATAGAGGAGAGTCAGTCACCACGTCCTTACAAGGTGAGCCTTCAGACCTATACAAAGGTCACTCTTCTACACAGATACGAGATATGTGGCAGAATAGTGTGACTGGGCAGAGCACTCTAGGTGCACAAATACAGAGACAGGGGAGTTTTCCTCAGGGTCCTCTACAATCAGAGGTTGATGATGTTCAACACTTACTCCAGAGACTAAATCTGGACTCAAATATACAGCCAGAGCAAGGTTTGACATTGAGGAGGTCTATCCGTGAGAAGCGGAGACCTGCAAAATACGATGACTATGAGTTATTGCTCTTTGATTATGCAGAGCTAGCAACATATAAACAAGCCTGCAAACATGAAAATGCACACAATTGGATGGCAGCCATGAACGAAGAAATGGAGTCATTGAGAGTCAATCACACCTGGGATTTGGTTCATCTTCCGCCAAATCGAAAGCCTCTCAAGAACAAATAGGTTTATCATTTGAAAGACGAAGACAGAGGGAGTAAAAAATACAGGGCTAGATTAGTCGTCAAGGGGTTTGATCAGCAAAAAAGTATTGATTTTACTGAAAGTTTTTCTCCAGTTGTCAAAATGGACACAATCCGTGCTGTGTTGGGTTTGGTAGCTGTTTGGGATTTAGAACTTGAACAACTCGATGCGAAAACAACGTTTCTACATGGAGACATTGATGAGGATTTATACATGGAGCAATCTGAAGGTTTTGCTCAACCAGGTAAGGAGCATTTATTTTGCAAGTTGAAGCGGAGTTTGTATGGGTTGAAGCAAGCTCCAAGACAATGGTATTTAAAATCTGACCACTTCATGATTGATAACAACTTTATTCGGTGCGAATCAGATCCTTGTATTTACCACAAGAAGCTCAATACTGGTGAGTTTGTCATCCTTTTGCTCTATGTTGACGATATGTTAGTTGCTGGTACTAGTGTTAAGATTATTGCTCAGCTGAAGCAACAGTTGGCTCTTCGTTTTGCCATGAAAGACATCTGGTTTCATAATATAGATATAACCAAAAAAATCCCACAAACCCAAAAAAGAGAGATCAACTATGCACATCCCCAGCCCATAAACTAACCCGAGTTAGAATCGTGCTCCTCTTCCGGCGGAGGAAGAGGGAAGGGCAAAGCATGTAAGGGAGTTCCTAGTGCCCGTGGTGGTCTTGGTGCTCTGTCTGGTGCATGGGATCAAAGAAATCTCATGTCATTGAACATTTCTTTAGCACTTTGCGCCACTCCTCCTACCAATTAGAATCTATGAGCATTTAGGTGGATGTTGAATTTGTTATAACAATCCAAGCAAAGCCCCCGTTGTAAACCTGCATAGACACAGGCTGCATGGTTTGAAACACGAAGATATTCCCTATCGAAGACTCCTCCAAAGAGTGTGTCACCCTCATCGGAGTCGTAAACTGCCACAGCTCTCCGCCATTTAGAAGCACTGAGATAGGGGGCTTTGAGATATGCAGACCCTATCGCAAAAGAGTAATCTTTCTCCTGCGTGAGATCAAATATGTTAGACATGAACATGGCCACCAGCTCCGAGCCCTTAACTTACCTGTTAGACGGCTGGAATAGGAAATAACCTAGGACACATCTAACTGTAAACTCAACTGCATCGCAGTCGATCTGGAAAACCTGTGCAAGGTGTATGGAGTTGACAACACCATGAAAAGTGGTGTCCCCATCAACAGGAGGGAGGAAAATCCTCTGGTTTGGTGTCCACATGATAGCCATTATAACCACAAAGATCACCTGCAAGAAACAAACGATGCCAAGGAATGAAATACACGACCGCACAAACAACACACCAGTCAGGAATGATGGAATAATCGCCTTTAGAGTGGAATAATGGGATTTATGAAGCATTAATGGAGCTCTCTTTGATAGCCCAGAGTGGCGGCCTATATTGCAGCTGCCATTAGATTGCAAGCCATCTTGTGCGTGCTGTCAGGCCATCATGCAAAACACGGCAAAGGGGCTATCGACTGTGTTGTATGAAGCAGCTGAGGGTGGTACTACACAGTGGGATACCAGGCTAAAGGAGTAAATGCATGCTTTGCACCAAGTCACATATCCTTCACCACCAGCCTGTACATTTAATGGTCTGGGATCCCCACCTGAAGGGAGTGTAAAAAGGCTACAACATCCCATCTTTCCTTCAATACAAAGCACATCAAATCCAATGAGAAGACTAAAACAATGGCTAACAAGTATTAAATATTGCACCCATATGTATAACAAGCATCATCCTTTGAGGTGCATGTTGGAACTTCTAAGGCTCCTCGGTATCTGCAATGTGTCAAAAAAATGAAATAACATTTTCTCATGAAACTGGCCCACTTGGGGTTCCCATCATAGTTTAGAGGTTATGTTGGACAAATCCAGACGGATGGGAGCCAATAGACGTGGAGGAGAAGAGACTGAAGTTGGCTCTGACCCGCCAACCAACCATGTCTCCAAAGACACACTAAAATGAAGAGCTCGCGATCCTACACAAAAACCCCACCAGAACAAAAAGCTGACACTAGAAGATCAGAAAAGAACTGCCAAGCTCACAGAGCTCTAAAGGGATAGTTTGTCATTTTCAACTAGGGAGATTAACCCCAAAGGCCAAAGCCTCTTAACTTCTGTGAAAGACGTTGTCTGCTCTAGTTGGTCTATTGCTATATTCGCCAGACAATCTGCTACCTTGTTTGCCTCCCGGTAGCAATGGGAAATTTTTATGGATTCAAATCTTTCTAGAAGCATCCAGACCTGGTTTAGGATGTAAGAGAGGTGCCAATTTTCCAGCTTTTTCCTCTAAACTGTTGAGATTATAACATGGGAGTCCCCTTTAACCCATATGTGTTGATACCCATGATCTAAAGCTAATTGGAGTCCATGGAGCATTGCAAAGGCTTCCGTTGCATTATTCAAACCTTGGGGGAGCTTTGTACTCTTAGCAACGATTACGTTCTCGGCATGATCTCTTATAACACGTTCTGTCCCTGAAGGTCCCAGGTTGCCTCGACTAGCCCCATCAAAATTGATCTTAACAAAAGGGTGAATTGGCAGACACCATTTAACAACAGATCTATCTACCTTCGAAAACACCTTCTGACCCAAAGACCTCGGGGGGGCCTCTCCAGTCAAAGTATGTTACTTAATGTACATTTTTAGTTGGTTTAGGAAAAAACTGAAAATTGTGGAAGAATACAATGTTGAACATGAGTAGAGAAGCTTAATGTCTTCTTATACTTTAAATGAAAGATTAAAGTGGGCCACTCAATTCCAAAATATTACAGGGCCTACCCTGAATTCACATCCATTTGGGCAGATATCCCCAATTAGGGAGATGTTTAGTGTGGGCAATAGTAGGTTAATAACCAGAAGACTAAATGGAATAGGAAAACAATGTTTTGTTATCTATGCAACCCGTAGATCAGTAAAAAGATGATCATGGAATAATTGCAGAATTTAGGAAACAGAAAAGGCGAGATTCAATTAAAAAGGAAATTGATAAAAGATAGAGGAATCAAAAATATCCATGGATGCAACAATACAAGCCTTGTGTGGAGGAGACAGATACGTCTTTAGATGTAGGGGATTTATGTAAGAGGAGGGAAAGATGAAGGTCGCAAGGTATTTTTTTCCAGATTCAAGACACTTATTTTATGCTATAAAGAGGCAGAAAAATAATATTCTTCTAAAAAGTATCTAATTTTAAATAGAAATCCTACAACATTTTATTCAACACAGTAGAAAGCTGTTCTAAATAAAAATTATACAGCTATATTAACATATTCAGGCAAGTTGGATTCACATACCGGGTCTGCAACTTGCCTCTTCCAGCTCCCCCCTTATTTTTTTCCTACAATCTTCTAACCAAGAACTCGTCTAGGTACTTTTAAATATCTGCCCCTGCTCTACCAATAAAAGAACAAGAACCAGAATGCCCCACAGTCTTCTTCCTCCCCTCTACTTATAGGTTTTATTACTTCTTAATTCTAAAAAATTTGAGGAACAATTGTCTCCACTAACCAAGTACTTAATAGATCAATCAAAGTGAGATAACTCACACTAAGGAGTGGTTATCTTCCTAAGAACTCATGAAGGAACATGCAAACACCTTTTTAATTTCAGTCAACAAACTAACTAATTCAGTTAACTAATCATTCTAACTTGTATTTGCCACTAATTCCTCATCCTAACTAAAAACTAATTTTTAATTATAATTATTTATTTATTGACTTAAATTTTATATTTATTATTTAGTTTAACTCATGAATTTTATTATAATTTTATATTTTATTATATTATTTTGTATGATTTTTAATTTTATTGTTAATTCATATTTATCCAATATTTGTTTATTTATTTATTTATTACTCTTCATTATTTAATTTATTTAATAATTTATATTAAGCAACAATACTTTCCTTTTTTTAATTTAATAATAAATTTTCTACCTCAGTAAATATTTTCTTACCTTAATAAAAATTTAATATGTCTTCTTGACAATAGTTTAATGTAAAGACAAAATAGATATGTGTTCTAATTTAGTCTTGTATCTAATAAGGAGATTAATACCATAGATGTATACTGACTCATGTATAATCATTATTTGAGCTATTCTAGTTAAGAACAAAAAGATTTTTTTTGATAAAATACTAGGCCATGGTAAAACAGTCATAATTTTTTTGTTTCTCAACAAAATGTGAAAATCTAAAATGCTTTCTAAAGATAAGGAGGAAGGTAAAACTAAATAAAGAATTGAGGAGAATCATTATTATCTAAGAGCAGTTGTTTTTGCAATCCACCTCATCAAATAAAACAATAGTTAAATAACAACATAGGATTAACCCATAAACTTCAAGGACCATAATCAACATACAAAATTGACAAAAAAAAAAAAGTTAAACATTAACATAGACTTAATGACAATATAAAATGATATTTTCTCTTCAACACAATAAAATGAATTAAGCATTCAAACAATAACTCATAGCCAAACATGGTATGTAATAGTCATACTTCATAGCAACTTCACAATTTAAAACTTTATATAGAAGACCATGCAGATTTCACCAAATGAGTCCACTTATTGGCATGGGATCAAATTACCAATTTGTTTCATGACATTATTATTATTATTATATAATATTGAATCATAAAACTAATTCTCAGTTTAATAAGGCTTTTATAACCTTCAATGAATCCTAAAAGTCAAATCTATCATTCAACAAAGCAACTATACTTTATACCCACTTGACTTCACTAAGCACCTTGCATTGTAGCATGCATCCATAACGTTCCTATACGCCCAACTATGTACAAAACAAAAGCATCGGTGTGCAGACATACCATACCCATTATTAACCATTATACAGTGACACTTTATCAGCGTGCAATGAATCAAATAATAGCATATGCTGCCATACAACCACCCATCAAGATTCCTTGATAATGATGCATCAACATCATTCAAATCTCTACATTACTGTTAGTATGACAACATCGTGCAAGGCATCAATATAGTCCATTTCAATATACAATACCATAATTCTTCTTTCTTGTTATTTACAGTAATAAGATCATTAATATGGCTGCATTGCATGGCTTGATAAGTAATCTCAAAGGAAACCTCCTAAACTTCAATTAAATATGATTTGGCAAAGTACAGCCAACCAGGCAATCTTGTTAGCATCCTACCAGCCCACCAAAAGGAATTGAACGAAGGAACTCTCTCAGATTTTTCATCTACTAATCTTAATTTTATTGACAGTGTTTTGAAGAATGACATCACTGCACATGTCACATGAACTATTTGACAGAATGTTTTAAGAGATGTCATTTAATGGATCAGCCTGTTTGCACAAAAGGGATTTGTTGAATAATTTCCACTCTACTTAAATATCATCTATTTTAATGGTCAAATAGTCAATAACAATTTTATACCTCATTCACAACAATTATGTGATAAATATTTGTCCTATTTTTTTTTTACCAAAATTGACCTTTAACTTAAAATTGATGTAATTTAAATTTGGAAAAAACTAATTACCTGATAATTGACCTACATAAACTTTGTTGTGTAAGTGGCAGCCAAAAGAAAACCGTAAAAAAAATCCAGACAGCTTTTATTGCTCTCCATTTTTCTATTGACTCATTTCATGACAATATTCGTAATCTAATGAATTAGTGATACTTGAAACTAGTACATTATTTTTTATTGCACACTGTATACTTTTAACAAAATGTTTCCGTCTACTTTTTACTATTCATCTTAGTGGAAATTGGCTAGATGTGTACGCAGTCAAAGTTAGCGATGAATACATAGATTGCCTAATAGGTAACAGAGCTACAAACCTTAAAACAAAGCTAAAATAAAAATATCAAAATAAAAATATCAAACCATTGCACACAGCTTCACAACTTTTAAATAAGATAGATCCAACAAACTTGGAAATAACAGAGGCTGATAAGCTTTATATTTCTTAGTTTTAATACATTAATATTAAAAGTTTTAACAAGGAACTCAATCATAATCTAAGTTCAATCTTTTACTATAAATATTTTAAATAAGTCTTTTATGGCAGAGACCTTACCTTAATTTCTTTTCACTTGATGAATACCTGTCTCTTTAGCTCTCCACCCTTATTCTTTTCTTTCAATCTTCCCACCATGAGCACTGTGCTCAAACTACATACCCCAATCTCTTTTCTACAACTTAAAATTTATTTTATTTTATGAAATTAGAGATTCTCCAAATTTAAGTTTTTAAATAATTTACAAAATATACATTTAGGCAACTCAAACTAAATGATCAAATTAAAATTAAATCTTAATTAAATTAAAACTAATTGTTTTAAATTGCATGTTTTTATTCTCTCTAGTTAACAAAAAGAACAATAATTATTACTCTACTAAAATTCTTCAACATGATGCAAAACTAATTATAAAATTTATTTATAAAATGAAATTTATCACTTATCTCATCTCTACTTTTGCATGATTGAATAATATTAATGTAATATTGAAACTAAATTCTTAAAATAAAATTCTAATCAAATAATCTATAATTTATCTCTTAAATTTTATCTTTTATTTTATTTTATTTTATTATCCAAAAGGATTATACAACTAATAATTTGTCATTAAGTCAAATTAAATTAAGAAAGAACAATTTCCTAATTAATTCACACTTCTAACTAATATAAATAATCATCTAGAAAAAGAGGGTTGCGACACTTCTAATGGTTGTGATTTATGGGTACCTAAGGGCACTCACTCTTTGGAGATAAAACTTCCAACAGAGAAAACAATGTTATGACACCAACAAATGAGTCACATAGGTGAGAAGGATTCTTGGACCATGAAAAATAAAAACCTTGTTGAGGGGTTGAATGATTGTAACCTTGAGTTTGATTTTTGTGAACATTACATTTATGAAAAATAAAACTTTGTTTAGTTTTACTCTAGTTATCATAAATCTTTTAGGATATTGGACTTGATACATTATGATTATTTCATCATGTTAGTGTTCCTTCAATTTTTAAATCTATTTATTGTGTATCTTTCATTGATGACTACAATAGAAGGACATA
Source organism: Cunninghamia lanceolata (assembly GCA_027924645.1). NCBI lineage: Eukaryota > Viridiplantae > Streptophyta > Pinopsida > Cupressales > Cupressaceae > Cunninghamia > Cunninghamia lanceolata. The sequence goes on from BSBN01000063.1 coordinate 662,105, forward strand.
AGTAGATTTTCTTAGAAGTAAATTTGAAGTCTTTAGTTGGTTTAAAGATTTAAGGCTCTTGTGGAAAATCAAACTAGTAAAAAGATTAAGTGTTTAAGGACTGACAATAGTGGTGAGTTTTATGAACTAAATTTTGATAGGGTCTATAAAGAGCATGGAATAGAAAGGAATGAGACAACTTCATATACCCCTCAACAGAATGGAGTTGTCAAGAGGATGAACAAGACATTGATGGAGAGGGCTAGGAGTATGCTTATTGGGGCTGGCCTAGAACAAAAAGTTTTGGGTAGAAGTAGTAGCCACAACTTGTTGCCTAGTTAACGGGTATCTTACATTAGCTCTTGTTGATAAGACACCTATGGAGGTGTGTTTGAGTAAAAATCCCTTATCTAAACATCTTCGAGTCTTTGGTTGTGAAGCATATGCACATGTGCCTAGGAAGAAATGGTTAAAGATGGAAAACAAGGATGTAAAGTGTATCTTCATTGGCTATGGAGCTAGTGTGAAAAGGTACAAACTTTGGGATCATATGGGTGAGAGAGTTTTGTATAGTAGAAGTGTTATCTTTAGAGAAGTCAAGCCCTCTTCCATAGTATTGCAGCTAGAGAAGGATGGAAAGAAATATATGATTCAACTAACCCCAAATACTGAGAAGGTTGAACCAGAAGCCCATGAAGGACCTAAAGAGGAGGAGAGCTCAGATAGTTCAAAGTATTTTGAAGAAGAGATAGAACCTCCACCTTATTCATTGAGGAGGTATACTCGACAAAGATAGTGGTTAGAAAGGTATACTCTTCCTGTGAGGCCCACCCTTGTGTGGCTAATTTGATTTCACGATGGGGTCCTATTGTGGTGTTGGATACTCCTAGAATTTGGACATTATGTATGGAATTGTGATCCTCTTATATAGGTTATATTAGATGAAGATGCCTAGATTAGAGCGGTGGATTTAAATGGCATGTGTTGGATTATGTTGATTAACATAGTTGACTCACTTTGTATATTATGATGGTGTATTCACAAGATAGCCAGGTTGTCATTGAACTTTGTGAGGCCCAATCTTAGGGAGCATATTTGTTGGCACTATTGAGCCTATTATTGTTGATTCACCTAGATGTAAGACTAGTTTATTTTGGAACTTATATTTCTTGTGATAGAATATCGTGGACAAAACTTTGATTTGGTAATTGTGTTAATTTGTTTATGAGGATGATTATTTAACCAGGAGGTAATTATGCTTCCCTTGAGCCTTGTATAATGAATGTGTGCTTGACTTGAATTAATTATATGTTGACTAGCGATGATTCAATTACCTAGTTGAGTTTATTAAAAATTGAATTAAGCTTGGGATTATGCTATTAAAGAAGTTGAGGTGATTTGAAATTGGATATATGTGTTGATAGATCATTATGATGCATAGGTGATGACATTAGGAGATATCGTGGAATGACCATTGAAATTGTATTGATATGTAATTGGCATTCATTTGGATTTCAATTATCGTTTAGAGTAAATATGTTGCATTGAATATGATTATGATTAGAATTTAATTCATGTTGCTTCGGCTATATATGATTATTGGACAAATTGACGTGTGCAATCGAGATGTGCAGGTACCTTCCCCCTGACATTAGTCTATATGGGGACTAAAGTCTTTTGTAAATGTATAATGTGTAATGTGATTTAATTATTGTGATTATTTTAGCTTTAAAAATTTTGTGTAAATGTGAGTTGGCATGGGTGATGAGTTGGGTGCTTGTGCGTCTTATTTGAATTTTAAAATTTGGGGTCACTTTTGAGGAGATTTGTGAGGTCTTTTCATGAGTATTTTATTCTTTTTAAGTCCCTAGGTCACATACCTTGGGGTTGGGGGACTTTTGGGCTTTGAAGAGTTAGAATTTGAGAGATTTAGACCACTCCCAAGTGCCTTGGAAAAAAAATGGCGTGAGTAAGTTTGGGGAAGAGAGATGGTGGACTTGTCACCATCTCCTTACAATCTCCTAGGTTTGGGGATGAGGATTTGACCAAGTACCACCTCATCCCAAGGCTCCACACATGTGGGAGCCAACTTAGGAAGAAATTTGGAGAAGAGTGTACAAGTACACTCCTCTCCCCTAGGCCTCACACATGTGTGAGAGCCATGAGGAGTCAAATCACTCCTTGCATTTTAAGGATTGGTGGAGAGGGATGAGATGTATCCATGTGGCACCTTCTCATTTGGAGAGGAGGTGTGACATGTCATCCATTACTTATACCCTCTTTGCAAATGGAGAAAACACTTGGCAAATCAATTTCACTTGTGAAGTTGAGAGTTTGAGAAGGAGAGAATTGTGAGGTTGGAGAAGAAGGCTTGTGGGGCTCTTGGAAGGACTTCACCAAGATTATTCTTCATCATTTTGGGATAGCTTTTGTGAGGTAAGATTCTTTCCTTTATAGATTAATTTATGCTATATGCATTTGAGTGTAAAATGAGTTATGATGTTCATGCACGATGTTGTTTCATATTCATTTGTAAGGTCCGATATTGTCACTTATTAAAAATAACATTTGAAAAGCAATTCAATCCCAAACTAATAGAATAAAATAATTATAGGATGGTGTGGGAAAAAAAAGGGGAATAATTAAATATTTTACCATAATAACTCAACTCGTGAAATAACTTTCATCGATATATTCAAATAGGATTACATGCATCAGTGAATCAATAAGTATATCAAAATAAGATTATGCCTTTACAAGATTTAGCCATGTAGGTTGAACAAGAATATCATATTAGCTACATATACATGTCATTTTGTATCTACTCCGTTGAACCCGAGAGAGTATCATCACGTGGTGATATCCACCTTGCCACGAAGCATTAAGCTTCCCCGTGCTACCTTACTGGGAAGCTCGACCCATCACGAGGGGTCTAGCAAACTGGAGATGACTTAGGTGAAGGAATCTAGTGTAGTCATGACAGGTCTATCATCTCTAATATGTGTCAAATGCATACTGATCCAATATCATACTGTGGTGGAGAAAAAAGTATAATGCTAAATATTACTGATAAACAAAGTACCACATTTTACTAATATTGCAAACATAATGGCACAAATCTAGTTTTACTTTCCAAATAAGTCAATACTCATTTTCCATATAAGAGTTGATTTTAAATACAACTTCTATATAAAATAAGCACATTGTCAATTTTCAAGAACATAAGGTAAATGTATTGTGACCCGAACCTATAAAACTATTTTCTCCATCTTAATCATAGCTTCCTATTCTAGAAAACTCCCATCGATGTCATACCATTCAAGCAATTGTCATGCATAAGATCTAAACAAGGATATAATTGTCTACAGGAATCTAGATTATTTCCATATTTCATATGGTATTGGAATCTAGAAACTCAGAGTTCTCATGATGAATTAATGACTTATAGGATTAATGTATATTTATATATATGCCTTTGTGCTCATGATGGAAGGATATTATGAAGTACTAATAACAATGATACTCTTAATACCAGAACACTATTCTACTTGATAAAATAGAACAGTGTCATACTAATTTATTACCGTATGCAGGAGATAGTTGAAAATTATGAATACTGATTTAAAGACAAACAAATAATAGAAGACTTCCATTATAAACCATCATGCATTTATTCTTAATCTCTTGAGGACTAACTATAATTTATCAAAATATATTACTTAGTCTTATTAGCATAAACAATTTCCTGCCACCATGGATCGGCTATTAGAGTCGTTTAAACAAACTTAATCTTCCATATTGTTGCGTGGGAAAAACTGTGATATGAGATGTGACTATTCTCGTCATTTATACGGAGACAATGTTCTTGTGGGGATTACTGGTGATGCTAGATAAGCGATCAACAAATGGGTCGCCTATAATGGCGTCGACCAGCGGTTTTCACATCCGCTTAAGATACCAATTTTGGTGAGAGAACCATAGTGATCGAATTGCAGTCATCTTGCTTAGCTCCATATGTTATTACTTTTTATCAGATTGTAGTTTAAGGTGTTTCGATACCTACCTACCTATTAAGAGTGTTCCAAATTATGAGCTTTAGTCTGTTTTCAAATGTTTTAGCCAGACGGCCAATTAGCTTTTACTGTAACAATCGTAGGAAACAGGACTATTGTTACATCAACAGAGAAATTTCCAAGCCTGTATTCATATAAAATTATTTCAAACTCACACAAAACATAGATCCCAAAATTAAAGTGGGATATACCAGATGTAAGAAGACTGTGATGCATAATATCAAAGCGTAGACAAGGCACGCAAAGGTTAGATATAAATCCGAATAGTCATAATCTTCCACTGTGATCTCTTTACTCAATAGAACGAAACAATGGAAGGTTATCCATTGTGATAAAGGGATGAATGAGAATTTATCAGATAAAATAGTTACCACTACTTATAGGAGAAAGCAAAGAGTAAACACAACATACCTCAATGAATGTGCTATCATATGGTATGAAAAAATACATTGATCCAAACCTGCAAGGTATAAACCCCTTTATGCCCTTTTCGTAGATTGTCATTATGCAAAACTTCCTCAAGGTGGATGAGAAGAGAGAGACCCCCTTTTATGCATATTGCTATCTTTTTCCTCTTTTTTTATTTTTATTTTCTTTTGTTTTTATTCTATTTTTATTTTATATTTCTATTATTTTTGCTTTTCAATTCTCTTGGTTTTTAGCTTTTATTTTTTTCTATTTTTCTTTTTCTTTTTGTTTTCATTCTAACTTTTTTGCTTTATTCTTTCTTTTCTTCTCTTGTTTCCTTTTTCTATTCTTTTCAATTTGGCATTATCTAAAAAGAAATTAAATCTCGAAATAAATAAATATTTTAACTAGAATATATATTTATTATTTCTAATTGACTTATAAGATAGAAAAGCATAAATGACAATGCGACACAATTATTAATGCTTAGTTTAGTTAACCAAATAAATTATGGAAATTATTTTTCACACATTAACACATACATTGATGCAATTTAATTTACATGAAACTATGTGGTGTGTGCATATTCCTTTCACCACAAGTCGCCATCAGTCGGCTAGACGCCCCCTCCTCGATGATACTCTCCCTCCGTTGAGAGAGTATTCTTGTCACGTACATGAGTCAAAATTAGTCAACGATCATTAAAATAGTAATATTTAAATTCAAAATTAATTATTGAGAATAGGGGTTGTGACATCATTGTTGTTTTCTTCTTATTGTTCAAGGGATTTGTTAGTTGTGGTATTTGATTTGGGTGTGTTGTGTTTTGGGTTGGCTCCCCAAATGGTTGAGAGCAACCCATGTGAGGGGTTGAGGGAGGTGTGAACCTCTTTGGGGAAAAAATTTTCATTCTCTTGAGAGAGATTTGGCATGAGTGTCATATTTTCATTTTGGTTGGCATGAGTGCCATATTCTCATTTTGGTTGGCATGAGTGCCATTTAGTGTTTTTGGGAGGTTGTGGATTTGGTGGTGGAAATGGTGTGTAGGAAGTTATAGAAGATTTGAAGAATATGACAATGCATATATGGGATTTTTGGTGTATTAATTATTTTTCCCCAAGTAGAGATGTTCTACTCTACTCCCCCTAAGTTGCATTCCACTTTGGTGTCCTTTGTGTTGTATAAGCCTTGGTTGGGAGTATTGTGTGATAATCCTTTAAAAAAATAGATGAATGGTGTTATACTTGTTATGTGCTCCTTGGGTTTCATAGTTGGCCTCCTAGCTCGGGGGTGGCTTGTGAGAAAGCCAAAGGCTGGGAGGTGAGCACCTCTATTGGTCTTTGGATGTAATTTCTTATATACAGGTTTTGATGAAAATAGATCAAGAAAAGGAGAAGAGCCTCCTATTTGAAGTTGAAAACCTTGTTCAAGAAGAAATCATTTTGTAAAGGAGTGAAGGTTGTAAATGTGGTTATGAGTGTTTGAATTGGAGAAATGTGGTCTTTGAGCCACTAAGATTTTGTAGTATTATTTGTATGTCAAAATATTGTATTTATCCTATTCACATAACTTTTAAAAGTATAAGAATGTATGGCTATGCATAGTAAAAACCATTCCTCTTATCCATTAAATGTATTCAAATAGTTAATAGAAGATGCACAAATGTTGTTGTATCCAATGTTGAAATACTTATCTCTTTCTAAAATAGTTTTATTAATAAATGTATTTTCTTTGCAAAATATGAATAAAATCTCTTTTACCTTTGTAAAATTTGGCCACTCTTCTTTTCTACTACCATAGGGTTAAGGTAATATTAAAAAAAAACATGCAATACTTTCTATCTAATTAGTTAGAAAATACCTCTATCCTATCTCTCTTAACATGTAAGGTTAATGAAGAAAATATCAATATTTATATATAATTTTTTTTCTTATATATGCAAATCTATTTAAATAAGTATCTAAATTGATAACTCAAAAATAAGCGATGGAGCGAGAAAAAGAATTTTGAAGGGATGACTCTAGGGCACGAAGTGACAGATCTAGGGTTTGGAGAAAAGAGAATGGCCAATCTACATCTCTTTCTTAGGCTGATGAGGCTGATGAGGTTGATAGAGACAAGGGAAAATAGGGTTTTGCAAAGATTCAAGGATCATGGAGGTACATAAATAAAGGGCAAGAAAAAAATAATAGATCAGTGGATCCCAGCGCTTACAGAGGTCTTCAATCTTGTGGGTAAAGATTTGATCAAAATAACTACTCATTTTGACAGAATTGGGTAAGTAACCCTAATTTCTATCCTGCTTCTGCTTCTGGGAATCAAGGAAATATGCATTATGGGGGGTTCAGGCAAAGTAGAGTTCCTTTGGAGGAAAAGAAAAATATGCCTAGGTCAAATGCGAATGTGTAGGATTTTGTTTCTTCCCCAAGTAAATCTAGGGTTTTCTCTGAAAAGAAGAATTTAGACTTAAGCCCGATCATTGATCTATTAAATTTTCCTATTTTTGAGAAGGTTCAACGCCTGAAGAATCTAGCTGTCATTGCTATGGAATATCAAATTATCCAGATCAGGCATTATAGACTGGATTAATAACAATTGGGTAGAAGTACAGGAAGTTTGTTTTTTGGCAAAAGGTTTCTTCATTGTGATTTTTCCAACGAGGGTTCTAAAAGCAATATCCTAAAGTCTGGGATCTGGTCTTTCAAGGAGGCAAACCTTTTTGTGATTAACTGGAAACCAAATTTTGATCCAAACACTGAACAGATCCGATCCATTCCTATTTGGGTGCGATTAATTAATTTACCTAAGGAATATTGGGATATCAATATCATGCAGAAAATTGGGGATTCATTAGGTTCTTTCCTTTAGGTTGGTGAAAATTTTGAAAATAGTGGGGTGGGTATTTATGCTCGTCTTTGCATTTTAGTTGATTCCCATAATATAATACCAAAATCTGTTAATCTTATCTCAGATGAGAGTGTTTGGCATCAGGAGGTATATGTGGAAAAATTGGATCCTTTTTGTATCTATTGTAAAGTTTTTGGCCATCATAGTTGGGACTATAAGAGAGATGAATGATGGTAATGGGGTTTTAATGGATGCTAGATCTGGGGATGGTATGTTGAGAAATTCACAGTCCTCCTTCAAAGCTCTAGAAGATAATAAAGAGGTAGAATGTTTTGCTTTTGGTAGTCCTATTGAAGTGAATGAATCTCCACAAACAGAAGATTTGTTGATTAATAACTCCATCCCAGCAATGCAAGATATAGATCCTGCAAAGATTGTTGTTAATGAAGAAAACCCTAATGCGACTAAATCCTTAATTGTTGAGAACTCTTTGAAGGTTGATTCAGTCCCCCTGTTGGAAGATGTTGTTGTCATTTTTCAAATGTAAGAAGGAGAAATCCCTAATGATAATTTTGAGAATAATGACGCTGGTTTTTTTTCAGAGATTCCTACTATTTCCAATAATCTAGTTTTTGAATCATTGAACCCTGTTGAAGATAAAGTTGAAGATGTGGTGATTTCAGAGCTGGATTCTAATATTGATTCAATCATTTATGAGATAAGGTTGGGTAAGGTCCCAAAATATTATGAGAAAAGTCAGGGAAGCCTTCATTGAGGAAGTAGCAAATGAGATCTTATCAGAAGATTTTGAAAATGAAGACATTGGATTCTTCACTATTTCCCAATCTGAAGCCATGAAAAAATTTGAGGATTCCATTAATAATCCGAAAAAATAGAGAGGAAGAAAATCCAAATTTACTAAAACTCAAGAGGAGGTTGCAGCTGGGCTCCAATAAACCTTACATAGGAATCTAAGATCTTCATCAAGGAGGGTTGTATGCTCTCATAAATCACAATGAAGTTAATTTCATGGAATGTTAGGGGCTTAAATGCCCCTAACAGAAGGCACTTTATAAAACATCATTTAGAAGATTGCAGTGCTGATATTATCTTATTATAGGAAACTAAGATAAATGGTGATACGGCTAAGAATGTTTTTGGCTCTTGGGTCTATTGGCAAAGTTATTTTGTAGATGCACTTGGTACAGCTGGGGGTCTTACTATTCTTTGGTCCCCTAAGAGAGTAAAAGTGGAAAAAGTTGTTTTCCAAAGGTAACTCATGGATGTTAGAGAAATGTTTGAGTCTTTTTTCAGATCTTCATTTCTAGGTGTTTAATATTTATGGTCCTACAAATCCAGTTCTCAAAAAATCTTTATGGCAGTTGCTTTCTCCGTTGATCAGGTCTTTATTAGATGAGCTTCTTTTTTTGGGTGGTGATTTCAATACGATTTATAGTCTAGATGAAAAGCTAGGTGGAGTTCCTATTCCTTCTAAGTCTCAGCTTGATTTTATGGAATTTGTTGATTCTAATGGGTTAGTGGATATACCTTTCCAGAATGGGGTCTTTACTTGGTCAAACAGGAGGTCTCGTTTCTCTTTGATTGCTGAGAGATTAGATAGATTTTTGGTTAGCTCTTCTTGGCTTCAACCTAAAATTGGATATACTAGTAGAATTGTTCCTTTTTCTGATTCTGATCATTATCCTATTGAATGTTGTCTTTTTAAGGATAAAGCTCCAGATAGAAGCCCATTTAAGTTTGAAAATATGTGGTTCAGAGATGATGATTTTCTAGGCCTTCTTAAGAATTGATGGTTGGAGGCTCCTTTGGAATAGGGTTCTCAACTTTATAAATTGTGTAAGAAATTAAAATTTCTCAAAGGCAAGATAAAAATTTGGAACAAGTCAACCTTTGGGAATATTTTTCATGAGAAGGTGTTAATTGAAGATGAATTAAAAGCCTTGAATAGTAGAGTTATTTTAGAAGGAATGTCTCAGAAGTCTTTCTTAAAAGAAAAAGATTTGATAAAAGGTTAAAGGAAATTCAATCTAGAGAAGAAATTATTTGGAAACAAAAATCCCATGAGCTGTGGTTAAAGGATGGTGACAAAAATACAATTTTTTTTCATGCCTCTGTTAAGGCCAGAAGGAGTCTAAATCAGATTTCTCAGATTATAGATTCAAATAACAATATTATTTCAAATCCAAATGATATTAGAAGTGAAGTTGTAAAAAAATTTCAGAATCTTTTGTCTTCCCCAGATGTCTCTTTAGTATATAATGGTGTTGAAGCAAAACTTTTGGATAAGATTCCTCGTCTAATTTCAGATTCACACAATTTGTCTCTTACTCATCCTTTTACTCTGGATGAAATTGGGGTAGTAGTTTTTTCAATGGCCGGGGATAAAGCACCAGGACCTGATGGCTCCCCTCCCCCCTCTTTTTTTAAAAATGTTGGGATTTTCTTGGGGAAGAGGTTTGAAGGGTTGTTGAGGAGACTAGGAGAGAGGAAAATTTTAAAGGAGGTAAATAGTACATTCATCACCCTAATTCCAAAATCTGAGAACACTTATTTTAAAGGCTTTAGGCCTATTTCTTTGTGCTACACCGTGTATAAGATCCTTACAAAATCTCTATCTTGTAGATTGGGTATGCTTATTCTAGATATTATTTATATTGAACAAGGGGGGTTTGTTCCTAGAAAGGAGATTTCAGAAGGGATTATTTTAGCTCATGAAGTTGTTCATTCTATCAAGGTTAAGAAAATGCAGTCTATGCTTTTGAAGATTCATATGTTAAAGGCCTATGATCGAGTTAACTAGAGTTTTTTGATAAAAATTATGGAAAGGCTTGGTTTTTGTCAGAGATGGTATAAACTTGTCTGGGAATGCTTGTCAACAGCTAGATTTTTAGTTTTGGTCAATGGTTCTCTAGCTGGATATTTTTATTCTTCTCAGGGTCTGAGACAAGGTGATCCTTTGTCTCCCTTTCTATTTATAATTTTAGCTGAAGCCTTAAGAAGAAACATTTTAGCCTTGCATCATCAAGGCTTGTGGAAGGGGATTAAAGTGGTGGATGAAGTAGACCCCATTACTCATTGTCTTTTTGTAGATGATACTCTTTTATTTGGTGTTTCCACTTTTAAAGAAGATCAAGTGATAAAAAATACTTTGAATAATTACTGTTTAGTTTCAGGTCGGGCTGTCAATTTTAGTAAATCAAAACTTTTCTTCTTCAACACTCCACTTTTGATCATGCACAAAATTTATAAATTGTTGGGGTTAAAAAGGGAATATTTGCCTAGAACATATTTGGGTATTCCACTCTTTACAGGTCAGATCAAAAGTGATTTTTGGGACAAGATTATTTCCTCCATCAATGCAAAGTTGGCCAGCTAGAAGTGTAAGTGGCTATCCTTTTCTAGTAGAATTATGAACTAATTAAAGCAGTTCTCTCAGCTATCCCAGTTTATATGATGTCCCATCTCCCCTTGTCTCAGAAGGTGATTGAAAACATTAAAGGAATTTTTAGGAATTTTCTTTGGAATGGTAAAGGGATGAGCAAAAAGTTACCCTTAATGTCTTGGGATAAGGTCACTTTACTTAAAGAAGTAGGGGGTTCTAGTATTAGAAGTTTACCATTGCAAAACCTTGCATTAGGAGAAAAATTGGCTTGGAAAGTTTATGCAAACCTTGAAGGTAAATGGTGTAGATTTGTTCAGGATAAGTATTTGGATTCTTTGCATAGAAGTAGAATCTTTACCATTTTAAATCCCCCGGCGGGTTCCATTATGTGAAGTTTTATTATCTCTTGTAGGTCAGTTATAACTTCTAAGCTGTCATGGGTAATTAGATATTGGCTTTTGGCAAACTTCTAGCTTGACTCTTGGAATGATTATGAGAATTTGGATTCTAGATCAGATTTATTGGAGGCTAAACTTTATCTCCCAGAGCATTGGAGTTCTAAAGTTAGGGACTATTTAGTTGTTGATAATGTTCGTGATCCTTATTCTCTGACTTTTAAATGGAAAGACTTTGATCATTGTCCTTTTCTAGATTCACATAAGATTATTTTGAAAGATATCCTTGAGAAAAGGAAGTTCTTTAAATTTTAGATAAAAATGATGAGTTGATTTGGTTGGGTAACACGTCAGGGTTTTATTCAGTTAAGGCAGGTTATCTTAGCTTGTCCAAAAACTTATCACAAAAATGTTTGCTTCATCTGTGTTGGCATATAAGTGTTCTCCCTAAAGTAGGGGCTTTTGCTTGGTTGGCCACCCATAATAGAGTTCTCACTAGAGACAGATTGTTAAATTTTGGTATGGTACTTGTCCCTAAGTTCTCTTTTTGTGAAGAATCTAAAACTGTGGATCATCTTTTTTTGCATTGTGAATTCTCTTACAAAATTTGGTCATGGATCTTGTCTAAACTAAATTGGTGGTGGGCCCTTCCTAAATCTTTAGCATAGTTATTTGAAAGCTGGCCCTTGTTATTTTCTTCTTCAATCTTTGCTTGTCTGTGGAATGTGATTCCTTCAATGGTTATTTAGCATATCTGGAGAGAGTGAAACCTTAGACCATTCAAGCAGATTTCTAACCCCTGGCTGGTAATCATTAACAAATTAGAGGCTGCTATCTCAGAAAAGGTCATGTCTTATGTGAATAACTCACCTTTCTTGAATAATTATTTCTCTTCATGGGATAAAGTTATTCTCAATAGATGGTCTTTGTTAAAGTTACCTCCTGCTTCTGGGTCTACTGGCCCTTCTAAGTCTAATAGAGAAGATGCTAGATGGGTTCCTCCTGTTGATTCTTTAATTAAGCTCAATTTTGATGGGGCTTCCAAAGGTAATCCTGGAACTTCTGGGGCTGGTTGTGTCTTCTGGGATTCCAAGGGCAGAGTGTTACTAGCTGCCTCAAAATGCCTCTTTTGGCACCAATAATGAATCAGAAATTCACGTTGTTCTTCTTGGTCTTTCTTTGGATGTTGAAAAAGGTTTTACTAATTTGTTCATTGAAGGGGATTCTATGGTGATTATTAATTCTCTGTAATGAAGATCCTTTTCTGCTTGGCATCTTAATTACTTAATGGAGCCAGTGTGGAAACTCTTAGATAGTCTGGATTTCTATCAGTGTGGCTATTGTTTTAGAGAAGCAAATAAGTTGGCTGCTGCTTTAACAAATTGGGATTTGGATCATCATTCAGATTTTGTTTCTAGTAAATGTTTAAAAGATTGGGGAGATTTAAACCTTATTCAAATTCATTCTTTTGATTGTTCTTCACTTTGAAAGATAGTTGAGGGGCTTTTCTCATGACGTATCAGGTTTTCATTTTGAGTTGGCAGTTGAGTCAGCATTGTCAAAAATTGGGTTGTTCTGGTTGATGGCATGTGTGTACTGGAGCAGATGTGTAATTGTTGGGGAGTTGTCATGCTGATCTGGTACACGTATTGGTTGCACCCTTTTGGAATCAAAGGATTCCTCATTGATTTTATCTCTAACGGTTTTCATTTTTTGCAAGTTTCAAGGCATTTTTTAAATTCTTTATGTACTCGTTGTACTTTCTATCTGTACATGTGGCTCCTCCACATGGATTTGTTGTTATTTCACTCTATATGGATCATTTTTGGGATCCTTGTCCATCAGCTCCTATTCTGCAATTATTTTTCTTGTACACTTTGGATTAATTGGCTCACAACTGACACGTTTGGTGGGTGTTTTATGCCGAACTTGGAATGGATTTTCTTCATCTGGTTGTCTTTGCTCTTTACCATGGAAAACAACTAGAGAGTTTCATTTCCACGTCTCTTCTAGGAAAAGCATATGGCTGATCTTCCTTTTGACAGTGATAAGTTTGGAAGAGTGTTTATTATTCTTTGTCTGCCTGTTGAAGTCGTTGTGTATTGTAATTGGAAATGCATAGTTGAAAGCCAATCTATCAACTCTCTTCTCGCAGATGGCCTCATCTTTCTTTACACACTTCATGGACGTGACCGGTGATGTGGATTTGGTATATTTTCTAGCATCTCGCTATCTACAACCATTTATATTTTCTTTTTCAGATCTCAAAGCTACTCTTAGTGGTTTTAATCTAGACTCATGTGACTCTCCTATTGCAAGTATCTTTGGTAAAAATGAATTCCGTGACTCCCCTTCTATTCTTGTGGCTCTTCGTGTAATGAAACATGGTATTATCAATGATGATGTTGAATTTTCTTGGAAGTCCCTACTTTCTATTAAGAAAGTTCTTGGTTCTGCTTTGTATGACAGATTTTTGTTTTTTCAATGCTATGCACTACCTTCTAAATCATGCAGAAGAAGAACCTCTTTTATATCTGCCTCTTGTTGCTGATCCAGGGCCTTCATCTATGGTGGAGGAGATTTCTGCTATCTGTGAGAGTTCCTCGGGAAGTTGTGATATCTAATGGTGTCCTTTGGTTCTGTTATCATTTATGTTCCTTTGGTTGATGTTTTCTTAAGTAGTTTTGTATCTTTAATATATATTGTTCTAGTCTTGATGGTCTTTTTACTGGGTTAATCCATTTTGTTGAAGGTTGTCAATTTTCATGTGTAATTTCCTTCTTGGGCATAGCCATTTTGATGAAGGCTGCAAGACTCTTATATGTAACCCTTTTTTGCTATTAATATAAGGTGATTAAATCACCCATGATTCATAAAAAAAAATCTATTTAAATAAGAGAATAAATAGATACAAATATTTATGCTTTCCTATGTCAATAGCCAAAATGAAAAAAAAAAAAAAAGCATTTCAATTAATTTCTATTAAATATACATCATTGTATTTTATTTTATTTAATCTCTATTTAAATATAGAGTACAAATGTTTTTTTGAGGAATGAAATAAAAATAAAAATAAATAAAAGTAAGTTATTTTAAGTTTTAAAAAATACAAGGAAAGAAAAAAAAAATGGTTTGGATTTTTTTTGGCATCAGGGCCCTGTTGGTTTCTACCACTGTCGTCCATGGAGGCAGTAGAGGGAGCGAGAAGGGGGTTAGAGACCCCCATCCCCATAGTGTCATGGCATTGTGGTGGCATGGGGGCTCTTCCCCCCTTAAACAGGGTTGCAACCCTGCACATGGCTACTGGCCCCATCAGAAATTTGAAAAAATTAAAAATAAAAAAACTCTATAGTTCTTTTTATGTTTTCTATTATTTATTTTCACAGTAATATGTGTGTGTGTGTAATGTGAAATTTACTTTTTTTATGTATATTTTTGCATATACATAGATATATATAGATCTCTGTTTGTATATATATATAAACATTTATTTATTTTGGTGTACATACATATATGTTCCTATGTATATATTCAGAGATGGATATGTAAATCTGTGGCTATATATGTGTGTGTGTGTGTGTGTGTAGCCACAGATTTACATATATATATACAGATCTCTATTTTTGCATATAAATATACATCTTTTCAATCTTATAAATAGAGAGATATATACACAGAAATATAGTAGCAAAATTTTTAGAGAAAATATACAAGATTGAGAGTGGCAAATAAATAAGAGAACAAACAAATAAATTTGTGAAGCTCCTCTCTTCCTTCTTGTCTCCTTGCCCTCTTCAACTTGCAAAACAAAATAAGAACAAATGAGTGTTTTAGGCCCTTTTATAAACTCTATGTGAGATTAGTAGTGCTGCCCTAATGATTAGGGAAGTGATTAGTGTAAATTAATTTTAGTGTGGTCCATTTTTATTGATTAGTTAATTGATTCTTGTGTGCATTGTGAAAATAAACCTAATGATTTTTAATTGGAAATATAAATTATTGTGTTAAAAATTAGTGACTTCTAATTAGAAGGTTATATTATTTAGTTACTTTATTTCTAATTAGTCTAACTAATGTTAAATATTTTCTATTTATAAGGAACTTGTGTTTTTTTTCTTATGTAATTATTTTAAGGAATATTAGTGGGGTTTGGAATAGAAATTATTGCATTTAAATTTAGTAAATGTTGTCCTCATTTAAAATATTTTTAAAAAAATATTTCTTTGAAAGCAATAGTAATAGAATTTATTTAATTATATTAAGATTTCTATATCTTATTTTATTTCCCTCTTAAGTTGTAAATTTGAGATAAAAGATAATTATTATTTGATCTAATTGTCATTATTTCAATGGAATCTCGTATTTTTTTTAGTTTTATTATTGAATTAATGTTTGATTAAGCAATAGCATACTAGGAATTGAAATTAAATTTTAGATAATTAGGCCTCATTCTTGAAGGTGTTGTGTTTTTTTTCATATCCACCTAGAAAAACCTAGGAGGAGATTAATTTATGAATCATTCCCTCATGGCATATGTAATGTGACATTGAGCCCTATTAGTTTACCTTCATTTACGTAGGGTGTACGAACGGTCCCCGCTTTGTTTGGCGTGCTTGGTTTCACATTGCACGGCCACGCAACTAAGTGCACACTTTAGGCTATCATGTGATACACGATAGTAGCTTGTGTTAATAATGTTTTACAAAAAAAATTGTTGGTTTGGGTGTTCATGTCCACATGCAAATGTGGGCATGACACCTCCTGATTGGAGATGTATTTTTTCTTTGATTACTAACACTAATGAGCCTAGGATTGTAAAGGAGGATATGGGTATGAATCATTCATATTTCTATAAAGTGGCCATGGAATAAGAGATGGTACTACATTAAATAAAGTTTTGATACATGGGATCTAGTACTTTTACCTAATGGACATAAACCCATTGGATGCAAATGGGTGTTCAAGAATAAAATCAATTCAAATGGTAGTGTTGAGAAATACAAAGTGAGATTGGTTACAAAGGGTTATTCCCAAGTTGAAGGAATTAATTATGGTGAGATTTTCTCTCCAGTTGCTAAGATGATATCTATTTAGTTTCTATTATCACTTGTTGCAACATATGATCTTGAAGTTGAGAAAATAGATGTGAAGACAAATTCCTTCATGGTGATTTGGAGGAATAGATTCATATGACATAACCAAAGCACTATGTTGAGAAAGGTAAAGAACATTTGGTTTGTAAGTTAAAGAAATCTTTGTATGGTATTAAGAAATCTCTTAGGATGTGGTGCCAAAAGCTTGATTATTTTGTGTTAAGTTTGGGATTTCTAAGATCCAAAACAAATCGTATCTAATATAAGATGGATAATGATTGTATTCTCATTATTACATTATATGTTGATGATATGTTATTTTTTGGTAATGGGAAGGGTTTGATTTATGAATTGAAGTCTCATCTTTCAACACAATTTTAGATGAAAGACTTAGGGGTAGTTAGGTACATCTTGGGGATGCAGATTAAAAGAGACAAAGAAAATAAAATATTTGGTTGGGCCAGAGTAAGTATGTGAACTCGGTGTTGGAGAGGTTCAACATGTCAGCTTGTAGGCCATTCTATGTTCTTGTTACAATGGGAACAAATTTATTAGTTGAGAATTGTCTAAAGTCTCCTAACAAGATGGAGGATATGACAAGAGTACATTTTCTAGTATTGTTGGATGTTTGATGTATGTCATGGTCTGTACACGACCAAACATTTTCCAAGCAATGGGAGTCCTTAGTCATTTTATGGCTAATCTCAGATGGGTACATTGGGATATAGTGAATCAATTGGATGAGTAAGTGATAAGTTATGGTCACTTTGTCCACTATAGAAGTAGAGTATATGGTAGCTACTTATACTTGTAAGGAAGCCATATAGCTTAAAAGATTGTGTTCATATGTTGGGCTAGACACAAGAGCCATTATGATTCATTGTGACAGTCAAAGTACCATATGCCTAGCAAAGAACCTGACCTTTCATGCAAGGATGAAGCACATTGATGTCATATATATCATAATTAAGAGTTAAGGTAGCCATAAGCCGACCACTCATAACCCTATACACACTATAGTATTAAGGGTGTAGCATGCCCCCTCTTCAGAGAAGCATTGTCCTCAACACTGATCAAATGTGGATGCTTTTGTAAAAAATCATCATTCTCCAATGTAGCTTCTTCAAATGGAGAGTTCTTCCATTTAGTCAAATATTCTAGATTGCCCTTGTCCTCAGCTTCTTGGTGCATGTTTGAAGAATTCTCTCAAGATCCAAAACTATTCTTCCCTCCTTATCAAGCTTAGGTAACTTAGTTTGTGCTACCACTTTTTTTGCAATAACTTTCTTTAAGCATGAAAAATGGAAAACTAGATGAATTTTTGTTGACATAGGGAGCTCCAATTTATATGCTACACTACCAATCTTCTGCAACACCTTATAAGGACCATAGTACTTGGGTGCAAGATTGTTATCTTTCTGTTGTTGTTTTAGAGACATTTGATTATATGGTTGTAATCGCACAAAGACCTGGGAAGTCTCCCACTTCAAAAGTCCTTTCACTACGGTGTTGATCAGCTTGTTGCTTCATTCTATTTTGTGTCATTGCTAAGATCTCTTGAAGACTAGCTAATACCTAAGTGTTGATAATGAATGTGTTCTTCAACTGTATGAACCTTTGGTTGTGCCCGCAATGAAGAGATCATTGATGGTGGATGGTACCCATATAGTGCCAAAAATGGAGACATCTTGGAAGAAGTATGGAAGGAAGTGTTATACCACCATTCTGTTAATGGTAGCCATTGCACCCATCTCTCTTGTTTATCTGAAGCAAAACAATGGAGATAGCCTTCCAAGAATTTGTTGACCACTTATGTCTATCCATCTGATTGGGGATAATATGATGAGCAATGAGCAAGCTGAGTGCCCAAGCAAGAAAATAATTTAGTCCAAAAATTACTTGTAAATATAGGATCACAATCACTTACTATAACTTTTGGAGTCCCATGTAGTTTCTAAATAGTATTCATAAAGGCTATTGCTATAGTGCTTGTTGCCAATGGTTGTACCAAAGCACAAAGTATACATATTTGGTGAGACGATCCACAAAAACCATGATGACATTTTTTCCTTTAGATCTAAGCAAACCTATGATGAAATCCATAGATACCTCCTCCCACCTCTGACTTGGGATGCACAAGGGTTGTAGAAGACTTGGAGTCTTAATTGTCTCCCCTTTGTGTTGTTGACACACCATGCATTCGGCTACAAATTTTTGAAAATCCCCTTTCAACCCCTCCCAAAAGAAATATGTTTTGATTCTATGATAAGTTTGTAGGAATCCCAAGTGCCCACCTACTAGAGAAGCGTGTAGTTCTTCCAACACCTTAAACTTAAGGATTGAATTCTTGCAAAGGTATAACCTATCCTTGTACCATAAAATATTTATTTCCAAGAAAATTTGTCAGATACACTTGAATCCTATTGGAGTTTCTCAATGAGAATTTGAGTGTCTGTGTCCTTGTCCCACTCTTCTCTTGTCCCATTTACCTAGTCTACTTGTAATATGGAAATGGCATATAAAAGTGACTCTGTAGGTTCATCTCACCTTGATAGAGCATCAGCCACAACATTCTCCTTGCATTTCTTATAAATGATCTCAAAGTCATATCCCAACATCTCTGTGACCATTTTTGTTGTTCTTCAAATGATAACCTCTGTTTTGGTTACACTTTTTGGCCAAACTTGACATTGAAATGAACATTTTGAACTGAATCTTCACTTTCAAACACCTATAGCTGCTAAACTGTGAGGAGTTTGAAGATGATGCAAACTAGTGATTTATGGCATTTTTTCTATAGATTCTAAATATTTTTAAAAAAAAATTTGGAGTCAAATTGCATTTCCTTTTCAATCTCCTTCGATAACTAGTTTTTAACAGTAAATGTCATTTTTAAAGAGTGATGTATACTATAAACCCCATAACTTTTTTCTATAAAGGATAAAATTCAATTTTTTTTGAATTTAGATTTGTAACTACAATATCTAGAGGATGCATTTGGTTTCATAATGTTTTATTGAATATTGTTTTTTTAATTAAGTTTTGAATTCAAACCAATTACAATTTAGACATAGGTGTACTATAAAGAGCATAACTTTTTTGTATGTATCAGAATTCAATTTTTGTTGTTGGAATAAGGACATCAATATCTAGAGGGCATGTATTTTTTAGAATTTTTTTCTATATTTTCATATTTTTCTGTATGTATGAAACAAAGACCTTAATGTTCATTGAAAAACCTACATTCACAAGAAATAAAAAATGAATATAATAATCAAATTAAATATTTTTTAAATAATATTTTTGGGAAGCTTATAATAAGGACTACATACTTACAAAACATAAATTTTAAATGAATTCCTTTGATCCCCAAAAGGTAAATCAAAAGTGGTTTTTTATCAGCATTTTGATAGGTGTAGAGGAGACTGCATTATAGGTATGGTTTAAAACTAGTGGGATTCTATCCAAGGGGGTTTGATCTAAGGGGATTTGATCAAACCCTCTTCAATTAAAATCCTTTAAATGGAACCTTTCAAGGATTAAATCATTATATTTTCTAAAAATATGTGATTTTAGCAAAAATCAGGATGTCCTAGAAAGTGTAACCCATAATTGTGGAAAGAAATATTTGAGACTATCATGATCTATCTTGACCTTAAAGTGTCTTCCCATTAGATAAGGTCTCCATTGTTTAACTGCATGCAAGATAGCTAACATTTCCTTCTCATAAACTAGCTTCAACAAATTCTTACCTTTGAGTTGGTGATTCTCAAATGCTATGGGTCTTCCTTCTTGCATTAGTACTACTCCTATGCCATGTCCTGAAGCATCACATTTGACAATGAATGTTTTAGAAAAATCTAGAGTAGTTAGGATTGGAGTCGTGCACATGGCTTCCTTTAGTTTCTCAAATGCCCTTTTCGTTGCTTCATTCCATTGGAAAGAATGCCTCTTTAACAAAGTTATGAGAGGAGATGCTATGCTACCATAATTCTTTACAAATTGGCAGTAATAACTTGTAATCCCTAAAAAACCTCGTAAGTTCTTAAGGTTTTTAGGAATTTTCCACTCTACAATCACCTAGATCTTATGAGGGTCCACCTTGACTCCCTCATGTGGCACAATGTTATCTAGGTACTCCACTTCTTTGACACCAAAGATACACTTGGATGGTTTAGCATACAACTGATTCTACTCCAAAATGTCCAACACTTGATTTACATGTTACAAGTGTTCCTCCCATGTTTTACTATATATTAAGATGTCATTAAAAAATACCAAAACAAATTTCCTCAAAAATGGCCTGAAGATAGAGTTCATCAAACTTTGAAATTTTGATTGTGCATTAGTGAGACCAAAAGGTATTACCAAAAATTTAGTGGCCCTCATGGGTTCTAAAAGTTGTCTTATGTACGTCCTCATCTCTAATTCTAATTTGATGATAACTCAAATGAAGATCAAGTTTTGTAAAATAAATAACACCATTAAGCTCATCTAACAAATCATCAATTACTGGAATAGGAAACTTATCTTTTATGGTGAACTTGTTAAGCTCCCTGTAATCTAGACACATCTTCCAAGTTTCATCCTTCTTGCACACCATTACCACAGGAGATGAGTAAGCACTTTTACTATGCTTGATAATGCCTGCCTCTAGCATCTCTTGAACTATCTTCTCAATCTCATTTTTTTGTGCATATATCTATCTATACATAGGCCTAATGTAGGATTGTTGTCTCCCTGGTACTAGTTGAATGGCATGATCATGATCTCTCTTAAGAGGCAATCCTTTGGCATCTCCCCAAAAACTAAAGAGTACATATCTATAATTGCTTGTAGATCCAATGGTGTAGTAGCCTTTGAGTGATATGCTTCTAATGAAAACAATTGGGCTACAAACCCATCTACCCCCTTCTTAAGAATCTTTTGCACTTGGTAAGAACTTACCATCTATGGAGACTTTGCACACAACCCTCTTAGTTCTATTGGCCTTCCCTCTGATTGAAAGCGCATGAATAGTTCTTGGAAGTTCAACTCAATTGTTCCCAAAGTAGTGAGCCATTGAACTCCCAAAATAATATTTGTTGCACCCATTGAGATATCATACATTGTACAATTAAGATGGTAATATTTTTAATGGATAATTTAATGTTATGGCATTTACCTAAACAACTAACAACACCACCATCTGTAATCAAGACCTAAAATTCTAGAGTTGGAAATATAAAACAATTTAGATGAGTAGACAACTATTTTTTTATGAAGTTATGAGTGCTACCCGAGTCTATCAACAATGTTACTCTTTCTTTCTTTAAGAAACCCACTACCTTGAGAGTTTGTGGGGTGCTAAAACTTGAAAGTGCAAAACACGAAATGATTGGTTGAGTATCTCTTAACTCCTCGTCTATCTCATTATCATCCTCTAAATTGGTTCCTCCTCATCTTCTTCCTCACTTAGCCCTTCAATATAGAACAATTTCTTTTCAATGCATTTATGTCCTACACTATATTTTCTATCACGATTAAGACATAATCCTTTTGCTCTCTTCTCTTCAATTTGTTGTGGTGTCAATCTAGTAGGCTAAGGAAGTGACTGTGTAGGACTGCTTTTATCTCTTATGTTTACAAAACCTTACTTTTACTAACCATAAATTTTTCCTCTACTTGCCTTGCCATAATCATTGCTTCAGAGATAGAATTTGGACAGAACATGCATACCTCATATTTAATGTGATCCTTTAAGCTACCAATGAATAACTCCAACAAATTTTTCGTTGCCACATTTTCCATTCTAAAGACAAATCGTAGAATTGATGAATGTAATCCTTGACCATACTTGTTTTCCTTAATTTGGTAATCTGGTGAAAGTAGCTATCCATAAGATTATCACCATAATGTGTAATGAGTTCGTATTGGAAAACTGACCAAGTGACAACACATTCCTTTGCTTTCTTTCTTCACATAGCTAACAGTACCAAATGAATTGGTCTGGTTCCAAGTAAAGGAAGCCATGGCCACCTTTTGTTGATATGGAACATGGTGAATATTAAAGAATTGCTCCATTTGACAGAGCCAATTGGTAGGATCTTGACTATCAAGCATATCCAACTTTGGTGTGAAATTCCTAGCCATAGAATGAGTGGTGTGATGATCCATCTTGAGATTTGATTCAAATCTGAAAAAACCCTTACCTTTAGGTGACTCTGCTTCCTCCCAACCTTGGTGGTGTGACACCTTATGTTTGGAAACTCTGATGTTTTCCATCCAAAAGTATCTCCATGATTTTCTTGATATCACTTGACTTAGCCAACCCTTTCATTTGTTCAGCCATAATGGACAAGATTTCACCCTTCATCTTGTTGTTTTATTTCTGAATGAGTTCAAGTATATATTCATTTTCTTTTTTAATAACATCCTCATTTTACACATTCTCCTTTCTTAGAGTTTTTCCAGGTGTGGCAACATCCTTTTTGCCTCTTGTTGAAGGACATGTCATGATAGGAAGAAATAATGTTGGAATAAATCACACAAAACAAATTCAATCAATTTTAAATTTTTACTATAACTTACCGGGGCCTAGATCTCATTTCCTTGAAAAACTCTCCATGAAATTCAATAATGTGCAGCCTGAAATTGGTAGAAACCCTAATTCCTTAATAAATTCATCAAATCTATTCAAAATTTGCTAAAACCTAGCCTAGAGAAGCCTCCATATTCCCTTGAAAAACATACCAAAAATCTTGAAAAAAATCACCAAAATAAGAGAGATGTGCTTCCCAAATTGACCTCCAAATTCAAAAAAAATTGCCTTGTTTTTGCCTTCACAATACCAAGATCATGCTCTAATACCACTTGCAATAAAATAACTTGCACAAATACTTGATAGTGACTAAAAATAATAAGACACTTCGAGTGGTCAAACTTCCAAATATCACCAATGAGAACACAATTCACAATATGATGATCACAAACTTGCCACTAGCTCCTATATATACCTAATTATGCCCTGGCTACCACCCAAGATGACTTACATACTTAATTATAACCCCTAAGCTGACATAATAACCTATTATTGACTATAATAATGATTATATATCATAATTAAGAGTTAAGATAGCCACAAGCTAACTACTCATAACCCTATACACACTATAGGATTAAGGGCATAGAAAATACAAACAAGCTGCTACCACCTTCTTATGACCTAAAGGCATTTTGTTAGTTCCACAGAGTCCCTAGTCATGACACAAAGTGATGTATGCATCTAAATAATATTATTTAATACCTCACCAACTCGAATGCCATCTAAGTCATTGGAGTGAATAATAAAGGAAACAAGTCTATTGCTAAACCCAATCAAAATCTATATATAGATATAACAACCCATTCCCACACCATTCATCCAATTTCACTAACCTTACTTCCACTCCACCTATGCTAGGGATTAACTATGATCATTGTTATTATCCCTTTCTTTGCATGGTGGGGATGGTAGACACCCACCCTTGAGTACCTCAAGGGAGGACTATCTCCAAACCTATAATTTCTTTGCCTTCAACAAACATGTATGTGGGTGTATATGATGGCCCTTTTTACATCCCTACTCAGGTCAACATGAAAGTCATTCATAGTGTTTTGGTTGACCCTACTAGTATGGTGAATGTTGTTACTAGGATTTCCTAAACATTCACCACCTTCATAGAGGTGTACGATCCATAAGAGATCTCCATGTTCATGCATGATAGCCTTTTTGTGCCTACCCTAGGTTCCATTAACCTTTATGTTCAGGCTGGACCTAAGAGCTTGGACATTCCTTTCTATGTTATCCCTACCTCAAACTACTTTAGTCTCCCATTGGGCTAGCCATGGCTCTTGATCATGCAATTTGTCCCTTTTGTTATCCATAAGTGTTTGGAGTTTCCACACAATGGAGTTGTGCACATTGTCTAGCATAGTGAAATCTATCCACTCTACTTGCATGGTAACTGCTCTTCTAATTATTTTTGGCCAACCCCCACTAGACTTTTCTGAACCTATATAGAGTATATTGAAAATACAAGGTGAGATGGATAGATTCCAGTGCTCCTTCTTAGCCTGCTCTCCAAGTGATCTCCCACCCTCAGGTGGTTGCCCCTATTCCTCCTCATGTCCCTTCAATAGGTGAAGGAAAGAAACCCATGCCACCAGACCCTCATGTTTTTCATTTGATTCTAGCATGCACAAGATGCAATCAAATTGCATGGTTGCACAAGCATTGTCAACATTTTACTGCTAGAGAACACTCTACCCAACCTTCTACCAACCTCAAGTTCCCTCCTCCCATCTATCCACCTCCTAATCTCAATCATCCTTTTGTGTCTCAGTCTCCTCCTCCTAACCCTAAGCATCTCCTTGGCCCTACACCCCTCCCTAAGGCCTAGAAAAAATGAAAGGAAAAAGAGTACAAGTAGTCCTAGCTCCTTCTACCAATGATCCCTTGATTCCCCTCATCTCAAATTGACCTATTTTCTCCAAACCCCTTGACCTTCCAAATTTCAACATCATTTCCAGCACCACCCTTGCATCTCTTGTGTCTTTTCAATGTACCCACCATGAGATCTTTCCTAATGTGCTTCACCCTACCACCATTGACATAAACATTCCTAGACTACCACCTAAACACAATCCAAAGTGTTATCTAACCCCACCATTTTGTAAACCAAAGCATAACCCTCCACCACCTTTAGGCCTCTCTTTATCAGTTCCCCCTATCATGGAGGCTCCTCCTTCACCTACATCTACCGCTCTCATGAATCACACTTCTATTGTTAGTAGTGAGTAGAAACAACTGGTACCATATTCAGATAATGATTCACATGACTCTTCCCCTAAGGAGTGCATGTTTGAGTCATTGTTTGATATTCTATCTTTGTCATTAATCTTTGCAAGATCATTGACCCTTGCTCCATTGGCAGATTTCCAGGAGGATGACTCTTCTGCATCTCATTGGAGGTGATTTTCCTAGTACTGCCCTTGATGCAATTCCACTATCTACTCATCCTCCTTCCCCTGATGATCCAGATTGGGAACAAAATGCCCTAATGAATTGTGAACCCAAAGAGTAGCACTCTCATTTCATCTATATATATAGTTTATTTATTTGTTTTATTATCCCTATCTTGTTGTTTGATGTGTTTGTTAGTTCCTCTTGGAGGACCCATGTTGCCATTGTAGGTACATGGGTGCAAAAAGAACAAAATATCGTCACACTATTCTTATTGTATATATATTTTTCTATGTGTCATATGTTTTTCTTTCTTGACATTTTAGGGATGATGTAAAACATTGAGACATTTAGGTTTCTTCCATGTTAACCCAAAAAAAATTATTTTATTTGCTTGCTTTCTATGTGACATTCCTTCTTTTTACTTGTAGTTCTACATTCTTGGGGGATGGTGACTATTTCATCCTTGTCCATTCACGATTATTACTCCTATATATACATACTAAACCCAAGCATGTATATCCCTTTATGTCTTCTTATGATGTTGCTTAATTCCATGTGACATGTCTTCACTTTTCTTATCATCATTCCATGTTTACACAATCTCACGTGTATCATATTTGCAACATCATCTTTTTTGCCTCTCCTTGGGGGAACCTCTTTCTCGCGGGTGACTTTAGGAACATAGATTGCAAGTATTTTAAGAGGAGGCATACTTTGCACACACCACATTGTTGGCACGCTTCTTACAACCTTAGTAGCTTGTGGTCCCAAGCATAGATGCTTTCTTGTATTGACCACCCTTATCAAGATTACCTAGCCATGCTAATCCATGTAATCTCTAATATTGTATTGACATGTGAGCTCCTAGAAACACAATGCTAGACTATGTGCTCCATCTTTAGCTTATTTTCATACTTTTTGTGAGTTAGTAGTGTAATTTTGAAGTGCTTGTGATTCGAGAAAGTATTTTATGGTTCCTAGAAACACAATGCTTACCATACTTGGCATTCTTTCTATTGGTGCTCAAACATGCAGCTCCACAAATCCTAAGGACCAACACCAAAACCTAAGGCTGGGGATAAGTCGTCAAAGGTGATCGGTAGGACTTATGATCAATCACTAGCATGAATGGACCAATTATTGTGAGTAGGTAAACTCACCTTCATCTTTAGGCTCTACAAGGCCAAGGGGGTATTCCCTAAGGTGTCAATCACATAAATAATAATGTAAAAATCTAGGCCCTTAAGTAGCCATAACCAATATCCTATGAACCCCAAGATTTGTCACTAAGTTCATGTCAACATTAACTACATAAGACATGTAGATCTCTAATAAATAGATGATAAATCCACTCTTACCTCACACCAAAGGATGATAGCTACACTATATTTTCTTGAGAAGATGAATCCACTTAACATTGCATACACGCTGGTAAGAGGGAGAAACACACCATAATAATCCTTTGACAATATTTTAGTTTTGAGATTGCATAAGATGTTACATAGTTTATCACACTAAATTATGCAAGCATGATGGAACATAAACTACTCCTATAGGTAACAAGAGAGGAACCCTTATAAACTAATTATGTTTGGCCTCTCACCAATCAGACTGGTACCTACTCCATTAGGCAACATAGTCACGGCTGAGAAAGAGGATGGAAGAACCTGGCTACAAATCAACATTGGAACTGAGTTGCATATGCATACAAACTCATGAGAATAGGAGCCTACAAATGGACATACTTAATTTAATCTAGAGCACTACTACAACTACCCACATGCAATATAATGAATACTATCACAAAATATTTGTAAAGAATTAAAATGTTGTACACATGTATATAACTTATGGGAAACAAGAGTAAGACCATCACAAAAACTTGCAATGCATTATATTAATGCAAAAATAATCAAACTCCTACACTCACACTAACAAATGTGGAAAGAAGGAATTCATAATTAATTCAAGGGTTTCCTTGAATAATTACAAACTTCCATGGAGACATATCATTTGAAGATAAAAACCCTTCTAGGCATCATCTTTCCCTTATTTACAAAAAATATACATCATTTACAAAGATGGACATGCATCATTTGATACCCTAGAACACTACTTGAAGCACTTACAATCCTAAATTTGGCTCAATGTGTAATTCCCACTCAAGAAAATATCAATAAACAACAATGAATTAATAGTTAATCAGAAATAATGAAAATATAGTACGATGACAAGAGAATATTCACTTGTTCTAACATGTTAAAATACAAATTTTGATTATACACAAGTTTAATATCATACATCGAAAATGATAGCTTTCATAGATTGAAACATCCCTCATGCAATTACAATCAATTACAATAAGAATCATATGATCATCGTTTCTCAAGGTGGAAAAATACTTTCTTAGCTCCAGCATTCTACACGATTATCATACCAGAATCTGCACACTAAATGTAAACATTAATTCTACAAAATCATTAAATATACAAAAGAGATATCAATTTGTACAAATAAAGAGACTAAGACCCTAAGGGGCCGACCTAATGTTTCAGGGGCTCATGATGGCCTTGCCTACATACGTGTAGCATAGAGACTTCATAGTTTGAGACTTTGAACTTGCAAACACAAAATGGTATCATACAATTTATAACTTGGGTTATCATATACAATAGAAGTTTTATAATCTCACAACATAAACCACATCCAATCAAATCATACTCATACAAAAAGTTATACAATAAAACACAAGCCAGTATAGTAAGTACATCATTTCGGAAGACAAGTCTTGTACATGAAAAACCACCCAGTAGTAAATTTATCATAACTTTCTTATTTCTTAGTTGAATTCTAAAATTCAAGATGTTTTGGAAAGGTAAGAATAAAGGGAATAAAACCCAGAAAAAAATTAGAAAACTTCTGTAAGATGAAGAGGTAGTGTTTATTACAATCATCCATTTTCCTCAAATCCATATTTAACACAAACTTGATCATAAATCGAGAATGATTTGATTACTCAAAAGTATTCCCTATATTATAATGAATGATATTTAAATAATAAAAGATCTATTATTTTACTTTAATTTTGACATTCAAATAACTATGCAAAATATATATATATATATATATATGCTTGTAGTGCAAGAAGGTCAATTAAACCCTTATGTTGATTAGTTTATAAGAACAATTGTTAGATTATATATATATATATATATATATATATAATCTAACAATTGTTCTTATAAACTAATCAACATAAGGGTTTAATTGACCTTCTTGCACTACAAAAATATACTTGATTCAATCTAATTTTTATTTGCATGCAACTAAATATATGAAAGATTATATAATCATACCCATTCTAGGAAAGAAAATATGAAAATTCATCTAACACAACTATGTAATGAAAATAATTCATTTCTAACAAAGTAAACTACCAACAAAACCCTAGATTTTTAATTTCTTCTACAGCAGTAATAAAAATACGATAACTTTCAAAATACTTAATCAAATATAAAACTATAAAATGTTCTAAAAAGATTAAATAAATATTCTCATAACCCATAAACTATTTTACAATCTTTGTCGTGCAGAGAGAAATTTATAAAACATCAACAGGGTTTACAACAGTACTAAAATTGCAATAACTTTCTTAATACTTAATGAAATTTAAAAATGTAAGATGTTTCTGAAAGATGAAAACATGAATCTCAAAACCTAGATTTACCTTTTTATAAAATAATTCCTATGAACAAATAAATTTCATGAGACAACAACAAGTTTTCTTGAAAATTTTTAGAAAAATATTAACATAAATAATGGTGAGTTTTCAAGGAAATACCTCAAGGATTTTATTAATGAAGAATAACTCCAAATGCCCATGAAGAGAGATTCTAAGATTCCTTAATGTGAAAGCTTCCATTTTATTTAGTTGTGCACCTCTTTTCTTCTATCTGGGATTCAATTATCTTCATAAAATTCAGAGATTTTTCACCTAACAAGTCACCATGGATGTACGTTTTCTTTGCCTCATTGAAATAGATGTAATTAATTTGAAGAATTATCTTCACCATCAACTATCGACATCCCCTTGACCTGGAATAATAAACTTGGGCTTTTCTCTTGTTTTTCCCCTCTTATTTGTGGTATTCGTTTCTTTTCAAGAAAATGTGATTCTTGGGATTTCTTTTTATTTCTTTTTCTTCATGATTTGGATGCTCCAAGACTCTTCAAGAGAAAGATGACTCTTCATCTGCCAAACTCGTCACTTATTTTCTTGTGCACTAAAAATGCATTAAAACAACTCTAAAACATATTTTTTATGAATAAAAAAATACCCTACCCATATGTGATTGACCTATGGTCTTAATTTTACCAAAAATAATGATAAAAGAGCTCTTATTCCCCACAACACACAAGAATAATTAATTTAATTCAATTAACTAAACCATATCAAGACCTTATTGCTAAATTCTAATCTCTTTATAACTTATATTATAATTTCATAAACAAATCTAAAATTAGCTCCACTAATTTGAAACTGTAAATAAATATTAATTTCTAAAATTTTCTTCTTAAAAATGCATAACTGCCCTTCCTTGCGTAAAAGAATCTATGTAAAATATGTAATTAGAAAAACATATAATAACAATACATGAATTTCTTTCATAATCTATTAAATTGTTTAAATAATTATTTTAAAATAAAATATCATAATTAATAATTAGACTTCAGATATGTCTTACATTCTTCCCCCCTAAGAATGGACTTCCTCCTAGAAGTCATCAAGAAATAAGAATATTTCTTGACTTCACACTTCTAACAAAAGTTAGTTTTCATCAAAAGATTTACTAAGTCGACTAGATATTCTTTTTGCCATCATGTAATAGTACAAAACCTGAAACCTGCACCACCAAATGAGGAAAATACAAAGAAATCCAGATTCGCTTATCCATACTAATCTTCTTATCACAAGAACAAATTTAGTCTATAGATTTGCATACACAAAATTATATCAACTCAGATTAGCTCTCTTGATCTACAACCATAAAGTAAATAATAATCCACATTTGCTCTCCACCCAACCATAGGATTCGACCAATCGAATCCACCCACGAGCAATTAAAGAGAAACATTTTCTTGATGTTCAACAAATTAAACAGAAAACAATTCCATTTTCAAGAATCTAATTCATAAATCTATCTCACTTTCTTTCTTAATAAAAACAATAACTCCCATAAGCATCAATCTCCCATAACAAACCTCCCATTATCTCCCTTTATTAACATCTCCCAAAATCTCCCTTTAACAACTCCCAGAAGTAATAATCTCCCAAACTCTCATAAAACAATGTTCTCCCAAAACTCCATTAAACAATAATCTCCCAAAACACCATAAAATAATATTCTCCCAAAAACTCCCAAAACATATGTTATCATTTCACACATCATCAACTCCCAGCAATACCCTCCATCACAACACCAATTCCGAACATAATATTACTCAAAAAAAAATTTATCAATCTTGCCAAATTAAATATACAAACAATAATAGAACATATTTCTTCCAATATTCACTTGCATGCATTCATCTTAATCATAAAGTTCATATAAAATAGAAATACATTTAATTTTCTTACCTTAGTTGTCTAAATTAGGCTCAGCCCATGAAACTTTCCCAAATATCTTTCTTTTCTTCCTCCAGAACCTCATAGCAATTCCATTATTCTAGAAAATACCATACTTTCCATTTAAATTCTGCAATATCATCATTAATTATCCTAGAAACATGTTTATATCATCTATATATATTATTGAAAATCAAATTCATTACACCATATTTTTTATAACAACTCTTAACATTTAAACATCACAGATATCAGTTCTATACATCATGTATACTTTCAATAGAATTGATATGATTAGTGCCAAATAGAACCATAATGCCATAGAATAGATTTTACACAATTTCACAATATACATTCCCCAGGCCATCTACTCCACTATAGAACCTTCCAGGGACCTCTCTTGGGTATGACAATCTACACAATTCACATTATTTTACTCAAGCCAGCAATAATAAACACTAATAAAGTCTCAAAATGAAAAAGTTTCCAATGAATAAAATTTTTAAATCAATTAATAAATAAAATTTTATATAAAAATAATTTAGATAGTGAAAAACAACAATTCAATTCAAACTAAAACCTTAATAAAGTAGTCCTTGAGGCAAAAGGATAATCAAACAAATATCTTAAAGAAACTTTAAAATTGTTGGCTCCATTTTAAAGAAAAGAAATTAACCAAATAAAAATTTCAAAAAACTTCATAAGACTTTACATCACAATTCACCACGTGACTTCAAATGAGCCACCTAAGGGAAGGAGGGGAATGTGGTGGTCTCAAACCACATGGAGCTCCAAAAAAGATTATCATATCATAATGCTTATATTCCAAATATAATCATTAACATTATTCTTTCCAATAAAATTTATAACTGAAATAATCATAATTTAGAAAACTTCCTTATCATAGCTCCCAATTCACCACATAGCTCCCTTTGTATCATTGTAATATACACAATAGCTCCCATAAAATAGTAAATCCCATAACACAACAGCATCTCCCATAATAACAACAATATATCCCATAAACAATAATTTCCATAACACAACAAAAACTCCCTTATACAACATCAGCTCCCATATAGCACATAAACTCCCATGAGCAAATAAAATTATTTATAAAAGAACTCATATAAATAATAACTCCCATGATAAAAAACTCCCTTTACATAACATATACTCCCATATCATATCAAAAAACTCCCTTAAAAATAAAACTCCAGTAATTCATAACTCCTAAAATTCACAATATCAAACCCCATTTCACCCACACCCATTCTCCTTTTCAACCAACATCTCATTCATAGTATTATCCCCAAAATATATTCAAATACCCAAAGAGACAATCATAATTCATTTCCTCAAACAAATCAGATCTTTCATTAAAAAACATTTTTATTTGATCATATTAAAATAGAAATAATATTAGATATCATACATTGGTTGTTCATGCCTAGATCAGCTCCTTAGCCTTTCAACATTCCTCTCTTCCATCATTATTTTCTTCTTTGACTTCTAAAAATCCAGTAAGCTCACAGCAACCCCAATACCATGAAGACTCGGTTACACATCTTAATAAGAATTTGAGCCACTCTCATTTTTTTACCCCAAATCTCCCATGTGTTGTAACCTGGTGCTCTAATACCTATGAAATTCCCACTCAAGAAAATATCAGTAAACAACAATGAATTAATAGTTAATCAGAAATAATGAAAATATAGTACGATGACAAGAGAATATTCACTTGTTCTAACATGTTAAAATACAAATTTTGATTATACACACATTTAATATCATACATTGAAAATGGTAACTTTCATAGATTTAAACATCCCTCATGCAATTATAATCAATTACAATAAGAACCATATGATCATCTTTTCTCAAGGTGGAAAAATATTTTCGTAGCTCCAACATTCTGCATGATTATCAGACTAGAATCTGCCCACTAAATGTAAACATTAATTCCAAAAAATTATTAAATATACAAAAGAGATATCAATTTGTACAAATAATGAAACTAAGGCCCTAAGGGGCCGACCTAATGTCTCAAGGACTCATGATGGCCTTGCCTACATACGCGTAGCGCAGAGACTTCGTAGTTCAAAACTTTGAACTTGCAAAACACAAAATGGTATCATACAATTTATAACTTGGGTTATCATATGCAATAGAAGTTTTATAATCTCACAACATAAACAGCATCCAATCAAATCATATTGGTACAAAAAGTTATACAATAAAACACAAGCCAGTACAGTAAGTACATCATTTCGAAAGACAAGTTTTGTACATGAAAAACCACCCAGTAGTAAAACTATCATAACTTTCCTATTTCTTAGTGGAATTCTAAAATTCAAGATGTTTTGGAAAAGTAAGAATAAAGGGAATGAAACCCATAGAAGAATTAGAAAAATTCTGTAATATGAGGAGGTAGTGTTTACTGCAATCATCCCTTTCCCTCAAATCCAGATTTAACCCAAACTTGATCATAAATTAAGAATGATTTGATTACTCAAAAGTATTCCATATATTCTAATGAATGATAGAAATAATAAAAGATAAAAGATCTATTATTTTATTTTAATTTTG
Source organism: Cunninghamia lanceolata (assembly GCA_027924645.1). Lineage (NCBI taxonomy): Eukaryota > Viridiplantae > Streptophyta > Pinopsida > Cupressales > Cupressaceae > Cunninghamia > Cunninghamia lanceolata. The sequence goes on from BSBN01000063.1 coordinate 695,504, forward strand.
ACATTCAAATAACTATTCAATATATATATGTCTGATCTAACAATTGTTCTTATAAACTAATCAACATAAGGGTTTAATTAACCTTTTGCACTACAAGAATATACTTGATTCAATCTTTTTTTTTTTGCATGCAACTAAATATATGAAATATTATATAATCATACCCATTCCAGGAAAAAAAAAATATGCAAATTCATCTAACACACTTATGTAATGAAAATAATTCATTTCCAACAAAGTAAACTACCAACAAAACCTTAGATTTTCAATTTCTTCTATAGCAGTAATAAAAATGTGATAACTTTCAAAATACTTAAACACATATTAAACTGTAAAATGTTTCGAAAAGATTAAATAAATATTCTGATAACCTAGAAACTATTTTACAATCCCTTTGTTGTACAGAGAAATTTATAAAACATCAACAAGGTTTTAGCAGAGTTACATCAGTACTAAAATTGTGATAACTTTCTTAATACTTAATGAAATTTAAAAATGCAAGATGTTTCAAAAAGATGAAAACATGAATCTAAAAACCCAAAAACCTTTTTATAAAATAATTTTGATGAACAGATAAATTTCATAAGAAAACAACAAGTTTTCTCAAAAAATTTTAGAAAAACATTAACCTAAATAATGGTGAGTTTTCAAGGGAAGAATATCTCCAAATGCCCATGAAGAGAGATTCTAAGATTCCTTAATGTGAAATCTTCCATTTTATTTAGTTGTTCACCTCTTTTCTTCTATCTAGGATTTAATTATCCTCATAAAATTCAAAGATTTTTCACCTAACAAGTCACCATGGATGTACGTTTTCATTGCCTCATCGAAATGGATGTAATTCCTTTGAAGAATTATCTTCACCATCATCTATTGACGTCCTCTTGACCTACAATAATCAGTAATAAACTTGGGCTCTTCTCTTGATTTTCCCCTCTTGCTTGTGGCATTCATTTCTTTTCAAGAAAATGTGATTATTGGGATTTTTTTTTTCTTCCTAACTTGGATGCTCCAAGACTCTTCAAGAAAAGATGACTCTTCATCTACCAAACTCGTCACTTATTTTCTTGTGCACTAAAAATGCATTAAAACAATTCTAAAACATATTTTTTATGAATAAACAAGTACCCTACCCATAGGTTGTTGGTGTAATTAAATATTTAATTACACTTTATTAAGTTTACTTAAGGCTAATTTTAGTCTTCTATTGTTCTTAAGTCATATTAGGGTTTTTTCTCTAACTTGCAAATATAAAAGCAAGTTCTCACATGTAATTCATTAATTCATCCTTATTGTGCAAATTATTCCTCTTTACTTTTTTCTCTTGTGGAAGGTAAATCTTAGGTTTTGCAGGTAATCCTGGTGGCTTGAGTTAATCATAAACTCTAATATGGTATCACAGCAAATCTCCAACCTCCTCAGATTTGGAGAAAAATACAAGCAAGAGTCATTTGATGGGTGTGTTTCTGTGTAAAAATGAGTATTCTATTGGATTCAGAGTAGTCGAAATAGTCAGATTAACCTTTTATTTGGCTTGATTTGAGCTTCGTAGGCTAGATCTACAAGGGTTTTAGTAGGTGGTTTTTTTTCGAGATCCAGACGGAAAGCTAATTTTCAAAGCGTTTTGGGCCAAATCCAACCCTACCATCGCGCTCAGAAGGCCCAAAAACCTTAAAATTAACTATCAAATCATCAAAATCGGTCTCGAGCTCCTCTGAGGTAAATTTGTTTGCCAAGGAAGTCGTATGGCCTCCCTCAACATGCATATCAAGGTGACTGTAAAAAAATTTAATTTTTTACCTGCATGTAAAAAAAATTTCAAAAAAATATATTGAAAAAAAATATTATTTTAATTGCAAGTTTTTTTTTAAATAAAAAAGGGCATAAAAAAAGTTTTTAAAGCGCTGGTACTGAGGGTACCCTGCCAAGGCAGGGTACGATCCTACCGTGTGCAGGGCGGGGTTATTCCCCCGCCTCCCTTAAAGGGGCTGCTGGGGGGGTTTGACCCCTCCACCCCCATCTCTTTTTTTTAATTTTTTTAAATAAAAAAATCATTCTTTTTTATAGTTTTTTTTAAATAAAAAAAACTATTCAATTCCCTCCATGTACCTGTATTTAATCTGTGCTATGCCAAATTTGGCAATTTTCTTAGCTCTTCCACTAAATCTGGTGGACCCACCAAAATTTGGCAGAGGTTCTACTAAATCTAGCGACAGGGGTTCTTTTTTTCCACATGTTTGCTCTAAAGGAGCAGTTTTGGTAAATTGGGCATATCTTGGGTAAATGGAGTCAGATTTTCACAAACAAATAGGCGTTGAAAAGCTGGTTTCGAGCGCAATCTACTGGTGCAGGTATTTTTTCTAGATTTTTTTGTTGGTGGCATTTATCACTGTTTGAAGTCCAGATACACTTTTTGGCCTCTAAGCTCTTATATTTTTGCCTCGATCTCTATTTTTGTGATTCCTGTGGCATTGGAAAGGTATTGAGGAGCTCTACACAGCCATCCATACACTTTTTCAGATTCAGCCCCAGGTATTCTTTATTCAGTTTGTCAATTTTATGTCTTCTACTTGATATTCTGGATATTTTGGCACCTAGAGAAGTTCTATTTGTTTTGTTGGGCTTCATTTATTAGCATTAATATATATTCAGATTGTTGATCTATGATTTGATTTATTTGAAGAGATATCATGTGTTTTCTATTCACCCTTCTGTGGTAACATTGGGTAAGGATAATTATGAGTCTTGGCAAAAGGGCATCTTGACACATCTCAGGTGGCTTAATCTTTTGCCTTATATTTATGGACTCATACCTGAACCAGATAAATTTGCATGGGGAAATTATTGGGGAAATTGTAGGATTTATTGGTTCTAGTGTTGATTATGACACTATGCGTTCTATCTCACATATTGAGTGCACACGCGCTCTTTGGACTAGCATTTGGGAGATCTATGGAGACCCACATCTCTCTCCATTCCCTGATGATCTTGCTATGGATTGCCACATACCCCTTGATGATGCAGATTGCATACCTTTTGATGATGATATAGTTGAGGAGCTTGCATATTTGATAGGTCTTGCTAGTTCAGATGACAAAAAGACTTCACTTGCTTCTCCTTCTCCTCTTATCGAGATCACATCTTTATTACCTATTGCTACATCAAATTCTTTATAGCAGGACATTATCAGTCTTCAAGAGATAGCTCATTGGGACACATATCTACCAGATATATATCATTGTTGTTTGTAGAGTCACATCTTGCAGATTTGGAGGACCACATTGAGGACCTTCGTCTTCTCTTTGATGACATCTCCGATGGAGTTACATCACCATCACCTGCTTCAGAGATTGTTCTTCATCCTCCTCTTCTTCAATCACAGTTTGACAGTGGATTAGAGACATTTGAGCAGTTTTTAGGAGCATCATTATTATCTTTGGATCATGTGCAGAGTTTAGAGACATTTATCCTTCTTCCTGTATATTCCTATCCAGAATGGGAAGACATTATGCACACAAATGTTGCAGTTCTATTTCTTCCCAAGGGGAGAAATGTTGTTCAACGTTCATGGGTCTTCATCTTTATTCTATGTTGAGCATCTTCCAGCACTGCAGGAGTCATCTTGAGGAGTGGCTGCATGGTCTCTCTTCTCATCTCTATTTTGGGAGGGAGAATTTCCTCACATGGGTTTTCATCCTTCTCACTTTTGGGGGGTCACCAGACCTTCTCTCTACATCCTCTCTTATGGGGTTGTATATTTATTCATGATTGTACTTTTGTGATGGATTCAGTTCTTAGGCGGTCTTAGTGTTAGTCCTTCTTCCATCACATGTTCATGTACTTGTTTTATTTTTTCTCTTTTAGAGGAGTTTTCTCCCACTGGGTTTTTCTCCTTTCTCTCCACTTTATGAGATATTCTTGTTGTTCATGGGTACCTAACATGGCCTTGTAGTCAGGACCCATTCTTGCATTAGTTGCATGTTTTTTATTTCTCCCTAAGTTGCACTTATGGGGGGCGTTGGTGTAATTAAATATTTAATTACACTTTATTAAGTTTACTTAGGGCTAATTTTAGTCTTAGGTTATTCTTAAGTTGAATATTAGGGTTTTTCTCTAACTTGCAAATATAAAAGCAAGTTCTCACATGTAATTCTTTAATCTATTTTCATTAATTCATCCAATATTGTGCAAATTATGTCTCTTTAATTTTTTCTTTTGTGAAGGTAAATCTTAGGTTTTGGAGGTGATCTTGGTGTTATGAGTTAATTATCAACTCCAACAATATTGTATACAAACATGTAGTTGATAGTACAAAAGATGAAAGGAAATTTTTGAGAGAGTACCATTTCTATGTGAGTGATAACTAGTTACATTCATTAGAGTTTGTGTAGTATTGTTTCAAAATATTCAATGATAACTTAAAACAAAGATAAATCCAGATGACACAACATTTCATATGGTCAGACAATTGTATAGAATAATTCAAAAATTCTTGAATGTTTTACTAGTTAAGTAGGACCCATAAAGAAAACAATATCCAACATATTTGGAGTTTCTTTGAAGCTGGACATGGTAAAGGAGAATATGATGGAGCTGGAGAATGTGTGAAAAGGGCTCTTTCTAGGGAGCAACTAAAATTTCATGATGCAACAAAGTTTTAAGATGCACATGCAATTGTGGATTGGTGTAATGCAAAATTGACTATAGGATCAAGTGAGAACTCTAAAGTTCAATGGTTTTTTGGTTGGTTGAAGAAGAAAACATTCCTCCCCGATATGATTGTGATACAATTAGTGGATCAACAAAATGGCATTCATTTAAGAGTTCAAATGCAAGCACATGGACTCTATGGACTAGGGAGCTCACATGTTTTTGTTAGTTTTGTATCGCAGGTGAGTGGGAAGCATGTGAAAATACAAATTGGGTTGAAGAATGGTAACAAAAGTTCTTAACACCTCTACAAACACATGATCAAAATGAGATAACATTTGAGGAGGATAATCATTTGCAAGCATCGGATGACTATGAGCGTATTTCAGACCTTGTACAAGAAGGTACATTCTTTTGAAATATTTCTTTTTGATACATTTTTTTGGAAATATATATTTAATTGTACATATGTATGTATGTATATTTTTGTGACTTATTGAATTTGAAATTTTTTGCAAGACATGTGTATGTTGTTGTTGCACCTGAGGGTAATGAAAAGGAAATAGAGTATTGGTTAGCTTGGTGTTTTGAGGCAAAACATAAGTTGTTACAACCTAGAGTAGATGATGATAACTTTGAGTATCCAATAGGTTATGTGGTTGTTACTGACACTTGGCTACGTAAATATTTGATAAGGAGGAATGGTATACCTGCATTTGAAGATTATGAAAGACATAATAAAATTTTAAACTAATCGCAACTGATTGTGGCAACAAATATACAATTAGTGAGATATAAAGGGAGACTTGTCATAAAAGAATTATGAACACTTTCTATGGAAGATCATGAGGCAATCATAGATGCATTATAAAAAAGAGAGGATGCAGATGATACAATGGAGTAAATTTTTTAAATGATTAACAAGTATGTAGAAATTTTTAAACTTTTAATCTTTATCTAGGATGTGAGTTTAGGATTAATATGATTGATAACTTAACTAAATGATTGCATCTCCCCTTAAGCATCCTCTTAAGTCCCCTTAAGCCATGGGTTACACTTTTTGAGACATCCTGATTTTTGTTGAAATCACATATTTTTAGAAAATATAATGATTTAAGCCTTGAAAGGTTCCATTTAAAAGATTTTATTGAAGAGGGTTTGATCAAAGCCCCTTAGATTCAAACCCCCTTGGATAGAACCCAGCTAGTTTTAAACCATACCTATAATGGAGTCTCCTCTACACCTATCAAATGCTAATAAAAAACCACTTTTGATTTATATTTTGGGGGATCAAATGAATTCATTTAAAATTTATGTTTTGTAAGTATGTAGTCCTTATTATAACCTTCCCAAAAAGTATAATTTTAAATATATTTAATTTGATTATTACATTTATTTTTTATTTCTTGTGAATGTAGGTTTTTCACCGAACATCAAGTTCTCTGTTCTACACACATAGAAAATTAGTAAATTAGTAAAAAAAAATTGAAAAATATCTATGCCATAGGTATTGATGTCCTTGTTTCAACAAAAAAAAATTGTATTTCGATACATACAGAAAAAGTTATGTTTTACGGAATACGCCTATGCCTAAATTATAATTGGTTTGACTTCAAAAAATAATTAAAAAAAATATTCAACAAAACATTATGAAACCAAATGCATGCCCTATATATCAGTGTTACTAATATAAATTCAAAAGAATAAGAATTTTATCCTTTGTAGAAAAAAGTTATGTGCTACAAAATACACATCACTTTAAAAAAATGTTGTTTACTATTCAAAACTAGTTATGAAAGGAGACGCAAAAAATTTAACAATTTAACTCCAATTTTTTTTTTAAATATATTTAGAATCTACAGACAAAATCTCACAGAAATGCAGGAGTCATCTTGAGGAGCGTCTGGATGGTCTTTCTTCTCATCTCTATTTTTGGAGGGAGCATATCCTCGCATGGGGTTTCATCCTTCTCACTTCTAGGGGGGTCATCAGACCTTCTCTCTTCTTCCTCTCTTATGGGGACATTCATGATTGTACTTTTCTGATGGATTCAGTTCTTGGGGGGTCTTAGTGTTAGTCCTCCTTCCATCACATGTTCATAAACATGTATTTTCTCTCTTTTGGAGAGGATTTTTCTCCTACTAGGTTTTTCTCCTTTCTCTCCACCTTATGAGAGATTCTTGTTGTTCGTGGGTACCTAACATGGCCTTGTAGCCAGGACCCATTCTTGCATTAGTTGCATATTTTTCATTTCTCTCTAAGTTGCACTTAGGGGGGTGTTGGTGTAATTAAATATTTAATTACACTTTATTAAGTTTACTTAGGGCTAATTTTAGTCTTAGATTATTCTTAAGTCATATTAGGGTTTTTCTCTAACTTGCAAATATAAAAGTAAGTTCTCACATGCAATTGATTAATCCATTTCATTAATTGATCCTTATTGTGCAAATTATTCCTCTTTATTTTTTTCTCTTGTGGAAGGTAAATCTTAAGTTTTATAGGTGATCCTGGTAGCTTGAGTTAATCATAAACTCTAGCATAGGTGATTGACCTATGGTCTTAACTTTACCAAAAAAAATGATAAAAGAGCTCTTATTCCCCACAACACACAAGAATAATTAATTTAAATCAATTAACTAAACCACATCAAGATCTTATTGCTAAATTCTAATCTTTTTATAACTTATATCATAATTTTATAAACAAATTTAAAATTAGCTCCACTAACTTGAAATTGTAAATAAATATTAATTTCTAAAATTTTCTTCTTGAAAATGCATAATTGTCCTTCCTTGCATAAAAAAATCTCTATTAAATATGTAATTAGAAAAACATATAATAACAATACATAAATTTCTTTCATAATCAATATTAAATTATTTAAATAATTATTTTGAAATAAAATATCATAATTAATAATTAGACTTCAAATATGCCTTACACAATGACCAACCATTTTTACATCTTTTTACATGTATATATGGCATTATATTTCAATATTGTTGTCTGGATATGAATCTTGGAGTGAAAAACATGTTTGCAGGTCGCCTATGTCTGTTGTGGCATCTTCATGTAGGTTTGCACGTGGAGCCATACCAAATTGAACCAATTACCCATGCCAGTGTATAGAAATCTTGTCCATGTGAGGTCCACAAGTACTTGGAGGTGTTTGAAAGTCTTCATTCATTCTATCAAGTCTATTTGAGACCATTAATGGCAGTCTAGAGTCATGTAGGGGAGTTTTTGGAATAGTTGAAGCTTTCTAGAAAAAATGCAAAAAATTGATGTAGGGCCAAATGTGAGAGTAGAGGAAACCTTGCAAAAAAATCATGTAGAGGTGGGAAGTGGGAATGAATGAAATGAATGTAAAAACAAGGAGGAGAACTGAATGTGGAAAATGTATGAAGGAAATCTAGAAGCCTATAAGGTTTCTGCAAAGGAAGAAATGAGTGATTTTATGTAAAGAAGAAAGTAGGATTTGAATGTAGAACTAGACAATAAGATAAGGTATGGGGTGAAAGGAATGATATCTTAAAGTCCATGGAAAATCCACGAAGACAAGGGAGGTGATGGGTTAGACCAAGGGAACTTCACAAAATATTGACAAAGTACTGGATGTGGAAAGTGGAGATGCCAATTGGATGAGATCTAGAAGCAAGGCATTATCCCACAAAGAGGTTTGGAAGAAATAGGAAAAAGAAAGGGGAACTAGAGGTAGGAGCTAGATGCAAACATATCCAGTTTAGGAAGAAAATTCCACAAACAGGAAAGGAAGGCAAATATAAGAAAAGTAGAAGAAGGATGAAGGACTAGATGTTTGGGAAGTGGAAGGACTAAGTGGAGGAAGTCTAAAATCTAGTCAAGGGTTTGGGCCTTCTCAGAACCTTGTCAATGATTTTGAAGGTTCGTGAACCCATGAAGTCACTTACAAAAACATCTTCTTTCTTTGTTGATGTTTGTTAAGGTTTGTGAACCACCAAAAGCACCAATGAAAACTTTCTCCTTTCTTTATTAATGTTTTTGAAGGTTCACAAACCACCAAAAGTGTCAACAAAGGCTTAAAAGCATCAATAAAACTTGTGAGACTTCAACGTGGAATAAGAAGTGGATGCAGGATATGGAGTGAAGGCATGAAAGTCTAGTATTTGGTCAGGATTCCATGAAGTTAGAAAAATAAAGGGAATGGAAGAAATGAAGAGCCCGATAGACTTATGTAGGATTTTTAGAGAGGAATGCGAGGTGGATACTAGATGGGAGGCAAACATATCTAGTCAGGTAGGAAGTTGAAAACATGTAAACTAGAAGTGAAATAAAATGAAAAAAGTGAAGGGAAAGATGAAATCTGTAGGGATTGAATGCAAGATTGAAGGTCAGGACCAGATGGAAAATGAAAAGGAATGTTTTGTAGTTAACCAAACTTTTGTAACTCTAGAAAAAACATAGAAAATGACTAAAAACTCCCCAAAAATTAGAATATTTTGCCCATTTTGGAAACTTTAACATATGATAGGAACATGGGGAAAACAAAGTACCATTCCAAGATAAAATTGACCAAGATAGAACCCATTGAATTTCTCTCATATCAGCTATCAATGATGGGTAAAATACTTCCAAGGCAACAAATGGGCACTTAGGATTTTTTGGGAATTTTATGGAAAGTGCCAACATTTTCTAGAAACACAACATTAGAAATATCTTCTTCATCTTCTCCTTCTCTCCCTTCTTTGTGTTGTGCTTCCTCTAGTTCTTTTTGTGCAATTCTATTTTAGTGTTATTTTCCTAATTTTTGCTTGGTGATTGAAAGTTTTAGAAGATAAAGTTACTCGAACATGACCGCAATGTAGTAGCACCCTACAACAATCAATTGTACAAAAACCATTTTTTAGCATTTTTTCCACCTTGCTTACATGTTCAACCTTTTGTAACACTTCTCTTGTGAATCCTAATGGCTCTCTAGACCCTTGTACTTCCTATTCCCCTCTCATTCTCTAATTTTGAATCTTTGGTTATCACTAGCTATCTCTTTTTCTAAAATCTAAAAATATCTTATAATATTTTGAACAATTTATAGAACTCTTTGGTATTCAACAATGATCGTTCAATTTCTATGTGAATCTACAACTCTTTTCAATGCTCTTCGCAAGGCAGTCCAGTAGTGTGTTTTCCTTAACTCTTATTTTATGGGTTTCATTTCTTCTTGTTGGAGGTGATAGCGTTCTTGTCTTATTTTTATTTCTGTTATTATGATAAAATCCTTTGTAATCTTCTTGGCATTCTTGGGTTCTCATATCCTTTTGTCTCTCTATTTCATACACACAAGTTTTCCATTCTATGTAGACCTTAGATTTGGTATTTATAGATTATTGTTGTTGTTCATAATTCCTAGATGCACTTGGGATAAGAGCACACACAAATTTATAATATTGTTATCATTGCTTGTCTGTGGAGGTTGAAAGACCAACAAAAGCTCTTAACCATTCTTGACAAGCTCCCATGCAACCCCAAACAATTTTCTTGTCTTTTAGCTATAAGTTTTCATTGGGAGATATTTAATCACATGAGGGTTTGATAGTATCTTCCTCTTTTCATAATTTTCATCTATTTTATTGAAATACATAGATTAAATCTTTCCATTTTATTTCTATTATCACCTAGAGAGTTTCTCGTTTGTTTCTATTTCTCTGTTGTGTAGGCTGAGCATGTTTTCCAAGGAAAAGACATGTTTTCATAGTTTCTTATGTGCTATCCATATAAACAACAGCACATCACATAGACATCCATGTGTCGTGAAAGTGTCCTCAATAGTGAACTCCAGATTTCTCTGTCAGGTTCTTCTTTGCCTATTATTTCCAATTTTGTAGTTACTTTGTTAAATTTGCTTTCCAAAATCTGTAAATCAACATCATTTTAGTTTTCATTAGTGTTTTGTCTTGTTAAAAACCATTGTTTTGCAAGAGTAAAACACATTGGTATTTGCTAGTTTAATTTGTTCATCCTATTTAGAATAGCAGCAAGTTAATCTTTTTGAAAAGAGATAGTTGCTCCTAGTGTAGTGCCTAATAAAACCTTTAGCTTAGAAAACAAGATTTTTCTTAGTTGAATAAATTTCCTAAACTACAACAATATATGTGAATATTAAGATTGTAATGTATATGAGACCTATCACAACATTCTCCCACTTGTCATATACCTTGCAAGAGGAAAAAGATAAAATAAAACAAAGTGTGAATTATCTATTTGGGGTCATGAGTCCCATAGACCCATTGCACCATCTAAACTTTTCTATGCTCACCAACTTTGTCAATACATATGCAACATCTCTAAAGTGCCAACCTTTTCAAGCATAAAATGAATAAAATTATATTGAACATCAATGTGCTTCATCCATGCATGAAAAGTTAGGTTCTTTTCCAAGTTGATGGTATTATAACTGTCATAGAAAATTCTAAATTGTTTTATGACTCATCTCAACATCTAAATACATTCTCTGAAACCAAATACATAGCCACTACTAGACCTCTTTCTATCAAGATCCCCTACCCAATCTAAGTACACATTGATGATCCCACAATAGTGTGTCCCATTTGTGGGGTATCCTAATTTTTACCTAAAATTATGTATTTTTAAAAATACATGATTTAATTCTAGAGGGATTCCATCTAAGGGGAGTTGATTTAAGGGGGTGAGATCAAACCTCTTTGGATATAACCCCCTCAGCTTAAATCAATCCCATGAAGGAGTCTCCTTCGCACTTGTCAAAATGCTAACAAGAAAGCAATTTTGCTTCACCTTTTAGGGGGTCAAATGAAATCATTTGAAAATGCCATTTCATAAGTATGTATCCCTTAGTGTTAGTTTTCTAAAATTATAATTTTTATTATGTTTTTGATATTATATATTAATTTTAAAATGAATGCAAGTCAATTAAGAAAAAAATGGCCTCTATTCAAGACTAGGAAAAATAACAAACTTTGTTAGAAAAATCCCAAAATCTTCATTGCACTCCATATGGATGTCCTTATTTCAATGAAAAAGAAAAAATTAATTTTGATATATGCTAAGAAAAATGTGTTACAAAAAAATATAGATCTAAAAAAAAATTTAGTATTGTAGACACCTAAAAATGACTATTGCATTATTCACCTTGCATACATCAAATTTGTCTAACACACTTTCATCTAACATTAATTAAATAACTTGATTATTTAATTAATTTTGTCAATTTATTCTAATTCTCCAAAATCCAATATTAATTGAATAAATCCTATTTATTTAATTAATTTCATCAAATTCCCCACTTTGTTCTTCTATTTTCCCATTAATTAAATGAACCAATTATTTGGGGCGAGGGCCCTGGCTCGATTGGCTAAGTAATTCTATTGCGGTAAAGATGGTCACGAGGTGCAATCTCCCCCCATCCCCGTGGTACCAGAGGGCATGTCGTACCAGCGTCACCGGTCACGTGAAAAAAGTTTACCGAGCAAAATAAAATAAAAATAATAATAATGAACCAATTATCTAATTAATTTAATTCCTCCTATCCACAAACAATTAAATAATTTTAATTATTTAATTGGCTAATTATTCTTCTAAAATTAAATAAAGTATTCCAATTTATTTAAAGATTGACTTTTCGAATATCTTCTAAATAAATAAAATCAATATTTTATTTATATCTTCTTATTTCTCCCATCATGCACAATAATTTAAATAAATTTATTTATTTAATTTCTAATTATCCTCTCAAATCTTCTAAAAGCATTTGTACAAGAGCAATCCACATATAAACCAAGGAATAAATACAATCTTAGGTGGTAATATTCTTTGTTTGATTTGCATTGAATTGTGGTTATTCTCTTTGATCTATTTATTGAAGGTTGTAGGATGCACAATAAATTAAATAAATTTATTTATTTATGAGTAACGACCAAGCCGAGGGTTCCAACAAAACCATATTGAAAATCCTAAAGAAAATAGTCAATGAAGTTGGTCATTATTAGCATTTATAGCTCAATCCCACCTTATGGGCATACCGCACTAGTATCAAAACTTCATTTCACCTATCGAGGTCAACATCCCATCTCTTAGAGTCTCCATGCAACATCTTATTAATGGAGAAGAGTATAGAATTTTTAGATTGCATGAGCTAGAGTTACTGGATGAGAGGAGTCTCATAGCACTAAATCATCTTCAAGTCTATCAAAATTTCCTTCATCGTAATTATAACAAGAAGGTCAAGGAAAGACGATTTCAAGTAGGTGATCTTGTTCTTAAGGAAAATCAGAGAAACCAACAGGATCGACATAAGAAGGGCAAGTTTGAGCCTAATTGGTTCGGACCTTTTGTCGTTACAATAGTCTATGGATCAGGAGCCTACACACTAGCAACACCTGAAGGCATTCCTCTAGATGAACCCATCAACAGTGTTCATCTTAAGAAGTTCTATGTCTAATCCTCAAAGTATCCCTAATAGAAAATACAAAAAAAAAATTAAAAAAATAGAAAATACAAAAAAAAATAAATAAATAAAATCAAAAAATAAAATAATCCATCCTCTAGTGAAAACGTGGTAAACATGCACCTTGGATAAGTACCGTAGTGAAAACTTGGCAAACAGGTGCTATGTGTAAGAGTCAGCATCCACAATCTAATAAGTCTTCCATCCTTTCCATCCATATCATTCCATAATAAACCCCCATCCATCCATAATAAAATTATTGACCTTTGCATTTCCATATTCCCATCTATCATGGCTTGGAAATTGTCAGTTTCAGTTATAATCCATTAGCATCACCCATACTCAGTCCATCCATCATTCTCCATAATAAACCTATACCTGAATGGGGGCACGTTTCCTTAACCTAGGTCTAGGAATGGATCCTTGTTCAAGCCATGATAACACTTTCACTCACTTTTTGTACACATGTTTCATCCATCTCATCCCATATCATCATCACAAATCAGAACTACATATCATCACCACCCGCATCTTAATGTGCCTTGATCTCGTGGATATAGGGTATGTAGGCAGTCTGGAATATGAAGGAAGTATCCAGTATGCAGGTACATAAGATACACCCATCATCCATCCCAATCCATAATAAATTTCTAACTTTCACTTCATTCATCTATCACAATACATAGTATTCACCTATCACCTCGACTTGACTAACTCAAGTAGAAAACAAACTATGCATCCCTTTGAAAGCTCAAGAGTTTATCAAACTAGAAGAAAAAGACTACTCCTAGAGCAATATCTCTGCCTATATACTGCTTACCACATCTGCTAAATCCATCTATCCTAGATCCAAAATCCTTTAATGGATATATCTTTCCTACAATAATGCCCAATCTACCATGAGCATCCCCTTTGGAAAGAGAATATGATGGTTGTGTATTTGTTTTATCAGTTGGTCGATTTCTTTTTGGTTTATCTTTTGTTCCTTTCTAATACCTACTCAAGACTACCTTGATCTTTCTATATCTCGGTATGTTGTGATACAGTATGGATTAGGACATGGTCATTGCTTTTGTATATTGTATTTGTGGGATGATCTTATTATCCTACTACGGCTAATATTTATCTTGTTTGTGTTGGAATTAGCATCTTGTATATCAATATCTTTTGCATCTAAGGTTCTGTAAAGGCCTTATGTGTATTAAGATCATTCTACACTAAGACTATTTTCCATTCACATATCCAACAAGATTCTATTATGTCTAGTAGATGTAAGTTCAAACCGTTTGTTTGCAGAGTCAACATCCTATGAATTGGATACATCTTCACCTTGGTCTTATATATCCTAGTGCATAATATACATATGTTGTATCAAAATAAGGATTGCTCTTTACATTTTAAGCATAAGCAATGCAACATCCTATCCCTCCACCCATCCATATATCCTAATAAAATCATAGCTTTCATAAAGATCGATCAACTATCATTTTCTCTATCCTAAAAATCATCTTTTCTACAATCCAAGCTAGCATCATCTTCGTCTTCTTGGAAACTTGCAACACCATGCATGTTAGCCATCATACTCATATGCATCCATAACATCCATATATCATAGTATCATCAAATAAATCCATGATCATAGTATATGTCATCATATCCATAACATCATCATAACATGTCATCGTATAAGCATATAAACATCATAACATATCCATAGCATAAACATATACAATCAAAATCATCATATAGATAAGCATATAAACATCCATAGAATATATAAGCATGTCATCATAAAACATCAAGAAAAAATCAATAATACATCATCCATCTCATAGTAGGTCATCAAATCAACATGTCTCGTCATATATATCAAAAATGGATCAATGTCATACAATAAGCTACCAAGAGCCATCAAAGATATACATGTGAGCCCACAGGCATCATGGTCTCAAAATACATCAATGATACATCATAAAAATACAACAAGCTCTAGCGATGACTGTGTGTAGAGCTCCCTATTGAAGCCTCTCCCTAGGCTCCACCTATACCTAGTGGTGGTCCTCCTAGTAGTGGTCTTAGTGGTGGTGGTCCCATAATAGATGCCCCTAATCTCCTAGATGAGGAATCCCCTAACCTGCTCCACTCTTTTTGAAACTCGGCTACATCTGATCTGCAGAAACTGCACTATAGTATAGCCCTCTATAGTACTCGACCTCCCTGATAGTCTTGTTCAGCTCTCCCTGAACATGAGTCAGCTCTGCCAGTATAGTCATAGTGGGTTGAAATGTCCCAATCATACCCCGTGCAGTATCCCGCTCTAGAGTCACCCTCTGTAAGGATGACTTTACTCTTTGTCTCAAAGCTATCTTGGTGTCACACTCTGCAGTGACACATGCCAATGTTACTGCGTCTCCCCCTGATCTTGTCCATAGGACTATCCCTAAGAACCCGCCCTAACCTATCTAAGCTCGGCTCTAGTAGTGTGTCTCTCCTGCCTCATCCTCATGTACCACACCTCTACCAGGTGTGTCTCCTTGTATCGGCCTGCAATAATCTTTGCAGTCGCTGAATCTCTGCCTCTACCTAAAGGGTATCTTGTTGTGCTCCCTCTCCCATCTACACATCTGGCTAGTCTGGGGCATCCTACTACCCTACATCCTATTGTCCATCATCCTGTTGGGTAGCCTACCTATCTCCATCGACTTGTCCTGTGAGGTCTCTCCTCTAGTCCTCTACCAGCTAGCTACCCAACTCTCCTATCTTGACCCCTGACTATCCCTGAGATAGTCAGCTGAGTCAGCCTATGTATCAACTAATAGGCATCATACTTTGGATTCATACCTGGATCAGCGTCTCCTTTGACTAGATCCCAAGTCATCGGTGCTAGTGCATCTACTCATCCAAAGCAGTAGCGACCACCACCTCAAGGCCCCAATCATGAATATCTCTACGTGTCTTGGAATAAATGGCCTTACCCACAGGTACTGGCTGTCATAGTCCAAACTATCTCAGGACCTTCTCAAGAAGATACCGCTTAATAACATATATGTTACATCCAAATAAATACCGACCCTATCAGCAGTATGACAAGTGCTTTACATCATCCTCCCAAATCTTAGAATCCCTCCAAGGATGTCGAATGAATGTGTCAATCTCATCAAACTGACATCTCCAGTACGTCAGCTCACCCAGTCTCCTCTGCGTAACAACTCCATCATACAAGTGCACGAACGGTTGTCCAATGCGTTGTTGTCATGGAGATATCATCCTAGTCATGGCGATATGCTCCCAACCCCATACATGTAGTAAAATCACACCTACAACAAGGCTAGCACCAAATCTATATGCTACATGGTATAAATCATGATATAGCTAGCCCAATACACAAGGTCCCCATCCATACCTCGTCACATGAGTAAACATCCCCTCTAACATAGGGTCCCATCCAATAGAAAAACCATGAGATCGTCTATCCGGCACTAGCACTCTACCAATCAATGATGCAACCACAAGTTGAATCCTGTCACACAATCATCGCATCCAGCTCTTGTTGATCTCATGGTCCTCGATCCTGAGGTTTGGTGTCATGAACAACCTTCACAACAACGAAGCCTCACCATGGTCAGTGTCATAGTCCACTCTGGCTCCATGGATCAAGATCCTCAAAATCTGCCAAACATCCTCCAATGTAATGGTAGCCTCCCCAGTGGATAGATGAAACGAGCTATGCTCGTTGCCATCTCTTCGCCAATGTAGTCATTATCGATAAATGTGTGTGCACTAGATTCATGTGTGCCATGTACCAAAGTCCCATGATCTCCAAGAAAGCCTCTTCATCCTCGTCAAGGTCAGCAACTAGGTCCAAGTTTGGCAGATGTCACTCCCTCGACATCAGCATAGAACAACCTACATCCAAAGAGTTAACTTGTTAAATTTTGCAAAAATCCTAACTATTCTGCAGTCTAAGCCAAAAGCAACCTACGAAACTAGAGGCACATTTCTAATCACCAAAAGCACACCACTATTAGCCAAAAGTGCATTTCTACCTACCAAATGTGTGTTTCTGTGGACCAAAATTAAACCTAAAATGCATAACCCTAATCACTAGCCAAAAGCGCCTGGTTTTCACCATAGGTGCAGCCCTGTCTACCATATGCAATGCATTTTGCCAAAGGCATAGTGTTGATCACCAAATGTGATCCATTTTGCCAAAAGTAGCTCAAACCCCTAGAAACCTTAAAATTATCCAAAAGTGAGCTTTTTTGCCAAAGGTGCAGTTGTGTGCCCCATAAGCGATGCCTTTTCTCAAAAGCACAACAATATTTCCCATAAGCGCAACTTTAATCCTAAACCACTTTTGGTTGCATCTAAATTCTACCCTCATTAATAGGCCTAATAAATTCACTTAATGACTTGGTTAGAGGTACATACCACTCTTGGATCTCCCGTCGGTCATCCATATGTCATGACTCGCTCTCCACGGTGGTTGTGTCTTGGAATCCCAACATATCTACTATCTCATCTACTCTAAGCATTGAACACTCTTAAGCACTAGAAGACAAATCTCTGAAACTCTGAGGGTGCAAATGAGTTGAAAGTGACCCCTTAGGCCCTATTATAGGTTCCCAACCCTAATTCTTCCCTCCTCTTCTCCAGTTTTTCTTCGTTTCATCCTTATATTTCTCCATCGTTTCAGCTTCCAAACTCCAATCTGATTTCTTGAACTTGTGAGTAGGACCTCAATGATGCATAGCTCTCTAAATATCTACCAACTATGAGCTTTCTTGAGATATGACAGGTTGTAAAGTTGATTTATGCACATTGATAGAACCAGGAACTAAAATTGATTAAAATGATTATAATGGTGTTTGATTGTAAATTGAATGAGGGTGGGAGGACAACTTGTAGTAGGCTAGTGCCTTGCCCTATGGGAAACAAAGTCAAGCACATCTCTTCTAATGGACATAACAGAAAGCACAAGTGTGATAACTAAACATACATTCAAATAACCATAAGTTGGGGTCTATAGAAATTCAAATGCATATCCATATATAAAACCAGGGGTATATGTAAGCAAACATGCTTTAAAGATCCATAGTTAAATAAACTAGATCCATATATTGTATCGAAAGGATTGCACTATATACACTTTAATGCAATTTTATAAATCCCGATGAGGATAACCCATCAATGCAATCATCAAGATAACAAGTGTAGCCTCAAGGAGAAACATAAGCATATCTATCACTTGAAATAAGTTAGAAAACTAAGGAGATATTTGCATTACAAATAGGCTCTTGCATTTTAGCACCTTCTCTTGGCCTAGAGCACATGTAAACATCATAAAATAAGGTTGAACTATATTATTTGATACCCTAGACACTACTAATTCAATCAACACAAGTATGTACAACAAGAGAAATGTCCAAAACTAGCCAACCATCACCCTTAACATTATTTTTCATATGTATATATACTACATCACTAAACCTACAGTGTGTGTATGGTTGTGAGTAGTCAACTTGTGGCTACCTTAACTCTTAATTAAGTTATATAATAATTAATATAGTCTTATATAGGTATTTAGGTCATCCTGGGTGGCACCCATGGTATAAGTATGGTATATATAGGAAGTAGAGACTAGTTATTATAATCATATTGAGTATTGTGTTCTTATTAAAGATTATTGGAAGTAGCCCCCTCAAAGTAGTTTAGAAGGTTCCCTCTCTAACTAGCATATTATTATTAAGCATTTGCAACATATTTCCTATTATATTCTTCTCTTGGGCAATTTATTTCATTACAAGTGGTATCATAGCATAATCTTAGCACTGTGAAGGTAAGAAACAAGGAAAAAAATATTTTGGAGGTCATTTTGGGAAGCGTGCATATCTTTCATTTTAGGGATTTTTTCTTAATTTTTGGTGGGTTAGTCAAGGGTATATTGAAGCTACTTCAATTCTGATTTGAGGTTAATTGGAGTAGAATTAAAGGAGTTATTGCAGAATTAGGGTTTCCACCAATTTCACTACCAGGGCTATAATTCAATGATTTTTTTCCTAATTTCTAGAGGGTTGAACAAGAGCACATTGACCCACCTAGAGTCTTATTTAGAGAAATTTGGAGTCATTTTAGTAATTTATTGCAATTTTAGGCTTTTCCATAAATTCGAATATATATAGGCTACAATTTGTGGAATTTTTCAAATTTGTTTACATTCTTGGAAAGCTTGCCAAAAATGATTAGGGGTATGCTCTTTGAAATTTTAATGTTGGGGTAAATAAATTCAAATCATTGATCAAGGTTGGGTCATCAAGAAAATTAGATTTTACATGGTTAAGCCTCATCATGGCAAGACCACAAACTAGAGGTAGGGGAAACAATTCTTACACACCAGGAAAGAGTCCTAATAAAGAGGATATAGACTTGAAGTTTGGAACAGGTGGAGCCTTTATTTAACTACCGATCCATTGGATGACAGGTGAATCCATTGGAAGAAGGTATGTGTAATATACAAGGAGATATATCTAGCATCCATAACACATTGGCAAATATCAATGCTTATTTCCAGAAGATGTCATTCTCACAATCTAAGGTTTCAAGAAATCAAGATGTATTTTCTAGGTCATCCAATCTAGATATAAATGCTAGCACTCATATGGGATTTTGGAACCTATTGCTAATCAATACTATGCAAGAAGAAGGAGAAGGATAAGTAGAAGCAGAAGAAGAAGCAAATGAAGGAGGAGAAGAAGGAGGTGGAGAAGTCAATCCAATAACATCTTTCCAACATTATCACTACTTGGAGATTAAAAAAGGATTACCTCCTAAAGGAGATCTTGATTTCTCCATTCAATCAATGATAGGGTACCATCTACCATCCTTCACCTCTTTCTCAAAGGCACACCAAAAGGGTAGAGAAATGGAAGAACTCATTCATCAGCAATAGATACCCTCTAGTCTCAAAGAGAACAAGGAAAAGGCACAAAACATAATGAAGAGGCAAGTGGATCAATACAAAATTCTAACACAAACAATGCTACCTAAGCTAGACATAGAGGGAACACACATCTTGAGCCAAAGTTAATTTTCCAAACACACAAGAAGAAGTTGAGGATAAGAACAATCCCAAATTACCTCATTAAGTGGAAGTATTTGTTGGTTGAAGTTACCATATGGGAAGATGAAGATTTTATGTTGAAGCATCCATAATTGATCAGCATTAAGGATAACACTTTTGTAAAGGAAGGGCATGATACGCCCCTAATCCTATAGTGTGTAAACATGGTTATGATTAGTTGGTTTGTGGCTACATTAACTCTTAATTAAATTATATAATCATTGATATAGTCTTATATAGGCAGTTAGGTCATCCTGGGTGGCATCCATGGCATAAGTATGGTATGTATGGGAGGTAGAGGCTAGTTATTATCATCATTTTGAGTATTGTGTTCTTATTGAAGACTACTAAAGGTAGCCCCCTCAAAGTGGTTTAGGAGGTTGCACCCTCGAAGTGGCATATTATTATCAAGTACTTATGGCATGTTTCTTACTATATTTTTCACTTGTACAAGTTATTTCATTACAGATATCATTATCATCCATTTTCATCAACAAGAGTAGAGTAAATTGAGTGTTTGGTAAGTTTGTAGGTCACCCATACTGGTTGCATCACATTCACATGGCTTTGCATTTGAATCCACACCTTATGCATCAGCAACTATATGCTTTGTACACAAAACCACACCTCTGATGGGTCCATAAGTACTTGCATGTATTTGAAAGTCTTCATCAGTCTTGTGATGCATCCCATGTTGTATGAAGATAAGGATATGTTTATGTTTTATGCACATGTCATATTGATCTTTCCATGATGTTTTTGTAAGATGAGGGACAAAGTCGTGTTCCTCACTTGTGAGGCCTGCACGATGTCTTGATCCTCGTCATTTTATGTACTATTTTTCCATGAGGCGAGAATGCAATTGTATGCTTCATCTTTGTGTATTGCAGGTTTTAGGTACCAGGCATCGACTCCACCTAAATTGGTAGGTTTGAGCATGCCTTGAAGCCCAATGGATTAGTTGACCAGAGATAACACTTGATCCCCTACCCTAGCCATCATCCTCGAAGAGGATGAGTATCTAGTTTGGCACTTTGTCAGTATGGTCAGTATGTCAGTGGTTAGTCAATGTTGCTTTTAACCATGGAAAATGGTCAGGTAATTAATGAGCAGTTGGTCTTATTTAATTTACATTGTTTGATTAAATGTGTTGGTTATTTATGCATTAAAATAAATTGTTAAATGCCTTTGTTACACCGAGAGGCGTTCTACACTCAAAGCAAGGGCTGAAAGATTCAGATTCCTGTAAACAATTAAGATACAGATTCCCATGTAAACAAAATTCATAAAATGTGCAAATAAATAAATTTGTAGAAGCCAAATGGATAGAATAAAAGAAAAACTTGGGTAGTATGGAGTGAAATCTTTATCACATTAAACAAATAAATAAATAAATTCATGGAAGCCAAATGGATAGAAAAATAGAAAAACTTGGGCAGTTATGGAGTGAAATCTTTATTACGTTTGAAGAATATGAAAAGTCTTGCAGCATAGTCTCTTTAAATTAACTCATGTGAGTGGGAAGTTATGGACTAAAATCTTTATTACCTTTGAAGAGTATGAAAAGTCTCTAAGCATAGTCTCTTTAAATTAACTCATGTGAGCATATCAAATATTCTAACTACAAGTAATTTATAAATGCCAACAAATTGGAAGATATCTCTCGGCATACTGTAGATATATTTTTTTAAATATAAATATACTAGTTATATATATAGGCAAATAAATAAAATATTATAAGATCGGGTTATGTAATTAATTATAATTTGTAAGTAATGTATGTAAATGATTTTCCCTATTGTGGAAAATGGACATCTGTCATTTTTACCCAAGCTATAATTTTTTAAATAAATTGCTTCTAATTAATTTAAATTAACTTTTGTTGTGGAAGGTTAATTTAATAAATCAAAAGTTAGTTGTAATTTGTTGGTTTACACCTATGTTTTACATAAAACTCTTGATCAACATCTTCTTCTGCAATATAGAAAGAATAGGTTAACATTTCTCCTCTTCAGTATTCTTGTCCCTCGCCACTTTCAGCCCATCCCAAAAGCTTGTA
The DNA here is from genome assembly GCA_027924645.1 of Cunninghamia lanceolata. Taxonomy (NCBI): domain Eukaryota; kingdom Viridiplantae; phylum Streptophyta; class Pinopsida; order Cupressales; family Cupressaceae; genus Cunninghamia; species Cunninghamia lanceolata. The sequence continues at coordinate 717,791 of BSBN01000063.1, forward strand.
CTTGTCTCTACCTAGCCAGAACTATGGATTGCTCCGATAATGCCGAACAAACCCTAAAATAGGTAAGACCTCACATTGTAGATTATATGAGTAGTTTGTTTTAGGTCTTTCTTTATGTTTCAGAAATTATGTTCCTTCTATTACAAATGAGACCAAATTAGGCTTAAGGCCTATTGATTGCATTTGATTAAAAGTTTATGAAGACCATTTAGTTAAATCCATTTTCTGCATATCCTATGAACATTGTAGATGAAATCTCTTTGAGGAATTCTGTAGAATAGTTGGTGTGCCATGTATCTTTTTTTGCATACTTAGTTATCAAGTATTCACATTTATAAGCGTCGATGGAGTCTAGCTTTACACCTTCAAATTACATTTCTTTGAAAGTTTCTAAATCCAGTTCAACAAATCCATTTTGTGTGTATCCTGCACTCACTGCATCCCATGAGATTTCATCTCTTTGAGGCATTCACAAAACAACTCACGTGCCTTGTACATATTTCTACATTTTGCATACATGTCTAGCGGTGCAGTTGCAACTACAACATCTAACTAAAATTCTTTATTTTGCACGTTATATTAATGCAAGTCTTATTTTCAAATTGGTTCATTTATAATCACTCATAATCTCCACAAAAAAATCGTCCCTGTCTAAAAAGATGGAAATGGTTCACAACTTTTCACAATAATCTCACTTGCAACAATCTTGGAGATAAGTTCCATTGCAGCATGACAATTCACCACATTCTGGAAGTTTCTTAACAACTCTAATAGTTGCTCTTCAAGGAAAGTTTAACAAACCAAATGCATTTGCCAACTTTTCACTATGGTGGCACAAAATAATTTTTTTTTCCTCTTTTTCCTCATCATTAAGTAAATGACCTGAATCCATCGCTCTTCCAAGTGCTATAATGGTATTTTTTGTTAATCCCTAAACATCTTCATTAATTTATAATAGAATGGACGCTTCAATTTCCTAACCTTTGAAAATGAGTGCATTGCACCTGAAGGTTTTTTGATATTTGTCACTTTATATTGATCAGAGGTCAGCCACATTAGTTAGACAGTATGGCTTCTTGGTAATTCTGAGTACAAGTTCTCTCTTCTAGGTAGATATGTAGTGTACACGACTAAAAATGACATGACTCTGTCTAAATAAATATTCTTAATAATTATTCCATTCTAATTCTTCTATCAATAAATAAATAAACAAATTTATTTATTCAATTCATATTCCTCTAAGTTAATTAAATATCAAAATATTTAATTACCTCTTCTAAAGTCAAAATTAAATAAAATCCTTTATTTAATTTAAATTCTTCCAAACAATTAAATAATTCTTAATTATTTAATTAAGTCAAACTTATCCCTCCAAATTTAAATAAATCAATCAAATTTATTTAAATTCTCTCAATCTCTAAAAATAAAATACAATCAAATATTTTATTTATTCTTCTATCTTGCACAAACAATTAAATAAATCTATTTATTTAATTTACTTTCTTATCTTCTAAAAATAATTCTTCTTCTTCATGCACACAAAATTAAATAATTTATTATTTAATTTCTCTCAAATCATGCAAAAGCAAATCACAAGTTGAGTTAACTATCTCAATCAACCTTGTTTTTATCAATAACTCTTAAATTAGAAAAAAGCATTCTAATTTATGAAAGCAAATCTTATCTTTATAAAAGAAAGCATAAACAAAACAGCTTTTGTGTGACACTTGTCTTCTTTCTATTCATACACATTCTCTCAAGGTTTCTATACCATTGATCTTCTCATTCTTTCTATATCGTCGATCTTCTCTCTCTCAAGTCTATAAGTACAACCCTCTTCTTCCATTTCATTCATCCAAGCTTTTAGTATCGTTATTCTGCAGGAATCATAGTGTGCCATTGGTACCCAAGTCATTCCATTTGCTTGTGATCACCCTTTTATTATATTGAAGTGCATCTTCATTATAAGAAGTATCATAACCATCTCTCCATCATCATCTTGAAAAACAAAGCAAGGAAGTGCATCTTCTGAGGGCTTCAATTCATTCATACAAAAGATCGATTGAGACTAGGCGAACAATGGAAGCAGTAAAGTAACAAGGTTTGCACGATTTATTCTTTGTTATTTGAAATCTTTGTTACTTGCAATTTCTATTGAGATTATTGGTTTATCGATTGAGTTTGGTAACTTTGACAATATTTTAGAATGATACTAGGCCTATGCTCTCCCCTATCTTGGGTGACCAAAATGCCGGACATATCATTTCGCATGTGTTAAACCTTTAGAGAGGCCTGCCCTTGGATATCCTTCTATCCAAGTGGGAATGACCTTAAGTGGTAACAAGCTAAAGCCAAGCTATGCCAAGCCACTATAAATAAATTGTGTTTGGAGCGAAATATTTAAATGAGTAAAGTTGTGTTATACCAACAGCCAACCTCCCCCAAAACCCTCCAAGGCGCAACCCTTACAGGCTGGGAGACTCCATAATGGAGAGTAGTGTTGCCGCATGTATAACCACTCGAACGGTTGCACTTACTAGTCATCCTTTGTTTTTAGTAACCAAAAAGCCCTATAAACTGGTGTAGGGAAGGGCGATTATCACCTCCCGAAGATGCATCATCTAGAAATAGTGAGAATTTGGTTTATATTGTCCTAGCTAGCCTAGGATTTGTACTTGCTTTTTAGTCAAAAAGAGTCCAAAAATTGCAAAAAAAATTAAAAAACCATGAAAATATTCTGTGTTTGTTGTGTCTTCTTACCATAATTGAAAAAATTAGATCAAAAAGACCAACTTGCAGCCAAGAAACCAAAAACATCAAAAAATGTGTCAAAATTTGTGAAAACAGTCAAGAAAACTAGTGTTGCTCATCTTTGTCGACCTGCGGCGCATTTACTACGACTTCCTACACATTTATCTTCTATTACTACGCCTTTAGCATTTTCCAGAGTTGCACATTTGTCTCAACTTGTTGCGCATATATCCTCTATTTTGGTGCATTTACAGCTGCGCATCCGCAATAGTGAGCATTTCTGCATCTTTTCAAAGAAATTTTTCAACCTTTCTGGATACCCATTTTCAGTCTTGTGTCAGTTTTTTTGTTAAGATGACAACCCAATTAGAAACAATTGCTCAAGAACTCCAATACCTACAATTGCAGTTAAACTCAGGTGTCTCACCCCAAGATCGTATGGCAATTGCTCAAGAACTCCAAGCCATATAACAAGAAATGGCAATCTTACAAGCTAAACAAGCCAGTACTAGCTACGCCTCACTCCAAAATCATACGTCTTTTTCCCATCTTAATGATACTCATGACAAGGCAAGCACCACCTCAAGTTGGAAATCATATACCATTCCATCTACTAGTCCTCCTTCACCATCTCCTAGAACACATGTCCCAAAGCATACCAGTCCTACATCAACACCGACATCAAGTTCCCTAAGCTCAAAATTGCCCAAAGAATCCCATGATGATTGGCTCCAAAGACTATTCTACAAACCTAAAAGCAAAAGAAGAGCTACGAAAAAATCTGAACCCACTCATCCATTACCTCATACACCTACAAAGGATGTGATCCAAGGGCTACTAGCAAAGAGTCAACCATGTACCCAAATTCTGGTCCTTGACCTTACAAAAGATCCTTCCAATAGCATGTCAAATTCTATAGCCCCTTCATGTAATCTACAACCCCTCAAGCTTATTGAAGAGTCTTCTACCATGAGTCCAAGTCGAGAACCATATTACCCTCATGTTGTCAACCATCTAGAACCTATCGAGCTTATCCAAGAGCCTTCTATCTCCACTTCAAGCCAAGAAATACCAGAGCTATGTCAAGAGTATAATCTAGAGCATGTCGAAACATCCACCCTTTGTCTAAATCAAGATCAAATCACTCCCATCCAACCCATCCATAACCTATATCTTTTCTATGATCAAGATACTACCTTTAATGAAGAAGCTATCCACGAGCAACTTGATCCTATACATGAGCAAGCGATCCCATTCCAATCCATCCATAGCCTTTATCTTTTCTATGATCAAGATACTACATATAAAGAAGCTATCCATGAGCAATTTGATCCCATATATGAGAAAGAAATCCAAATCCCACCTCTCCATAACCTAAATCTTTTCTATGATCAATATATTATCGTTGATGAAGAACCTCTACATGAGCACATTGATACCATCACACTTAATCCTATCTATGATCAAGCTCCCATCTATGATCAAGAGCCTATCTATGATCAAGCAGACCATGATGATCCTCTTAGCCAACTTTATGCATTCCATGGTTATGAGAAAGAGACCTCCATTACTCCTATCCATCCTCCATCTAGTCCAATCTATGATCTAATAACTTCCACTTCCCTTGATGAGACACTTGCCTCCCAAGTGCACAGGGAAGATCAAACCAATAACTTGGATCTTAGTGAACATAACGATAATCAATGTCCTAACAATCCTCTACCATCCATTGTCAATCATATTGTGAATCCATTATCCTACCCCCTTGGTCTCACTACCTTCATGCATGAATGTTCTTCCTTTGGAGAAATACAACCGTTGTATACCACTTTACCTTCCTCATCCAACAAGGAGATCGTTGCTAGTGTCCAAATCACACATAATCCCACTGTCCACCGCATACTCCAAAATATGAATTATCAAGGTAAAGGCTTAGGCCTTCATGAACAAGGTGAACAATCTCAAGATGTTGGTACTTCCTCCATGCCTTCTAAATCCACCACTTTCCATCACCAATCCTACCATATCCCCAAGACGTATATCACCATTCCGCCTCCCTTATCATATACGTCCCAAAAGCATGTGACCATACACCTTCCACTGTCCAATCTAGCTCCGCTACTTCTAACTCCCACCATACCTCCATGCATTTTACCACCACTTCTTCCAACACCTTATTCATCCATCTATAAATCCTCTACAAATCCCAATCATGGCCAACAAATACACATGTTGTCTAAACAAAGAGCTTCCACCAACCCTACTTCCACCTGTGGGAATTCAACGGCAAATATCTGGATACCTCTACTTATAAATATCCTAAAGGTCCTCATGCTTGAGGATACAAAAGCCAAGAATCAAAGAAACATCCATCTCAAGAGTTGCATACACCCACACACCTCAAAGCAAAATTGAAAAAGGTGTGGGTCCCCAAGAAACAAGTAATTACCTCCAAAGCTTCACAAAAGCAACATATATCCAATCCCATACCATCACAGGTAACATCTAAAAGAAAAATGGTTTGGGTACCTAAGAAAAAAGCCATCAAGTCAAATGAGGCATCCACCTCTCATGAATTCCAACCATCCACTTTCTCCTTTTCCATCCAAAAGTATCAAATCCTCCCGTCCCACATGACAATAAAAAATTAGAAAAATACTCAGTCTATGTGGGTCCCTAAATGCCTACATCATTCATCCACCAAGCAAACCTCTCCATTGCTTCCTACACCACCTTCCTATCATAAGCTTCAATGTTTATCGCAGTATATGCAACCGTTGGTCATGATTCCCTTCCATCTCCCCTTCCTTCCACTATTATCCTACATATCTTCCTCATCCTATCCCTATGGTCCATGCTTTTGCATAAGTCTTCCATCCATCTTTGCATAAGACCTACATAATCCACATCATAATCCACTATCACAAATTCCATAATCCGCTATCTACCTACTCCATCTTCCTTTCATGCAAACTCCTACCAACATCTATGAGCATAGCACCATTTGACATGATTCGTGTGACGACATGTGTTTCTAACGGGATACTATCACCTTCATGGAGCTAGATGCTTGAGTCCTTCTTATCCATATCCACCTTCCCCTAGCCAAATGTTTCAAAAACAAATCAAAAAAAGAAAAGAGAAATTCCTTCATCTAATGATGAAAATTTGGCAAACAGGTGCCTTGGATAAGTACCATGATGAAAACCTGGCAAATAGCAATCGTGTGTAAAGTTGATCTTCTACATCACCTACACTTGGGGGCACCTTGTCTCATCAGCATATCACTCTTCTCCTATCAATTTCCTATCCTATCCTTCTATCCATTACATAACCTATCCTGTCAAATCCTTCCATCCTAATCTTCCATTCCTCTATTTTTTTGATCTTGATAAAGATTGGAGGCACAATGTTGACAAATGTTTTACATGTCTCTTGATATACCTTGTCTTTTCAAATCCTTCATTATCCTCTCATCATCCTATCGTCATAAGCATTGTCATGAAAAATCCTAAATATCCTACGTACAACAGGGCACGTTATTCCTATGTGACATGGTCCTTGGAGATCACATCATTGTTTCCTTATCACCCATCCATCTGCCTATCTATGGTGTTTCCTTGTCATCAGTATCTAGCATTAAGGCTATCCAAATTTGTTATCCAAAATCATCCTTAACGGTCTCGACATCACCTAGTGATAACCTATCATGGCTTGATACTCTCTCTTTTCTCACCTTATCAACTAAGGTCTTATCCAGTATCCTATCCACAGTGTTAGCCTAGTATAGCATTTGTCATCAATATCATAAGGTCAATCTCAAACTACGTTGCCTCTGCATCGTTACATAGGAAAGGCCCTTATCAATGCACCCCTGAGGCTATACTTCCCATACGTCCCATGTCTTGTCGTTTATCCTCTAATCTATCTGTGTCTGCACCATTTCACTAGGAAAACACACAAGTGCAACAAAGCCCGCTTCCAAAAAAAAAATTTTGACGTAAGACATCAACCTATCAAAAACAAAGCAAGAAAGTAACTAAAAAAAACTCTAAATGATCTTATTTAAATTATGTCAAGAAAACACATCTAATGCAAGAATGTTTTGTGATTAGGTTAAGTTATCGCGTCTTGATTTTTGTTATCATGTCTTTCTATGCTACTCAAGGATGCCAAAAGCTAGAGATGCTATGATGGGGGCATGATTATTTTCTTTGTTTGTTGTTTGTGGATCAACCTTTAGTAATGTGAAGCCTTGTCTAAAGACATGATCAGCAAAAGATCATCGAGGACATTGAAGGTCTAACATGAAAGGGGGCAATCCTTGTCTATTGATACACAAGAAACACTCAAGTCATCTCAGTTTAATCATACCTTGATGCTTGTATTAACTTGCTAAATCAAAATCCATGTAAGCAATACTCATGTCATCTTGGTTTAATTATACCTAGATGCTTGTATTAACTTACAACATTCAGAAAAAGTACCCAAAAAAAAATGCCCAATGATGAAATAAGCACTTCAAAATACTTGCAATATCAAGATGACAAATATCCATATCCATATCCATTGTGTATCCAATTGTATCTCATATCCGTATCCATATCCATTTACATTTTGCATACCATCCATGCAATAAAGATTCTGTGTTGAGTATCATCTACAAAAGCTTGTGAGTCCTTCTGTCGAGTCATTCTTCTATCAGTCAAATTTCTATCGTCGTATCTTTCATCCTTGTCCAGTCAATCTAAGCAATGATCCAAATGCAAATCTATCCTTAATCCATACCAATCAGGTCAAGTAAATCTTATCAAATGATCCAATCACAATCAGTGGTCTTGATCCCTGTCTGGTTGTAAACCAACTCAATCAATTATAATCAATCCATTGTCTTATACAAGATGTTGTATTGTCAAAATTAGACAACATATGCATTTTACACATGTTTCATTTCTTGAAACCAGACACTATCCTATCGTATTGCTCTAGGGATCTATCATTCCCTGCCATGACAACACTATCGTATATCAATATTGATTAATCATTGGTTTACCGCTTGACAGGGGAAATACCTTGTTTGTTCTTGTATCATTTGTGCATACTTGCTTGCTTTCTTGTGTGTGTTATCATTTTATCTTGCATCACGTATCATTCAGCTCTTTATTCATCCATTTCCTTCAAACCTAACCTATTTTCTCCTTCTTCATCGTGAGATTGTCTGTCTCACGTCCTTCTGCCTTATTCTCGTCCAATCTCCTGAGGGGGCATCATGTCATCGTAACCTATACCAGGGGCAAACTGGGGCATGTATCGTTATCAGAAAAATTCTTATTCTTTGAAGCAACGCCATAAACTGCATTGCATCAAAGAGGGACAAAATATATATGCCTAAAAATAACATGACTCTGTCTAAATAAATATTCTTAATATTTATTCCATTCTAATTCTTCTATCAATAAATAAATAAACAAATTTATTTATTCGATTCATATTCCTCTAAGTTAATTAAATATCAAAATATTTAATTACCTCTTCTAAAGTCAAAATTAAATAAAATCCTTTATTTAATTTAAATTCTTCCAAACAATTAAATAATTCTTAATTATTTAATTAAGTCAAACTTATTCCTCCAAATTTAAATAAATCAATCAAATTTATTTAAATTCTCTCAATCTCTAAAAATAAAATACAATCAAATATTTTATTTATTCTTCTATCTTGCACAAACAATTAAATAAATCTATTTATTTAATTTGCTTTCTTATCTTCTAAAAATAAATCTTCTTCTTCATGCACACAAAATTAAATAATTTATTATTTAATTTCTCTCAAATCATGCAAAAGCAAATCAGAAGTTAAGTTAACTATCTCAATCAACCTTGTTTTTATCAATAACTCTTAAATTAGAAAAAAGCATTCTAATTTATGAAAGCAAATCTTATCTTTATAAAAGAAAGCAGTTAACTCAAACAAAACAGCTTTTGTGTGACACTTGTCTTCTTTCTATTCGCGCACATTCTCTCAGGGTTTCTATACCGTTGATCTTCTCATTCTTTCTATACCGTCGATCTTCTCTATCAAGTCTATAAGTACAACTGTCTTCTTCCATTTCATTCATCCAAGCTTTTAGTATCGTTATTCTGTAGGAATCACAGTGTGCCTTTGGCACCCAAGTCATTCCATTTGCTGCGGATCGCCCTTTTATTATATTGAAGCTCATCTTCATTACAAGAAGTATCATAGCCATCTCTCCATCGTCATCTTGAAAAACAAAGCAAGGAAGTGCATCTTCTGAAGGCTTCAATTCATTCATACAAAAGATCGATTGAGACTAGCCAAACAATGGAAGCAGTAAAGTAACAAGGTTTGCACGGTTTGTTCTTTTTTATTTGAAATCTTTGTTACTTGCAATTTCTATTAAGATTATTGGTTTATTGATTGAGTTTGATAACTTTGACAATATTTCTGGTAACATGTAGCATATGTTCTAGTTTGAGATCGAAACACTTCTAGGTTTAAAGAGAATTGAGTATATTGATTGAATTGTTAATTTGGTGATTTTATTTTTAATTTAGTATCTAGGTATCAGATCAATTAATAATTTAGGGTTTTGATTAGAAAACATTGTATTAATCTAATAATTTAGTGTTTCGATTAGAAAACATTGTATTAATCTTTTATATTGATTCATTAAATATTGCATGTAAGTGTTAGAAAAATAGGAAATATAGATGATATGTTTCTGTAATATGCTAGGATATGGAATGAATTTCTAAATATAGTCTTCAAGTTAAATAAAGTTATATTTGGGAAAGTATAGCTCACTTTCAAATTATACGAAATCTTATGGCTTCAATTTGTTTTATTATTTAATATTATGGGATACTGAACTTAAAATTTGTTTACATTTCATATTAAGATTTTAGTTAACTCCTTTACAAGTATGAAGTGTTTTAATTTGATCTTTAGGAATGAGTCACATACACTATACACTAAAGGAATAAGTTAGTATTAGATACTTAAGGTGTTGATTTGTGATCTGGATGTAATCTCTTTGTTATCATGCCTTTATGATTGAGTTCTATCTACAATCTTAATTATTTCTATGAAGAGATGTTTTCCTAGAACCTACAAATCAGTTGGACATCTAATCAATATTGTGACTCTATCTGTCCAACACTGATAATTACAAATCAGTTGGACATCTAATCAATATTGTGACTCTGTCTGTCCAACACTATGATAATATCTTAATAGTGCTATACAAATTAATTATTTAGAATATGGATTTACAGATATAATAATTGGTGGCAGATAACCTGTCTATTGAATTAAGTGGTTAAGTTTAAATGAGTGATGTGAAAGTTGAAATAATGCTTTAATTAAAGGAATGTCTTCCCGATTATAATGCGATGAGTAATTGCTTGTATCAGACAATATGTCTTGAATTATGGATTAAGTGTTTATAGAATTGTTAAAGATGAATGTCATCTACGTACAGCTTATGTAAGATTTTTGTTCCATTGGGAGATGAGTTTCCGGGAGGGTGTAATTGTTTTTATGGTCCTTATAATTGTTTAACCATGAAGTGGTTTGGCTATGTTGTTGATCTTGTATATTGTGTTGAACACAACCCCTAAGGGTGTTGCCATGGGTAACTGTGGTATGCAAAGAAAACAAAAGCCACTATCAAATTCCTATTGAAGAAATTTTTGTGTATTGTATGAAGTGTGAATTCCAAGGGTGTTGCCCTCCTATCTTTGTATGGATTCATGAGATCATGAAAAATATCCTAGAGGGTCAATGCCTTGCTTGATGTGTAGGGTTTACTAGTTGCAAGTAGGGGGAGTGGCTTCTAATGTGGGTCGGGGCCCAAAGTGGCTTTCCAGGGTAACCCATTGGAAGTTTGTAATCCGGTGATAACCTAATAATGAATCTAAGGGGGTTGGGTAGTTTTCACATTAAAAAGATAAATTATGTGCCTCACCCATGTCTGGAGTGCTTGTATAGGCTCAGAATGGGTTGAGAAGGCCTGATTGGCGAGATCAACTTCCTTGTCTTCACGAAAGGAATGTTGGTTCCACATGTGTCACCCTATGGGGTCGGGACCTAGTGAGAGGTTTGCCAAGGTAACCATATATGGGGGTCGGGACCTAATGAAAGGTTTGCCAGGGTAACCCATGTTAAGGCCATGCGATGACACTCTTCCCTATTACAGTCTAGCACTCCCTAGTTATGTTTCCTCCTTCGGTTGTGTGAGTGCATCTGGAAGTGCAGTAAGTGTGTAAGTGATGTTTGATTGTTGGTAGTAGGGTGATTAATGTCATGTATAACCCTATCACCTATGTTAGCCTATTGTTCTCCTGACTGTCTGTTGGATGTGGGATCTTGTGTTATCTCCTGGCATGGGGGGTGGACCTCAGGGTTCCACATGGTCGGGAGGTTGGTGCCTTTTCTCCATTAGGTATTCTTGCTTCATGTTCATGAGCTTGGAGATTGTTCCTTATGCTATGGACTCCAGTTCATGTTCCAGTTCGGAAGATAATCTTTTCATGTAATGTATACTGGTGGTATACCAAATTGTATTTCTTAATGTATCTTGTTGTAATCTCTACCATGTGCTAAGCAACGTGGTGATTATTGTATTGATGTAATTGTATTTGATGAATGTATCTGGTTATGAATACTGTAAAGTAATGTGTTATTGTGATAGTAGTTAGAAAATGATCTTTAATGTTGGTTTTTAGTGGTCACATGTGGAAATGAATAAAATCAGTTAATGTGATGATCTTCTTTTGTTGTTAATGAAATGTTCTAGTAACCTTATTTGCAAGTAGCGCAGTCAAGGGACCTTAGAGGACCCAGGATTAGTTTATTATTGTTTAAAAAAAAAATTGTTCCTCTTATTCGACCTAGTTAGTGTTGTCCTTTAGGGTTCCTTGGCGGGGGTGTTACAAGTCTTATCACTTCCATATGAGGTCATTAAATGCTTGACAATGCATTTAGGGGATTAGGTGTGAACCCACATTTGAACAGTGGGGTTTTACGATAGAGATGCAAGGCACAAAATTCCACAAGAGGGAAGTATGGCAAAAACTAGAGGCTTAGGTGTAGTTTTCAATTATAGGAAAGGGCCAAAAGTTTATGGAGAAAGTGTATAGTGGAGTAACAAAGTTGGGATACAACCGAGTAATTTGTAGGTAGGGGTGAAAAGTTCAACACAAAGCTTAGGTGGATGTCGAAGATGGGTGAACAAGATGCAATTGCAAGGGAGGCAAAAATTTTGTAAACAATATGAGGCATACAATGTGGAAGTTTTGAAGAAATATATGATTTAGCAAGATTGCATACAATCTCTTAGAGCATTCTGAAATGTACAACAAACAAAAGTCAAGGGTTGGGATGCAATTTGTAAAAGTCATAGGACTACAAAAGAGTTTCTAAAATTTACAAAGTAAGGTGGGTAGAAACCAAAGACCGATGAGCAACCTACCATTTGTGCATGGGAGAAGAAAGTCTAATTGCATGAGAGTGGTGAGCAATGGGGATGAGTGCACAATTGCATGAGGACATTAAAACTCTAATATGCAAAGCAGGAAACTAGGCCACAAATGCAGTTGGAAATTTTTGAGAAGGGGAAAGAAGTCCAGTGAGCACCAAAGGTGTCAAGAGGTGGAGGTGTGCAAACAATTAAACTAAAAAATGCTTAAACTCCAAAACTCTACCACAATCAGCATATTGACCCAAAACCCCACAAACTTGACAATTTTGACATTTAGGCAAATGGAAAGTACTAAGGGGGGTATGAACACAACATAAAGCATGATTATTCAAAGGGGCCCATTGAAGGATATCTCAGTTTGATTATCAATGATGGGCAAAACTATAAGCATGATAAATGCAAATTTGGGTGACAAGCCAACATTGGCTCTGGTTGGGGATGTGTACCTCTTTTAGTCACAATAAGAATCTAGAAAAGTCTCTTAGATGAAGACCACAAAGGAAAATTGGAAGAGGAGGGAGGGGATAAAATAAATACGCATATCTACATATAACAAAACATGAACAAAAGCCAAACAAAAATGTGTCCCAAAAATCCAAAGTAAAAAGAAGGATAAATCATTACATGCAGCTTAGACATGGGAGAACACATAAGAGATGTGAGTAGTTGCATACACACCTCCACATAAAAATTAGTGTTGCTTATACCCTACACACAAGCTTATGGACAAAGGCCACGAGAAAATTGAATGATCAACTTGTCTTTATCAAACACAATCTTTGTGAAAGATCTGGCAATATATTTATTTCCCAACTACAACATGAAATACCTTACACATTCGAGCATGAACGCACCACCAATACCAAAGCCATGGGAAGAAAATCAAATAGTGTTGCATCCTTTGGCATTGAGACATTCAATGTATAACACAAATGAACCATACCAATTGCCACACCCATGATCAATACTAGAGCCCAAATTATATGGTTCATAAAAACACAGTTCAACCAGCCTATCTTCACTTATTGGAAATGAAAATACTTCATAATCCATGAATTGAATATCATCTTAGTATCCAACCAAATTTGGCACTTCAATAGCAAATTTGAAGGCCTAAAACTCACACATTTCAAAATTACATACTTGGCTATAAGGGTTGTCATTATATGAACATTTATCAAGTATGCAATCAAGATAAGCTACTCAACATGGGTCTTCACAGTCATCTGAACAAGGTGGCACTTCCTCTTTCAAATTCACTCATATGTCCCAATTGAAAACTTCACATTCAAGTACTACATTGTTGTCATCATGTGCAAATTATTTACCTTCGTCAAAACAAAAAGCTTCATTTTAGTGGTGTATATGTCACGCTAAAAAAAATTGGATACCTGGCATATCATTGTCATAAGAGTTGAAACGTTCATGTTCACTCAAATAACATGAGTTACCCAATTCATTGTAACAGAATTCAATTTCAACACTAAAATGTGGTGCATTAGGCTCAACATAAATTACAATAAGCTCATCCATGGTGCTAAGAAATTCATTAGAAAGTCAGAAATCAAACTAATTTATAATGGCAATAGGCTCAACTTCACATGTAGATTCACACTATTTTCTGACATGAAGGCCTTTGTAACAACACATTCCCCATAAGGCATGTAGCAAACATCACACTTGTTAGTGTAGGTTTTTATTTTTCTAGTTGGGTTATTTATTTTCCTATATTCCTAGGGTTTTCCTACACATGTTATTAAGCTTGCTTAGGGTTAATTAAGTGAGTATTAGTGTGAGTGAGTGCAAGGTATCAACATCCTCCATGGGAGTTGCACTTGCCTATTTTAGGCTATTGTGGTGACTCTTCCCATTGGTCATATTTGTCACCTCTCCCCTCTCTCATAGTCTATTTATACTCACCTCCTAGCTTGTATTTCATATCTTGAATGCATTGTCTCGTTACTCTGCCATTCTTTGCTTTGAGCTCTTAATGCAATTCTATCACATCGACATTTGCATCTCTCAGAATTGTTGGTTTGCTTCCATTTTGCATTTTAGTTTATGTAACTTTTAATCTCTCTTATAAAGTTCCTGAGTTTTTCATCTTGTTCAAGATTTCTAACATGGTATCAGAGCGGGTTCTGAGAGTTTTTAACTTCATAGATTCCCAATTGAAAGAGTGAGTTCTGTGTGAATCTCGTATGTTCTTCTCTTTCATTTTTAATGATCTAGAGAATCAAAAAGGATTTTACAAGACCCATTAACTCCTTTATTTTACATGCAATTTTTAATGAGATTTGGTTTGTTGCAGCATTCTGGTTATACTGACAACATTCTATAATAAACCTCTTACAAATTGACTAAAAATTTTTTGCCCAAATTTAACTTCAACTTCTAAACTCTAAAAGCATTCAAAGTAAATAAACACATGAACAATTGAACTCCACAACTTCAATATTTTCTTGATAGCTTCAATGATGACAACTGCAATATGTTATTCATTGTCCCATATGTCAATACATCACTCTTTTATATCAAACTTAAATACAAATGGAAAATGAGTACCAAATGTCAAGAAACCTTATTACAAAAGTTGTCTTAACAATCAAGAATGATTGGCCAATGACTCAACCAATAATGAATCATGAAACACCAACATATGCTACTAAAAATATGACTGATATGACTGATAAAATGATGATAACACTGTTAAATGCCCAAACAGAGACAACTTGATGATTGCAAGCCAAAAACACCTTCAAATAGCTCAAAATACAAATTGGTACTACTAAAATTGCATTCAAATATCCTGTAGTATCATATGTCTTCAAACTAATATGGTCTTGGCTTCTAATTCAGAACTTATCAAATTTATAACTTGCTGGTGTAGACCTGTAGCATGCTAGAATATGCCCAGAATTGATGAAAACCTCATAAAAGTGCCTCCTCATGCAATCGATGGACTCCCAATGGTGCCAATTGCCTTGTAAAGTCTTCACAAATGAGTCCCTATTCATAAAACCCTGTAAATGGAAGAATATCAGCTGGCTAGAAATTAATATCAGTCCCTGTAATGAAGCCAATCAACTTATCAAATAATCAAATATGCAAATATGACTACCTTGGCTAAACTCCAATGATACCAAGGGTTTCAAATATGCAATATTCTATTCAAACACTCCACAAAACCTACAAAATGAAGCTCTAATGGTGAATATCTGTGTGATATCACCTCTAAATCATATATGGGGCCATCTCCATATCACAAGGGGTCATCTTCTTGTATAAAATCACTAGAAAACATAAATTTCTAGTAATACTATGAATTAGAAAACATACTAGATTGATCATTAGCCTCCAATTGAGAATGGAATCCTCAATATATACTCTTCATGGCTAAGAGCTCCTCTTCTTTGGTATTTTGAAATGAATTTTGGATTCCACCAATGATGATCAAAGAGTTTGAACAAAAGTAAATGAATTTCATCACAAATACAATCATTTAAAACAATCTTTAATTATTTTAAATGAAAGTATATCAACTTCATATGGATCCATCTTCTAGCTAGTCAATTTAATGCTTGCATTGTATTTGCTTTGTCAATCATTTAAAATTCTCTTCTTTTACTTGGACAGCTGGATTCATGCATTGAATTTCTTCATAAAACATTTAATTTTATTCCTTCAACCCAATCGACCTTCTCTCTTTTCCCATCGATCATCATGCTATCATTAACAAATGAAATCTGCATTTAATTTTCTCTATGTGGTTGCTATCAAACATTTAAAATATGCCTTCTCCCTGATCAGCGGCCAGCAATGCCTCATTTAAAATCTTCAAACAATATTAATATCCCTCTTGCATAAGAGTTTGGCATTGAATTTCTATACAAACTATTTTAAATGTTTCATCTTGGGCGAATTCCTTGTCTTTGGCGAATGTAATCTTCATAACTGTTGGGAATATTTTGGACCACGATCCAATGTATGCTACATCATTAGCTAGTCGATCCTCTTGGGATAACTATTGGAAAGCATTTGAACACATTTTTACATAATCTTGGACCTATAACTTCATTTGGAAAATTCACTTCACAAATAGGTCCCACCTGGAGCCATATCTTCACACTTCATTAGCCACATGCTAAAACAGAGATATCCATAAAAATATAATAGAGAAAATGTAATTAAAGATTTAATTTTCTCCTCCATCACTTGGCCTCATAAAATACCACATCACATTGGCCCCAAATTATAGGTCCTACCCCCGTGAATATGTGAAAATACAATACAAATTGCAATCTCCACATGATAAAACTCAAATAATTTTGGCTAATATAAAAATAAACTGAAAAACACCTAGCCAAAATCAATATCATTCCCTTACCAAATCTTTTAGCCTACGAGAATGGTGATTAGGCTAAACATTAATGCCACATGTGATCATTCGAAAACTGGGGACATGATAGTCCTCCCTTCCCAAGATTGCTTGTCCTCAAGCAATCGACGATTAGGATGATCTAAAATCTTCTCACCTTCCCATGTAGCATCCTCTATTGACAAGCCTCTCCAATGCACCAAATACTCCCTGACAATCCTATTACACAATTTGCGTTCTCTCATGTCCACAATACCATCAGGCTCCAATATCAACATGCCCTCTTCATCAAGAGGTGGAAGATCCATGGAAGAAACCACATTCTGACCCAATGCCTTTTTGAGGTAGGATACATGAAATACATTATGTATGCGGCTTCCTGCTGGCAAATCCAACTCATAAGCTACCTCACCAACTCTCATGATGATCCTGTATGGCCCATAAAATTTTGTCTTGAGCTTTTCTGCACCACTTTTCTTCAAAGAACTCTGTCTATATGGCTATAGGCGCAAGAAAACTAAGTCATCAATCTCAAACACTTTGTCAACCTGATGTTTATCTGCATATATCTTCTACTGGTTATGTGCTTGGTGAATATTATCCTTAAGAACTCTAAGGATATCTTGTGTGTCCTGCATCAACTCCTTATCTCTAGGAGCTCGACTATCATCAAATGCCAAATCAACAAAAGAAAGTACATCATACCCATAAAGTGCTCTAAATGGAGTCATGCCAATCGACATGTGGTAGGTGGTATTGTAACAATACTCACCAAGATACAACCACTTAACCCAAGCACGATGATGACCTGCAACATAGTTGTGAAGATAACCCTCAAGCCACTTATTAACAATCCCTTTCTGTCTGTCTATTTGAGGATGATAGCTGGTGCTTTGTGTCAACTCTATACCTGCTAATCAGAATAGTTCTCTCCAAAACATACTAATGAACCTACTATACCAATCACTCACAATGGTCTTTGGAAGGCCATGCTGACAAGGTGTCATTGTACCTCATCATTTAATCATATTTTAGATGTCAAAATCCAGGGCTGTGTCCTCGGCTGTCTGCAACTAGGGATTCTACAGTTACCAGTTTCCTCTAACTAATTCTAATGGCTTTCACTAATTTAAAGAGATTGATCTATCTGGTTATGAAATGAATTCAAAGAATGCTAGAAACATAATTAAACAGTATATTACTCAAAGCAAATCTACAACTGCAACATGCATCTGTCTATCAAAATTAGTAAGTATCTATAAAGCAAAATTTGAAATAACAAAATAGTGGTACTAACCTTCTGCCTTGGTGGTGAGAGTGGGCCCTTGCTCCACACCCTTAGGGCCAAAGGCTACAGTAAAGAATCAATACTAGAGAATAAGATCACAACTAGATTCGGTCCAATTCCATCCACTCTGCATTAATCAAAATACTGATATCTTAATTGAAATTACACAAATAATAATAATAGTAATAATCCATCTCTTCTGTTGCTTTAGTAAATATATATAAAATGAGTGATGACATATCGCTCATCTTATCTATCAGTTCTTCTATGAGATGACATCCATCTCTTTATTATACTAGTTGTCTAACTATGAAAAATAATCATGTAATAAGAATAGAATGAGTGAAATAGAAGTCCACTCTAAATTCTAAGTCTGAGTTTTAATACATTTGGGCAGCGAGGCCCTAAAAATATGGATATTAAATCAGTCTCATCGGTAACTCATGCAAAAACTAAAAAGAGACAAACTCTCAGTAGTTAACTAAAGATGGCCCCTTAATTACTCAGGTGATGATTTGAGTAATAAAAAGGGGGGTATAATGATCACCGTTGAAAGTGCCTAACCGACAGCTGCTAGAAATCTGCCCTGTTGTGAGGAGGCATCAGAGATGTATGTCTTTGTTTGCAGCTCCGGAGATATGTCTATTGCTCCAGAGAGTCTTTGTCTGCAGCTCCAAAAATATGTTTGTTGCTCCGGAGATATAATTGTGACCTTCTTGCTCAGCTCCAGAGATGCTCTTCCTCTTACTTTAAAACTTTTGTTGTCATGAGATTTTGGTATAGTCTCCGGAGATATTTAGGACTACCTCTGGAGATGTACAAAATTGCCATCCTGAGCATCTACACCTATTGATTCAAAAAGAGAAGTTTTTCTACATATTTCCATCAATTCCATGCACATTAGTCCTTAAATCAGAAATCATGATCCTAAGTAATTTATCTTCAGTTAATCATTATTTAGAACAACCTTGCTATTCTATTTGGGTGCAGACATCAAGAAGTTGGGATCAAAAAGGGGAAAAAGAGAGGTAAAAAGATGTATTTTATGGGTGCTAATTGCAACTCATCACATGCAGTCGGAATAACTCTGAAAAATAACTCTGCAACCTGTAAAGTTGAATAGTCTACTGCAATAGGATAGAAATGTGCATATTTTGTTAATCTATCAACAACTACATATATGCAATCCTTACCATGTACCTTCAGAAGACCTGTGATGAAATCCATTGAGATACTTTCCCACTTATGCTCAGGAATAGGCAATGGCTGAAGTAGACCTGCAAGAAAAGTATGATCAAACTTGTTTTGCTAACAAGTCAAACACTCTCTAACATGCTGTAAGACATCATCTTTGAGACCCTTCCATGAGAATCTCTCAGGAATCTTCCTATAGGTTTTGAAAAACCTTAGATGTCCTGCTAGAGGTGTGTCATGAACAGCTCTCAATATCTATTGTTTGAGCTTTGACTAAAGTACCAAATATATCATGTCCTTGTAGTAAATCATATCATCAACTACCTTGTACCTGTCATCCTATATAATGCCATCCATGATCTTACATGCAAAAGTAGATTTAGAATACTCAACTAAAAGTTGAGATTTCCAATCAGCAGAAATCTCACTCAAGGAACAAATAGTAGGCCTCCTGGAAAGTGCATCCGCAACAATATTCTTCTTGCCCTTCACAAACTCAATGTCAAAATCATATGCTTGTATCTTAGAGACCCATTTTTGTTGTCTCTCATTCAAATCCTTTTGTTCCAAGAAGTATTTCAGACTATTGTGGTCGGTCCTAACCACAAACTTCCTACCTACCAAGTACTGATGGAACTTAGCCAAAGCATGCATAATGGCTTGCATCTCCTTGTCATAGATGGAATATAGGCGCTCCACATCTCTCAAGTTTCGTCTCTCAAATGCAATGGGGTGCCTATTCTACATCAACACAACCCCTATACCTTCTCCTGATGCATCACACTCAAGAACAAATGACTGTGTAAAATCTGGTAGTGCTAATACTGGAGTAATACTCATCACCTCCTTGAGTTGATCAAAAGTTGCTTGTGCATTGTCAGACCAAATAAATGCCCCCTTCTTAGTGAGATATTTCAATGGTGATGCCAACTGTGAAAATCCTTTAACAAATCTCCTATAATAGTTGCAAAGACCCAAGAATTCTCTCAACTAGTAAGGTTCCTTGGTGTAGGCCATTCCTGTATCACTTTGATCTTCTCCTCCTATACTCTGACTCCATTAGCACTAATCATATGCCCTAGATAAAGAATCTCCTCCATCCCAAATTCACACTTATAAGCCTTGGGATACAATGATTGTGCCTCCATGACTCCTAATACCTCATCAAGATGTCAAAGATGCTCATCCCATGTCTTACTATATATCAAAATATCATCAAAGAACACTAGCAAGAACTTATGCAACTGCTTATTGAAAACATGATTCATGCAAGACTGAAATGTAGCAGGTGCATTATTAAGACCAAAGGGCATCACTAAAAACTCATAATGTCTGTAGTGGCATCTAAATGCTATCTTTGGAATGTCCTCCTCACAAACACAAATCTGATGGTAGCCTGAGCGAAGATCAATCTTGGAGAAATACACGGCCCCGTGTAATTCATCCAACAACTCATCGATCCTGGGTATTGGGTTCCTATTCTTGATTGTCTTCTTGTTCAGTGCCCTGTAATCAATACACATCTGCATAGTTCCATCTTTCTTCTTCACCAACATCACTGAAGAAGCAAATGGACTAGATGAAGGTCGAATGTGTCCCATATCAATCAACTCCTTAATAGCCTTCTCTATCTCAACCTTGAAGTGCTTGGGATGTTGATATGGTGCAATATTGATGGGCTTTGTCCCATCCTCTAACTCTATCACATGCTCAAATCCACAATCAGCTGGCCTCCCTGGTGGAATATCTCCACACACCTTAGCATGCTTATCCAATACAGATTGGATATCCACATGATACTCACCCTCCAAAGAAGATTTGGAAGAAATGTTCACTTGAGCTGCCCAATCTATGTCATTATGATGAAAAAGTGTCTCCATACACTTAGCTGAAACAACTCTAGGTAACCCATCTGATAAAGCTTTCAATATTATCTTCTTCCCATGATGGATGAACTCAATCTGCATCTTATTCAAGTCTTGGATATACCTGCCAATAGAATGCAACCATTGCATTCCCAATACAATATCAATCCCTGATAGACCAAGCATGTAGAAATCATCTGTCAAAGTGTAATATCCCATCTGAATGTTGAGTTGCGGTACCTTCTTTTGACAACTCATAATAAAACCATCGGCCACTACAACTGTGAAACCCTCAAAATCCTCTGATTGTAGACCACGCTTCATTACTAAACCCTCATCAATGAAATTATGAGTAGCTCCACTATCCACCAAACATGTGACTCGTTGCCCATTAAGAATTCCCTTAATCCTAAATACATGAAATCTCAGAACTCCTGAAATAGTAGCAAGTCACTGAATTGCCGATGTCATCTGTCTCATGCTCTAAAGTAGGTTGATCATCCTCATGTGTTGCATCAGTATCCTCATGTATCTCACTCTCATCATCATCATCCGAAAGAACCTCTATAAGATATGCCTTGCCTTTACCTTTACACATGTGTCCTGGTTCCCATGGTTGTTTTCAATCAAAACACAACTTCTTTCTCCTCAATTCATCACGCTCCATCAAAGTAGGACTAGGTTTGATTGGCTGAAATGTCTTCTTTTGATTAGAACTTGAACCCTTACCAAAGTTTTTCTTTTGTCCTTGGAATGATGTAGGGTAAGTGTCAAGATCTAAAGTAAGCTCTATAGCCTCATCCAATGTCTTAGGCTTATGAACCTTCACCAATCCTCTCATTCTATCATTCAAACCCTCAACAAACAACATAGTGACTCTCCTTTCAGGCATCTTAGGAACCATAACTACAATCTTTTGAAACTCATTGATGTAAGAGTCTACTTTGCCAACATATTTCAATTGTGTCAATTCCCTATAGTAGACCTCTATATCCTTCCTGTCAAACCTATTAATGAGCCTACGAGTGAACTCATCATATGAAGTAACCATATCATGCCATTGTGACACAAGTCCATGATGCCACCAATCGTATGCCAAGCCCTGCAGATACATAGTAGCAAATTGTATGGCCTTTTCTTCACTCAAGGGTTTGAGTGTAAGAAAGGTATCAAGCTTATGAATCCATGCTCTAGCACTTATCTTACCACTGCCATCAAAATTAGGTAAAGGAACTTTATTCAATGCCTCTCTATACTCCTTAGATTCCTTCTTTTTATGTTTTTGCTCATTTTTCTTCTTATTCTTTTCACTCCTTTTAAACATGAATTGATTGAAGTTTAGGTCTCGCCTAACATCAGGTGGGATTATACGAGTGCAACCATAATATCATCTGTGAGATTAGCATTTGGCTCCTCATCCTCTAAAGATGTTTCCTCAATCACTAGCTCAAATCTTGGACAAAGTGGTCTATCATCAACTGTTGTGGTTGCACTACCTGTAGGAGTAGGAGTTGTCTCTCTATGTGTATGTCTCCTTGTATCTCTACCTATGTCTGAATTTGCTCTACCTACACTACTAGTTCTCCCACTACTTACACTTCTTGATCTCCTAGAATGTGTATCTCTTGCCCTATCAACAAAAGTGTCCAAACTATTTTGAAATTGATGAAGCATTTGCTGCATAAACTCTTGTTGTTGTTGAGCAAAAGTAGTCAATAAGTCCTCAACATTTGGTTGACCTTGTTCCCTTGTAGGACTTTGACTACCACTATTACCACCTCCTTCGGCCATGAGTGGTTGAGTAGACGGATTAAAGGCTCCTTGTTGGGTTTGTCTAGCTATCCTTCTTGTATAATACCTGTGTGGTCCAACTTCTCTTCGATGCATAACCCAAAGGCTAGCAGAATCTTGGCTCTGATACCACTATAATAAACCTCTTACAAATTGACTAAAATTTTTTTGCCCAAATTTAACTTCAACTTCTAAACTCTAAAAGCATTCAAAGTAAATAAACACATGAACAATTGAACTCCACATCTTCAATACTTTATTGATAGCTTCAATGATGACAAGTGCAATATGTTATTCATTGTCCCATATGTCAATACATCACTCTTTTATATCATACTTAAATACAAATGGAAAATGAGTACCAAATGTCATGCAAACTTATTACAAAAGTTGTCTTAACAATCAAGAATGATTGGCCAATGATCCAACCAATAATGAATCATGAAACACCAACATATGCCACTGAAAATATGACTGATATGATTGATTATATGACTGATAAAATGTTGATAACATTGTTAAATGCCCAGACAGAGACAACTTGATGCTTGCAAGCCAAAAACACCTTCAAAGAGCTAAAAATATAAATCGGTAGTACTAAAATTGCATTCAAATATCATATAGTATCATATGTCTTCAAATTGATATGGTCTTGGCTTCTAATTCAGAACTTATCAGACTTATAACTTGCTGGTGTAGACCTGTAGCATGCTGGAATATGCCCAGAATTGATGAAAACCTCATAAAAGTGCCTCCTCATGCAATCGATGGACTCCCAATGGTGCCAATTGCCTTGTAAAGTCTTCACAAATGAGTCCCTATTCATAAAACCCTGTAAATGGAAGAATATCAGCTAGTTGGAAATTAATATCAGTCCCTATAATGAAGCCAATTAGCTTATCAAATAATCCAATATGCAAATATGACTACCTTGGCTAAACTCCAATGATACCAAGGGTTTCAAATATGTAGTCTTATATTCAAACACTTCACAAAACCTGCAAAATGAAGCTCTAATGGTGAATATCTATGTGATATCACCTCTAAATCATATATGGGGCCATCTCCATATCACAAGGGGTCATCTCCTTGAATAAAATCACTAGAAATTATTAATTTCTAATAATACTATGAATTAGAAAACATACCAGATTGATCATTAGCCTCCAATTAAGAATGGAAGCCTCAATATATACTCTTCATGGCTGAGAGCTCCTCTTCTTTGGTGTTTTGAAATGAATTTTGGATTCCACCAATGATGATCAAAGAGTTTGAACAAAAGTAAATGAATTTCATCACAAATACAATCATTTAAAACAATCTTTAATTATTTTAAATGAAAGTATATCAACTTCATATGGATCCATCTTCTAGCTAGTCAATTTAATGCTTGCATTGTATTTGCTTTGTCAATCTTATAAAATTCTCTTCTTTTACTTGGACAGCTGGATTCATGCATTGAATTTCTTCATAAAACATTTAATTTTATTCCTTCAACCCAATCAACCATGTCTCTTTTCCCATCGATCATCATGCTATCATTGACAAATGAAATTTGCATTTCATTTTCTTCATAGTCGATCCATGTGGTTGGTATCAAACATTTAAAATCTGCCTTCTCCCTGATCGGTAGCCAACAATGCCTCATTTAAAATCTTCAAACAATATTAATATCCCTCTTGCATAAGTGTTTGGCATTGAATTTCCATACAAACTATTTTAAATTTTTCATCTTGGGTGAATTCCTTGTCTTTGGTGAATGCAATCTTCATAACCATTGGGAGTATTTTGGACCACAATCTAATGTATGCTACATCATTAGCTAATTAGTCCTCTTGGGATAACTATTGGAAAGCATTTGAACACATTTTTACATAAGCTTGGACCTATAACTTCATTTGGCAAATTCACTTCACAAATAGGTCCCACCTGGAGCCATATCTTCACACTTCATTACCACATGCTAAAATAGAGATATTCATAAAAATATAATAGAGAAAATGTAATTAAAGATTTCATTTTCTCCGCCATCACTTGGCCTCATTAAATACCATATCACATTGGCCCCAAATTATAAGTCCTACCCCCCTGAATATGTGAAAATATAATACAAATTGCAATCTCCACATGATAAAACTCAAATAATTTTGGCTAATATAAAAATAAACTGAAAAACACCTAGCCAAAATCAATATCATTCCCTTTCCAAATCTTTTAGCCTACGGAAATGGTGAATAGGCTAAACATCAATGCCACATGTGATCATTCGGAAAGTGGGGACATGATATCAATATCAAATTCTAATATCCCCTTTAGGAATATCTCTGTTATAATGAAATTCTAATATTGTCTTTTACCACTGATCACAACAACATGCATTTCTACATAAATCTAATGACTGATGCAACAAAGATAGATAGAAAAATTTGTTCAAATTAAAGATTTGAACAATTAGATTTATGTTTCAATACAGAGATATTACATTCAGTGCCAAAATAGAAGCAATATTAAATCAATCTTGACCTTCAATTCTATCGATATGATTGAAAACTGACTGTCACCTAGAAAATGCAATTTTTCTGAATGTCTCTGATATTTCAAGTGCAGTATCAAATGATGATAACAATTTGACCATTCAATAGTTCTTATTCTCTACTATAGAAAATCTCTGTGATTGCAGTGACAGACCTATAGGTGACCTATAGATGATTGTTGTTTCTTCACAATTGTTGTCCTCCCAGTTATATTAGAATCTTCTAAGGATAGCAATTCTAAATGTATTCAATATAGTTGAGACTCTAAATCCAACCAAACTTCAAAGATGAACAATAGATCATTACGCTATAAATCACAATTATCCTTGTTAGTTAGTTGATTGCTCGATTAGCTTGATGACAAAAGGACCAACCGAAACAAACCGACCAAAGATCATATATTTTTGATGCTAAATGAAGACCTTCCTGATCACTCCTTAGTATCTTAGTTCAGTTGCCTTCAAAGAGAATGTAGAATTGCTAAATCCTGACCAAATGGTGAATCTTTCTAGATTAGATCTGCCTTCTACAGAATATCGACTGATTTGATATGAAACCTTCAAACATTCCAAATACAATTATTTACGGATGACAGCCTTATACTAGCTTTAAATCAATGTCAAAGTGACTTCGATTCCTCATGCGGGATATATATATCACATGCTGGATTTCAAGGAAATCTTTGATCAGCACAAAACAAATATATATATCAAACTTCCATTCAAAAGCGGTGCTCTGATGATTTTTGTAGAAGTGGTGATTCAGATGAAAATGTCTGATCCTTATTTAATATCCATTTAGGAGTTCCTTGTAGCAATTCTATGACTCTTATATGATGAGATGATGTGCCCAAACCAAATATATGCATCTGCTGGGGTCCATGATTTTCTTCAAACTCACAAATTCCTTTAAATACTGAAGAAACTCCACAATTCCTTAATCAAACGGCAGACCCAAGCATATCATATATTAATGATGCGATATCTTATTTAAAAGTCTTCAACTGAAAGTGGGACCCACGCCTCATATGAAACTGGCATCTAGTTTGTCTCCTATTAAGCCTGCAAACATTTAACCACTCGATCCAAACATTAGCCTTTAATCTGGAGATTTAAATTGTCTTTAATTCGCACTACAATTCTCTAATGCCTGGTCCACATAACATTATCAAGAGACTGCAGAAATGCATCAGATATTGTCTCTTAATATGCAACAGATATATCTGAATAATCAATCACCCTATATTGTCTAAAATATGAATATTAATTTCAAACACCAGAGATATATATAAATCAATTTAATCACTAGCAAATTTATATTGGTTCATCAATCAATAAATTTGCAAAAACCCTCTGCATAACTTTATTCTCAAAAACTGTATACAATGTTCAATGATAATTCGATAATGGTCACTGACCCAATGTCGATTATTTCAGCAAATTACCAAACCCAAAATACAATGAAGTCCAACTGAGAAACCTAAATGATTTCTCCTCAACTATTCAGCAAATACAAAGGAAACCCCTCTTTGACATTGACTGATAGAAAACATAAGTCATAGACTTAATCAAAAAACCAAGACATAAACATCCAAAACATACATAGATAGATGTTGAACTATGACTCTAACCTCTCCTTATAAAGGTCTCTCATCAATTAGGCCTAGCCTAATTTTATTAAATGAGAGTTTACATGTACACATCATACCCAAGCATTTTTAAATGCTTTTACATGAACTTTTTTAAATGCTTGTTTATAACACTTTTATGCTGACTTAAGTGACTTTTAATAAAATATTAATTTTATAAAGCAAAATAAAAATACTTTATAAAATTAATTTACAATTAAAACAATTTTAAGTCACTTAGAAAAATAGGGACATGACAGCCCTCCCTTCCCAACATTGCTTGTCCCCAAGCAATGGGAAGAAAAACTGAACTCAATCAATCCCTGAATCCCAAATCCAACAAGGCTCCTCAAACATTCAACTACATCTCTTCAAGGCTGTTGACGAAGAAGATCCTGTGACCACTTCTGATGTCACACAATGATGCCAACACAAATGTATCTATGTTGTCATGAATCAAATCAGCATTATGCAAACTGAAAATGTCATTCAAAACGACATACAAAGTATTATCTTCAATGCATGAAGATAGGGAATCATTATTTTACATGCAATTTTTTATGGCATCTGGTTTGTTGCAGCATTCTGGTTATACTGGCAGCATTCCTAGTTGTTCCAATGCATCCAAGAGGCTCAAGAAATTTATAAATGGATTTTCTTTCATCAGATTTGGAGATCGTGTGATAAAGTTACGAACGGGGGTTTCTTGCTCAGATCTGGAAGACAACTTTCAATCGAAGCACTTTCAGGCCAAATTAACCTTTCCATTGCATCTAGGAGAGCTCACAGACAAATTTTGATATATTATTTGCCCAATTTTTATGTTGGGAGTCAAAAAGGCAAAAAACATTTGCTGAAAAGCCATTTCAACCTCCCAACGTGTAGATCTGTGTATTAGTTTTTCAAAATTTTCAAAAATAAATAAATAAATAAAAAGAAAGATTTTTTAAGCACTCAACGCTATTTTTTAAGAGGGGCCTTGGCCCTTGCTTGGGCTTCAACCCCCCTTGCAAGGTCGCAGGCCTTGTAGCAAGTCACGAACCTACTAAAGGTCGCAGACCTTGCTCAAGGGTGCGGCCCTTCGAAGGGTCTGCAAACCCTCAGGGGATGCTGTGGGTGAGGCCCTTGGCCTCCACCCCCTTGCAATATCAATTCAGCCCTTCGGGCCCTTCTTAGCCCGCTAATAGTCAATTCGGCCTTCAGGCCATTCAAATTCTACTCTCTTTACCTCCTTGGCCTGTGTGCCATCAACAAATCACTATATTTAGCAAACTTTTGCTATTTTTAGTAGTGCATAATTTGGTGTCAAATTTGGCGGTCTCACCATAGTTATCTGTAACTAAAGTTGGTTGGAGGTCCTCTACAACTGGCAGAGTCCTAAACTATCTAGCAGGCTCTAAACTTGGTGGTGCCCCTATATTTGGTAGTGACTCTACCAAATTTGGTGAAGGTCTACTTTTGCAAACCATACCCCCTCTCCCTTGGTAGGCGTGACCTTTAAGGCTATCTTTGCAGGCTGATATATTGGGCTCAAGACCTCCTTTCTCTAAGAAATTTTTTTTATCTGCGATATTTTCTACATGTTGAAGCAGATGATTCTTGATTCTGGTGCATGGTTTTTCTGAAAATTGCATATTCTCTCAGGTGACTCTACACAATTCTCATTTTTGGAACTTCTAAGGCTCATAACTTTCACATACGAACTTGGATTGAGGTACTTCTTTTTTTTAAAGTGAATGATTTTTTTAGTAGATCATAGTGGTGTTGTTAGTTTCACTTGGTTTTATTCTAATATTGTACTCTCAACACACACCTATTTGTTGAGAATTTCGTAAAGCATTGAGGTCAAGACCACTAAGTATTTCTTGCTAGTGGTAATTGTAAGCACACTAAATATAAAGTTCCAAATCATTTTTTCTTGGGGGGTTCTTTGATTGAGTAAAAATGGGGGTTTTCATTTGTCTGTTCTCTTCTTTTCAGCACTTCTTTCTGCATTGCTTCATCATGGATCAAACAACAGTGCCCACATTAACTCCTTACAACTACTTTGAGTGGAAATCATGCATGACAATCTACTTAAGGAAAACTGGATTACATAGGATAACAATGGGACTAGAAACTGAACCTGCTAATGATGAAGATAAGCCTAAGTGGTCTAACAAATGTGACGAAGCCTATGGAACATTGTGTTTGTTTGTTTCTCCTGATTTGCTCTTTCACATTGAGTCTTTGAATTCACCAAATGAAATCTGGACATGAAGCTAGAAACACTATTTGGAACACAAGATTCAATGAGGGGTCATATGTTGGAATATGAACTAATTAGTTTAAGTCCAAGAAATTTTAACACAATTCAGGATTTTTCACCAAATTGAAATCACTAAGGCTACAGTTAAAACAATGTGGAATTGAAAAGAAAGATGAACAATTGAATCTTACTATTCTCTCTAAGCTAAGTTTAGAATATTTTGTATTTGTTTATACCTTCTATGCTACTAAGGGTGCACTTGGTACTCAATTCACCATGCCATCTTTAGATGATTTTTCTATCTCTCACATAGGAATAGGATAAGCTAATCTAGATGAGCACTCTTAAGTCCTCTAAGTCACATGCTCCATCTACCAACCAAGGCACAAAAGAATAGAAAGGACAAAGTAGTAACAAGAAGGATAAGGATAAGAAACAAAAGAATAGCAAGGAGAAGAAGGATCAGAAACCAGCTATCCCAAAAGCAACTAATGAGACTAAATCTTCTAATGGCGACAAGCCAAATGTGCCTATTGTAAAAGACCCAATCATGATGAATATAAATGTTTGAAGAAACAAATTGATCACTTGACACACATTCTTGAGAAGAATAACACTACTAGAAAAACAGGCAATAAATGACTAAAAATTGCAAATAAACTACTAGCTAGTAGTTTATTTGCAATTTTTAGTCATTTTTTAGTCATTTATTGCCTATTTTTCTACTAGTGTAATATCAATGTTCTTGAGTCTATAAAACAGAGTTCTAATGAGGGATCCAACAAGGCAAAGAATAACAGCAAGGGGAAGGAAAGGCCAAGACCCTTGTAGAAGTTGCTTCATAGCCATATGTTAGTGTAAATAGTGTCATTATCTAACTAGCTTAGATATCTCCTCTTTGAAGGTTTGACCTATTCACACATAGGCTTAAGTTTCCTTAGTCTTTTAGGAGTTTGTCTCATTTTGACATGTGTACTCACACATGTGAGACACCTATTTCCTTTTGACTTGTCACTTGCCCTCACACATGTCATGCGAGTTAGACAAGTGTTGCATGCTTGTAGGGGTAGTCAGTAGTTCATTTCTACCTTCCTACCTCCTTCTCCTTGCCTATTTATGCAACGCTTCTCTTTGTATTTTACACACTCTCATTGTATATGATAGATATGTTATTGTGCTCCATTTTTCACTTGTGGATGGTTATTCAATTTGTGCTTGTTGATCTTGGTTGCTCCAACATGGCATCAGAGCCATGCTTGCATGTTCCTTCTCAAATCAGTGACTCCAGCACTTAGCCCTATCATCGGAGTGTCATGGAGCCAAATAGATTGCGACGTTGAGTTTAGAAGGCCTGAGATAGTCAAGGTGATCCTTCGAACGATGTTTTTCAGTAAAGTCAATTTTTTCAAAAAAAAATTACCCCTAGGGTTTGTAAGGCCTCCAAATCTGTACTATACAGTTTTTTTCCAAAAATGGAAAAAAAAATAGCAAAGGGCAATTTTTTCCCATGCCACTGATCAAAATTTGTTTTGGTCAAAATATTGTTAAAAAATTGAAAAAAAAATTTGCAGAGGGCACTTTGGCCCCCTGCAATTTTTCATTATTGGGTCAATTTCAACATTCTGTGCAAGTTTCTTAGGTAGATTTGTTGCCTATTCAACCTCTATCATATTCCAGGCTCGTCGATTGCTATTTTTGTGCAGGTTTTCTATAGTGTTGGATTGGTTCATGGCCCCTCATTCTGGGTTTTGTTTTTTTGTGCAGTTTGTTTCAAGGCATTCTTGACCTTGGTCAAGGTTTGTGAATAGGTCAAACCTTCAAAGAGGAGATATCTAAGCTAGTTAGATAATGACACTATTTACACTAACCCCCCCTTGAGTGCAACTTATTTTGAATACAAAGATGGGACCCAACTACTAAGCCATGTTAAGTACCCATGTACAAATGAATTTTTCATAAAGTGGAGAAAGAAAGAAAACCTTGTGGGAAAAAATTTCCTCCAAAAGAGAAATGATACAAATAGAATTGTAAAAGTGAGGAAGAAAGGAGGAGGACTATACATGATTTTTCACTTGTGGAAGGTTGTTCAATTTGTGCTTTTTGATCATGGCTACTCCAACACCATCCACTTGGGTTCTTGATTCAAGTGCTTCGCACCACATGGCTTCATCTTTAAGGAAGAACTTGCATCTTTGGAGTTGTGTACTATGCCTTCTATTTTGATGGGTGATGACACTCATGTTGAGGTGTGTGGGATAAGTTCTGTTGATGTAGGGGATGGCACATTCCATGATGTTCTTTGTGTGCTCTCACTATCAACTAATCTCCTATCAATATATCAGATCACTCACATAGGTTCAAGCAAGTAGGTTGAGTTCACTCCTGATCCAGTGGAGATTCGTGAGTTGCGTGCAGTGGTTCTACAGTTGCAGTTAGGAGAACAGAGGATTAGTCATGGCTATATTTTTTTTCTCACTTTGTTCTTGATCCTCCTTCGTCTATTTTTCTCCCATTTAGATGATGTGAGTAAATTATGGCATGAGCAATTTGGACATCTTAACTTCTACTACTTGCAGCAACTCAACTAGCAGAGCACGGTCACAGGGTTGCCTTCAATTTAGTTTTTAGGTGGTGATTGCCAAGGTTGCATTCTTGGTAAGCATCCTAAGGAAAATTTTGACAAAGGTAATGCATGGAGAGCTTCATAGATACTGGAGTTAGTTCACTATGATTTAGTTGGTCCATTTCCTCGTCCATCCTTTAGCAAGGCTAGATTTATTCTAACTTCCATTGATGACTTTTCTCAATATACTTGGGTGTACTTTCTCAAATAGAATTCTGAGGTATTTGATCACTTTCAAGACTTCAAAACTTTTGTAGAGAAGCAATCTGGGAAAACCATCAAAGTTTTGCGCACTGACAATGGTGGTGAATATGTCAACCATCATTTTGAGCAGTTTTGCACTTCTAAGGGGATTAATCTGCAACATTCAGTTCCATACACTCCTCAATAGAATGGTGTGGCAGAATGGAAGAATAGGTACTTCAAGGAAATGGCAAACTACATGATTCACTCCAGATCGCTTCCACCACAGTATTGGGCAGAAGCCATTAATTGTGCTTGTTATATCCAGAACTGTGTTCCTCATCGAGCCTTGAAGGTAGTCACTCCTTTTGAAGCTTGGACCGGTCAGAAACCATCAGTTAATCACTTCCAAGTTTTTGGCTCTCCTGCATGGGCCCACATTCCTGTAGAGAAAGTAAAGCCTTGGATCTGCATAGCAAACCTTATATATTTGTAGGCTATCCTGATTGTGTGAAGGGTTATCGATTGCTCCACCCTACTACATATGAGTTGTTCATTGAGAGGAGTTTTTAGTTTGAGGGATCTTCAAGTTCAACTCCTATCACTTCTCCACCTCCTTCTACTTTGATATTGGAGTCACTTGGGCTGCATGATAGATCTTCTGATGAGTTAGATTCACCTGAGTAGATTAATGATGATGATGATAAGTCTTCTACCCCCACTTTTGATGCTAAGAGTGATTCAGAGGATTCACCTCCTTCCTCTCCTAGTCATCATTTAGAGGGTGGTGATTCTCCTCCAGATTCTCTGACTTTTGGTCCACTTTGGGCTAGACAAACCTTATAGTCTACAGGCGATTAGGTTGGGGATCCATCAAACACCAGGCAAACTTGTTCACAATTCCAGGATGATCCACGTGTCTTCATTGCTACTTCCTCTTATCCAAAGTCCTTTCAAGAGGATTTTGGTATTCCTAAGTGGGATACAACTATGTAGGAGGAGTATGGTTCCTTGATGAGGAACCACACTTGGGATCTTGTCCCTCTTCCTAAGGGAAGAAAACTTGTTCGATGTAAGTGTATCTATCAGACAAAGTTTACAGCAGATGGGTCAGTTGATAAGCATATGGCTCGCCTAGTCACCAAAGGATTCTCCCAGGTTCCTAGGATTGACTAATCTGAGAATTTTGTTCCAGTTGCCAAAATAAAGTCCATCCGATTTGTTCTTTCCATTGTTGCAACCAATCGTTGGCAAGTGCACTAGATGGATGTGAACAGTGATTTTCTTCACGATGACCTTCAGGAGGAGATCTACATGGAGCAGCCACAAGGTTTTGTTCAAGATTCTTTACTTGTGTGCCATCTTCAGAAGAATCTCTATGGCCTCAAATAGGCTGGCCTAGTATGCCAAGATGGACTCCTTCCTTCTGACAATTGGGTTCACTTGGTACCATTCTAATCCCAATGTCTACATTTTGCAATAGGATGATTCACTCCTATTTCTAGTCCTATATGTTGATGACTTATTGATCACAAGGAGTTCTTCATCCACCATTGGGGTAGTCAAAATTGCCCTTCATGATAGGTTTTTGATGAATGACTTGGGCTTGTTGCATTACTTTCTTGGGATTGAGATCTCTCAGTCTGCTTCCAGGATCACACTCACACAGTCCCAGTATGCTTTATATGTTGATAACTGAGAGGGGGGGGGTGAATCAGTTATCCTAATTATTTCCCTTATTAAACTTTCCTTTTAATTGAAGCAGCATAAAATTAAACACAAAACATAAACCATGAAATAAGAAACACATGACACAGTATTTTTGACGTGGAAACCCTGTTAAGGGAGAAAACCACGGGGTGATTAACCCAAGAATTATTCTCTGTTAGAAGAATAGGAAATTACAAAAATGGCACTTGCCAATTAGGGCTCACTGCCCGAGCACACTGCTCACAAGAGGCTCACTGCCTACAAGAAGACACACTGTCTTACAAAGTGATTAGAATCACAGTCTTGAACTGATTGGAAGCATCTGCATATGCTGGAGTTCAGTTCCGGTTAGGTTCAGTATACTGATCTGCTGCACTTCATCTTTCCTCTGTTCTTTAGTCTGCTGTTCTTTCACATACCGGATCTTTCTTGTTACTTCTGCTCTACTCTAGACTTGTTCGCATATCATCACACACATTTCACAACTAAATCCATCCTCTATATATATCCGCACAAGTAATTTCATCATCTTTCTAGTCGGCATCCGGAACAGTCTAGTTTCTTACAAACTTAGTTCTGTCGGCTGAATCCTTGCTTACCAAGCAATGCGGATCAAGCATATACTTGTAGATATCATCAATTATGTCGGCCAAACATGATTCATGCCTCCGCAACCTTTATCATCATCTGTAACACATCCGGAAAGTAGTTTGATACTCAGTCAGTCAGTTCTTCCTCTGTTTTCACTGTCTCTCAGGAATCCGGTACTCAACTATTCATATCTTTTTCCTTGTCCATCTCCGGAGGCTAAATCCTTGGAATATACTACTCAAGATAGTCCTCTTGACTTCCCCAGATCCGCACTGCACCAAGACACTTCCTCTGAGAGATCCGGACCAATCTGTCGGACCTTGCCACATGCTCTGTTCTTGTTCACCGGACCACCACAATCTTCAATCTGACTTCCGGTAGAGACATATCATGACTTGCGGATATGTGGGATGACCTTTGTTGCCATCAATGACAACAACCATGAATCCATATAGTGTCTCTTGCCAACAATCTCCCCCTTTGGCATTGATGGCAACACTTAGTGAAAAATGACTAAGTGTTTACACTATGCTCCCCCTCTGCTGATGCTCTGTCTTTATATACAATTTCCGGAACTCCCCCTGAGTTGGATTCCTCATTTTTCACTGCTCCTCACTCCCCCTTTGACATCAATGGCAAAGGGTAGGGTCCGCACACCAAAATTTTCAAAAAATTTTCTATATATAGCCGCATATTTACATACTCACATATACTGCAGAATGTCTGCAAAGGATGTCTGCAGTTGAACCATTTCAGTAGCCCAACTTAGCTTCATTCTGTCCAAGATTGAAATGTGACCACTCAACAAAAATGCAAAAGCTTCTGCCCGCCTGAGATCTGTCGGATCTTTTGTATGGGCGGTGGTCTGGGCATCACTGATGGCCTCATGCATAGTTTCCAACTTAGGGACTATAATCCTTCTAAGTTCTCCCATCCGGTTGGTAATGTTCTTCCTCTCCTTCTCAAGATTCTTTATTTCATTCAAGACTGCAATAGTCTGACATTCTTGATTTATTATAGAGGAAGAGAGAGGATCAAAACTTTGAGATAAGCTTTGAAGCTTGTCCTGTTCCTCTTTTATTTTCTTGTCAATTGCTGCTGTTGCCTTTGACCAAGATATACAAAATTTGTAGATGTCACCGCCATCCTTAAGAGCATTTTCTAAACTCTTTATTCCAATGCTTACAATCTTCCTATCCTTAGAGATTAATTCTAATATTTCAGAAAATCTCTTATCCAAAAATTCCTTCCGGACCTTTTCTTCAGCTGATTTTTCTAGAGAATTAAAATGTGTGTCAATACTGCTGACTAAGGTTTTTAGATTACCGGAAGTGGAGGCTGTCGGATCTATTGGGATTGATGGCATGATCTTTACAAGTACTCCGGAGGCAGCCTCTATCAACTCACAGTCTTCCATATGAGACTTCAGGAGCTTTTCATTTGCCTTGGCATTTGCAAATGAAGCTATCTTCATTGTTTGTACCGGAGAGAGAGAGTCAAAATCAAATGGACCTTTTAGAAGCTCCGGTTCATCAATCTCTAGAGTTTCTTTGCTCAAAAATTGTTGAACAGTTTGTGCAGTGTCTCTTGCCGGAGACAGATGTTTCTTTTCTTCTGCAGTCTTAGAACTGTCAACCTCTTTGTCTGTCACCACTGCTTCCTTCTCCTGCAATTGCTCTTCTTCTTTGGATCCGGAGACTGTAGGGGAAACCGGAGGAGAGATGCTTGCTTGCTCATGAGCCACTTCTTCTGGAGCAGAGGGTCCCAAGTCCTCACTTGTCTGTTCATGGCTCACTTCTTCCGGAACAGAAGATTCCAAATCAGCAGCTGTTTCTGCACCTAAGTCCTCTACAACAGGAAGATTGAACCTTTTGAAGGCCTTCCGGAGGATCTCTTCTGTCTCTTGTGCCACTTTGTCAGTCTCACCAAGCATGAGCTGATTCATCCTGGCTTTACTTCTGAACTCATCTCTGCAGTCCTTGAAGATCATGTTCATTGTCTTGGGATCAATTTGAGGATATAGCTGAATAGCTATCTGCTCCCGGATCTCAAGATCTTTGGCATGAGCATTATTCTTTCTTACTTCCATTTCCTTCTCTAGGCTTTTAGGAATGAGTGATATGATCTCAATGAAAGCCTTATTGTATGTGTTCAGATATTTAACTGTGGCTTCCTGCAGAGTCTTTTGGTCTGCCTCACTGAAGTCATCATAGGATTCAGTCATTGGTTGAAGGTTTCCATCCACCGTGACCGACTTGATTATGCTCTCTAGTGACAGAGTGGGCTTTTCAACAGTTACCTCTGCCATTTCCTCCTTGTCTTGGCCTGTGGAGGGCTTACCGGATCCTTTCTTTTTCTGTTTCTTTACTTCTCTTACTCCTTCATCTGATTCTGTCTCCTCTTCATCCTTTTGGCTTTCATAAGCCCTTGATGCTTTTGTCTTGGATCTTTTACCGGATGCCTGGACTTCCGGTTTTGAGCTTTTGGTTGTGGAAGGTGCAGATCTCTTTGATGATCTGGTCCGGGTGGGGGTTTCAACCGGAGCACTTTCTTTGCTTTTCTCTTCTTCCTCAGCCTTTCTCCTCTTTTCCCGGCTGGCATCAAGTGCCTCTTTTGAGATGCCTAGGCCTTGAGCAATGTGCTCTACTTCTTTTCTCACTTTTCTTTTAATCTCAGGTTCCCTGAGTTCTACATGTAATTTCACGCTCAGCTCCTCAAAGGTTCCAAACCTTTCTGCCTTAGGATCTTTGGGCTGACTTAGCATGTGTTGAACATGCAGCTCTACTATCTGTTCATCAACTTCATACCCCATGGGCATGATCCAGACAGTCCTTGGCTCCACTGCCTCCATTAGGCACTGATCAGTGTCAACCATAAAACATACTGAGTCCTTGTATTTCTCAATGAGTGACTGGGGAATTCTCTCTCTTGCTTGCATCATGCTCTGAAAGTTTTTGAAGTATCCCCATAGAGCTGTATTTCTCGCTTTTGCATCCCCAAGTCCATGCAAATAGTCTCTTATCTGGACTGCAACAGGTTTGTCATTCTGCCATACCCATCCACTTGTTCCGGGTAGCTCATTCATGAAGTAAAAGAAGAGACATACAATGAGAGTACCATACTTAAAGGAGTTCTTCTTGTCTTTCTTGATTTTCTGTACATTTTCCATCAATTGGCTTAGTAGTAGTTCACAAAGATCATAATCTGCATTCTTTCTTAGCATTTCATATGCTGTGTATATTGCAGTACCGGATACAGAATTCTCCCTGCTGGAGTGATAGATCTTGTATCCTATTATCATTGATGCATATTTGATATCCGGATCCGAAATATCTTCAATGGTCATTGCTCTCTTATCATATTTTGATCCGGTGGCCTCAGTTACAACGTTGTTCTTGACAGATTTGAGGATAGGTACTCCCCCGGAAGAGTATAGACCAGTTACTGCTCTAATTGCTTCTTTTGTGATCTTGCAGGGTCTATCTAGCCAAAGGAAGTTGTCATGCATCCTGCTCAGTACATACCGGACCCATTCATCTTCTTCAAAGCTAGGGAAATGAATGAATTGCTCAAATTGTTTCTTCTGGATACCCTTATACTCTGGTTTGAGCTCAAAAGCATTGTCTATCAGTTGTTTGTGATAGAGGTCTCTTAATTTGAATTCCCCAAATTCCTCAATGTTTGCGTGTATGTAAACCCTAATATCTTCAGTATGTAAGACTCCGTGGGGAACACTAGAGAAGGCTCCTAGTGGATCTACCTCCAACGATTTGTAGGGATGTTTCTTGAATGAGGGGCGAGGTCTATCAGAGATCTTAACTATGTTTGGAGTAGCCATTCTTCAAAGATTTGCAGTGAGGCAATGAAAAACGAAGAATACCTTATGCGCCTTCGGTTTGCACGGAGTGGTTGGATTGATTTCTTTATGCAATAGCTTCGGCAGGAGATCCTTGGTGTGCTTGATGAACCTTGTTGCAGAGCTCCACTATTCGCTTCTTCTCAAGTGTAGAATGAGCAGATAACTTTTGAGAAATCCCTTATATTGCTCCGCAAACCCTAATATCTGTCTGCAATAAATACTTCACCTGCATTATTCCGGTTTACCATGTCTGGACAGCTTGGAGTATCCCGGATTAGTCCAGATCACTGAATATCATCCGAATCTTTAAATCATGAATAAATCTAGGTAACGTATTACAAGAACATCCCAAACACTCTGTCCAATCCGCAAGACAAGATCGTGCACTTCCGGATCTCTCCGGACCTTTTTGTAATCCTTTATCATACCGGAGCACCTCCCTGAACAGGTCTAACTTAATCGAACACAGCTTCTTCATAACTCCATGCGGACCTCTGAAAACTTGACTGAAGCATCTCAGGACTTATATCTACAAACCCTTTAATCCGCATCTTGTGCCACATCCGGCACAACTTGTTTGGCTGGGGGAACAGAATCTTCTTTGAGTCTCCCCCTGAGCCTGAGCTCACTTTTTAATTTCCGGAAGAAATATCAGCACCAGAGTCTGGTGCGGATCCAACCTCTACATTCTCTGAGCTTTTCTTCACCCAAATCTTGCTCATCTGATTCCTAACTTCATCCGCATTCATCTTTTGTTTACCCTTGTCTTGATTCTGATTATACACCGGACCTCTTTTGTCCTGATTCTTGTTTCTGCAGACTTTAGCATTATGACCGGACCTATTGCAGATTTGGCAAATAACATTTCTTTGCATATTTAACTGATATCCCCTTGATCTGCATTGATTAGCCATATGACCTACTCTATTGCATGTAAAGCATCTACCTTTGAATGATTTGTTTACTTGCATAATTCTGCATTCATGGGATTTGTGTCCATACCTTTTGCAGTTGAAGCACTGTCCGGAGAAGGATGAATTAATCTGATTCATTCTCATTCTGCACTGATTAGCTTTGTGACCAAAATGGTTGCAGCTGTGGCAGTATCCATTGAAGGATGGATATTTTTGAGCATTTGGTTGTCTTACCGGAGGTCTTCTAGGCCTGCTCCTTGGATTTTCTGATCCAAGATTCTTCTGACCGGATCCGGAGCTTTCTCCTTTCTCATATCCCAAGCCATATTTGTCATCTGTCCTCTTTTGACTTCCAAGAAGAACTTCAAGTTGAGCAGAACTTATCTTGAATTTCTCTTTATATTCATTTGCTGTTTGAAGGTCTCTTTTGAGAGAGGCAATTTGATCCTCAAGTTTTCCTTCATTATCTTTGGAATCTTCAAGATCAGATTCAAGGTGTCTGATAATCCTGTCCATCTGGTGGCATTCTTCTGATTTTTCCTTGAGAGATTGTTTTAGATTGTCTTCAGCCTTTCTTTTTTCTTCAATCTCTTGAGTGAACTTTATAGTTCCTGATTCCATTTCATGTCTTAACATAATGACTTCTTTTGATAACTTTTCACATAACTTGGTTTGCTCAGTCAATTCTTCATTTGTATTGCTTTCTTCACTTTGTCTTGCCAACTGTTGGAGCAGCTCCTTTCTCTTTTTCATAGAGAGACTTAATTTGTCTTTTAATTCCCTCATGAATTCATCAGCCTGTTTGAGTCTTTCTCTTAATTCACTGACTTCAGAATTTGACTGTTCAAGATCCTCAAGGGCAGTCTTGAGTTGCTCCTTTAAACCATATGCATCCATTTGAAATCCCAGATCTTCCTCAAGCTGTTAGGCTCTATTAGGAGGAACTTGGCTCTGATACCAATTGTTGATAACTGAGAGGGGGGGGGTGAATCAGTTATCCTAATTATTTCCCTTATTAAACTTTCCTTTTAATTGAAGCAGCATAAAATTAAACACAAAACATAAACCATGAAATAAGAAACACATGACACAGTATTTTTGACGTGGAAACCCTGTTAAGGGAGAAAACCACGGGGTGATTAACCCAAGAATTATTCTCTGTTAGAAGAATAGGAAATTACAAAAATGGCACTTGCCAATTAGGGCTCACTGCCCGAGCACACTGCTCACAAGAGGCTCACTGCCTACAAGAAGACACACTGTCTTACAAAGTGATTAGAATCACAGTCTTGAACTGATTGGAAGCATCTGCATATGCTGGAGTTCAGTTCCGGTTAGGTTCAGTATACTGATCTGCTGCACTTCATCTTTCCTTTGTTCTTTAGTCTGCTGTTCTTTCACATACCGGATCTTTCTTGTTACTTCTGCTCTACTCTAGACTTGTTCGCATATCATCACACACATTTCACAACTAAATCCATCCTCTATATATATCCGCACAAGTAATTTCATCATCTTTCTAGTCGGCATCCGGAACAGTCTAGTTTCTTACAAACTTAGTTCTGTCGGCTGAATCCTTGCTTACCAAGCAATGCGGATCAAGCATATACTTGTAGATATCATCAATTATGTCGGCCAAACATGATTCATGCCTCCGCAACCTTTATCATCATCTGTAACACATCCGGAAAGTAGTTTGATACTCAGTCAGTCAGTTCTTCCTCTGTTTTCACTGTCTCTCAGGAATCCGGTACTCAACTATTCATATCTTTTTCCTTGTCCATCTCCGGAGGCTAAATCCTTGGAATATACTACTCAAGATAGTCCTCTTGACTTCCCCAGATCCGCACTGCACCAAGACACTTCCTCTGAGAGATCCGGACCAATCTGTCGGACCTTGCCACATGCTCTGTTCTTGTTCACCGGACCACCACAATCTTCAATCTGACTTCCGGTAGAGACATATCATGACTTGCGGATATGTGGGATGACCTTTGTTGCCATCAATGACAACAACCATGAATCCATATAGTGTCTCTTGCCAACATTATATTTACTCTCAAGGTTTCATATGGCTGACTGTAAGCCTACTCCAACTCCCTTCCTTTCTGGAGTCAACTTTGAGCCTTAGTGTGCTTCGCCACTTGTTGATGGCACCTTGTACCAATATCTTGTTGAGAGTCTCATTTATCTGACTCATACAAGACCTGACATTTGATATGTTGTAGACATGGTTTCTTGATTCATGCAGGAGCCCCATGAGCTGTACTAGAAAGAAGCCAAGCAGATCCTTCACTACATACAAGGTACTCACAATTTGGATTCACTATGCAGAGGGAATTGATCTTGACTTGGTGGGCTACATAGATTTAGATTGGGTAGGCAATTCTTAGGATTGCAAGTCTACTTCAGGTTATAGGTTCTCACTTGGATCCGGTCATGTTTGTTGGTCGAGCAAGAAGTAGTCTACTATTGCTCTATCTTCTACTGAGGCTGAGTATCGGGGAGCTATGAATGCCACCACTAAGGCCATTTAGCTTCAAAATCTTCTCACTAAGTTTAGTATTTAGATCAAATGGTCATCAGTCATATTTTGAAACAACTAGAATGTCATTCAGATCTCACAGAATCTGGTCCATCATCAGCGAACCAAACACATTGAGGTCCACATGCACTACATCTGGGAGCTCATCCATGGTCACGCCAATGACCTTCACTATTGTCCAACTTCTGAGTAGGTTATCGATATCTTCACCAAACCCTTCATAGAAGAGCTTTATTAGGGTGCGGTAGACTTCATCTTTTGGGGGCTTCTTAGTCCTCTCATTCAGAGTCCTAACTCTCTCTACTCTAGGGGGTATTTTCTCTCTCTATTTGGGGGGGCAGGGGTTCTCTCTTTTCTGGGGGGGCTTCTTCTATTTGGTGGGATTTGAATGCACATGGGTACCTCATTAGGCTTCATTTGTTGGGACCCATCTTTCCAACCACCTAAGATATGCTTAAGGGGGGTGTTAGTGTAGGTTTTTACTTTCCTAGTTGGGCTATTTATTTGTATATATTCCTAGTTTTTTCCTACACATGTTATTAAGATTGCTTAGGGTTAATTAAGTACATATTAGTGTGAGTGGGTGCAAGGTGTCAGCATCATCCATGGGAGTTACACTTGTCTATTTTAGGCTATTGTGGTGGACTCTTCCCATTGGTCATTTTTGCCACCTTCCCCCTCTCTCATAGTCTATTTATACTCACCTCCTAGATTGTATTTCATATCTTGAATGCATTGTCTAGTTACTCTTCCATTCTTTTCTTTGAGATCTTAATGCAATTCTATCACATCAACATTTGTATCTTTCAGAATCGTTGGTTTGTTTCCATTTTGCATTTTAGTTTATGTAACTTTTAAACTCTCTTATAAAGTTCTTGAGTTTTTCATCTTGTTCAAGATTTCGAACAACACTATGGCATATAGTCATCATACACTAGAGCTTGACCATCCCCACCATCACTAATAGTTTCAATCAATTCTATGGACTATGTCCAAAGATAATGGTTTAGT
The DNA here is from genome assembly GCA_027924645.1 of Cunninghamia lanceolata. Lineage (NCBI taxonomy): Eukaryota > Viridiplantae > Streptophyta > Pinopsida > Cupressales > Cupressaceae > Cunninghamia > Cunninghamia lanceolata. The sequence continues at coordinate 760,405 of BSBN01000063.1, forward strand.
AGCATTAACATTCTTGGATGAAAGGCATGCAAACCTAGAGAGCCTAAGATTCTCATAAATGTCGATAGCCAAATTATATGCATGCTAAAGACTTATAGGGTACTTATCTCTAGAATATCCCTTAAAGCTTTAGAAAACCTTACATTAAATGTGCTAACAAACTCATTTTGATTTCTACAAGTACAAGTGAATATATTGATCAGCACATTAAGACTATCTTTTCTATCAAAGGAATCAATAAATGTTGTTTGAAAATCATCCCGTGTAGAAATAGAGAAGTCAGGAAAACTTACATACACTCTCTAGGATCACCTTTTGAGGACTAAACAAATAGCTTAAGCGTCACATCTTCATGCTCCACCTCATAATCATCTGTTAGTTTGAGGAGTGCTTGAAGATGTCTATCACCTAATTCATCACTCCTTCCATAAAACATTGGAAGCTCTTTTTTGATTTGGCTGGGATAGGGTTTGGAAAATTTAGGATATCATTTAAATTCAAAGGCATATACCTTCTAGCTATCCAACGCACTCATACACAGACCCAAAATTTTGCATATACATATAGTTTTTCGCAGCAAGAACATTCAAATTTCAAACAGCAAAGTTACCACCCACTAAATGGGAATGCCCTTGAAGAAAAATAAATTTTAAACTGCAAACAAAACTAGATTTGGTCACAACCAACAGAGTCTTCAAAATTAGGAACACAAGAAAAGGCACAACAATAAATTGTCCCTAACAGAACTTTATTATTTTTGGCTCTCAAAATTGTGGCTCCAATGTTTTAGAAGAAACGCTAATCACCAATGAAAGGACAAAACTACAATAATAGAGAGGTAGGGTTCATCAACAAAGAATGGGAAGCTTTGGTCCAATTGATAAGGGGTAATTATTTATTCTTCTTTAGGATCTACTGAACTTAGGAGGGAAACCCTTAGAGGCCACTGAACAAGATAATTAAAGAGAAATACAAATAAAATTAAGGTCCTTACAACCATACCAAGAGTAATAATGGATCTACACTATACCAGCTACAAGCAGCATTATTAACCTCTGAAAAATTAGATTAAATTACATAGCAATATGCACAAAAAATGTAAAATGAGTTGTATCACTAAAGATAAGTCCCCTTAACCTAACATACTACACATGAAATCTAACTCCACACTAGCACAACCATCCAAATATATGTCAATATAGGCTCTGCAATGACATAGCATGAGTCATCTCCTTCAATTGAATTTGTGGGAAAGACTTCAATTATGCATAACTCTCTAAATGTATGTCAACTATGAGCTTGCTTAAGATATGACAAAGGTTGTAAAGTTGAGTTATGCAAATTGATAGGACACGAATTAACACAAAATTGATTGAAAGGATTATAATGGTGTTTGACTATAAACTAAATGAGAGTGGGAAGACAACTTCATGCACATTGATGCCTTGATCTTATGGGAAACATAGTCAAGCACCTCTCTTCTCATAGACACAATAGTAAGCAAAATCATGAGAGCTAAACATACATTCAAATAACCAAAAACTAGGCTCTATAGCAAGTCAAATGCATATCCAATGTAAAACTTGGATTTTATGTTCAAAAACATAATTTAAAGATCGATAATTAAATAAACTATATCCATATATTGTATTGAAAGGATTACACTAAATACACTCTAATGCAATTTTACAAATCCATGTGAGGATAACCAATCAATACAATCATTGGGCTAGCACGTGTAGCCTCAAGGAGAAACATAAGCATACCTATCCCATGAAATTTATTAGAAAATTAAGAATACATTTTCATTACAAAGGGGCTCCTACATTTAGTACCTTCTCTTGCCCTAGAGCACATGTGAACATCAAAAAATGGATTTAACTATATCATTTGATACCCTAGACACTACTAGATCAATAAACACAAGTATGTATAACAAGATAACTATCCAACCATCACCTTTTACATTTTTTTCATGTATATATCATTACCACCCATGTCTAGCAACAAGGGTAGAGTCAAATGATTGTTTGTCAAATTTGTAGGTTGCCTATACTGGTTCCATCACATTCACATGGCCTTGTACTTGAATCCACACCTCTTGCATTAACATCCATATGCCTTGTACACAAAATCATACTTCTGAGGATTCCACAAGTACTTGCAAGCATTTGAAAGTCTTGTTTGGTCTTATAGCTTCCATATGAGAGCATTAAATGATTGTCATCATATGCAAGGGATTAGGTGTGAACTTGCATTTGAATGGTGGAGTTCTGAAATAGAGATGCAATTGGAATTTGCAAATTACATGGGGGTGCAAAAGTTTACAAGAGGGGAGTATGCAAAAACCAAAGGGTCAAGTGTAATTCACAATTACAAGAAGGGGCCAAAAGTTTGCAAAGCAAGCAGCAAGGTTGGGATGTAAGTGAACAATTTGCAAGGAGGGGTGAAGTCCAACACAAAGCTTAGGTGAAAGTTGGAGATGGGAAAGCAATATGCAATTGCAAGGGATAGAGAATAATGGATAAACAACATGAGGTGTAGAGGGAAAATTTTGAAAGCAATTTGTAATTTTTGGAAGATTGTATAGAAGCTTCAAGGTTCTGGAGTATATAGTGGGTGGAATTTAGAGATTGGGATACAATTCACAAAAATATAATCCTGCAAAAAAGTTCTAGATCTCTATAAGGTAAGGAGAGAAGAAACTAGAGATGGTGAGCAACATCTGTACATGAAAGAAGAAAGTTTAATTGCATGAGAGTGGTGGGTAATGAGGACAAGCATGCAATTGCACGAGGACATTGAAACTCTGAAATACCAAGCAAGAAACAAGGTTGCAAATGCAATTAGTAATTTGTGAGAGGAGGAAAGAAGTCTAGCAAGCATTAAAGGTGGTGGGAGGTGGATTTTTGCAAGCAATTTGCAAAAATTGCTAGATTATACCTAAACTCTAAACTCTACCACAACCAACATATTGACCTAAAATACCTCAAACGTGACAATTTTGACACTTAGACACATGGCAAGGACTGAGGAGGGTATGAAACACAACATAAAGCACAATTTTTCAAAGGGACACATTGAAGAAGATCTTGAACCAGTTATCAATGATGGGCAAAACAAGGACCTAGGACAACATTGCAAGCATGACAAATGCAAATTTAGGTGACAAGCTAATAGGGTGTATGTAGTTTTCTTGTGCCACACAATGCCATTATCCTTACAAAATCTATCAAACTCTACTGAATAGTATTATCTACCATTGTCCATTCTCAACACCTTGGTCATTATTATCATCTAACTCTCCATAAGAGCCTTAAACTCTCTGAACCTATTGAAGACCCCATATTTATGCTTTAAAAATAGACCAATGTTCTAGAGAAATCATCAATAAAAGATATAATACAAGGATTTTTCTCGTGAAGGTACATCCCAAAAACATCACTATGAATAAGATCTAAAGTCCATATAGATTTATGAGAGCTCGAGTAAATTAGACACGATTTTGTTTTCCATATGTACAATGTTCACATACATCAAAATCACGGTTACAATCAATCAACCCCTCTACAAGATTTTTATATTTTTCTATTAGTGTTTAGATTCACACATTTTGGTGCAACTCAAAATAGAATAGCATGTATAGTAAGATTGTTCTTCAAATTTAGAGGGGAATCTCCCTCAGACAAGAAACTTAAAAAGACAAAACAATAAACCTATCTTTTTTGTTTTCTCAAGGCACGAGCACAAGGAAATTTAAGCTCTTCTACAATCCTAAAGAAGTTTTATGAGTATTGCAAAAGGATAACTAATCTAATAAAGCATACTTTTGATTTCTTTGAGTAAATGCAGAGCATAAAGGAATCAAAGGAACATTAGCGATTTGATTTAACACAAAAGAACAAAGAAGATCTTGAAACAAATGTTTAAGCACAAATTCATAAACACTTGCTCTTAATCTCAATGACATAAAAAGCTTCCATAAAGATGATGCATATTTTCATTCTCAAAGTAATAAAAACACAACATAGTTTGAACAATAATATGCGAACAAAATAAAAGCTTTAGCATTTACCATTTTGAAATTAAGTGTGTAGAATACACTTATTTATACCCTAAAACAAAAGGTGCAAGGAAATAAAAGGAAGAGTTAACTAATACTCTCCAACCTAACCCTAATGTTGCACGCAAGCATGCGAGCTTATTAGTATTTAAAATAATGAATTAACTGAACTTGCATGTTATTACAATTTGAGTTCCACACAAATATATTTTACATGATTTCCAAAACAAATCCAAAAATAAATTTATCTTTGAAAAGCAAAGTCAGTTCTCAAAATAGAAACTGCTTTGGAAATCCCTCCAATTGCCCAAAATAGAATCTCCTGCAAATACTAAAAAATGGCTAAGTCTGGGAATTGAGATTTCTCTCTAATTCATCAACTTTAGCCTCATCTGGTATAATGATGGAATCAAGGTGAACAGTCTTCATTTGCATGATAACACTTGTATCTTCAATAGTCTTCGATAGATCCGTATACTCCTTTTCAACCTTATCAAATTTCACTGTGATTTCAACTAAAAGGTACATCTTCGCCACATGAGGATCTCCACAAAACCTCTCACGGATCAGCCGCACAAACTCATTCTGCACGTCATGAACAAGGCAATTATGCCTTCATTGGCAAAATACCTGCAAGGAATATGTTGGATAAAATCAATAACATACTTCTCAACATTGATAAGTTTCTCCTTCCACGTGGCCAACTCCGAGGCTATGTCCTTTGAGATGTGAATCAAAAAGGAATACTGATGTGTCCATGAAAATACTGTGGATCTATGCTCTGTTGTCATGGGCCTCAAACCAAGAGCCTACAATCTCACCAAATTCCTATCATAGATAGGCGCCATTTCTATCATACAATCCAACATATTCTCAATGCCAAGGAGAATCTCTTTAGAACTAGACACAATTGCGGTCAACATTGCAAGAAAGATGACACCTCTCGCTATCAAGTCCTCAATCTAGTCCTTCGTATGTTTGTCATATACCACTAACTATTGATAACTGAGAGGGGGTGAATTAGTTATCTTAATTATTTTAGCTTTCTGAACTTTCTTAATAATTAATGCAGCATTAATTCAAATAAGCAAACATAACCATGAAATGGAAATACACATGACACAATATTTTTGACATGGAAACGCTGTTAAGGGAGAAAACCATGGGGTGATTAACCTAAGATTGTATTCTCTGTTAGAAGAATAGAAATACAAAATGGCACTTGCCAATTAGGGCTCACTGCCCGAGCACACTGCTCACAAGAGACTCACTGTCTACAAGTTGTAACAAGAATAATAAGATACTTGAACTGATGTGAAGCATCCACACATGCTGGAGTTCAGTTCTAGTTTGGGCTCAGTAAACTGATCTGCTGCACTTCATGCTTCCTCTTCTTTTGTTCTGCTATCCTTTCACATACCGGACATTCCTTACTGCTTTCCCTCTTCTCTTTTCCTTTTCTTCGCTTACAACACCACACTTCTTCATCTTCCTCATCAAAATCTATCTGGTATATATATCCACACAAGGGATTTCATCCTCTTTCTAGTTGGCATCCGGAATAGTCCATATTTCCCAAACTTTAGTCTGTCGGCTGAATCCTTGCTTCCCAGGTGATGTAGATCAAAAATAAACTTATAGAAGTTGTCTAATAAGTCGGCCAATCATGAATGATACCCTAGGAATCTTTATCATCATCAACATATCATCCGAAATAACTTCTAATGCTCTGCCTATCAATTCTTCCTCTGTCTGTTCTACCAAACCGGACCACAATGCTTAGAGGCTTATATCTCTTCACTCTTTCAACACCAGAGGCTCAAACCCTGGAATCTATCAGTCAAGATACTCCTCTTGACTTTCCCAAGTCTGCACTTTCCAAGGATACTTCCTCTAACAAATCCAGACCTGACTGTCGGACTTCTGCATGCTCTGTTCTTGCTTACCGGACCTGAAAGCCCTTCAATCTGACTTTCGGTAGAGACACACCATGCCCTGCAGATGTGTGGGATGAACTTTTTTGCCATCAATGACAACAATCATGAAGCTCCAATGTGTCTCTTGCCAACACTAACTGAATCAACTGCCTCTGATCATCAGAAGACTCCATTACCTGCGGCAAAAGAAGTGAAGGTTGCTAAGGTGTATGTAAAAGTTGAGAAATATATTGACATGACTGCTTATTTTCTGCTTTGATGGCGGCCTTGTCCTCTCCATCCTTCAACAATCTACTCATGGTATCAGTGGCCACCTCCAAAATGTTCACTGTTGCCTGGCGAGTGCTTCAGCCCAAGTTAGCCTTGATGATGTGAAAATCATCAGGCTCTATATCTACCACTGTCTTATCCTGAGGAGGAATGATGGTCTCCACAATCATATCACCCTCAAGAGTCCTCAAAATCCTTGACTATTTCTTTAGCTTCTTTGTTGAAGGTTCTTTGAATGATTTAGCTAGATCACTGAAATCCAACTGATATGATGGCCTTTTCTTCTTCTCACCAATTACCATGCGAAGCCAAGTAGGTGTATCCCTTTCAGGTGCTAGCTTTGGACGATTCTCTACCTCAACTTCTGGTCAAGTGTGATCTCAACCTCAAGAGGTGCAATATGTGGCTCTATCTCGGGCTCAACCTCTGTCACTGTCTTAGGCTCTACCCTTTTCTCTACTTTTGGTTCCTTGGTCTACTCGATTCTTGATGAGTCAAATGGTGTGGAAGTGACATGTATAGGAGACTCATGTGGTTCAGGTATCCTTGGAGACAATGGTGAATCCCCCTACGAAGAAGAAGATGATGAAGAAGAAGAAGAAGTAAAAGTAGAAGAGGAAGTGGTCGGTGAGCTCAGTTCTACTGGTGATAAAGAGACTACATCTGGTTGCTACTAAACCGGTACCCTCGACTGAGTTCTAATCTTCTAGATCACCCTCAGGGGCTCTTTCTCAGGAATATTCACCTCCTTGGCCTTCTCGCCTATTACCTTGGACTTTAGTCATGTGGCCAAGCGAGTAGATGAAGATGGCAACTCTATTGTAGAAGTCTTGTCCTTGCAGGCTTTGGCTCTCTTTTCCCTCTAAGTATTAATGAACATCCAACTTTGTTTCACCACTGCTTGAGTTCTGTTGGTGATAGAAGTTAATTTCTTGAGGTACCAATCTATTTGTGGCAAAGGTTGCAAATCAATCTTCTCCCTAATGAATTTAGGAGAAAGAATATAATTATTCTCACACAAACCTTTGGTGTCTTTGTCAAGAAAAGTCGATATTTTCTCCAATGTGAAGCGACTGAAACTCCGTCGGTGAACCTTGAACTCATCTTCACAATTAGCCAAAAAATCCTCAATGGTTGGCATATGAGCAAACTTTTTGCCAACTCTAGACTTCATTACCTCCTTAGGGTCATAGATGTGTTTTTCCTTGAAGGTCTTTAGGCCAAACTTAGCCATTTCTTCTCCAATTATCTTAGCATCAGAAGCACTCTTGTATTTGAAGAAACTGAGTTGAATAGGAAAGCCCACTGTATGCTTATGCATGTTGCGTAGAAAACTATGAACTTTGGCACTCTAACGCAGGAACTCCATGAAAACCACCTCACCAAAAGGGTATCTCAGAAGCATGTATGGATATTAAGTAAACCCATACACTTAGATGTATGAAAAAGTAGGAAACTGAATGTACCAATCCACCCAATCTGAGATCACTGCCCATGCCTCCTCTGAAATGCGAACATGTATTTGATTCTCCAAGTCACACACTATAAACATTAGGAATGTGTCATTGATGCAATGGAAATGCTTTAGGGACTCCAAAAACTCCAACTGAGGATATAGCCTGATAATCCTAGAGTTTTGTGGAGAGCCCACGAAATTCAACCCAACAAAGTTCCGCTACTTCGCCACCATGAATAAGAAATATGATGTCATCCTGAATTCACAAGTTCAGGGGAACTCTATGATTTGCCAGTGAATATTACTACTTATGAGGATAGACCAATCATAAGTTGAACTTCCATTGACCATGATGTTGATGATGTAGAACATCCAGGTTCTAGAACTTCTTCCTTCAGCTTGCCATGTGATGTAGCTAAGCCATGTTTCTCTAATTGCATATTCATCTTTGAACTCTCCTCTACCAACATTTCTAGGAAGTGTGTTTCTTTTATCTTTTAGCCATTTGGAGGCTGCCTTCTGACATTTATCAACATTTGAGCTCCACACTCTGTCACAATCTTCAAGATCGAGGGTGAGTGATTCTTCAAATGGTGGAATTTTGAAAGCAAACTCTATGTCATCCAGTTTGAGGCTTGCAATTACCCTTCCATCTACTGCTCTAACTTCTCTTAATTCAGGATCATAGTGCTTTATGCAAGTGAGCACAAATTCTAGGCTTTGAGTGGCTATAAGAAAGGATCCAGTTTGGGTTAGCCCGTAGTACATCAAATTTTTTGCCACAAGACTACCCGCTCTTACCAAAGAGTCAAAGTCAAAACCCTCAGGTGAAACCTGGCACAAATCTATCTCTTTGACCTTTGAATAATCATGGATAAGCGGGGATTTAGCCTTAATAGTGATCGAAGAGTATTGCATGGTTGCTTTGTGGCTTAGAGAAGCTTTCCTCTTTGCTCCAAAAATGTATCAAAATTGGGTTCTAGATGCTCTAGAACGGTCAAAAATGCCTTTTACCGAGGTGGGTCTGCAACAAAAATGAGCAAAAATGGACAGAAAATCCTTCAAAATCATTTTTCCTATGGCTGGAAGTGGTGATTTTGGCTTTGAAAAATCTGAACCAGCACCAAAAAGCTTCAAATCCTCTTAAAAATGGCCTCCCAGGTGAAGTGTTGCCCTCTAATCATGCAAATCTGCCTTGGAATGGTGAATGAGGAACAAAATCATGTCATGGCATGCTAAATATACCTCCAAGGTGAAGCGCTGCCCCAAAAATACCTTCAATCTACCTTTGAATGGATGAATATCATGAAGAAATGTCTCCTAGGGTCTGAGCGTTGCCTCCAATCCTCTCCTATGCTTTTACAAATGATGAAATAAGGCACAAATGCCTTCTTTATAGTTGGACACCACCTCTAGGGTTCCAAAACTACCTTCACTCTATTTTTAGAGTGCTTTTTTAGTTTTCCTTTCATGCAAAAATGAAGAGTGGAGTTTGAAGAGGGAGTTCACTTTCTATTTATATGCCAAAAAGCATTCAAAACCTAAGTGAAGTGGCACCTTTATTTTAGCCAAGTCGTCCAAGCCAAAAATAGAAGGTTGCTTTTTGTTTTGGTGTCCCCTTTTCCTTTGGCATTGGCGTTTGAAGGAGAAGCACCTTTTCTCCTTGGCACGCGCACCAAGGTGGCGTGTGCACCTTGGAAAAAGAGTGCTTTTCCCTTAGGCAATTTTTCTTTTCCCTTAGGAAATTTTTTCTTTCAAAAACTTGAACCTTCTTTCATTGTTTCCTTTTGCAACTTTTAAATCTGTTTCCCATTCTTTGGTGCTTTTTCTCTTTCATCAATGCTTCAAACACTTCAACTCTGGCTTGGAATTTTGATGAAGATACCTTGGATTTTCTTGCTTTGACGAATGCTGACTTTCTCTGTCTTTGAAGCCTTTTGAACTTGGAGTGTGCTCTGAAGTAAAAGTGCTCCAAACGCACTTGGGAGTGCTCTTGATCTAGCCTTGAATGCCTCAATGCTTTGAAACTTCTATTTTCGTTTGGAGTGTTTTGGACTTGGAGCGTGCTTCACCTTGGAGTGCTTTGGAGTTAGAGTGTGCTTCGTGGGAAAAGTGCTCTTTTGACTTGACATTTTGAAGCATATTTTCAAACTAGTTCATGTTAATCGACAAAGGAATACCTTTGACACTTGAAATTTTGACTTTATGATTTGGAGCCTTTTCTCATTGGCACACGCGCCAAGGTGGCATGCATGCCTTGGGAAAAGTGCTCCAAATGCCTTAGAAAATTTTTCAAAATTTTTAATTTTTCAAAATTTTCAAAATTGATTTCTGAGTCGCCAGATGTCTGCTCGTTGCTTTTTGTCATTGCTTCATGGTGTTTAGGTCTTCAATCCGTCACTTCTAACCTCTGCTTCTAGATGATCCATCATAGCTTACAATCAATTTGGCTCTTTGAATTTTCTCTTCGTTTTGGGCCTTCATTGGATCTCCTTTGATATAACTTGTACCCGCAAGGTTAGAAAATAATGACATGGCGACATGGTTCTCTTGAGGTGTGTTTTGGCATTACTTTTTAGGGTGTTTGTATGCATAGATGAAACATTTCCTATGGGTACAACAATTTCAAGACCCTTAGACCTTTCTCACCAATGTGGCCCACATGTTGATGCCACAACATAGTCTTCTTGGTATGTAACTCGCTCTCTAAGGTAAAACATGCTTAGGTACTCAAACTACATGACATCTAGAAATTGATATAACATATCACTTTTCTATAGGTCCCAATGCCAAAGGCGTAGATGTTACAAATCTCTTCAATGTAGGTATGGTAAACTATTACACTAAATGTATGTGTTGGCATCAAGGCAAAAAAGAGTTTCAATCCAAATTCTTTTGAAGCACCATAGCCCCACAATCTATCTTGCACCCTTCCTTGCTAAAGACCACCTACACTCCCATATCATTCATCTTACTAATAGATTAAAAGTTGTGGCAAACCTAAGATGTGTAAGACTCTTGAGATTCCTCTAATTCTCCCATTAGAGAATCTGATCTTGACTCTTTCATGACCAACAATACTAAGGAAATATTTGTTATCAAGGTAAATCTTTCTACCATCCTATCTCTCATAGTAAAAAAAATATTCCCTATGAGGAGTCATGTGGAAATATACTCCAAAGTCAATCATCCATACATCCTCACATGCATGTGTAGCCAGAGCTAAAACAAATGCATCACTAGAATCGTCCAAAGAAATCTTGGAATCCAAATCATCATCCAATTCTCTCTTGTTTTTTTCTTCTTCCTCTCCTTGTAGTCTTTTCTAAAGTGGTTGGTCTTGTCATGAATCCAACATTTTAATGTAGCCCTCCCATAGGACTTAGATCTAACTTTAGATTTGGATTTCTAGTCCTTCTTGTTCTTTCTCTTTTCCTTTCCTTTTGACCTTCCATGAACAACCAATGCATATTTGGTAACTTTAGAATTCTTTTGTCTCAACTCCTCCAAAACAAGACCACCCACCACCTCTTCAAGCATTAGCTTAGCGGTAATGTTATTGATAGACATAACCAAATTGTCTAGAGAATTTGGTAAAGAACAGAATAGAGTAATACTTTGATCTTCATCATTCATAGTAACATCAATGGATCTTAATTGTCCAACAACATTGTTGAAGGAATTCAAGTTTTTATAAATAGATTGACCATCATCCATCTTCATGGAATAGAGATTTTTCTATAGAAAAGAATTATTCACCAAGGATTTGGCTTAATACAAATTTCTCAACTTCTTCCAAAGGGGTCCCATGTTGGCTTCTCTCAAAACATTCAAGAGCATTGTGTTGGAACTAAAAATTTCACATTTTCCATCTGCTAAAAAATTCACTAATGTCCCTCATTTCCAAGACCAACCACTAAATTTGTGTGACAAGATCCATATCAGAGTCCGCATATAAAAGATCCCATGAACATACCTAGCTCTATGACCATAGCTCAATTCTAATACTAGTTCATCCATATCGGCAAGACCTTAAGTAACTCACCCCGAATGGAAAAATACATTTTGGAAGTATAATATGATAATCAGTGAGAGATGATCGATGTCTGAACGATCAAAATTGCGTATGTTAAAAAATTTGGGGAGACATTTTGTATGTATCACTGACGCATACTCATCGGCATGAATAGAAGAATTGGGATGAAATCCTAAGCTCACACCGAGCCTTTAAGTCACCCCGATCAATGACTTATCGGCAGGAAGACAAGCAATCTCTCCCTGATGCATAATGTTAAGACTATCGGCATGACATACACAGTCAGAATGAAATCTTTAAGCTTCGTCGAACATAAAAGTCAGCCCGACATCAGTAACAAAGGGATTTTTCGGCAAGACTCTCACCGATATGTTCTAGTAAAATTGAGCGATGGAGATAAGACCATCGGGAAGACATGACCCATCGGGAGACCATCATATTTTCTTAGCGATAAGGATAGTCATGCCGATAAAGGCAAAGTAATCCCTGTCTGTCAGAGAAACACTCACCGATGCCAAGATGAACGTCTGCCTAACCTGATCAAATGTCATCGGAATGAAAATTATAATATCTTCCCGAAATGATGATAAAAGTTCATAACTCTATTAAAGTTCAAAAGACTATTTCGAGGAGACACCAATGTACCCTTGGCGACCAATTAGAAACATATGAAAGAAAATGGTGCCAAGACAATATGAAGATTTGCAAAAGAATGGAATGGTCTCATCAATATGATAAAAAGAGCATTGCCCTGACATATTGAAATTCGTGAACTCCCATCATTCAATTTAGGTGGTAGCCATTAATGGCTAATTGAACATAAAATGTATAAACCAGACTCAACCCAATTAAAATCAATACAAGGGTTGCAGACGGAGAAGGAGTTCATCAGGAGCCAAGAAAAATTGTGTAGAGCGCATACATGTAAGTCCTTGAACTCTCTCTGGTATAGCCAAGTTTTGATAGTCACCAAAAATGGAAGGCTCCTCTAAAACAAAGAAAAGGCAACACATTGAGAAGAGCCAAACCAAGGGCAAGAAAAAGAAAATTGACACGGAGAAGGGAGAGAGAACACTAGAAAGGAAACTAAACCAAGACCTTATGGACCAATTGCCCGGTTCCAGGCCCAAGGCCAGAAGAACTGCACAATTAAGGGCAAATGTGGAAAAACTTGAAGAAAGATACAAATACGTAGGAAATATATGGCCTCCTATCTGAGGGTATGAATTATTCATGTTCCACTATCACATAAGAGATAGGATGGAACCTGTCTACAACCCCTAGCAACTCAATTTGGGGAAATTGATAGTCACAGATGTTTCTCTCAATATTGACCTTTTGAAACTACTAGCATACCATTATGACCCTGACCAAAAGGCCATATGCGATCTACAAGGAAAGCCCTTGTTTCATGTATCTAAAAATGCAATATGTGAAGTGTTTGACTTAAATGACACATACAACACCCCAATTGTGCATGAAGCCCTAGAAAAAGAATATTTCAAATTGGATACTACATATAAGGGCTGGAGACTGCTGCCATTACATAGGGCACAGAATGAGGGGAGTTTGGTGCAATTTGAAGAAGGGGATGAACCACCATTTCATGTAGAATTGTTCAAACCTTACCTGAGATACACATATTACTCAGTGGGACAGGTATTAGGGACTGAAGTTCCAGAGTTTATGTCGATAGTACCCTTGTTATCTCTACAGATATCTAGTGCCATCAAGCCAGGACATTTGATTATGCCACTTTTATTTTTAAAGAAATAGACTCACGTATGAAGGCCTTAAAGAGTAATTCCCCTACAGTAGGCTTCAGACACTATTCTTTTCTCATACATATGGTTTTGCATTTTGAACAAGAATTGAATCTGTGGCCAGAGTAGCTGAAAGTTTCACAAATTGATAAAAATGGTCAACCTCTGCCCCCACAATTATGGACCTCTATTTGGGACAGTAGGTTTAGAAATTCCATTTATGTTTATTTTGAAGAATTCTTTGTGAAAACCCTGTATAGATGTTACGGCTACCCATGCAGTTACACTTTGTCAGAAGAAATTAAAAGGTTTCTAAGCCCCAAGGATTTTGGTGGGCCACCTACTGTGAACCACAATTGGGGGGATTGGTATAGTTTTTGTTATTCCACAATGATCAAAGTATATGGGTTTGAGGATACCCCTTTTCTATTGCCAAAAACTGTACCAAACAGGGTGGCATACTTGGAAATAGTCAGACAGCTTGACTACTCAAATGTGATAAATCTCAGTGCATATGATAAACAATCCTTTATGCCGAGCACCTTATGTTTTGGTGACTTCACTGTTTTGGCTAGAGAAGGTTATGATCTCATTCTTGATAAATTGTCTCATTTTAATCTGGGGAAAGGGATACAGAGAAAAAAATTTGAAACAAAAGGTTTTATTGATTATGCTAGAAAAAAACAAAAATTGGGAGGATATGCTCATGTAACATTCCCTCATGATGATGTAATCAGAAATTTGGAAGAAGCAGATGTTGAAGTAGCCATTGATGAGTATAACCAGAAAGTGAGAAGAGAAGCACAAGAAATTGAAGTTCTTTCCTCTGACAGTGAAGAATCTGTGGCATCTAAACCCCATAACTTTTCTAATAAAATTTCAAAATGTAGAATTGAACCATATTAGCCCCAGGAAAGAGAATTGGAGATTGAAGAAACAAGTGATAATGATGCTAGACAAGTTGCATATAAATCCTTTATTTTAGATGATCAGTTTGTTCAGACCCTTGTGTTCAGATCTTTTCTATACAAACACAAGGGTAAGGCTATTAGAGAATCAATCCCAGATGTTACACCAGATAACCAGATACAGTTGATGAGTGCTTTAAAAGAAGAAGTTGAAAAAGAGATGGAAGATATGACTCCTGAGAAAGGAAGAGAGTTGCTCAGAGAATCCGGTGTAATGATCTTCCTAGGACTTGATTTGAATTTAGCACTTATTTTTTACAATTTTTTGCACAGTAATAATACAAAACACAAGCTTAGATCTGAAGGGGTTGCTGAAGTATGTACTGGAACAAAATACAATCCAAATGAGAAATCTCTCACGATATGGGCTCCATACCCACCAAACAAAAAAATTGCAATCATTGACACTAAAAAAGCTTTCGGCCATGTTATAGCATTGAGAGCTGGAGAAATTGATCCAGTTGTCACAGCAGAACTTGGAGTAAATGTAGCAAAGCTAAATAAAGCTCAGATTCAGTTGTTGATAAAGGAGAGGGATACCTACAAAATGAGTTGGGAAATGTTGAAAAAGGAAAATGATTGTTTAAAGGATTCAGTCCCTCTTAAAATGATTACACAGGTAGAAAGCTCACAACAAGTTCAATCACCTTCAAAAGATCAGATAGCATAGGTTAGAATCGATACACTTACTATAGTCATACAGAACAGGCATGTTCATCTGATGAAATGGATTTGTAAATTATGGGATATTTTCTCTGAGAATCAAAAGGTCATTCAAGAACATGAGAGACTAAATAATAGAGTAAGAAATAAGTTACAGGAGATACAGGGTAAACAGACCTCTGGCGGTGCAAGCACATCTAATGCTGACAGTCTTATTAAGCAGCACAAGAAGTATCATGACAGGCTCCAGGATGAAGTCAAAGAATGCATCGAGACTTTGCAGATAGGTGTACCTATGTTACTCAAGAATGACAAAGATTTAAAGAGCAAGGATGAATGGGTCAAGGAGTGTCAGGGAATATTGGAGGAAGCCCTAGAAATTATAAAACATGAGGATTCGGCATCCAAGGGAGCTTTCTCACATCTGGAGAAAATGGTTTCGATGGAGGTGGATGTTAGGGATGCCATTGAATATACTAAGACACATCTGAGCCAGAAATATTTCGATCATCTTGCTCAAATCTACTTCTGGCTTAGCAGGGCTTAGTAGTAATTGTATTTGTTTAGTTTCATAATATTGTTAATTCTCAAAAGACACTATGAAGAGGCATGATCTCTTCATTAATATTGATATAAAGGTCAAAACTTATGATGGTCATAAGATCATCGGTTGGTAGGATCTCTCTCTGATTAGAAGAAGACTGCATAAATTATTAATAAGAAGAAGATATATATTATCAGTTCTGTTTTAATTAAAGAAACCTCTGTTACACATGTTTATTTATTGAAAACATAATGGAGCAGAATATTTATATATGGTGATTTATTTCTGGTGTTCAACAGTTGTGTTAGCTTTCATGATTATATGTTATTGTGTTGCCTCCAGAGTGGTTCTGTTGAATTATTCAGATTTACATTTGTCAGGGCACATTTGTTATCACTGTGTGAAGTTCTTTGATTGGTTTCTGGTTGATGTGAATTTAAAATCCTTTCTGATAATTGACTTTAATTGGTTCTTGTTAAATATTAAATCCTTTTGAAGAAGTTATTGTGATTGGTTTCCATCAACTCAAGAATTAAATTCCTTCATAATTTCACAGTAATTCAAGGGAATATCATTGGGATTATACAAGAAGAGCACTGTCACATACAAACCTGCACATTTACACAAGCTGTAAATATTCAAAGTGCCCAACTGTTAGAATTAAGCTAGGAGATAAGCTCATCAATCACATACATCTGTTTCCATTCACTGACTCAAATAGCCCAATAGGTCTAGGCACTGGTTTTACTCATTTCATTAGTTGAACATATCCATTAGTTTTGCCTTGATATTGCTTACACAATTTATACCAAATTAAGATCACACCATTTTCAATCATTGTTCAAACATTAGAAGTAAAAGTAGGTGGTAATTAATCATCTATTCCACACCATTTGCCACTATGAGTAGATCCATCGCTCATCCAAAATCACACATCCATTTAATCTGCTTCATTAGTAAGGTGCACCCGCCTAGGTCTAGCAGAACCTAAAGTGTAGGGAGTCATCAACCCTATAGGTTAACTCTGTTTTGTTAGTTCAAAAGTGTTGCAAATCTAAGCATAGAGCTTGGCATCCTCTTAGGATTTGCAACCTGCATTTTTGAGACCTAACAGAATTGGCGACTCTACTGGGGAACACACAGCAAAATCTGGTAGGAAGCCTAGTCTATAGAGTCAAAAGGGTTGAAACTTTTTTGGTTAGCGAGAACCCAAACACTAATCAATCCTCTTGAGTAAGGTGGCAACTCTATTTCACAATATAATCATTTTATGTCTTGATCTTTTAACATGGACGATAGGAGATCTAAAACTAATGGGAGGAAACTACAATCATCCCCACCCCTAAGAGCTCCTTCAAAGAAAACTGGACTATCAAACCAATCTCAATACGATCATGATCAAGATGCCCAGGAGACTATTTCCGGGCAACCCATCATAACTCATAATAGTTTTACTCCTTTGCATGAATCAAATGAGACCATGTCCCAGAATTGTGGAATCTCTGATGATATTTTAGCCCAATATAGGCCTGATCCCCAAAAGCAACTTGAGTATGAAGCACAAATCATGAGGGACATAAACCAAAGACAAGCATAATATGACTATTAGATGTCATTACAACAGGGAGAAGGAGCTCAACAAGGATTGATAAATCAGGAAATGAATGATAGCCCAAAGGATATAAGGAACAAAGATGAATTGCAACAAAATTTGCTCAGATTACAAGAGGAACTTGAATTAGTTAAACTAAGAGAAGCTGAGACTTTGTTAAAGCAAGAAATTCAATAGAGAAAAGGCAGAACAAAAATAGCTTCTCCAAAATATGTACCTCCACATAGACAAGGAGGGCATGTTCCAAGAAATATACAGAAAAACATGCACCAAAATGCAGGTGGGTCTTCTGATCAACAACCATCATCTGCTAGTCATGTTCATCAGAATGTTCCCCCAAGAAACCCCAGACCACCCTTCACACATAATACTTCTCAACATATAATCCATCTGTACCCACCTCCTGGCCAACAATACCCTAGGCCTCATAATCACCATGTCAATCCCCATATAAACCCACAACAGCCACATACTTACCATCAGCCTCCATATGGGTATCATTATTATCCCAACCCACCACCCATGAACATGCCTCCACAAAACCTCACGAACATATGCAGGCAATTTGATTTAACAGGATATCAATTATATCCATACCCCCTTGACAGTAGCTAGAGAAATATGGTCCCCAAGTTTACTGGGAACAATGCAATATCAGCTGAGGACCATATCAAAAATTTTAATGCCTTTGTACAAGATATCGGTGTGGAACATGAAGATGTTAGGATGAGGTTATTTATGATGTCTTTAACTGAGGATGCATGAGACTAGTTCAACATCTTACCAGATACCTTAGTAAATTCCCTAACATATTTCCATGATCAATTTAAGGAGCAATATGGTAATCAATATGCCCCTGAGTTTGCCTTACATGAGCTAGTAAGTCTCCAGAAGTATCAAAATGAATCAGTGTATGACTTCAATTTAAGATTCTCCAAACTACATAACAAAGTACCACACGGATCTAAGTTGACTGACCCAGCTGCTTTGAGTATTTACCTGAAAGCGTTTGATCCTAAAACAAGATATGAGATCAGAAATTGTTGCCCCAGGAGCTTAGCTAAAGCACAAAAAATAGCATTGATTATTGAAAATAATAGAAAAACTATAGGGATGATTGGAAAAAGAGATAATATCAGATTTCCTCAAAACCCTAACAATCACCAGAACAAACAAGAGAATCAATATAGAAATGAAAGACCTAGGTTGCATGACATGCCATATAATACCAATTAGAAAGATGGAAGACCTGTAGAACAAGGTAGAAGGCAAAATTATGGCAAAGATACTCCTAACCCTCTGAAAAGAAATAGGGCACATATGGTAGAAGATAACCCATGGTGCTTGGTATGTAATTTGCCCCATTCACCTGAACATTGCATAGTGGCCAAATCAGTACAGCAAGAACAAATGTCTTATGACTATGAGAGAGATAGTCACACCATAAATATGCTAGAAGCTACACCCTACCAGATAGATGGAGAGTATTCTTCTGCAAAAGAAGATGGGTATGAGTATGACGTAGGAAACCAAAAATACAATGTCAATGTGGGAAGACAAGAAGTATTTTCAGATCAGGAGGATAGCTACAGGGGAAAGAATCCTAGCAAGCCACCGTACGGACAATGGAGAAAGCCTACTGAAGAAGAAATGAGAGCTCTTACAATGGCTATGGTGGCACAAGCTAAGAATACTTATAATTTAAGAAATAGGACAGTCAATGTAGATCAAGGAACACCTAGAAATGTCTTTATAAAAAATCAAAATTATAAAAATAACATGAAACCCACACAAAAAGAATCAGGAAAGACTGAGCAAAATAAAACAAAGGACAAAATACCAGCTAAAGAAAAGGGGCATATGAAAATAGAAAAGAATGATCAAATAGTAAGTCCCTCATTTGATATTGCTCAAGCAATATCTCAGGTAAAAATATCAGTAACACTCCTTGAAATGATGAAGGTAGACAAATATAGAAATACAGTGGTCAAAATAATTTCAGATATACCAAATCAAGAACAGCAGAGATCTGAAAGTAAAATAAACAATGTCAACAGGAGACCATCAAAATTCCTGAGGTATACCTGGGTGATACTCTGACAAAAAATCCCTCACAAGTAGATCCTTTCTACACTACCTTGTTAATCAAAAATAGACTGGTAAGGAATTGCATGATTGACTCGGGTGCAGCAATGAATATTATGCCAATAGCAGTAATGAAGGAACTGGGAATGTGGGTTGACACTACATTTGGAAGGTGTTATGCAATTGACAATAGGTATATTCTAGTTGTAGGCATTATGAAGGATGTGGAAATAAAACTGGCGGCTTACCCTGAAGCAACATACAATGTTGATATTACTGTGGTTGATATCCCACCATATTACGGGATGTTACTATCAACACAATGGGTTGCGATGGCAGGAGGGAATGTTCAGTTAGATTTATCATATGCCACGATACCAGTGGGATGCAAAGAAGTTAAGCTTTGCAGGGAACCAAGATATGAGAATATCATAGAACGCATAGATCAAAACCAAATAAATTTATTCTGCGATACAGACTTGGGTACCTTCAAATTTGAAAAAGGTCAGCCAGAATTACAAAACACCGATCTAGTGCATATAGAAGCTCAAAAAATGAATGTGAAGTATGGAAAATGTATTTTGATGGTGCATGCAGCAAAATGGGAAATGGGGCAGGAGTGTTGTTTATCTCACCAACAGGTAAAACATTCAAATACTCGTTCTTGTTGACGTTTGAATGCACCAACAATGTGGCAGAATCTGAGGCCCTACTCATTGATTTGAACATTGCAATAAAGCATAAAATAAGAAACCTGGCTGTATATGGGGACTCTGAGTTAGTTACCTCTCAAATTAGAGGGAAGTACTCATCTAAAAACAAAAGGTTGAAACAATACAAAAATGTTGTTTGGGATGACATTGAGTTATTTGATGCTTTCTCAATTAACTGGATAGATAGGTCAAAAAACATAATGGCAGATTTCTTGGCAAACATTGCATTGAAAAGGGATGATATCACATTAGCAGGTATCACTGAAGTAGAATTCAAAGCCAGACCTACTATCCCAGATAACATCCGTAGTTGGCAAGTCTTTAATGATGACACAGATCTAATCAAATTCTTACATTGTGTTGATCATTATGAAAGCCAAGAAATTGATTTCAATGCGTATGTGGAGGAACATGATGAAAAAGAAACTCTTTTTGGTCAGGAGATAGTTCAGCTAAAAACAAATAAAATACCTAAGGAGCATTAGAGAAAGTATTTGACGGACATGACCGGTTTAAAACAAAAAATATACCCATAATACAAAATGATCTTGAAGAAATATATATGGGAACACAAATGGCCCCAAGGAATGTATACATTGGGAGAAAACCAAATCCCAAAATCAAGAGCATGCTCATCAACTTGCTCAGAAAAATATAGACATGTATTTGCATGGTCCTATGATGACTTGAAAGCATATCAGGAAGATCTTTTTCAACATGAAATACCATTGAAGCCAGATGCCAAACCATTCAAGCAAAAGCAGAGGCCTATCAATCCCATGCTGGCCCCTAAAATACTTGAGGAACTAACAAAACTCAAGGATGGGGCTATTATTAAACCCATTAGGCACTCTTCTTGGGTTTCTAACATGGTGCCTGTCAGAAAGAAGAATGGTGATATTAGACTGTGTGTGGATTTCAGAAATTTAAATAAATCCTCACTTAAAGATAATTACCCCCTTCCTAACATGGAAGCAGTACTGCAAAAGGTCATAGGCTGTGAACTATTGTCCATGATGGACAGTTTCGCAGGATATAATCAGGTGAAGGTCAAGGAATCAAAACAATATAAGGCTGCATTCACCACACCATGGGGAACATATGTTTATGTGAGAATGTCATTTGGGCTCACAAACGCTGGAGCAACATTCCAGAGAGCTATGGATGTAGCTTTTGCAGGACTATTTAATGAAATCATGGTGGTCTATCAGGATGACTTGACCGCATATTCCAAGAAGGCTCAGGATCATTATACACACTCGGAAAGAATTTTTATTAGAGCCTTGGAGTATGGGATCTCATTGAATCCTAAGAAGTGTTAGTTCGTAGTCACAAAGGGCAAGTTGCTTGGCCACATAGTTTCAAAAGATGGAGTGAGAATAGATCATGAAAGAGTAAAAGCCATTGACCAAATCCCAATCCCTAAAATTGTGAAGGCTATACAATCTTTCTTTGGCCAGATCAACTTTGTTAGGAAATTCATACCAAATTTTGCAGAGATAGTTAATCCTATATCAAAAATGTTAAAAAAGTATGCAGAAATAAATTGGACGACTGAAGCCTTAGAAGCATTTACTACTATCAAGAAAGCAATCAAAGAGGCTCCAGTTTTAAAGTCACTTGATTTTGGTAAACCATTCCAGATCTTCTCATTTGCATCCTTTCACATAGTTGCAGCAGTCATGTTACAGAAAAATGACGAGGGGTATGAGCAGCCCATTTCATTTTTCAGCAAATCTCTCCAATGTGCATAATTAAATTATGACATCATAGAGAAACATGCCTATGCATTGGTGAAAGCTGTCAAAGCATTCAGAACATACTTGGTTGGGGAAAAAATAATAGCCTATGTACCAAACGCCACAGTCAAGGATGTATTTATGCAAAACGAGGTGACAAGAAAAAGATGCAGATGGATTAACTGGATCCAAGAATTTGACATAGAAATTCAAATTACAAAACTTGTGAGAGGACAAGGGCTAGCAAAGTTAATGACTGAAACAAATTTGGAAGTTGTCCAAGTATGCAGTATGAATGATGAAAAGAATATGGTCACAAGTATTGAAAAAACTCTGTGGTATACTAATATTGTATACTATCTTAAACATTTAAAATGCCCTGAGGGATTTGATGACAATAGAAAAATAAAACTTAAACTCCGCACCTTAAAATATGTGCTCATAGAGGGTGACCTTTATTGGAAAAATAAGGATGGCATTCTACTATTATGCCTAGATGAAGATCAAGCAAGACATGCTTTGATAGAGATGCATGAAGGAGTGTGTGGGGGGCATTTCTCAGCAAAAACCACTGCACATAATATATTAAGGGCAGGCTATTATTGGCCTAAAGTGTTCAATGATGCTTATGACTATACCAGGAAATGTGAGGCATGTCAAAGGTTCTCTGGAAAATTGAAATATCAAGGAGCACTACCCTTAAGAGCTATGCAGGTTGATGCCCCATTCTACCAGTGGGGAATTTATTTTATAGGAGAAATTGTAGAAAAATCTAGTGGAGGGCATAAATGGATATTGGTGGCCACAAACTACTTTACAAAATGGGTAGAGATCGTACCTACAAAACAAGCAACCAGTAGAGTTGTGACAAATTTTCTGATTGAAAATGTCATCACTAGATTTGGGTTACCAGTAAGAATCATAACTAATAATGGAATGTGCTTCAGATCAGATAAATTTAAGGCATTTTTTGAATCTTATGGTATAACAATTTCATATTCCTCGCCATATCATCCATAGGCTAATGGGCAGGCTGAATCCAGCAATAAAAATATTTTGAAAATCATAAAAAGGATGTTAGACAACAATAAAAGGGCTTGGGATTCCAAGCTAAAACTGGCATTATGGGCAGACTGAATCACAGTGAAAAAGGCTACTAGAAAATCACCCTTTGAACTCGTGTATGGGACTCAAGTTAGGCTCCCTACGCACAATCTGTTGCCAGTGTATAAATTCATCATGCAAGAAAATGGGGAAGTCCTTGAGCCAATAAAAGAAAGAATGGAACAATTGATCGAGTTAGATGAAATCAGAGATCAAGCACAGCAGCAAAATAAAAAGTTGTTGTTGCAGGCAAAACACCTTTTTGACAAGAAAACCAAACAAAGAAAATTTAAGGAAAATGACATGGTCCTCATGTGGAATGCTAGAGCACAAGAAAAGGGTAAACATGGCAATTTTGAAGCATTATGGGTAGGACCATTTGTTATCACCGGCAAGGGAGGAGAAGATTCATATTATCTACAAAATATGTCAGGAGAAAATCAGGAATTGCCAGTGCATGGATAGTTCCTAAAACATTTCTTTTCTTAAATTTTCCATGAACAGTAGTTTAGGAAAAGGTAAAAGAATTGCCAGTGCATGGACAATTCTCAAGAATACCTGTTACAAACATACTTTCCATGCATAGTAGTATAGGATTTCAATCCATTCCCATCCATTCACATCTACTTCCAAAATACCATCAAGTTATCCCTTCCAATAAATAAAATACTTCGTCCGCTCTCCCAGAGATCTAAATTCTTGTCATACTCTCCAGAGAGTATGCATCCCCAGAAAGAGTCGCTGTTGAAACTGAAAATTTCACATTTTTCATCTGCTAAAAAATTCACTAATGTCCCTCATTTCCAAGACCAACCACTAAAATTTGTGTGACAAGATCCATATCAAAGTCCGCACATAAAAGATCCCATGAACATACCTAACTCTATGACCATAGCTCAATTCTTATACTAGTTCATCCATATCGGCAAGACCTTAAGTAACTCACCCCGAATGGCAAAATACATTTTGGAAGTATAATATGATAATCGGTGAGAGATGATCGATGTCTGAACGATCAAAATTCTGTATGCTAAAAAATTTGGGGAGACATTTTGTATGTATTACCAACGCATACTCATTGGCATGAATAGAACAATCGGGATGAAATCCTAAGCTCACACCGAGCCTTTAAGTCACACCGATCAATGACTTATTGGCAGGAAGACAAGCAATCTCTCCCCGATGCATAATGTTAAGACTATCGGCATGACATACACAGTCAGAATGAAATCTTTAAGCTACACCGATCATAAAAGTCATCCTGACATAAGGAACAAAGGGCTTTTTCGGCAAGACTCTCACTGATATGTTCTAGTAAAATTGAGCGATGGAGATAAGACCATCGGGAAGACATGACCCATCGGGAGACCATCATATTTTCTTAGCAATAAGGATTGTCATGCCAATAAAGGCAAAGTAATCCTTGTCTGTCGGAGAAACACTCACCGATGCCAAGATGAACGTCTGCCCAACCTGATCAAATGTCATTGGGATGCAAATTATAATATCTTCCTGAAATGATGGTAAAAAGTTAATAACTCTATGAAAGTTCAAAAGACTATTTCGGGGAGACACCAACATACACTTGGTGACCAATTAGAAACATATGAAAGAAAATGGTGCGAAGACAATATGAAGATCGGCAAAAGAATGGAATGGTCTCACCGATATGATAAAAAGAGCATTGCCCTGACATTTTGAAATTCGTGAACTCCCGGCATTTAATTCGGGTGGCAGCCATTAATGGCTGATTGAAAATAAAATGTATAAACCAAACTGAACCTAATTAAAATCAATACAAGGGTTGCAGACGGAGAAGAAGGAGTTCATCGAGAGCCAGGAAAAATTGTGCAGAGCGCGTACAGGTAAGTCCTTGAACACTCTCTGGTATAGTCAAGTTCTGATAGTCACCAAAAATGGAAGGCTCCTCTAAAACAAAGAAAAGGCAACACATTGAGAAGAGCCAAACCAAGAGAAAGAAACAGAAAATTGACACAGAGAAGGGAGAGAGAACACTAGAAAGGAAACTAAACCAAGACCTTGTGGACCAATTGCCTGGTTCCGAGCCCAAGGCTAGAAGAACTGCACAATTAAGGGCAAATGTGGAAAAACTTGAAGACAAATACAAATACATAGGAAATATATGGACTCCTATCCGAGGGTATGAATTATTCATGTTCCACTATCACACAAGACATAGGATGGAACCCGTCTGCAACCCCTAGCAACTCAATTTGGGGAAATTGATAGTCACAAATGTTTTTGTCAATATTGACCTTTTGAAACTACTAGCATACCATTATGACCCCGACCAAAAGGCCATATGTGATCTACAAGGAAAGCCCTTGTTTCATGTATCTAAAAATGCAATCTGTGAAGTGTTTGACTTAAATGACACATACAACACCCCAATTGTGCATGAAGCCATAGAAAAAGAATATTTCAAATTGGATACTACATATAAGGGTTGGAGACTTCCATTACATAGGGCACAGAATGAGGGGAGTTCGGTGCCATTTGAAGAAGGGGATGAACCACTGTTTCATGTAGAATTGTTTGAACCTTACCTGAGATACACATATTACTCAATGGGACAGGTATTAGGGACTGAAGTTCCAGAGTTTATGTCTATAGTACCTATGGTTTTCTCTGTAGATATCTAGTGCCATCAAGCCAGGACATTTGATTATGTTGCTTTATTTTTTAAAGAAATAGACTCAGGTCTGAAAGCCTTAAAGAGTAATTCCCCTACAGTAGGCTTCAGACACTATTCTATTCTCATGCATATGGTTTTATATTTTGAACAAGAATTGAATCTATGCCCAGAGCAGCTGAAAGTTTGCACAAATTGATAATTATGGACCTCTGTTTGGGACAGTAGGTTTAGAAATTCCAGTTATGTTTATTTTGAAGAATTCTTTATGAAAACCATGTATAGATGTTACGGCTACCCATGCAGTTACAATTTGTCAGAAGAAATTAAAAGGTTTCTAAGACCCAAGGATTTTGGTGGGCCACCTACTGTGAACCATAATTGGGGGGATTGGTATAGTTTTTGTGATTCCACAATAATCAGTGTATATGGGTTTGAGGATACCCCTTTTCTATTGCCAAAAATTATACTAGAGACGGTGGCCTACTTGGAAATAGTCAGACGGCTTGACTACTTAAATGTGATGAATCTCAGTGCATATGATAAACAATCCTTTATGCCAAGCACCTTATGTTTTGGTGACTTCACTGTTTTGGTTAGAGAAGGTTATGATCTCATTCTTGATAAATTGTCTCATTTTAATCTGGGGAAAGGAATATAGAGAAAAAAATTTGACCTGGAAGGCTTTATTGATTATGCTAGAAAAAAAGCAAAAACTGGGAGGATATGCTCATGTAACATTCCCTCATGATGATGTAATTAGAAATTTGGAAGAAGCAGATGCTGAAGTAGCCATTGATGAGTATAACCAAAAAGTGAGAAGGGAAGCACAAGAAATTGAAGTTCTTTCCTCTTATAGTGAAGGATCTATGGCATCTAAACCCCATAACTTTTCTAATACAATTTCAAAATGTAGAATTGAACCATATCATCCCCAGGAAAGAGAATTGGAGATTGACAAAACAAGTGATAATGATGCTAGATAGGTTGCATATAAATCCTTTATTTCAGATGATCAGTTTGTTCATACCCCTGAGTTCAGATCTTTTCTGTACAAACACAAGGGGAAGGCTATCAGAGAATCAGTCCCAGATGTTACACCAGATAACCAGACACAATTGATGAGTGCTTTAAAAGCAGAAGTTGAAAAGTAGATGGAAGATATGACTTTTGAGAAAGGAAGAGAGTTGCTCAGAGAATCTGATGTAATGATCTTCCTAGGACTTGATTTGAATTCAGCACTTGTTTTTGACATTTTTTTGCACAGTAATAATACAAAACACAAGCTTAGTTCTGAAGGGGTTGCTGAAGTATATACTAGAACAAAATATAATCCAGATGAGAACTCTCTCATGATATGGGCTCTATACCCACCAAACAAAAAACCTGCAATCATTGACACTGAAAAAGATTTCGGTCATGTTATGACATTGAGAGCTGGAGAAACTGATCTAGTTGTCACAGCAGAACTTGGAGTAAATGTAGCAAAGCTAAATAAAGCTCAGATTCAGTTGTTGATAAAGGAGAGGGATACCTACAAAATGAGTTGGGAAAGGTTGAAAAAAGAAAATGACTTTTTAAAGGATTCAGTTCCTCTTAAAATGATTACATAGGAAGAAAGCTCACAACAAGTTCAATCACCTTCAAAAGATTAGATAGCACAGGTCAGAATAGATACACTTACTATAGTCCTACAGAACAGGCATGCTCATCTGATGAAATGGATGTGTAAATTATGGGATATTTTCTCTGAGAATCAAAAGGTCATTCAAGAACATGAGAGGCTAAATAATAGAGTAAGAAATAAGTTACAGGAGATACAGGGTAAATAGGCCTCTGACAGTGCAAGTACATTTGATGCTAACAGTCTTATTAAGCAGCATAAGAAGTGTCATGATAGGCTCCAGGATGAAGTAAAAGATGCATGGAGACTTCGCAGATAGGTGTACCTATGTTACTCAAGAATGACAAAGATTTAAAGAGCAAGGATGAATGGGTCAAGGAGTGTCAAGGAATATTGGAGGAAGCCCTAGAAATTGTAAAACATGAGGATTCGGCATCCAAGGGAGCTTGCTCACATATGGAGAAAATCATTTTGATGGAGGTGGATGTTAGGGATACCATTGAATATACTGAGACACATCTAAGCCAGAAATATTTCGATCATCTTGCTCAAATCTACTTCTGGCTTAGCAGGGCTTAGTAGTAATTGTATTTGTTTAGTTTCATAATATTGTTAATTCTCAAAAGACACTATGAAGAGGCATGATCTCTTCATTAATATTGATATAAAGGTTGAAACTTATGATGGTCATAAGATTATCGATTGGTAGGATCTCTCTTTGATTAGAAGAAGACTGCATATATTATATATAAGAAGAAGATATATATTATCAGTTCTGTTTTAATTGAAGAAACCTCTATTACACATGTTTATTTATTGAAAACACAATGGAGCAGAATATTTATATATGGTGATTTATTTTTGGTGTTCAACGGTTGTGTTAGCTTTGATGATTATATGTTATTGTGTTGTCTCCAGAGTGGTTCTGTTGAATTATTCAGATTTACATTTGTCAGGGCACATTTGTTGTCAATGTGTGAAGTTGTTTGATTGGTTTATGGTTGATGTGAATTTAAAATCTTTTCTGATAATTGACTTTATTTGGTTCTTATTAAAGATTAAATCCTTTTGAAGAAGTTATTGTGATTGGTTTCCATCAACTCAAGAATTAAATTCCTTCATAATTTCACAGTAATTCAAGGGAATATCATTGGGATTATACAAGAAGAGCACTGTCACATACAAACCTGCACATTTACACAAGCTGTAAATATTCAAAGTGCCCAACTGTTAGAGTTAAGATAGGAGATAAGCTCATCAATCACATACATCTATTTCCATTCACTAACTCAAATAGCCCAATAGGTCTAGGCATTGGTTTTACTCATTTCATTAGTTGAACATATCCATTAGTTTTGCCTTGATATTGCTTATACAATTTATACCAAATTAGGATCACACCATTTTCAATCACTATTCAAACATTAGAAGTAAAAGTAGGTGGCAATTAATCATCTATTCCACACCATTTGCCACTGTGGGTAGATCCATTGCTCAACCAAAATCACACATCCATTTAATCTACTTCATTAGTAAGGTGCGCCTTCCTAGGTCTAGCAGAACCTAAAGTGCAAGGAGTCATCAACCCTATAGGTTAACTCCATTTCGTTACTTTAAAAACATTGCAAATCTAAGCATAGAGCTTGGCATCCTCTTAAGATTTGCAACCTGCATTTTTGAGACCTAACACATTGAATCTACCAAACATAGTCTTATCAAGCTTCTCGCTTTTCTACTAAACACCACCCAATCATCTTATGACATAATCACAAATTTGTTTCCAGAAACTATATCCCACAAATCTCGATCTATGAGCAAGTCCTATATTTTAAGCTGCCATAGTTCAAATTAGTGTCATTGATTTTTTCCATTTCCAATCATGTTATGATTGCCATCTTTCTTAAAACAAAGATCTCTTCTATGCACAACTCCCACTCAAACCAAGATTAGTTTAAAAAAAACTTTTTTTATAACACCTAGAACCAAAATTGGTCAAAATTTAATACCAAATTAAAGGAAGCAAGATAGCAGAAATGCTTCCTACACTAATTTATGAGGAGAGATTGTGCAAAGAAACACATATCTGATTATTTCATAAAGGAATCTAACGTGCAACCATTAACATACATAGACATGCAATAACATAAAAGTCATAAGAAGACATAGTTACCCTAGAAAAACTCTTTTAGGAAAAAATTAGCATCTAGATCTTCAACCAATTATATTCATAACAACTATAATGGTTATAATACAAATCACAGGGTCAAGCCTTCACATGAGGACAATACACCAAGTCTAGATAAAATCTTGAAACATAACAATACCTACAAATACATATGATAACACATCCATCTTGTGCACCCAATACATAGACAAGATGAATCTATAAATGCAACAATAATCAAATAATTTTTTTTACAATAAAAGAACCAAAAATCTATGTTATTATTCTTCAACATCTAAAATCAAAATACATAAGACTCTCTCTCTCTCTCTCTACTTTTGTATTCCTTTTTTGATCTCTCTCTTTTTGCACTATTTTTTATTGATTTATATCTTCCATAAATGATTCCATTTTATGAGATAAATCAAGCTATTGAAGATATGGGAGCACTATGGCTTGGGATTTTGATGCAGAGGCTAGAGGCAAACTCAAGTAGGCCTTCATTGGTTTTAAGCCTACACAAGGCTAGAATCCTCAAACTTGGTAGCTGCACTTCAAATACCTTGCCAGACCCTTGGAACATATTAGGACATGCACACATGACATATTTAAACCTCCCATGACTCTCAAAGGATAGAGGTTTCATCAATTACTATGGTTTCCTTATCTAGGCCACGACAAACTAGTAGGTCTCCAAAACTGATAAAGTGGCGATAACTTTCAAACTAGACCTCATATCCAAAATCTGAAACATGTTTTAGATACCCATTTGGGCCTTATTGAACATATGTTGAAATGGGTATAAGGTGTTTTAGAAAGTGAGGGCCTAAAATTGACTGTCATGTTTTGAGACTAGGCCTAATTAGGCTTGTACAAATATGTGACAATGGCTTCCCATAACTCCAGACTTTAGAACTTGGGTTTAACCTTAAAATCATGATGTATGGGACCTATGTGGACTATCCCAACCATTCCCAACCTTCCTCTAATGGTTTTATTGCAAACTCCAATACCTATGGGTTCTTTTAATGCACAAAACATGAAGAAAACAACCTAGGGCATCATCAATATTGCA
The DNA here is from genome assembly GCA_027924645.1 of Cunninghamia lanceolata. Lineage (NCBI taxonomy): Eukaryota > Viridiplantae > Streptophyta > Pinopsida > Cupressales > Cupressaceae > Cunninghamia > Cunninghamia lanceolata. Next base: position 790,874 of record BSBN01000063.1, read on the forward strand.
TCAAACTCCATCTCCTACTTCTGCAAACTTGTGGGAAACACATTTAGTCCATATTCTTCCATTTTACCAAGTTATATCCATTTCTACTAATGGAAATAGGAGTTATATCATTTTCTTGCTCAAAACCCTCATTGCCTAGGTTTATAAAACTATTTTTAGTAAAATCAAAATATCTTGCTCCAAACTTAACCAAATCACATGAAATCACCACCAGATTAAAGTAGATTCAGATCACTATCAACTAAACTTGATTAGAAATCAAAAATTGACCTGACATGGTCGTACTTGAATCTTCAGAAACAGCAAAGAACGTTTAGAATTTGCATAAAACAGAGGCATTTCATTGAAGTTTTCACATACACGCCATCCTCCTCTATGTGCTCGGCCTTACAAGGCTTATTTAAACATGTTACAATGTTTCTCCAACTACTACATGAATCCCAACGATCTAGCCAACCTATGACAACCAATGACCCTTCATATTCCTTAATTTTGCACTTTTGCAACTATGACAATATTTGTGCAATATTGACAACTTAACAACTTAAATCACCTAATAACCTAATATTGACCCAAACACATACATAATGGTCTCTGTGACCTTATTACAATCATTAGAGCAAAATTTGACAAAATTGCCTCATGGGGGCATGAAATCCCAAGGTGCTCCTGCACCAAATTTTGAAACAAATTAGAGAGCATAACGATTTTATAAAGCTATTGAAGCTTGGGCAACTAAGCTAAGATGTAAAAGGATCTCAAAGTCTTGCAATGAGAATATGAATGCTATAGAGAGCAAAAAGGAAAGCTTGAATGAATGTGCAACAATGAATTTGTCTCCCATAATGCATATAGGAGGGGGTATTTATAGGTTTGAGAAGCTCATGAATGGTGGAATTGATTGGAGAGTTAACTCTCTTGATTGGGGGGTTAACAATGTTGATTAGCCAGTGAACTGGGCTGATTAGAGAGTGAACAAGCTTTAAAAGCTTATCACTAGAGGAATAATGAAGTTAGCATGAGATGGATAGGAAGATAAGAATATCTTAGTGGGAGCTAACAATGGAGTGATTAAGTGTTTATAATGAGTTAAAATTAGATTAGGCTTAGTTAGGGTCGAAGAGCCATACAAAATGGAGTAAAAACAAATCTATTTTGGGCCTGAACTAAAGAGAAACATGTGTGTCAAAACATGATAGGGTCACCCAGTTTGCCAGGGCAAGTCGCCCCTAGGGGATTCACTTAAAATGCAGGGTCACCCCAAGGAGATTTAGAAGTCAAAGTGGGTAACCCACATGGATTAGGTTCTGCGGGTGGTTTTAGGGGTTGAGATTGGACCTAGGGGCTAAAGATAACTTCAAGACTCAGAGACAAGTTATAAGACTTAAAGGGAGCGGGCCACCTAATTCACTGGGGAAGTCATCTCTAGGGGATCCACTTTAGTGGCAAGGTCACCCCTGAGGGATCTAGAGTCAAGTGGGTGACCTTGAATTGAGAAAATGGGTGTTCAAACTTATGATTGGAGATTATTTGGGAGGTTAATTGGAGGCCTCTAGAGGGTTGAAATGGTTGAAAGGGGCTTAGGGAAGGTGAATCTCCCATCTTTTGATGTAGGTAGGTCATGTCGATAGGGCTATAAAGTGATAAATGAATTGTCGACATAGGATAATTGATGAAGATGCAAGACCTTAGAAGGTTAGCTAGGGGACAGGGAAGATACAAACAAAGCAAAGAACATCAATCCACATGTCACCAAGAGGAATATTGATAAGAGGTCATATTTCCATTCTTACATGTAAGTGTTTAGGACTATAACTCATCATTGGATTACCATGTAGACTCATGCACCTTTTTAGTGCTTACATATTTGCCCCCTCGAGGATGGTGGTCTACATGAAAGGTAGGTACCATTACTGAACTAGGACTTACTTGTTGTTGTTATCCCACAATTGCACCTAAAATAACAAGTATTAGTTCGATATTATGATGTTCAATAATGAACATTGAAATAGAAATGAGGAAATGTACCATCGATGCATGAGTCGTAAGTAATACTCGAGTCACCTCGCTTCGTTGTGGGAACCTACAAGAATGAAAGGACACAAAACGAGGGTGCAAGAGCAATACAAGAGATAAAATGAACCTAAATGCATTCAAATGAAACTAAGCTAAGAGAAGAGGGAAGAGGAGAAATCAGAGGCAAAGAGGTTAAACAGTGATAGAATCACGCAAGTAAGCAGTCGATGAAAAGCTATTGACAAGGAGATCAAGAAGATGTAGGATAGCCTTCCTCCCGTTGATAACTAGGTATGAAAAATGAGAAAAAACCCTCTTTAAACCCTAGATTTTGTTTTGTCAATTTCAATTGAAAGAATCCATTATTTTTTAATTTTGTTGTTGCATTTAGCTAGTTTTCTAGTTTTAGTCTGCTTGCAACTTTTCATTTGTCAAATTTCAATCATTTTTGTGGTTTTCAGGGCTATTTGAATCACTCCAAGCCATGGGGTAGTGTCACCCCTTTTTCTAGGGTAGGTCTCCCATGGGAGATCTACTAACTTTCTAGGGCACCCTCGAGGGACTTGCCCTGGTAAACTAGGCTACCCACCCATAAAGTTTTTGGATGAATTATTTTATTATTTAATGCATTTGATACTCAATCTTATCTGTTTATCGATAATAACTTCTTCATTTTATTACAAAATTTTAGGCAATATATGCTTTTTTGTGAAAATTTGTCATGTTCTACACTTTTTTTGTGATTTTTTGAGTTTTGGAGATCTAATAAATTGTTGTTTGTGTCTAGTAGGATACATGCATTCGTTGGAATGTGACTCATGAGAAGATTTGATTCATGGATGCCTATGAGGCCCTGTACTCTAGAGATCATGCTATTTTTAAGAGGATAGGTTTGGACATGGTGGCTAGAGTTTTGATTGTTCACCCTTCTTCTTGCATTTGTTTTGACATTTTGGCATATTGGGATACATATAGGAACACTTTCAAGCTCCCTCATATTTTTTATTAAGGTAAACAAGGATTTTGAAAGGGCCTAGACCCTTGTATGGGAAGAGAGATAAAGCACTAAAGCCCATCAAAACAAAAAAGTACAACCAAAAGAACTAACAACAAGACAACAAAAAACAAGACACGACAAAACCAAACAAACCACCAATCCAATCACGATGGTTTAAATCCAAATTGTTCCAAATATTTTTGCTTCATAATGCAAAAATCTTTTTGCACTAAACTTCTTTTTTTGGAACAAGAAAGGTTCATAAGTCTATAAGTAGACCCATCATTCATCCCCAAAACCAAAGGGGTATCCATCACATAACAGTCTAAAGGATATTTCCTCTTGTTTCCTTCCTTCTGCCCATCCTCAATGACATTGTAATCCTAATCAATAGCTGGCACTTGTTCCTTTTTCCTCCAAATGGATTGGTACTTCTTGTTGCTCGAGAAACTAGTAGTAGCATGACCCATTTTAGAGCAATTATGACAAATAACTGAAGATTCTTCAAATTCAATTTACTGCACCCAATCACCAAATTTTGAAGATAAGGTGATCCAAGAAGGTAACACTTGTTTTCCTCCACAAGAACACAAAATCTAGATAACAACCAATGCTATTTAAATTTCATGACCACATCTGCAACAATGTACTGCCCAAAAGTATTGGCAATACTCATAAAAATCTCTTCATCCCAGTATTCCAAAGGTAGCCCCAACAATCTAATGCAAATCAGAAACTTGATGATGCTATCATTCATTGGCTTAAAACTAGGAAACCAATTTTTTAAATAGAGGCCATTTTTCCCCAAAAACAAGGACCATCCAAAAGAATCCTTGAACAATCATCCATATTGGAAAATGAAAACAATAAGAAATTATTGAGTATAGAAACCACCTCAACGTAGCCTCTTAGTTTCTATTTTCGAAGCACCCATCTTTGAACAACATAAATGTTTGGATGATTACTATAGAATCTCCCAAGAAGCGAGTTTCTAAGCCAAGTAGTTGTTTTAATAAATGAGTTAGAGAAACCAATCCACCTCACCACTTTGTCCTCGACAAGAACAATAGCATCAAAAACCCCAATAAAATCCTTCTTCGAAGAGGTAGAGTGAGGCTCCTTTATTACTAACTGAGCAACAAGCCCATACACAACAACATGAGGGGGAACCCTAGATCGTTCACCCTTGCCCACATTCTTAGAATCCAAATTGCAAGCATAAGTGTCATGTAAATGCTGACCATCTACATCCTTTAACACACTAGCCACCAAAGCAGAGGAGAAACAATCCTCTTTTTCATTGATATCTACTACAGTATGAAGCATAGGCCCATACACAATAGTAGAAGGGAAAGCCCTAGGTCATTCACCCTCGCCAACATTCCCACTTTCCACATTACAGACATAGGTGTCCTGCAAACTCAGATCATCTACGTCCTTGAATGCCCTAGCCTCTAGAATATAGGGTAGCGATCCTCCTCACATTGCAAGGCCGCCCCATCAAGTTTGGGAGAGGACAACAAAAAACCTTTCAAGAGAACACTCTTGAGATCACATGCCATAGATGAAACAATCAACTTAAAATATGGCCGCACCTGTTGCATGGACCTCTGCACCTCCAACCAGATCGCCATGAGATTTTCATCTTCCCTGTCTTTGTAAGGGACATCCCACTCATCCACATCTAGCTCATCTCATCTCCATCAACCCCTTCATCTGCTCCAACCCCACTCTCACCTTACGCCTGGTCCAAATTTTTCCCAATCACATTCCCACTCAAAGTCCACCCCATCATGTCCTAATTGTTCTAGATATGTTATATCCCTAGGTTTCATGGGAGTGTACTATCAACTTATATGATGTCTACCATATATTTGGGGTTCTTGTGAGAGGAGAGCATCTTCAGCTTCTTGAGAGTGAGTCTAAGAGGGAACAATTATCTTGGGTTACTACTATGGGGGTTGCTCATCCTAGAGATCATCCAATTGTCCAACTTATCTCTATACCTAGTCTTTCTATCTCACCACTATGAAAGGTTCTCATTCGGTTGATTGCATCCAAATTCTCAAGAGACAAGGGGTCAATGAGGCTTAGGTTGTGTTGGGCATCAATCACTCAACGACTAGAGCAAGGAATAGTTTTTGCTTGGGGGATTGACATCCTCATTATGGTTTATTGAGACTTGTATCAAATTTTGAGGTAAGGGGCACTTGCCTTTAGTCATCCTTCACTCGTTATATCATAGTTATACAAGCACATCATGCCATTTTAGAGGAGTATGCCACTCTTTGATCCTAGATTTCCAAGAGCCATGCGGTGGGATCGACTTGGTTATTTTGATGCTAGTACACGTGCGATGGCTACTCTTACCGATACAAACTTTATTTTGATCCTTATGTTGATAAAGAGGGCTTATAGCCAAGTGATCTAGGTAGGTGCGAGACCATTGTAGAGGAGTGGTTCACTTGACTGATAGAAATGGTTTAGTTGGGGCTCATCACTTTGCTAGAGTGCTTCAACAGTTGGGGAGGACTTTCCAAAGGACTTGCCCTCGATTCCTACTTGTTATAGACTTGTTCAGGAGATGGTAGTTGCTTAATGTAGGGCACACCTATGGACTCCTTTGACTCTTGGGGTTCTGATTATGGGACCATTTCATGTGGTGAGACAAAGACGCATGAGACTATCTCACTCTTAGAGGTTGTGGCTATCGATGAGGAGATTGATGACTCCATAGATGAGGACTATGACCCTGAGAGAGGATCATGATGAAGTGAACATAGGTGGGATGGAGAGATTCATTCAAATGAGGAGGTAGTGCCAACATCAACTCCTCCTATACACAATCCAATTTATCATTTATCAGATGAGGACATGAGACGCTAGGATCTTGCATGGAAAGTTGGTGATCCTTGTAAGAATATCTTTCCCTACTCCTTTCTTTGTTACTCCTTTGTATTCATAGGTTTAACTCTAAAACTCTTATTTTCACTTCTCCTTAGGTACTACTGAGGGGTGGAGGGAACTTTTTCATAAGGCTTCTTTAGACACACTAATTCCTACTACCGGTTGATCGAGGGATGATCTCCTTGTTGATGCACACTTACCATCCTCTATAGGTCATCACACAAATATCCTATCTCCCACCTATCACATAGGTTGGGATGTTCCTCAATGAGCTAGGATTGGTATAATTGAGGTTGAAAATGCCTTGCTTGGAGAGATGACTAATCATGGGGTTCAACGATGGGCCTCACAGACCGATACAGTTGGTCCTTCTCATTTACAAGTTCCTAGCAAGATCCCTTCTCATTCTTATAGGCCTCATAGTGATTTTGATGTGGTGGATAGTCAGAGAAGACCTAGGAGAAAGAGCCTCAAAGGATTTATTGGTTAGAGTCTTCCTTGAGGTTTCTAGTAGATTAAGTTTTGTTTTTGCCCCCTTGCATGGGGAGACTTGCACATTTGAGTGTAGTTTTATTTATGAACTTAGACTCTCTTGATATGTATTGTAATTACTCTACTCAAGTTTGAATTGTGTTTAATGCCTTATACCCCCTTCTTCTATCTTTTGTGCATATTGATGGCTTAGAACCTTTATTTATTTGATCTCTTTAACTTGAATGAATGAAAAATGATTATGCTATGTTTTTGTCTTTTCCTACAATGCATGAGATGCATGGATGCAAAAACATGTGAAAGTATGAATGCAACATGTTTTCATATTTCTATGCAATGTCATGAGTTGTGACATGAGTTATTGCTTTTGATTTTCTCTTTGTGATATGATGTATGCAATCAGAAGAAATATTGTGACTACTCTTAATTGGATTTTTAACTTATGGGATTGCGCATTAACTCAGTATAGGGAAACCTACTGAACCTTGAGATAGGATTTTGTGAAAAACTCAAGTAGGAATGGGGAGGAGATGGAAAGTTTTTGATTTCAACTTTGCAAAAGGCTAGATACTAATCCAGGTCTAGGTAAAAATTTAGATAATCTTTCAACATAGGCAAGCAACAAATTCTACTAGCACCTTCTAGACTTAGATCAAAGATGACCAACAAGATAGACATAGGGTATAGGAAAACCTCTACATTAGAAGATGGCCCTAAATATAGTTAGAGTCCTAGTTTTTCTTAGCTAGTGTGCGTGTGTGTGTTCTTTGTACCTTTCTCTTTTAGTTTTTTGATAGATGCCACCCTCTTAGCTTTGAGCTTAGACTTAGCTCCACCCAAGAGTAAAGACATCAACAATCCTCTCTCTCTCTCTCTCTCTCTCTCTCTCTCTCTCTCTCTCTCTCTCTCTCTCTCTCTCTCTCTCTCTCTCTCTCTCTCTCTCTCTCTCTCTCTCTCTCTCTCTCTCTCTCTCTCTCTCTCTCTCATAATTAAGAATCACTAAAAAATAGTAAAACTAGAAACTACCTAGAGTAACCGAACTTGCTAATTTTAGAAAACTGTTATTTTAGCAACCTTACCTTCAAGCACACATGACCTAATTAATCCCATATCCGCTACATGTCCAAATAGATCTTGAGAGTTACTTGCAACCCAAGTTAATGCTTGAATACAAAATCATTAAGTCAAGAATTCTAAAAATACTAAAATAAAACACTAAAATGTGATTTTGAGGCTTTAGATGGTCAAATTAGGCCTCAAAAAATGTCTAAATGGACATTAATTGAAGCAAGTTATGGAAATCTCAAACTTTTAAAGATCTTCAATCTAAAAAAATGGACTCAATTGGCTTCTCGAGTTAAATTAGGCACCTAAATCAAACACAAATTCCAATGCTCAAAATCTTGGTGAGTTAACTAACGATCAAATAAAAACTATCTCTACTACCTTGAGCACTCCATTTTTGTCTTATCTACCTTTTTGGAAATATTTTTATGGAAATAGATTTCCTTGATTTTCTCCTAGTCCACACCTAACTCCCCTTCTACATGCTCTTTCCATTATGGAAACTCTTAAACACCTTATAGTTTTCATAGTTGTGTTTAGCAACTTCCATGGCACCAAGTGAGACTTCCAAATTACCTATTCATAAACTACAAGTGGCATACAATGCTGCTCCAAGTGGAGGCCCCAAATATGTGGGTGTATAATATATAAATACAAATTAATTAATAAATGTGAACCTTATGATTGCAAAGTGTATGACACATATCCCAACAATTACACCATTTGTCAATATGTCTATGAATCAAAGCATTTCCCTCAAAATAGGCACAAAACTAAATAAAAAACATCATGGGTCTGCAAATTTCACCATTACATAACTTCTTTATTTTCTCCTAGTTCACACTTAACTCCTCGCATAATGCTCTTTCTATAATGGCACCTCTTACACACCTTACAAGTTATTATATTTATATTTAACAACTTCCATGACACTAAGTGAGACTTACAAATTTCCAAACTTAAACTACAAGTGACATGTAGTGCAACTCCAAGTGGGATGCTCGAATTATGTGGGTACAATAAATAAATTTAAATTAATTAAATAAATTCAAACATTAGAATTGCAAGTGCTATGAAACATATCCCAACATTCTCCCACTTTTCATATACCTTGCAAGAGAAAAAGGGAAACTACATCAAACTATGAACTATCTATTAGGAGTCATGAGGCTTGTAGACTCATTGTGCTCACTAGCTTTGTCAGTGTGTCTAAAATATTCTCCAAAGTATTGGGTTTCTTTAAAAACACCCTCCCATCCTCCACCATGTCACAAACAAAATGATATTGAACATCAATTTGCTTTGTCTATGCATGAAAGGTCAAATTCTTTGTCAAGTTGATGGCACTCTGACTATCACAGAGAACTCTAACTACTCTCTAATTCAACCCAACATTTGAACACAATCTTGAAATCCAAATAGCCTTCTTATGGGCGTGAGTAGCTATCATATACATATAGCCTATCACTTACTCATCCAACTAACTACACCACTAAATAGGTTAAACATATAGCCACTAGTAGACATTTTGTTGTCAACATCCCATATCCAATTTGAATCCACATATCTTGAAATCTACTAAATGGTGTAGGTTCCCCGAGGCATTACCTCCTTGATAACATATATATCACTTATAGATACCTTGCAAATATCCGAGGACCCTCTTCCTTGCTACCTAGTGATCTCGTCCAAGATTAACCATGAAAGTACTCAAGATTCCTAGTACTTGGGCAACATCTAATTTGGTATAGACCATAGCATAAATATGGCTCCTAACTACACTAGCATATGGTATAGAAATTATGTCCTCTATCTCTCTAGATGTTGAAGGATGGTGCTCAACTGAAAGTTTTGTTCCCATAGAAATAGGAACAATCATTGGTTTGTTGTCGATCATGCTAAAACACTACAAAATACACTCAACATACGTCATCTGACCCAACCAAAGTTTTATGTTAACTCTATCTCATTTAATATACATCCCTTGGATAAACTTAACATATCATAATTTTTTCATTTGAAATTGTAAAGAAAGTTGAGATTTCAAGTCCCTTATCATACCATCAAAATAACGGCATATCATCAACATATGGGTTCGAGCCCTTCCTAGTTATCTTAATCAAAAGATGTCATCAACATACAAAGTGATAACAATAAAATGATCACCATACCATTTATAATACACATAATGATTAGATTTAGACCTAATAAATTCCAACTTGAAAACATATGAATCAAACTTTTGGTACCAAATTCTAGGAGACTGTTTGAGACCATATAGAGAATTCTTCAACTAACAAACCAACTTTTCCTTACCCTTTGCAATGTAGTTCTTTGGTTATGACATACAGATATCTTCCTCCAAGTCACCATATAGGAAATTTTTCTTCACTTCCATCTACTCAACTTCAAGGTCAAAGGCAACAACAACATATAAGAATCTAATAGATGTCATCTTAGCAACAAAAGAAAAGGTTCCACCAAAATCAATTCCCTCAACCTAGGAATATCCTTTCACAACCAATTAAGTTTTGTACTTCTCCACCTTACCATCTAAACTAAACTTCTTCTTGAAACTAATTTGCATCCAATAGGTTTTTGACCCTCACACAACTAAACCAAATCCCATGTACCATTATTTTTCAATGTAACCATTTCCTCATCCATTGCAACTTTTTTGGATTTACTATCATTTATTTCCATTGTCTCCTATAGTTCTAGGCTCATCCTATTGTTAGTGCTTGAAGTAAAAATGCATCTAAAATTAAGCAAGTTATACCTTTCTAGTTGCCTTCTCTTTCAAGTGGACCTCAAAAGCTGAACTGAAGGCTCTTCATCCTCTAAGCTAGAAAAACTCTCAGTATTGTCCTCCTCATTTAGTCCATCATGAACCTCTGGTGTAACCTTCTCAGTCTTTGTCTATAGTTGCACAATTGACTTCACATCACCCTTTGCTTGTTCAATAGTGGAACTAGACATTATCTCTCTGAAGACTACGCTTCAATTATGCAGTATTTCCAATTATAGGATTCCAAAACCTATATCTTTTCACACCTTCATTGCATCCAATGAAGATACGCTTAATAGCCTAGTAATCCAACTTTGACCTTTTTTCTTGGGCACATGAACATGTGCCTCACAACCAAACACACAAATATGTTGAATTGAGGGCTTTTTCCCTATCCAAACATCTTATGGGGTTTTGTGAACAAGAGCTTATGTCCTAGAGATTTGTTCACCCAAAACTTATTATTTAAACCAACACCACTAAGCATGCTCCTAGCCCTCTCCATCAACATCTTATTTATTATTTCTACAACTCTATTTTTATTGAGCATGTATAGGATTTTCTTGCACCACACAATTCCATTGTTCATACAAAATCCATTGAATTCTTTCAAGCAATATTCTCCACCATTATTCATTCTCAACACCTTGATCTTTTTGTCCTTCTATAGTTCTCTACAAGAACCTTAAACTCTTTGAACCAACTAAAGACCACATATTTATGCTTCAGAAAATAAACCCATGTTTTCTTGAAAAAATCATCAACAAAAGAAATGTAATACAAAGATTTTCCAAGTAAAGGTATATCTACTAGACCAATAAAATAACTATGCATCAAATCTAATATACTCACATCTAGGAGATCTTGAATAAGGCTAAACACAACTCTATTTTGATAAATACAATGCTCACAAAAACTAAAGTCTAAAGAATTATTAGTTATCCTCTACAAGTTTTTTTATTTTTCAAGGCTTTAAGGCCTTTCTCACCAATGTGGCCCAATCTCTCGTGCCACAACATAGTCTTCTCAATAGATAGCTATTGTTCTTTAAGGTAAGAACAAGCTAAGTGACCCAAAATAGATCTTTGTTGCAAGTTTTGAAAGCAAAGGTGAAGATATTGTAGATATCTTTACTATAAGTAGAACAAAACTATTACATTAAATATACATGTGATTGCATCAAGGTAAAAAAAAGTCTCAATAAGGACTCCCTTTGCAAGAACCATAGCCCCACAAACCATCTTGCACCCTTCTTTGTTGAAGACTATCTACAAACCAACATCATTCATCTTGCTCACAAACAAGTTCCATGTCGAACCTAAGATGTACAAAACTCTTGAGATGTCATTGATAATCCCATGACTGAATCTGATTGACTTGGTAGTGTTTGACAATATGGAGGAATGTATTTTCACCAAGGTAGACCTTTCCACCACAATTTTCTTATGCTCTAAAAACCACTCCCTGTGAGGAATCATGTGAAAAGAGGCACCAGAGTCAATCATCCATGCATCCTCACATGCACACATACCCAATGCTACAAAAATGCACCAAATTCATCTTGAGGATTTTTAGAATCTGTATCATTTGATCGATTATTTTCTTTCTTCTTCTCTTTGCAATCCTTTCAAATGTGGTCTTTCTTACCATAGTTCCAACATTTCACCTTAGATTTACCAAGACACTTATATTTCGCTTTGGACTTGGATCTTCCTTTGTCTTGTTTCTTATCCTATTTCTTACCTTTCTCCTTTGATCATCCATGAATAACCAAAGCATCTTTAATTGTATCTTGTGTTTTCTATCTCATATCCTCTAAAAGAAAATCACCCATCACCTCTTGAAGCATAAGCATAGTGTAGGTACTTTGAATGGCCATAACCAAGTTGTCCCAAGAGTCTAGCAAACAACATAGCAAAGTAATGCATTGATCTTCATCATCCATCATAACACCAACAGACTTCAACTGAGTAACCACAGCTTTGAATGCATTCAAGTGTGCAGATACAAAGTCACTATCACCCATCATCATGAATATAGTTTATTTTGTAGAAAAGTTCATTCACCATGGATTTGGTCTAGTGCAATTTCTCTAATGTCGTCCACAAGACACTCACAGTGGGTTCTCCTGAAACATTTAGGAGCACTGAATCTACCAAATAAAGTCAAATGAGACTTCTTGTTTTTCTATCCAATACATCCCATACATCTTATTGCATTAACATGGGTTTACTTCTTGAGACCACATCCCATAAATCCTAATCTATCAACAAGTCTTCCATTTTAATCTTCCAAAACTCAAAATTCATGTCATTAAACTTTTATATCTCCACCTAAGATGTGCTCGCCATATTTTTATAAACGAAATTTCCTCTACACATAGCTCCCACTTAAACCAAGATTAGTATAATCAAAAAATCCTTCTAACTTATCCTAAGATCTCAATAGTTTGTCGGGCTCTGATACCAAATGAAAGAGAAGCCAAATAAAACTCCCCACATTAATCCATGAGGAGAGTATTGTAGTAAAAAATATATGTACATTTTTAAACAAGAAACAACAAGAACACACACAGTAGATGACATGTGTATACCCTAAGAAAATCATTTTGAGAAAAAAACTAGCCTCTAAATATTGAACCAATGTATTATCAGTAAATCCGGTAACAATACAATCAAGCTCATGCCTTCATAGGAGATCACACATGTTGATAAAACTAAGTAAACTACTATACTGAAAGCAAATGCAAATATTAACAAATCTAAAATATTGATTAAACTATTGTGATTACTATTAAATTAATGTGGAGAAACATGTAATCATCAATTAAAACCAATAAACTCATAAAATAAAAATCATAACATCTGATGTACATGGAGCGATCCTTTTAGAAAATAACTCCAGTAAATAGAGCATAAGTCTATATTAATTCAATAACAATATGTTACAGTAATACATCCAACTTCTCTCCTCAATCTAACAACATTCTAGCAATGTAATAGTATTCAATGGTTTCCCAAAACCAAAACCATCAAAACCCATGGTATGGCAAAAATTCAACCCTCATGACCAAATCAATCTATGCCCCAATAAATAGCACTCCATAATGACAACATTCTGTACCAATAAATCCCATGGCACACATCCCCAAAATTAGTGCTCTATTTTCAAGCCACTCACATGTACACTCCACCAGTCAACACAGGATGCTCCACTCTCTCATCTAGTGCCTAAGAATGAGAAAGTGGTATAAATGCATTCAAAATGCTTTGTAACTGCCACTGTCATAGGTAAACCACTCACCATAAGTGTAGTCTTCCTTATTCAATGCCATTACAACCAATATTCAAATCAACTAGGAAAAATTAATAATTAAATAAAATTCATCCAATCACCCCCTAAGCATCAGTGTACCCATTCCCAAGGTGTTAGAGACATATGAAATACATTGGATTTGCAAGATTAATATCACCTTAATCCTAACATTCTCCCACTTGATATTATATATTGCAATGACATAAACAAGAAACATAAAATGAATCAAGTATAAGACACAAGGCCCATGGCCTTCTTACACCAAGAGAACTTATTTGTGCTCACTAGTTTCATAAGTGAATCTACAACATTATCTTCTGTCAACCTTTTGAATGATGACCTTACCACTCTCTACCATGAAAAAAATGATAATAAACATCTATGTACTTACTATGAGCATGGTACATAGGATTCCTAGCTAAACATATAGCTATGACTGTCACATCCAATTTCAACCATCCTACAATCAAAACCAACTCCTAAACATGGTCTCTATAACTAAACTATGGTGCAGGAGCACCTACCTGACAGCTGACCTTCATGAGGCAGTTAGTTGTTTTAGGTCTTGTTTATGTTTCCAAGAAGGTCTGATAAGACCAATGCATGTAATAAGGTCATGCTGATCATGATAAGATCATGCTGACCACGCTTTGCTATTTTTAGGTAGTTTGTTAGGACAGTTGTCATGATGTATGTTCGGTTGGATCTCCCAGCCGCCTGGAGAGTTCCCAGCCGCTTGGAGTCGGGTCAGTAGTACTCGTAGGAAAACCTATTTAAGCAGGAGGATCGATTGGTTTGAGATCATCGATCGAGCTAGGTTGTAGAGAGTGAGGCAGCGAGAGAAACTGATCATTGTATTTGCATCTTTTGAAATCAAATAAAGTGTTCCTGTTTGTGTTCATACTCTGTTGAATTCCATTGCTTGATCGATTTGCTGGTTTGGTGGCTGTATGGATTCACTGATCCATTCCACCGGTTGATTCGTCTGATCGGTGGAATGGTTATGTACAGTAGGGTAGGATTTAGTTTGTTTGTTTGCATGCAGGTGTGCAGGATCGCGGTTGAAAGGTGTTGAAGACCCTAGCATGGGCATGTGCTAGGTCGAGCTGATGAAGTGTGGAAGATCACCCTGAGAGTGGATCGGGTCATCCCAGGAGGATCGGCGAAGTGAAATTTCGCTAAGGCTAAAAGTTGTTAAAACGGCATCATCAGGATATTTCTGCAAATATCCTGCAGTCGCGTTGGGCATCGTCATCCAGATACATGGAGGAGAGCATGATGTTGTCGATTGCATGAAGTGCAAGTGCGTCGGGGTGATCATCATCAAGAGGAGTTGCCGGAGAGGAGTGCATCAGCATAAGGTAGAAGATCGGGTCATGAAACTGTTGAAGTTTGCATGTTGCAAGTGCATCAGGATGTTTTAAGTCAGATATATACTCAGCGTATATATCGCCGTCAGGATCATCTCTCAGGAGTACCCATCATCCGCGTATCGCTAGCAGATGCGGGAGTGAAAGTTCATTTTTTGACTAAGTGTTGAAGAGGTCATCAGGATATTGGGTGACGTCATCGTCATCAGGATATGACGTCATCGTCATCAGGATATTGAGATATCCCCCTATGCAAGTTTATCCTGCTGTCGTTAAGTGCTTAGGTATCGGCAGAAAGTTGTATTAACATCATCAGGACGTTTCGAGAGAACCGGATAAATCATATCATGATGCTGTTGCTTGTATCGTCGGCTATCGGGGTATCGAAGGGAAGGTGCTGAAGGTGATCATCATCAGGATCTTTGGAGCAACCGGATATTGGATATCCTGCTGACGAAGGGGGTGTTGCATATCATGATGATGCCGATGGAGCTTGGCGCCCGATGAACAGTGCAACAGGAGGATGTTTGCGCTAGTTGAACATCATGATGATGATGATAGGCGGAAGACGGAGGAAGTGAACAGTAGTCGGCAGGAGGATAATTGTGCTCGTCCGAAACATGATGCTGACAGTGTAAAGCAAAATATGATGATGATGGTGATGATGATGATGATGATGATGGGCTGCAGACGTCCATGCTGTATTGTAAGGTTATAGTGTGGATGACTCTGCATCATAGTGGTATCAGAGCTCAGCAAAACATCTGGGCTGTTGTGTGTTGATTCTGTCACCGAAAGGGCAGAGATAGAGTTGAATTGTGTGTTGTGTGTTGATTGAGAGGTTGACAAAATGCCTCCGAAAGGTAGTGGTACTGCAAGGGAATTGCAGGAGATGAAGGAAAAACATGCTAGAGAGATGAGGAAGATGAAGGAGCTTGCTGAAGCACTTCAAGCCAGGCTTACAGCCCTGGAAAAGAACAAAAAGAGGGAAGTGGCAGACAGTAAGTCTGAAGAAGATGAAGATACTGTTGAAGAGTATGAAGAGGTAGCTGAGGATCTGGATGCTGAAGACCAGAGATTGGCAAAACTGTTAAAGGCAGTACAGAATGATAAACCTAAGGTAAAGGTTGATGTTTCCAAGTATACTGGAAGTTTGAATGAGGATGAATTGTTAGATTGGATTGCTGCACTTGATAATCACTTTGAATGTGAAGATGTTGCTGAGGATCAGAAGGTAAAGATTGCAAAGACCAAGTTAGGAGGTCATGCTTTGGTATGGTGGGATTATGTACAATCTGAGAGAAGGAAACAAGGGAAGTCAAAGATCACTTCATGGGATAAGATGGTAGCAAGGATAAAAGGTAAATTCTTGCCAAGGGATTATGAAATCCAGATGTTTAAGAAGCTGCAATTTTTAAAGCAGAAGGAAAGGGATGTGAAGGCCTATACTGAGGAGTTTTATAAGTTGAGTATGAGATCTGGTCATCATGAGAATGAGGTAGAAAAGGTGGCTAGGTACTTGGCTGGTTTGAGATTTAACATACAGGATGAGTTAGTTTTAGCTAACCCTAAAAATGTGGAGGATTGTTATCAAATGGCAATCAGGATTGAAGAAAAGATGAATAGAGGACATGATAAGTCCATGAGAGGAAGAGGAAATAATATGAGGGGAAGAGGAGCAGCCCCTACACAAAAGCAAACAAATGAGGGTCAAGAAGACACTGGTAAAGGACAGGGACAGTCTGATTTTAGAGGTGGATGGAAAGGTAATAGAGGAAGATTTGGAGGTGGTAGAGGTTCTACTACATTTTCAGGAAAATGTTACACCTGTGGTGAGTTTGGTCATCCATCCTTCAAATGTCCAGAAAACAAAGGTTCATCATCTAGAAATGATAGAACTAGTGACAAGAGGGTACAACTGGTACAAGAAGAGACAGTAGAGCAAAGTGTGCAGAGTTCAAACACTTATCACAAGGATAAGGAGCCTGATAATTATGCATACCCAGAGAGTGGAGAGTCTCTGCTGATGAGAAGAACAGTGACTACCATGAAGGTACATGACAAAGAATCCCCACAAAGAAGAGCTCTTTTCAAGACCATATGCAAGAGCAAAGGAAAAAAATGTAAGGTTGTCATTGATACTGGTTCAACAGACAACATGGTATCTCAGGAAATGGTGGATAAACTGAATTTGGAAAGGATTCCACATCCACACCCTTACAAGGCATCTTGGGTGAGTGATAGTCAATCACTTTTTGTCTCTGAACAGGCATATGTGGATTTTCAGATTGGAGCATATCATGATAGAATTTTGTGTGATATTTTGCCTATGGAATGTTGTCACCTACTGTTGGGTAGACCATGGCAATTTGACAGAAGGGTACTGTATGATGGGTATTCTAATACCTATACCATCAAGAAAGATGGGAAGACTATTAAGTTGATGCCATTGCAGGCAGATGCTGCAGCACAGGGGGCAGCCAAAATCATTTTAATGGGAAAGAAGGAGTATGTGCAGATGCCTATCGGAGCAGGCATAAAAGCAGATGAGGGTACTGCAGGAAAAGGAGTTGTTCAGGACAACAGATTGAAGAAAGTTTTAGTTTTGACTGACAGAGGTCAGCAGCAGGTGCAGAAACAGGTTTGCACACAGCCATCAGTTCAGAGGAATGACAAGGATGTTGTCATAGTTGGGACTATTGCTTGTCCTATAAAGGTTGACAGGAAGACAGGATTGAACATTGCAGAAGTTCAAGAGGCAGTTCAGACAAAGGTATGTGAGAGAAAGGCCTACATCAACAGGCATGAGGATTTACTTGCCAGAAAGCAAGTTACAGTTCAGAAGACTTGGAGCAGCCAAGAGCCAGCAGAGGACACAGCTGGAACAGATCAGCATATTGCTAAGGCAAAGTGTAAAGGTGGAAGACTTCCACATACTAAACTCATGGGACATGAGTTCTTTTCTGTTGGGGAGTATGGTGCAGGAGCACCTACCTGACAGCTGACCTTCATGAGGCAGTTAGTTGTTTTAGGTCTTGTTTATGTTTCCAAGAAGGTCTGATAAGACCAATGCATGTAATAAGGTCATGCTGATCATGATAAGATCATGCTGACCACGCTTTGCTATTTTTAGGTAGTTTGTTAGGACAGTTGTCATGATGTATGTTCGGTTGGATCTCCCAGCCGCCTGGAGAGTTCCCAGCCGCTTGGAGTCGGGTCAGTAGTACTCGTAGGAAAACCTATTTAAGCAGGAGGATCGATTGGTTTGAGATCATCGATCGAGCTAGGTTGTAGAGAGTGAGGCAGCGAGAGAAACTGATCATTGTATTTGCATCTTTTGAAATCAAATAAAGTGTTCCTGTTTGTGTTCATACTCTGTTGAATTCCATTGCTTGATCGATTTGCTGGTTTGGTGGCTGTATGGATTCACTGATCCATTCCACCGGTTGATTCGTCTGATCGGTGGAATGGTTATGTACAGTAGGGTAGGATTTAGTTTGTTTGTTTGCATGCAGGTGTGCAGGATCGCGGTTGAAAGGTGTTGAAGACCCTAGCATGGGCATGTGCTAGGTCGAGCTGATGAAGTGTGGAAGATCACCCTGAGAGTGGATCGGGTCATCCCAGGAGGATCGGCGAAGTGAAATTTCGCTAAGGCTAAAAGTTGTTAAAATAGCATCATCAGGATATTTCTGCAAATATCCTGCAGTCGCGTTGGGCATCGTCATCCAGATACGTGGAGGAGAGCATGATGTTGTCGATTGCATGAAGTGCAAGTGCGTCGGGGTGATCATCATCAAGAGGAGTTGCCGGAGAGGAGTGCATCGGCATAAGGTAGAAGATCGGGTCATGAAACTGTTGAAGTTTGCATGTTGCAAGTGCATCAGGATGTTTTAAGTCGGATATATACTCAGCGTATATATCGCCGTCAGGATCATCTCTCGGGAGTACCCATCATCTGCGTATCACTAGCAGATGCGGGAGTGAAAGTTCATTTTTTGACTAAGTGTTGAAGAGGTCATCAGGATATTGGGTGACGTCATCGTCATCAGGATATGACGTCATCGTCATCAGGATATTGAGATATCCCCCTATGCAAGTTTATCCTGCTGTCGTTAAGTGCTTAGGTATCGGCAGAAAGTTGTATTAACATCATCAGGAGGTTTCGAGAGAACCGGATAAATCATATCATGATGCTGTTGCTTGTATCGTCGGCTATCGGGGTATCGAAGGGAAGGTGCTGAAGGTGATCATCATCAGGATCTTTGGAGCAACCGGATATTGGATATCCTGCTGACGAAGGGGGTGTTGCATATCATGATGATGCCGATGGAGCTTGGCGCCCGATGAACAGTGCAACAGGAGGATGTTTGCGCTAGTTGAACATCATGATGATGATGATAGGCGGAAGACGGAGGAAGTGAACAGTAGTCGGCAGGAGGATAATTGTGCTCGTCCGAAACATGATGCTGACAGTGTAAAGCAAAATATGATGATGATGGTGATGATGATGATGATGATGATGGGCTGCAGACGTCCATGCTGTATTGTAAGGTTATAGTGTGGATGACTCTGCATCAAACTACCTCTTTACAAGCATGTGTAGCAATGATATACTCTACTTAGATAGTGGACAAAGCAATCTTGGGTTGCCTCTTACTCATCCAACTAACAGTACCACTATACAGAGAAAACACAACCACTAGTAGACCAACTATCCAAGTCACCTACTAGTCAGAATCAACAAAACCCTGTGTCCAATAAGTTGTCCACATCATTAGAACCATGATAACATAAGCAATAATTAGAAATCCCTCACAAATATATAAATACCCTCTTAACATAAACTCAATACTCTCTACCAAGGTTAGACATAAATGTCCTAAAAACTCTCATTGCTTGGGCAATATTTGGTCTAGTACATACCATTGCATAAATCAAGCTCCTTAGAACACTAGCATAAGGCACATTATAAATATTCTCCAAATCATCTAACTTAGGACATGCATCCAATGAAAACTCAGTGCCTATAAGTAAAGAATTACTCGCAGGTTTATAATTGTGCATAGCAAACTGTCGTAAAATAGTGTCTACATACTTTGACTAAACCAAACCTTTCTCTAGGCTAGGTCTCTACTACTTTCTCTTTCCAAAATAAATTTTGATGCCCTTAGATACTTCATATCAAACACACAAGAAAGCTAAGTTTTAAGCTCTCTAATCATCACCTTGTTGTTACCAATAAGCATGTCATCAACATACAAAACAATAATTAGAATTTGATCGTCAATAATTTTAATGTAAACACATTGATCCTCTTAGCTTCTAACAAAATTCAACTTCAATACAAATTCATTGAACTTCTAATTTCACATCCGAGGTGATTGTTTCCAACCATACAATAACCATTTTAACCTACAAACCAATTTTTTTCTACCATAAACCCATTAGGTTATCACATGTAAATTTTCTCTTCAAAATCCCCATGCAAGAAAACAATTTTAACATCCATTTTCTCTACTTCAAAATCAGAAGTAGCAACAATAAAAGGTAGGAATCTAATGGAAGATAACTTAGTAAAACAAGAAATTTTACTAAAATCAACTATCTAGGAGTAGCCCATAGCCACTAGTTTAGCTTTGTACCTTTCTAACTTACTATCTACTCCAAATTTCTTCTTGAATATCCACTTGCAACCAATGGGCTTCCTTCTCTTGGGCAAACTCATAAGATTCAAGGTGCCGCATCTGTTCAAGACCATCTCCTCCTACATGGCCTCCATCCAAGAATCGCACTCCTTCAAAGAAAAAGTCTCGCTAAAATAGCTTGATTCATCATCCGTACATGACAAAGCAAATACACAACAAAAATCTGTTGGGCTATGCCTATCAACTAGATTTTATTGTCATGTGGATCATCTCAAGGGTGGAGTAAAAGACTCTACATGTTCCTCTACATTCCCAATCTGCTCAAAACCCTCACCCGAATCCTCTTCTTCCTCTCCATCCTCTAATCCATCATTTTGTTCTTAACATGTGCATCTTCGTATTTCTCGACCTTAATCTTAAAATGTAGTATTTTCCTCTTTTTTTCCTTTGGTTATCCTAGATCAAAAAGTACTCTTAAGTTCCCTAAAAATCACATACTTAGAATAAATTGTTTTCAAGGTTAGAGGATTCAAAATCTTGTAACTCTTAATATTCTCACGATATCCAAAAAATATGCATTTTTGAGATTTGGGATCCAACTTAGATCGCTTTTCTCTAAGCATGTGAACAAAAGCCTCACATACAAATACTTTTAAATGTGAAACAAAAGGTTTTTTCCCTTTCCACACCTCATAAGAAGTTTTATCAACAAGAGTCAAACAAGGAGATATGTTAATCAAGTTGCAGGTGGTACTCACAGTCTTTACTCAAAAGTACCAATCCAACTATGTACCACTCATACTTCTAGTTGATTCCATTAAAGTTTGGTTCATCTTTTATATAACCCTATTATATTGTGGAGTATAAGGAGTAGTCTTAAACTGCACAATACTTGCATGCTTACAAAAATCATTGAGTTTCTTATAGTAATATTCACCTCTATTATTAGATCTTTATATCTTTAATTTCTTATCTAACTATTTCTCAACCAAAGCCTTAAAATCCTTAAGCTTAGAGAAAACTTTAGATTTTGATCTCAAAAAATAAACCTAGTCGTATCATAAGTAATCATCAATAAATAAAGCATAATAATGTGATTTATTAATAGAACCCACATCCATTGGACCAACAAATTTGAGTGAATAACTTATAAAACCCATTTTGCTCTAGTACTTCCAATAGGAAAATAAACTCTATTATACTTTCCAAACACACAGTGCTCACAAAAATTAAACTAATCAAAACAAAAAATTACCAACTATCTTTTAATTAGTAATGGTCTAAAGACCTTTTTCACCAATGTGGCCCAAATATTGGTGCCACAACATACATACTTTTTTCAGAAGTGTCAATTGCATTGGTAGAATTACAAAATGTGGAGGCATCAAGCCTAAACAGAGTCCCACACCATGAGCTTCTCAGTGCCACCAAATTTCCTTTGACCAAGCTACAACTAGACTTGTCAAATGTCACATGCATTCTAGAATCATTCAACTCTAATACAAAAAGAAGATTTCTCACAAATCATGGAATATGCAAAACACCATAAAGCGTTTTCACTCTCCCATCACTACAATACAATTGTACCTTTACTTTACCAACAATTCAATGCAAGCTATTATCACCATGGAAAACCTCTCATCTATCATAAGATTGATAAGATGAGAACCACTTCTTGTGAGAAGTCATATGTTAGGAGCAATATGAACCAATTAACCAAGAGTCATCACTAGCAACATTGGCATAAATAAATAAAGCATCATTATCACCCTCATTAGAGGATTTTTATATAGAGGAATCATCAAAGTTATTATTTCTATATTTCTTCTTCACATGCCCCCCTCTTTCCATAGTTCCACTTTGCTCTTCCTAAGGGTTTTAGACTATCCTTTTGACTTGGATTTAGATTTATTCTATTCCCCTTTAAACCCAACTTCGTCCTTGGGCCTTGCTCAAACATGTAAGGCATCCTTAGAACCTTCATCATTAGACTTTCTCCTCATATCTCCATTGAGCAATGCACCAATAAGGGTGTTCATCTTCAATTCTACAACACTACCATTGATGGCAATAACTAAATTCTCTAAAGATTCAAGTAAAGAACAAAACAACAAGATACATTTATCTTCCTTGTCAATTTTAACATCTATTGAACCGGTTGACTCAAAATCAAATCAAAGGCAAAAGATATTTAGTGACAAAATCACTTTCATTTTTAAAGAGTACAAATGTCTTTTGATAAATATCAGTTATCCTCCCTCACGATGAAAATGTGGTCTTCTCTTTTGAGACATTTAAGAAGATGAAATTTGCAAGACACAATCAAATGGTTCTCCATACCTTTTTGTCCAACTTACTCCAATCTCCAACAAATGTACCCTTATTTTTCTTTCCTTTGCAATTGCTCTCCATTGATCTCTTTCTTCTAAGAGATCCTCCATTTTCAACTTCCGCAACTTGTTCCCAATGCCATTAAACTTCTAAATATTTGAACCTAACGTAGATGCTATGGTTCCAACCACTCACAAATCTACAAAACCACTAAGTCAAGAGCTCCCACTACAACCAAAAACCCACAACACTTCAAAAAAGGTGTCCCCTTCTCTAAACAAAACCAAAGCTCAAATACCAAATGTTTTTGATTAAGATAAGAAGGAAACAAGGGTCCTGATCCCTTTACAAGCAAGCCCAAATAGGTCAAAAAACAACAAAACAACAGCATAGGCACAACAACCCAACTGAAAAACAAAAAACCAACCAAAGGACCTACACAACACCATATCCCAGTCTAGAAAACCTAACTCCCTCGACTCTAGGGTGCAAAGCAACAACAGAGTTGGGAAGTCCTTTCTTCTTTCGCTGAAACACTGTCCAAGAAAGCTTTGAGTCAAAATCCGCAAAGCGAGGTGAGAGGGGATCCTCACCTGATGTCGTGACCAAAGAGGTCTCGAGGGGAACCTCAATAGACATCGTAGCCAAAGATTCCTCCCACAGAGATGTTGAACCAGAAGTAGGCAAATCCGAAGATGAAACAAGGGCTGATGAAGTAGCAATTTGGCCCGAAGCAAAAGGAGCCGGCAAGGGAGCCGAGAGATGATCAGAGGAATCCAAATAAGTCGTGGGGTTCACTGCAGCCTCAACTGCCATCACCCCCTCAAGTACCACCTCATGAGGGTGCTCATCCTCTTGAGAGAAATCGTCCCCCTAAAATGAACCATCCTCCTGGGAAGCACCGATAGTCAAGCAATCTAGGAGAGCATCCTTCCACCAAGTTGCAACACCCTTGCAACTCAAGAGAGGACAATCAGAGGCCAAATGACCAATAACGAAACGTCTGCATCTTAAGAGCATATCCTCATAGTCCAACAGTTGCTTCCAAGGCCTTTCCCTTGCCAACAAAACATCTCCATGAAGGGGTCAATATCCATCCACTAAGATGCGAGCAACTATAAAATGTCCCATAAATGAGGTAGTAGAGTCTACCTTCAGGAATCAACCGATAGCATTACCGATGCCCTCATAGCATGAGTCCACCCAAAATTTGAGAGGGAGATTCAGGAGCCGAACCCAAATTGGCCTAATATTGAGTGGCTCAGTTAGTGGATTAAAGGAAAGGGTCCAGGGTTTGATGGATAGGGAATGCTCACCCCACATCCAAACCCTGCCATCAAGCACTAAGTCTCGTTGTTCTAAAGAAGCAAAAGTCGCAATGAAGAATCCTCGTGCACTAGGGAAGAGCTTGATCTTTCCATCTACAACTGGCTTCCAAGATTCCATGACCCATTTGTGAAGATTAGGAAGAGAGGGCCATAATCCGTTGAATCTGCATATCACTCCTCAATTGTGATAAAACTCCTCATTTTCTAAGACCTCAAAGCCACACACCACCATCAGGGACGATCGGGCACATGGAAATGACCGAAAGACCCCTCTTTGTGAAGGGCGGCCCTGAGCTCCCGAGCTATACACAGCCTTAGAGAAGGACTTCTTAAAGCGTCTAGGAGTTGTCCACCCAGAATTAGTCATCCCATTAATAGTTGTGTGAGGTGGAACATTCTCCTGAGAAGAGCCTTTGACCTGCACAGACAAACCCTCCTCTGGTGCCAAGGAACTAGTGCCAAAACCTGCATTGACGCCTGGAAAAATGGCGCAAAGATCCTAAACAATTTGTCCAACGTCATTCTCCAATACGTGAGCCCTATTCGCGTCCATACCATTCCCAGTGGGTGGGACACCATGTGACGCAGAAACCATAACCCTATTCACCTCTGCCATTTCTAGGTTTACCAATTATTCGAATACCAAATGTTGATAAAACTAAGTAAATTACTATATTGAAAGCAATTGCAAATAGTAACAAATTTGAAAATATTGATTAAAGTACAATGTGATAACCATTAAATTAATGTGGACAAACAAGTAATCAGAAAACTCATAAAATAAAAACCATAATATCAAATGTACATGGAGAAACCCTTATTGAAAAAACTCCACCATCAAAGAGAGCACGAGTCTGTATTAATCCAACAGCAATATGTTAGAGATCTAACTTCTCTCCTCAATCTAATAGCATGTTGGTAGTGTAACAGTATTCAACCTACAAAAGTCCATAACACAACTATCCAAGCCATCTAATTTATAGAGAATCGAAGAGGGAAAACTGTTTTCCAAAACCAAAACCATCAAAACCCATGGTATGGAAAAATCCAACACCCCCATGACCAAATCAATCAATGCCCACACAAATAGCACTTCATAGTGACATCTTTGACCAATAACTCCCATGGCACATCTCCAAAAGAAGTGCTCCATTTCCAAGCCACTACACCATATGGACCCTACCCTTCATAATACAAGATACTCCACTCTCACCTAGTGCCTAGAAATAAGAAAGTGGTATAAATGCATTCAAAACACTCCATAAGAGCCTCCCTTATCCAATGCCATTACAACCAATACTCAATTCAACCAAGAGAAAATAATAATTATATAACTCACCCAATCACCCCCTAGGTGTCCATGTACCTATTCCCAATGTGTTGGAGACACATGAAGTACATTTGGATTTGCAAGGCTAATATCACCTTAATCCTAACAACACAATCATACAAATTTTGGAGACATTTTGATAACATAATAGTACTTGGAATTACATATCATCATACCACCATCTTGAGTGCTCAATATATAGCTAGGCCCAAAACCACAATCTATAAGTGGTTTTTAAAACCATGTGTTGGAAACCATGGGCTAAATTACGCACCCAAAACCATGCACAAATTCAATGCCCAAAACCATGGTCAATTAACTAACAATCAAATAGAAAATGATATTGTCAACTTGGACACTCTATTTGGTCTTATCCTCCTTTTTGGAAAGGTGCTCCTTGATTTTCTCTTAGTTCACGCTTAACTCCCTCTTATCATGTTCTTTCTATGATGGCAATTCTTACACACCTTACAAGTTGTCATAGTTATATTTAGCAACTTGTATGACTCTAAGTGAAACTTACAAATTGTCAAATTTAAACTACAAGTGAGACATGGTGACACTCCAAGTGAACGCTTCAATTATGTAGGTACAAGAAATAAATATAAAATTAATTAAATAACTTCAAACATTAGGATTTGCAATGTGTACGACACATATCCCAACAATGTGCATCTTTCTAATCTGCACCTTTGATCTCCATGCACTCATTCCTTTTCTTTGTTGTTGAATGCAAAGCAAAAATAATCTCATGGAAAACAAGATTTCCCATTTGCATCTCTCCAAGCAATGTTTCAGCCACATCTTTGCTTTCAGTTTCATATGCCTAAGTTGACATTGAGATCAACTACCTCTTCTCCTCACAAGCTCCTTCAACTACTATATCCCCTTATGTTGGATAGTCCTTCCTACCTGTAATAGAAGAATTAAATAGTCATTGGAATGGAACATTACCTCGATCATCTTCATCTTTGCTTCAAGCAAGAAGGGGTCTTCTTTCTTAGTGTCCACATCAAATATAGGATTTACACAATATCACACTTCTCTACTATGTCATGTGGGTATAGCATTCTTCTCTTTCCACTTTTATCCAAATACTCTTTAGATTATCTTCATGAGGAGTTCTATCCGCTCTACATGTCCCCATCATTCAAGGTTTTGGGAGTAAGAGCCTAACAACCTTCTTCCTCATCATATCTCTTAGAAAACCCTTTTTCAAATATCAAACACACCTTAAGACTATTGTCCACTTTTTCATCTATAATTCAATGGACTTAATATATACTTCCTTTCTTTCTCAAGAGAGTAGGTGTTCATCTTACCATCATGTACATCGTTCCTATCAAATTGCCAAGGCCTTCCCAAAAAAATGTGTCAAGCGTCCATGGGCATTATATCACACAAAATTTTATCTTTTATATGAACCAATCTAACAATTTACTAAACAATACTCACAAATACTTCTTGTCCTCTTTGTAACCACTCATCCTTCAACCTAAGCTTCTTCGTCATCTCATTAGACACCAAATTATTCATGTTTTCACTATCAACTATGACCTTGTAACATTTACCTTTAGATTCACTGTCAAGTCGACTTACCATATGCTGTCTAACGGGGGTCAACGGAATCCGAACTGGAAAAAAGTCTGGAACAGGGAGTTATTACCCAAAGTTAACTTCTTCCGGTGGGCAGTGACACACAACAGAGTCCTTTCCATTGATAACCTTAATAAAAGGGGGTTTCAATTGGTTAACAGATGTGTGCTTTGTTGTCAAGAGCAAGAATCCTTACAGCATCTGTTTCTTCACTGTGAGTTCTCTAAACAAATCTGGGGAAAAATGCTGCAAAAGCTCAATCTGGAGTGGATTTTCCAAGACAATTTGAAGGACTTTGCTTTGAGTTGGTACTCTCCTTTCTCTCATCCCAGAATAATTGAGCTATGGAGGCAGATCCCCCCGCACCTGGGTTGGAGTGTGTGGAAAGAGAGAAACAACTGTATTTTCAGAGAAAGTGCCCGTAATTTTGATGAGGTTTTCTTGTCTTTTTGCAGGGCGATTACAGAAAACACCTCTTCCAGCTCGATAAATGTGGCTGAGCATCCCCCTACCACTATTGAAATTCAAATTGCTAAGAACGGACGGCTGAAGGAGGATATGAGCAAAGTGGACACCTCTAACAAGATGGCCAGGCTTAGCACTCGCTGGAGACAACCACCCAGAGGGTGGATCAAACTTAATTTCAATGATGCGGAAAAAAAATATCTGGGTCTGCCAATGGGGGGGGTATTTTCAGGGATTTCCGTGGAACCCCCATTGCTGCTTATGCTGGGGGAATTGGGCAGCAGTCTAATAATATGGCGGAAGGTCTGGCTCTCCTTAAAGGTCTTAAGATAGCCCATGCTTTGGGTATAGACAACCTCCAAGTGGAAGGAGATTCTAAGTTAATTATTGATGTGGCTATGAGAAGGTCTAGCAATGGATGGAAGTTGAAGAGCTTAGTTGAAGACATCATCTGCTTACTGGTCGGCTTCAACCAGATGTCCATCGGTCATGTGTATTGGGAGGGAAACAAAGTGGCTAATGCGATGGCAAATTTAGGGCAGGGAATGGACACATGGCGTTGTTGGAGAAATGAAAAGACTCTCCCGCGCTCGAATCAAAACCTCATTAAAGAGGAGTTAAGCCCGGCTCCGGGTTCCTCATGAGATCTAAAGTTTGGGAGAAAGGGTGGGACCGCCGAAATTCTAGGAGCTTCGGACAGCTGGACAGTGAACACAAGTTGGAGGATGACATGATGAGCAAGTGCCAGCTCGACATTGAGGGGCCTTGTCAAGGCAACAGCAGCAGTGTTGATAACAAGGTGAGTTGGCGGCTTGAGGAAACCCTTCACACGTCGAGCCACGTGAAACCCAGCTTCACAACTTGGGAAAGCCCATCTTAAGATTTGTTGATGATATTATGAAGCTTAACAATGATGATATGAAAAGGAGTAAATGTGCCCGTCTGGATTTTGTTTAGCAAGTACACCACCTTAGGCGTGGGAAAAGATGGTATCATAATTACTCTCAGATTAATCTCTTTTATCTCTATAGTCATTAACAATAAACCTGTCAAGAATTACACTAAGACGGCTCTCTGCGCTGGGTTTGTCCTGATAATCGACTGTATTGCTTACTTGTTCGATAGTATCATGGGGGAGATAGGTCTCGGACTGAACCAGAGACGTGTGAGGAATTCAAGAACAATGAGATGATATGGCATATTTGTCAGGAGGGCGGGATCACCTCCTACCTGGAATGCCTCCAGGGCTATGACGAGAGTCTCTCTGTTCAATTTCTGCAGTCTTACAATGGCAGGAGGGTTAAGGTGGGCAATGTGGAGTTTGAGCTCTCTGGAGAGGTGATTGGTATGGCTACTGGCCTGCCCACGGACGGGATAAAGCACCCTAGGAAGAGTAAGGTTTCTGACCCTGATGGCATGAGGCTTTTTCTTAACAAGAACGAGGTGCTGAACAGTCTGCAAGGGGGTTTTGACTGCCAGCTTCTTCCTCTGCCTTGGGACGAGGTATGTTAATTATGAAATATTTTACCCTGGAAGGAAGGTTTAGGAGATTCTTCCACTATCATTTTGCTCTACTTAACCACTTTAGGAGTAAAAATATCAGCTTCCCCTTCTACCTACTTTCCTCCCTGGAGTCCTCCATTGTGGCTACCAAAGAACAGCACGCCCTCGATCCCAATAAACCTAAAATTCTGCTGCACCAAGGTCTTATCATGAGACTGTACAAGTTTCACCTTGCTCTGTGCCTGCCAAAAGTTCCTACTCCTATCAAGATTGAACCCCATAACCCTCCTCTGGTTAGGGAAGGCCCGGTCATCATAACGGAAGTTAACCCAGATTCTTATGCCAAATCTTTAAAACCCGGCAAGAAAAAACTTAAGATGACTAATAGTCCTGAATGCACCACTGAGGACCTCACCCCCACTTCTCCTGCTGCTACCCCGACAAAAAGAAAAATCAGTTATGATAACCCTGCCCTGCTCAGTAAGAAGAAAAGGGGAGGTGTGGAAGAAGGCTTTGAAACTACTAGTGAGATTAGGACCTTGAAAGCTACCCCGGTGGTAGAAGTCAGCACCGAGGAAGATAATGAGGACTCTGATAGCACTGAAGAGGAGGCTTATACCCCCACTAAAAGCAAAATGCGCTACCCGACTACCAGATGGTCATCTAGGTTGGCTGCCAAGCCGGCATCCTTGGCCAAGGGGAAAGCGTCTGTGTCTGAGAAGGAGGAGGTTGTGATTATGCAGGAAAAGGACCAGCCGGAGGGGAAGAATTCTGAGTTTGAGAAGGATTTGTAGGGAGAGGGTAACTCTAAAGAGGGCACCAAGGACTCTGAGGAGATCCGGGGTTCGGAGTCTGGGGCTAATATCAACATGGACACTGTGGTTGAGGAGACTGAACAAATGGGTGGTGACGTTTCTATTAACAAAGGCAACAAGATTGAGGTCTTGGATGTTGGTGAAGAAGGTCCCAACAACTTCCTGGATTTTAATGTGCAAGGCTCGGATATTGACAGCACTGAGGAGAAGATTAAAGTGACCAGTAAGAAGAAGAAAGGTACTAAAAATAACAAGGGCAAGGCTAAAGAGACCCTGGAGGATAGGATGACCCATCCGGAACAAAAGTTTAATACCCTGGCCAAGTTCTCTGCTAGGGTCATGCACAGGTCTGCCACGACTTTGTTGGCTCTCCAGAAGAAGGGTTCAAAAGACCAAGAGAAAATGGACAGGAAGATGCAGAAGTACGAGGACGTGCTCCAATTCCTTGTTGATGACTGGGACAAGATGTTCAATTAGCCATTGGTGGCTGGGGGATGGTCTATTGTCGGTTTGCTGTCAGTCTACTTTCTCTGTGGCGTCCTGTTTCGCTTTTGCTTTATATATTGGTTTTGTTGTCTTTAGCTAGGTTGCCTAACTTTAATGGTTTCTTCTGAACTGTTCAAGTTTTGGTGAGCCCTTGCTGGTTGTTTTGTTATGGGATCGGCACCCTTTTTTGCTGCTTATCTTATCAAAAACATTTACCTTTAGATTTGCATATGGATCTAATTAAATTTTTCCTATGTATTGGCTCATTCTTCTTCTTGGCTAGTTTCAAAAACACCATGTCCATCATGATAGATTCTCCATGCTTCGATTCTTCCATGTGTTTAGGTGAAGCAACATTTTTTTCATACACTTAAGAAACATGATTCCTAGTCTTATTCCTTCTACCATTGTCCTACTGCATTTGTGCATATTCAAATGCCTATGAGCCACTTCTTCATATTTATAACATGTTTTAGTGAATCATCTACCTCTTCCTCTACAATAATAACCTTTTTCTCTTGAAAAATACTCATCTCTTCTTGTATTTTGATTGGAATCGTCAATTTAAGTAGTGCCTAACTATCCTTCATGTGTAGGATATCCTCTACCACTATTTGATTGTCCTCTTCCTCTAGAGAACCTTCATCTTTCTCTTGAATTATTCTATTGCCTCCTAAACAACTTCTCTTCTACTGTCAAAGAAAATTGGTATGTCTCCTCCACAAAATCAACTCTTTGCATTCTCTCATCTTGAATATTGAGTCTCAACCCATTCATATACCCGACTACCTTCTCTCTATCCATTTCATGGGGTCCTAATTTGATCATCACCTTATAGAATTCCTTTATGTAGTCCTCCGCATTTATTTCTTTTTTCTTTAGTTTTTGAAGCTTCTTCAATAGCTCCAACTTGTAATCTCTAGGAAAAAACTTTTAGTTTAATCTCAAAACCATATAGTTCCACCAAGTGATTCTCATTTCCCTGGCCATCACTCTTTCTCTTTGCAAATCTCTCCACCAAAGGGTTGCATGCCCCTTGAGTTTAGTATGTGCCATCTTCACCCTTTAAGATCATGGATATTCTCATACTTGAAATGTTCTTCTAATTCATTGATCCAATCAATTAGTTACTCTAGATTCAATGCACCAAAAAAGTTAGGGACTTCCATCTTGGACCCTATACTAATATTTGTAAGAGCCCTCATGAATTGGTCTTCTCCTTCACCCATAGGTTGCTCTTCTTCCTTTCCTCTCTCTTCTATTATGGCTTCTTAATTACTATCATCTCCTCCATTTTCAGGATTCCTTCTACATTCAACCACTACAACAGCTATCTCATTTCAGACCTCATTCTAGAGTTGCTCAAATATCTCCTCCACTATGTTCATTGCAAAAAATCTCCTTTAAGGCATGATACTGTAAACAAAAGACACACACAACTCAAACCCTAAATCTAGCAATCTAGACAAGACACTTTGTACAACAAATTTCCCTAGTAAACCAAACCCTCTTTGATACCACTTGGTGCCTCCCTCTAACAGCTCTCTACAATTACAAGGCTTCTTCATATCTGCAACAAATATATTAGAGCCTTACAAGACACCCAATGAGCAAAACCTTACTTCAATACCAATTGATGCAATCTAGGTAGGGAGTCAATTGACTAACCTAGTAGCCCAAACACTTCTCAGACAACATTCAAACAATAGATAGAAACAACAACAAAATCAATTGCATTAATATGGTGATATGCCTTCAAAGGCTTACAAAGATACTGTGAAAAATGCGCTAACTATTACACAAACAAAAAATGGCATAATATTATTTTCACCCACGAATGGATGGCATTCTCTCATATATGGCTCTTCTTTGGTTTTTTACCCTATTCTCCCATGTTCTTTTACTCCAAATGGTTGACCTCCTCTCCTTTTCAACCTCCTCAATTGTGTTTTCCTTCTCGTTCCCAAATATTCTATTATGCTTGCATTTTAGGGCATATCTCATATCAAGAACGACCTGCCCACATTTATTACGAAGTTCTCATTTTCATTTCTTGGTATGAGGTGGGGTCTTATTTAACATCATCCTAAGACAGTTAGGTCAGAGGAATGCAACTATTTAGTTAGAAGAGTTGGTGCCAATAACCCAGAGTTTGGTTCTAAATGATGTACAAAGTTACAAATATCTCCATTATGATCAAGATTTTGTGCTTCTCAAGCTAGGTCATGAATTGGATCCAACATATTGGTGTTCCTAGCCAATTGTCTGAGTTTCCCTAAAAAGTAGCCATCTTTTATCCACAGGATCCTCGGGTCAATGACCAACGAACAGGAGACTGACTCTCTATCTCCTTTGCACTTCAAGTTCTGCCGCACCTAGGGGGTATCCCTCATTCACAATCAATAAATATATCTTTTCATTACCAGGCAGAATGCTCTCATATATGTACCAAGATTTGTAAGATAACCCTAGACTGGCAATATTCTTGGATTATCTAACTGGTTAAATCTGAGAACATGCAGCACCTAAACCTAGACAAAATAAAACATAAAATGGTTTGCTTCAAATGATTTGTCTTTAAATGCAATGATTTCCTAGACCCTTTGGGCAAGCAAATCCTAGACCGGTGCTTTATTAGGGCAACAGAGTCAGACCCGTCACTGCAGATGTTCCCTCATGACAACAAAACTTCATATCTAGAGGACCCAAAATAAAAATGTTACTGCCTTACAGTAATATGTCCAAGAAAAAGTATTATATGTGACTCCATGCTTCAATAATCCCTTGATATAACACATTTCCCCTTATACCTGACTCAGAGCAATTTAATCTATTCCTTGAACAGATGCAACAAATCAGATACATCACATAGCAAATGTATATGAATGAGTTCAGAAGCCCTTAGCAACTTCACTCAAAAGAAAAATGCTCATACCCAAGGAGACAATCACAGATAACACACACAAAAAGTGTTTTTCATATAACTCAATCTGGAAAGAACATTGTCATTCAGAAATTTATTCATCTACAAAACAAAAAATGCCTCTACACCCAGACAAAGTGAACCAAGTCTACAACAGAAATTACTCCCCAAAGTGTGGATACCTTGTATCCAAAGCCCAGAAGAATCCCCCGTAGAATGGCCCTGAATTCCCTTTTAAAGGAGCAACAAGCTTCCGGCCACCTACATTCTGACATACTTTAAATGAAAACAATCGGATCCTTACAGATTTTTTATGAAATAATCAGATCCTCAATTAAGAGAGTAGCTGAAGCAGGCAGATTTCTTGGTGAAAACCCGTCGATAAAATATCCTGGACCTCAAATGTTAGGAGCAGATTTGACATCCTGGCCCTGGTCGTGCTGAAGTCTCATTAACTGCAGAGTGAAGCTGCATGGGAATGGTGCTAACAGACAGCCGCTTCAAGCTTTGAATCTCATCCGCGGACTTAGGTTTCCTTCTGTGAGATCGACGATTATGAGCCACCTCGCCAAGTTTGAAAATCCATGTCCTCCTCGTTGAAAAGTCTTCAACCAATGAAAACATGCCAATCGGGCGTTCTTGATTGGTCAAAACTCATATTGGTATTGAAGACTGCCACGTGTCGCGCAATAGCAGTCGCGCAGCACAGGGTGGGCCACATCTATATGGCTCTGCGTGCTAGCGCTAAGCCTCCACGCAAGCCTCTGTTCCATAGCTTCCCTTGAAAGACCACCACATGTCGCATTATCGCGACCACGCGGTGAAGATTCTCCTCTGACAGGATCCTCCTGCACGCATGCGCTATCGTCAAATTTGAGCCTCTCTGCAGATCACTTCCTACCTCGACACTTGACAGCACACGATTCCTTAATGTAAGATTCTTCGATTAAGGGGTTGTAAGCCCAGATTCTTTGACAAGTGTCACCTTTATCGTGGCCATATGGTAAATTTTTACCCTTGCGAAGGCTTTTAGACTTAAGACTTTATGCTGGGACGGGCTACAGAGGATAAAAGCTAGGACTTAGGGCAGGTCATCACATGATTTTAAAGGCTTTAAGTTGTAACTTAGATGACCGGGAACCTACTACAAGCAATCAACAGAGGAATAGAAGATAAATAAAGCCTACGACCCCGAGACTTAGGGTTTCAAGAAAATAGGGAGGAAAACGTTCATGGAACTAACTCGAAACCCTAAAACCTAAGCAGGTACCACCATTGGCTCTTGTTCAGGGACGCATGCCTCTTGCAAGCATGGTGAGATTCCGGTTATCTCTGGGATGTAGACCATGTGCCATATCCATTGGGCAGTTGTGAAACTACTCCATCATTTCTTCAAACACTATTTGGTGGCCCCAAGCCCCCAAAAATGAAAAACCGATATTTACCTTTATCAAATATCATGTTTTCAAATGACTGCCCCAAACCACAACTGAAGATACTGCCATAATCCACCTAATTACAAACATGGATGCTTATCCCTCTCACAAAACACTTGAACCTGACATTGTCAAAGTGTTATGCATTCTTATGATCTTTACAATCAGGCTCTAACTGAAACATCTCCTCATATGTCATGCAAATAACAAATTTATCTATCATACCATACAAGACACTAGTGATTTGTACTGACAAAGTCATTACCCTCCACCAATAAAATTTTATCAAGCTGAATTGAGAACTGAAAATGCTCATACTCAGGCTCATTCTTGATATGATCCATATGGCATATGTATTCACCTACACTTGGGTAATGTAAGTCATCTGTATCACTTGGTGTTTTAATTCTATGCAAAGGAGACTAAGTTGTCTCAACAACATTCTCATCACTAATCATGTCGTGATCCTCATAAGAACATGCATCTCCAACCATGCTTACACTTTCACTGAATCCCTGAACCCCACGCTGCCAGCTTGCATTATCATCACATGTGTCAAACATTTTCTCCATCTCAAGAATGAGAATATAACTCGATTCATCTTGCAAGCCATCATACAAATCAACATGAAAAGTTTCAAAAGTAGGAACCAACTGTTCAGAATACAACCTAATGTCAAAAGCTTCATGATCACCCTTACCACATATATCACAATCAATACTGTCCTTTGTTGTGTCAATATGAACATTTGAAACTTGTCCATTCACACCTGAACAATGACCCTTATTTTCCTTCTCACCAATGCATGCATAATTAAAAGTAAACATTTCAGCTTCTGCGTTGTAGGAATGATTGTCATTCACAAGGAAACATGCATATAGGTTTGAATTTTGATAGGTGTCAACACATTTTATGTTATTATGCAAATCAAGAACACACCACTGGTTCTATCATGAACACACCACTTGCAACAAAATCTATGGGTGTGAGGCCCCTCCCCATATCTTGCCCAAGTATGTGCCAAAGAGAATTGCATTCCTTGAGATTATTAGGCAACTAAATGAGTCAGACAGAGAACATATGAGAAGGCATAAGAAGGGCTCATTATTTCCCACATCCCTCAAATTTAGTGATTTCTTAACAGCTGATAAAGGAAGTTTGGATCAGATTGATTCGGTGCTTCGATGTTACAGGATGTATTTTGAAAAGCCCAGGATGTTTGACCCTGAAGACTTTATTGATAGAGTGAGGATTAGTAAACAGAGACCGAGGTACATTCACCAAGTCTATTTTGATGAAGACACTATCAGGAATTGCTTCACAATAAATGATGTCCATACCTTGAGAATCAAATGGGACACAATCATAGCAGGTGAAAGAAAACCTAAATGTTGCATACCTGGGTGCCTTTGCAGAAGTGCAGGGCCCAATAAAGAGACTTCAAATGATGTTTGATCATGCAGAGCAGCTAATTGCTAGTGCTCATGCAGGTGAGGAAAGATCTTGCCAACCTAGCAACTCAAAGAGAGGGATATGTTGTAAAAAGGGAATCACATGACCCTTCCCCTACCAAAAAGGCAAAGATTATTGATTTAGAGGTCGAAGAAGAGATTGAGGTAGTAGACCTTGAAGGAGAGGCAGAAGAGCAGGTGAAGGAAGTTGTCCATCAGGTGAATTCACCTGATAGAATAAGGCCATACTCTTCCCCTGATAATAGATCAATGAGGACAATGACAAGCCAAACTGTAGATACATAAGATATCAGGGTGATGGCTTGTAATAAATTTATGGAAGATGATGAATTTATAAATACTCCTAAATTCAGGAGTTATGTCTTGAAGGTAAGAAGTGAAGAGTTTCAAAAGAAAATTAAAGAGGCCAAGAGTGGAGCCGACCCTTCAAAATATGAGGCCATCACCCAAAGGGTGTTGACAGAGGTGAATCAAGCTATCAGTAGAATGACTCCAGAGGAGGGGAGGGCATTGGTGGCCAAAAGTAATGTACTACTCCTCCCACATTGGACCTTGTCAGATGCAATTGCATTTGACACTATCACCAGAGAAGATTCAGAAGTGATTGATGAGCAGGTTGAGAAGGCTCTCTCTAGTGCAGCCTTCAATCCTAGGTTCGAGACTTTGGCAATATGGGCTTTGGCCCCAAGCAATGATAAGCCTAGGATTGGATTGGGAGAAATGACAAGAGATGTCAT
Organism: Cunninghamia lanceolata; assembly: GCA_027924645.1. Lineage (NCBI taxonomy): Eukaryota > Viridiplantae > Streptophyta > Pinopsida > Cupressales > Cupressaceae > Cunninghamia > Cunninghamia lanceolata. The sequence continues at coordinate 827,891 of BSBN01000063.1, forward strand.
AATTAAGAGAGTATCTAACACCCCTGCTCCCCAAGCTGCAAGTCTGAATGTGCAAACTGCACAATTTGCTGAGGCAGTGACCAATAAACTGCAGAAAAATCATGATGAGCTGCTACTTTAGTATGCACAAGCCATTGCAGAGCTCAACAGATGTAAAGAGCAGTTGTTGTTAGGGGCTAGCACCTCAAGTACTCCACCAGTAATACCAACCGCAGAAGCATTTCCTGTTGACACAGAGCCCCTGTTAGCAGAGATCAGGGAATTGAAGGAGGTGGTAAAAAGATTAAGGAAGAAAAGAAAAATTCATTTAAGGAGATAGTCACTAACTTGATCAATCATAGAGTGACCAAGGTTTTGGCAAGGGTGGATGAGACATGGAGGCCTTATTCAAATTTGAGGGCTGCCCTTGACAAGCATGAACAGGATAAGGAAAGCCTCAAGGCTATGAAGAGAGTGTGGCTGCAAAGGACAAGTGAATTGAGAGACCCACACACGTGCTCAAGGTTTGATGCAGAGGCACCACCTGAAATGAAACTGACACTAGACATGCTTCTAATTCTTGAGGAGGTCGTAGCTTTTCAGTTGAAGCTAGACAAAGTATTGGGTGAAAAGAAACAATTTTTGGAAAAGATTGATAAGAAAATAATGTCAAGTGTATTGGAGGATGATGGGCAAGTGAAAAGTCTTGACAAGTGAAGAACTGAGTAAATGTGCCTGAAGTGAACGAGCAGCTACCTTCTCCTATGCATTTATGTGGTCGAACTCCTCCAATCAAGTGTACTACTCATGATAGATTATTTTCTATCTTTTCTCTATGCTCAATGTAATTAATGCTCCAACGCCCCTGAGCGGTGCTTTGTATTGTAAATTCATCTATCCAACCAAATGTATTGAATGTTGGGCGCCAGGTTCTGTGTCTATAAGGAACTGGCCGCCTCACTTTGTAAGGTTGTTGGAAGATTGGGATTTTGAGGAGTGGAAGTAATACAAAATTGTGACTGGTTGCTCTCTCCATCTTGTTGTGAGTTTTATTTTGATGTGTATGTGTTTTTCATAAGCTATTTATCAATTTCGGATTAAGTTATATGAGTAATGCAGTGTGCATGTATTCTGGTTAACTGTCTCCATTTGTTATTTGCATCTTTCGTTGGAACAAAGTAACTAAGGGTTTTCTGAGTTCTGGGGTGCATATTTATTGCATTGCATGTTTGATTTCTTGCTTCTGTTCAAGGAACAGATTAAAATGCTCTAAGTCAAATGTGGGGAAATATGTGTTATAACAGGGATATTCATAAGTAGAGTTAATAGGAATACTTAATCTTGGGAGTTTTCTACAAGGCAGGAACTAAAAAAGCCCTCTGAAATTTGTATATTTGCTTGGTTTATGAAAAGTCATTTACATGTTTTAGGTTAGACTCCATACCCTTGGATAGGCATCAGCCTAAGACTTGGATTAAGTTTATGAATCAAACCCTAATCTGGCAGCCAAATACATAAAATCATAATCAACTCAAAACCTTAAATTTTAGGATTATAGGAGTAGGATATAGGTTCCAAATCCTCTGATTCACAACTGAAGTAGGATCCAAAGCTAGCCCCTTTGTATTTATCTCGCAGTTTTGGTCTGCATAATAGAAGATTTATCTGCTACAATGTCAATACCTAGTTACAGTCAGGATTTACCATATGGGTATTGAGTGAGGGAATACCCCCTAGGTCTTGCAGAGCCTGAAGTGCAAAGGAGACATAGAGTATGTCTCCTGTTTGTTGGCCACTGACCTAAGGTCCTTGTAGATAAAAGATGGCTACTTTTTAAGGGAACTCAAACAATCAACTGGGAACACCAACAGACTCAGATGTGAATCAGAGGATTTGGAACCTATAATGTCAATACCTAGTTACAGTCAAGATTTACCATATGGGTATTGAGTGAGGGAATACCCCCTAGGTCTTGCTAAACCTGAAGTACAGAGGAGACAAAGAGTCTGTCTCCTGTTCGTTGGCCACTGACCTGAGGTCCTTGTAGATAAAAGATGGCTACATTTAGGGGAACTCAAGACAATCAGCTGGGAACACCAACACAACGCTTGGATTTTTCAATAATAGATACATTCATAGAAGCTAATCCTTTCACATGCATCCTTGGAGCACTTTTGCTATGACATTTGGTTCCCTTTCTAATTTATTACATACAGGTAGATCACTCGGGACAATATTCCCGATATTGTCAAGACATTACTAGCAATGACAGTGATCAGAAAATGTCTTATTTAGTAATGCAAATAGCCCTAGTGGGTTTGCAGTAGATTAATTGAACATAAGACAAAGCAATTGCACAAAATCATTTGAGTTATCTGAAACACTACATATTTCCATGGGATCCAGGATTGTTTTTGTGCAATTTTCTGTAAGATATCTTAAACCCTTACGTTCCACAGCAGACACTGGTCCAGTCTTTCGGTTAAGGACCCATCCCCACAAGTTTGAAGTTATGAGTTCCACCCTCATGAGCTCTCTGTGCATCATTTAAGTCATTAAATTCCTGCACCTGACACATGTATATTCCATGCTGTTTGACATTTTGCACATATTATATTAACTTCTAAGGCCACAAAATTAGTAGACTTCGGTACATGTATATGCTATGCTGATTGATTCTGCCCATATTACATTAACTCCCAAGGCCACAGATTTAGTAGATCTACTCAAGTTCATTCCAAAACACTTCAATCTGCATCATATATTTTAACAGCAAATCGCAGTTGGCATTGGCTGCATTACAGATTCAATAAATGCTGCCCTGACTATTAGGATTACATATAGATAAGAAATTTGATCAATGATAATCAAATCTTTGTACAAGTTCCAACCATTTAACTTCATTTTTAAGGACTACGAGATTTTTTTAATTTGAAATTTAACTCGATACTAAGGCCGTGAAAGTGCGGCAAAATTATGGATGAGTGCACGATCTTCAGGAAAGAACTCTAAACCACAGACAATAATTTTAACAGATCACATGTTTACCATGTCAAGGATAACACATATTTAAATCTTACTTTGTATAATTGTTACCTTGGCCATTTTTTTACATTTATAGATAATGATAGATACTTTCTCATGTATATTGCCAATATTCCTATACTCTTTTGAATATGAGAGATTTGACATCTTTTTGCTGCATAAATCATTATATCTTGTTTTGGTGTACTTAAATCAGTACACCTCCACACAAGTAACAAAAATGTCTAAAATTTTTAGCAGAGAATTCTCGACCCTCTTTTGCACCACTACACGCCCACCTAAACCAAATATTCAATGTAAGAACCAAAAAATGCCACTATAATCAAGATTCAAATAAGATGATCATTTTCATTGAAATCTATTCTGAACCTAAATATTCAATAGGAATTGGAAAACTGCATCAAAACATTTTAGAGGTATAACATTGTATAACAAAAACCCATACAAACATAAATTTTGTTAAAAAATAATTGCAAAATAAGTAAGAAAGCACACTTTGAAACTGAACAATAATAGAAAATGGAATTTAAAATTAGAACTATGAATACAAAAATGAAGAAATAGAGATCAATGCAAACCTGTATGTTACTCCAATGTTTGATGTAAGTTGTATCTTTTAAATCTGCATGAATAGTAATTGTGGTAAAACGCATGACCACAAAAATTTAACAAAATAAACAGAAAAATTTATCAACCATTTCCTATTTTTGAAAGATGAATACAATACAGTAAGTGCAAAATCTAGAATTATTATATTATACTAAATGCTAGTTTTATGAGACATAATGTGAATTTTAGCCTACTTATCTATAGGTGTGAGTGTCTACCATGCACTCAGATGCGTGTAGAACATAACAACAATACCAGTTGCACTATATTATATTTCAAGGTTGCACTGATTGATAAGTAAAGCTGTAATTCAGAATTGATGGCCTTGGGATAAGCCTAAGCATAATTAGCTATACATTAAAGTGGCATGGAAAGGGAATCTTAAAGACATACACCTTCAGTATGAATTAATATCCTAACTGCAGAAAGAACTAAGTCAAAAGAATTCTAGGGCTGTAGATGCATCCAAAATATGGTTCCATTTCTTGTAATAATTTCAGACTGAATCTCTCCTCTACTCATCTACATGACCTTAGATAAGCTGGGCAAAAATTAGCTATTCACTAAAAAGGGCACAGAATTGGAGTCCATGAAAGATATGGCCACCATTATGCATTCATATCTATAATTGAAGAAAAAACTGGGTCTAAAATGCTAGGACCATACTTTCAAAAAATGGTTTTCTTGTGATTTTCCATATTTCCAGACCAAAGTTCCCCTCTTCTCATCAGCTCTTTAGTTGGTCATATTCCTGTTGAATCATTTGCATGAGATCTATAAAGATGTCTTCCTCAATGGTGGCTCTCCCCAAACCTTTTCCACATCTTTCAATCTTTCCTGTGCCCTTGAAAAAGCTTCCAGCAGATAAAATTCTTCATTTGGAGTACTTCATTAGCTGGAACTGAGAGGATATATGTATAGAATTTCCTAGCCTCTTATCTTCAACTCTTGGTAGATTGAGGGAGCCCAAGAACAGATGTCCTTGTGATATGATGGGGCAGGAGAAAAAATACACTTGAAGAAAACTAAACTCAAATCATGCAGAGTTTAACTTCTGTGTATCAGCAAAAGGTTCTGGATTACAATATAGGTTTCTGAACTTCGGCATGCCTTTCCATTGCATGAAAAGTTGTAGCACATAAATTCTCAACCCAATGACATGACTTTCAATTCATATTCTTTCATAACCAAACAAGCATGGCTGCCAAAATCACACGATGGAAAAATCCATCCACCTTTGTATTCCACATCCTGAACTGCTTCTCTGATCATAAAGAATACTACTATAGCAACTCTTTATCATCTCTTGAATAACATAAGAAGAAGAGGAATAAAGGGGAAAAAAAAAACCTTAGCCTTGCCTTGGATAAATAGAGTGCAGTTAACATTTGAAACCAATTCAACAATGCAATCAAAAGATGCTCACTCCACATGTTAACGTCATGTTTTTAGTATCTTCCCATGTTGGTTGCCATCTTCTCTGCCTTCTGCTTGATGAAAACATCCTTGTTCAGCCTACAGCAATTAACCATCCAAGTGTGATCAAGTTAACATCCATGAACAAATAAAGCAGATTCTTAACCCACATTGGAAAAAAAGAGTACAGTTGGAGTTTGAAACCAATTTATGCAAACAAAGGAATGATCAGGCATCTAAACCCAAAATCCTAATGAAGAAAAAAAGGCAAGACAAGGATGCTTACCCTAAATGTTTACGGTATGTTTTTAGTATTTTCACATTAGCTGCCACCTTCACTGCCTTTTGTTTGATGAATGGATTCTTTATCAGCCTGCAACAATTAGTTAGCATTTAAGTGTGATCAAATTAGCATCCATGAATAAACAGAGTAAGCAAATCTTAGTGGAAAAATTGGGTAAAGTTAGAATTTGAAACCAATTTAAAAATGCAATCAAAGGTAGGGTAAGGCATCTATTACTCAAAATTGTAATGAAGAAAAAATACAGCATAAGAGATGCTTACCCAGCATGTTAAGGGCATGATTTTAGTATCTTCCCATGTTAGGTCGCCATCTTTACTGCCATTTGCTTGTTGAAGGAATTCTTATAACAAATGTCAAATAGCAATCCAAGTGTGATCAAATCAACATCCATGACCTGACCCATTCCCATACACCCTCGTTCTACATAATAACAGATGCTTACCATGCATTTTAAGTGTATGTTTTTAATGTCCTTTCATGTTAGGTTTGCCATCTTTCCTACCTTCAGCTTGATGGACTTTTTGTTTAGCCATCCAAATGTGATCAAACTATAATTCGTGGGTTGATCCTCTCCAATGCACCACCATTCTATCTATTGATATATGTATAAGCAATAATGATAAAACTGTAAACAAAATATGACAGCATATTTCTACCATGACAGACTCGAGGAATGACAAATAGTCTTGAACATATCCAACAATCCATGTCACAAAACACATAGTTTACCTTATCTGCAAAAATCAATCAAATGATATTCTCTGCAATCTGATCGTCTGCCAAGGCCTGATAACTTCCATCCTTGGACTGCATCACAGAGCCCAATGAATCCTTGTTCACCAAATTATTCAATCTTCTTGCAACAATTATTTGGTTCAGTATTTCACTGAGGTGTTTTTAGGTCTACCATTTAAAAGAGGTCTCAGAAAAGAGTTGAGAGTTCCAGAGCCAGAAAATCCCTTCCACCCCCCTTCCCTCCCCCCAACTTCCACCCCCGCTAAAAAGAACAAATAAGGAATTTCCAAAACTTTAATTTTTCATCACATACCTGCATAGTGCATGCCCTTGCTCAAAAATATTTTGAAGGTTAAGGGGCATTGTGTCCCTTTGAGGCAATATAATATGATTGCTTGAGATCTTCTCTATCAAATGTTTCATCCCAGTCAGATTTCGAATGGGTCACAACTTGAAATGCATGCTGCCAAATAGCAACATATATGTCAGACACATCAAATGCCATGAATACATTAAGTGTGAGGGATCATGGTAAAACTAATTCTATTCAACTTACCAGCCTTTTTAGAGATTGTGAATACACTGAATACCATCCTGTTGAAATCATAGGTGTCAAATGAAATTCTCATTCTACCATGAAGCCAGTTCGTAATACAATAACTCAACATCACGCTATTTTTGCAAGTTGCTGGACTGCCCAAGGTCAAAACATTTTCTTCAAGATCTTCAGTTCGGTGAATGGTAATGTGATGCACATTGCTCTTCCATGTTAGCCTTTTCTTCAGGTAGAAAAATGCGCCCGAACAAATATCTGTCAAAATGAATGTCACAGCCTCAAGCTTGGAGAGTTTGCATGGCAAGGACCCATCAAAAATTTAATGCATATGGATGTAATGCAAGGCAGCAGTCAACTACTCTGCACTTCAATTGGGAGTGACTAAAAAGTATTAATTGATAGATAAAATGATTAGCCTTCCAAGGACTATGCTGCCAAAAACGTGCACAATATAAAGTAGGGGAAACATCACTTATTTTTAGTTTTGCTTTACACACTCAGAGATTGAATGTAGTGAAAGTGAGAAACCAATGGTGCATGTTTGTATATCCAGGATCTTGGAGACCAATTATGTTTACACCTGATTAAAGCCAAAATAGCAAATATTGACCATTATAATCTTCTCTAACTAAGAGAGAAGAAATTTTTCCAAATTTACACAATGGTAACTTGAAAAGAATGCCTTAAAACATAAGTTGTGAGATAATCTCATAACTACTGTTCAAGTGGATGTTCCCCTTGATGGTAATCCTAGTAAATGAAACCAAAGTTCCTGCTGTAGAAAGTCTTTTTCCTTGTATTTATGATACTCCTTGATGCTCTTACATACCTACATTGTACAGCACTACCTTTCCACTTTTTTATCATTACATGGGGAAACATACCAATGGGCTCCATCCATTGATGCCAACAAGCATACGCCTAACTCAATGGACAGTCTCAAGACCATGAAAAATGGAAAAAGCTTCACCTTCACCTCCCATGCATGGGTTTTTAATGTAGAGCAATCATAACTTGAACTGTAACTTCTCATGAAAGTCCCACCCGTGTTCTACTCACAAACCCACCTTGTCTTTTAGATTGAAGTTCAGTTGCAGGATGCATCCAAGTCTTTTGCACAACAAATAGTCTGCAAAGTCCATAGATATGATAAATTGCGAAGACAAGAGGGGAGAAAGCGCAAAACATGTTAGAGATACCCTGGCCAATGGTTTGATATGGAGTCATTAAAAAACAAGTAATGATGACAGGGCAAAAAAGGATATAAGTCACTTGACTAGAGAAATGCGAGATATAATCATACAACCAGTTTATTGCAACCAAGGATTTAAGTCCCATCATCAAGGTTCAATTTGATTGACCTGTAATAAGTATATCTTTAAAACTCGCTGTCTTAATCCTATCTCAAATCCTTAGAATGCCTAATTTGTTCAACATCTTGCCTTATCTGAGAAAAGTAATCCACCTGTTATTTAGATACCATACAGCAAAGCCAGAATTCACAAACTTGAAAACAACAAAATTATCTCCTGTTCAAAGGATGAAGTTGTTAGAGCTGCTACTGTTGATAAATTCCATCAAAGAGTAAAGGACAAATTGCCAGAAAATATGGCCATTCTGCTTCTTACAGTTAGCATCTTCTGTTCTTTTGTTGGGTGTCAGCAGAACTTATTTGTATGCCCAATCAAAATGCAAGAGGCAGAAGATATTTATTTTTAAAATGGCATTGCACATTTATCCAACAAGTTACTAACATTCTTTTCTTTGGCATACCAAACTGAGAAGAATTTTCTGAATTAACATAAAGATGGAGGATCCAATATCCTCTTGTTCCTGGTAAGCCAAGAGGTCTCTACTTGTACAATTGCCCACTATCGAAGACAGTGGTTGTAAAAATGAATGATTTACAACAGAATAAAAATGCATACACAAATCTTTAGAACTTTTCATTTAACTGGAAAACATCTGCTGTGGTGTTTATCTGGGAAGTAACATTATATACCCCTAGTCAGATGTCATATTTAGATGGCTGCATCAAAATAAGCTTACAAGTTATCCAACTCTAGTGTTAGTTTGATATCTAACAAGTTTGGCCAAAGTCTCCTGGGCAGCTATGGTGTCAGGATGTTCTGTGCCCAACAACACTGTTCTTATACTAATACAGGTCCTGCAGAGCTCCTCCCCAGCATCATATAGTCCACCCCTGAGCATCAATTTGCCCCTTAATTCCAAAAGTGAAGCCTTGAGGACTGTTAATTCGTGCCAGAGATACTCGTCCACTTGAGTATCTGAGTGACTAGGATTTTTCCAACAGAGGGATTTATCCATCCAGTTAGGCACTTCAGAAACAAATGATTCCTCGGCAGCCTCCAAGGCATTAGTACAGAGACGTAAAAGTTCTAAAGATGCAAGGCATCTTGAGAAAGTAGTAAAAGCATGTAGTGCTAAGGGAATTACTCCTCTTTTGATGAAGGAAAGTAATTCAGACACTTTTGGTTCAATAGTCACTGGATTGTTCCCAAATCCAAATACATGGAAACAAGCTGCCCATAAGTGCTCTGGATGGAGTGTAATGTTTCCTCTGCTACCAACTCCTTGGAACATAGCTTTGGCAGCCAAACTGCCGCCCTTTTTCCTTGCATATAACTGAATCATCTCGTGCATATGAATCCATCCGTGCCTAGTACTACTTCTCGCAATCCTGAATTTGACCAGCATAGCTGATGCTTCAACTTCTGATCTTTTTGTCTGAGACCCCAAAAAACAGGAACCCACTCGATACAAGTATCTCTTCCATAGACGCAAGCCACTTGTTCTTTCAGAAAGCTTACTAGCTGCAACTGCCAGAAGAGAGATAGGGATAGGATAAGGAGCAAACCAGGCACCAACCAAAGCCATCCTGCTAGCCAGATTCTTCGGTTCATCAGCATGATCAAGAATGGAGAAGCATACATCCAGAAGTTGCATAAGAAAGGGATGATTCCTCAGAGTTGAATCATCTCGGACACCCCACAACAAATCTCTTAATGGTACCCTGTTTATTGTATCAAGCAGTCTGGAAGGTGTAATCGGAAGCTCAGATAAGATAGTTCCAACAAGCCCAAGGCCTAGTGTTAGCCGACCTAATCTTTCTTCAATTGTCCTAAGTGCATCCAGCTCCATAATTGAAAGATCCCTCCTCTTTCCCTTCATCAAAGACATAGCTTCCACACTGGACAGGTATGAGAGCCTCAGAGGATCTAGATTCATCACACGTGGGAGACGAGTAGAAATTATCACATGGGTTGTGCCACCAAAACGTGGAAGAAGTTCCAAAATATTTCTACCATCCCACCAATCCCTCTCACTCTCCAAATTATCTATCACAAGCAAATAAGGAATGTCTCTAACAAGTTCCTTTCGCACTCTCTGAAGGGCTTCCATTTCCTGCTCCTCAAAGGTCTTATTCCTACCTTTCTCAGGTGAAATGTGTGTTTCAGTACTCACATCCAATCCTAGCAAAAAAGACAGATTTAAATAATTCTGCCTAAGATACCTGGTTTCTCCACCCACCCATAACACCAACCTATATTTTTCTGCAAATCTGTATGCAAATTCCAACACCAATTCAGTTTTTCCAATCCCTGATTCTCCTGATACACATGCAATGCCTCTACCATATGACAAATTCAGTTCCTTATTTCTTTTTGCATACCTTGCTTTATGCAGTATCCTTGCACGCTGACGACGATCACTTGTCCGATGTGTAGCCCTACCTCTCTGTATCTCAATTTCATGGTCTGATTCCTTCGATATAGCCAGCTCTTTCCCTTTAGTGCTTCCTGCTGTGTTCACTGAAGTTGCATTTTTTCCCTTCCTTTTCAATTCCCACTTGTCTGCCTCACTCTTTCGCCTCTCTTGTTGTTCCTCTTCTCCTCCTCCTCCTTCTACATCTTTCAACCTGTCACTTTCACTCAGCCTCCTATTCTCCATTTTCTCTTCCCATTCTTCACCTACCTGCTTTTTAGACCGATTGCCATCGCTCCTCCTACGAACAATAACCTTATCCTTCCTCTTAGGTCTGATTTTAATGTCAAGAATCCCATCATCCGCACCATCACCATCATCTGCCTTCCCAAACAGAATTTCCTCCAATTCCAGGAGCTCTTTCTTCCTGCCCATAAATCCTCCATTTCTTGGAAATGGATACTCCTGACCTTCAATTCTGACCTTCCTCACCCTCTCCCTCTCTGCCACGCTCCTCCTCCCAAGCCTGCTGCCTAAAAGACTAACTGCCCTCAAAACACAACTCCTCCAGTTCCCTGTGTGTGCCTCTAATCTCCATTCATCAGTCACCCTACTAAGCCCATCCATTGCCTCCTTCCATTTATTCTCATCCCCATCATACAACATCCACAGATCACCCCCCTGCTTCTCCCACAACTCCCCCCTCTTCTCAATAATATCTCTAGCCAAACAATCCCCAGGACCTAGATCAAAAAACAATGGCACCAAATTCTTCCTACCCAAAAAAATTCTCAACTCCTCGATACTATATGGATTTGCAAAAGACTTCTTGGTAATAATAACTACACCAAAAGTGGCAGAACTAATTACCCTGTCTGCAATGTCATGGCTTCTGGAGTCCGTATACCTTGCCCTGTCTGCAGCAAAGCAAGCGATACCTTGCAGCTCCAATTCTGCCCTGAGCCACTTGGTAAACCTAAGCAAAGATGGCTTCTGCCCATGGGTTCCAATGTACACATCACAGCTCCTGAATCTAGCAGAGGATGACAGAGATGCTGAAGTCCTTGCAAAGGAGATTTTTTTATTATGACTCTGTCCCGCATTGATTGGTCTTGATGTTAAAACAGTCCTGTGACTCAATGAGTCTCTGTGTGCTGATGTACAGTTCGATCCTGAATTGCTAAAAGAAGACTTCTTGCGCAATGCTGACCTTTGGGTATGCTCCAACTGGCTTGCACTAACGAATGAAGGGCCATGGGATGAACTGGGTATGTCATCGTTGGTGTGGGTGTTGTGGTTGGATAAAGAATATGAGATGGGTATAGGCGGTCTATGTGCATAGGTATTTCTGATAATGATAGGCTGAGATTGAGATTGAGATTGAGATCCACTTGAGCTATTGTGAATGTCATCAGATTTGTTGGATTCAGATAATTGGGAATCTTCTTTTGGAGATCTTGGGGAGAAAAAAGGAGATTGAGAGGCAGAAACAAATGCAGATGAGGATGAAGATAGATTCCTTGTTGTTGTTGTTGGTGCTCCAAACTTGGAGCTCTCCTGCTGAAGCAGCTCCATCCATCCATCTTCCTTCTTCCCAAAATCACTGCTTTTGGACTTCCATGCATTCTTATTTGCTTCTACCACTTAACACGACTTAGTACTTTCAGTTCCAAAAACACAACACTCGCCCAGAGCCTTTTCCAATAAAAAAGTTAAAATATTCCCAATTCAAAACACAAGTGCAGCACCATTCACGCACCAACAAAACACAAATATTGGTTGGACTTTCCTCAATTTTGAAAAATGCAACTACTCAATGTCAAACATGTAAGGTGCAGATTCAATCCATAGAACTCGGAGTGCATTCAATAGATCTCGGAGGGCATGTACCCTGTACAAGATTTAGTCTGTTTTCCGTCTTTTTGCCAAGTTCTTTGCAAAATGTTAAATACTTGTCAGACTTATTTCTTAACTCTTTAAAAGTTTTAGAACAACATAAAAAATTAAAAATTATAATGGCTCCATTTTATAATTGTTAAATGGTGTTAATTGGTAGTTATAACACTCTACCTCATGGGATGGACGGACAATTCATATATAATCTTAGAGGATAGTTTAAATGGGTTAAAGTCCACTTCATTCTCATTTAAATTTTATTTGTTTCTCATTTTTAAATAAGAATACTAAATTTAGTTATATATATTATAATAGAAAGTTAGTATATAAATATGAAAGATAAGCAGTTATATATAATGTTGTGTTTGGATTCTTTAAAAAGCTTCTAAAAGTTGGCTTTATCCATCTTATTGACTACTAGTCAAGGCAAAAATAGAAAAGCTTCTAAAAGTTAGCTTTATCCATCTTATTGACTACTCATCTTGGATTTCTAATACTATTGCTATATAAATTTGATCGTGTGAATAGTAAAATGTGAAAATTAAACAAGATTTAAACCAAAATGTAAAACCGTAATACATATCTAACTATGCACTTCTCTTAGAGCAAGAAACCAAAATGCAAATGAATAAACACAAGAGATTACCCAACTTTCAATTCATATAGTACTAGAGTGGTAGACATGCTCAAAGTGATTGCAATGAAGATTGTGGATACTCAGGCTGACAGCGTAACGTTATGAAAACATAGGATGATCAAATGGCTTACAAATCGCTAGATTTATAGACTTCTAGGAAGGGGAATTGGCGGTGGACATCTGATTGGCAGTGGACGTCTGATGGCAAATGAATGGTTTAAATCAAAGTAGTCAAGTGGTTAGGAGATGGAGGGTGGAGAATAATGGAGATTATTTAATTAATTTTTTGAATTATAAGATATAGTTCTGAAATGAGTGGTGAGGAAATAAAGAAGCTTTTATTTCTTTTATTCACTTCTTAGGTGGTTATGTGGGGGATTTAACTAATAAAATCATGTGGAAAGAGGACTAGGACTAGGGAAAAATTAGGACCTAGGGAAAAACATAGGGAATAATTAGGATAAATGAAGGAATGATCAAGACCTGATGATCGATTAATTGAATTTAGGGAATAATCAAGACCTAGGGATTAATTAGGACAATTTAGGAACAAATTGATAAGATTTGGATGACTTAAGGATAAATCAAGAGGACTTAAAGGATAATTTAGGACATGAGGATTAATTAGGATGACTTAGGGACAAACTGATCAAGATTAGGGAATTAGGACTCGGTATGTTTTTAGGTGTCTACATTTTGCCCCTCTTTGAGATGATATTGTGACTAAAAGAAGTAATGTTGTTTCAAAGAAAAATAAAACATAGATTTTGAGGATGATGAAAGGATGAAAAAGGATGGAGCTTATAAAAAGGGGGATGGGATGACACCCCTTCAAGAGACTATGTATGGTCAAAGGACCTAAGTAGACTTTCGAAGAGAGAAAGGAAGGGGAAGGATGTTATGCCAATCAACGCGAGTAACCTGGTGTTTGATATAGCACTTGACATTATGCACCAAGGTATAGAGACCGGGGTGACGATGCATCACTTGTGATAGGGGGCATGAGATGATTGTTTTGTTTTGAGATGAAATGGATTGCTTGAAAAATGCAACCTTAAACTTGATTTTATGGAAGGATGACTTTGAAAAGACTTGGGTTTAATGCTAAGGTTGATTGAATGAGGATAAGACTTGATGAGGTGATTTGATGTAGGATAAAGGTTTGATTTAGATTAAGGGGATCTTAAATTGAAATTTAGATTTTCAAGAACCTAAATGGATTTATGGATAAAATAGGATACAGGTACTTAAGATAGGCAAGTTCTTAAGTAAAACAAGATCAGATTGGAAAGCTAGACTTAAGATAGGCTAGGTTCTAAAGTAAGCTATGATTAAAAAGTGATGATAGGATTCAAGTCTTGGTTTCAAGTTTAAGTTTTTGATTTAGGAGATGATGATTTGATATGATTTGGAATGGACTTGGAAAAGACTGAGATGATGGACTCAAGACAAGGTGAGTTATGAAACTATGATTCAAGATGATGGATTTGGGATGATTTCAACCTTTTACAAAGGGGTGTGGTTATGATCTCTTCAAAGTGGAATGTTTTGGTTTGACTGTAAGTTTAAAGTTTGGGCGTTTAAGAACTTGTTTGCAAGATTGATTCAATGATTCAAGAGGATTCAAAAAACAAAGAAAGCACTTTAGTCTAAGTGACAAATGTAAAGATATTCACTAGTTTTGCATAAGAAAACACATCAACCACCTATTTTATTCAAGTGGGTGTATCAATTTCTGTGGGCCCATAAGTATGTTATCTACTAAGCTACAGATAGCTAGGGAATGCAAGGTCATGTACCACCTATGCACCCCTTATCATGGAGGACAAAGCCTTGCCTACATTGAACTCTATCTCAATAAGCTCAGAAACATGACATGAGTAACTTCCCAGCGCTAAGTTCTTATCGGTGCACCACAAAAAAGATGGTTGAAAGGCTTCTAATCTAGGCTATTCAGGTGCCTAAGGGATATTCTTGTTATATGCTTGGTACTGAGGCATGAATCTATGAACAAGTGTGTTATCTAAGGTGTGTGATTGCTCACTTTACTGAGTCCTACAAGCTCGATGTGGCCCCAAAATGATAGCTCCACTTTTGAGGTACAACTTTCGCTCTCCCACATTATATACCCCACCAGAACATGTGGTTCAGGTCATCCCCCAAGGTGGTGAAATCCCTAGGCAGGTCTTCTAAAGGGAAAGAAATCCATTTGTTTCTAATTCCTAAGATCAATTTGCAACATGAAGGAAAAACATATGCAACTTGGACTCTTGCGATAATACAAAATAAAGAACTCAAAAGTGTTTCAGATTCCTAAGATCACCTTTTGGTGCGAGGGAAGAGCATATGCACTTAAGAGCTCCTACAAACATGATAAATATTTGTCCATTTCTTATTTATTAAAAAAGGTATGCAACTAAACTAGTATTTATGATTTATTCTTTGACAAATGAAGTTGCACAAATAGATTAGTAGTTTCAATATTTTCAATCTTCGACAAGTGTTTAATAGCAAGAAAGATATGTTAGTGTGAAATTCTATAAAATTAGAAAAATAAGTTAGCACATAGAAAATTTAATGTTACCACAACATTCTTTATGATTTTCTATGCAAAGTGAAAAAAAAAACACTGAATTTCACTTTCGTATGCCAAAGTTATGCCTATTTGAAGTTTGTAAGAATGGTTGAGTTTGAACCAGTATACCTAAAAATCCAAAAAGAATCTAGAAAAATGATCTTATCACCATGTAGTACTCTAAACTACCTTTCCAATGCCTAAAAGAATGCAAAAAATTGACACCGAACGAAAAAGTTACATGTGATTGAAAAAAAAGGCTTGTTTTGGGCCTCCAAGGGCTAGGGGGTTCACTTTGGTGGTCTTCAAACTGCTAGTGGCTAAGTCTAGTTTGTTCACATGTGATGGTCACAAACAAGTGATTAATTTTGATATTAAGGTGATATAAAATGTCACTATTATGCTCTGTGGTTAAGGGTCCTTGGTGGTTTATGTTTAACTATCGATTGTATTGTTAAAACTAATGTTAATGGTCAAAATGATCAAAGACAATGGTTTAAAGAGTTGTGATCAATCAAACTGGAGGTTAATACTAATAATAATTATTAACAATGCTAACTATGATTAAACTAACAAACATGATTTAACAATAACAATAATCATTAAGCATAAAATAATAAAATCTAACACTAACATGCTAACCATTAACTCTAACGACTAACATTAAGACTAATAACTAATGACTAACAACAACTTATATTAAATTTAAAGATTAAAACCCAACTAGTTTTGTATATTAAACAATAGGTACCAGCTTCACAAAGACCAATGGCTAGTGATTGGTAGTCCAAAAACCCAACAGCAAAAACACGGAGTAAATCTTTAAACCAATGGGCAATAACTCTGTTGCAGGTTTAACATTGAATAATCTATCTTTGACCATTGATTAATTCCTTTTTCCTCCTGGTAATATCATTTGTTTGTTGGATAAAACTTTGTCCTTGCTGGTATGCACACCGCTAATAGTATGACATAGGCCATACGATATGATCATACAACCGTACTAGGAAATGAGCCCAAAAACAAAACAAAAAAATTGCAAAATTTTCCGTTACCAAAATATTAAGTGTTTTATGTCAATTTTCATCTCTTCCTCACTTTAGACACAACGGTGACCTCCATTTTAGTCCAAGAAGGGCCTTCTGTGAAAGTGGACCCCTAACATTTTTCCAGATATCCACCAAAACCTACAAAAATGCAATAGAAACTCTTGCAAGAGAAAGATTAAAAGGGATAGTCACAAGGGGTCCCACCGTACATGCCAGAAATGTGAATAGAAAAATACAGAAATAAAACAAGATTTAAACCAAAATGTAAAACCTTGATCCATATATAACTATGCACCTTAGTTAGAGCAAGAAACTGAAATGTAAATGAATAAACAAAAGAGATTACCCAACTTTCAATTCTTGTTATATCGATGTGGTAGACATGCTCAAAGTGATTGCAATGAAGATTGTGGATATCATGCTAATAGCATGATGTTACAATAACATAAGATGATCAAATAGCTTACAAGTGGCTAGATTTATAGACTTCTAGGAAGGGGAATTGACAGTGAAGATCTTATGGTAGATGAATGATTGAGATCAAAGTAGTTAAGTAATTAGGAGATGGAGGGTGGAGAATAATGGAGAATATTTAATTGATTCTTTGAATTATAAGAGATAGTTATGAAATGAATGGTGAGGACTAAAAGAAATTTTCATTTCTTTTATTCACCTTTTAGTTGGTTATGTGGGGGATTTAATTAATTAAATTAATTAAATCATGTGGAAAGGAGACTAGGACTAGGGAAAAAATAGGACTTAGGGAAAAACATAGGGAATAATTAGGATAAATAAGGCAATGATTAGGACTTGATGATCGATTAATTTATTTTAGGGAATAATCAGGACCTATGGATTAATCAGGACAATTTAGGAATAAATTTATAGGATTTGGATGAGTTAGGGATAAATCAGGAGGATTTAAGGATAAATTAGGACTTGAGGATTAAACAAGATGACTCAAGGACAAACTAATCAAGATTAGGGAATTAGGACTTGGTATGTTTTTAGGTGTCTACAAATGGCCACATTCATATTTGTTTAGTGAGAAAAAAGTAGGGTTTCTTAAAATGAATTAAGTCCACTTCTTTCACCAACTAAACATTACGAAGATAAGAACTGAGCTTGAGGTCAAGCTACAGATTTCTTATACTTTCCTTTATGCTAACTAGGTTTGATCAAGTGTTTAGATTAAGATTTCACAAGTTCATTTTACTCACTAATCATGAAACCCTAATTACACCAACTAATTGTAACAGACTAAATTCTAAGTGGACAAATAGATTACAGAAATATAGAGAACATAGTATAGAGAATGTGTACCTAGGAAATAAGGCCCTGAAGGACTTGGGTGCCTGCCCCAAAATCCTGGAACTTTCTGACAGTGAAAATCTTTTGTACCAGAGATCTGATCACCTTCAAAGACTTCCACATCTCAAAGAACATGCCCAGGTGGACTAGGGTGCTCGGTCTTTAGTCTTGAAAGTATTGCGATCCGAAAATCTGAAACTCTGTGATGACTGTATCCACAATATCCATCTTCCTATCACTCCTTTTCGTCGTATCCTACCGAACACGATCTGCACCTACAAAAAGAGGAGAAAGATGTTTGAATATATATAGGAGCTTGCTTCAATCAAGCCCCATTTTTGGTATTCCTACCTCAAAAATAGCCCATGATAAAGATCTGCAGAAGTGTGTGCTCATCTAACAAATGTGTATGCAGAAATATAAAAACCTAGATGACCAAAGCATCAAGGAAAGATCAACAATTGGCTTCACTCAATGAACAAACACAAATTCACCTCAAGGAGATGAAAGCAATGAAGACTTGCATGAACAAGAAAGCGACACAGCCGTATTCGCAGAGGATTCCCAAGCTCGATGTTGGAGGCTTCAACCCTTCTCCCGATCATACAAAAGGTGTGCAAACCCTAGGAGGAGCAAGATAGTCTCAAGATCTTGATTCCTAATCTCCATCCATTGTCTCCATGATAGAAAATTCAAATAACTTCAAGAGCTTCAACAAATCATTGATCTTCAATGGCAATTTTGGTAGAGTTTTGGCATAAATCTTGCATGTAGATTGTGTGTGATAAAATGATTTCAAATGTCTTTAAATATCTAACCTTAGGAATTTCAAATTTCAAAATAACGTCTTGATATCCCGTGAAAACCAAAAATTTGAAAATGGAATCCTGAGGTGGACGGCAAGAGCTGACACCCTGCCAAGATTCAAAATCCTAAAAAATGGGGCAAGACTAGGGCGTGGGCGCCCGAGTCCAATCCCCCACTTTTTTGTCAAATCTGCATCTAGGAGGTTTTAGGGACCTAAAATCCAAATTCCCTTTTCAAGTTCAGTCAATAGTTATCTTGGAATACAACACTTTTTCAACTAGACATAGGTCAGTCAGGGTTTTAGGAAGGCCAAAAATAAAGAGGTTAAAAAGACACCAAAGGAGAGGAGCTAAACTGAGGGAAATTGTATCATTCCATACAGAAGGATAATTTCTCACGTAACAATATCTACACCAAATTAAACAATTTAAAGAAAGCTTCTTCAAAAGCTAACTTTCCTCTTCCAAACATCGATATGATTGTTGACTTGAATACCAAACATGCTCTCCTTTCTTTCATGGATGAATTTTTGGGTTACAACCAAATTCTTATTAATCCTCTAGAGCAATATAAAACTACTTTCACCACACCTTAGGGAAACTTCTACTATGTGGCCATGTCTTTTGGTTTAAATAACATTAACACTACCTACCAATTGGATATGAGCCTTATTTTTCATGATTTCATACACAATATATCTTAAAGGATTATGTTGATGACATTTTGGATAATTAGTTCTTTGCTAGGATAACACACATAATCTTATTCATATTTTCAAATGTCTTTGCCTTTACAAAATATGCTTAAACCCTAAATATTGTGTCTTTGGCATGGATAACAACAAGCTTCTTGGTTTTATCATTTCTTGTTGTGGAATCAAGGTCGATACTAAGAAGATAGATGCTATACTAAGCATGCTACCTCCTCTTAATATTTCTCAACTTCATAGGACTCCAAGGTAAGATTCAATCTATTTGTCATTTCATTTCATAATTAGTAGATCATACTCTTCCTTTCACACATCTACTAAAAAAGGATGTTTGTTTCTCCTAGAATGGAGATTGCCAAAAGGCTTTTTATAACCTTAAAAGTTATTTGGATAATCCTCCTATTCTTATGCCCACTATTCTTCATGTTAAGACTCATGTTGCTATCAAATTCGATCCTCTTAAACATTTGCTTTCTAAAATAGACTTATCAAGTCATCTAGCCAAGTGGGTTATGCTTCTGACTTAATTCAACCTCAAGTTTGTCTCTCAAACAATAATTAAAAGAAAATATTTGGTCAAACATTTGGTTGATGCCCCTTCTCCATTCTTTCAACCTAATTCTAAAACCTTCCCTAATGATCAAATCCTCACTTTGGATGTGGATCATGTTGAGACCAAAAACTTGGAGTCTATAATCCTAGAGTACATTCTTACCTTCAAGGTCAGGGGGTATCATCAAGAAGGCAAAACATGGGCTCATCAACAAATTAAGCATGGTTAAAGGCCAACTACTAGGAGTGGGTAACCTCCTCTTCACTTTTGGTTTAGCTAGACCAAGGAGGGTGTTCCTAGAGGTATCCCTCAACAAGGATTAAGCACTATACAAATTGTATGCAAAACAACAATGAAATAAGGATACCCAAAATGTTATTTTAACCCCAAAGGTTGTCACGGGTTTGATTAAACAATAGCTCATTGCATAATATAACCTATTTCAAGTTGATGGTGACATCATTGCAACAATACAAGATGCAAGTATGCATATCTGGTTTAATGAAAATGGAGATTTGTTATGTTGACATAGATATTCCCTAGTTAAAACACATAACCAAAAGATGCATACAATTTTAACTACTTATACTTCAAACTTGATGGATTTGTTTTGATTTTAAGTAAGTGTGGGTGACCAAACATTTCTAGACTAGTGCCTATTCAAATGGGCTACAAAGTTCATAGTTCAATAGAGGATGGAAATAATGCAGAAAATGAAAGCCAACACTTTCTGGATACCCAAACGTTGAAATACAATAACCAATGAAGAATATACTTAGTAATCCTTTATAAAAATGCAATCATCCATATACAACCATAAAATAGATCATCACAAAGCATGCAATGTTTTTAGAATATGTCATATTCATCTGATCAATGGTTACATTCATACCACTAAGTGTTGTAAGAGGAAACCCTAGCTGCAACTCAAGATTTTTATGAAAATTACACAAGAGAAAGGAGAAGTTCATACACTGGTGTTGAATACAAATTTGAATCTTTACATAACTTATTACTGACCCTATTGGAGAACTAAAACACTTTTTTTAAGCCCTAGAAAGCTCTACACCTCAATCACGTGGAGAATGCCAAAAGACCAACCCCTACTACATCATCCAAATAGGTATATATATCATTACAATCTATGGCTACAACTGGGTGGGAAACTGGAGTGTTTTACATGCTTGCAGGTCAACCATAAATGTTGTGTCATGCCCACATGGGTTGTTAAAAGAAATTATGTAGAAACAAAGTATTCACCCACACCCTAGTACAAAAATTCATTAAATGAGGGTGCTGCAGTAGCATTTAGGCACAAATAATCCATCTAACATGCTATTGGGCTCTGAAACAAGTAGTAAACAATATACTAAGAAGCCAAAAACAGTGGGCCTCGACAAATCGGACTTCCAGCAATTATTCCACTTCTTTATCAGGAGTAGGAGACTCCCTGCAACTCCAACAAGTGCAAAGGAAGGCAAAACCATCAAGGTTCAAAAAATTGGGCTTACACCTTGATAGAAAACCTGAGGGGAAAAGTGAGATTCAACCATTCAAACTTAGGTTTATATGGATTTTCATGGCATATTAAGATGTGACCAAGTCATGGAGGGGAAGAAAAACACAAAGGGGGACCTGAGTTAGGAATTTTGTAGATTTTCTAATAGGTATTGCACATTAATGAAAAAAGGGGGGTCCCAACACTGGCCCTGGTTGGGGATGTGTGTCAAACTTGGCACAACGAGAATCCATAAGATCTTCGAGGCAAACCAGAAAAGGAAAAACACAACACGAGACTTAAACAAACACACCATTATGACCAACAGGGGTTAAGACTGCTCAGGGATCAAAATATGAAAGACATGGCATGAATTCATCACAAAATGAAGGACCTCATTACTTACTGTGATCATGCAAAAACTCAAACAAATTGTTAGCAAAAAATTATTCAACAAAATCAATCTAAAATCTTGCATTAAAACCTCAAGATAGAACAATAAAAATAGATATTAAATTATAAAATGAACAATGAAACTCATTACCATAAACTCCATTTTGTTAAGGTAGATTTGCTCCAAAATGGTGAAGAGATGTGGGTGCTCTTTGCAAAGATTAATCACTATTTCGACAACATCTAATTAGCATAAAAGTGGATGAAAATATGACAAAGTATGGATAGCATTAAGGTGGATGATTTGTTGAAGGATGAGGGTCTTATTTATATATTTTTGAGAAAAAAGATCATTAGTGGAGAATGCATGAGAAGATCAACAGTGGAGAATGTATGAGAGGATTTTCCTTGGATTGAGGGGTTTTTTTGTAGTTATGCGACATGTGTCTTTTAGTTTAGAAAAATGTGGAGATGAAATGGAGAGAAAATGGCCATGTGTCATGACTATGCAACATGTGTATTTTAGTTTAGAAAAATGGTGGAGACATGTTGGAGTAAAAATAGCCATGTATATTTTGATTGAGAGAAAGATGGAAACATGTTGGAGAGAAAATAGCCATGTGCTTTGTGAGGTGTCCATGTGAGGTGGAAAAGGTGGATAATTAAATAAAATTATTTAATTAGCTAATTAAATAATAAGTTTATTTAATTAGTGTATGGGATAAATTAACTAATTGTGTTATTTAGTTAGTTCATAATAAGATGGTACTTAAGATAAATTGAGGTGTCTACAATTTTCCCCTCTTTGATACAGTGTCACGATTAAGTGGCATTGTGTTAAAGACGAATAAAAAGTAAGATGAAATGGATCTTTCGTGGCATGTTGCTCCAGTTACTTAGAAGAATAGGGATAATGATGAAGGTGGTGCCCCCTCAAGAGAGTCATCGAGAAAAATATGTCTTGAGGGGTCTTTAAGGGAAATTAAGGATATGTGCCATTGCGGAGAAAAGAGTTACTTGAGAGAAATAATATTGTGGTGATGTACATGCCATGATTATAGATCTGATGATGGAAAAGGATTAGACATGTAGATTGATCTGTTGCTTGGATTAAAGGATTATATGATGCTAGATGTCATGCGTGTACATGATGTATGATGATGTCTCACAAGGATTTAGTGTAGGTATGATGGCATAAGATTTGTGGATAGTGGAAAATGGATTTAAGGAAGAGAGGAGTCGAGAAAATGGATGAATTGGGGATAGTGGAAAATTGGTGAAGGAATAATGTTGTCAAAGTAATATCATTTGCAAAGAGCAACCTATCATTTATTTTAGCACTGATGTTATGCATCATGATATAATGGACCATGCTGATGATGCCCATATGTGAAAAGGCGAAGAAGAAAATAGACAAGTCACAAATAGCATAGTGATCCAAAGGGCACATTATCGTAGAACACCATAATATAATGATTATGGTGATCGTTATGGTGATTTGTATAGAGCACTAGAACTATGAAGTGATGATGAAATAGAAATAAATGCAAAGGATAAAACAAAAGATATACAAACACATAAATAGACAATGATAAACATGAACACAAACAAATGAAAAAATTCAATCAAAGAACATGAAAGAAAACACCTGAGGTGGTATCCACTGATGTGTTGAATCCAAGGGGATGATGATGAGGTGGATGGAAATGATAATGAGGTGGAGTAGATGTTTGGTCTAGGATCAAGGATAAAAGGATGGAGTAGGGTTATTTTTGCCCCTAGTCAAGCTATGATTCATGAATTAATTTGTTGATGATGTGGATGGAATTGTTAACAATAAGAACAATTAGAGGGTAGTGTTGTTAACGAGAAGAACAACATGGGGATTGGGACGATATATCCCAATGATGATTATTGGATTTTTTGTTAGGACTAAATATGATTTGTAGCAAGATAGGGAACAAGGCTTATGGATGTTGTTGAAGGGGTGTAGGGTGTTGGGTGAGACTTTCTTGGATTGGGAGGGCTTACACATGGATGAAATGTTTTTAGGAATCATGCATCAAATTGGGATTATGTTGCAATAAGTATTTATTTGTGGTTACTGTCTAAATGGTGGAACTAGTGGCAAAGGAAAAGCCAAGCCTAGATTCATGGATGTAAGTGGATCAAATGAAATGATGTAGTGATATGAGCTAGGGTGAGATGGAGAAGGAATGGATTGATGGAAGGATGTAGGGGGAGATTTCCAAGGACTATATCGCAATGGGATAACATGTTTTTTTCCAAAATATGGGGTTGGATAATGTTATGTAGGTGATGGCATGATAGTAGATGGTGTGTAGCCAAAGGATGGCCATGCCAAGAGTGTGCCCAAGCATGTTTTAGGTTTTTGCCCCTAGCCTTTATCAAGGTGGATGGGAGTATGGATTCGATAGGATAAATAGATCATGTAGATATGATGGATGAATGTAATGGGAGAGATAGGTATAGTGGAATGGATGAGACAACTTGCCCCCAAGTGCATGGTACACATAGATGGATTTTACTCATGATGCCCATGAATGGGTTTTCATCATGCTACTTGCCCAAGGTGCCACAAAAGTGGTTTTCACCATTGGACGAATTATTTCTCTTTACTATATTTTGGATTTTTAATTTTTGGATACTTTTGTCTTTTCTGCTTCAAGTATCAAGAACTTGTCGATTTGATGTATCCATATTGGATGCTTTTGTTATGACGTGACAATAGTACCCTACCTAGCATAATTGGTTTGCTAGGATCATTCCACTATTGTAAAATTCACAAGTGTTGTGATGCTCTTGGATAGCTAGGTTGGCTTTATCTAAATGTGCACTTCTCAATAGGGTGCCATCATAGCCCTTATGGTAAAGTGTCATTGCCATGATATGATAGATTTAGGGTTTCGAGTTCTTAGATGTGAGTCATGAATTTGGATTTGGATGATTTAGGTTTGTGGGATTTAGGTGGATAGGTTGACGATTTAGATTGGGTTAGAGGACTCTTGACTCGCCATATTTGGGATGGTGGATTAGGAAGTGTAGATTTTGGATTGAGATGATGATTATGACCAATATTCTTGTACAAGTTGGTAGGTGGTGGACACCTATTATATGAAATGTGTGGACTTTGTTTGATTGTTTCCTTGTGACATTTTTCTTTGATCATATTTAGCGCTTCACTTTGTTTTGTGAGCCATATCACTTTTTGGCTTCTTTTTTGATTTGTCAATTCGTGTCGCATTTTGGATTCATTTGGATATTTTGCTTGTTTTTTTATTTTTTGCTTGTTTCTTATTTGGTACTTGATGTCAATTCTTTGCCTTAATGTGAATCTTTTCTTTATATGATGTATAAGCATGTTGGTCCAAATCAATGGGTTTAGGATGTGAGATGTGAAGGTTAATGGTATGGTTGGAAGTAGGAGTGAAAGGATGAGTGGCAACAGGATTATTGCAAGGGCTATGAATGGCCTCTATTTTGATGTTTAAATTGGATGACGTTTATCCAACAATCGTTGGAGGATCACTAGCATCATTAGGTTTCTTGTAGCCAACGCCTTGATGTCTATGGTTGACATATATTTGTACAAGTTCTAAGATTCCTTTCTCATGAAGGCCCAAGCCTTTTCCATTGTAATCCATGATTTGACACATTTGGTTTATGATGGGATACTTGTTGCATTGAAAACATGATGCTAGCCCATTAGTGTATTTCCAAGAACCATTAGAACTTAAAATTGTCTCATCTACAAGGAGATCAAATTTGACAAATGTGGTCAGGCTAATTTGATAACATGGTTGTGGTTTCTCCTTGTTTATGATTATAGTAGCATCTTGACCAATGATGTGTTCAATGTGATCCATCTTATCTTGTGTATCTTCATGCTTGATGGAATCCATTTCATTTATTTGATCATTTATGTGTTCATGGGGAGTAAGTGCATTATCATGGGAAGTGGATGTTCTAGGATGATGAATAGGATTATTATGGATTTATCTATCATGGATAGGATAAATTTGGATGAGGGGATCAACTTGGTTCTCTTGATCATATTAATACGGATAGTGTTGGTTCCCAAAATTACTACAACCCAAAACCCTAAAACATTTTACAATCACCCAGGCCAAGGGTGTCTTCAAGGTGGTTGAAAGAGGTTTATCAATAGGTTAAGGGTGATTTTGGCGAACTTACAAGAGTGGGTATTTGACTCCTCTACACTTCAAGCTCAACTAGGCTTAGGAGGGTAATCCTGGAGGTAGCCCTCAATAGGGATTGAGATCAACAAAACATATTATCTCATTTATGGCTTTGCAATAATACCTAGATTATTGTTTTAATCCTAAATATTGCAACTGAACTAAAACACACTTATTACATTTAATAACCCCCATTTTAAGTTGATGAGAGCAATCCTATAGAATGAGGATGCTTATGGAACTATAACTTCATTTAAATCTTGATATATTATTTAATTTTTCAATAGAGTGGGTGATCACAGGCCTCTTAGATCGATGCCTATCCAATGGGTTGCAGAGTCTCAAGTTTATCAAAGGAAAACATGAAAAAGGGTGTGTGAATGCCTATCTGATTATTTTAGATGCATGAAAGTTAATATCAAACCATGAGAATACTTATTAATCCAACAACAAACAACATTCATCCACATATAACTCTAAAATGACCATTCACAAAGCTTGAAATGGATTAAGAACTATCATATTCATTCAAACCAAAAATTACATTCACACCATGAAATATGGTAAGAGAAAACCCTAAATGCACTGTTTTTCCTGGAAGAACACTTACAATAGTGGAGGAAAAACAAAGATTGATATCAAAGTTATAACATAATCTGCATACACCTTTACCAAATGCTTTATGAAGAACTGAGTTTGAACAATAGATGAAGCCCTAAGTTCTGCTTTGGATGCCTAGCACCTGTCAAGAGAAATTCTACCCAAAAAGTGACCCCCTAAAGTATGTCTTCCATACATGCATATATATCTTTTTCAAATCACTTGCAACCCTAGGCGTGGGAAAGAGTGGTCAACAAGGAAAACTAGTCGCCCATGCTGCAATAAATTCATCTATGTGTCCTTGGTGTGCGCCCACATGGCTCTGCCCTAGAAACCCATTGAATAAGAACATCCACCCATGCCTTGGGTATAAGAAATTTAATGCAAAAAGAGCTACAGTGGCATTGGGGCATAGGAAATATTTTTTCACAAACAATCAGGCTCTAAAGAAGCATTAATGATGGCTAGGAGGGTCATTGAACAATCCCATCACATTATGAACAATGGAAGGAGTAGGGAGGGCAAAACAGTTGGGCCTCAACCAATCAGGCTTCCACTAGGCAATCAACCTCTAAAAGGGTGAAGAAGGAGACCCTGATGTCCAAAGTTTGAAAGGAACAAAAGGGAAATGTAACATCCAAGTTCTAAAAACATAGTAAAACTAGAAAAATTACCATAGAGTAATTCAACAAGATAAAAATGAGATAGAGAATTTTTTTTCTTTTATTTAACTCATAAACAAATATCAATAATTACAAGGTTTTTCCTTTACAAAGAACAATACATCATGAAGTCTTTCTTAAAGATAAAGTTTACAATGTAAATCAATTACATAGACAATTTGGAATAAATACTGCCGCTGAATATCTGACATCTTTATCACAAGTCCTGGCATATCTTCTGCTTGGAGAGAGAGTATCTTTCCAGTGATTTACCTCCATCCACAGACCGACGGTCTCCCACACATCTTCCACATAGGAAGTGGCCCTACCCTTCACGAGGGATATAGACTAAAGGTGACCAGTGGTAATTTGCCTATCCCGAGTACATAGTGTTGTATCCTACACCTATCCATCAATCATACAACCCTAGATACCCTCTAGATAAGTATGATTTTTGATAGATTGTGCATTCTAGATACAATGAACCGACAATGCATGCAGAAGACACTTGCTTTAATTTGGCGAAAGCTTTAATATCAATAACACTCATAATGAACATGGTTGTTGTGTTCACCCACCCCTACTCGACTTGGATACTGTCGTATTCTCGCAGTTTATTCATACTGACAATATTTACGTAAATAGTCTAATCACCAAGCCATGATATTGGCTTCCTTGACAAGGATAAGTTTAAATATCATAACAATTTAACTGGTTCATAATCGTTCTTAGGGTTAACCTATTACCCTTGGAAAAATACAATTTCACTAAATAATCATATAACAAGCCTAGGAGATTTAGGTTCTTATTCAACCAATGGTTTAACTCATCCATGGTTAGAAGTAATTTAACTCTTGCAAAGATAATAACTCCTATTTCAAGAACATAAATACTATTCAAATCACTGCTAAGTGATGCCATTACCTTCACTTCTCATATACTCATAAAGGAATTCTATGTAAAGTTTGTAGACATTGTCTTTCGACATAAAATACGTATACTATAAAACTATACTCGCCAAGATTATTTGTATAGATAATATGGAAGATCTTGTGACATTTAGTAAATTTTCTAAACTATCCTTAGTTAATCGATAACTCAATAGGTTTACCATAATTGACATAAGTCACTTAGACTTTAGTTTCTATTAGTGAGGAATCATTCTTGACCATGTATTTAACCAAGAATGGCTTCAAAAGATATTATTTTCTAGTTGATATTCAAGACCACACTACTCATAGTTTGGTAAGTTTTCCCTTAATAATTAGCCTCTACTAATTCTTTCGAATTACTTTTCAAGACTAACTTATATCTACACAGTCGGTTGTCCTCAAAAAGAGACTCAATCAAGTATGAGACTGGTTCACTAGTTTCATAATAACTATGTTATTCTTCGTGAAATAGATACTAATAGAATCATTTGGTTCCTAAACTCATATTATGACAAGCATCATAGTTTTATACAAAGGCACGGGGTTAGCCTAATTAAATTGTTAGATAGATTACATTATCAACATAAAAATCAGCCTTACCAGGCTACATCGACTCCCAAGCTTTAAACTAAAATAGAATAATAGTTATACATTGACTCACTATACCTTCCATATGCAGTTAAGTCATCTCGTCAAACTGCATCGATACTAAGAAGAGACACAGTCGGCTCATCTTCATCAAAATATTTACAGTATAAACTTGAGGATTATCAAAAGGAAAATGGATGATTGTCCAAGACAAGAATACATCAAATCTTTCATTGTTTTCTACATGGATACAAATGTAAAAGCATTTACCTAAAGCAGTGCTTTACACATCAAGGATGGCAGATTGAATACACTTCAATCTTCCTCAGAATCGTTCTCCGCTACACACAGTCCCTCTTCTATCCTCAATTCCCAGACTCTACCCTCAAAAGAATCCAATGACTATCAAAGTCGTGGTTACTTAAGAACTCCAAACTGACTCATTAATGAGTGGTGCCACTAAGCGCTCCACTCAAGATAGTTAGAAACTCATTCATAACAATGGTTTTTAGTCTCCAGTGAAGACTCAACTGCCAGCTATAAAGGTGCAATCGACACCATATGTCGATCTTTGCAAAATTTGTTGAGATGAGTGAGTGAATGTGGTTGGTTATACTCCACTCCTCATCAATGAGGCCACCAACTCAATAACAGAAAGAGAGAAATCGATTACTCTTAAAGAGTAGTTTGATCCATCATGGTTTAACATTAAAGGCTCTCCTCAAAAGATGCCTATGACTGCATAATTAAAAACCATAGTAATTAATCATGAGGTATTACCTTATTTGACTCATAAACATATTATATTTGATTATATCAAAGATTATTTTCACATCATTATCTCTATTTGATTATTATGATATAATCGATAAAAGAATAATACTAAATAAAGGATTACGGAAAATGTGATCGGGTTGAGCTAGTCTCCCCATCACGTTCTGTCGACAAAAACACGTCATCTTAACTTAATGATAAAGTCTTAACGTTAAGAATCTATTATAACACTACAAGTGACTTAATAGTAATAAGATGACTATTTTACGACAATAAAGTCGTAATATTTACGTTAAACATAAATAGTCACAATTCATACACAAACAACATCGTTAATGTTATTAACGACTAAGATGACTTACTATGACTTAA
Source organism: Cunninghamia lanceolata (assembly GCA_027924645.1). Classification (NCBI taxonomy): domain Eukaryota; kingdom Viridiplantae; phylum Streptophyta; class Pinopsida; order Cupressales; family Cupressaceae; genus Cunninghamia; species Cunninghamia lanceolata. The sequence continues at coordinate 857,837 of BSBN01000063.1, forward strand.
AAAGATTGTATAATATCGACTACCTGTCGATTTGGTTCAAAAGTAATACAACAAGACAAGACTTACCTCTTATGACACATTGGTTCACGTTTTTGTTAAACACTTATACTCGATTTGGCAAATAAACCACTCGTAACCTGAGGTCTATATCTCTCTCCTTGAAAGATACTCTCTCTCTCTCTCTCTCTCTCTCTCTCTCTCTCTCTCTCTCTCTCTCTCTCTCTTCTCTGAGAGTCATCTGAAAATCTATATTACTGTTTCAAGTTGTAACCAAACAATATATGATCAATGTATCATTATTCAAATAATAAATCAAATCTCATAATGCAATTATTAAATCGATAATAATATAATCTTTTCTATAATTTCATAAACGATATTCAATATAATCCATGTCTTTCTTTGTCATTGATCTAATCATCATAATAAATTTACTTATGTCCAAGTAAAAGTAAAAAGTATAGCAAGGCAAAAATTGGGGATGTAACCCATCAGGTTTCAGAGATTGGGCCTTCACCGTACATCATGTACTTGGAAGAGAAGAAAGGAAACCACTCAATTCCCCAATCTGAAAATACTTAGAAGAATTTGAATATTACCAGGATCAGACATTGGACCTTGCCGCTAATGCTTGTAACCTGCAAGCAAACAAGAGACTCTCTAGAGTCCACCACTCAAACACTTGGCACCCTAAAGAAATGATTGAGGATCAGGCCTTGGACCTTCATCCTTCGCCCTCAAAAATGAAAGAGGAAGAGAAACCTCTCAATCTCTAACATCTAAAAGACTTTGAAACCTTTGGAGCTTTGTTGGACTTCGACAATTGGGCTTTCCACTTACTACCTACTCGAAAGAAGAAGGAAGACTGCCAACCTGACCTTCGAGATCTGAAACATTTGGGCAATTTATGAATTATCAAGGTGGAGTTTTGAAGCCAACAGGAATGGTATGACAGAAGAGAGAACCCCAAAACTCTAAAGCTCCAAAAATGGTCAAAAATATAAGGGAAAAGATAGGAAACTTTGGACTTAGCTGATTTCAACACAAATTTACAAGATTGGGAACAAGAAAAGGAGGTACCAACACTGGCTCTGGTTGGGGATGTGTGCCATGCAATGGCACAATGAGAATCCAGGACATCTCTGAGAAGACCAAAAAACACCACAATAGAAGCAAAAACACAAACACCATCAAGACCAACAGTGGTCAAGACTGCATGATGTCAAAATATAACAGATATAACAAGATTTCATCACAAAATTTTGAAGGATCATATTACTTACTATTTAATACTAAAAAGAGGGAGAGAGATGAATGCATGTATTTGAGTACAATAGATCAAACCCTCCTTTCACTACAACATTCAAGGACAAAACTGAGCTTAAGTCACTACATGTTGGAAGAGGACTCAACTACTTATTTTGTGCTCTTGTTTGTCAAGGAAAGATGAGATTCAATCAAGCCTTTTATCAAACCCTAGGTTAGTGTTATGTCAGAAATTGTCCTTCTGCATGGAATGGTACAATTTCTCATAGTTTAACTCCTCTCCTTAGGTGTCCTTTCAACCTAGTTTATTTCAAACCTTTCTAAACCCTGATTAACCTATGTCTAACTGAAGAAATGTCATATTTCAAGTTAACTAAAGACTGAAGGTGAAAAAGAAGTTTGGATTTGGGATTCCCTAGACCCCTTTAAGGTAGACCTGATAAAAAAATTAGGGCTTGGGCTTGGGTGCTCGCGTCCTAACCCTGCCTTATTTCCCAGGGTTTTGAATTTTGGCAAGGTGTCAGCTCCTCCCATGCATTTTAGGATTCCGTTTTCAAATTTTCATTTTCGCGTGATTTCGACATATTATTTCAAAATTTGAAATTCCTAAGGTTAGATATTTAAAGACATTTGAAAATCATTTTATTACACACAATCTATATGCAAGCCTTATGCCAAAATTGCCATTGAAGATCAAAAACTTGTTAAAGCTCTTGAAGTTATTTAAATTTACTATCATGGATACATTTTATGGAGATTAGGAATCAAGATCTTGAGACTATCTTGCTCTTCCTAGGGTTTGAACAACCTTTTGTAGCATTGAGAGAAGGGTTGAAGCCTCCAACATCGAGCTTGGAAATCCTCTGCAGATACGGCTGCCTCGTCTTCTTGTTCTACAAGTCTTCATTGCTATCATCTCCTTGAGGTGAAGTTGTGTTTGTTTCATTGAGTGAAGCAAAGTGTTAATCTTTCCTTGATGCTTGAGTCATCTAGGGTTTTACATTTTTGCATACACATTTGTTAGATGAGTACACACATCTGTAGATCTTTATCCTTAGCTATTGTTGAGGTAGGAATACCGAAAATGAGGCTTGACTGAGGCAAGCTCCTATATAGCCACAACCATCTTGCTCCTCCTTTTGCATATACAGGTTAACTTCATTGAGATCTAGTGGAAAGGAGTAACAGGAAGATGGATATTGTAGACACAGTCGTCATAGAGTTTCAGATTTCAAGATTACGAGACTTTTGGGGCTTTATGACTCACGCCCTATCCCACTTAGCTATTTTCTTCAGGATCCGGAAGCCTCTAAAGATTATCAGATAGTTGTTATAGAAGATCCCAACAATCAGAAATCTTCGGGGCTTTATGACTAGCTCCCTAGCCCATTAGAGCCTATGTTTCCAAGTACATTTCCTCTTAGTGTATTCTCTGCATTTCTATAATCATTTTATCTGTACCTGTGTCAGAAATTCAATTAAGTTGTTGTTTGATTGGTAATTTAGGGTTTCTTGCTTAGTGAGTGATACTAGCTTGTGGAAACCTGATAAAAAACATCCACATAGACATAATTAGCAGAAAAAGGGAACCTAGGAAATCAATAGTTTATCCATAAGCTTATTCATTACTTCCCTAATGTTTTAGTTGTGAAAGTGTGGGACTTGAAGTCTTTGATAACTATCTTGATTCCCCATTTTTAAACTAAACATTTTGGTGAACCCATGCTCTAAAAGAATTTGCATCCTTTTTTTTACATCAAATCTAAGTTAGTTTGTTGTCTTAAATCATATTTAGATTGCAAACCCTCTTTTGTGGAAGTACATACATTAAATCTTGAGTGATTTCTTTATTCTTTCATTAAAAGAGTTTGAAATTATGACTTTGTGTTTTACATAAGTGTTATATTTCATTTTCACAAAGTTTATGCTATATCATTTTACATTTAAGTCTTGGGTTAATTAGAACATGCTATAATGTCGAATTACGTTTTGCAAGACTTTCATGTGTATGATGAGTCATTTAGTTGTGATGACTTCAATATGTTAGATGAAGCCCTTGAGGACTTTATCTCAATTGAATATTCCACTACGACTCCTAAACTGCCATTGTTTGAAAGAGTAGCAAATGCAATTTATGTTCCTAAACCTCAAGAAGAACCTGTGAAACCGAAGATAGTGGTCAACTTGTGTTGAGATGTGGCTCAACCACACTCTAAACCAGTGCTCACTGTTAGAGGTCTTCCACCTTCTTCTCAACCTCCTAATTACATTTATAACTATGCTAAACAAATAACAAATCGAAATTCACAACAACCTAGTCATACTATGGTTACTCATACATATAACACTCGGAATAACAAACAAAGCAAACAACAATCGAGCATTCTGATATCTTTACCAGCTTCTCAACCTATGCTTCCTCAACCACCTTGTTTAACACAAAAAGTTGGTCAAGAATATGATCTTGTTGAGTAGCTTCATGCTACTCTTGCTAAGATTTCTCTTTGGGAACTTATATAAACTTTGCCTACATACCATGGAATGCTCCAGGAAGCTTTACAAAAGGTGATTGTGTCACTTGCCGTCAAGCCGAATGATGTAGCAACTCTCTTAGATTGTATGCATGTGACAAAAACATACATTTTGTTTCAACAACATGAGTTGCCATCTCTTGAAGTTCAAAATTAGTATGATCCTTTGATTATCTTCATTACAATAAATAAGAAACTTATTAAAAAGTTATGATTGATAATGGATTAGCTCTTAATGTTTGTGGCATCAATTTATTACATAAAATTAAAGTTGATACATCTTTGATTAAGCCGGATAGGATAAGTATCCGTGGCTTCGATAATGTTGGAAGACAATCCATAGGAAGTACTATAACCTGTACAAGTTGGGCCTGTCACTTTATCTGCCCTGATTCATGTCATGCCTAGTTCTTTATCATACAACATGGTTCTTGGTAGACCTTGGATTCACGCATTGGGGGTAGTTCCTTCTACCCTTCATCGTTTGATCAAGTTCGTTTATAAAGACAAACTTCATACTATTGATGTTGATCCTGAACCAGATAACTATTTACAAATTGAATCACAAAAACAAGTTATTCATCACAAGATCTTAAATAACTTGAAAGTTGACTCGTCAACTCCTCTTGCCACAGATAATGTTGTGCAAGAATCCAAGCAATCGAATGCATTTCTTGGTGATGATTGGGGTTTGTTAGATTTTACATCCCCCTCCATAGGTGAATATAAAATTAACCATCATGATCTTGAAACATCAAATGTTGCATCGATCTCATCTAAAAACTCAAATCCAAAAGTCTCTTTGGTAACAAACATGGATAATACTTTTACTTACACTACAGATTATGAGACTTATGAGGCCCCACCTTTTTGTAAGGAAATGGCTTCCCTTTATGGTCGAGGATTTTAGATCCTTTATAAGAAGGTAATGGTTGCAATATTAATCAACAAGGAATTTGAGTACCTATAGAATCTGCTTCGCGACATTACTCAAGTTGCATTGTATATAATCCTTTCAAGGAATCTAAGTCCCGTAGACGTCCTAATCTTAATGTGAATACAATATCGAAGCTTAATTTGATATTTCCTGAGATGATTGACACTAATTGTCCTCCAGGAGAGATTCCTTTGGATATCTTTTCAACAGATGAAGCAATAATTGAATTCTTGGGTGCTTATGCCAATATTCCTCGCTACCATCATAGACATAGATTACCTTATTGTTTGAACAATACTGAATATTTTGGAAAGTCCACTAACATGATAAATACTACTCTAAAATATAAGGAAGAATCTGAAGTATTACCACAATCACCCAATCTCCTAGACCATAGTACTCTAATTAATGAAAAGACTTGATGTTTTCATGGAGACATATAACACTGAAAAGGTTATCCCTATAGGTGATTGTTTAAAAACAAAAGAAAAAGAAGATATGACTAAGCTGTTACATGAATTTTCTGAATTATTCACTTGGAATTACTCAGATATGACTGGTATTGATCCTCAAATTGTAACACATAATATAGTATTAAAACCAGATGCCAAGTTGTTTAAACAAAAGATTCGTAAAATGAATCCTAAGATTGAATTACTCGTCAAGGTTGAGATAGAAAAGATTTTACAAGCTAGCTTTATATGCCCTATTGACTATTCACCTTGGATTTCAAATATCATGGATGTTGCTAAACTTGATGGCCATATTCAGATGTGCATTGACTTTCAAGATTTAAATATTATGTCTTTAAAAGATGATTTCTCCCTTCCAAACATTGATATGATTGTTGATTCCATAGCCGACCATGAACTACTTTCATTCATGGACGGATTTTTAGGATATTATCACATTTTTATAAACCCTCAAGATCAATATAAAACAACTTTTATAACACCTTGGGGAACATTTTGTTGGGTAGTCATGTTGTTTGGACTTAAGAATGCTGAAGCAACTTATCAACATTCTATGCCTCTTATTTTTCATGATTACATGCACAATATCTTAGAGGATTATGTCGATGACATCTTGGCGAAGTCTATTCATCACCAAGATCATACCATAACTCTTTGATAGATCTTTGAGCGAATAAAGAAATACAACATGCGATTAAGTCCTCGTAAGTTCATCTTTGGCATAGACAGTGGGAAAATGTTGGGATTTATAGTTTCAAATCATGGTATTGAAGTAGATACAGAAAATATTGATGCGATTGTTATTATGCCAACACCTAAAAACATAACTCAACTTCATAGTTTCCAAGGGAAGATATAGGCCATTCGCCAATTTCTCTCACAACTCGTCGGTAGGACTCACCCTTTTACTCAATTACTGAAGAAGGATTCGAAATTTCAATGGAATTTAAAATGTCAGAAGGATTTTGAGGACTTAAAAAGTTATCTCACTAACCCTCCTATTTTACAACCTGCTACTTCTGATAAACCTTTTATTCTCTACACCTCAACATCTAAAAATTTCCTTGCAGCATTATTAGCACAACATGATATTGAAGGCAAGGAATGTGTTGTATATTACATCAGCTGAACATTGCTCAATTATGAAGTGCGATATATTGTCATTGAGAAACAATGCTTAGCTCTTGTCTTCACAACACAAAAGCTTAGGCATTATCTTTTAAATGCTAAGATACACATCATGGTAAAATTTGATTCTTTGAAACATTTATTTGTTAAAATAGATCTTTCAGGTTGCCTTGCTAAATGGGTTATGTTGTTAACTAGATTCAACCTCAAATTTATATCTCAAAAAGTGATTAAAGGACAAGCGTTAACTGAACATTTAGCTGAAGCACCTTCTCCATTTGCTATACAAAATCAGGAGATATTTCCTGATGATCAAATATTAAATATGGATAAAGATGACAAATGGGAATTATATTTCTATGGATCAAGATTTCAAACTAGCTTTGGTGTTGGTGTTATATTAGTATCTCCTTCTGGTAAGTTGATTCCTATGTCTTATTGTCTAAATTTCTCATACACAAACAACATCGCTGATTACGAAGCTCTCATCACAGGACTTCATGCCGCCTTGGCATTGAATATCAAAAACATCACCATATATGGCAATTCACAATTAATTGTATGACAAATGATAGGATCGTATCAAGTGAAACAAGATAAATTATCTCAATACTGCGATCTAGCCTTATCTTTGTTACAATAGTTTACATCTTTCTCAATTGATACTATACCTAGAAAGGACAATCAGCATGCAGATGCAATGGCAAGTGCGGCTTCCCTTATATCCTCTGCCAATTCACCTGATGAATACATCTTTATCATTCATAATCTTAAGACACCTGTATTAGATGAAATAGTATCTTCAGACATTAACCTTTGTTGTAACATGAACTCTAATGAATGGTTCTCCCATATATTCAACTATTTGTGTGATGGAACCATCCCTAATTCAACATCTAAAAATGCTTGAGTTCTCCTATGTAAACTTGCAGCGTGCTATATCATTCTATCTAATGTCTTATACAGACGAAATTATAATTGTGTTCTTCTCCTATGTCTTAGTAATTCAGAGATCCCAATAGCTTTAGAAGAAGCTCACTCTGGTGCTTGTGGAGGGAATTTTGGAGGAAAATCATTAGTACAAAAACTAATACATATGGGGTATTATTGGAAACACATGGAACAAGATTACTTCGCTTATGTCAAGAAGTGCTAGCAATGTCAACAACATCAACATTTAATCTGAGCACCTGCCCAGGAACTTCATGCCCAAGTTTCACCTTGTCATTTTATGTTTGGGGCTTAGATCTAATTGGTAAAAATTCTCCACCGTCTTCTTAAGGACACACCTTTATAATCATCACTACTGATTACTTCACGAAGTGGGTTGAAGTTGTTCCTTTATGATCCATGACTGCTGAAGTAATATGTCGTTTTATACAAGACAACATAATCTCTCGATTTGGTATTCCTTCCTCCTTGGTCTCTAACAATGGCACGCCATTCAAGAACAAGGATGTGAATAAATTTCTTGAAAAATATCACATTCAACACCACTTCTCTATGCCTTATTGTCCTCAATCGAATGGCCAATTAGAAGGTTCAAACAAGGTTATTAGACAAATCTTACAAAAAATTATTAATAAACATCAGAAAGATTGGCATACTCAATTATGTTACGCATTATGGGCTTATAGAACAAGCATTCGTATAGCTACCAAAACTACTCCATATAATCTTGTTTATGGCACTGATGCGGTAATGCCCTTGGAGCTAGAAATTCCTTCATTGAGAGTTTCCTTGAGAGACATTATGGATGGCAATATGGAATGAGAAAAGCGATTACAAGAACTTGAGATGCTTTACAAACAACGTATTAATGCTCTCAAGCATCTTAAACCCCATCAAAAGAGTATCCAATGATCATATAATGAGTGTGTCATACATCGTTCATTTGACATTAGAGATCTGGTACTATATGAGAATCAATGCAATGTAAATGCACCTCCTAGAGAAAAAGGAAAGTTCAACCCTAACTGGCTTGGACTGTATGTAGTTACTGAAGCCTTTGGATCAGGAGCATATAAGTTAGCTGATGAACAAGGTACGCCGCTTAAAGAACCTATTAATGCTGCACACCTCGATAAATTATATGCTTAAGACTATATGTTAGATGTTACTTTAAAGAGCAAACTTATTAGTTAGTTTAGCTTCAATTTCGATAGGATATGATTATTTTGTCTTAATTCATTTAACATAGCATATTTTTTGGTTAATCATTGTTGTATCTTGTTTAAACATGCTTTATTAAAGATCACCTTTGTATTAACTGAGTATAACATAGAATGTTGGTTATGTGTGAAATTCATTAATCATTGTGCTTTTTACTATATGTTTTGTAAATAATTGTTTAGTATCACATTAGCATTAATCACATTTCCACATAGGCATTAACATTTATCACTAGTTGAATTTTATATAAATCACATATGATAGATTAGACAACATTGAAACTATAATAAGAAAACATCATATATATAATCATCAGTTTGAATATACATTTGAATCGACTATCCCGTACATCAAAATGGGATGTCGTAGCACATAAGATACATCACATAGCTGAACCTCAGTCACCAGTCCTTTTGGGACCTCCTGGTGTGTGTGTGATGAAGGCCTGTCCATGAGTGGCTATAGACCACGAATGACTCCTAGAGACACTCCATGACCGTAAGCCCCTGATCTCTCTTCTTAGTCCTAGCACCTCGTCATGTGAGTCCTAGTACATCTGTTGATATCGATCTCTCTCAGATATGGCTCTATCTAGCTCTTCCCAGATCATGTTCCTGTCAGCTCTTATCTGACATAACTCAGGAAGTAGGATCTCACTCATGACAGGATCTCTCTCAGGTGCGGATACTGTTGCAGCTCGATCTCGTAGCGTTTGGAGCTCTGCCTCCACACGCTTGACTCTCTGGATAGCCTGATCTAGAACATACTCGACAGCTAATCTATATCTCAAAAATGGGATGAATATCTCTGCATGCTACCCTACAGATAACTATGGAGAATACCCCATCCGCACCCATCACTCAGCCGCATTGGTAGGAACTATCTCTTCTATGACGTGACTCACAAAATCACGTCATGCGTCGGACCCAACTGCAAAATGAAAACAAAATAGATATCAATATCTCATATAGACATCATAAATAGGCATCAAAATAACCAAAAATGATATAAAAGTATCATACCTGGATATCTATCTTGCCAAGATAGATCCCGAATAGCTGATGGTGTGACTAGCTCTGCAGTCGACTCTATAGCTGGGGGCATACAACTACTGGTCTCCCCTCGGTCGCACCGACTTGAACTCCTAACACCTATAGAAGTTAGACCACGAGCTCCCGATTGTGGCCTTGACTCGGCCTCTCGTCGCTATCTATCTCCTACTGATCTTGTCACGGTCTCGCTCTGAAGACATACTGTGATGGGATCTCCTCCTCCTCCTCATCATCATCATCTTCCTCCTCATCTAGATCATAATATCTAGAGAAGTCACTAACATCATCCTCTACCCTTGTGTCACTAGCATGACTGGCCCAAGGTCAAGGATCACCTGTGGGGTGATCAGGAGGATAAATAGGAGTGGACCATGTTGTTTTCCACCAGATACGGTATGCTCAGGTAATTTTGACATCATCTGCATCAAATACTAGCTCTGCATCCTCGGTACCATCATCATCACTAACTGCTATATCAGCTACCATTGGCTATTGGGCAATGTTCGTCCTGACTGCACTACGTAGTGAGCGTACATAACTCAGATGCATCATAGGGACATCTTGCCGGCATCCAAAACTATCGTGCCACTCTATCAAAGTAAAACCACACAACTATGTGATCAAGGCGACCGACCATCAGCCAATCCCTCTGCATCCTAACCAACTGTCTGCACTGACTTGGCCATGCTATGTAGCTGCGATATGGTCTCTAGATGATGTCGCTGGGCTGTAGTCTATCAAATATAACTCTCCAATACAGTAGATCACCATGTCTCCAGCATCTGACAAGAGGATATGCGTGGCACGTGGATGAGTATGTGAGGACCGCCCTTTTTACTTCTGTTGTTATGACTATTTACATTACTGTTATTGTTACTTTTTATGTTTGTGGGATAGCAGTTCCCGGAATTATCAAACTATTAAACTTTATTATGATTTCGGAAAAACTAATTGGGTGATGTTTGGATAAGTTTACATTTCAGAAAAAAATTAATTAGGTGATGATGGAAAATTGTAATATGATTTCATTTATGTTAATTAGTACTATGTCATGATAATGCATGTTTTTAAGTTGCTTCGGCTATGATGATTTTATGTGGTTACTGATCTTGTAATTTAGTGTGCAGGAATTACTAATCGAACCACAGATTTCGGAGATCATTCTGCACCTCGTTATTTGTTATTCCCTGTTAAGCCGATCTGGTTCCACGAGGAACCAAGATCTCTTTGTGTTTGATGTGATGATGTAATGTGGTCTTTTGTATGGTCGGGTGGGTTAGGTTACCCTCATGTAACATTATTTTATAATTTGTGTTGTAAAAAAAAGATTGAATTTGAATTTCCTTATTTTATTTAAATTTATGAGGCCTTTTCTTGTGCTTTACCTTGACCAGGGGTGTCTTGTATGGGTTAAAGTTGACCCTGGGTTATACCCCATGGGTCCAGGGGCCCATTTGGCATGGGTAACCCTTGAGTAACCTCCATCTAGTCATCTTAACTTCCCCCTGAAGTTAAGTGACGAAAATTGGGGTATGGAGGGGACATGATGGGTTGTACCAACACCCAACCCATCCCCTCTACAATCCCCAAGGTAAGAGATGACTACAAGCCCATCCATTATTGAAGGATTGACTTGAAGTCACCCCCTCCATTAGTGAGATTCCCCCATGTGCTGTGGGGACACCCATGTGAAGGAGGGAAGAAGAGGCATGGGTCACCTGTCTTTTACTCCTTTAACTCCTTTTATTTCTCCCATGCGAAAGAGAAATGACAGGAGGAAAGGGATAAGGAGTACTCTAGGGATGGGTGAGTGACATAAGCCACCAGGACAGAATAGTGGTTTTGGGGAAGGGTGAGGAGGTGACAAGTGTCACCTCCCCATTCCTCGAAACTGAAAAGAAATGGGGTTATTTGTTTCCAATTTTGGGAGGAGAGGGAGTTAGTTGAATTTTGGGGAAAACTTTCATTCTGCTTTACCAAAAAAAATAGAAAAGTTAGCTTGCAGAAGAGAGAAGGGAGAGGGAGTTGGTGGCTAAGGTTGGAAGAGAACTCTGTGGGCTCTGCAACAGCTTCATTCGAGGAGGGCTTTGTAAGGTTGGTTTGATTTTTACCTTTGCTGAATGTGTATGTAAAGTGTGTGAATTTGTGTTTAGATTTATTTTCTGTGGGGTTTGTTGTCAGGTTGTTTGACAGAGCTTCTCCCACCTGGGAGAAATGCTCATCAAGTTTGGGGTAGGGGAGGAGAGATCCTCCTCGAGTGCATACCTGTTTCCATCTTTTGGGATGTTGAAAGCCTTGAGGGCATGTATCTGTGACTGTATCTTTGACTTGAGAGTCAAATATAGATTTCTTAAAAATTTGTGATCAAACTTGGTTTGAGACCAAGAGAAATTGTATTGGTTAACTTATCTGTCAGGGTGACACTCTGGAGTCGAGTGTGTCCACTCTCCTGCCCCTTATGAAACTCACTGTAGTTGAGTTTCCGTGTTGTGTAAATTACCCACGGGTGTTTGTGTGCTTTGGGATTGTTGTTGTTACTGTTGTGAAGTGCAGTGCTTGAGTTACCTAGGTGTGAGTATGGTCTCCCTAGCTCGGGGGTGACCCTCTTGCGGGTCTACGGAAGGGAGGAGAGCTAGATGAGTGGTGTTTTCTTCTTTGTTTGTCTTTGATACGCAGGTTTTCTCTTGGAGCTTCTGGTTGGATATTTATGAAGGAAGAGCTTATTCTTCTTTGTCATGAGAATTAGGCCAGGTTCATTTCATAAGAGTTGAAGAGAGAGCACCTCTCTTGTTATTGTTGTAATTTATTGTTACCCTGGGAGTGAAGGAAATCACCTCCCTGATCTTGTTATTGATGGACTTTACCTGGATGTTACAGGCTATCATTTGTATGTTTGTTTGGGAGAAGGAAGCCTTCATCTTTCATCTTGTTAAGGGTAGTGAAATAGTTGTTCGTACTGTAATGTGTATGATGTAATTAATTACCTTAAATCTCATATGGAAAGTTTGAAGTTAATTAGAAAGTCTTACTGTATTAAATGTGTTAGTGAAAGGAAGAGATCTTTACTTATTTGCTAACAAATCTGAGCTGGTTTGTAATTTTTAAGAATAGATTGGATTAATTAGTTGAAAGGTCAGTTTTTATAAGTTCATTGTTATAATGGAAAAGACAGTTTTTAAATGTGTAAGTTGATTCTTCATAAATAGTGGTTTCAGTTAAGTTGTAGAGATTAGGGGAAATCTATTATGTATATACTTCTGTTTGTCAATTTGAGAAAATTAAGTGATTTATGAAAATGGGATATATATATATATATATTAGTTGTTATTTATTTACCATTTTTACCGAATATGAGAAACTAACTATTTGTTGAATGGAGAAATTTGAATGGTATTATCCAATAATATATATATATATATATATATATGTAATCTAGTTGTTATGTAAGTATCACTTTTTTTAAACAGAATAATAGTAACTGAATAAATTGTTTAATTGAAAAAAAAACAAATTTTAGTGGTATTAAGAGACTGAAATATAAATATATTATTGATATTTAATTATCATCGAAAAGTAATAAACTCGGAGTAAGTTTTATGACTGTCGAAATTTTGTGATCGCTGTGTGTTTTACACAGTCGAAGCTTTTTACATGGTGGGCGGTGGGGAGTAATCCCCACCGCAGCCTCTGTTTTTTTTTTTAAACAGAGGTGTGGGGAGGGGCGGAGCCCCACCCACACCCCACATCGTGGGATGTGGGTGGGGCTCCGCCCCTCCCCACATCCCCCTTCCCTTTGACCCCCGCGGGGCCACAGCCCTTCCAGTTGCCGCCGTTCATACCACCTCCGCGGCCTACACAGGCCCTTCCCCTTTGTAGCCGCCTTACCTCCTCTGCTCCGTCCTTTGTGTCCGCCGCTCGCCATGCGGCCAACACACCTGCGACCTCCGCCCACCTTGCTACCGCCACCTCACAGTGCCTTCTTCTCTCCCACAATCCGCCGCCCATGCCTGCAATTTAATTTGTTTTCAAACAAAGATTTCTTAGGGTTATAACCCTCAATTTTGTAAGTTATAGTTATTAATAAACAAATTAAAAAAAAAAAAAAATTAGTGGGAGTTGTTGTTAGTGAATTTTATATATTTATATGATTTTCACATGTGGAGTTATATCTATAACTCTATGCATAATATATATATATATTTATCACATATATATATATATATATATATATATATATATATATATGTTTTGAAAGAGAATTTTAAATATATATCTATCTCTTTATATATATATTTATCTATATGGTATATCTATACATAGAAGCGGATTCTTGGGCCATTTTATGAGGCCCTCTCTATAATTCATAACAAGGAGATTTGCAAATTAATTCTAAAAAAAAAAGGGGGGGGGAAATATCAAGGTATGGGGATTATGTTTTCGTCTTAAGTGGAGTACAAACATAATTAAACAGGGATTTTGTTATATTTCCATGATAAGGGTTTTATAAAGTGGAGAGCCTCCTACATAACTTAACAATGGTATATGATTTACATGAAGAACACTAATATTAATGATTAGTAATAATAACAACAGTAATTATAATTAAGAGAAAATAAAATTATAATTTAAAGAGAGAATAAAGGAATTTACTGTAATACTCCGGAAAGAGTTTCTCGGAAGTTTCCACTATCAACGCGATTCAATACCAGGAAAATGAAGAGGAAAATTACACGTCACCTTACTTAAAAGATCACTGGAAATAAACTTAAGAAGCCATCACAGACATTCCATGTGAGGCCATTTTAATCTCAACTATAGTAAACGTCCACATAAGTAAACCTGTAAGAGAGTCAGAAGAAGAAAAACTAACATTGGAAAACACAAAGGAGAAAATGCGCGACATTTCCCACATGGGATAAGAGAACTAAGTTGATGGACCCTTCCGCTAAAATTTACATACGTAGAGGAGGAGCCTAGATCGGAGAAGATTAGGAGACCGAGTCCAGCGAAGTAGTAAACCAGCCTATGTGACCTAGACCATCCGGAAGTTAGGTTTAATATCAACAATAGCTGCAGTGATAACCCTGATTGATGTAAATCATGAAGAAAGGCCCGGATATACATAAAGAAAGCATAGAAAAGGAAAGAGAGAGAGACCGAAATATAAGCAAACTAAATTAACAGAGAAATAGTTAAGGTAAGTGCGATAAAAATACAATCAAAATTAAGACCCAGAGAAAAGGGAAGAGAGAGCAAACAAACCGCCTCGTTGAGAATGCTAAGTCGTAGGAGGAGTATGTTTCAGGAAGCAAGAGAGGAGACAGACAACCGTGCCTTGCTGAAAATTGACTAAATAGGGAGATCATGAGTCGGTTTAGTCAGAACAAGGCGTCGTGGGAAGTTGTTAATCTATCAGCGAACCACGTGCGTAAAATAGTGTTGAGTAATTCCCACTAACGCCATAAGGCGTTATGCTGCCGAAATTTGCCGAGATTTAGATTTAGGAACCTTGGTAATCTCACTCTTGCAATGACGTTAACGGCGTCGTAGAGACCCTCTTGTTGGTCTGTTTGCGTCTGGTCGCACGCAATTGTACTTCTATCCCACCGAAAACTGTAGTGTTTTCGCCATGAGAGAACACCGCTGAGCATGCTTACGCATGCGAGGGGGTTGTTAGGGCAGTGTGAGAAAAGTTTTTCATATCTCGTGTCATAACCACATGACAGATGTGGCTATGACACGTGTGATGTGGGTTGTGACCACAAGGCAAATGTGGGCATGACATTTGGTATCAGAGCCAAGTTTAAACACTGGGCGTATTTGGGCACGTTATTTTTCTGCAACTTTGGCTAATTAGTTTCTACCTTGTTTTGTAGGATGCCTCCCCGTGTTCGACGAGCGCGGTCACGCCACACAGCGTCTGTCGAGGTGCACACCGATTCCTCAGCCGAGGGACTGGCACCCATAGTTACAGCAGCACCACCTGCACCACCTGTACCACAAGCACCACTAGTACCACAGGCGACACCAGTATTGGATATAGGTCCACAGATCTTACAAACACTACATGCTATGTTAGACAGGTTACCGCCAGTGATTCCTAAGCCACGTGTAGAGCCTCGTGTTGATCCACGAGAGGAGCCACGTGCCGAGTCACGTATTGAGCCACGTGAGGAGCCCCGCGTTGATCCACTAGAGGTGCCACGTGTGGAGCCCTTCGTTGAGATTCCCGACACAACAGTAGAGGAGGTAGGGTCAGCCTCCCGAGCACGGAGCAGGAGTCCTCCGAGACTTTTGAGACGAGATGAGATCCAGAGGGCAGAACAGGTTCAACATGGATTATATGAGGATGGTGTGGAAGAGCCACTTGTGAGACTTAGAGACAGAGGGGACCCCATCAGAGATCTACTTAGGCTCAACCCACCCACTTTCGCAGGTGCTACAGAGGGAGCCGTGGCCGAGGCTTGGCTGATTAGTTTGGACAGGTGTTTCGCATTGCGACCATATGGAAGCAACACGAAAGCACGAGTGGCAGTCCATCTTCTTAGGGATGCAGCAGCTACCTGGTGGCGCACAGAGGAGTGTAAGCACCGACTTTCCATGGATACACTCACATGGGACATCTTCATTGAGCGCTTCAATGCGCGATATTTGTCTGAACATTACAGACAGCGCAGGATCGATGAGTTCCATGATTTACAGCAGAGGGGACTCACTGTTACTCAGTATGAGAGCCGATTCATTGAGCTTTCGCGTTACGTGGAATACCTCCATGACGAGAAAATCTTAATACACAAATTCATCAGAGGGCTAAATCACGGGATAGCAGGACCAGTTCGTATGGCAAATCCCCAGACCATGAGCGAGGCTGTTGAAAAGGCCCTTATATCAGAGGAAATTCAGGGACGAGGACAGAATTCACGCCCGCAGTACCAGGAACGTAATCCCCAACAACAGCAAAACTTCCGAAGGCCTCAAAACACAACACAGAGAGGAGGATATAACCCTTCATCATTACCTCCTAGGCCTCCACAGCAGCAACAACATCAGCAAAAATCCAAATTTCAACAGAGGGGACAGGGAGGACAGAATCGTGGATGGCAGCAACAGGGTCCATGAAGAGATCAGAGACAGTAGGGTTCATCGGCAGGACCCGCGAGGTCCCAGCAGTCTTACAGAGGCTCACAGGGATCCACTGGACGGACTGGGCAACAACAATCGGGCAGAACACAGTCAGGGCAGTTACAGGTTCGAGGACCATGTTATGTGTGTGGTGGGGCAGGGCATCTGGCTAGAGAGTGCCCACAGGGATTTACTGCAGGGGGACAGCCCCGATTAGGAGGATCTGAGTAGACCGTAGGTGACATGGGCAGAACCCACCACATGTTTGCAGCGGTTGATAACCGCCAGGCTGATTTCCAGGCTTCTGTCATCGAGGTAGCAGGTACGATTAGAGACTTTCCCATCTCGATCCTTTTTGACTCAGGAGCTACTGACTCCTTTTTGTCTACATCGTTAGTGGAGCGTTGCAGGCTGGTGGCTTCTAGGCAAGACATTAGGTGGGAAGTTGAGTTGGCCTCAGGGGCCAGGATGTCAGTAGATTCCTTGGTTAAAGACTGTGAGATCACATTGGGATCATTCACCACAATATGTGACCTTAGGATTATGCCATTAGGATCCTACGGTGTAGTTTTGGGTATGGATTGGCTTGCGGCACATAGAGCCAAGCTTGACTGTTGCCAGAGGACGATTAGTTGTTTAGACGATCATGGTACGTCGGTTGAGATAGTGGGCATTCAAAAGCCCACGGCTGTTCGTATGATATCCGCTCAGCAGCTTAAGCGCTGTATGCGGAAGGGATGTCAGATGTTTGCCATCACAGTCAGTGATAGAGCAGAGGATGAACCTGAGGCTACTTTAGATGATCACCCTGTCCTTAGAGAGTTTGCCGATGTATTTCCGCCGGAATTACCAGGTATGCCTCCATGCAGAGAAGTGGACTTCCACATCGACTTGGTGCCGGGTGTAGAACCGATATCCCGTGCACCCTATAGGATGACTACACATGAACTCACTGAACTTAAGCTGCAGTTAGAGGAATTACTTGAGAAGGGACACATCCGACCTAGCGTTTCACCATGGGGCGCACCGGTTATCTTTGTAAAGAAGAAGGATGGGTCTCTTCGATTATGCATGGACTACAGGTAGTTGAACAAGGTGACGGTGAAGAACCGTTATCCTCTGCCTAGGATTGACGACTTTTTTGATCAGATGCAGGGACCCAGAGTGTTCTCAAAAATTGATCTAAAATCTGGATATCACCAATTGCGCATCACGGAGGTAGATATTCATAAAACTGCTTTTCGAACTAGATATGGCCATTACAAATTCTCAGTGGTACCCTTCGGGTTGACAAATGCTCCTGTAGTATTCATGAGTCTCATGAACGGGGTGTTCTGTACGTACCTAGATCGGTTCGTGATAATCTTCCTAGATGACATTTTGATTTATTCACGGACTGAGGAGGAGCATGTGGAGCACTTGCGTCAAGTTTTGCAGCAATTACGAGAGCAGCAGCTTTATGGCAACTTGGCGAAGTGTGCCTTCTTCAGGACAGAGGTGCAGTATTTGGAACACATTTTATCAGGCGATGGCATCTCTGTAGATCCATCTAAAATTAGAGCAATCCAGGAATGGCCGGCACCCACTAACATGACAGAGGTCCGAAGCTTTATGGGGTTAGCCGGGTATTATCGTCGGTTTGTCGAGGGCTTCTCCAGGATAGCACATCCCATTACTTCCCTTCAACGAAAAGGGAAGGGTTTCAATTGGACCGAGCAGTGTGAAAAGGCCTTTGGAGTCCTCAAGGAGCGTCTTACCAGTGCTCCTATTTTAGCGGTCCCAGATCCTACAGAGGAGTTTGTAGTTTGTACAGATGCATCATTAGAAGGTTTGGGAGCCGTGCTTATGCAGGGTGGTCGAGCGATCGCATACGAATCGCGGAAACTAAAGACACATGAGTTAAACTATCCTACTCACGACTTAGAGCTCACAGCAGTTGTTCATGCTTTGGTCTGCTGGAGACACTTTCTCCTAGGTCGACGCTTTGAACTCCATTTGGATCATCATAGTTTGCAGTATATTTTTACACAGCCGAATTTGAACGCCCGTCAACGGCGTTGGATGGAATTCTTATGCGAATATGACTTCGATGTCCACTACATCAAAGGGAAGGAGAACGTGGTCGCTGATGCTTTGAGTCGAAGGCGCCACGAGATCCAGACCCTGACCTTGAAGGTGGACTTGAAGGATCGCATCTTACAGCATCTGCCGGAGGACGAATGGTTTCTTGAAGTGCAGCATGCATTATTAAATCAGAAGGCCCTTGAGGGTAAATTTACAGGATATACCCTTGAGTCTGATGGTATGCTTCGGCATCGGCAACGCATCTATGTACCCCATGCGGGTAACCTTCGTACAGTAATCCTATCAGAGGCGCATAGAGCACCCTATGCAGCACACCCAGGAGTGAAAAAGATGCATGCTGACTTACGACAGCTTTATCATTGGGCTGGGATGAGGCGTGACATTGCCAAATTTGTTGCTCGTTGCCTGGAATGTCAGAGGGTCAAGGCCGAACATCAACATCCAGCGGGACTATTGTACCCTCATGAGATACCTGAATGGAAATGGGACACCATTTCGATAGATTTTATCGTTGGTCTACCTATGTCCTCACGTCGCCATGATGCTATTATGGTGACAGTTGACAAACTGACCAAAGTGACGCATTTTTCACCAATATGCACAACATACAATGCACCATCAGTGGCAAAGGTGTTTCTTGATCAGATTGTTAGACTTCATGGGGTACCTCGCCGCATTATATCTGACAGAGACTCCGTATTCACTTCATCGTTTTGGAAAGCCTTACATCAGGCGTTGGGCACACAGCTCAACTTCAGTTCAGCATATCATCTGGAAACCGACGGACAAACGGAGAGAGTTAACCAGGTGTTAGAAGACATGCTTCGCATGTATGTGATGGACCATCAGTCTAGATGGGAGGAGTACCTATATCTAGTTGAGTTTGCCTACAATAATGGGCATCACATCTCGTTGGGTATGCCTCCTTTCCAGGCTTTATATGGCCGACCATGCAGAACACCATTGAGTTGGGATTGAATAGAGGACAGAACGGTCATCGGTCCAGAGATAGTTCAGAATATGGAACAGCAGGTCAAACAGATTAGACAGAGACTTCAGGAAGCTCAGGACAGGCAGAAAAAGTATGCCGATGCTAAGAGGACAGACCGAAGCTTCTCTGTGGGGGAAAGAGTATTTTTGAGAGTGCGGCCGCACAAGAGTCCAATCCGTTACGTAAAAGGCTCTAGGCTCGCACCTCGATTTGTAGGACCTTTCGAAATCTTGGAGCGGATAGGGCCAGTAGCCTATCGTCTAGCCTTGCCACCTAGCCTATCACGTATCCACGATGTATTTCATGTATCAGTTTTACGTCAATATATTTCTGACTTATCTCACGTGTTGGATTGGAGTGCTCTTCAGGTAGAGGCAGACAGACAGCTGGTGTTGGAGCCAATTCACATATTGGCTCGTCGGACGCTGGCCCTTTGAGGTCGAGAGCTGGACCAGGTTAGAGTCCAGTGGGACCTATACGACGAAGTCACTGCGACATGGGAAGATGCAGAGAGACTGAAGACCCTTTATCCTCACCTTTTTGATGACTTCCAGGAGGAAGTACCGTCTTAGGGGGAGAGGATGTGAGGACCGCCCTTTTTACTTCTGTTGTTATGACTATTTACATTACTGTTATTGTTACTTTTTATGTTTGTGGGATAGCAGTTACTGGAATTGTCAAACTATTAAACTTTATTATGATTTCGGAAAAACTAATTGGGTGATGTTTGGATAAATTTACATTTCAGAAAAAAATTAATTAGGTGATGATGGAAAATAATAATATGATTTCATTTATGTTAATTAGTACTATGTCATGATAATGCATGTTTTTAAGTTGCTTCGGCTATGATGATTTTATGTGGTTACTGATCTTGTAATTTAGTGTGCAGGAATTACTAATCGAACCACAGATTTCGGAGATCATTCCGCACCTCGTTATTTGTTATTCCCTGTTAAGCCGATCTGGTTCCACGAGGAACCAAGATCTCTTTGTGTTTGATGTGATGATGTAATGTGGTCTTTTGTATGGTCGGGTGGGTTAGGTTACCCTCATGTAACATTATTTTATAATTTGTGTTGTAAAAAAAAGATTGAATTTGAATTTCCTTATTTTATTTAAATTTATGAGGCCTTTTCTTGTGCTTTACCTTGACCAGGGGTGTCTTGTATGGGTTAAAGTTGACCCTGGGTTATACCCCATGGGTCCAGGGGCCCATTTGGCATGGGTAACCCTTGAGTAACCTCCATCTAGTCATCTTAACTTCCCCCTAAAGTTAAGTGACGAAAATTGGGGTATGGAGGGGACATGATGGGTTGTACCAACACCCAACCCATCCCCTCTACAATCCCCAAGGTAAGAGATGACTACAAGCCCATCCATTATTGAAGGATTGACTTGAATTCACCCCCTCCATTAGTGAGATTCCCCCATGTGCTGTGGGGACACCCATGTGAAGGAGGGAAGAAGAGGCATGGGTCACCTGTCTTTTACTCCTTTAACTCCTTTTATTTCTCCCATGCGAAAGAGAAATGACAGGAGGAAAGGGATAAGGAGTACTCTAGGGATGGGTGAGTGACATAAGCCACCAGGACAGAATAGTGGTTTTGGGGAAGGGTGAGGAGGTGACAAGTGTCACCTCCCCATTCCTCGAAACTGAAAAGAAATGGGGTTATTTGTTTCCAATTTTGGGAGGAGAGGGAGTTAGTTGAATTTTGGGGAAAACTTTCATTCTGCTTTACCAAAAAAAATAGAAAAGTTAGCTTGCAGAAGAGAGAAGGGAGAGGGAGTTGGTGGCTAAGGTTGGAAGAGAACTCTGTGGGCTCTGCAACAGCTTCATTCGAGGAGGGCTTTGTAAGGTTGGTTTGATTTTTACCTTTGCTGAATGTGTATGTAAAGTGTGTGAATTTGTGTTTAGATTTATTTTCTGTGGGGTTTGTTGTCGGGTTGTTTGACAGAGCTTCTCCCACTTGGGAGAAATGCTCATCAAGTTTGGGGTAGGGGAGGAGAGATCCTCCTCAGGTGCATACCTGTTTCCATCTTTTGGGATGTTGAAAGCCTTGAGGGCATGTATCTGTGACTGTATCTTTGACTTGAGAGTCAAATACAGATTTCTTAAAAATTTGTGATCAAACTTGGTTTGAGACCAAGAGAAATTGTATTGGTTAACTTATCTGTCAGGGTGACACTCTGGAGTCGAGTGTGTCCACTCTCCTGCCCCTTATGAAACTCACTGTAGTTGAGTTTCTGTGTTGTGTAAATTACCCACGGGTGTTTGTGTGCTTTGGGATTGTTGTTGTTACTATTGTGAAGTGCAGTGCTTGAGTTACCCAGGTGTGAGTATGGTCTCCCTAGCTCGGGGGTGACCCTCTTGCGGGTCTACAGAAGGGAGGAGAGCTAGATGAGTGGTGTTTTCTTCTTTGTTTGTCTTTGATACGCAGGTTTTCTCTTGGAGCTTCTGGTTGGATATTTATGAAGGAACAACTTATTCTTCTTTGTCATGAGAATTAGGCCAGGTTCATTTCATAAGAGTTGAAGAGAGAGCACCTCTCTTGTTATTGTTGTAATTTATTGTTACCTTGGGAGTGAAGGAAATCACCTCCCTGATCTTGTTATTGATGGACTTTACCTGGATGTTACAGGCTATCATTTGTATGTTTGTTTGGGAGAAGGAAGCCCTCATCTTTCATCTTGTTAAGGGTAGTGAAATAGTTGTTCGTACTGTAATGTGTATGATGTAATTAATTACCTTAAATCTCATATGGAAAGCTTGAAGTTAATTAGAAAGTCTTACTGTATTAAATGTGTTAGTGAAAGGAAGAGATCTTTACTTATTTGCTAACAAATCTGAGCTGGTTTGTAATTTTTAAGAATAGATTGGATTAATTAGTTGAAAGGTCAGTTTTTATAAGTTCATTGTTATAATGGAAAAGACAGTTTTTAAATGTGTAAGTTGATTCTTCATAAATAGTGTTTTCAGTTAAGTTGTAGAGATTAGGGGAAATCTATTATGTATATACTTCTGTTTGTCAATTTGAGAAAATTAAGTGATTTATGAAAATGGGATATATATATATATTAGTTGTTATTTATTTACCATTTTTACCGAATATGAGAAACTAACTATTTGTTGAATGGAGAAATTTGAATGGTATTATCCAATAAAAAATATATATATATATGTAATCTAGTTGTTATGTAAGTATCATTTTTTTTAAACAGAATAATAGTAACTGAATAAATTGTTTAATTGAAAAAAAAACAAATTTTAGTGGTATTAAGAGACTGAAATATAAATATATTATTGATATTTAATTATCATCAAAAAGTAATAAACTCGGAGTAAGTTTTATGACTGTCGAAATTTTGTGATCGCTGTGTGTTTTACACAGTCGAAGCTTTTTACATGGTGGGCGGTGGGGAGTAATCCCCACCGCAGCCTCCGTTTTTTTTTTTAAACAAAGGTGTGGGGAGGGGCGGAGCCCCACCCACACCCCACATCGTGGGATGTGGGTGGGGCTCCGCCCCTCCCCACATCCCCCTTCCCTTTGACCCCTGTGGGGCCACAGCCCTGCCAGTTGCCGCCGTTCATACCACCTCCGCGGCCTACACAGGCCCTTCCCCTTTGCGGCCGCCTTACCTCCTCCACTCCGTCCTTTGTGTCTGCCGCTCACCATGCGGCCAACACACCTGCGACCTCCGCCCACCTTGCTACCGCCACCTCACAGTGCCTTCTTCTCTCCCACAATCCGCCGCCCATGCCTGCAATTTAATTTGTTTTCAAACAAAGATTTCTTAGGGTTATAACCCTCAATTTTGTAAGTTATAGTTATTAATAAACAAATTTTAAAAAAATAATAATTAGTGGGAGTTGTTGTTAGTGAATTTTATATATTTATATGATTTTCACATGTGGAGTTATATCTATAACTCTATGCATAATATATATATATATTTATCACATCTATATATATATATATATGTTTTGAAAGAGAATTTTAAATATATATCTATCTCTTTATATATATGTTATATATATATTTATCTATATGGTATATCTATACATAGAAGCGGATTCTTGGGCCATTTTATGAGGCCCTCTCTATAATTCATAACAAGGAGATTTGCAAATTAATTCTAAAAAAAAAAAAAGGGGGAAATATCAAGGTATGGGGATTATGTTTTCGTCTTAAGTGGAGTACAAACGTAATTAAACAGGGATTTTGTTATATTTCCATGATAAGGGTTTTATAAAGTGGAGAGCCTCCTACATAACTTAACAATGGTATATGATTTACATGAAGAACACTAATATTAATGATTAGTAATAATAACAATAGTAATTATAATTAAGAGAAAATAAAATTATAATTTAAAGAGAGCATAAAGAAATTTACTGTAATACTCCAGAAAGAGTTTCTCGGAAGTTTCCACTATCAACGCGATTCAATACCAGGAAAATGAAGAGGAAAATTACACGTCACCTTACTTAAAAGATCACTGGAAATAAACTTAAGAAGCCATCACAAACATTCCATGTGAGGCCATTTTAATCTCAACTGTAGTAAACGTCCACATAAGTAAACCTGTAAGAGAGTCAGAAGAAGAAAAACTAACATTGGAAAACACAAAGGAGAAAATGCGCGACATTTCCCACATGGGATAAGAGAACTAAGTTGATGGACCCTTCCGCTAAAATTTACATACGTAGAGGAGGAACCTAGATCGGAGAAGATTAGGAGACCGAGTCCAGCGAAGTAGTAAACCAGCCTATGTGACCTAGACCATCCGGAAGTTAGGTTTAATATCAACAATAGCTGCAGTGATAACCCTGATTGATGTAAATCATGAAGAAAGGCCCGGATATACATAAAGAAAGCATAGAAAAGGAAAGAGAGAGAGACTGAAATATAAGCAAACTAAATTAACAGAGAAATAGTTAAGGTAAGTGCGATAAAAATACAATCAAAATTAAGACCCAGAGAAAAGGGAAGAGAGAGCAAACAAACCGCCTCGTTGAGAATGCTAAGTCGTAGGAGGAGTATGTTTCAGGAAGCAAGAGAGGAGACAGACAACCGTGCCTTGCTGAAAATTGACTAAATAGGGAGATCACGAGTCGGTTTAGTCGGAACAAGGTGTCGTGGGAAGTTGTTAATCTATCAGCGAACCACGTGTGTAAAATAGTGTTGAGTAATTCCCACTAACGCCGTAAGGCGTTATGCTGCCAGAATTTGCCGAGATTTAGATTTAGGAACCTTGGTAATCTCACTCTTGCAATGACGTTAACGGCGTCGTAGAGACCCTCTTGTTGGTCTGTTTGCGTCTGGTCGCACGCAATTGTACTTCTAGCCCGCCAAAAACTGTAGTGTTTTCACCATGAGAGAACACCGCCGAGCATGCTTACGCATGCGAGGGGGTTGTTAGGGCAGTGTGAGAAAAGTTTTTCATATCTCGTGTCATAACCACATGACAGATGTGGCTATGACATGTGTGATGTGTGTTGTGACCACAAGGCAAATGTGGGCATGACAGAGTAATTGTTGGCTCTATGGGAAAACCTATAGGCCACGTAGACATGATGTGCTCAAATGCCCAAACCTGTAGTAAAGTGCAACACATCAGGCTCTGCATCTCATAATGGACATATCATCCCAACCCACGGTAGAGGTGCGCAAGCATACTACACCCCCACGCATAGACTATCCTTTGATCCTCCATCGCCATAATAGTGTGAACAAGGCCACCATGAAGGTGAGTGCCTTGTCTGTTTGATGCGTCGGCTAATGCGACTATAACCATCATGATCCTCTAAACCAATAGGATGTCAGTGCATTCCAACTCTAGTAATCGAAGCTGAATCTACCCTCGCCCTGCTCGAGTGACTGTGCAGCTTAGATAGTATAACTGGCTCTCTCACGTGTACTCTGCTGAGCGACATTCTATGATCCTCACTGTCTCTCCATGTACTGGCAGTTGCAAGATTTGGTAGACATCCTCTAGTGTGACAATCATCTCCCCTGTGGGTAGATGGAATGTAGAAGTATCTGTATTCCACCTCTCCATCAAAGCCATAAGCATATTGCAATGGAATCTAATCATGGGCATGTCAAACACCCACTAGAGCCCTACTGTTTGTAGTTGACCTCTCTCTACATCAGTCATGGTATTGATGTGATCTCTAAGAAGCAACATCAGGTGACCACATGTATGCTCTCGCATCTCGAGGACAACCTGCATGACAAATAATGAGAAGTTGAATCAGTATACAACATCAAATAATCATTTAGTATCTACAACAACAATCAGTGTCCTACCCCAGGGGCCCTTGTCCTTTCCAGACTTGGGCACCCTAGGAGGACCTGGGTGCTCAAGTTAGACTTGGGGACCCCAAGTGGACTAGGGCGCCCTGGTGAGACACAAGTGCCCTGAGTGGACTTGGGCACCCTTGTCTAGAAAGGCCTATGCGGCACGTAAACTGACAAAATCTAAAGGAAACAAAAAGAATGATGACAGAAGCAAGGATTAGGACCCTACCTCAGCCTCGAAGCATCTCTCTACCACTCAGGCTCGAAGCATCTCCAGTCTCGGAACCTGGTATGGATGTCAGGTTGGAATTATCAGTCTCTTCCTCCTTCTCCTTCTCTCCTCTACACAATGACAAGTAAGAATGAATAGTGAAAAGTGAAAACTCCATTTACATATAGTAAATGGATGAGAATTCCTATCATTATCTAGGTGCAAAAGTAAATAGTTTTCATCAAAAGCCTCTATATTGAGCTATCGAACTTGATTTTCACACTGTTTGTTGCATTGGAATCCTAGTTCTGCACTCCATATTACCTAATGTGTTGAGATTGGGTGTTGTTTCTAAAAACAACACTCACAATGCATTTCTCATCAATTTTCCTTGAAATCAACACGTGTAGATATTCTCCTTGTTTCTCCTTTTCGGACTAAGCAAGCAGAAACAAGGGGGGCATATATCTCCCTCGATTTTCTCCCTCATCATGTCCCACCACTTAACCCTTTAGTGTTTATGACTAACATATTTGTGTGTTGGTTGTAGGTTCATTTGATTTTGATTATCTAACAAGTGTTCCTTTGCAGGTTGCAGTTCCCAACTTTGTGGTCTTGCAGGATTATAGACTTAGGGGCTTCTTCCTCTTCTGCGACAATGCTTCGGCATCCTCTACAGTATCCTTTTGGGTATCCTTTTCATGATTGATGTATTTACTTTCCTTTAGTTGCATATGCACATAGTGTCTTATGGCCACTAAAGTGGGGGCTAAATGTTATGTTAGAAATTGCCCTCCTACATGGAATGGTACAATTTCTCATAGTTTAGCTCCTCTCCTTTGGTGTCCTTTCAACCTAGTTTATTTTAGATCGTCCTAAACCCTGATTGACCTATGTCTAACTAAAGAAATGTTGTATTTCAAGTTAGCTAAAGACTGAAGATGAAAAAGAAGTTTGGATTTGGGATTCCCTAGACCCCCTTAAGGCAAATCTAATCAGAAAATCAGGGCTTGGGCTTGGGTACTTGCGCCCTAGCCCTGCCCTATTTCCTGGGGTTTTGAATTTTGGTGGGATGTCGGCTCCTGCCGTGCATTTCAAGAATCCATTTTCAAAATTTTGTTTTTCGCACGATGTTGACATCTTATTTCAAAATTTGAAATTCCTAAGATTAGATATTTAAAGGCATTTGAAAATCATTTTATTACACACAATCTATATGCAAGCTTTATGCTAAAACTCTACCAAAATTGCCATTGAAGATCAACAACTTGTTGAAGCTCTTGAATTTATTTAAATTTTCCATCATGGAGACATTTGATGGAGATTACGAATCAAGATCTTGAAACTATCTTGCTCTTCCTAGGATTTGAAAAACCTTTTGTAGCATCGGGAGAAAGGTTGAAGCCTCCAACATCGAGCTTGGAAATCCTCCACGAATACGACTACCTTGCCTTCTTGTTCTACAAGTCTTCATTGCTATCATATCCTTGAGGTGAAGTTGTGTTTGTTTCATTGAGTGAAGCAAAGTGTTGATCTTTCCTTGATGCTTGAGTCATCTAGGGTTTAACATTTTTGCATACACATTTGTTAGATGAGCACACAAATTGTAGATCTTTATCCTTGGCTATTGTTGAGGTAGGAATACCAAAAATGGGGCTCAACTAAGGTAAGCTCCTATATAGCCACAATCATCTTTCTCCTCCTTTTGCATGTGTAGATTAACTTCGTCGAGATCTAGTGGAAAGGAGTGACAGGAAGACAGATATTGCAGACATAGTCATCACAGAGTATCAGATTTTGAGATTGTGAGACTTTTGGGGCTTTGACTCGTGCCCTATCCCACCTGGGTATTTTCTTCAGGATCCGGAAGCCTCTAAAGATTGTCATATAGGTGTTACAGAAGATCCCAATAGTTAGAAACCTTTGGGGCTTTGTGACTAGTGCCCTAGCCCATTAGAGCCTCTGTTTCTAGGTACATTTCCTCTATACTATATTCTCTGTATTTATATAATCATTTTATTTGTACTTGTGTTAGAAATTCAATTATTGCATTCTAATTGGTAGTTTAGGGTTTCTTGCTTAGTGAGTGCTACTAGCTTGTGAAAACCTGATCAAAAACATCCACATAGACATAATTATTAGAAAAAGGGAACCTAGGAAATCAGTAGTTTATCCATAAGCTTAATCCTTACTTCCCTAATGTTTTAGTTGTGAAAGTGTGGGACTTGAAGTCTTTGATAACTATATTGATTCCCCATTTTAAAACTAAACAGTTAGGTATGAGTGAAACCCTAGTTATGAGATAATCAGCTTGAAATAGATGATCGACAACAGAAATACAAAAACTAAAAGTACAGAGATGATCAGTAAGATGTCAGAACCTATCTCCCAGAAGCTGAGGTGTTGGAGGACAAATCTAGTAATCGCCCAAATCCAAAAATGAGATTCTACTGGAGGTCAAAACTGAGAATATGCTGCAAATGATGCTCAGAAACCAAATCTAGACCCTGGAAGCCCTATAGACTATGACACCAACTACCCAAGTCTTTTCGGAGAGATAATTCAGAACTATTTTCAAATCCCAAAACCTTAATTCATGCTCTACCTTCCTGTAGCTCAACTTTTCCTAAAATATTTATCTATAACCTACACAAAAGATGACAAGAGAGGGCTTTGGGGGTTGTGGTTGTTATGTCATAAAATGTCCCCCCTAGGACTTTACCTCCTAAGTTTAGCTCTTGGGTCCCTTGTTTTGTATCTTGCAAGTTCTTTTTAACTCCCAGAACAAAATGGCATGAAACCCATGTCAAATGGGGCATGAGGGACATCTGTGAGCTTAAACCTACCCTAAAATAGGTACCAGGGGCTTCGGTGCTCATGCCCTAGTCCTGCCCTATTTTAGGTAGGTCCCAAATTTGAATGTTGGTTATGTGACCATTAAAAGGTTTCATTGCCAACATCTTAAGTTTGAATTATGAAATTAAAGCATGAATGCATATATAAGCATGTTTAGGGTTTCATTTGCAAACTAGAAGATGATTATGAACTTTTGACAAACTTATGATTTTAGAGCATTCAAGATATTCATTGTTGCAGAGCAGAATATTGTTGTTGTGTTTGTGATTGCAGATTTAGCTTCATCTTCTCATGTGTTGAAGGATTTTTATCTACATGCAAGATACACCTTTGAGGTGGTATCTATTTGTGTTGAATCAATCATTTATCAATTTTTTTTGCCTCTATCCCACAGGGATATGCACTCTTTATCAAACAATGGTGTTGGAAGGCTTGAATGCCATTCCGGGGCTTGACCGAGGCAAGCCCCTAAACGGTACAACCCCCAACCACACTCCTTGTGATTACAAGTTACATGTATCAGATTTCGTAGAGTGGAGTTGCAAAGGAAGGTTACAGAAGATAAGGATTTTGGATCTGGTGGAAAGAAGCAGTTTGGTGCACTGTCGAGGCTAGGACACTAGTCATAAAGCCCTCCAAGGTTACAGGTATAGAAATCTCTGTGACAATGATAATAAGCATCAGAAGAGGTTCCAACACCTTGAAAAACATCCTACCTTGGGCTTGGGCACTAGTCATAGTGCCCTACACATCTATAGAGCCAAGAATTGATAGAACAATGATTGTCAGTGTCGGAAGGAGTCTAGAACCCCCTAAAGAAAATATTGCATTGGGCTCGGGAGCTAGTCACAAGGCCCCCAACTATTTAGATTCCCAAACTTCAAAAAATGGTTAGCAACTAATCTCTGTTAACTATCTTTGTGTGCAAGCATTTGTCGTAATTTATCTGTTTGCTTATGATTTTACATAATTAGGGTTTTGAGCATAATTGAGCATTAAATTAATACATTAATCAACAAATTCTAAATTTCCCTATCATTACAAGTGACAACCAACTTGTAGGTGAATCCTCTTGCAAAAGGTGTGCTTCAACTCGGTTAAATGTCCTTGAATATGTGTAGTGAAAGGAGGATCTAATTACTTACCTTAATCCCACTTTTCCTACATAACATTTTGGTGAACCCATGTTTTTATTGAATTTTGCACCTTGTTGAATTTTGTACTTTAGATTTACATTCATTCATTACATTTTCATCTTATTGCATTTGAAAAACTACAAAAAAATTTGAAAATTTTGAAAAACAATTGGCATCTTAGGCTTGTATTTTTGCATAGTTTGCATCTATTTAGTTACATTTCATTTAATTTCTGATTTTTAATTAGATCTGATATAAAGTATAGAAATTTATCTTGGTACAATCTTTTGCATTGCATTTTCATGTTGAAATTGCTAGGGTTTGTTTGAAATTTTGTATTTTTCTCATAACCTAGTGATTTCAAAAACTAGGGTTTGTAGCTAAAATCTTGTTTTAGATTTTACTACTCATCTTAGTCACTCATTCAAATCTGATTTTGTTTGTAGTGTTGCATTCTTTTGTATTTTTGCATTCATATCTCAAAAATTTGTATTTACACTTCGTCAATTTTAACAAAAACTAGCATATTCATTCATTTTTTTCCTTATTGCACTTGCATTAAGCATTTTAGGATTTTTGCATCATTTTCAGATCTGAGCTGGGTTTTTTTGCATCATAAATCTGATTATAAAACATTCATACATAATTTTGCATATATTCATATCTTAATTTCACATTTAGGGTTTAAAAACCTTGCATTTTCACTAAATTTTGCCTTGTCATCCATCTAGATCTGCATTATAGGTGTGTTGTGAAGGATATTTCTGCATTATTGGACTAATATTAATGTTATAATTCTCTACCTCTCATCAATTTCCTTACAACACTTCATCGTTTAGTCATTTGCATTAAAAAAAGGTGAAAAAAGTGAACATTTTAGGTGCATAAACAAGAATAAAACTTTGCATAGATTGTCTCACTAGGTTTCATTAGACATTAATGTTACAACACATTTCAAGATTGCATATTAATGGAAACCTTTGCATGATTATATCTTGGATTTTTAATATTTCTCTAATTTCACTAATGAGAACCCTCATTGTCTGGAACACATAGCATGCGTACATGATATTGATGTTTCTAAATGTTCTACACATGAGCTTAAATTACCTTGTTATATACATGATTTTGACAACTTTACATTACTCATAGGAGCATATCCTTTGATATTAGAATATCTAACCAAATTCATCTCTAAGAACTCTCATGAGAAAGATAAGTGTGAAAATTCCTCTTTCGTTAATGCCTTGGAATTGATAGCTAAAGAATATAATGATGTTGATGATTCCATAAGTTATCCTACTTCTCCTATAGTTGAATGTCCAAGAACCTTAGATGAGAAGACTATGGATAGCTCTACTGTGGTTGCAAATTCAAGTCCTTTAGACATCACTAATGATACAACACCTAACCTTCATAACAACACTTTACCTTTCTTTCATTCTAATGCTCTCCCTAGCCAAGATGAAGCATTAGTGGACAAGGAAAGGTCTCTCACATTAAATCCTTTAGGGATAGATGTTGAGCATAATTAAGAGGAAAACAATGTTAATTCAATCTTCACTAATAGACTTATTCCACCCACCAAGGGGTTACTAGATAATTGTAGTAGTATTCCTAAGATGGTTATGCGGGGGGCACCTAATGCACATTCTTTCTTAAAACTGGTGATTACGATTCAAGGAGATTGAAAACCACCTAGACCATCGGATTATGACAAATCACTCAAAGAAATCAAGGTGTTCAAAATGTGTTGCAACAACCACATCACAATGTGATTGCTCACACATATAACACCTGTAATAACAAACAAAGTAAGCAAGAACCTCATGTGCCTGTCTCTCTTCCATGTTCTCAACCTATTCTCCCTCCACCACCTCGTCTTACTCCTAAAAGTGGTCAAGAATATGATCTTGTTGAGAAGCTTTGCACTACTTTGGCTAAAATCTCTCTTTGGGATTTAATACAAACATCACCTACATACCATGAAATGCTCCAAGAAGCTTTACAGAAGGTGATTGTACCACTTGTTGTTAAGCCAAATGATGTAGCGGCTCTATTAGATTGTATGCATGCGATAGAAAAAAGACATTCTATTTCAACCACATGAATTACTGTCAACCAAAGTTCAAAACCAATATGATCCTCTTATAATCTTTGTCACCATAAATAAAAAGTTGATAAAGCAAGTTATGATTGACAATGGGTCAGCTCTTAATGTTTGTGGCATAGACTTACTACACAAAATCAAGATTGACACATCTTTAATCAAACCGGATAGGATTAGCATTCGTGGCTTTGATAATGTTGGTAGGCAATTCGTGGGTACCATGACTTTACTTGTAAAGGTTGGACCCGTGACATTATCTACCCTTTTTCATGTCATGCCCAGTTCGCTTTCATATAATATGATTCTCGATAGACCGTGGATTCATGCCATGGGGGCAGTTCCATCTACCCTTCATAGATCAATAAAGTTTATTTATCAAGACAAGATCTACACCGTGGAAGCCGATCTTGGACTGGATAGTTGTTTACATATTGAAACACAAGAATAAGTTAACAATCTTACAAGTCTAAACAACTTACAAGTTGATTCATCAACACCTCTTGCCACAGATAATGTTGTGCAACACTCTAAACCATCAAATGCACTTTTTGGTGATGATTGGCGTTCATTAGATTTTACTCCTTCTGGACCGAGCAAATTTAAACTTAATAACCCTGACACATCAAAAGTCGCATCAATCTCATCCAAGCTATCTTTTGAAACACCTAAGAAAACCAAAGCCTCCTTGGTAGAAAATAAAGACAATACTCTTATTACACTACATATTATGATACCTACGATGCTTCGCCATCTTCTAAGGAAATGGACTCTCTATATGGTCATGGATTTCAGATTATGTACATAACTTGTGACTATGCTGGTAATGGATGTGGTGTAAATCAACAAGGAATCATAGTACCTTTACAAGTTTCTGGAATTAACTACACAACCAGTATTGGATACCCCTCTTTGAAGCCCACCAAAGCCTCCCACCATCCTAAACTCAATGTTAACACAATATCAACAAGACTAAAATGACATGCGAGATATCCTGGGCTGATAGATAATAATTATCTGCCAGGAAATATCCCATTGAAATAGGTACGTATTTCTCCCTCTTTAAGCCACACTTGTTGTAGCAACTATTATAGTTGCTCTTAAGGGTGGCCTCCCCCTAGATATGTATGTTCTTAACATTGGGTTGTATCAGGTAAGTATTTCTAACCCTTCTCTTTGTGTTGTGATCCCCCCGTAATGTGTTATGTGTTTAGGCCTCCTTAGATGATCCTTGATACTCTTGTAAGGTCAAGGATATCGAGAGACCACCTCTGTTGTGACCATTCATCTATTTGTATCATCATTCTTCCTTCTTGCTTCCCCTTTATTTTATTGTTGTGTGTTGTGCCTTAGGGGCATAGCATTGCAGTTGGTGACCTGGGGGCACCTTCCTACTTGATGACCCTAAGGCACTTGTTTTTGCTCTCTCATTTTATTGTTTACCTTCTTCTAGTGGTTCTATCTAGCTGGTGGATGACAAAAAACAAATAAATATTGATACGGACCATGTGTCCCTTCAGCGAGTAAGCAAAAATGGACCTAGTCCATACATGACGATGGGGTTGATATATATAATCCGACGCTTGGCTAGTAGAATCACTCCATGTGATATTTTAATGTTGTCTTATATTTTCTAACAAACCATAACAATATAGCTACTCCATGCACTTTGTTTATCTTGGGTCTCGCCTTGGTTACACTTGGTTGTGATATCTCTGTAGTATAGCCTCACGGTTATACCGAGTTTCTGAATCTGTAGTATAACCTTGGCTCTTGATGTGATTCTTTTCATGCATTACTTTTATCATGTTATGTGGTTATTACCTTATAGAAAGATTTCTAACCTCTCTTCTTGCAGAAAATTGTGTGTCTGTGGGAACATTCGGCAATCGTGAAGCACATGTCACCTTTGGGGGCATGGGCTTTGCGAGAGCTCTTGTTCCCTTGTGTGTTTTCTCTCTACCTTAATGTTCTTGATATAGGTACACAATATCAACCACCTTAAGGTGGGGGCATATAAGGTAAGTTGTTTGATGATTTTAGTACTAACGAAGCGTGTTTGTAAGCCCTTTGCAGAGGTGGGATGTTGTATCTCCGCGGGAGTGCACATCTTTATTTTATATTGTAATCAAAAATCCCTCTGTGAAGGTGGGATATCGTGCATATACTTTTATTTAAAGCCCTCTACGAAGGCAAGATATCGTGCATATCCTTTTATTCAAAACCCTCTGTGGAGGCGGGGATGGTGTATCTCTTGAGCTAGTGCACATCCTTTTTTATTTCAAAAGTCCTTTGAGTAGGCGGGGTTGGTTTATCCTCCCTTAAGCATGTCTTTGGCGTTTGTTGTGGCATAAGCCCAACCATCAGGTGTGCCTGTAGTGTGCATGAGATGGTGGGGGCTTAGCAATAAGTTTCTTCCATTGCGTTGTTTGTCGTGTTTTAGACGTATAATATGTCTTTAGCATACTATACGACGCTCGTGTTTTCCATGTGTCTTCCATATATTTTCCCCTTATGTAGTCTAAAGTTGTGTGGTGAAATGCCCCTCCCTACACTCAGGGTTTGTATGGCATGTTTGTTCCCTTGTGTAGTCTAAATTTGCATGGCAAAATGCCCCTCCCTACACTTGGGTTTTGTATGGCGTGCTTGTTCTCAAGTGTAGTCTAAAGCTGCGTGGCGAAATTCCTCTCCCTACACTCTGAGATTTATATTGTGTATCTTCTCCCCCATATGTAGTCATAAGCTGTGTGGAAAAATGCCCCTCCCTACATTTTGGGGTTGTGTGTTGCATTTTTACTTTCCATGTAAATTCATTTATACATATGAAAATGAAAAAGAAATAATCACTACATTTATTGTATTCATCATGTTTTGTGTGTCTTCAATACTGTCTTCTCCATGTCTTACATGCCTTTTACTGTCTTCTCTATTTTTTGCATGCCTATTACTTTTTTCATTGTGTTTGGCGTGTCTGCAATGTGTTTTCTCTAATTTCTACCTGAGACTGGGGGCTAGAAATAGTTCCTCAATCTTTGTGTGTGCAATAGCTTCAAGTTCCTTGCGTGTTTGTTGTGTTTTGATCATACTTTAATGCATGTATGGATCATAAGATCATACATACATTAAAGTGATGGCTAAATTTTATGTCATAAAATGTCCCCCCTAGGACTTTTACCTCCTAAGTTTAGCTCCTGGGTCCCTTGTTTTGCATCTTGCACGTTCTTTTTAACTCTCAAAACAAAATGGCCTGAAACCCATGTCAATTGGGGCTTGAGGGACATTTGTGAGCTTAAACCTACCCTAAAATAGGTACAAGGGGCTTGGATGCTCATGCCCTAGTCCTACCCTATTTTAGGTAGGTCCCAAATTTGAATGTTGGTTATGTGACCATTAAAAGGTTTTGTTGTCGACATCTTAAGTTTAA
Source organism: Cunninghamia lanceolata (assembly GCA_027924645.1). Classification (NCBI taxonomy): domain Eukaryota; kingdom Viridiplantae; phylum Streptophyta; class Pinopsida; order Cupressales; family Cupressaceae; genus Cunninghamia; species Cunninghamia lanceolata. Next base: position 893,633 of record BSBN01000063.1, read on the forward strand.
ATTACGAAATTAAAGAGGGAATGCATATATAAGCATGTTTAGGGTTTCATTTGCAAACTAGAAGATGATTATGAACTTTTGACGAACTTATGACAGCATTCAAGATATTCATTGTTGTAGAGCAGAATATTGTTGTTGTGTTTGTGATTATAGATTTGGCTTCATCTTCTCATGTGTTGAAGGATTTTCATCTACATGTGAGCTAGACTTTTGAGGTGATATCTATTTGTGTTGAATCAATCATTTATCAATTTGTTTTTGCCTCTATCCTATAGGGATACACACTCTTTATCAAACAACAGTGTTGGAAGGCTTGAATGTCATTCCGGGGCTTGACTGAGGCAAGCTCTTAAACACCACAACCCCCAACCACACTCCTTGTAATTGCAGGTTATAGGTATCATATTTTGTGGAGTTGAGTTGCAAAGGAAGGTTGTAGAAGATAAGGATTCCAAATCCGGTGGAAAGTAGTTTGGCACATTGTCGGGGCTAGGGCGCTAGTCATAAAGCCCTCTAAGGTTGTAGGTACATAAATCTCCATGATAGTGATAATCAGCATCAGAAGAGGTCCTAACACCCTGAAGAACATCCTGCCTTGGGCTTGGATGCTAGTCACAGTGCCCTCCACATCTACAGAGCTAGAAACTAATAGAACAGTGATCATCAGTGTCGAAAAGAGTCCAAAACCCCTGAAGAAAATACTGCATTGGGCTCATGTGCTAGTCACAAGGCCCCTGACTATTTATTCCAGAACTTCTAAAAATGGTCAGTAACTAATCTCTATTAACTATCTTTGTGTGCGAGCATTTGTCGTAATTTATCCATTTGCTTACAATTTTACATAATTAGGGTTTTGAGAATAATTAAGCATTAAATTAATACATTAATCAACAAATTCTAAATTTCCCTATCATTACAAGTGATAACCAACCTGTAGGTGAATCTTCTTGCAAAAGGTATGATTCAACTTAGTTAAATGTCCTTGAATGTGTGTAGTGAAAGGAGGATCTAATTACTTACCCTAATTCCACTTTTCCTACATAACAGTGGTGTTTAGGGATTTGCCTCAGTCAAATCTCAGGTTAGCATTCAAGCTTTCCCAACATCATTGTTAGAGAGAGAGAGCATGCCCTTGCAAGGTAGAGGCTAAAGATAATCCAAATGATGAAATGATTCAGATGATTCAGATGGCAATGGTGTCACCTTGGAGGTGAAGTTTTTAGGAGGATGAAGATGCTTCAACTCATAAGGAGATGGATGATGATGCCAAATCTGTAACAAACACACAAATACAAACACAAATCTGCAACAATAACACAATGAATACCTTGAATGCTCTTTGCTCCATTATCATAAGTTTTCTATATCCATCTAGGTTCAAAATGAAGTCAAAAACTCACTTATATATGCTTTCTCGCTAACATTCACGAAATTAAATCACAATTTAGCCAACAAAGATGAACATTTTTAAAGGTCCTAGGTTGACATAACATTTATTAGCCCCGACCAATCAGGGGAGACTTGGGTGGTTGGAGCCCAAGTCTAGGGGCCCAAATTATTTTAGGGATAAGTTAAATGAAGGGCCCAAGGTCCTAAATTTACCTGGGTGTTGGGCTCTTTTCTTCGGGATGCTCAATTAGAATGTATAATGAAGCAAATAAGACCTAGGAGGTAAAAAGGCATGTGTCCACTTTTTACTCCATAACATTTAGCCCTTACTTTAATGTGTGTATGATCTTACGATCCATACATGCATTAAAGTATGGTCAAAGCACATTAAACACACCAAACACACTCTAAGTTCGAAGACTATCTCTAGCCCCCAAGCTTAGGCAAACATAAGAAAACACTTAGTAATCACATAAGACACAGTGAATAGAGTAAGGAAGCATGCAATACATGGAGAAGATAGTGAAAGTATGCAATACATAGGGAAGACATGAACACAGTCACACAAGACACAAAGAAGACATGAAGAGAAGACATTCAACTAAGCAATTGCATATCTATATATAATGCCAACTAAAGTAAAATACACAATGTGGGGGGGTTCATCGCCACACAAATTTAGACCATGCTACAAACATGCAAGGAAGACATGTAAAACACACAGAATACATGAGCGCCACATAGTATGCCATCAACATACTATATGTCTTATACACGACAAACATGAGCGATAGGAAGGAGGTCATCGCTGCACTCCACTATCTAAAACATGCCAAACACACCTGACAGTTGAGCTACACTACCACAACCACCAAAGATGCACTTAAGGGTGAATGACTCAAGATCCAACCCCACCTCGTGATGAGGACTTTTTATAAAAGGATGTGCACTAGCTCAAGAGATACACCTTCAACACTTGCAGATAGTTCTACAACATCTTAGAGAGCACAAGCTTTTTGAAAAACTATCCAAATGCACTTTCTTTTATAAAGAAGTGTAGTACTTAGGCCAAATCATATCGGCTAAGGGAATTGATGTGGAACCCTCAAATATAAGGGCTATTCTAGAATGGCCTACAACTAAAAATGTTCATGAACTATGTAGCTTTATAGGATTAGTAGGATATTACAAAAAGTTCATTTTGAACTTCTCTAGAATTGCGCATCCTATGACTTCCTTGCAAAGGAAAGGAAAATTATTTGAATGGTCAGGTAAGTATGAAGAAGCCTTCAACATTCTCAAAGGAAAATTGTCTTCAGCACCAATTCTTAGAGTGCCAGACCCAGAGGGTTGTTTTGTTGTTGTGATCGACACTTCAAGAGAGGGTTGGGAGGAGTGCTAATGCAAGAAGACCAATTGTGGCCTACAAATCTAGGAATTTGTGACCATATGAGAAGAATTATGCTCCTCATGATCTAGAATTATTGGTAATTGTACATGCTCTCTAGGTTTGGAGGCATTATTTATTAGGAAATCAATTTGAACTAAAATTTGACAATCAAGATTTGAAGAATATCTTCACACAACCAAACCTTAATGCCTGATAGAGAATATGGTTAGAGCTTATCTCTGACTATGATTTTGAGATTAATTATATTAAGGGTAAAGAAAATCAAGTGACTAATGCCTTAAGTCATATAAGGCATATTACGAGTATTGAAGAATTTAGCCAGAGATGAATATTATGAGTAGATTTTGAAAGCTCTAATATAAAATCCTTAAGAAACAAGGTATGACATATTTTATTTTGAACCTTATGGATTATTGAGATACAATAACCAAATTTATGTGGCAAATCAGGGAGATTTAAGAAATGTGTGGAAAGAAGTGCATTCTGCACCATATTCAGGTCACCTTGGAGTGACAAAATTGTTGGCTAATGTGAAACCCTTGTATTTTTGTAAGGGAATGAAGAATGATGTTGTGAGATTTGTTGCAGGGTGTCTTGAAGGTCAGCGAGTTAAGGTTGAACACCAGCACCCGATAGGACTCTTGTATCCTCATGATATCCCTGATTGAAAGTGGTAGGTAATCAGTATGGATTTTGTCCAGGGATTGCCTATGTCACATTATAAGTATGATGCTATTATTGTAGTAGTGGATAAACTTTCTAAGGTATCCCATTTCATACCTTGTAACCTTACAGATGGAGCACCCATTTTAGCCAAGAAATTCATGCAAGAAATTTTTAGATTGCATGGAATCCCTAAAAAGATAATCTTAAATAAAGATCCTCAAATAACTCCAAGGTTTTGGAAAACCTTGTTTTCAACATTAGGGACACGACTAAATATAATCTTGGCTATCATCCAGAGATAGATGGTCAAACAGAGAGAGTTAATCAAATACTGGAGTATTTGTTGAGGATGTATTGCATGCATCAACAGTATAAGTGGGAAGAGTATGTTCCACTAGTTGAATTTGCATACAATAGTTCTTATCATTCTACAATTCAGATGGCTCCATTCGAAGCATTGTATGGGAGAAAGTGTCAAACTTCTATAAGCTAGGATAAGCTAGAAGATAGGATTTGCCTTGTGATGGGCTAAAATATTGACCTCTTTTTATGTTGTTTTTATATGCTTTTAGAATTTTTCCATATGATCCTTCAGACACTTTACCAACATCACCATCATTATATGTTGTCTTTTTATATACTTTGCAAGACTTTGAACCTATATTATTAATATGGAATATGGTGGTGAAATTATCAATTGAACGATTTGAATATGAGTATGCATGCAATATAGATAGAATCCAATGGTTTAGTCATGAAGGCTATTTCTGTGCATAAGTTTTGTGAATTAACCCCTGTGCAACAAGAACGTGTCATCAAGGAAATGAGAATTTGCAGCGAAGTTAAAGATAGGAGAATTAAAGCAAGTGAAGTTGGACACCAAACATGCAATCAACTGGAGGATGAATGTGAACCATCATGGACATAAATAAATGCAGAAGAAGAAGAAGACTTGTTTCAAATGTAGCTTATGTGTGTTCTTCATGAGATCCATTGCATAAGAATTCTTGTTTGGATAGGATTATGCTTCCTCTGTTCAGTTAGATTAATAAATTGATCTCAAACCTGTATCCTATTATCTAGGAATGGATTGATGGTTGAAGTTAGTTAGTAGTTGCATAAAACTCTCCCGTTTCTATATAAGTTAGAGGGGATGAGTTAATGTCAAGTTAGTTACTTTATTTTCCAGTTACTCTATTGTTACTCTATTTTCTATATTGGAATATGCAAACATGTTTTATTAAGGAATGTTATTAAATACAATCTGAAAGAGATTTTGTTTATGATATGAAGTGAATGAACTATGTGTTATGGAAATGCATAGAAATTTGAACTAGATTTGATTCTCAGTTAAGTGAGTCAGTCCCCTGAGCCGGCCCCTCAAGGTACTGATCCTCACTTTATTTATTTACTTGTTCCTTTATGCATTCATCGTTAAATCTACTTTTCATTTGCATATAGATACATCATGAGTCACTTAGATTTCTTTGATTGTCGAATTACAAATAGTATGGTTCATGAACAAGTGCATGCTTTATCAACTTTAAGTCCTCCAAAGGTTAGCATTAGTTCTTTTATCATTTTGGATGTTTTGAGTTATTTTTTGTAATTTCTTGTCGATAACAATCATCTACAACTTATGCTGCAGGTACCCGTAGCCACTAGATTCTATAGCTGTTTTTACTATTCTTGCATTTCTGTGAATTCTAGCATAGTAGAATAGCCTGAATAGGTTTGGATAAGATACTTTAGGAAGAATATGAGTCCTGAAGGCACATACAATATAGTGCCATCACAAGCTTACGCTCCTTGGTTCATAATGCAATGTAGGAATGCAATGATAGCTGAGTGGACTGTTCAGATAGGTTTACCCCTGAATTATGTTAAGTCTACAACGCATTAGTTTTCCTCTACATTTTTGGATTCGTTGCTGGGGATGGTGCTACCTTCATAGGCTCATTTTTTACATGCTTTCATAGTTTAAATTTTGATTCCAGCATTAGGATTAATAAATTCACTTTTTAGGAAACACTAGAAATTATACTAACATTGTGCAGGACCACTAGAATATAAAGCCAAATTCATTGTATGCGGAGGCAGAGAGATAACTGAGGCAGATTCCTCCCTTCAAATTTTTAGGATAGTGAAGAAATGATTGACTTTATCAATTATACAGTAGAAAGTACTAAAGAAGAATCTCCTCTTACATCTTCATCAACACCTTCTACATCTTCATCAACTTCTTCCACAACTACAAAAGGGACCTTCAGAACCATGACGGATGCTACGGTGGAGGATCCACCAGAGCAAGCGACGTTTGAGTTTCCCATCACTAATCAGGAGAGGGTTATAGTGCTAAAAAATATTCCACCATTAGCATTACCAATCCTCTATGGCTTGGTGACAGAGGACCCAGATACATTCCTGTTTGAGTTTGATATCTTGTGTAGGAGCTATGACTACACCTCAAACGCTCACAAGCTAAAACTATTTCCTGCTACCCTCAAGGATGTAGCTTTGAGATGGTTTATGGGGCTGGGAAAAGATGTCATTCGAGACTGGGATACTATGAAGGAGAAATTCTTGGAGAAATACCAAGATTACTGCCGAGGACATGATAAGAGGAGAGACAACATCTTTAGGATGTCACAAAAGGAGGAGGAGCCACTTGAAGATTATGTTGAAAGATTCTAGTTTGCTCTGAAGAAGAACCCCCAAAATAGATTATCTGAAGAATCATTAAAACTAGTTTTCTTGAGAGGAGTTAAGGATGATTGCATGGATGCTTTGAATCTCATTGGGCAAGATGATATTTCTCAGCTAACTTTTGAGTCAATCTGTAAAGTCTGCCAAAATTATTCAAGGACTTTCACTAGACGACCAAGGGGAGAAAGGACATCAATTACAAACAAGGCAACCAATGGAGTTTCAAGAGTGGAAATCAATAATTTGCTATCCAATATGAAGGAGGACATAATCATCCATATGGATACACAAATAAACACTCTTCACATCAAGAAGAAATAAGAAGAAGCTGATGCAATGCTTATTGAGTACTGTCCCAGTCGTAGGCAAAGGAAGGCTAGTTGTAAATGCAAGAGGGTGGCAAGCATCCAGCAAGAGAAGGTAGAAAGGCTAGAATTTCAGCCATTTGAAGGACAGGATGGACAATTATTCTTCATAGCTCAAAGGAGACCTTGGCAGCAAAGATAAGGTATGCCCTCTGATCCACTAAATTTTAGTTCACCCTTTCTTGCTGCAAACTAAAATTTCTTTGCTTGGAACACTCAGCCATGGCCTAGTAATCAAAATCTCTGGAAGAACCCACAATGGCCTACTCCACAACCTGGTTGGAACCAAAAACAACCAAATCCATGGCCCCAACAAGGTTTTCAAGGTTCCAACTATAATCCCTAGTGGCCTACACAGCAACCTCAATGGCAGCCTCAATGGAACAAGAACCAACAATGGTAGCAAAATTCAAATTACCAACCAACTTATGATTCCATCTCAACCACAGTAGCCAGCCATAATGCCTCCATTAACACCTCAAAATCCACCTCCCAGACCTACCCAAATCCTTGCCCAACCTACACCTAACCTTAACAACAAGCCTATTCAACAGGATTATACTAACGAGGTGATGCAATACCCCACCTAAGGGGTAGAAGTGAGTAATGTTCATCTTAGATCAGGGAAGCAACTTGCAGGCCCTTCATCTCCCCAAATTACAGAACTAGAAGATGAAGAACCCACAGAGGAAGCCTCATATAAACCACCTTTGGAACCTGAACCAACTCAGGAACCTCAGACCATTTCACATCCTAAGCCTCCTTTCCTTGAATGCTTGGCTATTCAGAAACAACTAGCACAGTCTGAAAATTACCTCATAGGCCAGTTGCAAAATATAAGCATAAAGATTCCCTTAATCCAAGCCATCAAAGATATTCTTATCTACACTAAGACTATCCAAGATCTATGCATAAAGAAACCAAGAAGAAAGAGGATAGACCCAGCGTAGTTCATGTTTTGGGTAACCTAGCTGACATAATGTTGGGGAATATAATTGTTACCAAATATACATATCCAGGTAGTCCAGTGGTGGATGTCAAAATCAATGGGACTCTGATTAAGAATACTCTAATAGATTTAGGTGCTACAATTAATGTGATGACTAAGGAGACAATGCAGACACTCCAGTTGAGCAACCTTAGGCCTACTCATACAGTCTTGCAATTAGATGATAGGTCTATAGTCAAACCTGAAGGAGTCATTGAGGATTTGGTCATTACATTAGATTCTTGGGAATACCCTGTTGATTTCATAGTCCTGCAGCCAAAGGTTAATCTTACTGGTTATCCTCTTATACTAGGCAAACCATGGCTTGCCACAACAGATGCATTTATAGGTTGCAGGTCTGGTAACATGATCATATCCAATGGGACTGTGACTAAGAAATTAGTTCTATACCCACCAACCCAACCATACCATGAGCATGAGTAGACCATTTGGCCTACCCTGGAAGATGATGACAACTATTCCTTGCAAACCTTGATGACTATTGAGTGCAACCCCTTACTAGATATTCAAGATGAAGATGAAGATGAGTTGATTGTTCACATTGTACAAAATGACTGTGGAAGGCATTCGCAACAACAAGACTGTTTATCTTTCTTACAAGATCCCTTAGGAAGCATAATACCTACCAGTTCCTCGAAGGAAGTATCTCAAATATTTCATACTTTGTTACCTCAGCAATGCTTGCCAATAATACCTAGCCTTGATTTATCCTATGTACAAGAAATGTCCAAGCCATTAGAAATCAAACCAAGAAAAATGTTGATTGTTAATAATGCATTGACTGATGAGCAGCAGCAATCCCTGCATGCAGTATTACAAACCCACTCAGCAGCATTTCTATGGGATTACAGTGACATGAAGGGCATAAATCTTGCTTTGTGTATGCATAAAATTTACATTGATGATGGCCACAGACCTATAAGATAGCAGCAGAGACGCATGAATCCTACTCTCAGAGAGATAGTGAAAGTAGAACTTCTATACCCCATTTCAGATAGTGAATGGGTTTCACCATTGGTCATAGTTCACAAGAAAGGTGGCAAATGGAGAGTTTGTGTTGATTATAGAGAACTAAATGCTGCCACCAGGAAAGATCACTTTGCATTGCCCTTCATTGATCAAGTTCTTGACTCTTTAGCAAGTAAGAAATATTTCTCATTTCTTGATGGTTTTAGTGGCTATAACCAAATCGAGATTGCACCAGAGGATCAAGATAAGACTACATTTATATGCCCTCGGGGGACCTATGTATACTCTGTCCTACCTTTTGGTCTGTGTAACACTCCAGCCACATTTCAAAGAGCAGTCCTTAGTATTTTCTCTGATTTTGCCCATGACAGCATGGAAATTTATATGGATGACTTCACCACATATGGTGAAACATATGATGAAGCTTTACCAAACTTGGAGAAAGTTTTGAAGAGATGCACAGAGCACAACCTATCTTTGAGCAATGAAAAGTGTTTTATGATGATGACATAAGGAATAGTTTTGGGACATTTTATCTCAAGTGCAGGCATACAAGTTGACCCAAAGAAGATTGAAATTATCTCTACCCTGCCTATTCCACAGAGACAAAAGGATGTAAGGAGCTTCCTGGTACATGCAGGTTATTACAATAGATTCATTCAGGATTTTAGCAAAATTAATGCACCTCTGTTTACTCTATTAACAAAAGACAATGAATTTTAATGGACACCAGACTGTCAGACTTCCTTTGAAAAGCTAAAAGCATCCTTGACACAGGCTCCAGTTCTTAGAAGTCCAAATTGGACATTGCCTTTTCACATCCACATAGATGCATCAGACTTTGCCATTGGAGCAGTCCTAGGCCAACAAGAAGGAACTGAGTATACAATATACTATGTAAGTAAAAACCTACAGGGAGTTGAATTGAACTACACTGTGACAAAAAAAGAAATGTTGGCAGTTGTTTATGCCATTAACAAATTCAGACACTACATTACTGGTTATAAAGTGTTCATACATACATATCATGCAACAATTAGATATTTGATGAATAAGCCAATAATGGGTGGCAGACTTGTTAGATGGTTGTTGTTACTACAAGAATTTGACATAACAATTGTTGATAAACTAGGTAAAGCTAATGTAGTTGCTGATTTTCTGTCTAGACTACCCACACAATCATCAGAAGGAGTGGTTGATGACTCTTTTCCTGATGAGCATCTATTTTCTCTAACTATACACACTCCATGGTATGTAGACATAGCCAATTATTTGGTTTCAGGGTAGATTCCATGTCACTTTTCTCCAAGGGAGAAGAGACAACTAGTTCACAAATGTTTTCCTTATTCTTGGATTTTTGGATTCCTATTTTACACTAGCACAGATAACATTATGAGATGATGTATCAAGGAGGATGAAGTGTTTGATATATTGAAGGCCTATCATGATGAACCCTATGGTGGACACTTTGTAGCCAAACGGACATCCTTCAAAATATTGACAACAGCATATTACTGGCCAACACTTCATAAAGATGCTATCAAGTATACTAGAAGCTGTGATCGGTGTCAAAGGATGGGGAGACCTACCAGAAGTGATGAAATGCCTTTGCAGCCACAAATCTCATTAGCTCCTTTTGATAAGTGGGGACTGGATTTTGTTGGTCCTATCTCTCCTACTTCAAACAACAAGGAATATATCCTGGTATGTATTGATTACTTAACCAAATGGGTGGAAGTTAAAGCCTTGCAGTTTGCTAGAGATGGCAATGTGGCAAAATTTTTATATGAGGAAATCTTCACTAGATATGGTGTTCCAAGGGAAATAGTGACTGATCAAGGCCCACAATTCACATCAGATTTAATCACTAGACTGGTGGAGGAATATCAGATTAGACACAAGAAGTCCACTCCCTACCATCCTCAGGCTAATGGTCAGGTTGAAGTCACAGACAAAGAAATTGAGAACATATTGACAAAGATAGTACAACTCCATAGAAGAGATTAGGTTTCTAGGTTACCAAAAGTTGTTTGAGCATATAGAACTACCTAGAAGACAACTACATGGTTTACACCTTATGAATTGGTTTATGGCAAGACAACAATCCTGCCTATAGAATTTGAATACAAAACCCTGATAACAACAATAGAATTAGGGATGGATTTGACAATACCTTAAAAGTACAAACTACAACATTTGAATGCTCTTGATGAAATTAGATTAGAAGCCATCCACCACATAGAGGTTATACATAATCAAAGAGTCAAATGGCATGACAAGTATATCAGGACTAAAGAGTTCACTGCTGGTGATTGAGCACTTCTCTATGATTCAAGATACAAAGACTTCAAGGGCAAGATTCAATCTTGGTGGTTGGGACCATATGAGATTAAACAAGTATTCCCTAATGGTGCAGTCCAATTACAGACCATTGATGAGGTCCAGTTTTCTTTGCTAGTAAATGGACACAGGCTAAAACTGTATAAGAAACCACTTCAGAAGGATGATTTTCTCATTTCTCTAGCCACTCAGTATGGTACTCCTAGCACTCTGGATGAAGGTTCTGTGACACCCACTAACACACCATCAGAAGATGATCCACCAATCTTGTCTAGTGATGCAGAGGTTGAGTTGCAATACTTAACCCCTGTCGCTGAGACTTAATTGTTCATGCTTTATAATTTACATGCACACACAACACACTATCCAAGATGACCACAATCAACTCCAGAGGGACCTATTTTTCACTTTCAGTTGAGACCTGACATATTGCATAGGTAATTATTCAGTCAGGACCTGTGCTAGAGGCACTTGTAGCAACTCTCGTCTATAGATATCTTCACTACTTTAGCATGTAGTACACCATTTTTCCTGCTCATTTCACATCATCTACACATTGCTTCATTCATTATGTACTAACTCTAGCGCCACTGCAAAGGTGTCAACTCAAGCTAGTGAGTTGTTCACTCTAGCATGGCGAGCTGTCACATCAATCAACTTCGCAGTACCTTCCACCTTACCATTCATCCGCATGCATGTCATCCTACTTGTATCAAATAAAATGTCGAGTACGTGTTCCCAAATTCTGAGGTGCGCTGATCATTTATTCCCTAACATGTGTACATAAGATAACTTTCAATGATTAAGCTTAGCCTTCTTTTTATATTCATTATTACTTTTTATTTATTTGATGCATGTGAAAATGTTTATCACCATTCCAATTAATAATTCCTCTTCCTTGCCCATCATTTGCCACGTGAAGTGAGGTTACTTCACAGTTTAGTTGGGGGAGGGGTTTAATTTTTTGGTTTTTGCCATTTTTTCTATCTTTGTTTTTTTTAGAACATCCTATGCCATTTTCTAAAATAGTAAACCTTCCCTGTTTTGCCAAAATATGAATTTGTTACCCTGAGAAAGTTGCAGTGGGAAGAATAGAAAAGGGGCAGTAAACTGTAGGTTGGTTCTCTTCAAGGTGGTAGAATTGGAGTTTAGCAGAAATTGAGAAATTGAGACTTCAAGAGATTGCAAAATACATAGATAAATTGTATAATACAGATATAATGGGGGGTGATACAGTATGATGAGAGCCATCTACACATAAAGAAATATTAGAGGATGTGTTAGTGCTACCACTCTTTACCAGAGTAGGATGGTTGGACTACTTTTTGAAGTTGACAGAGTATGATAATGAAATGGCAAAAAAATTTGCAACCACACTGCAGTATGATGAGGCAATGGTCAGGGGATTGATACTAGATGCTTCAGAAATGGCCATTGTCCAAGTCACAGGATTTCCATGCACAGGGTCCGGGTATCCAGCTCATCTTGATACAGCCGCAACGAGGGTAGAATTCTGCGAGAGAGGAGAGCATTTGGACTCGATGACACAAGGTACAAAAATATTATCCCTTCCATTTTTTTGGGGAAAATGTGCTTCATACATCAATAAATACATTACCTGTGAAGGTCAGAATAATTTGTTGTATACTATACATTTTAAGTTGCTTAATCATCTTCGCCATGATAAGCTAGTCAACGTCCCCAATTTCCTGTATAATATGTTGAAAAGGATGGCGTCTGAATACCAGAAGAAAAAAATAGATACCACATTGTCCCATAATTGTTTAATAGCCTTATTGATAAAGAGGAGCCTAAGAATTCAACACCCTCAAGTTGATTGGGAAGCTTTTAAACAATGTGTAGATATCACAACACTGTTAGAAGAACCTGAAGTAGAGAATGAACCCCGTATGGCTCTGAACCTAAAATTGAGCCTAAGAAAGAGGGGCCACAAGAGGATAACACTCCAGAGGATAGGCCAATAATAGCAAAGGAACCCTCATCTTCTAAACCTAAACCTATGAGAGGCACTGATTGAAGACCTATTAAGAAAAAGAGAAATAAGAAAAGTGTTGAGAAGCCTAAGAGCATTGAGAAGGGACAAGATGTAGGGGAAAAGAAGAGGAAGAGAAGTAAAGAGAAAAGGAAAGATGAAACCAAATAGGAGACCTCTACTCGCAAGCACTCAAGAAGGATAAAGAGGCAAAGTGTGAAGGAAAGAACTGTTAAATAATAGGGACAGGAAAAAGGTGAAGGACAATAGTATCATGATCCAACACCAATGAATTTAGATTCAGATAAAGGAGGAATTGCCCTTGATGATGTTCCTAAGGATGTCTCTGCTGATGCTTGTGAAAATGTTAATGTATCTGCCAAGAAGAGAAGGTATGTTTCTTTAACTTCTGATTTTGATTCAGAGGATCCATTTATTGCAAAGAAAATGGGAAAGTTAGTTCCTAGCAGTTCTGCTAAGGAAGTTTTTGATATAACTAGGAATGATAGTGATGAAGGTCTAAATTTTGAGAAAGAAAAAAAATTGTTGGAGGATAGAGGCATAAGAAAAGAACTGCGAGAAGCTCTTGATAGAATAAAACACTTGGAAGAGCAGGTGAAAGGATATGAAGAGAAGGACAAAGAAAAGGAGAAAATAATACAAGAGTTGGAGAAGAGGATTCAAACCTATGGCCATGGAACTAATTTAGATTTGTTAGCACAAATGGTTGTAAGTAAAACAAATGTTGAAGAAAATGAGGTAATCACTCCACAACCTCTTGTAAGAAGAACTCTAGTATACTGCATTACTTTGTCTATAGGTTTTGAGTTAATGAAATTCACTCATGAATTCAAACAAGAAAAGGAAAGTTGGGAGAAGGAAAAACAAAATTTCAATGCACCAATAGAAGATAAGAACTTGATGGTAAAAAGGTTGGAGGATAAACTAACAAAGGTAATTGATAGGGCTATATAGATTATTGGGTGTAGACCTCCACCAAGGGCATATGCATTGTTTTTGAAAGAAAAGTTTCTTAGTTTTCAGTTTAATAGGTTTATTAACAATCAACCTGCTTAACATTCAAGGCATATTTTCTACAACCATTTTAAGGAAGTCAATTTAGAGGAGTAAGACCAATTGTGTGAATACTATTTGCATAACTACTTAATGGAAGAGGACAAAGAATGGAACCCTTCAATGTATGTTGTGGATTTGCAGGTTAGGGCACTGTTATCAGACCTCAAGAATGAAAAGCTCAGAGGAGAGTTGATGGATAAGTATGAGGAACAAGCAAAAATAGTGACACTATAGGTCAGAAGGGAAGCACTAAATCCTGATGTAATCCTCACCCAATGGTTAACACTCCTCTCACACAAATGCCCAGGTAAAATAATTAAGGATTTAAGACTGCAAGATCACAGGAGGATACAATAGTTAGCAGGGCCTATGCTTCAAAATTGTCTCAGGTATGTGCAAGATAGATGGAATAGTATGACTTCAGCACTGCAGAGGAAAGAGCCTCATTCTTTTCACAATTTTATGAAAATGTTTGAGAGACTGCACAAGTATATCCAGATTTCAGAGCAAATAGGAGTAGGATGGCTACCACTTACATTTCATCCTCCTATTCTCCTTTATCCAGTACCCCACTGGACATGGGAAAAGGGTGATGAGTGTAGGAATGCAGAGTTAGTTAGATTGGATAGGCTTTCTTGTTACAATGGTTTTTATCTTAAGTAGGGTTCAGGAGTCAGAGAGATAATGGACCTAAGGCAGATTACTTTGCACTACAATCTTCTCCTCTAGGTGTTCAATTCAATGATTTTGCTTGAGGACAAGCAAAAGGCTAAGATGGGGGGAATGATGGGCTGAAATATTGACCTCTTTTTATGTTGTTTTTATATGCTTTTAGAACTTTTCCATATGATCCTCCAGACACTTTACCAACATCACCATCATTATATGTTGTCTTTTTATATACTCTGCAAGAATTTGAACTTATATTATTAATATGGAATATGGTGGTGATATTATCAATTGAATGATTTGAATATGAGTATGCATGCAATATAGATAGAATCCTATGGTTTAGTCATGAAGGCTATTTGTGTGCATATGTTTTGTGAATTAACCCTGTGCAGCAAGAACATGTCATCAAGGAAATGAGCATTTGCAGCGAAGTTGAAGACAAGAGAATTAAAGGAAGTGAAGTTGGATGCCAAATGTGGAGTCAGCTGGAGAATGAATGTGAACCATCATGGACAGAAATAAATGCAAAAGAAGAAGAAGACTTGTTCAAATGCAACTTATGTGTGTTCTTCATGAGATCCGTTGCATAAGATTTCTTATTTGGATAGGACTCTGCTTCCCCTATTAGGTTAGATTAATAAATTGATCTCAAACATGTATCCTAGTATCTAGGAATGGATTGATGGTTGAAGTTAGTTAGTAGTTACATAAAACTCTCCCGTTTCTGTATAAGTTAGAGGGGATGAGTTAGATGTCAAGTTAGTTACTTTATTTTCTAGTTACTCAGTTGTTACTCTATTGTTACTCTATTTTATATATTGGAAGATGCATACATGTTTTATTAAGGAATGTTATTGAATACAATCTGAAAGAGATTTTGTTTATGATATGAAGTAAATGAACTATGTGTTATGAAAATGCGTAGAAATCTAAACTATACTTGATTCTCAGTTAAGTGAGTTAGTCCCCTGAGTCGGCCACTCAAGGTATTGATCCTCACTTCATTTATTTACTTGTTCCTTTATGCATTCATTGTTAAATCTGCTTTTCATTTGCATATAGATACATCATGAGTCACTTAGATTTCTTTGATTATCGAATTACAAATAGTATGCTTCATGAACAAGTGCATGCTTTATCAACTTTAAGTCCTCTAGAGGTTAGCATTAGTTCTTTTATCATTTTGGATGTTTTGAGTTAATTTTGTAATTTCCTGTCGATAATAGTCATCTACAGCTTATGCTGCAGGTACTCGTAGCCACTAGATTCTGTAGTTGTTTTTACTGTTCTTGCATTTCTATGAATTCTAGCAAAGTAGAATAGCCTGAATAGGTTTGGATAATATAGTTTAGGAAGAATATGAGCCCTAAAGGCACATATAGTGTAGTATGATCATAATCTTACGCTCCTTGGTTGATAATTCAATGTAGGAATGCAATGATAGAGTGGACTGTTCAAATAGGTTTACCTCTGAATTATGTTAAGTCTACAACGCATTAGTTTTCCTCTAAACCTTGGGTGAGAAATGATATCCAAAATGGAAGAGAAAGTAATGTTGATCAGGAAAATATTAGTAGAAGCAAATGATAGACAGAAAAGTTATATTGATGCCAAGCGTACACCTCGACAATTTTTAGTAGGAGATAAAGTTCTCTTGAGAGTCAAACCACAGAAGAGCCCAATTAAGTTTGGAAAGTTTTCCAAACTAGAACCTAGATATGTGGGACTTTTTGAAGTCCTAAAAGTGGCTAATCTAGTTGCTTACAGGATAGCTCTATCACCAGCTCTTGCTAGAATGCATGATGTTTTCCATGTATCTTATTTGAAGAGATATATATCAAGATCTAATTATATAACATGATTAGAATGCTCTCTAGGTATAGGACCCAGGAGTGGTCATGATCGAGCCTCTTAAAGTGCTCGAGGTACACCAGTTCTGCCTACATAACAGAGAGGTTACTCAGTGCAAGGTCTAGTTGGACCAGTGTTATGAGGAAAATACTACCTGGGAGGATTACAATGATTTTTATCAAAAGTTTCTACATATTTTTATGCAAACTTGATGTAAAAGAACATAATTGTTATATTTATTTTGTTATGGACACAATCATCGAGGATGATGATCTCTAAGGGGGGAGATATGTCACACCCAGTTCTAAAAAAACCATACTTATTATTTTTATTTCAATCAAGAGGACAGATTGTTAGTCAGTGAAAATATTGTGATTAAAGTAATTTGTTTTAGAATAGAAAATGCATTTGATTTATAATATTTTATATGCAAAGAATAATTGTCTATGATGTTATTATTATGCATGTGGTTAAATAATGTGATGGACTAACTACTATTGTGCGACTGAGGTGGATATAAGAACAATGTTTTTTTCCCTCCAAGATGAGGAGAGAGAGTATCACCATGGAGAGGGTGCTAGATCGCCAGAATACAATGATCATGCCATCTGGAAACACACACACACACTCACATTATAGGTTATGTCAATTTTGGAATAAGTCTTACTCTTTATGTTGTTGGTCGACTCAGTGATATTTTAACATTGTGATAATTACGTACTTGTTTAATATTGTCATTGTCATTTCGATGAATTAATCTTTTACGTTGAAAATCAATAAGGTTGTGTTTGTTTCTCAATGCCAAGATGACATGAGTAATTGACCAATCAAGTCTAGTCTTGATGTAAATTCCTAAGTCAGCTTTGCAAGACTCCATCATTGATATGTGCTTGTGAATAGCATTATTAAAGCATTCAAAAGAGTGCATTAGTGACATATATGAATTAGGTGTACTATTGTTTTTATTTTAAATTATTTATAAGATTAGTCATGGTTAGATTTAATGTCTAGCTTGTGAAAAAGAAGTAAAGTCTTTAAAAGATTAACATCATGCTTTCCCCTAGATATTACGAGGAGTGGGGAGGAGTAGTAGCTCCATACTCCTTTTTTTCTAGCTCTTTGAGGCCACGAACGACTGAGAAATAGAAGGATATAGTAATGTATAAAAGATTTTTATAACCAACAGTGAGGGAGAGTTTTGGAAGAAACTAGTTATTATCTTGCATTAAGGAAGGATGACTTATCGAGAGAAGGGGGAGATAATATCTCTTACCATTTGTGAATAGAAGGAGAGGAGAGGGAGCACGACAGGAGAAGAATATCAGTTACTTGAATAGAAGTTGCAGGTATGCGAATGAACCATTAGTATACCATGTATATGCAAGCTTTACTCTATATGCTTAAGTTGTTATCATTTTTAATCTTTATCTGGTGTGCCTTAAAAGGCCACAAGTTTGCATTAGACAATAGTTGTTTGTGGTTACACCTTATACTGATTTTCCAATAAAGTTTAGTATTAAGGATAAATACCTATAGAAAGTCATGAGTATCATTTATTACAGGTTATGATATATATATATATATATATATATATATATATAACTCTTTTAATATTATGTATACCCATGCAAACTATACGGTCTGTAATATGGCCGATTGACTATGTTAAATAGCTAATAGGCAATCATTCTTTATATATTATTTTTAAGGTTATCTTATATGTAAACAAATCCTGTACAAAAGGATGAATGTTACATACTGTCCAGGCACTAAGTATTAGCTATGACTTTGTTTTAATCAACCACCCTATGTGTTATTTCATTCAAACATTTGTTTGAGAGAGCAATGTTTAGAAGCCATTTAAGACTGATAGGTTGATGTGCATTGTGGAAGGAGTAAGTCGATATAAGTATATCAATTTACACTATATTCTTTGAAGAGAGATTACTAGTAAGACTATAGCAGACTGAAAACTTATATTTTTCCTTGTGTCTTGTGTAAGATAGAAATTACAGTGTTATGTTTTCATAGTATTCATTCTGAAGCCGTAACAGTTTGATATTGGAAGGTACCATCACCTTGGATATTTATAAAATCTTATAGCTTGTTAATGGTTGATGTCCTTGTTTAAAGACATCAGTTATATATGCTTCATATTAATGTAAAACATGTAAAAGAATTCATTTAACTTACGCCTCTAGAGGTACTTTTATATAAGTGTTAATCTTTTGCTAACAATAGGTAACCGAGAGTTATACCATCTTTATCCTAGTTTAAAAAGAATTATTATTTATCCAAATCTGACCTAAGATTAGCCTATAGATTATCATGAAATACACTTACCTTACTATGGCAATGTAGGGTCACTATTTTATAGCTTTTCATTGAGAATGAAACTACTTGTCTTTTGGAATTCACTTTTTGAAATATAAGTGGATAATATATCCAATATGAAGGAATATGAAGTTTATTGTTTCTTTGACATGATAATAGTTGAATATAATTATAGACTAAGGTAGACATATCTTAGTGACAAGAGTCTTAGAAGTCTATAGTCATCAAAATAAGTGACTTTATAATAGCATCAAGTATACCTTGAGAATGTATACCGAATTTATTTATGAGCATGGAAATAGGTTAATGAGCCATTGAGTAGATTGAAAGGTCATCATAGACCCAAGATTGCAAGGATGCAAATAGGGGCTCAATGCATGATTTTTAAGTCACCTAGGCTCTCAACTTATACCTGTCTTGTTGACTTATAGTAAAAGGGTATATTTTATGTCTTTTAGATTGATATTGAATAAGCAAGTCAAAGTATGTTGAATTATTAATTTAAAATGATATAAAATAATGTTGTCTCCAAGTCAAGAAAAGAGTGTGTGAACATACAAATTATTATATGAAACTTTGGCTAAAGTAATGCAAAAGTCACTGCTTGCATTGTTAGTTCATTGTGTACCAAATAGTTGAACAATCAAAGTGGGTTATTCATAGCTAGAGCTATACTAGAGTTGTAAGCGCGATTATTTTTAGCTAGGACACTGCACTAGTTCTTAGATGGCACAAAGAATCAATTGATTGTCATTATCTATACCCTTGCGAATTGAAGAACCACTTCACGAAGGAAGGTGTGTGGGGGACCACCAGTATGTGGTTGGAGGAAAAGCACTAGGGTGATACTCTCTCTCCTGTAGTTGACTTCTGAAGACTTGTGAATAGGAAACATTACTTATTATGTAAATGAAAATGATAAATATTGTAAGTCACAAGGAATGTGACCATCTATTATTTGTTCTTGATAAAGTGTAAAATTTGTAAGTCACATGTGAAGAAACCATCAACTGATATTAAATATTGTAGTATGAAATTGCAAATGTATTATTATTGGTTTTTTTTTGTTATAAAAATAGAGAAATGAAATTTTTGCATTTACTATAGGGATGTTACGCATGGTATTAGAGCTATCCGGTTCAACACTTGGACCTAGGAGCTCAATGTGAAATTTCATAGATTGGCAAGATATGCTAATGATAAACATTTGTTCTCGTGCCAAAATGGCAGGAAAAAGAAGGACAAGAAAGTGAGCCAAGAAAACAAAACCTAGGAATATGCCTAAGGTCACTATTAAGAAAGAGTCATCTCCTGAGCCAAAAATGAAGGAACCAGTGAGTTACACAAAAGGGGCTTGGCTCACCAATTCTAAAACACTAGCCGATGCACTCAAATGTATTTGCCTAGAGATGAGGAAACAAATTGAGGTAGCATAAAGGTTGTCAATGCCTACTATTTTTAATATTAGTAAACCATCTGCGCACTATGATATGCTTTTTGGGTGTGGTCGGTATGTGCCTGTAATAGGAAAAGAGCTGTTAATTGAGTACTCACAAGTACACCGACCCTCTAGGTTTGTGTTAGTCGATTTTGACGGGGAGGAAAAAACTAAGGAAATTCTTTTATTAGGAAGTGATATATATAGACACCTTTTGTACATAAAAACAAAAAAGTTTTGTATTTGAATAAGGATGTAAAAACTCATTAAGAGAATACAATTAAATTTTTGGGTTTTTGTATAAAAAAATGTAAATGTGATGCATCTTTGAGTTTCTGTATTGAACTTGCAATTTTATAATTAGTATATCAAAATTTCAATGTTTTGATAAATTTTTACTTAAATATTAGGTGAGGATAAGTATTATTATGGAACATACTAGAAATCAATTAGGAAGAAGCCCTAATGACCCAAATCCTTAAAATAATCCCATGGCAAAATTACATCAAATTTTGTCAGTTTTAAATGAAACAAAAGAAAGATTGGAAATCCTAGAATAGGAAATCAAAGGGGGAGAAAACATTCAAGAACACCACTCTAAAGAAAGAGAAGAATTCAATT
This sequence comes from Cunninghamia lanceolata, assembly GCA_027924645.1. NCBI lineage: Eukaryota > Viridiplantae > Streptophyta > Pinopsida > Cupressales > Cupressaceae > Cunninghamia > Cunninghamia lanceolata. The sequence continues at coordinate 914,474 of BSBN01000063.1, forward strand.
TTCATAGTGACCTGAGAGTAAGTAAACAAGACTCTCTAATTCACAGTGAAGCAAAAACTCATCTTATCAACGAGTTAGCCCGAGATATGAAGAAAGTTATACCTGCTAAGTTCAATGGAACTGTGAGTGGAGACGCAGTCGAGGCTTGGCTAGTAGAGATGGAAAAGTATTTTGAGATAAGAAATTACTCTGAGATCACTAAAGTTGTATGTGGCGCATATCAGTTAGCACGAGAAACATCCACATGGTGGATGAATAAGAAAATGAAATTAGGGTTGAGTTCCTTAAGTCTAGCTTGGGAATAATTTGTGGTCATACTAAGGAAAAGATGGTTGCCCTAACTATACTTTGACCAAAAATTGACAGATTTCCAAAATCTACGTTAGGGAGATATGACTGTCACTGAATACTGGGAAAAATTTACTAGGTTGTTGAAGAATGTGCCACAATATTAGAAGGATGAGAAATTTAGAAATAAGGAAGTTTATTATGGGCTTGAATGCTTAGATAGGCAAAGAAGTAGATGTCCATGGACCCACAACCATGGATCAAGTCTTTAATAAACCCATCAAGCAGAAGCAAAAGCTTAAATCCATCTTAGTATATCAAGAAAAATCTTGAAAGAAATTTAACTAGAGTCGTTCTTCGACATCTTTCAAAAAGAGAAGCATAAATCAAGAAACCAGAGAGAGAAACCATGGTAAAAGTTTTAGATATAACAAAAGTGAACCTAGGGATGAAAATAGGGATTTTAATCCTAGAAATAATGATGATAATTCCAACCAATCTTTAGGTAAGAAAGGTCCTCCTGGAGGGTGTTTTATGTGTGGAAGAGATCACTATGCTAACTAGTGCCCCACTAAGAGCCAAGGAAATTTAGATCATGGCAATCCTTTACATTCACAGAAAACAACCTTCCAACAAAGAATTCATGTTGCTTTAGTAGTCACCAAAAAGAGTATCAGGTTACTCCTATTGAAACTTTAGGTACACTTTTTGGAACCCTAATTTCTATTCTTATAGATACAAGAGCAACTAAAAATTTTGTGAACCCTAGTATACTTAACAAGATGTCTAGGATCATGGAAAATTCATGGATAGTAGAGTTTGCAAACCAGTCAAGAGCTCGGGTAGAGAAATGTTTGTTTGAAGCTAGATTAACCTACCCACTTTTTCTACAAAGGTTAATCTGTATGTAGCACATCTAGGGTCTTATGATATCATCTGAGGGATGAAATGGTTATGGAAACATAGGGAAAAAGTTGATTATTTATCCAAAATAGTAGAATGCTTAGATGATGTTGGTAATGTTGTCCTTATCCAAGGATTTCAACATCAAATGAAAACCAAACAAATTTTTGTGTTGCAATTGAAAAGAGCAAAGCAAAAAGGTTGTCAAATGTTTGTAGTTAAGATTGATGAGGTAAAAGAAGGGAAGGAGAAATCTAAGGAAACTTCTATAGAGGCATACCTGTATCTTCATGACTTTTGGAATGTATTTCCTAAAGACCTTCCAAGTCTACCCCTGAAAAGGGTTTTTGATTTTTCAGTTGATATTAAATTCCAGGTTCTGAACTGGTGTCCAAAGCACCTTATCAGATGACTACCATTGAGTTGATGGAGCTAAAAGCTCAACTTCAAGAATTATTATTGAAAGGGTTGATTAGACCCAGTGTATCGCCTTGGGGAGTGCTGATGATCTTTGTCAAGAAGAAAGAAAAAACTCTATGCATTTGTATAGACTATCATATGCTTAACAAAGCAATGATTAAGAACAAGTATCCTCTACTATGCATAGATGATCTCTTTGACCAAATGCGTGGCTCATCTGTATTTTCAAATATTGACCTAAGGTTAGGTTATCATCAGTTGAGGCTAAAAGTAGAGGACATTCCTAAGACAACTTTTCAAACAAGGTATGGGCATTACAAGTTCACAGTCTTATCTTTTGGTTTGACCAATGCCCCAACAACCTTAATGAATTTGATGAGCAGTGTTTTTAGAGATTGTCTAGATAAATTTGTTTTGGTGTTTTTAGATGATATTCTAATTTATTCTCACAATGATGAAGAACACCTTCAGCACTTGTGAATAGTTCTACAATGTCTTAGAGAGCACAAGCTTTTTGAAAAACTATCCAAATGCACTTTCTTTCAGAAAGAAGTAAGTATCTAAGCCACATCATATTGGTTAAGGGAATTGTTGTGGATCCCTCACCGAAAGCATCCAAACATCAGACACAACAAAAATCCTACCTAACCCATATACATGGGAGGAAAATCCCACCTCAAGTTGACTTCTAGGATAACTATGCAAAGCCTTTAACCGATTTAAAGAAGTATACACTCTTACGAAAAAGGGACGTGCACCCATGTAGCACTTGTGAACTTAGTAGGACAAAATGAGCTTATTTTTCAGTCCATTCTTGTACAGATTTGTCTTCAGTTAGAGAGGTCTTCTCCCTTACATATGAATATTGATCCAATACTTCTACCACTTCATCTTGTAATGTTATCTCATGATTGAATTCTTTAACAGGTTTGTGATCACTTTTCACCAAAAGGTCCTCATTTTTATTTGAAAACGCACACTTAGAAAATTCATTATTTAAGAACTGTGAAGGGGAAGAAAAGGGTGTATCCATACCTTTCATTTCATTAGTAGATTTTCCTTCTTTAGTTACTGGTGATGAATGAATAAGAATATCCTCTTTGCATAGAAAATCATCATCTGAATCATCAAGGCACCATCTTAGAATATAGACATCATTGTTGGGATAAGTTGTCATTAACTTTGCAATCCTAACCAAATTCATGTTTCTCCAAAGTTCTTGGAAAGTGTTCTCCAACACATAGGAACTTGAGAGACAATAATATTTAATTATAGCACTATGATATGTTGTTGATAACTCCTATGAGGTAGGACCCAATTTGGTTGCCCACTTTGGAAGTGGAGTCCATGGAGAATTGTAGTTGACTCTTTGATGTCTATCTTGTCTTGGTGATACTTCCTAGGAAGTGGGAGCTAATTTGGGCACTCACTTCGGAGGTGTTTCCAATGAAGACTAAGAGTTTGCTTTTTTATGCGTGCATGAGTGGATAATGTTGATACACTTTGCATGGACATGATGCAACAATTAACAGTGGAGTTAGAGATGCATGATATTTGCATGAATATGATGTGGCAGTTAACAGTGGAGTTAGAGATGCATGATATTTGTATGAATATGATGTGGCAATTAACAGAGGAGTTAGAGATGCATGATATTTGCATGAATATGACGTGGTAGTTAATAAAAGAGTTAAAGATGCATGATATTTGCATGAATATGATGTGGCAATTAATAGTGAAGTTAGAGATGCATGATATTTGCATATTGCTTGCATGAATTCATAAAATCTTACATGGGCTTGCATGAGTTGCATGTTACTTGCATGGACTTGCATGTTACTTGCATGGAATTGTATGTTGTTGCATGTCACTTATATGAACTTGCATGTTGTTAAATGCCACTTATATGAACTTGCATGTGCTTGCATGTTGTTGCATGTTACTTGCATGGACTTGCATGTCGTTGCATGTCACTTATATGGACTTGTATGTTGTTTCATGTCACTTATATGAACTTGTATGAACTTGCATGTTGTTGCATGTCAATTACATGTGCTTGCATGTTGTTGCATGTCATTTATATGGACTTGAATGTTGTTGCATGTCAGTTATATGGATTTGCATGTTGTTGCATGTCATTTAGATCGTGTTGCATGTATCTTGCATGACACTAATCCAGGATTAGTTTTGGATAACTCTTGCATTGTGCTACAGGTAGTTACATGACTCCTGCATGTTTTTGATATAGATAAGTAGGAAAAACAAGGGTGCCAATTCCATTACAAAATAGCTTAGAGGGCACACAAAAGAGGCACAGAGTGCCAAACTAGAAACACTAGACCATCAAAAATAGCGGACTGACAGTAGATGGATAGGAAACCAACCACCAAAACAATTAGCACAGAACAACATGTACAAGACTAATTGAACAATTGACCCAAATCTTCCATTAGGAAGTTATACATTTCTTTGTAGTCTTTTAGCTTCTTCTTACTAATGTCGTGCTTATGCATTTCTAGGTTTTGAAGCACAACCAAGGTGGTGGCTGAGAAATGCATCACTTTAGAACTAAATTGAGCAAGAATTTTGAAGTTTTTCTCCAACTCAATAATTCTAGCATTCATAGCAGCAATCGCAGACATTTCCTTGGAGTTGGTTCCACCGTCCTTGTTGATCAAGGCTTCTTCCATTTGTTTGGTTAATGTCTCAGACTCTGAGCTAGGTAAGTTCATTTCTAGGAAAAGGATGGGGACTTCCACATCCATAGCATCACTAATATCCAAAGTAGTAGTCTCCTCCACCTTCTCAATATTATCCCGACTGTTAATAGTTACCTCTTTCTTATTAGACTCATTGGAGGCCACCAACTCCTTAAGGGATGGGGTGGGATTTCCAACAAGCCTATTGGATCTCTGAGTAGTAGGCTTTCTCTGCTTCCCCCAAGGAGTAACCTTACCCTCCTCTTGGGAGTCATCACTATCCTCATTGTCAGCCACCGAAAAAATTATCTCCTTACCTTTCTCCAGATTAGCACCCTCCTTGAGCATTACACCTACATTCACAAATTTGCACGTGTCTCCCTTACCATCCCTAGCCTTCTTCAACTTATTGTCTCCCTTGTCATTAGAGATCACCAGTTTCCTCTTAGAAGACTTCTTACTTAGGTTGAGAATGTCATCTTCTAGAGCAATGTCGGCCTCAACCTGGTTGGGAGGAGTTTTAGCCACCTTAGGGGTTTTCACAGGGTTGGGCTTAGAGCTAGGTTTTTTCTTAGAGGTCAAAACCCTAGGGTCAATAGGACTTTCTAGAATTGTCTCAGGAGTGATTTCCCTGATCACCACCTCGTGTCCCAGTTTACCTTTAGCAAGCTTAGGAGCACTAGCAGAGGGGCTATCAATCAAGTTGGTCATAATTTGCTTGGGGTGCATAATGCTAGATGAAAATTGTATAAATAAAAGATCAGGCCTTCGTACAAAGGAATCATCAGCTTCTCAGGGTTTTGAGCGTGCAAATCAATGACAACCTTAACTAAAGTTTCAAGGGACAAAAGAAGGTAAAAGGGAAAGCTTATCAACTAGTTCGTCCTAAAGTGATTAAGGAGAACAAAATGATAATGATAGAAAAGCCTAAATCTTCCTTCCAGTGTGAAGTACTTCATAACCATATAACATACCTCATCCCAAGGTTTAGGAAGTTTCTTGCGGTCAAAGCTGCCTTGCAGGTTGAAGAGCTCCTGGCCCTCTTTTAGAAATATGGCCATGTTCTCTGGGTCAGAGATTTTACTCTACCTTTTTTGCTTCATTCCCTTAATGGACATGCTTTTGGCGAGGCCTATGACCTCCTCTGATATCTCTAACCCAAACCCCCTATCTGAACTCTTCTATTGTTCTATGAGACTGCACATTGTTTGGAAAGGGTTTCATTGCACCCTTTCAAACATTCCAGGTAGGATGCAATCCCACCCTCACAACATATATGCCACAGCATCTTGTTTCTTTTAAACTCTTCACATGAGATAGTTTGATTCTCATTCTCTATCTGCCCATTGTAATAGAGGCCTATAGCTTAGTAGTGAGAAAAACAATAAGAGTAAAACTATGAGTAAGCAGACTTTGTAAAAGATGGTTCTTGTTTCTTATGGATAACCAGCTATGCATTTCTTGAAATCAAGAAACTTCTTCATCATCTTGCCATCTCATGATATCACCAAGTACTAAGTTCACCCTACCTGAACTAAATTTAGTGTACCAACTATGATGGGCGATATCATAATAATCATTAAAACAAGTCTTCTGTGGGGAAAAATCTCTGCCCCATCATCTTCACATCCACATGACTGACCACATGATAAGAGGGTTGAGTCAGCCCCATAGTCCTACCGACTCATCTCCAAGTCATGCCACCTTGGCCCTAAAAAAGTGCATGCCAAGGGTTTGAATTCAAATTCTCAACCCCGCAAAACATAACAAACAACAAAGAGGGTTATGGCAACTCCTTAAGGAGGAGATCTTGCACATGCTTAGGGAGGATATCCAAGCTCCTCCAACACCTCCAATTGGTGAAATCTTGACCAAGTTTGGCCAAACTATCTGCCACCTTATTGCCCTATATGTACATGTGGGCTATCTCCTTTTCCTTAAATCCAACCAAGAGGCCTTTTATGTCTCCAGTAATATCACTAAGCATCCATCCAGTGTCAGCCTTACCCAAAACAACATCAATTATAATTTGGAGTCACCTTCAATTTGTATTTTGTTAATTCTCAAAGTGAGGGCAATTTTTAGGCCCCAAAGCAAGGTTAGTTCCTCAACTACATTATTGGTTTGGCTGCTAATACCTCCCGCATCGGCTGCAATAAGTTACCCATTGTAATTTCTGATGATACCCCTACCACTAGCCACTCCCGAGATACTTTTAGTCACTCCATCAAAGTTCAACTTAAACCAATCTTGTGGGGGGGGGGTTCCAAGTAGTGATCAGGTGAGCACTGAACCTTTTTGGAGTTATCAAAGATGGAGATGTCTGTAGATATTCCCCAACTCTTAGCCAATTGCACCTCTATAGGGGTGGGGGGGTTTTAGCAGTGTTTAAACTGCTATTAGAGATATTTTCAGACACCAGTTTAAAGAATGAGAAAAAGACCTCTCTAGGGCTTCTGATAGAATCTCTAAATATTCTATTGTTCCTCTCCTTCCAAATGCTCCATCCTAAGTGGGGGGATCTACTTCCAGACTTCCTTGATCCTCAAGTGGCTGAAGGGGGCTTTCCAACTCTTTACAAACTCAACAAGATTTGCATTCATGACCTAGTCTAAGCCAAGCTTAAACTCAAAATCATACCCCAAATTTATTTCGTATAATCATAGTGGAATAACCAATGGGAAATGGATTCTTCTTCCTTGTGACAGAGAACACATCTGTTGGGCAACTGAAAGCCCCTTTTCTTGAGATTATCCAAGGTCAGGATTTTGTAGTGGGCCGTAGACCACCAAAAGAAGTTGATTTTGGGAGTCAAGTGACTATTGCAAATTAAGTTCCAAAACCCCCTGTATTGACCATTGTCTGATAGCAAATTGTAAGCAGTCTTAATAGTGAAAATCCCCCAGTTATCTTGAGCCCATAGCATTTCCTCCTGTCTAGGGAAGATGGGAATTCTGAAGTTGCTCAATCTTTGCTACAAGGATCTAAGAATATGAACTGAGTTGTTGTTACCCAACCAACAATAAGCAATGTTTTTCCATTGTCTACGCCCCTAAAAATGGTCAACATGGTTAATCACCTTTTCACCAAAGAACCTGCCCATTCTGTAGATCAAACTGTCATAATTTCCCTAATTTATGAGAGGTTTGTCTTGTAGCCAAGAATCCTTCCAGAATCTAATCCTATTCTCATTGCCAAACTTCCATTTCACACCTTGACAAAGGAGATTTCTATCTTTTGACATTTTTTTCTAGATTATGGAACATTTGGGGTCCCTTGTCTAGTTCGTCTTCTAGGATTAAAAAACCCATGGGGGATACCATTAACAAGCACCAAATACTTAACAGTGGTCACACTTTCTTTTATCAACCTAATGATGTTGTCTTGAAACCCAAATTTCCTCAGAAAGCCTAGGATATTTTGTCATAGGCTTTGGATATATCCAGTTTAAAAGCCATACCAAAGATATTACTTTTGTCCATAGAGTGGATTAACTCGTGAGTAGAAATCGTTGCATCAACAATTTGTCTCCTGGGGATAAATCCCTTCTGAGAACTAGTGATGGGACCATCCAAAAAGGGCTGTAATTTGAACACTAAATTCTTAGATATGATCTTATAGATGATATTGCATAGACTAATAGGGCAATAATCATCCATAGTCTCAAGACTTGGCTTCTTGGGGACCAACGTAATAAAAGTATTATTAATCTATTAGATGATCTTACTCGTTCTGAAGAAGTCTTTGACAACAGCCGTGACATCAAACCCTACTATGTCACAAAAGTCCTAGAAGAATTTAGGAGGGAATCCATCAGGCCCAAGAGATTTGAATGTGTTGACCTTGTTTCTACACTTCAAAATTTGGACTTTTTGTATCGAAAAGATAAGTTTAATCATGCGTCAAAGACTTTTCATCAAGTCACCTTTTAATTGCAAGTCATTAGTATCACACACTTCCTCTGTCAGTCATGGTGATAACTCATCATTGAGATGTTGCATTCTACTTTGTTCATACTATTTCCCTGCATTGGACTTTGTATAGTGGCATTATTCTGAAGGAAGGACAATCAATGTTTTACTCAAGTTCCAAGGTGCACCTATCCAATTCATGACATTTTACAAAAAACAATTAAATTTGAAGATGTATAGCAACTGGGAGAAAACCCTTTTACAGAGGTGTCAATATCTTCAATTTTCCAAATGTGGAAAGGTTTCAAAGCCATATGCCACACAGTTTGTGAAATTTTAAAAGTTCATTTTTCCCATGTGAATTTTACAAAAACAATTAAACAGGCAATGTTCTTGAAGTTTGAGAGTAATCCTCTTACATGCAACTTCGCATCATCATTACGAAAAATTTGTCAAGGTTTCATAACAACATGACATTCTAGTCAAAAGTTATGCATTTTTTGCCATTGCTCACACTCGCACGGTTAACTAGGTCGACGTATTCGGAATGGAGTTCATGAAAGAAGGAAAAATATTTCACTTGTCTACGAGAAGTTATTTTGATATTTTCCAAGTTGGAAAGAAGATAAAAAATATACGCATGAATTCAAGTTCACAAGTTGCAAATTTTTATAAGTTGTGCGCTTGCGAGAAAATACAAAAGGCTTCACGAAGTTGAACTGCTTGTAGATTTCTTTAACTACTTCCTCGCAATACTTGGAAAGTGAAATACAAGTTATATTTTTTTATAACTTCATGAAAAGTTATAAAGGGAAAGATAGTTATATTAAGTTGCAAGTTTCCTAACTAAGTCGAAGTGACTTAGAAATTTTCACAAGTTGGTATTATTTGGAAAATGATAAAGAATATGTATAAGTTAGTTGTATAACTTGCGAAGTTGACTAACTATAAAAGAGGTATCACTTTCGAAATCAACTCAGTAGAAAGAGAGCTTGAGTGTCAAGTTTGACAAACTTAATTTTATAATCAAAAACTTAACTTTCAAATTTGGCTAAGTGGAGACTCTGCTTTAAAAAGCAAGTTGTTATCGGCCTATTTAGGAAAAATTGAAAGTGGGAGGGTACTTTCAATTTTGATGAACTTGTTACAAATAAAATCCTCAACTACTTTGAAAAAGGTAAAGTCTTCAACAACTTCCAAAAAAATAAAAAAGAGTTTACTTTCAGTTTTGGCTAACTAAAACGAAGATGTAGGTTTAACTAGGCAGAAATTTGCACTTTTTGAAAACTTATTCCTTTTATGAAGGTTTGCCAAGAGCACAAGTCATAAGTTGTAACTAGTTGAGGAAAACACTCAAAGTGCCAATGACAAAATCAAGAAATAGTTATTGTAACTACTCAAAGAAACTAAACGCCTCTATATATGCACGAAATGGATTTGTTATGAAGATTTTAGGAACTCTCAAGCAATTGCAATTAGCAGGTGTACAACCGGATTCCTCAACCTTTCCAGCATCCTCGTGCATCATTAACTGGAGATGCTTCATTGAATTGTTAAATCCTAACGCATTATATCAGAGGTTGCACGACTATTTTTAAAGAGATAAGAACTAGATTTCACGAGTTTGTATTGATCCTCCTAGCCCTGCCAAACCATGAGCTCCTGAAGAAAGTGTTGCAATTTGTTATTATAGTTGAAAATGCTCTGGTAGACCAGCATACAAATTATGTAAGCATAGATAGCAAACACGAACTAATGGCCTGCCTCAATGAAATGTGGTATTGTGGACTGCAATGATAGCAATATGTGCACATAATAGTTTTGTCAAAAACATTTTTGATGACTGCAAATGCCATTGTAGATAGACGCACAAAGTGAGGAAGCATAGACAAGGTTCGTGAAATGTTTGACAGAGGCCGCTTTAAGTAATATCAGCTCATGGACTGCCACAATTGCAAGGTATGCACAAAATGTATTTCTTGAAAAGACTTTAGAAATTCTCAAATCAAATGCAACTCGCGGTTACAAAGCCAAATTCTGCAGCAATTTTCTTGCACCATCCCCACGCGCACCAAGTCAAGAAGTTAAAGGTATGGACGTCCATCAAAGCATAATAGAAAGTGGAGTTCTGTCAGATGTAGTAGTTGCAAGGACAAACATGGAAACATAGACAGAGCACCTAAGCTTTTTGACAAAACATTTCAATGAAATATGGTAAAATAGAATGCAACTGCCGTAGGATATACATGGTACGGGTTTTCAATACCATGATAGGAAGAATGAAAAGAACCGTGATTTTGGAAGTGGATTTTGAATGGAGTTGCAAGAAATGAAAAGCTAAATCTCAAAAACCTTGCCAACATCCTCTGTTACAAGCATCCTTGTAAAATACATCTGGTGAAACATTGTAGAAGCTGCCGCCTGGTGGTATGAGGTATCTAAAATAACAAAGGGTGTACAAACTATTTGTGGGAATGCCTTGAAATGTGCAAGCATAGACAAAGGCGTGTGCACGGTTTTTTAGTATTTTAGATGGAATGCAAAGATTGCAGGACATGAACGAAATGGTTTTGTTGAAAAGGTTGCAGAAAATTCAAAGCAAATGCAATTGGCAAGGGCAAAGCTAAACCCCTCAACCTTTGAAAATCTCCTTTGTTAAAGTTGTAACTGCCTTGGCAGATGTGCCAGCAAAATGTGAAAGCATAGACAAAGCACGTGTTGTTTAAAAGAATGCCTCAAATACGTATCTTCTGATAGTATCAAATGATTGCAAGATATGCGCAGTATGGTGTTCTTGGAGAGACTTTCAAAGTTTTCAAAGAAATTCCTCAAAGAAATATGGTTTCATGGAATTCAATGATTGCAGGATATTCACAAAATAAAAGGTTTTCGAAGCTTCATGCAAATACATTTTGCTAGGTGTAAAGCCAAACTCCATAACCTTTGCGAGTGTCCTCTCAACCTGTGGTAAAATGGAATGCAAGATTACAGGATGCATACGGAATAGATTTGTTGAAATGGTTTTGAAAATTTCGAACAAGTGCATTTGGTAAGTGTAAAATGAAATCTACAAGCCTTGTGAACCTCTCTTAAATATGGAGATAACATGGCATATTATTGTAAGGACAGGGATTATACTATTATAGGTCCATGGAAGAAAAAGATACTTGGCAGTAGTGTTGGAGATGCTCATCAGGGCCACCCAGGAGGGTATGATGCACACATGAATGAAATGCAATATTACGGCAATTCCTCACACACATTTAACAAGAATCAGAGTTATAATAGAAGAGAGGCTTTTTATAGTAGCCAAATGTACGAGTCTGCTCAAAGGTTCATGTCAGTTTCATGTTTAATTCACCAGTTTTGGAGCTTCTGCCATCTTGATAACTTTAGAGTGCAATAAGGAAATGCATGAATAAATAACCAAAAGCAGATTTTAGTAGAAGTATGCTTGTATACATGTACACGAAATGTGGGAGCATGGAAATAACAAAATGCATTGAAGAAATGTGTTGTCTTGGACTAGAATGATTGAAGCATATGCAATCTATGGCTCTACAAGGGAACCCTTTGAGCTCTTCAAACAAATAAGTGGGAAAGTGAGATGAAGTTTAGATTGATGAAAGATAAAAGAATCGAAAAGATCCCTGAATGTAATTGGATTGAAGATTGAAGGACATAAGATGACATAGGAGTCTAAGATTCAGGTATATAGAGGAGGCGTCAACATTCGGTGAGGTTGACCACCAAAATGGAGCAAATGAAGATGGAAAGTAGCTTAGCGAAATCCATAACTCAAAATTTCAAGTCTAAGTTACCTTTTTGTAAAAGTGACTTATGTCACTTATTGTAATTTAAAAGTTAGAAAATGAGCTTTGTTTCTAGAAAAGTTAAGTAAAATCTAACTAGAATGAAGCTTTTTTTTAAATTATTGTATTTTAAAAAGGTAGTTACAAAGCAGTTAGAAATTAGTTACGAGTTAGTTATGGGCGGAAGGTCTATAAAAGCAATGTCTTCAAATGTAAAAGGGGTCCCAGTGATTACACTTTTCTAGTTTTTTTTTGTATTGAGAACTGAAGAAAAACAAAGAGCTAATGGCTTTCATCCTTTGTATAGAGAAGTTTTGTAGTTGCATAACTTCAAAATAAATACATAAGGTAGTTGATACGCGTGTTTCAGGGGTTTTGTGTGTTTTCATTACCTATTATTCGTAGGTTGAATAGGTATATTCTCTATATTATTATGGAAAGACATTGGTTATTTGCTAAAATATTTGTGAATTGTGTAATATGTGTGTGAAAATACACTTTTAATCTTAGTATCTTGATTTAATATTGTTCATGCAAACCTATATCTTCATGTGTTGAGGTTTTGAGCTATTTCTCTTCGTTATTTCCATGGTTCCAATATTTGTGATTGCTTTCCCTTCATCATACAAATCTGGGGAATGTGTGTTTCTAATTTTATGGTGAACCTTTCTTTATATTTGTACAAATCTGTGAAATCCCAGTCGGTATTCATGTGTCTGCCACTAGGGTTTTTATAATTCATTTTCCTTTACCTTTGGTATTTTTGGTTAAAATACCATAAAAACCCCTATTTTTATCATATGAGGGAGCTGCCACTCTCAAACGTAGAGGAAGATCATTGCTCTATTGCGATCTCTCCAACGGTTGGCCAATTTGTCGCTGCTCTTCGGGTAAATAGAGTTACTTTTCTAGGTAATATTCGTAGTGACCAATCTGTTTACCAATATATTTTTCACAACTTTGCTGGAGACTTTGAAGTGTTGGTGCTTTTTTTCCTCAGAAATCTACAGGTTCCTCCCTGAGAATAGAGGTTGTTGACTCTGTTTGAATAAAATTTGAGAAATATGGTTCAATACCAGACAAATCAAGCAAACCATCGAAGACCCAAGAATTTATCCATGCCGACAATCAAAGAAATCCTTGCAATGGATGATAAAATACTTTACTCCTTTTGGGATCACATTAAAGAAAGTATTTCTGAATCTAAAAGAATAGGGTTGAATCCTTTAGATGATTACAAATCTATACTTTTGATAAAGAGTTTTCATCACAAATTTTATATGCTGAAAGAACTTAAAGAAATTATATATCTGTTGCAAGTACAAATTGAAAAGTTAAAGAAGATCAAAGAAGAACTAGAAGATGATGATATTCTAGATCTTTCTAATGCTATCCTGGATAAACTAGACTCCATGGAAACCCTGATTGAAGCTTGTGAACACCCACTACCTTGGGAGAGAAACCATCATCATGGTTTTCATCAGGAAAATATAGCAAATGCCACTTCAAAGGTTGCAACCATTGAACAACCTGTCATCAACACGACCAATCAAGAAACAAGTAAGAATGATATTTCATTTTCTTCTCCAAAAATAGAAGCCTTCATTTTTGAAGATATAAAGAAAAGTTCAGTGAGCAGTGGAGTAGAGAAGAAGATAGAAGATCAACTTAGAAACAGAGAACATAAAAACCAATCATCAAGTTGTCCTTTTCAAACTTGCAAGCAGCCTAAATATGAAGTTTTCACCTTTCTTGAAGAACATGATGAAGAGGAATGCTAGCAAGAAAAGGTTAGAAATGATTTTGTCTTCCAATCTTTTCAATTTGAAGATACTGTCGTGCAAAATCCTATGGGTTTGACATCAATTACACTTCTTTCTAATGTTGATTCGTCCAATGCAATTCATGATAAAGAAGAAACAAATGTATGTACTTTTGATGATTGTTCAAAATCTAAAATTATGAAAGGAAGAGAAAATTTTGGCATGCAAATGATGAATCAAGAAATGGAGGAATATATAGAACATCATGAAGGTGTCAAAGAAAGTTATTGGAACAACAATGAACTTCAAGTTGATAAGGAGAAACAAGTTGATGGTTATCAGTCAAATCAAGATAATGATGGTTTACAATACAAGGAATTATCCATCTCAAATTGTTGCTTTGAATCTCTAAATGATGATTTCTTTTGTGCATAAAATGTTATACTTTCTCCTTTATTGGTTGTGAAAGAAAGTTGCTTCAATGCTAAAATTAAAGGTACTACTTTATCTTCTCCTTCCTCCTTAGACAATGAATTTTCTAAGTTGGTTACATCATAAGAAGAGGAAATTCATGTAGTGAAGGATGATCCTATGCTCGTGGAAGTTGTTGTTCACAAGGTGGTTCCACAAAATCGGCTAGTTGGGTTTCTTTCATCCCTTGATTCACAAGTATTATATCTAGTTCATAATTTATCTTTCTTTGATTCCTTTGAACATGAGTGCATTCAAGAAAGCAGATTCATGTATAATGGCAGATCAGCACTAGAGAACAAACATGCCACTGATAGAGTGAGGATGGATATAGAAGACATAACTAAATCCTACTGCCTACATGCCACTGTAGATTATGACCAGCCTAAAGAAAAATCATGTAAATTTGAAGTTCAAAAGATGTTCTTGTAGTACAAAATAGCTAAACTTCCTTCATCATGAAGTCTACAAGTTATGCATCCAGTATGGGATTTATCTCTTTCAGTTTCAAAAGACCAAACATATGTCCAGGTATGGGACACTAGCACATTTAATTCTATGTATGAAGATAAAGTTGATGATGTGTAGAACCATGTTCAGGAAGCCTCAAATGTTTATAACAAGAAATGGTCGTTTGTCTATGATGGATTATTCAAGGAGATTTTGCATTTCATCAATTCCAAATTTATCTTCATACAACTCTTGGGCTCACAAACACCTCGTAGATATACTTCATTATTCCGCAGAGGCTCCTACTTTTCTCAGTTTGTTAATGGATTCACATAATCATCATGGAGTAGTTTGAGGTAGGAGTCACCTACCTTGTACATAGGTTAGCTAGGTGCTTTTGTTTTGTCAATTTATCCTTTCCGTTGTTGTGTTTATTTTGTTATGTGTCTCTTTGTTTTCCTAGTATGATATTTTCCCTTTGACTCTATCCACCCAATGGGTAAAGAACTAGTTTCAAAATAGAGATCCTGGGTTCCTCACTTTGTCCTTTGCAATCCTTGTCGCCAATTAGAGCTAGCTATTGACCCTATTTCTACACTTCAAAATTTAAACTTTTTGTGTCGAAAAGATAAGTCTAATCATGCATCGAAGACTTTTCACCAAGTCGCCTTTCGACTGCAGTCGTCAGTATCACACACTTCCTACATTAGTTGTGGTGATAACTCATCGTCAATATGTTGCATTCTTCTTTATTCATACTATTTCCCTACATTAGACTTTGTATAGTGGTGTCATTATGAAGGAAGAACAATCAATGTTTTACTCAAGTGCCAAGGTGCACCTATTTAGTTCATGGCATCTTACAAAAATAATTAAATTTGAATATTTATAGCAACTGGGAGAAAACCCTTTTACAAAGGTGTTAAGAACTTTATTTCACCAAATGTGACAAGTTTTAGAGCCATACGCCTCACAGTTTGTGAAATTTTAAAAGTTCATTTTTCCCGTGTGAAGTTTGCGAAAATAATTAAACAGGTAGTTTTCTTGAATTTTGAGAGTAATCCTCTTACATGCAGCCTCATATCATCATTATAGACAATTTTTCAAGGTTTCATGACAATCTGACATTCCAGTAAAAAATTATGCATTTTTTGCCATTTCTCGTGCCCACACGATTAACTGGATCGATGTATTCACAATGGAGTTCACAGAAGAAGGCAAAATGTTTCACTTGTCTACGTGAAGTTATTTTGATATTTTCCAAGTTAGAATGAAGATTATCTTTATAAGCATGAATTCAAGTTCACAAGTTGCAAATTTTCATAAGTCACGCGCTTGTGAGAAAAATACAAAAGGCTTTGTGAAGTTGAACTGCTTGTAGATTTCTTTAACTAATTTTCCTCGCAATACTTGGAAATTGAAATACAAGTTATATTTTTTGATAACTTCATGAAAATTTATAAAGAGAAAGGTAGTTATATTAAGTTGCAAGTTTCCCTAACTAAGTCGAAGTGACTTAGAAATTTTCACAAGTTGGTACTATTTGGAAAATGATAAAGAATATGTATAAGTTAGTTATATAACTTGCGAAGTCGACTAACTACAAAGGAGGTATCGGCTAAGTAGAAAGAGAGCTTGATTGTCAAGTTTGACAAACTCAATTTTATAATTGAAAACTCAAATTTCAAATTTGGTTAAGTTGAGACTTTGCTTTAAAAAGCAAGTTGTTATTGGCCTACTTAGGAAAAAGTGAAAGTGGGAGGGTACTTTTAGTTTTGACGAACTTGTTACAAATAAAATCCTTAGCTACTTCAAAAAAAGGTAAAGTCTTCAGCAACTTTCAAAAAAGTAAAAAAGAGGAGTCACTTTCAGTTTTGGCTAACTAAAACGAAGGTGTGTGTTTCAATTTTTAATAACTCAGAAGAAATTTGCACTTTTTGAAAACTTATCAAGTTGTTCCTTTTATGAAGGTTTGCCAAAAAAACAAGTCACAAGTTGTAACTAGTTGAGGAAAACACTCAAAGTGCCGATGACAAAATCAAGTAGTTATTGTAACTACTCAAAGAAACTAAATGCCTCTGTATATGAACGAAATGGATTTGTTATGAAGACTTTAGGAACTCTCAAGAAACTGTAGTTAGTAGGTGTACAACCAGATTCCTCAACCTTTCTAGCATCCTTGCGCATCATTAATTGGAGATGCTTCATTGAATTGTTAAATCCTAGCACATTATATCAGAGGCTGCACGGCTATTTTAAGGAAATAAGAACTGGATTTCACAAGTTTGTATTGATCTTACAGAGTCTTCATTCTATTGTGCACCATTTTAAAGGCTTGCACAATAGATATAATGGATTGCGCATCATCTTGAAATGATTATGCTATTTGAAAACATTGTGCTTCTTCTTTGGTCGCATCCACAAATATCATTTCTTGGAATGCACTATGCGCAAGATACGTGCAATGGATTTGTTGAAAAATATTTAAAATCTTAAAAAAAAATACAATCATCTAGTGTCAATCTAAATCTCACAAGCTATGCCGACATCCTTCTAGCCTTGCCAAACCATGAGCTCCTAAAGAAAGGGTTTCTATTTGATATTATAGTTGAAAATGCTAGTGTACATATTCTACTCCATAAAATTTAGCCCCCACTTTAGCGTGGGTACGAGCTTACGTTCAAACCCACACTAAGTAAGGAGAATACATACTTCAATTACAACAAACATAGAAGTCATAGAATGTCACCAAAATTGAGAGCTAATCAAGCCCCCAAGTTTAGGATTCTAGGAGTCTATGATGAATTGCATACACACATGAAACACTTATAAAACATGAGACAAGACAAGTCATACATGAAGCATACACTTGAGCAATCACCATGCATACACGCAATACACAATGTATAAATGCTTGACACGAAGCATACACATAAGGCATAAAGTATACATAGAATACACATGAAACACACATGGAATACACACAAAGAACTCAAGGAGCATACATAAGGAATACATAGAGAGAACACATGAAGCATGCATGAGGCATGAAGAACACATAGAGAATAAGAATATGTGAGGAGAATACAAGCATCATACAACAGTCACAAGAAACACATAACGAAAGACCCCGAGTCAGCATGACAAAAGAGACCTCAATCTAAAGAGTTGTCTCAATCACCATGCATCATTCCCCAAGATGTGATAAGAAGAATTCTAAGAGGGGGTTAGTTAGAATGAGAAGAACAAGAGGGTACAAACACATCATATAAATAATCTATCTCAAAAGAAGTCTTTCCACTCAAGGGAATACACAAACTACCTCCTGCAAGAGGATTTACATGAAGCCATGTAGAATAAGAAGGCATTGCAACCATACCCAAAGGTACTCTAGCCAAACTCATGTTGGTGGTTCCAACCCTTCTCCCAAACATGCAAGGAGCTTCAACCTAGGAGAACACGATAGACTCAAGATCTTGCTTCCAAGCGTGCTATAATATTTTTCAAGAGAGTGGAGTAACAAAGAGAATCAAAAAGTGCTTTGATAGAAAGATGAGAGTAAGGCTCATAGCATGATATATGCCCCTACCTTAAAGTGATTGCGAACTCCATCAAGGAGAAATTGCCTTTAAGGTAGAATAAGGAAGAAATATAGAATAGGCATGAGAGATTTATAAAAGCACATGCCAAAATGGTATGTGTTCTCAAAAGCTACATTGCAACAAGGGGTTTCCCCCAAGATGAGAAAACCAAGGCGATGCTTACAGGCATGATACACAATGGCTTGTGTAGTCATGGTATGACATTGAGAATTGTAACAAGGTGCCACATAAATATGATGATGATGGAAGAAAGATCACATGTAAGTAGAGTACATAAAAATTGAGTCATGAAAGGATGCTAAATCATCCAAGAAAAATAACAAAATTGTAAATGATGACATATAGAAGAATGAAGATTCATATAGAGGAATGACACAATGGGTTCTTACTCCTTGTACCTTTGTGTTAACAAGGGTGCCAAGGGAGAACTAATAATCAACAAAACATCACAATATAGGAATAACAACATTTACAAGCATAACACAAATGAGAAGGAGGGACCACACTTGCCAGTTGGCCTATAACAAATTGTCCTCCCCCAATATTGACAATGGATGGAGGACAAGGTGTTTTAGGGACTACATCAAGCATGGTGAAAATTTGCTAGAGCCATACCATGTTCTAAGTTTTTGAATTTTTTTACCCAAGATCTGACATTCCTTAGTGGAAGTGCCAAGCGTTTGATGATATACACAGTAATGAAGTGTTGAATGATTATTTCGTTGAATCTTTTTATGTGTTGGAGGAATAGTGATTAAGTGGTCTTTGATTAGAGTTGGCAACATACACTCTTGTTGAGATAGAAGAGATGATATAGGTGGAGTAGGAGGCAACTCTTTTTATTGTGAACATGGTGGAGAGAACATAGGAGAAGGCTGGAATCCTAAACCTACTTTAGACAAGTGTGGCGTTGGTTCCATAGGTTCCTTAATTCCTTGTTCTAACCCATTCCCATTGTATCCTTGTTTAGTCAAGGATTTTGAATCCACGTCCATAAATCATCTCCAAGTCTGAAGGAAGAGGAGAGGTCATATGACTAGCTTTACTGAAATGAGAAGTGTGATCATTTGTTATCATTATGAGGAGGGTCCATCTTTCTTTCAACAAGCCCATGGGGGTTGAAATCTAAATGGACCTCATCATTACGAAGACATGCATTAGAAGAAGATGATTCATTAGATTGGGATGATATTTTATCACAAGTGGCTACCATTTCTTTAGAAGAAAGTGGATCTTTATCAATATGAAAAGTTCCATTGTTATTACTTTTGAGTTTAAATTTTTTAGGAGTAGGAGATTGTGTTGAAGAAATTTCATTTACCTTCGATGTTTTTGGGTGCGAGGGTGAGATTTTATAGTCACCCACAAAGGAGGGTGTAAATTCTAACAAACCCCAATCATCACCAAAGAACGCATTCGAAGGACTGACACTATCCTGACCAACATTGTTCTTAGTAGTGGAGGATAGTGGTTTGGTTTTTATTAAAGAAGGTATCAAATTACTTAGAGAAATTTGATATCTTGCTTCCATTTGCAAGCAACTTTCCAGAATCGGATTAGCTTCAATTATATGTAGCTTTTTTAAAAAATGAACTTTATTGAACGATGAAGGGTAGATGGTACTACCCCCATGGCATGAATCCATGGTCTACCAAGAAGAATATTGTATGAAAGAGAATTAAGCATGACATGGATAAGGGTAGGCAATGTCACAGGTCCAACCTTCACATTTAAAGTGATTGTACCTAGTGATTGTTTACCGACATTATCAAAGCCACAAATGATGGGTTTATCTAGTTTGATGAAAGATGTTATGTACCAAGTCTATGCCACAAACATTAAGACCTGATCCACCATCAGTCATAGTGTGTCTCACCCTCAATTTATTAATAATGATAAATATCATAAGAGGTCCATATTGGTTTTGCACTTATATGGGAGGTAATTCATGTTGTTGAAATAAGATCCAATGTTGTCACATGCATACAACTAAACAGAGATGCTACATCATTGGGTCTAACAAAAGGTGGAACAACTACCTTTTGTAGAGCCTCTTGCATCATTCTGTGGTATGTAGATGATGTTTGTGTTAAATCCCATAGAGAGATCTTAGTTGGAGTAGCACAGAGCTACTCGACAAGATCGCATTCTCTATGAACATGTTGAGGAAGATGAGGTGCTTGAGGAAGAATAGGTTGAGAAGGTGGAAGAGAAGTGGGAACACTCAGTGCTTGTTTACTTTGTTTTTTTATTATGGGTGTTGTGTGTGTGAGCAACCGCATGATAATGAGGTTGTTCCAACACATTTTGAACACCTTGATTCTTTTGTGTAATTTGCTTTGCATAGTTGAGAATGTAACCTGGAGGTCGAGATGGTTTTGGAACACCTCAAACCGTAATAACAAGTTTAGAGAAAGGAGGCAGATTAGGTGCCTCATGTACCATGATTTTAGGAATATTTTGACCATTAATGCACTTATTCACTACCCTCTTAGTGGGTGGAATAAGTCTATTAATGATTATGGAATTGACATTATTTTTTATTATGGTAAGCTACAAACAAGGGTGTAGATCCCTTTAACAAAAAACCCAAGCAGGCAACAAAGTAGGCCCAACATGCCACCAACAATAGATGAAATACAACTGCAATACAATCTCATCAAAACAAATATGCAATCATGCAATTGTACATAACATCATCAAAACAAACATGAAATTTACGTGAGTGTGTGTGAAAGAACACCAGATAGAACCCAACATGTGTTGTCAAATAGCTAGGTCCCCTCTACCTGAGCCATGCTCTTGTCCTTTGACAAGACTTACAGACAATCACACTCATACCATTATCAATAGGTTAGTCCCAAAATATAGCCAAAGCAATTCAATCTTAAACCAACACTACATCTCTAGCAATTTATCCTCAACTAAAGTTTAATGGTTTTCATGCATTTAACCAAATCAAGTAAATGTGAAAGTTTGAGACATGACATCCTTCCCCAGTTGGAAGAGACATCATCTCGATATCTTATTACATCTAACAAAACAATAACGTATCCAAAAAATGAAGTATCATCAGTTGAGTATCAAGTATCTCTAATATGCATGTAATAAAAACATCTATTGCTAATTTCCCAAATGCGGGAAAGATATGTCAATATCTGAAGCATCCTCCCAAGTGGCACTATCCACTAAATACTAGTCCCACTGGACCTTATACTGCACTATGTCTCTGTTTCACAACTTAACGTTGTGCTTCTTCAAGACTCGAATGGGCTCCACTAGCACCACTCATGGATCTTGTACTTGCAGAGCACACCAATCAAGAATATGTAATACATCAAGATGATAAGGTTTGAGCAAAGACACATGAAAAACATTATGGATCTTGGTGAGAGCTGGTGGCAGAGAAAGTCTATATGCAACAGGATTGATCACTTCTAGAACGTCAAAAGGTCCTACGTGTTGATATGCACCAGACAACTGAGAGGGGGGGTGAATCAGATGTCACAAGAAATTAAATACTTTCTTCAATTAAACATCCATCACTTATCCACAATTATTATGATTTAACAATGAGTGCATGAAATCATAAACTTAACCACAAATACAACATCAAACACAAGAGACACTAGATTTACATGGAAAACCCCAAGGTGGGGAAAAACTACAGAGAGGATTAACTCTCAATATATATTGCAATCTTGAAGTAATGATGTTTAGGCTTGGTCACTCCACAGGCCTAAACATACTGGCTTACTACCATGAAGAACAACTAGGTCTAGCAGGCTCACTACCTCAACCCTAAACCTAGCAAGATTACAATAAGGGTTGTTAAACCCTACTGACGTCTTGCTACTAGATTCACTGCCATGATCAACACTTTTTTGAAGTACAATAATTCCTCTGCTTTGCTCTTCCTCTTCTCCCCTCTGCCTCTTCTTTGCTCTACCTTTTGGACCTTTCTTATTATCTTTCCATTTTCGCTCAAGGAATTTTTTTCCATGACTCAAATACAAGTATTTATACACTACATCAACCTTGGAATGATCATCAAGGTCGGAATCACAATCTTCAACCATTGGAACAATCTCCAAGGTTGGTATTACAAACATTTACAAGATAGGTCCTGACCTATTTACAAATTATGCAAAGGAAATAAAATGCGGATCATGCCATACCTTAGCTAGGACTCAAACATGATCTTCCACACCACAACATGCTTCCACAATCTTCCAGAGATCTCCGCAATCACTGGGATTAACCAGGTCAGCCAAGACTGGTTACACGCTACATTATCTGGGAACAATCTTCAAACACAATCTCAATTGCTTAACACGGACCAAAGTCTTGATAGAAACATGATTAGGAGACATCCATCATCAGGAGAAACCACATGAACCTTAACCACTTTATCCATAGGAATCTTCTCACCGGAACACATGAACTTCACTGTCTTCAACTGTCATAAAAGAAAGATAGCTTGCAGACCACCAAACCACGAACCATTACAATTGTAGGAACTTATCATCATCCCAGACTTCCTTCTAGAAACACAGAGAAAAATACTTTATTGTGGAGGAATGCGGAGTAGAATACTTTATTCCTATCCAAACTGAACTTACAAAAAAAGTTGGTTTCACTCTGGTGAACACAACTCACTCAGATCTTCATGCGGAGGGCTCAAACCTAGAATGTAGCATCCTTAGTCATACCTCTAACTTACTTCCAATCTGTAGACTATGATCTTCAAGCGGAAATAAATGCAGAGTAGTTTACCGGACTATTCTTCAGCATACAACTCAATGTCTATACTACACTTCTCTATAGCTCACTTGTTCTTTTCAAAGAGGCTAATTTTCTCAATATCCTCAACATACAAGTCGTCTAAACAAGTAATGGAATAAGATACAGTTGACACCAATGAAAACAAGGATATGTTGACATCAATGACAACACTAATTAGGCACATACTTACAACAATCTCCCCCTTTGTTATTGATGGAAACATATGATGTGAAAAATTGCAACAACCATCAAGACAAGATTCTCCCCCTTTCTCTTTACACACTTCCACTCTTTCTTTCTCCAAAATTCTCCCCCTTTCTCTTACACATCTACACTCTAAGTTTTTCACATGACTTCTCTCCACCTTTGACATCAATGGCAAAGGGCACATACTTGCACTCATCTGCTCTGATCTAATCTCTCTTCTGAACTCTCTGACTACTCCCCCTAAGAAGTAGCCCTAAAAGGAATCAATCCAGACCTCTGAGCACCTTCGAACTGATGCACTACTGTGCATCTTAGTTTAGAGTAGGAGGGGTGATAATCCCTAACTTTTCTCTGAGATACTCAAAAGTATCCTTAGGCAGAGGCTTGGTAAAAATGTCTACAATCTGATCCTTGGTAGAAACATATTCCAACTTGACTTCATTCTCTATCACCTTTTCTCTCAGAAAATGATACCTGATGGCTATGTGCTTTTTCCTTGAATGCATCACTGGATTCTTTGATATGTTAATGGTACTTGTGTTATAACAAAAGATTGCAATGGGATATTCATACACAATTTTGATGTCCTTCAAAGTCTGCTTCATCCATAACACTTGAGTGCAACTGCATGCTGCTGCAATGTATTTTGCTTCTGTAGTAGACAGGGATATTGAATCCTATTTCTTGCTCAACCAAGATACTAATCTTTTTCCCAAGAAGAATGCACCTCCACTTGTATTTTTTCTGTCATCCACATCTCCGGCCCAATCTGCATCAGTATATGCACTGAGAGTAAAGTCACAGTCCTTAGGGTACCACAAACCATAATCTATTGTGCCTTTTAAATATCTCAGAATTCTCTTGACTACCATCACATGTGATTACTTGGGTTCTACCTGAAATCTTGCCACAAGACACACTGCATGCATTATGTCATGTCTGGTTTGAGTCAAATAAAGTATTCCTCCAATCATAGATCTATACTTTTTCTGGTATGCCATGGGTGAGTTATCATCTTTGGTCAAATTACAACCAGTTATCATAGGTGTGCATACTGGTTTAGAGTCTTCCATCCCAAATTTATTTAACAACTCTTTCACATACATTAACTGAGAAATGAAGACACCTTTATCTGATTGACTTATTTGTAGACCCAAAAAGAAGGTCATCTCTCCAAACACAAACATTTCAAATTCACTTTGCATTTCTCCAGCAAAAACTAAGCACATACCTTCATTCCCTCCAAAAATAATATCATCAACAAAAATTACAACAATCAGGGTTTGTTCATCATTGATCTTGAAGTAGAGATTACTATCTATAGTACCTTTACTAAACCCTATCTATATCAGGTACCTGTCCAACTATGCATACCATGCTCTGGGAGCTTGTTTTAATCCATACAAGGCCTTCTTCAATCTACATACCATGTCACCCTAATCTGATGACTGAAATCCTTCAGGTTGTTCTATATAGACTTCCTCTTCCAACTCTCCATTTAGGAAGGCAAACTTCACATCCATTTGATAAACCTTGAAGTCTTTATATGTTGTAAAAGCCAGAAACATCCTTATTACTTCAATCCTTGCCACTAGAGAAAAAGTTTCTTCAAAGTCTATTCCTTCAACTTGAGCGTATCCTTTGCATACCAACCTTGCTTTATTTCTTACCACTTCACCATTCTCATTCATCTTGTTTCTAAAGACCCACTTTATACCAATTACATTCTTATCTACTGGTCTGGGAACAAGATCCCAAGTCTGATTCTTCTTTATCTGCATCAATTCCTCTTCCATAGCCTTTATCCAATTCTCATCTTTGCAAGCCTCATCCACAGTTTTAGGTTCAATCTTAGAAATTAGACAGAAATTTACTTATTCCTCTACAACTTTTCTTCTGGTTAAGATCCCTTTGCTCTTATCTCCTATGATTTGATTTTTAGAATGACTAATTCCTACATATCTTGGAGGTTTGGTTGCACTTACCGAAGCTTGTTCTTCTTCATTTGTGTTATCTTCATGCTACACCACTTCTGAGACATTTGGATCATCTGACTCATATCCACTTGATTCTGAAGACCTTTCCTTACATTCATTAACTTTAACATTTGCACTTTCAATGATCTTATTCAGCTTCTTATTATAGCATCAGTAGGCCTTACTCTTGGTGGAGTAACCAAGGAATATTCCTTCATCACATCTAGCATCAAACTTGCCTAAATCTTCTTCTCTTTTGATGTAACATTTGCTACCAAAAACTTTGAAATATTTCACAGTAGGAACTCTACCATGCCACAATTCATAAGGAGTGTTTGAACTGTTACCTTTTACTTGAACTCTATTTAGGATATATACTATGGTGTGAATTGCCTCTCTCCAATATGCTCTGGAAGATGATCTTTCTTCATCATGGTTCTAGCAGCTCCTTGAACTGTTCTATTTTTCCTTTCAACAACTCCATTTTGTTGTGGAGTTCTAGGCGCAAACAGTTGTCTCTTTATTCCACATTTTTCACAAAAGAAATTGAATTCATTTGATGTGAACTCTCCTCCTCTATCAAACCTCAAGCATTTGATTTTCAAATCCATCTCATTTTCAACTATTGCCTTAAATGCCTTGAATTTATCTAGAGCTCCAGCTTTCTCTTGCAAAAAGGTGACCCAAGTCATTCTAGAATAATCATCAATGAGCAACATGAAATACATGTCTCCTTGCAAACTTCTTACTCTGGTAGATCCACACAAATCTGTATGCACTAGCTCAAGTAGTCCTCCAACCGATTGGTCCTTGCTTTTGAAACTTGTTCTTGTCTGTTTCCCAAATTGACACTCCTTGCAAATAGGATTAGCAGGCTTCACAAGCTTAGGCAAATCTCTAACAATCTATGCAGTACTTATCTTCATAATATTATCAAAATTTATGTGACACAACCTTCTATGCCATAACCAACTCTCATCAGTCTGAGTCAACAAGCAATAGTTCTCGGTTCCTTTCAAGTGATAGATATTACCTCTGGTCTTCTTACTAGTTGCAATGACTGTTCTGAAGCCTTCCCTAATCTTGCATCCATTGTCCTTAAAGCTTATATCATAGCCCTTGTCACACATCTGACCCACACTCAAAAGATTGTGCTTTAATCCTTTCACATACAAGACATCTTCAGTATTATGCTTGCCATCAAAAGAAATAGATCCTTTCCCACAAATCCTACTAGCTGTATCATCTCCAAACCTAACTAGTCCACCATCATATCTTTCCAAACTCACAAACTTACTTTTGTCACCAGTCATGTGGTGAGATCATCCACTATCAATAACCCATTCATCCTTGTCTTTAATGACTTGAGCAGCCAAAGCACTTTCCAAAGGTTTTTCTTACTTCACACAGCTAGAAGAATTAGTAGAGATGGGATCTTCCTTAATAGCAATGAACAAACATTCATTTACATAGGAACTAGCATTATCTAGTTCACCATTATCTGATACTCCTTCACCATCATCGAAATCTTCAACGTAATAACACTTCTTTTGGGTCCTAGGCCTGTTCTCATATCTTCTATTTCTTTCAATTCTTTCAGGACATCTAGAAGCAAAATGACCTACTTTACCACAGGAAAAACATTTGAAAGGTAATTTGACTTTATACTTACTGGATCCTTTTTGTAACATCCACATTCTTAAACAAGACTAAAATCAAATATTTACCATGAGATAAAACATACAAGGTCTATCTTTTCAATTTAAACACATCTGCAATAGTTAAAGTTTTACATAGTGTAAGTAACACAAGTCACATATCCAATGGATATGCTGCTTCCAGAATTCTGACATCCTTATTGCAAGCCTCGGCATGTCTTCTACTACAGAGAGAGAGCATCTTCTTAGTGCTTTTCCTCCAACCACAAACTGATGGTCTCCCACACATCTTCCACATAGGAAGGGGCCCTACCCTTCAAGAAGAGTATAGACCAAAGGTGACCAATGGTAATTTGCCATTTGAGTACATAGTGTTGTATCCTACATAACTTTATCAATCATACAACCCTAGATACCCTCTAGCTAAGTATGATCATTCCAATAGGTTATGCATCCAGATACGGTGAACCGACAATGTACGCAGAGACATATGCATTACTTTGGCCAAAGTTTCAATATAAATAGATGTTCGCAATGAATGTGGTCATAATGTTCACCCACCCCAACTCGACTTGGATACTATCACATCCTGCAGTTTGACTTGTTCAACTATGTTTGACTATATAGTTTTATCAACTCTAATTTAGTCTTTGCAACTTCAACAAGTTTTTAAGACGTTGTCTATGTTCTATAAACCTTATAGATTAACTTTCTATACAAGGATACTCATTGCAACTTTGCAATACCTGAGATCCAGAACTTATTGACACTTAAAGAACTTTAAGTCAATTCATTAATAACTAAGATGGTTACCTTACCCAAGCTAAGCATCATAGTCTAGGTAATTATTTCCTTTCTTACAAGTAAGAATAAACATAGTTAGGGTACTTACCCCTTCATTTAGTAACTCTAGACACAAACTTGTCGGTACTATAAATCTATTCTAGTCAATCTAACTTTAGAACAATCCTTAATCTAGGATAAATTTGCAATATTAAGATTCGGGCATATCTAACCTTTTAAAGAGTCCCTCATTGCATACTTGCAATTTCTAGGGTTTAGGACTTTATGTCATTCTACTCTCTGATTCAAATATCAAACATCTCGATGCATTAAAACGAGTTTCAACATTATCAAAGAATCACTTAAATTTGATAAGGTATTATAAAGACTTTTCTTGTCTTGCTCTATGGTTTTCTTGACCTTTTTACTACCGACCAATATGGTCTTCTTGACCATTCCCTATTGACCATTATATAAATATATCTGACATTAGAGTTATAGGTTTCCTAAATCCTTCATGTTATGATTCTAGGGTTTAACCTTTCTAACCCAATGCATGGGAATATCAAATGTCTTTGGTTTCTAAACATAATAACATAAATATAACAAAACATGGGAGCAAATACCTCTAGTCTTTCCTAGACCACTTGGCATCGCTCCAATTCACATTTCACGTAATATGAATAAGCATAGTAATCGAGGTATATCCTCACCCATATAATATCTAAAAGAATACTATATTTTCTCAAAACTAGTCTTTTGACTAAGTTCAATCTATCAACCCTAAAAGGTTTGAATCATAAAAGCTAAGAAATACTTCCATCCTCTTGGCCTCCTTAAGTCTGCTGACTTCCAATTTTACCATAGGCTATGGACACATGTATAACATCCTTTGCATACATGTCCCATAAACCTTTAACAAAACATCCATAACAATCGTATGGGGTTAAGGTTTGAATCTCTCAACATACCCAACTTGAAATAGATCAAAATAGAGATATGCAACATTTGGATAACTTTTGCCTTTTGTGCACGAGTAGCTCCATAACAAGTTCTATTAATCATATATTAAGAACTATAACTTCCATCTCCTTGTACTCCTATACCCTAGAGTTGGTTTAATAGTTTCAATCTTAACATAATAGAAGTTAAATATGTCTTCGAGTATACACTATCTCAAAATAAATCAACATAAAATAATAGTTGCTAACCAAAAGCAATCTCGGACTCCACATTCTTGGCTTACCGATTACCTTAGATTTGTATGACAAGAAGAATTGTAATTCTCAAAAGGAAATCTTTGTCTAGTCATCTCATAGTCATTTTAATATCGTAATGACATTATCTCACCAAGGTCTCTATTCCAAAAAAATAGCGATCAATTGCTTCCAAAAGTAAAAACACATCTATGGATTTAACAAGGATAATTACTTACAACTTAATCAATTCTTGACAAGTTTAAGTCTATGATAAATTAATCAACCCTCTAGGTCTTCTCAAGTCAACTGACTTACACTAAGAAGATAAAAGAACTAAGTTTGACCTCCTAGGTCTTAAATTTGACTAATAGAAGTTATTATTACTAGTTTACCCAACTCTAAAATAGAAAGAATATTATTTATCAATGATCTATCCCCTAAGAGATTATTCAAGTCTTATCAACTAGTAAAAATCTTTCCCATGATAGAATACTTAGTTATATCGACCATAGGATTTGACTTGATACAAAATAGATTAAGTTGATAACAACCTAGATTGGTTGACTAGGTTCAAAAATGTCTCAAAGATTGATAAAGAGACTTAAACCGATTACTAATAACGTAGATTTAAATAATTAAAATATGCTAGGGTTCCATTTCCCTTAAACCAAAATAACATAATAATAATAATATAAATAATCTAAATGCTTAGAAAGAATAGTATTGATCCTCTAGTCTTCTTTCAGCTATGAAGTCATTGAAAATCTTTCAAACGAGACTAAATCTATTTATGAGACATTCATAGATTTAAGCTAATTAATGGTTTCTACCAAGTACAATTTTCATAATAGAAAGACTTGATATCAAAGATGAATTCATAAAGACTATGATATGATTCCTAATAGCTTAGCATTTATTCTCATAATGAGCTTACTCATAAATAATGAGAAATATTTTAATAGCTACAGAGCATAAACGACTCCAGTTTCTAAATGTAAAAGAGATTATAGTGTCTATAAATCTTTAACTTTCTAAAATGGTGAAGCCATACTAATACATATTCTCTATTAATCCTATATTCATATAGGAACTCAAAATATATGAATAAAGGTGTGATCAGAGACACATCATTGGAACCTATGGCATTATGGAAACTAAAACAAAATGTTGAAATTATAGCAAGACATGCTAAAAAACTAGAATGTAACATTATCATTAAAAACATAGATGGATGTTGTAGCAATTCTAATGCTATCGCTTAATCTTACAACTAGACAAGTATATCAGATAATCATTTTTCTACAGATATAAGAAGTAAGACATAATTACAGTATGGTGTAGATGTAAGAAAGGAACCTGCTATGTTTCTCTCCTTATCATAGATAGCACACAATTGCAGTCTATTCCCTTCATCAGTGCAACAACGTCGCCCTACTTGAGAAGAATCCCAGATAGCAAAAATAAAAACTAGCTATAGAGAAGAATGGTGTCATCTCCCATAGAGTCATTTTTCTCTTAAACAAATCTCCCCCACGACTCATCAATGAGTCTTCATCTCATTACTACCCATGACCAACAATTAGAGCCAACATAAAAGTACGTATAGTTCACGTCTACTTCTGTTGCAACCGAATCCTATTACGGTGCAAGGTTTAACATATGTCGAATGGGTGGCGACTTAGCATGGAGTGGGAAGAGAATGTGGTTTAAAACACCACGAATTCCTCTCAAAGAGGTTGACATCACATTGATACCACTGTATGATCATTTAATGATCAGATTGAGTTGTTCGATCCTCCACTTGGGATAAAAGAAATGCATTCCTAAAAGCATGTCTACGGCTGCTCCATGATTGAGCAAGCAGTTAATAATTTTGAGATATTAATCTCAAGTTGATATTTATATATATTGAAGTAATGGTTTATCATGTCAACTACCTTACTTGATCATTTATGCTTTGATCAATATATGATAATAATAATAAGTCGAAAGGCTTATGAATAATGTGAAAGGGTCGAGCTTGTCTCCCCTTCACAGACTCTCATTAAATCATGTCAACTTGACTTGATAAGATCGTCATATGACATTTTAATATCACAATTTAACCTTCTATGACTTAAGGAAGCTAACACAACAATTTTGCGACAATGTAAGATTTACGTTAATCATAAACGGACATCATTCTACTCTAAAGACGTGATTTTCTTTTACAAAAGACAATGTCGACACACATGCCTAACCTAGAAAAGAATCAAAAAGACATTGATAACTTGTTGAATAGATCCCAAAGTTTAATTGACAAAACGTGACTTACCTCAATCGACACCGAGTTCACAATTTGTTAAACACTAATACTCAGTTGGCAAATGACCATTGTAACCCAAGGTCTATTCTCCTCTCCTTAGAAGATACTCTCTCTCTCTCTCTCTCTTTCCTAGAGAGTCATCAAAAACATGTTTTCCTGCATACATTTTGCCATCACTAGATCAGAATCAGTGCATCATTAGTCCATTCATAAACCTTATGAATTAACTAATCAAATTCTCATAATATAATTTGTTGAATCTTTCAATTATATGCATTATCCCTATTCACATATACTAATATGCAATAAAATCAATGTTTTTCAATGACATTAAATCATAACGTCAAATCATTTTTCCTTGAATTCACTTATATTCACGTAAAAGTAAATAGTAAAAACAAAGCCAAAGTTAAGGATGTAACACTTTTTGCAGTCTATGCACAAAGTTGGCTTCAACTTCATCTAACTCATCATCAGATTCTACCTTGTATTTTTTCTGATCTGGAAGTACTTCCAAGAGTATTGGCTTTGAAGGTCGTCTCAACTTTTGGTAGAGCATCATCTAACTCCCTCATTTCAAAAGTAGTAAGCTTACCAAGCAGTTGATCCCTGTTAACCATTTTTACTTGCATGAATTCTTCGATCGCGGCTACCTTGTGACAATAGGACTTGGGCAGAGATCTAAGAATTTTCATAACAACTTCCTTTTCTTCAAGAGTTCCGTCTATGGATTTTATCCCTATAACAAGTTCATCAACTCTTTGCATAAAGGCTGATATGTTTTCATCATCATTCATCTTCAAGCTTTCATGTTTCACTTTTAAACTTTGTAACTTGGTTTCCTTCACAGAATCATCTCCTTCATATAAAATTTTCAATTTTTCCCATACCGTATTTGTAGTTTCAAGATTCACAACTTTCGTCAATATTGAGTTGGTTAATGATCTTAGTAGAGCATCCTTTGCCTTGATATCTATCTCATATTCTTTGATTTCATCTTCAGTCGTCAGACCATTTGGAGGTATGGTGTACTCTATTTCTGCAGCTTTCCAAACTTTGTAACCAAGAGAAAGAAGATGGCTTTTCATCTGAGCCTTCCAGAGAACATAATTCTTTCCATCAAAATACGGTGCTTCCTTCTTGTAAGACATTTTGGATTTTCCTCAAGCTATTAAACTTTCTTCAAAGGAAATTGGCTTTGATACCAATTATTGATATGCGTCGGACAACTGAGAGGGGGGCTGAATCAGTTGTGACAAAAACTTAAATACTTTATGCAATTAAACATCCATCACTTATCCACAATTATTATGATTTAACAATGAGTGCATGAAATCAGAAACTTAACCACAGATACAACATCAAACACAAGAGACACCAGATTTACATGGAAAACCCCAAGGTGGGGAAAAACCATAGAGAGGATTAAATCTCAATATATATTGCAATCTTGAAATAATGATGTTCAGGCTTGGTCACTCCATGGGCCTAAACATACTGGCTTACTACCATGAAGAACAACTAGGTCTAGCAGGCTCACTGCCTCAACCCTAAACCTAGCAAGATTACAATGAGGGCTATTAAACCCTGAGGGCTATTAAACCCTACTAACAGTTTACTGCCAGATTCACTGGGACAATCAACACTTTTTTGAAGTACAATAATTCCTCTGCTTTCCTCTTCCTCTGCTCTACTCTTCCTCTTCTCCCCTTTGCCTCTTCTCTGCTCTACCTTTTGGACCTTTCTTATTATCTTTCCATTTTCACTCAAGGACACTTTTTCCACAACTCAACTACAAGTATTTATACACTACGTCAACCTTGGAATGATCATCAAGGTCGGCATCACAATCATCAACCATTGGAACAATCTCCAAGGTTGGTATTACGAACATTTACAAGATAGGTCCTAACCTATTTACAAATTATGCAAAGAAAATGAAATGCGGATCACGCCATGCCTTAGCTGGGACTTAAACATGATCTTCCATGCCACAACATGCTTCCACAATCTTCCAGAGATCTCTGCAATCACTGGGATTAACAAAGTCGGCCAAGACTGGTTACACGCTACATTATCTGGGAACAATCTTCAAACACAATCTCAATTTCTTAACACGGACCAAAGTCCAAATGGGAACATGATTAGGAGACATCCACAAGCATGTTATAATTATTAGGAGCAACCGCATGAACCTTAATCACTTTATCCATAGGAATCTTCTCACCGGAACACATGAACTTCACTGTCTTCAACTGTCATACAAGAAAGATAGCTTCCGGACCACCAAACCATGAACCATTGCAATTATAGGAACTTATCATCATCCCAGACTTCCTTCTAGAACCACAAAGTAAAATACTTTATTGCAGAGGAATGCGGAGTAGAATACTTTCTTCCTATCCCAACTAAACTTACAAAAAAGATGGTTTCACTCTGGTGAACACAACTCACTCAGATCTTCATGTGGAGGACTCAAACCTGGAATGTAGCATCCTTAGTCATACCTCTAACTTAGTTCCAATCCGCAAATGATGATCTTCAAGCAGAAATAAATGCGGAGTAGTTTACCAGACTGTTCTTCATCATACAACTCACTGTCTGTACTGCACTTCTTTGTAGCTCACTTGTTCCTTCTGGAAAGGCTAATTTTCTCAATATCCTCAACATACAAGTCCTCTAAACAAGTAATGGAATAAGAAACAGTTGACACCAATGACAACAAGGATATGTTGACATCAATGAAAACACTGATTAGGTACATACTTTCAACACTATGAATCTTGGAGCTAGTTTGGATGCCTTGCCAAACGAAATCAAACTCTTATGCAGCCTAACCTTTGGAAACACTTTGTCACCCACTGTGAATTTCTTGAAAGTCTTGTTCTTATCTGCATAACTTTTCTGTCTATCCAAGGCTTGCTTCAATTTTTCTTTGATTAGCCTCATCTGATCTTCCATTTCTTTTAACATGTTAGGTCCAACTACTATTTGATCTTCAATCCTATCCGAACTTATTGGAATCCTACACTTGCACTCGTAAAGGGCCTCAAATGGTGCCATACCTAAGGATGCATGGCAAGAATTATTATACGCAAACTCTACCAATGGCAAATATTCCTCCCATTTGTACTGTTGATCCATACAATACATTCTCAAAAGATCCTCCACTACCCAGTTGACTCTCTCTATCAGACCATCTATTTCAGGGTGATAAGCCGTGCTAAAGTTCAACTTAGTCCCTAATGTGGCATTAAGTGTGGTCCAAAACCTAGAGGTCATGCGATCATCACGATCAGAAATGATCGTTTGTGGCACTCAATGTAGTCAAAAGATCTCTTGGACAAACTTCTTTGCTAATGTCAGTGACCCATCTGAGAGATTCCTAGGAATGAAATGAGCCACTTTTGTTAGTTTGTCCACTACCACTAAGATGATATCATGCTTGTTCTTTGACATGGGTAATCCCTAAATAAAGTCCATGTTAATCACCTGCCACTTATACTCTAGAACACTATGTGGATAAAGTAGTCCCATAGGATGGACATGTTATGCCTTGACGTGTTGACACTCTAAACATCGAGCAACAAACACAGTCATGTCCTTCTTGAGTTTAGGCCAAAAATACAATGGTCTCAATCCTTCCATTGTCTTGGTCACTCTTGGGTGTCCAGAATATGGCACACTGTGGATCTGTTCAAGAACCAATTTCCTCAACTCACCTGAATCTGGGATATGCATTCTCCCCTGATATCTCAAAATCCCATCTGACTCTAATACATACCCATCAAATCGATGATATGTGGGGTCTGCTTCTAATGCTTGTTTAAACCGTTCATAGAGCTCATCTCCTTGCAAGTTTTGGATTACCTGCTATCTCAGATTGGTTCTAGTAGTTACCATAGTAGCCAGATGTCATCTCCTGCTAAGAGCATCTGCTACCCTATTCTCTTTTCCTTTTATATACTCGATTCCAAAATTATTTTCACTAAGGAATTCTAGCCACCTTCTCTGTCGTGCATTGAGATTAGGTTGGGTGAAAATGTATTTGAGCCCCAGATGATCTGTCTTAAGCTTGAATGGCTTACCCAAGAGGTAGTGCCTCCACATTTGGAGTGTGTGAACAATGGTGGCCAATTCAAGATCATGGGGTGCATAGTTTAACTCATGCTTTTTCAATTTCCTTGATTCATATGCCACTACTTTTCCATTCTACATCAACACTCCTCCTACACCTTCACCAGAAGCATCTGTTATCACTGTGAAATGACCATTTGGATCAGGTATGGTTAGAATAGGTGTTGTCGTGAGTTTCTCCTTCAATAATTGAAAAGCTTGTTCACATTGATCTGTCCACTCAAACTTCTTACCCTTCTTATGTAACGAGGTCATGGATGCTACAATTGTCGAGAATCCCTCTACAAATTTTCTGTAGTATCCTGCTAGCCCCATAAAGCTTCTAACCTCAATCACTGTCTGTGGTGTGGGCCATTCCATTATTTCCTTGATCTTTTTAGGATCTACCGCTATCCCATCTGCTGAAATTACATGGCCAAGATAGTGCACTTTACTCTGGTAGAATGTGCACTTAGATAACTTGCCAAAAAGTTTCCTCTCTCTTAAACGCGGCAAGACTATCCTTAAATGTCTTTCATGTTTCTCTACTAATTTTGAATAAATCATAATGTCATCTAAGAAGACCAACACAAATTCACTAGACAATCTCTGAACACATTGTTCATCAAGTTCATAAAAGTTGTTGGTGCATTAGTTAACCCGAATGGTACTACTGTGAACTCGTAGTGGCCATATCATGTTCTGAATGTTGTTTTAGAGATATCCTCGTCCTTAATATGTAATTGATGGTAGCCGGATCTAAGGTCTATTTTGGAGAATACCTTTGCACCTTTCATCTGGTCAAACAACTCATCTATCCTTGGAAGCAGATATCTATTCTTAATAGTTACTTTGTTGAGCATTCTCTAATTGATGCACAATCTCAATGTTCCATCCTTCTTCTTTACGAAGATTACTGGTGCTCCCCAAGGTGACACACTAGGTCTGATAAACCCCTATTTTAACAATTCTTCTAGCTGTGCCTTAAGCTCATATAGTTCTGTTGTTGTCATTCTGTAAGGTGCTTTACACTGTGGTTCTATTCCTGGCATTAGATCTATAGAGAAATCAAATTGTCTTTTAGGTGGTAGTTTTGTCGATTCATCAGGGAAGACATCTTTGAACTCTCTAAGAATAGGATATTTGTCAAAAGATGGCTCCTGATTATCTAGATCTCTTATCTTCACTGCATAGATGGAACAACCCTTTCTTTTAGCCTTTTTCAATTGCATAGTTGATATATGTCTTAGCTTAAGGGGTGTTCTTGATCCATGAGTCTCTACCCAATTCCCAAAGTCATCAAGGCATTTCACTACTTTCTCTTCACAATCTACTAAGGACTTATGTTCAGATAGCCAATTGATTCTAAGAATCATGTCATAAGACCCTAGAGGTGCAACATAAAGGTTGACTTGTGTTTGGAAAGTAGGAAGATCTAATTCACTACATACTAGACATGAATCTACTCTTTTCTCTATATTGTTACCATACTACACCATCCAAGAATTTTCCATGTGTCCTAGTTTTATAGATAACTTAGCTACAATTTTAGGATCAACAAAACATTCCCTAGCTCCTATATCAATTAAAATATAAACTGGAAGGCCAAAGAGCTTAACAAATATCTGAATGGGTGTAGCTTGGAAATCTGCTTGTCGATGATCTACAGCTGCATGAATCTAGTGTTGAGGAGCTCCCTGTCAATTTCCATCTCTCTAGTTTGCTATTTGTTGAGGACACGCACTTGCATAGTGCTCTCCTCCACAAGTGTAACATCCATCTCCTCTGTGTCTAGCTGGCATGTCCCTCTTGTTATTGTTACCATTATTGTCATAGTTACCTCTCTTATTATTATTTCCACCTTGGTTCATATTGTTCTTTTCCTGGTAGTTATTGCCTCTCTTGAGATTCCTTATCTGGCGCTTGATGTTTCCTTGGTAGCTATTATTACCCTAATTGAGACTGTCATCCTGAAACCTTTTATTCCCATTCTTCACATCTTGACTCTTACAGTAATTAGCTATCTTTTGGAGTTTTTGCTCCTGTTTAGTAGCTTTTTTGAACACTTCATCCATGGTTAATGGATTATGAATATCCACTTCAAATCCAATCTGTGGCCTTAATCCCAAGATAAACTTACAAATCCTGAACCTTTCATCAAGCTGATATTGTGGAACATACTTTAACAGGTGAGAGAATTTCTCCCAATATTGCGTCACTATCATACCTCCCTGAGTGAGATTTTGGAATTCTGTCATTTTCTTGTCAAAATAGAGTTGTGGTAACCATCTCTTCCTGAAGAGCTTGAGGAAGTGGTCCCACATGACTTCTCCTGGTAACAGTTTCTTTTCAGCCTTCTCGTTATCCCACCAAGTTGCAGCTTCCCCAGTAAGCTGGTAGGATCCCCCTATAGCTTTAGTTTCATCAGACAAGTTACGGAGATCAAAATATTTTTCCATATCAATAATCCATGCTTCTGCTCCATCACCTATAGTCTTACCATCAAACTTAGGAGGGGTAACCTTTTTTAGATCCTTTCCTGACTCCTCAGCAATCCTATTTTGATTGTTCCCATTCACTTCACCCTCAGGACCTCTGGCTTCTTCTCTCTGTTCCTCATCCTGATTTCCCTTTATTCCTCTGATTTCCTATTCCATAGTGTTCATTCGAGTTCCCTGCTGAGTCAAGAGAGCTAGGATTTGAGTCAGTTGGTTATTTTGTCCTACATTGTTATTATTGTTTGCCTCATTTCTATTTCCTTCATTATTTCTAGCATTATTTCCTGCATTAGCTCCTCCTGCATTAGTGCCAGTATTGTTCCCAACATTGGCTTCTTCATTGTTTCCTATATCTGGGTTATTTCCAAATCTTAGGATTGCTCCCTTGCATCCAGAATTTCTAGTATTCATGATGAACTATCTGCAAAGAGCTTACAACTTTAGCGTAACAATCCAAAAGGCCTAGAGTAGAACCATCTCTCTGATACCAAATGTAAAGTATAGAAATTTCACAAGCATGCAAAACTGAAGTAAAACTAAATTTACTGCAAGAAAAGTTAAGTAAAGTAACTTCTATTACAACATCAAGTAGAAGAGATATAATTAACATCATATGACAACACAATATTTGTATTCATATTCAATTACGATACAAAGCATCTTTCTGAATTCAATTACAGAGATTTTAAATAATAATTATATAGTTTCACATATGGCTTTTCAACTTACATAACATTGGAGTTTAAATAGAAATGTACAACTATCAAAAATATCAAATAAATCCAACAATCAGTCCTTGACTGCCATTGACCATCTGGCCATCTGCTACGTCAAAGGACAAGAATGTATGGTTCAGGCACTTTTTCCAACCAACCACGAAGCTTGTGCTTCCCTGGTATTCCTTAAACTGAGGAATGCCTGACCCTGCTTGAAGGGCCTAGCAACCTGTAAACAAGTGTAGGGTGGAATCTGGTGTGTGCCTATCAATCTACATGCATTTCTATCATGAATGCAACATCTCATCAATAGGATATGGCAAGGAAAAATTATAAATAATGAACTAGGCAATCAACCATCTGTTAAATGGTACATATATGTCTATTTCAACATCACATTCACTTTGGTCAATGCATTTATCCATATTTGATGGCATGTAGGTTTTGAAAAAGAAAGTCTACTTCCCTGTTTTCCCATACTCGACACCTGTCCCGGAAGGCAATCTTTCCAAACATAAAACATGAAGACGAAGGAAAACCAAAACAAAAACCAATCTCACTCCAAACATAGTAATATGACTTTTTGAAGATAGAAGACAAAAATAAAATACATATAGCCATTCTCACATAAATTTACAAAGTGAAAGACAAAGAACTCACTCTATGCATATAATCATTTGGAAATAGGGATTCATCCAGGTGTTCTCATTCATCATTGATACATGTGTAGCTAGATTAACATTTTATTATAATAAGGAAGTAATTACATAGTTTTGCCTTAGTAAGAGTTTAAGGATTCTATCAACCAAATTGTTGTACTAAAGAATTAAATTTATATTTGCTAATTTTCTTCACGAAAACCCTAACTTAATTTTAAGATTGATCCAAATATGTGTATGTATAATTTATATTTAATCTATTATATTAGCCCAATGGTAAGTCAGTATACCCATTTAATTATTTATACGTGATAAAGTTTAAGTCCTTAGTTTTATATCATGGAGTATTCATTACAAGGTAATCGTAAGCATATATTTAAAGGCCAAATATATAAAAAAAAGAAAAGGCCGTATAAAGTGTACAAGGCCGATACAATCAAAAGTACTTGGCTTGACCAAGTCTAAGAAGCATCACTTGCAGAGACATAGCTCTCAAAGATGACAATCTTACACAAGCTAACAGTATTATTAAAAAAAAAAAGGCCATTTGAAAGTAGTATGTTGGTCGAATCAAATCCAAACAGGCCATTTTACAAAATACAAGAATACTGTTGAGATCAGTAAAGAGTCATTCCTTTAAATGAGGAGGCTAAATATCATATTTCTTGATCGCAAAAAGCGTAAGAAGGGGAAAGTTATAACATAACAGAGATGGCAAAAGAGAGAATGAGCCAAAAGTGGACAAGAGAATGATATGTTCATCCAAGGAGATAGTTCACCAATTTAGTTAACAAAGGCCGAAAAGAGTAGGCCGTTCCAGATAGGATAGGGCCAAACGATACTAAGGAAAGTCAAATCAAATGAGAACCAAAGAGGAAAAGAATAAGCTAGGCTGATACAATCAAATTTAAGTAGCACAACGAATTAACTATGGATCTAAATAGCTAAAAGCCAAGATAATTTATGAGGACAAATTCATATCCTAGAAAGAGAGCACAGTTGAGAGAATTTTAGGAACAAAAAAGGTAAAAAGGCTCCACATCTATAAACAGAAAATACAGTGTAAGAGACTCCAAAGAAAATAAATGGAGGAGAGAATGCCCATGAACAACACACTCACTCCTGAAGCAATTATGTTACAACAATTTCCATGGCCAACTGTGCATACAAATGATGGTTATTGTACGAGAGTTGTACCATACACCCAAGTGTAGTCAAAAGATAACGAATTAGAAAATTACTGCATGAAGGGATTTGGTTCATGAAAATTCTTCTCTACTATTAATAGTTGTATCTAAGGTCATAACAAAGAAGACAACACTCTTTTCTAGGACCTTAACCACCTATGACTACATAATTGCACATCGGCTTTGAGTATCATCAGCAAATGTTGCATTTGAAGTCAAAGTTTTTGGGTCACTTGAATCATAAGTGAAGTCATT
Source organism: Cunninghamia lanceolata (assembly GCA_027924645.1). Lineage (NCBI taxonomy): Eukaryota > Viridiplantae > Streptophyta > Pinopsida > Cupressales > Cupressaceae > Cunninghamia > Cunninghamia lanceolata. Next base: position 955,137 of record BSBN01000063.1, read on the forward strand.
GGTATTCAATCCATACTATACCAGAAATAGGTTTGGGGAGTGAGTTTCAGATCTTAATACATCTACAAATGCACAAAAAGGAAACCAATAAAAATGATGAGAAGGGGGCCGATCTAAAGGGTAAGTAACAAGATGTCCACAAAACACATAGCAAAGGCAGTTTAAAAAAAAATTACGATGAGGCTGATTCATGGTATATGTAAAGCCATTCAAAAAATATATAAAATTGTTGTTCCGTATAAGAAAGTCAATGAAATAGATATAAGGAAAGCCGCATGCAATCAAAGACTTCGTTCCAAATTTGACATTGGCATAAGCATTCAATCATGTAAAATACTTGAAAAATACTTGTGTGAGTGGTTGTAGACGCCTCTCCCTCTATCTCAAGCTTTTCTTTCTGTATTAATCTGCTTCTCTTCTTTTGATTCCACTTCTATTTCTTTTTCTTGACCTCCGTGTATCTGTCTTTTTCAATTATGCATCCCCTCTTATTCTTCTGCAACCCTAATTTCTTTTCTTTTTTGCCATTTTCTTCATGCAAAACTCTTTTCTTTTTCTCAGTTTTAATTCCTCCTTTTTGCATGCAACACATGCCATTTTTCTTTTTGTTCCTCCTCTTTTTTTAATAAGAAAAAGACATGCACTAATATCCCTTTTCTATAATTAAGAAAGTGGTTGTATTTATGGCTATCATGGCTTATTTTAATATTTTTAGGAAAATAATAAAAACTAAGAATACTTTAATTTGCATCGTCATTTGGTTTTGTAATAATTAATTATTATCATTGTTTGCAATTCTATATATATATATATATATATATATAAAATTAATTAACAACACTCTATTCCTCAATAAAAATTTATGATTCTCAAAATGAGTATAATCACTATGAAAGATAAAATAAATTTAACCAAGTATGCACATACATGAGGTATATTATGTTTCGATGACGTGATATTTTTAATTCAATAAATCTTTTTAGATCAAAAAGTATTACTAACTTATTGTCTTTGCCAAGCAGGTATCAAATTTAAATTCAAAACAAAGCAAGACAATCGACATTACCCAACAAGGAGTAGTTAGCAACAATCATCGAAATACAACTGCAATGCAACCTCATTGAAACAAACATGTAATCATGCAATTGTAACATCATCGAAACAAACATGAAATCTACATGAGTGTGTACAAAAGAACACCAGATAGAACCCAACACGTGTTGCCAAATAGCTAGGTCCCCTCTACCTGAGCCATGCTCTTGTCCTTCGACAAGACCTACAGACAATCACACTCATACCACTATCAATAGGGTAGTCCCAAAATATAGTCGAAGTAATTGAATCTTAAACAGATACTACATCTCTAGCAATTTATCCTCGACTAAAGTTCAATGGTTTTCATGCATTTAACCAAATCAAGTAAATGTGAAAGTCTGAGACATGACAGATAGAAACATTTAAAGTGACCCTCCAAAGTCACATACTTCATCAACAAGAAACATACCTTGTCCCACGGTGACACCAGGCTATCCCTTTTGAATCCCCCTGCATTCTGATGGGAGTTTCACCTTCCTTGAAGAATAGTGCCATGCTCTCATTGTCCTGGACTTTTCTCTATTTCTTCAGCTTCTTACCTTTACAAGATAAACCCATGGCCTGGGCTATGGTTTCCTCACTAATGAATTCTTCATAGGAAATGGGTTCAATTCTCACCTTGTCGCCCCCCATAATTAAACTGTTCAAACCCCTGTATGAAAACTTGTTCAATTTTTTAGTAAGAACTAGATTCGGATAATGGAGTTAGTGATTTTTCTATACTTTCTACTCAATTCAAAGCCTTTGCATTTATGAGTTTTACTCCAATGGCAGGAAACTTTAGTTGAATTGTCCTCACAAATCCTTTCCCGGTCTGAATCATAATTACCATAATTACGATCCGTGTGTAGGAGATCATTGGAATTGGCATTGTTATCTTTTTGAGAAATACAAGGTTTGGGATGATGAGATGAAAGCCCAATATCTACCCATGGAGGATCCTTTGTGAGAGAAGGCTCTTCATCCACTAATGCTTTGAATATTTTGAAGAGAGCGCATTGGAATGAAGAGAAGGTAGAGTGATGTTAATAAATGTATCAATGATTTCATCCTCTTGTGCCAAAATATCCTCATGAGTGGGAATCATCTTGGGAGAGGGATTGAAAACATAGGGTGACATAGGCAAAGCTAGGTCACCATCATATGCATTAGAGTGGAGATCCATGGAAATAGATGTAGAATTATCAGGGCTTGTAGTAGAAGTAGAAGAAGAAATATCACCATCATCTTTCTCATGACAATTCATGGAGATGAATTTAATAATATCTTCTAATATGGAAGGATATTCACCCATTCGAGTCATGAAGCTAGAAAAATCATATATGTGACAAAGGATATCATAAATGGAACATATCGCAATATCAATAACATACATGCATTCTATGTGATTTAAAACATATGGATGCATATTAATTAATTTAGAAAAAATTTCAAAATCTATAATATATGCATGCAAAGATTCCAAAGAGGAACAACTAGAAGAGGCCATGATGAAATAACTTGTCTACTATATGTAAATATGATATGGAACAACATTGTACAATTCATTAATCAAGTACAACCAATATCAAAGTAATATTGTGATCCAAGACCTACAAGTGCAAGAGAAGTGGGGTTTTTGAAAAATGTGATATTCTTGGTAACCACAACAACTAAATCTTGCAAATGTAAGATGTGTAGTATGTGCAAAATGAATGCCTATATGATTTATCCACTTAAATGCAACAAATATTTAGAGAAATTTTCTTTGATGAAGATGCACAAGTGCCTAATGAGGTATGTAATTATAGAGTTTTGTTTATGCTATTGCTTTACAATTTTAAAGAGAAGATGAATGCATGAATGTTCTTTCTTTCTAAAATAAACAAATTTGACACATATGATGAGTTACAGAAAATTAAAATCAGATTTAGCAATCCTTCATGATAACAAAGATCTGAAAATAAGATTTCAAATATATAACAACTAAATGTAAGACTAGCTAGGGTTTTACTATCAAACCCTAGATCTTAAATGCTTATTCCTTGAACCAAAATTCTTTAATGCAATAATGTAATTAAACGCAAATGGTAATTATGATGTGTTACAGCAAACAAAAATCAGATTGAAACAACTAATCAACATCACCAAGATTTGAAATAAGATTGTACGAGCAACAAACCCTAGGTGCAAGATTAGCTAGGTTTTCGAAAAATGCAAATTTTTTGAAAACCCTAATAATGAATAAGTGAAAATGCCAAATATACCACAAGGAAATGATTAAATGATGTATTAGAGTGAAGTAAAATCATATTTGGAATGCAAATGTCATCAGAAAAATCTGAACCAAGATATGAATGACAAACCCTAGATTTCAAAATAACTAGGTTTTCTTAAAAATGCAATTTTTTTTGTCAAAACCCTAGCAATGAATAGTTTCCAATGAAAAATAAAGTATTACAAAGTGATTAATTTCTGCAATATCAATCAGATCTGATGTAAAATCAGAAATTTAAATCTTTCTATGATGATCTAAAACCTATGCAATAAAAACAATGCAATAAATATGCTTTTTCTAAGCCTAAAATGCTTGATTTTTCACTTTTTAATGCAAATATGCAAGATTGTCTTTCCTTAAACATAGACATGATATGATAAATAAAATTAAATCAATTTAATCATGCCACAAATATCTGAAACAAATCTCTAATCTACAAACCCTAAGTTCAAGACTAGCTAGATTTCATAGGAATGCAAGGTTTTTGCACACCCTAACAATGAAATGGTGTACAATTAAGCTATGAAAGTATGCCAAATGATGAATGAATGTAATCTAATTAGATATAGGAAATAAAATAACTTATATATGAATCAAGAAGGATGCCAAAGTGCAAGAAACGATGGGTTCACCAAAACGTTAGATAGAAAAGAGAGATCTAGCCTAAAAGGTTAAACTAGGTCAAACCCTCTTCCATCCAACATTAGAACACAAGCCAAGATTGGCTTCTACTCTTGAAGGAAGACAAACTATAGGGGATTTCTTTCTTTTTTTTATAGAGGAGAATCAACCAAATCCAACCAATCAAACTAGGGCAAAACAAGAAATCCTAATTAAGCAAGATTTGAGCATAACAGATTGTTAGAAATAGATACAAAAGATCTGAAAGCACAATAGAGACCAGTGAACAGAGAAGAACCTAGATCCAAGTTCAGGGGCCAGAAAGACTAGGGAATTGGGTTCCCTAGACCTGATTTAGGGTTTTATAGGGACTGAGCTTTGCCACACCTATACTTGCAAAACCTTCCTTCTTCTCGGATCTTGTCTCCTGAAACTTATTAGTTCAACCTGCACACACAAAAGAAGGAAAGAGGGTTGTTGCTATTTAGGAGCTTGCCTAAGTCAAGCTCTGTGAATGGTGTTTCCACCTTCACAATAGTAATGATGAAAGATAAAGAGTGTGCCCTAGGAGGGCAGAGGCAAATCTAAAGTAGAATGGAATGCTATCACAAAGCATAAAGGAAAGGAGTTACCATGAGCATGGAAACCCTAGCTTGCTTGATGTGGTGTCACAACTTGACTCAAGAAGTTGGTTTAGCCCAAAGAAGTAGAGAGATCTTCATAAGACCTACAGTAAGTTAGTGCAACAACAATAATCCAACATAGAGAGCTTTAGAGAAGAATGGAGAGCATGAGAGAGAAGAAGAGAGAGTGCAAGAGTGCATTGCATAGAGAACTTAAAGATGTTCAAATGAATAAACTAACTTGCTTTTATATGCATTCCTGCTCACCAACAATGAATAAAACCAAATGGGGTCGACATGTAAAAGTTAAGGAGGTGTTCTAAGCTGACACCACAAAAATAGGGTCGGGGCTAACCTCTATGACCAGGGTGCTAGGCACCCTGGTCCTTTAGCACCACAAACTCTGGAGAGTGTCCATTTAAGTGGGCTTAGACCAATCCTAATTTTATTTTGTCAGGTTTATTCATTAGGATCAAGATTTAATCGTTTTATCTTCAAAAAGGTGTCAAAATAAGTCCTTATTAACAAGTGTAAACATTTTAGGTCCACCTGGGTGCTAAACTAGGTGTAAAATCTTAGTGTACACATTTTACTCCATAATAAAAATATTCCTTTAATTTTCCAAGCTTAAGAAAATTAAAATATATTTATGTCCCATTTGAAAATCAAATTGTTAGAAGATTAATATTCAACAACTTTTAACTGAAGGCAATTTTTTACCCAAAAATTGGAAATATGAAGTGAAATAATACCATGAAGCTCCTGTGCAAACTTGGTCTGCTCCAATCTTTGCAAAACTTCAAATTTAATATTTTTTGTAATTTGCCACACACAAACAAGAAACTTTAAATTCTCACAATCTATGAAAAAATTCACCTTAGAACCTTGGCCACATTAGGTGAAATAGAATTTGAAAATTTATTGTAAGATGATTTTATCTCAATTTGAATAGAACTCCATATTTAATTGTTTTCATGAACATCAATTAATCTGTACAACCGCCTTTTGGACACTGAATGAAACAATGAATCAACTTTCATCTAGGCACTTAAAATGATGTGCCACATCACCTGACATAGTGCAAGAGCTCCCTAGAAACATAATTAGACCAATAGTTTGTGATAACCTGATGTGGAGGACTTGTGAGATGTAGGTTTGCGATCATGACTAGAAACCAACAGGTTGAACTCAACAAGCAACCTAAAACCGGTGTTTACAACAAAGACAACTGACTTGAATAGGTCATCAGGACAAATGAACCCAATGTGAAGATACTTGCAAGTAACTGACAACCAGTGAAAAGTTTAAATTTGGTCAATTTAAAAAAGAAGGCCAACAATTATACAAGCAATTCTTGGTACACAAGAGGTTATAGATCAAGATCCTGAAGGGAAGTACAAAGCTTTGGAAAAGTGCAGAACGAGTGCACTGTTAAATATTTTCATCATAAAGATTAGAAAATGTAACTTGTATGAGATAAAATATGAATTCCACTTTCTTTAAAACTAATAGGAGGTAGAATTACACTCAATTATAAGCTAACAATTACCAAATTAAACTCCAAATAAACATAATATAAAATTAAGATTATCTAACAAAACTCAAAAATCCATTTTAAATGATAAAACCAAGCATCTACAATACAAAACTCATTCAATCCAAACAAGACAAACCCATTAAAATCATAACACAAAAGAAAATTAGAATTTTAAAGCGAGAGATTGTGGGTTCGACTCCCACTGTGATCATGCAAAAACTCAAACAAATCATTAGCAAACAATTATTCAATGAAATCAATCTAAAATATTGCATGTACACCTCGAGATAGAGCAACAAAAATAGAGATTAAATAAGAAAATGAATAATGAAACTCATTATCGTAAACTCCATTTTGTCAAGGTAGATTTGCTCCAAAATGGTGAAGAGATGTGGGTCCTCTTTGCAAAGATTAATCACTATTTTGATAGCATGTAATTAGAATAAAAGTGGATGAAAATATGATAGAGTATGGATAGCATGAAGGTGGATGATTTTTTGGAGGATGAGGGTCTTATTTATATATTTTTTGAGAAAAAAGATCAACGATGGAGGATGCATGAGAAGATCAATGGTGGAGAATGTATGAGAGGATTTTCTTTGGACTGAGGGGGGTTTTGTAGTCATGCGACATGTGTCTTTTAGTTTAGAAAAAGGTGGAGATGAAATGGAGAGAAAATGGCTATGTGTCATGACTATGCAACATGTGTCTTTTAGTTTAGAAAAAGCAGACATGTTGGAGTAAAAATAGACGTGTATTTTGATTGAGAGAAAGATGGAAACATGTTGGAGAGTAAATAGCCATGTGCTTTTGAGGTGTCCATGTGAGGTGGAAAAGGTGGATAATTAAATAAAATTATTTAATTATGTGTGAGAAGTAAATTAGCTAATTAAATAATAAGTTTATTTAATAAGCATATGGGATATTTTAGGTGGGATAAATTAGCTAGCTGGGTTATTTAGTTAGTTTAGAATAAGATGGTACTTAATATAAATTGAGGTCTCTACACTTACAAAAGGTAATGTTTTAGATCCTAACCATGAATAGGTACTTTTGCGGTAAAAAGTGTATTGGTTGGCTCTTTCCACAATATGATATGGACCAACCTATAGTGCTTCAAACTTCCCATGTTTACCCTTATCCTTAGACCTAGCACTCCATAGAAGAACTAAGTCACCTATCTAGAAGCACCTCCTAATTGCGCTCTTGTTGAACGAATGTTCAACCTTCTGCTGTTGTACCAAATTCCTCTCATGTCAATGTGCAACTCTCCTAGCCTCATCTGACTCATCCAACTCCAAGAGTGTAATGCCCACTTATGTTAACCCTTGTCATCTTGTGTGATAGATGGTTATTTGTGAATTGATCTTGATATTGGATCCTTATGAGATATGCTATATTGTTTATTTCTATAGTGTATTGTGTGTTCTCGTGATTTGGCTTCGTTGCACCAAACTTGTCGATGAGGTTGTTGTCATCGAGGTGTTATGAGGGTGTAGTCTGGATGCTTTGTGGAGATATTAAATTTTATGAATATTGAGGTGCTTACGATGAGATCATGCTATGAGATTTATTTGCTTAGGTGTTTCATCTTTACTGTTTTCATTTAAATGATTTGCTGGGTGGGTAGACCTAGTTTCCTTCGGTATTATTGTCGTATGTGTATAATTACACTTTGATCGTACTTCCTGATCAATGATTTAATTCAAATGTGCATACTAGATGTTTCATATTTAGTTGTGTAATTTATATTAGTTGCTTTAGCTATTGTCATATATTGGATAGATGTGTGTGACGTTTGCATTGAGTGTGCAAGAAATTACAGGTTATTGACCAATGGAGAAGGTTGACATAGGATGCTTAGCCATCTTACCTTCATCCTTGTGTTGTCAAAACCCGTGAAAACCCATCCGAATCAATTTTGATTATGGATCCCCCTTGTGATAGACCGGTAAATGTCTTCCTTGGCATATTTAATTGATCGACTTGTGTGATCCTGCATGTTCTTGGTATGTGCAAAATGTCTTATGGTATTTTGGAAATCATTATTGTGCTATTTACTTCCTAGCATAGAGGAAATGCATTTTACTTGATCATTTCAATTTTGGAAAGGCATTGTATTTTATTTAAAATTGTTTTAGAAACAATGTGTTTGGCATGAAATGCATTTTGTTGTGAAGTCGAAATTATTTTTTGTAAGTTAGGAATATTGCATGTTTGTGAAAGGAATTATTTGAATTTGCACTTTGTCAAAATATTTAATTGTGACAGGCATTTTAAATTGGATGTTTGGTGTTTGCAAATAGATTAATTTCTATTTTTGTTAGAATATATTATTCAAGTGATTTTAATTATGGAAAAGAATAAAATAGTTTAGATATTTTTGAAAATGGGAAATATATAAGAAAAAGTGCTTTATTTTATTCATTATGTGATTTTCAAAATGGAGAGCAAAAATGAGAATTTCAAAACCCTCTTCTTGGAAAAATTGGATTTGCTCATACCGGGAGATAACTTGGTTGAATTGGATCGCACGAAGAACAAAAAAGATTCCCCTCCTCCATACCTTCAATTTGAGTCAGGTATTTCTTCTGTTGGATATGTATGCATTTTTATTTGTTAATTTTTATATTGTAGGAAAATCTTTTTTGGAAAATTGAATTTCCTACCCAAACCCTGTCAAAAATTTTAAAAATCCTAATTTTATTCGAAAAAAGTGATGTTGGGTAGATTAGGCATAAGAGGGTATGCTTACTTTTTTAGATTTTGCATTTTTTGGGAAATGTGAAAAATACGTAAATTTCCCTATTTTTAGCCCATTAGATATCATTGAAAAATTTATGTTTTTGAAAAGTGTGATGTTGGGCAAATTTAGAGAAAAAGGGTATGTTTACATTTTTGAATTTCATATTTCTTGGAAAACGTGTAAATTATATGAATTTCCTTGTTTTACTCTATTTATATTTGTTGAAATTTTTATGTGATTGGAAAAGTGTGATATTGGACAATAGACCAAGAGGGTATTTTTTTATTTTGATCTACTTGTTTTTCAAAAATGTGAATTTTTGAGTGTTTTGTAAATGCATTGGGAAGCGTGTTTTCTGGGAAAACCGCTCTTTACCTTCTCAGGTGCCTTGAGAAGGTTGACTCTAGATTGTATATGATAGGGATAACTATAAGAGGCTTGAGATGGCCAAATCCCAGGTAAGTGTGGTGTCATTTGAGAATGACCATGTACTTGTGGATGAGATATACTCCCAAGTAAGTGTGTGTTGTCATTTGAGAAACGACCCTGTACCTATGGATGAGGTGTATTTTTTTAGATAAGTCAGTAGATCTTGCAAGAGATCCCTTTACATTAGGTGTGTGTATCTTTCAATGGATCCCCTTATCCGAGGTAAGCGTAGGTGTGTCTTGCAAGAGATCCCTTTACATTAGGTAAGTGTGTTTATCTTGCAATCGATCTCTATTCCCTTTGAGAAGCATCCACTGCGTGAGTGCTTACTTGAGACCTTTGTGGGTGTTTTAGGACTGTGGTTGGATTGTGATTATTTGACCTTGTGTTGAGTTGGAACATGTGAAATATATGCCTACACAGAAAGGGGATGCTATCCTAGATCTGATTTTGGTTCGTCTATTTCTAGTGTTCTTGCTCTATTCTTCTTTAGTATTGGTATTGGGAATGTGTTGTGACCACCTGCATGTATGTTGATGATTATTGTGCTCTCATAAATGTATGTGTGATGGTGTTGATTGTATGCCTTGTTTAGCATTCATTGAAGGTGTGAGAATCCCTTATGCTTGAATTATTGTGATAGTGTTGTTCTTGTGTTTTGGCCTGTGTGAGCCACCCTTTCTTAGGTACTTGATAGGCAATTGTGCCACATGTTTCACATATTGGTGTCTATTGATTGGCATGAGTGTTTCCATGTATTCCTTGGATGTGTGAGAGTTATGGCTTGGATATCGGTGTTGCCATAATCTTCTTCTCCATAGCTCGAGGGTTGCCTAGAGTGGCATAGGCATATATTACACTCGATGATGATGATATGGTTGGGAGGTAGGTAACATTTCCCCATTGGTCTGCAAATTGAGATTTTGGAGCTGGACCTGGTTCCTTGCGTATTTCAGGACACTTTGACTATATTGTACTATGTGTCTACTGGGCCACTTTAGAGGTGGTTTATCATTGATGTATATTCATGCTTTGTATATTCTATGCATTGGAGTATAATCCTTCCATGTTTAGGAAGTAGCCTCCATCATGTTGTATTTTTATGATGTTGTTTGGTTGGAAAATGAATCGTGAATTGGATGGAATTTATCTCTTTGGAGCATTTTGTTTTGTGTTGGAAATGGTTAAATGGGGATGTTGGAGTCCTCCATTAAATATATGTTGTACTTATATTATGCTATATTTATAGATTGGTTTGTACTATTCCCACATTATGCTCAAGATTTCCATTATTGGTTTTGGCCTGATTCATCATTGGTGTCAAACGAGCGTGGCATTCTGTTTGGAGTTTCTCTTATTTGGCATGTATATTAGCATTTTGGAAAAATGTTGTATTTCTATATTTGAGTTATTTCATACTTTGGTTATTAGATAGCATGTCATTTTTGGTGTATGAGTGGATTCTATATGATTGGATCCTTTTGGATGTATCATTTTGGTGAGGTGACGTAGTCGACCCCTCCTTCGGCTTATAGCCGTTTGATGACATTGCTTCGCTTATGGGCCATATGTCGATGTTGTTTGTTCTCATATGTTGGAGAAGCATGTGTCTTATTCCACCTTCTCTCTAGTGCCTTTGTGTGGCACTTGGGTGATTTTTTGTGCTTGAGTGTGCAATTGTGGCATGTGGGTGTTACACTTGCATCATGAAAAATTGGTTCGTCCTGTGTTTTTTCGTTAATGTTCTAGTGTAAAAGTTGGGGTATTACAAAGAGTCTCTGAGAGACTGCACCTTCTTAATCTTCACCAGCATCATGCAATAGCTGGTAAACAAGTAGTTCTATACCAACTGGCATCTTGGCATCCAATCCATAAACAAGCTCAAAGGGGCTCTTATTTGTAGCATGCTTGTAAGTGAGTCTATCAACATAGACTCCATATTTTAATTTGTCATCCCATCTCTTGTTATTCATGTCCAAATTTCTTTTTATGATCTTCATGAGGCTCTTATTACTAGATTCAGCTTGTCCATTACTTTGGGTATGATAGGGAGACAAGTGTGTTAGACTGATTCCATACTATGAACACATAGTCAATATATATTAGGACTTGAAACACATGGCATTATTAGTAGCAATCTCGCATGGAACGCCAAACCTAGTAATTATGTTATTTGGTAAGAAATCTGTCACAACATTGGATGTTGCATTTCAAGTGGGGATCACCTCAACCCATTTGGTGAAGTAATTCATTCCACAAGGATCCACTTATATCCATTACTGGACCTCTTGGATTTCACCTATAAAGTCTATACCTCATTGCTGGAATGAAGCATCCACTAAGATTGTCATGGGAGGGAGGGCATTAGAAAATTTTAGTTTTCCTGAGACTCTCTAGCAAGCATCACACTTCCTTACTTGTTTGGAAACATCATTAAATAAACTGGGCCACCAAAACCCTACCCTAATTACCTTATATGCAATAGTCCTAGCCTTGAAATGTCCCCCACAAATGCCCTAGTGGCATTCGTTGACAACCTTCTTAGCTGATTCCTAGTCTAGACATTTCAATAGCAAGCCCTCATGGTTCCTTCATGTACGGTCACCATGAATCAAAACATACATCTGAGACTACAATTTGAGTGTCATTTGTTGATTACTATTCATCTCAGGGTCTATCACATATTTTCCAAGTAGAAAACAATATCATTGTAGCGTAGAAAATTGTATACTCTTGCAATTTCACGCTATATTTTGGGCTTACTTTAGTGTCCATTCCCTTAGCATGTTTTAGGGATCATTTTATCCTGGTCTTAGCCTCTTCCTTCACCATATTGCCAAATTTTTCTACCAAATTCCAATTCTTCTCATTGTGTTGGGAACATGTGTTGAATTTTTGTGATATTTTAGTAGGACACTAGTGCTACACACAGACGTTTGTGTGATGCTCTAGTGTCCCAAAAGTCCTCAAATTTAAAAATGTTGATTTCCCACTCAGCCACATGATGTCGCTTGCTATAATGCTCAGTCGTTAGAAAAACACTTCCAACATTCAAACTTGACCCTTTAGCTTCTCTCAAACCCTTATGCAAAAACTATTTTTTGGATATCTCTCTAATGCTCTCTCAATCCATCTCTCTTGGCTATGCTTGGCTACATTGATCTCCATTCTTGACCTTGTTGAAGTTGCATGTTGTTGAAATAACATCATTTTGAAGCTCTCTCAAGGGTTTGGATTGTAACACTTTGGTTGACTCCTCCAAAGAGCTCATTCTTCCCTCTTTTACAATCATGTTGGTAATATTGTTCTTGTTTTAATTTTGAATAATATTATAGATCTTCTTTATTATTTGCTTATACATTTCTATTCAACAAATCTTGGTGTGGACCACTACCTTACTTATCTTTCGTACACTAGGGTGTTTCCCCATAGACCAAGGATGCTCTTAGTTTTATTTTGTTATCATTGCTCTTAATTCCTAGATGCACATAGGATAGGAGCACACACTACTTTCTATCTTTTTATCACTAGTTACTGTGGAGGTAGAAATACCAAAACGGGGGTTTGACTAAGGCAACCCCCCAAACAACCCCAAACATTTTTCCCATTCTATGTTGTGTAGGTTGTCAAGAAATAATCAAATGCATGGAGGGTTTCTAGTTTCTTCTCTTCCCTTTTATTGTTTTATATAATTTAATAAGTTTATTCTTATTATTTCTAGTTCTGTTAGTACCTAGCAATTTCATGTTGTCTCCCCTTTTCTGGTTTTGCAAACTAGGTGAGTTGTGGTGTTGGATTTTCACGTTCCTGGGCTGTACAGATGATAGTGCTTAGCGTGGATGTCTGTGTGACATGTTGGCATCATGGACAGTGAACTTCTCTTTTTGATACCAGGTTCCTATCTGTATCCCCTCTTTTACTCTACAATTCATTTTTATAAATTATTTTCCAGATTTCAGTTAGTTCATGTTTTCCATTCGAGCACCTATGTAATGTAATGTCAAACGTGAGAGAATCACTTTCTTCATTACAATCATTATACCAAGGGTTATTAGCCAAATAACAAGAGCTACTAACTGAGACAAATCCACATTATTTACCTCAGCTACCTCCAGATTTGCATCAGCCATTAACCTTGCTAAGCCTTGGCCTCTAACCAAATTGGTGACTTGCACCTCAATATCATAATCTTGGATCCTGTTGATCCATCTACACCATCTTCCTAAGACCTCCTACTGCATGAAAATATCCTTCATAGTAGAATGGGGAACATATGCAACAGTCCTTGTACCCATAGGATAGGATCTGAAATTCTTGACTACATTTAGCAAAGCATAAGCATGTTTTTCCATCATGGAGTAAGTCAATTCTACTTGTAAGGACTTACTGAAAAATCCAATGGGTTACTCATACCCATCACTATTTTTTTTCAACAAAACAACAACTATGGTATAAAAGGAAGCAAAGGAGAAGAGTTGAAATGGTTTGGAATAATCCAGACTTACCAAAATAGGTGCATCTTTGAGAGATTCTTTTATATCTGTGAATGCCTGGTTGACTCCTCATTCCAAGTGATAGATTGCCCTTTCTTAAGCATCTTGGATATAGCCTTAGTCTTCTCATCAAATTTGGGGACAAATTGTGTCACAAAGTTAATCTGTCCAAAGAAGGACCAAACACCCTTGACTAATTTAGACTGAGGTATAAGGTCAATGGCTTTCACTCTTTCTAGATCTATTTTGACCCCATCCCTTGATACAATGTGCCCCAGCATCTTGCCTTCTTTCACTTTGAACTAACATTTCTTGGGATTCAAAGAGATCCCATACTCTAGGAATCTTTTAAAGATCAATTCGAAATTCTTGTAGTGATATTTTCTACCTTTGGAGAATGCAATCAAATCATCATGATATACTACCATGATTTTATCAATGAGGCTAGCAAAGGAGACATCTATGGCTATCTAAAAAGTCAATCCTACATTTTTCAACTTGAATGGCATCCTCACATAAACATAAGTGCCCCAAGGAGTGGTGAATGATGTCTTATACTATTTTGACTCCTTGACTAGTACTTGCTTGTAGCCTGAGGATCCATCAATCGTAGATATCAGTTTCAACAGTTGATCCATGCTTGGAAGAGGATAGTTATCCATAAGTGATTTGATATTCAAATTCCTAAAATCCATGCATAGCCTGATCTCTCCATTCTTTTTCCTCATGGGGACAAAGTTAGACACCCACTCAGAATGTCTAATAGGCTTGATGATACCTCCCTTTTTAATTTTGCCAACTCTTGTTGCATTTGGGAGCTAGAGTGGGTTAATCGGCCTTTGCTTTTGTCTAAAGAGATTTGCATCAAGTTGTAGAGGGATGATGTGTTGAAACAAATCCTCCCTATAGGCCTTAAGCTCGTCATAAGACCATGTAAAACACCTTTTCAATTTTCTTAACAATGCAATTAACATTTGGTTTTCATGGGGTTTCAACTTCTTCCCTATGTAAACCATCTTGGGTGCATCCTCTGTCCCTAAGTTTACACCCTCAACACTGTCCTCTTGGACTAATTTCCCTTTTCTCTTCCACCGACCAACATTTTCAAACATCCTTTCTAATGCCACCAAACCCTTAGGAATGGTATTTATCTTTAGTTGTACCTCCTCATTTCCAAACAAAATTTCCTTGCCTTCTTCAACCTCTATCATGGACTGCCAATCATTTAACTGGTTGCCAAATTCCTCCATGCAATTTAAAAAATTATAAATCTAATTGCTATCATTGAAAACCTGCCAACTATAGATGTTTGGAATTGTTGGCCTGGTAAATACTTTAACAACATAATGAAAAAAGGAAGATGAAGTTGATTGCAGAGTAAACCTAGAGGTGGTCATGGCCAAAGCATCTACCTTTTCATTTTATGTACTTTCAACCCACTCAATACCATTAACATCAAATAAATCTAGTGTATCCCAAACAACATTTCTATATGCTCTTAGCCTTCTATCTTTAGCTGCATAAATATTTCAAACCTGTTGCACTACCAATTCAGAATCACCAAGGATTCTCAAACATTTCACTCCATGCTTGTGAGCAACCTTTAAACCTAACAAAATTGATTCATACTCAACTATGTTGTTGGTGCACTAGAAGTGACACCTGGAGGACAATTTGAAATGCCCACCATCTGGTGATATTAAAACAACACCTGCACCTGATCCATCCTTAGAATATGCACCATCAAAGTACATCATCCACACATCATTTGCACTACAAATAGGAGCAGTAGAAGGACAAGGCAGCACATCAATGCTATGATCATCCTCATTACAATACCCCATTAAATGATCAATTTCTGTGTCAAAGAAATTAACCCCATCATCATGTGTTTTGTAACGGTCTTCAATATTTTCATCTTCCACCCTTTTCTCCCTATATAATTTCACTTCTACCCCATGGATAGGTATAGTTGCATATGACAGGTCCATCTGAATACTACCCCCATAGATGTTGCCCACTTTCTGGATAACAACATGCCCCATTTAGTAGGGCAATCTACAATAATTACATCCATCAGAAAAGATTTATCAGGATTGTTAAGTGTGAAAAAGATGAATGATGAAAGCTAGCATGCACACTAGATCAAACCCTCTTCCACGATAACATTCAAGGACAAAACTGAGCCAAATCACTACCAAATGGAGGTGGACTTAGCTATAGATTTTGTACTCAGCAGTGCTATGGAAAGATTTGATTTAATCAATCCTTTTATTAAACCCTAGGTCAATCAATGCACTAAACCCTAGATTTGCAAAGATCTTATTATAACAGGAGATGTACAGTAGATAATCAGAAACCAATTTCAAAAGAGTGATTAGGGAGATGTCACAACTTCTATCTTAGAAGCTAGAATGTCAGAGGATGATTTCAAAGGTGCCCAAGTCCTCAATTGTGGAATTTCCAGAAGCTGTAAACTGGAGAAATGATGTATAAACTATCATAATTCTAGATCTGATTTTGGTTAAGGCAAAAGGATAGTTTCAAAAGTACCCAAGTCTTCTATAGAGGAATATTCTTAAAATGTTGTTGGATCCTAAAACCCTTTTCCTTAATCTTCATGTGTCTTTACTTTTCCAGATCTCACACCTGTAACATGCACACAAGAAGAAAAAGGGTTTGGGGGTTATGGTGTTTAGGGATTTACCTCAGTCAAATCCCAAGATTGCAGTCAAGCTTCCCAACACCATTGTTTGATAAAGAGAGCATACCCTAGTAGGGCAGAGGCTAAACACAAATCAATATGATGAAATCAAATGATGATGAACACAAATGATATCACCTATGTGATGAAACCCTTAAGAGAATGAATGGCCTTCAACTCATAAGAAGAGATATATGATAACTTCAAAAACCTGCAACAACACACAATGACAATACAAATCTGCTCTAGAATCACAATGAATGCTTTAAATTCTCTTTACTCCAATGCTTCAAGTTAGCTATCTCTATCTAGGTTAAAAATAAATTCAAAAACACACTTATATATGCTGTCCCATTAACATTCGTGAAATTAACCAAAAGAGCTGATAAGGAGAAACCCTTTTAAAGGTCTTATGCTGACATGCATTTAAATTTGCCTAGACCAATCAAGAAGGACTTGGGTGCAGACACTCAAGTCCCAAGGCACCTTTTTGTCTGAGATAAGGTGTAATATGGTCCCCTATTTCCCAATTTGCATTGGTTTCGGTGGATTTTGCATCAGGATGAATATTTAGAATATATAATGTAATTATGGGGACCTAGGAGCTAAACAAGGAGGTAAAAAGGCAAGTGTCCACTTTTTACTCCATAACAGGGATATGCTGCAAGTTGAACCTCAACATCCTTGACTAGGCCAATCACATTGACTTCCCTAGAATCCATTGAAAAACACTTGCCATAAGACTTAGATACTCTCAACCCTAAATCATTCATAATCTCAAGTGGCATAACAATGCTAGAGGCTCCAGAATCAAGCATGTAGTTATGTAACAACCATCCATTTATGATTAGTGTTGTGTAGAAAGGATCAACACCTATCCTTCTATTAACTATGGATGACCCCAAATAAACCTCTGCAGTCTCTTCTTGACCTTTACTTTCATCATCATTACCAAAACTAACGTTAGGTTGTTTGGGAGTATATGTAGAAACGATACTATCTCTATGTTCAGGGATTCTAAGAAGTTCCCCTATAGGAACTAATATTCTAACCTGGATCAAGACTTGGGCCATGTCTATAGGATTGTAATTTGGTAAAGGAACACCACATGGGGTAGTAATATCATTTGTATTAGGAATGAAAGGCACCAATTGACTATAAGGGATGTCCATACCTTTCAACTCCTTCCTCGTATCATTGTTCTTTTCTAGTTCCTTTGGTATGTGATATTGATCTTTCTTGGCATCAATCTTTGGCTTGCGAGCATCCAATATCGGCATGGTAGTTGATTGCACATTAGGCACTAGGGCCTTTTGTACATGTTTCTTTTTTAGTATTTATTGTTGCTCTGGAACTTTCTTTTTATCACACTTTCCTTTTAGGAATGTTGTTGTCCTTTTCAACATTCATGTTTTGTTTTTGCTTTTCACTTTTGATCTAACTTTGCTTGGCTTCACAGTAGAGTTTTTTTGGATAGGCACTTGCCAATTTCTCAATTGGTAACTGCCCTAAACCTGCATAATGGTTACATCAATTAGGGCCTTCATGTCTTCTTTAGAAGGTTTAGATTGTTTGTACTTTTGGTGCATCAGGTCACTCAAATGCTTAAAATCATGAGCAGGCAATTCATATTTTTTAGGATCTGCACTATAATCATATTCAAGAATACGATCATCCTCATTATAATTATCAAAACTAGCATCCTCATCCATTTTCTCATAATACTTAGTATCAAACTAATTTATTTCATCTTCATAATATTCTACAACACCATCTTCATTTGGAAATTCTTCATCTCTACTCATTGAATGAGCAATTGCATAATTTATTGAGTCATGTGGGAGATATCATGCCTTGCACTAGGGTGAGACCTCTTGGAAGTTGATTTTATCCTTTCTCAATGGATTAGGTATATCCCTCTCATGCTGCTTGAAACTGACTTGCTTAGGGGTTGCTTGTTTATTATTATAATGTGGCCTCTTTGACCAATCTATATTATAAGGCCTATTATGCAGTCTTTGGCCTTCATGAAAATGTGTTGCTACACCCTGAGGTTGAAACCCTTTTTCATTTCTTTCTACTTTGTAGGATAAGTCTTTCATGACTCCCATAAGCTTATTCATTTTGTCCTCAGTTGTGAGAGGCTTGCTCAAGGCTTCCCTATCTGGCTAGGAGATCTTCACATCAAACCTCTTAACATGCTTGTATGAAGCTCTCATATTACTTTCTATGTTTATAGTTATAGCATAAGCTTCCCTTAATGTCTGAGGACTCTTATCCCATAGACAATACTCAATTTTAGAATCAAATGCACCTTGGTACAACACAAGACACATTGATTCATTAGGCCTAAGATGAGGAGGCACTTTCCTCATTGTCATGATGAACATGCTATTAAAATAAGCCATTATTTCTTTCATTGCCTTCTTGATGGTTGTGAGCTCATGGATGGTGAACTTAGGGTCAATCCTATCCCCATACCGAGATTTGAAACTCTCATGAATTCATCCCAAGAATCGATATTGTTGTTAGGGAGAGCCTTATACCACTCCTAAGCAATTTTCTCCAATGAGTGTACAAATAGTTTCATCATCACATCCTCACTGTCTATCTCATATTCATCAGTGACATTTATAAAATGCCTCAAATGTTCTTCATTTGTAACTGCATTGTTGCCCTATAATCTTAGTGTCTTCCCTCTTATCTCATTAGGAATAGGATTGGGAAACTCAGGAATACCAAGGAAGTCAAGTTGTTTGTATCTTTCTGCTCCCAAAGGCTACTTGGGTGGAGGGTATCTCTAAGCTTTCCTTCTAAATTAAGGCTTGGATTTAGGGCATTTCCATATTGTTGATTTATTTGTTGTTGTGGTGGTTGGTTATGAACCTTTTGAACATGAGCCTCATTCACACCCTGTTGTCCCACTTGTTGATGTTGCTATTGGTGTTGCTGATTTACTACAGGTTGATTTTGTTGTTGGGCATTTTAGGCAAGTTGGGCCTATTGTACATCAAGTAAAGCATGTACTTCCCTTTGCCTCTATCTGATATGGTCAAGCAACTCCAACTGATCTTTAATAGTTCTTTCCACCTCCTCAGCATCAGACTGTCTCTCTTCACATTCATTTGGCATTCCAAAAGTTCTCACGTTTGCATCCCAGGATCTATCTCTATTTCCCCTGCCAATGACATTCTCATTTTTCCTAACTTCATACTCATCTCTATCTACTCTTCTATATCTTCTAAGCATGTTATCAGTAGAATCTTCAAATGTATATTGATATCAATTCCTCAAATCACCAAATACATTATTTCTACTTGATGTTCCTAACTGATCCAGAGCATCTTGCTTAGGGGTATTACCAGTGTTTCTTTCTCTCCATCTATTTCTCTTATTTCTTGTGCCATCTAAAGAGTTTATATGTCTTGACTAAATTTGGGATCTTCTTCTTTGATCCATTGTGGATTCCCCTTTTAACTATAAACTAAATTCAGGGTTGACCTAAACAGAGTCGCCATCCTTCACTAAGAAGAGACTACTTTGCAATTTGGAAGCATTGATATATCCATAAGAATTCACTATGTTGCAAAGATACAAAATTTATAACTAGAATTAAATTGTCCCTAGTAACAACACCAAGATGTTGGGACCAAAAACTGTAGGTCCAGAATCCTAGAGTGTATTCTTACTTTCAAGGCTAGGGGGTGTCATCAAGAAGGTGAAACAAGGGCTCGTCAACAAATTAAGGATCGTTAAATGCTAACTACTAGGAGTGGGTAACTTCCTCTTCACTTTTGGTTCAGCTAGACCAAGGAGGGTGTTCATAGAGGTATCTCTCAATAGGGATTAAGCACAATAGAAATTGTATGCAAAAAAACAATGAAATAGTGATACCCAAAATGCTATTTTAACCCCAAAGGTTGTCATAGGTTTGAAATAATAGCTCACTGTATAATATAACCTCTAATAAGTGACAGGTAGAACTCATTATATATGTTGATTTATCTCCCTTTTCTACCCTATAGAACCATCATACCTTGGTTGTATAATAGAAATTAGTAGAAATCTTGTTTAATCTTGTTAGAAATAAGTGTTATATCGTGGTAGTTGCATAGTTAGATGGTTTTAGGACTATGGATGGTCACTAAAAGAATCTTGCAAAAAATATACCCCTTTTGTGTGTAGGTATCTGACCTCCGAAGATAGCTCCGGAGTTCCTCCTAATAGACTTCGAAGCTTGGCAGAATACATCAAGAGCTGAGGAAAGAACTATAGTTGGCACGTGTACCATGAGTGATCAGAGATTTTGGAGAAAAGGGAACTACACTTAGGATAACAAGGTTCATTCTCTTCTATTCCTCTTTTATCAACCCTTATGGCATGTTTACAAACTCCAATTGAACTCTTGTGACACTTGTAGCGTCACCATATTATCTTTTAGTATTTTTCATGAATTATGTAATAAGACTTAGATATCTGTAATGAACTATCTTAGGGAATAAGGACTCTAAGAATATGTATCAGAAGAACACCTGATATATAGAGGATTAAAAGTAGGAAGATAGTTAGTCTTTTTATTGTTTAAAAAGAAAGATTGAAAGGACCTTCAAATCTGTGTGCCAATTGCATGCATATGATGTTTTTGAACAATTTGGAATAAAAGAGCAGATAATTTGATACCCCTAATTCTGATTTGTTAGTCTAGTCTCCTTTCTAATGGTGTGGAGCAAGGGCCCACTCCCACTTATGAAGAGAGGCTAGTATTTCATTTCTATTTATCTTTTTCCAACTGGGTAGATTAATTTCTATTTTCATTCTTAGAATAAGTATTGCTTTGGTATGATTTACTTTTCTGTTTCACAATTGATTATTGAATTCTAGATTAAATCTTAGTCACTAGTTATTCCTTCTTAGTTAGACTTCTTTCCAGCAAATGTGTTTTATTATTTATCAAATTCAATTTCTAGAATTTAGATGTATATTCCAGTAATGAGTAAGGATATGAGCTTGATTAGGAAGTTAGCTTAATTCTAGGAAATAGTGTGGGACTGTTAGTTGTTAGTTCTATTGCAAATTGCCATAGATACACTGCCCTGGACTGAAAAATGAAGATATTTAAATGCAAGGTACAATGACCCTTGTCAACCTCTTTCAAGATGATGGTGACATCATTGCAATAATGCAAGATGCAAGTATGCATATTTGGTTTGATGAAAATGGAGATTTGTAATTTTGACTTAGATATTCCCTAGTTAAAATACATAAACGAAAGTTGCATATAGTTTTAACTACTATTTCACACTTGATGGATTTGCTTTGATTTTGAGTGTGGGTGACCAAACACTTCCAAATTGATGCCTATTCAAATGGGATACAAAGTTCACAATTCAATAGAGGATGGAAATAATGCAAAAAATGAAAGGCAACACTTTTTGGATACTCATCTACTCTGAAATACAATAACCAGTGAAGAATACACTTAGTAATCCTTTATCAAAATATAATCATCCATATACAACCATAAAAGAGACCATCATAAAGCATGTAATATTTCAGAATCTGTCATATTCATCTGATCAATGGTTACATTCATACCACTAAGTGTGGCAAGAGGAAACTCTAGCTGCAACTCAAGATTTCCATGAAAAATTACACAAGAGAAAGGAGAAGTTCATACACTGGTATTGAATACATATTTGAATCTTTACATAACCTTATTATTGACCCTGTTGGAGAATTGGAGTGTTTTTTTTAAGCCCTAGAAAGATTTACACCTCAGTAGCCTGAAGAATACCAAAAGACCAACCCATACTACATCCAAATAGGTATATAGCATTACAATTTATTGTTGCTGTTGGGTGGGAAATTGGAGTGTTTTACATGCTTGCAGGTCAACCATAAATGTTGCATCATGCCCACATGAATCGCTATAAGAAATTTTGTAGAAATGGAGTATTCACCCACACCCTAGTGCAAAAATTCATTAAACAAGGGTGCTAAAGTAGAATTGGGGCATGAAGAAGCCATCTAACATGCTATTGGGCTCTAAAACAAGCATTAATGGCAACCCAAAAAGTTGCTAGAATGTCCCATTACATACAGACAAAACAACAAACTAGGAAAGCAAAAATGTTAAGCCCCGACAAATTGGGCTTCCAGCAAGTATTCTACTTCTTTATTAGGAGTAGGAGACTCCTTGTAACTCTAACAAGTGCAAAGGAAGGAAAAAGCATTGGGGTTTGAAAAATTAGGCTTACACCGAACCATCGTCCTTTGAGTAGACAAATGAGCACTAGCCCAAATTCCAAAGTCCATAAGCAAAGGAATACTTCTTAGGCTTTGGCAATTGTGCTATCGTGATACATCCTTCTCTAAAATGGGCATAGATGGAAACCTTGGCCTTCGAAGTCCAAAGAAACATAAGGAAACACTTATCAGGCTTCAATAATCAGGCCTATGCTAAGCATCCAATAATCGATCATGAAGAACCTGCACCACCCAATTCCACAATCTTGAAAGACTTAGAACAATTATACAACATCAAGGATCAAGAATCAGGAATACCATTGAATGCATAACACTTCAACACTCTACCATAGGACAAGAACCTTCCTAAACTCTAAAGTCTAGAAATATAAACAAGGTGAACCGTCAGACTTTGGCAATCGACCCAATACCATTCCTCCTTCTGCCAAACAAGAGAAAAGAGGACCCCCGATCCCACGACCCCAAAACACTTAGAATAACTTTGAATTTTTTGAGAATCAGGGATCAATCCCACCGTGAGATGTATTCTTTTTAAGGGAGAATGAGGATGACTGGTGCCTCGACCCCAAAACACTTAGCCAATTTTGCAAGACACTAGGGGGAGTTCAAAGTCAATGAGAATAGCATGTCGGTAAGGGAAACCTTAAAACTCTGAAGGCCAAAAAAATAGAAAACCTAAGGGGAAAAATGAGAAACCTTTCAGACTTATATTTATATGAATTTTTGTGGCATATTAAGATGTGACCAAGTCATGGAGGGGAAGAGAAACACAAAGGGGGACCTAACTTAGGAATTTTGTAGATTTTCTGACAGCTATTTCACATTAATGAAAATAAGGGAGGTCCCAACAGATCGTTCATGGGAAATTTATTTTTATGGATCATGATGTCAAACCAGTTCAAGGGTCAGGATTATTTTGATCCCTCCTTTTGAAAAACTTATTACTCTTTCTTTTCATTTAAACTTAACGTGCACAAATAATATCATTAAAGATGAGGCTATCATTTCTATATTGTGTGTTACCTAGTCTCTTAGCATCAATTCTATTCACATATTCAATGATTCTCAACTAGTTATACATTAGGTAATTGGTACTTGCTAGACCAAGCATGATAAACTTTCTCAATATCATGACCTTGCTTGATCTCTTCTTCATCATATTTCTTCATATATTATTGAGATAATTCCTTGCAAAGATAATCATCATGCTGATGTGATGGCTAGTGTAGTCACTTTAGTGTCTCTTGAAGATTCCTTTGAGAACTTCCAATTCCTTATATATAATTTTACTACTCCTACTATCTTAAATGAGTTTTCTTATTCTAATATGGTATCTTGTTATATAATTGATTTTGGTGAATGATACACTCGCATATATGCTTACTTAAAATGTGGTACCTTCCCCCTCAAATTCTCCAAATATGCATGTTTTCATATCCATAAAACTATCACACATTATATTCTACTTTCTAATGTGTTATATTGTTGAGGTTATAATGGCATTCTTTTCCATTATCTATCTAAATCCAAATCTCTATTTTCCCTCCAGGAGGCACACTCTGATTCCTATGGAGGTCATTTCAATGCAAAGGTTTTGGTCCAAAAGCTTCTTTGAATGGGATACTATTGGAAAAAGAAGGATGTTCATTATTCCCATGAACTTATCAAGAAATGCCTATAGTGCCAACAACATAGTCACCTCATTTATACTCCTGCATAGGAAATACAATCTTACACTTCTCCTCGGCTCTTCTTTATTTGGGGCTTAGACTTGATTGGAAAGATTTATCCACCTTCTTCTCAAGTACACACTTTCATCATTATCACTACATATTACTTTACCAAGTGGGTCAAGTCTATTCCTGTCTACTCTAACACTACTAAGGTAATTTATATATTCTTAATGGATCATATCATTTCTCACTTTCGCATCCCTTCCGCCTTTGTTTCTGATAATGGCTCATCATTTAAGAACAAAGATATCAATAAGTTTATCAATAAATTTAATATTAAACACCATTTCTCCCCACCATACTATCCCCAATCTAATGGCCAAGTTAATCCTTTCATAAAGATAATTGAGCAAATCTTATGTAAAAATGTCAATAAGCATGGCAAAGATTAACATTCTCAACTTCCTTACAATCTATGGTTGTTTCCTATGAGAATTCATACTCCCCTAGGCACTACTTCATATAGTCTCATATATGGTGTCAACATAATTATTCCTTTGGAGCTTGAGATCCCTTCTCTTCATGTCTCATTCTATGAGCTTACTGATGATAATACATATTGTGAGCATTACCTGCAAGAACTTGAAATGCTTGATGAGTGTCAAATCAACACTTTGGAGCATCTACAAGCTTATCAAAAGTAACTTTGATGTACTTAGATAATTAATGTGTTCTCCATCATTATTTTTAAGTTAGTGATCTCATTCTCTATGAAACCGAACAAAACATAAATTCTCTAGTTGGTGCTAAAGGCAAATTCAACCCTAATTGGTTGGGACCCTAATATTATAGTTCTATAGCTTATGGCCTATCTACATTAGATGGACAACCTCTCAAAGAGTTGGTCAATTTTGTTCACCTTTGTCACTTTTACACCTAACCTTCTTCTCTTCCTATCCTTTACCACGTTTCTTCTTAATCATATGTGACATAAGCATCATATACCATTCTTTCTTTCCTAGTTATGACATGTATTATGTCATTTCCCTATGCACAATTGCAGGTGCTACAGTTTCTAATGTATCTTACATATTCTTTGAATTTATGATACATTCTTCTACATACAACATTTATGTCTTATAGGCATTTTCTTCTCACATATGGACATACACTAATGTATATTGTAGATATGATCTCAAGTGTCTTGATCCATTTCTTCTATACCTTTAGGTCATTCTATTCTTGCCTAGAGGTATCTATTTATGAATTTTTGCATTCATATTAGGATAGATCATTTCTTTATTAGTTGTAATTGATTAGTTATGTTATGATTAATTAATTATATTGTTTCATTGTTTAGTTGTGTTCTTTCACATCAAATAAAACAATTGTTTAAACATACATTCACATCACAAGAAATATCTCATAAATTAAATACAATAAAAATAATAATCATTCATCATAACACAAAATTCTCAAACTCAAAATCTCTATCCACATATATCTCTCAAAATCTTTATACATCATCATTTATACAAATATGTCGACCACTATCACAAAATGTGGTTTCTATACAATATCAAAATCACATCATGTCAACATGTGTATCCCAAACCCCTCTGCAAGTGTTGGTTGATCTGGTGGTGTTGGTACTCATGACTTTGCTATTGTCTATTGCACTAAATTTATGGAGTGTGAGCGTGTATGTGATGCACTTTGTATTTGATAAGCATATAGTGCACACCTTAGCTTTGTAGCCTTGTCTATATACTGAGTCTTACTCTTGTAAAGCCTCTCTATCTGTATCATTAGATCTCATACATGAGCATGTTTGAGGTCTATGGGTGCTACTATCTGAGCCATTACTATCTCTACTCTTAGTTGGTCCACCTCTACCTATATCTTGTCTTGCTTTGCTATCACTACTATCATCTCCACTCTCACCTCCTCTAGTTGTGTTTATAACCTCTCCTGCTATGTTCTAGTGACTATAACCTCTAGAGTAGCTCTATCTACCCTCTTGATTAAATCCTCATGAATTGCTCTTAGTTGGGCTATGGGCTCAAAAATATCAGTATGACATCCCCCAATCTATTATCACCAATAGCTATCACGTACAACATGTTCGGGTTGCACCTATGGGACCATCTCTATTAACACTTACCTAATATAGTCTTGCCACTAATATACACTAGATATAAAATGCAAACAAAACTCTAATCAATTCTTCATCATAATATAGTCAAATCATAGATACGCAATTCTAGTATTCTACTAAATAAAAAAATACACATGCATGTACATTATACAAATCTTGTGCCTAGATCTCTATCTTTCTAATGAGGGTCTAGGGGTGCTAGCGCTATAGGCACTAGTGAGGTTTATATTTTGGGCCCTACCTTTTCTCACTCTATTGCATCCCTATTACTCTCACTGTACTTAATGGTGGTCATCAGCCCTCTTATAGCCTTGTCTCTTATCTGGGTTCTATGTTTGTCCCTTCCAATCAATGTGACCTATGATGACTACCTCCATCTCTCTCCCTACTCATCCTCCTTTGCCATCTCTATATCTCCACCTATATAAGATCTCCATTATCCCCATTGGCCTATGGCCCCACATCTCCTATGGTATCATCTACTACATAGATGGGCATTGGTTTTGCCCACTACCATTAGGTGATGTATTGTGGGGTCACCCCACATCATCCTAATTTGATACTAGTAGCTAGTTGGAGTACTTGTCATCATTTATCAATAGGATCTCTATGAGTCATGGTTAGGACACCTTTCTAGCTCTAATGGCACTTCAATTTGATCTCATGTATAATAAGGCACCTTGTGGTACATCATGTACCTGACCGAACTACTTGTTCACCCTGTCATATTAAAATAGCTAGAGAATGTGGTCTAGTTAACCTCTCAATCATCTGAACATTTGCATGCAATCCATCCACTGGGTCATTCTTTTCCATCTTTTCATCTATTGGTAGGGGCACCATACGATGGTCATCCCTAATAGTCAGTCAAAAGTCTATCGCTAATGCAAAATGTCTCCAAACTGTCATCCTCTCTTAAGGTCATATATAAAGGCCCATGGTACATCCTCTCCTATATTTGTAGGCTATCCCACTAGGCATGTAACTTTGATGGTCTATAGAAGGGTATAGGCCATTAGTTATAGTCTCACACCATACATATTTTCTCAATTCATTATATAAGTGTCCAAGAATGCCATGCCCCTAGTTGAACATTGTCCACTACTCCTCCATGTCTTTGATGTAATGGATGAGGCTTCCATGGAGATGTATGCCTTAACCATCTATATCGACACACATAGCCACTATCATGATCATGATCCTCCATATCAATAGTGTGGGCCCTCCTCCATGTAACATCCTCATAAGCACAATATGGCCTAAGTAATCCCTAGGAAAATCTTAGCCTAGGGTGTACATATAGCCTTCTCAAATGTAATTTGGCGACCTTTACTCAATTATGACCACGTGTCTACCTTGGAGGGGAAGACATAAGATCTTGTACATATCCTCTAGTTTCACAATGACCTCTTCTATCAATAGGTGAAACATTGATGCATCTATGTCCCATATCTCCATCAATGTCATTCAATCATACACTCATTGTAGTTCATCATTGGTATCGTGTACACCTAATATAGTCCTACATCTTGTAGATGGATCACGTTAACCTGCATGAGCTCCTAGACCTGTGATCATAGTAGGTTGAGCATATATCTCCCTAGTCTCTCTCACAACCCAAGCATGTCTTGCAAATAAAAATAACACTTTGTTAATATTCTTTTCCAAAAATATTCATTTCTTAAAACAAATTTCATGTCTACATAATTATTTCCTATATTTTCTATTCCATTTTCTACTTTGTTTTGTTCTTCATCTTAGAAACTAGAGCATATGGATGTATATGAATTTTCCATGTACAAACACATATGCTGGATCTCAGTGCATCTATGGGACTATAACATGTTTAGTTGATGTCTGTACAACTTCTAAACACTACTGCATATGGTGGATGTCAATGTGCTCTATGGGCCCCACTCTTCATCTAAATTTCTCTTAAATGCTAAAACATTGAGTTTCAAGACATACATCTTTTATCTAGATGCCTTTCTTTATGTGCTCCTGAAGTTACTCCAATCGAGTAGGTTGGAACTCATGTCTTTGAGGTGTTTTGGCTCAAAATTCACTAAAAAATGCTCTCATTTTCAAATATTGAATAGTAAAAGTAATTTTAAAGTTTTAATTTTCATATTTATATTTCCAAAATTAAAATTTTCAAACTTTATAAAGTTATAAACATTTTTTATCCTTCTCTACTACCTCTTCTACAAAAGTTGTTGTAACTTTCAAACCATAGCTCTAATTCACACATGATTTCTTCCATGTAGGTATAGACTTTGCATTCTTATGTATCATCCTATGAGTTTTTAAATTTTAAAATGTTGGTTTCCCACCAAGCTAGCTACTAATACTTGTTGGAGAACTCACCTGTTTTAAAAATGCTCCCGCATGCTCAAATTTGACCTTTCATCTCCCTCTCAAACCTCTTGCAAGCTAATTTTTGAAAAAAATATTAAATATTCATGTAACTCTCTCTTGGATCTACTATTCTCATTGGTTATCCCTCCATTTTTATGGCTTCCTTTAGGTAAATCCTGCTATATTTTTCATTAATGCAATAATTCTTTGGCTTTTTGTGCTGCTCTTGAGACTTGGTATGACATTTCCTTTGCATCTTGCTAGTTTATATTTCATTTGCTAACCAAATATATGCACCTACAAATTTATCATTATTTCTTCTTCTTATTTGCATTCTAATGTTCACTCTTCTCTCTCTTTGATGACTATTTCCATTGCTTCTCATAACATTTAGCTATTTCTCTATTTCTTGGTTTATCATTCATGTTATTGGCAAAGCTATTGCTGATCATCACCTCCTATTATTTAACCACATGCACACTAGATCATTACATCCCTGTAGACTTAGGATTTTAATGCTCATAGATTGGTTTTTTCAACTCTTAGACCTAGATACACATAGGTTAAGCGCACATACAAAAATCCATTTTTCCTTGTTTCATTGATTTCTTGTGAAAGCCAAAAGGCTAAACTAGGGGCTTGACCATTTGTAGCAACCTCCCAAGTAGTCCCAATAATTTTCTTTATCCCATAACAAGTGTTATGTATGAAAAATAGAATGAAGAAGACTAGCATGCACACTAGATCATGTTAGAAATGAAAGCACAACTACTTCAAATGGAAATCTAATTCAAATATGTTTAATGATCTTATACCAATGTATTTATCAATGGAGATTGCATTAAAACATAAAACCCACTACAGAGAAAATATTAAGCATGAAGAACTAAACACAATGACACAGTGTTTACATGGAGAAAACCCTTGCAGGTAGAAAAATCCACCAGGAAAGAGGCACAGGTTTGTATTAATCTAAAAAAGATTGTACAATACATCAACTACACAACTCTCTCCACCAGTCTTCAATCCGATAGCATTTTGGTAGCACCTGATTACCTATAATATGTATTTTAGCAACAAATACAATGGCAAATACATATATAAATGCTCTCACACCTCCCTAGGCATTCAGTTTCTCTCTCCTAAGAATCTCCAACATGTAAACATTAAATGCCATCTTGCAAG
This sequence comes from Cunninghamia lanceolata, assembly GCA_027924645.1. NCBI lineage: Eukaryota > Viridiplantae > Streptophyta > Pinopsida > Cupressales > Cupressaceae > Cunninghamia > Cunninghamia lanceolata. The sequence continues at coordinate 985,283 of BSBN01000063.1, forward strand.
CACCTTCCACTTGTCCAAAAATAGCCATGCAAGGTTGGGCGCCCAAGACTAAATCTGGTCTCTTACAAGATCTTTTGACGCATCATAGCCATCATAGATTCCACAAAAGAGTATTTTTTCAAGATAGGAACCTTGGGCTAAACATAGCAGCTTATAACTCATTAATATCCATCATATGCATTATAGTGTCATAGAATCTTATGACGACTTGCAGTTGTCATAGAATCTTTACATGCACCCACCAAACATTATGATGTGCGTCATATATGCTAAAAATAGTAGATTCTCCCAAGGTGGCGCCTACACTCATTTACTACTAAGTTTTACAATTGCCAATCGTAAATGTCACTCCTTAATTACCTCTGGTGAATCCAGAATTACCATTGTTGGTGAAACTACCTCATTCCCTTATGGGTAATTACAAATTACAAATAATAAAATGGAATAAATACAATATTGAGATTTACAAGGTTAATGGCATCTTATTCCAACATATCAAACCCTCTTCCACAATAACATTCAAGGACAAAACCAAGCCAAATCAGTACTAAATGGAGGTGGATTTGGCTACAGATCTTGTACTCAAGAGTGTTACAGAAAGATCTGATTTAATCAAACCTTTTTACCAAACCCTACGTCAATGATACACAAAACGCTAGTTCTACAAAGATTTGATCATAACAGAAGATGTATAGTAGGTAATCAGAAACCAATTACATAGGAGTGATCAGGAAGATGTCAGAACCTATCTCCCAGAAGGATGAATGTAGGGGGACAATTTTGAGAGCACTCGCATCCTCAAAGGTGGAATCTTCAAAAACTGCAAACTAGAGAAATATTACAGAGACTGCCCTAATGCCAGATCTAGAACCTATCGGGGCAGAAAGACGAGGGTGCTAGCACTCACGTCCTGGATGGAGGAATATTCCCAAAATGTTGTTGGATCCCAAAACCTTATCCTTGCTCAGTCTTCCTATGTCTCCACTTTTTTGGATCTCACACTTGTAGCCTGCACACAAGAAGAAAAGGGGTTTGGGGGTTATGGTGTTGAGGGACTTGCCTCAGTTAAATCCTGAGATAGCATTCAAGCTTCCCAACACTGTTGATAAAGAGAGTGTGTCTTTGTAGGGAAGAGGCTAAACACAAATCAATATGATGAAATCAAATGATGATGAACACAAATGATATCATCTATGTGATGAAACCCTTAGGAGGATGAATGCTCTTCAACTCATAAGGAGAGATAGATGATAACTTCAAAATTGCAACAACACACACAATGATAATAGAAATCTACTCTAGAATCACAATGAATGCTTTGAATGCTCTTTACTCCAATGCTTCAAGTTAGCTATCTCTATCTAGGTTCATAATGAATTCAAAAACACAATTATATATGTTTTCCTGCTTACATTCATGAAATTGACTAAAAGAGCTGATAAGGAGAGACCCTTTTAAAGGTCTTATGTCGACATGCACTTGAATTTGCCCCAACCAATCAGGGAGGACTTGGGCACGTGTGCCTAAGTCCCAAGGCACCTTTTTGGTTTGGGGTAAGGTAAAGTATGGGCCCCTTTTGCATTGGTTTTAGGGGATTTTACATCGAGATGAATATTTAGAATGTATAATGTATCACAGGTGTTGGTGCCTAGAAAAACCAGTTCCAAAGTGCCCTTAAAAAACCAAAAAAAACAAAAATCATGTGCAAAATATCTTAGCCAAGGTCACCATTGGATAGATTTTCTAGTTCTAAGTAGCTTTGCCTTTTGAACCATGTCAAAATTCCTTAATATGAAGAAGTTATCCTTGGTCAAAGTTTGGTCAAAAAATGGTTAAATCTTGTTCCCTTTTGCCCCTTAGAAAATTTTTCATATTTTGCCTTATTGTCGGCAAATCAAAAAAATCCTTAACCTGTGAACTTGTTCTCAAGTTTCTTTTTCTGTCGGTTCACCGATGGCGAAGTTCGTCAATGGCCAACTTCACTGACAGTGGAAGGGAGTAGGCTACTGTGGAGTAGATTGCAAAAGTTTCTAAGGCAAAAGGAAGAAAAAGAAAAGCTTTGTCGGTGAAGTTGGAGGTTCATGAACCTCCAAGTTCACCGACGTGAGGTTCGACCGACAATAGATTTGCCGATAAAGGTGAAAAGATGTAGCAAAGGCTTGGTTCGATAATTTTAGGATTTGTCGATAAGGCAAATAAGACCAAAGGGGAAAAGTCAAAGGTTCATGATGAGGCATTTTCCTCAACAAAGAAAAGGGAAATTTGGCTAAGGGAAGGAAGACATTGGCAAATCAGAAAAATGAGGAACTAGCAAACTAGCTCATGATTTTCATAATTTGTCGATAAGGCGATAAGGGAGATGGTTCACAAATTTTAGATTTTGTCGATAAAGGAAAAATGGCTTAGGTTCGGCAAAATGATGTTTTGCCAACAAAGGCAATATAAAGAGAAAAGGCCCTTGGTTCTGAAATGAAGACTTTTGCTGATAAGGGCAAAGTGAGTTGGTTTGGCAAAAGTTAGTTTTGCTGATAAAGGCGAAAAAAGGTGCAAAGGGCGGTAGGTTCCAAAAAGTGAACTTTTGCTAATGAAGTGGAAGCAGGTGCAAACAAAGATGAGTTCAACAAAGTGGGTCTTTGTCGATAAGCATGAAAAGGCACCAAGTAAGTAATGTTCAACAAATTGAAGATTTGCTGATAGAAGATAGAGATGGCCAAGTTTGAAAAAGTAAAAAGTTGCCAACAGAAAAAATGAGGGCGCCAAAGAAAAGTTCATAAATATAGAAAATTGCCGATAAGGCAAGTGGTGAAAATGAAGGTGGCAAGTAGATGAAGAAATGTGTCGATGTGCAAAAAGAGAAATACAAACATCAAGTGGTTGCTAGAATAGTGTACGCATTAGTGCACAGGTACATAATTCAATAAGGGGGTGCAGTATTGCAGTATCCCATATCTTCTGCGGTACCTCAAGGACACAAAATCTATCTGCAGGGCATGGGCTTCCTTCTTTTCTGCTAGTCTTCTAACAGAAGTCGTGGGTAGAGTTTTATTGTTGCAGTTGCTTGTTGACCACTCTTTCCAACACCCATGACTAGGTGGCTATATATACATGAAATGAAGATATTTTTAGGGTTGGTCTATGAGCCAATTGTTTGGTATGGAAAAGCTTAAGGAGTTTCTCTGGCATCAACACATGATTTGGTCTAGTTTGTTAGTGAATGGATTTGTTCAACATAGAGTAGGAAGATTATGTAAATGCATATTTGAATATAGTGGTATGTCTCTGTGGGAGTTTGTTTTAATTTTGTAAATATATAATCATAGTTGTATATTTTCCTTTGCCACATTTGTTGGTATGGTTGTAACAGAGATTTGGAGGTGTGTGATAGCCCTTAAGTTAACACAAGCTTTTGTATCCGCCATTTCTTTGTTGCATATAAATCATTGTAGTTCTCTTTTGGATCACTAAGTATGTCCATTGTATGAAGATCTATCTAAAAGTTATATATGCAAATGTATGCCTGGTTCTATTGATCCTTTGTTGTGTCTTTCCTTTCCTCCTTGCATTCTATGACTCTGTTACCTAATAGAATAGGCACTGGTCCATATTGGATAGGGATCAAAAACTTTTTATAAATCAAAAAATCATTCATCTGTGGTTCAGGGTAAAAACCATCTTTCATGTGCATGTACATTTGCATAGTTGAATCAGCTATATAGGGGTCATGTGATAGCCACTTATTCTTGACTTAGTGATAGTCTTTGGAGTAAAGATGATGAGTTGGGTTTGGTTGTCCAATATTTTTAGTTGTTCATCTGGTTTGAACTCAATACCTATTCAGGTATACCCCTTGGAATATCCCTCCAGAGTTTAAGTTAAGCTCAAAGTGCAGAGGAGTTTACCCACTCCTGTTAGTTGGCCAAAATTGCCCAAAACTTGTTGATAAACCTCTTCCTGTCACCTTGACGATAGTCTCTGGCCTAGGTGATTTAGGAATGTTTTAGAGTTTTGTGTTGTCATTATTTTGGGTCCCAACAATAGGGACCTGGGAGCTAAATGATGAGGTAAAAAGACATGTGTCCACTTTTTACTCCATAACATTTAGCCCCAACTTTAATGTGTGTATGATCTTATGATCATGCATTAAATTACGGTTGAAGCATATCAAACACATCAAAGACTAGAGCGAAGACACATCCTGAGTTTGAAGGACCATTTCTAGCCCCCAAGCTTAGGTAAACATAAGAAAACACTTGATAGTCATGCAAGGTATAGTGAATACAATAAGGAAGCATGCAATACATAGAGAAGACAGTGAAAGGAACGTAATACATGGAGAAGACATGAATGCAGTCGTGTAATACACAAGGTATACACGAAGATAAAACATTATTAAACAATTGTATAACCCTAACTAGGTGATGGGGGAGCTCATCATACGTGTCACCATCAAAAGCACGCAAAACATATAGTGTGGAGGAGCTCATCACTACGTGCCATCACCAAAACACGCAATACACACAAGACATGCAAGGAAGACACATGGAATACATAAGCACTATAGAGTATGTCATCGACACACTATACGTCTTATACACAACAAACACGAGCGATGGGAAGGAGCTCATCGCTACACTCCACCATCTAAGACATGCCAAACAAACCTAATGGTTTAGCTATGCTACCACAACTACCAAAGACACGCTTAAGGGTGAATAACTCAAGATCCAACCCTGCCTCCACAAAGGACTTTCAAAAGGATGTGCAACTGCTCAAGGGAAGACACAATCCTGCCTTTCGTAGAAGGGATTTCAAAATACAACCCCACCTGCATCCACAGATGCCTTACAGTGAAAAATAAGCATGTGCTCAAAGTATACAACCCCACATGCATCACGCAGATGCCTTATAGTGAAAAGGAGGTATATGCAAAACAAAACAAAGTACACAACCTCACCTCCATCCATAAACGCCTTACGGTGAAAAGGAAGCATACACAAACATGCTTTATCAACAATATATAAAATATCCAAGCACTTACCACAATATGCCCCCACCTTAAAGTGGTTGATCTTGCTTGCTAGTATCAAGCACATTTAAGGTAAAGTTAAAAACATGTAAGGGAACAAGAGCTTTCGCAAAGCCCATGCCCCAAAGTGACATGTGCTTACAATCGTCAAATGTTCCCAACAATCACACACGTTAGTATCAAATTCTAATCATCAACAATATTCATGCATAGAAATAAGGTAACATACCACATAAATAAACCAAGGCTAAACTTACAGGTTCAAAACTGAGTATAGCTGTTAGGTTATACTTTAGGTATCTCAGAACTGAGTGTAGCTACAAGGTGAGACAAAAACATTCCAAAGTGCCTAGAAGAAGATTTAAAGTATTACAAAAGCTTGTTACAATAATTTCACAATATGACACACGATCACAACACGAGGTGATTCTACTAGTCAAGCGTTAGTAACATATTAACACCATCTTCAAATACGGACTAGGTCTATTTTTATTTTCTTGTTGTAGGGATGCATGGTCTTTATTAGTATTTATTTCTTATCATCATCCGCCGACTAGTAGAGCCACGGAAGAATGAAAACATGAAAAATGAGAGAGTAGACAAAAATGACTTAGGTTTACAACGTGGGAAAATGCCCCCAAGCCATTCTCCACAATGTTATGCCCCCAAGGCACCACACACAAAAATTACAATAAGAGAGAGGAGATTAGAAGAAATAGAGAAACAAATAGAAGTATCACAATAGAGGATGTCTCCTTGTATCCTTGACCTTACAAGAGTATTAAGGGTCACCCAAGGAGACCTAAAAAAACATTTAACACTATATAGGGGAACACAACACCACCCATAAGAGGAGGTCACCCGTGAGAGCAAGAAACTCAAAGAGGTGCTACTATTGAAGTACAGGACCACTGAGAGGGGGGGTGAATTAGTGGTCTAGAAAACTTAATCCTTTTTGCACCTTTTAATATACTAAATAGAACATGATAAGGACATCGAGAATTCATGCAAGTACAATGATAAATAGAATGAACAAGACCTTTAATTTGTTATAAGAGCATTCAAGCACATAAACACTTGGAGACAAATAAGAAATATAACACCTGATTTGATGAGTGGAAAACCCTCATAGGGATAAAAAACCACTCTGAAAATGCCTCACTAGCTTAATCAAAACCATGCCTCATTGGCTACACAAAATGCCTCGCTGGCAAAGAAACCTCACTGGTTACAAATTATGTGCCTCACTAGCAATCAGGTGCCTCACTGGTTGATTACAGTTCCTCATTGGCTATTAGATGAACATATGAAAGATGACTCAATTCAAGGGGTTTCCCTGATTCTCTATAATGCACCAAATGACTCAAATGACTTAGGTTTACAATGTGGGAAAATGCCCCCAAGCCATTCTCCACAACGTTATGCCCCCAAGGCACCACACACAAAAATTACAATAAGAGACAGGAGATTAGAAGAAATAGAGAAACAAATAGAAGTATCACAACAGAGGTGGTCTCCTTGTATCCTTGACCTTACAAGAGTATCAAGGGTCACCCAAGGAGACCTAAAAAATGTTTAACACTATATGGGGGAACACAACACCGCACATAAGAGGAGGCCACCCGTAAGAGCAAGCAACTCAAAGAGGTGCTACTGTTGGAGTATAGGACCACTGAGAGGGGGGGTGAATCAGTGGTCTAGAAAACTTAATCATTTTTGTACCTTTTAATATACTGAATAGAACATGATAAGGACATTAAGAATTCATGCAAGAACAATGATAAATAGAACGAACAAGACCTTTAATTTGTTATAAGAGCATTTGAGCACATAAACACTTGGAGACAAATAAGAAATATAACACCTGATTTGATGAGTGGAAAACCCTCTTAGGGATAAAAAAACCACTCTAAAAATGCCTCACTAGCTTAATCAAAACCATGCCTCATTGGCTATACAAAATGCCTCGCTGGCAAAGAAACCTCACTGGCAATCAGGTGCCTCACTAGCTGATACAAGTGCCTCACTGGCTATCAGATGAACATATGAAAGATGACTCAATTCAGGGGGTTTCCCTGATTCTCTATAATGTACCAAATGACTCAATCCTATTCACCATACAAAATTATTCATCATTGATTACATACAAATAGAATAATTTAGTGTCTCTTGCATGACATATTAGACTCTTCTACATCCTACTCCATCACCTTGTATCTTCTTTTGACTCCAATCAATATACCCTTCATTTACAACCTTCCAAATCAGACATATACATCATCACCTTTAACTGATTACATAAAGAAAAATATAATCTCAGTGTACTCTAAAAACATAGTACAAAAAAAACCTCTATAATTCACTCAATTCTTCCTTGTAAACTGAATCAGATGACCACACCAAATAACTTGACTAAGTTTCCTCTTTGTAACATTATCATGCCAACGATAACAAAAAGAACATCAATCTTCTCTAAAAATACACCATAAAGACACTTCAATACACTTCTGATCATCCAAGCAAAGAAATGTTGAAGCAAAATTTACTTATACCTCTATCTATAAACTGCAAATGTCCTTTATGTTTCACTTCCTCAAAACACCTATCATTTTCCACTATTTGCTTCAATTTTTATATGAATGTGTAGATCTGTGTCTCTATTGTCATACTTATCATGTCTCCTGCATCAATCCATTATATATGCCAAGTTATTAAATTTCCTAGCCCTCTCATTCGTTTCAACTCCTGCAATAAGGTAGTTAGGGCTACAAGTAAGAAACTGAAACGTCAAATTAGTAGGCAATAAAATTTTGTTAGGGCACATTTGGAGATTTAAATTGTGATCATTGATTCCTTCTTCATGGGCCTCATAGGTTTGAATCCTATCCATTGATCATTCTCCCCACTTAAAACAAACCTCTCTTAACCGATGCATCCAGTGCCTCCAGGTCAAGGGGCTAGTAAACTCACCAACTAGCTACCCTTCAATTGGTGTCTCTTTATGAAGTTACCCGCAATAGCAAGTCAAATGAAAATTAAAACAAAAGGCACTAAGGGTTATGATGAGTAAAAGGAAGCATAAACATATGTGTTAAGACAAAACAGAGACTCTTATGGTTTTCATGAAAATGCCCTTGCAACATTGAACAACCCTAACTCAAAACTGAACACATATGATATAATCAGTGACATAATCTATGTAGACATGGTTAAAATGACAAGGAAACCAATATAAAGAATCTGCAACCTATGACAAAACCTTTGTTTAGGTGTTAGGATCATTAGAACTTTAGTAATTGTAAACTCATTGAAACCCTCAACACAAATGTAGAGAATACTTTTATTGAGACAGAACAAACTAACTAAATCAGGGCCATGACAAGGTTTTACAACAAAGATGAAGTGATCACTAGGGTTTTAGATACAACAAGATAAAGCAATCACTAGAAACACAAAGTATGAGATGAAATATGAATGTAGTTAAGAGGAAACCCTAAGTTCAATAGTGCATAGTGAATAAAGACACAACCATCTAGGACAAGGATAGAGGTGAATTATCAAGGCATAACAGGACTTCGAAGCTGCAATATCAAACTAGATTGCAAGATAAACAATTTCTTCTTGACAACTGTTAACACTTTCAGTTTCACTGCCATTGTACTTCTTAGCAACAACACCATCTGATCTTGACAACCTGTTCTGACCTTAATAGGCATGATGTGAACTACAACATGAGCATGAACCATTACACCAATGATAAACATCCACCATTATGAACACCAAGAGCATAAGTATCCATCCTAATTAATAGGAGCATATCTAGGAGCATATCTTACTACATTTGCATATCTTACCACACTGAGCCCTTTGACATCAATGACAAAACACAACAGCTACATCAAAGGTGGCTGAATGGATGAGAAATATTTACTTGCTAGCCATTGTCCTTAATCACATCATCTTCTTCCTAGTCTTGATCTCCATCTGTGTTTACCATCAAGGGTTCATGATTGTCCACATTCTTCAGAATTTTTGAAGAGGAAGCTGGTACAAAATAATTTCACTCTGGAAGGTTTCCTCCTGATCCTTGTAAGGAATGGCGGAGGAGGAACCTCGGTAAAAATTCCCTTTCCTTTCAGTCAAGGTGGTGTTGGAGTACCTTGAACTATGATCACTGGTTTAAAGCTAGGAGGTGCATTAGGTGTCTCATACACAATGATTTTAGAAACATTAGTACACCTATCCACTATCACCTTAGTGGGTGGAATAAGTTTATTAATGATGATTGAATTAACTTTGTTTTCACTTTGATTAAGCTCAACATCCATCCCCAAAGGATTTAATGTGAGAGACCTTTCTTCATTCACCAATGCTTCATCTTTTGAAGGGAGAGCATTGGAACGAAGGGAAGGTAAAGTGTTTCTAAGAGAATTGTTGATGATTATACCTTTAGTGATGTCCGAGGGGTTTGAACATGCAACCAAAGTAGAACTATCCATGGTCTTCACATCTTTAGAGATATCCAAGGTACTTGAACATTCAACTAAAGGGGGAAGAGCAAGGGTATTCACTTCCTTAGTGATGTCCAAGGTACCTTAACATTTAACTAAAGGAGGAAGGTCAATAAGATGATCCATAGAAGCTTCATGCACCATGGTAGGATAGAAGATTTAATAATGTTAGATGGATGCCCATTTTCTATCCATGGATGGTCCTTCATGAGGAGGTTCTTCATTCACTAATGCTTCATCCTTTGAGGGGAGGGTATTAGAATGAAGGGAGGGTATGATGATATTTAAGGATGTGTCAATGATGTCATCCTCTTGCGCCAAAATGTCCTCATAAGTGGGAACAATTTTGGGAGAGGGATCCAAATCATAAGGTGAAATAGACAAAACTAGGTCACCATCACATGTATTAGAGGGTAGATCCATGGGAGTGAACATGGCATTATCATGTTCATAATAGAAGTAGAAGAAGAGTTATCACCATCATCTTTCTTATGACAATTCATAGAGATGAACAAAGTGAGGTCTTCTAATATTGAAGGATATACACCCATGAGAATTGTGAAGCTATCAAAATCAGATATATAACAAAGGATTTTATATATGGAACACATAGACACATCAATAGCATACATGGATGCTATGCAATCTAAAACATGAGGATGCATATTAGTGAATTTTGTGAAAGTTTCAAAGTCTATAATGTATGCAAACAAAGATTCCGAAGATGAATAACAAGAAGCATCCATAATGAAATGAGAATCGAGTACCACCAATATGAGAGACTTTTGTACACTATAACACTAGTTTAAGGAAATCAGGTTTTTGAGTCTTTTTGCAAAAATCAAGAACACACAATTGTCACTGCAAATAGAGTGATAAAGATGTTAAAAGTGTTGTACAAAAGGTAATATAGACAATTTTAAGATTTCTTGCAAAGAAATGTTAAAGAGATGTCAAATTTCTTATGTCGAAATACACAATGTGTAATTACAAACATATGAATTTTGAAGCCAATATATGAAATGATCCAAAATTTTCAAATGAATAATGAAAATATGCTATAAATTAATTTTGTATCTGAATTGAAAATGTTAATGATAGGAGAAAAATATGAAACAAGATTTTGGCTACAAACCCTAGATTTTGAATTTGTCTAGGTTTTCAAAAATGCAACTTTTTCAACCAAAACCCTAGCAAATGAGAGCTTCAAATGCAAGACACAACATCATGAAATGATTAAATACTATAATATGATTCATATTTGATGCAAAAATCAGAAATTTGAAACTTTTTATGATGATCTATAACATATGCAATGAAACAATGCAAAACTATGCCTTTTTGCAAGCCTAAAATGCTTGATTTTTTCACTCGTTTCAATGCAAATATGCAAAAGATGTCTTGAAACAGTGAGGAGGATAAGGTAAAGCAGCCTAAAACCCTTTAATCAGTCCAATAATGCAACAAAATTTACCACAACACACCAATCTTGAAACCCTAGGTTGAAGATTAGCTAAAAATGCAAGGATTTTTTAAACCCTAACAATGGAATTAAGCTATGTAACTATGAAAAATGATGAATGAATGGAATATAATCAGATCTAAGGTGGAAAATAGCTCATATCTAATGCAAGAAGGATGCCAAAGTGTAAGATACTATAGGTTCACCAAAATGTTATGTATGAAAAAGAGAATGAAGAAGACTAGCATGCACACTAGATCAAACCCTCTTCCACAATAACATTAAAGGACAAAACCAAGCCAAATCACTACCAAATGGAGGTGGAATTGGCTATAGATCTTGTACTCAAGAGTACTATGGAAATATCTGATTTAATCAAGCATTTTTACCAAACCCTAGGTCAATGATACGCAAAAAAATAGTTCTACAAAGATCCGATCATAACAGAAGATGTACAGCAGATAATCAAAAACCAATTGCACAAGAGTGATCAGGAAGATGTTAGAACCTGTCTCTTAGAAGCATGAATGTTAGAGGATGATTTCAAGAGCACCCACATCCTAAAAGGTGGAATCTTCAGAAACTGTAAACTAGAGAAATGTTATAGAGACTGTCCTCATACCAGATCTAGAACTTGCAGGGGCAGAAGGATGAGAGTGCTAGCACCTATGTCCTACACAGAGGAATATTCCCAAAATGCTATCAAATCCCAAAACCTTAATCCTTTATCAATCTTCCTGTGTCTCCACTTTTTCGTATCTCGCATCTGTAACCTACACACAAGAAGAAAAGGGGTTTGGGGGTTATGGTGTTTAGGGACTTGCCTCAGTCAACTATTGAGATAGCATTCAAGCTTCCCAACACCGTTGATAAAGAGAGTGTGCCCTTGTAGGGTAGAGGCTAAATACAAATCAATATGATGAAATCAAATGATGATGAACACAATGATATCACCTATGTGATGAAACCCTTAGGAGGATGAATGTTCAACTCATAAGGAGAGATAGATGATAACTTCAAAACTACAACAACACACACAATGACAATAGAAATCTGCTCTAGAATCATAATAAATGCTTTGAATGCTCTTTACTCCAATGCTTCAAGTTAACTATCTCTATCTAGGTTCATAATGAATTCAAAAAACACACTTTTATATGCTTTCCCGCTAACATTCACGAAATTAACTAAAAGAGCCGACAAGGAGAGACCCTTTTACAGGTCTTATGTTGACATGCATTTGAATTTTCCCCAACCAATCAGGGAGGACTTGGGAGCACGTGCTCAAGTCCTAGGGTACCTTTTTTGTTTGGGGTAAGGTAAAGTATGGGCCCCTTGTTCCCAATTTGCATTGGTTTCGGGGGATTTTACATTGGGATGAATATTTAGAATGTATAATGTATCACAGGGAGCTAGGAGCTAAATGAGGAGGTAAAAAGACATGTATCCACTTTTTACTCCATTACAACAAGTACTTATAGTTCTTCAAATGCACAAAGGTTTGAAACTCCTCTTTTCTTGTCATTTCAATACTTCATTTAAAATAGTTAGTTTAGATAAGTCTTGAGTTTTTGTATCTTTCAATATATTTCTAGTGCATTCTATTGTCTCTTTATATTTTAGTGTGCAGATAGAATGTACTTTGGTCATACCTTTTTATTTTCTATCATTTGAGGACTTCAATGCACAACCTAGGATGACAACATGCATATTAGACTATAACACAAACATGCTAGCATCCAAGGTAGTGAGCTTCTAGGTCTATAAGGATGAGCACATTAATTGTCACTAGTTAATTATCATTTAGAACAATAGTTGAGATTTTTTGAGACCAATTACTGAAGTCCCATCCTTCCAATAACATTATTTTTTTATGAAGTTTGAATAATTACACATTCTAATGTCCATGTACATAAAACTTTTTAGATTTTATTTGTGGTGATGGTTAATTATATGAAGTTTCAAGCCATCATTATTTCATCCTCAAACTTGATTCCTTTTATAATTTTAGGTTTTTGCAAAAAACATTTAGGTTAAACTTTCTAATACTTTCTTTGAGATTAAGAAACTTAGAAAAGAAAACCATCGTTCTAAGAATTTAATGTAATTTTTAATTTGATAGCTTCAATATGTAACATCAATTGGAAGAAAGCACACACATATCACTTGTGGGTCATGATAGATTTGAAAGTGATCATATTCATGTTTTGGGTAACGAAAATCCTATGTTTTTGTAAGCCTTGAATTTCAACTTGTCAATCTCCGGATTAAGTATAATTTTATAAAAGCATGTCTATGACTAGTAGTAGTTAAAAGGTTAAGGGTAAGGATTCAAAGGAAGACATGGAGATAGAAGAAAAAAATAAAGACCATGCCCCATACACCAAACTTATTAAAACCCCTAGTTTACTAATGAATACCATGATATTTATGAACTTGTAATCACTAATTGTTATAGAGTAAAATGTTTACCCTTGTTAATTAGGACCTATTTTAACGCCTTTTTTTAACATTAAAAATTAAATCTCAATCCCGATGAATAAACCTAACAAAATAAAGTTAGGACTCATCTAAGCCCACTTAAATGGACACTCGCCAGAGTTTGTGGGGCTAAAGGACCAGGGCACCCAAGTACCCTGGTCCCAGATGTTAGTCCCAGGCCTATTTTTAAGGTGTAGGCTTAGAACACCTCCTGAACTTTAGCATGTCAGCCCCATTTGGTTTTATTCATTGTTGGTGAGTGGGAATGCATATAAAATCAAGTTTATTTATTTGAACATCTCTAACCTCTCTAATCTATCTAGGCATACTCTCTTCTTCTCTCTCATGCTCTCTATTCTTCTCTAAAGCTCTCTATGGTGGATTATTGTTGTTGCACTAACTTCTTGCAGGTCTTGTAAAGATATTTCTACTTCATTGGGCTACACCAACTTCTTGAGTCAAGTTGTGGTACCACATCAAGCATGCTAAGTTTTCCATGCTCATGGTGACTTCTTTTTTTCATGCTTTGTTCTAGCATTCCATTCTACTTCAGATTTACCTTTACCCTCCTAGGGAACACACTCTTTGAGATCTCATCATTGCTATTGTGGAGGTGGAAACACCATTCACAATGCTTGACTTAGGCAATCTCCTAGATAGCACCCAACCATTTTCCTTGTGTGCTGGTAGAATCCAAAAGAATCTACAGAAAATAAGTTATAAGAAGCAGGAACACATAAGGACGAAGACATAGGAAACTTAACATTCTGCATAACCCTAATCGTGGTCTAGGGTACCCAAGCACCCTGGTCCTTCTGGGCTCCCAAATCTAGATCCAAGTTCTTCTTTTCCCTCTGATCCCCATTGTGGTGTTAGATTTCTGATATTTGTTTCTGACAATCATATTTTCACAAATCTTGCTTAACTAGGGTTTCTACTTTGACCTAGCTTGATTGGTTGGATTTGGTTGATTTTCCTCTATATAATAAAGGCACAAAACCCCCTGTAGTTTGGCTCTCCTTCAAGGGTATAATCCAAGTTTAGCTTGTGTTCTAATGTTAGATAGAAGAGGGTTTTGACCTAGTTTAATCTCTTGGGCTAGGTCTCTCTTTTCTACTAAACATTTTGGTGAACCCATCATTTCTTGCATTTTGGAATCCTTCTTGATTCAGATCTAAGTTATTTTCTTCCCTAGATCTAATTATATTGCATTCATTCTGTTACCCCATCTTAGTTGTGTTGTCCTTGATGACAAAATCACATACTCTACAGTATTGGTTTGTGGCACTTTCTATGATCACATATCAGTTGGCATGATCTCATATCAGCTGGTAGTAGTTGGCATGATCTCATATTAGCTAGCAGCAATTGGCATGATCTCATATCAGCTGGTAGATATCAGTTGACAAAGGTATCTTTGATGTCAATCACATTATGATAGTGATCTTACAGTGGGCTCTCAATTGCATATGATCTTGTTTCATTTGGTTCATGATGATATTATGGCAGTTGGTTGTTGATGTATTCACATGCTATGATCCTTGATGTTATCTCATGCTATGCCATGCTATGATTCTCTTGCTATGATCCTTGATGTTATATTTTGATGTTACATTCACATGGTACTATGATGCATGTTGGCTGAGGTATGGTATATGGTATCCATGGTATCCTTGATTGGTTGAGGCATGCTCTTTAGTTGTATTGGTTTCAGTGAGTTGCATTTAAGTGGGTTGTAGCACTTTCTATGCTCTACAGGTGCATGTTGGTTATAGCAATCTTTGGTTCCCTTGGTATGCAAGTTCAGTGGTTTTATGATTGGCATTACAGTAGACTTATACTTGTATCAATTTGTATTAGTTTCTTTTCAATCTTGTTCAAATTGGTATTATGACATGAGACAATGCAAGGATATGCCAGAGACTTAAAGTCTTCATTTTACATGTCATTTTTTGATGTGATTAAAATCACTAGAGAGGCATCATATTAAGTATCTTTATTTGATAAAGGTTATTTCTTTTGTTTTGGTTTGAAATTCAAAGGCTTTTATCGGGCCACTTAAGAAGTTAACCTAATCAACAGGTTGTCTATAGCAATCTTTGGTTGCCTTGGTATGCAAGTTCAGTGGTTTTATGATTGGCATTACAGTAGACTTATACTTGTATCAATTTGTATTAGTTTCTTTTCAATCTTGTTCAAATTGGTATTATGACATGAGACAATGCAAGGATATGCCAGAGACTTAAAGTCTTCATTTTACATGTCATTTTTTGATGTGATTAAAATCACTAGAGAGGCATCATATTAAGTATCTTTATTTGATAAAGGTTATTTCTTTTGTTTTGGTTTGAAATTCAAAGGCTTTTATCGGGCCACTTAAGAAGTTAACCTAATCAACAGGTTGTTGGCACTCTTATCAAGTCAAAAGGTTATGATTTTATATTGTTGGTCACCTATTTCTTTTAGGGTAAACTTGTGCTCATGGTGACCGTGGCATATTAGGCAAAAAGAGTGTTTTGTTGATCATTTCATAATGTCGACACTTAGAGATATGAAACACTTGACTTAGGGTTTCATCATTTTGTAAAGCTTTTTTTTTTTTAGATTATGTATCATGATGGGGATTTTGGTGATATGACAATGCTTTCTTTAGTGGAGTCAAAGGTGAAGCTAGACAGTTAGTGTTAAGCTCACAGTCTACTCGATAGTTTCTTTCTGAGGCATAAAAGACATATCAAAATAGGTGATATTCTTCCTTTTGGGTGCTTGAAGAAGTTTTCTATTTTGGTCTCTTAAAAATGAAAAATGGGCAGAAGATCTTAAAAATGAAAATGGTTTCTGTTTCAGTCCTATGTCTGTGAAATAAAAGGAAAAACTATATAAATTTTGTTGCTCTTTTCAAGCTATGACAGTCTACTCTTGGAAGTGGTGTATTTGACTTTATCGTGAGCTTGGGATTGCCGTTATAAGTTGAAGAACAGTTAGGGTTTTGTGAATGGCTATATAGTTTCTAAACTACGGTAAAGGGTTTGCAAATGTTTGATACACCCATGGTTAGGGTTTGAAGGATTTACTCTACCCCAGGTTTTCTTGTACGATTATTGAGGACAGTTTGATGATGCTCTATTTTGGTATGGTTATGAGTTGTTATTTATTTCATTAAGCAGTTTGAACATTATATGTTATCACCGTGGTTAAAGAGTTATTATTGTTAAAAGATTCAAAGACATTGTAACATGTTCTACATGGGTCTATTCAACCATACTCCTTTGATAGTTACTTATGCAGTTGAAAACTATCTAAGGCAGTTGAAGAGGTTCAGTTACAGACACAAACTATTTCATGAGAGAAAGAAGGTTTTGTGAAAATGTATAAAAAGGCATGTAATGTAAACACCTGATGTGGTGTTGATGATATTGTATCTTACATTATCATTAAGACAATACCAGTGTGTTGTAATGCAAAAACATTTCTAAGTTGATGTGCACAGTTTTGGTTATGTTATTCTTGATGTCTCCAAATTCAATGAGACAATCAAGAACTGAGCTGTAGTGAAATAGAGAAACCCTCTGTATTGTATATCTTTCTTTGGTTCTTGAAGATGATATAAGGTCATGTCAGTGAGACACAATTTGACCTAATGCTAATGAGGCTGATGTATTGCCAGTGAGTCTTGTGTTGCCAATGAGGCTTGTGTTTCCATTGAGGCTTGTGTTTCCAGTGAGGCTTATGTTGCCAGTGAGGCAGTGATAAAAGTTAGTGAGACATTTTTCTATAGGCAGTGAGGCATAATTTTTTAATAAGCCAGTAAGGCATTTATTGAGTGGTTTTTCTACCCCAAGAGGGTTTTCCACTCCTAAAATCTATGTCTTATGGTCTCATTTGTTGCATGATTTATTTGTTTATTATACTTGTTTGTTCAGTTCTTTAATGCACAATCTCTTGCATTGATAAAAGCTCAAATCAATATTTGCTTCTGTTGTTCAAGTTTGAAAATAAAAGTGAATAAAGTGGTTTGTTTTCTACAACACTGATTCACCCCCCCCCTCTTAGTGTTGTCAAGTACTCCAACACATTCATCATTTGGCATACTTTCATAGCTTAATTTTACATTGTTTCATTGTTAGGGTTTGCAAAAACCTTGCATTTTTAGAAAATCTAGCTAGTCTTGGACCCGATTTTGAGATTTAGTGTGTTGTTTCATATCTTGGTGAGATTATAAGGTGGATTAAATTGATTTCATTTTATTTACCTTATCTTTCCTTATGTTTACAACATTCTTCATTTTTGCATTGAAAAGTGAAAAATCAAGCATTTTTTAGGCTTAGAAAAAAGCATATTTATTGCATTGTTTTCATTCCATAGGTTTTAGATCATCATAAAAAGATATAAATTTCTAATTTTTGCATCAGATCTGATTGATATTGCAGTAATTAATCATTTCATAGTGCTATATCTTGCATTTGAACCTCTTCATTGTTAGGATTTTTCAAAAAAATTGTTGCAAAAAAAAACCTAGTTAATTTTGAAACCTAGGGTTTGTAAATTTGATATCTTGTTTCAGATTTTGCTGATGACATTTGCATTTCAAATATGATTTTACTTTACTCTAATACATAATTTAATCATCTCCTACTGGTATATTTGGCATTTTTACTTATTCATTATTAGGGTTTTCATTTTTTTTGCATTTTTGGAAAAACTAGCTAGTCTTGCACCTAGGGTGTGTTAATTAAAACTCTTGTTCCATATTTTTCTGATGATAATTAATGGTCAAATATGATTTTTCATTGCTATGGAATTTAATAATTATCATTTGTATTCAAAAAACTTCCTTGCATCAAAGAATTTTGGTTTAGGAAATAAGCATTTAAGATCTAGGGTTTTGATGATAAACCCTAGCTAGTCTTGCATTTAGTGGTTGTATTTGAAATCTTATTTTAAGATCTTTTCTATGTTGAATTATTGATAAATCTGATTTTAAGTTACTGTAACTCATCATATGTGTTATATTTGTTTAAATTAGAAAGTAAGAGCATTCATGCATTCATCTTCTCTTTGAAATTGTAAATCAATAATTTAAACAATCTAGCTTCATTTGACACTTATGCATCTTCACTTAAAGCAAAACTTTATAAATACCTCTTGTGTTTACCTAGAAAATCATTTTCACATACTACACATCTCACATTTGCAAGACTTATTTGTTGTGATTACCAAAAACACCACATTTTGGAAAGCCCCGCTTATATTGCACTTGTAGGTCATTGATTGCAATCTTATTTTAGATACTCAAATCATGTCTAAATTCAATTGTACATTGTTGTTCCATATCACACTTACACGTAGTATTGGCTTCTTCATATTATTTATATCAATAGTAGAGGACTTTACTAAATTCATTTCCATGAATAGTCATGAGAAAGATGATGGTGATAGTTCTTCTTCTACTACAATTCATGATAATATCATCACCTCTAAGGCATATGATGGTGACCTAGCTTCACCTACATCACCCTATGCTTTGGATCCCTCTCCCAAAAGTGAGAAAATTTTAGAGAAAGAGGATGAAATCATTGATACATTCCTTACCACTACTTTACCTTCTCTTCATCTGAATGATCTCTCTTCTAGAGATGTGGCATTAGAGTATGTTGAGCATACTATTTCTACTTCTACCATAGCACATGATGATTCCATGAGTCATCCTATTAATCTTCCTCCTATAGACACCTAAAAATGACCATGTCATCGCATCACTTGCATTTCATCAAATCTGTCTAATCACTTGCATTTCAACGTTAATTAAATAATTGAATTATTTAATTAATTTCATCAAAATCATCAATTTCTTCAAAAAACTCCTAAATTTGACATTAATTGAATAAATTCTATTTATTTAATTAATTTCATCAAATTTCAACTTTATTCTTCCAAATTAAATAATTTTTATTATTTAATTAAATCATTATCGTCTTCCAATTCAAATCCATGTCAATTGAATAAATTAATTATTTAATTAATTTATCTTCAAAATCCTCTTATCTACAACTAAATAATTTTGATTATTTGATTAAATCAAATTGTTCTTCCAATTTTTTTATTTTTATTTTTTTTTAAATGTGCTTGGTAAACTTTTTAACGTGACCGACGACACTGGTGCGACACACCCTCCGGCTCCACGCGAATGCTTTTGCCCGGAGTAATGAACCGGTGAGGCCACAACATGGGGGACCTCATCCCCTAGAAAGAACACTTCAAACCCGTGAGCTTGTTGGCCCAACGAAGGCGTAAAGCCTTGCGAGCTCGTTGGCCCAGCGGGGGTTTGAACTCTGGTGGCCGCCACTACAACCGAGCGACTTAACCATCGAACCATGCCGTCATCAGCAATTGTTCTTCCAAATTTAAATAAATCATGCAAATTTATTTAAATTAGCTCAATCTCTAAAAATAAAATATAATCAAATATTTTATTTATTCTTCCATCATGCACAAACAATTAAATAAATTTATTTATTTAATTTACTCAATTATCTTCCAATTCCTCTAAAAATAAATCTTGTTCATCATGCACACAAAATTAAATAATTTATTATTTAATTCATCTCAAATCATGCAAAAAGCAAATTACAAGTTGAGTTAATTGACTTAATCATTATTATTTTTATCACCAACTCATAAATTAGAAAAAAGTATTTCTATTTTTATGAAATCTAATTATATCTCATGTCTATTCCATGTCTTTAGCAAATCAAGCAGTTAACTCAAATAAAAATATCTTTTTTTTTGTGACACATGTTAGGTGCACATTCATCATGAATTCTAGATTTATTTCATCCGTTGATTCTTTCGAATTATTTCGTCTGTTGATTGATCTTCATTGAAATCTATATAAACCCCCCTCATCTCCATAGCAAATTCTCTTCGATCATTTATTCATAGGCATTCTAGCGTTTTAAGTATACATCGCATCATTGAGCACTTCTACCTTTTTTGAGCAAAAACACAATCTACATCCGCTTGTTGCAAACATGGTTTCGCAATTTGAAGAGTAATCCACATTCGACCAAAAGATCCAAACAATCTAAGTGATAGCCTCTTTGTTCGTAATTTGATTTATTCATTGATTTGGTTAGTGCTTAGATAGATTTTTTTATGTTATGGGTAAATGAGTTGTTATTATCATTACTTTTTGATCTTATCATTCAACCTCTCAATTTTTCCTATACACATTCTGGCACTCCCAGTGGGACCCACTAATCACTCTTTTTCTTTAAGAAATTGTTTTTTTTAAGTACAGTACGAAATAATGCACATCAACATAGAAAGCACCTTTGGCAACATAGTAAATCGCCTCTGGTATAATAGTAGAGCACCTTCAGGCGATACTGTAGCACCTTTGGTAGCATAGTACAGTGCTTTTGGTATCATAGTGCAGTGCACTTGGCATAACAGTAAAGCACTTCTTGTCTATTAGGGTTTCTAATTTGCAGGGTTTCTAACTCATCATACTTATCATTCATTGACTGACAAGTTGATTTATTTGTCTTTCAATTATCATTTATACTACCTAAGCTGACGTATTTAGGAGTATTATCATTTTTTGAGTTAACCTTTCCTTTCACGGCATCTTGTGAGTTGTTCTTGTTGCAAGTTAGAGGTCTTACCCTCTATCAAACATCCCAAATCATCTAGCAACCATGAAGATATCTTTTGATCTAGCTTTTTCTAACAAAATATGACTTTTTTTAGATCTAGGGCAGCAAAGCATGTTTGGTAGTACAATAGCTCACTTTTGGTAGTACAGTACCATGCTTCCATTAGCATAGTGGATCACTTTTGGTAATACAGTAAGTCACCTTTGGTATTACAATAAAGCACTTCTGACCATTTGTTTTGATTTTGGCTAACTATTGAGTGGGTGTGGAACTAATCAACTTTTTGTAGCTTCTTAGTACTCGCACAGAGCAAATGGGTTTTTCTAACATGTTCTTGTAGGACGAGCGTTGAAGAATCTCAATCATACACTAAGTCTTAGACACGTATTGCTTTCTTAAAGGATAATTGAACTAATCATCTTTTGCAATCTAAGTCTTAGGAACATATTGCTTTCTTAAGGGATAATGGACATGAATGCAAAAACACTTCAATTTTCTAAGGGACAATGGACATGAATGCCAAACACTTCAATTTCATAAGGGACAATTAACAACTACAATCGTGTGTGTGCCTAATCTAGTTGCACCTTATTTTTCTTATAACGGGACAATTAAACCTTTGTTTGACGTGCTTGATCTTACTTTTCATTTATTCCTTTAGAAGGGCTTGCTTTTGGATTACGCTTCATCCAAAAGGGACGACCCTAAGTAGAGTTTTCCTTTGAACTGCTATATAAGAGGGATAAGGCGAAAGCCAAGTCCTAACCAGCGTCAACCTTACCTTGTGGTGCCAAATCAGAAAGACGTGTACTAGCTCTTTGTGAAAGCAATTTCACATTGTGCGAAGTGTTTGATACTCTTAGTAGGATTGGTCAAAGCTTTTAGTAGCTTGTCACATTGCTCATAAGGCGTTGGTCCCAAAAAGCAACTAAGAACCATATAGATAGTGACTACCTGATTCACCTCTAAACGTTGCGATAAATTTCAGTGTAACAGCATAGCTAGTTTTGCCCCCAAGATACTCACCATTGCCTCCCTTGAGAAGAGATAGTATTCCCTCAGCTCGCATAAGCACTTGTGACCTACTTGTGGCTTTCCAAGGGGAGGGTGAGATATCCCTGCCTATCGTCTCTCACAAAGATACAAATGTATGACACCTATATGGAATGACATTTGGTTGACAGAGATTTCAAGTTGTGGGCTGAACTATCACAATAAAAGTTTGTCTCTAGGGATAAAAGTGCTTGAAAATGTTTGCAATTGTCTTATACCTGTGGAAACATTGGGTTTTTTTGTGAGCCTTGAACATACACTATCTGTTGTGTTAGTCCCTTTTTGCCACTTTGTTTGATGTGTTTTTCTCTTGCCAAAGCAAATCCAATCAAAATCAAAACCAAATCTATCAAAATTTGCCTTATAAACATCACTGACACTACTTCAGCACTTTTGGTATAACAGCAGCTCGCTTTTGGTATGACAACAGCTCACCTTTGGTATAACAGTAGCTCGCCTTTAGTATAATAGTAGCTCACCTTTGGTAGCACTGTCCAGCGCCCTTGGTAACACAGTCCCGTGCCTTTATAGCACAGTACAACGCCTTTGGTCCATAAAACTATTTTTTTTAAATTGTCTTAGCAAAATCCTAGCAACATCTCAAAACATATTGTCCTAGTGCATCCCATGGTAACCACTACACTCCAGTAATCTATGAAGGCCAAGCAAGTTGTCCCAAGGAAGCGCAAATCACCTCCTCATACACCTCAACCAAGCCAATCCAACATGACTCCAAAGGGTACTCCAAAAACACCAATGGAAAGACCAACCAACTCTCAAAACAAGCCGCAACATGACCAACCAACCAATCCTCAAGAAGGTAATGTCTCTTTGGTAGATGTAACTCAATTCACTACCGGCATGCCTCGTGATTTTGCTACACCCGGTTATACCATGGTTCAAGTCCCATCTCAAGAAGAGAGACACTTTGAAGAAGGTCAATCCTCTCAAGAATATAAACAAGACCTTGATGAAATCATGCAAGATCTTAGAGCTATAGTCATGTTTGACAAAATCCTTAGTGAAAACCAAGATCATTTCTTTCACTTACTAGTAGAACAAGGAGCACAATTACCTCAAGATTTTGATCTATCCAATCTTAAAAAGCCAAACAAATCCCATGACGCTATACCTGCTATCCAAACTATGTCAACCATGACCACTCCCATACTCGAACAAAGCTCACAAGGAAGAACGACCAAACCTTTTGATGCACAATATGAGAATCCTCTTTATCAAAATCCACCAGAGAAAGAACCATATCACCTCTTATGACTCCTATGGAAATTTACAAACACCAACAAGAGACTCTACATCATCAAGCAGAATTAGCAAGACAGGCCCCTCTAGCAAAATCAAACACACAGCAACCTCCTAAAATGTCCACACCAATCGCAAGTGGAATATTGGCTACCCCATCACAAGAAGGTTTCCCACCAAATTACAATCTAGGAAACACTTATGTAGCCATGCAACAAGGGTCTCAATTGACACCACCCCCAACATCATCAACCCTCCGTATCACTAACCCAAACAATGTCATACAACCACAACATTCACAAAACGTCAACACAACCTATGTCCCTCTACCACAACATTCTTCCACACTCAATCTTACCTATCCCCATCTTAATGAACCCCAACTATCACAAAACCCATCTACTTATGTCCCTCTGCCACAACGATCATCTACACTAAACTTTTTCAACACATATCTTAATCAACCCCAACCATCACAAAACCCATCTACATATGTCCCTCCATAAAGATCTACCCCTCTCAACCTAACCAACACTTATCTCAACTCTCAACATTCTCAAAACCAATCATCCTATGGTTATACTCCACCATCACAACCAAACCCAACAAACTTTAGTTTTCCTCCACACCTCCACAATACTAACAACATAACTCTTATCTACAACCATCACAAAGCCTACATTCTTATCTAGCACCACCCCCACCTCCCCAAAATAAAAACAACTAAAACCAACCCAATCCAAACCCAACATACAACACATATGACCCCAACCAATCATGCGACCCTTATAACACCAATACACATGGTTTCCACTACAATCTTCCATATGGGCAACAACAACCACTTCTAGGACAATAGGAGATGTTTCCAACCCCTCCCACAACTATGGAGCTAAAACTTGCCGAGGTGCAACAACAACTAGCTGATCTTACATTTGGTCATACAAAGAAAACCTTCTCATTGGAGGAGGTTTGCCCTTACCCATTTGATCGGTCATTGCAAATGATTCCTTTTCCTTCTAACTTCACTATACCCAAATTTGATAAATACAAGGGAAGAGGAGACCCAAAAGACCACATTAGAGAATTCTATATCGCTTGTTTCGAGGTTGCACATAATGACACATATCTCATGCACCTCTTTCCTCACAATCTTGGAGGTCAAGCTATAGAATGGTTCTCGCATCTACCTACGGGTATCAAATCTTTTAACGAGCTTGTAGAAAAATTTGCCGCCCATTTCTCATACAATACAGAACATGAAGTCTCCATGACCAATTTAATTAACAACAAACAGAAAAATGGGGAAACTCTCATCTCCTTCCTTCAAAGATGGAGACACATGGCTAGCAAATTCCCGTTCAAAATACCTAAAAAGTAGCTTGTTAGCATATTTGTGTAGAACCTTAACCAAGAATTAGGTTTCCATTTGCAAATTCTTAGTGCTACAATGTTCGACAAAATTACCTACAAGGGCATCAACATTGAAAAGGCCCTCATCACTAAAGGCGTGGTAAAAATCTTCAAAGAAACTAAAGACAATGCTCCTCAACAACAAACAAACGATAAGCCCAAGTTTTGGAACAAAAATAAAAACATGGTCAATGATGGTGTGGTAGATTCCAAACACTGCAAACACCCCTTTGTCTTTCTTCAAAACCAAGTCAACCTCTGCCTCAACAAAACCAACAACAATGACAACATGAGCAACCTCAACAAGATTACCATCCGCGACGTCAATTTACTCCCTTGGAAGAGCCTATAGAGTCTATTCTATAGAAACTTATACATAATGGACTCATCACCTTACTGGATGCTCCCCCATATGGCGAACCTGTTTACAAAACCACACGGTACAAAGATAATGAATTTTGTGAGTACCATAGAACTAAAGGACACCAAACCATAGCATGCATGAAACTCAAACACCTAATCCAAAACCTTATCAACAGAAAACAAATCACTTTTGATGATGAACCACCAACTCAAAACACCAATAAAGACCTCAACACGTAGAAGGAGCCATTTCCTAACCATGGTCAAGGTCAAAATCTTGACAAAGGTAACGGTGTTAATAAATCTTCTACTTCCTATGACTCTATTGTAGGACATTTTGAAGAAAGTCGTGTATCTACCCTCACTATCAAAGGCAAATCTACGGATTGCGTCATCACAACTCATCATGGTCGTGTCACCCTGCGTGATCCTACACCAAGTCTCCCAAATCAATCTGATTACAATCTTGTCAGACATCTAGGGAAAACCCCTGCACAGATCTCTATCTTGGACCTTCTACGGTCATCACCCACACATAAAGTTGTGCTAGAAAAAGCCTTACAAGAGTCTTTGATTCCTAATAACATAGAGGTCATGTATTTCTAAGCTATAATAGGTAACATTGCCTCACCTTACAATGTGGTCTTTTCTAAAAAAGACCTCCCATCCCACGATCCATGTCATAATGATGCCATTCACATTAAAGTTTTCATCCATAAACGAAAGATCAAATGCATACTCATAGATGGTGGTGCTGGTCTCAATATTGGTTCTCTCAAGTTACTTAAATAGTTGGGATACTCTGAGGATCATGGTAACATTGATCAATCCATTACAATCAAAGGGTATGATGATGCTGAGAGTCGTTCAGAAGGTGTTATCCACTTACCTATACAAGTAGGCCCCATCATGCTTGAAACTAGGTGCCATGTCCTTGGCATTGAGTTACCTTATAACATTATCTTAGGATGCCCATGGATCCATGCCATGAAAGTTGTTCCCTTAATGTACCATCAGTCTCTCAAGTTCCCATTTAATGGTACAAAGATCACTATCCCTGGAGACCCTAATCCCTTTCAATTCTATCATGTCTTGCAAGGCAATTATAAGAATTCCAACCAAGTTCCAAATAATGACAAATCCCATGAATCCCCATTGTATGTCAACCCTAAAAATCTAAAAAAAGCCTCCAAAGTTGAACCTAATCCTGATCCTATTCCTGAAATCACAACTCATATCCGTGATATAGGCTTTGGTGAATACGATATCTCTAAATCCTGTTGTGTAGGGCGGATGCCCTTATCCCCTAAATCCTACGGCAAGCCGCCCATAGCCAAAGCAACTAAGAAAGTAGCTATCCCTCCTCTAGCATCTCTAACCCAATTTCAAGAGGGAAATTATTGGCAGAGGAAACTATTGAAGACATATCATCTTGGCTCTACAAGGAGAAAGAACTAGTCACCATACCAGTTAAACAATATGGCAATGGCCTAAGAATTGTAAAAAACATGGGCTACAAAGGCAAAGTTGGCCTTGGGAAAGATAATCAAGGTGAAATAGAACCCATTATTGTGAAAAAGAAGCTAGAAAAGAAGGGGTTAGGATTTGGTAGGAAGGTACCATGCACCTTGGACATTGAGGGTATTCTCGATGAGGTAGCACAAACATCTCTCGCAGATTCGATGTCTAAAGAGGATATCATCGATGACTCTTACCTCTATATGACTGACCTATTCACTGAATCCTCCATATTTGTGCTATCATCCCTATCCTTAACATCCACCACCAATGCCCAGATTGTAACACTTGTCTACCCTGAACTTATCGATTGGGACCAACAAGGGTCCCCCATACTAGATGTTTTTCATAATGATAAATCTATTGTTGAGTTCATGGGACTCTGGGATGGTATCCCTCTTGGTGATCACAAAGCTAGTTTTGTAATGGAACTAGAGCAAACTGCTTATTTTGGTGAGAATGCCAAATCCTCCAGTCGTAAAAGTAAAAATAAAGAAAGATTTCTAGGTGAAAACCACACTATGGCACCTCCTGATCATAAAATAGTAAACATAAAGGACATATCCAAAGGTGAAAACCCAATTGTGATACCTAAGGATGGAGGATTTGACCTTCCCCTACCATCTAAGTATCAAGAGAAATCAGCTCTCCTAGTGGAAGATTCTACAGAGATAAATCTTGGCACAGAACAAAATCCAAAGACAACATTCCTTGCAACATCATTATCAAAACAAGAGCACAAAAATCTTACCAACTTCTTCTCACAGTGAACCATCAACTTTGCGTGGACCTATGCTGATATGTCAGGGTTGGACCCTTCACTAGTAGTTCACTATCTCACAGTTAATCCAAAAGCTAAACCAGTCAAGCAAAAGCTAAGAAAGATGAATCCATAGATCGCTCTCTTGGTGAAAGTTGAAATATAGAAATTGCTAGATGCAAAATTTATAAAGCCTATTGATTATCCAGAATGGGTCTCAAACATTGTACTTGTGGCTAAACCCAATGGGGGCATCTGCATGTGTTCCGACTTCAGAGATCTCAACAAAGCATGTCCTAAAGATGACTTTCCATTGCCCAACATTGATCTCATAGTAGACTTGACTTCTAGTCATGAAATGCTTTCTCTAATGGATGGATTTTCTGGCTACAATCAGATAATGATAGCAGAAGAAGATCAACATAAAACTACTTTCACTTGTCCATGGGATACCTATTGTTGGTGCGTCATGCCATTTGGTCTTAAAAACCTAGGTGCAACCTATCAAAAAGAAATGACAATAATATTCCACAATCTCTTTCATCATATCATGGAGGACTATGTGGATGACATACTAGCAAAATCTTCTCAGGCTGATCACATACAGGTTATATGGCAAATCTTTGATAGACTCAAAAAATATCAAGACTTAATCCAAAGAAGTGTCTCTTCAGGGTAACCTCAGGAAAACTGTTGGGATAAATTGTATCTCGTAGAGGCATCGAAGTAGATCCAACAAAAGTCAAGGCTATAGTGGAGATGCCCCCACCAAAGAATCTGAAAGCATTAAGGAGCCTCCAAGGAAGGTTACAATCTATTAGACAGTTTATCTCACAGCTAGCAGATAAATGTCAACCATTTCAACACTTGCTCTGAAAGGATGTTTCATTTCGATGGGACGATAAGTGTCAAGCAAAATTTGATCAGCTCAAGGAAAATCTAGCTACACCTCCTGTCTTGGTACCACCAGTCGCCAATAGACCTTTGATCTTGTACATCTCAACTATGACTGCAGCCCTAGGGGCTCTTCTAGCATAGAATGATGAGTCAAGAAAAGAGCATGTAATCTATTATATCAATCAAACCTTGGTGGGTTATGAATTCAATTATTCACCTATGGAAAGAGCTTGTTTAGCCTTAGTGTTCACTTCCCAAAAGTTGCGGCATTACATGCTAAACCAACACACGAATCTAATAGCCAAAATTGATCCATTGAAGTATCTACTAGCAAAAGTAGCTCTCACAGGCAAACTAGCTAAATGGGTCAAGATCCTTAGTGAGTTTGATATTGAGTATGTGGATTGTAAAGCAATTAAGGGACAAGCCCTAGTAGATCAACTAGCAGAAGCACCCATGACAGATGTACATCCTATGGTATCTAACTTTCTAGATGAAAATCTCTTCAATCTATCTACCTCAGTAATGTGGAAGTTGTATTTTGATGCTTCCTACACCTAGCATGGATTAGGGGCCGACATCCTTTTTATCATGCCACAAAATGACTATATCCCCAAGTCATATCGGTTTGCATTTCCTTGCACCAACAACATAGCCGAGTATGAAGCACTCCTCATAGGTCTCAATAAAGCAGTCCAATGGGACATCAAAGAACTACAGGTATATGGAGACTCACAACTAGTCATTCGACAAGTCATTGATGAGTACCAAACAAAAGATGAAAAGTTGGTCCCTTACAAGCAACTAGTGGATGCCTACAAACCACACTTTTCTTGCATCACTTTTGAGTAAACTCCAAGAGAGCATAACAATGCTACAGATTCTATGGCTTCTATGGGGTCACTTATAGACATGCCTGCAAACACACAGAAATGTGAATTCTTGATTGAGCAATTGTTGATACCAGCCGTCGATGTTCCAACTACAGAAATCATCTGTAAACTTGTTGGTCCCAATTCCCCATGGTACGAAGATATCTATGAATCCCTTAAACATGGTACCTTTCCTTTTGAACTATCTGCAACCCAACACAAAACCTTTATCTATCGATCCTCCCATTACACTATTTTGGGTGATAAACTTTATCACTGAAGTCTCGATGGTATCCTCTTACGATGTCTTAATGCGGAAGAAGATGATGCTACCTTACGAGACATACATGAAGGTTTCTGTGGCGCACATTCTATCGGTCCTAATCTCGTAAGAAGATACTCAGAATAGGGTATTATTGGCCTACAATAGAACAAGATGCAATGCAGTTTGCTAAGAAGTGTCTACAATACTAATAGCATGGCGATTTGATTCACGTACCAGCACATGAACTACAACCTATGACAACTCCATGGCCTTTTTTACAATGGGGTCTCAACCTCATAGGACAAATCCACCCATCCTCATCCAATGGCCACAAATTTATCATTACCGCCACTGAGTATTTCACAAAGTGGGTCGAAGCCATTCCCATGACATATATCACTGGTAAGAAAATAGCCAAGTTTATCCTTAACTACCTCATTTGTTGGTATGGTTTCCCCCAATCCATTGTCACTGATAATGGGAAACCATTCAAAAATTAAGATGTCTGTGCCTTATGCACCCAATACAATATCCAACATCACTTTTCCACTCCCTACTATCCACAGAGTAATGGCCAAGCTAAGGCTTCCAACAAAACCATTTTGAAAATCCTCAAGAAAATGGTTAATGAAGCTGGTCATGATTGGCACCTACAACTCAATCCTGCCCTATGGGCCTATCGTAATAGTATCAGAACACCAAACTGGTGCAACACCCTATGCCTTAGTCTATGGCTCTAAATCCATTCTACCTATAGAGGTCGAGATCCCATCCCTCAGAGTATCTATGCAGAACCTGATTGATGGAGAGGAGTATCACAATTCTAGATTAGTTGAGCTAGAACTACTAGATGAGAGGTACCTTACAACGCTTAATCATCTTCATGTCTATCAAACTGCCTCTAGCGCAAATATAACAAGAAGATCAAAGAAAGACGGTTTCAAGTTGGTAATCTCATCTTAAAATAAAATCAGAGAAATCAAGTAGATCGAGAAAAGAAGGGCAAGTTTGAGCAGCATATGGATTAGGAGCTTATACTTTAGCAACACCTAAAGGCATTCCTCTAGATGAGCCACTTAACAATGTTCATCTCAAGAAGTTCTATGCCTGATCCTCAGAGTATCCATGTCAAAAAAAAATCGTCCTCTGGTGAAAACCTGGTAAACAGGCACCTTGGATAAGTACCATAGTGAAAACTTGGCAAGCAGGTGCTATGTGTAGAGTCAGCATCTATCATCTATCAAGTCTTGTTCATTCCATGTCCATTTCAAAAAAAACCTCATCCATCCATCCATAATAACACCATTGACCCATTTGCATTTCCATTTCCCTATCTAGAATAGCTTGGAAATTTGTCAATGTCACTCATCCCATGTCAATCGTCAACTTCTTTATGTCAGTTCATCCATCATTATTATCCTATGTCAAGTTATTCATGGCAAGTTATCCTCTGTCAGAAGTTATCCATGTCAAAAATGTCCTATGTCACATCCATGTCAAGTTATCCTATGTCAGTGAACCATGTCAAATTATCTATGTCTTCCTATCACCCATCGTTATCCTATGTCAGTCAACCATAACAACACCTCTACTAGAATGGGGGCAACCCTTTCCTTAACCTAGGTCTAGGAATGGATCCTTGTTCGTGGTTCACAAACACTTCAAAAACAAACAAACAAATAAAAAATAAAAAAACACTTCAAACAAAAACACAAACACTTCAACCATCTCACTGAAACCAAAACACTACACCCTTGTGTTGATCTAGGGATATATCGTTCCCCACAATGACAACACTATCCTTTAAACCATCTCACCGAAACCAAAACACTTCATCACCCCATCTCATCACTTAGCCAGAACTACATATCATCTCATCTCAATCTTAAGGTACCTTGATCCCATGGATATGGCTATGTAGGCAGTCTAGAATACGAATGAAGTATCCAGTACTCAGGTACATAAGATGTTATCATTTCATCTACCCAAGCTCAAACACCTTGACCCACTCATCACTCTATCTAGAACTACATATTATCATTTTCATCTTTCATCGTAATGTGCCTTGATCCTGTGGATATAGGGTATGTAGGCAATCTGGAATACGAAGGAAGTATCCAGTACTAAGGCACATATGATTCATCATTCTTCACCCATCTCAGTCCATTGATACTCCATCTTTCTAGTCTTCCATTTATTGACATCCATCCTATCACCCCAACTTGACTAACTCAAGAAACAAAACAAAACAAACAACACATCGTTTCAAAGCAAAAGTCCTTAAACAAACCTGAAGCAAAAACACCTACTTGTAGAGCCATATGTTGTCCTACATATCGATTGCCAACATCTACTACATCAATCAACTTCAACCAAGCAACAGATCAACAAACTTGTCTTATACAAGATGTTCCGTGATCGAAACTAGACCAGGCGTCTTATACGACATGTTTCATTTCCTGAAACCAGACATTATCCTATCAACAGATCAACACCCTTTAACGGATATATCATTCCTACAATAAGGTTGTTATCTATCCTATCAACCCATGTCAATCCAATCTATCCTGAGCAACCCCTTTAGCAAGAGAATATGTTGGTTGTATGTTTACTTTATAAGTCAGTCAATTTACTTTTTGGTTTATCTTTTTGTCCCTTTCCCATTACTTATTCAATACTACCTTGATTTATCTATATCTTGGTATGTTGCGATGCAGTACGGATTGGGGGCATAGTCATTGCTTTTGTGTGTCGTGTTTGAGGAATGATCTTTAGTATCTTTCTTAGCAGCATATTTATCTTGTGTGAGTGTTACAACCTAGGATCTTACATATTAATATTCTTCTTGCATTTATATATTTAATTTTATTTTATGTTCAAGACTATGGATCATTCACATGTCCAACAAGGTTATATTATGTCTAAGGGATCTAAGTTCAAACCGCTTGCTTGCAGAGTCAACATCCTATGCACTTGGATATCATAGCACCTTGGTCTTTTATACCTTGGTGGCAAACTATCCATGTGCTATACCAAAATAAGGATTGCTCTTTATAAATATTCATGTAACCATTGTAACAAGCTCATCCATTTAACCATCCATTTATCCATGTCATTATATAGTTTTTCAAGTAAAGATTGATCAACAGTCTTTCTCTCATATTCTCTTCTATCTCCATCACCATCTGGTGCATATCTGTAAAAACCACATGTTAGATATCACATATCATATCATTATCATATCATCATGTCATCATATGTCATACATCTATAAGCATCTATGTCATCATGTAAAATCATATGTCATACATCTATAAGCATCCATGTCATCATATAATATCATAAGCATATGCATCATCACATGAATACATAATCATAAATTTACATGTCATCACATCCATGTCAATAGAAGTACATCACAAACAAAAGCATGAACATCCATGAGCATAAAGATCATCATATGTCATCATATATCATCAATCTTCTAGTCGAGCGTCAATCCAGTTCTTCTATCACTTCCCTATCTTTCCTCTCGAGGGGGCATCCTATGCCAGCTACACTAGGGCAGCTAGCTACACTGGGGCATCAAAAATTATATCTTGTCTTTAACAATCATTTTCTTTGACACAATGCTTAAACTACATTGCATCAAAGAGGGGCAAAATGTAGACACCTAAAAATGACCATGTCATCGCATCACTTGCATTTCATAAAATCTGTCTAATCACCTGCATTTCAATGTTAATTAAATAATCAAATTATTTAATTAATTTCATTATAATCATCAATTTCTTCCAAAAAAATCCTAAATTCAACATTAATTGAATAAATTCTATTTATTTAATTAATTTCATCAAATTTCAACTTTATTCTTCCAAATTAAATAATTTTTATTATTTAATTAAATTATTATCGTCTTCCAATTCAAATCCATGTCAATTGAATAAATTAATTATTTAATTAATTTATCTTCAAAATCCTCTTATCTACAATTAAATAATTTTAATTATTTGATTAAATCAAATTGTTCTTCCAAATTTAAATAAATCATGCAAATTTATTTAAATTATCTCAATCTCTAAAAATAAAATATAATCAAATATTTTATTTATTCTTCCATCATGCACAAACAATTAAATAAATTTATTTATTTAATTTGCTCAATTATCTTCCAATTCCTCTAAAAATAAATCTTGTTCATCATGCACACAAAATTAAATAATTTATTATTTAATTTATCTCAAATTATGCAAAAAGCAAATTACAAGTTGAGTTAATTGACTTGATCATTATTGTTTTTATCACCAACTCATAAATTAGAAAAAAAAAAACATTTCTATTTTTATGAAATCTAATTATATCTCATGTCTATTCCATGTATTTACCAAATCAAGCAATTAACTCAAATAAAAATATCTTTTTTTGTGACACATGTCAGGTGCACATTCATCATGAATTCTAGATTTATTTCATCCATTGATTCTTTTAAATTATTTCGTCTGTTGATTTATCTTCATTGAAATATATATAAACCCCCCTCATCTCCATAACAAATCCTCTTCGATCATTTATTCACAGGCATTCTAGCGCTTTGAGCATACATCGCATCGTTGAGCACTTCTACCTTTTTTGAGCAAAAACACAATCTACATCTGCTTGTTGCAAACATGGTTTCACAATTTGAATAGCAATCCACATTTGACCAAAAGATCCAAACAATCTAAGTGATAGCCTCTTTGTTCATAATTTGATTTATTCATTGATTTGGTTATTGTTTAGATAGATTTTTTGATGTTATGGGTAATTGAGTTGTTATTATCATTACTTTTTGATCTTATCATTCAACCTCTTAATTTTTCCTATACACACCTCCTTTGGTTGAATGTTCAAGTACCTTGAATATCACTAAGCATTTGAAGACCCTAGATCTTCCTCCTTTGGTTGAATGTTCAAATACCTTGGATATCACTAAGGATGTGAAGACCCTTGGTATTCCTCCTTTGGTTGCATGTTCAAGCCCCTTGGACATCACTAAAGATATAATCATCAACAATTTTCTTAACATCACTCTACCCTCTCTTCATTCCAATGTTCTACCATCAAAAGATGAAGCATTAATGGATGAAGATTCTTTTATTATAATGGATTCCCCATGGGAAGACATTGGGTATTCATCTCAAAAAGACATCAATTCTATCATCATTAATAGACTTATTCTACCCACTAAGGGGATAGTGAATAAGTGCATTAATGTTCAAAATATCCCTAAAATCATGGCACAAGAGGCACCTAATCTGCCTCCTTTCTCTAAACCTATGATTACGATTCGAGGTGTTCCAAAACCATCTCAACCTCCTTGTTACTTTCTCAATATTGCAAAGCACATTACTCAAAGGAATCAAGGTGTTCAAAATGTGTCACAATAACCTCATTATTATGTGGTTGCTCACACACACAACACCCATAATAACAAGAAAAGTAAGCAAGCACCGAGTGTGCCCACTTCTCTTCCACCTTCTCAACCTATTCTTCCTCAAGCACCTCGTATTCCTCAACATATTAGTAGAGAATACGATCTTGTTGAGCAATTCCTCACTACTCCGGCTAAGATATCTCTATGGGACTTAATACAAACATCACCTACATACCACAGAATGCTCCAAGAGGCCCTACAAAAGGTAGTTGTTCCACCTTCTGTTAGACAGAATGATGTAGCATCTCTATTTAGTTGTATGCATGCGACAACATCAGATATTTTATTTCAACAACATGAATTACCTCCCATAGAAGTTCAAAAGCAATATGAGCATCTTATGACATCTATCATTATTAATAAAATGAGGGTGAGATGCACAATGATTGATGGTGGAATGGGTCTTGATGTTTTTAGCATAGACTTGTTACATAAAATCAATGTTGATACATCTCTCATCAAACTAGATAAACTCATCCTTCGTGGCTTTGATAATGTTGGTAAATAATCACTAGGTACAATCACCTTAAATGTTAAGGTTGGACATGCGACATTGCCTACCCTTATCTATGTCATGCCTAATTCGCTCGCATACAATATTCTTCTTGGCAGACTGTGGATTCATGCCATGGGGGAAGTCCTGTCTACCCTTCATCATTAATAAAGTTTATTTTTGAAAACAATCTCTATACAATCAAAGATGATTCAGTTCCAGAAAGTTGCTTGCAAATGGAAGCGAGATGTCAAATTCCTCTAAAGAATTTGATCCCTTCTTTAACAAAAGAAAAATCACTATCCTCCACTACTAATAGAAGTGTTGGTTAGGATAGTGTCGGTCCTTCGAATGCATTTTTTGATGATGATTGGGGTTCGTTAGATTTTACACCCTCCTTTGCGGGAGAATATAAAATCTCATCCTCACACCCAAAAACCTCGAAGGTAAATGAAATTTCTTCAACACAATCTCCTACTCCTAAAAAACTTAAACTCAAAAGTAATAGTGATGGAACTTTTCATATTAATGAAGACTCCCTTTCTTCTATAGAAATAGTAGCCATTTGTGATAAAGTATCATCTAAATCTAATGAATCATCTTCTTCTAATGCATGTCTTGGTAATGACGATGTCCCTTTAGTTTTCAAACCCCATGGGCTTATTGAAACAAAGGTTGGCCCTCCTTACCATGATAAAAAGAATGATCCTTCTCCATGTTTCTTCAACACATGATGACAACGCTCATTTCAATAAAGCTAGCCATATGACCTCTCCTCTTCTTGCGTACTTGTAGATGCATTATGGGCGTGGATTCAAAATTCTTTCAAAACAAGGATATAATGGAAATGGGTTAGGATGGAGAGAACAAAGAATTAAGGAACCTGTGGAACCAATATTGCACTTTTCTAAAGTAGGTTTAGGTTTTTGACCTTCTCCTACATTCTCTCCACCATGTTCACAACAACGAGGGTTGCTTCCTACTCCACCTATATCTTCTCTTCTATCTCAACAAGAGTGTAAGTGGCCAAGTCTACTCAAAGACCACTTAATCACTCTTCCTCCTCCAACACACAAAAATATTCAACAAAATAATCATTCAACACCTCATTATTGTGCATATCATTGAGCACTTGGCTATTCCACTAAGGAATGTCAAGTCTTGGGTGACAAAATTCAACATCTTTGAACAAGGTAGGGCTCTAGCACTCTTCACCATACTTGATGTAGTCCCTAGAGAAGCTTGTCCTCTATCCATTTTATCATAATCAAGTTGGGGGAGGATGATTTGTTATATACTAACTCGCAAGTGTGGTCCCTCCTCATTTTTTGAACATATGCTTCTATGTATTGTTATCCTTGTATTGTGATGTTGTGGTTCTCCCTTGACACCCTTGTTAGCACAAAGGTACAAGGAGTAAGAATGCATTGTGTCATTCTAACAAGGGTCACTGTACCTTAACATTTAATAATGTTTTCATATGTCAAATTTAGGGTTGTGTCCTTGGCTATTTGCAATAAGGAACCTAATAATCAAAAATCCTTGGCCAAACTTACTGAATTGAACTATCCTAATAAATCAATGTTGTTTAGTTATCTTCTTGAAAGGAAATTTGATCTAAAGATTAAAGCAGTAAATTGTTGAAAGAATCTATCTAATTCACACAAAAGCTGGAAACATGCATTTACTGGAAACAAATCTATTTAGACAATAATTGACCTATCTTATGAAAACAAGAAAATTGTACTTCTAATGAAAACTGTAAATAAGACAATGAAGCAAAGAACCTAGCCTCTTGTCTATTGACAGGAGTGGGCCCTTGCTCCAACCTTCATAATTGAAGGCTAAACAAGAAACTTAGAATAGAAATGCAACAACATAGCTTTCCTTTAATCCAGTCTCATCAAAGTATGTTGTATTCAAAAGTATAAGTTCTACTCTAAAAATGAAATTACAATAATACTGCTAACAAAAATCTGTATATGTTTTTGTTCTTCCCATCCATATATATATTAGTGTAAGCAACATAATATTATTGGAACTAACTACTTTACCTATTAGTTCATCTTTGAGATATAACTAATCTCTTATTCTAAACTAAGACATGCAACTGTCCAACTTAAAGTAAAATCATGCAGAGTATGAAAAGGCTTTAGTGGTACTGAAAGGTCCACTAAATTTGGAGTTTAACTTAAACAACAATGGGCAGTGAGGCACTGAAATAGTGGTTTTAAACAAGTCTTTGAATCTCATGCAATAACAAAATAAAAGAGTATCAGATCCCAGTAGACAACTAGAGTCACCACTGGAACACTTAGGTTGGATGGGTAGACTCCATAATGCTGCAATCACCTCTGGAGATGTAGGTTGTCAGCGGCACTAGAGACTCTGCATTGTTTCCAGTAGCTCTAGAGATGCATCCATGAATTACTAAGGCACGGCTCTGGAGATCACTATCTTCTTTACTCTAATGCTCCTTCTTCCTCAGAGATTCTCCAACAACTAGAAAATGGAGTACAATGTAGTGTCCTTCATGTCTAGCTCCATAGATAATTAGGATTACCTCTAGAGTTCTTCAAAAATTTCTTCCCTCCTATGTAACAATACCTGTGAAACCCAAAAAGAGATTTTTCTGCATAATTTCATTAATTTCACTACAACATAAGTCTTTTTTTCAAAACAATAATCTTCAGTAATTCATCTCTTATTAGTATAATTAAAACAGGACTTTACAGTTTCTACAGTGCAAATACTAGGACAAGCATAATGAAAAGAGGGCAAAAAGGAAGTAAAAAGGCATGTTTAGATAAGTGCTACTTGGCACTCATCATCTCCCCTAATCCTAAGGGTTTGTAGGTCCTCCTGCACTTCATAACCTTGACTTGTTGAGGCTGTATATTTTATCGGTGAGGTTGTACCCCTTTTCAAAAGTTATCCAAATTGTGAAGTTTGTATTGGCATTCCCTCTGAACCCTTCAACCTATTTTATCCAGTCCTGGAATCTCTCATCCTCCATTTGCTCAACCCATATGGGCAAGGGCTCAATGATGAGGGGTGGCCTAAAACGTCCCCCCATCCAATCTTGCTTATACTTGTCCATTAACTTGGACACTGCCCTTGCCTTCCTCATAAACCATCTAACGTTGGCTAGAGATGCTATATCCCTCATCTTTTGATCCTAGGTGAGAGTGCCCCATCTTTTCCTACAAATGGCCATGATTTGATTGGTTGAGTTATGCATGAACAATCCAAACTAAATGGCACACTCTTGGAGGTGTTGCTAGTAGAGGGGTAGGAGTGTTGTTTTCCTTGTTGGGGAATAGAGTGCCACTCTAAAATGGATTTCAAAAGCATTAGGATTTGGACAATCCCTTCTTATTAGTAGGCCTATACCAGTGTCCTTGTTTGTGTATGCTTCCATTCTCTCACTCCATATCTGACAGTTCCTCATCAGTGACATGAATGCTCTCAGATGGAATTCCCCTACAAAGAAATTAATGAAAAAAGTGTGGTCTTCTATGAAGAAATTATGTAAATACATCTCACACAGAAAATTATCTTCATCAGAACTTCTTAGGTACACCCTGAGGAAATCCTTCCCATTTTGTATATTCTCAGTCATATCAGAGAGGATTAATGATAATTTCCTTTGGAGGAGCCTCTCCTATAAAAATATAGCATAGTTGCCATTGGGGGGTCTACAGGCTAGAATCTCAGATGAGAGGGTGGCTATATTGATGACTTTTTCTTCTAAATTTTTTACCTTTTCTGACATGGTTGTCACCGCCCTTTGCAATTGCAACATTACAGTTGTTCCCTCTAACTCCCTGCATCTTCTTTCCCAATGGAATGTCTATTTGAAGTGTCCCTAGATAGTCATTTGTTTGTGTACCTTGTTCAATAGTGGCAACTGGGACAGTAAATTCTTGGAGTAGCTCTACTTGGTCGTCTATTCTATTATTAGATTTTGTTAACTCCCAAGCCTGGCTCTATATTTTCTCAATCATGGTTGAGATCAAGGTAATGCAATTGTCCCTGGCTTTTGATAACACTAGAAGTGTTCTGTGTTGCCTTTGCATTCTTCTTCTATATCTCAACCACTTTGTTTTCAATGATTTCCAGCTTCTCCTCTACCTTCTTTTTTAGCTCCTCAATTTTTTGATTTTGAGTTATCTCCTTTTCTTTCATGACCTTTTTGAGGTTAGTGATAACAAAGTGTTTGCTCCACATCAATCTTTTTAGGTTTTCAATTTCCTCCATTAACTACTATTCCCTTGGGATCTCAATATCTTCTTGACCAGAAGGATGTGAGTAACTCTCTGTTTCTCCTCCCTCTGTCAACTCTATATCTGGAATCTCCATATGCCCCTATTCTTCACTGTCATCTTGTTCCTCCTATTTTCCTGCCCCCTCTTGTTAAGCCTCATTCTGTTGCTCCTTTTCTTGGTATGTTGCAAAGGCTAGAACAAATGATAGTCCAACCTGTTCTTGGGGAGGGGTCATAGAGGTCCCGAACCCTACAAGAACTTTTGCCGGGAGGGTAGTATCCTTTTCTACTTGAGTGGGTTCCCTCTTCCTTTTGCTCCTCTGGAGCACTAGTTTTGAGTGTGTCTCCAGTGCTGGTATATCTCCCTCAGAATCAGATGAGATAGTAAGGGCCTCACTGTATATGCTACCTCCATAGCTTGGGTATCATGTGGCTCAGGGATCTCTGGAGCCTGAGCAATTAGAGGGGTAGAGGTCTCTAGAGCACTTCCCTCGGTCACTTTTCTCCTTGTGCTTCTTCTTATTAAAGGGATTTCATATGAATCCTCTGAATATTCCTCTATCCTTTTATGCTTGCTAGACTTAGGGGTTTTTGGAGTCCTCTTTCTTCTCTACTCTATTTTGTCTTTGTGTTTCTTAGCCCTGGGAGTTTTGGCAGACTCCCTTGTTGCCTCCTTCTCAATAATGATGACATCCTTTATCTTCTTCGTTGGGGTGGACTCCTTAGCCAAGGTCAATTTTCATTTTGCAGAGCAAGTTATTCTTGAGGACTGCTCTGTAATTATTTCTCCCACCTGTTTAACTACAGCTGAGGGTTCTCCTACAATTTCCTTTCCTTTTCTCCTCTTCTCAATATTTGGACCCACATGTGCTGCCTAAGGAATGGAGGTTAGGGTTTCCTCTACTATTTTCTTCTTTCCCTTACTTCTCCCAGTAGCTGGGGATGAAGTAGAGGGTGCCTCTCCTTTAGTCTCTTCAATGGAGGAAGGTGCTTCTTCAGTAGTTTCTCTAGTCTTCTTTTTGCTTTTAGGTGTGTCATCCAAAAATGTCTGGTACAAGGCCTCCCCTCCTCTTCTAGACACAAAATGATGCTTGACAATTAACTGGATGAGTCCATGGTGCTTCATAGGACCCTTCCCTTGCTAGTATTTGTTTGTTGAAGCCACTATGGCAGAGCACATGAAGTTCGGCAGGTTTATGTTGAATTCTGGATGGGCATGCCCATACCTTAGGAAAA
This sequence comes from Cunninghamia lanceolata, assembly GCA_027924645.1. NCBI lineage: Eukaryota > Viridiplantae > Streptophyta > Pinopsida > Cupressales > Cupressaceae > Cunninghamia > Cunninghamia lanceolata. Next base: position 1,026,291 of record BSBN01000063.1, read on the forward strand.
TCAACATTTTCATTATGGGTCCTAGTACTAGAGAGAATTGTCCATCACAAGTGAAGTATTTCATCAGCCACATGGCCAAAGATTGCCATGGCTAAGGAAGTGAAGTCCTTATGATCCCTTTTACTTCACCTTTATTTAAGTTTAATTGCACCTTAGGTTCATTATCTACTGAGAAATTTTTTATTAAATTAGAGTAGAGGGTTTTAAGATGGAAAAACCTCTCACCTTGTTCTGGCAGGCCTAAGATGTTGATGATGGTGGTTGAGAGAACAATTGTCACACCTCGTACCTTTGTCTGGTTATTCTTCAAGTTAGAAAGGAATTTATCAACTATGTCTTCATGGTACCCCTCAAATTTATCTAAGAACTCCAACCACCTTGCATTTCTTAGTACATTTGTTGAGGCTTGATCTTGAAGCAATCCCTCTAGTGTTTCGGGCTCAGATTTCTTCTTGACTCCCATTCTGCCTAGACAGTATCTTTCCCTCTTCCTATTTTTATTGATTATGAAACCCCCACCTTTAATTCCTTTCCTTGAGTCCCCTCTGCAGCTCTTCTTCTGTGGTTACAGACCCACCCTAACTCCAGAGCTCCCCTATTTCTATAGAAAGGCTCTACTACGGTTGTTGTTATACTATCTTTGGAGTTTGAAAGCTCTGTAATCTTTGGATTTTGGAAGCTCTTTTGTTTGGATATTATTAATAGTGATTGCTTAATTCTAGGAGGGTTTGGTTACTTGAATAATTTGATGGGAGGTGTTAAGTCATAAGTGCAAGGAAGGATGTGACATTTTGGGGTGGATATGTCAATTCAAGCAGTTATGGTAACATGCATAGGCTGAAATAGGAATAATGGCGAGGTGTACGTGTCTAGATATTTTGCACAAAAATAGAAATGAAAAGACTTGTAATAATTAACTAATGCAAGAAAAATACTTGGATTACCATTCATGATGATTCAACGATGTGCTTGGGTTGATGCATCATTGTTTTGATGAGGTGTGATGTGACTCTGCCTTCATGCAACACTCCCATCAGTAGTCATGATGTCTGCATCATGCGATCTGGCACCTTTTTCTGTAGATAGATTTGAATGTGGCACATTGGCAGGTGACATCATTGGATGGCGTGTGAATGATGCTTCGTTGGCGGCTGGTGAAGTGATTGTTCTATGTGGGTTTTCCCTTTTTGAAAGTGGAGGGTGAGTCATGGTGACCTCACCACTTTTTACTGTCCCTACTTTGTCGTATGGAAAGGTCAACCCCAGATGTTTGAGTTGTTGGCAAGAGACACTATATGGCTTCATGAATGTTGTCATTGATGGCAACAAAGCTCATCCCACCCATCCACAGGGCATGATATGTATATACCAGTAGTCAAGCTGAAGAATGTTGTGGTCCGGTAAACAAGAACAGAGCATGTGACAAGGTCCGACAGTTAGGTCTGGATCTCTCAGAGGAAGTATCTCAGTAAAGTGCGGTTTTGGGGAAGTCAAGAGGAGTACCTTGACTGATAGATTCTAGGGATTGAGCCTCCGGTGATGGAAGAGAGAAGAGACATGAGCACTTGAGTGTTGGGTTCCTATTTGGCAGAATAGACAGAGGAAGAACTAACCGGTAGAGCATCAGACCTAAATCCGGATGAGATATTGATGATGATCAAGCTTCCTGAGGTATCATTCATGATTGGCCAACATAATTGATGACTTCTATAAGTATCTCCTTGATACGCATCACTTGGCAAGCAAGGATTCAGCCGATAGATCAAAGTTTGGGATAATATTAACTATTCTGGATGCCGACTAGAAAAGTGTTGAAATCATTTGTGTGGATATATATACCAGATGGATTTAGATGTGAAGGTGTGTGTTGTGTTGTGCGAAGAAAAGCAAAAGAGCAGTGTGAAGGCAGTAAGACAGGTCCAGAATGTGACAGGATAGCAGCACCAAGAAGAGGTAGAATGAAGTGCAGCAGATCAGTATTTTGAACCTAACCGGAACTGAACCTCAGCATGTGTGGATGCTTCTCATCAGTTCAAGTATCTTATCACCTTATGCCTTGTAGACAGTGAGTCTCTTGTAGGCAGTGAGCCTCTTGTGAGAAGTGTGCTCAGGCAGTGAGCCCCAATTGGCAAGTGCCATTTTGTACTATCTTATTCTTCTAACAGAGAATACAATCTTGGGTTAATCACCCCATGGTTTTCCCCCTTAACAGGGTTTTCCACATCAAAATCTTTGTGTCATGTGTATTGATGTTATTTCCACTTCATGGTTATGTTTGCTTATTTGATTTAATGTTGCATTAATTAGAAAGGAAGATCAGAAAGCTGGAATAATTAAGATAACTAATTCACCCCCCCTCTCAGTTATCAACAATTGGTATCAGAACTAAGTTCCTCCAAACAAAGCCTAACAGCTTGAGGAAGATCTGGGAATCTCAATGGATATGTATGGTGTGAGGGAACAACTTCAGTCTGCCCTAGATGATCTTGAGCAATCTCATTCCAAAGTCAACAACTTGCAGGAAAGACTCAAACAGGCTAATGATTTCATAAATGAGCTAAAAGAGAAACTGAGTATCTCTATGAAAAAGAGAAAGGAACTACTTCAGCAATTGGCAAGTCAAGGTGAAGCCAATGATACAAATGAAGATCTGAAGGAGAAAACCAAGTTATGTGAAAAGTTATCAAAAGAGATCATTATGATAAGACATGAAATGGAATCAGAAGTTATAAAATTCACCCAAGAAATTGAAGAGAAAAGAAAAACTGAAGATGATCGAAGACAATCTCTCAAGGAGAAGTCAGAAGACTACCACAAAATGGATAGAATAATCAGGCATCTAGAATCTGATCTTGAAGAAGCTAGAGACAATGAAGAACAACTTGAGAATCAAATTGACACTCTTAAAAGGGATCTTCAAACAGCAAATGAATACAAAGAGAAATTCAAGATAATCTCTGCTCAACTTGAAGTTCATCTTCAAAGCCAAAAGAGGGTAGATGACAATCAAGTGTTGGGGTATGAAAAAGGTGAAAGCTCCGGATCCAGTCAGAAGAACTCCAGATCAGAAAATCCAAGAAACGGGCCTAGAAGACCTCCAGTAAGGCAACCAAATGCTCAAAGATATCCATCTTTCAATGGATACTACCACAACTGCAATAACTTTGGTCATAAAGCAAATCAGTGCAGAAGAAGAATGAATCAAACTAATACATCCTTCTTCGGACAGTGCTTCAATTACAAAAGGTATGGTCACAAATCCCATGAGTGTAGAAACATGCAAATGAACAATTCATTCAATGGTAGATGCTTTGCATGCAATAGAATGGGACATATGGCTAATCAGTGTAGATCAAGAGGATATCAATCAAATATGCAAAGAAATGTTGTTTGCTACAATTGCAATAGATCCGGTCATATTGCCAAATTTTGTAGAAGTAAGAATCAAGACAAAAGGGGTCCAAAACAGCATAATCATAACCAAGACAAAGGAAAAGGAAAAGTGAACGCAGATGAAATTCAAAGGGAGATGAATAAGATTTGGGTGAAGAGAAGCACAGAGAATGTTGGGGATGGATCCGCACCAGAATCTGGTGCTGATAATCCTTCCAGAAATTGAATAGATGAGCTCTAGCTCAGGGGGAGTCACTAAGAAAAACCAATTCCCCTAGCCAGTCAATTGGTGCCTGAAATTGGCACATGGGAAGTTGCGGATTAAAGGGTTCTTAGAGAAACATCTAAAGTAGGTTTGGTAAAGATATGAAAGATCCGCAAGAAGATTTGAAGAGTCTAATCTACCAAGATTGATCTAGTTTAACAGTCATCTAGTAAAAACAAGACTCTCATAGTTAGATCTAGCTTGATTCAAAAATTGTGGAATCTTGATCTGCGGATAGATCAAATGATTAGGGAAAGGAAGATAGATTGTCACTATTCACCGAGAATAACTCTAAGTGTATCTCAGTGATCTGAAAAAGATCGGTCTTAGAATAAGAAGAACAAGGCAACCGAAATGACTTAAGTTGCGCATTTATTGCAGTGTGGAATTAGGGCTTTCCCAGAAATAAAAGGGTTCATTCGTTCGTCATTTGCACATTTGCATTCAAGAAGAAAAGAAAAGGAGCTCTGCAAAAAAAAATTTCTCAAAGATCAACCGTTAAAGTCGATTCATCCAGCAAATTAATCTGGCTCATTTAGTGAACCCTAGAAGCATAAAAGGTATTTTCCGTAATTGAATATCTCTTTGTAAATCTTTTGAAGATGGCTACTCCAAATGTTGTAAAGATTTCTGATAGGCCTCGCCCTAAATTTAAGAAACATCCCTACAAATCTTTAGAAGTGGATCCCTTAGGTGCATTTTCCAGTGTTTCGCATGGGGTTTTACATGTTGAAGACATTAGGGCATATATTCATGCAAACATTGAGGAATTTAGAGACTCCAAACTAATGGATATTTACCACAAGGAACTGATAGATGACTCATTTGATCTCAAACCCCAATACAAGGTCATCAGGAATAAACATTTTAGTCAGTGCATTCATTTCCCCTATTTTGCTGAAGATGAATGGGTTTGGTATGTTTTAAGTAGAATGCATGACAACTTCATGTGGTTGAACAGGTCATTTAAGATCACTAAGGATGCCATTAGGGCAGTAACTGGATTACACTCAACTAGTGGGTTACCTACTCTAAAATCATTTAAAAATCAAACTGTGAGTGAGGCTACCGGATCTAAATTTGATAAAAGAGCAATGACAGTTGAGGATATCACAGATCCAGACATCAAGTTTGCCTCCATGATTATTGGCTACAAGATATATCACTCCAGCAGAGAAAATTCTATATTTGGAACAACAATCTACACTGCTTATGAAATGTTGAGAAAGAATGCAGATTATGATCTTTGTGAACTCCTTCTGAACCAACTGATGAAAAACCTACAAAAGATCAAGAAGGACAAGAAGAACTCTTTCAAGTATGGTGGGATGATACTGTGTTTGTTCTTCTACTTTATGAATGAGCTGCCCAGATCCAGTGGTTAAGTATGGCAGAATGACAGACCTGTTGCAATTCAAATCAGAGATTACTTGCATGGACTTTGTGATACCAAGGCACAAAACACAACACTCTAGGGCGACTTCAAGAACTTTTAAAATATGATGCAAGCTAGAGAGAATCCCCCAATCTCTAGTTGAAAAGTATAAGAATACAATTTGCTTTATGGTAGAAACTGATCAGTGCCTAATAGAGGTAGTGGAGCCAAGGGTAGTCTGGATCATGCCAATGGCGTATGAAGTAGATGAGAAAATAGTAGAGCTACATGTTCAACACATGCTCAATCAACCCAAGGATCCTAAGGCAGAAAGGTTTGGAACCTTTGAAGAGCTGAGTGTGAAGATTCATGTGGAGCTAAGGCAACCGGAGATAAAGAGAAAAGTGAGAAAAGAAGTAGAGAATGTTGCCAAAAGGTATGGCATCTCAAAAGAGGCACTTGATGCAAATAGAGAAAAGATGGAAAGGGCAGAAAAAGAAAAGGAAGAGGCAGAAAAAGAAAGTGCTCCAGTAGAAGCCCCCTCTCAGACCAAATCCTCTAAGAGCTCTACATCTGCCACTGCTAAGAGCTCAAAAGCATCAAAACCGGAAGCAAAATCATCTGGTAAAGGAGAAAAGAGAACAAAGACAAAGGCAACAAGGTCCTATATCCATCAGAAGGATGAAGAAGAGACAAAATCTGATGAAGAGATCAAGAAGATGAAGAAGAAGAAGAAAGTATCCGGTGAAGACAAGAAGGCAGACGTAGAAGATTTTGTTGAAAGGCCCACTCTGTCCTTAGATGATGTAGTTAAAGCAGTTACTATGGATGGGAACCTGCAACCAATAACAAAATTCTACGATGCATATAATGATGCAGATAGAAAGATCTTGGAGGAAGCCACAGTTAAGTACTTGAACATTACAATAAAGCATTTATTGAAATAATTTCTCTAATTCCTAAAAGTTTAGAGAAGGAACTTGAAATGAGAAAAGAAAATGCCAAGGCTAAGGACTTAGAGATTAGAGAATAGATAGCTATTCAGCTATGTCCTTCAATTACTCCGAAACAAATGGATATGATCTTCAAAGATTGCAAGGATGAGTTCCGGAGTAAGGCTAGAATGAATCAGCGCATGCTTGGAGAAACTGATAAAGTGGAAAAAGAAATAAAAGAAATCCTCCAGAATGCCTATAAAAGATTCAATATTCCTGTTATAGAGGATTTAGGTGATGATCCCTCAGGAATGGATAACAAAGAAGAATCTACTGTAGCAGAAGAGGTAAAGGAGACAGGTGAAGAAAAAGATAAGGACTTAGAATCCTCTGCTCTGGAAGAGGAGATCCATGAACAAGCAAACATCTCTCCTCCAGTTTCCCTTGTAGACTCTGGATCTAAAGAAGAAGAAAGAGTAGAAGAGAAGATCAGTAAAGAAGCAAGGGAGAAGGAAAAATAAGATGACAGTAGTAAGGTTGTAGAAGGAGAGAAAACTCCAACAGAAAAGACCACAGATGATAGTAGTAAGGCTACAAAAGGGGACAAAACCCTGTCACTGGCAAGAGACACAGCAGAAGCAGTCGAAGAATTCTTAACCAAGGAGATGATGGAATTTGATGAACTGAAACTTCTTCAAGGACCGTTCAATTTTGACTCCCTCTCCCCGGTTCAAACCACGAAGCTAGCATCTTTTACTTCAGCAAAGGCAAAAGAAAAACTTCTGAAGTCTCACATGGAAGACTGCAAGCTCATAGAAACTACATCCGGTGTATTGGAGAAGATCATGCCATCTTTTCAGAAGGATCCCTTAGCCTCTTCATCTGGTAATCTCAAATCTCTATTTAATAGTGTTAGCACACATTTTGATTTCTTAGAGAAGTCAGCAGAAGATAAAGCCCGGAAGGAGTTTTTGGAAAAAAGATTCTCCAAAGTACAAGGACTAATAACCAATGATAGGAAAAATATGGATATAGTGATAAAGAGCTTAGAAAATGCTCTTAAAGATGGCAGGGAAATGTATAAATTTTGTCTATCATGGTCCAAAGTAACAGTGGAGATTGAGAAGAAAGTGAAAGAACAGGAGGATAAACTAACAAGACTATCTCAGAATTTTGATCCTCTTACCACTTCCATAATAAATCAAGAATGTCAGACTATTGTAGTCTTGAATGAAATTAAGAAGCTTGAGAAGGAGAAGAAAAATAGAATAAGTAGGTTGAGTGAACTTAGAGGGATAATTATCCCTAAGTTAGAGGCCATGCATGAAGCCCTAAATGATGCTCAAACCACAACCTAGACCAGTGATCCAACAGATCTGAAGAGGGCAGAAGCTTTTGCATTCCTGTTGAGTGGTCACATCTCAATTTTGGATAGGATGAAGTTAAGTTGGGTGACAGAAGTTGTATAATTGAAGAATACTTTTGTAGATATACTAAAGTATATGTAAAGTCTAAACCAGATAATATAGTTATGCAATTAAGTATATATTGAGTTTTGCAAATTTTGGTGTGCGGACCCCACCCTTTGCCATTGATGTCAAAGGGGGAGTGAGGAGTAGTGAAAAATGAGGAATCTAGCTAAGGGGGAGCTCCAGAAAATGTACATAAGAATAGAGCATTAGCCAAGGGGGAGTATAGTGTGACATTTAGTCATTTTTCACTAAGTGTTTCCATCAATGCCAAAGGGGGAGATTGTTGGCAAGAGACACTATATGGCTTCATGAATGTTGTCATTGATGGAAACAAAGCTCATCCCACCCATCTGCAGGGCATGATATGTATATACTGGTAGTCAGGTTGAAGAATGTTGTGGTCTAGTAAACAAGAACAGAGCATGTGACAAGGTCCGACAATTAGGTCTGGATCTCTCAGAGGAAGTATCTCAGTAAAGTGCGGTTTTGGGGAAGTCAAGAGGAGTACCTTGACTGATAGATTCTAGGGATTGAGCCTCCGGTGATGGAAGAGAGAAGAGACATGAGCACTTGAGTGTTGGGTTCCTGTTTGGCAGAATAGACAGAGGAAGAACTGACCGGTAGAGCATCAGACCGAAATCCAGATGAGATATTAATGATGATCAAGCTTCCTGAGGTATCATTCATGATTGGCTGACATAATTGATGACTTCTATAAGTATCTCCTTGATACGCATCACTTGGCAAGCAAGGATTCAGCTGACAGATCAAAATTTGAGATAATATTGACTATTCCAGATGCCGACTAGAAAAGTGTTGAAATCATTTATGTGGATATATATACTAGATGGATTTAGATGTGAAGGTGTGTGTTGTGTGTTGTGCTGTGCAAAGAAAAGAAAAAGAGCAGTGTGAAGGCAGTAAGATAGGTCTGGAATGTAATAGGACAGCAGCACCAAGAAGAGGTAGAATGAAGTGTAGCAGATCAGTATTTTGAACCTAATCGGAACTGAACCTCAGCATGTGTGGATGCTTCTCATCAGTTCAAGTATCTTATCATCTTATGCCCTGTAGACAGTGAGTCTCTTGTAGGCAGTGAGCTCTTGTGAGCAGTGTGCTCGGGCAGTGAGCCCCAATTGGCAAGTACCATTTTGTACTATCTTATTCTTCTAACAGAGAATACAATCTTGGGTTAATTACCCCGTGGTTTTTTCCCTTAATAGGGTTTTCCATGTCAAAATCTTTGTGTCATGTGTATTGATGTTATTTCCACTTCATGGTTATGTTTGCTTATTTGATTTAATGCTGCATTAATTAGAAAGGAAGATCAGAAAGCTGGAATAATTAAGATAACTGATTCACCCCCCCTCTTAGTTATCAACATGAGTTGCTTCCAGTTTGATGAAACACCAGAGGTGCTCCTAGTTTACTCTAGAGGTGCACCTCGGTGACTCCAGGGAGACTCCTGTTGATATTCTGCATGAAGAAGAGAACTATCATTTGTTGGTTTTCAGTTCCTTAGGCGAGAAAGACCGTCATTTTACTAGTTTTCAATATTTCCCTTATTATTATTATTATTTTTTTAGAAGGACTCCCATTTATTGGTTTTCAACTCCTCTTTTTTTTTAGAAGGGTCGTCGTTTACTGGTTTTCAACCCCTCTTTTTTTTAGAAGGGCCGCCATTTACTGGTTTTCAACCCCTCTTTTTTTATGTCATCCTTTGAATTTCTTCAATTTGTGGTAGAGGTTGTGACCTATGTCACCAAGCACAAGTCCTTGGTAAACTCCTCCTTTGTAGCTGGTCTTGTATAGAGCTAAATTCTATGGCCATTTACTAAGAATGTGTTTTCTCCTCCATCAATGGGTACCAGCAAAACTGTTCCATTCTCATAAACTTCCCTAATTTGGTAGGGTCCCATCCAATGAGTTTGTAATTTCCCCTTGAACTCTTTGAACTTAGAATCATACAAAAGAACCCAGTCCCCTTGTTGAAATGTCCTCTTTTTGATGTATTAATCATGCCATTGTTTCCTTTGATACTGAATAAGTTGTCTGTTGTATGGCCTCTGTCTTGATTTCATCCAATTCATTGAGTTGAAGAATCCTAGAAGAATCCTATCTTGTTGTGCTATAGATAATGGCAGTCCAATGTCCAATGATGTCTTTAGTGTTTGCAATTCAAATTCTATGGACAGTATGGGTTTCTTCCCATAAACTAGTTCATAGGGTGAAAACTTGGTTATTGACTTCCATGTTGTGTTGTAAGCCCAAACTGCTTCAGGTAACCTGCTGGCCCAATCTTTCCTATTCATGGGCACTATCCTTGTCAGGATGTTTTCCAGCTCCCTATTTGCCACCCCTACCTACCCATTTGCTTGGGGGTGCTAAGGTGAAGGTTTCTTGTGCTTAATCTAGTATAGATCTATGAAGGCTTGAATTACCTAAGAAGTGAACTGTGGCCCTCTATCTAAAACTATTGATCTTGGGGCTCCAAACCTCAAGAAGATTCTATTATAAAGGAAATCAGTAACTCTTTCTTCTCTTGCAAATTGTAATGCTTGAACTTCTACCCATTTGGTTACATTATCGGTGCAGACCAAAATATATTCTTTGCATGAAGATGGTGGAGAAATTGTCCCTACAACATCTAGGCCTCATTGCTCAAATGGTTCTAAAACTACTTGAGGTTGTAGTGACATCTCCAAAGTGAAGGTTGGCTAACCCATCCTTTGGCACTGATTGCACTGCTGCACATACCTCTTGGCATCCTTATGAAGAGATGGCCAGTAGTAACCAGCTACAAGAATTTTGTGGATTATCCTTTGTGAGGAATAATGTCCACCTAAGGGTTCATCACGACATGCCCTTAATACATCAAAGATTTCATCAGCTCTTAAACACCTGTATAAGATAAACTCAGGACCACATTTAAAGAGAAAACCATTCAACCATTTGTAAGATAAACTTTCTTTTACCAATCACTTTTTCTGTTTAGAAGTTAAATGAGAGGGAAACAAGCTTGTAGCCAAGAAATTATCTATGTCAACAAACCAAGGTGTAGTAGAAAGAACAATAAAGAGATGTTCATCTAGAAATTTATCTTCCACTGGTTGGTTTTCTCCACCTGTATGCAGCCTTGACAAAAAGTTGGCAACCAAATTGAATTTTCCTGGATTGTCTATGATAGAAATGTTAAATTCTTGCAATAGTAACAACCATCTAATATCCTTGCACCTACTACAAGTTTGTTCATTAAGTATTTAATGGCTGCATGATCAGTGTGCACAAATATTTTATATCCGGTAATATAATGCCTAAATTTGTTAATAGCATAGATGACTGTTAGGAATTCCTTTTCAATTGTTGTATAATTTTTTTCCACAGGGGTAAGGTTCTTACTGTTGTAGTAGATTGCATGCATACCTTCCCCTTCCTCTTTCTATCCTAAGATTGCCCCAATTGATTCATTTGAAGCATGAGTTTGTATGTGAAAGGGCAAATTCCAATTAGGTCCCCTCAAAACAAGTTTGACTATAAGTTTCTCTTTAATGGTTTCAAATGTTATTTAGCGGTCCTCTGTCCATTGGAAGTCAACATCCTTAATTAGCAAGGTGAACATAGGAGCAACTATCTTGCTGAAATTTTCCATAAACCTCCTATAGTATCCTGCATGACCTAAGAAGCTTCTGAAATTAGTTTGATTCCTAGGTGAGGGTAACTACCCTATCACTGCCACTTTGTTTTGATCTACTTGGATCCCTTTTGCTGATATGTGGTGTCCAAGGACAATTCCTTCTTCCACCATCATAAAGTATTTATCATGACTCAAGAACAGCTGATTTTTCTCACAACATTGCAGCACTTTATCTATGTTCTTAAGGGCTTCTTCAAAGGTGCCCTTATACACAATAAAGTCATCCATATAGACCTCCATACACTCATTAGCTAATTTAGAAAAATGGCTAAAATAACCCTATAAAAGGCAGCTAGAGCATAACATAGGCCAAATGGAAGGACTCTATATGCAAAAGTTCCCCATGAACATGTAAAGGTGGTTTTATCATGGTCCTCCGGTGCTACTTGAATCTAGCTATATCCACTAAATCCATCTAGGAATGAGAAGTACTTTTTCTCTACTAGGTTATCCGGCAATTGGTCAATGAATGGCAGGGGAAAATAATCCTTCTTTGTGGCTTTGTTTAGTTCTTTGTAGTCAATACATACCCTTCATTTTCCATTCTTCTTATGCACTATAACCAAGGGTGAAAGCCATTGGCTGTTTGAAATAGGATAGATGAAACCTGCTTGTAGCAATTTCTCTATTTCAGTTTTAACAATGTCTTTTAGTGTAGGGTTTAATCTCCTCTGGGGTTGTCTAACAGGTTTGATGTCTTCGGTGTATATGTGATGGGTACAAATCTTAGGAGGGATGCCCTTCATATCCTGATATTCCCAAGCAAAAGTTGATGAATGGGAGATAAGGAGATTAAGAAGTGTTTCTTCCTGTTTTCCTGTTAGCTGAGTGTTGATGTTCAATGTTTTCCCAAGTAAGATCATGACCTATTTTGTAATCTAATCCATAGATGTTCCTATCCCATATTTTGGAGTCATAGTGTTAAAAGGAAAAGAATGTGGAACCAACATGTGAAATGTGGCTAAGTCTCTATAGAATGTTTCTCCACAAGGAATGATATTTGCAAGGGTACAATGGGTAGTAGTCTAAAATTCTCTTTTCAAGTCTTGGGCTAATTCCATTGTATTTTTCCCAATGAGAATGTGAGTTATATCTTTAGGTGTGTCATAGTCTATTTCTTCTTCTAACTCACCCAAATGTTCCTTGATGGTAACCATAGCTACTAAGGCAATGTTTTCCATGTTATTAGGCTCATCTACCCACACTTTTCCTAAGTAGTGTATGGATGGTTTAGTTGGAGGATACAAGGAGATTTTCTTCATGTCTAACCCATTTGAAATGACCATGTCTCCAGTTCTACAATCAATAGATGTTGTTGTTGTAGCCAGCCATGGCCTTCCTAGGATCAAAGGATAAGCATTTCTTTGGTTTATAGGCTCCAATATCAGAAAGTCTATTGGAAATTCCCATAATTCTACAACAACTGGAACATCAGTTAATACCCCTTCTAGAATAGCCATTGACTGATCAGCCAATTGGAGGATTGTGGATGTGGCCTAGACACCGGTCAGGGACAATTTGTCCAGGGTGTGAACTGTCATTACATTTATTGTTGCCCCTAGGTCAACCAAAACATTAGATATTTCTACCCCTGAAATGTGGGCAGTTATGACAGGGTTCCCAAGATCTCCATATTTTGGGAGGAGCATCTCCCCCACAAGAAGGTCTACTACTTTTCCTTCCACCTAAATGGTGCCACGAAAGTTTTTCTTTCTGCCCTGGGTTTTAACACAATGTTGTTTGATAAATTGGTTCAGTTCAGGCACATCCCTGATTGCTTGTAGGAGTGGAATTTCAATGTTCAGTTGTCTGATTTCCTACAGGAGTTTTGATTCAATGGTAGGTTGGACTTGTTTTTGTAGGATGGTTTTTTGAGGGACATGTCATTTGAGTCATTCTAGGTAAGGTACTTGCTTTTCAATCTCTGAAGCAGCTCTAGAGTTCATCTCAGAGGTAGCCCCAAAGGTGATCTTCAAAGCTGTTCCTTTAGGAGGAACTCTAGAGTTACCTAAGGGTTGTTCTTTTAGCACAATTTTGATAGTAATCTTCTCCTAGGGTTGAGTGGATGGGTTTTCAAGTTCCATATCATTAGTTACTTCAACTATGAGTGGAGGAGATGGTCTTGGTAGTGTTTTCCCAGAACATAGCTGGAGGTTTAGATAAATAGAGTTTACACCAGCCATGTTTTCTTGCTTTGTCATGTAAACAACTGCTCCCTGTTTATTTTGTGGATTTGCTACAAGTTGAGCTAGTAAGGGTAGCTGACTAACTAGCTCATTTTGTGACTGTCCCTGTGTGTTGGGCGGTCCAGTTAGGAGTGCTTGTTGCTGAGGTTGGAAACATCTTAGTTGTCCTTGGTAATGTTGATTGTAACCCTGTTGAGGATTCCACTGAGGCTGCATGTGTTGTGGTCCATATTGTGATGGAAATTGTTGTGGCCATTATCGGTTTACCCAAGGTTGGTTTTGCCACTACTAGTTTTTCCATTGCTAACTTGACCAGTCTTGTGGTACCCTTGGAGGAATGTTTTGAGGTCCCTGCCAAGTTAGATTCCATTAATTGTTTCCCCAGTTTGAAGGACCCCTGTAGGTAGCCTGATTTGGGTACTGGTTGTATGGGAAATAGCCAATTTATTTTTGCCCCATGTAGCTCAACTCCTCTTCTATTATGGCATTCTTTTTAGTTAGCCTTTTTAAGGCTGGGAGCTGATCACAATGACTGGTAAAGTGTTCTTTATCACAGATCTGGTAGATTTCTGACTTATCCAATGGACATTCTTTGAAATGGTGTTTGTTCCTACACCTAGGACAATATATGGAAAGAGGTTCAGATGTTCTATTTTGTTTAGTTGTTCCTAAATTTCATCTAACGTGGTATTCAGCAGGACTAAGATATATGTCTTTAGGTTTGCAAACTCCTTTGTTAATTGTCCTATATCATTCTTCTCTTTTAAGGACATTGGCATTCTCACCCCATCCTGTGTTCTAGAGTAGTTTCTACAGATTTCCTCTATGGCAGGCATGTCCATTTTGTTGATATTTCCTCTTCCCATTAGATCCAGTGCCTATTTTGACTCTGCCAAATCCCTTTACAAACAGAGTTCTGGCTAAGCTGTGAGCTATAGGGTTGCCATATCTCCTCAAGGAAAAGTTGAACCTATCTAGGTAGTCTTCTAAACTTTCATCCTCTTTCTGTTTAGTTCTGAATAGCTCCTCCTTTTTATCACTGACCCTGTAGTAGTCCTAGTACTTGTCCAAAAACTTAGTTTCCTTTTGATCCCATTAGTGAATGGAGTCTGGGGCTAAACTCATGAACCACCTCATGGCATAATCTTTTAGGGTAGATGGGAAAAGTTTGAGTTTTTGATTATCTGATCTGTAGTCATATGTCTGGCACAAGACTTTAAACTCAAACAGAAACTGATCTAGATCCTCAGAAGCAAGACCCCTGAATGTTGGTAGGTTTGAAGGTGAAATGTTCTTCATAGGGGCATTGTCTCTGGGAGCAAGAATAATGGGGTATGAGAAGGTTCTAGCATTCTCATGTAGAGGATCTACCTCATCATTGTGATTATCCCCCATGTCTGATGCTTCTTCTTGAGATTCAGTATGAGGTTCTAGAAAAATGGGTTCTCTTAATAGATCTACTCGATGTTTTTTTTGTAGTTCTTGAATATACTTAGAGAGTGAAAGATTTTGAGGACTTGTGGGAATGTCAAATTGGGGTGTAATTTCTAAGGTAGGTTCTAAGTGTTCCTCTTCCTCTTCAACAAGATCTTGTACCACCGTACTACTTTCACCTGTAGTTTGTTGCTTGGGTGTTTGTTTAAAGTATCTACATTTTGAATCCCTAAGCCTAACCATACAGATTTAATTTAATCTAACAAGCACTGCTAACTAGGGTTTCTTTATTAACACATATCCCCAGCAACGATGCTAAAAATGACAAGGGTCATTGTACCTTGGCATTTAAAAATGTTTTCATATGTCAAATCCAAAGTTGTGTCCTCAGCTATTTGCAAAAGGAACCTAATAATCAACAGTCCTTAGCCAAACTTACTTAATTGAACTATCCTAATAAATCAATGTTGCTTAGTTATCTTCTTGAAAGGAAATCTAATCTAGATATTAATGCAGCAAATTGCTGAAAGAATTTATCTAATTCACACAAAAATTGGAAACATGCATTTACTATAAACAAATCTATTTAGACAATAATTGAGCTATCTTATGAAAATAAGAAAATTGTACTTCTAATGAAAACTGTAAATAAGACAATGAAGCAAAGATACTAGCCTCCTGTCTATTGGCGGGAGTGGGCCCTTGCTCCACACATTCAAAACCGAAGGCTAAACAAGAAACTCAAAATAGAAACGTAGCAACACAGCTTTCCTTTAATCCAATCTCATCAAAGTATGTTGTATTCAAAAGTATAATTTCTGCTCTAAAAATGAAATTACAATAATACTACTAACAAAAATTTGTATGTTTCTGTTGTTCCCATCTAGATATATATTAGTCTAAGTGACATAATATTATTGGAACTAACTACTTTACCTATTAGTTCATCTTTAAGATATAACTAATCTCTTATTCTAAACTAAGACATGCAATTGTCCAACTTAAAGTAAAATCATGTAAAGTCTGAAAAGGCTTTAGTGGTACTGAAAGTTCTACTAAATCTAGAGTTTAACTTAAAAAACAATGGGCAGCGAGGCCCTAAAATAGTGGTTTTAAACAAGTATTTGAATCTCATGCAATAATAAAATAAAAGAGAATTAGAGCCCAGTAGACAACTGGAGTCACCACTGGAACACTTAGGCTGGATAGGCAGACTCCATAGCACTACAATCACCTCTGGAGATGTAAGTTGTCAGTGGCACTAAAGACTCTGTGTTGTTTCCAGCAGCTCTGGAGATTCATCCATGAATTACTGAGGCATGGCTTTGGAGATCACTATCTTCTTCTTCCTCAGAGATTCTCCAAAAACTAGAAAATGTTGGAGTACAATGTAGTGTCCTTCATGTCTGGCTCCGGAGATAATTAGGATTACCTCTGGAGTTCTTCAAAAATTTATTCCCTCCTGTGTAACAATACATGTGAAACTCAAAAAGAGATTTTTCTGCATAATTTCATTAATTTCACTACAACATAAGTCTTTTCATCAAAACAATAATCTTCAGTAATTTATCTCTTATTAGTATAATTAAAATAGGACTTTACAGTTTCTATAGTGTAAATACTAGGACAAGCAGAATGAAAAGAGGGCAAAAAGGAAGTAAAAAGGCATGCTTAGATGAGTGCTACCTAGCACTCATCACATTCCTCTATATGTATCTTCATTCTTCTATATGTCATGATATACAAATGTGTTTTTTTTCTTGGATGATCTAGAATCCTTTCATGATTCAATTTATGTGTACTCTACTTTCATGTGATCTTTCCTCCATCATATTCATAAGTTATGATGTTTTATGTATGTGGCACCTTGTTGCAATGCTCAGCATCATACCATGACTACACAATCCATTGTGTATCATGCATGTAAGCATCGCCTTGGTTTTCTCATCTTGGGGGCAACCCCTTGTCGTGATGTAGCTTTTGAAAACACATATCATTTGGGCATGTGATTTTAGAAAGCTCTTGTGCCTGTTTTATAGTTCTTCCTCACTCTACCTTAAAGGTAATTGCTCCCTGATGGAGTTAGCAATCACTTTAAGTTGGGGGCATACATAATGCTATAAGCCTTATTCTCATCTTTCTATCAAAAACACTTTTTTATTATCTTTGTTACTACACTCTCTTGGAAAGGATTATGACAAGCTTGGAAGCAAGATCTTGAGTCTATATTATTCTCCTAAGTTGAAGCTCCTTGCACGTTTGGGAGAACAGTTGTGCCACCAACTAGAGTTTGGTAGTAAGGTCACTTTGCCTTCTTATTCTGCAAGGCTTTGTGTAAATCCTCTTGTAGGAGGTGGATTGTGTATTCCCTTGAGTGGAAAGACTTCTCTTTAGATAGATTATGTGTATGATGTGTTTTTATCCTCTTGTGCTTCTCATTTCTAACTAACCCCTTAGCATTCTTTTTATTGCATCTTGGGGAATGATGCATGGTGATTGAGACAACCTTTTAAATTGAGGTCTCTTTTGTCAAGTTGACTCAAGGTCTTCCATTATGTGAATTTTTGTGATTGACGTATGTGACGAGGATCATTGTAATCCTCTTCATTCAATTTATCAATCCAGGGTGGTGTCCAAAGGCTGTATGCATTAGGAACTTAAAGATTTTTGGAGAATAGTACTTTTTAATAAAAACAAAAAAAATAAATTAATCTAATGAAATCACACATGAAAAATTGAAACACACTTGCATAAATTAAAACTGTAAAATTAAAACATGTTTCCATGAATTAAAAAAATAGAAATAAAATAGCTCTTACACTAAAATCTAATTTAATACATTTAAAATAAATAGAAATGCATAAAACTAAAATAATACAAACAATCAAATAAGTACCAAATGTTGTCCTCTTCCTCGGGATGAGCAGCTTGCTTCTCCCTTAGAATTGGACCAAGATCATTCACCCAACTTTGTGCTCAATACTCCATATATCTTATTTCTTCAATAAAATATTACAAATTTATTTCTAAAATTGTTGTAACTTTCTTATTCTAAAAATTTGCCAAAATAAAAACTCCCCTTTCTTTAGAGTTGAGAGGTTTATTTATACATTGAAGATCTTCACCCAACTCCCTAAACTAGTGGAAACCATAAGTACACTTGTCTTTCACATTCCTATGATAAAGGAATAACTCCCTTTATTCACTACACCTATTTCTCCTACTCCTATGCTGAAGGAAACAAATTCCTTTATTCTCTCTACTAATCCTATGCTAAAGGAATAGCATCATTTATTCCCTCATTCCAAAGTGACAACACATACACATCCTTTTAAGGGAAAAAGGTTTTATTTTTGCTACTTTTATTATTTTCCCAAAACAACAGCATCATTTATTCCCTCATTCCAAAGTGACAACACATCCACATCCTTTTAAGGGAAAAAGGTTTTATTTTTGCTACTTTTATTATTTTCCCAAAACAATTTATCTTCAACTTTTTAGAAAATAAAAGGTTGAGAGAATATCAAATCCATGGTTTTAAGCCAAATGAGTTGAAACACCTTTAGCTGAAATCAAGCTGGAATACTTTCAAAGTTGGCTTCGAAAGTGATTTTAGAATGCTTAAAAGTTGGCTGAAAGAGGCTGGAATACTTTGAGACTAATTCTGCATCATTTTTAAACATATTGCATTCTATTTTTTTCAATAAACATTAGAAAATGTTAGCAATTAAATTGCAATAGACTTCTAAGAAATAAACCAATGTATATCCCATATTCTATTTTAAATAAGCTAATAGTTCGTAAAACTACATTTAAATCCACTTTTAATGTTAATTTTAAGAGAAAATAGAGATGAATTTAGATGAGACATTTCTAGTCTCATCAATATGATGTAGTTATTCTCCTCTTATATTCTTATTCTCTATATGTTCTTCACACCCCGCGTGTGCCTCACATGAATTCTCTCTATGTGTTCCTTATGTATGTCTCTTGAGTGCTTCGTGTCTATTCCATACGTGTTCATGCATATTCTATGTATACTTTGTGCATGGCATATATACTTTGTGTATGGCATGTATACATTGTGATTTCTTAAGTGTATGCCTTGTCTTATCTCATGTTTTCTAAGTGCTTTGTGTATGTGGAAATTATGTCTTATGTGTATACCAATCATCATAGACTCCTAGAATCCTAAACTTGGGGGCTTGAACATCCCTCAATTTTGAGTGACATTCTATGGATTTTATGTTTGTTGTGATTGAAATATGTATTCTCCTTACTTTAGTGTGAGTTCAAACATAAGATCATACCCACACTAAAGTGGGGGCTGAATTTTATAGAGAAAAATGTTTACCCTTGTTAATTAGGACCTATTTTAACACCTTTTTTGAACATTAAACGATTAAATCTCGATGCTGATGAATAAACCTGACAAAATAAAGTTAGGACTGGTCTAAGGCCACTTAAATGGACACTCTTCAGAGTTTATGGGGCTAAAGGACTAGGGCCCCCAAGCACCCTAGTCCCAGATGTTAGCCTCGGGCCTATTTTTGTGTTGTCAGCTTAGAACACCTCCTAAACATTAGCATGTTGGCCCCATTTGGTTTTATTCATTGTTGGTGAGCAGGAATGCATATAAAATCAAGTTAGTTTATTCATTTGAACATCTCTAACCTCTCTAACTTATCTAGGCATAGTTGCACTCTCTCTTATTCTCTCTCATGCTCTCTATTCTTCTCTAAATCTCTCTATGGAGGATTATTGTTATTGCACTAACTACTTGTAGGTCTTGTGAAGATCTTTCTACTTCTTTGGGCTACACCAAATTTTTTAGTCAAGTTGTGATGTTGCATCAAGCATGCTAGGGTTTCCATGCTCATGGTGACTTCTTTTCTTCATGCTTTGTTCTAGCATTCCATTCTACTTTAGATTTGCCTCTGCCCTCATAGGGCACGCACTCTTTGAGATCTCATCATTGCTATTGTGGAGGTGGAAACACCATTCATGGAGCTTGACTTAGGCAAGCTCCTAGATAGCACCCAACCATTTTTCTTCTTGTGTGTGTGCAGGTAGCATCCAGAAGAATCTACAGAAAATAAGTTACAAGAAGCAGGAACATAGAAGGTCGAAGACACAGGAAACTTAACATTATGCAAAACCTTAATCGGGGTCTAGGGTGCCCAAACACCCTAGTCCTTCTGGCCTCTCAAATCCGGATCCAGGTTGTACTCTACCCTCTGATCCCTGTTGTGGTGTTAGATTTTTGATATATGTTTCTTATAGTCATATTTTCTCATATCTTGATTAACCAAGGTTTCTAGTTTGCCCTAGCTTGATTGGTTGGATTTGGTTGATTCTCCTCTATGAAATAAAGGGACAAAATCCCCTGTAGTTTGGATCTCCTTAAAGGGTAGAAGCCAAGCTCAGATTGTGTTCTAATGTTAGATAAAAGAGGGTTTTGACCTAGTTTAATCTCTTAGTCTAGGTCTTTGTTTTCTACTAAACACTAATAAGAGCCCTAGAGAGATTAGATACATATCTCATAGTTGAAAGGAAGCTAGGTGTGCGGAAACGCTTCCTACACTAATCTATTGAGGAGAGAGCTATGCAAATTCAACTTTATCCTAACTATTACATCAATGTTGAAGCATTAACATGAGATATAGCAGCAAAACAAAAGAGCCAGAAAGAAGATAGAAGAAGAGAGACAGAGATTTATAGTGGGGAAACTCTTATTGGGTGAAAAACCCCACACTCAGAAACCTGCACAATGTATTAACAAATCTGAAAGAATGTTTACAACACACTTGCAATGCAAGCTTCAATGGTCTTTGACACTCATGTCTGGAGTCAATCCAGCAGCATAACAATACCTGTAAACCTGTGATACAAACTCCATCTCCAAGCACCTGTTTAAATAGAACATACAAGGCAATTTTGGACCTTTCTTGGAATGGGCATCCAATATGGCATCTTAGACCAAAACCCATGCCTAGGGACACTTGGTCAACATTGTAGAATGTGTCTGACACTTGTCCATAGCTCCCATCCCAAAGAGGTCACCTATTTCCAAAATGGGCTATGACAGATGTTCTTACGACACTTACGACTGTCATAGAATCTGTCATAGCGGTGACAACTTACAGCTATAAGGGAATCTATCATACACATGCTAAAAATAGCATATTCTCTTACAACACATCATATTCCACCTTGGGGCACCCAAATATGCCTCATTCAAAGATGCTTCATGACACATGTCATTACCTGTCTTACAAACTTCTATTCTCAACTCTTACATGTCATAGATTCGTCATAGGATTCCGTCATAACCGTTTCGGTCAAACATTCCTTACATAACATAGAAGATGCTGACACATGGCAGAATATTCCTACCACTAAGTGGGATGCCTATCTCCTCATGTGAGGACAAAATAACAAGCTGTCATAATCCATGTAGGATTGACACATCACCGTGCCACATCCCACAATATGACAAAGTGGAATTTCTAATTATTTACAACATAGGAAATTGAATAATAAATACAAACATTACAAATGTAGAGAATTACCAAGGTTGAGACACCTTAATTCCCAACAATAGTAAGTCACAAAATACTAAGATTCCTAATCATAAAAGTGCTAGTATGCCATGGATGGTTAGATTGGGATATATGGTGCTACATGAGGTTTTCTGTTGCCTATGATTTGTCATGGTGTATACCAAGAGTTATGATGAAAATAAAAAATCATTGTTCAAAAAGACACCTAAGAAGAAATCTTGTCCATTATTGAGGAAAATGTTGGTTATGGGTTAGGGCTTAAACTTGCAGAATTAGAAACCAACCCCATTAACCCTAAAATGCTTGTTAATGGCTATGATGTTAATAAAAAATGTTCTAAAGAGAGGTTTTTTTCTAAAGAATAACAATAGATGGGAAGATATCCAAAGATAATCCTCCTTAAAAGAAATAAAATTTTAAAAAATTATGGGTTAAGGATGTAGACATCTAAATTTCACTTTATCTTTTTGACACTAAAATTCACCACTTCTAACCCCTACCACTCTAACATTTCTCCATTCATCAATTAATTAAATAATTATGTTATTATTTATCCATTATCCATCATCTATTAATTAAATAATCATATTTAATTAATCTATTTTCATCCTTCAACTAATTAAATAATTCAATTATTTAATTGATTCATTTACCTCTCATGCACAATTAAATAATTTTATTATCTAATTCTCTAATCATCCTCCATGCATGTAATTAAATTCTAATTTATTCTTGCACCACTAATTAAATAATTTATTTATTTAATTATCCTCCCAAATGACACCTCGCCAATTACCCTCTCATCATGCATTTAAAAGCTATTAAATTAAATTAGTCTAATAGATTAATGAGGATTTTAACTACCCCATTTAGTAGTTAACTTCCTTATTACATCTAACCACCCACCTTCTCCAACTCAATGACACATCCAAAGACTTTTTCAATAAACCCATTAATATTTCAACCAAAAATATTAATGAAACTTTAATAAATTAACCATTTTTTCCCTCATTCAATCACAACTTTTGATCTAGTCTTTAATCTTGAGCATTGATTTTAAAAATAATAAATCTATAAATAAGTCTTATTTCCTTGAAACAATTCATTTGTGAATGTTAAATTAAACTTATGCAGCAAAATTTATCAAGAGATTTATCTTGAGCATCTACATGTATTGGAGAAAATTTACCTCGCAATGCACTCACATGGTAACTTTGCTATAGTTTTTGTTTGAGCTCTATTTACATGCTTTATTTGAGGTTTGTGATAATTTAGAATAGGAATCTTTTATTTGTATTTGTTTTCTAGTTTAGTTCTAAATTATTTCTCACAAAGGACACCATTTCTATGTTAGCATTTTGTCTTGGATTCCATAGTGATGATCCAATGGATGTAACCCTCCTTGAAATGGTATACAACATCTATTATGGTCAACAAACTATTAAATATAGATTTGTTGGGCACATTGTAGAATCCATGCATAAACATATTTTATTAATTAAAGGAGGTTCCAACACTAAGATCTTTAGGTTCACAACCTACTTGTACTATTTATTTCTATGGTAGTTTCATAGATAGTTTATAGATAACAAGATTCAAATTGATCCCTATTCTAATGTTCACTAAATAATGATGGCACCAATAACTGAATAGACCCATGAAATATAAATGCATGGTAATAGAAGGAATTACAATAATTATGTGGACTAATTTTTTATTCCAATTTATAAAGCAATTACAAATATTCCAATTCCTAGATTGAGTGCTTCGTGTGCATTCCATACGTGTTCATGCATTTTTATGTATACTTTGTGCATGGAGTGTATACTTTGTATATGGCATGTATACATTGTGATTTCTCAAATGTATGCCTTTCTTATGCCTTGTCTTATCTCATGTTTTCTAAGTGCTTCATGTATGCAGAAATTATGTCTTATGTGTATACCAATCATCATAGACTCCTAGAATCCTAAACTTGGGGGGCTTGATCACCCCTCAATTTTGAGTGACATTTTATGGTTTTTATGTTTGTTGTGATTGACATATGTCTTCTACTTACTTTAGTGTGATTTCGAACGTAAGCTCGTACCCATGCTAAAGTGGGGGCTAAATTTTATAGAGTAAAATTTTTACGCTTGTTAATCAGGACCTATTTTAACACCTTTTTTGAACATTAAACGATTAAATATCGATCCCAATGAATACATCTAACAAAATAAAGTTAGGACTAGTCTAAGCCCACTTAAATGGACACTCTCTAGATTTTGTGGGGCTAAAGGACCAGGGCACCCGAGGGCCCTGGTCCCAGATGTTAGCCTTGGGCCTATTTTTGTGGTGTCAGCTTAGAACACCTCTTAAAATTTAGCATGTTGGCCCTATTTAGTTTTATTCATTGTTGGTGAGTGGGAATGCATATAAAAGAAAGTTAGTTTATTCATTTAAATATCTCTAAGCTATCTAGGCATAGTTGCACTCTCTCTTATTCTCTCTCGTGCTATCTATTCTTCTCTAAAGATCTCTATGGTAGATTATTGTTGTTGTAGTAACTTCTTGCAGGTCTTGTGAAGATCTTTATACTTCTTTGGGATACACAAACTTCTTGAGTCAAGTTGTAATGCTACATCAAGCATGTCAAGGTTTCCATGCTCATGGTGACTTATTTTCTTCATGCTTTGTTCTAACATTCCATTCTACTTTAGATTTGCATCTTCCCTCCTAAGGCACACACTCTTTCAGATCTCATCATTATTATTGTGGAAATGGAAACATCATTCACAGAGCTTGACTTAGGCAAGCTCCTAGATAGAACCCAACCATTTTCCTTCTTGTGTGTGTTCAAGTAGCATCTGGAAGAATTTGTAGAAAACAAGTTGCAAGAAGCAAGAACACAGAAGGGTGAAGACACAGGAAACTTAACATTCTACAAAACCCTAATCAAGGTCTAGGGTGTCCAAGTTCCCTAGTCCTTTTGGGCTCCTGAATTTGGACTTTGCCCTTTGATCCCCGTTGTGGTGTTAGATTTATGGTATCTATTTTTGACAATCGTATTTTCACGGATCTTGTTTAACCAGGGTTTCTACTTTGCCCTAGCTTGATTGTTTAGATATGGTTGATTCTCCTCTATGCAACAAAGGGACAAAAGCCCCTATAGTTTGGCTCTCCTTCAAGGGTAGAAGCCAAGCTCGACTTGTGTTTTAATGTTAGATAGAAGAGGGTTTTGACCTAGTTTAATATCTTGGGCTAGGTCTCTCTTTTCTACTAAACACTAATAAGAGCCCTAGAGAGCTTAGATACATCTCTCATAGTAAGTCACAAAATACTAAGCTTCCTAATCATAAAATTTCCAGTATGCCATGGGTGGTTGGATTGGGATACATGGTGTTACATGAGGTTTTCTTTTGCCTATGATTTGTGGCACACCCCATTTTTAAACTAATGTATTTATTTTCATTATTTTCAAGAGACAGATGGTTAGTCAGAGAAAATATTATGATTATACTAATGACGGGAAATGTTTTTATTCATATTAACTTATATGCAAGAAATAATTGTTTATGACATCATTATTGAACATGTGGTTAAAATTATGAAATGGACTAACTACCATCATGTAACTGAGGTGGATATAGGAACAAAGTTATTTTCCCTTTGATATGAGGAGAGAGAGTATCACCATGGAGAGGATGCTAGATTGCGAGAATGCAACGATCTTTATGCCATCTGGAAACACACACACATACACTTAGTAGAAAGAGACCATGTTTAATCTTGTTGTTAAGATCTTAGTTGAATTATGTGAATTCTTTGTCGATAATTGTACTTCAGATGAACACAATTAGCATTCAAGAGTATGTAATATCAACATCTTTTAGTTGATTATGTTGTCTTTTTATAAAGCTACTATTATTTTTATTATCATTATTAATATTATTATAGTTATTATTATTAATATAGTTGCAAGTTAAATTTTGTTAGAGTCTTTTCCTTTTATCCTCCTCAGCACACTCCCTAGATGCTAGGGGAGTGGTAGAGGGAGTTGTCACTCCATACTCTCCACTACCCCTACATACTAACTTCCACAGGAGTGGAGAGTGAATCAAGGGGTGATGTAATTAATAATCCCCATAACTATTGTCGAGTGGGATAAGTAGCTTGGTAGAAATGTCTTGTGTACAAACGAAGGGAGAGAAAGAAAAGAGCTCGAGAGCAGTGGTAGCACAAAAGAGATTGCAGCAAGGTGACTACAGTTAAAAGACTTGGACTATCTATCTTACAAGTAAGTCTATTACAATTTGTAGACTATGATATTGTCTAATAACATTCTTGCCTTCGAATGGTTCAATTAGTTTAGGAGTAATAGAATTGAGTTATTTTACCATTCTGCAAAATGGATTCTTTGTGCTATTGTGAATGTGGTAGAGGAATACCATTATTTTGAATTACCTCATTGTAACTTAGAAAGAGGAACTATATGTATGATATGTTAATGGTCGATCCCTAATAGATAGTTTATACTTGAAAGTATTAGACCGATTGATACCTCTGAGTTGAAATTTATTCAGCCATGTCTTAGATGTTTATATATCTTTTCTTTGATAGAGAAGTAGGAAATAGCTTCATAGGCAAATAGCTAAGGTTGTCCCTATAATATTTGACGTAGACTTTTGGAATCCAACTAAACCTTTGTATTATAGAGCTCACGATGGATATATAGAGCTTACTATATTATAGAGCCATTGTGTTACATATTGAAGCTCACTATGAAATATATATATATATATGAGCTCACATATTATAATCACTATGATATACCCTAAGCTTACCATGTTATTTATTAAGTTTTTTATACTAAGCATGATAGGCCAACTATGGGTTGTCTATATTTTACATAATAGGTTGACTATGGGCTGTTTGTATCTTGCATAATAGGTTGACTATGGCCAACTGTTATATCATTAATATGGCTGACTGTTATATCATTAATATGGCTGACTGTAATATCTCAATATGGCCAATGGTTATATCTTTACTTGGTCGATTGTATTATCTTGACTATGGCTGACTGTAATATTTTTACTTGGCTAATTGTATAAACTATATTTGGCCGAATGGGTTATACATTATACCCATAACATTAATTGCATTAATTTGTTGTGCCTTAAGTGTGGCCAAGTGTGTTGAGGAAATTAAGAGCTTGGCTAAGTAAGAAATAAAGTCGACAGAAAGTGTTGACTAATAACTAAAAACCAAGTTTGGTTGTAGAAATTTTATTATGGACCAAATGTGTTCTTATAGAGTCCTAAGTGAGGGTCATTTTTGTGAAACAAATACTCATCCCATAACAGTAGCTAATCGTGATGATATAGAGTGTTTGAAAAAGGATTTTAAAGAAGCTAGTTTGGAGTCAAAGTCATAGTGTAGAAACACTTGACATTAGACCATTGTCTTCAAGCATATGAAGAAGAATGTGATGTTCTAGAAGCTATTATTGAGTCATTTTGAACTATGTATATTCTAGTTTTTATAGAGGAATGACCTTTAATCCTATCTTATGCTAATATTAGCCATAGGATAGTTGAGGGATAGACTCACTACGTTAATGATAAGTCATAATATAGATTACTTTATTATTATGGTATCTTTTGATATACATGAGGAAGTGTATTCAACTTGATGGAACATGAAACTATAGTTATATTCAATAGATTATGAGTCGAATGACTATATTCTTTGACTATAATATATAGAGTATTTGATCATAAAAACCCTATGGTTTAAATGTCAGAATCTTGCTTGTATAGAGAATACATTAAACATGAGAATAGGTTGATAGGGCATTGAGTAGATGACAAGATGTCATAGACCCATGATTGCAAGAATGCAAAGAGGGACTCAACATATGTTATATAGTCACCTAACTTTCTCACCTTAGACTTGTCAAAATGACTAGTAGATAAGGATTATGATATATCCTTATAACTAGAATGGTATAAGCAAGTTGAAAGAATTATTTATTTATATGATAGAATAATAAGAATGTTGTCTCCAAGTCGAGAAATGAGTGAGTGAACATATGACTATTATATATATGAAAATTTGCCCAAAGTAATGTAAAATTCACTGCTTGCATTGTCAGTTCACGGTGTATGAGATAAGCTAAACAATTAGAATGGGTCATACATAGCTAGAGCTAGACTAGAGTTGTAAACCTGATTGTGTTTAGCTAGGACACAACACTAGTTCTTAGATGTCATATGGAATCAATTGATTCTCATTATCTATTACCCTCATGAAGGGAACGGCCACTTATAAGAAGGAAGGTGAGCGGGGGACCGCCAGTCTGTGGTTACTCTCTCTCTCTCTCTCTCTCTCTCTCTCTCTCTCTCTCTCTCTCTCTCTCTCTCTCTCTCTCTCTCTCTCTCTCTCTCTCTCTCTCTCTCTCTCTCTCTCTCTCTCTTAGTTGACTACCGAAGACTTGTGAACAGGAATACATTGCATATTTTGTAAATATTATTAATAAAATTGTAAGTCGTAAAAGATACAACAAATTGGGATATATGTACAAATTGTTAGTCGCATGTGAAGCGATCTTGTTTTGAAACATGTATATTGTACTTAGATATTACAAATGAAATTTATTGATTATGGGTATTTCTCTTTATTATTAAAAAAAAGTGAGATTATTTGTGTTATCCCTTTTTCCTTCTACCCAGAGTCAAATGGTTAACCTGGTATTTTCCTTAGAATCCTTTGAAGAAGTCCCTATAAAGCATAAGTGCCAAGTTCCCAAGAAACCTTGCCTAAAGAACCTTACCATTGGAAAGAGCTTGAAAAAATAGGTAGGTTTGCTTTTTACATCACCCTGAAATTCTACCAAACAAAGAAGTTATACATGGTCAAAGTTTTGGTCAACATGCAATTCAAATGTACATTTGGCGGGCTTGCAAAATCCCTATCGGCCTTAGAAAATGTTGAAAAGGGGGAGTTTTATGCATTTTATAAATGTATATTGGGCTCAAAAGGTGCACATACATTTAGGGAATTTTTCGCAAGTTCCCTGGGAATATTCCCGGTTTGTATATCGGTGATATACAAGGAAAGATGCAAGTGAACATACAAGGTATAATGTACATTCATCGAATATTCCATAAAGAGTCATGTTTGTATATGGTTTGTTTGTATGTTTGCCTTTGTATTATCAATATACAAGCAAATATACATTCGCTAAATGTACAAGTCAAATATACATCGAAGATTCCCCAGAATATTCTGCGCCTGCATGACAAAGGCTTGTATATTTCTTTGTATGTTCACAATATACAAGGGGAAATATACAATGAGAAGATACATTGTGAGCATATTCCCCAAAGATTCCCTGTTTGTATGCATGTGGGTTTGTATATTGTGTTTGCATATTTAACATACAAGGTGCAAAGGTACATTTGCTACTGTGCCGCAGGGAAAGTATACAAAGGTATTTGTATATCACCAGCATACAAGAGGTGGGGCCCGTGCATATACAAGGAGGATTGTATGTTTCGACATACAAAGGATCACGTGAATAGTGGCTTGTATATCGCGCATATACAAAGCGAATATACATTGGTGATATGCAGGCCAGATTTCAAATGAATATCAATTCTGACACATTCAGGCTTTAGGTCCAGTTTGTATATACAACAGTGTTTGTATGTTCTCACATACAAAGAAATATACAAGGAGTGGAGGTACAAGCCGGACCCGACAGAGCAGTCAAATACAGTTAGTGGTCTTTTGGAGTCTACGGCTTGTATGTTGGTAGATACAAAGGATTTTCAACTGGTGGGACCCGCACATACAAGGGCGATTGTATGTATATGCAAGTCGCGGTTACAAAGGGTAAAGGCATGATTGTATGTGCTAGTTCGTTTGTATGTTTTGCTTATATCTTTGCATATACAAACCGACATGCAAGGCCGATATGCAAGAGGGTTTTTGACCAAGCAAATGCATTTTTTCAGCGATAGATCCCAGTTTCAGTTCGATGGCAAATCAGAGGGTGCCACATGGCAGTGGCGATGCATATACAAAGGCTCTTGCACATACAAAGATGATTTAAAAGGCAATTTCAAATGTATATCCTGAAAGCGATTACAAGGACCTTTTACGCAATAAAGACAGAGATACATGCAAAGCATTTTGTGCATGTAGAGGCAGACTCAGAGGCATTTTCAGAGGCTGATATATACATAGATGCAGAAGCGATATATATAGGTAGTTGACCAGAACTTTGACCGCCTGTATCTTCCCTATTTCAGCAAATTTCGACATGCTGTAGGAGGCAAAAATGCTTGTTTTTGCCTCCTCTTTCATTTGAGTGAGTTTTTGGGGGGATTTTCCAGTTTCCATTTTTGGGATCTGGCTTTGCATGTTTCGGCCGATTGGATGTTTCAGCAGCCGTCTTGAAGATGCGGGGGACTTTTCTTTTCCACAATGGCTCTGGTTGGTGAGTTCTACAGGGGCATTCATGGCACATGGGTTCTTTGCCCTTCAGGCCTTTTCCCACATGATGGACGGTGACTTTGGAGGCTCTTTCTCCATGCCCCGTCCTTTCTTGCATCTTGGCTATGTTTTCTTGAGTTTTGGCCTGGCAGAGGCATGGCCCCTGTCCCTTCGCCATGCCTCTACCCATACCTTCCTGCTTCTGGCATTTATGGCCTCATTTTCTATGAATTAGAGACTCCATGCTTTTCTGGCAGGAGCCTGGCTTATATAAGACATGTGGACTCTTTTGAGGAGGAGGATGGTTGATTTTGGGGTTGTTATGCTACCAATTTTTTTTAGTCAGACCTCTTAGTGTAATTGCAAGGGTATGGGAATGTGACTTACTATGCCTGAATCTGGACTTTGTTGTCTTCCCTTTATCCACCAATGAATGTAATTAGCTATGTTGGTATACCCCTGCTATGAAATATTTCTGTATTGTAATAGTTTTTTGGACCTTCATGATTAATAGATGCTAATTTCTCGCCTCTCTTATGTCTAGATTTCTATGTTTTAATTGAAGTTATAGTCTGTTATGTGGGTAAAACAGCTCCTCTACAGGTTTAGCTTCCATACCGAAGCCTCAACCAGCCATAAGTCTGTGTGAATCCCCCTCTAGCAGCAAATGATTCATTGTAGTGTCCACATCTTGACCGCCATCACTCACTAAATCTGGTGTATCACCCCTTTTCCCTTTCAGTTTTCCTTCTAACTCTTTCCCCTGCAATTTGTTTAACACTAGGTTTAGTATCACTGCTCTAAGTAATAGACTTAGAGAAAAGGAACCAGCCTTCTCTGGAGGTCTGATCTCAAATCGCAAGGTCCCACACTTCGAGATCATTCCCATGTTACCCCAGATTGCTAAGGTTTCATAATTGCAGCAAAGGGTGCAAATCTGGGTGATAACAGTTTCTGGCACGCCCGGTGGGACCAGAATTAAGGATAATAAGTTCAAGTACTTCATTTGATTATTGGTTTTGATGTGCAGCCAGTAATATCTTGACTTGTGAGAGGTTGGAAATTGCACATCTGGCGACTCCAAGCTTCGGTTTAGCAGACCAGTGTAATTCTGCTTATGAGAAGAATACCTACCAAAAGCAGCTCTTCACCTTTCGAGTATCTACAATTATCCCCACCCAAGAGAAGAGGGTTAGCAGTTGAGAAGCATAAGAGGACTCGCATCTAGTCTAGGAGAGCCAAGTCGACTCCCCCTACTGTTGGAGCTCACTCTACCTCAAGGACCTCAGTCACCATGATTCCTACGGCTAGAAATTAGCCCTTTGTCGCTTTCAACCAGGGCAGCCTGTTGAATCTAGCTCGGCATGATGATATCCCTGTCGCTACCCTGAGGAGTTTACCGTTCTTTCATGGTGAAGATCAGACCACTCCAACTGAGCATATCAAGGACATTGCAAACCTGTGTGTTGTCCATCATGTGATAGAAGAAAATGTAGTAATTAGACTGTTGGCAGCTTCCGTAAAAGGGAAGGCTCTGTAGTGGTTTAGAAGTCTGCCAGTGAATTCCATAGATTCATGGGATTGATTGGGAGAAGAATTGTGCAGTTTCTTTGAGGATAAATCAAACCATCTATCACTGGTGGAGCAACTGTCTACAATCAAAAGAGCCCCCCATGAAGTAATGTCAGACTTCAACCACTGTTTCCAAAAGATGTGGGGCAGAATCCCACCAACGGTAAGGACTACAGCTGACCATGCATTCCTACATTTTTTTAGAGCATTAAATAGTGACATCTCTGTCATGATTCAATCCATGGGAGGTTTTTCCTTACCACAGGCTTATGCCATAGCCATTAGGGCTAAAAACAGCCTCATTCAGGCTAGTAAAATCACTCCTAGACCTCTTTTGCTGATTTGCCCTGCTATTCAGCCACAAATCCCAACATATGTACCTCCCATAGATGTTATACCTGCCGCACCTGTGTTACCAATAGCTTATGTGCAGCCAAATAGGTCAGAAGGTACTGCTCAAAATTAGTCGTCTAAGTTACAAGAGATCAAGGGATTGTTACAATCTTTTGGTAATGAGCTGACTAATATGAAAAAGCAGCAGTTCTAGAATAGACAGCCCTATCAGCCATATAACCAAGGACAAAATCAGTCTTATCAGGGACAAAACTAACCCTACCAAGCTAACAGGCCACCTTATCAGAACAATTATCAAGGGGTTACGTAGAACATGAACCAGAGACCTTTCCAGCCTTACAATCCTACATCCACCAGTGTCGTTAGTGACATCGTCCCTATCTAGAACAACCTAGCATCCGAGTATGAATGGTGCTCTCCAAGCAATTAGTTGCACGGTCAAGTAGCATGTCCAAATGGAACTATAAATCAAGCTTTAATAGTACAAAGCGTTGCAGCTTCACAGCCAAGCACATCTAATGAGGGGACTATGCAGCAAACAAAGCAGCCTCAGCATGATACTGCCTTCATGAATTGGCAGGAAAATGAGTTTTGTGGCATGAATAGGTATGACACTCTAGTCGCTGCAAACACGAGAGCCAAAAGAAGAAGTCATGAGATAGATCAGGGGACAAGCAAAGGAAGAGGACCTAATGATCCTCCTACGTCCCAGTTTCCCTATGTGTTACAAAGGAATACTCAAGCAACTACCAAAGAGTAGCCTCATTTACAGGCTGATATTGCTGCCACCAAGCCACATCAAAAGGTAAGTGTTGCTCCCCCTTTTAATATTATTGAGAATATGAAGAAGGCAAATGTGGCAATGTCTATGTGGGATTCCTTGGCAATCCCAGGTCAAAAGGACATATTGCAATCAGCCTTATCTGATTTGAAAGTATCCAAAGATACAACTGTTGACCCAAATAGAGCTGTCCTTACCAATTCACCCCAGGACAGCAGCAAACAACCAAGCAAGACTATCAAACCACTTCCATTCTATGTGTCATTAATAATAGAAGATAAGCTTGTGCAGAATTGCATGGTGGATAGTGGTGCAAGTAGTTCTGTGATGCCTAAACAAATTGCAGACCAATTAGGGCTCAAATACCAACCTCTCAAGAAGGGTGTACTCCAATTAGATGGCACGACTGTTAATACTGTGGGTGTAATAAAAGACTTAGGTCTTACTCTACATACCTATCCCAATGTTTCTGTCTTCCAAGAGGTCTTCATCATAGACCTACCTCCTCATTTTGCCATGTGCCAATCAAGAGAATTCACAGCCAAAATAGGAGGATATCTATCCTCTGACTGGTCCCACATGTTTTTTAGGACCAGGTATGGCACTAAAGTGACCCTGAGGTCTGAATTACTTTCAAACCATCATATAGAGCCCTACACACCTAGTGTTGTTAATGCCAATTGCATTATTTCTGATGATCCTGAACTTGTGGCTGCCCAAGAGCTAAAAAATGAAAGTATACCAGAGGTGTTATTGAAGGAATGGGCCTCAGAGAATGTTGTAGATGACCTTGAGGCATATATTCAAGAAACCGGTATGGGGATTACGTACTACATGAGCCTAAGGCAGCAATTCCAAGTATGGTAAAAGATGTAGAACAACAGACAGAGCAGCAGAATGAAATGTGGAAAATGTATTTTGATGGCTCTAGGAGCAGAAATGGATCTGGTGATGGAGCAATGCTTGTGTCCCCACAGGGTGAAAGATTTTTTTCTGCTTTCTATTTTGCCTTTTCATGCACCAATAACACTACTGAATATGAGGGGCAATTCCAGGGATTGCAATGGGCAAGAAAGAGGAAGATTGGCTATTTACAGGTGTTTGGGGATAGTGAACTCATTGTAAACCAGGTGAGAGGATTGCATGCTACAAAGAACGATACTTTGAAATGCTATAAGCATAGGGTATGGGACATGATTGAAGAGTTCGATGCTTTCAATCTGGTCTCTATTCTCAGAAATTAGAATTACCATGCAGATAGGTTGGCTGCAATTGGGGCACAATTTGATATTCCCAGTGATATCCAACGAGGAAAAATGCAGCCTCATGTAAAAATAGTTGATAGACCCTCTATCCCTAACAATAATGTTCATTGGTAGGTCTTTGAAAGTGGTGAACAAATTTTGAGTTTCCTGTTAGAGGAAGATGAGTTTTCCATGATGAATCAAGATAAGCTTAAACAACAGTATGGCAATGATCAGATTATTTAGCTGAAGACAAAAAAGTTGCCCAAGGGATTGGTGACATTGGAGTCTATCTTTAGCACTGATGATCAGATGAAGAGGACCAAAACTGGCATTCAAATAAAGGAGGAGCATTATGAGGAGCAGGAAATCTTCAAGGGTAAGCTTCTCAAAATTGGAAAAATCTGTTCGCTTGAGGATATAAAGGCTTTTATTGCTCTGTGCCATGAATTTGAAGATGTATTTGCCTGGGATTATTTATACCTAAAAGGATTTGATCCTCACATTGCCCAGCATACCATAGAATTAGAACCAGGGGTGAAACCTGTAAGGCAGAAGCAAAGGCCCTTAAACCCAAAGCTTGAGCCCCTGATGATTAAAGAATTGACCAAGTTGATCGAGGGAAAGATCATTTTCCTAATCAAACATACTTCTTGGGTCTCTAACCTTGTCCCTGTTAGAAAAAAGAATAGGGAGATCAGACTGTGTGTTGATTTCAGAGATCTAAATAGGGCCTCCCTAAAAGACCACTACCCGTTGCCCTAAATGGAGCAGATCCTGCAAGTGGTAGCTGGCTCAGAGAGATTCTCCTTGCTTGACAGTTTTTCTAGTTATAACCAAGTGTTGGTCAAGGAGGAGGATCGGTATAAAACTGCTTTTACTACCAAATGGGGCACCATGGCCTACAAAAGAATGCCCTTCGGTCTATCAAATGCTGGCTCAACTTTTCAGAGGGCTATGGACATGGATTTCAAGGGTTTGCTATATAAATTGGTGCTGGTGTACCTAGATGACATCATAGTCTTTTCCAAGAATGCATCTGAGCATTTATTCCATTTGAGGCAAGTATTTGAGAGATGCAGAGAGTTTGGGATATCTCTCAATCCCAAAAAGTGCATTTTCGTTGTCCACAAAGACAAGCTATTGGGGCACATTGTGTCAAAGGAAGGCATCACCATTGATGTTGAAAGGGTGAGAGCCATTCTGGAGTTGCCTTTACCTAGCCACAAGAAGGGACTTCAAAGTTTCAATGGTAGAATTAATTTTCTGCGAAGATTTATACCAGACATTGCAAATCTTCTGAAGCCCTTGACGTCCATGTTAAAAAAGGATACAGTTTTCAGTTGGACGAAGGAGGCCAAGCTAAGCTTCAAGTCCATAAAAGAAGCACTATCATCTGCGCTAACCCTGATAAATCTGGACTTCTCCAAGGATTTTATTTTGTACGCTTATGGCAGTCTGGATACCGTTTCTGCAATTCTAGTGTAGCAACAGAGCGAAGGGTTTGAACAACCAATTGCTTTTTTCAGCTAGGGCTTAGAAGAATATGAATAGAAGTACAACTTCATTGAGAAGCACGTCCTTGCAGTAGTAAGGAGCCTCAAGAAATTTAGACATCTTATTTCTAATAATAAGATACATTTAATGGTCGCTCACCCTAGCATGAAGGAGTTCCTATTGAGCAAAGACGTCAATGAGAAAAGAGTTGGTTGGATTACTAGGGTTATGGAGTATGACGTTGACATCAAAATAACCAAGCTCGTCTGAGGAAGAGGACTTAGCAAACAGCTTGCTGTTAGTCCTGAGAGTGAAGCAAGCAAGGAAGAGGCGGCATTTCTGGCTGTAGAAGGTGAACACCAGATGGGCACAGCAGTAGCGGGCACCAGTTGGGTTCATAATATGATCCATTTTTTGCAGACTGATGAATGTCCAGCAGGGTTAGACAGAGCCAAGAGAAGATACTTTAGATTATAGTCTATCCCATACATTCTAACCAATGGCATCCTTTTCCAGAACGATTTTAATGGTGTATTATTAAGATGCATTGATGAAGCTCAGACCAACAAAGTGCTACGAGAGTTGCATGACAGAACAGCAGGGGGCATTTTGCCCCAAGGACTACTGCCTGGAAGATAATGAGAGCTGGGTATTACTGGCCCAGCTTATTTAAAGATGCCCATGCATGGGCGAGGAATTGTGTGAAGTGTGCCATTTTTGCAAGCAAGGAAAGGTTGCCAGCTCTACCTCTGCAACCAATTCAAGTTGAGCAACCCTTCATGAGGTGGGGTATCAATTTTATAGGACCCATTAACCCACCTTCTAGTGCAGGCCACAAGTGGGTGCTTACAGTAACCGACTACTTCACAAGATGGACTGAAGCTGTGGCCCTAAAGGAATCCAATGAAAATGTTGTTCTGAACTTTTACAGTGACCTGGTAGCTAGATTTGGGGTACCTAATTCAATCATCTCAGATAATGCATTGGCTTTTGTTGGATTAAAGATAACTGGCTGGGCCATGAAGAATGGGATCTACTTGGGCACTTCATCAAATTATTGCCCTCAGGGTAATGGCCTGGCTGAGTCAACAAATAAAAACCTTATAAGGATCATCAAGAGAACCATGGAGGACAACCAAAGGACCTGGCATATTAATTTGAAATATGCCTTATGGGTGGATAGAATAACTCCTAAGCGGTCCATTGGGAACTCTCCATATATGCTTGTTTATGGAAAGGAGGCAAGATTGCATGTATTTGCAGAGCTGCCAGCTCTTGACATTATGAACCAGCTGGAGATGTTTGAAGAAGAGGACCCTATGGCTGTCAGATATGCTCAGCTCTTGGAACTCAAAGAAATCAGAGACAAAGCTATGAAGACCATGGAGCATCATCAACTTCAGACCAAGGGAGTTTTTGATCAAAAGGCCACTCCCAGGAGCTTCAGCGAGGGTGATATGGTGCTCAAATGGAATGAATTAAAAAGCAGGCTAGGGAAGCACTCCAAATTTGATTGAATGTGGAGCGGCCCATTTCTCATCACTAAATGCAAGGAGCATAATGCATTTCAGTTCTCAAGTATGAATGGACAAAATTTGCCTATCCCAGTCAATGGGATACACTTGAAAAGGTGTTTTGAGGTATGAGTGCTTTGTAAATTGGTAGGTTAGGTCTCTATGCTTGCAATAAGTGTTGTTGCACAATAGTTTAGATGCCTCTTTGTTTTCCCTAAGTGCTATCCAGCATAGTTTGCGGGTTGCTGTTAGCATTTTTGTTTGGCCCCTTGTTCTCCTGTATCCTTCATTGTTGTCATGCTGGGTTTCTTTGGGGTCGAGATGTTTATCAAGGTATTTTAAGTCCTTTCTGACTCCATACCCAATGAATATAAGGCCATCGATCTAACTGTTTAGCAGGCAAACACCCCATAGAGGTCGCCAAAAATGTTATCCATTTTTCCCTCTGCCCAGAGTCAAATGGTTAACCTGGTATTTTCCTTAGAATCCTTTGAAGAAGTCCCTATAAAGCATAAGTGCCAAGTTCCCAAGAAACCTTGCCTAAAGAACCTTACCATTGGAAAGAGCTTGAAAAAATAGGTAGGTTTGCTTTTTACATCACCCTGAAATTCTACCAAACAAAGAAGTTATACATGGTCAAAGTTTTGGTCAACATGCAATTCAAATGTACATTTGGCAGGCTTGCAAAATCCCTATCGGCCTTAGAAAATGTTGAAAAGGGGGAGTTTTATGCATTTTCTAAATGTATATCAGGCTCAAAAGGTGCACATACATTTAGGGAATCTTTCGCAGGTTCCCCAAGAATATTCCCGGTTTGTATATCGGCGATATACAAGGAAAGATGCAAGTGAACATACAAGGTATAATGTACATTCATCAAATATTCCATAAAGATTCCATGTTTGTATATGGTTCGTTTGTATGTTTGCCTTTGTATTTTTAATATACAAGCAAATATACATTCACTAAATGTACAAGTCAAATATACATCGAAGATTCCCCAGAATATTTCGCACCTGCATGACAAAGGCTTGTATATTGCTTTGTATGTTTGCAATATACAAGGGGAAATATACAATGAGAAGATACATTGCGGGCATATTCCCCAAAGATTCCCTGTTTATATGCATGTGGGTTTGTATATTGTGTTTGCATATTTAACATACAAGATGCAAAGGTACATTTGCTACAGTGCCACAGGCAAAGTATACAAAGGTATTTGTATATCACCAGCATACAAGAGGTGGGGCCCATGCATATACAAGGAGGATTGTATGTTTTGACATACAAAGGATCACATGAACAGTGGCTTGTATATCACGCATATACAAAGTGAATATACATTGGCGATATGCAGGTCGGATTTCAAATGAATATCAATTCTAGCACATTCAGGCTTCAGGTCTGGTTTGTATATACAACAGTGTTTGTATGTTCACACAGACAAATAAATATACAAGGAGTGGAGGTACAAGCTAGACCCAATAGAGCAATCAAATATAGTTAGTGGTCTTTCGGAGTCCGCAGCTTGTATGTTGGTAGATACAAAGGATTCTCAACTGGTGGGACCCGCACATACAAGGGCGATTGTATGCATATGCAAGTTGGGATTACAAAGGGTAAAGTGCATGATTGTATGTGCTAGTTCGTTTGTATGTTTTGCTTGTATCTTTGCATATACAAACTGACATGCAAGGCCGATATGCAAGAGGGTTTTTGACCAAGCAGATGCAATTTTTCAATGACAGGTCCCAGTTTCAGTTCGACGGCAAATCAGAGGGTGCCACTGGCAGTGGCGATGCATATACAAAGGCTCTTGCACATACAAAGATGATTTAAAAGGCAATTTCAAATGTATATCCTGAAAGCGATTACAAGGACCTTTTAGGCGCCAAAGACAGAGATACATGCAAAGCATTTTGTGCATGTAGAGGCAGACTCAGAGGCATTTTCAGAGGCCAATATATACACAGATGCATAAGCGATATATACTGGCAGTTGACCAGAACTTTGACCGCCTGTATCTTCCCCATTTCAGCGAATTTCAACATCCTATAGGAGGCAAAAATGCTTGTTTTTGCCTCCTCTTTCATTTGAGCAAATTTTTGGGGGGATTTTCTAGTTTCCATTTTTTGGATTTGGCTTTGCATGTTTTGGCTGATTGGACGTTTCAGCAGCCGTCTTGAAGATGCAGGGGACTTTTCTTCTCCACAGTGGCTCTGGTTGGTGAGTTCTTTAGGTGCATTCATGGCACATGGGCTCTTTGCCCTTCAGGCCTTTTCCCGCACAATGGATGGTGACTTTGGAGGCTCTTTCTCCATGCCCCGTCCTTTCTTGCATCCTGGCTATGTTTTCTTGAGTTTTGGCTTGGCAGAGGCATGGCCCCTATCCCTTCACCATGCCTGTACCCATACCTTCCTGCTTCTGGCATTTATGGCCTCATTTTCTATGAATTAGAGACTCCACGCTTTTCTGGCAGGAGCCTGGCTTATATAAGACATGTGGACACTTTTGAGGAGGATGGTTGATTTTGGGGTTGTTATGCTATCAATTTTTTTTAGTCAGACCTCTTAGTGTAATTGCAAGGGTATGGGAATATGACTCACTGTGCCTGAATCTGGCCTCTGTTGTCTTCCCTTTATCCACCAATGAATGTAATTAGCTATGTTGGTATACCCCTGCTATGAAATATTTCTGTATTGTAATAGTTTTTTGGACCTTCATGATTAATAGATGCTGATTTCTCGCATCTCTTATGTCTGGATTTCTGTGTTTTAATTGAAGTTATAGTCTGTTCTGTGGGTAAAACAGTTCCTCTACAGGTTTAACTTTCATACCGAAGCCTCAACCAGCCATAAGTCTGTGTGAATCCCCCTCCAGCAGCAAATGATTCATTGTAGTGTCCACACCTTGACCGCCATTGCTCACTAAATCTGGTGTATCACCCATTTTCCCTTTCAGTTTTCCTTCTAACTCTTTCCCCTGCAAGTCGTTTAACACTAGGTTTAGTATCACTGCTCTAAGTAATAGACTTAGAGAAAAGGAACCAGCCTTCTCTAGAGGTCTGATCTCAAATCGCAAGGTCCCACACTTCAAGATTATTCCCATGTTACCCCAGATTGCTAAGGTTTCATAACTGCAGCAAAGGGTGCGAATCTGGGTGATAACAATTTTCTTATTTATGTTTGAGTTAATCTAATATTCCAGTTGGGATGTTACAATTTGTTATGGTCTATACCAAGAGTTATGATGAAAATAAAAAATCATTGTTCAAAAAGACACCTAAGAAGAAATCTTGTCCATTATTGAGGAAAATGTTGGTTATGGGTTGTGGCTTAAACTTGCAAAATTAGAAACCACCCCCATTAACCCTAAAATGCTTGTTAATGGCTATGATCTTAATAAAAAATGTCCTAATGAGAGGTTTTTCTAAAGAATGACAATAGATGGGAAGATACCCAAAGATAATCCTCCTTACAACAAACAAAATTTTAAAAAATTGTGGGTTAAGGATGTAGACATCTAAATTTCACCTTACTTTTTTTACACTAAAATTCACCAATTCTAACCCCTACCACTCTAACATTTCTCCATTCATCAATTAGTTAAATAATTATGTTATTATTTTATCTGTTATCCATCATCAATTAATTAAATAATCATATTTAATTAATCTATTTTCATCCTTCAACTAATTAAATAGTTCGATTATTTAATTAATTTATTCACCTCCCATGCACAATTAAATAATTTTATTATCTAATTCTCTAATATGTCCTCCATGCATGTAATTAAATTCTAATTTATTCTTGCATCACTAATTAAATAATTTATTTGTTTAATTATCCCCCAAATGACACCTCACGAATTACCCTCTCATCATGCATTTAAAAGTTATTAAATTAAATTAATCTAATAGATTAATGAGTTAACTACCCCATTTAGTAGTTAACTTCCTTTTTACATCTAACCACCCACCTTCTCCAACTCAATGACACATCCAAAGACTTTTTCAATATACCCATTAATATTTGCAACCAAAAATATTAATGAAACTTTAATAAATTAACCATTTTTTCCCTCATTCAATCACAACTGTTGATCTAGTCTTTAATCTTGACCATTGATTTTAAAAATAAAAAACTATAAATAAGTCTTATTTTCTTCAAACAATTCATTTGTGAATGTGAAATTAAACTTATGCTACAAATTTTATCAAGAGATTTTATCTTGAGCATCTACATTTATTGGAGCAAATCTACTTCGCAATGGACTCACATGGTAACTTTGTTTTAGTTTTTGTTTGAACTCTATTTACATGCTTTATCTGAGGTTTGTGATGATTTAGAATAGGAATCTTTTATTTGTATTTGTTTTCTAGTTTAGTTCTAAATTATTGCTAACAAAGGACACCATTTCTATGTTAGCATTTTGTCTTGGATTGCATAGTGATGATCCAATGGATGTAACCCTCCTTGAAATGGTATACAACATCTATTATGGTCAACAACTTATTAAATATATATTTGTTGGGCACATTGTAGAATCCATGCATAAACATATTTTATTAATTAAAGGAGGTTCCAACACTAAGACCTTTAGGTTCACAACCTACTTGTACTATTTATTTCAATGGCAGTTTCATAGATAGTTTATAGATAACAAGATTCAAATTGATCCCTATTCTAATGTTTACTAAATAACAATGGCACCAAAAACTAAATAGACCCATAAAATATAGATGCATGGTAGTAGAAGGAATTACAGTAGTTTTGTGGACTACTTTTTTATTCCAATTTATAAATCAAATACAATATTCCAATTCCTAGATTGTCAATTATTTGTAGAGATTATATTCAATTGGTATTAGAAATAAAATGGACTGATTTATACTTCATTGAAGATTATACTATGCTAAGATTCTATGGATTAGGAGTAAAGTCCCACATACTTCCAATATATGTGATAGAAAGGGTTTTTGCCTTGAAATATATGCAACAAATGGATAGTATAGATCAATTGTATTTTTTTATATTGATAAAAATAGGATTTTGAAAGGGTCTAGACCCTTTTATAAAATAGTAGCCTTTAAGTAGACGAGAAGAGTCCCATACGGTATAAGACTAACAAAAAATAGTGAAACAAAAGAGACAACAAAAAACTATAGGACCAACTAAGAAACAATAGTAACATAGAAAGAGAAAACACAAGACTTAATTGTTGTCCACCAGCTTTTGGAGCCTCTTAACCACTTGCCACACATTGGTGAGGAAGTTGACTTGGTCTGTGAAGGTGACGAGTCTTCATTTATGGATTTGGTTTCACCTTTCTGATCACTAGTTTGGCCCTGGTCCTTCAAGCCAAACCTTCTTGCTTTTCCCTCCAGCTTTTCTATAGTTCACTTTGCAAGACATAGAGGATTGTAGAAAAATTTTTAAGGGTTTCTTTGTTGAATGAGACCACTTGAGTCATTTTCTCTTTCAACACTTTTTGATTTTCTTGCATAATGATGAAATTAATCTCAAGGCTCTCCAATTTCTTGAAAGTGGCTAAAAACTTCTCAACTTCCAACCAAATATCTTCATCCACCTAAGAACCATATCAATCTTTGACCTATTTAAATAGTTTCATTTCAATTTCCTGCATCCTTTGCCTAGTGGAATGGTGTTGGGAGAGAAACCATTTCATTATATTATTGTGAAGTTGGATACTTTCCTGGAGTTTCTCCACTTTGTCCCTCAAATTGTTGCAGTTTTGGCACTCCATATGCAAATCAACTAAATGATTAGACAAGGTCTTGGGAACATCCAATAGATTATCCTCTTTGGGTGAGGGTTTGGGAGTTAGTTAATCATTTTTTGGCCTGTACCTAGGGTGTTTATACTCACAGATCTTTACACGAGGTTTTGGGCAGAGGGGCCCTCTTCCCAAATTACCTTCCATTTAGTAATAGATTTGTGGTTCATAGGAATAGTGTGGTTAGACACCAAAGTGGGAGCCATCGTGGGATTGGGAGGGGCACAAAGATTTTCACAACCAAGGTATGAGCATGCTGATCCAACACAATAGTCATGGGGTACAGGGTAGGTTGGTTAACTAGGGGTTTATCCCTAGGAATAGGGGAAGTGCATTGAATGGTGGGAGTGTCCTTCAACACTTTGTGAGGGACCTAGGTGGGATTGTAG
This sequence comes from Cunninghamia lanceolata, assembly GCA_027924645.1. Classification (NCBI taxonomy): domain Eukaryota; kingdom Viridiplantae; phylum Streptophyta; class Pinopsida; order Cupressales; family Cupressaceae; genus Cunninghamia; species Cunninghamia lanceolata. Next base: position 1,069,236 of record BSBN01000063.1, read on the forward strand.
ATTCTGGGGAGGAATAAGGGATTGGAGGGCTTTGCTTATTCACACTGATAGATACAATATGTGAGTCCCTGATGGAGAGGTAATTTTGCCTTCCCTAAGAGAACTTTCAACATAGTGTTGAAATGCACAAGACAATTGAGGGGGGGTGAATTAGTTGTAACCAAAACTTAACTTCTTCAAAGCATCAACACATCAACCACTTAATCACTGTTATTATGATTTAACCATGAAAGCATGAAATCTAAAACTTAAACACATTCACACATTCAACCCATGAGACACCAAATTTTTTACATGGAAAACCCAATAAGGGAAAAACCACGGTGAGGATTAACTCACAATATAAATGATATATCAAAATTTACAACAAGGCTCACTACTGGAGGCTCACTGCCTTAGTGTTCACTACCTTAGGGCTCGGTGCCTTACGGCTCACGGCCCAAAATGCTCACTGCAAAAAGAAGGGGCTCACTGCCAAAAGAAGAGGCTCACTGCCTAAAGGGCTCACTGCCAGAAGTTGGTGAACTGAGATAGTATCATCTACACCATGCCAAGGTTCAATTCCATTGAAGCACACTGATTCTTCTTATTTTCTGTCTTCTACACACAAACACCATTATCTTTGCATCATCGCAACATCATACCTTATTTACGACTTCATTACATGTATTTATACAATTCATCAACCTTGGAATATACATCAAGGTTGGCATTACAATCATCAACCATTCGAATAATCTCCAAGGTTGGCATACATACATACATTAGAATAGGTTTGGACCTAAACAGATTTGTGAAGGAAAAGAATGAATGCGAACGACACCATGCCTTAGCTGGGGCTTAGATGTAATCTTCCATGCAACAACACGCTATCAAAAACTCCGAAGCCTAATTGCAAGTAGTGAAAACAACCAAGTTGGCCAAAACTGGTGTTAACACTAAGACCTTTAGGAACACGCTTCAACCACAATCTGAATTACTCTTTGTGGACCAATCAAAAAGTAGGAACATGATCTAGAGACATCCACAAGCATGTTACAATCACCAAGAACTTTCGTAAAACTCCCAAACATTCTATCTAGAAGATTCTTCAAACCGGAGCACTTAAACATTACTATCAGCCACTGTCATAAAGGAAAAATCACTTGCAGAGCACCAAATCATGAGCTACTTTAACTGAAGGCACATAACATCATCCTAAACTTAATCTCAAAACCGCAAACTATAGAACTTAAATGCGGAGAGATGCGGAGTAGAATACATTCTCCCTGTCACCATTGAATACTCAGAAAAATATTTTTTACTCTGGTGAATAGAACTCACTCAAATCTTCAAACTGGAGGCTAAAACTTGAGACATAGCAACTATAGACATCCCTTAACATAACTTCCAAACCACAAACAAAGATATTCAATCTTCAAGATATGTGGAGCAAAATACTGCATTGTTCTTCTCAAACACTTGCTCAAACTCATACAAATAACTTCCTTAGATGTTGACCTTAGGTGTTGACATCAATGCCAACACTTATTGCTCATACTTGTAACAATCTCCCCCTTTGTCATTGATGGCAACACATGATGTGAAAAAACATCAAGACAAACTTGCTTTGCTTCTTTGCTCCCCCTTACTTTATGCTTTTTCTAGCTGCAACTTTGTCAGAATCTCTCTCCTTAATTTTTTCACATGAACTTCTCTCCCCCTTTGACATCAATGGAAAAGGGTGCCAGACCTTTCCTCTCTCTTTAGTTATCAAGGCTCAATTCAAATCTTACTAATACTGCACTACTCCCCCTATCAACAACACTGCAACACTTACTACTCTTTATTGAGAACTCATATCAGCAACATCTACCTATTCCTCCTAAGAGGTAGCCTCCAAAACATCAATCCAGATCAAAGAATGAGACTTTGGGCATAGCTGGACTAATGCACTTCCTATGCATCTTAGTTTAGAGTAGGAGGGGTAATAACCCCTAACTTCTCCCTAAGATACACAAAAGTATCCTTAGGCAGAGGCTTTGTGAAAATATCTACAATCTGATCCTTTATAGACACATATTCTATCTTTACTTCATTCTCTATTACCTTTTCTCTCAGAAAGTGATACCTTATTGATATATGCTTTGTTGTTGAGTACATCACTAGATTCTTTAAAATGTTTATAGCACTTTTATTATCACAGGAGATTGAAATTGGTTCTCCATACACAACTCTTATATCCTTCAATGTTTGCTTCATCCATAGCACCTGAGTACAACAACATGATGCAACAATATATTTTGCTTCTACAGTAGACAACAAAATTGAATCTTGCTTCATGATCAACCATGAAACCAATCTATTACCTAAGAAGAAAGCACCTCCACTTGTACTTTTTATGTCATCAACATCTCTAGCCGAATCTGCATCTGTATAAGCACTAAGAGTGAAGTCAGTATCTTTGGGATACCACAATCCATAGTCTAAAGTGCCTTTTAAATATCTCATTATCCTCTTAACTACCATCACATGTGACTCTCTAGGATCTTCTTGAAATCTTGCCACAAGATAAAATACATGCATTATATTAGGTCTAGTATAGGTTAGATAAAGTAGTCCTCCAATCATAGACCTATACTTTTTCTGATCAGTCTTAGGTGATTCATCATTCTTGCTCATCTTGCAACTAGTTATGATAGGGGTACATATTGGCTTAGAATCCTCCAATCCAAACTTCTTCAACAACTCTTTCACATACTTGGACAGAGAAATGAAAATTCCTTTTTTTGATTGAGTAATCTATAATCCTAGAAAGAAATTCATTTCACCAAACATAGACATCTCGAACTCTTTTTACATTTCCTCTACAAATCTCTTACACATACCTTCATTGCCTCCAAAGATAATATCATCAACAAAGACTACAACAATCAGAATTTGATCATCATTAATTTTGAAATAGAGATTACTGTTTGTAGAACCTTTACTAAACCCTAATTGCAACAAATACTTGTCCAACCTTGCATACTAGGCTCTAGGAGCTTGCTTTAGTCCATACAAGGCTTTCTTCAATCTGCACACCATGTCACCTTGGTCTAATGACTGAAATCCTTCTAGTTGTTCAATGTAAACTTCTTCCAGCTCTCCATTCAAGAATGCAGATTTCACATCCATCTGGTACACCTTGAAACCTTTGTGTGTTGCAAATGCCAAAAACATTCTTATTGCTTCAATCCTTGCCACAAGAGAATAAGTCTCCTCAAAATCTATGCCTTCAACCTGAGAGTATCCTTTGCATACTAGTCTTGCTTTGTTTCTTACTACTTCCCCATTTTCATTCAACTTGTTTCTGAAAACCCATTTAGTTCTAATCACATTCTTATTAGCAGGTCTAGGAACCAATTCCCAAATTTGATTCTTCTCTATCTACATCAGCTCTTCTTTCATAGCCTTTACCTAATTCTCATCTTTGCAAGCTTCACTTACAGTTTTAGGTTCAATATTTGAAAGTAAACAATAGTTCACTTGTTCTTCTGCAGCTCTTTTCCTTGTTAATACCCCTTTGCTTTTGTCACCAATAATTTGATCTTTAGAATGATTAATCCTTACATACCTTGGAGTCTTAACAGCACTTTCTGGAGCCTTCTCTTCGTCAACTTGAATGTCTTCTTGTTCAACTTTTTCTCCATTTACTGGAGTAGCAGGTTCATCTGATTCATAGCCAATCAGATCTGATATTCTTTCCCTGTCTTCAACTTTCACATTAGCACTCTCAATGATCTTTCTCAATCTCTTATTGTAGCACTGATAGGCCTTACTCTTAGTGGAGTATCCAAGGAAAATTCCTTCATCACACCTAGCATCAAACTTGCCTAACTCTTCTTCTCTTCTGATATAACATTTTCTTCCAAAAACTTTGAAATATTTCACTGTAGGAATTCTTCCATACCACAATTCATAAGGAGTTTTAGAACCATTACCTTTGACTTGAACTTTGTTTTGAATGTAGATAGCAGTATGTATGGCTTCTCTCCAATACACTTCTGGTAGGTTAGCCTCCTTCATCATTGACTTAGTAGCCTCTTGAACTGTCATGTTCTTTCTTTCCACAACTCCATTCTGCTAGGGAGTTCTAGGAGTAGACAATTGTCTCTTTATCCCATGTTCTTCATAGAAAATATTGAATTCATTTGATGTAAACTCACCTCCTCTATCAGACCTTAAGCATTTGATCCTCAATTCTAACTCATTCTCAACCATCACCTTGAAAGCTTTGAAATTATTTAGGGCTTCTGATTTATCCTTTAGAAAAGTGACCCAAGTCATTCTAGAATAATCATCAATAAGCAACATAAAGTACATGTCTCCTTGCAGACTTATTGTTCTTGTAGGACCACACAAATCTGTATGCACTAGCTCAAGCAATCCAGCAAAAAAATGTTCTTTACTCTTGAAACTTGTCCTTGTTTGTTTCCCTAATTGACATTCCTTGCAAATAGTATTAGCAGGGTTTACAAGCTTAGGCAAATCTCTCACAGCTTGTATTGAACTTATCTTCACCAAGTTGTCAAAATTGATATGACACATCCTTCTATGCCACAACCAACTCTCATCTGTCTAAGCCAACAAACAACAATCATTAGTTCCTATCAAATGATAAACATTACCTCTAGTCTTCTTACCAGTAGCAATCATTGTTCCAGAGCTTTCCATAATCTTGCATCCATTATCCTTGAATCTCATATTATACCCTTTGTCACACATCTGACCAACACTTAAAAGATTACGCTTTAAAACTTTAACATATAGAACATCATTTGTATTGTGCTTTCCATCAAAACAAATAGATCCTCTTCCACAAATCTTACCAGCTGCATCATCTCCAAACCTAACCAGTCCTCCATCATACTTTTCCAAACTCACAAAATTACTTTTATCACTGGTCATGTGATGTGAACATCCACTGTCGATAATCCATTCATCCTTATCTTTCTCAACTTGGCAGACAGACAAAGCACTTTCTTCCACTGGTTTTCTTCCTTCACACAGCTAGCAGGATTAGTAGACACAGATTCTTCCTTAATAGCAATAAAAAAGCATTCATTTGCACTAGTATCATCAAACTCATCATCTGTTATGCCATCATCATCAAAATCTCTAACATAATAGCATTTATTTATGATCCAAGGTCTACTTTCAAATTTCTTCTTGGCTTTCTCAATTCTCTCTGGACATCTGGATGCATAGTGACCAATCTTACCACAATTAAAGCATTTGAATGGTAATTTACCTTTGAAATTACTGGTACCCCTTTGCATTCTATCCACAAAGTTGGATTCAATCTCATCAAGGTCATCATCTAATTCCACAACATACTTCTCAAATCTTGCAGTCTTCTCTGAAGTGCTGTCTTTGAAAGCAATCTCAGTCTTCGGCAGAGCATCACCAAACTCTCTCATCTCAAATGCAGTGAACTTTCCAAGCAATTGATCCTTTGTAATCTCGTTCACACTCATAAGTTCTTTAATTGGAGACACCTTGTGACTATAGGATTTAGGCAATGATCTAAGAATCTTCAGCACAACCTCATCCTCATCAACAGTTCCTCCAAGACCTTTGATTCCATTGACAATTTCATCAACTTTTTGCATGTAGATTGTTATGTTCTCATCATCACTCATCTTTAGGGCTTCATACCTCACCTTTAGGTTTTGTAATTTGGCACTCTTTATAGAATCATCTGCTTCATATAATTTTTTTAACTTAACCCAGATCTCATGAGCAGTTTCCAGATCCATAACTTTCACTAACTTAGTGTTGGATAAAGCATTTAACAGAGCGTCTCTAGCCTTTCCATTTAACTCATACTATTTGACTTCATCTTCGGATGATAGACCATTTTGAGGAATAGTATACTTTGTATCTGCCATCTTCTAAACACTATAACCAAGAGAAATGAGATGACTTTTCATTTGTACCTTCCAGAGAGCATAATCCATTCCATCAAACTATGGAGACTCCTTCTTGTACGCCATCTCAGATCTACCTCAAGTTGTTAGGCTTTCTTTTGAGGAACATGGCTCTTATACCAATTGTTGAAATGCACAAGCCAAATGAGAGGGGGTGTGAATCAATTGTAACCAAAACTTAAATTACATCAACACATCAACCACTTAATCACTGTTATTATGATTTAACCATGAAAGCATGAAATCAAAAACTTAAACACATGAGACACTGGATTTTTACGAGGAAAACAATGGTGAGGATTAACATGTAGTTGTTGGAGGCTCACTGCAAAAAGAAGGGGCTCACTGCCAAATTAAGAAGAGGCTCACTGCTAAAAGGGCTCACTGCTAGAAGTTGATGAACTGAGATAGTAGCATCTACACCATGCCAAGGTTCAGTTCCATTGAAGCACAATAATTCTTCTTATTTTTTATCTTCTTCGCACAAACACCATTATCTTTGCATCATTGCAACATCATACCTTATTTATTACTTCATTACATGTATTTATACAATTCATCAACCTTGGAATGTATATCAAGGTCGGTATTACAATCATCAACCATTGGAACAATCTCCAAGGTTGGCATACATACATACATTAGAATAGGTCTAGACCTAAACAAATTTGTGAAGAAAAAGAATGAATTCGGACCACACCACACCTTAGCTGGGACTCAAATGCAATCTTCCACACAACAAAATGCTATCACAAACTCTGAAACATAATCGCAAGTAGTGAAAACAACCAAGTCGACCAAAACTGGTGTTAACACTAAGACCTTTAGGAACACGCTTCAACCACGATCCAAATTACTCTTTGTGGACTAATCAAAAAGAAGGAACACGATCTAGAGACAACCACAAGCATGTTACAATCACCAAGAACTTCTGCACAACCCCCAAACATTCTATCCAAAAGATTCTTCAAACTAGAGCACTTAAACATTACTATCAACCATTGTCATAAAGGAAAGATCGCTTGCGGAGCACAAATCATGAACCACTTTAACTGAAGGCACATAACATCATCCCAAACTTTATCTTAGAACCGTAGACTATAGAACTTAAATGTAGAGAGATGCAGAGAAAAATACATTCTCCCTATCACCATTGAATACTCAGAAAAAATAGTTTTTACTCTAGTGAACAGAACTCACTCAAATCTTCAAACCAGAGGCTAAAACTTGAGACATAGCAACTACAGACATCCCTTAACATAACTTCCAAACCGCAAAGAAAGATATTCAATCTTCAGGATATGCGGAGTAAAATACTGCATTGTTCTTCTCAGACACTTGCTCAAACTCATACAAATAAGTTCCTTAGATACTGACCTTAGGTGTTGACATCAATGACAACACTTACTACTTATACTTGCAACACATAGAACTTTCAAGAGAGCAAAACAAAAAGAAAGGAAATGTCATCTTTATGTTATGGTGTCTAGATGGTTTAACATGGGGAAATGGTAAGAGTAAATGCACTTATACCTACCTTCCAAGGTGAAATATCATATTAGGACTTTTGTCTCATCTTTCTAATGCCTAAGCAGGTCCTTCCACTTGAATCCATTTTAGAACTAAGAAAAATGCTCGTCCTGTTTGAGGAAGTCATCCATAAATTGATGGTCTTAGTTCTTAATCATTTTTAATATTTTGTGCCCCCTTGTGCTGAAATTTATTGCTATGGAAATGAGCTATTCAACACCTTGAAATAAATCCCTCACACATAGACTATGTTTCTCTTCCATGACATAGTGAACTCATGAGACAACATAGGATCATACCTCTTTATGGATTTGAGAAAGGGTGAGAGGCCACATCTTCTCAAAATGCTCCGAACAACAACATTATTACATACCCTTTCATAGGAATATGGTTGATTCTCAATATTTCTCCACCCATTGCTCTATTTCTATTCTCAAGCCTACATATGGACTCAAAGTTTGACTCTTTAGAACTGTCTAGTAACTTTACATCATACTAGTGTAGGATTATTTGAAGCCCATTTGGTTCATTCTTTTCATGATTACCATTCAGCCTTCCCTCATGGCCAAGTGCTCTATCATAATTCCTATAGTACTTCACATTAATCGTTCATGTGACAAGCCAATCCAACCTTGGAAATGGTGGTAAGACTAGTTATTTTTCCTTGCTTTATTATCTATGTTTTGTTTGATGTTTTGGAGTAAAGACCCCTCCACATGCCTAAATGTAACCCCTTATGGTGCCACCTAAGTTGACAAGGAGATCAACATATTTATTTACATCTCTATAGGTATGCACTAGTAGGAATTTTTTAAGGTCTTTAATAATTCCTTAGCATCTTCAATAATGGTCTTATAACACTAGTGATTGATAGCTTTGGAATTGAGTGTGTCTATAATATTTTTAGAGTCTCCCTCCACCATTATGTTGGTGATGCCATGGTCCCTACCTATAACAAGGCCCTATAAAGCAACAATAGCTTTTGCATAATTATTTGTCTGAACCCCCAAATTTTTGGCAAAAGTAGCACTAAAATGCCCTTTGTTGTTCTTTATCACTCCACCCTCGCCCACCTAACCTAGGTTACCCTTAGAGGATCCATCAAAGTTTAGTTTTCCCTATTCAAAATCAATGGAGGCCCACTTTGTACTTTTTCTTTTTTGAATTTTCTCAAAATCCACATTATCCAATTTGGAGTGGATGTTCCATTTTTCTAGAATTTCCTTCTATTTATTATTTTCTAATGCGATATGTTAAAAGTAATAGAAAAACAAAATTCAATTATCATAAGAACAACACATTGAATAGCTTTAAGAAAAAATGGAACCCATTTTTTATTTAAATTATTGATTAACAATTAATGAAGTGAAATCAAGTTCCTTGCATTGATGATCTCAATTATATCCTACAACCATATAGAATGAACTCAAGATACTCACAAGAAATTTGGTAGATACCTTTATCATCATGGAAATCGATATTTTCACCTTCGTAACTCCAATGGAGATCTTTGTTGTGGTGGCTAGGTTGTATAAACAACAATCTACCCAATGCTAAATTTGCTAAGTTCAACCTAGGTGATGGGTGAAGGAAACGCTTTGGTAAGCTCCATACTAGACCACTAGAGATTTCCAACATGGATGTACAACCCTCTTAGGTTTCCTAATTTTTGTAGGTGCCCTAGAGAAAGAGAGTTTGGCTCTAATTGGCCATGCACATCCACTAAACTACCCATTGGTAAATCCTTGTAGATGTTATTGATAACAAAAAAACTACTAAAAGGCAACCCTAGGCCTGCATCAATGGGAGGCATCATAAGGAATGATAAAGGATAGATAATTGAGTCTTATGCTAAGGAATTGGGTGTAGCTTCTAATAACTTGGCTGAAACCTATGCTCTGTGGTCGAGTATTCATATAATCTAGTCCTATGGATTCAATCAGGTTGTCATTGAAGGTGATTCCAAAGTGGTTCTGGATTTAGTTACTAAGTCTAAGAACACCCCTTGGATGCTATAAGATTATCTAGAGGATATTAAAAATATTATTTCTAATATTCCATATGTCTCTGTTCAGCATGTTTATAGAGAAGGGAACTAGGTTGCGGACATACTTGCTAACCTAGGTCTTATCATTGTTAGAACTTGGTCGACATCTTCCTTAAGGGATTTGCCTCAAAGTTTACAAGAGGTGATTATAAATGAAGCTGAAAATACAAGTTAGCAGGCTAAATCAACTTAGGGGAAGTTCTCTAAATTGTTCTATATCCAAACTTTATTTCTCTAAAGTTGATGTTCAAATATCTTCTATTAAAATCTTCTTGATCAGGCATCTTTTGTTATGTAAAGAAGATGCTAGAAATAACAACTTGGTAATCATTGCTCTTCATGTTGAGTCCCAGGACCATTTGAAGAGACAGAGAGAGTACTTCGAAATGAGGGAGGAAATAATTATTCAGTACTCCTTAGATTGTGTGAACAGATTAACCTTAAGGAACATTGATGACATTTGTTGTCACTTTGTTGCAAGCTTTGAGATTCATCCCCTTAAGCTTTTCATTGCAATTGTTGAGCTTTGTTGTGTTTTAATTCATTGTCTTGTTGCTTGAGGGTTTCATAAGTTCTTTGTGTTGTACAAAATGGGGGGGCAACTTCTTAGAGTCGAGCCTGCATCTTATGCTAGTCTCAAGAAGAAACCACAGGTCTGGAATATTTTTGAAGGAGGGCTCGGGAGTTATGTTCGTGTTCTTCATGGACATGATGAATCTGCCTCTTTGCAGTTCGTGAATTCATGAAGGAATAAGGTGGTCAAGGTAAATGGGGTTGAATTCACTGTAACTGAGGAACTTATAGCAGAAGCTAATGGGCTTTCTCTTGATGGGTGAAAGGTGTAGAGGCTGGGACACGAAGATTATAAAGATTTCATGGAAAGTTTCTTGGAGGAAAACGAGAGCCTAACTCGTCACCATAATGGATTCCAACAGACTGAGCTCTTGGCCCCTTGGGGGATGGTTTCTATGTTAGGGACAATCAGGTTTACAGTCAAAAACAACAAATTATTCAAACCCTAACTGCAATGAAGAGCAATCTAGCCTAGAAAATAATCAAACAAGCATGAAAAACAACTAAAATCTAAGCTAGTATTGTCTTATCTCCATTGTTCTCCTAAATCGTCCATTATTGCTCTCAGACTTGCAGATTTTTGCACAATCGTGAGAAGCTCAAATGGGAATGGCAAGATGTTGGAGAGTTGTGAGAGATTAGAGAGCATGAAAAATGAACTAAGAGAGATGCCTAGAGATGAAAAAATGAACTAAGACAGAGGGAAAAATGGACTAAAAGAGAGCAAAATGAGCCAGAAAAGGTGTTTTATAGAAAAGTTGATTTGAATGGAGGGCCAGGATCACATGTTGACTTTGAGGCCAAATGGAGGGTTGAGATCAGTTAGGGTTTTCTCACCACAAGAGGACAAAATTGAATTTTAAATTGAGATAAATGGTGAGGTGGAGAATGTTTTTTAAATTAAATAAATGGTGTACATTTATTTAATTTATTTGAGAAGGGGGGATAATGTGATGGGGTTGATTTATTTTCTTGAATAAATCAAGTGAAGGGGACATTAGGAAAATGAATAATTAAATAATCTATTAAGATTAATTATTTATTATAGAAGAAACAATTGTCCTGTCACATTTGTGACATGACAACATTTTTAAGTGTCTACATTTTGCCCCTCTTTGAGATGATGTTCGAGATGATGCAATTTATGTCGAGTAACATCATTTCAAAGAAGCTAAGGAAAATGATGATTATGGAAGAATGGGATGATGATGCCCCCTCGAGAGGATAGGCAGGTTGGACAAACATGGATAGGCTCTCAAAATAAAAATGAATTGGTCAAGGATGGATAAGGGAAGGATGCGTTATGCTGCAATGAAGGTGAGAAACCATGATGTTTGATATAGCACTAGACATTATGCACCAAGGTATAAGGACCAAGGTGACGATGTGTCTCATGCCCCAGCATAATACAACCTTGTCTAAACACAAGATATGAATATTAGCTGGGTTGGATTCAGATTTGACACAAATGCAAGAAAAAAATGATAACACACAAGCAAACATGCACAAATGATTAAAAAACAAACAAGATATTGCACTTGTGAAGTTGTAAACCAATGATTAAGTGATTGATTGATTGATCAAAGATGGCCTTGCCTATGTGAAAGCTCAAAGGCAAAGTAGTTCGACCATGTGGTTGACACTGTTTATTGCTTGGGATAATTTGAGAAATGGATTTGAATGATATGATGATGTGATTGATTAGGATGTTTGAATGGATCAATCGAGAGATTTAATTGAGTGATTTAGTTGAGGAATTGAATGATTGGAAGAATTGATTGAAGAAGTGATTTGAAGAATTGGTTTGGTCAGAATGACGTGATGGGTTGAAGTGGTTTGAATGAATGGATTGATATGATGAGTTGATTTTATTGCTTGGATTTTTGTAGGGTATTTGATTTTTTTGTGATTTTGGGGAATATTTGAATGTTTTTGTATTTTTGGGATGTTGTGATTTTTTTGGTTTTTTTGAATGTTTTTGTATTTTTGGGATTTTGAATGTATTTAATTTTTTGTGTGTTTGAATGTTGTGATTTTTTTTGGTTTTTGGAATGTTTGATTTTTTGTGTTTTTGGATTTTGAAGAATATTTGAATGTTTTTTGGTTTTTGAAGAATATTTGATGTTTTTTGGTTTTTTGAGGAAAATTTGATGTTTTTGGTTTTTTGAGGAATATTTGATGTTTTTGGGGTGTCAATGGATGACAATGTAGGTAGCCTTTAAGCTAGATACTAATGACAAGGGAGGACCAAGTCTAGGTGGGAAGGAATGAATGGAAGAAAGGGTGGGTGATAGTAGATGGAAGGAACGCACGCATAAGTGGGCAAGGATGTGATCTCCAAAGGCTATGTCGCATAGGAATAACATGCCCCATTCTAGTTAGGATTTGACATGACAAAACTTATGACAATAGGATGGTAGGATGATTGGTTTGGAAAGGATGAGGTACATCAAGAGATACCCATAGCATGTTTGAATAATTTGCCCCTATATCTTTATCAATATCAAAAGAGGAAGGAATGATGAATGGATTCGATAGAATAGGTATGTGTATGGATAAGGATAGTAGGATAATGGACTATGATATGGATTGGGTATGGAAGGAAATGACAAGTTGGATGAGACAACGTGCCCCCAAGTGTAAGTTGCATAGAAGATCAATCTACACATGATGCCTATTTGCCAGGTTTTCATCATGGTACTTATCCAAGGTGCCATAAAAGGTGGTTTTCACTGTTGGACGAAGGGATTTCTCTTTGCTTTTTTTATTTTTTTTGACTTTTTTGACTTTTGACTTTTTGAATGGGATAGGTGGAATATGGATGAGAGGGACTCAAGTGTCTAGTTCCATGAAGAGTGATGGTCCCATTAAGAATGGATGTCATCGTATGGACCATGTCAAGTCGTTATGCTCATAGATGTTGGTAAGGGATTGTATGAAAGTGAGATGGAGTAGGTAGATAGCGGATTGTGGAGGGGACAATAGTGGATTATGATGTGGATTATGTAGGTTTATGAAAAGATGGATGAAAGGCTTATGCCAAAGCATGGACCATAGGAAGGCGATAGGGGAGATGTGTAGGATAATGGTTGGATGATGGGATGATGGAGGTATGGAAAGGGATCATGACCAATGGCTACACACACCATGATAAACATTGAAGATTTTGATTGGAAGGTGGTGTAGGAAGTAATGGTGATGTTTGCTTAGGAGATGGGTGACATAGTGTTTGCTTAGGAAATGGGTGACATAGTGCTTTAGGAACCCACATAGATTTAGTATTTTCATTATTTTTGCTTTGCTTGTGGGATGAAGGAATATTTTTGGATGGAATGGTATTTTTGGAAGGATGAGGATGGTTGGGATTTTTTAGAGGTGGATGGCTCACTTGACTTGATTGCTTTTTGTTTTGGGACCCATACCATTTTAGTTTTTCCTTTTCTTTTGGAGGTATGGGCTTGGATGGATTTTTTAATGTATTTGACTTTGACTTTTTGCATTTGTACCATAAGGCATTAGGACCCTTAGGATTTTTGGCTTTATGAGTGGAGGCATCCAAGTGTTTACTTTTGAATCCCATGTGGTGGGTGGAATGAGTGGAAGCTTTATGTTTAGATGATGCATGCATTTGTTGGTCATGATCATGAATGTAAGGGTATTTATGGATGATAGGAATGTGAGGTATTGGAAGCAATGGTGGTAGAGTGGATGGAGTGATATGCAGAGTTGGAAGAAGTGGAGGTAAATTGGATGGTGGAAGGTGTATGGTCACATGCTTTTGACACTTGTAGGATGATGGCGGTGGAATGGCAACATATGTTTTGGGTATATGATAGGGTTTGTGATGGAAAGTGGACTTATGAGGAATGGAGGTAGTACCAACATCATTAGATTGTTTACCTTGGGGTGTGTATCCAAGGCCATATGAGCATGGGGGAACATTGACATGGATGGGCTCCAAAATTCCTTGTTCATGAAGGCCTAAACCTTTACCTTGGTAATTCATCTTTTGGAGGATGCAATTGACTATGGGACTAGGTGTAGTTTGGACACTAGTCTTGAGTTTATTATTGGATGGAGAAGGTGAAGTTGATAAAGGTTGTTGTTGTTCCAAGGAGGAACATTCATGGATGAAGGTGGATAGACCAAGTGGATATGATGGTGGACTTGAAATAGGAGCGATAGTGGATGTGGAAGGATCATGAGGATCTTTATTATTGTCATGTAGATCCAAGTTATTTGCGTGATCTTCTATGCTTGCTTGGGAGGCAAGTGTCTCATCATGACAAGTAGAATTTGGTGCATCATGGATGGGTGATGTGGCAAGCTCTTAACCACGGAATGCATAGAGTGGGCTAAGAGGATCATCATGGTCTTCTTGATCATAAGAAGGATCTTGATCATAGATGGGATCAAGTGTGTTATGAAGGGGATCAATAAGAGGGCTTTGATCTTGATGTGGATGAGGGGGTAATGTTTCCTCAAGCTTAGGATTATTCTCTTGACATAGCTTTTGACTTTGAGTGGAAGCAGATGACTCTTGGATAGGTTCGATGGTTTGTGGACCACATGATGGGGTCAAAGGAATGGACATGGTATTTGAAGGTTCATTGCTAGTATCACAGATAGATGTTTGACATGGAGACAAGTTGTTCCTAGATAGTAACCTTTGGATCCCATCCTTTGCAAGGGCATGTGTGGAAGGACAATATAGTGGATGGACAATAAGGGTAAATGATATGGACTTGTGATTAGCATTAGGTGAAGCGAAGAGTTCCCATGGTGGAGGTATAAGAGGGATGGATGGTGTTGTAGGATTAGGGTTTGAACTTTGAGTAGATGGAGGGTCAAAGGGATTGAACGGATTGGTGGATATGGACAACCCCTTAGGCTTGCTTTTATAATATTTGATTCTAGGACATGGATTTGATGGGGGATTAAATGGTAGAATGTATTTATAGGATGGATGAGGTAGACTTCTATTCCCCTTGTCAAAGGTAGAATGAGAATTTAAAGGCACTTTGTCTTGTTGCCAAGGGTGACTTGGATAATGTTGTGGATAGGCTTGGGGTGTTGGAACCTTGTGCTCTAGGATGGGCATGGAACGATGCCTGTCTTCATATCGTTTTATGCTATCTTGTGGGATTAGGGCCATGTTGACAAGTGCTTGACTAGGATGAATGATGAGATGGAATGACTAGGGTATGAGATTGATTGGGTGATTAGATAGGTGATTAGGGGTGATTAGGTTATGGTTAGGGTTGTGATGAATTTGGAAATGATTAAGATATGATTAGATTAGGGGTGAGGTGATTAGGATGAATTTGATTGATCTATGTGATTAGAAAGGGTGATTAGGATGTGAAGGTTGAATGATGAAGATATAAGTAGGATGTGATTATGATAATATCGATTGGATGATGTGTTGGAAGGAATGTTTAGAATGTTTGGAATTAGGGATGACCAGGAGGATCTACTCCCTTTCTCTTCTTTTTTGCAACCGTGTCTTTACCAAATGAGACTTGTGAATTGTGGGATGCTATGTGGATGTCAATGCAAGGTGATGAGGCCTAGGCTGCGATAGAGGCTAATGATATTAGTCTTTGAAAAGTCTAGCTCAAAGAGGGTAGTCTCGTCTACTAATGACCTTGTCAAAGTATAATTTGGATTTATCGAGACCTTGAAGTGTGGAAGGAATGATTGATTAAAGTGAACCCATGAGTTTCAGAATTCACTTGGAAGGATGGACTTAAACTAGCCTTGGAGTATTAAGTCCAAGTGGAAGAAATGATTGATTAAAGTGAACCCATGAGTTTCAGAATTCACTTGGAAGGATGGACTTAAACTAGCCTTGGAGTATTAAGCCCAAGTTGTGATTGGTTTGAAAAAGATGTCAAGGTCTCTTGGTCCAGATTTGTACTTGTGATACAATCAAGCTTCGACAGTTTCTCCATATGTTTCAACCTTAGGAAGACTAATGTTTGGGGTCCTCTATAGATGTCAAAGGCAGAATGAAATTGAATATGTAGTGAAATGAAATTGAATATGTAGTGGGTGAACAGAACCAACAGGTCTATAATGTTATGATATAGTTGCAATCAGATTTGATAGGGAGAGTAGATACTCAAAAGTTTCCCTACGGTTGTGATGTATTGTGATTGGGATGAAATGGATTGGATTAGGATGAAGATGATGACGTGTAGTGATGAGATTAGATGAGTTGGGCGGATTAGGAAGAAGTCGATTGAATTATGAATGAAGATGATTATGTGTAGTGATAATATTAGACTTGGATTGGATTAGGAAGAAGTTGATTGGATTATGAATGAAGATGATTAGGGTTTGGACTAGGATGTGTAAGATGAGGGTGATTAGATGAAAGAGGTGATTAGGGTTTGATGAGGATGACTTGGATATGATTAGATGAGGTGGAATGATTAGGGATGGTGAATAGGATGACTTGGAAATGGTTAGGAGAATGATTAGGATGATGTTGATTGGATGAGAATGACAATGTGCAATGATTAGGAATGATGACTAGGATGGATTAGGATGATGAGTAGGACAATGATAAGAATGATGAATAGGATAATGTGATTAAGATGAGGTGCAATGATTTAGGAATGACGAAGAGGATAAGATTAAGATGAGGTGGAATGATGAAGATATAATGAATAGGATAATGTGATTTGGATGAAATGGGTTGGCTTAGGAGGGTGATTAGGAATGATTAGAATGTGATGGTTAGGTGTTGGTTTGACTTGGGATGCTGTTGGTTGGATTAGAAAGAGGATGATGTGGGATGATGATAATGTAATTAGGATGTGATTAGGATGAGGTGTAATGATGATTAGGATATGGGTTATGTGAATGATAAGGATGATGGGATGACAAAGATGAACGTGATTAGGAAGAGTGATTAGGATATGATGTGGAATGACGAGATTGGATGACTAGATGTTGGTTTGACTTGGAATGGTGTCGATTGGATTAGCAAGAGGATGACATGGAATGATGATTATGTAGTTATGATGTGATTAGGATGTGACAAGTAGGATAATTAAGATATGGGTTATCTGAATGATAAGGATGATGGAATGACAAGGATGATGTGGTTAAGAAGAGTGATTAGGGTATGATGAGTTGGAATGAATGGATGGAAAGAATGTCTAGGGGTGATGATTAGGCAAGCACACACATCAATCATTAAAGACACTTGGCAATCAGAATGGTTGTTTTCGATAACATCTTGATGTTTTGCAAACACTTGTAGACATGCACAATCCTAGGCTAGAAGAGACAATATTTGTTGGATTCCCACTTGGATTACTCCAGCCGCACTTATTTAAAGCAGATAACTTAGAAGCTTGGTGGCACTAGCTCCCCCTTACATGGCACTCACTTCTTGGGCACACCAAGCTTCAAATTCTTAAAGACCCAAAGATCTCAAGAAATTTGTTATCTCTACTTTAAACTGCAAGAATGTGGGATGGCTTTAGAGGTCTATATTCCAACCTCCTGCGCTAGCAAATAGAGGGATTTTGGCTACTAGCACAAAGATTTTTAGTAAGGGCATTCCTTCAGGTGGCCATACATGCGGCGATTCACTCTATTTAGGAGGCCTCCCAGGCTACAGAGGTTACGCTCTATAGGTTTTCACTCACCACAAGGGGTACTAAGGGAAACATTCGTTAGTATGACACAACAACACCTGTTGCTTATGACTTTCATCACAAACACATTTTTTATATAGCAGTTCGAAAGAGCATGGCTTTAGCTTGTTACCACTTGGGTCGTTCCCTCTCACAAAATGGGAGGCAGACCCTCTAAAGGTTAACAAAAGTAACACAAGTAAATGTTTTTAATCCCCAAGTTCGTACTAAGATGAGAGGGGAGAGCATACACATTTACTTGGTCACACTTGCATGTTCATTTAACCTTAGAAATTGGTGTGTGGTGTGACAAATGCAAGTGTTCAAGAAGTGTTTTTTATTCCTAAGATCGCTTAGAGCACAAGGGAAGAGCATACACATTTCAAAAATCTAAGCAAAGTAACCAAGCAAAGCAGAGAGTGATTCATTTTAAACCCAAACCAAGTGTGAAAACAGCAAGATGATGTTCATTTTATTGCACCAAATCCAAGTGTTCCTATGATATCAAGCACATGCATGAAAATGAAAGGAACCCTGCATCAAAATGTGTTAGTAGTTTCAGTTTGAATTCTTTGACCAACGAACGCCACAAGCTGAAAATCAGACATTAGTAACATAAAATCCCCATGAATGTGTGAAAAAACAAGAGGCATCAAGTAAACATTTCATTTTGCAAGCCTTGAAGTCAAAAAGGTCAAAAATAAATTCTGATTAAAATCTACAAAATCTGATCAACTATAGAAAATTAGAGAGCAAAATCGGAAAATTCAAGAAATTTCATGCACTTTTTTAAAAAATTGCACTAAAATCGGATCAATTTTGCATGATTTATAAGCGTTTGAAGTTCAAATTGACCATTGACTTTGACCAAAACAATATTTGACAAAATGACATTTTTACCTGATCAAACCTACACTACTGCATAGTTTTCTGAATCCTCTTTCCAACGAGCCCTCATTTGCAAAATTTCGAGCCCGTACGCCCAAGTTATGAGAAAAAGAAAAAAATGCCCTATCAAGGCTTCTAGGAGAAACAAGGTAGGCTCTGACTGTTTATCCTAACTGCTAGTGGTTAAGGCTCTGTGGTCACCTGAAATGGTTTACAGACCATTGCAGTTAGTTTTTGTGCTAGTGGTCAGGCTTAGATAACCCCCTGGTCACCCATGTGACTAGGGGCTAAACTATTTGAAAAAGAGAAACAGAGCCCTTCCTCCACCTTGCTCACTAATATGACCACGTGCCAACTGATGTGTCTATAGATTGCTTGGCCCAAAGACTATGTTGGCCGCCGTTTTAATAGTAGTTAGGGTCTGTGGCGATTTAGCTTAAGAGGAGCCCTTGGTCATTGATATGACCAAGGGCGAAGGTGGTGAAAAAAATAAAATGGAAGGGGGCAGACAACCCCCCTCTCACTTCCAGTCACTAGTGTGACCATGACTGTCGACAGTGACTGCGAACAGTGAAGCAACAGTGACCGCGGAAATCCAAGCAACGCCAATGAGATCAGTGGTGGCGTCAACAATGGAGACTGGATTGAAAGAGGTGGCGAATGGTTTTAGAGTGAGCGGTGGTGGATGGTCTTAAGGATTTTTTGATAGGGTAAACAACAGCGACGACGATGATTTGTGAGTGGAGGCTAGAGGAATTGTGACAGGGAACAAGTCAGGTAGAGAAGTGATAGTAGAGAAACCTAGGGTTTTGACTCAGTCATAGAGAGATAGGATGGGTTTTGTCAAGGTGGCGACGGGGAAAGATAGGCAGAGAGAGAGCAGTCCATCGGTGTCAAGTGGTGTAGACAATGAAATCACAGCGAGCGACACGTTTTAAATGGGCGGCGATTGGAATATCAAAAGTGGTGACCAAGAGTCTTTTGGTAGCAACTATATACAAGACAAGTGGTGACTATATAAACTACAGGTGGCAATGGTGGCAGAAGTGTAGACCTAGAGTTTAGGGCTTTTGTGGAGGCAGCGAAGACTGTGAATCATGTGATGACTAGGGTTTTAGGAGGAATAAGGAGGTGACTAGAATGAAGAAAAACACAGGCGGCAGGAGCATTAGCAGAGTATGATGGGGGTAAAAGACTAGGCAACGGCTAGGGTTTACACAGAGGTGGAGGAAGGTTTAGCAATCTGCAATCATAAGACAGTTGATTTCACCAATAAACAGTCAATTTCCCCTACAAATAAACATTATCCTACAAACAATATCAAACCTTGCCAAACGATGAAAATCTAACAACATTAGCCGCGAAGATACAATGAAAACCAGAAGTTCAATTAGGGGTCCCTACGCAGAGACCATATGGCTCCGTACGGATCCGTACAGACTTGTGGGGGCCAAAACTAAAAAAATTCAATTTTTTTTCAGTAGCAAATTTTGAGGAATTTACAGTTGTTTTTCACCGAAAGGGCCTCTCGGACTCAACGGTGAGGTTCGTTTGAGCTCCGGAGGTCACTTGCAAAACTTTATTTTCAAAAATCACCCAAAAGGTTAGATTTTACATGCATTCAGATCTGGTTCACCATTTTGTGCTAGGGAAAAATTAGGTTTACAGTCAAAAACAACAAACTAATTAAACCCTAACTACAATGAAGAGCAATCTAGCCTAGAAATCAAGCAATCAAATAGAAAATAAACAATAAATCTAAGCTAACATTGACTAATCTTCATTGTTCTCCTCCATCTTGCATTATTGTTCTTAGATTTGTAGGTTTATGCAACCATCTTGAGAAGCTCATGGGTATGGACAACAAGATATCAAAGGGTTTTATAGTAGATTTGAGGTGAAAAATGAACTAAGAGAGCAAAATGAGCTGGGAAAAGGTGTTTTATAGAAGAGTTGATTTGAATGGAGGGCCAGGATCACATGTTGACTTTGAGGCCAAATGGAGGGCTGAGATCAGTTAGGGTTTTCTCACCACAAGAGGATAAAATTGAATTTTCAATTGAGATAAATGGTGAGGTGGAGAATGATTTTTAAATTAAATAAATGGTGTATATTTATTTAATTTATTTGAGAAGGGGGGATAATGTGATGGGGTTGATTTATTTGTTTGAATAAATCAAGTGAAGGGGACATTAGGAAAATGAATAATTAAATAATCAATTAAGATTAATTATTTAATTATAGAAGAAACAATTGTCCTATCACATTTGCAACATGAGGACATTTTTAAGTGTCTACATTTTCTTACCATTTAATGAAGTATATAAACCACCTGTGACATGGTAATTTCATAAACCTTCCTTTCTTCATTTTGTCTTCACTGCAAAGAAGTATTTTGAAAGAAGCACAACCCCCTTTGCACCAAGGGTTGATGCTCATGCTGTATGAATTCAATGTTATGCTCAATCCCCCTGTTCCTAGGAATAAATGTGGTAAAAATAAATCTAGGTTGATTAAGGAAAAAGATAAACTTAACCCTAACTGTGAGGGCAAGGATGATAGCCAAACTCGGGATAAGAAGAAAAAGCCTCATTCTTACAAGGGTAAAGACATCTCTATTCCTGTCACCCCTATTAAACATGTTGGCAAAACCCTCAAGGAAAAAGATTCCCCTGAAAACAACCTACTATATTTAAGGGATAATTGTGGGAAACCTCCTATGAGTTCTATGAAAAAAACTAAAACCCTTAATATAAAATCAGCGGCTGCTAAAGTTAATCTCTCTGCAAAATTTATAGATAGTGTTGGTCCAGAAAGGAGGTCTGCGAGACTCACCAAAGTGCAAGAAAAAACCTGTAAGAATATTTCTAAGGAAACCTCTGTAGAAGAAATTAATTCTGACTCGGAAGAAGATCTTGAGGAAACTGATAGAGAGGAACACAGAGAAGGGGATGAGGACCAAGATAATCACAGTGAGGGTTTAGATATTACAAATTAGGAGGGTGAGGCTGATGAATAGGGAGAGATGCAAGGGAATACAACAAAATTTGAGGCTGGCAACCAAGAACAATTTGATGGGAATGAAAACTTTAATACAAATGCTGTGGAGGATACCTATGGTGAGGATTTCCAAACTTATATAGGAACTTTTGAAGTGCAGAATAATATTCCTTATCAAAACAAAAATACCCATAGAAATGAGGAATTTTAGACTATGGTTGAAAGGTTGGATAAGATGGAGGGATTGTTTAACAAGAGGGTTAACTGCATAATGTGCCATGAGAGCTGGACAAACATGTATGACATGTACAACATGTTCTAATTCAGGATAGCTAAGCTGGAGAAAGGTATGAAGGACCTGGTAAAGGTGACCAATACCATAATGAACTCTATTGTGGAGGAAGTCAACAAAATCAAGACTTGGCTTGAAAAAAGAAAATACATGCAAGATATGAACTATGAAAAAGATAAGAGGTACAAGGTTGATAGAGATCATACTTCCTGGGAGGAGGTACTACAAAAAATGAAGAATGATTGGGGTAATCAAAAGTTTTAGATTATCTTATAGTTTAAGCTTGCATCTTCATGTTGTTTAGTTGCTATTTTTTGTTTGTTTTACTCTATTAAACAATATCCTAGCCATTAAGGTTATTATCAAGATCCTTAGGTTGTATGCTACTATATGTTGTACTTTTTGTTTTGGGTTTTGGTTATGCATCCCTAGCCCTATAAGGGTTATTATCAGGGATGGTGTTGCATACTCTTATGGATGGTTGTTTGTGAACTTGTTCATGAAACTGTAAGACTTTTTTTTTCTGATGGCTCCCTAGCCCTATTGGGTTATTATTAGGGAGGGTCTGTGTTGTTCTATTCTTTTTTGCTGTTTTGCATTTTGTATGGGTCTGGAACCCTTTCCCGGCTTAACTTAATCAAAAACAAAAAAAACTACTAGATAGATGACATCACATTCTTTCTAATTCTAGCTATTCTAACTTTCATGAGTATGACCATCTTGTACAATCCTTTTCCTCTTCAACTTATACATGTGTAAGTAAACAAAAATCTCTAATAGCTATGTATCCATGGATTCCACTAACTGCTTACCAACATAAAATTGAAGGAACTATGAAAAACTATGTTTAAGATTGCCTATATAAAATTTGATGGACTATGAAAAACTAATGTGCATGATAAATTTATAGTTTAATCCTTAATATTTATGATGTTTCTATTTGTAGGTTTGTAGTGAGTTTAGGGTTAGGGTTTCAACCAATTTTCTAGGAAATAGCCTAATATATGGTCCCCTTCAAGATCCCAAGTACTTAATCAAATCTAAAATAGATTTCTCAAACAAAATTTAGCATTAGTATTTGACATGTGGTATCTTACTAATCATTAATAATTTATATTTTACTTAGTTTTTTAGATCTAACAAACTATTACTAATGAGTAAATTGATTTTAACATTGTTGTGTGATCTATATTCAAATGCTACTCTGTCTATAAATATTATTTTTGTACAACCACCACCAAAATATTGTCACAAGAGTTTGGGAGTAACCAACTATTTAGAAAGTTCATATATAAATGGCCTATTAACCAAATAAACACTACAAGTACAACAACATTCAAATTTGAAAACAGTGTTTAAAATTTAGATTCTAAAATAGAATATTGAAAAATAATTATATGTTAATTCATAAGCAAAAATTGCAAATGTGTATAAGTAACTTTCTTGTTTTATTCATGTATTGTATTAGTATGTCCAACTAGTAGACAAATAAAAGTATAATCAAGAACAATTTGGATTTTGTAATACACTATAAATACCTATTAAATCTCTTCCAATTACCAAATGATTTTCTCACTATGACTATAAGAGCCATCCCAATCTTTATTTTCTTCTATCTACATACTTCCACATAGTTGCATCTCATCAGATCCACTATATGTGTTGGTGTTTATTGTGTTGGATATGTTAGTATTATATGAAGTGATGCAAAACCCTCTTCTTCACATGTATACCTCTAGATTCCCAATTCCCTTTCAAAAGGATAACTCTAGATATCATACCTAGTTGTATACATATTCAAGAAATTTTTAAGTTCTTATCAAGTTGTCTCTTATCTTTGATTTCAAGAATCCTAATGCACTAAAATCTCTCTCAACCTCCACCAACCCTGTTATCATGGTTTGACATAGATCAACAAATTTAAAATATTTAGTTATTGAATTGTGCATTATTTCACTTTGACTTAAGGTTGTCCAAAGCTTTGTTATCAATCCATATTAGAAGGGACTTACCATGAATTCAAATTGTTCCATCATTAATTTTTCAAAATGTGATAATTACTCTTTAAGCTTACATTTATTTATAATTCTTTTCGTATGTTGTCCATTCAATTCTAAACTTCTAAAGAACTATTTGGCTAAAAAATTTATCTTGTTAAGAAAATCAATGTTTGAAAATTATTTTGGTATTGAGAATACATAACAGACATGGCTTTGAAGTAGTTCACCTTGAGGAAATCATTCTCTAATTTTTTAGAAAAGAGACCTCACAATATCCTTTAAATTAGTATTCATAGATTTAAAAATATTGTAGCTTCCCTTGTAACTGATACTTATTTGGTAGTGCACCCAACCCTAGAAAAATAGTGCATTAGTATGTCATATCCCTGTTTTAACACATAATTCTTCACTTGCATTAAACAATAAAAATTGGCAGTATTGTTCATAATTATCATTAAGTGCCAATTATTAAATTTTGGAATTATGAATGACTACACTAAAAGATATAGATTATCTAGGGTCATGCATAGAATTTTATATAGCTTTGTATATTTTGAAATATACATAATTCTTTCCTAGGATTTTTCACAACAATGTTCATTTCTTTTTTTGGTGTGGAGGAATTGCCACTAGTTGGGGCTCCATTTGTAAGGCCCTAATTACTCATCCCTTAAAACCTCTAGCCACATGAGTTTCCCTTACTCATACAATGGTTGAAGCTAGGGTTTTGAACTTGTGACCACTATCTATGTTTTTTAATGGCTTAATCATTTGATCTATGCCCCATGGGCACAAGAATGTTCATTTCCTCTAGCATGGGAAGATTACCAAATAAATTTAGTATCATCTCTATGTCACTTAACCTAAATAAGAGGTTAGGAGCTTTGTCATCTACTATGAGGTGATGTTCATACATTACTCCAATCAATGATTGATATTCTATAAAAAATCTTTACACTAGCCCATGCAAGGAGCTCCATCTAGTACCAACATCTTTAAGAAGCTTGTTTCCTATGGTTATTCCTCTTAACAAAGTGTTGAAATTAAAAAACTATTTGGGACTTCAAAAAAAATATGAGTGGATCTCCTGGACTAGATCTTTAACTTGCACACAATTTTGAATGCTATATTCATTCGATGTGCCATGTGGTGAATGTGAATTATGTATGCTAAAGAACAAATTTGTAGGTTTACACAAAGATCATTCCTATGACCTTGCATTACTAAAGTTAACACACCAACTTTTTGGCAATTGTGTAGTTATTCATTGCTCCAATTTCCTTCAAAGATTTCCTAACCATTTCAAATAGATTATGAGATGTTGCATTCTCCTTAATTTCTATGGATAGAGAGTAGATGAGGCTAGTGAACATGATTTTCTATTGTATACACATGTTTACATCCCCAAAAAGTATTATTTGCTATTGTAACTTCATCTAAAGATAATGCAATAGTAGTTCGCTATTTATTTTTTCATGTACATCTTGTTTTTCCACCTCAATAAGATAATTTTCCCATTCTCACCCATATTTATTAACTAATGCATGTTAGGAAAGTTTGGAATACCTATAAAAGATTAAAAACTATTATATTTTGGGTAGTCTATCATAGAATGCCCTATAATCACAATATGAAAAGAAACACTTGACTAAACATTCTTTTTATCATTTTGTGTTGCTTCCATCATATGTCCATATTGAGCTTGAATTATACATGCCAACACAATAAGCTTTGCCTATTTTCAAAAATGCACACCTTATTCCAAGGCATACTTAACATGAAGACATTCTTCCTTTATGTTCCATCTTACCACTGATATTTCCTCTCCGTACATGATTTGCTTTTCATAAATTTCACCAAATGTATGTTTTTCTACAGTGTCAAGTTTTAACTATAATGTATTGTCTCTACAATATTTCAAACTACAAATATTACACTTACATTCTATGGGAGGTTCATCTTTATTTTCATTCTCCACTTGTTCAATAAATGGGTGCTTTGACACCTAGTAAATCTAAAAATTCCTTGATAGATCCCACTCATGCCCCATTTCTATTTCACTTTTCTTTTCCTCTTTCATGCAAGATGTTCATTTTCCTAATCACTTTTGAGGTGAGTTTATTAAGATTGTTACACTGCTGTATGAATCCTTTGCAACATCATCTTTAACATTATCATGCACCTCATTATAATATTCCTCCAAGGTATTCTCTTATTCATTAACAAATGGTACAAATCTTGATGTTGTACATCAATCTACTGGACCACACACATTGCTAAAATATGATATTATGTTTATGCATTTTGATGAGCACCCTTTGCCACTTGTAGGAACCTAGGTACTACTCAACATCTCTAGTGAATTAGAGACTGTATAAAAATATTATTGGTTTTAAGTGATCGTTAAAGACTCAACACTATTAGTTTTAGTATCATATATAACAATGAAACTAAATAGAAAAACTAGCAAAAGGAATCATAGATCCTTATGGCCTAGATATATCAATACTCAATATCATCTGTCATAATGAAACTAAATAGATAAATAAACAAGAGGAATCTTATATTCATAGAATAATAAATAAATTATCACTTGCCTCTCATTAACTCACTAATGCTAGTAGTTTATTGTATATGGCTCACTAAAATAGAATTTCAAGTAGGAAGTAGGCACTAGGCATAGAAGAAACCAAAGAAAGGAATCTAAAATAGAATTCCTTACAGGACATAAAGATTCAAGAATTGAATCAATCCAAATCAAGAGAAAGAGATGTGTAAAAGAATAATTGAGACTTTTAATTGTATTTATATGAACTTAAATTTTGTGAAACCCGCAAAATTATAAAATTGTGGAGAAAAAATGTGGTGAATCCAACTTGATTGTAAATTAATGGATATAAATGTTGGGTGATTAAGACCATGATCAAAGCATGAGAGGTGATTTCAAGGTTATCATGGCCCCATTAGTAGGGTGAAGTTATAATGGTAACATCGAAATTGGTCCTCACACAGTGTGGGTTTTAATGGTATCAGTGAATATGTCAGTTAATTGAAATATGTATATACTAAATTCTAGGCAATTCCCCAATAAAATGTGTAGAAGCAAAATATTTTGATGTAAATGCTTCATAAATATTAGGGTGGCAATTTAACACCCATTTGAGCAATTTATCTTAAATTCTTGGTGAATTGGGCCCCTATCATTTAATTCTATTTAGCAAAATTGAATGGGTTGATTCAAATTATTCACCAATTGGAAAAGTTTTTCCATTAAAAAATCACTAGTGGAGGATGGATTTGTTAGTTCAAGGTGAGTTCATTGCTTCACTAGTGAAGGGTTTGCCACAATGAACCAGTATTTGCAAGGGTCAAATGCTTTTGGGATATGGAAAATAGATCATTCACCATAGTGAACTACCATTCGTTATAGTTATTAGTTATTCACCTAGTGGCAAATAGTTATTTACCTAGTGGTGATAGGTGTTTACCCCTACTATGTGTCAAACATGAACAATGATTTTTTTAATTTGGTGCTCATTTTTCTAGGTTTTTTACTTTAATTTGGATTTGATTTATTTATGGGTTATTGTAGGTACTTATGTTTGGTGGAGAAAAGTTGTCTTTCAAGTATTTTGGACTAGTTATCCGATGTAGAGAAGGCAAAACTAGATCATGCCGATCTTAGTGTCTCGGATCCCATTAGTGCCTCCTTCCAATTGCATCCTTTCAAATATTTTCACATAGTGAGATGCTAACTATAACATCTTTCAATTTCCTCACATGGATGGAAAGTGAACCATCACATTATATGACACCTATTAGAATCTAGGAATCTTGGTCATGAGTACTAGACTTGTCCTTGGTGAGGTAGAGAGTAGTACATAGTGGGTATATTAGACTATATATCCAGGAGATTTGTGTCTTAGGGTGAGTTCTTGAAAGAGCATTGAATTGAGTTTTATTCCTACATTGGTGATTCTAACTATTTGGAAGGCAATCATTATCCTTGTTGCTACTAGACAATCTACTAATAACTAGGCCCACATGCTCTTATTTGTCTAGGCCCCATCATATGAGCAATACAGGAGGGTCTAGTTTATACACAAGGCATGGACATCCTTACATGGACCTACAATGAAATTTAGTGAATTTCTTAATGAAGTATTCATCATTGGTCATGGAGTGGAATTTTTATCACATCATACCATTTCAAAGGGATAAGCCTATTTAAGAGTTTGCAACACCTTGGGTGATGAGATGGGCTACATTAGATTGTTTCATTGGTGGGATTAGGACTATTAAGAGTCTCTTTTATGTTTACATTAGTGTAGATCTCTACATAGAAATGAGGGATTTATGGTTGAGAGATAGTGATGTTCCTAATCTATGTCAAGCAATCCCCTCTTTAACAAACTAGTGGATAGAGATTGAGCTACACCCAATTAGTTAGGTGCTACAATAGTTTAGTGAGGTGCCCCTTGTAGATTTCCCATAATAGGAATTATATATAGAAGCACTCAAGAGGCTCAACTTAGGATCCTATGGTATGAATGATGGCATCCTCAGACTCTTGGGGTCCATATCCTTAGGGTCCAGAGCTAGCAACAATGAGATAATCCCTAATCATATAGGTTCGAACAACATAGGTCCTAACAACACAAGTTTTTACAACAAAGGTTCTTGTAGTAGCAAAGGAGACAATTAAGGAGGATGTATAGGGTGATGATGACAAGGACCATGAGCCTAGTTAGGAGATGTTATTGAGAGATCATTAGATTTAGGTTATGCTAGTTCTCAAATATATAATTGAGGAGAATTTCACCTAGTGTGAGGGGATGGGGGAGGATCAACCCATGTAGGATGTGTCATAGTAAGATGTAGCAGCATAGCAATACTTACCACCACCAACCCCTGAAAGAGTTACAACAACATACCCTATGTGATAGGACGAGGATCATCATGAATGATCTTATGGTTTCTTTCTTCTTCATTTATTTTGGATTTATCTATTAGCAATGTGATGTTAATACTTATAGGTTACTCTTATTGATGATTATATGATTTGGTTCTCACCCTATTTTATTATGACCTATGGATGTATGAACAACACATGAGTGGTGTGAGTTTGTTCAAGATGTTAGCCTAAACATCATTGCTCATGTGATAGGGAGGCTGAGAGAGGACCTATTAGTAGACTTAGAGCTTCTTCCCCTCTCGGGCCACCATGTATAAGTATTTGACTCTATTTATTACACTACATAGGAGATTGTGGAATTATAGAGATAGGTTTCAAGATTGATAGGGGATAATGCACTTTCGATGAGACTATAGAGATAGGGGAAGCTTAGGACATGCCAGATCTAACCACCATCAACACACATTGTCTTAGGGAGGCGATGCATATAGGTAGTATTCATAGCTAGAGAGAGGCTTCCATGGTGTGTAGAGTACTGAGTGAGTGAGAGAGGAGCCCCAAACACTCTAGGACTCATGATAGTTTTGGTACTCAATTATTGTTACTCTCATTTTATACACATGATTTTATTCCGTCTAATATAAGTGGCCATTTGTATTTCATACACATTAATGTACTTGTATACAGAAATTTGATCTAATGAACAATGAAAGATAATGCAAATAACCCAAAACCTTCACCTCAAATCAAACCTTCACACTTTGATAGAACAAAGTAGATGCACCCTAATCTATTAGCTTTGTTCTCTATGATATTTGATGGATAGAATGAGATGTTGATTTCTCATAATTTCTACAGCATAACACTAGTATAAGGATGATAGATAAGAGAATCTAGAATGATTTCAACAACATGATAATACTTCAAGTGTGGATCCTCTCTATGGCTTTGTTGAAGCTTGATTTATAGGATATGAGGGATAGGAATGGATGACTAGGATTAGATTAGTGATGGGTGGCTAGGATTAAGTGAGACATGGATCAAGGCTTAGAGTTGTAGTCATGTGACAAGTGTCACATGAAGGTTGAATGAGAGGAATTAAGTCAAGGATAAGGGTTAAAAATCTTCTAGAGGCTTCCTTGTAATAAGGATTTCTAGAAGCTTCTAGTCATGTGAGGACAAGGACAAATGGGGAATTAAATAATAAAATTATTTAATTTTTGGAGAGGGATGATGTGGAAAACATTAATTAAATAAATCTTTAATTTATTTAATTAATTTGGATAGAAGGGATTAAAAAGGTGATTAAGTAAATAAATATAATTTATTTAATTAATTGGATGATGGAGGAAAAGTGGGAATTAATTAAATAAATATAAATTATTTAATTAATTGGCTATTTGAGGACAAATGGGATCAAAATGGGATTAGTTAAATAAATATAATTTATTTAACTTATTAAGTGATGGAAGGGTTATGTAAGGGTCCTAGGACAAAATGTGTCATAAGGTGTCTCAAGGTGGTATTGACAAGGTGATGTCACAAGATATGTCAATTTTAGGTGTCTACAGTACTATATTTTTGGATATCTCCCATGAGTAGGACCTTTTTGTTGGGAATTATGTCGCAGCCTTGCATCCTAATGTTTTGATTTATTAATTATTTGTATTTATTTATTATTTTGGTCTCATATTGGGAAATGAGGCATCCCACTTTGTGTTGACATTATTTGCCATGTGTTGAATCTTTTGGGAAGTGTGTAAGAGGTTTTAAGAGCATATGTCATTAAGATGTGTAAGAGCATCTAATGACATTGGAAGCTTAGAGTTACTTATGGCAAATTCTATGATGCATAAGAGCAATGATTATAGGGGAGTTACATTAAAATATTGACCAATATTATGACAAGTCATAAGGCATCTTTGAGTGGGTTTGAATATGTCAAAGTGGAGCACCCAAATTGATGAGTCAACTATGAAAAACATTATGACAAGTTATGACAATTGTAAGAGCGTCTTCTATTTTTGGTAGAGAAAACCATGACCAACTTGGGCATTGGAATTTGGGCCAATTTTGGTACCATTTTATGGTCATTTTTTAATTCATGGTTTTACTAAACTACTTGTGGTTTATGTTTTCAATTTTGCCTATTTATTTGAACTTGAGAATGGAGTATTGTATGGGTTGTATAATTGACTTTTAGGTATTATTATGCTTATAGAATTACTCTAGAATATGAATGTTAGTGATATTCTTGTAAAGGCATAGCATAAAATTTGTATTTTAACCTCTTAATTTCTTAATAATACAAATATTTTTTCTTTGGAGTGTGGGGTTTTTCTCCCAACAAGGTTTTCCCCATGTAAATCATCTTGTCATGGTATAATTCTCTGTGTATTATTTTTTGTAACTATAAGATCTTTTATTTTTGCACATACCTCCCCTTAACAGTTAGTGTAGGAAGTGTTTCCATGGCATTGATTCCTTTCATTTGGTATTTGAGCCTAATCACCTTAGATTCTAGGTGTTACGAAAAGGGTGTTTTTGGGAGCTTGCGCAGAAGGAAATCCTATTGCAGGAAAAAAATGGTAGGCACACCAAGGATAGAGATGGAAAGAGTCATAAGTACTAACTTTTGTTAAGATAATGTGCCATTAACCTTGCAATCCTAAGTCATTTTCATGTGCCTCCATGATCCTTGGAATGTGTTCTTAGATGCCTAGAGACATGAGAGATAAAATATTTATTATTTATTTGTCTATGACTATTTGTAGTTGCATTCATAGAGGTGGTACCCGCTTGGATTTGCATTAATATTGCATGATTCCATTGTGGGCATCCACTTTGGAGGTAGGGTCCATATGGACTTGCATGTATATGCACATGTCTTGCATGTCATCCAAATTGGGGTGCCAAAGCTTGCATGTGTTTGTCATATCATTGGTATGTAATTGAGCACTCATTGTTGTCAATATTTGATTGGCTATATGTTGGGCACCCATGAGAAGGCCATAAGAAGACTTATTGTAATTCACTAATTTTATTGGCTATCCACAAAGGGGGGCGTATGGTTTTTGCATGTGGTTTTGACACATGTTTTGAGAAACCATAATAGTATTCTCACATCTATCTCTTCTATATATTAGTGCCTTTGGTTAGTGGTATGAGGAGAGATTTTGTAGGCTGAAGGAGTAACGAAGTGTTGCGAGAATTTAGGGAGAAATGTTGTGTTGATGTAAAATTCTTTCAAAGATTAATACAATAATTGGAGATCTTTGGGTGTGGAGTTTTTTCCCGTAAGGGTTTCTCCACGTAAACACTGTGTTATGTGTTTGATCTTCTGCTCCATTGTTACCTTGTGTTGTGAGATCTTGCATTCTTATGTAGCCGATTTCTGCCTCTTTGTTGCTGCTATCTTATGATGATGTTATCTTCCATTTATTGATGTTTTAAGTTCATCTAAGGTTGTTATATCAAGCATGTTAAAGTGGATTATTTTTAGCATCATAAAGAAGTTAAATCTTTTTATGGTATTTCAAGGATTAAGCAAATTAATTTCATATATGTATACATTTTTTTATATTTTTGTAGTAGTCAAAGCCTTGTATCCCACCAATTGATATCATATCTTGGTGATTTGATGATTGACAATTGGATTAGAGATTGTTCATTTATTCTGACAATTAGTATCAAGGCATAAGGTTGTTCCATGGCTTGCATGTGCTTGTAAGTGCGTGCATGTGAGTTGCATGTACTTGCATATTGCTTGCATGTTCTTGCAAGTGAGTTGCATGTACTTGCATGTGATGGAATTATGGTAATTTGGTTCTAGGTATTCCTCCATTTTTTAAATTTAGCTTGTAAAGCTTGTGGGAATCTGTTGGAGGGAATTGTAGAATGTTGGAGGTTTTTGGGTTGTCGTGGATGTTCTATATGTTGACATTGTTTTACAGATATGTGAGATTGGAAGCCACGGTATCTAACTCTCAGATAGATATTGTCAATGGGATCTCTGGTGGGCATTGGAAGCTCATGGTTGAGTATCTTATTTTTCATGGAGTTGGCCATGTGTTTGTTCCTTACAGGGTGGTGACCTAGATCTCCTATTTGACAATATGTGACTATCCTCTTGCATGGTGGTTATGTTCCTTCACCTTGTGGTAATCTATAGTGAAAGGGTATTCATGTTGGGCGTGTGTTTTTTTCCCTCTAGTCACATGGGAAACACCTTCTATTTGGACTATTGTGTGGAGTTCTTATGTTGGGTTCTCAGTTTTAGACCCTTGTTACATGAAAGTACTAGATGATTTTCCACTGGTTGCATGTGGGTTGTATAGTTGGTATTTATGTGATATGGACACTCCTGAACAACCTGGTTTTGCCTTTTTCATATTCATGTTATTTTGGATATGTACGTTTTACAGTTTTCCTATTTCAAAAGGTTATGGGTTTGTAGATTTGTGGTATTCCATTGTTTCAAATGTCATATTTGATGTTGTCCATTGGTGTGAATATTTGGATGTTTAAGTGTTTTCATATTTACAGAGAGATGGTTTTGTAGGTTTTACATGTTAACCAAAATATGTGGTTTGTAGATCTATGGAAAGATTGTGTTCAGACTCTAAGAGGATTATGGATGGAAACAATTACATATTTGTAGGGATGCTTGTTGGGTTCTTATGATCTATGGTTACTCTTATGTGGATTTGTTTGGCAAATCAAGTCTAGCTTTGATCCTAGTGTTTGAGTCTTGAAAATCTACATGTTATACCTAGTTAATTCTATTCTACATGTTACTAATGTGGGGTTGAATCTTTTTATTCTGTTATTTGAGATTGGAGCACTGACCATGTTTTTCTCTTTTAAAATGTTGCATGAGTATAGATATTGTAAATTATCTGATGAAGATTATGGCCTCTTCTTGGTCACATTGATTGCATTGGTACGTTTATTACATTGAGACAAAAGGATGGTTTAGAATGCCGGGTATAGTTGTTCATTAGAATCTATAGCAGTAAGTTATGGTGCATGAGAAGCTTTGTTCACTTCCAATGGAGTTTTTGGTAATGATGTTGGTCATGATACCATGCATATCTCAGTATCACTTTCAGTGGGAGTTTTGTGTAGTTACATAGTGTGTTTTATCTTCTTTGTTTTTAGGATTTCAGTTCTAAGCTTCTATTGTTGCAGTGTGTAGTGAGCCATGGATAATCTTTGGTTAGAAGATGAATGATATTTTACAATGGATGTTGATGTCATAAGGAGCTCTTTGATTCTTCCCTTAGGTTTTAGTGAGGGTTTATTGACATCTTTGGTTCTATTGACAAAGGATACTTGATCTTCATGTTATTTGAAGAGGGGCTAACATCTTGTTTCATGGAGGACCCTTAGAGTCTTTGGTAAAGGTGCTATTGTTCTTCCTTTGGAGAGGATGTAGTTCTCTTTGGTTTTGAGTATTAATCATTTGCTTGGAGCTTCATAATTTTACAGGTTACATTTGAAGTTGGCATGGATTGATTGATGGCTACTCATGGATACTAGAGACAATTGGGTTAGGTCGGATATTTCTTATGATTAGAGATATGTGTTGGAATGATTACTTGTTATGAAAGTTTTTCAATAGCAAAGACCGAGGAGCCTACAAATGGAAATGGATGTGAGTCCATCATAGACCTTATGAGAAGGTTGTCTTTATTGAAAGCTTATATTGTTTGGTGTTGTATGCACAATATAATCTTGTATCCCGCTCTTGGTCTACCTGGCAAGTGAATGATCTAAGAGGTGCCGCCTGATTATTAGATACATTTTTATATGTATCTTGTCTTCTCTTATGCATTAGTAGATTGAATGTTGAGTTCTAAGGGCTTGTTGAGAAGTAGATGCATGATTTTATGTATTTTCATTGTTCTCCTTGTAATCTTGAACTTGGGTTAGTTCTGAGGATTTGTTAGGAGAGGTACAAGAGATGATTAGTGGCTTTGGGCGTATTCCCTTATGTTGTAGGAATGTTTGGCTAGTATGCTCTACTTTCTATGAGAGGTTTACATCTATTTTTGCCATGCTTCATCATAAGTTGAATGATTAGATGTTGATATCCTTTCAGTTTGGGAGTGTTGAAGGAGATCTTACTTTACATAGTTTATCACAAGTTAGTGTGGTATAAGGACATGGTTTAATTTGTAGGTTCTCTCTTTCCTAGTATATTTTCATCTCCCTGAAGGTTCTTATGTTTATGGAATTGAGGTTTTTGAATGGATTCAAGTGTTGTTGTTTGTAATTCATTATATTTTGGCAACAGTTTGGTAGCTCCTTGATCTCTTTATTCATTGTTTTGGAGGACTTGGAGAGTTATTTGGATTGGTAATGAGAGATGTATTTTGCATATCATTGTATTCTTCTTTGACACTATAATAGAGGAGTTAGCCACATCCTCTATGTGAAGTGGTATAGGAGGACTTGTTATTGCTATGACGTTGTTTTCAGACTTGACATTACCTATGCAGTGGGAGTTCCAGATGGTATATGTGTTATGTATGAGAGGGCCACCTCTCTTGGATTGGTTACACTTTACTGCAGTGAGTTCCTTTAGAAGTTTTTTATTGCATGTCTATGTGTGTTATTACCTTGGAGTATTATTTTGCAGTATGGTGGATATACAAGGACTTGTTTGTAGTTTTGGGTTGTTGTGTTGATAGCATGAAGTTCTACCTATGATAGTTTGTTTGCCTTGGTTTGAGGTATGGATAGTTTGGATGATATGGCAACTTGTTGTGGTTGCTATTCCAATTTGGTATGAGTGTAGCAGTCACTTAGAGTCATTTCTTATCATTTGAATTTGATGCTTGTGTTTATGTATAGATTGGTGCAGGTTTCAGTGACAATTGATATATTTTTCACCTTGGCATGTTCCTTGTCCTATCATGGGTGACATGATGTGAGGAATTCTTGCTTTAGATGGTGGTTATCATGGTTGCTTTTGTAGGTATCTTGTTGGAGCACAAAAGCATGTTGAAGTATCAATGGTACATGGTTGGCTAACAAATGTTTTTCCCTTGTTGGTTTGCCTCATGGATGTAATTACAATGTATAATGTCAAGTGGGAGAATGTTAGGATAAGGGGTCATTAACCTTGCAATCCTAAGTCATTTTCATGTGTTTCCATGATCCTTGGAATGTGTTCTTGGACGTCTAGAGACATGAGAGATAAAATATTTATTATTTATTTGTCTATGACTAATTGTAGTTGCATTCATAGAGGTGGGACCCACTTGGATTTGAATGAATCTTGCTTGCGTGCATTATGGGAGTCCACTTTGGAGGTGGGACCCATTTGGATTTGCATGTTGTTGCATACACCTTGCATAAGTCTTTTGTGGGAGTTCACTTTGGAGGTGGGGTCCACATGGACTTGCATGTATGTGCATGTGTCTTGCATGTCATTGAAATTGGGGTACCAAGGGTTGCATGTGTTTTGCATGTCATTGGTAAGTAATTAAGCACTCATTGTTGTCAATATTTGATTGGCTATGGGTTGGGCACCCATGAGAAGGCTATAAGAAGACTTATTGCAATTAATTGAGTTTATTAGCTATCCACAAAGGGGGTCGTATGGTTTTTGCATGTGTTTTTGACACTTTTTTTGAGAAACCATAATGGTATTCTCACATCTAGCTCTTCTATATATTGGTGCCTTTGGTTGGTGGTATGAGGAGGGATTTTGCAGGTTGAAGGAGTAATGAAGTGCTATGGGAATTCAAACAGAAATGTTGTGTTGATGTAAAATTCTTTGAAAGATTAATACAATCATTAGATCTTTTTGGGTG
This sequence comes from Cunninghamia lanceolata, assembly GCA_027924645.1. Lineage (NCBI taxonomy): Eukaryota > Viridiplantae > Streptophyta > Pinopsida > Cupressales > Cupressaceae > Cunninghamia > Cunninghamia lanceolata. The sequence goes on from BSBN01000063.1 coordinate 1,105,907, forward strand.
TGGATTTTTTTTCCTACAAGGGTTTCTCCATGTAAACATCCTGTTATGTGTTTGATCTTCTACTCCAATGTTACCTTGTGTTGTGAGATATTGCATTCTTATGTAGCTGATTTGTGCCTCTTTGTTGTTGCTATCTTATGGTGATATTATCTTCCATTTATTGTTGTCATATAAGGTGGTTATATCAAGCATGTTAAAGTGGTTGATTTTTAGCATCATAAAGAAGTTGAATCTCTTCATGGTATTTCAAGGATTAAACAACTTAATTTCATATTTGCATACAATTTTTAGATTTCTATTTTATAGTAGTCAAAGCCTTGTATCTCACCAATTGATATCATATCTTGGTGATTTGACGATTAACAATTTGATTAGAGATTGTTCATTTATTCTAACAACTTTGAGCTATGGAAGATCAAGATGGAGGATATGCTTATAGATAGAGATCTGTGGGTTGTAGTATCCAAATCCAAACTTGGTGCAATGAAACAAGAAGACTGATACATATTGGATAAAAAATGAAGGGCCTTATTAGACTTTGTTTGGAAAATTTAGTGTTGTAAAATGTACATGAAGGAGCTACTACACAAGCCCTTTAGAACAAGTTGGGAGAAATTTATTAGGTTAAATCCCTAGTAAATAAACTTTTCTTGAGAAAGAAGTTATATACCCTCAAGATGGAGGATGGTGGTTCTATAGTCAAGTACACAAATGTGTTAAATATGTTTTTGACCTAGTTGTACTCTATTGGAGTGAAAATAGAGGAGGAGGATCATTGCATGACACTCCTTTATTCTTTTCTAGACTCATGATCACCTTGTGATGGTCAATAGGATCACCTTATGATGTGCATCGATAGCACTGCCTCTAAGAACAAGATGGATGAGTTAGTGGCATAATTAATTGTAGAGGAGATGCAAAGAAATTTTTTTGAATCAAATAAGAAGGCCTTATGAGTTTAGGGAATATCAAAAGAGTAAGGAAAGAAGAAGGACAAGAAGAGAGAAAAGTCAAGAGTCAAATCCCATGGGTGATCCAAATCTCCTAGAAATTCCAAGGCTAAGTATTGGAATTGTGGAAATCCTAAGTACTTCCATAGAGACTACAAACATAAGAAGAAGAAAAAGAAAAATGATTCAAATTATGAGTTCAAGAAGTCTTCTCAAGGTAATGTAGATGCCTTTGTTGCAACCTTGGAAACACATGCATCAGAAGGTGCATGGTTGATTGACTTAGGAGCTTCCTTCTATATGACCTCCCATCAGGAGTGGTTCTCTAAGTATGAATAATATGATGGTGGGAAGGTGTACCTTAGTTATGGAAGAGTTCTTATTAGATTCCAAGATGGATGTGTGAAGGGGGCCAATGGTGTTCTTGATATTGTCGGTTTGACATGAAACTTGTTACTGTTGAGCAAATTGAATGATGTGGGGGTGCATGTTGTTTTCTCTAGTGGAGGGTGTAAGATGGTGTGAGGAGCTATGGTACTCACTAAGGGTGTTTATGTGGGCAATCTAGTTTATCTAGATGCATGCACTATTTAGTTTTATAGTTCCTCTATTCTTGTAGCCAAGAGATTTATAGATTCTATACTCACCATTAGAACCAACAACAAAAAGGAGAATTCTATCCACTTATAATAGTCATGATTTATAGATACCTAAGCAATGTCTTGATTTAGAGAGCAAGCTACCTATAAAGAAGATAATGTTATGACACTAGAGAATGGGCCACATAGGTGAGAAGGGTCTGAAGACCCTGAAATATAAAAAAAACTTGTAGAGGGGTTAGTATATTGTGCTTTTGAGTTTGATTTTTGTGATCATTGCATATATGGTAAAGAAAACCATGTTCATAATTACCAAAGTTCTCACAAATCTGTAGGGGTGTTAGATTTAATTCATTATAATGTATTTGGTCTTGCAAATCTTCTTTCTATTTCTAAGTCTTTTTACTATGTATCTTTTATAGATGATTGTTCTAGGAGGACATGGATGTATTTCCACATAAGTAAATATAAAGTCTTTATTCATTTTAATGAGTTTAAATCCCTTGTAGCAAATCATACTGTTAGAGAGATTTATATTTTGATAATTAACAATGGTGGTGAGTTTTATTTAGAAAATTTGATAGATTATACAAGGAGCATGAAATCAGAAGACACGAGATAACTCCATATACCCCTTATTAGAATGGAGTTGTAGAAAGAATGAACAAGACACTAATGGAGAGGGATAGGGGTATGCTCAATGAAGCCAACTTGGAATAGAAGTTTTTAGTAGAAGTGATTGTTATGGATTGTTACCTAGTTAATATGTGTCCTACATTAGCTCTTGTTGAAAAGAAACCTATGGAGTTGTGGATGGGGAAAATAACCTCATTATGGCATCTTTAAGTTTTTGGTTATGAGGTATATGCACATGTGCCTAGGGAGAAGCGGTCTAAATTAGAGAACAAGGTAGTGAAATGTATCTTCATTAGCTATGGTGTTGGTGTGAAAGGGTACAAGCTATAGGGTCATATGGTTGAGAGAACTTTGAATAGAAAAAGTGTTATTTTTAGAGAAATTAAGCTTTCTTCTATAATATTAAAACTAGAAGAGGATGGAAAGAAATATTGGTTCAATGACCCCAAAGGCTGAGAAGGTTGAATTAGAAGCTTGTGAAGGACCTAAAGGGGAGGAGAGATAAAATTATTTAAACAGTTCCAAAGAGGAGGTAGAACCTACACATCAGATCTTGAGGAGGTCCACTCAATAGAGGCAACAACCAAATAGATGTACTCCTCATGGGTTGGGTTCAACTCCTCCCCTACTCTATAATAATGGGGGGGGCTCATTATAGGGTTTATCCTTCATTACTAAACCTTGGTCAACCTTGATCCCTTATTCCTTTTAAAGTGAAACCACCAAGGTAATTGATTACTAATATTGATGAGCCTAAAACTATGAAGGAGGCTATGGCTATGAGTGATTCTAAATCCTAGAGAATCGCTATGGATTAGGAGATGGCTAAATGAGGAAAAATGACACATGGGATTTGGTACCTGTTGGTTCCCAAAATAACTAATCCAAAACCCTAAAGCATTACTCAATCTCCTAGGCTAGGGGTTTCATCAAGGAGATTTGAAAGGGGCTCATCAACATATTGAGGATGATCAAGGGGTAACTATTAGGAGTGGGTAATAGCCTCTTCACTTCTGGCTTAGCTAAACCAAGAAGGGTGTTCCTAGAGGTATCCCTCAACTGGGATTGATAACAACACAAGATGTATTCATATTCATAATATTACAATAGTACCCAAGTTGTAGTCCTAATCCCCAATATTGTCACAAGATTAGGCAATCCTATTGCATTATAAAACCTCTCATTAAGCTAATTATAGCATCACTACAATAATCCAAGATGCAAATATGCAAGAACATGATTCCGTGATAATTTAAACACTATAAGGCATTGATGATTTTACCTTGGTTTGCAACAATGAATCATGAATTGCAGAACAAAAAAAAAAAAAACTCTATAGCTAATAGGATGTTGGATTATAGAATGAATGGTGATTGATCCTTCACTAATCAAATTGATGCCTACTCCATTGGGTAACAGAGTTAGAAGATGCAAGGCAGAAGGGATACATTTGCAAAACATCAATAGAAACAAATATGTATTCACATACAAATCTTAGATAATACTACATACAATGTACATACTTAGAAATCCAAAATAGAACACTAATAACCCATGTGAGATGAATAAAAGACCATTACAAAAGTTTTCAATGCATTAGATGTTGTCACACATACATCAAATCTTCATTACACTCATACCAACAAATGTGGCAAAAGAAAATACACAACTAGGAGTATGTAGTCCCCTAAATCATTACAAAATGTTCTGGAAACATACCATTACATACAAATGCACATTGAGAACCCTTTCCTCTAAATTATAGAATGTATTCCTCCCTTTTGCAGACTTAACTAGTAGTATTTGGTGCCCTAGATCTTTTTCAAGTACCTACATGTCTTGAACTAGCTCACTAATCAACCACCCTTCAAAATGAATACATATTTCCCTTTTATGGTCTTCAGATGTTGCACCCAACTTATCTGTATTGAATCACCCTAGCATCTGCAACATTCCCACTCAAAATGAAAGGCCCAAATGTTGTGTAGGAACAGATGTTAGTTGGGCTTACCTACTGTATTCATGGCATCCCTGGACGTAGTTGAGGTGGTTGGGGCATTTGAATGTGACCTAATCTTTATTATGGCAAGCTACATTTACTTTGGTGGCATTTTCCTTCACTATTTTAACTTGTTCGACAATTTTAAAATTTGGCAAAGCTTTTGGGTGGTTCGTAGGTTCGTAAACCACCTAAATCGCCGAAAATCCTTTTCATTTGTTCTTTGTTCTTTCTCTTTTCCCTTGTCTTTTTACTTTATCTTTAGATCTTCATCCTCCTTTTCGATGATTTGGAAAAACCTAAAAACCACCAAACCAATTTAACTCATGTCTTTGTTCCCTCCCATTTTCTTTTCAACATTTTGGTAAGTTTGCAAACGTGCAAACCTGCCAAAAGCCATTTTCCATCTCTTTTTCTTTCTTTTTGATTCTTTAATATCGACATTTCAACAAGTTCACAATCTAACAAACTTGTCAAAAACTTACTTGCTTTTGTTGTCTTTGCCTTGTCTTTTTTCTTTCGGTGAAATGGGGAAACTTTGAACTACTTTTAGTGTTTTGGTGAGTTTGCGAACTAATGAACTCGCTAAAACCTTTCTCTTTTCTTCCTTTCACTAATTTTTCTTCCTTTTTCATCATTTTGGCAAGTTCGCAAATTGGTGAACTTGCTGAAAACTTACTTTACTTTTTCTTCTTTGTCCTTTTCGGTGTTCAACAAAATCACAAACCATGAAACCTCTTTCATCAGGTTCTCCATTTCTCAACCTATTGAAAGGCTTTCAACACACAAGGGAAGGCATATACAAGGCCATTTCAACATCTTGGCAGGTGCACAAACTCGTGAACCTACCAAAAGGCAACACTTTTACTATAAATTTTACTTTAGGAAGAAAGGAAAGACTTTAGGGATAGAAATTTTAGAGGATTTTCAGGATTTTCACACACTTGGGATTTTTACTTAGGCAAACATGAGAGACAGAAGGGGGAACAACAATGGCCTAAAACACAAGAATGCTATAATTTTAGGGATGAGAAAAATAGGCACTAACACTTGGCTCTAGTTGGGGACGTGTCTAACAGGCACAACGAGAATCTAGAAGACTCTATGGGAGAAGACCACAAAAAATAAGAATCGGGCAAAAAACACAACCGTATTTACATAAGGCAAAAATTGAAGGAGAAAATATGCAGGTAAAAAAAGGAGTACCTCGTTACTTAGGAGAAGTAATGATTTAGATATCAACCATGAATTGGAAGCTCCATAGCCTCTCCATCCAGGCCCATGAGGTAAAATGTGTCTTGGCTACTTCTTTCTATAATCTGGTATGGACCAACCCATAAGGCCTCAAACTTTCCATGTTTACCCCTATCTTCTGACTAGAATTCCCTAAGAGAACCACATCTCCAAATTGGAAATTCCTCTTAGATGCCCCTCTGTCAAACAAATGTTTGACCTTCTGTTGTTGCAATACATTTCTTTCATGTGCAACCCTCCTAGTCTCATCCAGTTTAGTCAATTCATGCATTCTCATGGCCAAAGCATCATCTTCACCCTCTCTAGTTTGTTGCAACAATTTATACACAAGTAATTCTAGTGTGATTGTCATTTTATCTTCTAGTCCATATACAAGTTCAAACTAACTCTTACCTACAGAATGCTTCTAGGTGATCCTATCATCCCAAACTGCATATTTCAGTTTGTCATCCCATCTCTTCTTATTCTCATTCAGGGTTCTTTTTATGATTTTCAAAAGGCTTTTGTTGCTAGATTTAGCCTATCCATTGCTTTGGGGGTGGTAAGGAGATGAGTGGATTAGATTAATCACATACTTAGAATACATATTCAAAACATCTTGGGATCCGAAACACATAACATTATAAATAATAATTCTATGTGGCACACCAAATCTAGTTATGATGTTGTTTGTCAAGAATTCTACCACCACCTTAGATGTTGCATTATGAGTGGGAATAGCTTCAACCCACTTGATGAAGTAGTTGGTTGCCACAAGAATCCATTTGTATCCATTACTAGATTTTTCCTAAATTTCTCCTATGAAACCAATTCCCCATTGCTGAAAGGGTGCCTCAACTATAACTGTCATAAGAGGGAGATTGTTAACATGCTTTAGTTTGCCTAAGAACCTTTGGTAGGCATCACATTTTTTGATTTTTTTAGTAACATCTTTAAATAAAGTCAGCCACCAATACCCTACCCTAATAATCTTGTGTGTTGTGGTCTTGATATGAAAGTGTCCTCCACATATACCTTGATGATACTCTTTAATCACTTTCATTGACTGATTTTGATCCAGACACTTGAACAATAGCCCCTCATGATTTCTCCACATCAAATCATTTTGAATCAACACATACCTTTAGGACTATAATTTGAGCATCCTTTTTTTATTTCTATTCATTCTTGGAAGGCAACACATATTTTCCAAATAGAAAATAACATCCTTATACCAAGGATTTTCATCCAATTGACAAGAGCTAATGACACAAACCACAGTCACTACATTTACTTCTGCTGCTTCTATGTTTGCATCAACCATCAGCCTAGCCAAGCCTTGACCTCTGACCAATTTGGTGACCTGCACTTCTATATCATATTCTTGGATCTTGTTAATCCATCTGCATTTTTTTTCAGAGGCCTCCTGTTACATGAAGATGTTCTTCACAACTGTATGTGGCACATATGCAATTGTCTTTACACCATAAGATATGATCTAAAATTTTTTACAACCTTAACAAGGGCATAAGCATGCTTTTCCATTGTAGAATATTTTAGTTTAACAACTTGCAAGGATTTACTAAAAAATCCAATGTGATGCTCATACCCATCCTTATTTTTTTGAAGTAGGACAATGACTATGGTGTAATAGGAAGCAAAAGAAGAGATGGAATGGCCTAGAATAGTCTAGGATTACCAAGATAGGTCCATCCTTGAGGGTTTCCTTTATGTCAGCAAATGCCTCAATTGATTCCAAGTACTACATGCAACTGATTGCCTTTTCTTGAGCATCTTGGATATGGCCTTGGCCTTCTCAATGAAATTGGGGACAAACCTCCTTACAAAGTCACTTTATCCAAAGAAAGATTGGACACCTTTGACCAATTTGGGATGGGGAATAAGGTCAATTACTTTCACTCTTTCTGGATTATTCTTACCTCATCCATTGATACAAAGTGTCCCATCAACTTGCCTTCTTCAATTCCAAAGTGACATTTCTTAGGATTCAAAGAAATCCCATACTCAAGGCACCTTTCAAAGATCATCTCCAAGTGATTGCAATGATCAATCTTTTCATTCTTTAGAGAATGCAGTCAAATCATCTTGGTAAACTACCATGATCTCATCTATAAGGCCTACAAAAGCAACATCCATTGCTCTTTGAAATGTTGAACCTACATTCTTTAAACCAAATAACATTCTCACATATACATAATTGCCCCAATAAGTAGTGAATGATGTTTTGTACTACTTTGAATCCTTGACCAATACCTAGTTACAACCTGAGAATCCATCCATAATGGACATTAATTCCAAACCTGTTACTTTTTATAGCAAATGATCCATGCTTGGGAGAGGGTAATTGTCCTTAAGAGACTTTATATTCAAATTTCTAGAGTCTACACATAATCTGATCTCTCCACTTTTCTTTCTAATGGGGACCAAGTTAGATACCCAGGCTTGATTATACCTCATTTTAACTTCATTAGTTCTTTCTGCATTTGATGAGCAAGAGTGGGGTTGATGGGTCTTTGTTTTTGTTTGAAAGGATTTGCATCAGGCTAGAGGGGAATGGCATGATGAAATAGGTCCTCCCTATAGTCCTTGAGCTCATCATAAGACCATGCAAAACACTTCTTAAATATTTTCAACAATGCAATCAACATTTGCTTCTCATTTGCTTTCATCTTCTTACCAATGTAGATCATCCTAGGAGTTGCCTCAGTTCCTAGGTTTACACCTTCAACATTATCTTCTTCAATTATTTTCCTTTGCTTTTCTAGAGATCTGTATTATCAAACATCATTTCCAATGCCACAAGCCCTTTAGGAATTGTGTTCATTTTTAGCTGTACCACCTCATTACCAAACAAAGTTTCTTTTCCATCTTTGACCTCTATCATGGGTTGCCAATCTATTAGCTGGTTATCAAACTAATCTATACAATTCAAAAAATTATAAATCTAATTACTATCATTGAATACTTACCAGTTGTAGATGTTGTCTAGAATAGTGGGCCTTGTGAGAATCTTAATAGCATACTGGGAAAGACAAAAAGTAGGTTGCAAGTTAAATTTTGAGGTTGTCATAGCTAGAGCATATGCCTCTTCATTTTCAAACCTTTCAATCCACTCGATTCCAACAACAAGTAATTCCAAAGTATCCCATACAACATTCCTATATGCTCTCAACTTGTTGTCTTTTGCTACATAAACACTTCTAACCTATTGTACCACAAGTTCAAAATCTCCCTAGATTTTTAAACTTTTGATTCCATGCTTATGAGCAATATTCAATCCTAATTAAAGAGCCTCGTACTCAACAATATTTTTTGTGCATTGGAAATCAAGCCTAAAGGACAATCCAAAATGTTACCCATTTGGTGATATCAAAATGATGCCAACACCTGAGCCATTTCTAGAATATGCACCATCAAAACACATTGCCCACAAATCATATACATCATCAAGAGGAGGAGCACAATGGGGAGGATTAGCAATAACATCATGATCATTATTGTCATGATATCCAATGAAGTGATCTTTTTCAATATCAAAGAAGTTTGCTTCATTAGCTGGCTTGTAATGATCCTCAATGCCATCATTCATTTTCTTCTCCCTATACAACTTCACGTCTACTTGATGCATTGAGACAGTAGCATATGATAAATCCATCTAGATACTACCCCCATAGAATCTTTCCACTCTATAAACATCAGCATATCCCACTTGGCAAGGCAATCAACAATGATAACATCCATTAGGAAAGATATGTTTGCATATGTAGCCAGCTAGACTTCAATGTCCTTTACCAGTCCAATTACATTTACCTCTCTAGCATCCATGGAAAAACATTTGCCATAAGACTTAGACACTTTCAGACCCAAGTCATTCATGACCTCTAATGGCATGACATTACTAGAGGCACCGGAGTCAAGAATACAATTGTGTAACAACCATCCATCAGTAATAAATGTTGTATAAAAAGGATCAACATCCATCTGACTGTTAACAATAGATGACCCTAAATACACCTCTATAGTTTCTTCTTCATTTTTACTTTTATCATTGTCACAAGAAATAATAACAGGTTGTTCTGGTGCATTAACAACAATGATATATGATAAAGCTCTATCCCTATGCTCAGGGATTCTAAGGGCTTCCCCTATTGGCAATGAAATTCGGACTTGGCTAAGGACTGAGTCATATCTATAGGGTGCTAAGCTGGTAGAGGGGTATTACATGATATAGTAACATCATTTGCATCTGGGACATGAAAAATATCAACTAGTTGACATAAATATCCATATATTTCAAATCATTCTTTTTCTCCTTTCTCTTTTCTTGTTCCTTTGGCATTTGGGACTTTCTTGGCATCATTCTTTGAAATTTGCACTTTTGGGATTGATACAATAGTTGGTTGCACCACGTGTGTTAGTGCCTTTTGTAAATATATATTTTTTCCATCAATGATTGCATTGGGGCCTTCTTCTTCTTAGGCTCCTTCTTGAGAGTATTGTTGTCCCTCTTTAAAACATTTATTTTCTATTTTTCCTTTTCACTATCCAACCCATTCCTACCTGACTTTGCAATAGGGTTACTTTACACATGCACTTGCCTATTCCTTAATTGGTAACCTCCCTGTACTTGCATTATGGTTGCATCGGTAAGAGATTTCATGTCCTCCTTCGAAGATTTGGACTGCTGATACTTTGTGTGCATGAGATCTCTCAGATGCTCAAAGTCATGAGCTAACAATTCATACCTCTTAGGGCATGCACCATGATCATATTGAAGAACATGATCATCCTCACCATAATTGTCAAGATCAACATCCTTGTTAATTAGTTCATAATCTTCAATATCAAATTGATTGATTTCATCTTCATAGTATTCAACACCACCTTCCTCATTGGGAAATTCTTTTTCTTTGCTCATTGAATGAGCAACTACACAATTCGTTGAGTCATGTGGAAGGTGGCATGCTTTACACCGAGATGAGACCTCTTGAAATTTGACTTGATCCCTCCTCAATGGATCAAGTGTGTCCCTCTCAGGCTGTTTGAAATTCACTTGCTTGGGGGTTGCCTATCTTTCATTTTGTTGTGGCCTTTTGGACCAATCAGTGTTATAAGGCTTGTTATGCAACCTTTGGCCTTCATTAAAGTGTGTTGCTGCACCTTGAGGTGGTAGTACCTTTTCATTTCTCGCTACTTTATAAGATAAATCCTTCATAACCCCATGAGCTTGTCTAATCTATCTTCAATTGTGAGAGGCTTATGCATGGCTGCCCTCTCTAGCTAAGAGATCCTTACATCAGACCTTTTGACATGTTTACCTAATGTTCTCATATTGCTTTCAATATTTATAGCTACATCATATGCCTCCCGTAAGGTTTGAGGATTGTTATCTCTTAGACAATAACCAATCTTCAAATCAAAGGCACCATAATATAGTACTAAACACATTGATTCATTAGGCCTAAGATTTGGTACCTTGCTCATATTCATGATGAATATGTTGTTGAAGTCATGCACTATTTCATTTACTCCCTTCTTGATGACTGTAAGTTCATGGATAGAAAACTTGGGATCAATCCTATCCCCATACTAAATTCTAAATATCCTCATGAACTCTTCCCATGAATCCACACTATTGTCAGGAAGACTCTTGTACCACTCTTTGGCACTCTCTTATAACGAATGAACAAACAACTTCATCATAACATCTTCATGATCAATTTGGAAGAGTGCCAAAAGGTTTCCAAGAGAGCCAAGAGAGGAATGCAAGATTGAAAGATCCATTCAAAAAGAGGGAAAGGAGGGAAGTGGAAGATCCAACTAGTTGTTCTAAAGATTCCCAAGTCATTACAACTGACCATAAAAAATGACAATTGGAGAAACACCTAGAAACAACCACAAAACACAAAACTGTCACGAGACACTAGCGCATCACGTGGACGTCTGCGTGAAGCACTAGTGTTTGGACAGTTTGGGCTAAAAAAGCATAAGACATTAGAACATCACAGGGATAACACAAGAGTAACAACATATTTCACAAAAAGATAGCACTAAAAGGAAACCTTGAGCACCATGGGAGGGAAAAAGGCTAATGTAAGGGCTAAAATAAGCCTACAAACAAACTAAGGGAATAAACACTAAAGTAAGGCTAAAATATAGCTTGAAATTACAAGGGTATGCAATTTACGACATTACACATGGGTAAAGTTGGGCATTACATATTGCTTAGTACCTCTTATACACTGAGATCCATTATTATCCTATTGCAGTTCAATTCAAAGCAACTCTTATTCATTCAACACCCCAAATATAACTATCCATCAACACCCCCTTTACTTATTTAACACCCAATATATAATTATTCATAGTGCACCCATTTTTTTCTAATTTAACACCTCAAACATAACTTTTCACCAACATCCATTTTACTATTTTAATGCCCCAAATATAACTATTCATAAGAATCAATTTTTCTATTTTAATGTAAATAGTTATTCTTTATCACAATCCATCATTCTTTCACCTTTCCCATCCAAGGCCAACCAAGCACAAATTTGCATGATATGTGGTCATGTCCTTGTATTTAAAGGCATTTGATATATTCATTCTAATCATCAAGCAATTGAGAGCTTATTTTCATATCACTCACATGTTCGTGCTTCAATTTGTGCACTAAAAGTAATCTAATGTGTGTCCACAAGCTTTCTAAAATCATTTACATGGTTGAAAAGTCCTTTTTTTTAATCATTTATCATTGTTGACTCGACATCCTCGCCTAGTTTGACACAAGATTTTCTTTCTCATCAAGTAAGAACTAGAAAGAGACAAAACAATTTTCTTTATTATGGGGGCATACAAAGATCGACAAAGTGAACAAAAAAGTAGAGATGAAAAAATAGAAGAGATTGAGCTCACCAGCAGAGACTTAGTTTGTGGTCACAAACTAGATTTTGATCCATGAAGTCAACCCAAAGCATAGGAAAGGAGAATCTTATGATTTTAATCTACTCATACAATTGTCACCTTCTATTACAAATCCCAAGAAGCATCATTTTCATTGCCATATTATAATTTTATGCACTCTTAAGTCATGGAGATAAGATTCTTCATCCTTCTTATTTCCTTCTAAAAATAAAAATCTCTATCTAAGTTATCTATTTAACTCCAACTTTTATTTATTTTAGATTTTGACATGTTCCCATATTTCACATCTTATAACATATCCATAGTTGATTTACTTGTGCAATTCTATAATATAGATGTGAGTGTCTTATCCATGTAGGTCCTACTCTATTTTGTTTTATCTTTCCATTCCTTCATACAATTGCTTAGTGAAAACCCTATTTTGTTAGAGATGTTTAGTTCCTTTTTATACACATTCCATGATGACTCTATGCCTTGTAGCAATGATAGACATATAATTAGTAAAGATCCATCATGTATCACATTTATACACATTAGTGTAAGTTGTGATGATGCATCTTCTACATGTCATGTTAGTCTTGCATACGTAGATTCATACACTTTGCATAATCTATCTCCTTCTATAAATGATGATGAACATAGCGATGATTATTTTTATACATCTCATGTTGTAACTATGGACAATTATAATTTCTTATCTCCACCTATTAACGATGACTATCCTGGTGATGAGCCTTATATTGATTATATTTTATTTATAGTTGGTAATACACTTACACATATTAATGAAGACACAAATGAGCTTTTTATTAATGATATATCCTATAATGAAGGTCCATCTAGTGACATGGTTATCACTTGTGCTTCTCTTATCTTTACATATCATCTTAAGCCTACTTTTCATGCTTTAGCTAGTTCTAGACATAACCATATGGGACATAATTCTTGTGATTGTTATGATACCCATATATCCTTTGCATTTCATGAATTGCTTTTCCACATGTTACCCATGAGTATAATCCATTATACATTGTGGTTAGATATAGAGATATTAGAGTCAAGTGTGAATTATTTGACAATGGATCTGGGCTAAATATATGTAATACACATTTTCTATATGTGATCCAAATTAGTTACTCAAATCTTCCAAAATCTAAGGTACACATTAAACGACTTGATAATGTTGTATGGGAGTCCCTTGGTTATATTACTTTGCCTATAGCTTTAGGGATCATTACTCTTAAAACTACTTTCCATGTTATGCTAAGAACATTACTGTATAATATTATTTTAGGGTGTTCATGGATTCATACAATATGTGATGACCATCCAAATTGCATCACATGCTAAGCTCATTCATCAAAATGTGCAATGTGTGATAAAAGTTGACAATCCATTTAAATTTTGTCAAATAATTGAAAAGAATAACATTTTGATCTCTCCAATGCAACAATCATGTCTACAATGTCTCCAATTCCTTCTCTTCCGATATCTCATGTTGATTTGAAGATGATTGGGGATCCTTGGATTTTGAAATACAAAAATAAGATAACAACCAAGTTCCTCTTTTGCCTGTTGATCCTAATTTACACCCTACATGTCACATTTGGATTCTCATTTTAGTGAAGGTGATACATCTCATGGATCTAAAATTAGCCAATATTATGAATATTTCTCACCATCATTTAAGTTGGCTAGTCATTATGGCAAAGGATATAATATAATGCTTGTTTATAAGGGAAAAAGGTTTAGGTCTAAGTCAATAAGGTATACACAGACCTATAAAAATATTTAAAAGAATGATAGTAATGGAATTGTTTATTGTTTATTCATGTGTTATTAGTGATTATATTGATTTTCCCCTATTTTATTTTAATTTAAAATTAGCCAATATTATGAATAGTTCTCACCATCATTTAAGTTGGCTAGTCATTATGGAAAAGGATATAATATTATGCTTGTTTATAAAGGAAAAAGGTTTAGGTCTAAGTCAATAAGGTATACACAAACCTATAAAAATATTTAAAAGAATGATACTAATGGAATTGGTTATTGTTTATTCACGTGTTATTAGTGATTATATTGATCTACCCCTACTTTATTTTAATATAGTACTTGATTGTTCTATAGATTCATGTCCTCCACTTGATACTTTTGTAAATGATGAAGCATTAAGTGGATACTCGGGAGTATATGAGGATTTTCTCACTCATCACCATGATGGAGGTTTTCCCCATGTCTTTGAGGTCTATTCTTACTTTGGGGAATATGCTCCTAATCTATTTAGTGATCATCTTGATACATTATGTAGCCAACCTTTTATAGAAGATTGCAATACACTAACTTGGTTGGTAGTGCATATGCCATAGAGGTAGATCCAAGTGACAAGGAAAAGATCTTGAAATTAGGTGATTATCTTGGTCAATAGGAACAAAGTAACATGACCATATTGCTTAAAAAATTGTAGATCTATTTACATGGCCATATCAAGATATGGCAGACATTGATCCTAGTATTGTGATGCATAATATTCTTTTAGAGCCTAATGCTAAACCTATCAAGCAAAAGACGCAAGCCCTTATTGTTATATATCTTGGCAAAAAAAATTATAATTAGAGGATTGTTATCCCAAAATGATGAAAATGGTATTTAATATGCAGTTTATAGATTAGTCACACTCAAATGGATTATGAGACATAATATACATCTATTGAAAATTATGTTTGGTCATTGGCTTTTCATTGCAAAAACTTAAGCACTCTATGATTCACACAAAGACACATGTTATTATAAAAGAATATCTATTAAAATAGATTTATAAAGCTAATCTTTTGGGTCATGCTACATGATGGGTGATGCTACTTTTAGAGTTTGATGTATATAGAGATGTGTTGGATGGAGATAGTGCTACAACTAATTGATCACCAATGGCTTGTCCTTTTATCAAGTTTTAGATGGGATTATCCATAGGTCGATCAAGGTAAAGGATCATTATATAAGCCATGCTAGTCGAGGAAAATTATATGCTTAACATAGGCTTATTATTCCCGATGAAGTATAGAAGCATGTGTTATTACCTATACTTAACCAATGAAGTTAGGGAAATGCCATTGGATTAGCACTAGTCAAGGCATAATCATCTACTTATGAGTGTTGAATAGACTCATCCCATGTGAGCTCTTGATGAGCCTTAGCTAGAGGGGCTTTCCCTTTCCCTTTGACCTTCACCTTACCTTACCTCTTGACTAGGTTGGACTTATACATGATGGGTGTGTTCGGTCATGCTTGTTAATGACATGGTAAATTGGGGGTGCTACATGTATATAAAATAAGCCCTGCTATTATCTTCCACCTTTGCTATCCAATTTATGTAATGTCCTATGGGATCCTATGCCATAAATTTGGTAAACTAGTCCCAGATCAACATAATAACTCTACAACATCAATTCTAAGTGTAAAGGCAAAAGCTATGCATAGGCATAGGAGCTACTCATTGACATTTATGATGAACCCGTAGCTTACCCACTTCCCTCACTTGAACGAGTAGAAAAATGCCAAGCAAAGGCATAGCAACCCATCCAAGGTATTCCCACCCTAGTACACCTACCAAGAAAGAAAAGGTAGGGGCAAAACAGGCGGAAGGGGATTATAATTGAAGACTATAAAGACAAAGGTAACAAACAACATAGTATCAAGGGCAAAGAAAGCTAGGATAGAGCCAATGAGGTAGAGCCCACACCCCTTCCTATTTCTTATATAGTTTCATCTCCTTAGCCATATCTAATTAGAGATTGAGTCTAATCTTGAATAACATCAGCAAAAAAGCCAACATTTGAACCATTTTGATTCCTTGTTAAGATTGATCCAATACCCAAAAAGGTAGGTATTAACAAGGTAGAGGCAACATAAAATATGGATCAAGATGCACCAAGAACAAAGGTCGTAACATAGGTAGCAAAGTATGTTCAAAATAAGGATTTCACCTAGTGCCCCTTCTTGGATGTTCCATAACCACATGCACCCTTTCTAGATTTAAAGGCATAGTCTGTGAAAGACCTAGCCCCTTAGGTAAAGGCAACAGATCCTCCAATTTTCTATCCAATTAATCCATAGCCAAAAATGGGTTATCTGGTTCTAGAAGCAAGGGAAAGGGTAAGAGCCTAAGCGATAAAGATAAAGATCCTAAGTGCTAATGTAACAGACCAATATGTACTTACTACTAGCATTTTCTAACTAACTTTTTGACTATTAAATGGAGGTAGTTGACTCAATTTCAGTTGATCCAATAACGGAGAAAAAGACATAGGTATTGGCAATTGGGGTTATTGATTGGGGGAAAGAACCACCAGTAATAGAGCTAATTTCAATAATATCCACTGGTCATGTATAAGTCTAGCCTAGGGAATGAAAAGGGCCCTTAGGCAAAGGTCCATCCATTAAGAGTTCATCCAAGATTCCCCAATTATAGTCTTAGAACCACTGATAGTAGTTCCAAGTACAAATATAGTTCTAGGCATGAATTCAACTCTAGGTGTAGTAGGTACAATTCCAAAGCCATTAGATCTAGTGCCTATAGTTCCAAGTTCATTTGAAGTTCCTGTGCTAAATGTAGATCCTTCAGTTGCATATCCAAGTTGTGTAAATGCTCCAAAAACATAAGTGACAAAAGCAGTTGTTGACCTTGAACCAATTGATCCAGAGACATAACCTTTTGTTCTTAGGAGTGTTGCACAATTATAGCCTTGTATAGATAGGCCCATGCTATTCCCTCTTCGCCCATGCTACATGAGTGTTCCTGTGTTTCCAAGAAGCTACAAATTTTTTGCTCTTATGAAACTTTGCAATAACAACTAGCTTTAGAATAGGAAGAGATATTAGGCAAGGTGCTAGCAATTTTTCTATTTCATATATATGTAAAATTGACTCGTGCCTAGTTTTTAAAGAGAGTCTCTTGATACATGAACATATCAACAAATGACATAATTTTGGGCAAAGTTGGCCTTGTACCTAGTTCTTATTTGATTTCATCGACATATAATCCTATGCTTACAACCATATCTTATCCCTATGTGCACTTATTACTACACATTCATCATATTTGCTTGTTTATCATACTTATATATGCACTTATTTCTAGATAATCATTCTCTATCATAATCCAACCTATCTTTTGTCACGGACTAGGTCCACAGTCATGAGCTCATCCTTATGAGTGTGACCTTGACCCAACCTAATTCATAATTTGGTCAACAAGTGCCCTTCACCTTTCCCACCCAAGGACAACGAAGCACAAGTTTGCACGATATGTGGTTATGTCCTTTAGTTAAAGACATTTGATGCATTTATTCTAATCATGAGAGAATTGAGAGCTTATTCACATATATTTTGTATGCTCCTACTTTAATTGGGGCATTAAAAGAAATCTAGCAGCTACACAAGCATTTTAGGAGCATTTGCATGACTTAAGAGTGTTTTTTGATCATTTATCTAGTTGTTGGATCAACATCCTTACCTAGTTTGACACAAGGAATTTGCTTTCCTCATTAAGTGCAAACTAGAAAGCAACAAAAACTCATGTTTTTGTGAGAGTAGACAAGGGTTGATAGAGTGAACAAAAATGTAGAGATGAGAAAACATCATAGGTTGAGTTCACTAGTAGAGGCTGAGTTCACGATTACAAATTGAATATGATATGTTTAAGTTAACCCAGAGCAAATGAAAGGAGAAGATTCTAATTTTGATCCACTCATATGACAGCCATCTTCTATTACAAATCCCGAGAAACATAATTTTCAATGCCATATCAGACTTGTATGCATTCTTTGGTCATAGAGCTAAGCTTCTTCATCCTTTTTAGTTCCTTCTAAAAAGAGTAAATGTCTATATCTTGATCTATGTGACTCTAGCTCTTATTTAAATCTAATTAGGAAGAGGTCCCATGGATGGGGCTTCATGATCTATTTTAATGGTCCCATGAGATGAGAAAAAGTCTGCTACAAGGTAAATTAGAATTTTATCTAGGGGATTAGGAGTCCCTGCTTTTTAGTTCTTATATTTCAAGTGGCTATCTTTGAGGTGGGGTTGGAAATTTCCTCCACTAACTAAGAAGATTTTTTGTCACATATCATACATTTACGATTTTTAGATTCACGCCAATAAATTCTAGATAATTTTTAAAGGAAAGTTATTTTTTTCAAAAACTATTTTTCATCCCTACATTTTTACATTTGCATGGTACCCAAGCTTGCCCTACTAACTATAAAATCCATTTGTAAAATGCTCATTTTTTTAATAGCATCCAAAGAAATATTAGCAAGCCCCTTCCATGAGACCGCTGCCCTAGTCTAGGTTAGGTAATGCTTATGCGTTTCCATTTCATTATATTACCCTAGACTAAACCTATGCAGTTCTCTTTTCCCATCACGCCCATATATATATGCTGAACCTCTGTTATTGATTATCTCGAGGGGAGGCTGTGAGAGACGGGGTTTAGCAGAGCCGTGCGGCGCAGCTTGTTTTAATTAGCGAACCAGAACAGACAGGCCGACATGGTATTTTTATCCTCTCTTCATTCCTTCATTGCATTTCTGCAAAATTTATCTCGTATTTTAGCATAATAGATTTGCATTATGGTTTAGGGCTTAGGGTTTATATATTTTCTATTTCTTTCGAAGAATCTTGCTCTTCTGAATGAAACAAGCAACTGTATAACAAAGAATGCAGTTGTGGAAGACCTCTGGGAGATTATTAACACCCGATCTTAATAGCCATAGCCGTTCTGTAGGTCATGTAAGACGCCCACAACTCTCATTCGAATCACGAAGTTAGAAACCCTAAGAAAAATGTATGATAACTCTATTGAAATTTAAGTTACCTTAAATAAGTTTTAGGGTCCACGATAATACGAGGTCTGCCTATCCCGTACTCCTTGTCAACCAACAAGGCGTAGGCAGGGATAAACCAAACTTTGCTTGGTGTATATACGCACTCCACTTCACTCTGTATTCGAAGCCATGCCTACTGAGCCACATCTACGGAGTACACAAGCCGTTACCATCAAGTGCCCTTAGGATGTCATGAAAAATTTAGGGTCTGGAGGTTGCTACTATAGACCATGAACATTTGGTCTCAAATGTAGAATTTTTCTTTGGTCTGAAATGCCGAATTTTTGTTTTCTTTATATTGCACAGTTTTAATCAAGAAACAAAGGACTGGGGAAGATTGAAAATGCCTAGTAAACCTCAATCGAGGTTGAGCTTAATTATGATCTTTAGATGCATAGTCCTATCATAAGGATGTGCATTCGAATGCAATCTATTCGGATCATTGAACGGAGTAGAAAAGTGCCAAAGATTGAAGCCCTTGCAAATGTCTCCATGGAATAGTTTATTTCTTCCAATAGGACATGTGATGGTTTTGATATGCTCCTGTTTCCAGATGGTTATCTAGATTTAATTGGCATGAAGATATTGCGTTGTTGGATTTTTATGTCTCATGATCAGAATAGATTGCTATCATAATCTATATTGTACTGTAAACTATGTCTTACATTAGATTTGTGACTGTTTATGTCTCATGATTAGAATAGATTGCTATCATAATCTATATTGTACTGTAAACTATGTCTTACATTAGATTTGTGACTGTTTTAAGGGGCTATCTCTAGCTGGGTTCTGGGATGTTTGACATTATATTAATGCTAATGGTTGTTTTGGCAGCCTTTCAGACGTTATGTGGAAATTGGGCGAATTGCTCTTATCAACTATGGTCCAGACTATGGCAAGCTTGTTGTGATTGTGGATATTGTCGACCAGAATCGGGTATGTACTTTCTTTAGTTCTTTTAACATAACAAACTCACCTTTTTCATAGTAAGCTGTACTTAAGATTGTTGTCAACTTGTAGGAAATGCAAGTCTTAATTAATAATATTAGTTTTATGAAATGCCATGATATTAATAACTAAGTAAAATAACTATAAAATGACTCTAAAGTAAATAAAAATAGATCTATAAATAAAATAAAGTAAACAACTCAAGTAAAATAAAAGAACTCTTTAAGTATATAAAAATAGCTCTTCAAATAAAAATAAAGTAAAAAATGTAAATAAAATAAAATAATTCTTAGTTGAAAGTTTTAATGTAAAATAAAATAACTCAAGACTGAGCATTTTTTAGATAGATGTATTTATGATATCTATACTAGTAATGTAATTTTTATGAAATGCCATGCTATTAAAAATTTCTCAATTGAGGGTGTTGAATAATAAATTTGCACACTTTTTAAAACTCTTACCTGAAGGGGGATGCAGTGAGATGAATCCCCATTGACACATCCTATTGTTTGTATCTAGTCTTTACTAAATTCTACAAAATTTCAAATTGGAAAAATAAATAATTAAAAGTTCCTGAAAGATGCTTCTAGGTGAGTAAAATTTGTTTAATGTATTGATTCGTGTTCTACTACTTTCAGTTCTGGCATATACTGTGGACATTTCTATGGTTCATTTCACACACAACGATAATTAGTTTTTGGGATCCCTCTCTGTGCAATTCTCTAGTTCTAATATCCTGATGTTTGTTATGCTTCAGTATCCGATACAAACCAGTAGCTTCTCATCAATTTTTGAGTACTTCACTTTCTTTGCATGATAGTGTCCAGAATTTATTCACACTTTGACCCAAGAAACAGGGTTTCAATGCATATTCTTTCTATTAATAGTGCAATTACAATGGTCACACAAATGCATTGTGCAATCTTTCCTGACAAATTATTAATGAGGTGTAAGGACTTCTTAGTTTAGAAACTATATATATTGCAGTGTGGAGCTTATTTGAATTCAATATATTGTGGACATGTACAATTCATTTCACATGTGCAATGAGAAATTAGTATTTAGGAACCCTCTGCAATTCCCTAGTTCTTGCTGCTTCCAGACTTCACTTTTTTGCCCGATTCCTTTCAAATTTATTTTCACTTTGATCTTTGACATAGCGTGCTGATGAATAATGCATTTTCTTTCTATCAATTATAATTTATAATGCATTGTGCAATCTTTCTTCTGACAAATTAATTAGGTGCAAGGAATTTTTAATTTATAAACAATGTATATTATATTGTGGAGCTTGCGTGTATTTATTAAATTGATGAGCAAGGTTCAGGCCATTTTTTAACCTTTTGCACCCAAAGCTTTACACTATCTTTTATGTTTTATTATCTCTCCAAAGCTTTTATCAAAGTGCAACTTTGCTCTTAGAGGATCAAGTAAGGCTGAGTTATAGGAATCTGTCTTCTTTCTAGGTCTGTATAGGTCTTAGGACTAACAGGCCTTGAAATTAGCACTGATTATACAAGAAACTTTATAATCTACTTGAGATCTTGATATCTACAATATAATTTTAACCAAATTAACTTTCAGGCTTCCACTGGAGATTGAGGTCTTTTCTAATGGCTTAAAAATTATGAAGAATAATAAATTATTCTAGCCTCATGACCTGTTACTTAGCTATCTTCAAATAGTGAGGTTTCAATTAACATGCTGCTTTGTAAGGAACCATCTACACTTGAAACCAAAGATTGGTGATGACAACCAATAATTAACTAGTACTTCTACTTTCTCCGCCTCCTGAGTGGCATCTATCTTTGGTCCTTGATAATTGTATTTCCATCAACTGAAAAGGAGAAATGCCATAAGATGCAAATTTTTAGGACTTTGCACTAATCTGAACATCATGTCAATTTTTGAGGGTTTTTAGGTCACCATGCATATCTACTTTTCCCCAACCTTCTTGTATGTTGATATTGTAGTTTCGAGCTTTACTTTTAATATTAATTATATGTTAACACTTTTACCCATGTGAGAGAGACCTTGCTGATAAACTGTGTGTGTGATTAACTATCCTCTCATTTTTTATTAAGAGCTTATTTTAAAAGTACACCAATGAAAGCTTTTTGCATAAAACAAATGCTTCACTGCAATGCTTTTTACTGTAGTCTCTTTTATTATTTCATTCTTTACCCAGATTTCCAAGATTGTCTCCACATATAGTACAGACAGAAGATGTAAATGTGCTGCCTTGCTGGCCTGCAGTAACCTTGAGAAATATGATCCCAAGTTCAGTTGATTGCAAAACACCTGCAATGGCCCATCCAGATTTATCCTTCGTAATGCAAGCAAAAAACCTGTGTTGATGATTGAGACTACATGAACGTTTGTTAATCCGTTTTTACTTTTCTTTGCAGGCTTTGGTGGATGCACCAAAAATGGTGAGGTGCCAGATGAACTTCAAGAGGCTCTCTTTAACTGATATCAAAATTGATATCCCTAAGATACCAAAAAAGAAAGTCCTGATTGAGGCTATGGAGAATGCAGGTATAAAATTTTAAGCTTCATATATGGTAGTTGCCATGGATGTTAGCAACTGCATAGTAACTATCTATTGTTATTATTTAACAGAGGTTCAGAAGCGATGGGAGAATAGTTCATGGGGAAGGAAACTAATTGTGCAAAAGCGAAGAGCTGCACTAAATGACTTTGATCGGTTTAAAGTCATGCTTGCCAAGATTAAGGTTTGTTTTGTTCTTCAAACAGTTGGTATGCCAATTTTTTACATGCTGCTTACATTTTTTTTTCAAGCTATATTAAGTTGTTTACAGCTGTGTTCAAAATGATTTACGAGACAGTAAAATTAATAGATCTCTCCTGAATTGTTTTCAACTATGTGATGAATATCTAGAATTACCCTTCTTATTGAAATACTGTATTTTATGCAGAGAGGAGCATTAATCAGGCGTGAACTTTCTAAGTTGAAAAAAGAGAACTCTGCTTGAACCATTACTGGTTTTACTTTTTTTTTTGTAGCGGGATGACATTTGTAGCATCTGTGGGTTTCCATGAGGATATAAACAAATGCACAGTAACTGTTTTATTTTGAGTTTTCAGGGGCTAGCTAATCCAAGTTAGCTGTTATATTCCTTTCAGTGTTCTTTGGTCGCGCACATTAAACTGATAATGCCAATGTGTTTATTAAAGATAACTGAGTTATAGGGATATATGGCAAGAAACACGACATCAATTATTCAGATTTTAGAATTTATTTTATTGAGAAGCTTGAAGTTCTATAGTTTTAAATTTTTAATTCAATGTCCATATTAGTACATTCCGTAAGTGCTTTATTTGTCATGCATGTTAATCCCACGTGTCCTTGTGTCTGTTAAAAATATCTGAATTATAAGGATATGTCAGGAAAATGAGTATTAAATTATTTTGGAATTTTAGAAATTAGTTTTAAAGTATTTTTCTTAATGACCTCTCTAATTATGCTTGCCTACACTAAATCCAAATGTAAGTTTTCTGTCATTTGTTACTAAGGATGGTTAACTAGATGTTTAATAAGAGGACTTGAATAAGTACAAAGAACACAAAGGCAAGTTAATGAAATGCTATTAAGAAAAGTTTAGAAAGAACCCTATCCCTGGCATATGGGAACCTATTTGTCTTGAAATAGAAGATGGCTTGAAGAGCAGGTATGTGCCCCCCGAGACCAGTGTTATGTTATATGCTTCTCTCTTGGATAATGAAAATGAAGCTTATGAAACTGCAGTATTTACCATCAACTAGCAAGATACAATATCATTCAATGAAATTAGGGAAGGTCCAAGTGCACCTCGAATCTTTAAATTCATGAGCTGCCCTTGGATCTCATGACTAAGGCCATCAGTAAGATTATTTAGCTGAAGTGAATATTGAAATTATGTCATTCTTTTCTGGCCCATCTGGAGTTTAGCTTATATATGGAGTCTTTTATTGTTCCATTCGTTGTTACTTTTTCAGATGTTAAAAGGTTATTATTTATATACTTCATGCGACTGACTTGTACCCCACGATTATCCTATTGAAGTAGCTGCTC
Source organism: Cunninghamia lanceolata (assembly GCA_027924645.1). NCBI lineage: Eukaryota > Viridiplantae > Streptophyta > Pinopsida > Cupressales > Cupressaceae > Cunninghamia > Cunninghamia lanceolata. The sequence continues at coordinate 1,130,176 of BSBN01000063.1, forward strand.
TTGCTTGCATCTCATGGCAAGGTGATCAGAAAGAATTTCTAGCTTAAGTGGATATTGAAATTATATGGCATTTTATTCTGGCCCATTCGGGGTTTATTTTACATATGGGGTCTTTTATTGTTTCAGTTAGGGTTGCTTTTTCAGCTGTTAAGAGGATATTTTTAATATTCTGCATGCGATTCTTGTACCCACGATCTCCATTATTATCCTATTGAAGTTCTAGTGGAAGCAACTCTTATTTGTTCGACACCTCATATAATTATTCTTCAGCAGGCATTTTACTAATCTCACATGCCAAATATAACTATTCATTAGCACCTATTTTTTATAATTTACCTCAAATACAACTGTTTATAAGCATCCATTTTACCCATTGACACCCCAAATAAAACTATTCATAAGCACTCACTTTGGTGATTTAACACCTCACATGACATACAAATTGGACCTACAACAACATTAGTGCCCATCTAATTAAAAAAAAAAGTGCTTGTCATCATATGTTGGGATTGTATTGTGAGTGCAAAGTGGACACGATTTGGGCCTAAAACCTTGCTCAAAACCCAAAGTTGTCATTGTGCAAGGTGTTATATTTTTTCGTCCTTTTGTTATATTTTTTCTAGTCTTGGTTACCATGTTTTAATTGGCTTCTTGTATGTCTTTATTTATTGGTGGCAGGCCCCAACGCAAAGTGTCCTTCGTTTTGTAGAGTCACTTTGGTGGTTATTGTCTCACTTTGCTCTGTGCGTTAGTCTTTGTCGGCTTTCATGTCATAAGTTTACATAACGTGTTTAAATTTTCATTGATACATGGTGCTTATGACTCATCGCATAGCTAGCACGTTTCCTTGTTAAAAGCAATGAGTTGCATGGCAATTGTTTATTGCATTGCAAATCTTCTTCATAGCGGCGAGACATCCTTTCAAGCATTTGCCTACTTGTTGCTATGTGATGTTGAGAGCCATGTGTCATTCTGTATACCCTAAGGCCCGCATCCCATTGAGCCAAGCGATATTTTGATTCAGAGAATTATATTTACCCACTTTTTCACCACTAGAACTAAAGCTAAGTGATTAGCCTCCCTGTTTGGAGCTTGCACACGTGGCTGCATCCCATTACATCACAATCCTTGTTTATCGGCAAGTCATTTCTAAGTGGCTTTTGCAACTTGTCGCTATGGGATATTATGCTGCGTGACACCTTGCGTATGGTTTAAATTCTAATTTCAAGCATTTTTTTACTTGCTTAATCACCTGCCAGACGTTACAGTGTGATCTACCCCGTGGCCCACCATATTTTTGTTGGTTTATTTCATGTACAATCGAATAAAGCCCATGCTTTATTTCTCGCTCATGAAATCAGAAACGTGGCTATTTCCTATTGCATTGGGTTGCTCCTTCACATTGAGTGGTATCTTCTCACAACTCTGCTCTTTGTGTTGTGCAATGCCCCATTCATCTGGCTCTATTTTCCGATCAATGGCTCTGCTTTATTCCAATTTCAGAATCTTTTAACTATTACTTTTCTCGGTTCTCTTTTGTCTGGGCGCGAATGAGCCAGGAATGTAAGCACTCTGCATACATAAAGCATTAGCTGATTGGCAGAACAATTATTTGTGAACCCTAAAGCTTTGAACACTTGCTATAATAGTTTCTCTAGCCTTCAACGAATTGCGATAAGCTTCGATAAGCAGAAAAGGATCATTATTAAGAGGTTTCTTTAGAGGAGAGATGCGGAGAACATACTTCATTGAAACCAAAGAATTGTGTAAGTAGAGGGTATTGATGTCGTTGGTTTCTCAGAGTTAGTACTTCTAAAATCTATTTTAAACTTTTATAAGATGGGGTTTCATCAACAACACGAGGAGATTGGTTGGTAGGTTTGGTTATGAACACTAGTACATGGAAAAAAGAAGATTGGTTAGAAGTTGCATTGACCAAGTTGACAAGGACTAGAGAAGGGAAAGATGGAAATGCATTGAACTTGTAGAGAGGAGACATGTGAAAGATCCTAAGTACAAGGGTGCATTTTTAGAAATTAAAGACTCAATAGAGAGGATGAGGGTCAAGCTTAATCATGTCAAAATCCTAGGAGTGATGCCACACAAGGTAATCCATATAGATGCTAATGTCCAAAAAAGAAAAATGGAGGAAAGACATGTTGTTAGGCCCTCATCACCTAGTTGGTTAATTTGCTAGTCCACAATGCAACGTCCCAAAGACATTTTCACTATGTACGTCCCAAAGACATCTTCACTATCTAGGGAGGTTTTCTCTTCAACATCTTCATTAAAGGGTAAGGCGCCATGATCGAAGTCCCCTTCTTTTACCCCATTTAAGGATCAATCAACTCGAGTTGAAAAGAGGCAGATTTAAATGGAGAACCAACCTCAACCATTGGTGAGTTATGAGGATAAAGAGGGCTTTGAGCATTTTGTGCTCCTTGATGATCCCATTAGAGATGTTTTGTCTTCCCCTAAACATCATTGGAGAGTCACGACCACCCCCTACAATGTTAACACTACTACAAAGTGATGTAGTTGTTGATGATGTTAGAAAGAAGGCTTGTGACACGTTTATGTTTGATGATGATTTCATCAAGATAGAAGAATTTAAGATGTTTGTCATCAAAATGAGAACTAGAGCTAGGATAAGAAGAGAATGAGAAGAGAAAACTCAGAAATGATTATTGATGACCCTGATATTGTTCGAAGTGCCCTAGCAATCTTTGAAGTCAATACAAAGTAGATGATACTTGAGCAAGGAAGGTAAAATTAGTGAGAGATGGTAGATGCCTTCTCTTATTTGAGTAGGATATTGCTTCAACCATTGCTTGAAGGTGTTGAAGAAGCCAAGAATTTTTACTCAAAGACAAAATTCAATCTAAACCATGAAACTATGACAATATGAGCTATTGCCCCTGAGCATAGCAAGGCACAAATATATGAGAATCCACAAGGATTATTTGGGTAGCTTTAAGACTCTTTTCTCCTTAATTCTGATTGAAAGTGCAAAGGCTTATAATTCCTTGGTTTTGATAAAAACATCATCAACAGGGAATTCTTCGCATGCCTTTTGCCTTCCATATTTCATATATGTGGATTGAAAGATCTCCTACATAAGTGTTGGGGTTGGAGGAGGGCTAGAACTTCTGCTATCGTTCCCCTCATGAGATTGGATGTGTAACTATAATACTTGTGATGGGGGATAATTTCTCTAGTGGACTTTGTTATATCATAATCAAATAAAGGAATACCATCCCTCACCCTAGGATTACTCTATTGCCACATATTTCTCTCTTGGCATTTCCATAGAAGATACATGTGGTGATGAGTGTTAGGATAGTGTGATGTTTAATTGCAATCCTAATGTATTATTTTTTTATGCATCTCCAACAATCTTGAAATGGGTAGTTGGACACCCATGTTGTTGAGAGATATTATTATTTTATTCTTGTTCTCCTTTCTGACTTGGATTATTAGCTGTAATGACATTCATGAAGGAGGTGGAGTTGGTAGTGGTGGTCATGAAGCCATTTTTAGCAAATTTCTCAACTTGGGCACTATAATTGAGTAGTGGAGCATCTTGCATGTTGTTGATGGGTCCCATATGAGTTGGGTAATGAATTTTGATATCTACTTGGGATATGAGCCATTATGGAGGAGTTGTAAGTTAAAGTTGTTGTCTATTATTAGTACCAAAGTTACTTTTTTAATTCATGGATCAATGAGAGTTACATTTACTATTATCAAAAGATCCTTTTCATTTTGGATGTTGGAGTTTTTGAATTTTATCATAGTTTGATAATAAATATTTTTGGGAAATCATTTGTGGTATTCCTCTCCCATTTTTCTATAAATTGGAGGCATGAGATAGTAGTTTCATCATGTTATTTTATAGGTACACACAAGTGCTGCCAAAATGCTATTAGATTAAGGAGAGAAAGGGTGTTTCATATATATATGCTTTTTGAATATTAATACATTCTTTGTGCTCTTTTTGATGGTGGAGTTTTTTCCCAAAAGGGTTTCTCCACATAAATCTAATGTTGTGTTTTATTATTGTTTGCTAATTTTATTCATATTATTTATTTATGCTTCCACATTTAATCTATAATGGGTAATCCGTTGTTAAAGAGATTAATTTCAGATTTGTATCACTTTGTAAAAAAATTTGTTGCAAGCTTTCTTCACCTTGTTTAACAACATTTGGTATTAGAGCTTGGTTCTGTATAAAGGGGGATGCCTTTCTAGAAGTGTTGAAGGTTTTTTGTTGCTATGGGAGCTTTTTTTAAGTGGGTTTTGTAGGTCTATGAAGGATTGGAAACCATGGCCTTTACCTCTCATTCAAAGATTGAGAAATTCAATGACATTGGATACAAGTTGTGGAAGCTAAAGATGGAAGATCTCCCAAAAGAAATATATTAGTGGAAAGCTATTGAGAAAGATACAAAGCCATCTAGAATGTCTAATGAAGATTGGTTAAAGTTTGACAAGAAGGCATGAGAAACCATTCAGTTGTGTCTTGTGGACTCTGTCCCCTTGAATGTCTTTGAGGAGACCATTGCATACAAGATATGGAAGAGGATAGGTGATATTTATCAAACTAAAAGCCTAACCAATAAATTGTATGTAAAAAGGTGTTTTATTCTTTGAATACGAAAGATGGTGATTTATTTGTAGATCATTTGAATGCATTTAATTTGATTATGAGTCATTCAATTTTTGTAGATGTTAAGATGGAAGAAGTAAATAAATGTATCTTGTTACTTTTCTCTTTGCCCGATTCTTGGGAAAATTTAATTATTGCCATTAGTGGTGGTGGTGCAAAGCTAAATATTGATAGTCTTATTGCTACATTGCTTTCAAAGGAGATGAGAAGAAAATCTATGAATGATGGCTCAAAGGATGCCCTACATATTTGGGGAAGGCCCAAGGATAAAGGTGGGTCTAATAGGGATATAAAGAAATCAAGAGGTCAATCCAAAACCCCAAGGAAGAGCAAAGTGAAGTGTTGTAATTGTGGGAAGAGAGGACATGTGAATAAGGAATGTAGAAACAAAAAGAAATCCTCTAATTCCTCCACAAATAAATCTTCTAATGATAGTGATAGTAATGCTTTATTTATTTTTTCTAACACTATTAGTGATGATGCTTGGCTCATTTATTCATGTTTCTCCTACCATATGATTCCTCGCAAGGAGTGGTTTTCATCTTACAAGGATTATGATGGAGGAGAGGTTTTCCTTAGTGACAACACTACCCATAGAATTGTTGGTGAAGGAAAGGTACAATTATGTTTCAGTGGTGGGAGGATTAAATCCCTTGATAATGTTTTGCACATTCTAGGACTTGCAAGAAACTTACTTTTTGTATCCAAGTTGAATGATTCTAGAATACATGTGACATATGACAAGTTTGGTTATAGGTTAGTGAGAGGGAGTTTGGTGGTAGCTAAAGGATACAATATTGGGACTTTGTTTAGGCTAAATTCCTCCACATTTTGTAACTCTACCAATGTAATTGGAAAATTCAAAAATACATGTATGTTGTGGCACCAATGTTTGGGTCAAATTATAGAAAAAGTCGTAGAAACTTGATTAATAAAAATATGGTTGACAATTTTTCTTATTCTGATGAACATTTTAATTTTTGTGAGTATTGTGTGTTTGGTAAATAAAACAAATCAGCTTTTCCTTCTGGAAGCCATAAAGCTAAGAGGTTATTAGAAATCATTCATTCAGATATGTTTGGTCCAATATATGTGGGTTCTATTGGAAAATATTGATATTATGTTTCATTTATTGATAATGCCTCTAGATACACCTAGATTTATTTTATGCGGGCTAAATCTAGAATTTTCATTAAGTTTAAAAGGAAATATATTATAAGATAAGGGTGTTAAGATCTGACAATCTAGGGAATTTGATGAGTTTTCTAAGCATGAAAGTATTGTTCAACAAAAGTCAACACCCTACACACCACAATAGAATGGGGTTGTAGAAAGGATGAACCAAACCTTAATGGAAAGAGCTGAGTGGTACACAGTTGGAATGGTGCTTTTGGGTAGAGACTGTGAGTATTGCTTGTTACTTGATTAACAAATCTCCTTGTTCAACTCTTGTTGACAAAATTTCTTATGAAGTGTGGGCAAGTAAAAATACTTTTGTTTCACATCTAAGGATCTTTGGTTGTGAGGCTTATGTTCATGTGCCTCGGGAAAAGTAATCTAAATTGGATACAAAAGCTCAAAAATACATCCTCTAAGATATGGTGATAATGTAAAAGGTATAAGCTTTGGAATCTACTAACCCAAAAAATGATCCATTCTAGAGATGCAATTCTCAAGAAGTTTAGAGATTTTGTAGGTCTTGAACAACCAAAGGGAAAATGACAAAAAATAGTGCATTTTGGGACTAAGGTTGAGAAGTAGGAAGATGCACATGTGGATGAATAAATGGATGGATCATACGATGGAGAGGAAGAAGAGGGTTCAAATGAGAGTTAGACGCTGATGCATAGGATGAGCATATAGAAATGCAGGCAAAGCCCATTACTCCTAGACCTTGAGGAGATCCATGAGACAACAAAATCTAGTTGACAAGTATAGTCCACTAAATTTATGTTGTGTATTTGCTTTATCAAGTATTGAAAATAAACCTAGATCATTGAGGAAGTCTCTCTCTTCAAAGGATAGTGAGTCTTGGATTCAGGACATGCAAGAGAAGATGATGGCCTTAGATAGTTGTGACACCTAGGATCTTGTGAGTTTCCCCAAGGGAAGAAAGCTAACTAGTTGCAAGTGGGTGTACAAAAGGAAAATTAGAGTTGATGGACTATTAGGGTGGTACAAGGCTAGAGTGGTGGCCAAGGGCTACTCCCAGAGAGAGGGAGTCAATTTTGGTGAAATTTTCTCTCCTGTTGCTAAGTTAACTTCTATTGGATTCCTATTATCTATTGTTGTAGCTTGTGATTTTGAGGTTAATCAAATGGATGTTAAGATTGATTTCTTACATGGGGAACTTAAGGAGGAGATTTATATGTGACAACATAATGGTTTCATTATGAAGGGGAAGGAACATTTCGTTTGTGGGTTGAAATAGTCATTGTATGGTTTGAAAGTCACCTAGGATGTGGTATGAGAAGTTTGATGCCTTTGCATTGAGTTAGGGTTTTTTAGGAGTGAGGAGGATCATTGTGTTAATGTTAAAATTATTGACAATTAGATTCTAATCATCGTATTATATATAGATGCCATGTTTATTGGTAACATCAAGGTTATGATTAGGGAATTCAAAACTTAACTTTCTCACACATTTGATATGAAGGATTTGGGGCATGAAAATACATTCTTGGTATGGAGATTAGTAGGGATTAAGTACACATGAATCTTTGGTTGTCACAATAAGTATGTTGCTACCCTTCCTTTTCAAGAGTGGAATGTGAGGAAGTACCTCATGGAGAGAAACCACAATCGGAGATGAGGCATTCTTTTGGTAAGCATGAAGGTGTGGTAGTGGTACCTATAGCCTTTAAGAGTTATTTTCCCTGATCCTTGAGTCCAAGTGTTGTGGGTAGTGTTCGAGGAAGGATTGTTGAGAGTGTGGCCTTGTGTTGGCAATTATTCTTGAGTGGAATTTATAGCTTTGTGGGTTTTTCTTGGGCTTAGTTGAGATCTTGCGACATTTTTTTGGCATAGTAGTAGTCCTGAGTTATAGGGCTTTGTCTTGCTTATGGTTTGTTGGCCTTTTGGCTAGATCCTCTCCTCATTGCGGTGGCAGTTGGAGGATGGAATGATGCAATCTCAGAGGAGTTTGCATGCATAATGGTTGGTTTTGACCTAGTTGGTGCACCTTTGGAATATTGTTTCATTGTTTGAGACCTCAACCTGGTGATGGTCAGAAGGATTATTTTTTGAGATATGTTGTGTTTGCAAATGATTTTGAATTGAGGGTACTTCATCCTTGTGTTTTTGCAGGCTTCCAAGTGTAAGCCTAATTTTAGTGGGGGAGGATGTAATGTCCACCCTAGTATTTCCTTGGTGTGCTTTCTGATTCATATGTTGTATGATGTGTTGAGTATTTATCAGTGTGTTATGCGATTCTCATGCTTTTATCCATTGCACCGAACTTGCTGATGAGGCCTATTATACCATCGAGGGGTTCTAAGGGTGTATTTTGGATGAACATCAAGGTGTTTCTGATGAGGTTTTGCATTGGCATTTATCTTAAAACTATGCATTATGGGATGCATATGTTGTGATTGTGTATGATAGATCGTTGCAGTGTTTCAACTTCACTGTTTCACTATATTCATTATAGTTGTGATTGTCATATTATTTCAGCATTGTGAAATGTTGTTGGTTATGCATCATGTTCCTGGATCATGCTAGTTGTAGATGATTACATTAGATGTTATAATTTTATATCATGTATGATTTATACCATATTGGGGTGGATTATGTTTCTTCGTCTGTTATATGTGGACCAGGTACGCCTGATGGCTGACTTGAGTGTGCAGGTAAATTACAGGTGTTTGAAATGTGGGAAATGTGGAAAAGGTTGACATGGGATGCTAAGCCATCTCACTCTTATCCTTGTGTTGTGGAAACCCCTAATGTGTGTTTGATTCATTTATGTGTGTTTCCTTAGCTTTTTGCACTATATTTTAAATTATCTCAAAAAACGTGTTTTCCGTGTTTTTGAAATATTTTAATGATTTAGTTGAAAATTATTAATTCTATCTTAGCAAAAAAATCTATTGCATTATTTTATTCTAAAGGAATAAATTTAAAGTGATTTTGATTCTTCTTTGAAATTTAATATTTTTGCTTTGAAAAGATTGAATTGCATTACTTTGGAAAAATAAATCATTTAATATGAGTGTTTAGACTTTTCGAAATGTAGTTAAGTTAAATTGCAATTACCTAGTGGGAATAATTACATTAATTTAATTAACTAATTTCCTATTTATTTCAAAAAGTATTTGTTTGAAAAAGGTAATTTGGGAATTAGAAAAGAATTATAAAAGAAAATGAAATTAGGGCCTTTTTGGGTATAAAGGGAAAAATAGACCTATTTGTGAATTCATTCTATTTTCTTGGCTTTCTCAAACCATCTTCTTGCTTGGATTGAAAAGAATTTTGTGTGGATGGGAAATGAAGAATTCTTGTTTGCTTGGAGGAGGATTGAATTGGCTTGAAAGAAGATTGCATTCAAAAAATCTCCATTGTTCTTGGTTTTAAAATATTGTTTGGAAAGGTAATCTTCTCCAACTTCTTTGATTTTAAATTATCTTTGCTATTCGTTTGCCATGCCACTACATGTGGTTTTATCATGGCTTCATTTGATAGAAATGAGAGTTTAAAATGAAATTGAAGTTTGTATTTATTTATTTATTTATTTGCTTGTGTTCTTGAGTTGGAAACTTGCAAAAACAAAATTATGGCAAAATTTATGTAGAAATGCCCACTTGAATTTTATTGCATAAGTAGAGTGTTGTTCACATTTAGAACAACAAGTTGTTTGTTTTTGGATTAAACTTATATTCTACAAGTTATAAATTTATCCAAGGTAGCAAAACAACCTTTAATGGTGAAATTGGGGGTTTTATGGTTATTTGCATTATGAGAAAACTATAGATTTTGAATTTTAGGCCATAACTGAATGATTTGAAATTTGCGATGAGTAGTCTCCCTTATAAATGTCTATATTGCATCTTTTATATCATGTCACGATTTTTATCGCCTCATTTTCTGTTCCATGCCCAATTTGTAAAATTGGTGAAATGGACGTGTAGGAAGAGGTATAGGGTAAGAAAGGAGTGGCTCCCACCATGCACCACGATACAAATGGATCATAGGAAATAGTGGGTGGGGAGTTCCATTAAGTTTAACCATAACCACATTGGGTAATAAAATTTAATAATAAGATTTCTATGACAAAACGAGGATGCAATCTATGATTTAGTTTTGGTCGTAAAGAGCATGTCACAACTCACTGAGTTGGTGAATGTTGGAGTAGACCCCATATGATTGGGCTACCAGCTACTCAAAGTCTATGTGCAAAATGGGGATGCTATCCTAGATCTAGTTTTGATTTTAATGACACTCCTTGTCTTGACTGCTATGTCTCTCTTCCTTGTTTACTGTTGGATTTGTATTCGACGAGATGTGACCCTAGCATTTGCATGTGCATTGAGATACCTGATTCATGATTATATATGTGTGTATGATGGCCTATGATTTATGCATTATTTAGTGTGCATTGAAGGTGTGATAATATCCCTTATGCTTGAATGTTGTGATGCCATTCTATTAAGTTTGTTGACTTGTGTGAGCCATTCATACTTGTATGTATTTATTGGTAGTTGTGCCACATGTTACTGGTATGTATTGTTTGATAGTTGTGCCACATGTGTGTTGTGTGCATTGATTGACATGTATGCCATATGTTGTCATGTTTACCCTAGATTTGTGGGAGATGGTTTGATAGCAGGTTTGTCATGATCGTCTTCTCCATAGCTCAGGGGTTGCCTAGAGTGGCATAGACATCTATTGTGCTTGAAGATGACAATATGGTTTGGAGGCAAGCAACATTTCCCCATTGGTTTTATCACAATGATTTTTTTGGTGCTAGATGGCTTTCTTGTCCTTTTGACAAGTTGAGTATGTCATGCTATGTGCCTACGATAACACCTTGGAGAGCGTGTTGGACTTATGGTGTTTTATGCACTTGCAGTATTTCATTATGGTATATTATAAATCTTGGTAAAGTAGGTCCTTGAGACCTTTGTAATAAGACTTTAATGATGTTAGAGGTATCTTATAATGTTGGTTATGATGCATCCATGTTTAGGATGAAACCATTTGAATGTATTAATAATTTATTATCTTGTATTTTTCCACGCCTCGGCTTGTGAGGACGTTGGAATGATTTGAATGATTTTTCACATATTGCAATCTAGCTATGTTAGAATGTTTAGATTCATTTATATGATTTTGTATTTGATGATTATGGACATGTTAGCATTGGATCGTGTTCTACCCACATAGGTGATGAGGATCCTATCATTGCTTTTGGCATGTGTCGACATTGGTGTTGAACATGAATATCATTTTGTAATGCTTTTGCCTTATTTGCTATGTGAACATTGTTGGCTTAATGCCTTATTTTCACGTTTGGTATTAGGTTAAGTGTCTTGGTGTTTTTAGAGTGTCTAAATCATGTTTAGAGTCTTTGGTGGGACTTAGAGGAAGTTCTGGGTTTTTATATATTTTATTTTTGTTAATTTTCTAGATGTTTCCAGTACTACAATGCCTAGTGCTGGAGTCCAGGGACCACAATGCCAAGTGCTAGTGTCCTAGACAAAGGGGCCCAACTTGGGTGTCTGGGCTTATCTCTAATGCCCAGTTCTAGCACTTCTGTCATATGGGAAAACTTGTTTATTAAAATTGTTCTTTTGTCCCCTGAGTCTATCCATGTATTCATCTTCATGATGTGATGCATATTCTTGGAATTATTCCCTCTTTTGCTTTGGGAAGTGTAACTTTGCATGAAATTAACTAATGACCATTCCTATTCGTTGAGGGATTTACCTCCTAATTGAACCATCATGTGCATGGGTGTTTCCCTTGTGTTGGTATGTCTTGGGTAGTCATGGAATGGATTGAGGTAGTTGTCACCCTCATCCTACTCCATGTGTTAGCGAGGGAGCGAGGTCATGGATGTGTATTTGATCTTCTTCATGGAGTGAGCTCCATCTTTCGCTTGGTCATCATGGTGAATTGTCACATGATGAGTGAAGACTTCTTCTTGTGCCACTTGCTCAGTGCAATGGTGATATCTTCTTAGGTGTTTTTGTACTTGTTATGACACCTTGTGCATGTGTGAGTGCAATGCGACATGTAAATGTCTCACTTGCAAACACAAAAAATTTGTTCATCCCATGTTTGTTCAACTAATGTCCTAGGTGAAAGCTTGGGGCATTACAAACATGGTATCAAAGATTAGGTTAGTAGAGCTAGGCCAAGTTAGGTTCCCCAAACACCTACAGTGTGGCTCAAGGGGGTGTTGTAAGATGAGCCACACCTAAACCAAAGATGGTTTAGTCACCAAGAGGGTTGGTAGCTTAGAGGTAGAGTACCTGAATAGTAAATGGGAGGTCCTAGGTTTGACTCCTAGTCGGTCCATGAAAAGTTTAACATGGTATCAAAGCCTAGGTTAATAGAGGTAAGACACGATAGGATCCTCGAGCACCTATAGTGTGGCTCAAGGGGGTGTTATAAAATGAGCCACACCAAAACAAAAGATGGATCAATCACCAAGAGGGTTGGTAGCTCAATGGTAGATCACCCTAGTAGCAAATGGGATGTCCTCCTATACTTTACACTCCATGCTATAGTGCCATTCTGTTTCCACTAATCCTAATTGATAGAGACGACAAATCCTATCCATCCACTCCTCTTTGGGTGTTTTCCACCTTCCCATTTCACACCTAAGATGGTGTGAACTAGTTCTTAGATGGGCTATTAACATTTTAGCTTTCCATTTGATATCCACTCCTATATAGTATTTTTTCTCATGGTCACATGTGTTAAAATGTTTGGCATAATATTCTTTTTTTTGCCTGAGCTGTCTAGTCCACATGGCAGCCTTGATTTTCTCTCTTACATACCTTTTGATTTCCACATTTGTGTTTGGACATTCTTGTATGTTAATGCCCCATTTATTCATCCACTTGGTATTTTACTTCATCCACATATTTTTCCTTCTATTTAACTTTTCCTTTGCTGCAATTTTGGGCTAGTGGTGATCCTCCATGTTCTCAATTCTCTTCAAATAACCTAATAGTTGAATTATCGCCCCTGCCTCAATTGGAAAATCTCCAACCTCTACCAAGACGATCTCATATGGAACCATGCTTTCTATTTTGAAAGTGCTTGTGATTAGGTGTCTTTATAATCTTTCTATTTGTCTCCATTTCGATGCCAATGTGTCGAGCCCTAAACTTCACAACCATATAGTACCACTGGCATAACAAGCAACCCAAATAAACCCCTCTTTGTTTTCCTTTCCCATATCTTAGCTAATCTACATCTATTTTGAAGAATATATAGAGCTTTCCATCCTCCTTTTATTCTTTTTGTCCTGCATGTCTCTTAGCTGAGATTATTGGAGAAATCAAGACCCAAGTACTTGTATTCATTTACCACTTGTAAGGAGTTACCATCAAACTCAAAATTTATTTTCTTCTTAGTTATTCTTAAGGTGATGATCATGACCTTGGTTTTGTTAATGTTCACTTGCATTCCCACTTCCTGACAAAATGACTCTAGAGCTCTTAAGTGTTCTTGCAAACTATGTGTTGTTTTTTCCATTAACGTAAGGCTGTCTGCATATAACAAATTGACCATATATGTGGCCATGTGAACACCCTCACCCCCCACTTGTCTATCCACTCCTCTAACTTGTCTATATATAACCCAAATAGAGTGGGGGATAGTAGACATCCCTGTTTGACTCCAATGTCTCTCCAAAAACATTTAGATAGGCCATCTTTTGTTCTGATTTTGGGTTGAATTTGATCATAAAGTCTATGGACCACTGCCCTATATTTTTATGGTAATCCCAACTCTTCCATTCTGTCCCAAAGCTCGCTTATAGGAATTGTGTCAAATGCCTTTTTGAAGTCAACAAAACAACAAAAAGCTTCATCTCCTTGTTTGTCTTAAACTTTTTCAATCAGATGCCTGAGAGTTTAACACAATGATCAATCATGGAGTGCTTTGGTCTGAAGCCTACTTGTCCTTTCACCCTCTTACCCTCTGTTTCTGCCCAAATGCTAATTTTTCCTTCCACCATACTTCCAAAGAGTTTACCAAAAAGGGGATTGATCATTATAGTATAATAGTTTGACAGGTTGTTGACATCTCCACTCTTGTAAAGGGGGATGACAACACTTGCTGTCTAGGTTGTTGGGAAACCTTGTTGAATCACCCTGTTGAAAATTCTTTTGATGTGTGGTGCTAAGGTTTCCAGGCCCCATTTCAAGTATTCTTCCTGTAATCCATCTATGTCCTTAACTTTACCCGCTACTAACTTTTTGATTCCTTCTTTGATATCCTTTGTGGAGAAGAGTTTGGCTCGTGTTGATTATCAGAGGGAGGGTCCCTTTCATATAACGCCTTAGCATATTGCAACTATTTTATGTTAGAGATATTATTCTCAACCATTGTTCTAAACTACTATAATTCTCTCCAAAAACCTCTCAGATTAATCTTTCCAAGAGAAATTAACTCTTTCCTTCTTACATCTACATACTCTTTTCTTTTGACCTAACTAATTTTTCATACATTTCTTTATTTGTCTTTTCATCTCCCCATATTGGTAGTCATAGTCACTGTCAAGGTTAAGTTTTAATTTTTATTATTAAAATTTATCTCCTGTCCAACCCAACAGTCACAATCATAGTTATAGTCAAGTTTGAATTTATGTTTTAAACCTGTGTAACCTGCCCAATCTATTAAAAATAGTAACAAGATAATTTCTTGCCTTTAACCAATTCCTGTACATGTACATACCTATTTTCTATTTGTTCTCCTCATAAAACCTTACATTCTCATCTATGATAGCAATGCCATATGCAGGCATTGAAAACACATTTATGAGTGGTATGTGCAGACATTGAGGGTTGTGTGTGCATGGGGCCCAACATAATGTAGATTCTCACCCAGATGCCAAGTTTCGAGTGTATTACAAACATATCTGCTTGCAACACTGCCATCCTCTGTCCTTTCCTTTTTAGACAGATGAACAATGATTACCAGATGGTGGTCTATGCAAATGATGGATCTATTGGAGAATAATGTTCCAATACATAGCTAGCAAGAAGGAAAGAATGACAGCTACATGATGATATGCATTTTTATGGGAGCTGTGGCATGGGAATTAGGATGGTGCTAGTGACAAAGAAAAATCTGGCAATAACAAATGGTTAGATTTGAAAAAGACGAGTCTATTGTATGCTTATGGCTGCTATAGGATAGAGAATAATAATGAATTTCTAGAAGGATTTAGGGCTTGATAGCTTGGATACCATTGAGACAATGATGAATTTAGAGGACGAGTTTGTGTTGGAAATTTTAGACAAGGAGGCCAACAAAATTGATTCTTTCAACCTTGTGTTTGATTACATTTCTTCCCACCCAATGGATAAGTGAGATAAGTCATTGTTTGAATGTTGTGGGTATGTTTGTTTTGAGGGTGTTTTTTGTGTATGAGGATTTGGTCATAAAAGGGGCTTTTGTTCAGTTGGGATCATCATTCATTCCATGAGCACTGTAAATCATGGATATAATGTTAGTGATCATTTAATTACTGAACTATAGAGGGTGTTGGGATATAGATTAAGTAGAACCATGCAATTTGTCATCTAATCTTCCAAATTCTAAATTTGTGTATCAGGATTTCAATGCCTACCATTTGGGAATAGTTAATTTAGACAATGCCTCAAAGGCTCATATATCCATTGTCTTGGAGCCCTATGATATGAAATATAGTTAGTAGACCTTCTATGGGGACATTGAACGCTCCAAAAAAATTGACATCCACATGTTATCCTTGAAAGAGTGTCCCTGCCCACAAAAGAATGGATGTAGTTAGACTAAACATAATCCATAACTTAATAGAGTAATATGTGATAAGTCAAATCCATGACTCATTTATTTCTTTATATTTCCTGTTTCAAAATACTTTTATAGAACATTATGGCATATACATATATATTATTATAATTATATTTGTCTCTTGGATGGATTATGCACATGTTTAGTATTCATTTTCTTTTGATGCAATATCTTAGCTTATTTACTTGAATTATATTTTTAAAGTGCATATCTCATGAATTGTGGTATAAGTGGTTTATGTTTGCATGAGGATTATGGCGGTAAGACTCCTAGTGGTCTCTGGATCCCTTCAGAGCCCCTTTTCCTGCGAAGAGCCTGAACTCCAAATGGCTCCAGATGCCATTACCCTCCAATAGAGCCATCCTCCCCTCGAGTCGATGACTATTATAAGCCAATCCTAGGGCTACCCAAAAGGTCTAGCAACGCAAACATGACCCATGTCTCAATTAAAGCAGTTGTTATGATCTAAATCTCCACATCACTCCATTTTAGTGACTAACTAAAATATCTATTAAATGGCGTCAGTTCCAACTAAAGTCACTACCACCAAGCGCCATGCCATTCTAGGAAATCACTCAAGTTCGCCAACATCCAAGTCGATACAAATCTCTAATATTTAGTAACCCACAGTGGAATCATCAATGTAATAAATAAGCAACTAGCTTTAATTCCAGTTCGCTGTAGTTAGAATCACTAATAGTTATTTCCTATTAATAAAGCTTGGTTGTATAAATAGGAGAAGGCCATCTCTTTAGGTTAGTCTAGATTTTTGGTAGCAAGTTGTTAGTCTGTTTATATTTCCAGTTAGAGGAAAAGCCCTTGTTTTTCCAGTTCTGTATCCATGTCCATTTTTGGATTTTGATTTAATGCAAATGAAGGGGGAATTCTTTTGAAAGTTTGTTCAAGCTTGGAGGATCATCTCCAGTTGGGAAAGTAGGGCCCGCTTCCACAAATTGGAGGAGATCATTCGGTATTTTATGCAATTCTATTTTGTCTTTTTGTTTAGTAAAATTATCTATGTATTTTAATCTTGGGATGTGTCCTCTCTTTTCTGTGTAACTATGTAGCTAGTTGTCACCTGCAGGTTTATTTTATAAATTCTGAAAATACCAAAAATAGGATTGTTATTTCAACAACACTGATATATTCAGAGTGTTTCTTTGTTGTGATTTGACAATGGATTCAATTACTTTGAAGTTCTATTTCAACACTTAAGATAGTTTCTTTCTGGTAATTTAACTAGTTTCCTTTAAGCAAGTGTGTTTATTTCTGCAACATTAGAATAGTTTCCTTTCCAACAAGTGTGGTTATTTCCAAAACAATTAGAATAGTTTTTTTTCAAGTATGTGTGTTTTCTTTCAAGCAAATAGATAGTTTCCATTCCTTGCATGTGCATTTATTTCTGCAAGTTAAGTAAATCAGATTTTGTCCACCAACCACCAATTCAGATTCACTCCAAAATCCCCCACACTAGAGTCTTATTGCAGATCTCTCCAGACACCTTCAGATTAATAATTAAATGATAATGAATTAATGAACACTACTACGACCTCATCATTTTTGGCACCATTACCAAGGAAATAATCTACAAATCATTTTAGGTTTAAGGTGTTGATAAGACTTCTCGAATGAGTGCATTCTAGATTCATTAGTTTATGAGAAGACCTAGGGACACCTTAGGTCGATTCATCAAACAAACCATAGCTAGCACGTCTCTGGAACTTAATCATCTGAGTGATCAGGGATCTCCTGTAACATTAGAATCTCCCATTCTCTCTGATACACCTTCTACAATGGGTGATAATGGTGATCATGAAGAGTTAGCTAACAACATAACATTCTCTTATCCAATCTCCATCAATCCTGAGAAAAATGAACTACCCATGAAAAATATATCTTTTGCATTCCTACCCCCCTTTTGAGGAAAGACTTCTGAAGACTTAGACCAGTTCCTATTTGAATTTAAGGTCTTTTGTTAGACCTATGATTATTCCACAAACAACCAAAAATTAAAATTTTTTCCTTCCACTCTCAAGGAGTTAGCACTCCAATGGTTCATGGGCCTAAGAGCATACTTTATCTCTACTTTGGATGAAATGGAAACTGCTTTCCTTGATAAATATCAAGATTATTGTCGAGTCCAGGATAAGAAAGATGAACTCTTTCACATGAAGCAGATGGAAGATGAAAATTTTGAGGATTATGTGGATAGATTCCTATTCATTCATAGGAGATGTGGGAATAATTTAGATCAGGAATTAAGTAAAACCATTTTTCTAAGAGGAATTGATGATGAAATCAGGGAAGCCTTAAAACCTGATGGTAAGGGAGATATTAATAAACAAGATTTTGCAAAAATTGTGGAAGTTTGTAGGAATTACTCTTGCACTCGGGCATGTAAGAGAATATTGAAGAAAGGCAGTTCTAGTGATGTTACAAAAGTCATGGAAGAGCTAGCAAATTTAAAAACTGATATCTTTCTTCATCTGAATGCCACTTTTGATGGTATGCAAGCTAGTAAAACGAACATTGAACCCTTAGCCATTTATTGCCCTCATTGTAGGGAAAAACATCCACTTAGGGAGTGTCCCTTAAATCAAACTAAGTTATGCAAAATCTATGAGAAAAGTCATCCAACAAATGAGTGTAGCCTGCTCACTAAAATTAAAAATAGATTGAAGAACGTACCAACATACAAAGAAGAACTAAATTTTATTGGCCAGAAACAACCAAATTATGGATTCAATCAGTATTCAAACCAATACGCTCTAAGGGGGCCATCAAATTGAGGCACAACCTCTTGGAATGGACCTTGGGGAGGTCCATTTCCTCCAATGTAAATGCCATCCCAATGGGGACCAATATGGCCTCAGTTAGACTGGACAAATCAATCTTGGACCAATCCTCAATGGTCAAATCAACAACAATATCAACAGCAGTGGGCACCTCAATATAATTAGGGGATGAGGTGATTTAGGAATAACCTCAACCATTACTACCTGAACCCTCACAACCTGCAAACCTGAATCCAAGTGATCAGGTGAATCAACCTCCAATGCCTGCTCAACCAGTTCCCAATCCTAAAAACATTAGGACACATCAAAAGGTGTATAACACAGATCCAAATACACACACCCTGAAAGTTATGGAAATAAATGACATCCAGCTTCGATCTCAAAGCATTCCTGTAAATATTCCTATTGAGGAAGTCGCTGAGGAAGAGGAAGTAATGCCCAATGTTGATAAACAACAAAAAGATGAGAAGATTGAGACACAAAATTCAGAAGAAATTCCAAAGGAAACCTCTGTTCCATTCCTAGAATGATTTAAATAGACTCCTCCAAAATCTAAGGAAAACTACCTTGCACATGATGATTCATAGTTAATCAAGGAACTTAGAAAGATACATATTGAAGTTCCATTATTACAAGCAATAAAGGATATCCCAGAGATAAATCAGACCATTAAGAGCTTATGCCTAAAACTTCCAGGTAGAAAACGAAAATTACCCAACACCATCCAAGTAGAAGGGAAACTTGCTAATGTTCTATCAGGCAAGCTAATTCCTCAAAAATATGGGGACCTTGGAAGTCCTATTATTTCAATAGAAATAAAAGGAGTGTCAGTCTCTGATGTATTGATTGACCTAGGAGCTGCTATCAATGTGATGACTTCAGAAACCACAGAAGCTCCAGCATTAACACATATTTAGCCAACATCAACTGTGCTACAGCTCGTAGATTTGTCTATCACCAAACCAGAGGGAATTCTAGAGGATATCATAGTCACTATCGATACCTAGGACTATTTAGTTGATTTCCTCATCCTTCAGACTAGAAAGAAACATTCAGGGTACCCAATAATACTTGGTAGACCTTGGCTGGCTACCGCAGCAGCCCTTATTGACTGTAGGTCAAGAAACATGACAATTTCAAATGGAAAAAAATTGGAAGAACTTTCCATCTATCCCCCTGCCAAACCATTCTTACAATATGAGAATAAACAATGGATAAATGATCTGATGGATTTAGATGAAGAAGATACCTCCTCATTGGCAATGGTAACAATTACAGAACATTTTGAAGAATGCAATGAGGAGTATAAAGAATTAGAATCAAACAACGAAACCTCCTTGTACAGTGTCACCCGGCAAGAGGTCTCCGGATGGCTACAAAGAGATCTGAAGGGATCTTTCAAGGCATTCCACTGTCCATATTCTGAACAAATTGTTTCCCACTTAGGTTATCAACAAGTGAAAACATTACACCAAATTGTGCCTCACCTTTGTCCGCTAAATACTTTTTTAAGTCCTTACAAATGCCTTCTTTTTGTTCATAATGGCACAAAACAAATCACTATCCAAACCAACAAATAATTCTCTATCAGTAGTTGGTTAACAAAAGCAAAAGAAATTTAGTTAACAAAACTGTTGTAAAATCATACCCAGGCTTTTGCATGGGAATAAAAAGACATGAGAGGAATCCACCCCAGTGTATGCACACATCATATCTACACTAAAGATGTCTGTCCTGTTAGACAACCACAAAGGAGAATTAATCCAGCCTTGAGGGATATAGTGAAGGAAGAAATAGAGAAATTGGTACAGGTAGGATTCATCTACCCTATTTTTGACAGCCAGTGGGTATCACCATTGGTTATAGTACCAAAGAAAAATGGCAAGTAGCGAGTTTGCATTGACTATAGAGAATTGAACAAAACTGCGAAAAAAGACTATTTCCCACTTCCCTTCATCGACTAGGTGCTGGATAATTTGGTTGGTAGTCACTACTTCTCCTTTCTTGATGGATTCAACAGCTACAACCAGATCTAGGTGGCTCCAGAAGATCAAGATAACGCTATCTTCATGTGTCCATGGGGGAAATTTGCCTACAAAGTTATAGCATTTGGATTATATAATGCACAGGCCACATTTCAACGGGTTGTATTGGCAATTTTTGCTGATTTAGCCAATACATGTGTGGAAGTTTATATGGACGATTTCACGGTACATAGAAATTTTTTTGATGAAGCCTTGAATGGTTTGAATAAAGTGCTTGAAAGGTGCAAAGAACATCAGTTATCCCTGAATCATGAGAAGTGCCTTCTTCCGATGATTGAAGGGATAGTCCTAGGTCAACACATCTCACAAGAGGGAATGAAAGTGGACACCAAAAAGGTTAAAACTTTTCAAATTCCCCCCCTCAAACTCAAATGGAAGTGAAATGCTTCCTAGGACATGTTGGATATTATCGAAGGTTTATTGAAAACTTCAGTAGAAAAGCTGATCCTTTATTTACCTTGCTTAAAAAGGATTTTGAATTTAATTGGACATCACAATGCTAAGAATCCTTTGAAGCCATCAAAAGTGCTCTCATGACAACACTAGTCATCAAAGGACTGAATTGGAGTGAGCCATTCCATATTCACACCGATGCTTCCAATCAGCCCATTAGAGCAGTCTTAGGACAAGCTAACGAATCTGGAGGGATGCATACATTTTATTGTGTTAGCAAAAACTTAAACCCTGCAAAGAAAAACTATACCACTACAGAAAAGGAATTCTTAGCAGTAGTTTATGCAATCAATAAGTGTTGGAGTACAAGAACACTGAGAGGGGGGGTGAATCAGTGGTCTATAAACCTTAAAATCTTTTGCATCTTTTAACTTACAAGACAAAGAATGAGAGAGACTTCAATGATCTATCACACACATATGCACAAGTATGATGATGAATAGTATGAACAATGATGAATAATAAGATTAGGGCCTTAAGAAAAAAAAAATTAGGGCACACACACATAGGGACAAATAATATAAATCATAACACAAATTTTTGATGAGTGGAAAACCCTCATAGGGATAAAAAAACCACTCTGAAAATGCCTCACTAGCTTAATCAAATCTCACTGATTATAGAGCCTCACTGGCTACACAAGAAAATCTCATTGGTTACTGCCTCACTGTAAAATAGGAGCCTCACTGGCCAGGTGTGCCTCACTAGCAAAGACATGAACATTAGAAAGAAAAGAATCAATTTAGAGAGCTACTCTGATTCACTATACCACATCACACTTCACAAACTTATATTTCCTTTAGTTTACAATCAATACAACCTTCAATTACAACCTTCTAAACCACACATACATTATCGCGTTTCATTGATTATAACCTCAATGAACTTTGCAAAACATGATAAAGACCTCAACAACTCACTATATCCTTTTCTACAAACTGAATCAATCAACCTTACATTGAATGTATAAAATGACTTGATGGTATTCTCCATTTATACATCAATAGATAAATCATGACATTAAACAAAGACACCAATTTTCTCTATGAAAAACTCTTAACAAAGACCTTACAGAGCACTTCAAATCATCCTATCAATTTAAGAACACAAAAGCAAAAACATCCTGCCACAAATAAACTTATACCTCCTTATGAAAATGTCCTTCAATTTCCACTTCATCAATAACCCTATTTTGTTCAACAATTTCCTTTAGTTTGCATATGTACAGGTAGGTATCTATCTCTAGTGTCTCCCAGACCAATTCTCATATCTTTATTTATCATACTGACCAAGATCTCAATTATCCTAGCCCTCGTAGTCATTGAGAAAATGAATATGAAAAGTTACAAAGTAGTTGTAACTTCTAATTAGGTGATTGCTATTAATTTTACTCGCTAAAGAAGAACCAGTGGAATTTGAATCAACTTTAAATTATGTCCGTAAATCTCCATCTCTCGCTTTCTAAATTGAGGGTTCCGATTTAACTTTACATTCATTTAAAAACTAACTTGTTACTACCGGTTCCCCTAGGTGACAGGACCGATCACTCCATGGCTTAATGACCCTTTAGATAGTCACTTTAAGTGACTCAACCTTTAATAAGAGGTCAACGTTAAAATAAAACACAGAGTGCCTTCCTTTGCATATGAGCTATTTTGTGCTCTTAACCAGATCCTTTAGGGTTTTAGAACTATAAACCTTAACTTCATCCTTTGAATGATTTTTGTCTTTACATCAACTTGCATCACCATCTGACATGACTTCAAACTTCATTACATATCATGACCTTGATGTCCTGTATGAAGTAAAGCATGAAGCAACATGATATGAATAATACATAAATAAGAGATCCATCATAAACAAAGTCCTTGTAAATAAGAGATCCATCATAAACAAGGTCATTATAAACAAGAGATCCATCATGAATAAGTAAGCACCAACATCTGAAAGCACATATTGATGGTATGGATGACAATTATTTCAACTCCATGTGAACTAGTCCTTCCATATTTGCCTTCCATATTTGATGTCTTTGTATCACAATCACAACCTTGATGTCCTGACAGTTCATGAAGTCCTTTAAGGCCATGATGAAGTCTTGTAAGCTATGAACACCATGATCAAAATATAAGGTGAAGGTGACCATTCTCACATGTGAACCTTATCATGATGACCCTTTTCAACATGAACCAGGAATGGCACAATAATTTGATCATGATCATCACATGGTCAATGTCTCATGTATGATGTCTCATCATGTCATAATGCATGTGAACCTCCATGTGAACATCATCACAATCCAATGAAACCATAAAGCCAATCCATGAACATCATCAAAATTTTTGTGCATTGTACCCAATCCATGAACATCATCAAACTCTTTGTGCATTGTACATCTGAATATATTATCAACACCTTGTTTGCATTTTGACATCAATGCCAAGAATGACAAGAACAATGCTAATGCCAACAAACTCCCCCTTTGGCATTGATGTCAAACTATTAGTGTACCTCCATTTTTCATCTTCTCCCCTATTTGACAACAATGACAAAGAAATGAAAAACTTCCCTTGTATAACATCTGATGCCTTGAACCTCACTGCATTCTACACTATCTTCCATGTCAATGTTCTATTTGCTGACCATTGCTCACTATTATCCATAGTCAACATAACAAAAAGATTGTCATGCTATCTTCCCTGATCACCTTTTATACAATGATTCTTGTGGTTTTGCATGTGTGAACCTAATGATCAATATGCTTTAGTGTTGTATTGTCCTAGATATAGACAACTTCATAATACTACACTATCATTCACATATATTGGTAACATAATCTTTCTATCATAGATTCATCATTCGCATGCATAATCTCCTTCAAAATAGACACCACATGACTAACTGTCCACATACTGACTTTGTATCAAACTCAAGCCATATTTTACTGTCATCAAGCAAATAATGTACCATTACAACAAGACTGAATTGCATATGACATGAAGACCACAATACCAATGAATAATCCTCATGGTCTTGTATCTGATTGCTCTTCTTCTCCTATCAAGAAGACCTTCAAGACCCACTAAAATAACAATTCATCATTAAGACAAGTCTCAATACTCAAGATTACCATACCACTATATCAAAAAGAGGAATGCTTGATAATAATACTTTGTCATGAAGCAAATGTTCATCACTATCAAGACTAACATGCACTACCACATATGAACCATAGTTTGATAAAAAAAAACTATGATTTGTCTCCTGTCCACAAAGCAACATTCAATGGTTTGTTGATTCATACTGTTCAAGTACTATTCATCACTCTACCTTGTTCATTCACTGTCATTGGTACCGTCATTCATTCTTTGACTATCTTTTTGCCTACAGATCTTTGCACTGTCTAAGCTTTTGTCAAAAGTCTAATCACCTACTAAATCATCCCACATACCTCATACTGAACCAATAATGATGTAAACTTAAGACCACTGTCCCAAACTATATCTTCTTTGACAACATCTGCCCTTTATCATTGTTTGAGATAAGCACAAGTTTAGTCCATGGTAAAAAGATACAAAGTTAGATATTGCTGCACCTCATAAGATAGATGATAAAAGATTGGTAAACTCCATAGATACTGCACATGATAAACATTATAATTAGATGAGGAACATAAATCAAAGATAACAAAGCAACCATGCACCATTACAAACTGCATTGTCATCAAGAATTGAATTCACTGTCATACAACTCTGTCATAAGAAATGACAACCTTACTGTCATATATCCAAAATAACCAAGTATGCCTTGAGATAAACAAAGCATCATGTGAACAACTCCAAGACCAAATCAATCCATGAATCTACCAACAAAGTTATCATATGAACTAGTTCAACTGAGATCAAGCAAAGAAAACAAGGATAAGCAAACAACTCTAAATGCTCAAATAAATCCTGCTACAAGAGGCACATCTGAAGACACATCAAATGAGAACACCAACTCCAACTTGTACTCCTCAACACCACATGAACAACTCTTTTCTATGACATCTATGGTTAAATATTTGTGACACAAATTCTTATCTCCACCTTTAGATATTTCCACCCATGTAGATCTTGTTGCTAACATTGCAAACACCTAATCTACTGACCATATGCTACTGTCCTTTTTGTCTTTGCACCATTGTCCATATGCTACTGTCCGAAATTACTTGCAACATGATGTCATCACAAATTATGCCATGGAAGCCAATGCAAGGGACTCATATCATTCAAATACTATCAGACTTGTTATTACAATATTAAAAAGTCTTTACACTTACCTACTGTACAATGAAACTCATTGTCATCAACTCCAAATGTAACATTGTTCAATCAAAACAAAGTTCTATTCACTATCAACATAGAACTGAAACAACATCATTCTGTTTCTGCATGTTGTCAATTAGCATATGATAGTGTCTTGAAAAGAAGCTAACATGCACTGACAAGGAGGATCCATTGTTAACAAAATACTATCTTTAATTAAGATATTAGATCACATTTCTTTGAAGCAATTTGTCACAAAGTTTATGTTCTTTGTCTACATTTGCATTCATGACTGTCAGGACACTTGCTATTACAACATTTTCTAAACAGTCCACCATTAATACTAACAATGATATCACTTGCAAAGGGGTTTTAAGAGATGGAAACAACTGAATTAAATTTGTCCATTGTGCACTTTGAATGATTATCATCAAAGAACAAAGTAACATCAAAGATCATGATGTCCTTTACACTTTCAAGTTATAACTATCTTGCTGTCCTTATCTATCCTTCTATATCTTGCATCCATGCCAACTAGAGAACTTGTAATTATTCTAATCAAGATCACTATATCACTGTCCAACCAGGACCATGAACAACTAGAAGAAGTTTGAACTCATGATGAATAACAAGGTAAACATAACAAGCGTGAATTCAAAGACATGATCCACATAAGAACCTTATGAGCTCCTGACTTGTAGGATGTCAACAAAAAACACCATGGTAGTAAGAGAATAAGTACCAGATATCCTTTGAAATCTCATGCACCAAACCTCCTGAAACTCCTTGGGGGTAAGAGGTAAAACATTTGATCACTCCCCCTAAATCCATGCTACATTTTTTAAGCTGTTATTAATGTTTCTTGTGCAGCATGCACAAGATCAGAATTTGTTTTTCCTGGATCTAGTTTTCTCTTTCAAACTCTAATATGCTCTTTCTTCTTCTTGTTAAAGTATTTTTTTGCTTTTGTTTGATCATAAAGCTCCTAGATGGTTTCATCAAACTTTTATTACACCATTGTGCTTTGTGTCCACACTCATTACACCTATAACATATAATGTTGTTGTCTAGACCAAAGAAAGAATAATTTCTTCTAGGTATGCTGTATGAACCTCTATTGACATTCCTGACATGATCATGACTTTTATTCATCCAATAATTCTTTGTATAAGTCCTACAATCTTTAGCTCTATGGCCCTAAACATGACATGAATAGAAATAACCATGAAATTGAGACTAGTTGTACCTCATTGAACAGTATTGCCTGATAGGTGGAGGTCTTGAGGTTCTACTTGTCCTTTCTCTTTCAACATCAACAACTTTATCTTTTGCCTTCTTCTTGTCTTCCTCAAGAGTAGCAAAATGTTTATTCAGATCTATCTTCTACCTAGGAACATTTCTAACTTTGGAACACTCTCCTTCTTCATAACCTAGACCAGTAGTATCCTTATGATGCTTTTGTTTGCCCAACATTTCATGCAACTTGTTTATGCTTTCTTCAAACTCCTGATATTTCTTAGACATAACCTTGAGACCTTCATAATCTTTTCTCAGATTGACAATTTCAGCCTCTAATTTTAGACATTCAATTCTTTTCACCTCAAGGTCAAATTTTGTTACATCTATTATTCTTTTGGCTTCCTTAATTTTTGTCTTTAGGCTGATAATCAATTTATCAGATTTATCAACATGACTCTTTAAGTGTACAATCTAATTTCTTGCCTCTTCAAGTTCTAAAGAAACTTTTGCAAAATCTAAACATACCTTGTCTTTGGAGTCTTTTTCTTGTTGAAGCTAGTCTTCTAATATCTAATTCTCCTTTCTAAGTTGCTTGATCTGATCTAAGGCACACAAGAGTTCACCTTCTAAATCAACTTCACAATCATTTTCATCAAACTCCTGTCCATCTTCATCCATAAAGAGGTCTCCTTCTGTGTCATCGATCTCAACAACAAAATCATTCTTTATATCACACTTTGTATCAATATTCAGGGATGACTCATGCAACAACTCACTACATGACTTGACTGGGGTTTTTTCTACAACCTTTTGCTTGGAATCTTTCTTTTCTCTATTTATTTTACACTTTCCCATGGTACTCCACTATCAGGATCTACCCAAGCCTATTAGACTCTATAGGGAACCTATGTTCTGATACCACTTGTTGGAGTAGAGGACCACTGAGAGTGGGGGGGTGAATCAGTGGTCTATAAACCTTAAAATATTTTGCATCTTTTAACTTACAAGAGAGAGAATGAGAGAGACTTCAATGATCTATCAAACACATATGCACAAGTATGATGATGAATAGTGTGAACAATGATGAATATTAAGATCAGGGCCTTAAGAACAAAAACATTAGGGCACACACACATGAAGACAAATAACATAAACCATAACACATATTTTTGATGACTAGAAAACCCTCATAGGGATAAAAAACCACTTTGAAAATGCCTCACTGGTTTAATCAAATTTCATTGATTACAGAGCCTTATTGGCTGTTAGGTGCCTCACTAGCAAAGACTCACTAGCTACACAAGAAAACCTCACTGGAAAATAGGTGCCTCACTGGCTAATACAAGTGCCTCACTGGCCAGGTGTGCCTTACTGGCAAAGACATGAACATTAGAAAGAAAAGAATCAATTCAGAGGGTTACTCTGATTCACTATAACACATCACACTTCACAAACTTATATCTCCTTCAGTTTACAATCAATACACCCTTCAATTACAACCTTCTAAACCACACATACATTATCACCTTTCATTGATTATAACCTCAATGAACTTTGCAAAACATGATAAAGACCTCAGCAACTCACTATATCCTTTTCTGCAAACTGAATCAATCAACCTTACATTGAATGTATCAAACAACTTGATGGTATTCTCCATTTATACATCAATAGATCAATCATGACATTAAATAAAGACACCAATTTTCTCTATGAAAAACTCTTAACAAAGACCTTACAGAGCACTTCAAATCATCCTATCAATTTAAGAACACAAAAGTTAAAACATTCTGCCACAAATAAACTTATACCTCCTTATGAAAATGTCCTTCAATTTCCACTTTATAAATAACCCTATTTTCTTCAACAATTTCCTTTAGTTTGCATATGTACAGGTAGGTATCTGTCTCTAGTGTCTCCTAGACCAATTCTCATATCTTTATTTATCATACAGACCAAGATCTCAATTTTCTTGGCCCTCGTAGTCATTGAGAAATTAAATATGAATAGTTACAAAGTAGTTGTAACTTCCAATTAGGTGATTGCCATCAATTTTAATCACTGAAGAAGAACCGTTGGAATTTGAATCAACTTTATATTATGTTCGTTGATCTCGATCTCCCGCTCTCTAAATCAAGGGCCCGATTTAAATTTGCATTCATTTAAAAACTAACTTGTTACAACCGGTTCCCCTAGGTGGAAAGACCGCTCACTCCATGGCTTAATGACCCTTTAGACGGTCACTTTAAGTGACTCAACCTTTAATAAGAGGTCAACGCTAAAATAAAACATAAAGTGCCTTCCTTTGCATACGAGATGTTTTGTGCTCTTAACCATATCCTTTAGGGTTTTAGAACTATAAACCCTAACTTAATCCTTTGATTGATTTTTGTCTTTACATCAACTTGCATCACCATCTGACATGACTTCAACCTTCATTACATATCATGACCTTGATGTCTTGTATGAAGTAATGCATGAAGCAACATGATATGAATAAGATATAAACAAGAGATCCATCATAAACAAGGTCATTATAAACAAGAGATCCATCATGAATAAGTAAGCACCAACATTTGAAAACACATATTGATGGTATGAATGACATAACTATTTCAACACCATGTGAACTAGTCCTTCCATTTTGCCTTCCATATTTGATGTCTATACATCACAATCACAACCTTGATGTCCTGACATTTCATGAAGTCCTTTAAGGCCATGATGAAGTCCTGTAAGCTATGAACACCATGACCAAAATATAAAGTGAAGGTGACCATTCTCACATGTGAACCTTATCATGATGACCCTTTTCAACATGAACTATGAATGGCACAATAATTTGATCATCATCATCACATGGTCGATGTCTCATGTATGATGTCTCATCATGTCATAATGCATGTGAACCTCCATGTGAACATCATCACAATCCAATGAAACCATGAAGCCAATCCATGGACATCATCAAACTCTTTGTGCATTGTACCCAATCCATGAACATCATCAAACTCTTTGTGCATTGTACCCCTGAATATCTTATCAACACCTTGTTTGCATTTTGACATCAATGACAACAATGAAAAGAACAATGCTAATGCCAACAATAAGTTCTGCCACTACATCACAAGCTACAAAGTTTTTATACATATAGATCATGCAGGTATTAGGTATCTGATGAATAAAGCTATGGTAGGTGGTAGAATTATTAGGTGGTTGTTATTGCTGCAAGAATTTGACATTACCATTGTTGATAAACTTGGAAAGGATAATGTTGTCACTGATTTCTTATCCAGATTGACTATGCAGGGAAGTAATGAGCCAGTGGACGACACATTTCAGATGAGCATCTCTTTGCCATTTCATTACAATTGCCATGGTTTGTAGATTTAGCTAACTATTTAGTTTCAGGATGATGCCCACCACATTTCAATAAGAAGGAAATCAGGTGACTGGTTCAAGATAGCTCTAAATACAAATGGGTAAATTTTACCTTGTTTAAAAATTGTCCTAACCATGTGTTGCGAATGTGTGTGCAGGAAACTAAAGTTTATGAAATAATCTGAGCATGCCATGATGAACCGTCTGGTGGACATTTTTCAGCCCTCCAGACTGGGCATAAAATTCTGGGAGCAGGGTATTTTTGGCAAAAAAATGACCAAGGATATCCAACATTATGTCAAGCACTGTGACCAATGCCAGTGAATGGGACGTCCAACTCCTACCACAGAGATGCCACTCCATCCTCAAGTGGTTCTTGAGCCATTTGAAAAATGGGGAATAGATTTTGTAGGGATGATAGATCCACCTTCCAGAGGAAATCACTACATTCTGGTCTACACCGACTATGCTACTAAATGGGTTGAAGCCAAAACATTACCAATATCAAAGGAGGAGAAGGTTGTAGATTTTCTGTATAAGCACATTTTGCAAAGATTTGGAGCACCTAGAGTCCTTGTTTCTAATCAAGGACCACAATTCATGTCTACTATCATCAAAGTATTCCTAGAAAGATATCAAATCTGTCACAAGAAGTCATCTCCATATCATCCTTAGAGCAATGGTCAAGTAGAAGTTACAAATAGAGAACTGGAGAACATCCTCACAAAAACCATTTCAGGTAAAAGAACAGATTGGGATGAAAGAATGACAGAAGTTGTTTGTGCCTACAACACCACATGGAGGACTACCACTAATTTCACACCATATGAATTAGTTTATGGGAAACACCCAGTGTTGCCCATAGAATATGAGGTGGAAACATTGAGAACAACACTTGAAGTTGGTATTGACTTAACTGAAGCACAACAACACAGGATGATGCAACTAAATAGATTGGAAGAGACGTGGATGGAAGCATTGCAACACATAAAGTTAATTCAACAACAGAGAAAAGAATGACATGATAGGCAAATTATTTGTAAACAATTTAAAAAGGGAGATTGGGCCCTATTGTATGATTCAAAGTATCAAGATCTCAAAGGAAAACTACACACTAGATGGTTGGGGCCTTATGAAATCCAGGAACCTTCAACAATGGGGTTGTTCAGCTAATTCCCATTGATGGGGATCACAGAGTTCTTTTGGTAAATGGGCATAGATTGAAGCTGTATCATAAACTAGCTTCCAAAGAGGAGTTCTCTACATAAATTCAATCTTTGATAGAGCATTTCATCATGGAGGATCTCTCTTCCATGGGACTCATGTTCTAAATGATGATTCCTGAATGAATAAAGTGGTAAAGGTTGAAAACCATAAATGACGGCCTTTCCTGTCAAAAAAAATAAAAAATATGGGCAAAGTTGAAAACCATAAATAACGGCTTTGCCTAGAGGGAAGATTGAAAACTAGAAATGGTGATCTTTCCTTTGAATTTCCCATTTCCTTCAATAAAATTCCTTTTTACAGTTCTGCAGGTCTTTGTGTTGAATTTTTTTAAAGAGCTCCAGAAAGCTACTAATAGCTCCAGATGGATACGGATGGCTCCAAATGGCTACAGATGACTCCAGATGGATATTGATGGATGCTTTCTTTCCAAAGTATCATTGGGCGCTAGGTTCTATTGCATCACGAAAAAGTGATTCGATAAAAGTTAAGGTGAAACCATCTTAGGGATGCGTACTATACAAAGGTATATTTCTACCTTGAAACTTGTATAATTATTTTAATATATGTATATATGCCATGTGTTTCCTCAAATGACCTGCATGCAGTCCTTATTTTTCACATGCGCAAAGGTAGTTGCATGAATGATGGCAGTCAGACAAGTAGCAGCAGCAGGATCGTCAACAAATCTTGCATACCTTGCAATAAAATACAAGTACTTGGTCATCATGATAACAACATTCTCAATAAATGCCATAAAAATAAATAAGTACTTGCTTAAGAAATAATGATGACCGGTAATTATGACTATAAAAGGCAAATGCATTTGAAAAGATTTGAGAGCTGTGATTGCTGGCGTCAACTCCAAATGCGCATGGAAAAATAATTAAGGTGGTGGCTATGAATTTCCATTTTGCATGCTACTACTCTAGTTTGAACCTCCAAAGTACATGCCATAAATACTGAAAAGACGGGTAGGGTAACTACCAACCTGTCTATCTTGCATGTGATTGTTTCCTCAATTAAACCTGCCATCGACAACTCAAAATCCACATTACTTCATGTTCTGAGAAACCACAGAGCAAAAGAGAAAAACTAGAGATTCATTGTGACATTTTTTACAAATTCATACAAAATTAGTTGAGCATATGGGCAACAAAAAAAAGCTAAACCAGAGAATGTCACTTTTGACGACACTAGTGCACAAATCTTCCAGTAGGCTAGATGGTTGGAATTTCTATAGAAGTTTGAGGGGTATGAAGTAGAATTGGTCGATGAGTTTGTCACAAACTTCCATAGGACCTTCACCACAGTTAAAGGGGTAAGAATACAAATAAAACCTATTGTAATTAGTCAACTTTCTAGCATACCTGTAGTAAGTATTGATTTGTTTTCAAGTAAACCATCATATGAGGAGCTAGTTCAAACTTTTCATGTTGCTCCGGAGCCCTTCCCTTGATATGTTGTAAGTAAAGGAGCAACCAAAGGAATTGGGAGGACCAATCTTCTGGACCTGTGGAAGACTGTTTTCCTGTGGATCATGAAATACTTTACATGTGATGGTCAGTATGGCACAGTTTTAGGGCCAGGAATGAGATTAATTACTCACCTGAGGCATGTGGCCAATGACCCGAGATATTTGATAAATTTGTCTGCTTTCTTGCGTACAAGCCTTGTGAACATGATGCTAAAAAGGAAGAACAAAGAAGGGCAGATTAGCCACACTAATTAGTCTATTTGATCATAAAGCACCACTTCCTACAGTAGGAAGATGTTCAACATAAATGGGAGGACTTTCTTGCCTTGCAGCCTAGAAGGAAGAGGGCGAAACACCACACTTCCACTATCTTTGTTTCAAGAGACCCTATTACAGTGTCTTCCAAATCCCTTGAAGTTTGGTTTAGATGACTCCAGAGGGGGATAGGACAACCCAGTCAAGCAGATGAAGCAGTAGGTTCCACCCCTGCCAAGATATGACACCCTCATCTATTAATTATTTTTTCATATGAGGAAAAAGGAGAAATAGAGCAATGCCATACTGCCCTCTCAGGTGAACATTCATCCCCTGCTGCACAACAAAGAGAAGAAACTCCTAAAGACATGGGGAGTGAAGAGACTGGCGGTGGTGGAACTCCTGAGGAAGTTGGTGAAGAGGACACCCCTGAAGAAGTAGAAGAGGATATCTTGCAATGCAACCACAGGAAAGGGAAAGAGCCCCTCATGAAAAATTCTGACGATACAACAACCTAGGCAACTCGGCATGCCCTGGATTTATCAAAAGTTGAGTTTGATTTGAGGCAGTGTAGGGCATAATTATATGACATGGATCAACAATTAAGGGCCAAAGAAGAAGAGCTTGAGTAGTAGAAGGCAAAGGCTACAAATGGGAGAGAAGAGAAAGAAAAAGAAATTTCTATTTTTAAGGAGGTAGATAATCACAAGGCCATGATGGCCCAAAAAGACACTCTGATCATATAGCTACGGTAAAAGGCTGCCCAAAAAACCCCAGCACTTGCATCATTAAGTAACTATGCTCAAAATTTACAACTAACCAAGGACAATAGACAACTCAGGGGAGAAATCCTTGAGCTCTGGAGTGACCTGGAGGCCCTTCAGAAAGAAAAGGTGGTGGTGGAAAACAAGTTAGCTTTATCATGTGAAAAAAGGGAGACCTTGTTAGCTCAGTGCCTGCCAGCAGGTTTGTATGCTTTGTTACTTAGAGAACAATTTTTGAGATCGAAATTACTCAGGATCAGTTGCAATCTTCCCTTTGGTTTTGATAATGATAGAGATTTTGTTGAGTGTTATTTGCAAAATCCAAAAGACCAACAAAATCTCTTGTGTGAGTTCTTCCAACATGGCCACATTATGGGGCATGTCAATACTTCAATGCTTAATTTATATGTGAGAGAACTCCAAATCTGGAGCTATCTGTCTCTACTCAGAAATAACCAGCTATGAGAGGAAATGATGGATGAATATAATGTAGCAATAAGATCTATAGGGTTATTAATGAGACATGAGTGCCCTAAGACCATATGGTTCTCCAACACCTTCAAAGCAAATGCTCACAGGCTGGGCATCACAGATAAATATGTGAGAAATTTAAATTCTTGTATTGCCGATTACTTTGCAATACCAGATTATCTTCCAAATGTAGTAGTCTCAAGCTGCATATTCAGATTTGAGGATTTGCCTAATATTTTTAAGAAAAGGGAACTTGTGTCCCCTGCAAACATCAGGTGGATGAATGACAAAGTAAGAAAAATAATACCCCTGATTCAATAGAGGCAACAAAACTAGATTGGAATGAGATTCAGGTCACCATTGATTCTGATGTCAACTCCTCACCTCAGTCACCCTCCAGGGAATCCAATGAGAGAAGGCAAATTCAACAAATGGTTCAATAGGTTATAGGAAAATGATGGATTCCAACCAAAGGGCAGGTAACTATTTCATTACTAGGATGAGGACTATAATTGTAGTACTATCATTGAAGGGAAGAATATACTTGATGAAGAGGACGGTGCATGGTAGACATGAGGACATGGCATAGTCTCAATTGGGGGGGGATGATGAGTCAAATCCATGACTCATTTATTTCTTTATATTTCCTATTTCAAAAGAATTTTATAAAACATTATGGCATATACATATATATTATAATAATAATATTTGTTTCTTAGATGGATTATGCACATGTTCAGTATTCATTTTCTTTTGATGTAATCTCTTAGCTTATTTACTTGAATTACATTTTCAAAGTGCATATCTCATGAATTGTGGTATAAGTGGTTTATGGTTGCATGAGGATTATGGCGCTAAGACTCCCAGTGGTCTTCGGATCCCTCCGGAGCCCCTTTTCCTATGAAGAGCCTAAACTCCAAACAGCTCCAGATGTCGTTACCCTCTAATAGAGCCATCCTCCCCTTGAGTCGATGACTATTACAGGCCGATCCTAGGGCTACCCAAAAGGTCCAACAACGCAAACATGACCCACGCCTCAATTAAAGCAGCTGTTATGATCTAAATCTCCATGCCACTCCATTTTAGTGACTAACTAAAATATTTGTTAAATGGTGTCAGTTCCAACTAAATTCACTACCACCAAGTGCCACGCCATTGTAGGAAATCACTCAAGTTTGGCAACACCTAAGTTGATACAAATCTCTAATCTTCAGTAACCCGCAGTGGAATCATCAATATAATAAATAAGCATCTGGCTTTAATTCCAGTTCGATGTAGTTAGAATCACTGATAGTTATTTCCTATTAATAAAGCTTAGCTGTATAAATAGGAGTAGGTCATCTCTTTAGGTTAGTCCAAATTTTTTATAGCAAGTTGTTAGTCTGTTTATATTTCCAGTTAGAGGAAAACTCCTTATTTTTCTAGTTCTGTATCCATGTCAATTTTTGGACTTTGATTTAATGCAAATGAAGGGGGAATTCTTTTGAAAGTTTGTTCAAGCTCAGAGGATCGTCTCCAACTAGGAAAGTAGGGCCTGCTTCCCCAAATTGGAGGAGATCACTCAATATTTTATGCAATTCTATTTTGTCTTTCTGTTTAGTAAAATTATTTGTGTATGTTAATCTTGTGATGTGTCCTCTCTTTTCTGTGTAACTGTGTAGCTAGTTGTCACATATAGGTTTGTTTTATAAATTCTAAAAATACCAAAAATAGGATTGTTATTTCAACAACATTGATATATTCAAAGTGTTTCTTTGTTGTGATTTGACAATGGATTCAATTACTTTGAAGTTCTATTTCAACACTTAAGATAGTTTCCTTCTGGCAATTTAACTAGTTTCCTTTCAGCAAGTGTGTTTATTTCTACAGCATTAGAATAGTTTCCTTTCCAGCAAGTGTGGTTATTTCCAAAGCAATTAGAATAGTTTCTTTTCAAGTATGTGCATTTTCTTTCAAGAAAATAGATAGTTTTCATTCCTTGCATGTGTGTTTATTTCTGCAAGTTAAGTAAACTAGACTTTGTCCACCAACCACCGATTCAAATTCACTCCAAAATCCCCCACACTAGAGTCTTATCACAAATCGCTCTAGACACCTCTAGATTGATAATTAAATAATGATGAATTAATGAACACTACTATGACCTCATCAATATGGGAATGTTGTTGGATTCTTGAGCCCTGTCTCCATGTATGGACACGATGTTATTTCTCCAAACCAGTTGTTATGGATACTCTATATTGTCTAATATTGCTTTGATATATTGAGCACAACTTCAAAGATGTTTGATAAAAATGGCAACCCTATGGAAAAATTGTCATAGAGATGTAAATTTCAAAACTGAGCATTTATTTGTATATATATTTCCAAAAGCCATATATGTAGATCTATTACTTAGGTAACATAAGTAAAATGGATTCAAATGAATCAACTAGGTCTTGGATTGTTCTAGTCAATTTCAATTGCAAAACTTCCTCCTTGTTGTGCAAGAGTTATTTGCTGTTGCACAAAGGTTTTTATAGGCTGCACAACATTTCTTTATTTCTATGTAGTTGTTTTAAGTGGATGTGTAACATTTCTAGTTGTTGCATGAGATCTTTAATTGTTGCATGCTAACTTCTTGTTGAATTCTTTTGGTTGTTGTGTATGATCCTAGTTGTTGCACAACTATTCCCAGTTATTGTGCAACTTCTCTTGGTTCTTTGAATCATTTTACTTTTTGTCAAACATTTGACATGCACAAAAGTTGGGCATTTAGGGCAAAATGTTACTGGTATTTTCTCCCTTGTGGTAGTTGTTTGTCTTCATACATGTGTCATTTGTTGAGTGCATGAAAAAAGGAATACTTTTAGATAAAAACTTGTCATTACCATAACAATAAGGATATAAGTCTAAAATGATTCTTGGAGTTAGAGGAGACATTTGTAAATGACAAATGCAAAGGATAGTATTTGGAAATCTATAAATTATGTTACACATGATTTAATCATTCTTTGCATAGTTTGATATATTTTGGCCAATAGGCCATTCTTAAGATGAACACATCTTGTAACTACCAAAAAATTGGTAGTCCATCTTACAAAAATCTTTTTTATTTTTTTATTTTTTTGTTGTCAAAAAATATATGGACACATTTTACAAAAGAATTTATATTTTTATTATTTAAAAATAACAAACTCTCAATGTGTGATAATTAATTGAACTACATGCATGGAGAGTGGCGATAGAGTTTGGAAGAAGAAGAGACAGGTAGGCCACCATGTGCCTAAGCTGCCTCCTTTAGTCTTATCCATCGTTATGAATTTTGCTGAAACAAGACTAAGAACAAGCAAGAGAACATGCTCAACAAATGGAAGAGAAGTTCAAGGAGATGAAAGAGTTTGTGGAGAATAACTACACAAGATTAGTAGGAATGCCATAAATGTGCATATAATGGGTCTCTATCATTGCCTTGGCTTCGGGCTTCTTCATTGCCCTATTAGCTCACTACCCCTATTGTTATGGGACTTTTTCCCCAAAGTGAAAAGAAAGTTATTTTTCCATGAAATAACCCTTAAAAATTGAAAGGGAGATAGAAAAATAATGGTTATAATGATCCTTTGGTTAAAAAGGAGATTAATAATAAATATTAAAGACAAATTTTGTGAAAGGGTGTGGTGGTTTGGAAACCACTTCTTAAAAGGTTATATAAAGCATTTATTTGAGACTTGGAAAGGGCATGGAAATCACTTAAGGAAGAAGGTGGTTTGGTGGGTTATGGGCATTGGAAAAGTGGGCACACAAAATGTGTTGAACTTGGGGTATAGAGTACACTCAAGATTGTCCTAGTGAGGGCTTGTGGTGTGTAACCATAGTGCATAAGCACATATTGTGTTTTTACATAGGTTCTCTAGAATACACCATAGCTATGAGGGCTAAGACCACTGAAATCTTTCTAAGGTGAGAGTGGCCTTTCTAAGTGCTTTAATTCTGATAAGTACTGGATTTATTGTTATTCAAAGATATTCAAAATTATATACAAATGAGATAGAGTTAATTTAATTATAATTCTCAAAATATGTTACTGGTTCCTTTTCAATGATATTCATATTGCTGGATGTAAATTTATATATATTTATGATGGCGATCTTAATGTGCTTTAATTTTGATAAACAAGCATTTACTGTGCATTTCTTCTAAATTATAGATATACTTTATTATCCTTAAACTCATATAATAATATTAACAAATCTATTATTATACAAAATCAATTTTGATATATTAAATCTATTCAATTTTATACTCTAGAGAAAAGTAGCATTACACCTACTCTAGCTCTATTGCTCATCTTCCACATAGAGACCTCTTATCCTCACTATGAGGAGGGATGAAAAATATGGACCAAACTTATTGGGCTTGCATTGGACTTTGCAAGACAAGTCAATGCCTAGATTCACCATCTTGATACCTACCTCAAGCACTAGCTCTTTAACCATTATGGCCTTCCCCTTCACTCTCAAGGTTTCTTTCACTTTTTTTCTTCACTCTCACCTCATTTTATAATACATGGCATGATTGGAAAAAATGAATCTTGACTAGGGTTAGAACAAAGCATTCCTGTCCTACCCACTTTTTTCTTCTCTAAAAATTAACCTGACCATTTTTAGATGGGGGAAAATTATGAGATGAATAGGAATACTATTTTAGATGATGTTGTAACTATCTGGGTTTCATGCCTAATTTTTGAGTGTTTTGTATAACAATGTCTACTTCCAGAACAATATTTTCTTTGATGTACATGAGGTTTTTGAAAGGGGCTTCCCAAAAAATTGTGTGGAACAACCTTTTCTTTGTTGGCTCATTAATTCCTAAAACTATTTTCTATTTTGTACTATTATTTACACCAAGCAAGCACACATACATGTATTTGTATAAGCACTGTACTAATGAAAGTGGGCACCTTGCAAAAGGCTCTAGTTTGGTGGTTTGGTTAAGCATCCATATCCACAAAGAAGATATTTCATGTTTTGTTACCCTAGAATCAATGTCAAACTTATTAGTTATTACCCTTCTTTTTATCACTTGAATTCTATTTATGGTACTTTATTATGAGCTTTGCCACTTAAGCATAAATTTCTTGATGTTTTCCAGTGCCACATTATTTATGGATCATATTTCCAATGTGATTTAAAAAGCTTCCTTCTAGAAAATAATTTATCTTTTGTTCCTAGTTCACAACATCCAACTAATTGTATCATTTAGTTTATGTCTGAATGTCTGAGGTGGCTGCATTTAAATGATCATGAACATAATAGTTTGACAATCTTTGCAAATTTGATATCATTATATTGTACAAAGAAACTTATTTCACAAATTTATGACCACCTGAATGAAGACCAAAATTGGTAATGATAATTTCAAGGCTTCATTACAGGCACTCCAAGGATATGATATTGATGTCTCCCTTGAAGCATTTTAAATCAAAGTGTTGTGATTTATCCTACATAAACTGCATCTATTAGTTTGTTCCATTAATTGCATCATTAAGCTTCATAATGCTCTGAATTATGTTTTCAATATTCTTACCAGTTTGAACAGTTTGTTATTTTTGTATGGATTTTCTTGTTTTTAAAACTTCCTCGATCAAGAATGGGGGTTTGGTGAATTGTACAGTAGTAAATGTCACCTTTCTAATGGTAGAGTCATTATCTAACTAGTAGAAGAAATTCTGAGGGTCTGAGCATCATGGAGATGAGTAGTCAGTAAAGTAGAATATATTTCTCTGAGCTCTCACTGTAAGTTACACCTTAAATTTCCCCCTTTTGGTGAATTCACATAAACAAGTTTATAGATCAAAAATAACTTCATTCTTCTGAAATGAACACAATTCACAATTTTGTATACTTATCATTGTCTTCAAATGGGAGATGATAGATTGGAATTGGATTGCTACTTTTGCAGCAATTGAGTGGAGTTAACGATATTATGTTTTACAACAATGATATTTAGATATTACTCTAAGAAATATTACAAATCTGATTTCAACTTTCAAATTGAAAAAAATAATAATATAAAAATCTCCTAGAATTAAGAAACATCTATTTTTTTTTATGAAAAAGGTGCAGAGCACCCATACAAATTTTATTGGAATTCGAAGCACCCATTACAATGAGAGGCCAAAACACCAATGGTGAGGCCCAACAAAATAATAAAACATCAAAATTACAAAAGTCCATAGAAATGAGGTGAAATGCATGTCAGGTATGAGGGAGTAAAGGGGAGGCAAGACTCCAAAACTCTGAACACTTCACTAAAGAAGGCAGCCAAAGAGCTACACTCCACCATAATATAGCTACCTAGAGACAAGATAGGAAAAGATCGGCTAGGCCAACAATAAATACTGTCAACTTGCCTACCAGTGGTAGAAGCCATAGATGGCAAGATTTGATAACCATCAAGGTGAGTCACCCTTGTATCTGAAGAGTCCATGACCAATTATAAAACAAAAGAGTGCGCAACGCTTCTGTTCATCATCCACACTCGAGCCCAGGAAAAACATTTGATAGACAGAGAGCAAGTATTAAAGATTGACGAGAGCCAGCTGCCCTTCACATAGAGGAGAAGTGTCATCAACGGGCAAGAAAAATAATACGCCAGCGAGGGAGGGAGCCTGGATAATTAATGCAATTATCATTTCATTGCGGTGAAGTCATCGCTCCCTAGCGAACATTAACACCATCTCACACGAACTGCCTTGGAAGGTGAAAAAAGCAAACTGGAACGTCCCATCACAGGCTGGCCAAGACAACGAGGCCTCTTAAGAAAAGACCTCTAACTAGCCAGGTGCCGCCAGGACCATTGACCACATGTGTGACATCCGAGACCTCAAGAACAGCTATCATACTTGTATTGCTAACAAGTGACGTCAGAAGGAGGGTGTCAAGTGTCTGCTGTCTAGGATGATAATTAAGCTAAACTCAGCTCATCCACCACCCAACCGTGTCTCCAAAGACACACCGAGCAAAACCTTATTTGAATTCCCCTAAATGTGAGATTTGTCTTTATCCATGAGAGAGAGCAGTCCCTTAGGCCAGTCAGACAGATTATCAGAGAGAATGACCTCTTGATCCAATTGGTCTATTGTGTTATTGGCTAAGCAGTTAGCTACCATGTTTGCTTCATAGAAGAAACATCTAATTTTATTAGACTTAATTATAATACCAACATTTGTTATCAAACCATGATTGATAGTGACCATTTAAAAGATTTCTACAAGACATTGGTTAGTGTTTATTCTAAATCTCTTTATGATAACATGTAATTATATTTTGGCAATAAAATCTCTTTAATGCAGATTTACAATACCTAGGATTCTAAAAAAAGTAGTCATTTTACACATCTCGATCCTATTTTTATTGGGTTATGTGAGAGTAAGGCTCCTATGATTAGTTTAAAGGGGTCATGAATGAAGTGGTCGAGATAGATCAAAAGGTTGTATTTGTGTTTGTATCTGCATATTTCTTGCATGAAAAATATAGTGAATCCATGATTTAGAGCTCCAAATCTATGTTGTGGGATGTGATTAGATGACATGATTTAGAGGTCTAAATCTCTTGAGAGAAAAAAAGGTGTGGATTTGAAATAACTTTTGCGCTCTCTTTAATGGAAGAGATGAAAGAGGTTTTTTGTCTAAACATAGTAGAAACAAATGTCTTAGTACATATGTATGCAAAATATGGAAGCATACACAAGTCATGTGAACTATTTGAAAAATACCTCAAAAGAACATGGTTTCATGGACTAAAATGATTGCAAGGTATACAAAACATGGTTTAATAAAAAATGCCTAGGAAACTTTTAAGCAAATGCAATTAGAAAGTGTAAAGCTAGATTGCACAACCTTTGCAAGCATCCTCTCTACATGTGCTGATGACACACTCTCACACACATATGCTCTGATACCAAATTTGATGGCAACCTTGACAGGACAATGATGAGAGGAACTCTCCAGACTAGAATTAATGACATGAACTCTCCAGATTAGAATCAGTGAAATGAACCTAAAATGAAACTAATTATAATGACAGGAACTCAAGACATTATGGCATATAAATTTATGAGAACAATTCAACGTTTAATTGATATGCAATCGATTATAGTAACTTTATTTACCAAGAAACTTGCATTCACTTCTCAGCCAGATCAACCATGCTAAGACTTAATAGTCTTTACATAACTTAGTATTCTTGGGCTTTCACTCACACAACCCACATCCTCCCTGTCTCACTGTCAATCTCTTTATTTTTCTCTCCTTCTGCCGTAGTCTCCCATCTCCCTACATTTCCAGCATTCATCGCTCAGGGTCATTTTAATTGTTCCAACACACAGTCGGCCCCCTCGTATCACACCACAGTCTCTCCTCTTCCTTTCAATCTCCAACTCACCTTATTTCATCGTTTGAGCTCATTCTTCTAACTGTCCTCCTTCTTGCGACAGGACTTCCCCTTTACACCCATTGATTTCTTTGTTTTATATCTTCTTATGCTATGACTTCTCCCTATCACACCCTCACCATTCCAACCTTGCAATTT
Source organism: Cunninghamia lanceolata (assembly GCA_027924645.1). NCBI lineage: Eukaryota > Viridiplantae > Streptophyta > Pinopsida > Cupressales > Cupressaceae > Cunninghamia > Cunninghamia lanceolata. The sequence continues at coordinate 1,172,839 of BSBN01000063.1, forward strand.
TTTTTGGTAGTTTCCTTCTGGCAGTTTTGGTGATAGGAACAAACCGTTACCAATTAGAGGTGACAGGAATTAACTTCCCCAATGATATCTTAACAAATAGATAAATAACAAATCTAAACATCAACAAAACAAACTAAAACATCAATTAAACAAAATAGAGTTTGATGGGGAAACGATACCCCTGCATCAGGCTCCCTGGGAGACAAAAAAAATCATGTGCTCCTACACATGAGGTCAACATTAGAAATATTTCTCATGGTTCTTTTTCTTCCGCTTCTTCCAACATCATTATGGAACTAGTATCATCCTTCTCCAGCATCACTACACACCTTCTGCCTTTACACTAATGGATTTACAACCATCGTTTACCATCCTCCCTTGAGGTCTCCTTGCCTAATCATCAATAGAAACAAATTTATGGAAATTAAAGATTTCCATATCTTTAAACTCATTCACCCTGTCCATTTGTCTTTCAGTTGCATCAAAATCATTGACATTCTTATATAAATATGCACTACTATCATATACTCTTTTGCTCATTCTAGAACTTTTATCATCTCAAATAGAAATAAAACATCATCTTCACAATTTGCCAACAAATTTACCTTTTGATCCTGTGCTATAATGTTCAACTTCTCACCTTTATCATCCTTGGTTTTACCATTCACTTACAACCCACAACATCTACACTAAAATCTATATATTCTCCTCCATACTTGTTCCCAAAATTCTCAACATTCAACATAGCAAATGAAAATGAAACAATATCCTTACTTAAGACCAATAAATTTACCTCTTCCTTTTTCGCTGCAATAGCTTCTTTATCATCAACTGCCAACTTCATCTTTGTATCCTTCTCTATCCCATTTGTCTTCATACCTTCACTAGAAATCTTCTCCATCCACTTCTGTTCTATCGCTAAAAATTGTGCCCACAAATCTTCTGCACTTGCTGCTCCTTCATCAAATTCCATCTCTGTAACTTCTTCACCATGCATTTCTTTGCCTTCCACTACTGCACTAACATCTGCTTCTTCATTTTCAGCTACACCTTCTTTTTGCTCTTCATTCTTCAATCCTTCATCATACCTTGCTTTCACTTCCCACTCTTGCTTTCCATTACTCTTGGCCAACTCCTTTAGATCGACTTCATACTTATATTTGTTCATTTTGAGTTTTTCAATCTGCTTTCGTTTGTTTTCCTTTTTCTTTTTGTATCTTCTCCTTGTCTTTTTCATCTACAAGCCTCCAAAACTCCATCTCACATTCATATATATCATTGTCAATATTTGATTCCACATCCTTTTTATCTCTATCTTTTAAACTCTTCCCTTCAAATTCAAAGATTTAAAAGCATCATTATTTAAATCATCAACTTGCTTACCTTTAATCTTTCTTGTGTTCTCCTCAAGCTTCTTCCAAGTTTCTCTTGGACATCTGTCAATCTTCTTGGGTTCTTCTTCATAATCTCTAGTTTGTTGTCTTGGACTATCATGTTGCAATATCATCTTTTCATTCTTGGATGGTTCAACCATTATCTTTTGTTCATTGGACTTGACCTTTCCTTCATATCTTATCCTCTGGAAGTGTTTCCTCATTACTATTCCTTGCAACACCATTTTCCTCTACTTCTTTCTTTCTCTTGACCAACCACACTTTTCTCTTTATAACTTTGGGATGATATCTGTTCATTGCTGCACTTGTTCTCCTTAATACATAGACTGATTGATGTTCTAGAAAACCTCCTTTATGCTTCACTTCTTGACAATTTACCCTATGTTATTGGTTCTTCTTGAACTCTTTAATGACTTCCATCTTTTGTATTGGTTTGCTGTCATAAAATTCCTCATATGCACCCTCTTGCTTACACTTTGTATGCTGCCCCTTAATAATTGGTTTCTTTTGCCAACTTGGCACCTTATATCCATGATCCTTGATAATATTTGAAATCTCTAGACTTTTCTTCTCCCTGTTAACTTGTATTTCTACATTCGTATTTCCACATGCATGATTAAAATTTACATTTATTTATACCTCCATATACCAGTGCAATACTCTATTGTTTGGATTTTCCCTCATCCTTGACTTTTTTGCTTGCCAACTCTTCCCCTTCGTGGGTTTTCTTTCCTTCTTCTGCAATACTTCCTAATGCATCATGAAATTCTAAAACATCTTCTACATCTTTACTATCATTCAGTAAAATCTCAACACCATTCTTTTCTTCATGTTTAAATACTTTGTTATGTACCTTTTCTTGATGGACTGCTACAAATTGTCCGTGTATACCTTCTTCATAAACGGCTGCAACTTGTTTATGCTTTCTTTCATCTTCATCTCCATCTATGGGTGCTTTAATTGCCCCTTCTCTCATTAATTTCAAGGTCTCATCCATGACCCATCCTATGAAGTTTCTCATACTTGCATACACATATTCAAATGCAACATTAACAAATAAAACAAGAGACCAAAATGTCTCCATGAATGCCTCCTTCGTGGACATTCTCCTCTATTCTTTACTTTTCACTTCAAGTGTTGCTTTTTGTAATGCTTCTCCTCTCCAGTCTTTCTTGTGTTTCCTCATGTTCTCCTCAATGAGAACTTTCTTCACCTCTTCTAGCGCACATTGCTCACTTGGCAACTCTCTACTATCCAAACCTTTTTCATCTTCTCTTTTCAAGATATGTAATATGATACCGCAATTTTTTTTTTAAAATTATATAGATTCCAACAACAATGTTAGCATACCAATGCAACCAAATAGAACCTCCACATTTTCTGATCACCAAGTTCCCAAGATGGGTGAGGTGAGAGCATATAGTGCTTTGGTTAACAATAAATGCTTTGCAATGAAACTAAATACAATCATCCGCTTTATAGCAGGCATCCACTCATTCAATGGGGATACTCCACTTATTCAGTAGGTGATAAAGAAAGATAAACAATGTTTATTACTCCACACTAGCGGTAAACCATCCAGGGGTTACAATATGTTTGCAACAGAAAGTAAAGATTACAAGGCTATGAATAAATTGCAAACTAAACCAAATGATCCCTAACTTTCACAAAGTGTCACAATCGCAACTAGTTAGAGTACAAAGCCAAATGGTGACATGAGTAAAGTAAACATAAGAATCTTAGAATCCACCATAGATGTACCAATATGAAGAATATGGAAGAATGACCTCAGATTCAAGACTTGGAGGCACTGCTGAAGCTATTCTAAGGACTGCATTCATCATATCAGCACTGAAACTTCTTATCAGTTCCAACCACCCTTATAAAACTATTGTTAACCAATACAGGTCTGAACTGAATTCTAGAAGTGCAAATATGGTTTGATCAGGCAATGGTACAACCCACATAATAGTCCACCATCATAAGATATTGTAAACAATGGATCTCTGCAGAAGAATATGAAGATAGAGACTATATGGCCACTATAGATTGTAGAATATCATTAAAATATTGTTATTACAGTAAGATTTTAGAATAACACTGATAAAATCCTTATTCAACAAGTAGATTCATCAACATTCTCCTTCAAAACTCATAACAAACCCCAACTATATAGATGACCCAGCAGTGAATCGATCCATGAAGTATGCAAAATGGAGTCTCAAACACTTCTCTAAAATCTACAACCTTTCAAATTTGTATTTGATGCCAACATTAATGAGAACACAAATCCCAAAATCCAAGCCAATCAACATTAAGAATGATCATGCCCTTGTTGTATGACACTTAGGGAGGAAGAACAACCAGTGTCTGATAGGTTATAATCAATCAAAAAATCACAACAAATTCCAAGGAAAGTGGCGCCCTTCTCTAACAATAATTATCCAAGCATTAACATCATTCTATCTTATATAAATTTGCCCCAAACAGAAATTGCCCAAGGCAATGGTACGACCATGGACAAGAAAGGTACGACCTGCAAAAATGATTATTCAAACAACTGAAAATGATTCCTAATCAATGTCCTAGGTTTGTCCAACATAACAAAGATATTTCATAGCATTGATCTAGAAATTATCAACAACTTTCCAGAGGAAGTGATGCACAAAACCTGGTAAGGCCTGAAATGTATGGCCCAACTAGAAGGGTTCATCAAGCTCAACCAAAATCTAATGATACCAACATCAAACTCCAAAATATTCATTAGAATGTCCAATACAATCAATCCAAAATAACATCAACATCAAATTAGAATACCACAAAACTCCATGAAAGCTCCATGTGATTCCTGTTTGAAACCACCTTTACTAACTAGGGTGGATCTCTCTCTACCGAAACTAATCATCTTTAAGAGGGTTTCCGTCCTCAAGAAGGAAGAACTCATAGGTTCAATCAGCGAGAGTAACAATACCAAATCCAAAAACATCCCTCCAATGAACTCTCATCCCGTTTTTATAACTTTTTGAGAGGAATATAATATTAATTTCTTTTTACCTCTTCATATTTCTTCTCTCAAAAAGACCTTTTGAAATAATATTAATATGTTATGTGTGAGGCCCCCTTTTTAAGTGCTTATCTTTTAAAACACTTAATTACCTTTCAAATGAGCTATAACACTTAGGTACCTTTTAATTATTTTCACCCTTAGGAGGCTTAAGTGAAAATAATAATTAAATAGCTCATTAATCCACCCAACTTTGCGGGAAATCCCAAAATTAAGAAAAATGCAAATTAAATCATACCATCACCTTCCATGATGTTTGGGATGAAGAACAAAGTCATCTAAGTGACTTACTATAAATAGACAGCTCCTCCAAGAATCTTAGAGAGCTATCCGGAAAGTTGAACAAACTTCTAAAAGTTGCATAGCCATCCCGAGACATCACTAAGCTCAAAGCCAAGGCAAAACATCACAAATAACTGAACATGTGCTTTTCACAATAGATAGAGCTCCCTAACCAACCCAGATAGCCTACAGAAGCTCAAGGAAATAGGCTATTGGTTACAAACTTGGCTAAACACCAAATGGGGACATTACACATATTCTTCTCTCTTCTTTTCTTAACAATCATCTTCATATGCCACTTCAACTTCTTTTTCAATGGCCAACACCAACGACATTCTTGGCTTCTTTCCTCAAGCCATCGCTTACATTTCTCTAAATATCTTCTCAAATCTGTTATTTCTTTATCCCACTCTGCATTTTGCTTCTTAACATTTAGTTTCATTTTGTCTTTCTTCCCGAGGCTTTCTTTTATGGCATACTGTTGCATCTTTTTATCTTTCTTCTTGGCTTCTTGATACCTCACCTAGGTCTTCTCTCCTTTTCCTCTGCCTAGTCTTTTGGTATCCAAGTTCTTCTTATTAACCTGTCAAGCCACCCACATACTTATGCAAAATCATATAACCCACTTCTCCTTCTAGACTCTCCTAGATCTTTTAGGCTCTTCTAGACCTTTTAGGCTCTGATACCAAAATGATTACATACTATCACACACATATGCTCTAATACCAAATCTGATGGCAACCTTGACAAGACAACAATGACTGGAACTCTCTAGACTAGAATCAGTGATAGGAACTCTCTAGATTAGAATTAGTGACATGAACCTAAAATGGAACTAATTATAATGACAAGAACTCAAGACATTATGGCATATAAATTGATGAGAACAATTCAACATCTAATTGATATGCAATTGATTACAGTAACTTTGTTTACCAAGAAACTTGTATTCACTTCTCAGCCAGATAGGCCATGTATAGAGGCTACATATTCACCAATTTTGAGACTTAGCAATCTACACATAACTTAGTATTTATGGGCTTTCACTCACACAACTCGCATCCTCCCTATCTCACCGTTGATCTCTTTATTTTTCTCTCCTTCTGCCGTAGTCTCCCATCTCTTTGCATTTCCAGCATTCACTGCTCAAAGTTGTTCGAACTATTCCAACACACACTTGGCTCCCTCCTGTCACACCGTAGTCTCTCCTCTTCCTTTTAGTCCCCAACTCACCTTCTTTCACCATTCAGGCTCATTCTTCTGACTATCCTCCTTCCTGTGACAGGACATCCCCTTTACACTCGTCAATTTCTTTGTTTTATATCTTCTTATGCTATGACTTCTCCCTGTCACGCCCTCACCATTCCAACCTTGCAATTTTATTTGTTAGTTTCCTTCTAGTAGTTTTGGTGACAGGAACAAACCGTTACCAATTGGAGGTGACATGAATTAACTTCCCCAATGATCTATTAACAAACAACTAAACAACAAACTTAAACATCAACAAAACAAATTGAAACATCAATTAAACAAAATAGAGTTTGATGGGGAAATGATGCCCCTGCATCATGTGCAAAAAAACATAATCAAAACCAAATTTGTGTCCCATGTTGTTGCAAGTGCCCTAGTAGACATCTGCACAAATTTCTAGGTTTGATGAAAAGGTCTTGGAAACTGTTGTCTTATTTTTGCCCAAGCCAAAATAACCCAAAAATCCCTTCTTCCATCGAAAATATCTGATCTCAGACACCTGAAATAAAAGAGTCTTCCCTTAGCAAAAAACCCAAAAACTATCCCCAAAATTTTTTAAGTTTTTTGCCCTTTAATTGCATTAGTCAACAAGTTTCTAATTTAGCGAACCTTGGTTCGGTGGTTCGGTGGTTCGATAGTTCACCGATTCACCGGTTTGCTGACTAAGTGAAGGAGAGGCTAAAAAATATAAGGCAAACAATCTAAAGCAGAAATAAAAGAAAGACAAAGTTTGCATTTGTCGGAAAACTTAAGGTTAAGGTTCGCCTATTGGCGATTTGTTGACAAAGGAATACATAAGGCTGGGAAGCAAGGGTATTCATCAAAGGAAAAGGCTAAGGCAAGGAAAGGAAGAAGGGGTCTTGTTGGTAAATCAGCAAGATGTCTAACTTGGTAAGTGTTTTGAAAATTTGAATCTTCATCAATAAGGCGATAGGAGAACCAAAAGTAGAGAAAAGTATGAAGACATTGGTTCAAGAAAATGTGTTTTTGCCGATAAGGCAAAAAGAGGTAGGGATAGGCAGAGTTCAAGAAAGTAAGGAATTGATGATAGAGAAGGAAGACATCAACAAAGGAGGGCCCAAATTAAGTTCATGAAACCAACATTTCACCGATGAGGTGAGAAACATGCCGAATAGTGGTGGTTCGAGAATGGGAAGTTTTGCCGACTAGGAAAATAATGGAAAGAAGTAGAAAATTGACTAAGGCTCGGTAGTTCACAAAAGTGAACATTCACCGATAAGGTAAAAAGGAAACAAAGGAGAAAAGTTTGCAAGAATGGTCTTTGCTGATAAGGCAAAATAAGAGGCTAGAATAATTCTGCAAAGTAAAGTTTTGCTGATAGGGCAAAAAGGGAGTCAGATGATAGGTTTGAAAAAGTGAAGTCTTGTCGACTGAAGGAAAGACAAGTTTAAAAGGATGCATTTTCATAGATAAGGTAGAAAAGGGAATGAAGACAAGGATAGAGCTCGATGGTTCTAAAAATAGAGAAATTACCGACCAAAGGAAAATCAAAGGCATGGAATTCCACATAAGGCAAATTCGCTGACCATAATAAATTTAGCCCATACCAATCAGCTGATAAAGAGTTTAGTGGTGTGAAGGTACAACACTTTAAAGTATTGTAAAAGCTTTCTCCTCTCTGAAATCATGCCATTTTCTCAGGGAAAGGTACCCAACATTAAAATTCACAAGCCAGGGCTGAATGAAGTTAGCTGAAATAGTGGAATTCTTCAATGTACCAGTATAAAGAAGCTACGAAATGGATTTGTAGGTACGCAAAAGGACTTCAAACCTTCTCTCATAAATGCACCTCGCACCTATGCATGCAGGCAATCTCCCTCTGCCATTTTTAGGCCTGTCAGAAGCATGGCCGTCGTCCCTTCTGTAGATCTTCTGGCTATGTTTCTAAGAAAAAAATTAAATGAAGTGTGGGCATGTCCTAGGTCGTCTGACTAGATTTCAGCACCTATGAGTTTAAAATGCTATATATGCATATGAGAATGATGTATTTCTATTAGCTGTTCATCTAGGTTATTATATAGGTTAGATAGTTGTTGCCACAGACCTTGTAGCGTACCTACAGGAACTAACTAGATGTGATACATTGTGCTCGATTATGAGCCTTTGTTGTCTCTGGTTTATAGTTCACACATGAATGTAGCTAGTTATTTTGTGTCTACTTTCTGTGACATTATCTCTCTTTTGTAATGGCTTTCTAGCTTTCATAATTAATACAAATTGTTATGTTGTCTCTCTCTATAAGTTTTACACTATGTTTATTTGAGAATTGTATGCTTGCTTTGTGGGCAAAATAGTCCCTTTAATAGCTTCAGTTTTCTATTCGAACCTTTGTGATATTTATGTGGGTTTGTGTGAGTTGTTGCAGTTTTGAAATCATTGTTATATTAATACAGTTGTAGTTAACATCTCAAATCTAGTGTATCACCCCTTTTTAATTTCAATTCTGCTCTCTCCCTTTTCCTTGGTGATCATTAGCATAGGTTTAGTCAATTATTCTAAACCTTAAGTTTAGAAAGAGGAACCATCCTTCTCTAGAGGTCTGATCTCATTTGCAAGGTCCCACACCTTGAGATTAGTCCCATTGTGTCATTGAAATTCTTGGACAACCTCCAAGCAAGGTGCAATTTCACATGACAATAGTTTCTAGCACGCCCGGTGGGACTCTCTACTCTGAGTAAGCTGGAATGAGAAATTTCAGTGCTATTCTTAGTTCATTTGCTGCTGTGGAAGAATTCAACAAACACCTGGTGACTCTATTGATCCAGTATCCATATCAACTCGACATTTCATGCTTGGAGTGTAGACTTGGTCTTCTTCTAGAGGTAATTCTTAATTCATTGAGCTATCATATACTAAATCAAGAAGAAGTAGACTATCTAGGTCCTCTATGAGGGAAAATAAGAGTGAGTTTCATCTCATTCAAGAGCCCAGTCTACCCCCCCTCTAGTTAGATTCCAAGTTAGATTTCAATATTCAAGAAGGACCTTGCGTATATCCAGAATTACCTAATTATCCCCAACATGGCAAGAAACCTTCCTTTTGTAGCATTCAATGGGGGTAGCCCTCTGGACCTAGCCTAGTATGATGACAACCCCACCTCATCTCTAAAGGCTATACCTTTTTTTACTAGTGAAAATTCCACCACCCCTACTGAGCACATTCAAGACATTGCCAGTGTATGGTCTGTCCACAATGTCACAGTAGACAATGTGGTTGTGAGACTGCTAGATTTCTCATTCAAAAGGAAATCCCTTCAATGGTATAGAGGTCTCCCAACCAATTCCATCCACAATTGGGATGATTTGGGCACTAAATTGTGCCAACACTTTGAAGACAAGAGTGACCACCTGTCACTAATGGATGGAGTAGCTAGCTACAATCAAGAGGCCCCCCCAAGAATACATGGTGGATTTCAATTACAGATTCCAAAACACATGGGACATGATCCCATTATTGGTGAACCCTCCCCAAACACTTCATTCATTTATTATTTGAGGTCTTTGAATTCTGACATTGCTATCATGATTCAATCTATGGGAGGGACTATGCTACCAGATGCATACGACATAACTATAAGAGCAGAAAACTACCTATTTTAGGCTGGGAAGATTACTCCAAGGCCACCAATGCCTTTATTTCTGGAGGCTCCTGTTATTCAGCCTGCTGTGGCTCCAATTTCTACAACAGTCACCCCTGTAACCTCTTCAATGACACCCTCAAATGAATTGCATGAGGTCAGGACTTTTCTACAAAGTTTTAGCAATGACGTGGTGGCATGAAAAAGGAAGCAGACACAATCTAATAGGCCATATCTACCATTCAATCAGAATTATTAGCAAAACAAACCACTATATCAGGAGAATGTGCAAAGGCCAAATTAGCCTAGTTATATCAAACCATTGAATGATGTACACCCCAATGCTTCTAGTACATCCGGGCCTCTTGTACCCATACAAAACAACTTCACTCAAGATAATGAATGGTGTTATCCCTACAATCAACCACATGATCAAAATTTGTGCCAAAGTGGACAATTCAGTTAGGCTTTGACAACACAAAACCAATCGGTTCCTTCAAAGTAGCAAGTTAGTTCTAGTCAAGAGATGGTGGGAGGGCATGAACACATGCAAAATAATTCTACTTTGATGAATTAGAAACATGATGATTTCTATGGTGTCAATCAGGGCACAGGCCCAATAGCTTTCAATACGAGAGCCAAAAGAAGGGTGATTGAGGATGCAGTCATTCCTACAGCTGCTCACATCCCCACTCCTCATGCATCCATGTCTCAAGCCTCCCCAGTAAACCAATCAGGCATACAATGAAGGAAAAAGTGAAAGGCATAACAACATGAGAAACACATTCTTCCCAAGCAGATCATACTACTGGGCAAGTGAATTCAATGCCAACAATGCATGCCCAGGCTGCCCAACAAGCAAAGGTTGATGTTTTTAGTGCTAAAATATCCCAGAAGGGCGATCAAATCCCCTTCAGCATAGTTGATCAAATGAAGAAGACTAACTTGAGCGTCACTACGTGGGATGCTATGTTGATCCCATCACAGAGGGATTTGTTATAGGAAGCTTTGACAAGCTTCAATTAGCCTGCCGTAGAGGCAACAAAAGAAAAGGCCACCACTCCAACCAACCTATGCCAACCAAAAGAGGCAAGCACAAGCAAAATTAGTAAGTCCCCTCCATTCTATGTATCCCTAATTATTGGTGATAAACTATTGCGTAATTACATGATAGATTTTGGGGTCGGTACCTTTGTTGTGCCAAAAAATATAGTTGATAAGTTAGGCATAGAATATGAGCCTGTGAATAAGGGGGTAGTGCAATTAGATGGCACTACTATTAGATAGTATGTGTTATTAAAGATTTGAAGCTCACCCTGCATACCTACCCTGGCTGCTCTATTTCACAAGACATCTCAGTTATTGACCTCCCAACATACTTTGGCATATGCCTATCTAGGGACTTCACTGCCAAAATAGGTGGGTACCTATCTTTTGATTGGTCTCACATGTTGTTCAGAACTAGATAAGGCACTAAGGTGACCATTAAGGCTGAGCCTATTGCAAATTATCATATAGAGCCTTATACACCCATCACTTTGAATATGAACTACATAATCCATGAGTTAGAGGAATATGATAGTAGTATACTTGAGGCTGCAACACTAGTGGAGGAAATACTTGATATATTGCTTGATGAGTCAGACCATTTTCAGTTTGACACTCTTGATCATATAGAAAGCATAGGGTTGGTTACTTATTGTATCCATGATGAGGACACCATTATTCCTAGCCTTGAAAAGGCAACATCAGATTCAAGAGGGATATGATAGATGTATTTTGATGGCTTCAGAAGCAAAAATGGAGTAGGTGTTGAGGTTGTGTTAATTTCACCCCAGAAAGAAGAATATTTCTTTGCTTTTAGATTTCAGTTCAGTTGTACTAACAATGTGGCTGAGTATGAATCCTTAATTTAGGGTATACAGCTGGCACAAAAGAGAGGAGTACAAGTTTTACAAGCATTTGTTGACATCAAACTCATTGTCCACCAAATCAAATCACAAAGTGCTTCAAATAATGACTTGTTCAAGTTATATAAGCACATAGTTTGGGATCTGATTGAAGACTTTGATGCCTTCAATATTTAGGCAGTACCCAGATAGAGAAACAAAGATGCTAATAGGCTGGCTATAGTTGGTGCCCAGTTTGACATTCCGCAGAATGTCAAACAAAATTTAGATCAGCATGTGAATATTGTTGTGAGGCCTATTGTGCCTAACAGTGTGATGAGCTAGCAAGTATTCAAAAGTGACCAACAGATTGTGAATTTCTTGCAAGATGAGGCAAAGTTTGCTACCAAGAATCAGTCAGTATTGCAAGAGCAATATGGTGATCAGGTGATCTAGTTGAAGACCAATAAGTTGCCTAGAGGACTGATCACTTTAGAGAGCATATTTGGTGTTGATGATCAACCAAAGAAGGAGAAAATGAACATGACAGTCAAAAAACAAGACTATGAAGGGGTGGAGATTACACAGGGCCAATTTCTAAAACATGGCAAGGTGTGTGATCAAGCTGAGAGGCAAGGTTTTATTGAACTTTACAATGAATTTGATGATTTAATAGCTTGGGATTATAGGGATTTGAAATGCTTTGATCTTGGTTTAATCCATACCATTGATTTAGACCCTAATGCAAAACCTGTCCACCAAAACAAAGGCCAGTCAACCCTAAGATTGAGCCATTAATGAGAAAAGAGCTATCCAAACTCATAGAGGTCAAAATCATTTATCCAATCAAACATTCCTCTTGGGTAGCTAACCTAGTTTCAGTTAGGAAAAAGAATGGGGAAATCAAACTGTGTGTGGACTTTAGAGACCTGAATAGGGCCTCCCTTAAAGACCATTATCCACTTCCTTCCATGGAGCAAATTCTCCAAGTAGTAGTAGGAGCTGAGAGGTTTTCACTCCTAGATGGCTACTCAGGCTATAACCAAATTCTTGTAAAAGAATTAGATCAGTACAAGATAGCCTTTACCACCAAGTGGGGTACCTTGGCTTATCAAAAAATTCCATTTAGGTTTACCAATGGATATTATTTTAGTGTATCTTGATGATTTGATCGTGTATTCCAAGCATGTAACTAACCATTTAGGTCATTTGAGAAAAGTATTTGAAAGATGTAGGGAATATGAAATACCATTGAATCCAAAAAAGTGTGTGTTTGTTGTCCTAGAAGGCAAATTGTTGGGGTATATAATCTCAAAAGAGGGATTGGCCATTGATCTAAAAAGAACATGCACCATTCTAGCTCTTCCCCTTCCCAGTCACAAGAAGGGCCTGTAAAGTTTTCTGGGAAAGATAAATTTTGTGAGGAGATTCATGCCTAATTTTGCTTCAATAGCAAAACCCTTCACAACCATGCTCAAGAAGAATGCTGCCTTCACATGGCCAAAGGAAGGAAAAGACAATTTTGAAGCTATCAAGTAGGCCATTGTATAGGCTCCAACATTGATAAATCCTAACTATGAGAAGCATTTTATCCTTTATGCCTTTGGAGGCAAAGAGGGCATATCGACAATCTTAACATAGTAGAATGAAGAGGAATTGGAACAACCAATTACTTTCTTCAGCTAGCTGCTCAAAGAATATGAACTGAGATGTGATTTTGCTAAAAAAAAAGTGTTAGCTATGGTGAACACACTAAATTTTTTTAGACATATGCTTTCAAACAGTAAGATACAGTTGATGGTGAACCACCCTGGTGTTAAAGTATTTCTTTTAAGCAGAGATATCAATGAGAAGAGGGCTGGGTGGATCACCAAGGTAATGGAATATAATGTCAATATTAACATTACTAAGCTAGTGCATGGTAAAGGCCTATGTGAGTAGATGGTTGCGGGTTCTAAGGCTAGAAATGATGTTTTGTGTATTCTGGAACATGTACAGCCTGCTGATTCCCATGCTCCAGCGAATTGGTATCATGACATGGCCACATTCCTACAGTCAGGAAGATGTCTAGATGGATTGGATTAGGCCAAAAGAAGGTATTTCTAGCTCCAATCCATCCCTTATGTCCTTTTGGATGGTGTCTTTTTTAGAAAAGACATCAATGGAGTTGTTCTTAGACGTATTACACAAGATTAAACTTCCAAGTTATTAGACGAATTTCATAATGAACCTGCTAGTGGCCATTATTCTCCAAGAACAATTGTTGTCAAGATCATGAGGGCTAGTTAGTATTGGCCCAATTTATTTAGATATGCCCATAGATGGGTAAAGAGCTGCCAAGAATGTACATTCTTTGTAGGGAAACAAAGGTTGGCTGCTCTTCCCCTTCATCCAATTTAGACTGATAAGCTATTTGCCCAATGGGGATTGGACTTCATTAGGATGATTAATCCACCTTCTAGTGCTGGCCACAAATGGATTTTAGTAGCCATTGATTATTTTACTAGGTGGACAGAGGTAGTTACATTGAAAGATGCTACAGAGGCCTCCATTTTAGACTTCCTTGAGGGGATAGTTACCAAGTTTGGTGTTCCATTCACCATTATTTTTGCTAATACCAAGGCCTTTGTAGGCACAAAAATTAGAAAATGGGCACTGAACTATGGGATTTATTTGAAGACACCATCCAATTACTACCCCCAAGGGAATGGCCTGGCTAAATCCACAAACAAAAACCTAATCAGGATCATCAAGAGGATAGTGGATGATAATCAAAGAACTTGGCATTCCAAGTTGAAGACACCTCTCTGGGATGATAGAATTACTCCTAAGAGGGCCATTGGCAATTCACCCTTCATGCTAGTATATGGAAAGGAAGCAAGACTTCCATTGTCATTGGAGTTGCCTTCCCTTGAGCTAGCACAATAGCTAGAATTGCTGGAGAATGATGCCATGATAGTCAGATTTGCTGAGTTGGTGGAGCTTGAAGAAAAGAGGGATGCTACTATGAAGACCCTTGAAGTCCACCAAGATTAGGTCAAGAGGACCTTTGATAGAAAATTAATTGATAGAGTTTTCCAGGAGGGAGATTTGGTGCTAAAATGGGATGAAGATAGAGCTAATGTTGAGAGGCATTCCAAATTCTATGGCTTGTGGAGTGGTCCTTATATTATCACGAGTTGCAAGCAAGCCAATGCCTTTCAACTCTCCAATTTGACCAGTGAGGCACTTGTAATCCCAGTGAATGAGATTTATCTCAAACCATACTTCTAAGTTTAGTTGTGATTTCCTTGTAAATATTTAGAGCAGATTTGTTTCTATTTTAGGTTTCCCTTCCTCTAAGTGCTTTTGCACAGGCAACCTTCTCACTAGGAGATTGTTTTCCTTGTGTACTTTTGTGTGTGTTTTCTGGAGGCATGTTCAGTTATATTTGGTCATGTGGCTGCATTTTCTTTTGACCCTATGCCCAATGGATTACATGAGGTGACTAGATCCTCGTGTTTAGCTGGCAAACACCCCTGTATAGTCACCAAAATGTTGTCTTATTTTTGCCCAGGCCAAAATAACCCAAAAATTCCTTCTTCCATCGAAAACATCTAATTTCAGACACTTGAAATGGAAGAGGCATCCCTTAGCAAAAAACCTAGAAAAAATCCCCAAAAAATTCAAAGTTTTTTGCCCTTTAATCTCCTTAGTCGACAAGTTTCTAATTTAGCAAACCTTGGTTCAATAGTTCAACGATTCACCGGTTTGCCAACTAAGTGAAGGAGAGGCTGAAAAATATAAGACAAGTAGTCTAAGGCAAAAATAAAGGAAAGACAAAGTTTGCCTTTGTCAGCAAACTTAAGGTTTGGCAAACCTTAAGTTCGTCGATCGACAAGTTCGTTGATCAGTGAATTCACTGACAAAGGAACACAAAAAGGTGGGAGGCAGTGGTCTTCATCAAAGAAAAAGGCTAATGCAAGGAAAGGAATAAGTCATCTTATTAGAAAATTGGCAAGATGTCTAACTTGCTAAGTGGTTTGAAAATTTGAATCTTCATTGATAAGGCAATAGGAGAACCAAAAGTAGAGAAAAGGCCGAATACATTGGTTTGAGAAAATGTGTTTTTGTCGATAAGGCAAAAAGAGGTAGGGATAGGTAGAGTTCAAGAAAGTAATGAATTACCAATAGAGAAGGAAGACATCCACAAAGGAGGGCCTGGATTAAGTTTGTTAAACTGACATTTCACTGATGAGGCAAAAAATAGGCCAAATAGCGGTGGTTCGAGAATGGGAAGTTTTGCTGACCAGACAAAGAAGGGAAAGAAGCTGAAAATTGGCTAAGGCTCAATAGTTCACAAAAGTGAACATTCGCCGATAAGGCAAAAAGGATGAAAAAGTTTGACTAGTCGGGGAATCGATAGAGGGATGAACTTGCCAACAAGTTAAAAAAACAAAAATCGTCAATAAGGTGAAAAGGAAACAAAGGAGAAAAGTTTGCAAGAATGGTTTTTTGCTGATAAGGCAAAAGAAGAGGCCAGAAGAATTCTGAAAAGTAAAGTTTTGCTGATAGGGCAAAAAGGGAGTTAGACAATAACTTTGAAAAAGTGAAGTCTTGTTGACTGAAGGAAAGACAAGTTTGAAAGGATGCATTTTCACCGATAAGGCAAAAAAGGAATGAAGACAAGGATAGAACCCAATGGTTCTGAAAATAGAGAAATCATTGACCAAAGGAAAATCAAAGGCATGGAATTTCGCATAAGGAAAGTTTGTCGACCATGATAAATTTAGCCCACGCCAATTAGCCATATAGAGTTTAGTGGTGCCATTACTGATTTTGAAGGTACAACACTTTAAAGTGTTGTAAAATCTTGCTCCTCCCTGAAATCACACCATTTTCTCAAGGAAAGGTACCCAACATTAAAATTCGTAGGCCAGGGCCGAATGAAGGTAGCTAAAATAGTAGAATTCTTCAATGCACCAGTACAAAGAAGTTGCAAAATGGATTTGCAGGTACACAAAAGGACTTCAAACCTTTTCTCATAAATGTGCCTGGCACCTATGCGTGTAGGCAATCTCCCTTTGCCATTTTCAGGCCCGTCAGAAGCATGGTCGATGTCCCTTCTGTAGATCTTCTGGCTATGTTTCAGAGCAAAAAATCAAATGAAGCATGGGCATGTCTTGGGTTGTCTGACTAGATTTCAATGCCTATGAGTTCAAAGTGCTATATATGCATATGAGAATGATGCATTTCTGTTAGCTATTTGTATGGGTTATTATACAGGTTAGATAGTTGTTGCCACATACCTTGTAACGCACCTACAGGAACCAATTGGATGTGATACATTGTGCTCCATTCTGAGCCTTTGTTGTCTCTGGCTTATTGTTCACCAGTGAATGTAGCTAGTTATTTTGTGTCTACTTTCTACGACATTATCTCTCTTTTGTAATGGCTTTCTAGCCTTCATGATTAATACAAACTATTATGTTTCCTTTCTCTATAATTTTTACACTGTATTTATTTGAAAATTGTATGTTTGCTTTGTGGGCAAAACGGTTCCTTTAATAGCTTCAGTTTTCTATCTGAACCTCTATGATATTTATGTGGGTTTGTACAAATTGTTGCAGTTTTGAAATCATTGGTGTGTTAATACAGTCATAGTTAACATCTTAAATCTGGTGTATCACCCCCTTTTTAATTTCAATTCCCCTCTCTCCCTTTTCCTTGGCGATCATTAGCATAGGTTTAGTCAATTACTCTAAACCTTAAGTTTAGAAAGAGGAACTGGCCTTCTCTAGAGGTTTGATCTCATTTGCAAGGTCCCACACCTTGAGATTAGTTCCATTGTGTCATTGGAATGCTTGGACAACCTCCAAGCAAGGTGCAATTTCATGTGACAATAGAAACTTTTAAGAAAATTGGTAGACATGTAAGGTCTAACTCCACAACCTTTGGTAGCATCCTTTCAACATGTGTCAAAATGGGAGCTTTAGAATAGGGTATCAATATCAATCAAATAATTAAAAAAAGTATATTAATTGTGTCTATTAAGCATTTTGGTTCAAAAGAATAAGTGTGTAGCACTACATTATATGATTTTATCATTCATAACATGCTTTCTCTTCAATTTTACATTGGTTTGCTTGTAGTGTATCTGAACTACAATATTCTTTTGAGATCAATTAGATTCTTTAATTAGGTTATGATGCCTTAAATTTCTCTATTGCATTTGTTCTGATTCATTCCCTTAACTATGTAGTTGATATGAAAAGAACAATCCAAAATATACATTTTTTTCTTCACTTCATTTTGTAGATATGTATTCAAAATGTTGAAGAATACACAAGGCAATTGAACTGTTT
The DNA here is from genome assembly GCA_027924645.1 of Cunninghamia lanceolata. Taxonomy (NCBI): domain Eukaryota; kingdom Viridiplantae; phylum Streptophyta; class Pinopsida; order Cupressales; family Cupressaceae; genus Cunninghamia; species Cunninghamia lanceolata. The sequence continues at coordinate 1,190,661 of BSBN01000063.1, forward strand.
GACAATATGCCTCAAAGAGACATGGTCTGCTCGACTACAATGATTGTAAGATATGCACAAAATGGGTTTGTTGAAAAGGTATTGGAAACTTTTGAGAAAATGTAAGGGGTAGGTGTAAAGCTAAAATACATAATTTTCTAGTATCCTACCAGCCCATGCCAAAATGGGAGCTTTAGAATAGGGTATGGACATCCATGAATGTATAATGGAAAGTGGATTTTTGTCAAATATTTCAATTGTAAATACCATAGTATATGTGTATTCAAAGTGTGGGATAATACAAAAGGCACATAAACTATTTGGGCAAAGAAATTTACTCTCATGGAATGTCATGATTGTAGGATATGCACAGAATGGTGTTTTTAATTAGGCTTTAAGGATTTTCAATGGAATGCCCCAAATAAATGTGGTCTCATGAACTCTGGTGATTTTTGTATGTGCACAAAATAGTTTAGTTGAAAAGGCCTTGGAAGCTTTTAAGTATTTAATGAAATTAGGACGTATAAAGCTAGTCTCCATAACATTTGCTAGCATCCTCCAAGCCTTTGCAAAAATGACCATTTAGAACCTAAGGACATCCAACAAATCATAATGAAAAGGGGATTTTTGCCTAACATATTACTTGCAAATATCTTGGTACATATGTATGCAAAATGTGGAAGCATACACAAGGCATGTGAACTATTTGACAACCTCAAAAGAACATGGTTTCATGGACTACAATGATTGAAGGATATACACAAAAAGTGCCTTGGAAACTTCTAAGAAAATGCAATTAGAAGGCATAAAGACATATTCCACAACCTTTTCTAGCATCCTCTATGTCTTGCCAAAACGTGAGCTTTAGAACAAGGGATAGACTTTAATAATAGCATAATCAAAACCAAAATTGTCTTCCATGTTGCAAGTGCCTTGGTAGACATGTATGCAAAATGTGGAAGCATACACAAGGCATGTGAATTGTTTGATAAAATGTCTCAAAGAGATGTGGTCTCATGGACTGGAACGACTATAGGACCCTTAACATATTCAACACTAAAAAGAAGTACCAACTTCTAACCTAAAAACAAGACTTGGTGAAATATTGGTTTTAGGATGGGTATAATCTAACAACAAAGATATAATTGATTTACAAGATATTTGTTAAGTTCACATTAATGGAAGTTAAAATTATTTCAAGTAACATTTGCAAAAGGATTCTTGTTCTTTTTCACCACATTGAAAATGCAACTTTGTATCCAAACAAAAGATGGATGACCTCCTATAACTATGTTTTGTTTGCACGAATATACTTAAATAAAAAAATTATTAATTTATTAAAGTTCTTCTGGTTAATATTTGTGCAAACCCTCTTGGTTCTCTAAGTTGGAAATAATCATCAATGTTATTAAATTAAAATACCTTTGAAGTTGCTTCCTTCTTATAAACTCATCTAAAATCTTTTAAATTATCATAATGGAAGTCTTAAGAATGTCTAGTAAACACTACATATAATGGCTCTATAAAATATAACTATGTAGTGCTTGGCCAAAAAGACTATAAATATATATGCCTATTAAGCATTTGATAATAACTTTCAGTACTTTTACTAGTTATTCCCCTTTTCCCTTAAGGGATTAAATTTTATCTAATGCAAGACAAAGTTTTCCTTATGACAATCTTTGTATGTTTTAGTTACAAATGCATTTGGTTGTCTACTTTATCATAGGTTTGGAAAGCCATGAAACCAAAATTTTCAAGATGCTAATGATGGATCAAGGGATTGAAAAAGATGTCACTCTATCAATAATTAACATAAAATTCTATAACTAATTAATTAACATCAAGAGCTTATCACAAATAAATACAACTTGATTGATTATTTTCACACTATGCTCTTTAGCATTTTCTTAAGGAGACAATCATATTTTCTTAGGTATACATTGCTTTTAACAAGCATGACTAGTATAGGTGTAGATTATTGTGTGTAAATTTAAGAAATAAGAGAATCGATAAATATACAAAAATCAAAGATCAACACAAGGTATTATATCATAGAGAAAACAAATGTAATATAAAACTTCAAAATAGAAAGACCTCAACTTCTCTTATCATTAACTCCATTTAGTATTACAAGATTACTACTTTATATATTTATATGTCGTAATTCTCTATAAATTGCTTCAACAAACATATACTACCATGCCATATGGAGGAGTGTCAAAACTACAATAGTTTGAGGGATAGAGTGGAGAAACTCTAGGAAAGTCTCCAACTACACAACAATGCAATGAAATGGTTTATCTCCCAAAACCATTCCACTAGGATCCCAGGTAGACGAAGATATTTCACTGGAGCTTGAGAACTTTTAAAACACTCTCAAGAAGTGGGAGAGCCTTGAGAATACTTTCACCATTATGCAAAATAAGAAGAAGAGTTGAACGATAAATTAACTCAGGTGGTCTCACTCAACAAATAAACCATTAAAAATCTATTACAAGCTTGTATGTCTTGCAAAGTAAACTAGTGAAAAGGCAAAGGGAAACGCAACAAGGTCCAACCAAAAGGACCAAGGCTAAAATAACTTATCAGAAAGGTAACACCAAATCCATAGATGATGACCCCTTGGAGGTCACCTTGGTTGATCAAGTTAAATTTCTCACCAAGGAGTGGTAGGCCTGCAAATAATTAAGTCTTGTGTTTTCTCTTCCTGCACTTCTATTATTTCTTAGCTAGTCCTTTTATTTTTTTGTCTTTGTTGTTTCGTAGTTTTTTGTTAGCCCCATACCTCATGGGACTCTTCCTATCTGCCTGAAGGCTATTGTTTTGTAAAAGGGTCTAGGCCCTTTCAAAATCCCATTTTTATGACTATCAAAAACATATACTACCATGATACAACTCCTTAAAACCCTCAACCTAAAATTAATCAATTAATGGAATGATTGTGCATGATGTGCATAAAAAGATCAACAAGAATAAGCCCAATAATCAGTTCAAATGCAAAAAAACACGAAGAGATTTATTTTTAATTTGTATCTATTTTTTATTTCACTCATGTAGAACCATTGTGGTTGTGTATGCAGAAATATGGAATCAATAATAAAGGACAATACACAATGAAAGTACCTATTCCATACTTACCACCTCAATAATGATCAAAGGACTAAGAGATATAAGGAAAATGACTAAACAATCCTATGATATTTGATAATAATTTTGATACAGTTGGTTGTTCAATTCTGCAGCATAACAACTAGATAAAGATGATGGATAATGTATAATAATGGAGGATCAAGATGGTGGATATGATAATGGGAAAGATAGGATGATTTTGATAGCATGGTGTTGCATGAAGATGTGATGATAATGGCTTGGTTGAGGCTTGAGAGGTTGGATAAGATGAATGAAGGGCTAGGATTAAAAGATTAAATCAATGGCTAGAATTTGTTGAGAGCACATTAGGGCAAGGATAAGAATTTCTAGGGCAACAAAGGAAGCTTCTAGGGTTTATCCTTATGTGAACGGCTAGGGTTGAGAGATGTAGTATGAAAATGGATGGTTGAAATGAAAAGTTAATTTAATTTTTGGGACACTCATTTATTGATTGTGGCAAGTGGATGAGGATAAGGACAAGCTAGTCATGTGACTCTCAATAATTAAATTAAATAACAAAATTATTTAATTAATTATTGGAGAGGGGATGATGGGAGGACAAATTAATTAAATAAATAGGATTTATTCAATTAGTTTTGGCTAAAAGAGATAAATTTAATAAACACAATTTATTTATTTATTTTAGGTGATGGAGGAATGGATTAATTAAATAATATAATTTATTTAATTAATTTGGGGAAGGGATTAAGGGATAATGTGTTGCAAGACAATTTTCTAAGGAATGTCGAAGGGTTATGAGGACATGGTCAATTTTAGATGTCTACAGTGGCCATTAGGGTACCACAACCAACAATTTAAAACCATGGTGACACTAGTGTAACTTCCATGGCATTAGTTCAACCACCACAAAAACAAATAAAACTACATTGAAACAAGTGAAACACCTTAACAAAAACAAATTCAACATCACAATAACGCATCTACTACCTTGTTGTAATGTTGGTTTTAACAATGTGCATTCTACATATGTTCCCTCTCTATCTCTAAGAACCTCATTCACATCATTATTACTCCAAGTTGTTTAGATCACCTAAGTTTCATGTACACCTATGTAGACTTGTGTATCAACCTTGCATGATTTATCCTAGCTAAAAAACATCACATTAATGATTTTTTAGAATTGTTTCATGTTTCACAATGTCAGCTTGAGTAATTGGATAGAACGGAAGCTTATTTGAGCTAAATATTTAACTTACAACATGATATAATTTAGATAACTTCTCCCTTATTAGAAAAAATTTGAACCCAAAATATTAAGGATTGAAGAGATGACACAATGGTTCCTCCATTTTTATTTAAAGAATGTATTAGATTTTCTTGGAAAATGTCTTTTATTACACTTGATGATCTTTCTACTCTCGTCCTTGAACATCTCATAAACTTGTACAAAACAATGAACTTCTTCAACTCTTCTTAAGCACAACATATGAAAGGTCTTCAATGGAAGGAAATAAAAGTCCCTTTTCTTCTTTATCCAATATCTAGAAGGTTCAATGAGACTTAATTTCTCAACACTCACAAGGAAATATAACATAATTGATAGAGGAAAATATAAGCTAAATTTATATGTCCCATTTGACTATATCTAAGTGGTTTAAACTTTTTTTCTAAATACCTTGATGTATTTCTTTGGTTGTGTACCATCATACCATGTTTGCAATTTAGAATTTGACCTAAACTCTATATTGATTGTATTTCTTGGTTTATACTTTTTTTTTGGTACGCAATAATAAGTTTTATATTAAAATATTGAAAAGATTTTACAGAGTTTACAGAGTTTCCACCATGATAAGGGGCTACAGAGCACCACCCCAAAATTAAGAGTCTGACATAGCCTACATATAGAGACCGCACAAGGTCAAAATTTTAAGACAAATAGGACATCAAAAGATAGTATCCATCACCCAAACCCTAAGTTTTAATTATCAACTATGTCAAGATAGAAAAACTAATAGAAAATTAGCTATAGCACTTAATCTAGATACCCGTTGGCAAAGGCGAAGGTCTTGAAATCTGTGATTCCACTACTAGTGAAGGAGTGCTCCATCTTCAAATGTTGCAACAGAAAATCTGCTTCAATTGCCATGACCTGTTTGAGTCACACGATACTTTCCAATCATTGCTTGAGCTGTCTGATCTTCTAGTCCAATGCCAGTTGTGCCTATCGGTGTGATAAGATGACAAGTATGCCATGACCCTGCCACATCAGATGTGTGGATAGGGCACCCACCCAACCACCCACATTTCTTGGTTTATACTTATGCCTAAAATTCATCACCATATATTACACTTTGATGCATACTTTCATTATATTTTCAATAATCGTATTTATGTGGATGTTTAAATCCATACATCCTTTCTCCTTTCATGGTTGTGCATTTATAAGATCAAATACTACAAGATGTAAGTAACTAAAGCATGTCTCAAAATAAGATCTATTAATAGATGAATGAACTTACCTATTGTATGAATGCTACATACATGCCTAATTTTTATCCCGTAATGTAGAAAATTGCATACCCTTGCAATTTCACGCTACATTTTTTGCTCATTTAATGTATGCTCCACTAGAATGTTTTATGTTCATTTTCAACCTTGTCTTAGCCTTTTTCCCAACCCACAAATGCTACATTTGTGTTATGTTTTAGCCCTTGTGCTTGTTTTTGTATAATTTTGTTTAAGCATTTTAATTATTAACCTATCCTAAAGTGTCATATGACTTCAGAAGTTGATATCACTCAAACACTAGCAATTAGCATAGACATCCACGTAATGGGATAGCATCTCGAGCCTATGTGGCATCCAGTGACCATTTATGAGCATTATGTACCACCTTCTGTGACATGCAAGACTCTGTTTAATGCTTCTGCACCATCAAATGACCTATTCTTGACCCGCCTCTCCTATTTTCCCTCTATGTTGCTCATTTTGAAACATCTCTAGTGAATCTTGAAAACTTTTAGCATCTCCATTTCTAGCTCTAGAATTCTACCACACTCTTGAAGAAATATTATTAGTGTTCTTGGAAATATTCTTTGCTCTCTAACAACATACAATAGATTTACATTTAGTTATTCAATCTCATGTGATCCTCTTTCAAATTTTTACATCTTCGTAGGGTTTTATGGAACCACTAGTTGTTGGGTTCTACCTTGGGCCTTTCTCTTGGTCAATAGTCTCCATCCTTGTTTCAAAGGTGATTGTGTTTCATTTAGACCTCTTTATTTTATTCATGTTTTTTGTAATCCATTTGTGTGCTTGTATAATTTTGTGGGTTACCTCATTTCCCCTCTTTCTTGTAATAGCATACTAGTTTGTTGTACATTTGAGTAGAATAGTACTTATTTTTTTATTTACATTATTGTCACTATTTTTATTTATCTAAACACACTTAGAAGATAATAGCACACACTTTTTTTTCATCAATTTTGGACATTAGCTATTCATGGAGGTAGAAATACCAAAGTAGGGGTTTGACCTAAAGGCAAATCCCTAAATAGCCCCAACCTTGTTTTTGTTTCCATTGCAAATTTCAGGTTTAAAGGAAAAGATTTCAACGACATGCTGGTTTCATAAATCTTTCCCTTTTAGTTTTGGTGTTCCATTTATTTCCTTTCAAGCATAATAGTTGTATTTCTTTGATTTTGATTTATTTTCGTCACCTAAAAGCTACTAGAAGTTGTTTTTATCTTATGTTGTGTAGGTTGAACAAAATCATTTGTAATAGAGTTGAATTTTTTAGTTTTTCTACTTTCTAGACTACAACACAACACATAGACATTCGTGTGACATGCTAGCATCCTAGGTAGTGGCCTCCCCCATCTGGTACCAAGTTCTCTTTTTTTCTTTTTAGTTTTGTGATTGAAATCTTGAGTTTCCTTTCTATTTTTTTGTAATAAGTAAATTACTAGTTCTTTCTTCGTATTCAAAGCAAAAATAAAAATAATTCATTACTTATATCTATAAAACTCTAAGGATCATAATGTTATTTTGTTGAACAATAGTAAATAGTATAAAACTAAAACAATCCTAATGTGGTTGTTGTAAAAATTAATTTGGTTAATACCTCAGCCAAATTGTAACTTTTCCTTTCCTACATTTTGGTGAACCCAATGGTCTTTACAATTTAAAACACTTCTTTGTTGTTGTGGTTAAATCTACATTTCTGTGAACCCGTCATTCTCTAAAAAATGATTCTTTCATCATATTTGATTGTGTTAAGAAGCCCAAATCTGTTTATGAGCTTCATCACATAATCTTCACATTTTGATCACATTCACAGAAGTTTAAGAAATGCCACTATGACCCAATCTCATGCCACTAATACCCCTATTAGATTGACACCTAATTTCTCACACTTTTCTTATGGCACCACAATCACAACTCTCCCCCTATATCATCTTTCTTAACTCCTCTGGCGACAAGCCTCCATTATGCGAAAGCAACCTTTGATCACGAGGATGCATTAAGTAGTGTTTCTTAGACCTAGGTTTAGGAATTAGATCAGCACTTGGCCGACCATCAAAAATTCATGACTAGAGAGAACCTGCCTAATGTGGTTGTTCCTCTAGTCAAGGCCCTTCATAGAATGTTAACTGGTCACCTTGATGGTCTTGATGACTGCATTCATGGCATTGTTCATAGAGTTCATAGTGATGCTCCTCCATTAGCAAGCTCTAGTGAGGGGGCTCAGGACTCCCATTCAAATATTACCAGTAATCAAATCTCAATTCCAAATGGCTACTTTTTCTACACAAACATACACATCTTTACAAATGATCACTAGTGCTCCTGTTGGGTAAATATTTTGTCTTTAGCTAACTAAAGGTAAAATGGTTATATAAACCACAATGTGATGAGACAAATCTCTCCTCTCAGCAAGGGGAGGTTCCCTTTTAACTATTACAAATTTATTTATACTAAATACTAACTTCGGGGTGATTCTATATCGTCCATTTCTCTTTTTTCAGAAATGATGTTTACAATTCTCAATATGAAATTCAACACAAAAGGATAATTAAAACAATACCAGTGTACTTAAACCATGAAGAAACCCACAAAAACACAAAGTTTCTCTTTGCTCCTTATACCAGTTATAAACAAAAGATTTCAAAATAGAGTACAGCCCAAAGTCTTCACTTAATGCCGATGTAAGATAACACAATCATGAACAATAACTTGCAGCTCAAAGTCTTCAAGTTACTTCTTATTCACAAACTTAAATGCAAATTCCAAATATGATATAGTAGCACAAAGTCTACAAAATCATATTTGAATCACCTTCCGAACACTTGATTTTCACGCTCACAATTCAAACATTCATACAAGATACTGTAATAGAAAGGACATAAGAACAATTCTATAACATTACAAACTTGCTCCAAGACAAAGATTGGATGCCAACTTGCTTCTTTATATTGCTTGAAAATTGATTTACAAAATAAGCTCAAAGTCTCAAATTGCTCTTTAAAATGGCAGCGCTTTGCTTCAATAGACAAAAGATAACAATTAAAATAGAGGCCCTCTTTATTTATAGAGAGGAGCCTAGAGCAAAAATAGGAAAAATCTAACTACTTTGACTTATTCAACAAAAGAGTCCTATTTGACTTGGGACTTCCTTTGTGTCACATGTAATTACATTTTGGAAAAATACATGTGAATATGTCCAAAACTAAATACAAATTGCATATACAAAAATGAAAATAAACTAAGGCACGAAGAAGAATTTCAACTGCCACTATCATTCTTCTTCAGAAAATTTTGATACATGGTCTATACTGTCGCCATCTCATATACATCAGGTCCAACTGTATTGCCTGAAATGGTATGAGCCCTAAGAACTGCATCCTTGACCGCCTTCATCACCTTCTCATGCTTTTCAAGGTTATCCTTCAGATTTTCAAAGGTTGAATGATAATCATAAAGATTATCCATTGAAGCCACTGTCAACACCTCATCTTCAAACTTTTGCTCAACCATTTTATCGAAAGCATCAATCATCTCATCTGCAGAGAGAAACTTATGATCTTCACCTGTTAAAGTGGATGGTAGTTCCTCTAACCTATGCAAAAGTGAGACATCACTATCTTCACTATTTTCTTGTACTTGGCACAAATCATCAAGCAAGCCTCTTATCACATTAATGAGATGAGTCAGAGATTCCTTGGTCTTGAGATAAGACTCTCGATTTGATACGACACCAATGGTAATCAAATTCTTAATCTTCATTTTCTTCATCTCAATCCATTCCTCTAAATTGTCTTCTTGATCTTGAAGTTCTTGAGATAATGTATCAACAATATTATCTAAGTCAGCTTTAGCCTTTTCCATTTTTTCCTTTCTTTCCACTGTGGTCTTCAGGAGAACTCTACCTTGTACCAACAACCATTCCAGAATGTCACCAACCACTCTTCCTCTGGCTTGAACTTTTTCAACCTTTTGAATCAAAGGGTCTTCTACAATAACTATCATCGGTTCCACAATCTTTGATGATTTCACTATCTTCTAAAGGACAGCAACAAGTTACCCAGCCTTTGCTTTGTATTGTTCCTTTTCCTTTTTCTCTTCATCAAATTTTACAATCAATGAGCTTGTTGTAGCTTGAAAATTTGACTTGAGACCTTCGTGAATCAGCTTTCCCAATTCTACTCTGGAAAGAATATAGTCATTCACATCAAAATTATCTGTGGTGGCATATGCAGGTGGTCTAGCAATCTTCGCATACCGAATTCCCTTTTCATCAATTAGCCTAGAAACAGTCTTAGGCTTTTTCTTCTAAGCTTTTAGTTTAGAAGGCAACAATTTCTCAATGTTAATATCATCTGGCGAGATAGCCTACTTTTTCCTTTAGGGGGTATAAGCAGACAACCATGGGGGTAGTGTTGGAGTACTAACATTTGGAGAAGAATCAACTACCTACTTAGTGGGACTCATGCCAATACCTGTTATGGTGACAATAGGAGAGGTGTTGGTGAAAACTGTACTTGTTTCAACATTTTTCTCTGAACCATCAAGAAAATGATACAGAATAGTTTGGTCTCCAATATCAAAAGAAGGAGAAGATAAACTAGGAATAGAGCCAGAAGAATAAAAAAAAGTCCCAAAACTAGTTCTCACAAAAGGAGGAGTGTTATCAGAAGATACAATGACAATAGGAGAAACAGGAACATTAGAAACCACTGGAAAAGTGTCAGAAATAGAAACATGAGGCAAAGGTAAAGAAATTTGTGGCTCTCGGGGAATATCTTTTTGAGGATATTTTGACAAACCACTAAGTTGTTCCTATTCTACATCCTTTTCTATTTCTTGTTCCTTATTACCTTGCTCATCAACTAGTTTCTCAATCATTTCTACCTGCTCAGAATTAGGTTCTTCAACATTTTGTTGTTCTATCTCAGTATTTTCAACCTCCATATTATCAACATTTATTTTCTCAGCACCTGAATCTTCTACATTAGAACTTCCTACAATCTCTTTTTTCTTACCTCCCTTAGAAAAAAATTTGATCTTTGGTTTGGACACCTTGGCAGAAGATGGAACATCACTTTTATTTGTAGTCCTATTTTCTACCTTCTTACCAGTCTACTCCTGAATCTCTATCTCTGATCTAGTGAGGAACAATTTCAAATTGAGACCCTTGCTCTATAACCATATATTGGTGTTAGCTAGTATATGTTGAAATCTCTTCCTGATAGAAGTCTCTTCTTTCAAAGACCATTTGATTTCTAGCAAAGATGAAGCTTCAATATTGTCAATGTTATACTTGGGGTCTAGAACATCAGCTAATACCAGCTCCTCTATCTGACTTAGGTACAAGCTACAGTAATCCAGTTTCCTTATCTCATTCTGGGTTCTCAGATCAACCCAAATATCCTCAACCATGGGAACATGAAACACTACCTTTCTTTTGATCTTATCTTGTACCCTTTGGAAATCAAAGTGGTCTCTTTTCTTGAATTGTTTCATCGTCACCAGCTGCATTTCTGATTCAACAACATTAGACTTAGTAGTTGATTGCACTGAGTACCTGCCAATTTCTACAGGAAACTTAATTCCTGACTTCTTCAGTTCCATCTGTTTATTATTCACAACAATTAATTATCTACATAATTCCATCAGAATTCCTTATCACTTGGATACCTTGGTAACATATACGGGTATCCTAGATAATATCCAACTCTTAAATAAGTGAAAGATGGAAATTGGAGAAATAAACAACGAAAAGAATTGACCACTTCCCAAGCTTCATCTGATATCATTTTCTATTCAAGCTCACTGTCCCATAGGCACATGAAAACTAAGAAGGCATCATTCACCTTGCGGAAATGATGAATTGATCCTTTGAGAGTAATTTGTAGATAGTATTGAAAAATTGGAACCAACATTCGATCACCATCTTGAGTGAGACCAGGAAAAATCCTCATACTCACAGCAACATATACCAAATATGAAGTCATATAAAACTTAAAAGTTGTATTGACCTTGATCAATTGATCATGTAGAGAATTACTTATTTGCTCACCCTAGAAGATCTTCTTTTGTCCTTTGAGGATCACCCTGATATAGGTGTACATCCATTCATGAAATCTAGATGAAGAAGGAAGACCCCTGATTCTACTTAGCAATGTGATCAATACACTGACTTCTTCCACAAAATCACTTCTTGGGAGTTCCTTATGCCACCTAGACAGATTACTCCTAGGATTCTTCAACCATTTGCTATTGATATGCTTCTTGGTAGATTCCACATAAGTCTCAAAATCCTTCTAACCTTTAGCAAAGTCAATCTCTCTAACATTCTCAATAGGACACATGAAAATCTTATCAAGGAACTCTACATCTGGCCTCATGATTATATATCCCTGAGAATCAGTCACAGTTCTAGCATCCCTATTATAGTGGCTTGCCACTTGGAGAACAAACTCTAGGTTATGAGCAGCGACAGGAAAATATGCTACCAGGTGTATATTTCTCTCAACAATCTTCTACATGTAGCGAGGAGGATTAGGCTATTTTGTCCTTTCTATGAACTCAGCCATGTCTACATGCCCTATCTCTATATCTCTGATCTCATCTACATTGGATTGTACTGAAGTAACAGGGAAAACCCCTTGATACATATACTTCATGATCTTGGCTTTTGATGGAGATAGCTCTAACATCAGCTTTGAGAAGCAAACCAGAAATGATGGCGATCACTGCAAAAGTTTATTATCTTGTAGTTAGGGGAAAAATGGGCAAATTAGGGTTACTACAAATTGATGATCATGAACATAAGGATATGCTTGAAAGGGCTTGAGAGCACTCAAGTCGAGAAAATAGGCAAAAGCGGGCCAAAGGTATCAAAAGGTGAAAATTTTGAGTGTTAGGAAAATTTTCAAGAAGACATGCACAGGCGGCCAAAATGACCGCTCTTGCATATGGGGTAAAATGCTTGAGTGCAGGGTCAGTCAAAATGACTGCCTCTGCAGATTGGAATGAACTAAAGTTTTTTATGTAGGGGTGGTCAAGATGACCGCACTTACATTGGGTAAAGCAAAAAGTATAACATGTATGAGCGGCAAAAAATGCCGCTCCTACATATTGGAAGGACAAACTTCAAAAATGTAATGTTGATCAAAATGACTGCTACTACATCCATATGTTGGTAAAATGCTTTTTGGTAGATGCAATAGCAGTTGTTTTTACCTCTACTGCATATGTTAAATGTTTAAGTTTTTTATTTAAGGGTGGCAAAAACTGCCGCCCTTACATTTGTTAGTGTAGGTTTTTATTTCCTAGTTGGGTTATTTATTTTTCCCTATATTCTTAGGTTTTTCCTACACTTCTATTAATCTCGCTTAGGTTAATAAATCATGTCTTATTAGGTGAGTGGTTGCAAGGTGTCACCTTCTTACATGTGAGCATCCATTAGCTATCTTGGGAAGATACTTTGTTATCTTTAGTCTGATAGATGGTTGCTCCTCATTGGTCGGTGTTGCCACCTCCTCCCTCTCCCTAGTCTATATAAGCATGCTACTTGGCTTGTATTTTGTATCTCTTGCTTTTGCATCCTCTTAATGCTATTTTTCTTCTAGCATTTGCATTACTCTCTTGGAGACTAACTCTGTGTTGCTATTTTGATTTCGTATCATTTGCATTCATAGTTTAGATATCTATTCTTTGCACTAGTTTTCTGGGTTAATAATCTTTTAAGATTCTAACAGGGTATCAGAACTTTGCTATGTGCAAGAGTAGATTTTAGTTTCCTTATTTGAGAGATTTAGGGGGGGCTAATTAAGATTATTGTAGTTTTTTGAAAAGCCCAGTATGCTCTTCTCTTACATCTTCGGATGATCTTGAGAATCAGAAAAGTTTGACAAAAACTTTTGTAATCTCTGGGGTTGCACATGTGTTTTATGAAATCTAGGTGATTGTAGCATTTCTGGTTATATTGGCAGTATTTTTGGCTGTTCCAATGCATCTAGGAGGCTTGAGAAAGTCATATTTGGCTTTAATTTCACTGAAATCAGAGATCGTCATACACAGTTGCGGAACTGGGGTTTCGAGCTCAAATCTGACAACCAACTTGCATATTTGGTGTTTTCAATCAATATTGTAGGTTCCACCATGCCATTTCTTGTCTTACGTAGCTAATTCAACCTTTGCATGTCATTTTTTGGTTGCCAGGGTCATTTTTTGTAGCTAAAGGCATTCTGTTTACACTGGATCAACATCTTATGTACATCATCAAGAAAAACGCCTTCTGGGTTTTATTCGCAGTCACAAAAAAACCATCTGGGTATCTTTTTATTTTTTATGCAGTCTGTATATTTTGCAAAAATGTGCTCAGAAAGCTACAGCAGGACCCCTCTCCATTGGCAATTGCAGTTTTGAAGGCAGTTTTCAAATGTTTCGTTCTTGCTCATACAGACTCCTTTTCCCACGAAGTTTTTTTTATTTTGGCTATTTTTCCATGCTCTATGTACTAGTGTAGAGGTTTTTTTATTTTGATGCCAATATTTTTCAGAAATTGTGGATTCTCAGTCGTGACATTGCACAGTTCTCGTTTTGGGAACTTCGGAGGATCATAACTTTCATATACGACCTCGTATCGAGGTGATTCTTTTTTTGAAAGTGCATGATTTTTCGAGTAGATCGCAATGGTGTTATTTATTTCTTTGGATATTATGTCAAAGCTATATTTTTAGCATATGCTCTTCATGAGGGTTTTGTAATGCATTGAAATCAAGACCACTTAGTATTTCTTGCTAGTGGTAGTTGTAAACACACTAATATAAAGTGCCAAATCTTATTTTATTGGGGGGGTTCTTTGATTGAGTGAAAAGGGGGGGTTGTCTTGGTTGGGTTCTCTTCTTTTTGACACTTCTTCTCTGCATTTCTTCATCATGGATCAAACAAATCTACCCATCCTAACTCCATACAATTACTTTGAGTGGAAATCACACATGACAATTCACTTAAGGAAAGCTGGACTAAATAGGATAACTATGGGACTTGAAACTGAACCTGCTAAAGATGAAGATAAGCCTAAGTGGTTTAACAAATATGATGAAGCATATGGAACATTGTGTCTGTCTATTTCTCTCGATTTACTCTTTCACATTGAGTCTTTGAATACACCAAATGAAATCTGGACAAAGCTAGAAAAACTATTTGGCACACAAGATTCAATGAAGGGTCATATGTTAGAAAATGAACTAATTAGTTTAAGTCCAGGCAATTTCAACACAATCCAGGATTTCTTCACTAAATTGAAATCACTAAGGCTACAGTTAAAACAATGTGGAATTGAAAAGAAAGATGAACAACTGATTCTTAGTATTCTCTCTAAGCTAAGTTCAGAATATTCTGTGTTTGTTTCTACCTTCTACGTTACTAAGGGTGCACTTGGTACTCAATTCACCATGCCATCTTTAGATGATTTTGCTGTCAGTCTCACTTGGGAATAGGACAAGCTAATCTAGATGGGCACTCTTAAGTCCTCCAAGTTACATGCCTTGGCTACCAACCAATGCACAAAAGAACAGAAAGGACAAAGTAGTAACAACAATAGTAAGGATAAGAAATAAAAGAATAGCAAGGAGAAAAAGGATCAGATACTGGTTGCTTCAAAAGCAACTAATGAGACTCAATCTTCCAAGGGTGACAAGCCTAAGAAAGAGAGGGTCCAATGTGCCTATTGTAAAAGACCTAGTCATGATGAACATAAATGTCTAAAGAAACAAATTGATCACTTGACACACATTCTTGAGAAGAATAATATCAGTGTTCCTGATTCTATCAAACAGAGTTCTAATGAGGGGTCTAATAAGGCAAAAGAAGACAACAAGGGGAAAGGAAAGGGCAAGCCCCTTGTTGCAGTTGCTTCTTCACCATCCACTTGGGTTCTTGATTCGGGTGCTTCACACCACATGGCATCATATAAGGAAGAACTTGCATCTTTGGAGCCGTGTACTATGCCTTCTATTTTGATGGGTGATGATAGTCCTATTGAGGTGTGTGGGAGAGGGTCTGTTGATGTGGGGGATGGCACATTCCATGATGTTCTTTATGTGCCCTCATTATCAACTAATCTCCTAACGGTATACCAGATCACTCACACAGGTTCAAGCAAGCAGGTTGAGTTCACTCCCAATTCAATGAAGATTTGTGAGTTGCACAATGGTTCTACAGTTGTAGTTGGGAGAGCAGATCATCAATCATGGCTCTATCTATTTTCTCACTTTGTTCCTGATCCTCCTTCAAATGTTATGCTCACTCATTCTGATGATGTGAGTAGATTATGGCATAAGCGGTTTGGCCATCTTAACTTCCGCTACTTGCAACAACTCAACCAGCAAAGCATGGTCAAAGGGTTGCCTTCAGTCCAGTTTTCAGGTGGTGTTTGCTAAGGTTGCATTCTTGGTAAGCATCCTAAGGAAACGTTTGACAAAGGTAAGGCATGGAGAGCTTCACGGATACTAGAGTTAGTTCACAGTGATTTGGCTAGTCCATTTCAGCATCCTTCTTTTAGCAGGGCTAGATATGTCCTCACATTCATTGATGACTTTTCTTGATATACTTGGGTGTACTTTCTCAAACATAAGTCTAAGGTATTTGATCACTTTCAGGACTTCAAGACTTTTGTAGAGAAGCAATCTGGGAAAGCCATCAAAGTTTTGTGCACTGACAATGGTGGTGAGTATGCCAACCATTGGTTTGAGAGGTTTTGCACTTCAGAGGGGATTGATTTGCAGCATTTAGTTCCATACAATCCTCAACAGAACGGTGTTGCAGAATGGAAGAATAGGTCCTTGAAGGAAATGGTGAACTGCATGATTCATTCTAGATCTCTTACACCACAGTATTGGGCAGAGGCCATTAACTGTGCTTGTTATATCCAGAACTGTGTTCCTCACCGAGCCTTGAAGGGAGTCACCCCTTTTGAAGCTTGGAGTGGTCGGAAACCATCAATTAATCACTTTCAAGTTTTTGGTTCTCCTGCATGGGCCCACATTCCTACAGAGAAACGCAAGGCCTTGGATTCATAGAGCAGACCTTTCATATTTGTAGGTTATCCTGATGGTGTGAAGGGTTATCGGTTGCTCCACCCTACTACACATGAGTTGTTCATTGAGAGGAGTGTTCAGTTTGAGGAGGGCTCTTCGAGCTCACTTTCTATCACTTCTCCAACTCCTACTTTGACATTGGAGTCACTTGGGATACATGACAGATCTTCTGATGAGTCAAATTCACCTGAGCAGTCTTCTACCTCCACATCTGATGCAGAAAGTGATTAAGAGGACTCACCTCCTTCCTCTCCTAGTCATCATTCAGAGGTTGATGATTCTCCTCCAGATTCTCCACCTTCTGGTCCACTTTGGGCTAGACAGACCTTGCAGTCTGCAGGTGATTGGGTTGGGGATCCATCAGACACCAGGCAGACTCATTCATAGTTCCAGGATGCTCCACATGTCTTCATTACTACTGCCTCAGATCCACAGTCTTTTCATGAGGCTTCTGGTATTCCTAAGTGGGATACAGCTATACGGGAGGAGTATAGTTCCTTGATGAGGAAACACACTTGGGATCTTGTCCCTCTTCCTAAGGGAAGAAAACTTGTTTGATGTAAGTGGATCTATCAGACACAATTTATAGCAGCTGGGTTAGTTGACAAGCATAAGGCTCACTTGGTCACCAAAGGATTCTCCCAGGTTCCTGCGATTGACTACTCTGAGACTTTTGCGCCAGTTACCTGAATGAATTCCATCCGACTTGTTCTTGCCATTATTGTAGCTAATTGTTGGGAAGTACATCAGATGGATGTGAAGAGTGCTTTTCTTCATGATGACCTTCAGGAGGAGATCTACATGGAGTAGCCACAGGGGTTCATTCAGGATTCTTCACTTGTGTGCCATCTTCAGAAGTCTCTCTATGGCCTCAAACAGGCTCCTCGGGCCTGGTATGCCAAGATGGACTCCTTCCTTCTATCAGTTGGGTTCACTCAGTGCCATTCTGATCCCAATGTCTACATTCTGCAGCAGGATGATTCACTCCTATTTCTGGTTCTATATGTTGATGACTTGCTAATCACAGGGAGTTCTTCATCCACCATTGGGGCTGTCAAAACTGCCCTTCATGACAGGTTATTGATGACTGACTTGGTTTTGTTACATTATTTTCTCAGGATTGAGATCTTTCAGTCTTCTTCTGGGATCACCATCACATAGTCCAAGTATGCTCTAGATTTGCTCTCGAGGTTTCATATGGCTGACTGCAAGCCTGCTTTGACTCCCTTCCTTTCTAGAGTCAAACTTGAGGCTCAGTGTTCTTCTCCACTTGTTAATGGCACTTTGTACTGATAGCTTGTTGGGAGTCTCATTTATCTGACTCATACGAGACCTAACATTTCATATGATGTAGGCATGGTCTCTCGATTCATGCAGGAGCCTCATGAGTTGCAAAGGAAAGCGGCCAAGAGCTGATCCTTCACTACATTCAAGGTTCTCACAATTTTGGGATTCACTATGTAGTGGGTATTGAGCTTGACTTGGTGGGTTACCCAGATTTAGATTGGGCGGGTGATTCTTAGGATCACAAGTCTACTTCAGGTTACAACTTCTCACTTGGTTCAGGTCTTATTTCTTGGTCGAGCAAGAAGCAGTCTGCTATTGCTCTATCTTCTACTAAGGCCGAGTATCGAGGGGCTGTGAATGTCACCACTGAGGCCATTTGGCTTCAAAATCTTCTCATTGAGTTTGGTATTTAGATCAGACGGCCATCAGTCATATTTTGTGATAACTAGAGTGCCATTCAGATTTCACGAAATCTGATCCATCATCAGCAAACCAAACACATAGAGGTCCACATGCACTACATCCGGGAGCTGATCCATGACCACATCATCGACCTTCACTACTATCTAACTTCTGAGCAGGTTGCTGATAGCTTCACCAAACCCTTCACTGAGAGTAAGTTCCTTCATTTGTGAGCTTTGCTGGGGGTGCATGATGCTTCATCTTCTGGGGGAGCTTCTTCCTCTCACTCAGAGTCCTGACTCTCTCTACTTTTGGGGGGTCTCTTTTCTCTCTCTTTGGGGGGGAATTTTATGTACATGGGTACCTCATCAGGCTTGATTTACTAGGACCCATTTCTCCATCCACCTAAGCTTCACTTATGGGGGGTGTTAGTGTAGGTTTTTATTTCCTAGTTGGGTTATTTATTTTTCCCTATATTCCTAGATTTTTCCTACACTTCTATTAATCTCGCTTAGGTTAATAAAGCATGTCTTATTAGGTGAGTGGTTGCGAGGTGTCACCTTCCTACATGTGAGCATCCATTAGCTATCTTGGGAAGATATGTTGTTATCTTTAGTCTGATAGATGGTTGCTCCTCATTGGTCGATGTTGCCACCTCCTCCCTCTCCCTAGTCTATATAAGCATGCTACCTGGCTTGTATTTTGTATCTCTTGCTTTTGCATCCTCTTAATGCTATTTTGCTTCTAGCATTTGCATTACTCTCTTGGAGACTAACTCTGTGCTGCTATTTTGATTCCGTATCATTTGCATTCATAGTTTAGATATCTATTCTTTGCACTAGTTTTCCAGGTTAATAATCTTTTCAGATTCTAACAATATTTGGGTAACATGACAAGAAAAATACATGTACCAGCGGTGAAAATGACTATTGATACATGTTAGAAAAAATGAACACTCGTGAGAGCAGCGAATTCACCTGCCATCGCATGTAAAAAGGGGAAACATGTATTGGCAGTGGTTTCACCTGTTAATACATACTGGTAATTCCTAAAAGCCAAAACCTAAGTTCAAAAAGATGCAAACAAAAATCAAACTGCTGATTTACATAACATTAGGGCATGATAAGAAAAAGCAAAAACTGCCAACACATAATGGGAATCGGCGAAGAAAAACACATAGTTCTATTAGGGTTTGAATCAAACAAAGAAAAGCAACCATCAATTTTTCAAAAATGACAATTAATACAAACTAGAATGTTTACAAAGATTTGAAAATAAGTATTGCAAACAAACCCTATAGAAAAAGGCAGAACAAAAAGAAGAAAAAGAAAAAATGACATCCTACCTGATGAAAACGCTCTAAAACCCTAGGCGATATCACCAAAAATAAAATCTGTGTAAACTAAGAATTTCTGCAACATAATCGACATCAAAAGGAGTTAAAAAACTATCATAAGAGGTTTAGAATGAAAAATGAATGAAAACAACAATTAAAAATGTTTTAAATGGCTCAAAAAGCATGTATTAAAATTTGGCATGAGTGCCATTAATGCACTCATAGTTGACTTGAGATGTTTAGGATATGCTCTGGTGGTAGATTTCACTGCTTTCGTATATGGCAAGGGCAACATGCACGGGCGGCGATTTTCACTGCCCCTACATGTAGGGTCAAAACAACACCAACAAGCATGATCAGTAAAAAGTGCCGCTACTGTATGTAAAATATAAAAAGGGGTAAAAACATGTAAAGGCGATCGATTTCACCACCATTACATGTAGGACTTAATAAATTTCTAACTCCTTTTTCAATTAAACTTACTAATTTAACTCATTTTTTGAATTTCGTAAACATTGGAAAACCAAAATGAGGAGATGCTCAAAATGATTACCAGGAGTTAGAAGATCATGTATGAGGACAAAAATTCACCCTGAAATATGTGCTCAGAGTTGTAGGCTACGAAACGAACAAGTTTCGTAGGGGTCGTCCTACTAAATGAGCGCAACTAATTTTGAGGACAACATCTGGCTCTAATTGGGGAACTTCCTTCAATCGTTCTTTGAAATGATCAAAGGGAGAAGAATCTAGTCTCTAAGTGCCTTCATCCATGCCATTGGGCCATAGAGTCAAGAGGACAAAACTAAAAGACACAAAAAGACCAAACAAAAATGAAAAAGAAAAACACAAACTATACATATATACAAATGAACTTATCTGACACTTCATGGATTGAAATGCTTCAGATGTTGTCCACTATGAGGTAGCAAGAATGGTGTCCCATCTTGATACTCCAGCAAGAAACTATTCTCACCACAAAGTTGGTGAATGACAAACGGGTTTCTCCATAGGGAATCAAATTTCCCATGCATTCCTTTTGGCTCTCTCCTCTTGTCCCATAACAAGACTTGATCCCCAACTTGAAATTCTCTAGCCTTTGCCTTTTTGTCAAACAGCTTCTTGACCTGACTTTGATGCTTAGCTATACGGTCTATCACCATAACTTGTTGCTCTTCAAGTTCAGAAAGGTACATTATTCTTTTGTCAATAGAACTTTCAAAAGTTCTATCTTCCACCGCTTTTGCCAACTTCAAAGCCGACAATTCCAAGGTAATAGGTATTTCTGCATTCAAACCATATAAAAGCTAGAATGGTGACATACCAATTGCCCTTTTAGGGGTAATTCTGTTGGCCCATAAAGCATCAAACAAAACTTTATGCCATGTTCTCTGATTATCCTCTACCAGTTTCGTGATAATTGTAACCAGATTCTTATTGCTAGATTCTACCTGACCATTCCTTTGCGGATAATAGTTGGATGAATGTGAAAGAATAATCCCATATTCAAAGCAAAAACTAGTGATCTCATTTGAAGAAAAACATGTAGCATTATCTGCTACAATCTTGTTTGGAACTCCAAACCTAAAAATAATATTTTCCTTGAGGAACTTGCACACTACCTTAGAAGTAGCATGCTTAACTAGAATAGCCTCTACCCACTTGGTGAAGTAATATGTTGCAGTAAGAACATAACTGTGTCTCACACTCAACCGTGGATTCACATCATCAATGAAGTCAATGCCCCATTGTTGAAAAGGTTCTTCAATCACAACTGGTTTTAGTGGTAGTGCATCTAACTTAGGCTTCCCCACAAGTTGTTGGCACAGTTCACATCTTTTTACCTAGTTGTACGCATCTTGAAATAATGTGGGCCAATAGTACCTAACTCTCAAAATTTTGTGAGCCATTACCGGTTCTGAAAAGTGTCCTCCACATGCCAAATTGTGAAAAGACTCCAAAAGTTTGCTTTGTTGTGCTTTATCCACACAACAGAGAAAAAATCCATCAAGACTTCTCTTATACAAACCATTATCCCATAAGACATAGTTTGTAGCCTTAAGCTTGATAATTCACTTCTCTTTATAAGATAAATGAGAAGGGTGTTGGTTTTTTCTTCTGAATCAGCATTAGGGTTTGCCAGTTCTAATGCACAGGCAGATTCAGCCAACTAAATACAGGAGGTTGCGTGAGCTCCTCCCCTTAACTTCTAGTTCTGCCGCACCAAGGGGGGTTTCCCTATTTGATAAAAGTATAACCTTGACTAGCTCAATGACAGAAGGATTTAACTTGACATCAACAGGCAGAATACTCTCATGTATGGACCAAGATTTGTGTAACAAATCACAAGGTTGGCAACATTCTTGGACATGATGTTTGGTTGGGTATGAGAGCATTCAGGGATCCTAATCCTGCTCCTACAACTAATAGATGGAAGGAAGAGATGGTTTGATTTGAATTTTGGATGCAAAGCTGGACATGGTGTATAACCTCAACACAGAGCTAGATTGGTGCCTATCCAGGGCTTGGAGTCGATAGACATACACCTGTGAATGATCAGCATGAATAGCTAAAACTGGATTTCAGGGGGATACACATGATATCTGCCTTACAAATATCTCCCAATACAGAGTGTTAAGCTGTCTATACTTATGGCATCCCTATTGCAGTAAGAAAGATACATGCAAAACTGGAGACAAAATCAGCATAACACATGCAAACATAGCATTATTCATATAAGATTAACCATGAAATCAGTGGATTCATGCCAAATCGTACAACAGGAGATACATAAACTCACAAGTTTAGCTGTTCAGAGCAACCAAAATGAACTGTATTGTGTTACAGAGCCAAAATGTTCAACTTTCAACCACCAAAACAATGGTAACACAGTCTGCTTATAACAGCCAGAAAGTGTACCCTAATAATTAATTACATGACTATTACAAAATATGCCAGATACAGTCCTCAGAAGGAATGGCACTTAGAAAAAATTAATGCAACAGACAAAGGGGGACCTCGAGCCATGTGCCACTATCTGAAAGTCTTTATCCACGATCAGGTAGCTTCACCGTTTGTATTCATCGCCCATACCCCTGCACGACCGTCATTGATGGCTCAACCACCCGCATTTCACTTGGAAACCGTCGCTGCATTCAAAAAGGATTTCCCGCCAAAACATGCTTCTATCGCAGGTTCAAAACATACAGGGGAATAATCCCACATGCATGGTGAGGAGACTCCTTCAGCAGTTTAACAACGTAGCCGCAAACACAATAAGCGTCGAGCGCTTTTGCCACGCTCGACATACAAGCCTTCGCCCGAGAGCCCATCGCCAAGACTAACACCGTCGGCCCGACCCAAAAATCTCTCACTGACCTCAGAAGTCTCGCCGACGCCTAGAAGCCAAATACCACCTATCGGCCAGACCACCAATTGTCGGCCCAACAAGAAACACCTCTGCCGATGAACAAAGTCACTCCGACAGCACCCTGGCCTCCCACCTCCGTCGGTATGACCAACACCGTCGGAGCAGCATCTCAAACCTATGCCGATGACGCTGATCACACCGATGACCACTCCATGCTCCCCTCTCGGCGAGACCTACGCCGATGACATCGCATCGGCCAAGCCTCCCACCGTCGGTACAACTCAAAATACTTAGGCCGACAATACAACTCTCGCTGATGAACATTTGAGATACCCCCATCGACACGACCAACATTGTCGGCAGAACCACAATATCCTTCGCCGATAGACCAAGCTCTTGCCGATGGACAGGAACACCTAGGGTTTGAAAGAAGAAACCCTCCAACATGCAAGCTCAACCTCTAGGCCAAAATGGGTACCAACACTGGCTCTGTCTGGGGACGTGCAGGTGCAAAAATGCAGCGAGGACCCTAGAATCTCTGGTTTTGCAGATTGGGCCATATCTATTGGGCAACAGAGTCAATCATTGCACCAACCTGCACAAAAACTATATTTTAGTCATCACTTGGGTGGCCCCGGGTAGCCAAAAAGGAAGAACCAAAATTTTTTCCTGCCAAATGCTTGATTCCAAACTGAAAGATCCCAATCCCAACTGAAAAAATTGGCATAGTTTGTCCATAAGGTCATTTGCTCAATTAGATATTCCACCACCTTTGATAGCTTGCCACTTGTAGTACTGCCTCTATCACTCTGCATTTCAAAATCAAACATGCAACCATACATGCTAAAAAATCCTTCAGCATTAAGCAACATATGCATGTTATACTCTTCAGATGGTACATCATACTGCTCTTGGCAGTCTTCATCATTTATCTGACTACTGCACACCATCAGGCACTCATCCAGCTGATCCAAAAACTCAAAATACTCAGAAAAAATGAGACCCCCAATATCTACTGATATTGAAAACAAATCCTGATCCACACATCCAATGTTGCACATATCTAAACCAGGTGATGATGAACATCCATCATTCACAGTTTGCAAATCCATAGTATCTTCACAAGAACTGAAGATATCTGATTCATATGTCCCCTCCTCATAAACTGATGCAATACCAAGGTCAACAGTCTCTTTATATTCATCATCATCCTCAAAAAGAGGATTAATCCTGCACCACTGAAAGTCAAGATTCATAGCATCAAAGGCACCTATAGACTCATCATAAAGGGGATTAACACTCACCGCAAAGGCCTCTGCTTCTTCTTCATGACACTCCAATTCTTCTTCATTATTATCAGATTCAGAGTCATAAGAAGAACAAACCTGATCCATGAATTGATCATGGATATCATTTTTATCATCTGATTGCCCCACATACAAGATTTCTGCTACTTCAATGCATTCTGAAGTTGAGCTATCTGCATCATTCTCCATCCCTCTAATACTTCCTGATGAAACTGATACTGACTGTTGATCCACATGATCACAACCTTGCACAACTGGATCATTTAAACATGATGGCTCTTTGATAAGGGCTGGTATGTAAATATTACTTGAAAAACCATTGTTTTCAACTTCATTTACTGGGCAAAACAAGACATCCTCCTTTATAACAGAAACATCATCAACTTGGAATGATGCAAAAACTGGGACAACAGGGGTGTGAATACTTTGACATTCATTGTCAACTCCTGAATTAAATCTTTCATTAACACTGGGGGCTGCAGGACAACAAAAATTTTTAGAAAAATAACCCTTTTGTATTCCATACCTCCAATTGTTTTCAATATCAATTGCAAACTGATGTGCCTGATGCAATGTGGTGGGCTCCTTGTCTCTTAATCTGTAACTCATTTTCTTATCAAAAGCTCCCAAATAGACAACTAAGCACAGTGCATCATTAGGTCTCATACACTCTGGTATTCTATTCAATGCCCTCATAAATCTGAGGTTAAAGGCTGGGATCAACTCATCTTCTTCAATATGGATGTACATGAAGTCACTAATAGCTGCATATTCAGAAATTCTTTCACCATATTGTACTAGAAACACAGATTTAAAACCATGCCAAGAGCTGACAGAGTGAGCTGGAAGGTAGGAAAACCAGTCCCTTGCATCTTCACCTAGAGATTGAACAAATAATCTCATAACCACATCTTCATGGTCAATCTCAAAATCATCTATCACATTTAGGAACTGCTGCAAGTGTCTTTCAGCTGATTCATCCTTTATACCCTTAAATTTAGGCAAAAAATTTCTGATTTTAGGTGGAAAAGCATTTGGATAGCCACAAATGCCACTGAAATTTATGGGCTTATATCTGTCTATGTTGAAACTTCTTTTATTACATTGTTGGGACTGACTACTATACATTTTTGCATTTGACACTTCACAAGGGTGCATAGGCAGATAATACATCCTTTATGTTTTTGCAACCCTCCTCTCTACTCAGATTTTCTACTAACAATGACTTTAGGCACTCAAAATTTAGACTGTTTTTTCAAACTTTCCTAAAGTCCTTTAAATGAGTCTTTTGAACAACATTGCATGCCCTTTGAAATACAGAGTAAGTTCTAATAAAAGCATGCAAGCTCTGCTTTCACCAATGTTTCCCTTTTAACCAGTGCTATCTCACCAAATAGGGAGTCTGTCCAACAATATGAAATACCTGGATATGTTGCAGGAGCTGCAAATTCTTCTTTGACTGATTTTGTTCTTTTATCAGGTTCTTTGATGCAGAGTCGCCACCTCCTTGAAGAGGAATGAGCTTCAAACAAGCTAAAGCTGCAAATTGATTTCCTTCTTTCTGGGTCATCCACCAGCAGAGTCACATATATAACCCTTTTCTCTGCTGCAACAAACAGTTTCCAGGTCTGATTTTTCAATCTTGTAGACTCAAACTTTCATGGATATGACATTGATCTCCCCAGCGGAGTTGCCATTTTGTTGGTTTTTTCTTCTGAATCAGCATTATGGTTTTCCAGTTCTAATGCACAGGCAGATTCAGCCAACTAAATACAGGAGGTTGCATGAGCTCCTCCCCTTCACTTCTGGTTCTGCCGCACCAAGGGGGGTTTCCCTATTTGATAAAAGTATAACCTTGACTAGCTCAATGACAGAAGGATTTAACTTGACATCAACAGGCAGAATACTCTCATGTATGGACCAAGATTTGTGTAACAAATCACAAGGTTGGCAACATTCTTGGACATGATGTCTGGTTGGGTATGAGAGCATGCAAGGATCCTAATCCTGCTCCTACAACTAATAGATGGAAGGAAGAGATGGTTTAATTTGAATTTTGGATGCAAAGCTGGACATGGTGTATAACCTCAACACAGAGCTAGATTGGTGCCTATCCAGGGCTTGGAGTCGGTAGACATACACCTGTGAATGATCAGCATGAATAGCTAAAACTGGATTTCAGGGGGATACACATGATATCTGCCTTACAGATATCTCCCAATACAGAGTGTTAAGCTGTCTATACTTATGGCATCCCTATTGTAGTAAGAAAGATACATGCAAAACTAGAGACAGAATCAGCATAACACATGCAAACATAGCATTATTCATATAAGATTAACCATGAAATCAGTGGATTCATGCCAAATCGTACAACAGGAGATACATAAACTCATAAGTTTAGCTGTTCAGAGCAACCAAAACGAACTGTATTGTGTTACAGAGCCAAAATGTTCAACTTTCAACCACCAAAACAATGGTAACACAGTCTGCTTATAACAGCCAGAAAGTGTACCCTAACAATTAATTACATGACTATTACAAAATCTGCCAGATACAGTCCTCAGAAGGAATGGCGCTTAGAAAAAATTAATGCAACAGACAAAGGGGGACCTCGAGCATGTGCCACTATCTGAAAGTCTTTATCCACGATCAGGCAGCTTCACCATTTGTATTCATCGCCCATACCCCTGCACGACCGTCATTGATGGCTCAACCACCCGCATTTCACTTGGAAACCGTCGCTGCATTCAAAAAGGATTTCCCGCCAAAACATGCTTCTATCGCAGGTTCAAAACATATAGGGGAATAATCCCACATGCATGGTGAGGAGACTCCTTCAGCAGTTTAACAACGTAGCTGCAAACACAATAAGTGTCAAGCGCTTTTGCCACGCTCGACATACAAGCCTTCGCCTGAGAGCCCATCGCCAAGACTAACACCGTCGGCCCGACCCAAAAATCTCTCACCGACCTCAGAAGTCTCGCCGACGCCCAGAAGCCAAATACCACCTATCGGCCAGACCACCAATTGTCAGCCCAACAAGAAACACCTCTGCCGATGAACAAAGTCACTCCGACAGCACCCTGGCCTCCCACCTCCGTCGATATGACCAACACCGTCGGAGCAGCATCTCAAACCTATGCCGATGACGCCGATCACACCGATGACCACTCCATGCTCCCCTCTCGGTGAGACCTACGCCGATGACATCACATCGGCCAAGCCTCCCACCGTCGGCACAACTCAAAATACTTAGGCCGACAATACAACTCTCGCCGATGAACATTTGAGATACCCCCATCGGCACGACCAACATTGTCGGCAGAACCACAATATCCTTCGCTGATAGACCAAGCTCTTGCCGATGGACAGGAACACCTAGGGTTTGAAAGAAGAAACCCTCCAACATGCAAGCTCAACCTCTAGGCCAAAATGGGTACCAATAAAGGGTACTCACCATATGTGAGAAAATGAGCGATATTAGGTTACCACTCATCGGTTGTAGTAACAAAAAGAACAGTTTGAACATCTTCAACCTCAGCCTCTTCATCACCTGTTTCTTTTGGGACATTATCAGCAATTAGTTGACACAAACCTCTCCCACACACAAGCTTGGTCAGTTTGATATCAAGATCAAATTCCTGAATTTTGGAAATCCGATTGCCCCTCTTGGTCCCAAACTCCTGTTAAGTTAGGATTGATTTCACTGTTGTATCTGGCACCAAAACAAAAGGATGTGAATTCAGAATGTAAAACTTGAAATGCTTCATAACTTTGACTACAGTGTAAGCATGTTTCTCCATATTTGAGTACTTAAGCTTATGAGCCTTCAGTGGGCAACTCATAAACAAAATCAGAGATTCCACACCTTCCTCGTTTTGCTGAACCAGAACGCTGATAGTGTATGATCTGAAGCATAACTATACATTATGAAATCTTTAGTATAATTGGGACAAACCAAAACTGGAGCATGGGCTATGGCTCTCTTAATGTCCTTGAAAGTTGCTTTACCTTCCACACTCCAACGGAAAGTGGTCTTACCCTTCATCATATTAACAATATGACAAGTCTTCTCTGCAAATTTTGGAATGAACCTTCGCAAGAAATTCACCTTCCCGAAGAAAGAATGAACAACTGTCTTACTAGTAACAAAAGTAAGACTTTGGATAGATTTAACTCTCTTAGAGTCAATTTTAGTACCTTCTTTGGACACAATGTGACCAAGAAGCTTACCTTCTATAACCCCAAAAATTGACTTCTTAGGATTAAGAGAAATACCATTTTGACGGCATCGTTCCAAAACTCACCGTAAGTGGTAAGCATGATCTTGATGCTCCTTGGAGAAGACCGTCAAATCATCAAGGTAAACCACAATAAACTTACCCATTTCATCTCTGAATTCTAAGTCCATTGCTCTCTAGAATGTAGTGCCAGCGTTGATCAACCCAAAAGGCATCTTGCGGTATGCAAATGTGCCCCATGGAGTTGTGAAAGCAATTTTGAATGTATCTTGAAAAAATGTCTAACATAGACAGCATCTCTGAACTAGTTACAGTTTGTAATACTTGATCCATTATAGGCAAAGGGTAGTTATCTTTTAAAGAAGATTGATTCAAATTTCTGAAATCTACAAAAATACGGATTTCTCCATTCTTCTTCCTTACAAGAACAATATTGGTGATCCAGGTAGAATGGTGAATAGGAAAGATTATCCTAGAATTCAACATTTTTTGGATTTTGGCAAGAATAGTACCTAATATCTTGGGATTAGACTGTGTCTACTTTTGTTTGTGAGTCAACGATCCTACCTTGAGAGGAATCTTGTGTTGGATCTCCTTGGGTCTGAAGGACTTCAGATCATCATATGAATACGCCAGCACATCAATGTAGTGGTGAAGAAGTGTCATGAACTTGAATTTCTTATCAGCAGTGCAACATTGCCCGATGTTAACCATCTTGGGATCCACTTCAGAACTCAGGTTCACTTGTTCAAATTCCATTGATGAATTTGAATCAAGTTGTTGCTGTTGTTTGATATATTGATCATGCTTGTCAAATAACTTTTCTACAGAAACCAAACCTTTTAGAATTTTATTCCCTTTTAGTTGAAGAAATTCCTCACCAGTCTATGAGTCTACTTTGGAAACATATTCCCGAGGTGGAGAACTACTCCCTTCAAAGTAGAGTTCATCAAAGTTATCTGTCTTCTCTAAGAAAGCTATGATCTAATTATCACCATTGAAGACTTGCCAATGGTTAGCATTATTAGGTACACTTGGTCGGAAGTCCAACTCAACAGTGTACTTATCACCTTTAAAATACTTGTGAGGGACCATAAGGGTGACAAAGATGGCTAATGAATCAACATGATCATTAAACTCTCTTGGTACTGCGGAGATGTCAAAAGCATCAAAACCTTCAATGCAATCCCAGACATGATTGCAGTAATATCTTAGCCTTTCATTCTTGGTTTGGTTAAGATTCCTTACCTGACAAACAACAAGCTCCACATCACCTTGTGCATGAAGATTTTTTATCCCTTTAACATGAGCAGCCTCCATTCTGAGTAACAATGAATCATACTTAGTAGTATTATTGGTATTGTCAAACTGCAGCTTATAGGAGAAAGGAAAGACATCACCTTGAGGGGATATTAGAACTATTCTAGCCCCAGATCTAGTGGAAGAATAGTTGCCGTCAAACTCCAAGGTCCAAATATCATTTGAACTTTTTGGTTCAACGTCTCTGTGATCAGCATACTCTTCACCCAAAGAAGAAGAAGAATCCTCCATCACCATACTTTTGTCTGAACTATCATCTGATGATCTAGAAGTATATTCTATAGTTAGGAAATAATTACCCAATCCTGAAGACTCAAATAAAATTTGAGCTTTTGGGTCTTTAAATTGAGTAACAATATATTTTTCTTCTCTTTCGTGAAGCAATTTCTGCATGACACCTTTGAAAGGTATCCTTGCCTTAGATAAATCCATGTTGAGCTCTCCTCCTACATCCTTGCAAAAGTTTCATCCCAGTAAAATTCCATATGAAGCCAAGACATCTGCAACTAGAATAGTCATCTTTATTCTTTTCTCTGGAAAAGCTGTGAATGCAAATTGTGCATCCTTAATCTGGCCTAACTAAGGCACTTGCTTATTCTCCATTGAAAAGCACCTTCCAAAGGTCTTTGTCAAAGTCAGTCCGAGAGCATCTGCCACCTTGGTAGGCATGACATTGTCGGAAGGTCCCGAGTCTATGATACAATTGCTCAATTTATGACCATTAACTAACAAAGAAACATAGAAGGGTTCAATTTTCCCTGGAGCAACAAGAGGAGTGGTAACTAGGTTGTTTTGGGTAGACCTATTCTTTGAAGAATCATGAGTAGTTCTAGAAGTATCTTGCCCTACAGGGGCAGTCTTATTCTTAACAAATTTGGCTAACCTTTCAAATTGATCGGGGTTAGCTTGTAAATATTCTACCTCAGACATCTAGATTTTAGTTTTCCTAGCATGGTCAATTATGTCAAAGAGCTTAAATGAATTAGACATAGAGGTAGGAAGTCCTTCATTCTGGGGTTTAACTAGGGAAGTACCGGTCTGAGGAATAGCAGTAGAAGTAGGATTGTTAGAACTTACTTGTTTATTGGTAGCTAGATCCTTTGATTGAAAAGGCAATGGAGTTCCTCATTTGGCAATTGAAATCACAGGTTGAGGATCCTCTCTTGACTTTCCTTTATCAGCCACTTGCTGATCTGGCTGATTATGAGATCTAGTGAAAATAGCATACGCTCCACCATATACATCTTCTTCTCTTTCTGCTTCATCTTGACAGTTCAGGAACCCAATAGTAGAGTTGCTAGCCAATTCCCCTTCTCCTTCCATAAAGAGATTGGCACCATTCTCCTGGTCCAAGTCAGGTTGTAGAAAATTTTCATGTTCAACTTCATAGTAGCCAATTGCTGAGTTGACTGGTGGTGCTTCAATGGCAAGCTTCCCCTATGTTGGCGGAAGCCTATTCTACCCTTGGTTTCTCATGGAATTGCCTTGATATGAAGTATTAGGGAATTTCCTTCTTGGTATGTACCTATAAGGAGTGGACATATTCTAGGACATTTGCTTTTTCAAAGCCAACAACTCATTGGCTAACTTCTACACCATAGGATCCGTGGTGCTTGTAGAAGAATTATCACTAGAGGGCTGCCCTCTACTTCTGTTTATATCCTTTCTTATCTTACCAGCAAGGATAAGATCATATTCACTCTTGATAGCTAGAGATTGAACTACTACCAAGTCAGCCAGATTAGTCCACCGTAGAAGAAAACTTACTTCTGGTAGTTGAGTGTTGATAAAGAAACACTTCAGATATTCAGTTGTGGGCTGAGCAGTGGCTAGAATTCTGTTGGTCAACTTATTGAACTTAGCAACAAATTCCTGCATGGGTTCTTGCAGTTCTTTCTTCATTTGTGTAAGTTGAGCCAAGAGAGCATGAGCATCTTTAGTAGGTTTGAACCTAGCCTCAAACTTGGTTTGTAGAATGTTCCATCCATTGATGGTTTGAGCAGAGAGGTGATAGAACCAATCTGCTGCAACACCTTGAAGTGTCTCAATAAAAAGTCTCACTGATACATCTTCATGTTCAACCCCAAGAACACCACATGCAATATAAAAAGCTGCAATATGTTCATCGGGGTGGACTTTTCCATCGCCATAGAATTTTGGAAAATTCTTTCTTGAACTACAGGGTAGCTCATGCAATGGTAGGGTAAGATTCAAAGGCCTAAAAGCATTTCCCCATGGGTTTGCAGGAGGTGAGTGAGCCATTATGCGCCTATTAAAAGGTGGAATTACAAACCTTGAAACTTGTACAATTGGCAGAGTCCTGTGCACACTTGAGGCTTCACTTGGTATAGGTGACCTTGCATTGGTTGGAGGAAAATTCCTTATAAGTTGAAGTAAAGATTTCAGAGGCAAAAGACTAAAATTATTCTACTGCATTAACTCAAACATAGAGTCAATAACTCCTTGAGATCTCTTACTTCTTGTATACCTTAAGTCTACCAAAATGTAGTACACTTAGCAAAGATAAGAACTTGAAAAAATCATTACAAGCAATGAGGCTAGAATGCTTCAACTCAAAGTGTGAGGCTCTAAGTTGCGCATTGTTCCCCAGTAGAGTCGCCAAAAACTGTTGGGTGAATATTTTGTCTTTAGCTAACTAAAGGTAAAATGGTTATATCAACCACAGTGTGATGAGATAAATATCTCCTCTTAGCAAGGGGAGGTTCCATTTTAACTATTACAAACTTATTTACACTAAATACTAACTTCGGGGTGATTCTATATCATCCATCTCTCTTTTTTCAGAAATGATGTTTACAATTCTCAATATGAAATTCAACACAAAAGGATATTTAAAACAATACCAATGTACTTAAACCATGAAGAAACCCATAAAAACATAAAGTTTCTCATTGCTCCTTATACCAGTTATAAACAAAAGATTTCATAATAGAGTGCAGCCCAAAGTCTTCACTATATGCCGATGTAAGATAACACAATAATGAACAATAACTTCCAGCTCAAAGTCTTCAAGTTACTTCTCACTCACAAACTTAAATGCAAATTCCAAATATGATATAGCAACACAAAGTCTACAAAATCATATTTGAATCACCTTTTGAACACTTGATTTTCATGCTCACAATTCAAACATTCATACAATTTACTATAATAGAAAGGACATAAGAACAATTCTATAACATTACAAACTTGCTCCAAGACAAAGATTGGATGCCAACTTGCTTCTTTATATTACTTGAAAATTGATTTACAAAATAAGCTCAAAGTCTCAAATTGCTCTTCAAAATGGCAGCGCTTCACTTCAATAGACAAAATATAACAATTACAATAGAGGTCCTCTTTATTTATAGGGAGGAGCCTAGAGCAAAAATAGGAAAAATCTAACTACTTTGACTTATTCAACAAAAGAGTCCTATTTGACTTGGGACTTCCTTTGTGTCACATGTAATTACATTTTATAAAAATACATGTGAGTATGTCCAAAACAAAATACAAATTACATATACAAAAATGAAAATAAACTAAGGCACGAAGAAGATCTTCAACTGCCACTATCATTCTTCTTCAGAAAATTTTGATACATGGTCCATACTGCCACCATCTCATATACGTCAGGTCCAGCTATATTGCCTGAAATTGTATGAGCCCTGAGAACTGCATCCTTGACCACCTTTATCACCTTCTCATGCTTTTCAAGGTTATCCTTCAGATTTTTAAAGGTTGAATGATAACCATAAAGATTATCTATTGAAGCCATTATCAACACCTCATCTTTAAACTTCTGTTGAACCATTTTCTTGAAAGCATCAATCATCTCATCTGTAGAGAGAAACTTATGATCTTCACCTGTTAGAGTGCATGGTAGTTCCTCTAACCTATGCAAAAGTGAGACATCACTATCTTCACTATTTTCTCGTACTTGGCACAAATCATCAAGCAAGCCTCTTATCACATTAATGTGATGAGTCAGAGAATCCTTGGTCTTGAGATAAGACTCTCAATTTGATACGACACCAATGGTAATCAAATTCTTAATCTTCATTTTCTTTATCTCAATCCATTCCTCTAAATTATCTTCTTGATCTTGAAGTTCCTAAGATAATGTATCCACAATATTATCTAAGTCAGCTTTAGCCTTTTTCATTTTTTCCTTTCTTTTCACTGTGGTCTTTAAGAGAACTCTGCCTTGTGCCAACAACCATTCCAGAATGTCACCAACCACTCTTCCTCTAACTTGAACTTTTTCAACCTTTTGAATCAAAGGGTCTTCTACATTAACTACCATCGGTTCCACAATCTCTAATGATTTCACTATCTTTTGAAGGACAACAGCAAGTTGCTTAGCCTTTGCTTTGTATTGTTCCTTTTCCTTTTTCTCTTCATCAAAATTTACAAGCAATGAGCTTGTTGTAGCTTGAATATGTGACTTGAGACCTTCGTGAGTCAACTTTCCCAATTCTACTCTAGAAACAATATAGCCATTTACATCAAAATTATCTATGGTGGCATCTG
This sequence comes from Cunninghamia lanceolata, assembly GCA_027924645.1. Classification (NCBI taxonomy): domain Eukaryota; kingdom Viridiplantae; phylum Streptophyta; class Pinopsida; order Cupressales; family Cupressaceae; genus Cunninghamia; species Cunninghamia lanceolata. The sequence goes on from BSBN01000063.1 coordinate 1,225,160, forward strand.
CAGGTGGTCTAGCAATCTCTACATACCTAATTCCCTTTTCATCAATTAGCCTAGAAATAGCCTTAGGCTTTTTCTTCTAAGCTTTTGGTTTAGAAGGCAACAATTTCTCAATGTCAATGTCACCTGGCGAGATAGCCTGCTTTTTCCTTTTGGGGGTATAAGTAGACAACCATGGGGGTAGTGTTGGAGTACTAACATTTAGAGAAGAATTAACTACCTGATTAGTGGAACTCATGCCAATACATGTTATGGTGACAATAGGAGAGGTGTTGGTGAAAAATGCACTTGTTTCAACATTTTTCTCTGAACCATCAAGAAAATGATCCAGAATAGTTTGTTCTCCAATATCAAAAGAAGGAGAAGATAAACTAGGAATAGAGCCAGAAGAATAAAAAATAGTCCCAAAACTAGTTCTCACAAAAGGAGGAGTGTTATCAGAAGATACAATGACAATAGGAGAAACAAGAACATTAGAAACCACTAGAAAAGTGTCAGAAATAGAAAAATGAGGCAAAGGTAAAGAAATTTGTGGCTCTCGGGGAATATCTTTTTGAGGATATTTTGACAAACTGCTAAGTTGTTCCTATTCTATATCCTTTTCTATTTCTTGTTCCTTAATACTTTGCTCATCAACTAGTTTCTCAATCATTTCTACCTGCTCAGAATCAGGTTCTTCAACATTTTGTTGTTCTATCTCAGTATTTTCAACCTCCATATTATCAACATTTGTTTTCCTAGCACCTGAATCTTCTACATTAGAACTTCCTGCAATCTCCTTTTTCTTACCTCCCTTAGAGACAAACTTGATCTTTGATTTGGACACCTTGGAAGAAGATGGAACATCACTTTTATTTTTAGTCCTATTTTCTACCTTCTTACCGGTCTACTCCTAACTCTCTGTCTCTGATTCGGTGAGGAACTCTTTCAAAATGAAACCCTTGCTTTGTAACCATATATTGGTGTTAGCTAGTAGAGGTTGAAATCTCTTCCTAATAGAAATCTCTTCTTTCACATACCATTTGATTTCTGGCAAAGCTAAAGCTTCAATATTGTCAATGTTATACCTAGCGTCTAGAACATCACCCTCATATTCCATACCTTCTCAAACATCAGCTAATACCATCTCATCTATCTAACTTAGGTGTAACCTATAGTAATCTACTTTCCTTATCTCATTCTGGGTTCTCAGATCAGCCCAAATATCCTCAACCATGGGAACATGAAACACTGCCTTTCTTTTGATCTTATCTTGTACCCTTCAGAAATCAAAGTGATCTCTTTTCTTGAATTGTTTCATTATCACCAACTTCATTTCTGATTCAATGACCTTAGCCTTAGTAGCTGATTGCACTGAGTACCTACCAATTTCCACAGGAAACTTAATTCCTGACTTCTTCAATTCCATCTATTTATTATGCACAACAATTAATTGTCTACATAATTCCATCAGAACTACCTTATCACTTGGATACCTCGGTAACATATATGGATATCCTAGATAATATCCAACTCTTAAATAAGTGAAAGTTAGAAATTGGAGAAACAAACGACCAAAAGAATTGACCACTTCCGAAGCTTTATCTGATACCCTTTTCTATTCAAGCTCACTATCCCATAGGCACATGAAAACTAAGAAGAAGGCATCATTCACCCTGCAGAAATGTTGAATTGATCCTTTGAGAGTAATTTGTGGATAGTATTGAAAAATTGGAACCAACATTTGATCACCATCTTGAGTGAGACCAGGAAAAATCTTCATACTCACAGCAACATATACCATATATGAAGTCATATAAAACTTAAAAGTTGTATTGACCTTGATCAATTGATCATGTAGAGCATTACTGATTTGCTCACCCCAGAAGATCTTCTATTGTCCTTTGAGGATCAACCTGATATAGGTGTACATCCATTCATGAAATCTGGATGAAGAAAGAAGATCCCTGATTCTACTCAGCAATGTGATCAAATCACTGACTTCTTCCACAAATCACTTCTTGGGAGTTCCTTAGGCCACCTAGATAGATTGCTCCTAGGGGTCTTCAACCATTTGCTATTGATATGCTTCTGGGCAGATTCCACATCAGTCTCAAAATCCTTCTGACCTTTAGCAAAGTCAATCTCTCCAACATTCTCAATAGGACACATGAAAATCTTATCAAGGAACACTGCATCTAGCCTCATGATTACATTTCCCTGAGAATCAATTGTAGTTCTAGCATCCCTATTATAGTGGTTTGCCACTTGGAGAACAAACTTTGGGTTATGAGCAGCGACATGAAAAGATGCTACTGGGTGTATATTGCTCTCAATAATATTCTACATGTAGCGAGGAGGATTAAACTGTTTTGTCCTTTCCATGAACTCAGCCATGTCTACATGCCCTATCTCTATATCTCTAATCTCGTCTACATTGGATTGTAATGAAGTAATGGGGAAAACCCCTTGGTACGTATACTTCATGATCTTGGCTTTTGACGAAGATGGCACTGACATCAAAACTGAAAATGATGGCAATCACTGCAAAAGTTTATGATCTCATAATTAGAGGAAAATAGGCAAATTAGGGTTACTATGAACTGATGATCATGAACATAAGGACATGGTTGAAAGGGCTTGAGAGCATGCAAGTCGATAAAATAGGCGAAAACGGGCCAAAGGTATCAAAAGTAAAAAATTCCCAGTGTTAGGAAAATTTTTAGGAAGACATGCACGGGTGGCCAAAATGACTGCTCTTGCATATAGGGTAAAATGCTTGATTGCAGGGTCAGGCAAAATGACCGTCTCTACAGGTTGGAATGAACTGAAGTTTTTTATGTAGGGGCGGTCAAGATGACCACCCTTACATCAAGTAAAACAAAAAGTATAACATGTATGAGCAACGAAAAATGCCGCTCCTACATATTGGAAGAATAAACTTCGAAAATGCAACGTTGGTCAAAATGACTGCTACTATATCCATATGTTGGTAAAATGCTTTTTGGTAGATGTAATAGCAATTGTTTTTATTGCTACTGCATATGTTAAATGTTTAAATTTTTTATGTAGGGGTGGCAAAAACCGCTGCCCTTACATTTAGGTAACACGGCAAGAAAAATACATGTACTAGCGGTGAAAATGACTGCCGATACATGTTATCAAAAATGAACACTCAGGAGAGCGGCGAATTCACCTGCCATCACATGTAAAAAGGGGAAACATGTATTGGCAGTGGTTTCACCTGTTAATACATGCTGGTAATTCCTAAGATCCAAAACCTAAGTTCAAAAAGATTCAAATGAAAATCAAATCGCTGATTTTGCATAACATTAGGGCATGATAAGAAAAAATGAAAACCACCGACACATAACATGAATCGGTGAAGAAAAACACATAGTTCTATTAGGGTTTGAATCAAACAAAGAAAATCAACCATCATTTTTTTAGAAATGAGGATTAACATAAACTAGAATGTTTACACAGATTTGAAAATAAGTATTTCAAATAAACCCTATAGTAAAAGGAAGAACGAAAAGAAGAAAAAGAAAAAAAATGTCCTACCTAATGAAAACGCTTCGAAACCCTAGGCGATATCACCAAAAATAAAATCCCCTCAAACCAAGAATTTTTGCAACATAATCAACCTCAGAAGGAGTTGAAAAACTATCACAAGAGGTTTAGAATGAAAAATGAATGAAAACAACAATTAAAAATGTTTTAAATGGCTCAAAAAGGATGTATTAAAATTTGGCACGAGTGCCATTAATGAACTCGTAGTTGACTTGAGATGCTCAGGATATGCTCTGGTGGTAGATTTTATCGCTTTCACATATGGCAAGGGCAACATGCACGGGCAACGATTTTCGTCACCCCTACATGTAGGGTCAAAGCAACACCAACAAGCATGAGCGGTAAAAAATGCCGCTACTACATGTAAAATATAAAAAGGGGTAAAAACATGTAAAGGCGGTCGATTTCACTGCCATTACATGTAGGACTTAAAAATTTTCTAACTCCTTTTTCAATTAAACTTACTAATTTAACTTGTTTACTCACTTATTTGAATTTCGCAAACGTTGAAAAACCAAAATGAGGAGATGCTCAAAATGATTCCCAGGAGTTAGAAGATCACGTATGAGGGCAAAAATTTGCCTTGAAAAATGTGGTTAGAGTTGTAGGCTATGAAATGGACAATTATCATAGGGGTCGTCCTACTAAATGAGCGCAGCTGATTTTGAGGACAACAGCTCCATAGTATGGTAATGTAGACCCTAGTTCATCTAGAATAGCAGGAAACCCCATAAATCAATATGGGTTTGTTCCCCCTTCTCATCCCTTGTAGTTTACTTTTCCTGATAGCCACCTCGGAACCTCCCAACACATGACACTCCCTCTTACTTTCACTATTATCTCTGCACCTATGCCTACCACCAATCTAGTTATAGATTAGCTCTTACAAAATGTTAGCTCTCTTCAAAAATAGCTTGCCACCCTTTCCACATCCTTTGCACAACCTCTCATTCCATCGTACTATCACCACAGTCCCTTATCACTTACCATCTTGGTTGCTCCATTCCCCCAAGGTTTCAAGGCACCCTAATTTGAAAAGTACTCTGGTAAAGGAGATCCACAAACTCATGTGTTTACCTTTACTACTTTGTGTAGTGACTTCATATTAAGGATTAGCTACTAGAAAAACTCTTTCTGTGGTTGTTGAAAGAGACTGCGCTTGATTGGTTTTTCTCATTACTTGATCATTCAATATCTTCATTTGAACAACTCGTAAATCAATTCCTCTAGCACTTCCAGGATAAAATTGGAACTTAAGTCACTTTTATTGACCCAGTCCACTATCGCTAAGGTGCCCAAGAGTAAATATTTGATTTTAATTTTTAGATATCAATCTTTATTTTCACATATTCCTTATGCCCTTCTGGACTCAAAAGTGCAATGAGTGTTTATTAGCAACCTATAGCCATTGATCCAAGATAAGATTTTGTTAATGAAATATCCTTCTTTCACTCATTTATGCACAATGCTTCGTGATTACTAGCAATCAATTAACCAATTTGAGGTACCAATCTCATAGGCTCCTATTGAACAGTCTGGAGCGTCATCTTCTTTTAACAATTAGAAGTAAAGTAAAAACTTCTTCAAAAAGAACATTTCTACAATTTTTAACAATAAAATGGCTAAAATGTCCTCACAGGCTACTCTAGCCTTCTTTTCTTCTAAACAACAAAGAACTTGGCAATTCACACCTTTGTCTGAGTCTCTTTATTCTATATTGCATTAACTCCTGAACAACAACTTAGTGTAGTTGCCACCTATTTGACCCCTAGACATAAGTAAACCTTGTCACCTTCCTATGACCCAAAGGGCTTTTGTTAGTTCCACAGAGTCCCTAACCATGACACCGAGTGATGTCTGCATCTTAAACACATAGTGCAAGACCTCATCGATTTGAATGTCATCTAAGTCTCTAGAGTGAACATCAAAGGAAACACATCAGTTACTCCTAATTTCAAAATTTATAAATCTATACCAACCCATTTCCACATCATTCTTCTAACTTCATTGGAATTCCTTCCACCTCCCAGGTGCTAGAAAAGAATACTAATGAGTCTTCCCCTCCATTTATTGAAATGCTAGTAATGGTGGATATCTACCCCATACTCCTCGTGAGCAACCTATTCCTAACCCTATCATCTCCTTCACCCCCATTGATGAACCCATGCATATATGATGGCACTCTTTACATCATAACCCAATTCAATGGAAAACTCATCAAGGGTGTTCTTATTGACCCAATTTGCATGGTAAATGTAATTATAGAGGAGTTCATATATACTCAAGAATTGTATAAAGACAAGTACAAGAAATCAAAATGAGTACGAGAAATCAAAAGTCTATATACACTCGCATGATGGCCTATCTAGACCAACCTTGGGTTCGCTTACCCTCTCTATCCAAGTGGGACAAAAACCCTTGGACGTTCACATTCCTTTCTCAATGATTCCTACCTTAGATCATTTTTTAGTGAAGCTAGGTCATCCATGGCTTGCTTCTATGAGAGCAACCCCCTCCATAGTCCATAAGTGCTTAAAATTCGCTCATGTATGATCCACCATAGTGGATTTATCCTCTCTCGATGGCCAGCCCCAACTGAGCCTCTCCAACCTCACAATGAATTTTTGTTTCTATCTTATCAAAAATTTAAAGCTAGTTAGGTCGCACTCTTGTCTGGTGGTTGCTCATGTTCCTACTACTACTCTCGTAGTAGTAAAAGGAAAGCAACCCACACTAAGTGACCCTCCCTATCCCTGAGTGTTTGGGTAGTATTCGACAATTCCTCCTCTAGCTTTGTACTCAATGGTTAGATGTAAATAGCCTTGACTATGTAAACTGCCTTGTATCCCCATAGTTTCTCAACCTTTAGTGGTCGCTCCTCTTTGGTGACATAGGGAAAGCAACCCACATTGCAAGACCCTCCCCTCCTCCTATGGTTTCCTAACCATTAATGGTTCCTTCAATTCCTCCTCCTACCTATCAGACAAGGGAAGAAAATGAGCATGTGTTGGAAAACCCCCTGATCCTTCAGTAGACACCTTAGCTTGCACTAGACAAAACCAACTTGCGAGAGATCATAAGCATCATCAATGTGTTGCAACTTGAGAGCATGATGCTAAAGCTGAGTCTATCCCTAAGCATCCACCCCCCATGCTGCCACCTCTTGATCTTTCTCCTCTTTCTAAGCTTCAGCCTTCTCCTTCTAGCTTGAATCTCTCCTATCCCTAACCCCTACATTTCCTTAGTGAAACCTAGATGAATGCAACCCCAAAAGGATTCAAGTAGTCTTGGCCCTATCCAATGAGGACTCTATTATTCCAGTTATTCTAGATCATCCACCCTTCTTGAAGCCTCTTGACCTCCCCAACATCAATTCCATTGATAGTACTACCCTCTCAACACTTGTTCCATTCTAGCACACTTGCCACCAAATTTTTCTAGATGTTCTCTTCCTTGCCACCATTGATATTGATATTCTTCACCCACCAAACATAAACTAGAGCATTATCCTACATCAATGTTCTTTAAATCCAAGCATATGTCACTATCTCCACCACCTCTAAGCCCTTTTTCATCAATTCTTATAATAATGGAGGATTCTCCTCCACCTGTGACTCTTAGTGCTCACATTCTTGCTGATAGCACTATTGAGGCATGGCTTGTGCAATATTTTGATAATGATTCAAATAATTCCTCCCTGGTGAAGAGCATCTTTGAATCCTTCATAGATATTCCCTCGTAGTCTTTGATTTTTACACTATCATTGACAATAGCCCTTATCAAGGAATGAGAGGATGTTGCCCCCGCAACTGATCCTCTCCATTCTATTGTAGGGGATTCACCTAGTACAACTCTTAATGTGGTCCCTTTATCAACCCATCCTCTGTCCCCCTACGATGAACAAGATTGGGACTTAAATGATCTAATGGTGCCCAACCCAAAAAAATACTTGATATGTGTTTGTTAGTTCTACTTGGAAGACCTATGATGCCCTTGTAGGAACATAGATACAAGAAGAATGAAAATGTTGTCCCATTCTTCTATATGTTTCTACATTCTTCTATATGTTGTCTCCTTGACTTTTTCAACATTTTGGGGATGATACAAAGAGTTGGAAGATTTAGCTTCCTTCCATGTTTACCCAAAAATTTATTTTACTTTTCTTTCATGTGACATTCTTCCCTTGTGCTCATAGTTCTATGTGCTTGGGGGATGATGATGATTCCCTCTTTATCCGTTAATGATTTTACACTCCTTCATATTTATATTGACCCCAAACACATAGATCCCTTTGTGTTTTTAGTGATGTTTGATTTTTATGTGACATGTTTTTGTGTTGCTCGATGTTATACCATGCTTACACAAGTTTTTGGTATCATGCATGCAGCATTGCTTTAGATTCCTCTCCTTGGGGGCACCTCTTCTTGAGGTGGATTTGGGAACATATCTCTTTATATATGTTCCCTAAATACCTATCACCTTGTTTCCCTTATTCTACCTTAAAATCATTTGCATACTTTTGGTTTATGCAATTATTTTAAGGTGGGGGCATATTTTTGCACTTTTCACATTCACACACACCATATTGATGGTACGCTCCTTGAAGCATTTGCTCCCTACAACATTGGTAGTTTGTAGTCCTAAGTATATGCACTTGCTTAGACTGACCACCCTTATCAATATTACCTAGCCATGCCAATTCATGTAATCCCTGATATTGTATTGACATGTGAGCCACCTAGTGACATAATGCTAGCCAATAGTGCTCCATTTTTGTTACTTTTTAGTACTTGTGAGTCACCTAGAAATGCAGTTTGCTAGTTCATGTGATCCATAGAAGTTTGGTGTGGTTGCTAGCACTCGTAGTGTGCTAGTGGGCTAGAACCATACTTGGCATCTTTCTAGTAGCACAAAGCTAGAAATACCTTTTTTGTCACCTCTTTCTTCTTTCCTGTATGATTTATGTATGATTTTTTATGTTTGTATTTGATATTGGATCTAATCCTCCTTTGTGTAATTTTCATATATATATGGTTTTGACATTGCCTTTTGTGCAAGTTTTTATTGCCTAATGTCGTGGTTTTGTAGGATTTCAACTCGGGGGCTTGATTCTTCCACTCAAAGAACTCTCTGCAGCCTCTAGAGTATCCTTTTTGGGTAACCTTTGTTATGCTATTTCTTTTAAGTACTTTAACATAACTTATCACCTAGGATCATAAGCCCACTAAAGTGGGGGCTAAATGTAATGTAGAAAATTGCATACCCTTGCAATTTCGTACTACATTTTTTCTTTTTTTAATGTCTGCTCCCCTAGCATGTTTTCGGTTCATTTTCAACCTTGCCTTATCCTTTTTCCCAACCCATAGATACTACATTTGTTTTATGTTTTATCCCTTGTACTTATTTTTGTAAAATTTTGTTTAAGTGTTTTAATTCTTAGCTTGTCCTAAGGTTTCATGTGACTTCAAAAGCTAATATCACTCAGACACTAGCACTTAGTGTGAATGTTCACAAAACATGCTAGTGTTCTGATCCTATGTGGCATATAGTGATTATTTCTAAGCATTACTTACCACCTTCTGTGACATGTGAGATTTTGTGTAATTCTTCTACACCCTCGAATGATGTCTTTTTCACCTACCTCTACTATTTCCCTCCAAGTTGCTCATGTTGAAACATCTATGGTGAATCTTGAAAACTTTTGGCATATCCATTACTAGATCTAGAATTCTACCACACTCTTGAAGCAATCTTATCAACATTCTTGGCAATCTTCTTGCCTCTCTAATAGTGTACAACAAATTTACATTGAGTTAATCAAGCTCATGTGATCCTCTTTCAAATTTTTACATCTTTGTAGGGTTTTTTAAAACCACTACTTGTTGATGGGTTCTTCCTTGGGCTTTGCTCTTGGTTGGTAGTCTTCATCCTTGTTTGAGAGGTGATTGTGTTCCATTTGGCCCTCTTTGTTTTATTAATTTTGTGTAATCCATTTGTGTGCTTGTAGCATTTTGTGGGTTACCTCATTTCCCCATTTTCTTTTAATAGCATACTAGTTTTCTCTACATTTGAGTAGAATAGTACTTGCATTTTCATTTACATTATTGTCACTACTATTATTTATCTAGACACACTTAGAAGATAATAACACACACTTGTTTTTCATCATTTTTCAACATTGACTGTCTATGGAGGAAGAAATACCAAAGCACGAGTTTGACCTGAAGGCAAACCCCCAAACAACCCTAACTTTCCTTTTGTTTCCATTTTAGATTTTAGGTTTAAAGGAACAAATTTCAACCCCACACTAGTTTCATAAATCTCTCTTTTGTTTCTATTATTCCATTTATTTCCTTTCAAGCATAATAGTTGTATTTCTTTGATTTTGATTTATTTTCTTTACTTGGAAGCTGTTGGAAGTTATTTTCATCTTCTATTGTGCAGGTTGAACAAACTCATCTATAGCAGAGTTGAAGTTTTTAGTTTTTCCTACTTTTTGGACTACAACATGACGTGCTGGCATCCTAGGTAGTGGCCTCCCCCATTTAGCACTAGGTTCTTCTCATTTTCTTCTTTTTAATTCTATGATTGAAAATTTGAGTTTCCTTTCCAGTTTTCTGTAATCAGTAATTTACTAGTTCTTTCTTCATCTTCATAGCAAAAATCAAAACTGTTCATTACTTATATCTACAACACTCTAAGGATTGTAATGTTATTATGTTGAACAATATTAAATAGTAGAAAACTAAAACAATCATAATGTGGTGGTAGTGAAAAATTCATTTGGTTAATACCTCTTAGCCAAATTATAATTTTCCTCTCCTACACATCCCAACTCTTATGATGCTTTCTATTTTACCTTCTCAATATTATTACCAATATTCTATTCAACATTTATTTGAAGATTTGAAAAGAAGTTATTTTCTTCAATCAATGCACTAGATGAAAAATAATTAAAATTAATTTATTATATATCTAAAATTGATAGAACTTGGAAAACCAAAATGAACCCAAATAATAGTGGGAAAATAGCTATATATTTTTCTTAAAAGTCCACGTCCATGAATAAAAACAAATATTTTGCTAAAATTGTTCCTATCAACAAATAAGTAATCATGCCCTTTCTTTGACAAGGAAAATTTCTAACCAAGTCCATGGATATTCTCTCTTGTGATCTAGAAAGAACTCGTACAAACATATGTAATACAAACATTCTATTAGTAGGACTTCTCATGCTATAAAATGTATAAAGTATTTTCCATACCACACTTAACAACAAACTTTGAATTATAGGCCTCCCTCATTAGTAGAATGTTTGTATCTTTAGGACCACAAATCTTCCATTTCAAATAGAATCGTTAAACCAAAATGAACTTATATATTAGTACAAAAACATCAACTGCATTAATTTCCTTATGATTATTATCGAATGACATAAGAACACATATTTTATAAAGCAATCTACTACCTCAATAATTAGTCACACACTATTTTCATGAGGAAAACATCTTATAAAGTCCATAGAGATTCTCTCCCATTATTTAGAAGGAACCAATAAAACCATATGCAATTTAAGCATTCTATTTCTATCTATGGTTTCTTGTGTTATGCATAACACTTGTAACCCCATATAAAAAAATTAACATTCTTTTTCATATTTTCCAAACTACATATATTTTCAAATGTGCCAAATATTTTACCTCAACAAAGCAATTGAAATCTCTCAAAGAAGGAGCCCCCCTCATTAGATAAAATTTTCCATCTCCATTCATACAAAGCTTCCCGCAGCTTGTTAAATAATTTTTCTGGAGATAATAACTTTTCCTTGGGCTCAAAATATCAAATTTATGCTTCGTATTTTGAAACATCTCTGTAATATCTATATCATGTTTATATATTGTTCACCATATACTACATGTAAAATGGTTTAAGATGAGCTATAGTACCCAAAGATAGAACTATAAGTGGTTTAGACAACATATCAGCTAAATTATAATTAGTCAAATTTATTTTATACTTGATAACCAAATGAAATTGTTGCAAGAAGTACATCCATTTATAGTGTCTTGCTATGCTTGGTATGTAATCTACATTGATGATGATTTCTTCCACATTAGGTCACAATTATTCCATTCTATAACTACTTTAAGAGCATACAATAATCTATCACATATACAATATTTCAAAGTCAACCCATGTGGAACATTTAAATGATAACAAACAAGCTTACCTAATTGTAATAAAACATCTCTAGTAGCATAATCAATCAGTTATTTCTTACCTAAAATGATGGATTCAAATAAGTTAGTACCAAAAACTATGCATTATTAATATTGTATTCAATTCTACAAAAAAAAAAAAAATTATTTTCTAGCCAAAATAAAGAACTTACCACTTGATATTATAGAATACAAAAATATTGCTATTGTGGAGAATGATTTGAGAACCTTTCTTAAATATTATAATTTTATCCTATAAAACTCTATATATCAATAACATTGTAATGCTTTAATCACTTCCAATTTCTTAAATACTTTTTCCCAATCAATTCTCAAGACTCCATCTTCAATGGCATGTCCTAAATAAACAAGTTATTGTTGTGCAAAGTAACAACTATTCTTAGTGTGTAGCAACTTATTCTTCTTCAAATTCAACAAATATATTTTACATGCATTAGATTCTCATTAATATATTTTTTCCTAAGAAATGATATATCATCCAATTAGACATTGAAAAATATTCTATGTAGTCTCAATACCTCATTCATCAACTTCACAAGAATAGACCCACACAAACCTTGTACTATTCAATGTTGTTATCTACACATCTAGTCTATTATTATTTGATGATATTTGAATTTTAAATGAAAATTATACATAATATAATTTATTATGCATAATAATCAATGGAAGAGGCTACATATTCTTGACTACTATCTTATTTAAAGTTTTATAATAAATAAGTATTTTAATGACTTATCCTTTCTAGCCATCCAGTAAAAGTAATTAAAGAGAAACAAATAGAGAAATGTAAGGATCTATTACACCTTCATATAAATTATATTGCAATTTTTTATTTACCTAATTAGCTTCCATTAATGATTGTCATTTGTGTACAAACTAATGTTAGGGTATTTAGTAAATTAACAATAATTGGATCTTATTGTGTACCCCTTTCTTATGAAAATAGCATTGGTCTCTTAAAGAACTTTCCTAAATTTTTGTAACTCTTAACAAATTTGTATTCTTTCTTAGCATACCTAAGAGCATGAACTTTTTGAAAAATTTAGGATGATGGGAAAAATAACATCACACATATTTAAGTATAAATCTAAGGAAGTAATTTTTCTTTTTGTAAACTACAATTTTTTCATTCTTTTTTTTTTTAATTATTTATATTTGTATTTTTACCACTAAAATGATTTAAAATTTTAGGCCACAATATTAAAGTTGTTAGAAGAACTCTTATGTTCAACTATCTCATTATTGCATTCATATCTAAAAAGTAAAACAAACTACTAATGCTAATATTAATAAATATTTTAGATTGATTATCATTTACCAAAGTAGAAGCCACTTAACCCTATTAATTCTCTACTTAATAGCACAACCTAACACCACTTATATGCCATCACATGATCAAATTTGAACTATATCAAAACTAACCCATTTATGTTACATAACAATATACTTTTCAAGTAAAATCAAAATAGTCTAATATATTTTACAACTAAATACAACATTTAATTATTACTTCTGTAACGCCCGCCTTGAACACCTTAAAGAAATACACATTTATGCTATATGAAACAGGAAATTTTTTTTAAAATGATTAAGTAACATTAACATAACTAATTACGACATATTCTCTAAGGATTCAAGGTTGCATCACTTTACAAACCAACTAACATAATTTATCATTCATCAGTAACAGATCTAAAACCAACGCATAAATAAGTAACTGATTCATATTCATTACATATCGTCAGATAATACAATCTACATGATCAAATACATAACTAAAATGCTTTCCTTACACATAGGTACATCATTATATCATTACATTGCCATTTCAGAATACATCAGAAGCACATACATTATGAATGTTCTGTTACACAAATCTGGTACAAGATTATATACATACATCTTCACCAACTGGTACAAGTACAGTGTCTGCAACTGGGATAAATCTTTTCTGCACATGAACTTCGACGAAGAATAACCAATGGATAAGATAGCTCTTCCACCCGACCATGTGGAACCCTAAGGTCCACCCCCCGAGCTAGGAGTTAACATGAGGTCCCAAACAAAGACAGTCAGGTATACAAAGACTAACATGAACAAAGAACGACCAAACGCCAATACAACACATGGCAATAACAACACAACACATCTTAACTTCCAGAGGCGACACATAACATAACATAAGTGGAGAGACCAAACAAGGAATGCTAGGTTGTAGTAGGGAGAGTGTCATCGCACGGTCCTAGCATGGGTTATCCTGACAGCCTCTCACTAGGCGCCGGCCCCCATCTATGGTTATCCTGACAGCCTCTCACTAGGCGCCGGCCCCATAGGGTGACACATGCGGAATCGACCTTCCTTTCATGAGGACAAGGAAGTCAATCATGCTGACCAGGCCTTCTCTACCCATCCTTAGTCTAAACAAGCACTACAGGCCATGGGAGAGGAATCCATTAATCTTGTTTAATGTGAATTCTACCCGTAACCCCCTAGTTCATTTTAGGTTATCACTTGATTAATCTACTTTCAACGGGTTATCCTGACTGCCACTTTGGGTGCCGGCCCCATGTTGAAAGCCACTCTCCTTCCTAACACCTAGTAAACCCCAACCACCATACAAGGCATTATAACATTACTCATACATTTTCACTGCAAGGTATAATTCCTCTTGCATTACAACAGAATCAAACACTCGTTGTAATCCATTTCCTATAACATTACAACACTTTACTCTTTTACAGATTCCAGGTCTCTCCATATAACCATTACAACAAAACGGGTACAAGACAGTCACAACTAAATAAACATCTTATCCGGGGATATTACATCCACATAAAGCATTAGCAACTTTCAACAAATATACTCAATTAGAGTCACATGTTATAAAACACCACAACACTTAGAACAACTATCCACATGTTGGTTGCACTTAAAATACGACATACAAAGCCTCTGGGATTTTGACCGCTAGCCATCTAACACAATACGACAACAAGAATTCTTAAATTCATACAGTTTGGATTTAATTTCCATAGATAAATCACTAAAACTTCTTCCTAGTGCAATGTGAACGACTTTGTGATAAATCAACATTAGATAACATCACCTCTTCTAATCAAACAGATTGATTTAAACTAATTGTAACAACATAGTAATACATTACAACTAATTTATCTAGTTATACTGTATTTTGTTTCCAAAAGATAATTTACTAAATAATTTACACCATTTCATTCGTCACTCTTAATATCAATACGATCCTTGTCATCTACCCTTCAAACTTGTCCAATAACTTAACTCTCTCAAGAAATGGAAAGAATAAGAACGCTACGTTGGTACCATATACGACAATTAAAACGAGGGACAATCGTCAACGACGAACATTATTGTTTTATTTTCCTCAAGACTCTGCCTTCAAACAGTTACCCGATAAGATAATTTAATACACTTGTATGTCTTCGTTGAAATGATGACTCAGAAATGTTTTAATCAAAATGATTTAAATCTATCTAAATGAAAGATCGGAATGGCCATACATATGCCGTTACGCTTGAGAGATGCAATAACTATGTTTATTTCCATGGCGTTCCATTTTTTCATGTAGATGCTTTTGCTGTTTCTTTTACAACTGCTATAGACTATTGTCTTACAATCATAATTCGCAGAGGAGGTGGTAACTTGTTATTGACTGCTGAAATAAATTTTCTTCCCATAATTACAGACATCAAGTGCCCCTCAGGATTCTTTTATAAATTCCCTATCATAGCAGCTATCCTTAGGGCTTCTATTGATATCCAAATATGCCTTCTCATATATGAGTTTCAGCATTTTGTTAACTTTTATACAAGTTTAGCAACAGTGCTCAATCATTCTCACCATGTTGTCTTATAAATACATTAGCAAGTACCTGCAAGCGAACCACTTCTATATAAGTTCATCTCAATCACCATCTGATATGTTTCTCCTGTCCACTTCTTTACATGTTCTCGCATATCAAGGGCATACTGACTGAAATTTGATTTCACAAATTCTTTAAAATCCTATCTATATTGAGTATTTCCTAGACAATCCTCACAAGCTTCCCAAGAATCAAACCAACAAAAGTTTCAAGGCTAGCAAATCGTTTCTCCTCTACCTCCCACGCACAATCCCAAAACACCATAGCTCCCATTTATAGACATGGACCTAGTTAAGTACACATTTAACTACAATAATTTACATTTCCTACAAACTTTATGCTAAAATTAGTCATTTTAATATCAAAACATCCAACACATTAGATGCACTAACTTTTCTGAACAGAAAATACAATATTGGCAGGTAAAAGACACAGTATCTTATCTTTCAGGTATCATGGCAAAATATAGTTATTTGAGCTCCAAATATACCAGATACTATGTAGTTTGCAATTCATTAAAACTAAATAGACTATCAAGACTGAAAGATCCTAAATTATGAAATGTTTAACTTAAATTTTAAATTAAGCACCAAAGGAGTACAAGGTTTCCTGCAAACTCGCTTAACTACTGAGGAGGATAATATTCGCTCAATTTATAGTGATGGTTTATTTGTTGGCAAGCTGAAATCATGTGCCTAAGCTATGGAATGGTCTGATTGGAACCAGTCAAACAGAAGCATCGCCTCATCACTTCGAATGATTGACGAAGGCCACAAATTGGATATGATGAAAAGGCTTCAGTAACTTTCAGTCAAAAGCGAATAATGGGGCAAAACGGCAGCGAACTACTAAATAGTCTCCTCCATATTACGCCCTAGCATTACCACTTCCAGCAATACATGTTATTTATCAATCAACCGGTAACTAATACCAAAAGAAACAAAAAGAATTAATAGATTCTCAGGCAACATCGTTAAACTGAAATTAAGTCTGGTAAGAACGCTGTGTTAGAGCAACTATTTCTGGAGGTGATCTGAGTGTAGTTTACATACAATGTAAGTGCGAATTTCAAGGTGCAGCAGTAGGTCGTTCTTCACCTGGTATTGGCTATCAGTAAAGAAGAGACGTCTCAGAACTGACTATATAAAAAAATCTAATGTAAAACCCCGGTTATGTGTCTACGTGGGACTGCACATCGTTAGACTATGATTCTCAGAAAGCAATGACTTGCTGCGCTACCTATCAGGAATAGGAAATGATAAAGCATTGGTACGCCCAACTTATAATGCAGAAAACTAATAGACAGCGGCTGACAGGTACCCCTATTCTTTGTATTATGTTCGCACTCACTTACCACTTGTCTCACGTCTGGCACTCGCCTATTACATTGGCTCATTCATTATTCTGCACTGAACTTGCATCACAGGATGCGATCTTCATTAACAAACTCTGTCAGAAGTGTGCCAGCCAGAACGGCTAGGGTTTTTTAATGGAACAAGTGAAGAATCGGTATCCAAAACAGAAAGGAATTTCCAACATTTGACAATGAAGAATTCGTGGCATCCAGAAATTCAGAGGTTTGCTGCATTCTTAAAAGCAATCGCTCTCCTTAACCAGTGGCGCTTCCTCCAACAATGGGGACCAAGGCCAGAGAAGGATGTCCCGTCATGGTCGGAGGGAAGAAAGACAGGGAGATAGAGTGGCGAAGGACCTACTGAACAAACATCTGCCTTAAAGCTACCGTTGGAGGATGGAACACTGCTGAAAAGAGAACATCCTCTTATGACGATCTAGGGTTTGAAGACAGATCAAGACGTCCCTTTTTTTTTAAAAAAAAATTCAATGATAACATAATACGGAGATCTAAGTATTGTTGTTGTTATACAAACCAATAGCTAAAACCCTGATAAAAATTATAGTGCCGATCAAAGAACCAACAGAATTTCACCCTCAACGCCATGTTTAAGTTCATTTTTGATGAGACGTCTAGGGTAAATTGATGTTTCCTAAGAATTCACGATTATACTATGATTTCATCCTTTGAAGAGGAGTAAACACAAAAAGGACAGACGGATTCCACAGGAAGTAATTCAACCACAAGCATTCCATTTGCAAATAAAGAAACAATCAACCCAGCATATACAGATGCAGAATCAGAGGCAGAAATCGAGCATTAGAGGAACCTGGCTACGATGTCAATCGACGAGTCTGCTTCAATTGCTGCAGTTCCAAGCTTCTTTCTCCGGCCTTCTTCTCCCCTCTTTTCACCTGTGATCCCCCCCTCTTTGCCTCTACAAGCTTTCCTTTTATAACACAGTCCCTTCCATCGTTCGAGGGACTCGGCACGCGATCCTATTTTATTTCCTCCTCCCAAGAGGTTTCTTTTTTAAATATTAGTATACATTTTCGACAACATTTAATTTTTATAGCCGACCAACCATATAAATATTAATAAAATTGTAATATTACAACAATCAAAAATTTTATAACTATATTTTAATTTATTTTATTAATTAAGTTGTCAATCACAATTTACCACATGATCACAACTATTTTATTTATTTAAATATTTATTATAAATAATATTATATTAATTAATACAAAGTTTCTTACAATATTTATTTAACAACAATACTTTAAATAAAATAATAATTTATTTACAACAATAATTAACAACTATCGACATTGAGCTCAAATATCGACTTTTACAAAAGTATGTAATTATTGACATTATAATTTTCGTAAGAAGATTCTAATCAGTGCACAACGATACCGAACACATTTGGACACATTCAGACCTAATCAGACTTCAAGGTGCAATACTACCTGACATCAAGTCATGATCGAATGACAACAATAACCACAAGGGTAAACTAACGGCCAGACAACACTGACTAGGGACCTCACGTTAACTCCAATCAACTAATCCATTGGCGAAGGCACGCTCGGACCTGGTAATCAGGTGGAGTCGGTGCCCAGTACCTACATCCTGCAGCAATGCACAGTTAACCATACAAGATATATATATACATCCACATGCAGTCCTATAGTGAATGGAAATCGCAGTGGGGTAGGGTACTCGAGAGCGAGTAATACGACACTGTTCCATTCACGTTTATGAATAAACAATTAACTATATTGCACAAGGTATCTGATTACTAGTATCAACATTCAACTGTCTCACAATCCCATATAGTGAATATCATCAAGCATCTGTAACATCTAATTCATTTATCAAGTTCTAAAGCATAAAATAATAGAATCCAACATCAACAATTGTTACCATACTGATTAGGTCCATAGTGAATTAACAACATAACAAGAGATCCATCATCAATCTATCTAAGATAATGTCATAATGTCCAAAACTACTAAGCAAACATCAGTCTGGCAAATGACTAGTTGAGGGGCACTACAACTTCACTCCAGTGACATAATGCATATAACTTTTTCTACATAAGCCACATTTATAGTATATTTCCTTTTTTACTTGAGAATATTTTTGTTTATTTATCATATTGGATTTTATATGTTAATATTAATTAATTTTGGGATCTTTGTTAATCCATAACCTACATATTTGTTACTTTTAGAACTATGAATAGTCCTACGTACCTAAGTGCAAATTCAATAAATTTTCCACTATATGTTGAACTCTTTTCAAATTTTATTTGAAAGAATACTTAATTCTAGACCAAACTATCTTAGAACCCTCTTCATGTATGCACAAATATTCTACCCATTGATAACCTCTATAATCATTTGTATGATATACTTCACTTTATCTTCTACATCCTTCAACCTATTTGATCCTATGACATAAAAATATTTAGGATTGTACGACAATTTTTGTCACATATCTATTCACTAGGTCCTACGTATAGTGGTAAATTTAATATGTTTTATTGTACATGAAATCTACCAGAGAAACACAATCCTCCCATTTGTAATACTAATCCATGTAATATATTCATGTATGCTATTATATTACAAATTAATAACTATCATATGCACCACTAACCACAAGTATATTACGATCCTCAATAAATTGTTGGCTGGGTAAAATATCAAGATCACTAAGTAGAGCTCGATCATCTTCCCAAAAACATAAACAAACCTCAAACATATGTGGGAAGCCTCTATCATGACGATATCTAGGCAAATCATCATGAGCACCCAAGTATTTAGCCAAATCTTCATCATTTACAAATGTCTCCCAAGGAGAGCAAGTATCCATAACGCCATCCAAAATGAGATCTAGATAAACTAAGGTAAAGTCGATGTCATTACTAACAACAGACGAGGACTTTAATAAGTTTACAAATACCTTGTTGATTCAAACCTAATCCTTTTCCCTTATAACCAATCTTTTATAAAATATTGATTCCTTTGTTATAATGACTAGCCAATTTAGATGGCAATAAATGTTCCTCATAATAGTGGCTAGATGTAAACCGACGAGAGGCATCACCTTCACTAGAGTGAGTAACTAGTTATATAGGAATCTAAAGGTGATGTAGTATGCAAATCAAGAACAATGGATAACTTAAGGGAAGATTGGTTGTCATTGTTTTGGTCTTGCTTTTTAGGACTCAATCTGTAGAAATATGACGAGACATAATCATCCTTAAGATCAACATGAGAAATGGGAGGATTTGGGATACTCAATGTGGTGCAGAGGCCAATGGAGATCAACACAACTTTGATAGGTGACAAAGTATCCAATAAGGTAGTACTATTTTTATGAGAGGTAATGTTTACAAGTTCATATCAAAGGGCTCATATGGAACATGGCACTAAACACCTAATCCTTTAAAGGCAGATGTCTAGAGGATCCTCAAACATCTAGAATGATACCCCCAATCCATCAAACAAGTATTGTCTACTCACAAAATACTACCCTCACAATGCTGTCCTAACCCTTGTAGCCCTGTTTTAGGGTCTGACAGAGGATAATTCACAGCCTAGACACTTCTATGACTAGATCAACCTTGTTTGAGATACCCTTTATAAGTCTTGACAACATGTTAAAAACTTGCCGTGGATAGTTTAAGGACATGTGCCACTTTCAATAAGACTGTCCTAGTATCAAGAGCCCTAATTAGGCCAAGGTTACAAAGCAAGTGCCCTTTTCTTGCTTCACAGAACTTCCTCAACTAGTTATACACCTCAATTTCATGCCCAAACCAAGGCTTTTCAGGTTTTGTGGCCCCACCATTGACTGTGACCAATTTGGCTCATGTTGTTCCTTCTACACATATACCTAGCACATGGTCTTGCTAGGTTATTTCAAGAAATCTCTACCACAACTTGTCTCCTACCAAAAATACCTTCAAAAAACATTGAAACAAACACTAACAAATCCATTCCACTGATCAAGGAGGATTTGATTTAGTGGAATGGTGAGAAACTCACGGTTTTCTATCAGAAACCCTAGATGAGGGTTTATCAAACCAAATTTAGGAGAATGCATATATCTACTCTCTACAGATATTGCAAAAACCCAAATAAACTACAAAATATTCTAGACTCACCCTACTTTCAAGCCACCATCATAGTCTTCTATGACTCCTCCGTACAAGGGCAGAGCACGTATAGAAATAATAGAATATAAAGGCATAAACTGTTGTTCCTTATTGATTTCTTCACCAGTTCACTTCACTCTTTACAAGGAACATCTGCAAGGATTTAAGAAGCCTACCTTGATGGTTTGGAGTAGTTGGAGGGGCAGTTTGAATCGGTGGGAGACTGGTAAATTGTCCACAACCATCGAATTGCCCCTATTTTGTTAATGACTGCAACTAATTACAATGAGTTGTCATCTATATCGTGGGGTTCCATGACAAACAAAGTATGCAAATAGCATTACAAAGTAAATGAGCCTTTGACAAGGCATTAGACCTCTTGATTCCTCCTCTATATGCCATAAAAGGCTTTACAAACATGAATACTATGACTGTTCCATTACATCTTATGACTGCCTCTTACAAACATGGCATCAACATGACATCTTTTGGACATAGTCCTTATTACAAACATGGGAAATGGTTTTTCAAAACCTTATTCATCACAAACAAAGTATGATCAAAGCAAAAATAATTAGAATCTCCTTGGTGCCCCTGCATCATACTCCCAGGGTGGGAAAGAACTCAAGTCTCTTGAGAAGTCAGATCAGCAATAGTAGTACCATGTTTGATAATGTCCTCTTCACTCATCCAAGTGGCATCTTCAACAGGTAGGCCACTCCATTTGACAAGGTACTCCTTGTAAATCCTCCTTTTAGTCTTCTTCAAGACCTTGGTGTCTAAGATGCATTCCAATTTACAAGTTCACATCAAAGGGCTAATATGGAACATGGCACTAAACACCTAATCCTCTGAAGGCAGACATCTAGAGGATCCTCAGACATCTAGAAGGATACCCCCAATCCATCCAACAAGTATTGTCTACTCACAAAACACTACTTCCCTCACAATGTTGTCCTAACCCTTGTAGCCCTGTTTTAGGGTCTGACAAAGGATAATTCATAGCCTAGACACTTCTATGACCAGATCAACCTTGTTTGAGATACCCTTTATGAGGCTTGACAACATGTTAAAAACTTATCATGGATTGTTTAAGGACATGTGCCACTTTCATTAAGGCTGTCCTAATATCAAGAGCCCTAATTAGGCCTAGGTTACAAAGCAAGTGCCCTTTTCTTTCTTCACAGAACTTCCTCAACTAGTTAGACACTTCAATTTCATGCCCAAACCAAGTCTTTTTTAGGTTTTGAGGCCCCACCATTGACCGTGACTGATTTGTCTCATGTTGTTCCTTCTACACATATACCTAGCACATGGTCTTGCTAGGTTATTTCAAGAAATCTCTACCACAACTTGTCTCCTACCAAAAACACCTTCAAAAAACATTGAAACAAACACTCACAAATCCATTCCACTGATCAAGGAGGGTTTTATTCAGTGGAATGGTGAGAAACTCATGGTTTTCTTTCAGAAACCCTAGATGAGGGTTTATCAAACCAAATTCAAGAGAATGCAGATATTTACTCTCTACAGATGTTTCAAAAACCCAAATAAACTATAAAATATTCTAGACTCTCCCTACTTTCAAGCCACCATCATAGTCTTCTATGACTCCTCCATACAAGGGCAGAGCACATACAGAAATAATGGAAAATACAGAATATAAAGGCAGAAATTGTTGTTCCTTATTGATTTTTTCACCAGTTCACTTCTCTCTTTACAAGAAACATCTGCAAGGCTTTAAGAAGCCTACCTTGATGGTTTGGAGTAGTTGGAGGGGTAGTTTGAATCGGTGGGAGACTGGTAAACTGTCCACAACCACCAAACTACCCCTGTTTTGTTAATGACTGCAACTAATTACAATGAGTTGTCATCTATATCATGAGATTCCATGACAAACAAAGTTTTCAAACAACATTACAAGGTAAATGAACCTTTGACAAGGCATTAGATATCTTGATTCCTCCCCTACATGCCATAAAAGGCTTTACAAACATGAATACTATGACTGTTCCATTACATCTTATGACTGCCTCTTACAAACATGACATCAACATGACATCTTTTGGACATAGTCCTTATTACAAACATGGGAAATGGTATTTCAAAACCTTATTCATCACAAATAAGGCATGATCAAAGAAAAAACAAGTAGAATCTCCTTGGTGCCCCTGCACCACAATGGAGGCATTATACGCCTAATTAGTTTTGTTGGAGAGCTTAATGTTTTTTCCTTGTCAACTACTTGTCAAATTTTATATGGATCACCACATGTTCTTATTTAGAGGAATACACTTGATTTTATAATGAACTATGGATGGGACAACACCCATTGCATGAATCCACAGATGCCCCAAAAGAATAGTATAAACTAAAACTGTATGCATCTAATTGAAATTAGTACCAAGAGTAGTAGGAGTTGGTGTGAACAAAGTTATCACCTAACCAGTTTGCCCTTGTGTGGATAATTCATATTATTTAACTATTTATTAGTTAAATAATATTCACACATCACACATAATTCACACATGTTAAGTTGACTTAGTGAGTCTTCTAGATGTCTAGTTGTGTCTAGTTGCTAATAGTTGTTGATAGTTGTCATCTTATCCTATAGTTGTCACATGTCCTAGGATAATGACACTTGTCACATGAATACAACATCCTACATTTCATCATTGTCTTTATAAGCAAGGCATATCATGTACATTGTAATAACAATCTCTTGCATTCATTGATAGAATAGAATTATTCTCTCATTTGATCTCTCTTGTGCTTTCATGAAGTCCTAGATCCTGGGTGGCTCCAATCATAGCCAACTCTAACATGGTATCAGAGCAAGTGTGAGACTATAGTTCCCCCCCACAATGAAGTAGCTCCTATGTCAATGGCGAATCCCTAAAGAAGAATCCTGAAGAGAATCCAAAGCCTACAAACAACATTCTTCCCCTTAGGAAGAAACAAATCCAAAGACCGATGTAGAAGAAACTCCATCTCCAAAAAGAGATATGAGGGAAGAAGTCTCAAGATGGATGCCTCTAAAAACTACTCAAATGTCCACATGTCAAAATCAAAGAATGGCACTATGCAATGAGGTGTGACCAATCCAAAATCCTGGGTAGACTGATGAGGAACAACCTCTAAAGATGAAGTTGATGGGATAACAGTTGTGTTGTAACTGTCATCAAACAGGAGAGATATCCCCTCAAGTGTGTCCTCCAAATCTGCAATATGAGACTCACAAAACAAGTCTAATATACCTGTCAAGAAAGTATCCCACAAAGTTGTGTCTAAAAGACTTGTATGATCCTGCTCAACTGAAGTAGATGAAACCATGTCAATGTCGATCTCTGAAGAAGCAGAAGGTTGAGGTGATGGAAGCTCAACACTAGTCTCATGAACCAAAGTATTTATATTGCAAGAAACTAGGACATGATGAGCATAAGTGTTATGAGAAGAAAATTGATGAGTTGACTCACATTATTCAAAAGCACAATATCAAAATGCCATCATTATCAGCTAGTACATCCTCTTCTTTGACACCAAACTTCTCCTCACAAACATGATTCACACTTGCTCTCCTATGGGGTATTTGATTGTACATATGTGATAGAAGTTGTCCTTGGGGGGTCATGTTGAGTCCTCCTAGGGTCATCCCACAATAATGGGTTACACTTTTTGGCCAAACTTGACATTGAAATCAATATTTTGAACTAAATCTTTACTTTCTGACACCTATAGCCACTAAACTGTTAGGAATTTGAAGATGATGCAAACTAGTGATTTGTGAGATTTTGTTTGTAGATTCTAAATATATATTTTCTAAAAAAAATGGAGTTAAATTGTAAATTTTTTTTGCATCTCCTTTGATAACTAGTTTTTAATAGTAAACAACATTTTTAAAAAGTGATGTGTATTATGTAGCACATAACTTTATTTCTACAAAGGATAAAATTCTAGTTCTTTTGAATTTAGATTGGTAACACCGATATATAGGGCATGCATTTGGTTTTATAATGTTTTGTTGAATTTTTTTTTTAATTAAGTTTTGAAGTCAAACCAATTATAATTTAGACATAGGCATATTCCGTAAAACATAACTTTTTCCATATGTATCGAAATTCAATTTTATTTTTTCTATTGAAACAAGGACATCAATACCTAGGGCATAGATATTTAAAAAAAAAATCACTAATTTACTAATTTTCATTATGTGTAGAATAGAGAACTTGGTGTTTGGTGAAAAACCTACATTCACAAGAAATATAAAATAAATATAATAATCAAATTAAATATATTTAAAATTATACTTTTTGGGAAGCTTATAATAAGGACTACATACTTACAAAACATAAATTTTAAATGAATTCATTTGATCCCCAAAAAGGTAAATCAAAAGTGTTTTTATATCAGCATTTTGATAGGTGTAGAGGAGACTCCATTATAGGTATGGTTTAAAACTAGCGAGGTTCTATCCAAGGGAGTTTGAATCTAAGGGGGTTTGATCAAGCTCTCTTCAATTAAAATCCTTTAAATGGAACCTTTCAAGGCTTAAATCATTATATTTTCTAAAAATATGTGATTTTAGCAAAAATCAAGATGTCCAAGAAAGTGTAACCCATTATTGTGGTAGCACCCCCTACTATCACTTCTTTCACTTTCATTGTTTCATGCATTCTCACCTTTGGAGAGGAGTTTTGTCCCATGAGATTTTATCCTTTTCTCCACTTGAGATTTATTGTACATGGGTACTTAACATGGCCTAGTAGCCATGACCCATCATCACCATCCATCATTGTATCTTGCTTTAGTCAGCTACTCCCTAAGTTGCACTTAACGAGGGGGGGGGGGGGGTGTTGGTGTGAACAGGGTTATCACCTAACCGGTTTGCCTTTGTATGGATAATTCATATTATTTAACTATTTATTACTTAAATAATATTCACACATCACACATAATTCACACATGATAAGTTGACTTGGTGAGTCTTCTAGATGTCTAGTTGTGTCTAGTTGTTGATAGTTGTCATCTTATCCTATAGTTGTCACATGTCCTAGGATATTGACACTTTTCATGTGACTACAACATCCTACATTTCATCATTGTCTTTATAAGCAAGGCATATCATGTACATTGTAATAACAATCTTATAACAATCTTTTGCATTGATTGATAGAATAGAATTATTCTCTCATTTGATCTCTCTTGTGCTTTCATGAAGTCCTCGATCCTAGGGGACTCCAATCATAGCCAACTCTAATAGTAGGCCCTAAAATGATGGGTAAAGTGACATAGCCAAGGGACTCACATACGACGTTATCAAACTCTTTTATGGCCACTTCAAATTTTGGTAGATGAGAGTGACTAACTTGGATCACATCTAAAAATTATTTACTACATATGTTAAATCTAAATCCATTGCATCTACTGATACATGTTTTACTCTAATGTATCTATACTTAATGATAATATATGAAGTCTATATTCATAAATCACATGTCGAGGTGGTAACTTAAGAGGTAAAATAGAAATAGCATAATCAAATGTATCATACCCCAAATGTGAATACCTGAATCTAAAACCATTCGGTGGTATAACTAAGGCATGCAAAGTGAGAATAGGAGTAGGCTTAGTATTCAATATTTTCATGAACAATTATAGACTCAATGACATGTACCCTCAACATAAGATGTATCATCCATAGAAATAAAAGGTACAAGTAGATTGTGTTTTTGCTTCACAATAGATGTAGCATGAGTTAGATCATGTGAAGGAGAAGTGATGAAAGGTAAAGTACAATTAGGATCAAGCACACTACTATCACTCTCTATAGGAGAAGTATGTAACATATGATAATGATAGAGGAGTGATGTAAGAGTACCTAATAAGGAATAGAAAGTGATGATCAAATCCATAAATAAAAAATGGGCATATAAGCTAATATAATGTTTTTTTAGACAAAACAATCCCATTTGTGTGATATAATGCCACAAGTGAATCAATAACAAAGGAATAACATGTCACAATATCTTTAAACATGTCAAACCAATGATGGAAGCATGAATCAATGTGAAGGATAAAGGACCATGAGAATCCATGACATGAAAACAAGGGTCTATCAAAGAATATAGGGTCCACAAGACTAAGCAACAAAGTCTCAAAATCTTAATAAAAGTATAGAGATGATATAAATATAAGATATAATCAGTTGTATACTAAAATATCAATCCAAAATAAAAATCTAAAAGGTTTGTAGAATATAAACCCTAAAGCCAATCCAATGGCAAGTAGTGCATGGATGTAAGATATAATATGTGAATATGCACATCAAACCCTAGAAGTAAGATGAATCAATGAAGCATAAGAGCATAAACAAAAGATCATATCTACAAATGTTATGAAACTTAGAAACATATAGGCCTAAAAATACTAGTGTTGGTTTAGAAACCCTAGAGAAAAGATAGGTTTTATAGGAGTCGCCAAGTTCACCAAAAATATATAGGAAAATAATGTTTCCTAAATCTTAGTATAGGCTAATTTGATCAAATGCATGTATTTAAGAATAATTAATTTAGAATAATTAATTATGAATATGAGTTCACTTGAATATGGAGCTTAGTAATTGAAATTAGTTGAGTTGAGTTTTAAAAATAGTTGTTACTCTTGAAGACACCTTCGCTAGTAGCAATTATAAACATGTTTGTTGAAGCAACACTTAAATAAAACTCTTCTAGTAGAAATACAAAAATGTAGAAAGATTATATTCTGATGGAAGTGACTCAATTCCTTCACCCCCAACTCTCTTTTGAATTCATTGGAAGACATTGGGTTCATAGTGTATCATTTTTCTACATTCTTGAGTTTAGCATAAAATATAATGTTATTATAAACATGTATCCTATTGTAATATTCAAGAAGAAACTAATCATTTATAAAATTGATAATTAACTCACATGAGGAAAAAAACTTAATAATAAACTTAAACAAAATAAAATTCAAAGTTCATTTTCTTTTAACATGTTCGTTATGTTATGATACATTGAACATGTTTAAACAAATATTCATAAAACACATTAATAAAAATCTTTAGTTTTTAACCCAAAAAAATCTTGAAGAGAATATTCATCAAAAAAAAATTCTAAATAAGTATTTAATGTTATAGTTTCTTTTAATGGAAACAACTAGATTACATAGATATCGACATCTTTGTCATTTTTTAAAGCAGATTTTGATGGTCCAAGATTTATTTGAATAGTTAAAAAATTAAAAATAAATTTCTCTCAATTTTGCCTTATTTTTAGGTTATTACATTTAGTCATTTATTATTTTACATTTTTATAATGAGTTACAAAATCTCTCTTATATAAATCAATTAATAAAAAGTCGCTATTATCATCATAAATTTACATAATTTTTAAAAGTGACAAGATAAATTAAATATTGTGAATGTTATTTATTCTAATCAACTAGGCATGTCAAAGTAAATAAGACTAAAAACACTTGGAATATGACTTGTCTTTGATATGTGGCATGCGAAAGGTGAAAGAATCACTCATTAATATTTCTTACTTCCTAGTGATGTTAAGGGAAAAGGTTAAACATATATTTAATTAAGAAATGAGTAAAACAATGATTCAATGAACATGTTCCTTTGGGTTGTTTTGTTAAAGTTTTAATTTTATTTTAAAGAATTACGAGAATAAGAAAAAATAAGTTACGAAAATACATAATTTTCTCACATTAAGTTGTTGGTGCATTACATGCTACATGTTATCATTATGCTTTCATTATATCCTTTAAATCCCACTTTTCTTGCTATAGATGTGAATATTAATGAGATGTGAATATTAATGGTTTTAATAGATGGAAGGGATTTCTTTTAAGTTTCTTAGAACTTTCCTCATTGTAAATGTTGTTGTATAATAAAGTTTCACTTAGGTTAACATATATATCTTAAGTAATATATTTTTGTTGTTTATAATAATTCTAATATCATACTTATCTATTTTGGAGTAGTTATTTTTTTGAGAATTTGGTGAGTTATTATTATAATATAGTTTCAACTATTTTGGTTATGAGTTGTTAGTCACTAGACTATGATTGATCGGTTAGCTAGATTTAGTGTGATTTGGAGTCTCCTTGACACCTTAGCTAGTATTTATTAATTAGATTACCTAGTTAATATCCCCTAATTAATGGGAACATATTTTGTAAATTCATATTAAATTTCTAATATTTTGGTGTAATTTGAAGTGTTTGTGAATTATTTCTAAAAAATTTCAATCTTATGGCTTATTTAGAAGTAGTTGAAACTTCAACATAGTATCAAAGCCATAGTTATTTAACTCCTTTGTTCTTATTGGTACTTTTTGAAATTGTTGAGCATTAGGTTTTATCAAGGAAAGTCTTCCTTTGACATATTTAAGACTTCTTAAGCTCTAGATCAACCTTTGTTTGTATTGGTTATATTAATTATTATATTTAGAAAAAATTCTATCTTATTAATTTTTTTTATTAAATAAAAATTTGAATAGGAGAACATTAAGGATTCATGGTTATCACCCTTTTTATTAGACACCTTTGAATTCATGCTCAATATATTAGAGTAGCATTATGTGGTACAGAGTATCCACAACAAATGGTTTGAGAAAACATCGTCATGTCAAGAAATTTGTATAAGCCAACAATAAGGATGTAGGTATGTGAATGGTAGGGGAGAGGGCCTGATAGTGGTGCACCCTAACTTTTGGGGTTTACATGGACTTTTACGTGCCATGGTGGCATTTTTCTAGCCATGTGTGCAAGCAAGTGGATAGTTTTAAAAAAATATTTTGAGGGGTGTATGACTTAGCATACACGTGGAGGAGGCTGAAAAGTAGACACACCTATTTTTCCCCTTAAAATTATGATTGACTAAAGGTGGTGCAAGTGGACCCTTGGTAGTAGAACATCATTAACTAACCATGCATTCCCATTGACTTATTCTCACCATGCAAAATTACACATTTCAATCAAACACCAACACATTTCTCCAATGTGAGTCCACACTCAACTCGCATGCCTCCATATTTAGTAAGTCCACCTATGTGCTTAAATGTATGGGAATAATTCACAACACTTCACTATTGACCATCTTCATCCCCAAAACTTGTTACATTTTCCACCTATAGTTGTTCACTTTCTCTCTTGTTGTCTCATGGCTTTGAAGGGATTTGGAGAGGTCTACATTGAGATAATGTCGAGAGGATGTGGAGGTCTATTTTGTGGTCATGTTCAATGCTCTTCTCCATTTGGCTTTGAATGGAAGGTGAGGTATCCATACTTGACTAAGGTAACGAGTCAACTAGTTTTTTTTTAATTTTTAGTCATTTCTTCTCTATCGTGTATTATTTAGGCCAATGTTTATATGTTGTTCATTGTTTGAGAAGGCATTTCCATTTGGCTCCTCCATATAGCTATAAATGAAAGGTGAGGTCATCATGCCTCAATAAGGTAATGACCCGCCTAGTTTTTCTAGTTTTGTGTTATTTTCTTCTCTATCATGTGTTCCTTTTGCCAATAATTATTTGTTGTTTAGTGTTTGAGAAGGCATTTCTTCAATTCGCTCCTCCATCTAGATATAAATGGAAGGTGAGGTTGTCATACCTCACTAAAGCAATGACCCACCTTATTTTTTGTTTGATTTCTCATTTCTTCTTTGTCATGTATTGTTTTAGCCAATATTTATTTGTTGCTTAGTGTTTGAGAACGTATTTCTTTATTTCACTCCTCCATCTAGCTATAAGTGGATGGTGAGGTCGTCATACCTCACTAAGGCAATGAACAACTTGGCATTATGTTTCTTTTTCATTTCTTCTCTATTGTGTATTGTTTATTTTGGTATTTACTTGGGGGTTTAGGGCTTAGGGGTCCTGATAGTGGTGCACCCTAACTTTCAGGGTTGACATGGCCTTCTACATTTAACGGTGCCTCATTTCTTCTCTATCATGTATTGTTTTTGAAACTATCTATTTATTGTTTAGTGTTTGAGAAGGTATTTATTGATTTCACTCCTTTGTCTGGTTGTAAAAGGAAGGTGAGGTTGTTATACCTCACTAAAGTAATGACCCACCTATTTTTTTGTTTTATTTTGATTTCAAATCCAATTGGATAATGGGTAATTAATTGTTTGTGAAATACATTATGAAGTTAGAGTGGCAATCATTCATTTATTTCATGAGCCTTTACCTAAATTGAATGGTTGTTTCATTTGTATTTACTTGAATATGTCTAGTTTATAATATTTTAATTTATGTTTGGCTAATTTTTTGTAGTATATGTAGAACGAAATGACTAGAAGAACAAGATTTATATGAAACTTTACCATCAGTCTTGTTGTGTTTATGAACGCAATTATATGTGTTGTCGTTTGTGTTTTTATAACACATTAATTACTTATGGAAATTTAAATCTTATATTTGACCATCACTATGACCTCTTGAAGTTAAGTTATAAATTTATATATTTAATTATTTCAATTGGTAAATTATATTGACCTATTTTATCAAAATGGGTAATCAAAATTTTGATTGTTTGTGAAAAAAATGTAAAGTTGGATTCACTATTGATTATCTTGGAAGCCAAATAATGGTTACTACATTAGATTGAAGTGTATTGCCTTACTTCACATTATGCATTCATGTTGTTAAAAGGGTTTGAAACCATTTCTACTAATACCATTTTGGGTGTTTAAAAGGTTGGAAACTACTTATGCTAACACCATTTCTAGAGTTAGTGGGGTTGGAAACAATTTCTAGTGTTAGGAGGGTTGGAAACCATTTCTCAAACCCTATATTTTCTAAAATGGCAAAACATTCTAGTTTCACAATTAAGTTTTTACCTTGTTGCGCCTTATATGTATATGTGAACCTATTTTTCCTCATTTGTGTTGTTGGATATGTGTATAAGCATCTCTGTAATGAATGCAATTTTTTTAAGAGACCCAACAAACACCTAATAACTACAACTCAATGCAATGCAAGACTACCCTCCCTATACTTTTGTTTATGAACACATTTGTAATTGTAAATTTTCATCTTTTGTCGAACCATCACTCATGGATTAATGAGTATTTATTAGAGGATCATATTGATCTGATACTTAATTACTTTTATATTATGATAATTTGGATATTTTGAGTGATGATTATGAATTTCTATAAATGCTTCATAGTTTGTCAAAACATTCTTGCTTGCTAATTACAGAATTATTAACTACGATACTATCTTCATTTGCAAACTTAGAATTATGTTGGTTTGGTAATCTTTCATGATTTGTTCCTCTTTTAATTCTCTACCTGGCAATTTCATTGAATACTTTTTATAGCCTTAGAGATAATTATAGGGATTACATTTATTTCAACATGTTGCATATTTTGCTCCAAAACCCATCAATGAATATGGCGTTTGTTATGCCTTGTGGTGCTGGTGAACATTATGTCCATCTTAATAATTTGATATTCCATATTTATATATGGATCCTTCTATCTATGGAAAAACATCTAAAGCATATCTAGATTCTAAAGACATGCAATTATCAAAGTGATCATGAAAGTAATAAATTATGTATCTATCCATCATCACTCTCTCCTAAGAGTTCCTAATAATGTGAATCCTTCTCATTATCTTGAAATCATAATCATGGTTGGTACATTGGTCAGCTCAATGCTACTCTTTTTTTATTATGTGAAAACATTACTAACTCAAATTATCTTTTCATCTATTTTTGGTTTGTAAATCTTCTTAATTAGAGAATAATACATCTCCAAGAATAATAAATCAATGGAATTCTACCCTCCCTATGGTTGTGTTTATGAACACAATTGTATTTTCCAATTTTAATTCTCTCTCCTACGTAT
This sequence comes from Cunninghamia lanceolata, assembly GCA_027924645.1. Taxonomy (NCBI): domain Eukaryota; kingdom Viridiplantae; phylum Streptophyta; class Pinopsida; order Cupressales; family Cupressaceae; genus Cunninghamia; species Cunninghamia lanceolata. Next base: position 1,258,268 of record BSBN01000063.1, read on the forward strand.
AACAATCTCTCGACACAGACCTTCACATTCTCTCCACTTAATCCCTTCAAGGCCATGAAAAAAGTATAGTGGAAATGAACAACTACATGTTGAAAATGCAACAAGAATTGGGGAATAACATGGTCAGTGGTGAAGTGTTGTGCATTGTTTAATGTTCCATATGATACTATTGAAGACAGTATCATTTCATATTGTAGACCATCCGATACACACAAGCACAAATATAGACCTACTAAATGCATAGACATGGGAGTTGAGTGTGGACTCATGTCGGATAAATGTGTTGGTGTTTGATTGAAACATGTAATCTTGCATGGTGATAACAAGTTAGTGGGAACAAGTGGGAGGTTGATGATGTTCGTCAATCAGGGGTCCATGTGCACCATCTTTGATTAAACATAATTTTGAGAAGGAAAATAGGGGTATCTACTTGTTGACCTCCTCCACATGTATGCTAAGTCTTACACCCCTCAAAACAATTTTTTTAAAACTATCCACCTCCCTACATGTGTGGCTGAAAAAATTCCCATCATGGTACATACAAGTCCATGTCAACCTCGACCTCACCTTCCATTGCCAGACTAAAATGAAGAAATTCCTTCTCAAATAGTAAACAAATAAATAGTGGTTTAAAAAATACACAATAAAGAAGAAACGAGAAAAAAACAAAAAACGAAGTGGGTCATTGCCTTACTGAGGAATGATGACCTCACCTTCCATTTACAACTAGATGGAGGAGTGAAATAAAGAAATGCCTTCTCAAACACTAAACAATGTAAAGGCCATGTGAACCCCAAAATTTAGGAAGCACCACTATCAGGGCCCCTTGCGTATGATTGTACACAAACAAGGTTTATGTTGTAGATTTGGGATTCACAATTGTCTTGCATCATTCTGAAATTATTTTCTTGTTGTACAATATAAAAAACATTCCATTCAAGAATGGTAGACATAAAATTTAGGTGTTATTATTTATATTTATATAGACATAAGAGTTGCTTTTCTTTGTATTGATTGGATATATTGGCATACTTATAATCCAAATTATTACAAAAATTATAACAGATATAGTTACCATTGATAGACAAAATGTCAAAACATGCCTCCCTAGACTAGAATATAAAACTTGTTTGTGTACAATCATTACAGGTAAAAAATGGCATAGAAGATTGTCATATTAACCTAATTATCTTCATATAGGTACTATAGAGATTAATAAAAATACTTCCCAAAACTACTATAGTCCCAAAACTATAGAACCCATTTTACCAAAACCATGAGGGAAAGGCAATGGAGTTGATGACACTGAGCTTGGTGTTGTCTGGTTGCTTGACAAAATTATGCCACCCATGTTCTCCTCCCTTGTTGGCGAAATTGGAATGCTATTTATATGAGATAGGGTGAGACCTATAGAACTCATTATGCAATTTAATACTAAGAGACATGAATGGTCATCATCTCCATAAACAATGCATATTATTTAGGTAAAGGGAGTAATGGATTGCTCAAATACCTCTACTGATCTAAGGCCCTCTTTTCCAAATCAAGTTTTTTCCCTTCTTTCTTGTTCCCTTTGGATCCTCTATTGCTTTTTTTTATATTCATTTTTCCTACCTATATAAAATTTTGTGTTGTTCTCTTGCTTGTCATTGAAGGTTTCTATCTAACTTTTCTTACTCCTTCCTTTCTCTTGCAACAATTCTTGTTGCCTTATTCTCCTCTATTTGTTCTCTCTTTCTTATTTTAAACTCTTAAATTTCTTTCTTTCTTTGCTCTTATTCCATTAAAAGGTTCATGTAATTGTTTTTAGAAGTTGAGATTGTCACCTCAATTAAATTCTATTGTCCCCTACATTCCTCAATCTTTCCTTGACAATGTGAACATGAAGTTTACAAAATTGGCTGATGGTTGAGTTAGTTTGGGCACCTAATGATTGATGTGATTCTTCATGACTACCATGTTGATACTATCTAGGATTTCCCCCATTATCCTAAATTTCTCCCAAATCTATACCATTATCTTTGGCATCCCAACCTCCACAATCATCATAGTAATGTACCATTCCAAACACATTCAATGTCGGTGGTGGAGATAGAAAGAAAAGTGCTTCTTCTTCTTTGTGGGTATGTAATTCAATTCCCAAATTCATAGCTCCCTCCATTAACCATGATGGTTTTCTTGGCTAAGTGGGAAGACTAAGTCCATCTTCTTGTTGATCATGCTAAGTTTCATCCATGCCAACACAAACTTGACCCTTCAAAGAAGTACAAGTTATGTTGAATCATTGGTTTCCTCTACCAATAGTCAAAGTGTTTTAGGAAGTATTTCCTCCCTTGCAAGGCTTGGCATCAAGTTGTTTATCACTTCTACTTCTGAGACATCAACTTCTGAAAGACTTTGAATGTTCTACACTATAGAAGCATTGTCCTGTACACTAGACTGAAATGTGTCACTAGGATGTATGTCCTCTATGATTGATTAGGATTAAGTGGCCATATTCTTGTCCTATTGAATCTTTCTTTATGTTTGCAATAGTTAATGCTTTCTTAAATGATTTTCTACCAAGTATTGTCAATTCTTCCCTCTTAATTTCTATATTCAGAAACTTGTCTAGCTGCATTGCTCTTTTAGTTTTGAAATATGATTTTAATGAAAAAGCCACACTAACATCAAGTGATTGAATTTTGTGTGAAGTATGAGGTAGAAATATTAGCAATTCAATCCCTATTGACCTTGCCTCTTGGATTGTTATGGTAGTGACATGGATTCCATGGACATAAAAAATTAGCAAGTGTTCATTGGTTGTTGAAACACCACCTAGAAATGATCTTTCAAAGTGATGCAACCAATTGAGAAATGATTATTTTGTCATCCATGCATGGGCTCGGGCAACCAAGCATGCACCTAGTTCATATCCAACAATATAAAAAAATTTAGTTTCTTTTTACCCTTAAACAAATAAAAACTTGATATGCTTTTCTCAGAAACATTCACACAACATGATATAGTAATCCAATATCTACTCTTTGCAATGATGTATGATACACTTCTACTACCTCTTTTCACCAATACCCACATGGCTCCATTTCTCCCAAATTGAATGTTGGTCTCATCATAATTCCATATTCTATGAGGACTATACGGATTGGTGTAATAAGATTTTGACAATGTCATGTAGAATGCAAACACAACTTCAAGCCTTAGGTTTAGTGCTCTATCTCTACTGAGGCCTTCCTTTATCCTCAATGTAAGTTTAGGATGACACCTTTTAAAACATGTTCACTAGGATTTACCAAGAAGCCCATCCTTAAACAAGTTCAACCATGTCTGGAAGATTAGTACAACTTCTTCTCTGAGATTGATAATCTCAAGCCCATGGCCCACTACATCCATCTCTATACACTATTCTACAATCTTTTCCTCTTCCTCTACATTCATGATTATAGGACCTTTCTTTGAAGTGGAAGTTAGACCACTCGACCAGTTGGTCAGTGTGTTGGTAGGGATTCCCCATTTGTTTGTTGCACCCCTTTTTGAGAATCTGTTATCCTATACATCTTAAAGAGGTCCTTCTACGTCATCTTTTTTCCACTCGTATTGCATTGAAATCTTCTTTGTTCTCACACCTGCATTGACTTAAGCTACTACCTCAATTGGTTTCATAGTGGCCTCATTCACATCTTTAGTTTCTTCATCTGGTGAGAATTGTATGCCTCTTTTGTGTGGAGAGATTGTTTTCTTCAATCTCTCTAAGCCATAACTTGTTCACATTTCGGTTATGTTCTTCATCTACAAAGATTTAAAAGCCACAAAATCATCAGCATTGACTGATAGAAACATAAAATGGTACAAAATCATCATTCCAAGAAGAATTGACTATTGGTACAAATAGCCTTCAACATCATTTTTTAATTTTAGAATGTTTTCAATAGAAAGGCTAATGAAACAAAGTGTCTTAGGAATTCAAGTGGAGGGTAAGTGCAAGAAGATGAGTACACTTTTTGGCCAAAAACTGGAAGTGTTTTTCCTATTTTTCAAATTTTGTCATACTTGGAGTGACAATTTGAAGCACTTGCACATATAATATTAAGATGATGTAAAAATAAGAAATGTAGGATTTTGTTTCTAGTTTTCAAATATGTAATTTTTGCTAATACCCAGCTGATGCAAGATGATTTTTTATTGGATGTACAAAAAGTGGCTTTTTAAAAGTCTCTTGTTTTTTACAAAAGCATGCATGTGTACGACCAACATAATTTGACCTAAATTAATGTACTTTTCTAATTCCTTTTGTGGAAAGATTCTTAGGATGTTGAATTTTGGTCAGGATATTTTTTGTAATTTTTTGATAAATATTTTTTATTAATTTTTTAATGGCCCTAATTAGTGTTTTTTAAAACCCCTCGTGTACGGACAACATAATTTGAGCTAAACTAATCGATTCACTAATTTTTTTTTCATCATGTAGAGAATGATGTCGAGTTTGGTCAAACATAATTATTTTTTCAAGAAACTTTCAAAATCAAAAGTTATTAAAAAAATAGTAACCTATGTTATTTCAATTTTATAAGTTAGTTTGTTTAGAAAATAATTAATAAATATAAAATTATGTTCAATAGTAGAAAAAATTACATAATTGAAAACTAGACTTTCATACCTACAATGAGTTTTAATTTTGTTAAAATATTCTGGAAAAAAAGTCATCAACCATAGTGGTGAAACTAGTTTTTTCTCCCATTGTTTTCATGGTTTCTTAGTTGCAGGTTAGTTGCAGGTCCAAGGCTTAGGCTCAGGTTTCCAAGCCTTTACCAAGCCTAAAAACAATGCAAATTGGTAGGTGTCAAGTTTGAAAAAATAAGAAATGGGTATCCACTCGTAATGGGTGCCCGTTACAAACGGGTACCTGTTTATATTTCTTTTTTTTAGAACAAGTAAACAGGTACCTGTTTCTTGTTTTTTAGAACAGATACTCATTTTAAAATGGGCACCCATTTCTATTTTAGTCATTTTTTTTCATAAATTGGTAGTATGACTGAAACCCTGCAACATTCCATTTTACCAGTACACCCGACATTAACAAATTCTCTGATTTTTGTATGTGCAAAGTGTCGATTTGAGCTCTCAACAGGGCATATCTTATGCAATTTTTACAAGGATTCAATCATAAGGAGAATTTTTAGATGGAATGAAGTAGAAATTATATTTTTTACAAGGATTCAATTTTTTGGAGAGACATTCAACTTTACCAATACCCTGATAGAGACGAATTCTGTGACTTTTTTATATGTAAAGTGTTAATTTGAGCTCTCAAGAGGACATATTTTATGCAATTTTTATAGGGATTCAATCATAAGGAGAATTTTTAGATGGAATGAAGTAGTAAATCTATTCTTTAGGATTCAATTTCTTGGAGAGATCAAACAAATATCATTCAACTATCATATTGAACAAAGGATCTACATCTACTTATATTTCATACATTTTTTAAGAAGGGATCCAGCACATTTTGGTAATCATGGGATCAAATAAATGTCAACAAAAAGAAGAAAAGGAAGGTTATGACAGTTGAAGAAATTGAAGCACATCAAGAGAAAGAGGCAAAATGACAAAGAGATAGGAGAGGATAAAAAAATGAAGAATGATGTAGCATCCAGTTCGATGACTATTGAAGAGGAGAGCATTGAGGAGGAGAACATTGAAGAGGAGAGTATTGAAGAGACCAATTTATATGAAGTGAATGTAGAGTATGCAAATGTGGAAGAGGTCAAGAACATGGAAAATGCAAATATAAGAACAAATCAAGGTATGTCTTTGAATCCCTTGAATGATAATGAGATTAATGATTTAAAGCAAGTTGGATATAATATTGATGAGATAAATGCTTCTACTACAAATAAGACAATAAAAAAATGAAAATGTTTTTTTTTAAATTGAAAGTAATGTTTTGAAGGATCTTCACGGTAAGATATCTTGGAGACAAATTCAAACCCATGCAAATAGATTGTACAAACAAATTTTTTATAGAAAAACTCTTGGATTTCAATGCCAAATTGTATTACAATTGATGAGAATGTCAAAAATGAGAAAAGTAATGAAAAAATTAGGCATTTTTGTAAAACCCAAAAAGGTGGATGAATCAATGGAACAAGTTATGTCTAGTGTTGCTAATGATATTGGTTCAATAGGAAAAAATAGTTGATCTAAGGATAAGAATGCAACACATCGAGCAATAACAACTGCTTTAGTTAATAAATCGGTTGTGAGCAAAAGAATGATAAGTAAGACAAGTGGATATTTAAATGTGCATGATGTAACTTTAAGAAGAGCAGTAAAGAGAAGAGTAAGTATTGAAGAGGATCCAATCAACCAATGTTAGACTTTTAGTGGTAGACTCCCAAGGTCTGACATGAAATTAAATAATCAAATTAGGTCTTTGATTGAAAAATATAATTGGTTTGATAATACAAGAGTTTCATCAAATGCTAGAGATGTTTTGAAATTAAGGGTGGGGTCAAAAAATTGTGATCCTCATCCAAAACATCTTTTAGACATGACTCAAACAGAATTACATAGAAAATTTGTAGATGATTCAGTTATAGAAAATTTTAGTATAAGTCAAAGATCATTTGAGAAATGCAAACCTTGGTATGTCAAGATTAATAAGCAATGACTCTCTTGTTGTTGTAAAACTCGTGCAATTTCATTATTTTTATGATGTTTTTCGACATATATGTTGTACTTTGCATACTAACCAAATTATGTAGGAATGTGGTATTAATATGACACCTACAACACTTAAGGATTTTATAACAAGTATACTTTGTGAAACAACTGATGGGCAATTCTGTTTTTCAAAACCACGTGTTTCGGGACAATGCAATAGATGTGGTAGCCTTTCATTGTTAGGAGAATGTATGCATGAAAGTAGTTCACATGATTTTGGACAACTGTTAGTGGATGTGAATAGGTTCACCAATGTTCAATATCCATTAAAGGATGGAAAAACTGGAAAGTGTTGAGTTAGTCACAGAACAAAGTAGTGTACATGCATTCATAATAGAGTTCAAGAATAAGATTGTGTATAAATATGTGAAACATTCTCAATATGCTCGGTGGCTTGATGAACAATTCTGCAGATGTAAGAACACATTTCCAATTGGAACTATACTTTCAATGGTTGACTTTGTAGAAAACTATACACTTGCTCCACAAGAGGAGATTCAGTCACAATATTATAACTCAGTACAGGTGGCCATATTTATTCATATTGTATAAGATATGTAGTTGACAGTACAGAAGATGATAGGAAAATTTTAAGAGAGTACCATTTCTATGTGAGTGATAATAGGTTACATTCATCCGAGTTTGTGTAGTATTGTTTCAAAGTATTTAACAATAACTTAGAAGAAAGACAAATCCATATGACACAACATTTCATATGGTCAACCAATTGTACAGGACAATTCAAAAATTCTTGAATGTTTTACTAGTTAAGTAGAGCCCATAAAGAAAACAATATCCAACATATTTGGAGTTTCTTTGAAGTTGGACATAGTAAAGGAGAACATGATGGAGCTGGAGAATGTGTGAAAAGGGCTCTTGCTAGGGAGCAACTAAAATTTCATGATGCAACAAAGTTTCAAAATGCACGTGCAATTGTGGATTGGTGTAATGCAAAATTGACTACAAGATCAAGTGAGAACTCTAAAGTTCAATAGTTTTTTTGGTTGGCTGAAGAAGAAAACATTCCTCCCTGAGATGATTGTGATACAATTAGTGGATCAGCAAAATGACATTCATTTAAGAGTTCAAATGCAAGCACATGGACTCTATGGACTAGGGAGCTCGCATGTTTTTGTCAGTTTTGTATCGCAGGTGAGTGGGAAGCATGTGAAAATATAGACTAGGTTGAAGAATGGTAACAAAAGTCCTTAACACCTCTACAAACACATGATCAAAATGAGATAACATTTGAGGAGGATAATCAGTTGCAAGCATCAGATGACTATGAGCGTATTTCATACCTTGTACAAGAAGGTACATTCTTTTGAAATATTTCTTTTCGATACATTTCTTTAGAAATATATATTTAATTGTACATATGTATGTATGTATATTTTTGTGACTTATTGAATTTAAATTTTTTTGCAGGACATGTGTATGTTGTTGTTGCACCCAAGGGTAATGAAGAGGAAACAAAGTATTGGTCGGCTCAGTGTTGAGGCAAAACATAAGTTGTTACAACCTAGAGTAGATGATGATAATTTTGAGTATCCAATAGGTTATGTGGTTGTTATTGGCACTTGGATATGTAAATATTTGATAAGGAGGAATGATATACCTACATTTGAAGATTATGAAAGACATAAGAAAATTTTGCACTACTCGCATCTGATTGTGGAAACAAATATACAATTAGTGAGATATAAAGGGAGACCTGTCATAAAAGAATTCTGGACACTTTCTATGGAAGAGCATGAGGCAATCATAGATGCATTACAAAAGAGAGAGGATGCAGATGGTACAATGGAGTAAATTTTTTAAATGATTAACAGGTATGTAGAAATTTTTAAACTTTTAATCTTTGTCTAGGATGTGAGTTTAGGATTAATATGATTGATAACTTAACTAATTGATTTGTAAATCCTCACAAATCATGTAAAAACATTTAAACCAACTCAAAAATAAATGAAGTAAATAAATCTACTTAAATACAACATCACAATAACCAAAATAAAAAAGATGTAAATAATCCACTTAGATACAATTTTCAAAGGTAAAAGGTGTAATTAATCTGCTTAATTATAATATCTCCAATAAAAGATAATCTCAAAAATATGAATCTCAATGTCAATAAATCTTACATATTCACATGCTCAATCCAGGTAACAAGCACTATAAAATAATATACATAAATCCTTTGGCAACATGTCATAATACATCCAAATAGGTACAATAAACAAGTACATCAATAATGAATAAATCAACACACTCTCCAGCTGCACGAACCAAGTGGTCCACCACCTACAAACCGAGAGACGAGAACATGGCTCAGGTGCTTTTCCACCCAACCATGAAGTATTTACACTTCCCTGGATCCCTTCCTGAAATGAAGGAAACCTAGCCCTGCACAAAATGTCTAGCTACCTGGTAACAATTGTAGGAGGGAACACTCGATGCAACCCTAATGTCTGAATGTGCAATTCTAAATAATGAAAAGTAAATTGTCTCACAACAAGATGTGGCAGAGATATCAATAAATAAGTTTGCTAGACAATAAACATCTATTTCAATGTTATTTTGATTAGATCTAATCATTTCAAATAAATTGGTCAATTCCCGAAAAGAGGAAAAGCCATCTCTGATATACCCACATTTGGCATCGCCATCCCAAAAGTAACCCAATACATTCCTAGATAAAAACTACTTCCTTCCCCAAGAAGCAAGAAAAATAAGTAAAGAATCTAAAGTACAAGTTTTCAATCAATCCAATTTCCCTTTTTCCTAAATATCAAATTACGAAACAAAATACATATATACTTTCAAGTAAAGAATCATCGTTTGATCATACAATTGAAATCATAATGTCATCAATTTAATATAGTTTCTAATCTTGAAATTCAGTCACCATGTCATCAATAACAGTCATTCTAAACATTAATTACCTTACTATCATTTATGTGACAGGAGGTTTCAAAAACCTCCTATAAGTTTGTTTAATTTACATAAACCTCAAATCCATATTTCAATTATATTACCTAATAAAGGTTCAAGTAAATTGCTTTCAAAAATCAGAGACAGGGACTGTTTCAATTCATTTATCTAATTTTAAATAAAAAGTTCATGATTCAACCAAAAGAACTTACTATCAAAACTATGACAGGAAGCCTAAAAATAGTCAAACAGTCTTCTTGTTGTATCTGTGACAGGAACTATTGCAGTTTCAAAGAAGAAAAAGAACAGAGATACTGTTTAATATAGTTTTTCTATCATAAATATCAACATTTGGTTTCTGCATTCAAAGGAATAAAATTGTAATAGTTTTGCCTAATATCTCTAAATTCATTCAATATATGTTCCAAATAAGTTTTCCTAATATTGCTATAGGAAATTAGAAATCTTAGATAGTCGAAAAAGATAGCTACAGGATCTGTCTTCTCAATATACAGAGACATCAATGAATCGACTACAGTCATGTATTACAGTAAAAGAAGCTACAGGAAAATAATAGTTTTGTTTATTTTTAAGAGGCTTTGTTCATCAAGAAGAGGTTGATTTCAATTCTAAACTGCTTTCAACCAACATACAAGAAAATCAGTCATACAGTGTTTGTTAATGAGAATCCTAACAGTGATCTGCAGGTTGTAATAGTTTTCAATCAGTTTAAACATAATGCAATTAAAGGTTATCATCTCTGTCTTAGACAGTGTTTGACAAGTAAGATAAGAATGAACAACGGTTGTCCAAGGTAAGCGGTTAGGAAAGAAACATAGATCGACTCATCCAAAGAAGAAATTAGTCCAAGGTGCTACTTTTTTAAATGGTGACAGCAAGGATTCAAGGTTCGTTCTATCAGATCGCCTAATTACTTAGCAAGTCAACCACAAGGAAATCAACAGCCAATAAAACATAGGCGGCCAGGATAAATGGAGCGGCTAGTTTTAAGAAAAGTGATGGCCCTGACGAGGAATCAGCCACAAAAAGATACAGGCAGCCAAAGAAGACTGCTACCATGAAGAAAAACAAAACGAACAACCTAATGATTATGAAGGTCAACAGCCAGGTAAGGAGAATGGCTCAGACAAGACAGAATTTTGACTAAAACATAGCATTTAACGCTTGAAAACTTATATTTTTCAACTTAAAAACCATGATTTCAATACACACGAACATGAGATAAAAACATGGATAAAGTCATCGATTTGATGAAGGATTTTTGCAGTTTGTAGTCGTAGCCTTCCTGTCCTCCTTCTTGTCGCTCAAGAAATCAAGTTGTCTCCTCTGCAATCATGGGTGTCCCTTTTGCAATCGATCTCCCCTTTTTTAATTAAATTTCCCTCACACTTATTTTTAGCGATCAGAATTTAGGTTTTAAAAATTGAAATTATATTTAAGTTTGCATGATATTTCCACCAACAGAATTTGAGAAGAAATCTATTTAAAACAATAAAAGAAATCTCTTCTTTTGCAACTTACTGTCACATTGGGTGATAGTAATAAATTTAATTATTTTATTTACTCATCTCAATATAATAACACTATTTTTAATATTATTTAAACTATTTTACTAAAATACTATTATTTTGATAATTCAAGAAGTAATAAAATAATACAAAAGTACACACATATTTTAATATAATATAATTATTTAAATTTATTTCACATATTGTCTTCCAAACATCTCATAAACAAAATTTTATTATTTATTTAACTAACACACAATACATCTTTTGAATATATTTTGAAAAAGTTATTAAATTAAAGTAATCACATCATGCATTCAAAAATGATTAAATCACACATTAATGCAATCAAAGCCATTCAATAATGCATATGCAACTATGTGATGTATGTGATTGCATCAGGGTAATATATCCATCAGTTCTTGCCAAGTGGCTAGATCATTTATACCTCATCCATGCTCTCATCTTCGATGAGTACCTACATCCATTTGCACTCAACTCAACGTCAATAGGTTAGTATCTCCAAAACATAGCCGAAGCAAATCATTGCTTCGATATTCAATATTTAAAACAATTTCTAATTTTTATCAATATAATTCATAATAATTACCTCCACGTATGCAAAATTACTTAAAGTAAAATTAGTCACAATAATTGTTCACTAAACTAGAATAATCATATTGTTCATAAAAATGAAACGTGACATGATTACATCTCCCCTTAAGCATCGTCTTAAGTCCCCTTAAGCCATGGGTTACACTTTCTGGGACATCTTAATTTTTGCTGAAATCACATATTTTTAGAAAATATAATGATTTAAGCCTTGAAAGGTTCCATTTAAAGAATTTTAATTGAAGAGGGTTTGATCAAACCCCCTTAAATTCAAACCCCCTTGGAGTCTCCTCTACACCTATCAAAATGCTCATAAAAAACCACTTTTGATTTACCTTTTGAGGGATCAAATGAATTCCTTTAAAATTTATGTTTTGCAAGTATGTCGTCCTTATTATAACCTTCCCAAAAAGTATAATTCTAAATATATTTAATTTGATTATTATATTTATTTTTTATTTCTTGTGAATGTAGGTTTTTCATCGAACATCAAGTTCTCTGTTCTACACACATAGAAAATTAGTAAATTAGTGAAAAAAAATTCTAAAAAATATCTATGCCCTAGGTATCGATGTCCTTGTTTCAACAAAAAAAATTAAATTTTGATACATACAAAAAAAGTTATGTTTTACGGAATACGCCTATGCCTAAATTATAATTAGTTGGACTTCAAAACTTAATTAAAAAAATATTCAACAAAACATTATGAAACCAAATGCATGCCCTATATATCAGTGTTACCAATCTAAATTCAAAAGAATTAGAATTTTATCCTTTGTAGAAAAAAAGTTATGTGCTACAGAATACACATCACTTTAAAAAAATGTTGTTTACTATTAAAAACTAGTTATCAAAGGAGATGCAAAAAAATTTACAATTTAACTCTAAATTTTTTTTAAAATATATATTTAGAATCTACAGATAAAATCTCACAAATCACTAGTTCACATCATCTTCAAATTCCTAACGGTTTAGCAACTATAGGTGTCAGAAAGTGAAGATTTAGTTCAAAATGTTGATTTCAATGTCAAGTTTGGCTAAAAAGTGTAACCCATTATTGTGAGATGATCCATCCCTTAGCTAAATTCCATAAGTTAGGTAAGTCATTTCCCCTAATTGATTGCATCTTCCCTTAAGCCATCCCTTAGCTATGTTCCATAAGTTTGGTAAACTTATGATTTGGTTTAATAACTTCAATATAGTTAATTGATATAACTTAGCACACCCTTACCAAAATACTAGAATTGATTCCATCTCCCCTTAAAACATTCTCTTAACTCCCCTTAAGCCATCCTCTAGATAAATGATATAAGTTAGTGCATGTAACCTTACCAAAAATACTATAGTTGATTGGACCATCTCGCCTTAAGACATCCTCTTAACTCCCCTTAAGCCATCCCCTAGCTAAATTATATAAGTTAGTGGATGTACCCTTACCACACTAGTACAGAAATAACAATATATGACTGTAGAAACTACTAAAAACTACTTATAAATGACCAAACATGGTCACGTGACCATTAGTAGTTTATTGCTAGTCATTTATAACGCGACCAAATTGATGACTAAACCATTTTTAGTCATTTATTGGTTGTTTTGATTGATCGATTTGGTAGTATATTTAGTCATTGATTATTGTAATCTGGTCACTTATTTGGTCATTTTTTATTCACTGATATATTTAGTCATTGATCGTTGTTAATTGGTTACTTAGTCATTTTTATTCACTAATTTCTGTCCATTGGTAGTGTATTTAGTCATTAATTTTAATCATCATTTTGGTCAATTTGGTCGTATATTTAGTCATTTTTATTCACTGATTTAACACCAATCATATATTTAGTCATATTTATTCACTGTTAATGATTTCTGTCAATGGTAGTATATTTAGTCAATCTAATTATTAATTGACATCAATTAGTAGTATATTTAGTCATTTTAATTGACAGATATTTGAGGATTTAAACATAAAACACAAAACTACACATCAATCATCAATTGCACACAATATAAAGACAACCATTGAGAAGGCAAAATCGTTGAACTTTATTAAAAGAAAGATGTTCTTACAGCTTGCACAAGTCTAAAACATCTATCTTGCTTTAAAATGCTTAGAAATAGAGTATATTACAATGTTTATTTTTAGTCACAAGACTGAAAATCTAAGTTACAATGCACAGAAATGACAAGAAAGAAACTTCTCCAAGTTTACAATGCTTTGCCAAAAAGTGAACAGTCGGTAACTGATTCTCAACCAGCCTAACTGTTGCCACAGGTCATCTAATCTACTCCATCAGTCTAGCACTTGTCCTTCTTGATTGCAACCAAAGGAAATGCATTGTCATATGTAGTCAGGTTTGTGATAGGATACTCATAATGTGAAACATGGACTAGATCAGGCTTCTTTAATGAAATATCATTGTATTCTTGTGTCTTGTACTGTCATAAGCACTACTTATGGGACATGTTTTTATTGACTATGAATATATCAGGTCCTCTTAGGGCATGGAATATCTTATTCTTCCTTCATTAATGCATCTTCAAAAGCCTCTTTTTGATTCTAAACCATTCACTTACCCTGCCTCTATTACATTGGACGCTTGGTAGGCAATCATATTTAGTGTCCTTGGTCTTCACTCATTGTGGTGACTGAATTGTGCATACTTGCTTTCTAAATGATTGCTCTACAACTTTTATATACTTGCCTTTTAATGCTAACACTGCAGTCCTTTGTTCCTTTGCTCATGCCACTAAAACCATGCTAACTATGCCTGTATCCCTGGGAACCATTGACCATTGCCACTCACAATGAACATCTTACCTCTATGCACTCATTATCTCTCTGTTATAGAACAGTCACCCATAAGTATATAGAATTTAGACTTTCATTTGTAGACTGTCATAGGTTTATGAAACTATCATACTCCTGCAACTATATTGCCATGTAGAATATATGCCTTATAATAATAGCATTATTAGTGGTTTTCCTTTTTTCTATTTAAGACTTTTGTAAATTTGTCTACTAGTTGCTTCTAAAGTCTTGATGAAATGCTAACATCATCACCTTATGACTGTAATCTTCCTCATTGATCTTTGTGCATTGCCAACTGCCCTTCCTTTCTCAAAAACTAACACACCACCCTTGATCACAGTAGCTTAAGACTCATCTCACTTTGTCTATGGCATGAACTGTGTACTTAATCTCTTACTTATTGTCTTTATGCTCCTTGAGTCTTCATGACTGTCTTCATGACTGAGTGTTGATTGTGTCCCATATATGAAGCTCTCTCCTTCAATGCAACCAACAATAACCCTAGAATCTTTTCATAAAGGCATATAAGGTAGTGATGCTGAATGTTTAGGGAGGAAAAGCAACATAAAATCAAGTCCAAAAAAATAATGTAAGACTGAAATATGTGTCTTTGCTTTGAAAAATGTGTTACAAAGTGTATTTCTCAGTGCTGTGACTGAGAAAACTGAGTTACAATGCCTTTTTTTGCTTATACAGCTCCAAAACAGACAAAAAACACTAAGATCCTTGAACAATACATTCAAACTATTGCATAAAGTAGTGGGCCAAGCTGTCTAACAGCTAGTACATGATAAACATCAACTATGTCATTTTTTTCAAATATTTTAGTGGTCACCGTGTGAAGGTCCCTTCTTTCTCTTTCAGACGGACAGCTCCATCTATTTTTTCTTCATAAGCAAGGGGTATGTTACTTGTGACCTTTAAAATATTTACATTTGCATCTCCTTTTCCTTTCAATTTGACTCCATGTACAATAGATAGTGAGTGAATCCACCCAATGCCCACAACAGTACCATCAAACGGATCCAACACCCCAACTTTATCCTCTTCTTGGAGTTTACCAATATTAAATATCTACAAAAAAAAACACATTATATTGAGATATAAAACACACATTATATTGTTTTTGACAGATGTATGTAATGTCTTATGTCTTGGAACAAATCATTTTTTGTATGTGCTTTTTTTATTCTGTTGAATAACAAAGAAGCAACTTTTTACTCTGAAAAAAAACTAACCCATTGCGAGGTACAAACAAATGGAGGGCAAGACTACAATAGTGCTAGACTGTATGAGTACTCCAAAAAGAGACATGGATTGGCAATGAAGTCCCCCCAACTGAGGACCATGACATCCCTGAACACAATGCACTAATGCATTGTCAAAATCTATGTATGCACTCTACTACAACTAAGCTCTAAGCTTCCATATGTAAGTTATATGTTCTCCCTTATTTCCATTATCTATGTATACTAGATAATTACACTTCACTACTATTCTAACCAACTTCTATCAAATAGGTAATGATTACTCTTATTTACATAATAAAACAACCATTACTTACTTGAATAGTACTTACTTGCATGTGGTTTCATAGCACTCACCTCGAGTTCAGCATGACTACTACTATGAATATCATGTGCATGCTCATCGAGTTCATCATCATAACTATCACTATCAACATTGACATGAAGTTGTACAGTTTTACAGAGAGCTCTATTGACAGGGCCTTTTTCTTTTCGTTCTGCTTTCATATAATTGCTCTGCATGCGGTTTAATCATCATGCAAAAATTAATATAAGTCAAGTAAAGAATGCAAAAGCTATAATTTTTTGTCCAAAAGAACATTTTAAGCATGAAGAATTAAGGACAAAACATTGGGACACATTAACTTACAACTTAAAGAATGCAAAAGCTATAATTTTTTGTCTAAAAGAATATTTTAAGCATGAAGAATGACAAAACATTGGGACAGATAACTGACAACTATTATATTACCTCAACTTCAGCATAACTGTGATGACTATGCTACACATTCTTGTCCAGTTCATCATGATCACTATCAATATCGGTAGCTCTGTTGACATCATGAGGGAGTTTCCATTTTCTCGCTACTTTGATAAAATTGCTCTGCATGTGGTTTAACCGTCATGCAAAAAATATACAAAGCATTCAATAGTCAAGTAAAGATTGCAAGCTATAAATTTGTCCAAAAGAACATTTTTTGGATCACTCCAACAATAAAGAAACTAGGTTAGATTTTCATATGCTCAGATTTCAATAATCTACATATTAAGAGACACTTGTATACAAAATTGCCAAACAAGAAGAATTGAGATCAATAGAGCCTCTTACCTCATCTAAATACGTGGATTTATGCTCATTCCATGCAGAAACTATAGGGTTAACAGAGGCAACCAACTGTGAAACTTGTTGACTAAGATTGTATATGTAATTCATTCATGTTGGTACCCTTCATTTGAGTTGACATGATCTGGAGAGGCTGATCCTACTGGGCATGTAACAGATGGTTGTGAAATCCCTATTGATGAACTAGATTTCCACTTCATCCTACTCTTAGATTTACTAGGATATAGTGTTGCCATATAATTGACAATATCTTCTACACCTGCTTCTCTATTACTGTTTTCCACCTAAAATACAATGTCAATTTCAACATATAGTCAGTTCAATAAAAAATCAAAATAAATAACACAATGTAAATTGAACCAAAAAGCCATACACTCACTCCAAATTTGTCCATTTTGGCCTGCAACCCACCTCGGCCAAATGTATATCTAGCCCTCACATCATCTCTTGCTCTCTTTCCTCTGTTACTCTTTGCCAAATATTCTTCGGAATGCATACTTTCTTTCAATTCCTCCCACTATTTGGGACATATAGTGGAGTCTAAGCTCTCTTTTCCCTCCATGATTGTTTTTCTGCAATTGTATCTAAAATTGTTCATCAAAATTCTCATCTTTTTCTTGTAATATTTTCTAGAGATTTGTCTACCAGTAGTCTCAAAAGCATTTTCCATTTTTTTGTATAACATTTTCCACAGATCGTGGATCTTTCTCTATAAAACTTGATTTGCAAATATCTAAATGGGCCCTACATCTTACACCCAACTCAGAGGCCCACTTTGTAGCATTTATCCTAATGGGCTCACCATCTCTCGATACCTCAAGCAAGAATGGCTTCTTGCCTTCTAATTTTCTTTCCTTTGCATTCCTCTCTATAGATCTATACAAAGCTTGACTCAATCTTTATCTTTTGACAAAAGCATCCACATCTTCTATTAAACCACTACCAGTATTTCTAGTTGATCCACTAGTTCCATCAAAAGTTCTAGATGCAACAAGTGCACTTTGAGGCACAACAGATGCAAGCAATCTCTCTTCATGACTTTCATTAATCGGAACTTCATGCTCCTTGGCCACATCAGGTATGGCATGAGTAGGTAGATCATGAGAACTAGTATCCGCAGATTTCACTTCAAACACATCCTTTAATCTTGAATAAATCATCTGTAGACCTATTGTTCCTTTGCTATGATGTTTTTCAATAATCTCTCTTAGACTTTGCGCTAAGATATCATCACAACGTTGCACATCACCATGTGCTATATTAGGCTACACATGATCACCATGTGTGATATCAGGTTACACATCAACATATGCTATATCAGGTTGCACATGATCATCACTGCAACTATTGTTTTCACCAACTGCATTTGTTGACCCACAAAAGTGATGGCTTCTATGAGATGGAGGCACTGTATCTTTTCTTTCCTTTTGTTTTTTCTCCACATTTTCTTTGCACTCTTTTTGTTGCCTATAAAACAAAAAAAATATCATATTATGTCTTATATACATAAAGCTCTTGCCTATAAAATTTCATTAAACACTATTAAGCAAATAATATACTACTTAGTGGATTTACACCTTGCCTATTTGTCAAACCAAGACTCAATAAATATTCATTATTCTTGGCCACTTTTTCTCTATGAAGGCACTCATAATCTGTCACTGAAGTTTCAACATTATGATCACTATCATCTAATTTGCACCTTACAACCCTTGTCTTCATTTTCTGAAGTCCAAATAAACAATAATGTATAAATCAACAACTTGAATCAGTAAAACTTTATGGAGTTCATAAGTTGATAATTGTTGACTTTCCAATCCACTGACAATTGCAAAAGGAAACTTAAAATAGAATTCAGTTTACAGATTAAAAAGAATTTGTAGTCAAAAACCAAGAAGATGTTTACAATTATAGGTATCAGATAAATTTCCCTTAGGGATATATTCACAAGAAAATAACTCATAAAAACATAACACAAGCAGGATGAAGGAAAAACATAGTCTAGTTCATCATGAGGTGTGTTAGAACCTTAAAAAATTTCCTAGTTCCATCATCACAACTAAGCTTGAGCTCCATGACCTGAGCCTTGACCCTTATATTCCTTTTTATTTTTTACTAAGCCTCCCCACTATAAACAAACATATAAATTTGTTAGGTCTAACTGACACTGAAAGACCTATACAAAGCCAAAAATTCATTTTATATACTTAATCAAAAACATGTCTAGCTATTTTACATCCATAAAAGTCCTTTACCGCAATCCTGCAGCAACAAATTGAACCCTTAGCGGGCTGGAGGTATATAATAGACAACATAAAAGTATTCACCACAATACCACATGGGTATTAGAATAAAGGTGTGGTTGGGCGGTAGTACCATGGCAAGGAAAAGTGAATAGTGTGGTATAACAGGGAACAACTTGCCACCTCGCAAGGAAGAAGATAATAAAGAGCAGTAGTATGGTAAGAATCGCAATACCATGAAGAAGACTTCTAAGACATGTGGTATAGTGGTAAGAGTCTCGCTACCCTACAATGAAGCATAAGGAAGCTTGCAGTATAGCAGGGAACAACCTGCCACCCCGCAAGGAAGGAGATAATAAAAAGCGGTAGTGCGGTAAGAACTGCAGTACCACGAAGAAGACTTCTAAGACATGCGGTATAGTGGTAAGAGTCCTGCTACCCCGTGATGAATCATAAGGAAGCTTAAGGTATAGCAGTATACACCCCTCTATTTCACACTAGTTAAAGAAAGAGGTGGCGGTGTTGTAGTACAAACTGTTAGGGCATTATTACTAGTTGCGGTATTAAATGCATAACTCTTAACAACCCTCGGATGTTGTGAAAATCAATGGCGCACATTCAAACTTGAAATATGAGCATAATGATGATATTAATGACATGACTGAACTCATAAGCCATTAAAATTGAGAAATCAACATTTTTTTGGCATTCATTTGCAAGGATAGTCATGCAGGAAGCTAGGAGTTCAATAGGGTGAAGTTCTGCAACTATCACATATCAAGTAAGTACACTGAACTTACTGAAGCAGCTTTACAAGCATAGAATTGTTTGAAATCCTACATTTAAACACTTAGAAAGCTCGAGTAGAGGTTGACATTAGATATCATGCCGCCTAAAAAGAAAGAACCTAAGACTAATAAGGAAGAGCCTAAGGGTTAAAAGAGATCATTACAACAATCTGAAGAGCCTAAGGGTAAATAGAGATCATTACAACAATCTATCTTAGATATCTTGCCTAACTCGACTGAGATAGGATAGAAGAAGGTTTTTTGGGATATAGCTCATGGTTGTAGGGATGCCCTTATTCTTGTTTTAGGGTGGGAATTGTTTTGGTATTTCTATGAAAAGAGGGAAAGGAGAATTCCAATATCAAATGCGTGGACATTAGACTTAGCTAATCTAATTGTCTTGAATGTCTTCATAGATGTGGAGTTCATTAGAGTTCAAGCCCAAAATTACCACCCTGCTACCAAGACCGTGAGGATAACAAATGGGTCACTGTTGGTAATATTAACAAAAGCTGCAATCATTGAATGCTTCAATCTAAACAAACAGGCCCTCACTGAGGTTGACTTGAAAAAGAGTGAGGAAGAATATATTAGGTTAAGGAGAACACACAGAAGTGATGAACTCCCCATATACATGAAAAGGGGTGTTAAGAACAGGGTGATACTTATCTCCCCCTCTGCCACTGAACTGTTTGATGTAGAAGATTTTCAGACTTATTTCAAGAAAACCCACTTTGCTTTCTATCAAGTACTTGGGATAGATGCAGAAGAAAAAAATGCCAGTTAGTTTGATGATGATGGCTATAAGAATTCAGAACCCCGAGACAAACATTGAATATGACTTTGCCTCATATCTTGAGAAGGCATTGCATGAAGGCTTCCTGCAAGTCAGAGAGAACAAGGCCCCTATAACGTTTAGGCAATATTCTTTATTGTGTCACTTAATATTGTACCAGAACAAAGATAGATGGATAGAAAGGATGTGCTTGGGTAGGATTGATCAACAAGGGAAGTTATTGCCTATGCAATGATGGTGTTATATATGGGATAACAGATGCAAAAACTCTAATTATGTAGTGTTCAATGATGACTTTGTGAACATATTTATGAGAGTTCTTGGCCACTCATCGCCAAGATTACATACACCTATACTACAACTAGTGAGGCCCTTCACTTTGAAACCAGAACAAGGTCATACTCATAACTTTGGTGATTGGTTTTTATACAAGATGTCACAATAATCAGGATTTATGGGTGCCCACAAGCCCCACATATATTGCCAAAAAAAGTTCCTCTTCGACTAGCCTTTTTAGAATTTATGTGGCAGATGTTGTGGATGGAAAAGGATGGCATGCATAAACAAAGGAAGGGCACATTTCTACCTAACTTGACAACATGTGAAGAATTATCTATTGGATCTAACACCCTTGAAGAATTACAACATTACCTTAAGACAAGATATTCTCTGAGGCCTGGAAGTGAAAGGGTTTTTGACCTTGAGGGCCATATGAATTTTATAAGACAAAACCTCCTCACAAAGGCCATAATCACTCATCAAGTGGATTATGAAGAGGATGTGATTAGAAACTGCTTCACTCCCTAAGAGGTATATCAGAGGACAATAAAATGGGAGATCATGATGAAGCTTGAGCAAGAAATGAAGAAGAAGAATAGTGACTTCTTGGGGTATTCTGTACAAGAAGTAGATCCTCTTAAGAGGATAAATTTGATAATTGATAAGTTTGAGGAATTGTATAATAAGTCTATAGCAGAGCAAAAGAGGCCCACCAAATTATCTCCCAAAAGGCCAAGTGGTATTGTAATTTCAGAGCCATCTCCTGACACTATTTCAGTATGTCATGTTCCTCAAGAATCACCTCTTGAACAACCACTTCCTAAGAAATAGAATACACAAGAGCCATGTGGATTGGCCTCTTATGCAATGAGTAATGGAGTGGGAGATACATAAGAAGTGGCCAGTGTACTAAGGAGTTTGAAGGATGATGTTGAGGTAGATCAACCAGCCCATGAAACTGAAGCTCATAAACCAGAGGCTAGAATTGATATCCATATGCAGGTAGAAAGGGAAATGCAAGATGATGAGAGGGAAATTGTAGCTCTCAGATTTATTGAAGATGATGATTTCAATAAGACCCCTGAATTTAAGGATTTCTTGGTTAAAATGAAAATGAGAGAGTTTGAAGAAAGGGTAGAGATAAACAAGATGGGTGCTGAAGAGCCTCAGCACAATTAGATTGTAGCCCAAACTTTCAATGAATTGAGAATTGATAATGTTGATATTAGCCCACAAGAAGCTAGGGATATGGTTTTGAAGAGTAATATACTCATTATCCTGAATATGGAACTAAAGAAGATATTCTTACTTGGCCAAGTAAGAGCACAAGAAGACCCAATGATGATTGTTGAATTTGATTCTGATGAGGGGATAAGTGGTACAGGGTACAACCCTAAGATTGAGACCTTGGAATTTTGGGCCAAGCAAAGAAATACACAAAAACCAAGGTTGTTACATGTACAAGAGATGAGAGGAATGACTATGGTAAAAACATTGGACTCATCTCCTTTAGAAGTTGTAGCCATGACAATGCACTCAGCCATGTTCACTCGAGTTGTTGTTAAGGGAATGGAAAACAAATTGATAGAATATGAAAAGGAACAAAAATTCTTAAATGATGAGGTAAATAAATTGTTCATAGAAAATGTAAGACTAAAAGATCAATTGAAAGGAGCAGGGCCCTCATAGAGTAAAGAAATAGTATTGTATCAACCTCCTACTACGCAATCAACCATTATAGATAGTGTATCCTCTGAACAAATGAATGTACTAAGACAAGAGATTGAAGAGTTCAAAAAAGCCAATAATGCAACCAAGGAGGGAGTGAGGGACCAGATCATCAATGTCTTGGAAAAAATCTTGGATCACAGGATCAAACTGATTGAGGACAAATTGGAAAGTGTGTATGATTGCTACACTTCATTATCCCAAGCAATTGACTAGAAGAAAGCCCATGCACTTATACTAGATCCTCTTGTCAAGAAGTCGAAGCCAATTAATCATACCCTGATAACTTTATGCAGGGTATTACAGAGAACTATGGAAGCTCCTCCATCTTTGAAGCCAACTGAGCATATGGTTAAGATAGTTATAGATGAATCCTAGTATATAAATGGAGAAGATCAGAAGATCAAAATAAGGATGGAACCGTTTCATACATTGAAGTAGTGGTTTGTGCCAAGATATTAAAGGATGATGACCAATTAAAAAATCTCAATGAATGGAGAAAGGAATTTGGCCAAATTATTCTTGATTGCATTGCTCATGTACAAAAGGATGGTGAATTGAATGTCCAAAGCCTCAATTTGATCATGGATGGAATAATAGCCTTGGATACTGGATATTTTAAATTCATTATAGATGGCAGAGGGTTACTCGACAATAGATGGAGGAATCACCTAAAAAATATATCAAAGATTCAAGAATATAAATGGCCTCATGACTACACAGTATACCAATGGGAACAAAAGTATTTGGCTTCTCCAAAAGAATAGGGCCTTGAAGATGTTGCAGTGGAAGAACTAAGCCTTCAAACACTCTGTCATGGAGAGGGGGAATTTTCCAAATTGAGATGATCATGAGTCTCCTATGTTGATTAACAGACTACAAGTGTATTGCAAGTGTTGCGGGCTTCCAATCAATATTGTCTACTTTCTTTGTTTTCTCTTAATTATGTTTTAAGAAAAACTAATGTTTAGTTTATACGAAGAGGCATGAATTTTGAAAAGATGTCATATTTTGTAATGGTCTGAAGCTTGTTGCTTCTCTTATAAAAGAGAAACCAAGACCGAATTTTGATATCATCATCATAGGCATTTATAGAAACATATATGAGGAGACTTCTGTTATATTGTAATATCTATTTGAAGCAATCAATGGAGAAGAAGATTTAATCTGGTGCTCAAATTCTAGTTAAGATATCTAAGAGATCATTTCTTTGTTTGTAATGAGGAGGCTTAGTTCACCTAATGTTAAGATATCTATATGTATTATTAAATCATAGATGTTCATTATTGTTTCCTTCACACAAGCATAGTCAATGCATGTGGAGGCTACAAGTTGTACTAAAGCTATCATCTAGGACATATAAGAAAAGTCTAGCATCTAGAAAACATATAGGACATATAAGAAATTATATTCTAACTAAACAAAATTAATTTCAACCGAAGCAATAAAAATAAGAAGAATGATTGAACCTAACTTTAAATGCACTTCAAATCAGTAGTGAACATCTCAAGTTTTGTATACAATCTACTAGAAGAATAATGATGATTACATTCATAAATGTATCAGTAAAACAACAGTGAATAAGCATACCTATACTCAGATCTTTATTACATTCAATAATAAATTACACCATACATATAACCAAAGTTTAGGTGAGAAGCTAACCTCTTAAGGTGACAGACTAGTTAAGGTGACAAAACATCATCATAATCATCTGCATTGCCAACAAGTTCTGAATCCTGATCACTCGTGTCTACATCTGCTTGATTTTCTTCCTCATCCTTATATGTGACGTGCTACTCATTCTCTCTCCCAATCTCTTCATTGGTAATCAAAATCTCTTCTTCAAACACTCCATCATCGTCTTCATCCACTTCTTCGAATGTTTCTTGTAAATTAACACATTGCCCATCAGGCATTATATCGACAACTTCCATGAATTTTTGTTTCAAACGAAACTCTATTTGAATGACATACTACCATCCTGGGTTTCTTACATCATCAATTAGAAATGATTGGTTAATTTGAAGAGGGGAAACATACGGCTCATCCAGCTCTGATAAAAATTGCCCTGTATTTGCACGTACAAATCCATACTCATCAAATTGTATTGCAGATGGTTGGATCCACTTACATTTTAATAATATAGGACTATTTTCATAAAAATCCACTTGAATAATTTCTTGGATGAATCACAATTTGTCTTTCCTTTGTCTTTTTCTTCCACTCTTAAATGACTACCATAGGCCCACATTCCACTAAAACACATAGCCCATATATGTGGAGATTGTGAAAGTTCACTTTCCTCCGTTGTTACATCTTAACCTTCTTCTTTTGCATCACTGACTACATTAGCAATCCATTCTTCAAATTTTGGAAAAGAATCACCTCTAATTAAATCATGACGTTTGTGCTTTTGAGGTCGATGTTGTATCCAAGTTTGATTCTCTTCTTCATATTTTCTACATAGAATATTAATGTACAAATAGTAAGATTAATAATATAAATGTGTAAATGCAATTGAGTAAATAAATTATTGTGTAATTTTTTTTACCTATGCCACCTATCGAATGAAGTTGTGTTTTGAAGAATATAGGCTTGTATCTCACTTCTTTCTTGATGTGATAGCTTGAAGCAACATCCATTGCCTTCTAATACTTCACCTACAACTCTTTCATCTTCATCATCATCCCATACACGTCAATTGACATTTTAAAAATGCTTCATATAATCTGTGCAAAACCCCATTGAATATCCCTCAGACATGTTGCCTTCCAATTTTGCCCTAGTACGAACATTTTTTTTCAAAACCTTCATTTATTGTTCTATAGGATACATCCATCTTGTTCTTACTGGGCCACAATGTTGTAGTTCATATTCTAGATGTATCAAAAGATAATGTTAAAGATTGTTGGTGGAAATTCCCGTTCCAATGGACAAAGGACTTCAACAACCTCCTCCCTCAAACTACCAAAGTTTGAAGGATCTGATACATGTAAACTCATTCTCTTTAATATTAGGCCCAACCTTATAACTGCTAATCTTGGCCCCTTTGCCAAACTTGATATATTTACCACAATAGGTAAAATATTCTCGATTATGACATGATAGTCATGGGTCTTGAGGCCTCTTAAGCCATTAATGTCAATTTTGCTTCTAATTCTACTACTTACATATCCAATGGGAAAGCGCGTCTGAGACAACAACTATAAGAATTGTGCACATTGTTCCTTTATCCAGATTTAAGGAGCACTAGATTTTCTATATTTTTCATCAGCATATTTTTCAACCCAAAGATTTTGACAAATCTTTATTGTCAAAAGTCTTCACGTGCTGAAACAGTATCAAAAGCACTAAAAAGAGTTTATATAATAGCATAGGCTATATTTTTCTCAGTATGCCTAATGGTTATATCCTTAAGGTACGGCAACTTATAGAATATACACAACTATTTTACACCACTTTCACTACATGGATCATATCTACTACCATAAATCCCATCATTTTCAATAAATGACATTCTTTTTTGTCCATTCTCAATAATGTAATCACCTATTATTAGCAATGGTGCTTCATGATTCTCTTCTTGACCATTGAAATGTGTTTTTTGTCGACGATATGGATGATTCATTTTAATGTAAGCACGATGTCCACAATAAATACACTTATGCAAACTTCTTGAGTGCCTCACAAAATCGTTAAAATTGTAAGCAAGACATCCATGGTATCCATGAACACTAAGACCAAACAATGTGCCCATATGCAGGAAGATCATGAATCCTAAACAATAAGGAAGCTCTTAAAGTGAATTTGATTGAATGACCATCCCTTAAAGATTGAATTGCTTCAATTCCTTTCCACAATTCCATTAGCTCATCATATAATGGCTCTAGATAAGCATCAATTGTATCTGAAGTCACACTTTTCTTTCCTGGTATAATCAATTATAGCATTAAGAAAAATGGTTTAGTTGCTAACCATGGAGGTAAGTTATAATTTATTAAAAACACTGGCCAAGTTAACCCATTAGTACTTTGATCAGAGAATGGGTTCACCCCATCTAGAGCCAAACCCAACCTTATATTACGAGGACCTTGCTCAAAAAATTAGGCCATCAGTTATCAAATTCCATCCACATCTTAGAATCAAGCACGTCTTTGTTTTCCATTGGTGCTCTTATTTTGGGCATGCCATTGCATAAGTTTGGCAATGTCTCTGCACTTATACATTCAGAGTAATCGTGGGATTATTGGAAAGTGACGAAGAACCTTTCTAGGAACCACAGCTGATTTCAACCCTTGTCTATACCTCACTTCATGACATTTCGGACATTCACTCTCACTTGTAAGATTATTATGAAATAATACACAACCATTCACACATGTGTGGATGTTTTCATACCCTAAGCCTAGCTTAGTGATTTGCTTTTTACATTGACTTCATTTTGCTGGCAATGTGGATTCAGGTGGTAACAACAAACTTAATAATGCTAATAACTAATCTACACTCTCATTTGTCCAACCATGCACCACTTGCAAGTTAAGAATTTGAAGGATTGTGTTCAAATGACTTAGCTTGCAATTAGCATACACAAGCTTTAAAGCATCCTCCATTGACTTGGCCTAATCATTGTCTAGGCCCTCATTCAACATTCTATCAACTTCAAACCCTTCATCTAAAATTGTTGCCTCTTCATCTATGTTTGGTGCCACTTCATCTATGTTTGTTGCCTCTTCATCTATGTTTGGTGCCACTTCATCTATGTTTGTTGCCACTTCATCTATGTTTGTTGCTTCTTCATCTCTCACACTCTGCAATTCTATCATATCTTCATAATAATTGTAATCCCAAGGGCTTATACCACTATGCCCATATCTTATCATATGTCAATAAATCACATTTCTTTTCTCACCTTTCCACTAAGACAGTCCTTACATGGACATGGATATTTATCCATGTGCCTATCATCGGCTACTCTATCATCATATGCATGGTATTCATCTATAGTCAACCTTCAACATTGATCCATCTATAATGTTCTACACATAGCAACAAAAATCTTTAGGGGAAAAAATTGGCAAACCAAAAGTTCAAGATTTTTTGAAAAAATTATATTTTTAAAACAATGTAAAAAATTGTAGAATAAGAGACAAAAACTATTTTTTTTAATTGAAAGGCATTTCCATAGCAATAGAGTTATAGAGAGCAAATAAAATAGAGAGTTTAACTAATGAATTGTAAACAATAGATTTTTGTAGTTTATATTCAAATTGCTAATTACATTGCATTGCACATCTTTCAAACTCAAAGCATTAATTCACATTGCATAACTAATAACTAGATGCTAATAGATGACAAAATTTCAATTACAATATAGTTTTTACATAGTCAACCTAAGTAGTTATGCAGTTACTTCATATTGCATAACTAATAACTAGGAGCAGTTGCCAATTGCATTTGCTTGTCATGGCATTCCATGAGACCACATTTCTTTGAGGCATTTTTTCAAATAGCTCACTGCCTTATCTATGCTACCACATTTTTCATAGATGTCTACCAAAGCATTTTATCAAATAGTTCACTGCCTTGTTGCTATGGCTAAAAGCCTAAAACAAGTGCTTTCGAACAAGCTATGGATGCTTGGAAAAAATCTATCAAAGCATAATAGTAAGCAATAGCATAGACAATGCAGTGAATTGGTTGAAAAAATGCCTCAAAGAAATGTGGTCTCATGGTGATGGAATGCCATGACAATCCATAACAATTCGCTTGTCATGGCATTCCATCACCATGAGACCACATTTCTTTGAGGCATTTTTTCCAAAGTTCATTGCCTTGTCTATGCTACCACATTTTTCATACATGTCTACCAAAGCATTTTATCAAACAGTTCACTGCCTTGTTGCTATGGCTAAAAGCCTAAAACAGGTGATTTCAAACAAGCTATGGATGCTTGGAAAAAATCTATCAAAGCATAATAGTAAGCAACAAGCTATGGTCTCATGGTTTTTTTGGCACAAAAATCAACGTAATTTTATTTGCATTTTTTGCAGGTTTTAAACGCTTTTTTTGGCAATTTTTTTGTTTGAAATGGGGAAAAATCTCTATGGTTAGTTTTGTGCATTTTTTAATTGTAGGATTCTCATAGTTAGTGAAAAAGGTAGTATTCATGAAGGAATGGAAAAGATGCGTAGAGCCTTTGAATTATACTCGTACTGTGTAATGGCATTGAATCATTTAGCACACCATTTTTTCTTCACAGGGTAGCATTTTCTTGTGGAACAGTTGACTGAGACAGCTATTGTTTCAACTGACCATGCTCTCATGAAATCTCATTCATATTATAATCTTACATGATCTTATCATAGTAAAGGTGATTATGACACCACTGGCCACTACTACATGGCATTAGTCAAGGAAAGCCATAGGCCATAGGATTTTGTGGACAGGTTCAATTGAAGCTAGGAGATCTTAAGAGTTCTCTCTCAAATTTTAAAAAGGTTCTAGAGGTCCACCCTGAGAACTGTGAGAGCTTAAAAGTTGTAGGCCATATATATGCTCAGCAAGGGCAGGTAAAGAAGGCTTTGAAGATTTTAAGAAAGGCAACTCACATAGATCCATGTGATGCCCATGCATTTATCAAGATGGGTAAGTTATTAATATCATCATACCCTAGTGCAGCCTTAGATTCTCTTAAGACAGCAAAGTCTCTTCTAAAGAAGAGCAGAGAAGAAGTACCTATTCAATTGTTAAACAACACTGGGGTTCTTCATTTTGAGCGTGATGAAATAGAGTTGGCTCAACAAACTTTTATGGAGGCATTAGCAAATGGCATTTGGGTTG
Source organism: Cunninghamia lanceolata (assembly GCA_027924645.1). Lineage (NCBI taxonomy): Eukaryota > Viridiplantae > Streptophyta > Pinopsida > Cupressales > Cupressaceae > Cunninghamia > Cunninghamia lanceolata. The sequence continues at coordinate 1,287,922 of BSBN01000063.1, forward strand.
AATTCATAAATAAAAGCCCCAGTGTCAATTCTACAGTTTTTTCTGTGCTCTTTAAGGATATGGAATTCTTCCATCGACTAGAAGAAGGTGGTATTTCACTTGAGCTACCATGGGATAAAGTCAGAACACTATTTAATCTTGCTAGGTTGTTTGAACAGCTACATGATACTGAAAAAGAAAATCTTTATACAGGCTAATATTGTTCAAGTTTCCTGATTATGTGGATGCATATCTACGTCTTGCAGCCATGGCTCAGGCTCAAAATGAGATCCAACTAAGCCTAGAATTGATTGGGGATGCACTTAAGGTGGATAAAAACTCATCAAATGCTTTATCTATGCTTGGAAAAATAGAACTAAAAATAGATGATTGGCTTAAAGAAAAAGAAATAATTAAAGTTGCACAAAGTGAATCAGATGTAAATAATTCTTATGTTGACATTTCACTTGGAAATTGGAATTATTTTGCAGCCTTTTGTAATGAGAGGAGGGATCTAAAGGTGGAGGCACAACATCTTGAGAAGGCCAGAGAACTATATTGTAAAGTGTTGGCACAGAGATTAGGAAATGTTTATGTTGCAAATGGGGCAGCCATTGTGCTAGCTGAAAGGGGTCAATTTGATATTGCAAAGGAAATTTTTGCACAGGTACAAGAAGCTGCAGTAGGAAACATCTTTGTTTAGATGCCTGATGTGTGGGTAAATCTAGCACATGTTTACTTTGCACAAGGATAGTTTGTACTTGCAGTGAAAATGTATCAAAATTGTTTGAGGAAATTCTATTATGGCACTAACACCCAAATTTTATTATATTTAGCTCGAACACATTATGAAGCAAAATAGTGGAAAGATTGTAAAAGAGCATTATTACGAGCAGTAGATTGTAACTATTGTAAGTTACCAATCACAAAGCTATAGATTTTGTGTTTATAAATGTAATGAGGGTTTTGAATTACCTCTGAATTCACTGCAGAGGGCGTCTCCAAATTTGACTTCACTACAGAGGGCCTCGCCGACTTCAAATTCATTGCAACAAACTCTAAATTCCTTGTCTACCTTTTCATAAGTCTCCAAGTCCTCTCCTCTTTATCGCCCATGCAAGTAGCTGTTATAACTCAAAATCCCTCAATGCAATATGCTACAAATTTAGACCAATACTACGACACCCAAGACAAACCAAGGGGAAAATGTGATGTTCCAGCCTGGTAGGACAATGCAATTTATATGTAGTTTGTCTCTTCAAATTTCACCCCTTTTAGGTCCCGACAATAGACCCACATTGTTTCATTTTCCTTTTGTAGGTGTGATCAGATACTTTGGTATGGGAAAGTAATGAAACAATTGTCATATGAGAGGGCAGAGAGTAGACTTTCGGATCACCACCCTGTGTTGGCCATTTTTACAACAAAGCTAATTAACCAACTAACGAAGGAGGAATTCAATGAATGTGAATAATGAATCGCACCAATACATCCTGCCAATAATTTCTCGAAAAGTTTTTTTAAAATTTTGTCTAATTTTTATTTGCGTAACTAACTATTTAGTCATTTTTATTTATGTGACTAAATAATTTTTAGTCAATGACCAAATTAGTCATTTATAGTTGAGTTGCAAAAGATTAGTAGAATTTAGTCATTTTTAGTTGTTGTGACTAAAAGTTTTAGTCACTTAGTCATTTATTTGCCAAATTCTACTAGTGCCATTTAAATACTATAGTTGATTCCATCTCCCCTTAATCCATCCTCTTAACTCCCCTTTTAAGCCATCCTCTTAACTCCCCTTAAGCCATCCCCTAGCTATGTTCCATAAGTTAGGTAAATTGTCATCTCCCCTTAAGCCATCCTCTTAACTCCCCTTAAGCCTTCATATTAATATTCCTAATTCATTTAAAGATCATGACACATTCTAACCTTTTTACATTTCATTACATGGTGCAGGAGATGTTTTTTGCAGTCATAATAGAGGCTAAAAACATAGAAGGTGTTAAATTTCACTTACACTTTATTTCAAATATTCACTAGACCTATACTATTAATTATTTTAATTTATGCTTCAATAGTTCTTTCCTTTCATTATAATTTCAATGGAACTTCTTAACAATTCCATCTTTAAAACAAATGATCTCTAGAGGTTCTAAATTTTTATATACGTTTCATCGTGGCCTGTTTTTGCAATCATGTGTAGTGTTGAAAGGATTTAAATCTATTGTTTCTTGTTGCATAGTTATGATCTCTACACATGTTCGATATCTAGAGTCTTCAACTTCTAGGTGTCAAGTATAATAACTTAGATGTTCTAGACTTAGAGAATAATATTGTATAAAATCTAGGTGTCTCTAGGTGTCTTGGGTTCTAACTATATAATAGGTGTCTCTACATGTGTCTTAGGTATACTATATGTCAACTAGGTAGATAGAAACTAGAAACAAGGCATTTAATCTAATCTAGGTGTCTTAGGTAGATAAGTATATATCAACTACCTGTCTAGAGATATAATATAGAATCTAGGCACGTCTTAGGTAGATACTATATATCAACTACCTGTCTAGAGACTAGAATAAGGTATAATTTAATCTAGGTGGCTTAGGTAGATACTACATGCCAACTAGGTCTACCATAATAGGTGTCTAGAGCATGTGTCTTAGGCAAAACTATAATCTAGGTGTCTAGGCAACTTAGGTCTAGGTCCTACATACGATAAGGTATAAAGACTATGTATATAAATTCTAGATGTACACACTATACAATAGGTGTCTAGAGGTGTCTTAGGTAGAACTATAATCTGGTGTCTAGAGGTGTCTTAGGTAGAACTATAATCTAAGTGTTTAGGTGACTTAGGTCTAGACTACAATAAGGTATATTAAAGATAGATGTCTATAAAATCTAGATACATACTATACAATAGGTGTCTAGAGGTGTCTTAGGTAGAACTATAATCTAGGTGTCTAGGTGACTTAGGTCTAGACTATGATAAGGTATAAAGACTATATGTCTATACAATTTATCTAGATACATACTATACAATGTGTCTTAGGTGTCCTACATAGAACTAGAATACATGTGTCTTAGGTCTTAGGTGAGGCCACATGAGCTTCCACCTTCATGTGGTTGGCCTTGTCAGTATAGAATATTTATGTTTATTGAAGTTAAGGGAAGCTCTTCTTCTTGTATAGAGAAGTTATGAAAAACCAATTCATGCATTGATTAAGTTAGTGTTTAGTGCTCTTGATGAAATTACATACAAAATGTTAATTTTATTATATTTTTTAGAAATTATAATTTTTAGTTTTTTTACAAAATTCTAGAAGCAAATCTTAAAAGTTTTAGTAGATAGAACCAAGTATTATTTATCAAATTTTTATATATAACAATTTAGAGTTATAAGTATTTGTTTATCTTTCTTTTGATATTTAGGTTACCTGTAAATTTCTGTATTTTTCTTTTGATATAATTTAGGGTAGACCTAAATTTCTCTAATTTTCTAAATTTCTTAAATTGTAAATTTAAAGGGTACAGGTATTTCTCTAATTTTCTTTAAATTCTTTTCATAAATTTATAGGGAATGTATTGATCTATGAAATGTTTAATCTAGATTTAAAAATAAATTGATTAAACATGGTTACTCTTGATAAATATAATCAATAAAATGTGCCTAAATATTTAACTCAATTAAAATTTAACACTTGTCCCAACATTTGACTCGTGTAAATCCAAACATATTCATTCTAGCTCAACAAAGTTAATTTTCATTTTATTTTTTAAATTTATTTACGGAAAATACATTTAGTTTATATAAATATCCAATCTAGTCTGTATCTAATAAATGTTTAATAAATTAAATCAATTGAAATTTTTCTCTTATCTAATTAGAATTAGGAGTTTACAATTTTATGTAATTAAACACATGATGTAATTTGAAGTGTTAAATTTGAGATATGAAATTAAAGTTTGAATATAGATGCATATAGTGGACATTCAATAAATAGCAAAATGTAGTCTAGATGAAATAGTCTATGAGATATAAATACTGACATAATAACAGTTCATGTAAAAATAGTGAAATAGTCACAAAACATGTCTAGTCAATACTGAAATAGTAATAAAATCCTCATGAAATAAATAATCTAATACATCATCATCATGTCCATCCATCATCCATCCATCAATCTAAAACATGTATGCATTAAGTTTGATCATCATCCATTTCAAGCCGCCTTTTGGTCCCATGTGACTCAGAGGGCAACTCATGTTGTGTACAAGAAAAAGAAGCTTCAAATCAATTTTAATGTCAAAACTACATCCTAATTATTTAAATCAAATATTTAAAACTAAACCATCAAATTAAATTTTTAAATCTAAACTTCAAAATGTCTAAGCATACCACAACAGGCTCATCATCTCTCCTGCCATGCTCGTGTGCAATAGATGGTACCAATTTTGACAAATTAAATGTTTGTGTCGCTAATTCCTATATTTCAATAAAACACATGAATTAGGCTCTAGAGTATAGATACAAAATGCAAGGTTGAATGATACAAAAGACTTTGAAATCGCATAGGATTTAACTATATGACCTGAAATATGAGAGATGACTTGTGCATTTGTGTAGGCTCATCAATGATAGGAATAAATGAGCTTGCACCTAAACTAATCTCATCCTACATATATATGTGTACATGTATATATAAATTCAACTTTAAAGACATGAATTTGAAATCATGAAATTACAGTGGAAATTCAAATTTAAACTAAAAATGTACAATTTTAAGATACAAACCATGGCATATGAAGCGGTCTCCTGCATAGATGATGTTGCCACTAGTCCTGGATGACTTGGTTGGTTTGACACAAAAGTGTTAGGACCTCCCATCTGCTTTAAATTAAAATGTCACATTTCTGTATTAAATTATATATTATTAAATTAGATATATCCAATTAAATAATCTCTAGAGGTCCTAATTTTTATATCTCGACCGTATAAGGTCTACCCAACTCTACTACCGTTGACACCAAATGGTTCAGCCATGATGAAGTGGTAGCAGCTGATGGAGTCATCTGTACCAATCAACATGTTTATTAATATATTTAATTTTTTTTAAAGGATTGATAATTATCCATATCTATATTAATTTGTATTAAATTTAATTTTATTAAATGTGGCATACATACCGAGTCCATAGGAGCAAATAATGTAGCCAAAAAGGACTCCGAAGCAAATGTAGGACCAAAATATGGATGATGACAATTCTAACAATAATGTGGTGTGGACCGCAATGGTGTCAATCTAGGTGATGCATCAAGACCAACATTAGATGCTCCTCTAGGCTGTGTAGGCTCTCCAGGATTGACTTCATCTGCCAAATGGGTAGCTTGGTCAGTTAAGTTTCCTGAGAGCAATGATAGCACTCTGAGTGCTGAGACGACCGTCCATTGGTGAAAGGGCACAGGAACAGAGGGTGGAGAAGGGACAATAGGTGCAGGGGAAAACATCGATTTGGATCGATACGTGCCCCTAGTCTATGCTATGGCATTCTACCACCCATGCCTTGATATGAACTCATATCAAAATAATTGGGGTTTTTGCCCATCTCAAACTCTACCCATAATTTTTTTAGAAAATAAAAGGGAACCTCAAAATTAGCATGAGGTGGATGGTCAAAGACCATCCACCATCGCTCCTTAAAATTATCAGCTATCTGTTGATGTGTGCACCATTTTATTGAAATTCTCTTTTAGTTGGTGGTATTTGTTCACCTATGGAGGGATCAATGAAATATGGGGCAATTGTATTTTTAGTAATATGTAAATCATTGATCTCTTTATATGAGAGACCATCTGTATAAAATTGCCTCCTCTCTTCTCACTATGAGTGGAATGTGTCTAGATCCATGTGGATAGCTCTCACTGAATCAATAATAGTTTGCATCATAGATGCAAACCGTGAAATGTGTGGAGGGGCTTGGATTTGGCTTTGCAAGAAATTGATTTTTTCTTGCAATGTTTGAATATTTTCATCAATTGTTGCTCACATTAAATGAGCCTCATCATGCAGTGGTGGTGGGGTGGGGAGGGGGGGTTGGGGTGGGGAGTCCTGGGCTAGATCGGCCATGTCTACAAGTAGAGTTGCAATTACAAAAAATAATTAAAATCAAATTAGGAATTGAAAATGTATATTAAATTGCATGCACAACATATGCTTAAATATACATACACATTAAAATTGAAAACTTGGAAATATATAAATTTGTGTGGTTTAAACAATACATTAAAAAATTTAATTTAACATATACATGCATTCAAAATTTAAACTTGTTATAAAATGTTTAAAATCAAAATTTATACATTTAAGAATCATGACATGAATCAAAATTTATGTCCTAGTATCTAGTCAACATTCTCTTGTCAAGTCCTATAATCTTAAATACTCTACATGTATGTATGTATGTATGTATGTATGTATGTATGTATGTCTAGACAATTTCAAATGATCTTATGTGTGTATAGGAGTAAAATTGAGATCGAATAATAATCAAAATAATGAAAATAATCAACAACTCAATCCTATAACATCAAGATAACGATCTAAGCAAACAACCAAATAATCAATGAATAACACAAAACCAAAGAAAGCTTTCACCTATATTGTATTGTTATCTTGGTCGAATGTGGATTGCTCTTCAAATTGTGAAACCATGTTTGCAACGAGCGGATGTAGATTGTGTTTGTGCTCAAAAAGGTAGAAGTGCTCAACAATGCGATGAATGCTCAATGCATTGTATGGATGCCTGAGAATAAATGATCGAAAAAGATTTGTTATGGAGATGAGGGGGGTTTATATAGGCTTCAATGAAGATCGATCAATGGTCGAGATAATTCAATGGAATCAATGGATGAGATAAATCTAAAATTCATGATGAATGTGCACCTGACGTGTGTCACACAAAAATATATTTTTGTTTGAGTTAACTAATTGATTTGGCTAAAAGACATGGAACAGATATGAGATATGAATAGATTTCAAAAAAATAGAAATGCTTTTTTTTCTAATTTATGAGTTGGTGATAAAAAACAATATTGATTAAGTTAATTAACTCAACTTTAGATTTGCTTTTTGCATGATTTGAGTTAAATTAAATAATAAATTATTTAATTTTGTGTGCATGATAGAATAAGATTTATTTTTAGAAGATAGAAGATAAACAAAGCAAATTAAATAAATAAATTTATTTAATTGCTTGTGCATGATGGAAGACATAGAATAGATTTGAAGATTTAAATAAATTAAACAAATAAATTGATTTAATTTATTTTGCATGATGAAGGATAAATAAAATATTTTATTATATTTTTTTTTTCGAAGAGAGATTCAATTTAAATAAATTTGAATGATTAATTGATTTATTTAAATTTGGAAGAACAATTGATTTAATTAAATAATTTAGAAATTATTTAATTGTAGATAAAAGGGAATAAATGATGAATTAATTAATCAATTAATTTATTCAACTGATATGGATTTGAATTTTGAGAGAGGATAATGATTTAATTAAATAATTGAAATTATTTAATTTGGATGAATAAAGTTGATTATGATGAAATTAATTAAATAAAGAGGATTTATTTAATTAACGTTGAATTTAGGAGATTTGGAAGAATTTGATGATTTTGATGAAATTAATTAAATAATTAGATTATTTAATTAATGTTGAATGTAGGTGTTTAGACAGATTTGATGAAATGCAAGTGAAGTGATGACAGGGTCATTTTTGGGTCTACATTTTGCCCCTCTTTGATGCAATGCAGTTTATAGCATTGTGTCAAAGAAAACGATTATTGAAGACATGATACAATTTTGATTCCCCGGTATAGCTAGCGTAGGATGCCCCCTCTGGAGGAAAGATAGGAAAGCAATAGAAGGAATGGGTTGATGCTCGACTAAAAGATTGTGTTGGATACAGATGAGGTTGGATAGATGGAGGCTAACATATGGTGATGCAAGTATGCAAAAGACTTGGACGATAGATAAAAGAAAGTGGACATAGAATAGAACATGATAGAAAGACTATTGATCGATCTTTGCTTGAAAAACTATATGATGATTTGGATAAATGGATGGGTAGATGGATAACTTGTTGCAGTAGTTTCACAAATGTTTATAAAGAGTAATCCTTATTTTTGATATAGCATGTGGATGTTATGCACCAGGGTATAGAAGACCAAGGTGACAATGTATCTAATGCATAGGACGTTGACTCTGCAAGCAAGCGGTTTGAACTTAGATCCCTTAGACATAATATAACCTTGTTGGATATGTGAATGAGCCATAATCTTGAACATAAAATAAACTTCAATACATAAATGCAAGAAGCATATTACTACGTAAGATGCTAGGTTCTAACACACATACATGTGAATGAGCCATAGTCTTGAACATAAAATAATCTTAATACATAAATGTAAAAAGTTTATTAATAGGTAAGATGCTAGGTTGTAACACACGCACAAGATAAATATGATGCTAAGATAAAAGAATTTTCCTCAAACACAACACACAAAAGCAATGACTATGCCCCCAATCTGTATTGCATCGCAACATACCAAGATATAGATAAATCAAGGTAGTCTTGAATAAGTAATGGAAAAGGGACAAAAAGATAAAGCAAAAACTAATTTGACTGACTTACAAAGTAAACATACAACCAACATATTCTCTTGCCAAAGAGATTGCTCAGGATGGATTGGATTGGTTGGGTAGATTGGATAGATAACAGCCTTATTGTAGGAACGATATATCTGTTAAAGGGTGTTGATCTATTGATACGATAATGTCTGGTTTCAGGAAATGAAACATGTCATATAAGATGCATGGTCTAGTTTCAACAATGGAACATCATGTATAAGACAATTGTGTGATGTAGCAGATGTTGGCAATCGATATGTAGGACAGCAGATGGCTTTGCAAGTAGGTGTTTTTTGCTTCAGGTTGTTTAAGAACTTTTGCTTTGAAAGGATGTGTTGTTTGCTTGTTTTTCTTCTTGAGTTAGTCAAGTTGAAGTGATAGGATGGGTTGTGATAAATGGAAGACTAGATAGATGGAATGTTAATGGATTGAGATGGATGAAGAATGATGAATCATATGTGCCTAAGTACTGGATAATCCTTCGTATTCCAGACTGCCTACAGACCCTGTATCCACGGGATCAAGGCACACTACGATGAAATATGAAAATGATAATATGTAGTTCTAGGTAGACTGATGAGTGGGTCAAGATGCTTGAGCTTGGGTAGGTGAATGATGATATCTTATGTACCTAAGTACTAGAAATGTCCTTTGTGTTCCAGACTGCCTACATACCCATATCCATGGGATCAAGGTACCTTAAGATTGAGATGATGATATGTAGTTCTGGTTTTTGTTTGATGATGTAAGATAAGATGATGTGAGGGGATATGATGATATCTTATGTACTTGAGTACTAGATACTTCATTTGTATGCCAGAATGCCTACATACCCATGTCCATGGGATCAAGGTACCTTAAGATTGCGATGAGATGATATGTAGTTTTGACTTTGTTTAATGATTGATAATGATTGTGTTGTCATTGTGGGGAACGATATATCCCTAGATCAACACAAGGATGAAGGTGTTTGGTTTCAGAAATGAAAGACCTCATATAAGATGCCTAATCTGGTTTTGAGAGTGTGACAATCTGTATAAGACTATTAACATAAATGATGGATTGGTTGATGTGTTTTTATTTTTGTTTTTATTTCAAGGTAGATGTGTTTTTGTTTTTGTTTTTTATGGTTGAGATGGTTGATGTGTTTTTGTTTTTATTTGAAGGTTGATCAACCTCGAACAAGGATCCATTCCTAGACCTAGGTTAAGGAAAGAGTTGCCCCCATTCTGGTAGAGGTGTTATTATGGAGGACTAACATAGGATAACTAAAAATGACATGGATAACTTGACATAGGATAAGCTGACAATTGACATGGATAACTTGACATAGGATAAGCTAGTAATTGATATGGATAACTTGACATAGGATAAGATGATGGTGACATGGATAACTTGACATAGGATAAGCTGACGATGACTTGGATAGTGTGACATAGGATAAGTTGACAATGACTTGGATAATGTGACATAGGATAACTAACTATGACATGGATAACTTGACATAGGATAAGCTGACGATTGACATAGATAACTTGACATAGGATAAGCTGACAATTGACATGGATAACTTGACATAGGATAAGCTGACGATTGACATGGATAACTTGGCATAGGATAATTTGAAGATTGACATGGATAACTTGACAGAGGATAAGCTGATGATTGACATTGACAAATTTCCAAGCTATTCTAGATAGGGAAATGGAAATGCAAAAATGTCAATGGTTTTATTATGGATGGATGGATGAAGTTTATTATGAAATGGACATCGAATGAACAAGACTCGATAGATGATGGATGTTGACTCTACACATAGCGCATGTTTTCCAGGTTTTCACTATGGTACTTATCCAAGGCGCCTGTTTACCAGGTTTTCACCAGAGGATGGATTATTTTTTTGTTTTTGTTTTTTTTTTGACATGGATACCTTGAGGATCAGGCAAAGAACTTCTTGAGATGAACACTGTTGAGTGGATCATCTAGAGGAATGCCTTTAGGTGTTGCTAAAGTATAAGCTCCTGATCCATATGATGTTGTGATAACAAAGGGTCCTAACCAATTAGGCTCAAACTTGCCCTTATTTTCTTGATCTGCTTGATTTCTCTGATTTTCCTTTAAGACAAGATCACCAACTTGAAACCATCTTTCTTTGATCTTCTTGTTATAGTTGCACTGGAGGCAGTTTTGATAAACATGAAGATGATTAAGCACAATAAGGCACCTCTCATCTAATAGTTCTAGCTCAGCTAATCTGGAAGTGCAATACTCATCTCCATCAATCAGGTGTTGTAGAGATACTCTGAGGGATGGGATCTCAACCTCTATAGGTAGAATGGCTTTAGAGCCATAAACCAAGGCATAAGGTGTTGCACCAGTTGGTGTTCTGATACTAGTGTGATAGGCCCATAGGGCGGGATTGAGTTGTAGGTGCCAATCAAGACCAGCTTCATTGACCATTTTCTTGAGGATTTTCAAAATGGTTTTATTGGAAGCGTTAGCTTGGTCGTTACTCTGCGGATAGTAGGGAGTGGAAAAGCGATGTTGGAGATTGTATTGAGTGAACAAGACACAGACATCTGGATTCTTGAATGGTCTCCCATTATTAGTGACAATGGCTTAAGGGATATCATACCAGAAAATGAGGTAATTAAGGATAAACTTGGCTATTTGCTTGCCGGTGATATAAGTCATGGGAATGGCTTCGACCCACTTCCTGAAATACTCAGTGGTGGTAATGATAAATTTATGGCCATTGGATGAGGATGGGTGGATTTGTCCTACGAGGTTGAGACCCCAAATGCTGCTTGACACTTATCGTCCCATCGAAATGAGACATCCTTTCGAAGCAAGTGTTGAAATGGTTGACATTTATCCACTAGCTGTGAGATAAAATGCCTAATGGATTGTAACCTTCCTTGAAGGATCCTTAACACTTTTAGATTCTTTGGTGGAGGCATCTCTACTATAGCCTTGACTTTTGCTGGATCTACTTCAATACCTCTGCGAGATACGATGTATCCGAACAATTTTCCTGAGGTTACCCCGAACACACACTTCTGATATTTTTTGAGTCTATCAAAGATTTGTCCTAGAACTTGTATGTGATCAACCCTAGAAGAATTTGCTAGTATATCATTAACATAGTCCTCCATGATGTGGTGAAAGAGGTTGTGGAATATCACTGTCATTTCTCTTTGATAGGTTGCACCTGCGTTCTTTAGACCAAATGGCATGACGCACCAACAATAGGTACCCCAAGGACAAGTGAAAGTTGTTTTATGTTGATCTTCTTCCACTATCATTATCTGATTATAGATAGAAAATCCATCCATTAGAGAAAGCATTCTATGACCAACAATCAAGTCTACTATGAGATCAATGTTTGGCAATGGAAAGTCATCTTTGAGACATGCTTTGTTGAGATCTCTGAAGTTGGAACACATGCGGATGCCCCCATTAGGTTTAGCTACAAGTACAATGTTTGAGACTCATTCTAGATAATCAATAGGCTTGATAAACTTTGCATCTAGCAACTTTTGTATTTCAACTTTCACCAAGAGAGTGATCTGTGGGTGCATCTTTCTTAGCTTCTGTTTGACCAGTTTAGCTTTTGGATCAATTGTGAGATAGTGAACTACTAGCGAAGGGTCTAACCCTGGCATATCAGCATAGGTCCATGCAAAGTTGATGGTTTTTTGTAAGAAGAAGTTAGTAAGATTCTTGTGCTCTTGTTCTAATAGTGATGCTACGAGGAATGTGGTCTTAGGATTTTGCTATGTGCCAAGATTTATCTATGTCGAATCTTCCACTAGGAGAGTTAATTTCTCTTGATACTTAGATGGTAGGGGAAGGTCAAATACTCCATCCTTAGGTGCCATAATTGGGTTTTCACCTTCAGATACGTCCTTTATTTTTACTATTTTCTGATCAAGAGGTGCCACAGTGTTGTTTTCACCTAGAGATCATTATTTATTTTTACTTTTGTGACTGGAGGATTTGACATTCTCACCAAAATAAGCAGCTTGATCTAGATCCATTACAAAACTAGCTTTGTGATCACCAAGAGGGATACCATCTCGAAGTCCATGAATTTGACAATAGCTTTGTCATTCTAAAAAACATCTAGAACGGGGAACCCTTGTTGGTCCTAATCGATAAGTTCAAGTTAGACAAGTGTTACAATTTGGGTGCTAGTGGTGGATGTTAAGGATATGGATGATAGCATGAATATGAGGATTTAGTGAATAGGTTAGTCATATGGAGGTAAGACTCATTGATGATATCCTCTTTAGACATCAAATTTGGGAGAGAAGTTTGTGCTACCTCATCAAGAATACACTCAATGTCCAAGGCGCATGATACCTTTCTATCAAATCCTAACCCCTTCTTGTCTAGTTTCTTTTTCACAATAATGGGTTCTATGTCACCTTGATTATCTTTCCCAAGGCCACCTTTGCCTTTGTAGCCCATGTTCTTCACAATTCTTAGGCCATTGCCATATTGTTTGACTAGTATGATGACTAGTTCTTTCTCTTTGTAGAGCCAAGATGAGATGTCTTCAATAGTTTTCTCTGCCAATAATTTTCCCTCTTGCAATTGGGTTAGAGATGCTAGCAGAGGGATAGTTGCTTTCTTAGTCACTTTAGCTATGGGCGGTTTGCCGTAGGATTTAGGGGATAAGGGCATCTGCCCTACACAACAAGATTTTGAGATATCATATTCTCCAAAGCCTATATCATGGATGTGAGTTATGATTTCAAGAATAGGATTAGGATTGGGTTCAACTTTAGAGGCTTTTTTTAGAATTTTAGGGTTGACATACAATGGGGATTCTTTGGCTTTGTCATTATTGGGCACTTAGTTGCTATTCTTATAACTACCTTGCAAGTTACGACATAATTCAAAGGGATTAGGGTCTCCTGGGATAGTGATCTTCATACCATTAAATGGGAACTTGAGAGATTGATGGTACATGGAGGGAACAACTTTCATGGCATGGATCCATGGGCATCCTAAGATAATGTTATAAGGTAGCTCAATGTAGAGGACTTGACACTTAGTTTCAAGCATGATGGGGCCTACTTGTATAGGCAAGTGGATAACACCTTCTAGACGATGCTCAGCATCATCATACCCCTTGATTGTAATGCTTTGATCAATGTTGACATGATCCTCAGAGTATCCTAATTGTTTAAGTAATTTGAGAGAACAGATATTGAGACCAGCACCACCATCTATAAGTATGCGTTTGATCTTTCATTTATGGATGAAAACTTCAATGTGAAGGGCATCATTATGACATAGATCATGGGATGGGAGGTCCTTTTTAGAAAAGACCACATTGTGAAAATGAGGCAATGTTACCTATTATAGCTTGGAAATACGTGACCGCTATGTTATTAGGAACCGAAGACTCTTGTAGGGCTTTTTCTAGCATAGGTTTATGTGCGGGTGATGACCGTAGAAGGTCCAAAATAGAGGTTTGTGCAGAGTTTTTCCCTAGATGTTCAATAATATTGTAATCAGATTGGGTTGGGAGACTTGATGTAGGACCACGAAGAGTAACATGACCACGATGAGTTGTGACAGTGCAATACATAGATTTACCTTTGATAGTGAGGGTAGACACACGAATTTCTTCAAAGAGACCAACAATAGAATCATAGGAAGTTGAGGCTTTGTTAATGCCTTTACCTTTATCAGGATTTTGACCTTGACCATGGTTAGGAAATGGCTCCTTGTACATTTTGAGATCTTTGTTGTTGTTTTGAGTAGTAGGTGCATCAAAAGTGACTTCTCCTCTATCGATAAGGTTTTGGATCATGTGCTTGAGTTTCATGCATGATATGGTTCTGTGTCCTTTGGTCCTATGGTATTCACAATATTCAATGTCTTTGTACCATGTAGGCTTGTAAGCAGGTTCGCCATATGGGGGAGTGTCTGGTAGCATGATAAGTCCATTTTACACAAGTTTCTTTAGAACCAACTCTATAGGCTCTCCCAAGGGAGTGAACTTATGCCTTGGAGGGTAATTTTGAGGAGGTCGCTCTTATTGCTTGTTGGTTTTGATTTTGTTTTTGTCGCCGTTGTTGTTGTTGAGGCAGAGGTTGGTTTTGTTTGCATGAAAGATTAAGGGGTGTTTGTAGTGTTTGGACATGTTTGGAATCCACCACACCATCATTGATGACATTTTTGTTTTTGTTCTAGTAGTTGGGTTTATCATTTGATTGTTGTTGGGGAGAATTATCTTTATTTTCTTTGAAGATTTTGACCATGCCTTTAGCAATGAGGGCTTTTTTGATGTTGATGCCTTTATAGGTAATCTTGTCAAAGGTCGTAGCACTTAGTATTTACAAATGGAAACCCAATTCTTGGTTAAGGTTCTGCACAAATATGATAATAAGCTTCTTTTTAGGTATTTTGAATGGAAATTTGCTAGCTATGTGTCTCCATCTTTGAAGGAAGGACATAAGAGTTTCCCCATTTTTCTATTTATTGTTACATAAGTTAGTCATAGAGACCTCATGTTCTGTGTTGTATGAGAAATGGGTGGCAAATTTTTTTGCAATCTCATTAAAAGATTTGATACCTGTAGGTATATGCGAGAACCATTCTATAGCTTGACCTCTAAGACTGTGAGGAAAGAGGCACATGAGATATGTGTCATTATGTGCAACCTCTAAATAAGAGAGATAGAATTCTCTAAGGTGGCCTTTTGGGTCTCCTCTTCCCTTGTATTTATCAAATTTGGGTATAGTGAAGTTGGGAGGAAAAGGGATCATTTGCAATGACCGATCAAATGGATAAGGACAAACCTCCTCCAAGGAGAAGGTTTTCTTAGTATGACCAAATGTAAGATCGGCTACTTGTTGTTGTACCTCAACAAGTTTAAGCTCCATAGTTGTTGGGGGTGTTGGTAAAGTCTCCTATTGCACTAAAGGTGGTTGTTGTTGCCCAGAGGGAATATTGTGGTTGAAGCCATAGGAATTGATGTTATATGGGCCGTATGATTGGTTTGGGTCATATGTGTTGTATGATTGGTTTAGATTGGGTTGGGTTTGGTTGTTTTGATTTTACATGTGTGGGGGTGGTGCTAGATAAGAATGTTGGCTTTGTGATTGTTGTTGAGGGATGATGAAAGAGTTTTGTTGTTGATATTGTTGAAGTGGTGTGAAGAAAGGATTCTATGGAGGAAGCTAAAGTTTGTTGGGTTTGATTGTGATGGTGGGGTATAGCCATATGATAATTGGTTTTGAGATGGTTGCGGTTGATTGAAATATGTGAGATTGAGTGTGGATGATCATTGTGGTGGAGGGACATAGGTAGATGGGTTTTGTGACGGTTGGGGTTGATTGAAATAGGTGAGGTTGAGTGTGGATGATCTTTATGGTGGAGGAAGATAGTTTGTGTTGATGTTTTGGGAGTATTGTGAAGGAGTGATGATGTTTGTGTTGATGTTTTGAGAATGTTGTGGGGGAGTGTTTGTGTTTGTGTTGATGTTTTGGGAAGGTTGTGGTTGCATGACATTGCTTGGATTAGTTATATAGAGGGTTCATGTTGTTGGGGGTGCTGTTTGTTGTGACCCTTGTTGCATGGCTACATAAGTGTTTCCTGGATTGTAGTTTGGTGGAAAACTATCTCCTGATGGGGTAGCCAATATTCCACTTGCGATTGGTGTGGGTATTTGTGATATGTTAGGAGGTTGTTGTTGGTTTTGTTTAGCTAGAGTGACCTGTCTCACGAGTTCTGTTTGACAATGAAAGGTCTCTTGTTGCATTTTATAAATCTCCATAAGAGTCATGAGTGGTGATATGGGTCTTTCTGCTATAGGATTTTGATAAAGAGGATTCTCATATTGAGCATCAAAAGGTTTAGTCATTCTCCCTTGTGAGCTTTGTTTGGGTATGGGAGTGGTCTCAGTTGACATAGTTTGGACAATAGTTTGATAAAGGGGGTAAATCATAAAACACACAACAATAGAAATGGCACACGGAAAATAGAACTTTCTTTATTAATTTGGACAACTTAATACATTATAGAAGCTCAAATACAATTTGAGGAATCAACCCTCCATAGGTTGTAACACATTACAGCTTCCTCCCACAAGACTCTAGAATCATCTGCCTTCTGTAACCCTGAATCAGCTAGGGTTTCTATTTTCCCACCTATTCTTGATTCTATACTTTCCCCCTTAACTCTACTACTACCCAAGATTCCCAAAAATGGTTATTAATAGCCTTTTTGGTGGCCAACAACCTAATTTCAAAATTTGCTTCTCCCTCCAAAAATAGGTCAACTTCTGGGAGCCATAACTTTTAATCCAGGTGTCCAATTGATAAACTGTTTTATGCATCGAAAAGCTCATAGAGTGCTCTATGCGCTAAGAATGGGCTTTGCCGGTTCTAGCCATTTTTAGGCCCGTACGGGGCTGTTTAGTGCCTCAAACCTGAGTTTGAATAATTTTCAGACATTTTTCAAGAAATGGAAACTTTAATATTTTTTAACTTGCAAATGATCTTTGCATGATTCCTTCGCCAAAGGTCTTATTTTTAGTTATGTAACTTCCTATAAAATTTCACTTCATTTCGTGCCCAAAATTAAACCTTCTAAAAATAGCAGGTTGTTATTTTTAGCAGTTTGGAAAAATTGAAAGTTCTACATCATTATTCAAGCGATTATGGAACCAGAACCACAAATTTTGAAAAGAAATGGAAAGAACATCAACAATTTTGAAACACATCTTTTTTTTTTGGTGATGCAAGATTGCCCTTACACCACTGGATGCTTCTGCATCAGACACCCAGGGTAATTTGGGAAGTGACCCTATCACATCTCAGGTGTTTGTGTGAGGAAAACCCAAACAGCCAACCTCTGCCTTAGACAACCAAGAAGAATCTTCAATAGGCCTTCCTTTCCATTTCACCAGATATTCTTCATATTGCCTATTCTAAGTACTTCTTCCCACACGGCTATCCAAGATCTCTTCTATCTCCTCTGTTGAAGTAGATGCCGGAATACTCCACTATTCTTCTGTTGGTCCATCCTCTGTTCCACCTTCATGATATTTTGATAAATCAGCAAATGTTGAAAACAAGGGAAATGTTGATCCCACTCGGTAGCTCTACCTCATATACATTACCTGAATCATGTTTCTTCAAAATTCTGCACGGTCCAAATTTCTTCATTTTCAGCTTATTGTATGTTCCAATTGGGAAACTTTCTTTTCTCAAGTGAACCATGACTTCATCTCCTACCTGGAACTCCTTATAACTCCTCTTCTAATCTGCCTTAACCTTGTACTAAATATTCATCTTATTAATGTGCTTTCTCACCTCTTCATGCAAATTCTTCATGTGTTCTGCAAAGTCTTCAGCCTCGGCACTTGTCTTTTCTCCTTTGTCCAGATTCCTTAACTCTAAAGCATTTCTTGGACTATTCCCATATACAATCTAGAATGGTGATTTACCAGTAATCCTATTGAGAGAATTGTTATAAGCAAATTTAGCCTGTGATAAAATCAAATCCCATCCCTTGGGCTTATCTCCTACTAAGCATCGTAGCAGGTTACCCAAAATCTTATTCACCACTTCCGTCTGTCCATCAATCTGTGGATGGTGTGTAGAACCGAACTTCAAATCTATCTTCAACTTCTTCCACAATGTCCTCTAGAAATAACCAACAAACTTAGTATCTCGATCTGAAACTATACTCTTTGGTAGACCATGTAATCTCATCACCTCTCTGAAAAATAATTCAACAATATGGATAGCATCATTAGTTTTCTTACAAGGAATGAAATATGTCATCTTCGAGATTCTATCCACCACCACAAAAATGGAATCATGTCCTCTCTGTGTCCTTGGTAAACCAAGAATAAAATCCATCCTAATATCATCCCATGGCTTCTCCGATACAGGTAATGGCTGATATAGCCCTATATTCTGACTTGTTCCTTTTGCCATCTGACACACTCTGCAACTCTACACAAATTTCCTCACATCCTATTGCAACTATGGCCAATAATAATTTTCACTAACAATAGCAATGGTCTTATCTCAACCAAAGTGTCCAGCCAATCCTCCACTATGCTTCTCCTTAATCAGGTTCTCTCTCATGGAACTCCTTGGAATGCACAACTGGCTTTCTCTAAACAACATGCCATCTTGGATTATGAAATCCAACCATTTTATCCTGTCCAAAGTAACAGGTTCCAAACAAGCTTTCTAGGCCTCTGCAAAATCTAGATCTTTAGGATACAAACTTTTGAGCTCATCAAACCCAACAACCTCTATCTTCATTTATGTCAGCAAATTTTGCCTTCTGCTCAAGGCATCTACAACTATATTGAACTTCCCACTCCTGTGTTCAAAACAAAAGTATAATTCTGCAAAAACTCAACCCATTTTAAGTGCCTTTGATTCAACTTTCCTTGACTATTAAGATACTATAAAGCCTGATGATCAGTATATAAAACAAACTCTTTTGGCAACAAATAATGTCTCCATTTCTTTAAAGCCTGAACTATTGCATAAAATTCCTAATCATAAACATAATACGTTTTCTTGGCATCATTAAGCTTCTCACTAAAATAGGCAATGGGCTTACCTTCTTGATTCCTATAGCACTACCACTGGCATCACAATCTACCTGAAACACCTTATTGAAATCTAGAAGTGCCAAAACAGGTTGCTCTGTGACTTTTTGTTTCAATGTATCAAAGCTTTTATCTACTCCTTTAGTCCATCTAAACTCTTTTCTATCCCATCTCATTGTCTCAGTTAGGGGTGCACAAATGCTACTAAAATTTTTGATAAACTTTCTGTAAAAACTTGCCAAACCATGAAAAGATCATACCTCTGTGGCACTCCTTAGCGTAGGCCATTCAATGATAGCCCTTACTTTTTCTAGGTCCATCTTAAGACCTTCCTCTGAGACAACAAATCCCAGGTATACCAACTCCTTCTTTGCAAAACTACATTTCTTCAGATTAATTAGCAACTTTTCATCCCTCAGCTTCTCTAAAACTCTTCTAATATGCATCAAATGTTCATCCCAAGTTTTACTAAAAATCAAAATATCATCTAAATAAACAATAACAAAACTTCCCAAAAATTCTTTCAGTACCTCATTCATGAGCCGCATGAATGTGCTCGGTGCATTAGTTAGCCCAAATGGCATGACTAACCACTCATACAAACCTTCCTTTGTCTTAAAGGTTGTCTTCCACTCATCTCCTTCCCTAATACGAATCTAGTGATACCCACTCTTTAGATCAATTTTTGTGAAGTACTTGGCTTCACTCAAAGAGTGCATTATGTCATCCATTCTTGGCAATGGAAACCTATACTTGATCATGATCTTGTTGATGGCTTGGGAATCTGTACACATCCTCCACTCTCCATCTTTCTTTGGTGCTAGTACTGTAGGTATCACACATGGACTTAGGTTCTCTCTTATCAGCCCCTTAACATCTCTTGAACTTGTCTATTTAGCTCTTCACTCTTTGTAGGGGTCATTCTGTGGGCTGCCTTATTCGGCAAACTGGCTCCTGGTATCAAGTCCATTTGATGACTTATCTTCCTCACCGGTGGTAAACCTTCTGGTACATTATCAAAGACAATGTCTTAAAATTCTTCCAACATATCTGAAATTTCTATTGGTACATCTTCACATTTCTCTTGACCAATCTTAGGAATCAATGCAAAGAAATGACACTCATGCTTCATACCTTCCAAAAATTTCCTACCACCTACCAAGCAAATTCTAGAAGTACTACATACCTTTTCTTCCACCTCCTTCAAGGGCTTCAACTTATGACAAACTCCATCCTTTGTTAGGGAATATGTGTTTGCATGACCATCATAGACAATGCTCCTATCATACTGCCATGACCTCCCCAACAGCATATGACATGCATCCATCAGTATGATGTCACACAGCACCTCATTGTGGTAGTCACCAATCTTGAACTTCACTAAACACTACTCATTGACTAAAGCTCTATGGTCCTTTTGCAACCATGCAATCCGATATGGATGTGGATGCTTTCTTCTTGTCAATTTCAACTTGTCAACCATCTCCTTTGAAACAAGATTGTCAGTACTTCCACTGTCAATAATAATATCACAACACTTGCCTTCACATTTGCACCTTGTGCGGAATAAACTTTTCCTCTGACTGGGTTCTTTCTCCTCATTCAACAAAGTTCTTCTGACAACTAGGGTTTCTCCCCTTTCATCATCTTCAGAGCACTCAGATTGCACATCTTCATCTACATGTGCAACTTGTGCATTACCTTCAGGTCTTCTATTTGTCCTTCCTTGATGTTGCAGACACTCGTATGCTCAATGCCCTTCTTCTCCACATTAGAAACAAGTTCCTCTGAAACCTCCTCTTCTGGGTCCTTGCCCAGGTTTGTCTCTTCCTCTTCCTCTTTGCTCACCATTATTCTGGTCACGAGGGCGGTAGTCATTATCTCCTCTCTAATTTCGACTGGTGCCAGCTTCTTCACTTTTCTTTTGATCTTCATTATGGCCTCCATAGGGTCTTCCACCAGTCCTTCCACCTTGACCTCTTCCTCTTTGCTTTCTATTGAATCTTTTATTCATCTTCTCTTCCACCTTTAGGGAAAACTAGTATGCATCTTCTATGGTGGTCATTTTGACCAGGCTCAGCTCCTCTTGAATGCTCATCCTCAACCCATTAATGTAATGGGCTACCTTCTCCTTGTTGGGCTCTACATGGCCTATCCTGATAGTAATTTTATAAAACTCTTCTGTATACCCTTGCTTCAATCCTTGCAGCTTCTTCAACAACTCCATCTCATAGTCCACAAGAATGAACTGCTTCTTCAATTTCTCCACCACTCGATCCCATCTGGTGATCTTTCCTTTTCCTCTTTTATTCCTCTCTAATTGGACCTCTTTCCACCAAATACTGGCATGGCCCTTCAATTTTATTTTTGCAAACTTGACCCGATCTGGGTCTTCCACATCTTTATAATTGAAATATTCCTCCATGTCATTGATCCAATCAATAAGTTGTTCTAGATTCAAATCTCCAGAATATGTAGAAACTTTGATCCTAGGCCTCTTTTCGATCTTAGAAATGGCCCTCAACAACCTAACTTCTGCATGATCTCTTGCAGCTTCTTGTTCTTCCTCAGATAGCTCCTCTTCCGCTTCATCCTTGCTTTCTTCCCTTATTCTTGGCTCAAACCCTCTTCGCAACTCCTCTTGCAATGCATCAATTTGTCTGTGCAGGGCTCTAAAACCTTCTTCCATCAAAGCATTCCTCCCAATACAATTTCTTCTTGGAGGCATCTTGATCTCCGCAGCAAACCCACAACCTCAGGTCCTAGTGCAAACTGCCTCATAGTTGGCGATCTGTCTACACACTCATGAACCCTTGCTCTGATACCACTTGATGAAGGGGGTAAATCATAAAACATACAACAACAAAAATGGCACATAGAAAATAAGACTTTATTTATTGATTTGGACAACTTAATACATTACAGAAGCTCAAATACAATCTGAGGAATCAACACTCCACACGCTGTAACACATTACAGCTTCCTCCCACAAGACTCTGGAATCATCTGCCTTCTGTAACTCTGAATCAGCTAGGGTTTATGTTTTCCCATGTATTCCTGACTCTATACTATCCCCCTTAACTCTACTACTACCAAAGTTCCCAAAAATGGTTATTAATAGCCTTTTTGGCGGCCAACAACCTAATTTCAAATTTTGCTTCTCCCTCCAAAAATAGGTCAACTTCTGGGAGCCATAACTTTTGATCCAAGTGTTTGATTAACGAACCGTTTTATTTGTCAGAAAGCTTGCAGAGTGCTCTATACGCTAAGAGCCCGCTCTACCGATTCTGGCTATTTTCAGGCCCGTACGGGACCGTTTAGTGCCTCAAACCTGAGTTTGAATAATTTTTCAGGCATTTTTCAAGAAACGAAAACTTTAATATCTTTCAGCTCACAAATGATCTTTGCGTGATTCCTTCACCAAAGGTCTTATTTTTTAGTTATGTAACTTCTTGTAAAATTTCACTTCATTCCACGCCCAAATGCAAACTTTCTAAAAATAGCAGGTTGCTATTTTTAGCAGTTTAGAAAAATTGAAAGTTCTACATCATTGTTCAAGTGATTATGGAACCAGAACCACAAATTTTGAAAAGAAATGGAAATAACATCAACAATTTTGAAACACATCTTTTTTTAGGTGATGTAAAATTGCCCTTACACCATTGTATGCTCTTGCATCATAGTTATAGCGTCATGGGATTTGTTTTGCTCTTTAATTTTGGATAGATCAAATTCTTGGGGTAGTTTAGCTCCTTGTTCCGCAAGAAAATGAAAGAAATGATTTTGATTTTCAGTAAGGAGTTTATCGAGTGCGGCTATGACTCTAGGATCTTGCATCATTTCATCAAGGTCTTGTCTATCTTCTTGAGAGGATTGACATTCTTGAAAGTTTTGCTCTTCTTGAGATGGGACTTAACTTATGGTGTAACCAAGTGTAGTAAAATCATGAGGGATGCCAGTACTAAATTGAGTTACATCTACCAAAGGGCTATTACTCTCTTGCGGATTAGCTAGTGGGTCATGTTGCAGCCTATTTTGAAAGTTAGTTGGTCTTTCCATTGATGTTTAGGGAGTATCCTTTTGAGACATGTTGGATTGACTTCGTTGAGGTGTATGCGGGGGCGATTTTCACTTCTTTGGGACAATTTACTTGGCCTTCATAAATTGTTGGAGTCTAGTGGTTACCATGGGATGCACTAGGACAATATGTTTGAGATTTTTGCTGAGATTTTGCTAAGACAGTTTGATGAACATTTTACTGGACGAAAGGCACTGGACTGTGCTGCAAAGGCGTGAGACTATGATACCAAAGGCAAGTTACTGTGTTTCAAAAGCGCTGGGCTATATTGCCAGAGGCGTTGGACTGTTATATCAAAGGCATTGGACTGCGCTTACAAAGGCATTGGGTTGTGTTACAAAGGCGCTGAATTAGTGTCAGTGACGTTTATAAGGCAAATTTTGATAGATTTGGATTTGATTTTGATTAGATTTACTTTGGCAAGAGAAAGCACATCAAACAAAGTGGCAAAAAGGACTAACACAATAGATAGTGTATGTTCAAAGCTCACAACAAAGCCCAATGTTTCCACAGGTATTAGACAATTGCAAACAATTCAAACACTTTTTATCCCTAGAGACATAGTTTCATTGCAGTAGATGAGCTCACAACTTAATTCTCTGTCGACCAAATGTCATTCCATATAGGTGTCGTACATTTGTATTTTTGTGAGAGATGATAGGTAGGGATATCTCACCCTCCCCTTGGAAAGCCTCGAGTCACAAGAGCTTTATGGTTGAGGGAATACTATCTCTTCTCAAGGGAGTCAATGGTGAGTAATCTTGAGGATTTATACTGATTTTCCTTGCACTGATGATTACCACAATGTTCGAAGGTGAAATGAGTAGTCACTATCTAGATTGGTTCTTAGTTGCATTGAGGGACCAATGCCTTACAAGAAATGTGACAAGCTACTAAAAGCTTTGACCAATCCTACTAAGAGTATCAAACACTTTGCACAATGTGAAAATCATTTCCACAAAGTGCTAGTACACCTCTTTTTGATTTGGCACCACAAGGTAAGGTTGACGCTGGTTAGGACTTAGCTTTCGCCTTATCCCTCTTATATAGTAGTTCAAAGGAAAACTTTGCTTAGGGTCATCCCTTTTGGATGAAGCGCAATCTAAAAGTAGGCCCTTCTAAAGGAATAACTGAAAATTAAGATCAATCATGTCAAACAAATGTTTAATTGTCCCATTATAAGAAAAAATAAGGTGCAACTAGATTAGGTACACACACAATTTGTAGTTGTCAATTGTCCCTTACAAAATTGAAGTGTTTGGCATTGTCCATTGTCCCTTATAAAATTGAAGTGTTTTTGCATTCATGTCCATTGTCCCATAAGAAAGCAATATGTTCCTAAGACTTAGATTTGCAAAAATATGATTGTTCAATTGTCCCTTAAAAAAGAAATATGTTTCTAAGACTTAGTGCAATAGATTTGTCAATTTCTTCAAAGCTCATCCTGCATGAACACGTTAGAGAAACCCATTTGCTCTGTTTGAGTACTAAGAAGCTACAAAAAGATGATTAGTGCCACCACAACTCAATAGTTATCAAAAATTAAATCCAAATGACCAAAAGCGTGTTACTGAGTTACCAGAGGCATGACACTTTGTTACCAAAAGTGCTTGACTATGCTACTGAAGGCGCCCTGCTTCTGACCAAAGGTACTGGACTGTGCTACTAGAGGTGTTGTACTGAGTTACCGAAAGCACGCTACTGCAATGCAAAGGCGCGGTGTTGTTCCAGATCTAAAGAACTCAATAATTCATCAAAAAGCTAGATTTGTAAGATGATGTCATGATTATAATATGCTCTAGAAAGTTGATAAATGATGAGATCTATAAGCAATGATGAAAATATGATAAGTTAAAACCCTGCAAATTAGAAAACCCATTAGAAACCCTAAGTATCCAAAGGCATTGTACTGCGGTGCCAAAAGCGCTGGACTATTCTACCAGAGGCGTTGGACTGTGCCACCAAAGGTTTGTTACTGTCACCTGAAAGCACTTTGCTTTCCTACCAAAGACGCTTTACTGTGATGCAAAGGCACTTTCTTGTGTTCTGTTGCGTTGTTTCGTACTATACTTCAAAAAACTTTCAATTTTCTAAAAGAAAACAACGATTAGGGGTCCCACCAGATGTGCCAGAATGTGTATAAGAATAAAATCAAGATCGAATAATAATCAAAACAATAAAAATAATCAACAACTCAATCCTATAACATCAAGATAATGGTCTAAACAAACAACCAAATAATCAATGAATAATGCAAAAACAATGAAAGCTTTCACCTATATTGTATTGTTATCTTGGTCGAATGTGGATTGCTCTTCAAATTGTGAAACCATGTTTGCAACAAGCAGATGTAGATTGTGTTTGTGCTCAAAAAGGTAGAAGTGCTCAACGATGCAATGAATGTTCAATGAGAATAAATGATCAAAGAGGATTTGTTATGGAGATGAGGGGGGTTTATATAGGTTTCAATGAAGATTGATCAACGGTCTAGATAATTTAATGGAATCAATGGATGAGATAAATCTAAAATTCATGATGAATTTGCACCTAACATGTGTCACACAAAAAGATATTTTTGTTTGAGTTAACTAATTGATTTGGCTAAAAGACATGAAACAGACATGAGATATGAATAGATTTCATAAAAATAGAAATACTTTTTTTTCTAATTTATGAGTTGGTGATAAAAACAATATTGATTAAGTCAATTAACTCAACTTTAGATTTGCTTTTTGCATGATTTGAGTAAAATTAAATAATAAATTATTTAATTTTGTGTGCATGATAGAATAAGATTTATTTTTAGAAGATTAGAAAATAAACAAATCAAATTAAATAAATAAATTTATTTAATTATTTGTGCATGATGGAAGACATAGAATAGATTTGAAGATTTAAATAAATTAAACAAATAAATTGATTTAATTTATTTTGCATGATGAAGGATAAATAAAATATTTGATTATATTTTATTTTTAGAAAAGAGATTCAATTTAAATAAATTTGAATAATTAATTGATTTATTTAAATTTGGAAGAACAATTGATTAATTAAATAATTTAGAAATTATTTAATTGTAAATAAGAGGGAATAAATGATGAATTAATTAAATAATTAATTTATTCAATTGATGTGGATTTGAATTTTGAGAGGATAATGATTTAATTAAATAATTGAAATTATTTAATTTAGATGAATAAAGTTGATTTTGATGAAATTAATTAAATAAAGAGGATTTATTTAATTAACGTTAAATTTGGGAGATTTGGAAGAATTTGATGATTTTGATGAAATTAATTAAATAATTAGATTATTTAATTAATGTTGAATGCAGGTGTTTAGACAGATTTGATGAAATGCAAGTGAAGTGATGACATGGTCATTTTTGGGTGTCTACATTTTGCCCCTCTTTGATGCAATGCAGTTTATAGTGTTGTATCAAAGAAAATGATTATTGAAGATATGATACAATTTTGATGCCCCAGTGTAGCTAGCTGCCCCAACCTATAACATCAAGATAACGATCTAAGCAAACAACCAAATAATCAATGAATAACGCAAAAATAATGAAAGCTTTCACCTAGATTGTATTGTTATCTTTGTCAAATGTGGATTGCTCTTCAAATTGTGAAACCATGTTCACAACAAGCAGATGTAGATTGTGTTTGTGCTCAAAAAGGTAGAAGTACTCAACGATGCGATGAATGCTCAATGTGTTGTATGAATGCCTGAGAATAAATGATTGAAGAGGATTTGTTATGGAGATGAGGGGGGTTTATATAGGTTTCAATGAAGATCAATCAACGGTCCAAATAATTCAATGGAATCAATAGATGAAATAAATCTAAAATTCATGATGAATGTGCACCTGACATGTGTCACACAAAAAGATATTTTTGTTTGAGTTAACTAATTGATTTGGTTAAAAAACATGAAACAGACATGAGATATGAATAGATTTCTTAAAAATAGAAATGTTTTTTTTTCTAATTTATGAGTTGGTGATAAAAACAATATTGATTAAGTCAATTAACTCAACTTTAGATTTGCTTTTTGCATGATTTGAATAAAATTAAATAATAAATTATTTAATTTTGTGTGCATGATAGAATAAGATTGATTTTTAGAAGATTAGAAGATAAACAAAGCAAATTAAATGATGGAAGACATAAAATAGATTTGAAGATTTAAATAAATTAAACAAATAAATTGATTTAATTTATTTTGCATGATGAAGGATAAATAAAATATTTTATTATATTTTATTTTTAGAAGAGAGATTCAATTTAAATAAATTTGAATGATTAATTGATTTATTTAAATTTGGAAGAATAATTTGATTTAATTAAATAATTTAGAAATTATTTAATTGTAGATAAGAGGGAATAAATGATGAATTAATTAAATAATTAATTTATTCAATTGATGTGGATTTGAATTTTGAGAGAGGATAATGATTTAATTAAATAATTAAAATTATTTAATTTGGATGAATAAAGTTTATTTTGATGAAATTAATTAAATAAAGAGGATTTATTTAATTAACGTTGAAATTAGGAGATTTGGAAGAATTTGATGATTTTGATGAAATTAATTAAATAATTAGATTATTTAATTAACGTTGAATGCAGGTGTTTAGACAAATTTGATGAAATGCAAGTGAAGCGATGACATGGTCATTTTTTGGTGTCTACATTATGAAATATATCATTCCTAAAAGTTTAATGTATAGCCTAAATGTCAATCCATCTAGGGCCATGTTACCATACTCATGTTTTACATGAACTCCTAAACATGTCACTAAGTTCATGTCGACCTATTGGCTACAACTACACCTACAAGACCTGAATTAAGAAGATAATAAATATTTACACATGCACCAAATGATGAACACAATTTTACATTCTTATGTATGGGATTCCATTTATATATTATATATAAAAGTACAAGATTTGAGCATACTAATAGGATTTTCTAAATAATATAAAAATTTCAACTTGATATCTAGAGATGTTTGGAAAGTTATATATAATTGAATCAGGAGATCTTTTCAAACCTAAACTATTAATTTACACTATAAAGGATATCCAAGAAATAAGTTCATATGTATGTATGTATGTACAACATGTAAGTATATATGTATGTAAGATCTTAAGTTAACTTGAATTTGATCAATTCACTCTTGGATTTGACTCCCTATTTTCTATGTATGTTGAATTTTCATTGAACCCATGGTTGGATGACTTAGAGGTGAAGAACATAATGGAAGTATGGCTTGAGGGATTGGTCTTAATTTGCTTGGATTTACCAAACAAATTTTGAAGCAAAAAACTAGTTGGTATACTATAGACCTTGGTTATGACTATAATTTAGGATGAAGTGACCTAGGATTTTCAAATTATTTTTTAGGTCCCCTGAAAGGAATAATTTGATTAATGAGAAAGGCTCCAGGTCCTTTACAAGAGGATATAGAAGGACTTGGAAAATCATTCATGCATAAAAGGTGGGGATCTAGTCTAGAGACAGGTCTTTATGAATACAATGGTCTTTATATATGCATGTTTAATATGGTAATGATTTCCTTTCTTCTATTCACTTGCAAAATGGATATATAAAATGTATGTTTCCATAAAATCTTGCATAAGGTATATGTCATTTATGTTAAGGTGAAAGTAGTAATGGTATATACATCATTAATGTTCTATTTGTACAAAATAAGATCCCATGTGATAAAGTTTATTGTATCTAGCCTAAATGTCATTCCATCTACCCATGTTACCATAAATTTCCTATTTTGTTCCTAATCCATGTTTATCCTTCCTAAGTGTCTCATTTTATTCAATCTTTGAACCCATCCTATGTACACTCAACATTATTTTAATTTTTTTCCATTGTTGTCCCCTTTACCCCTTTGTTAAGCATTAAGTTGTCATAGATATATGGATATGTTTAAATTAAAGATTTAAACATAATAAAGTGACTTCTAGGTTTTAGGTTTAGGTTTAATAAGTCATTTAGGTTAGGCCTACAAAAAGATATTAGGGTCCTATCATGTCTAATTTGTAGGTTTTTAGCTTCATGAAAAGAGTTTTACAAATGGTTAAATTAGGACTATGAGACTCATTAGGAACATTAAAAGCCATGAAGACTGAAGAATAAGCCTATAGCACGTATAACTAGTTCAAGGTCTAGATATAGGGGAAAAGACCTAATAGGTGAGATAATATATGTGCATTTAAGGCCCAATATTTTTAAAAGTTTAGTAGAGTAGTTCTGACTTTAAGCTTGTTAGTGTTGTACTATAACTACTAAAAATTTAATGACTTTAACCAATCATACATGATGCCACATTAGCCCACCAACAAAACATGACTTAATGCACATACCTATTGGTCCACCCTTTTTTGTGGGGAACTATTTGACACCTCAACAAAACTCATTACCCATTATAAGCTATAAAGTCTTAATGGTCTTAATTTAGATGATTATTCAGAGATCCTTTCGTTCCACAACATCAAAAAGACATGAAGTATTCTTCATATTGAAAGACTATAATGCTCTTGAGGAGAATAGTCTTGAGATAAAGATTGAATTTCTTTAGCATAATAAAGGAGGTGAGTGTATCTTCATAGAGTGTTAACAATTTTCTATTAATTATGGCATCAAGTTTCATCACACAATTCACTAGACACCATGGAAGAATGGGATCATAAATTGGAAGAATCATGCAATTACATGTGTTGATGTGGCATCATATTTGATGATGTGGCTCTAAAACCTTATAAGCAGGGGCCTTGCCAAGTAAGCTACTGTAAATTATTTGGAGTGATTCAAAATTGCCACGTATGAT
This sequence comes from Cunninghamia lanceolata, assembly GCA_027924645.1. Taxonomy (NCBI): domain Eukaryota; kingdom Viridiplantae; phylum Streptophyta; class Pinopsida; order Cupressales; family Cupressaceae; genus Cunninghamia; species Cunninghamia lanceolata. The sequence goes on from BSBN01000063.1 coordinate 1,318,124, forward strand.
TTTGAGAGGCATGAAGTTAGGATGCTCAACTACTGGGTCCTCTCCCCTAAACAATTTTCAAATGATTTTGAAAAATCATTTCTAAAGGTTTATTGTTAAGCCTATATGACAGAAACCCTATCTAAGTTCTATCAAACTAGGTAGTTCATGGAGGGATTGTCATGTGGCCACAACTATCTGTACAAATATTATATGTGTCCATATGTTTAAATTAAAGATTTAAACATAATAAAGTGAAGTTTCTAGGTTTTAGGTTTAGGTTTAATAAGTCATTTAGGTTTTAGAATAGGTCAGTTTAGTTTATGAAACCCTAGTTTATGAATTAGGGTTTAGTGTTTATGAATTAGGGTTTTATGTTTTACTGTTTATGAAATCCTAGTTTATGAATTAGGGTTTAGTGTTTATGAATTAGGGTTTTTATGTTTTACTATTTATGAAACCCTAGTTGATGAATTAGGGTTTTATGTTTATGAATTAGGGTTTTACATTTTAGTCTTTATGAATTAGGGTTTACCATTTCTGAATTAAAGGTTTACAGTTTATGCATTAGGGTTTAATACCTATTTTTTATTTGAGGTTGAATATATACAGTTTAACATTGCAAAAATGACAAAATTTACAACAAAATACAAAGCAAAAAAATGAAAAATAGTAGAAATGGATAGGCAACCAACCTGGGGCACTTGTTAATCAATTTGAGGAGGCAGAGACATTTTGGAGGTGGAAGATGGGGTCAGCCAATGCAGGTACCTGTTCTTGTTATCATTCTCCCTTGTCTTCCACGGCCTGTAGCTGTTAAAATGAAGCTACAGGCCTGTTTTCTAAAAAAAATATACTTTTCAAAAATAGGTACATGTTCCATAATAGGTGCTCGTTTAGCTTCGAGTGCCCAATCGTGAACGGGAACCCATTTCATAATGAGCACATGTTTCAACTCGAGCTCCCATTCCTAAATAGGTACCTATTCCAAGCGACATTTTTCATCCACGGGAGACTTCCGTGAAATCTATACTCATCTTTGTGCTTTAACCATGGACATTGCAACAACCATCATTGTGGCTTCTAAGATAATCACAAGTGAATCTTACTTTACTATGATTATGACAGATAGTCAAAGTGTTGATTGGGAGAGAGGGCCCAAGAGTAGTGAAGCCTAATTTGAGGGATTGACATGGCCTTGTATGTTCCATGTTGGCACCAAATAATTGTATTGCCATGTAGGTAGGGATGTGGACAATTTAAATGTTTTGTTCAAGTCTATTTAGTTAAGGGCTAATAAAACTTTTTTTTTTCAAATAGTAAGTGAAGAGATAAGCTAATATTCAATTTAAATATTTTGAAGATAACTGGCAATGAAAACTACTTTACAATATCTTCACAAACAATCAAAATTTTGATTACCATTCAAGTAATAGTCTAAGACAAAAAATATATAGGAATATGTGACTATAGATTCGAATTATAGTTTGTAACTTGAGTTTGATAGTTCCTAGTAATGGTGGAATAGAAGATTGGCTAGGGTAAATACATGACTATGAATACAAAAAAAAGTTTATATCTTTACTTTCATAGGTTATACTAATGTATTCAAGAGTTAAACTAGTGCTTGTGTGGTTGTCTACTCAATTTCATTTTCTTGTTAGATATCTATTGAAGTTTGAACAAATAGAGTTGCATAATTTGTTATCATATTTGGTATTCTAAGAGATGTCTATTATAGGAGTTGTTTCATGTTTACTAAAAAATGAACAGATAATCTAAACTTACACAATATATAGCACTTACAATACATATAGCATTGACAGATAATCTAATCTTACAGTATATATCATTTATATTATATACAAAAATATAATCTAAACATATAGTAAATATTGCATTTAGAAGCAACTATGAACATGAAACGAAGGAAATGTAAACCAAATAAAATGAATGACTAGTTTAATTTGAACTTATACTTGATAGTGTTGTGACAATTGTAATATGACATTACAGTGGTAGATAGCAAACTGAAAACACTATAGTAGCTTGATGATTATGTATGCTATATATTAGAGTGCAAAAAGTATAGTATAATCTTATCTTCATATATTTTTTTTATATAGGGCTATAGAAAAAATCTAGTAGAGAAAAGGGTATTTGTAGCCATGTCATTGAGTAAAGCAATTGATGGTGATCTGTACAGTTTCATTTAATTAGATGATATTGAATTACTAGGATTGAAGCGTGTAAGATAGAGGAATCAATGGATGCATTTTACAATCTTTGAATTATGGTCACAAGTTTGATTGTATTTATTTGTTCTTGTTGGTTTTTCATTCAAATTGTTTTGACAGCTTGATTGGTGAGCCTCACAGATTTAATGTAATGATTGCAGGCATTCATGGTGGAAATAACCAGTTGTTGGGCAAATATGGCTTAAAGATGTTATGTTCATGAGGAGATATGGAACATTTTAGTTTGTTTGATGGGATAGTCAATAATCCATTTTGTTATTGAAGGATTATATAGTTGTATTAAAATATTTTTTATGGGTAACAACTACTTATGTATTTAGAACAATTAATATGCAACTCTTTTATAATTACATATGTATTTGGGATAATTAATATGCAATTTTTTTATATATAGACTTTATATTGGAATATGAGCTCTCAAATCTTCTAAATAGAGAATGTGTATAATGTATGTCAATTTAGAATATTGGTAATGAGATCTATATATGTCAACTCTCTGCCACCTATCTTTATAAAATGTTTTCTATTTAATAAAATGTAAATTTAAATCTAAACATTGATTGCATCTATTGACAATAGATTATGACCCTTACGCATCCTTTTGTGGTGGAATAAAGAATAGACATTTATAATAGTTTAAACATTTTTTGGTTTTGGGAGTGTTTAGTGGTGGGTCTTACTTGGTCAACTTCTATACCAAGTATAGGACCCCCCACCACTATTATGGCCTCTCCCCTATAGGCAACAAAGAAATGGGACAATTCCAAGGGAAATAGGAGGAATCAATCATACTACCTATATAATTCATAGTGTGTCTCTATCATGTATTTTCTCCATGGTCACCACCTCACACTCCAGTAATCAATCTCTACCCCTGCTTTCTTCTACCTCACTTTTTAATGTTTTATACATAATTTGTGCAAACATTTAATGATCAAGTGTGATATTTGGAAGATTCAAATACAATTATAAGCTATAACTATGGAAAAAACAATTAAAATTTAAGTGTGTGAGTTATGGTGACGAATAAGGGCTACAATCTAAAACAAAAATGTAAAAGAATACATTTCAACAACAAAATAATAAGAAAATTGACCCACTAACAAAATTATAGTTGGTTCATGTGCTAGTTAAGCCCAATTGAAGGCACATGAACTATTTGAAAAAATGCCTTAAATAAATGTAATCTCATGGATGCCATAGTTACAAAATATGCATGACTAGAGTTTGGTAATACAAACAAACCAAGCATAGTCTCATGGAATACAACCAAAACTGGATATAATTGGAATGTTTTTGTGGGAAGTTGAATTTGGACTTCATGCAAACAATAATACTACTTCATTAGGGTGTCATAGAGAGTATTTATTTTCCAAGGAAGTGCTTTTTGGATTGATAAGCATAGTAAGATGATGATGAAACTTTATGGTTGAATCTAGAAATATAGGTTAATGTGAACCATTTTGATTGCAATTTATTTCCCTAGATGAAAGAACGTCAACACCTATCTATAAGAGGCATTAACTTAAGTAGTCAACATTGTTTGAATGATCATTATGAACACTTGAAGAAGATGCATCAACTAGACCAATTGAATGTATTGGTTTATGAAAGGGAATTCTTACAAGTGAAATCTAGATTTTTTGGTGAGGATTTGAATTTTGTTGTTGCATTGCTATTGTTAGTCATAAAAATAGAGGGAGATGCATTTTGGACGTTGGTTGTGATTTTGAAGAATATGTTGTTTTAATTATTTCTATAAAGACAATTTGTATGGATGTCATGTTGAACAAATGGTTTTTAAGGGCTTGCTTGCAAAAGTGTTTCCTAGGCCTGCTAGACATTTTCAAAACTTAGACTTTGACATATCTCTTGTAGTAATAGAGTGGTTTCTTTGTTTGTTTACAAGAGATTACCTTTAGAGACTACATGATTCAGATTCGAAGTCTTTTTTTAGTAAGGAAAGAAATGTTCTACTCATGGTTTCCTTGGCTATCTTCAAGATAAATGAGGACTAACTACTAGTTGTCAAACAAATTGGAGACTTTATTAATATTTTGCATTATAGTGCACATCATATATTTGACCCAAATACACTACCAAAGATGGCATTTGAGAGGATTGGTATTATGAGCACTAACTATATAACAAAGCATTGTGAAAGGTGACAAGCAACAATCATAGAAAAATTGAAACAATTGAGAATGAAAGAGAGTGTAAATTAATGGGAGATGCTTTATGTAAAGCAAGAAACTAAGGATTGATCAAGTGATGTAGCTTCCAAGATGTAGCAAAGGACTAAATAAAATGGCTCAAGTTATAAAATAAAGCATATTTAAATACTGAATTTTTTGTAAAGTCTTTTATAAAAATTTATAAAAAGCCTGGGGTCATTTATAGAATATAAAAGTCACTTTATAAGGCTTGGGTCATTTATAGAATATAAAAGTCACTTTATAAGGCTCAATTAATTTATAGAATATAAATCCACTTTATATTTTATTAAAGTATTTAAAAGGCCCTAACTAACTAAAGTTAGTTAATTTGTCTATGTATGGAGCAATTTTGTAACGGTACAAGACTTGATAGACATTTTTCACAATTTTGTAAGGAAAAGGAAACTAATACTTTGAGCTCCTTTTTGGAGGAAAAAAGAACAGGTTTAAGGACTTTGTGCCCTTTTTGTTCTATGTGGGTTTTTGTACTATTCTTAAGTCTAGTATGAAATTCCTTTCTTTGTCTTTCCTTGTAACTTTGTGGAAAATTCTAAATGGTTAGAATCAATGCATGTTAATGGTGTATGTGTGAATTAAATTCTCTTTCTATTTAATTTTGCATACATTATTTCCCTTTTTTTGCATTCTTGTTTGCTCTTAAGTAATTTAGGTGGTTCTTTGTGTTTATTCCATCTTGAGTTTCTCTCTTTTTGTCTTCGCCTTTTCATGTCTTGTTTCCTTTTGTACTTTACGGTAATACTCAAAAACCCTAAGTATGTTAGGGTTAGCCGGAAGAAGATATCAATTAAATGCAAATAAAGATTAAACAGAGGAATGGAAATACACAGAAATAATAACAGCGAGAGACAAGTTTTAATGTGGTTCACCCAAACTCAAGCTACGTCCACCAAATAGAGAGTCCAATATTATTATCCAGTAAATCAAACCGATTACAATCAACAATCCCTGCAACTCATTACCGCTGCAAAATGCTACCATACAATACCAAAACCCTAACCCTTGGCCGCTTTTTATTAAGCTTTTTGTCGGTTACAAAAATAGGGTTTTCTTATGTCGGTCAATGAAAAAATAACTCCTGATGCTTTATAAAATAATAAAAACTGGTGTGAGGTTTCGAGGGCGTTGCCCCCGAGCCCCCACGGGGGCGCTGCCCCTCGACCCCGCCCTGTATCGCGACAGGGAACGCGCCAGGGGCGCTGCCCCTGGACCCCGTAAGAATTTGGGGGGAAACTAAGCCAATAAAAGTGGGGTAAATATAACATCCGAGTCTGATTAGGCTCCATATAACAACAAAGTAGCATGTGCTAGAGCTTGTTCACAATTGCATCTTGATGGCTTTTCAAGGTTTCATATTTTTGTTCTTTCAATAGACTTTTCCCCTTTGTAGTTATCTATACAAATAAATACTATTTAATTTAAAAACATTGTTGGTCAACAAGTGCACTTATTGCCCACTTAAATGGACTAGCAAATGAGTTAGTGGTTGGTAACAAGAGATACATTGTCTCTAGTTCCCATTGTTAGCTAGTTTGTGTATTGAATAGAGATAAATTTATGAAATTAAAATAGTTTTTGTCAAACAATACAATGGATTTGTTGGAATGTGAAGTTGAGAACTTAATGAGTTCTAAATTAAAGTCATGGCAACATGTTTTTTGGATCCATAGTGTTCTTGACCACATATTGTCTAATTTTCTTTTGTGATTTGATAGTTGAAATTGCATTTGAAGTGGAGGTTAGAGGCTATTGGATTACATAATTAGTGCATTATTATAGTAATTATGTGTTATTAATCATAGACAACTTGAATTATTATCAGTCATTTTTACACAAAAATAATGATGCAAGATTAGATAATAATACAATGTTATAATATTTAATCGTAGACAACTTGAATTATTGCTAGTCATTTTTACACACAAGCTTCAATGATTAGAGATTAGATAATAGTGTAATGTTATAATAAAATTGAGTCAATAATCATAGATAACTTGAATTATTGTTAGTCATTTTGCACATAAGTGATGAAGTGGGATTAGATTGAAAATTTAGGTTAAAATATTTATAAAATTAATCATCATCATTATTATATTATGCAAAAGAAATGATATATTATATAATATTAAATAAATTGTTCATATAATACATAATTTTTTTTTAAAAGATAATGTGCCTGGTAAACTTTTTAACGTGACCAGTGATGTTGGCGCGACACGTCCTCCGGCTCCACACTAATGCTTTTGCTCAGAGCGATGAACCGGTGAGGCCACAACACAGGGACCTCATCCCCAAGAAGGAACACTTCAAACCCGTGAGCTCGTTGGCCCAACGAAGGCGTAAAGCCTACAGCTCGTTGGCCCAATGGGGGTTTGAACTATGGTGGTTGCCACTACAACCGAGCGACTTAACCACTAAACCACGCCCTTAATGGTAAATATAATACATAACTAATTTATCTAGTAAAATAATATTTTTTTGGTTGGTATACCTAGGTAAGGCACCCAAGAGCCACAAAAAAAGTAACATTGAAGCTCAAATAACTAGTAATCATAAGGTTCAATAGATTCATCTATTTTACATTTGTATTCCACAATATCCAAAAAAAAACCTTCCTCACAAATTTATAGAACTAAAATTCCACTCTATGAATCAATAAATTATTATTCACCCAATAGACCCCAATCACACATTTGGAACCAACAATCTACAAAGGAGAACCAAAGTAAGCATAAATTATACTTATCATTCATATTATTGATGTATAATGTATACAAACATATACTAGTCATATAGAAGATGCATAATCACCATCATACCAATAGAAAAAACTTCATTACCATTCATCACCACCCCATATAAATAATCTACCATACACGAGGCACATATATGGAGCCAACAACGCACCACAACTAAAACCAGAGAGCATAAATTGTTCATATGTATTTTAGTTAATATAGGAGTAAAGCATTAACAAAATACCAACTAACCCATACAAACAAAACAAAAAACAAACTATCACCACATTCCACCATACCAGTTCCAATCAAAAACCATAATTGATAAAAAAAACTCATACACCATCTATAAACCAACAGTTTTAAATAGGAGTGGGAAGGAAATTTATGTAGGCCCTCCCCTACTCCATAGAAGACTTACATTTCTTGTAGCCAACATCACGCATATTATGACTAAAGTCAACCTCCACCACCATTGTGTCATCATCACAATAATATAGTAGAACATTGAATATGGCCTTAGAGGATAACTTTATCTTTAACCCTTTCACCAGTTCCACAACTGCCTTATGTAGTTAAGGCACTTTCTCACTTAACCAATGAAAATGATCAAACAAGCAATTGAAGAACGCTTCGACATAGTTTCATTTCCCTTGATATCATAATGTATAGGATACATTCCATTGCCCATGGACAACAATGTGGCATAGCTCAAGGATTGAGTTGTTAGCCTGGAGATTGTAACTTGTCCAGAATAAATCTTGACATAGTTGTCCTGATTGCAATGCTAGGAGTGCCATCCATGTCTCTTGCAAGTTCCTAGATTTTTAATACCCACAATCTCAAGTCCGGGTTACCAATCTCTCCCTTAAGGTATGTAGAAAAACCATCCAAAGATTCCTCCCTAGTAACATGTGCCTTATATTTCTTATCGTTAGGACCACCCTTGCCCAAGATCAAACACAATACACCCTTGCCTTAACCATTCTTAGAAGTTGAAACCATGACCAATAATCACTTAAAGCAAATACTAGAGAAAATAAAACATGTAAGGTAATACATGTCATAATTTTCCAACATCAAGCTCCATAGATCAAGTCATCATTTGCTACAACAATAATATCCCTTTCTTGGATCCATGTAGTAATCAATGAAACATTATCTCCCATCGCCCTTAGTACTACTTTAGTTGAATTCTGACACATGACACTAGAAACCAATCATAATCATGTAATCCAACCCCTTATTAGGTATTATTATGTTTTTAAGCCACCATTAGTCAAAGTTATAACTTCATTAGGGAAATTATTGTCCCAAATCCTCTCTTCCCTACTCTCTCTTGCTTTCATATTCAACCCTTGATTTACAACCCTGTTCGAAATCACATTGCCTTCCTGCTTGATATGCAAAAAAGAGAACCTATCCAAGCTATTACTTAGTTAAACTCTTTCTAAGATAATGGTGTCCAATAGCCACCCATTACACCCACCTTTTCTCAAGCTATTAATTAACATTTTGGAGTCCTCTTCTACTACTAATCTCATCCAACTTTTAGAGAAAGAAATTTTCAAACCTCTAATCAAGGAATTAGCCTTCACCATATTATTTGTATCTTTACAAAAATTCCATGTGACAATCACCAATGGTTGGCCTTTGTCATCCCTAAATACCACCATACTACCAATGAGCCTAAATTCCCCTTTACTACCCCATCAAATTTCTTTTTTACCTACCACTCTTAGGGGGAGACCAAATTGCCTTCTCCTTCTCCCTGCCACCAGGGTCTTTCAAATCCATATTTATCCATTTGATTGTAGGCCAAGCTTTCATCCATGTTGATTCCACTTCTACATACAACTTCTCATTTTCCACATTCTTTTCCCCAACTCCAACCAAGATTCAATATTATCCTAAATCTATTCCACTCTACTCTCCTCCAAAAATAATCTCTTATTCCTATCTAGCCAAATGCACCAGCTAGCAAGAGTAGGGAAGAGGTCCAAAATTAACTTCAACCCCTTCAATTTGAAATTAAATGTGCATCCCCTGAGTATATTCTTAGCATTCCTTGAGAGAGGGTCAACCAAACCCCACCTACAAAAAAACTAGTTCCAAACATTACTTGAGTAATTGTAATAGATAAAAATATGCTTATTAGTTTCCTCCTCTTTACATAAACAACATCTTAATGCGCCTTCTTTACCCAACCTCTTCAACCTATCCAATGTTAGATCCCTTTCTTTCACTACCACCCATAAGAATGCAATCACCTTGGGCAACCCTTTATCAATCCAATTCTTATTGTTGGAGAAGACATCTTCTTTATCCTTACTTTAACTAATGATGCATAAGCCTCCCTTACTGTCACATCTCATGTGCCTCATGTTGTCTTATTTTTGCCCAGCCCAAAATAACCTAAAAAAATCCCTTCTTCCATCAAAAATATCTTATCTGAGACATCTGAAATGGAAGAAGTTTCCCTTAGCAAAAAACCCAGAAAAAACCCCCAAAAAATTCCAAGTTTTTTTTACCATTTCTTTGCCTTAGTCAATAAAAGTTTAGTTTGGTGAACCTTTGGTTTGTAGCTTCAAAAGTTCGCTGATTCACCGATTTTCCAACTAAAGGGTGAATAGGCTAAGGTAAAACAATGCAGGACAAAAGGAAAGAGGATAAGCATGCGTTCCATTGGCAGATTTACTAGTTCAGAAACTTCATAGTTCGTCGATCGGCAGTTTTGCTAACAAACATTTCACCAACTGAGGCATAAGACAAGTTGGCAAAGATCCCTCCAAGTTCAAGGAAAAGCTAAGGCAAAGCACAAAAAAGGGGTCTTATCAACAAATCGGCAAGATTAAGAACTTGCAAAGTAGTTCAAGTTTTCAAGGATTCACCGATAAGGCAATAGGAGCTCAGATGAAAGCACCAAAGGGATTTGGTTTTGAGGATGGTAGATTTGTTGACTAAAGGCCAAAAGCAATGAATGAAGTGGTTCAAGAAAGTAAGCAATTGTCGGTAGCAAAGGACAAGGTGGAAAAAGTAAAGCAAAAGGCAGCTAGTTGAGAGATCGGCGAAAAAGAGAACCTGCCAACAAAGTTCACAAATTCAGAAATTGCTGATAAGGCGAAAAGAAAGGCCAGAGAAAGGTTCACAAAAATAGATTTTTTGCCAATAAGGTAAAGGAAGTGGGCCCAGTTCTCAAAATCACAACTTTGAGCACAAGGCAAAGAAGAAATGTAAGAAGCAAGCTAAGTTTGAAAAAGGCAAAATTTGCTGATAAAGGGCAAAATGAGAGAGTCAAAACCGATGAGGGAGATAGTTAGTGAAAGTGAGTTTTTTACAATAGGGCAAAATGGTAAAGGTTCTGAAAATGCAAATTCACCGATAAGGCGAAAAAGTGGGAACTTACCGACAAGTTTGAAAAGATGAAAAAATCACTGATAAGGTTAAATGCAGAGGATGGAAATGGTTTTGAAGATGAAGTTTTCACCAACCATGATAAGTTCAGTGACGCCATAGTTGTGTTTGAAGGTACAACACTTTAAAGTGTTGTAAAAGCTTGCTCCTCCCTGAAATCACGCCATTTTCTCAGGGAAAGGTACCCAACATTAAAATTCTGCAAGCCAAGTCAAACGCAGGTAGTTGAAAATAGTGGAATTCTTCAATGATGTGGTATAGATGATGTTGTAAGATGGATTTACGAGTATGCAGAAGGTATTTCAGGCCTTCTCTCATAAATGTGCCTGGTACCCATGCATGCAGGCAATATCCCTCTACCATTTTCAGGCCCATCAAAAGCATGGCTATCGTCCCTTCTATAGATCTTCTGGCTATATTTCTAAACAAAAAATTAAATGAAATGTTGGAATGTCCCGGGTCATCTGATTGGATTTTAGTGCCTATGAGTTTCAAATGCTATATATGCATATGAAAATAATGTAATACTGTTAGTTGTTCTTTTGGATTGTTATACATGTTGGAGAGTTCTTTGCGATCAGACCTTGTAATCCAATTGCGTGAACCAACTGGATCCGATACATTGTGTTTAACTTTGAGCCTTTGATGTCTCTAGTTGATTGTTCACTAATGAATGTAACTGGTTATTTCATGTCTACTTTCTCTCGATAATTCTCCCTCTTTTGTAATGGCTATTTAGCCTTCATGATCAATACAATCATTGATATTTGCCTCTCTTATACTTTTACTCTTTGTTTAATTGAATCTATAGCTTATCCTGTGGGTAAAACAACCCCTCTTGCAGTTACAGTTTTCTATCTCAAGCCTCTGTTAAAAGTTGTAAGTCTATGTAAGTTCATTTCAATATTTGTGACCATCTTTGTGTTATGTTAGTCCCAACTAATACTATAAATCTGGTGCATCACCTCTTTTAATTCTAGTAATTATCCTTCCCCTTTTCCTGCAAGTATTAGCATTAGATTTAGTTCAATTCTTTGAGCCTTAAGCTCAGAAAGAGGAACTAGCCTTCTCTGGAGATCTGATCTCATCTACAAGCTCCCACACCTTGAGATCAATCCCATTGTGTCATTGGAATACTTGGACAACCTCCAAGTAGGGTGCAATTTTACGTGACGACACCTCCTTTGTCCCATATTAATTTATCATCCCTGAACCCCATGGGGTAGGCCACTTCTTGATCAACTTCTCAACTTCTCTAGATGCATCCCATAATTTAGGGAAGGGGGGCTTGAGCATTCTCCATGATTTTATCACTTTATCCAGTCCACCAACATCTTTGCATAAACAAACCTTCATCCAACTGATCAATTTGTGCTTCCTCTATTTCCCCATCCCACTCAATAAAAAAGTGCATTCTAGAACTAAGATAGCCTTTGCAATTTTGTCCAGAATGTGGTGAATCAACATAACATAAATCAAGATGGCAGATAATGTTGGCTTAATGAGTGGGATCCTAGTAGTAAAAGAGAGCCATCTCCCCTTCTAGGAAACCAATCTACTTTTAATTCTATCAACAACCATCTTCCATCCCCCAGAAGAGATTTTATTAATAGCTAGGGGTATCTGAAGGCAAGCCCTCAATAATGATCCCTATTGAAGCCAAAAAATATTAAATATTCAATGCATCCTCACAATGTTCTTTTAAGAAGATTTTAGATTTATTAAAGCACTAATTTTTTACCTAGCTGCTCTTTCATACATATCTAACACTCTTGTGATGGTTCTTGCCTCCCTAGTCATAGCCTCACTAATCAAAACCTTGGTGTATCATCTACAATTTGCAAATGGATTATATTACTTACTTTTGGGGAAACTTATAGTCCTTTCAAGGTCTTGCACCTCACTTCTTCATTTAAATTTCTCCCCAAAACCTCTACAATGACTAAGAAGAGGAATGAGGAGAGGGGTCCCCTTGTCTAATCCCCATATCAACCTAAAAGAACTCATTTAGACATCCCATTAAAGACCACTAAGTAGGAAGCAGTCACAAAATAACTATAGGCCCATTTACACCAATCCAAGCACAAAACCCAAACTTCCTCACAATCTTGTTTAGAAAATCCCACTTGACTCTATCACATGCCTTATTCGTATCTATCTTCAATAACATCACATCCTTTTTCTTTTGGGTGATTGAATGAATAGTCTCATGGGTAATGATAATGCCATCCAAAATCTATCTTCCCTCCAAAAACCCACTCTCCTCCTTCGATATTACACCAAAAAGTGCCTTTTTTAACTTGAATGTCATAGCTTAGTTACAATCTTGTAAATTGTATTGTAGGGTACAATAAGTTGAAAATAATTGAAGTATTTGGGGTTATTAACCTTTGGAATTAAGTGCTAAAAAGGTGTTGTTCCACCCTTTGAGCATAGGCTTCTTGTTGTGACACATCTCCACTACCAAAAACACATCGTTACCCATAATATGCCAAATTTTTGAAATAATTGGCCTAAAACCTATTTGTTCCATGAGCTTTTTTAGCTCGAAGAGAAAAAGTATCCATTCTAATCTCATCCAAGGAGAAGGATGCCAAAAGTGCCTTATTTTGAGCTTAGAAAATTAGGCATGGAATATTTCCATGAAGGGCCTCTTGATCACTAGCATCTACATACCCCAACATTTCTTGAAAAAATATCTACCCTTCCCCTCCTATATCCTCACAATATTATATCTCATCTCTAGATGGGAAATAAATTTTTTCTATTTTCTTGACTTGCCTTCTAATGCTAGTGGACAAATGGAAGAATTTCATATTTCAATCCCCCTCCTTTAGCCACTTCACTCTAGATTTTTGTAGCGAAAATAGCTCTTCCATATGTAGGATTGAATTCAAATCTTTCATAGTCTTAAAGTCCTTATTCCTCAAGTTCTCCATCAGACCATACCTGGCAATATCCTATCCTTCTTAATATTGTAAACATCAATCTCTGCCTCTTCCTTTTCTTCTAAAGATTCCAAACGATTTTTGTCACGCCCCAAATTTTGACTATGTTTTACTATTTACTTACACGTAATTAGTAGATGATTTTACATAATCTAATGATTTGACATTATACAAAATGTCAAGATAAATCAATGGTATTGTGAGTTTATGATTATATGCATAGAATTTAGACATGTGATTATATGTTATCTTGATTATTTATTTATAATGAATATGAATTAACGAACAATGCACTAATCCCAGTTTGGTGATTGTTGTAACTAGGAAACATGTCTTCTACCCTCCAAGAAAGAGAGGAAGAACATCATCAAAGAGAAGTGAATAGATGTATGAAAATGATAGATTGTTGCCATCTAAGTCTTGTGCTTTCACCGTAGTGAACGCTCATTGAGTTTGGTAAGTTAGGTTCGACTTTTGGTCTAAATTGGTTATCAAGTTGACGTCGGATCCTTTAGTTTAGGTTTTGTCGAACACCTCGTTGGGATAGCATGACCATCGACAAGATATAGTCAATAGTTGTTATTTCCTCAAGTGATGTGAATATAGTTAATTTTTCTATAACTAATTATGTATTAGTGGTTAAACTACTTCCTTGTCGGTGATTTCCGATAAGTTTATTATTTTGATAATCTATCTTTGTAGTGGTTATGCCAAATAGAGAGGGGGAGAATATCTCAACCCTGTTCTTTTATTTTGACGAAAGTTAGAGACAATGTAGGTATGCATTGTATACACCTTTGTTATGTTGATAATTATATTTATATATATCTATTTAAAAGAGTAATAGTTTAAACTTTTGTTGTTGTCGTTTGAGCTTTTTATAGATGATGGTTAAAAGGAAATTAATGTCACCATTTCATGTTAGTGGTGGAAGCTCCACTCCTTTCTCTCCACTGCGGCAAGGAGGAGATCTTCATTAAAGAAAGAAGAGTGGTCTTAGTGACTAGTCACCCTAATTGCTAACCAATCGCATTGTGGAGAATAAAGAGAAGAGAGATTTTGGTTAGGAATCTCGAGAGTGAGGCAAGATTGTAGCCTTTTAAAAACTACATTGTTGATGTTAAGAAGTGTGTGGGCTACGGTTCGAAAAAGGTGACTCAAAAATTAGAGAGAACAACCTTTACAACAAAAGAAGGAAGAAAAACTCTGTTATCATAGAGAGAGGAGAACTTTGAGTTTTGGTTAATAATAAAGATAGTACTGAGGGTAGAAGCCCAGTTCATATATCCACAACCGTAGTGATCATTGGGGATATGTGAAGGATATCCAACAATGAAGGAAAGGTTGAGTTCATCGTCGAGAAAAGGAACGAAACTTTGTTTACCTTTGTTCACAACAAGTCATTATCTTTCTATTGGAAAACTTTATTTAGTTTGAGTTATGTTATGAATGTATTTAGGTTTATTATTGTTGAGCATAATAGTAAGAAAAGTTTAGATATTGTTGCCATTTGATTACCAGGCCGATAAGCATAGACATACCTTATATTTATATTAGGCCGAGAGGATTAGTAAATACTATGATTAGATGACCAATAGTTATGTCCATTTCTATGCCTATGTGGTCGATGCAGTATGCTTATGTCCATTTTTGTGCCTATGTGGTCGATGCAATATGCTTATTGTTGGTATTAAATAAGGAGAAATAACGTTTACAATCAATATACTTTGGTATAAGACCAATTAGATTTAATTGAACTTAGTTTTAATGAGCCACTATAGTTGTTTACTGTGCCTTATTTCTACCTTGATTGTCTAGAATAATCGAGAGGTAATGGAAACCATTGAGCATGGTAAACCTTTTCAACATGTAGGGTCTTGCTTAGTAGTAGATCGAGAGCTGACTGATTTCAGTTTAAAACTACTGTGTAATATTTTTGTAAACCTTGGCGGAGAAAGGCCGAGTAGATTTTACCTTAGAATATCTTAGTTTAGCAAAGAAGCTAAGGAAGGTTAAATCTATTTGTGGACTTTCTAGAACCTTGTGAAGACTTAGTAGTTGAAACCTGAGAATTTAACTAGAGATGGTTGTTAACTCAAAAAAATTTCATATTTATATAAGTTTTATTGAGTATGATTATAAATTTTTATGATATCTATTTTCTTATCTTAGAGTTATAGAAAAGATAATGATATCATTGAGAATTATCAAAGTATAGAGTTATGATATCACTTTTTGTATATAACAACAAGGAGATAAATTGTTATGATAATCGAAGGATATCTTGCATGAGTTCATAATCTATTCTAAAATGAAGAATGGTGAACTCAAGAAAACTTAAGATATTGAAGGTATTATATTGTAAATATCATAGACTCAAAATATATTTAGATTTTATGTTTGACCTTAGTCAAGATTATTAATTCATAGTGCTCATATTCTACATATTACAAATAACGGGGATTCAAATAGTACCTAAATGGTCTAAGGAAGACTAGATAGTACTATACTCATGGTTGTATTATTATACAAATTCCTATCTGTAGATAATGAGAGTTGAGATATTATGATAACTTGGGTTAGAGAAGTTAAACCCTAAAATTAACAAAAAGGGATTTTTAGGAAACTTACAACTCTTAATTCATTTATAACTTGTAAAGTTACGTCAACAAAAATTGGTCTAGAAAACCATAGTTCAAGACAAGAAGATTAGTAAAAGTCTAAGTCATACTTTGAAAGATTTCAAAGATAAGGTCAACAACTTAATATTTAGAACATGGGTATTTAATCATTTTGAGTCTTAGGTAGAATGACAGGGAGTCATAGACCCTAATAAATGCAAGAGTGCATCTAGGGACTCTCTGAAAAAGATTAAAATCATATAATATCTCACAATGAGTATGTATATCATAGATTAAGGATTAAATCTTAAGTCAGATTGACTAGGATTTGAGTTTAGACTGGACATCACATGTCTAAGAGTAACTAGTCAAACATGACAAAACTATAGGATGAGATAGTTATCAAGTCAAGTTAGAAGTGTGTGAAAACATGACTACATTTATTGCAAACATCTATTTATATAGAAACTTTGGCCAAAGTGATGCATTAGTCTCTGCATGCATTAGTCAGTTCATAGTGTCTAGATGGCATAACCTGTCAGAAGGATTGAATACTTAGCTAAAAGTTGTTTAGAGTTGTATGATTGATTGTGTTACATAGGACACAACACTAAGACTTAGATGGCAACTTGTTGGTTCTCTATATCTATACTCTTCGTGAAGGGTAGGTCCACTTCCACTAGGAAGATGTGCGGGGGACCGCTAGTCTATGGTTGGAGGTAAAGCACTCGGATGATGCTCTCCCTCTACAGCAAAAGACTCGCTGAGACTTGTGTGACAAATATCAAGATTCTAGATGCAGTATTCTTTATGTTTGGATGTAAAATTATTCTCATTGCTAAGTGCAATTTATATATTGGAAATGTAAAGTGAAATTATTCTCATTATGATTTAACTTTGAATATATTGAATTTCAAGGTTGAAAAATATTTAGAAAAAGACGTGTATCTATTCTTTGTATTTATGCAAATGATAAAAAAAAATTATGTTAACCATCTTCATTTACTTTTTTGTAAATTGTTGTGTAAATGCAAGTAATATGAGAAGGCATGTTACAATTTTCCTATTCAATTCCTTTACTTCCAGCTTAAATCCTTCCAATTTGTTTTGAAGAATACACCTTTTGCACCCTTTAATCTCCCTATTCCACCAAGATTTAAGAAGGCCCTCCAAATCTAGTCATCAAACCACACGAACTCCAATTTAAAAGGACAACCCCTCAGCCTACTACTCTTCCCAATTTTAAGAGAGATTGGTTAGTGGTCCGAACCAACAAAATGTAATATTTTAAAAGTGGGAGCTATATCCTCTAAGGCCCATTTAGAATTCAATAGGAAGCAATCTAATAAAAAAATACATGCTTCCCCCTCCCTCCTATTACTCTAAGTAAATCACCCCTCCTTTGGTTTGATATCCCATAAAAAAAGAGAAGATCAAACCTCTTGAAAAGCCAATGATCTAGCAGTACTCTTTACATTACCTCCTTTTCCTATGGGCTTAAAATTGTATTGAAATCTCCCCCAATAATCTAATTTTAAAATTGGCCACAAAAATTATTTAGTTCCTCCCACATTATTCCTTTCAAATTATCATTGCATGGATTGTAAATATTAGAGAAAATTCCCTTGAAACTCAATTGTACCCCATCCAGTTGGACAAAAAAAGAATACTAAGACTCACTAATCAAGACTCATAAAAATTTCAACCTATCCTATAAAAAGGCTAAACCATCAGCCAAACCCTAAACACATCTAATCACACCATCACTAGTTCACCACATACTCTTCATCCAATTTATAAGTTCGTCATTACTTACCTTAATTTCCTATAATAATAGAATATTGGGTTTTTGAATCTCAACAAGTTGTTTAACCAAATGACGCTTCTAAGGAGCATTGAGCCCCTAGATATTCCAACTAACAGTCTTCATCCTTTTAGAGGCAAGGAGGTTCTCACCTCCATTGTGGAATTTTTTTATAGAAGCCTAGGTGCCTTTTTCATATCCTCCATTGCTAGTACATTAACCTTGCTCTAGCCTCTTTTTATGACCCATTGTCCTACTTGATCCCAAATCTATCAACAACAAATTGTTCATACCCTGTTGGGACCTAGTACTTTGCTTGGTGGATTTCCTACCAACCACTTTCTAATACTTCATTCCTAACTTATCCTCATATGTATCTCTCACAAATCCCTCTTCACTCTCCTCATCCTCCAAAAGATCATTCACTATATTTGTAATGCCCCTCCATTCTCATCTTGGATGTGTAGATGGTCTGGCTAAGGAGCATGAAGATGAAGGTTAAATAATAGGAATATTTAGGGTATGTTAGATAGTTGATGTTGTACATTATATGATGTTGGTAGATGCTACATTCATGTTGATGACATTCTTGATTATGCTCGTGTGGTTTCATATGACAGTATTTTTTATTGACAATCTTTGTTGCAACACTGATAATTTATATGCTCTGACATTGTTTTACATTCAGGTGATTATGATGTTGATCTTACTATGATTGTCATGTGTTAGAATTGATTTTTATGCAACGGATTATCTATCATAGGATGTTATGTTGTGATGTTTTGTGTGGATTATTCTTATTATGTGTATCATGTGATTATCTAATGATGGTTCTTATTTAATCATTTGGTAACTGATTGCTATGTGTGTTGTGATTACGTGTTTGATGTGATGGTGAAAGGGATAGTGTCGCATTACTCATGCGTGAGTACCCTGCTACACTGCGATTCCCTTTCATGGTGTATTTGACTATATATGTGTGTGTGTGTGTGTCTATTTGTTCGACTATTTGGTAGCTATAGGATGCAAGTATCAGGCATCGACTCCACCTAAATTGACAGTGAGCGTGCCTTAAACCCAATGGAAACTGTTGAATGGAGATAACATGTGGTCCCCTAGTTAGCCATCATCCTTGAAAAGGATGAGTATCTAGTTTTGCACCCAATCAGTGTTGTTTGTATGGGCATAACGGTCAGTCATTGTCATTGTGGTTATGTTTTCGATCGTGCATTGTGTCAAGTATTGTTTGGCATTTAGGTTATTTTATTTGAAATTGTTTGATTAATGTTTTGGTTAATTGCTTCATTATAATAAAATTATTAAGTCAAGAGGGCACTTTGATAAATAAATATAGATGCTTTTATGTAGATTATAGTTGTGTGGAAATATATATTATTATGTCTGAAAAAAATTCTCTTTCTTTATTATTATTGTCTTGGAGTAATTATTTTCCATTTTGGCCACTTGGAAGAAGTGACAGTTATGCACCCAAGAGGGAATCTTAGAAATAATTGTTTCTTTTGAGTAAGAGACTAATTTTAGAAAAGTAGAAAGAAACTATTTTTGTTTGGTTGTAAATGAAATAAATAGCAAATTCTAAAATAAATAAAATTAGAGAGAAATTATTGTTTGGTTAAAAATAAAAAATTGTAAGAAAGTAATAAAGGAGAATCTTTTGGAAGAAATTATGGGGGTGGTTATGCATTCTCAACTTTATTTTTGAAATCTCAAGACATAATTTGGGGTAGGAGGGTGCATTTCAAATAGAGAATATGTTTTATGTTTTGGGGATCTCTCTCTCTCTCTCAGAAAATTTTCATTTTTCTTTTGGCACCATAAACCATAGCTTCCAGAAGAAAAGACTGGGGAAAAAATGGATGCGAGCTAGGAATTTTTTGAAGATGTGATAGAAGTAATATTCTAGGTATGGACTGAGATATGAATCTAATTTATTGTTGCATTAGATTTAGTAAAATATTTTGTGAATTCTCTTCTACATTTTTTGAACCCAGTTTATTACGTTAGCCATAATTTTAGTTTTACGAACTGGGTTCCTTTATACTTTTTATATATTGTGTACCACCTAGTTATCTAAATCATATCCAAAAATTAGCCATACCTAGTTTGTAATTTTTAAGATATGAATATTTTGTGACTATCTACCTCTCACCCATTTCGTCTCTGTTTTAGCAGTCTGTTGCATTAACCATAACTTTATTTTTACGAGCTAGGCTTCTATAATTTTTTTATAAATGGTGCACGACCTAGATATTGAAATTATATCCAAAGATTAGCCATACCCAATTTGTTATTTTTGAGATATGAATATTTTGTGACTGTCTACCTCTCACCCATTTTGTCTCTGTTTTAGCAGTCTGTTGCGCTAGCCATAACTTTAGTTTTGTGAATTGGGTTTCTCTAAAAAAAATTTATATGGTGTATGGCCTAGATATCTAAATTATATCTAAAAATTAGTGATACTCAGTTTGCCATATTTGAGATATGAATATTTTGTTACTGTCTACCTCTCACCCATTTCATCTCTATTTTAGTAGTCTGTTGCATTAGCCATAACTTTAGTTTTACAAACTGGGTTTCTCTAAAAAAAATTTATATACGGTGTACAACCTGGATATCTAAATCATATCCAAAAATCACCCATACCCAGTTTGTCATTTTGAGATATGAATATTTTGTGACTGTCTACCTCTCCCTTGTTTCGTCTCTATTAAAACAGTTAGTTGCGTCACCAATAACTCTATATCTTCGAACTGGGTTTCTCTAAGATTTTTCAACAAATTCATTTTGTCCAATCCTATGATCATCACTTTCCATCATATGACTCTCTTTGAGGCATTCTACCAATCCGTCTACGTGCCCTGTCTATGCTTTCACATTTTACATTGTTGGTAGCTTCTAAAGCCTTCTCAACAAATTCATTTTGTGTTGATCCTATCATATGCATGTGGTTAAAATTGTGGTACATTTGATAAAGGTGTTAGATCTATAGGAATGTTTTGTTGTTCTATATTCCTTTCCTCTCAAGCTAACCTTAGAACAAGTTTCTTTCGTTGTAGCTTCGGGTTTTGTAACTTGTGATTCTAACTAGTGTAAGATATTTATAGCATTCTAATATTATAGATTTTTAGCCTTGCTTATACAGTTATATTTAATAGTATTTACAATTGTATAGATTATTAATGAAATCTACATCAGTGTAAATAGTGTAAATAATGGTTGTGTTTAATTTGTATGCCTTAGAGTTATTTGCAGTTTGTTCGCAGTCATTTTAATTAAATGAAATTAACATAAGTCATGGGAACTATTAGTTAAAATATTGTTACTCGTGGACTCTTATATCTTATGATCATAAATAAATTATTACTAATGGTTGGAATATGATAGTTCTATATTGTTGAGGAAGATTCATTTATGATTGTTAGATGATTGATCATGATTCAATTAATGTTACATTCTTCAAGACCCATAATTAGTACATTATGTCATATGTCGCAATTGTGGTGTTGTATTTGACTTATTGATGAAGGATCTTAGTTTGGTCTAGTAGGTGATGATGTGCATTTGAGAGTGAATGTGGTGTGAGACCATAGTGTTTAGTGTGTCAAGTGTTTGTGTCATTTGGGAAAGTTAATTCTAGAGGCCAAGAGGGGTAGTCGTGTGTATGATTCCTATGATTATGTAATTTTGCTAATGGTTGAATATGTATTGGTTATATGTTGACTCCACTCTGTTTATGGATTCATGTGGTTATGATGATTGTGCAAGATGGATAATGTCTTGCTTAGTTTACCTATTCTTGTGGTTATGATGACTGTACAAGATGGATAATGCCTTGCTCCGTGTACCTATTCATGTGGTTATGATAACTATGCAAGATGGGTAATGCCTTGCTTTGTGTAATGTGAAATGATGTATATTTTGTGTTGTAAATGCATCATGATGAGAATGTGGTAGTTCACACTTGGGTTTTATTTTGATCTTTGAGAATCTAGATGCAGTGAAGGGGGAGTGGCGTTCAATGTGAGGCTGGCACCCAAAGTGGCTTGTCAGGGTAACCCATTGGAAGTTGTTAATCCAGTAATAACTCAATAATAAATGTAGAGGGTTGGGTAGTTTTCACACTAATCAAGATAATTGGATGCCTCACTCATGCCTATAGTGCTCGTTCAGGCTAAGGATGAGATGAGAAGGCCATGGTTGGCAAAATCAACTTCCTTGTCCTCACAAAAGGAATGTTGGTTCCGCATGTGTCACCCTATGGGGCCAGCATCTAGTGAGAGACTGTCAAAGTAACCATAGATGGGGGTCAGTACCCAGCAAGAGACTGTCAGGGTAACCCATGGATGAAGGCCGGCGTCTAGCTAGAGACTGTCAAGGTAACCCATGCTAGGACTATGCGATGACACTCATCCCTACTACAGTCTAGCATTCTCTAGTTGTGTTCTCCCCTTTCTTTTTGTGAATACTTCTAGAAGTGATGTTTGAGTTACTTGTGATGTCATTATTGGCTGGTGTTGTGTTGGAGTCATGTTATCATTTTATGTTGTGTTCCTATCTTCTTAACTATTTCATGTTGTGGGACCTTATTGTTATCTCCTAGCACGGGGGTGGACCTTAGGATTCCACATGGTCGAGTGGTTGTGCTTTTATCTCCATTGGTTTTCCTTATTGTTCATGCACAAGAAGGATGTACCTTATATGGCAGATTTCAAATCTTACTCTAGCTTGAGGAGATAGATACTTATGATCATGTTTCAATCTTGTATATCAGTTGAATCATGTACTCCAATGTAATCTGGATAGCGATATTGTAAACAATGTAATGTTGTACTCTCTTATAAAGGAAATTGTCTATGTACTCGTGATCCTATGTGTAGGATCATGATGTTACTTATCTGATGATATAATATGGAATTGTATGTGTTTATTTATTTGATGCAATTAGACTTAGAATGAACTATGTTTGTTAGTTAATTCATAATGTTGGTTAGATTTGTTTTAGTTCATTAGTAATGCAACCGTGGAACCCTAGAGGATGAAGCTTAATTTAAATGTTATGGATAAATATATGATTGTTATTATTTCTTTCATTTTAAAAAAATATTTGACCTTTTTGTAAGCTTAGTTGTGTTATCCTCTGGGTTCCTTGGCTAGCCGTTACAATATTTTTCGTCTTATCTTGTGTGATCAGCTTTTCAACCCTCTACTTTGAAATTTCTCTTAGTTCTATCTCTTTGCTTTCTATTATCTATCTATGCCCTCCTTCCTCTTTCCCCTCCAACCTGTCTTCCATCACCTCAACTTCTACCTTTTCACTATTTGGTAAAGAATTTGAAATCCTCTCCTTTGAGATTTCCTACCAAATTTTAGCAACTTTGGGTTGTTCGATCTTCTTGGGTTTGTTTTTTCCACCACAGTTCTATACCACATGTCCCAATTTCCAACATCTAAAACATTGAATGGGTCAATATTCATAATCTAATTCCTACATCCATGTCCCAATTGAGGAATTGATCTCAATTGAGTGTCTGATTAGTTAGTGATTCTTAACTATCTCCTACTCTGTTCACTCTTCCTTCACTTCTTTGATGTCTTCTTTGCTTTTTTTGCTCAGTTTGGATCCTTTTTTAATCTTAAGTATATAGTTATAATTCAATAATTTTATTAGTATAAATATTAATTGTTGTAATTACCTTACCATGATAAAGAAGTTGGAATGTGGTTGAAAGTATAGTTGACAATAACTAGTTAAAGGACTAGCAAATATTAATTGTTCTAGAAATAAAATGCTAACTAATTTATTTGGTTGTGTCAAGATGATAAGTTTCATATAATAATTTCAAAAGGTTATTTTTCTTATCCTTTAAAAATATATATTGTGATTGTTTGTATAATTTGACCTCACCTCGTCAGATGTTGGTTCTCCATTGCTTGTTATTACTCCCTAGACCACATGTTTGACCTCACAACTTTGGAACATCATGAAACTCTTTAGCTATTGCTTTCATGGCACATTAAGGCTTTTGATGTATACTTGTGTGGAAATTATAGCAAAGGTTAAATTTTATTGTGTGAAAGGGCAAAGAAATTTTGTATTAGTAATAAAGAAAGTGACTGTACATGATAATTAGGAATTATTTAATAGTAATAGTGAAAGTATCCATATGATAGTTAGGAATTACTTTTTAGTAATAATGAAAGTTTCTTGATAAAAATGATTAATACCTTTGATATAAATAAAAGAATTGAGTTTTACTACTTTTTTAAATAAGGGAGTTAATTTTTAATCATTACTCTTAGAGGTGTAACCTATAGTTTTAGTAGAGGTGTAACTATTTAGAGATGACATTTATTTTTAAATATAAAGAATTACTGAAATAATGGATAATGGTTTTTCCCAAAGTATAATTAAAAGTTTAAGTAAAACAAGTGCATTATAAAAAAATAACACTTCAAATGAAAACAAAGTAAAAATTATTTTTAAATAAAAATAAAAATATGTGTCCATATATGGAGAAGGGTTTTTTCGGCTGTGCCTCGGTGATGCTTGCTTTTCTTGCAGCTGCTAGCGTTTCTACAAATGGCTTCTCACGGTTGGATGGTGGTGGGAGCTTGTATGGTCAGTGGCCTTCATCTTATGCGGCTTGTCTTAGGTTTGTTCACCCTCCCTTGGCGCCATTATGGAAGCTAGCTGTGAATCGAGTAGCGGATGTTCCTATGGCGGATGAGAACCAACAACACCAGAATGGTTGAGGCATTCTGGAGGGGTACATGATGGGGGAAGGTTGCATGTGGGGGGTGATGGGCCTCTCCCACGTGCAAGCACCTCCCTAATTGTGGTGACCCCTAGGGTTCTTCATTGCGCAATCTCATCCCCAAAGGTTTCCTTCGATGGGGATATTGTAGATGAAGTAGCTCAAAATGTAACTTATTTTTCAGAGAATGGGTTGGTTGGTAGATTTCGGGGGTTTTGGCCATGCCTTGTGGAGCTACATGACTAGATTACAGAGAACTAGAAACCTATTTTAGAGGGGGATGTAGAGATTTATCCCAATGCAAGGGGTTTTTTGTGGTGGCATTTGATTCTATGAAGGATCAAAATACAATTCTCTATGATTATTAGTGGAGTTGGAAGGAGCAACATTTATTGATGTTGAAACCCTGGCACCCCTCCTTCAACCCTCTCATAGAATCCTTTGACTTGGTTCCAGTTTGAGTAAGGTTGCTTGAATCTCCCTCTTCAGTTTTGGAGTGAATCCTGTTTTGAGGCCATTACAGTTTGCTGGGGAAGTTTTGGGGGGTGGGTAAGGGCTCCTTAAATTTTTTGCATACTACTTATGCTCGCATTTTAGTGGAAATAAACATTACAAAAGATTTCCCTACGGATGTCGTCCTAAAAATTGCAGATATGGAATGAAGTCAATTGCTTGACCATGCAGGTCTTCCTTTTTGATGTCGACGTTGTTTCAACATTGGTCATTTGGCGATGCACTATTCTAAATGGTGGCATGCAAACTAGGCTACTTGGTGGAAAGAAGTTGCCCCCTATCATTACTCGGTGGAAAAGGATGGTCAATATGGTGAAGCACCTGATGAGCCTTCAAAAGTTGGTGATATTGTCATGGGCATGGCTCCTCCTAGCGATTCCCAAGTCACTCCAAAGGCGATGGCTTCCTTCTCTGCAGTGGTGAATAGAAATAATGCTGGTGATGCTCTTGTAATTGGTAAAACCCCCACTGCTAGCCCAAAGATAAGAAACTTGGCCCAGAAAGGAAAACTTGGTGATCCTGAGGCCTCAGTAGAGTCCTCTCATGCGGCTCATGATAATGGTAAATATGTTGATTCAGAATTAATGTCTTCAGGTGGAGGTCTCATCGGAGGAGTAGAAGAGGAATTGGGTGGTGGCATGTCAGAGGAAATTTGGATGAAGGTGCAGAGGAAAAAGAAGAAGAATGAGGTGAAATTTAACATGCACCTTCTCTCTTACTCAAAATGTGGAGAAATGGTGGAAGTTTGAAACAATGTTAGTTGATTTTGAGGTATTGTATCCATAGGGGTTTAGTTTGAAAGGCATCATTTTGAGCCTGGATACTTGGTAGAATTTTGGTTTGGGCTGAATCTGATCAGGGTGACTTGTTGATGATCCCCTGCTTCTAATGTAGTGTCTATATTTGACTTTTTATTATATGGGTGCAGCCCCTTAACTACTTTGCATCAATCAAAAAAAATATGCATCCATGTATGTATGTAGTAAATAAAATAGTTCTGAAGTGAAATGAAATAACTTAAGTAAATAAAGCTTTGTGTCCTTTTTCATATATTTAATTATCTATATGTGTGTAGTAGTTTAAGTAGAAATCAACATTTAATATACATCTAGAAAAAAAAATAACTCATTAAAATAATCTTATTTTTTATTACACTGAGAGGCATTCTATAGTTGTAGCAAGGAGTTTCATGTCGTGACTGTGTACATAAAAACCTCTTAACTTAAATTTGACAGTCATTTACAAATCAAATAATTAATATTAATAATTTCTTTTGCTCATAAACTTGGCTAGGTAAGGCACCCAAGAGCCAAAAAATAGAGCCTTAATGCCCAAATTCTAGTAGCTAGGAGCTCATCATATCCATCTATGTAAGAAAATTTATCTTTCTAGATTACAATCACATTGCCATGGAGACCTACTACAAAATTGCATAATTCATGATGTGGGAACTAGGTAGCAATGTGATATAGAGTTGCCATGAAACTTGTCAAATTGCCATATATTATAGTATTCTAAAACCATGTTGCACATCTAAAGTATATGTCTTTCTATAACTATATAGCCACTCTATATGCACCAAAAATAACACAAAATCAGCATAACCAAAAAAACCAGTTAAGCACGAAAGGGTGGGGAAGGGCAAATTACATTAGGCCCCCATCCCCATAGTCATAGTGTAACCATATAAATAGTTAAAAGTTCATGAAAACCACCCATAAGATCGATGGCCCCCCTACAAACCTGACATAATAAGGAAACATGGAAAATTACACAGGTCTTGAAGAGCCCTCCCTAAAACCCTTACATTTTTTACATTTTGAGATTTTGGGGGGAGGAGGGATCTCCACTAGATCATTCTCCTCCACCCCATCACAACACTAAAATTTTATATTTGAAGCCTCGAAGGACGACTGGACCTTCATAACTTTATTTGTCTCCTCCAAATTCTTGTAAAGCTTGTGTTGATTTGCCAAGATATCATTATTAAGAAAGGTGTTTCAACCTCGCAATTACCAAAGGTGTGATTTTTTGGTTATAAAAAATAAAAAAACTTAATTTATGGGTTATAGAGTTGGTTTTTGGCCAAAATAAAAGATGTGGGTTGTACGAAACCACAATATGTGGTGCTCAGTGTATAGATCACTTTAATTTCTTCAATTTAAAAAAGGGCACAATTGACCTCCCAGATCAAAAGTTATGACCTCCGAAAGTTGGGCCACTCATATTAGAAAATGTAAAAAATGAGTTGGACACATAAAAGAGTTGTAATAGAGAGTTACACGTGTTGATGTGTTATGACACATCATAAGATATCTTTGATTGGAGATAATGGAACCCTAAGGATTTGGGCACCATTTTTGGGTGGTTTTAGCTTATGTTTTTCTAATTACCATTTGATGGTTTCATGTATTTTATCTCCTATATATTAGGTGCTTGAGACGAAGGTTGTGTGTTGTTGAAGTTGTAAAAGCCAACCTCATAGAACCCAGTGATCACCTGCAAGCAAAATAACCTGTCACGTAGAAGAGATTCAAATAACACAAAGATATTGCTCTACAAGCCAAGAGAGTAAAATTGCATAAACAAGAATAAAGAATTACAAAGAGATCAATCCTTAAGAAAGGAGATCAAAACCCTAAAGTGAACCCTAGGATTTAATAAAAGAATTATTAAATAATAAAGTGCCTAATTTTAGC
Organism: Cunninghamia lanceolata; assembly: GCA_027924645.1. Taxonomy (NCBI): domain Eukaryota; kingdom Viridiplantae; phylum Streptophyta; class Pinopsida; order Cupressales; family Cupressaceae; genus Cunninghamia; species Cunninghamia lanceolata. The sequence goes on from BSBN01000063.1 coordinate 1,346,108, forward strand.
TTAAGTGAAAAATAAAGTAAAGGTGACTTAATTAATTAATCAATATGATTAAATTAATTAAGTAATTAACCTATTACTCTAACACCCCCCCTGAAGATGAACTTAGGGAGAAGCTAAAAAACCAAGGACAAATGCAAAAAGGCAAAGATGGGTCCCGGCAACTAGGCCTGATGAGGTACCCAAATACAACCAAATCTTTGTAAAGTGGAGTAAAGGAGAAAACCCAGTGGGAAAAAACTCCTCTCCAAAAAGAGATGAAAGCATGTAAAAAAAACATGAAGGAAGGAAGGCCTCATGAAGACCCCCCAAGGACAACTTCCTTCACCCCAAGCATAGATCGCAACTGAAGATAGCGAGGTGATGCCACAGGTTTCGTGAAGATATCTGCAACCTACTCCTTTGCAGGAATGTACTCCAAGATGAGGGAACCATCCTGAATCAACTGCTTGATGAAGTGCATGTGGATCTCAATGTGCTCAGTCCGCTGATGCTCCACTAGGTTGTGTGAAATGTGAATAGCACTCTGATTGTCACACCAAAGAAGAGTGGGACTATCAGGAGGAAAACCAAACTCAGTCATCAACTGTCGAAGCCATAAAACCTCCTGGATAGCTAACACTATAGCTCAGTACTTAGCCTCTGTAGATGATAATGCAATAGCAGATTGCTTCTTCCAAGACCATGTAATAGGACCAGAACCAAGGCAAAAACAAAGCTAAAAGTAGACTTTCAATCATTGACATCACTAGCCCAATCTGAGTCAATGAAGCCAACGATGTGAGGGGCTCCTGGTGTGTAGTGAATTCCATAATGTGTGGTGCCCTGAATGTACCTCAAGATACATTTGGTAGCTTGCCAATGGCTCTCATGTGGATCATGTGAGAACCGAGAGACAAGGCCAATTGCAAAGGAAAGATCAGGACGGGAATGTGTTAGGTACAACAAACTACCAACCAACTACTTGTATAATGTAGAATCTACTGAAGGAGTAGAGCAAGTGGAAGACAAGACAACAACTGACTGAAATGGTGTGGGGGCAGGCTTGCAATCAAGCATGCCAAATCTCTAGAGCATATCAAGAGCATACTTCTGCTAAAATATGGAAATCCCATCCGAAGACTAAATAACCTGTAGACTAAGAAAATAGTGCAGAAGACCAAGATCTGTCATCTCAAACTGCTCCATCAAAGCTCTCTGAACACTCTGAATCATGGAGGATGAGCTACCTGTAAGAATGAGATCATCAACATATAGCACAAGGATCAAAAGATCACCCTCCTGACGTTGAATGTACACTAGGATCGGAATGATAGTGATTGAAGTGAGAGGAAAGACAAAAAGAGTTCATCTTCTCATACCAAGCCCGAGGGGCTTGTTTGAGACCATACAATGAACGCCAAAGTCAGTAAACCAAAGAAGTGTCCTGCACAAATCCCTGAGGCTGCTCCATATAGATCTCCTCATGTAGGTCTGCATGTAAGAAAGCACTCTTCACATCCATTTGAAAAAACTGTCCATCCCTGTGAAGCTGCTAGAGAAAGTACAAAGCAAATAGAATTCATCTTGGCAATAAGAGCAAAGGTCTTGGAGTAATCAATACCCTCAACTTGAGAAAACCCCTTCGCAACAAGTTGTGCCTTATACTTATCAATTGAACCATCGGCAACAAACTTGGTACGGTACACCCACTTGCACCAAACCAACTTTCTTCCCTTAGGAACATGAACAAGATCCCAAGTATTATTCTTCATCAAAGAAGAATACTCCTCCTCCATAGCTCTATCCCACTTAGGAGTACCTACTGCCTTTGAATACTTCTGAGGATCATCTGAAATGGCATGACTCAAAAGACTAGCACCTGATGTTTATGCATGGGTACGACTGGAATCTAAAGGATCACCTACCAAAGATCCAGCTACCTCAACAATAAAGCGGGCCCACTTGGGCAAAGGCTAAGTATCTAGTGGTGGTGGGGAAGGTGGAGCATCATCAACATCATCCTCAAGAGATAAGGAATCCTCAAGAGATGAAGTAGAAGAAGTAGGAAGTGAGGGAGAAGCTAGTGATGGATGATCCATCTGAGGAAAGCACTCATCAAACTGGACATCTCATGGAAACAAGACCTCTTTGGAATTAGGATCAAACAACATGTACACCTTAACATCCTCACAATAGCCAACAAATATGAGTGGTTGGCTTTTCCTCTCCATGGCTTTCTGTTGATCATTAGGAATGTATGCCCAAGCCTCACTGCCAAAAACTCAGAATGTAGAACCATCGGGCTTGACATGGGTCCAAGCCTCCTCAGGAGTCATATGTTGTAATACCTTATGAGGCATTTGATTTTGAATGTAATTGGCACAATTCACTTCCTTAGCCCATGAAGAATCCATACCACGTGACTGAATCATACAATTAGCCATCTCCCATAAAGTTATGTTCTTTCTCTCAGCAACACAATTCTGTTGAGGGTTGTAAGGAACTGTAAACTGATGCTGCAAACCATGCTTAGTGCAAAAATCCCTGAAAGCCTGATTAACATACTCCCCCCATTATGTGTGTGTATCCTCCTAATAGAAAGTCTAGATTGCTTCTCCACAAATGTCTTAAAAATTATGAAAGAATCAAAGACATCAAACTTGTACTTAAGAAAGTACACCCATGTACGCCTAGAGAAGTCATCAGTGAATGTGAGCACAAATTTGGCCCCTAAAAATGAAGAAGTTGGAAAGGACATGAGGTCACTATGTACCAACTCCAAGGGTGCCTTAGCACGTGTGGCTCTACCCATAGGAAAAGAATCCTGGGGATGTTTGCCAAGTACACATCCTCGACAAACATCATTAGTACAGGAAATCTGAGGGAGTCCAATCACAAGTGCATGTGTAGTCATCTACTGTAGATATCTATAATTGGCATGGCCAAAACGCTAGTGCCAAAGCCTACTCACTATGTCTACATGTGCTATAAGTGATGAACCAGAACCATCTGAGCTCTCAAATACATTAAATCTGTATAAGTTGGATGCAGGATCAACACTCCTAGTAGCCACAACTAAATCAAGATCATGGAGGTCTCGAATAACCACATCATGTGGGGAGAAGTCAACTATCTTACCAGTTCCAAAATGACAAATTTGATAAACGAAAAGGAGGTTTGTTGAAATGGTAGGAACAACAAGAACATCCTGAAGACAACCACCATCTAATGGAACATGACTTGAACCCATAACTGAAAGCTATGTAGAATCATTAACTGCAATCTGTGAAGTGCCATAATGAGCAAGTGTGGTAACAAACTCCTAAGTATGTGTCATATGGTGAGAAGCACCAGAATCTAGAATCCATGTGGATCCTGAAGGTAAGGCTCATGCAGAAAGAGCATGACCTTTCCCTATGTGTGGGGAAGTAGACTGAGGTGAGGTGATATGATGCTACTGCATGGCTTCCTCTAAAGCCTCTAATCTCTTCCAACACCCGATAACTGGATGACGTTCCTTGCCACAAAAACTGCAAGGATCACCTAATTTCTTCTTAGTCTTGGAGGAAGACTCACCAAACTTAGAAGACTTACTCTACTTAGGATTAGAGTGTGGTTTGGAATCTGACTTAGGAGGTGGCTTGGAAGAACTCTCACTGCCTGTTGAATCTGACTTGGGCTTTGGTTTGTACTTTTGCTTCCCCTTAGATGTATGAGCTACCAAGGCTTGGTTCTTTAATCCTGTGAGAGCATCCAACTATGATAGCTTGGCTTGCTCACAAGTCAACCAATCATAGAAAACCTCAAAGGTAGGCATGGTAAATCGTGGACCCAAAGCATCCATGCTGAAATAGAATGTAGAAGAGAATATATGAAATGAGCCTCGAAGCTTAGATAGAATAAGGTAAATACTCTCAGTGTCAGTTTTGGTCTTGCCGCAACTTTAGAAAAGTGATCTGAGTGATTTGAATTTCATCAAGAAATCCTCAATAGATGCAAAGGAATCAAGTACCAAGGAAGTCAATTCTACCTCAATCTGAAGTGCTCTAAACTCATTGATTGTAACACCCCGCAATGAACACCTTAGAGAACAATACATCTATGCTATGCAATTTAGGATATATATATTTTTTTAAATGAATAAAGTAACAAAGTAATGTTAACATATCTAAACACATCTTTTGAACTAATGACTTGTCCTCTAAGATTTCATGGTTGCGTTACTCGACAAAACAATTAACATAATCTAACACACATCATGAATTAACATCAGTAGATCATTCTAAACCTATTGCATTAAATCAATAAACATTTACATCTCCATAACGTCAGATAAGTAATCATCAGGATCTAGTACATAGTTACAATTTCTCCTGACATATGAATACCACATTACATTGTTACATTATCATCTTCTGAATACATACGAATACATAATGAATCATCTGATACACAGACCAGTATATGAGCATAATAACTATCTCCATAAACAAGTACAAGATCTGATGTCTAATACACAAGCTATATCCTCTTCTCACAAGAACTTCGACAAGGAATAACCAATGGATAAGAAAGCTCTTCCACCCGACCATGTGGAACCCTAAGGTCCACCCCCCGAGCTAGGAGTTAACATGAGGTCCCAAACAATAATAGTCAGGTAGACAAAGACTAACATAAACAAAAGATGACCAAACTCCAATACAACACGTGACAAATATCATAAACAACACAACACAACTTCCAGAGGCAACACATAATGAATGGGGAGAGTACAACTAGGGAATGCTAGGCTGCAGTAGGGAGGAGTGTCATCACATGGCTTGTCATGGGTTGTCCTGGTAAGCCTTCCTAGGCCTCGGCCCCCATCTTGGGTTGTCCTGACAGCCTCTCCCGACTCCCGGCCCCCATACAACACTCATGCGGAATCAACATACCTTTCATGAGGACAAGGTAGTTGATCTTGCCATTCCAGGCCTTCTCATCTCATCTCAAGCCTAAACGAGCACTTGAGCCATGAGTGAGGCATCCACTTATCTTGTTTAGTGTGTTGATCTACCCAACCCCCTAATTCATTATTTAGGTTATCACTGAGTTATCAAACTCCCACATGGGTTGTCCTGGATGCCACTTTTGGGCTCCGGCCCCCATTGAGAGCCACTCCCCTACCTGCATCTAGAAGACCCTACTCAACAAACACAACAAACATCATCATGACAACGATGATACATGAACCATGCAAGGCATTAACCATCTTGCATAACAATTATCCTGATATGAACATGTATATGTAACAATGCAAGGCATTCACCATCTTGCATATCAACTTAATTACAAGGACATACTCTCAATACATTTTTCATTGCTTCCAAATGAAGTAACTCATAAGAAAAATTCTTCTTCATGGATACCAATGTCTCCCCATTGTCTAATCCAACACAACATCCCAAACAAATAAATAAATCATAACATCCATGAAGAGCCTTTCTACACATCATGATGCATTCAGAATATTTACATTCTTTCACTACACCATAACCAAATTCTTTAAAACAAAAGGCAACATAGCTTCATTAACTCAGGACACTTATCAACATGTTACATGATGTCAAACAACCTTGGCCTCTGGAATAAACCCTTGACAACTTACACTATGACCATTTCTTATACATTCCACTTACCTTATACAATTTCAATTCAATTCACACTAAACTAATTGTATAATACCTTCAAATCAAATTCCCAATACATTATTTATATACCTAATCCTTAACCCATTATTCTAATTTCATCTTATCAAAATGAAGAAACCATTAATATATAGTCACAACGATTATGAATTTAACAATGACAACATTATTATAATTTTCCAATTTATTTGGCTTTTAAACAATCAACTATTACTTTAGACATAATAATAATAATAATAGTAATAATAATAATAATAATAATATACTTTGGATCATTGGATAGCAAATAATTTCATTCTCTCGGCATTTAATATTACTACATGAATTTTGTATCAAATGTAATAATTTTCTGTAGTAGTGTTGGAAATGTTATTAGCTAACAAATCTAATTTTTTTTAAACATTTTACCTGAGCTATTCAACCGAAAGTGAAAAATAATCCATAAAGGCTTTATGTTATACTCATTACTGTGGTTCTCTACTTAAATATCATCCACTTAATGGTCAAACAACTAGTAGCAATTTTACACCTCATTCACAGCAAAAAGTGGTAAATATTTGTCCTATTTTATTATTGGCCAAAATTCACCTTTTGACTATTGAACTAGATGATATTTAAGAACAGCCTTACTGCAATGCACCTACTTACAAGGAGATTTAAAAGCTAACTCCCATATGTTGAGATTGTGTAAAATTCTACAGCCAACATTGGAGGCAAGAGTTGAAATTAGATTAAATACTACATCCAAAGGTGGGCACAATGTACTTCAATGGAGGAGGTGAATATAATGTTGTGGCATACCACAGATTCTACATCATGATTAATATCATCATTTCTCTACAACATCATTTTTCACAGGATCCACCGAGTCTTTCTATTCCCTTTTTCACTGTTATAGAAACAACCAGGCCAATGCAATTGGCAGGTGTAAGCCAAGTCCACGCCCTATGCTAGGATTCTACCTGCTTGAGTGAATGGCTAGGAAATAGTAAGGGCATCCATCAAAATAAGAAGGTTAAAGAGATCTATCAGATTTTGTAGTTGCAGCAATACTGATGAACATATATGCAAAATGCGAATGCATAGACAGTGCACGCCAAACTATCTGAGAGAATGCCTCGAGATTGCAGGCCCACAAAAAAAATATGAATTCGTTATGATCTTCATATGGCTTTAATGGCAGAGGGCAAAGACAGATTGAGTGCACTGTCTGATGATATTTAAGAGCAGCCTTACTACCTACAAGGCGATTTAAATTTAAATTGACTAAGTTTTAGATTTTAAAGTCCTCTAGGTATAGGAAATATAATTTCCTCAGGCATTATCATGCTTTAACTTAACCTGAAATAAATCACATAAATGGAACACAGTACTCATAATAGCCAAGAGTGGCATGGAGAATATAGATTATGGTAGACGCAAGGCAGTATAATGATCAGTTTATAAAGGATTTATAAACCTTCAAACAGCAACAAAAATTTCCAGCAAGGATGAATTCAGTGATTGCAATATATGTAAAAAATGGATTTGTTGAACAGACTTCAAAATCTTTCAAGAAAAATGATTTGTAGGTTTTAAGATAGTTCCCACAGCCTCTATGATCATTACTAGATCTAAACGTGTATATGGTTTACCTTCCTATCCACGCTAGCACCCTAAATTTTATCATTAAGATACCAACTAAATCTATGCTAATTGTGGTGATGTGTTTTCTTGGTGACTGTAGATCACAAATTAATTAAGGCTTAGGAGTATTTATAGCAACAAAAAATAGATCGTAACTCTTGTCAACGTCTGGCCAGTCTGCACCCAAAATGGGAGCTAGGAATAGGTATTTAACCCAATTACCTCTGTTACACCTATAGTTGATTAAATGAATGCGTGATTGACTTTCTTGTCTGTGCTTACCACCTAGAGAACACCTTAAACTTTGCCATTGAGATACCAGACAAAGGTGATGACTACAAATGCCTAGTATTGGAAGGATCTACAGAATTCCCATACCCACGAAGGGGACGAACCTGTTGTGATCACAATACACGCAGTTCATACTTGCCTCTAAATTATATATACTACCTGGCTTGTGAATAACCTTCATTAGTATCTGAAGAAGCTGATATTATTGATGGTGATGAATGACAGATCTAGCTACAGAAAGCAGATTATCTTCACTGAAAGATTTGGGTGCCTGTAAATGTCCAATTTCTTAGTCGATGGACTAAAGAGTTTGGTCCAGATTGTAGTGCCTAAACTCTAGGCACTATTCTCCAATCAAAATGACTTCCATTCTTTTCAAGATGTTAAGAAGCTAAACACAATCAGATGGCCATTGCATGTGAGATCTATTCAGGAGACTGCAAACAATTGTAATCCTCTAAAGCTCAATGACCTAGCAATTGCAATATACAGGTGAAGAAAAAAAATAGATCCACGGTCTATACCAGTGCGATTCAAGGACTCCACTGGCCAATATCCCCTTACCAATGATTTTAGACATTCATTTATGTTCAATTTGGTGTCAAAGAAGGCACGGGGATGGTCTAAGTGCAGGTTGACGCTATGTCAAATGGGACCTAAACCAATGACAAAGCTACATACACCTAATTTAAACATAGAACAATTGATAAGGAAGGCAGATATGAGATTGCAGGACACAAACAAAAATGGATTTGTTGAATAGAGAAACAGTCACAATCCATATACAAGGAAAATTAAGCAAATTCGTGAGACAGATATATCAAAATAATGGAACCTGGTTTCCTTTTGCTTGGCTAGCCGTGAGTAGAATACTGTTTGCAGCTTCAATCCTCTAGCTCTCCAATCTTCTTCTGCTCCTCCTGCAATCCCTTCTTTTTTTCTCCCCCCCTTCTCTCTGCAATCTCCTTTTTATAAAACAAACCCTTCCACCTTGTAGGGATGCGACACGTGATCCTATGCATCCCCATCCTTCAAATATAGTTTTTTTATTCTTTTAATGATCCCTACAAGTTAATTTTTATTGAAATTTATTAATATAAATATATGATTCCAACTAGATTTAATCTTTTTTATAACCAACCAACTATTTTTTATTAATAAAGTTGTAACATTACATCTCTCTATAATTTTTACAACTCTATTTTAATTTATTTTATCAATTAAATCGTAAATCACGAATTACAACATGACTTACAATTAATTTATTTATTTAAATATTCATTGTAAACAATTATTATATTAAACAATACAAAATTTCTTACAACTTTTATTTAACAATTTTACTTCCCATTAAATTATAATTTATTTACAACAATTATACTCAATTATCGACATTTACAATTAAATTTAATTATCAACATTATATTTTCCATATAATAATTCTATTTAATGCACAACTGTACCTTACACACTTAGACCCCTTCTAACCTAGTTAGACTTCAAGATGTAACATTACCTGTCTGCAAGTCATGATCAAATGACAGACAATGACCACAAGGGTAAATTGACAACCAAACAACACTGACAAGGGACCTCATGTTAACTCCAACAACTATTCCATTGGCGAAGGCACGCTCAGACCTGGTAAATCAGGTGGAGTCAGTGCCTAGTACCTGCATCCTGCAACAAACGCACGGTTAAACATAACAAGATATATATCTAGATGCAGTCATTTTGTGAATAGAAATCGTAGTGGGGTAGGGTACTCGAATGTGAGTAATACGACACTGTTCCATTCACGTTCATGTATAACCAATTAACTATTTTGAACAAGATTTCTAGTTACTTATCGACAACATAAAACAATCAATTATCTTACAACCAAATATAGCAAATAACATCAAAGCATCTATATCATTTAATATATTAATCAAGTTGTAAGGCATAAAATAACAGAATCCAACATCAACAACTGTTATCATAACGATTAGGTCCATAATGAATTAACAAAATAACAAGGAATCCATCATCGAATGATCTAAGATACTATCATAATGTCTAATACTACTGAGCAAACATCAATCTGATAGACGACAAGTTGAGGGGCACTACATTGATGGTGCCAAATAGATCATTGAACTTGGTCCACATTGCTCGAGGAGTTGTGAAACTCTCGAGGTGAAATAAAAGAATATCTGAAACATGCAATGATATCAAACCCATGGCCTCGTCCATTTTGTTTCTATGTTACAGAATCTTAAACTGACGTTGCAACTGAGGCTGAATCTCATCCAAACAAGACCATAACCTATTTGACATGAGAAGTCTGGTCATATGTGCTTTCCAAGTGTGATAATTGTGTGGGGAAAGATGGTCAATTCATGAGGTGTCCGCCATGATGTTTGAGTTTTTGAAATGTGTTTAAGGGAAGAGTTTTTTGTTTTCTAATGTGTATATACAGAAAGCAAGAAAAAAACACCCCCCACAACACAAGAAACCAAACCCCAGTACAAATTTGAAAGTTGGAAAGGGAGAAAAAGCAAAAAACACTTCATACTATTCTCTATGTACCTGGTAAATTTTCTGATGAAATACTTTGTAGATTTGGAAAGAGCACTACAAGACCTTTCCAACACCTATTCGTTTGTGAAAAACGGAGGTCGTATGCAACAATTATGCCCTCGGAAGCGCGTAAAGGATGATCAGACTTTGACTGGAAAAAAGGTAGAAAAACAGCAAAACCAAAAAAAAATCACCTATACCACTAGATCAGGCTCAAAACTAGCTTTCCAACACCTATTCATTTTCAAAAAACTGATACTGTTTTCTCAAGATATGGCAAAAATAAGAAGACCACCCTGAAGCACAAATTAGGGCAAATAGGCCCCCTTGCCGCTAAATTTAGTCAAACTGTCAAATCTGACTGTCACTAAACAAATTTAGAATCTCTACCAAAAAAAGAGCCTCAGTTTACGTGTTGGGCAGGTTGTACAGCTTGCCTAGCAAAAAAATTTGCCCCAGATGAGCTCGAGGCCGATTTCAATGATTTGACAATCGATCTTAAAGTTTTTGGGCCTTCTGAGTGCGATGATGAGGTCCATTTGGGCCCAAAATGCTCCAAAAAATAGCTTTCCTCTGGATCCCCAAAAAAAGCACCTGCTGAAACCTTCACATATCTGAGCCTGTGAGTCCAAAATTGACGAAACAAAGGCCAATCTTGACTATTTCTAGCACTTCGTATGCAATGGTGTGATAAAAAATGACTCAAGATGCACTGAAATACTCTTTCAAGGCTTGAATCCCTCAAAAGACAAACATGAAGCTGCAGATTTGAAGCTTTCATACCATGTTGAAGTTGTAAAAGACAACCTCACAGAACCCAGTGATCACCTGCAAGCAAAATAACCTGTCACGTAGAAGAGATCCAGACAACACAAAGATATTGCTTTGCAAGCCAAGAGAGAAAAATTGCATAAACAAGAATAAATAATTACAAAGAGATCAATCCTTAAGAAAGGAGGTCAAAACCCTAAAGTGAACCCTAGGATTTAATAAAAGAATTATTAAATAATAAAGTGCCTAAGTTTAGCTTAAGTGAAAAATAAAGTAAAGGTGACTTAATTAATTAATCAATATGATTAAATTAATTAAGTAATTAACCTATTACTCTAACATGTGTAAGTCTTATACATGTTATGTTGCCTCCAGATCTTTAGTTGGTGATACTCCTGTGAAAGCTTTCTCTACAAGTATATCGTAATCTTGTTGAGATTTCTAAATAATATATTGAGTTATTTTTGGAGTGTGGGGTTTTTTTTTCATGAAAGGGTTTTTCCCACATAAATCATCGTGTTTTGGTATACTTTCTATTTATGATTATTTCTATATAATTTTTGTAACTGTTGTAAATATCTGAAAAGTTTTGCTTAACCCCCCTCTCAAGATTAGTATAGGAAGTTGTTATGCTATCTTAGCTTCCTTACAAGTGGTATAAGAGCTTGATCACCTTTGGTTTCAGTTATGGGTTGTTGGAATTTTTAAACTAATCCATTTTTTAGTGGGAGCTTATGCAGAAGATACTTTGTGATCTTATTGCACGAATTTTTAGACGATGAGCACATTAGGGAGAATAGAGATAAAAAAATTTGTTGGTAACAGTTTTGAGATAGGGAAGCTAAAGATGGAAGACTTGTTAATTGATTGAGATCTATGGGATACTATTGATGAGCATGTTTCAAGGCCTACAAATGCTACTTTGGTTGCTCAATACGATGTTATAGATCATAAAGCCAATGGTCTAATCAAATTGTGCCTATTAGATTTTGTTTTAATCAATGTCCATGAAGAGTCCTCTGTGAAGAAACTATGGAAGAAACTTGATTAGATATATTGAGCCAAATCTTTAGTGAACAAGATTTTCTCGAGGAAAAGTTGTATTCCTTAGGAATAAAAGAGGGTGAACAAATTGCATACCACCTAGAAGCATTCAATATTTTGGTGGCTCAATTGGTGTAAAAATGGATAAGGAGGAGAGATGTTAGATCCTACTTTGTTCTTTGCCTGATTCGTGGGATTCTCTTGTTATGGCTATTGGGAGTACTTCCATTGTCTTGAAAGTTGAAGATGTCATGGGTTCTTTGCTTTCTGAAGAGATGAGGAGGAAGGTATCCATTAGTGCTAAAGAGGCCTTAAATGTTCATGGAAGGCCTAAAGAAAAAAGAAAGAAGAGTGAAAAATGTGACGAATCAAAGTCCAAGGGGAGATCCAAATATCCTAGAAAGTCCAAAGTTACTTGTTAGAATTGTGGTAAGCATGGACATCTATAAGGAGTGCAAAGAAGAAAAGAAGAAGAAAAAGAAGAAATTTAATTTTGATTCTGAATCTGAGAAGGAAGATGGTGATGCATTCATTGCAACTTTGGCCACTCATGTAGGTAATGATGCAAAGTTAATTGACTCAGATGCATCTTTCCATATGACCTCTAATAAAGATTGGTTTTTTGAATATGAAGAATTTAATGGAGGTCAGGTGTACTTGGGTGATGATTCTTATTTAAACAGTCTTGACCATTTGTTCATTCTACTACAAGCATCCCTTTGTTCACTCTATGAATATTGTGACAACAAAAATCAACAACCTAATAACTATACATATGCTACTATTTATATCTAGCATCTACAAACATAGTGCCCTGATATTTGTAAATTTGTCTATGTAAACCTCATACATGGATATTCGATCTCTTTTCTTGTTTTACTATCCATCATATAATTCTAGATGTATTTTGACAATTTGATGATGCATACAAACACTCATATTCTTTCAAATGAATAATTCATAAATATGTACATAATTATTCAAATCCAATTAAATTGTTTCTAACCAATTATTTTAAAAAAATAATCATAAATGAAGACACCTTGATAACTACATGTTTACTTAAGCCTTGCTCATTCTTTAAATTAAATCTGAACTAGCCATTTGTTACTATTGTGGCTTCAAATGCAAGTTACTATTGTGGCTTTGAAACAACAATGGCTTTTTTTAATCAGGTCAATCTTTAAATAGAATTATCTTATTATACTTTGCCCAGAAAAATAAATAGTTTCTATTTATATTTACATAATTGTTATAAGATCATTACTAGTAGTTTTTGACAAATTCAATTATCAAGTCAAAATGAACTATTTTTTTTCTATTTATATTCACATAATTGCTATAACATCTTTACTAGTAGTTTTTGACATATTTAATTATTAACTCAAAATCGACAGGACCCAAATGCCATGCATCACTTGTTATCTCTGGGGTATAGGTATCTGAAGGATGGAAATCTACAATGACAGTCGCATGGGCACCAAAAGAATGGGTCGTTGCAAGCCCAACAAGATCATAAGACTATGATTCCTTTGCAATATTTGGAGAACCTAGATTACCCAAAACCTTCAAACCAATCAGAGAATCTAATGGGTTAAGGTTCATGAGGGCATTTAGGTATGAATTACACTCGAAGACCCCAAAATTCTTAGTGTCGATGGAGACAGGTGACATCTTCGTAGAAAAACCCTCCATGAGGATATTAGTATTTGCCTTCTTTGCACTACCAAAATGGACAAAAGCATCTCCCTTAGGTCGTGTAGTTACCTAATCGCATGCAATGAAAATATTAATAATCCTACCATATTCTCTACAAATGTCACAAAGATCATCCTCAACTGCAAGATATGGAAGGTTTTGCAGAAAATGGAGAGGCTCTTAGAAGAATTCATTGAAATCTGTGAAATCTTAGGAGGCATTATAGAGTTCCACAATTTTATAGCTTAGGATAGGTCCCCATGCAATTGCTTAGCTTATTTTGGCTAGCAACCACTGCTCAATATTTTTAGGAGTAATTTGTGGAGCTATTGGCCCCATGAATATTTAATTTTTTTGCTTATTTTTAAGTAGCCATTTTTAAAAAAAATTAAAACATTTTTTTTCAGAAATTATTGTTTTTTTAAAATCTGCCAAAGCTTACAGTGGTGCCACGTGGCATTTTTCTCATTATGCGGTGGTTGCTTATTTCTAACCCCCTCTTTTTTTCCATGAGGCCACTCCAACTTAAGCAGAAAAATAACATAAGTAGTCGCATGGGGACATGGGGTTACTTTTATGTGTAGATGTATATATTATAGCTATGTACTTAATAAGTTAACATATGAAGTAAATAATTTACTTTGTTTTTTATTTTTTTAAAAAAATAGCTACATAATTTATTTTGTCTTCATTTTAAAAAATTAGCAAATGATATCTCTCAACCTCTTTTACATAGATTGTTGTAAAGATAGGTAACTTTAGAACTATTTTATTTACTACATACATGGACACATGACAACCCTAAATCTTTTTCCTATTTTTTTCACCTCATTCTATATTCATTTCATTATGTTTACCTTCTACTTGAATGGTGAACAAAGGTAAATCTAAGCAAGTAATATCAAAATTTATTTATTTGTTTATCTTCTTTTACTCTCATGGTTTAAAACAAAATAAAAAATAAAAAATAAAATAATAAAATAAAATAATTCTTAAATGAAAACAAAATAAATTATTTACTTCATATGTCAATTTTTCATTTTTTTGGTCTGTGAACGCTTTTGATAGGAGCTACTGGCATTAACACCTGACATGAATACTTGCATCAACATTGGAGGTTCAAATCTGTGAGCTTGTTGGCTCAATGAAGGCCCATAGCCTGCAAGCACAACATCCTAGTGAAGGTGTAAGACCTGCGAGCGCTTTGACTAGAGCTATGACCGGAGCTATGAACTGGTGAGGCCACAACATGGGGGACCTCATCCCCTAGCATTAACACCTAGCATGAATGCATGCATTAATACTAGAGGTTCAAACCCATGAGCTTATTGGCCTAGTGAAGGCGCAAAGCCTGCGAGTACAACATCCCAACGAAGGCGTAAGACCTGCGAGCACTTTGACCGGAGCTATGAACCGGTGAGGTCACAACATAGGGGACCTCATCCCCTGGCATTAACACCTAGCATGAATGCACAAGCCTGCGAGCTCTTTGGCCTAGCAGGGGTTTAAACCCTGGTGGCCACCACTACAACTGAGTGACTTGACCACCGAACCGCGCCCTTAATGGCCCTATGTTTATCAATTTTTTACATAAAAGATTTATTAATTTAAACTGAACTAATTTGCAAGACCTATTTACTAACACACTTATAAAAATATTGTAAAAGAATAAATTTTAATTTACACCCTACTAATTGTAAGAAAGAAAATACTATCATTTTGCTTTTCCTAGTTTTTTCCACCTCACTCTATATTCTTGTCATCTTTTATAAAATATATAATTAATATAACTAATAAATTAATAAAATAATCAAACTAATAAATACTAAAATTTAAAAGTATATAAATATAATTAATAAATTGAAAAATATAAGAACTATTATTAAATATAAGATTGCAGAATTAATGTGACAGTTGTGACCTCTTGCTTGTAACATGATGCTTTAGCTAATAGAGCAAAGGCCCCACCCTTATAATACTTAATTATTATTTGAATCTTAAATTTTAATAAAATTGAAAAGAAAACTAACTTTAGATGGTTATCTCTTCACATTTTTAAATAGATGTTATATGCACTTCAAAATTAATATATCAATATTAGTGATTAATTAATTATTTTTTATTTTTAATAAAATTGAAAAGAAAAATAATACGAAATGTTTTTTTTTTAAATTTTTTTATGGAGGACTCAACAAAACTTGATCCCTATAAGTTCATTCAAAAACCTTTCAACTTTATAAGACCTTTGACAAATTGTGCATTAATAATAAATTACTAACTTATTTTTAAGAACACAAATAGAAAGTTAAAAATCAAGAGATTTTCTATATCTTTTAAAAAATTATGAATATGAACACAAATAAAATATTTTTGAAAATTCATGTATTGATAATAAATTACTAACTAATATTTAAGAACACAAATAGAAAGTTAAAAATGAAAGAGATTTTCTATAACTTTTAAAAAGTTATGATATGACGTCCATGACAAAATTGCACGATTAAAAATGACCAACCAAAAGGCTTCCTCTTAGACCTTCTACTCAATTTAAATTATATAAACATTAAAAAAAATATTATTATTATTTTATACCATTTAAGTTGTAATGTCCATAACGCCATTTTCAAGATAAATATTTGAACATTAGAATTGCCTAAAAGTGGTGCAAATGTCTTGTCAAAGATTCGATTTATTAGATTTAGAAGTGACATGCGCAAATATTAAAAACCATCCCATTAAAGTATTCTAAGGTGACCCAGGAATATTCTTTAAAATTAAGTTATGGAAAAAACAAAATAAGGAGTAGGTATGATGTTTTTGTTTTATGTATTGAGTTGTATAGCATATGTATTGTAAATGGTTAAATGTATTTTTTTAGCAGTTTCCTTTATTTGTAATTTGTTTTTTTTCAATAAAATAAATAAATAAATTCTACACCCTATGAAAACCATTTCTAATTTTTAAATTTAATTACATAATTGAAATTTTTTAATAATAAATTATTAAATATAATTGAAAAATATTAATACAAAATATAATCAAATCTAAAAACTGAAAATCATTAAAATAAATATTAGAAATTTAATAAGAATATTATTAATTATTTATAATAATAACTTAAATTTTTATAAAATAATATTATAATTTTTTTCTAGGTTTTGTGGGAGCCCTACCTCTTAAAATAGAAATTGAAATCAAATTATCAGTCCAATTGGCTGCTCATTATGAGGGCCACTATTATATTAAATCAATAGTCTTTACATATAAACATGGTTATATTTCATAATCTTTATATGCTATTATTTATATATGCCCACGGTTACATGCCTCTCTAACCAGATGCCTCACCAACTTCATTCACCTTCTCAAATGTAGAGTTATCAGTATCCAGAGCCCCAGACCAGTCAATACCATCTGCATTAGCAATCCCAACCACAACCTTGAGGAAGGCCACTCCCCATCTTGCTTCATTTTTGTGAACTTTCTCACTAACACCCACTGCACAAACAATAAAAGGCACCCATGGGCCATTATAATGTGGGAGGATATCCAACCATAACACTTGTTTGGGGTGAAAATTGAGTCCTAATACTGCCCCATCAACTATCTTATGAAAACCTCTACGCCACTTTAGTTTAACAAGTGTTGTGACCATCTCCCTAGCAATGTCTTTAGATTCACCAAGATCTAACAAAGCAGCTGAAAACATTGAAGTAATGTTAGAATTTAACCAGTAATGATACATTGAGCCCAGAAAGGTATTACCCAACACCATTTCAACAGCATGAAGAACCATAAAGAAATTGACCTTGAACACCATCCTCAAGCATTTAATTGAGATCACACCATGAAAAGCCATTTGTTGCTTCTTACCAGAAATACAAAATGTGGGATCCATTATGTCGTAGTCCAACTCTTTCGAACCCTTCCCTAAATAGACTTCCCTACATCAAGCTACAAATACATTCATCATTGCGTGGTAATGAAAGCATTGTCCATCAGACAACATCCCACGGCCCGAACGTCCTTGAGCACCTCCACCTTATACTTCTCTTTACAAATATTTATTGCTCGAGGTGGCAGATCCTAGGAAAGGATCCCCCCACACATATAACAATCAATCCACCACCAACCCATACAAGGCGTCCCGATGGCACACATGTTAGCCACTGACATGGCAATTCATGACATATGTAAAAGGATGTGAGTTCCTTGCCTACTCATTGATCTATAGTCTAACAGTTGCTACCTTCTTCCTTAAGGATTAGATTCCCTTACTCTGGGGCAATAGTATGCCATTCATGTATTGATTTGCATATAAAAGACTCTTCCACCAAGTTGAAGGCCAAATTAGCTATTCTATCTGCCGCTCCATTGGCTTCACAGTATACATGATCAATCTTGAAATCATCAAATTTACTTATAAGTTCCAAGCAACAAATCAACATGTTGAGTTTCCAGTTGGAGGTATTTTTGCATCGAATGAAGTTTATAGTGATTAAAGAATCCCCCTTAATATGAATTCTCTCAATGCCAAGAGTGAGACAAGTTTGTATTCCCAATATTGTAGCTTGAAATTTCACTTCATTGTTTGTGGCCAAACCCAATCTCTTGCAAGCCACACCAATCAATATCCCATCTTGATCTCTGATTATACATCATGTGCTTGATTCACCAGGGTTTCCCCTCGAGGCCCCATCTAAGTTTAGCTTCTTCCATTTGATATCAGGAGGTACCCATCATGTATCAGCTCGATATTTGGAGGATGAATGATCTCGTAACACCCCTTGAACGGGGGGATAATAAATATTATATTATTAAATATAATTCTAATATTAAAAAACTTTTTTTTGGTAAATAGCTGCTAGGGGCAGCACCCATTATATTGATATAAAAAAGAAATACATAAGAGTTTGTATACACCACATTTGAGCTTTCATCCATAGCTTACTGCATATTACCTTCTACCCTTTCTTCCTACCCACATTTGATTCTACCCCACCCAAGTATCCAAGGCCTAAAAAATAAAATAGCCAATACAGTGTATAAACTGGAAACAGATTAGAAATTGAGAACTATCGATGCCAAAACACAAATTATATGCACAGGTCTTCCATGATCAGTCATTGCCACCTTCAGCTTCCCTAGCACGCCTAGCCGCAATTGCTCGAGCCACCACTAGAAACTTTGCGCCGCACATGTGATGGGCCGGGCTGTCAGCAACTTCCTCCGAAGTGCGGCCATCATTCACAACCCAATCTTCACCCTCACCTAGGCCCCAGAATTGCGTATCACTGGTGTTGCCACTTGCAGCTAGACCTTCCTCCTCCATGTATTGCTTCACCCAACCAAGGTTCGCACCACCCCTGCCATCCAGCCCAAGCAATTGATACTCCTTTCAATTTTATTCCACTTGCCTTCCAACTCAGCCGGCCTCAACGTCTGCGCCACCGGGAACTTCCTTACTTCATCTCCTCAGACTTTGGTCATGTAATAGTTGTGGGCCAGTGGGGAGTGGAGATTATCATCAATATTATCCAAGGCCGCGTCTATTTCCCCTAGGAGAGAGTGTAAGAAGAGCCGTTGACACAGAAACTTTGCCTTACCCTTGCCTACCCTCATGTACACCAAGACCGCGAGAAACATAGATGTTATGTCTCTGTTCACGCGGTACTGGTGTGTGGCCTGTAAGAATTCCAGACCCAAAACCTTCTTCACAGCCCATAATACCAGTGGGTGATCAGAGACAAGAATGCCTTTAAGTCTCTTATCAGATACCTCTCCTTGAAACACCATCTGATGCTTTGTTGCTTCAAGGCAGATTGACGCATCCATTGCAACGAGCTCCACCTTTCCACGGGAAAGAATGGAATTGTTGTGTTTTCCTTTCTCTGAAATCCTTGATTTATAGAGCTTGACCTCTTACATTAATGATTGGGTTAGTGCCATCATTTTTCCGCATGAGACCAAGATATGCAATCTTGGAAAACTCAATGAGAATCCTGCCACTGGCCCTTTGTTGTACCTTCCATCCATTAGAGTTGTGCCATTAGTCCCTCCATTGTTGTCACTTCTGTGTGCAGACATTCCCCACACTTGCCAATTAAATTGTCAACTTAGAGAGGGGTTTCCTGACGTCATCTGGGAGTTAGCTCTATGTACCTTGAGTCGCCACCTTTGCCAGTTCATCAACCTTTGCATTCCCTTCTCTATACACGTGGCTTACCTTAAAGTCCTCAAATCCTTCCAAGAGTTCCTTTATGGGTCTTAGCCATTGGCCTAGGATCCAGTTTGGGGTGTGGTTTTGTCTGATTGCATTGATGGTGTTGAGTGAATCCCTTTCCAGATGGATCTTTTTGACTCCTAGTTCCCTTGCCAGCTAGAGTCCTGCTAAGGCCACCTAAATTCATCTTGATTATTGGTCGTCACCCCTATGCCAATAGACTTTTGCCCTAGAGTGTTGCCTTGCTCATCCCGGGCTACACAACCAACTCCACTTAGTCCCAGATTGCCTTGAGATGCCCCGTCAAAATTCACCTTGATCCAACCAAGATCTGGTGGAACCCATCTCACATTCACCCTTTTCTCCTTCTCCTTTTCCTTCTCTCCAGACATGGTGGGGATTTTGAAGCCTGGGAAAACTTTAGAGATTTTGTCATCCCAGCCTGAAAATTCCTTCTTCTTCTTTAGCCTTGTGCCCGTGGCTTCATTGACTAACTTTGTGATAAGGGACTCAACCTTTATGCACAGGGCTTCTGTGGACATTTCCTTTTCCTAGAAGATGCACCTATTGCGCTCTTTCCAAATCTCCTAGATAAGGGAGGACGGAAGAATGGACCAGATACTGCCAAAGACTGCCCTCTGATGGATAATGCGCTACATATTGAACCAAGTCAAGATCTCTTAAGGAAGCGGACTCTGAAAGTTTAATTTTCTCATAAAGAAGTGCCAACATTCTGCTGCGAAGGGGCAATTTAGGAGGATGTGATATGCATTTTCATTGTTGTTTTTGCACAACACACATCTACCCGGCCCTACTACCCCAAATCTTACCAGCCTGTCCTCTGTGAGGATTTTCTTCTAAATTGCCAGCAAAGAGAACACCCCTACTTTTGGGAGTTTGTGCTTGTTCCAAATGGGTTTTAAGGGCCAGTTTTCTCTTGAAATGGTTGCTTCTTTGATTCTGTAACCGCATTTGACACTGTAGGACCCTGTAGTCGATCCACTCCATTTGATTACATCTTCTTGAACTGGAGGGGCCAATGGTCTATTCTTCAGGATTTTCTCCAATTTTTCTTTTTGGTCTTGGGGTGCTTCAATTTCTGCCAAGTATTTCTATTCCCAAGAAGGTACTCCATCCCTCATTACTATGTTCCTGAAATTGCAGACCTTGTGACCCTAAGCCCTTTTTATTTCCTCCATTATCCCAGCCAGATTGGGTAGATTGGCAAGGGTCTCTCCTCCACCCCAGGAGTCCTTCCAGAAATCTGCCCTTTGCCCATTTCTAACCTCCCAAGTGATGTGTTTAGTAATGATGTCCCTGCAATCTAGAATGTAGTTCCAGATCGTAGACCCCCTTGGTGGCTCCAAGATGGTGAGGATTCTAGTGTCCTCATCTGAGTCCAAATACTTCCTTCTATGAATCCTAACCCATTTTTGCTCTCCTTTCATGTATTGGTTCCACATGAGTTTGGCCCCCATGGCTAGGTTCATAATGGCCAGCTACCTGATTCCTGTTCCACCTGCTTCCTTGGGGGTGCAGACCTTGTCCCAAGCTACCAGAGGGAGCTTGTGTTGTTCACCAGATCCACTCAAAAAAAAAATTACTGATGGTCTGAGAGATGACTTCTTCCACTCTTTTGAGGATTTTCAGGCAAGTCATCGAGTTCACTGGGATTGCTGAAAGGACTGACTTCACCATTAAGAGCTTACGCGCCGAGGATAGCCACTTCCCCAACCATGTTCTTAGCTTGTTTCTGCAGCTGTTGATCAAATTCTCCCAGTAACTTCCCTTGTTGTCTCCTGCAAATAGGGGGTTCCTAGGCATCGATCGGGGAAATTGGCTACTCGCAAGTTGAGTATTCTTGCCAAATCCCTTTGAAGGCTGGGTTGGGTGTTTAGGAAGAAGACTTTTGATTTTCTCCAATTGATGTGTTGACCTGAGGCTGAGCAGTATTCATCCAAAAAAGTTTTGATTATTCTAGCTTCTCTCCTGCATGCTTCACCAAATAGAATTGTGTCATCAACAAATTGTTGATGGGTTATATTTTCCAAACCATTGGCTATTGACAATCCTTTCCACTTGCCCTCTCTTCTAAGAGCATTAATTCCTCTTTCTAAGGGTTCTGCCATGATGATGAAGAGGAAAGGGGATAGGGGGTCCCCTTGTCTGATGCCTCTAGATGAGGTGAAGAAGCCATGGGCCAAGCCATTCACTAGAACATAAAATTTTTGTGAGGAAATACAACTGTTGAGCCACTCCCTCTAGTGGTTGCTGAACCCAAATCTTTCCAATACTTCCATCAGAAAATTTCTATCCACTAGATCATAGGCTTTGAGGATGTCTAATTTGAGGATCATACTGGCTTCTCTTGCTTTTCTGATCGAGTGTATCACTTCATGTGCAATGATGATACCTTCCACAATGGATCTCCCTAGAACAAATCCTGTTTGTTCCTCTGAGATGCTTGATTCCAGAACTTCTCTCAGCCTGTTGGCTATTATTTTGGTTACAATTTTGTATACCACATTACATAATGCAATTGATCTAAAGTCTCCCATCTCCTGGGGGTTTTTCTTTTTAGGGACCAAAGTAGGAAAGTGTGGTTAAACGATTTCAACATTGTCATCTTCTTCCTGGAATCCTCAGTAGCCTTTGTAAGGTCATCCCCCACTATCTCCCAGAACTTCTAAAAAAACTATGTCGTGAATCCATCTGGGCCTGTGGCCTTATCAGGGTTAAGGAGAAAAGTGGTGGTTCTTACCTTCTCTTTCTTAATTTGTTTGTAAAGTGCCTGATTCTATTCCTATTTTATCACTAGGGGGATAAAGGCTATAATTTTGTCTCTAACTACCCTTTGAAGTGGAGCTTCCTTGTTTAAGATGGAGTCAAAATAGGATATTACTGCCTGGTTGACTTCTTCTGTTGATTGAGTTATGCTCCCATCTTCTTTTTTGATTTCTGTAATTCTGTTCTTGCTTCTATTTGCCACTGCAGTTCTAAGAAAAAACTTGGTGTTCCTATCTCCTTCCTTCAATCAAGTTTCTCTGGACTTTTGCCTCCAATAGCTCTCCTCTCTTCAAGAGTTCAGTCAACTCTTCCTTTAAAGCTTTTTTTGCAACAAATTCCTCCTCCCTCGTCCCATTCTTGATTACTTGCTCTTTTAGGATGGTCAATTCCTGCTCCACCCTCACCTTTTCCTGAAAAATGTTTTTGAAATGTGACTTGTTCCATTCCCTTAGTTTAGATTTCACATATCCTAGCTTCTTGCTCAGGGTGAAAAGCTTTGACTGATTTACAATTCTGACTTCTTCCCACCAACTAGCTACTAGCTCTGGCAGGGATTCATCCCTCAGTCACATGCTTTCAAATTTGAATGGACAGCCCTCAAGGGGTTCTCTTGGCAAGGTTGTTAGTTGGACCGGGTAGTGGTCTAAGCCAGAGAATGGTAGTATGTCTGCCTCTGCTATTCTAGTTTGATATTCCCAATCCCCAGCTAGTAAGAATCTATCCAATCTTTTTGCTATGTTTGTAAATCCCTTTCTTCTATTTGTCCAAGTGAAAGTGCCATTTTTTGTGGGAATGTCTTTGAATTGATTCCTGTCTATGAAGTCTTGGAATTCTGTTTGTACATTTGTCAATCTGGAAAGGCCTCCCCTCTTCTCCTCATTACTTATGGTTGCATTGAAATCTCCTGCTACAATGCCCCTCTCCTCTCTAAAAAGCCTCATTTTCTCTGATATATGTTGCCATAATGCACTCTTTTCTGAAGTAGCTGTTGGACCATATACATTGATTATGAAGAAGCTCTCATTCCTTTGCAGTAATCTGCCTTTCATAATTATCCACCTCCTACTTGACTCTACTAATTCTCCTTCCAAGGTAAGGGGTTCCATCGTATGCTCAATCCTTCTGAGGCACCCTCAGCATCACTAAATAGGCCTTTCCATTGTCTCCATTTTTTGAGTCTCCCCTCACTTTCCTCCTTTTTTAGTTTGGTCTCTTGTAATAGGATTATGTCTGCATTTGTTTGGTCAATTTGGCATTTGACTAGACGCCACTTGTTAGGGGCATTAATGCCCCTAACATTCCACGTTATCACCCTCATTGCTCTTGGGAAAGGAATACATCCTTCCCTGATCTTTGCTTCATTTGCCCAGCTGCATTAGCTGCTATTTCCAATTTTGCCCTATTGGATTTGGGCCCCCTTTTCTCGGTCTTCTTGATATTTGGTTTCTTCCTCTTGGACTGAGTTTGTTCCAGTGTTCTCATCCCAAACTACCTCCTCTTCCCCCCCAAGTCCCCCTTCTTCTTCCTCCTTAGACTCATTTTCACTCTCCTCTACACCGGCAGGGGTTCCAATTTGTTCCTCTTCTCTGTTATCCAGTGGCCTTTCAAGGGTTGATTCTTCTATTGTTAACTCTTCCCTCCCTTGGGAGGTTGCCTGGGCTTCCTTTTTGGGTGAAACCCTCTGAGGATTTTCCTCAGTTTGGAACCCTGACCCCTTATGCCCTACTTTTGGGGGCTCATATATGACTAAGTCCCATGTCTCTGTCTTGTTACAAATTTCTGAGAGTGTTGGAGAGGTGATTCCTTTCTCCTGACCAGGGTTTAGTTTGTCTGCCCCCATGTCCTTTATCAGTCCCTCTTCAGCCCTGAATCCCTCCCCTGGGTTGATTGTCTGGTTGAGGCCAAGGCCCCTTTGCTCTCTGGGGATTTCTTCTAGTTGGGTGCCTTTCTAGAGGTATTTGCCTTCCCTGTCAATATATGCCATATTTTTGCAATCCAAGTCCCTGTGATCCCAAGATTTGCAGGTTGCACACAATTTTATTTGGTCCCCCCTTAACAGATCTTGTGTCCATTTTCTCCAATCCACATGAATCTCCAAGTTCCGAGGCAGGGGGTGATGGGGCTTTAATCCTATGCACATACTCACATAAGCACCCTGGATTTTGTCCTCAGTCATTTTGTCGATTGCTAGAAGAGACCCTATGCCCCTCCCTATTTCTTCTAGGCTTTCTTCTCCCCAATATTCTGCCGGTAAGTTGTACATTCGAACCTAGACCGGCCCCTCTCCTGTCTTGTGCTTCCATGGGTCAAAATTTGGATACCAGTCGATCAGGTGCATACCAGACCCATCTAGGATGTATGACCCACCCTTTAGGGCTTCCCACTTTTTTGTTTTTGTAGGGAATTCTAACAAGAAGAAGGCATTTGGAATTGCTGTGATTTTGGTTTGTTTTCCCCAAAGTCCCCAACAACATTTTTGAATTCTTTCAACTTCCATCCACCCCCCTCCCCATTTGGCCATGACCCCATGATCCCTGAGTTTTTGTATAGATTTCTCAAATTGAAATTTGCTCAAAGTTATCTTAGGCCTACCAAAGTCGGGATTATCGACCATACCTTTTGTAGTATTGGGGGCGTGTGGATCTTCTATCACTATCTCCTTTTGTTTCCAAGGACCTCTTTAAACATTGCTTTGTTCTCTTAATTCACTGTGGTGCCAGCTTTCCACCATGTTCGCCTTGGAGTTTTTTTCCCTGAACCATCCATTTTGCTCGGAGATTGGGTTCCTCCAATTGGGTATATCTCTGCCCTTATTCTTCCTGAATCTGCCTTGCCCTTAATTTTTTTTGATTCCACTAGTTTTGATGAAATTGTTTCCTTGGTTGCATCTAAGGTAGATCCTTCCGTGGACTCCATCGCCGGTGTCTGCGAAATGCATCCTGCCCCTTCCGATTTGGTGCACTAGCTACGGACGGGAAGAGGTTTGGCCTGCATTTATCCACCCATCTTCCTCCTCCAAAAACCCATTGTAGAATATGCTTGTTTTCTTGAACTCACCATTTCGCTCTCTCGCCTTCTCTTGAGCGACTATCTTCCTCAACATCTCCCCAAGGTCTTCCTCCCAAGTCGCCTACTTTTTTTTGGTCTTCCTCTCCCATCGCATCTTGGAACAAAATGTAAAAAATATTATTGATTGTTTAATTATCATACTATTAAAAAATAATAAAAAAACAATTAAAAAACTAATTTTTATTTTTTATTAATTATGTAAAGAGGTGTAACTTGTATTAGTAGGAGGGGAGAAGCATTTAATATGGGAAGAATAGTTGGAAAAAACATATACAGACCCTAATTTTAAAAGAAAAAATATATAGTAAATAAAATAGCTCTATAGTAAAATAAATTAACTCTAAAGTAAAATAAAGTAACTCTTAATTTAAAATGCCTCTATAGTAAATTAACTTTAGAGTCAAATAAATTAAAGATAAATAATAAAAAATAAACTGATCTAGGTGGACAAATGAAATAATGTGACTTTTCAAAATAAAATAAAAAGTTACACATAAATATAATATTTACTATCATTTTCAAAACAAAATCAAAGGGTTGTAGCTCAATTGCTTGAGCAAAATTGGGGAGGACCCTGATAGGTTCTTGATTTTGCCATTTACCAAGGTTCAAATCTCTCGAATGTTTGATATATAAGGGATGATGGCTCATTGTTTAGGGTAACTTTGGTAGAATGGACACCCCTCATGTATCAACATAGGCTCATGCCCTTATATTGGATAGCAAAATGATTTGTGGGTAATTAATATAAGCTATAAATCTGTTATATTCTAAATTTCAATTAATAATTAATATAAGCTATAAATCTGTTATATTCTAAATTTCAATTAATAATTAATATAAAGGATAAGGGATCATTATTTAAGGTGACTTTGGCAGAATGGATACTCTTTAGGTATCAGCATAGGCTCGTGCACCTGTATTGAGTAGCAAAATAATCTGGTGAGTTCTAAATTTCAATTAATAATTAATATAAGGGATCATTGTTTAGAATGACTTTGATGGAATGGATCTCCACATACTATAGATATATATTTTTAAATATAAATATAGAGTCAACTGCGCATCCAACAATGATGCATAAATACGTTTATTTAAACATCATGATTACGTGCTAACTAATAAGGTAAAATAAAATGAAAGCTAAAATGGAAATTCGGTAGGTACTTTGGCACTTCTTATGTTTATCACAGTTATCATTCACATAAAGCCAAAGTTTCTGACAAGGCCGTAATCTAACTGATCCGTACTCAACAATTGCGTAGTATATGTTTTCAGCCTCAAGCTTTGGATTGGCCTCCACCAGTTCTGTGCCATGTGGTTAGGTTTGTAGATGCTTTTCCTCTTGCCATTTAACTATTGCATTATATGTTCTTACGATAGCCCTGGTTTTATCGTTTTGAGCTTTGGCCTTTGGGTATTGATTGTTTACATGATTCTCAGCTGACCTTGCCTGTGAGAGCAGAGCTCTTTTGGTTTGTTGGGCAACAATGTCTGCTTGGATTGGTGTCACATGAATTGCTGAAAGCAAAGTGCATATCCATATATTGGTGGGTGTTGTGTTTTTTGCGACTCAGACATGGACATTCCAAGGGGGTTTGTAGGAATACTCTCGAGCTTCCTCTATTTCTTGCCATATTTCTTCCTGCTTTTTCTCCTCGGTGCTCTGAAAGGTAAGAGCTTAGAGCCATGTTTATGAATGTTTGATTTCGTAAATTTGTTCACTTCAAACTATTTGTGGGTTGCAACCAGATCCCTCTCTTTATCTCTGTTGCTTGTTTCATGGAAAAACCTTGAACAGATTGGGGATCTGTCCAATGAAAATTTGATTGGCGTGTAAGTTTGGACTTTTTGCTTCCAATGTGTAAGAGGGAAAGGCTGCATTTATTTTTATTTTTATTTTTCGCAATGGGATGTTGATGCAGTAGGAGGATCGAGAACCCAATGAAGGGCTATAGATGCAAGCAGCTCACTTGAACTGAAAAAGAGATTTCGAAAAGAAATGGAAAAGTAGAGAATGAACAGCAACTTATTCAGTATTATATCAATTGGCAGACTTCATTTACAATCAGATGCATGAAAACTGTAATATCCGGTGTTCATATGAACTACAAGTGACTGAAACTGACAGAAAAAACTAACCAAAACTCACACTCAGAAATTAAACCACCCCGACTCTCCTATCAACTATTCCCTTACTGAATTCTGAATTCACATGACGCTAATTTTCTCAAGACTCGACCTTCAGAAGTCTATGACTCTCTCCATGCTCAGAACACTACACGATTGCATACATAATTGTTTATAAATGGCCAACCATATGGCCTGCACCAGGAAGAAAAACTCCATGGACTGATGCGACCAAATTCAGACCTTGCCAATGAACAACCACGATTGGACTACCTCGATTTAACTACAGATTACTACTCATCGACTCCTTCTGCCCTGCCAAATTGCTTGGATCCTAAATTATAGAATAAGATCTTCTATTTTTAGATATAAAAGGAGGTAACCGCCAGGTCAGGCGCATAGGTGCATAAACGACCAATTTATGAAGGAAGAAATATGCCAGGCTGACAGCAATTAGCCTTTACACTTGATGCTATAATAAGACGAGTTGACAGCCACCTGCTTCATGCCATTACCCTCCATTATCTGCCCTTTTAAATGTCATCGATCTTAAAGGAATTGATTCGTTCATGTTTGTTTTATCGCCCAGGTTTAAATGCCTCACTCCAATATGATATGTTACATATTAATCAAGCCGCCATCACCTGCCAGCGCAAGATTGAAGATTGTAGGGTGGGTCCCCATCTAGAAAGGTGCTGGATGCTCCTGCATCAGACTTGCTAGGTAAGAAGTTTGTGAGCACAGTTCACAAATTTTAGTTAATGATAAAATTCCACATTTCACAACAAACACTTTAGTAGATTTTCTTCTTTGCTTCTTCCAACACTTGGCTGGAAAAGATCCTACTTCTTTCAGCCAAACTTGTACTTCTCTAGTGGACTTCTATCCACCATAAATTGACTTCCTCCTTTTCATTGTTCTCCTCTGCCATCTTCTTCCTCTTTTTGTGGGATTCAATCCACCATAAACTATCCACTTGTACTAGAAATCGTCTTCACCTGCACCCAAATCTTCACAATAAATGTTTTAAAAAATGATTACTTCCTCTTTTATACCTGCAAACACCACTTTATCAGCATTAACAACATCATAAATATTTATCACCATTTCTTTCAACTTCTTTGTCATTTGCAAACAAATCATTACAAAAAATCAGAAATTTTCATAATTAGCTCCTCCTCCTTATCTGATTCTGTAAACACCTATGCTTTTGTAAACACCTTTGGTTCAACCAGTGCAACCTTTGCTCCTTCTTCACTTTGTATATTTGGCACTTCTTCAAGATACTTATCTTCACATTGCTCCACGTTGATCAACATTTGCATATCCTTTGAAGGATGGATTTCAGTATCACAACTCTCGATCACATGATGGATTTCAGAGAATCCATTTTTCTTCTCTTCCTCAACCACTTCATCTGTACACAAATCAACATCAGAAATTTATAGCTCTGTTTCTTCACTCTTTTCTTCTTCTTCATTCTTAACTACAACAATATGTGCATGTGAAGGATCAGACGAATTGGTCACCTTGTCAATCTTTTTCATTTTCTCTTATCCTTCAACTCCATGATCTAATATAGGGCCTTCACTAGCCGCCATTTCAGCTTTCAAATCAGCTACTACCTCCAAAGGAACTTCTGCAGCAACAACACTTTTATCTTCTGCAACTTGTACTTCTTGAACTTCTGTCGACACCACAAGGTTATTTTCAGCATTATCCTCAAACATGAGGACTTTCTTTTATTTGTTTTCACTTTCTTTTGCATCTACAAACAAAACATTGTCAGATAACATAGTATTTTCATCTTCACTTTTCTCCTCCGTTACAAGCTCATCCACCAACAGATCCATGCCTTTGGAAAGACATGTTTCGACTGCAATCACATTCTTTTCTGCTTTCATGCCACCTATATGACATTCTCCATCATTTTTTATCACATCTACTACAACTTCTCCACATTGCATAGCCCCCAACCTTTTCAATCTCAAATGGATGCCCATCATCTACTCAAGAATTTCATCCTTTTGGTACTGGATTTTTTTCCTTTGGTACTACTCCATAGCCACCCACTCAACTGGCCTCTTCAAGACCATTTCCATCCTCTTTTTCGAAGACATCTTCACTCTCAACTATTTGCAGTTACATGACTTACACCTACAACAAACTCACTGACATTCAACAACTATTCTCTACCCAACAATGTCACTTGAAGATGCACTCTCAAAACCCCCTCTCCCGATTTCCATACAATGGAGGATGTTAGCACATCATCTACTCAACATTACCCTTGTTGGAGGACAGCCAACACATTACTCATTCTTTTTATCACCATTTCCTCTCACATCTCAACACCATCTCCTCAACACATATCCCACGATCTACCTCCTCTGATACCATTTGATGCAGTACAAGGATTGAGAACCCAATGAAGGGCTATATATCCAAGCAGCTCACTTGATCTGAAAAAGGAATTTTGAAAAGAAATGGAAAAGTACAGAGTAAACATCAACTTATTTAGTATTATATCAATTGGCAGACTTCATTTACAATCAGATGCATGACAACTGCAATATCCAGTGTAAATATGAACTAGAAGTGACTGAAACTGACAGCAAAAACTAACCAAAACTCACACTTAGAAATTAAACCACCACGACTCTCCTATCAGCTATTCCCCTACCAAATTCTGAATTCACACGATGCTAATTTTTTCAAGACTTGACCTTCAAAAGTTTACGACTCTCTCCATGCTCAGAACATGTAATATACCCAATGGGATCTGCCCCAAAATTTTGATTTTTTGTTTTCTGATTTCTGCCCTAGATTTCTGCATTTTAGAATTCTGCTCAAACCCTAGAATTCTGATTTAATTTTCTGATTTCAAATAATCATGGACAGCAAACAAATATGCAGTCAATTTGCTCAAACAACATAGCAATAATGAACCCTTATGATTATGTCTTCAATCGTGAACTCATTCAACAATATATGACATCCAGATGTGAACATATATACGGAACAAATCTGATTTTCTGAATTAAACAGTCTGCTGCTACAAATCAGAACTTCTGAATATCCAATTACAACAACCATATAGGCTCAAACATGCCCAACTACATCACAGAATTCTGCCGTTACAAATCAGACCTAATATTAGGTTTGTACATACCAAAATGATGAACAATGATGCTCCACAAACCCACCAAAATGATGGCGCTTGGACTGCTGCTAGGATTAGGGTTTAGAAACCCTAATCAATGGTGAAATTGCCTCCAAATGCCAAATCGCCCTTGTCTACATGTGGCGCTCCAAATTAGGGCAAGCCCTAATGCAATGAAAAACAAAATGCCATAAGAATGATCCTTCAAAGGTGGCGCACAAGTCTAGGGTTAAACCGTAGTGCCAAATGAATGCAAAGGCCACAGGGAAATCTCCTCCAATGCTGATCCAAAATCTGAATATGCAATCAAAGCTCTTCTCCTCCACAAATCTCCAATGAAGTGCAATTATGAACTCCGTATGAGTCCACCTCCAAAGTGTGATTGGGTTATTGTCCAATCCACTTATCTTCCTTAGGGTTTTCATCCTAGGAAGGTGCTGAACTAAAAGTTGCAGCCAAGAGAGATAAATCTCAAATGAAAGGAATACGAATGAATGATCATGAAAATGCCTCAAACCACCTTGTATTTATACATGCTTTCCCTCTCCTTCCTCAAGGCCGACCTAGCCTTGGTATTTTTCTTTTTATTTCACTTTATTTCCCTCTTGTAAGGCCGACCTCCTTTTGGCGCCCAAAACATGAGAAAATATTATTATTTTATTTTTTCTAATATTTCATCTTTCCAACCTCCAAGGGTGAATCACTTAGGCACATGATATGATATATTTTTGACCTCAAATGAAGTCGTCCTCCTCAAGGAAAACACCATAAATTATTTTTTATTTTCCAGAGGCAATTTCCATATTTTCTTCTATTTTCCATCCTCCAATTGGGTCGCTCCACCTTAGGGAAAATTATTTTATTAGTGATGACTCCATCAAAAATACAACAAAAATATGTCCAAGTCATCTTTCATGCTCATTTTGCCCTACAAAATTGAATAAGTGTGAAAACTCGCCAATTAGGTGATTCCCTGAGCCCTCTGGCTTAGCCTACGGGAATGGAAATAGGCTAGCCAACTCCACTAGGTGATCACTCCGAAAATGGGGACATGACAGAACACTACAAGATTGCATACATAATTGTTTATAAATGGCCAACCACATGGCCTAATACTAGGAAGAAAAACTCCATGGATTGCTGCGACAACATTTAGACCTTGCCAATGAACAACTAGAATTGGACTATAACGATTTAACTATAGATTACTACACATCGACTCCTTTGACCCTCCCAAATTATAGAATAAGATCTTCTATTTTTAGATATAAAAGGTGGTAATTGCCAGGTTAGGTGCATAGGTGTAGAAACTGCCGATTTATGAAGGAAGAAACATGCCAGGCCATTTTTTGGGGGGTTGTCAAACCACTAACTGAGAGCAATTAACCTTCACACTTTTAGGCTATAATAAGATGAGTTGACAGCTGCCCACTTCACGCCATTACCCTCCATTATCTGCTCTGTTAAATGCCATTGATCTTAAAGGAATTGATTCGTTCATGTTTTTTTTATCGCCCAGGTTTAAACGCCTCACTCCAATATGACATGTTACTTATTAATCAAGCCACCATCATTTGCCAATGCAAGATTGAAGTCTGCAGCGTGGGTCCCTACCTGAAAAGGTGCTAGATGCTCTTGCATCAGATGTTGGAGCTCACTCTTGCAACTCTTGGTGGAGCTTCATCTTCGGACAGGATTCACTTTGACACCTCTAGAGTCTTGTACATAATAACATCAATCATAGACAAAACTTTAATGGAGTTCACATCTACAAGCTTTGCATGGACCAACATCAATAATTGAAGGACAAAAACTTTCAATTAAAGAATAGAATAGAATAGAATAATTTTAATGTGCACAAGGCCAAAGATAGCCTATGGGACAGCAGACCCTGCCATTTTAGTTTTCCTCCTTGCTGTCCAAGTGAAGGCTAAAACACAATAGTTGGATCGCTAGAATTCTCCTAGGCATGTAAGGAGCACTGAAAAATCTCATTTTGATGCACCTTGCACACAAACAATAATAATAAATTATTCATTTCAGGTAAATCCTTCCACGGATCCTAAGAGAATTTCATCTTAGGCATAATTCAGATTGCAGTGTAGGACTGCTATTAAAATTCAGCTCCACTGTGAAAAAATATAGAATGTACCACTCAGATTCGTGGGGTTGGTTTTGTCTGTTTTTTTGCAATCAAATCAGGCCCAGATTTATAGTGAGGCCTTTGGTTGGAGACTTAAATTCTAACTACTCTTCTTATATATATAGCAGTGGTGTCTAATCCACAGCAGGGGGGGAAAGGCCCAAACCCTTCATTGAGTGAAACATAGGTAGCACATCAGACTTCCATTGAAAGTGCCTCAACCACCCATCCCTTTCTTCTGCAACTGGTTGATTCTTGTTGTGGGTGATCCCAATAAAAAAATTGGTGAATCGCCAAATCCTAACCTGAACCAGCAACATAATATTCAGGTTATGGTGACAGGGGTGAAGCACTACGATTGCCTGGGAGGTCCCCATCCTAGTACTACTCTGGCTCAAGTGCACTTAACCATAGTTGGAAAACTCTGCAAGTTCTTGCTGGACTTGTGAGAACTTGCGAGTTTCTTTGGCTGGTGAATTACTCTCTGAGGACTTGTAGGTTGAGTCCAACCAAATAACTTGTGAGTATCGTAGTGAAACTCAGAGAGTTTCAGACTCAGACTTGGCTGCTGAAGGAAAACAGTGTCAGGGGTTTCAAAACCATTTTTTTTTCCATTTTTTCTTCTTTGAATAATGATAAATTGATAATTAAAATAGATTTATGTGTTCTCTAAATTCATCCTTTGTGCTTCCCATGCATTAATTTATGTTTTTTGTGCAATTATGTAATTGTTTGGCCAAGCTTTTTTTCTGAGTATTGAGTCTGAGTCAAAATTTTGGGCTGCCAAGTCCATGCTGAGTCTGAATTTTCCTACTATGCACTTAACCATGGAGTTTCTTCTACAGTTAAAACCCACATAACTTGCTACCCCATTTGCAAACCTTTAGTAAGTATTGTGCCTTACAAACAATTAATTATGGAGCTCTCTAACTCTTAATTTTTATATACAATTGGTGTTTCTGCGGTGCATAATAATGTAGTAATTTTTTTGGGATTCAGCTACATAGTTTTGAGTCTGTTTGTAATGAATTCATATTTTCATGAGCAGTGGTTTCACAAGAACTCATCTTTCATGAGCATGAATGGTACACGTGGCACTCATTGGCACTTGTTGCATATAGGGGCGAAGCACGATACTTCCCAGTTTACTTCAACTCAAGCATGTTTAATGAATTGTTCATAAGGCATAATACTGGCTGAAGATTTTTAAATTGGAGTGGCAAGCTAAATGGTCTGATTGTAAGGGAAACTCTATGGTTAAGCTTGTTGAACCTGAGTGGTATTGGAATGGGGTGCCAGCTAAACCATTTATGCTTATGAGAGGTGAATTCTTTTAAACCATAGAAGCAGATATTGTTCTCGGGAATTTCTCAGCATCCCAAAAGATAAAGATATTTTCAGTTTCTTGGAATATTATCGTAAAAAAACTGGGAACCCAAAAAATGCAGTAAAATTAAAAAAAGAAGAGAAATAACTGATGTTTTTTACATTTAAAGCCATTCTAATTGCTTAGAAAATAAGAGTGTGAAAGTAAACGAGAGTGTACACCATGAATTTATATGGATTTTTCTCATTAATTGTGCGATCGCTGATTACAGATACTATAATATAGATCTCTTTAATAAAGTTAATAAATGACTCCCAGAATGACAATGAATCCTTAATGCAACAGAACACAACTAATGTAAATACGACCTGTTAACCCTACTGTTCTTCTTAACTATTAAGTCCAAGTGACTAGTCTATACACAGGTAACTACAATTCACAACAACTGTCTCCTTAAACTCGTCAAATAACTGTTAAATTTACAGCAGTGGCAAGCATTTCAGGAAAGCAATGTCCTGTCTTGACAATGTTTCATATTAATAATTTTGATCAGTAATATTCCTATAATGTTGACAGCAGTATTGTGCCCATATTAATTGATTACAGTACTAATAAGGATGCTACTAAATACTGTACTGATCAAGAATGTACAGTTCACAATAATGACAGAATGCTATTGATCAGTGATCATAAGAAGATTAATAATCACAAAAGGATAGTTATGTCAAAAGACAACGATGGCAACAACAATCTCAATTGGTACAACATTATTAACAACTGATATGTAACAATGAAAATTGCCAAACAACTGCCTCAATAATACAACTATTTTTAGTTTAACAAATGAAATAACAACAACAATATCCATTGATAAGTACAAATGACAGCAAGTCCACAACAACACTAACATCTGTGATGCAATAATAATGACAAGTCAAAACTAGCATAATCATTGGACAGCTTTGTCTAGTAGTGACTATGCTCACGAATCATAAATAATGACAGCAGTGTCTGCTGTTGTCAAAGGCAAAAGTGATAATCACTAATCACAATAACAAGTCATGTTTCCTATTCGCAAGGTTTTCAAACCTGATTATACTAAGTGTCTTCACAACTGTAGATAACTACGTTCATTTTTTAAATAGCAACAATAATTGTCATTGCCTCTTTGCAATAGATCTAACTGCTATACAATAATGGCACTTGGAAATCTTAACAGCTACTTACACCATTACGGTGTATAACCCATTTATAAAGTTCCAGAGAAAAATGATAAAAAAAGTACAGGTCTGATGCTTATATAGAAAAAAAAACTAGTTTATTGTGATATGACTGGTGATATATCACCGACAATTTTGCAATATATTGGTGAAATTTTCAGTCAAAGTCACAGTCAAAGATAGTTTGAAAAACTTGTGATATTTTCAAGAAAATGCTGGGAACCCTGCCGAGAAAAGATATATTGTGATATTTTAAAGATATCTGCTTCTATTAAACCACCTCTCATGAAAATGTCATTTAACTTGAAACTATACAGCTGAATTCTGAAAAATCATATTACAAATTTTTTATTGCTTTTTTACTGAGCATCTTCCCCTGATTTACAAAGTCCCATTTTAAATTTGGCATGTTTTCGTTCCTCACAGTAGTTGAAAAATTTGAGTCTCCTTTCTTTCTTCCAATATCAAGCCCTGATACAACAGCATCCTTCAAACAATTATAAACAGCTACATCAAGGGGATGCAGCAACATACACGAGCTTTGATTGATGCACATAATTACACACACAGAAATTATGTGAGACATGCATGTGTCATTAAGAGGAATAATGTCGAATGAATAAGAAAGGTAGTTACTTTTTTCAAAGCGTTATATAGTTGTGAAAGAGCTTTTATTTGCATGACAATGTTTGCAGGTATCATTTTCTGTCCAATTGTATGTCTTATTATGACGGTTGGAAATTCAGCAGTGATTTTGGGTCTCTGGCCAGCACATGTGATCTGGACGTACTATTGTGTGATCAAGTATATATTTTCAACTTTACTTCTTAAGTTCTGCAATTTAACATTGCTATTATGATATAGAAATTAGAGAAATTTCAAATACCTTTTTGAGACACATTAGAATTAAGATTTTTTCAGAAGCAGGTGAAATTATTGGAATCAATTCAATTGAACAGAGATTCAAGTGCTTACACTTTTAAATTTTCTGAAGGCAGAGCCAAAAGTATAGGACCAACTTTGAAGGCTATATGTTGTATATGCCTTCCACTGCCACTAATTTTGTGGCCAGTGGTAGCGATTACTGGAAGCATTTTGACAGGCCTATGCTATGGCCTTTTCACACCCTTGGTGGCCACATTTGAGGCTGTTGGAGAGGAACACGAAAACAAGCTTGTTGATTGCTTTTTGGTGCACATTGCTCCCTCTCGTCAATTCATTAACTTCAATAGACTTCACTTTATAGTTGAAAATGAATTTGCTTTGATTCTCCCTTATGCATATTTCTTTGCTGATGTTATAGCACTTTGTATTGTATTTGTAGGATGGTACATCGAGTACAATCAAGGGAAGTTGCACAGTAGTGCGGGACTTCACAGACATGTGCTTTCATTCTTACTTTTCTGTAATGGATGAATTATATGAACAGCAACCCAAAAATGGGAAACCTTTGGATATCAAGTATGCCCTGGACCAGGAATCCTTGTTGAACGTTAGTGTCTTCTCATGATTATAAGACAAATTGTGTATGCCAGGAGTTCTTCTATTTGCTATATATGAATATCTTTCATTTTTTGTTGTAAAAGAAAATGTGTACTCCCGAAGTTCTTCCATTTGATATATGAATTTCTATAATATTTGGATAAAAGACAAGATGCGAGATCTACCTCAAAAGACACGTAAAAAAGACAGGCATATTTTAAATTATGTTCATCTTTACATCTTTTCGATTAAAATGCTGCCTGAATGATATTGGGCTGCGTTGATGTTGCATTTGCCAGTGCCCTTGCAATAGGCATGCGTGTTAACAGATTCCTTCATTGAAAGTTAGGAAATGCACTAAAACAAAATTTCTCTCTAAAAGGCAAAATTGGGGTGCCCCCACAAAAAGGAACCAATCTCGGATTTTTAATTTAAGAAGGGGAAGACTGATGAATTGTATGGAAGAAACTTGTTTTGGTGCTAGGTTTGTAAGATTATTGAGAAACTCCATTTGGAATGTATGTGTGGTTACTTGAAGCATGTGAAGATTCATTCTATTGAAATATTCTAGATTTGGTTGAAACAACGGATGGGTTTGCCATATTTACAAACTTTCGTGGCATAACTAACATTAGCTGCAATTTTCTAGAATGTTTCTGTTATGGTTCCATGAGAAACTTACATAAAATAAGGAAACATCAATATGTATTAAAACTTATGATGGAGAATCTCAATCTATTCCAGAAGAACATGAAATCTAAATAAAGGGGAATTTAGAAGGGAGCCACCTCAATGCTAGGTCCATCAAATTAACCGATGAAACCAAATAAAGGGGAATTAAGGAGGAACCCACCTTAACCCCAGGTGCACTAACTTAACCAATGAAAAATTCCCCAGAGAAGGAAATCTGGGATGACTATGCATGTGAAATGAATGTCTATGGGATGAGACGTTTTATCATTTACATGAGAAATTAAAGGGGTTAAAATTAGCTTGTTTGGATGAAGAAAGATTCATCTTGATGGTAAACATCAACAACGCATTCATTGCATATATGTAGACCTTGTTAGAGCTTATCATCTCAAGTCATTCGGGGAGCACTTCTCTCCAAATAGGGTACAATACAATAGGACTAGAAAGTAATCATTGTTCTTTTGGAGTTGGACCTAAATGCAATTTTTGTCTTCTACTTCGATTTTGTTTTGATTCACTGCGCAACAAAATGCCTCAATCATTAGCATCTTGTCTTCGTTATACCTATATTATTTTATGATGTTATGTCAAAAGTCAAAACTTGGCATATATATATATATATATATATATATATACACATACATACATATAATGTTTCAGAATTCTGTCATATCTGTGTTCTCATATTACGCCTTAGTTGCA
The DNA here is from genome assembly GCA_027924645.1 of Cunninghamia lanceolata. Classification (NCBI taxonomy): domain Eukaryota; kingdom Viridiplantae; phylum Streptophyta; class Pinopsida; order Cupressales; family Cupressaceae; genus Cunninghamia; species Cunninghamia lanceolata. The sequence goes on from BSBN01000063.1 coordinate 1,384,705, forward strand.
CAATCATAGCATAATGATTAAGTACTGCGGTGTTAGTTTTCAACTGTATGACATTAAGAGAGAGTGTCAGCCTTAATTATTGTGAGAGGGCTCTGCCATTCTGGTGGCCTGTTTAATTCCATAAAGAAACGTGGGAGCCCTGTTGCTAATTAGGACTTACAGACATGTTAATTTCTCATCTCTTACATCATGAAATGAATGCCCCACTAATTTCTCTTTGGAGGGAACTTTAGGAGATTAGGTTTTCTTGTAATTGAGTGGAGAGGACATGCTGAAGTTGGCTGGATCCAGAAATTAGTCATCTTGACTCATGAGAAGACAATGACAATGAATTCTAAATGATTTCATGAATATAAGTAGGTATGGCGAAGGTGGTTAGTAGTAATAGTGGTAACAAAACAATCCTTCCCAATAGATATACAAAAACAGTCAAATTATCAGGAAAAAATAATGCAAATAAGCAAAAGTTTATGGCTAAATGGTGTGTAAAATCCTTACCTCTAGCCCATTTGACATATTGATGAGTATTTCTAACAAATTTCTTTGCATAAGCCAAAATTAATTTGGGAGATTCATACCCAGAATGTATTTTTCTAGGTAAATGTTTCACAATCTTCCAGATTTGTTCCAAGGTCACCTGACTGTAAAGGTCTCAAAGTACTCTTTTCAATATGTAAATTCTTCACCTGGAGACTCTAGGATAATATTCAAAATACAACAAACAAATTTAGCCCATTTTAAAATCAACTTATGGTCAGACGACCTATGCAAAACCAATATTAGGGATAAAAAACCATGAGGAAATCATGTTATCCAGAAAATCAACAAAGCAATTACTAGTTAGCCATGCCAATAATATATTCATTGTATACCTTATCAAGAAAACCTATTCCTTTGTTCTTGTACAAGTGAAATACAGCACCCCAACAATACCCATTCTCATACCAGCATTCAGTATTTACATCTTAAATTTCTAAAATTATCATTTCACATAATTGAAACTTTCCACAGAAACTGCTGCGAGATTGGCAGTCACCACCCCACATACTAAATTTGCATCCCACTAGAAATGATAAAGCTAACATAATTGCAACAAATAATTATAAACCTCTAGAGTGCATGATGTGAACTATAGAGCAAGGAACTCAACTCAAATAAGCCCTTTTAAAGTTTTACCCTCAGATATGCCACATCCCACATGTCATCCACCCCTCTAGAAATAATAAAAGCAAACATAATTGAAGCAAATAATTGTAAACTTCTAGTTTGCATGAACTTTGAATGTGAACAATAGAGCGAGGAAGTCAACTCCAGTAATTACCTTTGCTATTAGATATATAAATTGCCTTATATCTGGACAAAAACAACAGTAAACCAGCCACAAAAGGGCCCACTCATGTACCAGACGTCTAAAACCCTCCTTTTTAAAATGGAAGTCTCCTTAAAACATGAGAATTATGGATGTGAAGAAAACTACCAATTTTTAAAAATGCAGAAAATAGAAAAAGATATATGAAGAAAACAATTACCTACAATCTGTTTCCAAGATACAAAACAAGAATCCCATAAAAAGAAAAAAAAAAAAGGAATTGAACAAAAGTGGGTATCGTACAACAAAAAATTACCAAATGCACCAAAAAAAATCATCTGAACATTTGAAGGTAAAATCCAATGTAAGGAAACCCACCTGCCTATATAAAATTCCAATCATACAACAAAGGGACCCACTTTAAAAGATTTTATCCATCCAAGCATATCTTCTGAAGTGCATAAACACAGTACAGTTTTAGGATACTAGTGCAGTCAGTATGACAAATAGGCTATAGCATCACAAGGCCCACAGTTACCATCAGTAGAAGATAAGATGACTTGACTACACTACAATAGACACCATAGTTTTAAAATTCGTGACTTGTCGAGACTCGGTACACCCAATTTTGAGTTGAACTTGGCGATTTGGCAAAAACTTGACAAATTAAAAAATACTTGAATTCATTAAAAAACATAAGTATCATGCAAAATATAGTTACAAACATATAAATAATTTGTAGAATGTTAGGGAAGTGTTTTCTATTAGATTTGAATAAAAAGGAGTACAATATCGCATCAACATGCGAATACAACAGCTGATAATGTGATATGAATCACATGTTTATTGAATATCTACTTAAAAAATAACAATTTCATTCAAGTTTCAACATTTTACACTTTTCTCATCCTTGTAAACATCCTAGTGATGGTTGGGGTCCTACTCCTTCGTGTTGGTTGTGGTGCTAGCTTTGCCTGCAAACTAGAAGCTAATGAGCCCTTAGGGTCACCCTCATCCTCATCCGTAATCTCCTCCAATCCAGTGCCTCCTACTTCTGCTTCTACTGCACCCTTCTCTCCTTGTCTCTCAAATTTGGCAATCTCATCTTCTACAAACATGGGGTTCTCATTGGGCGTAGTCCAATCGCTATATGGATTGCCCTTTGAATAAGTAGATTCCATCCATGATTTCCCCACAAACATATGCTTCAGAGGTTTTTTCAAACTTTGATTGCTTTGGAAGGTGACAGAGTTAGTTACAAACCTTGTGGTACTTGCTTACTCAAGGCCCTTCTTGGTGTGCTCTCTTATCAAGATTCACACCGTAGGGAGATTGTAGATATATTTGGTGATGTTCTTAGATGTCTTCCACCATGAGCTTCACAAAATCAAGTTTGCCTGTGTCCTTTAAGAGAAGATCAAGGCAATGGGTAGCGCAAGGGGTCCAAAAAAGTGATGGGTGCCTATCCTCAATGAGTCTCCTTGTGGCCACATACACTGTTGCATTATCTATCACCAGTTGAACCACATTCTTTATGCCAATCTTGAGTACAATCTTCTCCAACATTAGACTTGGATCTTCTACATTCTTGACTATGTTTGAGGCGTCGATGGACATCAAGAACACTGTTTACTGCCTATTGGGTTTGAATAGGAATATACCAAGTAAACAAAATGTGCATGAATTGAAAGTAGAACATCATAAGAAAATATTCATTGCGAACTCACAACATAACTGATATGTATATTATATTTGAATTGCTCATACAATGACATCGATAGATCAATATCCCCAATACAATGATATGCCAAGTACTATGTTTCGCGGTGTATCGGGGACGGGGACGTGTTTCGGGGACGGCAGTCCGAGGGCCAATTTTTGGGGACGGCAGGGGACGACAATATATGAATTTTTCAATATATATATATCATATATGAAAGAGAGATATCATATAATGATATATTAATATGATATAATGATATTATAATGTGAATATCATAGTGAATAAATCAATATCAATATGTGAATCAGAATAAATCATGACAGCAGTATAAACTTCAATAAACAGTATAACAGCAATCTAAACAACAATAGAATTAAAATTTAATGATAATCATTAGATTGAAGATTCATAACAGCAATATTAAAGTTCAAACTTCAAACTTCAAAATTAAAGATAAAGTTTTAGTTAACTCAAACTGTTAAACCCAAAGTCTCAAACTTCAAAATACAACAATCTAAAGACTAATATCTATGCCTCATTCAGGCTATCAATATCATGATCAAAAGAACTATCTGTGTCACTGTCACTCTCTGTCTGAAGTGGATCATCCAATGGAACGCCAACCATTCCTGGTTGCACCTCCTCGTCAATCTGCCTAACATCTTCAGGATCAACATCCCAACGTGTTGCTGAAGTTTGTCGATACTCAGTAGTCTGTCGATCTTGAAGTCTCAAGGCACTATGAGCTGCAACTAGTTTTTCTGCTCGTTTTGAGGTAAGCCTGTTCCTCTTGATCGAGTGGATGAAGCCATAGGTGGACCAATTCCTCTCTGCAGCAGAGGAACTAGCAATCTGTGAGAGCAAACGAATAGCAAGTTGCTTCAACTTTGGTGTGTCCTTCCCATGAAATTTCCACCATCCAATGGGGTTTTTTTGTGCAATAGTGGCCCTATCTGTCCTAGCCTCTGGTTTGCTGAATGTAGGACCCTGAAGTTCACAAAACTGAAGCCACTGCTCTCGAAGTAAGGTTGCCTCCTCAGTGCCATACATCTTACGAAGGGCTGTCATAAGCCCCTCCATTACCTCATCATCCTCAGAAGGAAGCATTCGGCCAAGTCTAGGTGCATACCACTTCGGATTAAGAGCATAGGCAGCCATATGAAGAGGGGTGTTCATTGTGTTCCACCTCTTTGTGACAATAGGCCTAATATGCTGCTGATAGAATTGTAATTCAGGATCTTTGGCACGAATTGCTTGCCTCATTTGATCAAGCATGCTCTCAAAAGTCTCATAAATCTCTCCTAGGCTAGGAGAGTCTGTATCTGCATACCTGATCACACTCACAACAAGTGATATGACAGAGCAAATATATCTGCAAACAAAATTTAAAATAGGAAGACATTATCAATTTGAATTTAACACTAGTAATATAGTTATTAACTTATACTATTAGTAACTAAGTAATAGTAATACTAATAATTTAAAGAAAAAGCAAAGCAAAAAGTTAGAAACTCAAAAATGAAAAGTTCAAAAATATGAAGTAAATATTTCTTACCTGATATTGGACCACCATCTCTCATTAAGCACCATGTCTCTCACCTTCTGTGCTTCTTCTGTATTTGATGGAGCCCACTTTTTCCACTCTCGAGCAACCACCATGGATTGTAGATCATCTTGCACCTCCAACATCCTCTCCAGTAAAATAAAATAGCTAGCATATCTAGTCTCAATTGGTTTGAGGAATTCTTTCTTTGAATAGGATCGGAATAATGCAAGTGAAGTTTGATGATTGCATATAAACATTTGTATTGATCTAGATTCGGCCACTGCTACTTTCACCCATTCTATTTTTCCAATGTCTTTCAAAGCATTATTCAAAGCATGTACACAACATGGAGTCCAAAAAATGTGTTTGTAAGCACTCTCAACCATCAATCCAGCCAACTTACAAACGCGAGTTGAATCTGTCACAACCTGCACAACATTAGAAGACCCAACCTCCTCTATGGCCTCCTTCAAAAGGGCAAATTGGAAATCAGCATCCTTACGTTTCCCAGAGCAATCAATTGCTCTAAGAAAGTATCAACCAGGACATGTAACAATAATATTAATGAGAGGCCGATGTTGAATATCAGTCCACCCATCCATCACAATGGAACAACCAGTTCTAATCCATGTTTGTTTCATCTCCTCCATTACTATGTTCACCTTTGATTATTGTTTGTCAAGGAGGGAGGTACGCAATCTCTGTTCTCCAGGAGGAACATAAGAGGATCCAACTGCTATTGCATCTTTGAACATGTTTTTGAAATAAGGAGACCTTGCCAAATGAAAAGGGATAGCATGGGCATAAAAAAACTTTGCCACTGAATCATCAGCTAGCTCACGCTTTTGCATATTCATCATCCCTATCACTATGTTTCTTTCACTTGTGGCTGTGGTAGAAGTCGCCTTCTTCTTGCCTCTATCACAATGCTGTCCAAGTCCCTGTCCAACTGAGAGATTGGAATGTTCATCATTGGAAATAGATTGCATTTGCATTGAACGCTTCCTCTTAGTAGAAGTAGCTACATGTTTTTCCTCACTTTCCCCTACCAACTTTAGCATTTCAACCTGTTCTTCCAATTTTATATCTTCACAAACTCTAACCCCATGGCCACTCTCACCCAATAAATGATGTTCAACCCTGTTGTAGCTCCCATGATAATGAGTGTTGCAAATGTGACACAACCAATGCCTGGTTCCCCTTGAATTTTTGGCCTTAGGACCAGTCAAATTGGTGGCAAATTGAAGCAAGGGTTTTTTGGGATTGAAGGGTCCTTTTGCATATTCTTGAAGAGAGGATGAAGGGCATTTAAAACGGTCTCCACTTCCAACGGAACTTGCAGATGTGTTTTGGGTTTGAGGACGTATTATTTGAACTTAAACTTCTTCATTGCTCTCTTCATTCATATTTTCCTCACTGCTGCTCATTTTGATTTTTAAATTTTTGTTTGTAACTTTGTGTTTGACAGTTGGCTTTGAGACGCTGAACAATGAATAAATAGTGAAAACTAAACTCAGAAAACTAAACACCATACGATATAAAAACCCCTAATAATAATAAAATAAAAAAAATAAAAAACAAAAAACAAAACTCAAAAAAATAAAAAAATACCAGTACCTATGCAACCTGAGGGTTTCAACTTTCAGCAAGCCTTTCAAATGTTTGACAGTTTGCAGCGTTTCAAATGAGGTAACTGCAATGATATGATATTCATATATCCCAAACTCAAAGCCCTCACCCTCAATCTACACAAAGAATGAGGTAAGCATTTTATTTTTTAAATTTTCCCTGACCGGCTGACCCGCGCTTCTTCCTGCTCCTCACGCGTTTCTTCCTTCCTCCTTCCTCCTCCCGCGTCTCTTTCTCCCTCCCGCGTTTTTTCTCCCTCCTGTGTTTTTCCTTCCTACGTCTTTTTCCTTCCCCGTGAGTTTTGGTTTCACTTTTAGTTTTTTTTTAAAGCTTTGCCTTATGTTTCTTAAGCTTTGCCTTATACTTTAAAACTCTCTATACTCGTTTTTTTGTTTCAAATATATTCAATTATTAAATTTTATCAAAAACGCGTGTTTTTTTTCAATGAAAGCCGTTGAGGACGTCTGGCCATCCCCGGGACGGTTGAGGGACGTTTTGGACGTCCCCGGCCGTCCCGGGCACGGCCAGACGTCCCCGGTTTTTTTCATGCGTTTCTGGGACGTTTCCTATTTTTATGATTTGAAGGGGACGCCGAGGGGACGTCCCCCCGTCCCGGAAACATCACAGGGGATGGGGACGGGGTTGGACGAGGTGGGGACGCGTCCCTGTGTAACACAGGCCAAGTATATAAAAGAGGCTGACGGTTGCTCTAGATGGCCAACTGTCGCCAACTACTACAACTGTCGGGAGGATAACAACCTCACCGACCAAAACCAAAACATAACTAAATACAACTAGCACAATACGTGGCTTACATTATCCCCCCAAAAAGTTTTAGTCATCTTCCAGATGACTAGGACTACAAAAAACCCACAAAAAGCCATAAACTAACACTATTGAGAAGTAGTTGGAAGGGAAGTAGACGTCCTTGGTGGAGTATGTGCCGATGGAGTAGGTGTTGATGGAGCTGATGCTCATGTCTGTTGCTAGGAGACCAATGTACGCAATCGGTAGACTTCTTTTGTACGCTGTTTGAAGTAATGAGTTGCCTTCCGCTCCCTCTTCCGATTCCTTGACCATCAGAACAACTTTTGCCAATTGTTTCTTGGTTTGCTCATGGGTGCTAGAGAGGTTGGCCATCGCTTGTCCTTGTGTTGCCAACTCTTGCTCCTTAGCTGCTAGTTCCTTTTGAGTGGCCTCTGCTTTGTTCTTTTCTATTTGAGTTAACGCAGTTTGTTGGGCTAGCTGTTCTTTAGACCGATTAAGTTGATCTTCATTAATAGTTTTGTGCTCATGCAACACCCTGTAGGCCTCATCAATCTTAGCCTTAGTTTTCCTAGACCCCTCTTCCCTCACATAGAACAATGTTCTAAAATGCTGCTCAATGTTATATAGGGCAGCTAGCACCTCACTATCCCTATGACCAAAAAAAGGCACATTCCTCCTAGGTTGCTAGGCTTGTTGCATTTCTGGAGTTTCCTTCTCTGGCCACCCCTTCTCTCTGAAAATATGTGCGAACTCTGTGTCACACTCCTTTGTCACAAATCGTTCTATGCACTGCGCCTCTTGGAAGACCAAGGGGGAATGAGTGCTATCTAGCCCACGTGCAATCCCCCCCCCATCACATTATTGATAAGGGCACCTAAGGGCTCGAGATCTTGCACATATCTCACCATTGTGCCAAATGGATCCTCAGAATTGGGTTTCCACAACCATATATTCAGCTCTTCGAGGCTTTTGGGGTATGGAGGATGAAGACTCCTAGTCATGACCAGTGGATGCCGCCTGGACGGATAGGTAATATTTCCTGGAACATAAAGTATTAATGTTGTGTCTTGATTCATTAATACAAAAGAAAATTGCTATTGGTATCAATTTTTCTGGTTGTTATGTCATTATCTTTTCTTATGTTAAGTTGATGACAAGTTGAATACAGGGGAAGCTTTGCATAGTATATCCGTATACGTGGTGTTGAAATCATGTTCATTTCATGTTTATACTGTTGGATACCTGCATTCTTATGTTTGTAAGGTGTTGTGATGGTATTGTTGTAATCAAGTGTTTCAATTTCCAAGTTTCATTCCCATTTCCTATGTCTAGTGAAACCATAATCATTATTTTGACTCCAAATGTATTTTTTGTAAGTGTATTGGGCATTTGCAGTTTTCAGTTGGTTTTCTTTATTTAAAAATATCCTTTCCCGCTTTCAAGTTAAAAGCATACCTTTAAAGTTAGGTTATCATAAAAAGGGAGCTGCCCCTTTTCCAAATGCAGAGGGCGATTGTAAAATTCATTTACAATTCGTCCAACTGTTAGTGCATTTGCCACCTTAAGTTCGGCAAAACATACAGAAAGTGTTGGGTGACTAGAATGAAGTACCAGTGCATTTTCTATGTCCTCAGAAATCTGAAGACACCTCCCCTGAAATGGAGGTTGAAGACTCTACCTGGCATTGCTTACAGTTGCCTGAATCAGTCACTGAAAATGATAGTGACGATGAGGAAATTATTCCTCGCTTGCACCTGCTGCTCAACAAAATCAGATTATTGATCAAACCCAATTTTTGAAGAGTTTCTATTGCGGTAGGCAACTTGATCCTGAAAAAGTTCATCCCTCTTTGCTTCAGTCATTGCAAAGGATTGAACAGAAAGAGGGAAAAGATATTGGTTTCTTTGCTGACCTGAACATGGAGGGTCATGTGCATAAAGGAGGAGAAACTGGCGGCACTGAACATGAGAACGGAGGAGATCTCAAAACTGAAATAAACAATGATGAGGGAAAAAAAACTGGAAACTTTTCAGCCTCTTGAAGTTCAAGCCCCAAGTTTGCCTTTGGAAGCATCCATGGAAGATTTGACCCAGCCAATTGTAGTTGAAAGGCCACAAGAACAGCCATTAAATGATGACTTTGGAGGTATGGGCAAAGTTGATATTCCCATTACATTTGTGGAGGAAAATATGATGGTCAATTATCCTTTCGTAAATACAAATAATGTGGATATTCCAATAATTCAGGAGGAAAATAACCTGTGTATTCCTGCAATTTGTGGTCCAACTTTTGAATCCATGTTTGTTTTCCCACCCATGTCTCATGTATCCCCTGTAAATGCAATGGATATCATGCTGTTGTTGCTTCTCATATCTTTGCAAGAAATTCCTGCATTTTGTCAAAATTTGACCCGGAAAGGCTCATACTTCATCCAACCTGTAAATGGCCACATTTAGTTGTTTTCTCTTCTGCCCTCCCATTGTACATAGTCCATTTTCTGCTTTAGTTTTCCTTCATTTGTGCTTTTGTTTTCGTGTGTTATGTGTTTCAATAAGTTGCAGCAGCAACAGTCTTCTGGTAACCTCCCCCTTTCCCAATTTCCATTGATTGTTAAAATTCTACTCCTCTTCTACCAAACCCTTGTGTTATGCTAGTTATTATGTCTCTGCAACAGCAAGAGCAGATGAGAAAACTTAGTGAACAAAAAAAAATGATACATGAACTCAATAAGGTAACAAAGAAAATAGAAGAGGCTCAGGTCATGCAAACAGGAATTACTGATATCAAAAACATGTTAAGTGTAATGTCCCCTTCTCAAGCCTAGTCACTTGTGGGCCCTATAGCCTATTTCCAGAATCCTGATAGGCTATGAGGTATGGTAAGGGGTTCCTCTTTATGAAGATCTTGTGGTTCAGTGATTCTTGTTTTCTGATGTTGGTTTTGAGCACAGTATTGTTTTAGGATGGCAACGCAACTTTCAGAAGTTGATTTGACTTCTCGGATTGCTCTCCAAGATTCTTGGAGGAGACGTATATTTTTAGAAAGTCATCCGGAAGGCATCGATATTCATCCCAGACCTCATGGAGTCTTTTGGTGCAATTTATTTGGCAGTTTGGTGAAGTTTGCGATTTTCCGTAAAAAGTTATATTTTTAATGAGCTATTAGTTAATATTATGCACTTGGTCTTCTAAGTTGAAAAATATTAATAAAGTGCAATGGTATAATAGCTCTTTGGAAAGGGAAAAATATAATCTTTTATTTAGGCACATAAAAGTTGGTGCATGGTTGGAGAAATATTGGATTTGAGTGTATTTTCTCTATTTTATTATTCATTTTAGGGTGCAAATCACTAAAAGGTGCCTTTAAAAGGAGGTTGAGAGCTCTGTTTATTCTTTATGCTTGATGAGATATTGTTATGCTGCAGGAATGAACCTATGAGATCTTCCTTTTTAAGAACGAAAACTCTCTCGAAGAAGTCTAGTTTCGGTGGTGAAATATCCACCCTAGCTGGAAGAGCAACTTCACTATCAGAGGTTGTATAGAGCGATCATGGAGATTGATGTGTTTTGATTCATTTTGGAGAGTTGGTATTGTGCTTTCTATATCTAATTTTTGGAGTGTGGTTTGATATAGACTTTTGGAGTTTTGTGTGATGTTTTGTTATTTCCAAGACTGGCCATACAGGCCCAGCCGTACAGCAGCTTGAGGATATGGAGTTGCAAGTTTCTGGAGTGATTGGATATGCCTTGTTTGAAGTCATGGTCTTATTTGCATAGTGTGGACGCCTACATCTGAGCTGGTTACATTGATTTATCTGTTGTTCCAGTTGCTTTCTCCCAGCCGTACCTCACACTCAGGCCGTACATCTGTTCCATTTAGGCGTGAATTTCCTTGCAGCCAGCGCTTGAAGTTTGGAAGGGATTTTTATTGCTGAAGGGTCACCAAGGGTAGACCATACTGTTTGAGGTGGTTTGAAGGAATTTTCATTGAAGAATCTGCCCCATATCTGTTATCAGCCCTGTCCCAGGCCGTATGCACAGCAGTAGAGAAGAGCATTACCAGCAGCAGTCCTTGGTCAGCAACAGGGGTATAATAGACATAGTTTAAGGTGACATTGTTCATGTTATTTGATGTTCTTTCAGGGCTGATTAGTAACCAATGTTATATCATCTCATTGTTGATGTATGAGATTTATGGCTAATATGGAAAGCTACAGCAGATTGGCTACTTCTTGAAAATCTCTTAGTTCATGACTTATTGTAATGGCTTCCCACTGAATAAGTGGATGTGCCAACTTGAATAGTTTTTCCTATTTTGCTTTGTAATGGCTTCCCACTGAACAAGTGGATGTGCCTTTCTTTCCTTGTTCTTCAAAGCTCAGGTTCCCACTGTATAAGTGGATGCACTTGGATTTACTTTCATGCATAGCTTAGGTTCCCGCTGAATAAGTGGATGCACCTAGTTTACATTTCCTTGTACTTCCCATTGAATAAGTGGATGCCCATTGAATAAGTGGAAGATTGTTACTTCAATTGATTTGGGTTTTGAATGCTAACTCTGAAGCACTAGTATGCTCTCACCTTGCCCACATCGGGATAAGGGTGATCAGAAAAGTGTGGAGAACATTGCTCTTAACATTCAGTGTCTTCCTCTTGTGTTTTAAAAAAAAATCAGGGTAGCATTTTACATTAAGTGATATCAACAAATGAATAACAGAAATAAAACAACTCAGTCATCAGTACAATTGACTGTAGCGGTTGAGAAAGATGACAAGATTCTCACAGTATGTGTGGATGATCCACTCAATATGGCATCTTCAAGTCATCTCCCCATACCAAAGCACCCTGTCAATACAATGGAAGGAATGTTCAAGCAAAATATGGATGCAGAAACATCAGGTTTTACTGATATTCTCCTTGAAATCAAGGCATAAGGCTTCATGCCACCACGGAGCAACTTAGATCAACGGAACACCTATGGCAATAAAGATGCTATTGAAGAAATGGCGGCATGGGTAGAAAGTCATATCACCTAGTTTCCCAATCAAGATCTTAGAGATGTCATTCAGCAAGTAATCAATGGCTTCACAGGCAATCTTCAAAAGTTTGGTCTTAACTTGACCCTCAATATGCAGAAGGATTAATTATTTAGGGTATATAAACCATAGGAAATGAACTGTTAAAACAGTTGGTCGGAAATGTTGAAGCATTTCAAAATAAACATTACAATTCATTTATGAATTCTGAATGTTGTGACATGAATCAGTTGCAAGAATACTTTGGTTGTCAGTATAATAATTATTATAACAGTGGAAAATTATCCAATGCTGGTATGCATGAAAAATTCTTGAAAGGTTTATAATGAGATAAGTGGCTGAAATATTCCATTGAAAATTGAAATCAAATCACTTCATTGTCCTATGTTGAACTCACTCAGTTTGTAGAAACAGTAAATTGGGACATTTGTTGTGCGGAAAAAGCAAAGAAAAACTAAAGCTAAGGGATTAATCACTACCACCACATGCAGTAATTTTCAACGAAACTCTGGTTGTCATCCTTTTGGCTACTCATAATCCTCCAATGGAAAGCAGAAGGTAAATATTGTCCAAGAGGAGCAACACAGAAGCAATATCTGGGCTTGTGATGGGCCTTCATCCCTTGGCTGCCACTAAGTGTAGACTTGGGCACTATGAAGAAGTCATTTAAATATTGAAGAGGTTGTTGGCCTTGTACGGCCCTGAGATGGGCGTTGAGCATGCTTTGGAGAATTTACAAGGCATATGCAGCTTGGAGATACTTATTCTATGTTGGGTCAATATGAGAATGCATTACAGTCTTATCATGCAGGCCTCAGAATTCAGAAGCAACCTCTAGGAGATATGGATTGCAGAGTTGCCCATTCATGTCTATACATTGCAGAGTCTCACCTGCAGGCCATGCAGTTTAGAGAGGCAGAGGAGCTATGTGAGCAAGTTCTGAAGATTCACATTGAACAATGTGGTAAAAGTGTTGACCAAAAATTGAATGCGGTACCTAAGGCTACCTGCTCTTTGAGCAGCATAATTTTTATTTTTAGGTGTCTGAAAGCTCAGTACGCAGCAACCATTCCTGTCATAGGAACCAACAGTATTCCTAGACCTATGTTGATTTTAGGAGATTGGAGGATGTTCTTGAATTTGCACAGACTTTTGATGGGCATGTTTTTGTCAACGAAAAAGGTTCACATTATAAGGCTATTGTGAAGTCTGTACCTTCACAATGAGTACCAAAAGCTTGGTCTGAGAAAAAGATGGTCATGAAGGGACAATATTTAAAAGATAATGAATATTTCGAGTTTTTGGAAATGCTGGCAAAACAGGTGGACAATCTTCTCAGCGCAGAGGTACAATTGGGAAGGAGGGAGACTGAAAGAGCAAGACTTGGAACCTAAAGAAAATCTTATAATAACACCATTGAGGGATTATGTGAGACAAAAACGAGCTGCCAAGAGTGGATCCCAGCAATCAGCAACATCGAGTAGGAAGCAAGGGAGAAGGGCTGGATGGGCTTCTGCAGCAACTTCTGGTGTTGTGGGACGAAGAGGGCTTGGAAAGAGGCGAGCAGCTACGATTTCTTTCAATCGAAATCTCCCATATGAAAAAGGGGAAACATTTCAGTTCATCTAAGCTCATAACATTAAAGGAGATAACAAACTTCATAAGAAGATTTGAAGAATGCAAAGATTCCAAAGGTTCATGGGGATCAACTTTGAAGGTGTATAGTTGTTGCTACTATTTTGAAAAGTATGTCGTGGGGGATAATACAAGGATTGCGAGCAATAAGAATAAATCAACTTATATCTTAGTTTCAAGGTGAATACAATCTGCAAGTATAAACTCTAATCTGCAAGCATTCTCCCAGCATGTGCCAACTCTGCATCTCTACTACAGAGCAAGGAGATCCACGAAGAAATAATTAGCAGTGGATATTGGCTTGATGTTTACATGAAAAGCACCCTCATAGATATGTTCGCAAAGTACAGGGGCATAGAGAGTGCATGGCGTGTTTTTGACAAAATGCCTCAGCAAAACGTTGTGTCATGCAACACAATGATTGCAGGATATGCCATACATGGCTATAGCAATGAGACCCTCAAATTCTTTAAAGATATGAGAGAGTCATGCATAAATCCTGACCATATCACCTTTGTTGGCATACTATCTGCTTGCTGCCATGCAGGATTAGTGGATGAGGGCTGGCAAAATTTACCCCTACAGCAGAACATTATAGTTGCGTGGCTGGTCTTCTTGCTAAGGTTAGACACCTGAATGAGGCAATCTTATTGATGGAATGCATATGAAACCTGATTCAACTATTGGGCTGAGCTTGCTTGGTGCCTGTATAGTCCATGGCAATATTTTACAGGGAAAATAGGTTGCAGAAATCCTTATGGCATTGAACCCCAAAAACGCTACACCTTATGTGCTACTTTCCAACATATATGCCGCAAGTGGCAAGTGGGATTGCAATGTCATCTGCCTTTGAATTTGACCACTTTCACATTGCTGATGAGGAATAAATTAACTCTGACCAGTGCATATAGGGGCCTTATATCTATTATTACAGTTTTTGTTAGTTCCTGAACTAACATAATTGCCGATAAGGCTTTATATCTCTTATTGCGGTTTTGGATAGTTCCCAAACTAACATAATTGCCGATAAGGAAAATGAGTAGGTTCTCATTATTGCGTCCCTCCCGATGAAGCTTGTAAGGTTCGTACATGCAAGAAGTTTGATGGAAGCTTATAGTATGAAGTTTGATGTTCCGTTGGTTTGCCCATTGTCGATTTGGCCGACCGAGGAGTTGATCATGGTTTGCGACGTGCATCTATCGTCGATGAAGAGATACCAAGGTTTGTGTTTTGCAAAGTTGGCTGATCACTTACCTTGGGGCAGAAAACTTGGGAGGCAAGCGAGGAGATGCAAGTTCGAAGAATTAGAGATTTACCGATAAGAATAACTGAAACTTTTGTAAGTTCGTGGAACTCGAACTTTGCCGACAATTTATGATTGGAGCATTTGTGAGCTTGTCAAAGGAAGCTTGCGTGGAAGGGAATGAATATCAAGCGTTGGATTTGACTCTAAGATTCAAATTGTTAAGGTATCTGCTTGGCATTAGTAACAATTACAGGACGCTCGAAAGTGCATGATTATAAAGACTTGGACATTTTGCAGTCAAGGGTTGTGAGTGGATACAGTAATGACAGTAAAAAAATATGGGATACAATTAAAGGTACTTTCGAAACTACTTTAAATGGGTATAAATGAACCACTATTGCTCTATGCTATAGCAAAATAGGTTGCTTGCATCAGGAAGCAAAGACACAAATATTGCCATATGGGATGTAGTTGGGGAAGCAGGATTTTTCCGACTTCGTGGTCATCGAGATCAATGAAATCTGGTCTATTGCCGTGGACCATGATGAGCACTTCCTTGTCACGGGCTCAACTGATCATGAATTGCGCGTTATAATATCCATTAGGAAATGCATAAAGAATAGAGTATTACAAGTAAAGCTAAGATTGCTAATCTAGGGAAAGATGAAAGTCACATTTTGAAATAGAGTAGCTGGGAAGGTGGTGGAAATATTCCATGTTTTGAATGAAAAGAGGCATTGAAGAAAGCAAAAAAAAAGAAAAAGTCATAGAAAGCGTGAAAAGGCTCTGAAGAAAGCTGGTACAGAGATAGCTAACAACAAAAGCAATAATCCTGTGGAGAATGTAGGAGATGATCTAGGTGGCAAGTGTGCTTTTGACGTTTTCCAGTTTCTTCATATTCTACGATTAAAACATAAAATCCTTTCAATTTCTTTTTCTCCTATTCTACAAAAAAAAGACCTTGAAGCTACCATGGTAGTATCTCTTCACAACAATGCATTGGAAGCTTATGAGGTTGGTGAGGGGTCATCAATACAAATACATGCCATTAATCTTCGAGGGCATGGATCTGACATTAAGAGTCTTACATTGAGCTCTGTAAACTCATTATTTATGTCAACTAGCCATAATTCAGTGAAAATTTGGAACCCAAGCACTTGTTCCTGCCTGTGTACAATAGAAACAGGTTATGGACTTTGTGGCTTTTTTGTCCCTGGGAAGCAGTACGCAGTTGTTGGTACAAAAACTAGATCAATGGAAATATTTGACATTGGAGTTGGTGAACGCTCCAATGTTATAGAAGCTCATTCAAGATCTGTTTGGCCTCTCGTGCTGATGGTAGATGGGTCAAGGTTTATAACTGGAAGTGCAAATCATGACGTTAAATTTTGGGAATATCAACTTGTGCGAGAAAATGATCAGGCCTCATAGCAGCTAACTTCACGGAATGTAAGGACTTTAAAAATGATAGAAGTACTCATGGTTAGGGTTAGTCCTACTGGCAAATACATTGTTGTTGCTTTATTAGACTCTACAATCAAGGGGATGCCAAATATGAGTCTCTATTGAAAATTTTTGTAGATGGATTCTCTGCAGGATGGATTGATGATGAGCCTCCCAGGTTAGGAAAGAATTATGATGCCATAGAATGCAATGATTGCAGGAAATATACAAAATGGAAATTTAAGCATAAAATATTTTCTAAATTCAAGTCAGCCTAATACAAAAACTAGAAGCAGGTCAAGTCAAGAAGGTTTCTCAATGGAACTACTCTACAAGTAGGATATTGATATCAACAA
Organism: Cunninghamia lanceolata; assembly: GCA_027924645.1. Classification (NCBI taxonomy): domain Eukaryota; kingdom Viridiplantae; phylum Streptophyta; class Pinopsida; order Cupressales; family Cupressaceae; genus Cunninghamia; species Cunninghamia lanceolata. The sequence continues at coordinate 1,401,395 of BSBN01000063.1, forward strand.
ATTTTATGTTTTTCTGTTTGCACAGAGCGGGCTTTATGACATGCTTTATTGAATAATATGGATCAAATTAAAAGAGAAAAATATCAAAGATGAAGATGACTCTATGGCCCAATGGATAAGGCACTAGTTACCAGAGATCTTGGAGTTCTTTGCATTCCACCAGGGAATGCAGTCCCCAATAAGAGCCAGCTGTTGGCTCGGATTTTTCACTACCCTCAAAATGGAGCCCACAAGAAGATTCTATCTACCCCTGCAAGAATTTTGCCTAAAGGAGATTTTTTAAAAGAAAAATATAGTTGGTGCGAGGAGAATTTATGACTGTTGAAATAAAATTATATAAATTCTCTTGAATTAATTAATTTTATTAAAATCATAAATTAACTCCAATTAGTTATGGTTTAATTTGAAGTCCTTGTGTGGGAATTATTAAGGCATTTTTAACTTTTATGTTAAAAGTGCATTTAGCTAGTTAAGCAAAATAATTTTTACCTATGCTCCATGAGGATGCGTTCCTTGCCCCAGAGGCCCCTGTACTATTCCCGGGATGTTCTGGGGACAGGTAGGAAACATCCCCTACTTATACCCCTTCCCCGGGGATGTCCCTTAAAAAATCGGGGACTTCAAGGGACGGTTAGTCGTCCCCTGACTGTCCCGGGGACAGCTAACCGTCCCCTGCAGCCCAGCAACATGTTGGACGCAGTTTTTAAAAAAAAACACGTTTTTTAAAAGAAAAAAAGGGATGGACATGAAGAGGACTTGAAAGTTTCACTGGATGCTTTGCTGGTATGGTAACCGACCCCTTGATGCTTGAAGATATTAAATGTATTTAGTTTGAATATGATAAATTTTGAATTGCACTAAATTGTATATAGAGTGAAGTTTACTTATGGCTATATTTAACGCAGTCTGTGTGGAGGGAAAAGCTGTGTACTTTCAAAGCAGCTATAAACACTGCTAAAGATTTTGCTGTTCAGAATTATTTGCATCAATCATGTTCTATACATCAATTTCAAATGTGTATTTAAATTACAATGATAACTTTACCATACTAGAACTCAATAAAACCTCTATTTCCCCGCTTGATTTGCAATAAGCATTTACTGCATAAACTACACTGAACTTTGAAACATGCATTCAAAACTAAAAAACTTACAGTTTTGTAGTTATGTACTCAATCCTCTTGCTAATATTGGCCTTTGATTCGATAGAGCACAGAAAAAAGGGATGTGGCAAGTTGAAAACTAAGTTCAAATGTAATGTTATTGTTATGTATTCATTTTGTAAGGTTTTATAATGTCTATAATGGATGCCTTATCAATGTTATCATATAAGTATTTGAAATTTCTCTATATTTAAAAAAAAAAATCTTGTTTTTAGTAGCCATCCCCTGCCATCCCCTAAAAAATGGCCCAAAAAAATGTCGTCCTTGAAACTCGTCCCCCCGTCCCTGCCCATCCCCGAAACTTGGGGGAGCATAGAATTTTACCCTAAGTCATAGTGCTAAGTAATTAATCTTTTTAAAAATTAATTAATGTTAGGAAAGGGGTAAAACTATTTCCCATTAATGCGATGGGGAGAAGAGTTAAAGGTGGAAAATGTATTTTGAATGTGGGAATAGTTTTGGGTGAATTAATTCTTTAAAAGAATTAGTTAATGTGTAAATGTGGGGGTAGTTGGTTTGGTTTTGGAAATTCCCATGAACCAAAGAGGGAACAAATATTTCAAAGGAAAATTGGGTAAACAGGAAGTTACGAGTAGTTACCAACTACTTGTGTGCCAGTAAATCTTTAAAAAGGGATTTACTTCATTGTAAAAGGGTTCTTCTTGTTGGAAATTATTTTCTTGGGGGGGGGGGGAAGCGAAATTAGGTGCTATGTAATATTTCCTGAAAGATAAAGCATTAATGCTGTGTCTTGATTCATTAATATTTAATAAAAAAGAAAATTGATATTGGTATCAATTTTTTTGTTGTTATGTCATTATCTTTTCTTATGTTAAGTTGATGACAAGTTGAATACAGGGGAAGCTTTGCATGGTATATCCGTATACGTGGTGTTGAAGTCTTGTTCATTTCATGTTTATATTGTTGAGATACCTACATTCTTATGTTTGTAAGGTGTTGTGATAGTATTGTTGTAATCAAGTGTTTCAATTTCCAGGTTTCATTCCCCATTCCTATGTGTGGTGAAACCACAATCATTATTTTGACTCCAAATGTATTTCTTGTAAGTGTATTGGGCATTTGCAGTTTTTAGTTGGTTTTCTTTATTTAAAAATATCCTTTCCCGCTTTCAGGTTAAAAGCATACCTTTAAAGTTAGGTTATCATAAAAAGGGAGCTGCCCCTTTTCCAAATGTAGAGGGCAATTGTAAAATTCATTTACAATTCATCCAACTTTTAGTGCACTTTCCACCTTAAGTTGGGCAAAACATACAAAAAGTGTTGGGTGACAAATCTGTTCACTAACACCTTGTCTACTCGAGAGTCTATGAGGGCTTCCTTCAATGGATGGTCGGTTGGATGCTTGTGCCACCATGTGCAGCACTTGTTCGCCGTCAAGCTTTCGCAACTAATGGTGTCTATTGTAGGTTTTTCCTTCGTGGCTGGCTGCACGGGTTTCTTCTTCTTCTTTGAATCTTTCAATATTTTTGGCTTGAATTTTCTTGGGGTTTTTGAATAATATATTTCGCTACCATTTTTCTTGACTATTGTTGTCTGACTATAGCAAAACTAATTTCTCCCGACTACTCACAACTATTGGAATGAATTATTATCCCGACTATTGCAATGCCTCATAGTTTCGTTTGTCCCAACCGTTGATAAAATTTATTTACCCTTACCTTTCTTGTCCGCAGCAAGATGAACTCGTGCATGGGTGTTCGGAAGAATGTGTGACTTTGTTTTCTAGCCCTTACGGCCTTGCGTGGCAATTTATGTGGCACACCCTATGACTTGTTGCTTGCCTCTTCTCCCCGATCCCTACACCCTGCTGAAGTTTACGCGACCTTCCTGAGAATGGTACAACGTCGGCTTAACAGATGATTTCTCAAAATGAATTTCATAGCATTTCTCTATATCACCGCTAAACTCTTCAATTACAACTGTGGCCTCAGAAACTCTTAGCTCAGACATTTCTTTTAGATGTGAAAACACTACTAACACTTGAGTCACAAGCTCGATTGCAAACCAGTCGATTAGAGTTTTGTCGATTGCAATGAGGCACATTGAATCGTACGACTTTGATATAGAGGCACACTGAATCGTATGGCAATGAGAGCTCTGTCGATTGGAAGGGTGATCACTTGTCAATTGGGAAGAATGCTTGACTTTTCTTTATTTGCCAATAGGAGCAATGCCGATTGAGGGGGAGGGGTCGACAATGGTTTTATGGTTGATTAACTGAGGTTGAATGCTAGTCGTCCAAGCTTCCCCTTTAATCGTATGACCTAGTCGTACGATGAGGGGGTCGTACCACTATAGTCGTACGGCCTTTAACTCTCTTTTTTATTCCAATTTTCTTTTTCAATATTCTTTTTTTCTTTTTCCAATTTTCTTTTTCAAATTTCTTTTTTTTCAAATTTTCAATTTTTCTATATATATATATATATTTCGATTTTTCACTTTTCTATTTTTTCTATTTTTACTCTTTTTTTGTTTCCATACCTGCTTATTTTTTACTTTTTCTCAGTTTCCATCTTCTTCCCACAATCTTTCCCAATTTTCCCAGTTTTCTCGCTCATTATTTTCTTCTTTTTCGTCTTCCTCTAAAACCTTGATTTCATCATGTGGCGGAAAATGCAATCCGCATATGCCTTTCGGAAGCAGTCATTAGAACAACAATGGTCGACTTCTAACTCAAAGATTTGATCAACTAATTCCAATTGGCCCATCCCTTTGTGTAATATACCAATGTCAATTAACTTCAACCCCTTCGGTTCTTGGACCCATCGAACTATTTTCCCATCCTCATCGACTGTCAATTATCTCGTCTTGTACACTTATTTCTGTATTCAAATTTTCGGAAGTGGTGCACTCGGAGGTGCCCCTTCCGGTAAGTTTCTCACTCCATTCCCAAGGTTCATCATAGTAGGCATAGCGTTTTATAATAAACGTACTTTCTACTAAATACCTTGTTTGTGGTGGAACTTTTTCTTCTTTTGGCAATAAAAATTTGAATTTGTTTCGTACCTTGTTGCATTCTCTAATCCATTCGTCCCACTCGTCTTCTTTGGAACCTTGATCTTCTTGATCTGCCCAAGGGTCAAAATTGTTATCTTCCACTATACCCTCTCTCATGCTGTTGTAGGGTGAATACAACCTCCAATAATCCTCAATTTTAATTGATCATACTCTCGATCCAAAAAACCCAGTGACTTTTTCCAAGTGTGTACTTAGAAAATTCACTCCGTCGATTCTTCCGTTTATGTCTATATTCACAGGGCGTTCTTTTACTCTGTGGAATCCATACTCACTTGGTTCATATTCCAATTCCTTGACAATTTCCTTCTGCATTTCTCCTTTGATTTTGAACTCCATGAAATTTATTGAGATAACTTCCTGTCGCTATATGTAAACCTTAAGCTTGGACCCATTCACTGTATCTTTGATTAATGTTCTGTCTAGGTTCTCCAATTTTATGGTCCCATTTTCCAATACCTCCCATACTCTGAACGGTCTTTACCACCTTACCTTGAACTTCCCTGGCTTTATTTCGTGACAGCCGTTATACTTGAGAACTATCTGTCCTTGTTGGAAATTCATTCTTCAGAGGTGCTTGTCATGCCAATATTTTCGACGTTTCTGCATCATGTCAGTCCACCACTGTGCCAAGATCCTTCGTTCTTCAAGCTTGTTTAACTGAAATAATTTCTCTTTCAGGTTCTTTGTATCCCCCAGTCTATTCTCCACTACTATTCAGAGACTTGGTACCATATACTCTACTGGAACCACTGCTTCCTAACCATACATCAATTGAAATGGAGTGACCTGTCGTCACCTTGTAGGTTGTACGATAGGCCCACAATACCGTCGGCAACTTCTCCTCCCAATCCAATCCCTCTATGCCACATGACTTGTGGATGACGGATACTAACACTTTGTGTGTTGATTTTGCATGGCCGTTGGCTCTAGGATAGTAGGGGCTTGACAAAGTGTGGAATATTTTGAACTCACTTGTCATCAATCTGATTACATGGTTCACGAAATGCCCTTCCCAATCACTTGTTATTTGAATTGGAATACCATACCTTGTGTGGTGCAGGAGCACCCCTACAGGATAGGACATTGTCCGCATGACAGGACATTAGTCTATTTTTAGCATGTTTGACTTCATAATGTAATAAGGTCCATTGGACCAATGTATATGTATTAGATCAGCCTAGGAGAGTGTGCAGGTAGTTAGAGCTCGTGATCAGGTTGTCTGAGCTGTCTTCTCCCAGCCGTTTGGAAGCTCCCAGCCGCTGGGAATCGAGTTGGTAGTACTCGTAGGATATTGCTATAAATAACTCAGATCAGTTAGGGTTTGGGATTAGAGAAGATCATATCAGAGAGAGAGTAGTAGTTGTGTTATGTTGTACTGGTGATTGAGTGAGATCCAGAGATCAGTCCAGACATTGTGAAACATTGTTGTAGAAACAGGACATTTGTGTTTCATCTAAATAAGATCTCATCAATTGCATTATCTGGTTTATCAGCTGTTTATGTTTTGATTTCTGTTCTGATTACAAGTTGATGGATTCTTTCAACCCTTCCACCGGTTGATTCTGTGAATCGGTGGAATGGTCATGCATGTTAGTTTAGGTTGTATTTTAGTTTTCTGTTTATGCATTTCATTGTGTGGGAGATCGATTGGTAGCATGCTGTGAGTCAACCTAGCATCCTCATGTGCTAGGATTTAGGAAGATAAACTGTTAAGTTTTGATCTGAAGGTGATCCGGCCCGATCATCATATTTTCTTTGTAAAATTGTGCGGTTCTGTGAGTTTGCATGCAGCTGACGGATATACAGGGATCTGCATGTGCTTTTCCAGACAGAGTGAATCGCATCGACATCTGTGAGTATATCGCTATCCGGATCGGGTTATAAAGCTGACGAAGACTGTATGTTTTGAATGCATCAGGATGATATAAGTCGGATATATACTCAGTGTGTATATCGTCGTCAGGATCATCTTTCGTGTGTACCCATCATCCGCATATCGCTATCGTATGCGGGAGGGAAAAATCATTTTTTTGGCTAAGGACAGGAGGTTCTTAAAAGTCGTCATCAGGATCTTAAAGGTCATCATCAGGATATGTATAATATCACCCGACATTTTATTATCATGCTGCGGAGGATGTAAGAGTCTTATAACCGGGTGACATCATCATCAGGTGCATGTGACGTCATCGTCATCAGGATATTGCGAATATCACCCGATGCAGATTTATCCTGCTGATGTTAAGTGTTTCGGCATCGGTAGGAGTAATAGCGTCGGGGAGACCTTTTTCGGTCTGGCCGATAGAAGAAGTGTTGCCGATAGGCAACCTGACCGATGAAAAGAAATATCGGGGTGATATCGAACATCGGGACAGAGTGTTGGAGTCCGGCCGATAAGCCAAGTCTGGCCGAGCGGTATAGGACCGATATATTCATCGGGGTGACATTAGTCATCGGGGGTAAGACATTTCCCCTTGGCCGATGAACCATTTCTCGGCGAAAGGCGATAAGGAAGTGAACAGTAGTTAGCAGGAGGATATTTCATGCCTTTTTGAAATATGATGATGCTGTCTGTGTTAGCAAGAAATATGATGATGATGATAAGCCGATAGGATTTTAACATGCTGGTTGTGTTAATGACTCCTTCCCATTTGTAAGCTTCTGTTGCGTTTACCTCTGCATCATAGTGGTATCAGAGCAAAGGAAGGATCTTCTGGAAAAGATAAGGATATAGCAGGATGTCAGGTGACGAAGGAACATCTGAGGTTCTGGCAAGGATGACCAACGTTGAGTTGGCAGTTCTGGTGAAGAAACAGATTGCAGAGAGCAAGGCCGTGAAGGCTCAGAATCAGGAATTGAAGGATGAGTTAGCGAAGTTGAGGAACAGAGTAGGTTCTGGTAGAGAAGAAGATAGGGAAGAAGAAGAGATCCCTAGTTGGAACGAGGAAGTCGTTCCTGCAGACCAGAGACCACTGTTGAACGCCCTCAAGGCCATGGAGAGGAGAACCATGGATGTGAAACTAGATTTGCCAGTGTTTACAGGAAAGATGGAACCTGATTCAGTGATGGAGTGGATAGACTCCTTGAACAATTTCTTTGAAACAGAGGAGATACCAGAACAACAGAGGGTGAAAATAGCCCAGTCAAAAATGAAAGAAGCTGCCTTGACATGGTGGAATTTCGTCCAAGATGATAGAGTACAGGAAGGAAAGCGTAGAGTCGCTACATGGAAGAAGATGATGGCATTAGTAAAGGAAGCTTATGTCCCATTGGATTACAGTATCCAATTACACAAGAGGAAGCAAAACCTGAAGCAGAAGGAGCTAGATGTCAGCTCATATACAGAAGAATTCATGAAACTTTGTATGAAAACAAAGGTAAAGGAAAGTGAAGAAGAGAAGGTAGCCAGATACCTTAATGGATTGAGGTTCAACATTCAGGAAGATTTAAGTCTGCATAATCCAGATACAGTTCAGAAATGCTTTCAGTTGGCATTGAAAATGGAAGAGAAGTCAAAGAGAAAACAAGAACAACACAATAGAGGAAGAGGAAGACAACAAAGGGGTGGAAGAGGTCCTTTTAGAGGTAGAGGACATGGACATGGATATCAAGTAGAATCCAGTCATGACAATAGTAAGGGAAACAATAGTCAGAACCAGAGGGAAAATTATAGTCAGCAAGGAAACTTCAGAGGTAGAAGACCTTTCAGAGGAAGATCCCAGGGCAGAGGATCCATCAGATGTTATAACTGTAACAAAGAAGGCCATATAGCCAGCAGATGTCCAGAAAAGGCCACAAGCTCAACAGGAGAAAGGAGAACAAATCTGGTCCAAGAACCTGATAATCAAAGTATGACAGGCTCTACTTCTTGTCAGAGTGTGAATGCTCCTGATAATTATGGATACCCAGAAAGTGGAGAGTCTCTAATGATGAGAAGAACAGTGACTACCATGAAGGTACCTGACAAAGAATCCCCTCAAAGAAAGTCTCTTTTCAAGACTATTTGCAAAGCAGGAGATAAGGCATGTAAAGTTTTGATTGATTCTGGTTCTACTGAAAATTTTGTGTCTGAAGAAATGGTGACAAAGCTTAAGCTTAGGAGATTGCCTCACCCATCCCCATATAAAGTCTCATGGCTTACCCAAGGTCAGCAGACAATTGTAGAAGAGCAGGCTTGGGTAGAATTTCAGATTGGAGCATATAAGGATAAGTTGTTGTTTGACATTACCACGATGGATGCTTGCAATCTTTTATTTGGTAGACCATGGCAGTATGATTTGAAGGCACAACATGATGGTATTAGAAATACCTATACAATCAATAAAGATGGTACGGATATAAAGTTACTACCATTAACAGAGAAGGAGGAAAAATCTAAAGGAAAAGAGGTGAAGGTAATGCTGATGGAAGGTAAACAGTTCATGAAAGAAGTAGCAGCAGAAGGTGCAGTTGCATATGCCCTAATCCCATGTATGAGGGTGAATACAGAACAGCAACAAGAAGTCAAGGAAGAGAAGAAGCAAAGGTTCATAGACCCAGCTATCCAAGAGCTATTGGATAAGTACAAAGGTATCATCTCAGAAGGAATGCCAAGATCCCTACCACCTGTCAGGGATATTAGTCACTGCATAGACTTAATTCCAGGGTCAACATTTCCAAACAAAGCAGCCTATAAGCTAACTCCAGAACAGAATGCAGAAGTAGCCAGACAAATTGAAGAATTATTGGATTCAGGTCTGATTGGGAAAAGTTTAAGTCCATGTGCAGTACCAGCTGTACTAGCACCAAAGAAGGAAGGTACTTGGAGGCTTTGCACAGATTCCAGAGCTATTAACAAGATCACAATCAGGTATAGGTTTCCAATCCCTAGGATAGAAGATTTACTTGATTGTTTGGGAGGTGCTAAGTATTTTACAAAAATAGATTTGAAGAGTGGATATCATCAGATCAGGATTAGACCAGGAGATGAATGGAAAACAGCATTCAAAACTAATGAAGGGTTATATGAATGGAAGGTTATGCCTTTTGGTTTATCTAATGCACCTAGTACTTTTATGAGGTTGATGAATGAGGTTTTGAAAGAGTTCATTGGTAAGTTTGTCATAGTATATCTAGATGACATTCTGATTTTCAGCAACACAAAAGAAGAACATCTCAGACACATAGATTTGGTTCTTAAGAGGTTACATGAAGAGCAGCTGATGATAAATTTAGACAAGTGTTTGTTCATGCAAGAGGAGATCACATATTTGGGTTTTGTCATTTCACAAGGAAAGTTACAAATGGATAAGGAGAAGGTAAGTGCCATATTGTCTTGGCCAACCCCAAAGACTATGAATGATGTCAGAAGTTTCCATGGGTTAGCAACCTTCTACAGGAAGTTTATAAGAGGGTTTAGTCATATTTGTGCACCCATGCTTGATACCATCAAAGGAGGACAGAAGTGCAGATTTGTTTGGACTCAAGGAGCAGATGATTCTTTTGAAACATTGAAGAAGAAGGTGGCACAGCAGCCAGTCCTTGCACTTCCAGATTTTAACAAAATCTTTCAGGTGGAATGCGATGCCAGTCACATGGCCATTGGAGCAGTACTCAGCCAAGAAGGTAGGCCTATTGCATTTTTCAGTGAGAAGCTCAATGATTCTAAAAAGAGGTATTCCTCATATGATTTGGAAATGTATGCTTTAGTCCAGTCACTCAAGAAATGGAGGCATTACTTGATGCCAAAGGAATTCATAGTATTCACAGATAACCAGGCTCTGAGTTTCATAAACAGCCAGGAAAAGCTGAACCACAGACACATGAAATGGGTAGAAACCTTACAAGCTTTTACTTTTACATTGAAGCATAAGAATGGAGTCAAGAATAAAGTTGCAGATGCTTTGAGCAGGAGAGTTCTAACAGTCAACCAGATTCAGTTAGAAAGTGTTGGCATTGATTCACTAAAGACCATGTATGAGACTGATGAAGATTTTGGGGAGATATATCATGTATGTACTTCTTTTGGAGAGAAATATCATGCTGAATTCTCTGAATTTTTGATTCACGATGGATTGTTGTTCAAAGGTGGACAGTTATGTATTCCAAGGTGTTCTATGAGGTTAAACATCATTAAGGAGAAACATTGTGGAGCTATGGCAGGTCATTTTGGTCTAGATAAGACTCTTGATCTGGTCCGAAGACATTACTTTTGGCCTAAGTTACAATCAGATGTCAGAAAGTTTGTGGAGACATGTGTGATATGTCAGAGAGCAAAAGGCAGGTCGACTAATGCAGGTTTATATCAGCCCTTACCCATTCCTTCCAGACCATGGGAAAGCATAAGTATGGATTTTGTCTTGGGTTTACCAAGGACAAGGAAAGGATTTGACAGTGTTTTTGTTGTAGTGGATAGATTCAGCAAAATGGCACATTTCTTGCCATGCAAAACCACTGCTGATGCTTCATACATTGCAGATTTGTTTTTCAGGGAGATTGTCAGAATCCATGGATTGCCATTGAGCATAGTGTCAAATAGGGATGTGAAGTTTATTGGTCACTTCTGAAGAACTCTTTGGAAGAAACTTGGAACAAATTTGTCTTTTTCCTCGGCATATCATCCTCAAACGGATGGACAGACTGAAGTAGTAAACCATTCCTTAGGAAATTTGCTTAGATGTTTGACAAAACAACATGGAGAAAAGTGGGATAATATTCTATCTCAAGCTGAATTTTCATATAATGATACTGTCAATAGGAGCACAGGGAAATCACCTTTCCAGATAGTTTATGGTATGCATCCAAGAGGAATTTTGGAATTGAGAGATCTACCTACAGTAGACCCTGTTAGTGCAGAAGGAGAAGCTTTTGCAGAAGCCATAAAAGAGGTTCATGATCAAGTCAAGACCCAACTACAACAAACCACCTTGAAGTATAAGGAATATGCTGATAAAAAGAAGAAGGATGTACAGTTTGATGTTGGAGATTTGGTATGGGTTCATTTAAAGAAGGACAGACTTCCTAAGGGAAAATATACTAAACTTATGCAGAGAAAAGTTGGACCATGTCAGATCTTGCACAAGCATGGACAGAATGCTTATGAGATACAACTCCCACCTGATTTTGGTTTGTCCCCTATATTCAATGTATGTGATTTAACTCCATACAAGTCTTATCCAGATGCAGATTAGGATCTCCTACAGGATACAGTCCATGATAACATTCCCAAACATGATCCTCCACAGTTGCAGAAGGTTTTGGACACCAGAGTGGTCAAACAGACTCGGAACAAACAGTACTTGGAGTATCTAGTCTCTTGGAAGGGAAAACCGAATTCTGAAGCAGTATGGATGACTGAAGAGCAGATCCAGAAACATGGTGCAGATCTTCATACTCTCATCTCAAGTGGACTTGAGATTTCTTCTTCTGGGGAGTATGATGCAGGAGCACCCCTACAGGATAGGACATTGTCCGCATGACAGGACATTAGTCTATTTTTAGCATGTTTGACTTCATAATGTAATAAGGTCCATTGGACCAATGCATATGTATTAGATCAGCCTAGGAGAGTGTGCAGGTAGTTAGAGCTCGTGATCAGGTTGTCTGAGCTGTCTTCTCCCAGCCGTTTGGAAGCTCCCAGCCGCTGGGAATCGAGTTGGTAGTACTCGTAGGATATTGCTATAAATAACTCAGATCAGTTAGGGTTTGGGATTAGAGAAGATCATATCAGAGAGAGAGTAGTAGTTGTGTTATGTTGTACTGGTGATTGAGTGAGATCCAGAGATCAGTCCAGACATTGTGAAACATTGTTGTAGAAACAGGACATTTGTGTTTCATCTAAATAAGATCTCATCAATTGCATTATCTGGTTTATCAGCTGTTTATGTTTTGATTTCCGTTCTGATTACAAGTTGATGGATTCTTTCAACCCTTCCACCGGTTGATTCTGTGAATCGGTGGAATGGTCATGCATGTTAGTTTAGGTTGTATTTTAGTTTTCTGTTTATGCATTTCATTGTGTGGGAGATCGATTGGTAGCATGCTGTGAGTCAACCTAGCATCCTCATGTGCTAGGATTTAGGAAGATAAACTGTTAAGTTTTGATCTGAAGGTGATCCGGCCCGATCATCATATTTTCTTTGTAAAATTGTGCGGTTCTGTGAGTTTGCATGCAGCTGACGGATATACAGGGATCTGCATGTGCTTTTCCAGACGGAGTGAATCGCATCGACATCTGTGAGTATATCGCTATCCGGATCGGGTTATAAAGCTGACGAAGACTGTATGTTTTGAATGCATCAGGATGATATAAGTCGGATATATACTCAGTGTGTATATCGTCGTCAGGATCATCTTTCGTGTGTACCCATCATCCGCATATCGCTATCGTATGCGGGAGGGAAAAATCATTTTTTTGGCTAAGGACAAGTCGTCATCAGGATCTTAAAGGTCATCATCAGGATATATATAATATCACCCGACATTTTATTAGCATGCTGCGGAGGATGTAAGAGTCTTATAACCGGGTGACATCATCATCAGGTGCATGTGACGTCATCGTCATCAGGATATTGCGAATATCACCCGATGCAGATTTATCCTGCTGACGTTAAGTGTTTCGGCATCGGTAGGAGTAATAGCGTCGGGGAGACCTTTTTCGGTCTGGCCGATAGAAGAAGTGTTGCCGATAGGCAACCTGACCGATGAAAAGAAATATCGGGGTGATATCGGACATCGGGACAGAGTGTTGGAGTCCGGCCGATAAGCCAAGTCTGGCCGATCGGTATAGGACCGATATATTCATCGGGGTGACATTAGTCATCGGGGGTAAGACATTTCCCCTTGGCCGATGAACCATTTCTCGGCGAAAGGCGATAAGGAAGTGAACAGTAGTTAGCAGGAGGATATTTCATGCCTTTTTGAAATATGATGATGCTGTCTGTGTTAGCAAGAAATATGATGATGATGATAAGCCGTTAGGATTTTAACATGCTGGTTGTGTTAATGACTCCTCCTTCCCATTTGTAAGCTTCTGTTGCGTGTACCTTTGCATCATTGTGACTATTTTCTCATAAATGAACCTTGTGGTGCTTCGAGCCGTGTTATCTTCAAGTGCTCTGGCTTCGGCCCACTTGGTCAAATACTCCGTTGCCACCACTATGTATCGACACCTATGTAGCTTACTTGCCTTCAATGGACCTTTAAAATCCAATCCCCAACACTCGAATAACTCGTGTTTGTGAAGGTGAAAGTGGCATATAGTCCCTCTTCAGTGGTTTGCCGACTCTTTGATAGGTATCGCATCCCACTACCCATTCTCGAGCGTCGTTATGAAGTGTTGGCCACCACAATCCGACCAATAGAACCTTCATAGTAGTTGCATCAGGTTCCATGTGTCCTCCAGCCAGTCCTTCATGGGCTTCTTGAAGCACCCCTTTTATTTCCTCTTCCATTACGCATCTTCTCAAGATTTGGTCAGGCCCCATTTTATATAGGAGTCCATTCACTAGTTGAAATGTTTTACTTTTGAGAGCCAACTTTTCTCTTTCACTAGTTGACTTGTCTTGAGGAAAAGTTGATGTAGACAAGTATTCACCAATCTTTTCATACCAGGGAGGTAGGGTTGCTATCTGGAACATATGGGTGTTGGGAAAGTCCTCGTTCACTCCTTCGGGTGGTTCTCCCAACTTAATTTGTGACAGTTGATCGGCTATCACATGACTTTTCCCCAATCATACAATGATGGTGAATGTGAACTCCTGAAGCAAGAGTAACCATCTGCTTATTCAACCTTGTATGATTGGCTTGTTCACCAGATACCTAAGTCACAAGGTTCGAATTCAAATTCGAATTTGGCAAGGACGAAATTTGGAATAAATTCGGCAAGGAAAAATTTGGAAAAGAAATTCGTGATTAAATTCACCTTAGCATAAATTTGATTTTTTAAAAATATAAATAATAAATACACAAACATTGCTAAATAGATGCCACATTTATAAACCATAGTAAACCATAGTAAACTTTAAATCATAAGAAACATATGAAATCATGATTGCCAATTTATTATTATTTTATCATCTTTAACAAACAAAATAAAAAAATACTAAATTTTATTTTAAAAAACATAGAAATAAAATATATATTGAAATTTTATTTTTAAATTTAAAAAACAAAATAAAAAATGCTAATTTTATTTTTAAAAAAATAAAAAATATAACTATAAATTTCCGATTTTTATTTTGTTTAAAAAACAAAGTTAAAAAAATACTAATTTTATTTAAAAAAACATAAAAATAAAAAGATATTTAATTTATATTTTAAACTTTGAAAAATAAAATAAAATAATTAGTAATTTTATTTTAAAAAACATATTAAAATTTATATTTTAATTTTAAAAAACAAAATAAAAGAAATACTTATTTTATTTTAAAAATATTAAAATTAAAATACATTAAATCTCATTTTAACTTCAAAAAACAAAATAAAATGTCTAAATTTTATTTATAAAACTTGAAATTAAAAAAAAAACAAAAACAAGATATAATAAATATAATAAAGTTTAGAAAATTATCCAGCGTGAAATTTTTTTACGGCGTGAGACAATTCCGAGCACTATAATGCTCACATGTAGAAGCCTATCGGCTAAAAGCCTATGGGCTAATTATTAGCCGATAGGCTTTTATATGTGAGCATTATAGTGCTTGGAATTGTCTCACGCCGTAAAAAAACTCATGCTGGAAAAAATTCTGAACTTGTCGGTTGTCTATCGGTGTATTCCTTGAACCTCCTATGGGTGCAAGTGCTAGTTAAATTTTATTGAAATGTCGCAACGGACGGGTCAGTTTTGCAAAGGAGGATGGGTCAGTTTTGTAGGGGAGGATGGGTTGCCAGTCCACTGAGCAGGTCAACGAGCAGGGGAAAGAATAAAATACATTTTATTAACTAAAATACCGTATGAATTTAAATGAATTTCATAGTTCTTTTAAAAATCTGCCGAATTTCAAACCTTTTGGCCAAAATTCAGTGAATCCTGTGACAACCAGATACATAAGTGCGTGGTGGACGACATAGAAGGTAAACAATGTTGCCAGTAAATAATGTTTGAATTTTTGGACTGAGTAGACCATCTCAAGTGCTTCCCTTTCAGTTGTAATGTAGTTGCGTTCAACATTCGAGAGTAGTCGACTGGCAAAAAACACTAGGTGGTTGAGCCCTTGAGGCCCCACTTGCACCAAGGTAGCTCCAATTGCAAAATTTGAAGCATCAACATGCACATGGAACTCCTTATCCTAGTTTGGATAGGCTAGGATAGGTGAACTAATCAGCCTTGTCTTCAATTCCTCGAACGCCTTTTCCTATTCATTTGTCCATATTAATGGTACAACCTTCCTTGTCAGCATGTCTAGGGGATATGATATTTGGGCAAACTTTTTGATAAATCTTCGGTAGTACCCCACATGCCCGAGAAATGATTTTACTCCAGTGACATCTCTCGGATACTCCATTTGTATGATTACCCTTATTTTTGTTTGGGTCTGTTTTTAGTCCTGCCTTGCAAACAATATGGCCTAGGAGTTTGCCTTGTGGCACCATGAACCAACACTTCTTCGGATTTAGGGCTAACCGTGCCGACCTGGAATGCTCCATACATTTGTTGAGGGCCTTTAAGTGGGTTTGTTGGTCACTGTAGATTGACCAATCATCCAGAAACACCTTGAACTTTCCCACCGACATCTTGTCAAATATGTGGAGTATTATCCTTTGAAATGTGGCTGGCGCATTACATAGGCCGAACGACATCCGATTGTATGCATACACCCCATCTACCACAAATGTTGTTTTCAATTTGTCTTCTTCGACGATGCTAATTTGGTTGTACTCGGAGAATCCATCCTTGAATGAATACATTTCCTGACCGGCTACCTTCTCTAAGATAGAATCTGTGAAGGGGGATAAGGAATGGATCCTTCATAGTAACTACATTTAGGCATCTGAAGTCCACGCATATCCGGATTTGCCCTCCTTGATTGATATGACAATAGGGGATACCCATTCACTAGTTTGCACTTTGAATATGATACCAATTTCTAACATTTTTTCAATCTCTTCTTGTACTTTGGCGACATAATTCTTGTTCATCTTGTATGGTCTCTTTCTGATTAGTTGTGCACCCAAAATGCGAGGAATTTTGTGTACGCACAATTCCGGAGGTATTCCCTTCAAATCTTTATATGTCCAGGCAAATATGTCCTTGTACTCCAGAAATTTTTTAAATGCAGTAGCTTTCAATACTGGGTTCCAATTGTCACCCACCAAAATCACCTTTTGATTGGTTTTGTCTCCCAGATTCACCTTGATTGTTGATGACTCCTCATACTTGATCACCTTTTTTGGTTCAAATTCATGTGCAGGTGTATCATCTACTTTGGCATCACCCTCTTTATACTCTTCATATGTTGCCGGAAATGTAGGTCTATCCTTTGTGGTATGATCTTCTTCAGGAAATGTGTGATTCACCTTTGGTACTTTGCCTGGCGTACGACTTGTCTCTATCAGTCGACTTGTCTCCACCACTAGTTGTTTTGGCGTACGACTTGTACTCGACAAGGGATTCTCCTCAATCACATTGATTTCTATCAGGTTGCATGTTGGTTGGAACAGTTCATATTCTTCCATCTGCCAATGGAATAATCCTCTTAGTGAACTTGTTTCATCTTTGGAGCATGAGTGCAACTCCAATACTCCTTCCTCGTCCGACTCCATGGGTCCTCTTTCTCTTGTCGATGCCTTGCCTACATCAGACTCATAATCGGAGGAAGCCATTTCTTCACTCACGGCTTGGTTCTTCAAGTCAATGACAAATTTCATCCCTTTATTTCCAATCGACAAAGTGTTCTTCCAGTTGTGATCGACCCTTGCCGCTACCAACCATCCTCGTCCAGGAGTGCATTGTATGCTTTCTTATGCATGGTGATAATAACAAAATTTAGCAGGAAGTGTAGTGCCAATTTTCACCCTTTGTCCAATTAGCACTCCCAGAGCCTTAATTCCATTCTAGGCAGCACCTACCAATTGGAAAGTCGACGACCATAGGGTTGGCTTCCCCAAGTTTCTCTACGTGTCTTCGGGTAGTACATTGACTCCCAAACCTCCATCGATAATTGTGTTTGTCAGAGTTATCCCGAGAATTTCCATGTGTACGACGACCGGCTTCTTCCCCACATTGATCGCCAACAACATTGGGTCAACTACTTGCTTTCCACTCGGTGATGGTTCAACTATGACATCACCATTTGTATTTTTTTCATTCATCTACTCCTAGCCCATTACAATAGATACTGCTTGGTCAACCCAATTAGATATGGCCACCCTTAACTATGGCATACATTGTAGCAAATCAACCATTTTTATAGGTATGGTGGTTTGCAACACTTAATTAACGATATTCTTGTTTGACTCCAGTCGATTAAAGGCACTGACTTTTGTATTGGAATTTCTTCGCTCTTTCACCATTACCTATTCAACCTCTACTTTGGCTTCCCAGAGCCTCTCCTCCATACGGGGGTCAGGGTAGATGGCTTTCTTTGCCTGCGCTGGAGTGATGGCGAAGATTTCTTCTTCTCCTTGTATTTCGATTAGGTTAATGTTGCCTTTCTGTTTAGGGTAGTCATTATCGTCATGATCACCCGGTCCACACCATTTACAAAGCTTGCCCGTATTGTTTTGATTTTGGTTGCTTTGGCATTCTCGGGCAAAGTGTCCCCATTCACTACATTGTCTACATTGGATCATTGGTCGCCCTTTTGCATCATATTGTATGCAACTTCTCCCCCCATTGTTGTTATTGAATCTATTATTTCCTCTCTGGTTCCGATATTCACCTAGCGATGCACTGTTGTTGTTTGGCTACTTCGGCGGTGTAGTCGGTGGGTAGATTGTTCGCCTTGGGTAAAGAGCACTTGGGTGCTCCTTGTCTTCAGATTGTACGAACATTCTTTGATGGAGTGTCCCAACACTTGGCAAATGTCACAAAACATTTTCTTCAAACAATTTGCCGTGACACACCCTTCATCGTTGCACTCCACGCATCAGAGTTCTTTGTCTTTGTTGACTTCTCTTTTCGTTTCTAATTCTTTCATCATTCTCATCATGTCTCTCCGAAGTGCTTGTACTTTTTTTATTCGTTGTCACTATCGTTCGAACTTTCGTTGTCGTCATCGTCGTCCTCCTTCCCTCGGGCCAACATTTTATCTTCACTCTCGATGTCCATCACCTAGTTGTAAGTGTTAGCGTACGACAAAGGTGGTACAATCTTCATCTTTTTCCTCAGCGAGGGAATCAAACCCTCAATAAACCAACACTTCTTCAAGCGATCTACAGGTTCCTTCTCTAGTTTCACCAGAAGCTCTTTCAGCCTATGATTATAGGCTCTTACATTTTCATGTTTGCCTTGTTTTGTATTATATGTTTCAGTGATGATTTCATTATTGTCTCTCAAGAGTTTGAAGTCTTCTTGGAATGCCTTTTTCAATGTATCCCCACTAATTTTGGAACTTGCCTCCAGTTCGGTATACCAATCAATAGCTATACCCCTAAGGGTTGCTGGAAATAACCGTAGCCAATAAGACTTGCCATCCTGTCCATTGGCCACCCATATAGTTTCATAGGTCTTACAATGCCTAAGTAGGTCCTCTGATCCATTCCTGAGAAACTTTGGGAGCTTTTGCCTCTCTACACTCGGACTGACAGGTGGAGTCACCATTTTTCCTACTTGGCGCAACTTTAGTGTTTGGTTTATGGTCAAAGAGTCTTGACCCATACATCTCGGTGCTTTCTGTGCACTCTTGGCCACGCAAGTGTCCTTCACTCCTTCGTCAACAAACCGCACACTCTTGTTGCCTGTAGGGTCTTTCTTGTGCTCCTCTTGTCCTGGAGTTGTAGGCTCTCGCTCAACGATGCACAACTCTTCAACCTGTCGAGTAATGTCTTCATGTGTCTTCGAGTGTGAGTCTTGCCGTAGTTGGTCTTCCCACTTGTTAGTTGAGTTGCCCATCTGGTCGACAAGATCTTCTTGTATCTCGTCCGGGAGTGGTAATTGCCTTGCTAATTCCTCCCACTCTTTGTTTGTATGTTGTCGCGCGTTTGTGTTTTGCAGTACGTCACAAAATGTCTTCTCATCCTGACTACGACTCTGGCTGACACTTCTACTTTTGCTTCATCCCCTCGGTGGACTCTCGCTCTCGGGTAATTACCCTTCTGTTTCTTCAGTGATTCTTTTCAATCTCCTTTCCCTTTGTTCTTGTATTCTCAATGACCTTCAAATTTCCTGATCAAGTGTTTCCTGACCACTTTGTGGTCGTCTGTACTTGTTTGGATATAAGGGCATTAATTGTATAGTGTGCGATGTCAATTAGTGTCGCACTCCTCTTCTCGTTTCGTACACTCTTCGTACCGCTGCAGTATTTGCTAACGACGTTGTTCCTTTTATCTTTCTTCGCATAGGTCTTGCAAGATTAGATAGTTCCTTGCCAAGAATCTTGGAAGACGCGTGAGGCGATTATCGACTTCCCTATTCACTTCTAGATTTCCCCAGATTATCTCCTTTGGTATTTCTCTGAGATGGGCTTTGTTTCGTATGTGTTGCCTCATTGATATGCCCCATAGATGTACAAGGTCTTGTGTCAAGTCGTCTTCTCGGTCATTTTCTTCTCTATCACTTTCTTCTTCCCGATGCTCTTCTTCCATCTATTTATTGGGTCATGGTTCTTCACTTGGCTGAATTGGCTGACCCATTATAACGCCATAGTCATCGTCCACTCAACCCGATTTCATATAGGCAACGGAGCCAAAATATTTACTGCCTATTGGGTTTGAATAGGAATATACCAAGTAAACAGAATGTGCATGAATTGAAAGTAGAACAACATCATAGCACAATATTCATTGCGAACTCACAATGTAATGTTCCACCCCTAATTTTTTCTGAGGTTTAGTTGAACTTGGTGCGTTTTAGGTGTTTGAGCAGAACATTTGTTTTTGCATGCATACATATATTCAGAAATAAAGCATTCTACAACTACCCAAATGCTTATTTATGTGGGAAACAATCATACAACTAAAATATCCAATACCCAAATTGGGAAATCATATTATAATGCAATATTTGACATACCCATTTGCTGGTACAATGGACTGCAGGTCTAAAATGTTTATTAGAGCAATTTGAAGCTACCAATATGTCACCAACAACAATAAACCCTAACTACTTATGCAAAATAGTGATGCATAGCTGTCTAGAAACCCAAGGCGCCTCCAACGGGACTGATTTTCAGCTCTAAACCCAAGTGCTCCATCCTAGGGAGCTCACGTCCTCCACCTGAAGATGTATGGCCTATGCTGGGAATTGTATCAGCAATACAAAATGTTTAAACCTCCACAAATCTGCTCAATAAACAGTCCAAAAATCATCTGCAACTCATTTCATATTGCCATAACATAGAAGGAGAAAGATAGCACTCCAAAATGCCATCAAACAACCATAAATGTGGTACGGCTTGTCCTCGAAGTGCTACGACCCAACAACAATTAAAACAGATTTCATATATCCCTTTTAAAACCTCAAAACCTAGGCTTAAACCCCCTCTAAAAATCCTTTAACAACCATCACGCTAATTTGCCATAAAACCCTGCTCAAAATACTCAAAAATCTGCAACATTAAAGGCTCCAACATAACCCTTGAATAGAGTTATCAGCAAGTATTCTTGGGTGATCTCTCACACCTGCAAATACTGTTCCTCTTGAGGGTTTTCGTCCTCAAAAAGCCAAGAACCAAGCTTAATCTCCAACCTGTAGAAGAAATATTTTCCAAGCATGACAAATGAGCGTGCAAACAACACTTTTAATCTTCCTTCCAAAACCCTACACTCAAATGGGAATTAAATAAAAAAATTTCAATGTTTTAATATTAATCCCTTATGACTCCATAAAGTGGGCGCTCAACATAAAATGGCTAAGTGACTTTATTTCTTTTAACAATATTTCCATCCCTTTTTATAAAGTCACTTTATAATTATTCTACTAAGTTAAATATTTAATTTAACTTAGGAAAATATCGCGCCATTAAAATAATAGCTCAAACAGACTCCAAACATGGATTTCGAAGCACCGACAAGAAGGCCAATGAAGATTGAGTGAAATCCAAGTCCGTCGCACCGAATCGCATCAAATTTGGGACCACTGCTAAAAGTAGTAAAAATGGCTCAAAAGGTCCAAAAATGCTTGGAAAGACATCACCGCGAACCTCCTGACATTACTGAGCTCAATGCAACACTTGGAAAGGCCCCAAGACGGCTGGACTACCATGTCACCAAAATAGTGTCCAAACTGACACTCACTATAAATAGCAGTGTTCTCCGAGGACCAAAGAGAACAAACCCAGAAAAACCCAAAAAGTTTGTCGCCATGCAAGCACTTACTACAAATAGTAAGTATGGATAAGTTGTTCAAAATCCCTCCGGAAAGTGTCATACAACTCCATAGGATCACCTGAGCACACTGGTGACATCGAAATACTCCTCTGATTAGGTTGTCACAAACCCAGAAAGTTAGCTCCAATTGTGCTGCAAGAGAACTTGAAAATGGGGACGTTACACACAACAAAACTGATATGTATATTATATCTGAATTGCTCATACAATGACATCGATAGATCAATATCCCCAATACAATGATATGCCAAGTATATAAAAGAGGCTGACGGTTGCTCTAGATGGCCAACCATCGCCAACTACTACAATTGTCGGGAGGATAACAACCTCACCGACCAAAACCAAAACATAACTAAATACAACTAGCATAATACGAGGCTTACAAACACCATCTAAACATTGGAGCCAACTAGAAAGTTGATGAGTGCATGGTTCCTTCCATCTATCCACCCATTTGATAGTATCTTGCATCGATACTTACACCAAAGTTTCTTTAGCTCTTCCACAATTGACTATGCATTTGCCATTGCTTTTTGGAGCAATGACTCGCTTAAGGCATGTTGACAAGGTGCCTTGTACCCTTTCCTTGCAACAATCAAGGTTGTGACCGAATTCTCCTAATGTGGGCTTCTTGTCACTTTGAATGGACGGTTGTTGAAATACCAAAAATTTTCTAGCCATGTTTGCTTCCTCACTCCTGTCTTTGTTCCAGTCTGTACCTTCAAGCAAAGGCTATGAACTTGGTGGGTTTCATGGCACAAAAAGCTTTGCATTTGGTTGGAGCTTGAAGTGGATGAGCCACAAATTTTTGGACCACAACGGGAGCTCAAAATATGCCCCTATATCTTCCCCTAATTGGGATTCATTATTGATGCAATGGCTACTTGTGTCCTTGCCTTCTTTAGTCTTTTCTATTCGATCAAAGCTAGGGCCACATTTCCTTCCTTGCCCAACTCATAGGGATCTCCCATCCCTTTTGATGAAAAGGAAACCACATATTCTGCATCCCATGCAATCCAGAAAACCTTTTACACATACGAAGAGGTCTCCATGAGTAGAATTTTTAATTTTAGTATAGGAGAAAAACAATATAGGAAACCACTGACTGAGAATTGTAGTGTTTTAAGAAACCAAAATATATAGATTCTTAAAGCATCAAACCCATCCTCTTCTGCCAATGGAGGAGTGGACTTATAAATCTACAAAAGAATTAAGTTTAACAAAAACATGATTTTTTTGTAGTACTTTAAATATGGGAAGAACACAATCAGAAAGAAAAACAATTTTTTATGCTGAATATTCGGAGATGTACCACATAGTTTACCGTGACTTGGCAGAACTTTTGAATCTCTGATTCCAAGTGCTGCCCATGCATAGGCTTTCCCTGCTTAAATGTAGAGGTGTATTTATATTTCTGATCAGATGAACAGTTTTGGCCAACTCCTGCCATGAGACCACCTTTGGCTGAGGAAAGTTTCAAAGTGTCCCAAAGCTTTCAAAGTCAATGAGTGTCCACTACTACCATTAGCTGCATATTTTGATTTGATATTAGAAGGGTTGCTAATTTGCTGGTGTCATAGAGTATAAAAATATAAATGTATGCTCGTGTGTGCGTGCGCATGCATGTGCGTGTGGGCGGGTGTGTTTTTAATGAGTTCAAATTTATGATTTTGTGAGAGCATTATATCATTTTTTTCACCATTCTCTCTGTTACGTTTCTAATATGGTTAGAAGAACATAGTTTCTTTACTGATTATGCTTTGGGTATTTTCTTTAAGGTTGTTACAACTTCCAGGTTGTGTGCTAGTAGGCCTGCTTGGTGTCATTGTGGATGTGCCAATGATGTCATTGATAGCAATGTTTAAAAGTCCGTACATGCTTTATAAAGGATGGCAAAGGTTACTTCATGATCTGATAGGGAGGGAAGGTCCCTTCTTGGAGACAGTTTGTGTGCCATTTGCAGGTCTCGCTATCATTCTTTGGCCTCTGGTAGTGGTTGTTGCTTTAGTAAGTGCAATTATGTCGAGTTTGTTCCTTGGTCTTTATGCCGGAGTTGTTGTATACCAGGTATATATCCATTTTAATTGCTGAGTTTTGTTCATTTGATTATTGTAATTAATACTCTGTATTCCCCTCTTATTGTTTTCTTTTAATTTAGCTTCAACATTTCTGTTGTAACTATTATATTATTTTAAAATAGTTCACATACTATACATATATTTTCTGTTCCCATTGTCTCACAGACTATATCCTATGGATGAACCAGGAATCCTCATTTTATCTAGGACTAGCCTATATCGTGTCTTCTGTAGCATTGTTCGACGAGCATACAAATGACGTTTTGTACATGCGAGAAGGATCCTGCTTTCCTAAGTAATTTCTATTTTGAATTTTCTTCCTTTCATTAGTATCGGGCAAGATTTTTTTTCCATTCAATGTCATTGTTCTACTTTATTGATCTTATCAAAGAGGTTTGGTTTGATTGCATCTATGAAATCTGTGTATTTCCATCAGCAAGATTGTTGTAATGGTTTTGTACTTTGGACAGCCAGGCTCAAGTACCGCCGCAATACCATGGCTTTGTCTGGAAGTTTTTCAAGGCGGCGTTCACTCGGTAGGGAAATAATGGATGGAAATGATGGTTCTATAAGGTCAGGTAACGAAAGGCAAGGTCCTCAGCGCACAAAGTCATTGAAGAAGAGTATACAAGAACTAAATACTGTGCAGGAAAGTTTGGGCCTGCTCTTTTACTTTCTCCTTTTGGTATAATCTCTAATTTGTGGTGTTTGCTAGCTAATCAATATTATTTTAGTCTTACTGAAAGGTGTTCGGTTCATTTTCAGATATGGGATCGTCTTTTTGAAGCCTACGAATCGACTGGAAGGGTCCTAGTTGAGGAAGATGTAGTCAAACTTTCAGACATAGAGGAGTGGAATCATACGGGGAAGTGCAGTGTACTCACTACTGGGCTCCCTGCTTACTGTATTTTGAAGAATCTTCTTCATTCTGCAAGATTTAATTCAGCAGGATTTCTGTTGTGTATGTAAAGATGCTTTCTTTAGAACTGCATTTGCTATGATAAATAGGTTTATGTTAACATGTAGCTTTCCAGGACTGCATCATTCTCATTTCTGGTTGCCAAAATTTGCAGCTGATGGACTAGAATTGACATCCCTTAATCGACCTGAAGATCGAGTGTTTGAGTGGTTCTTTGAACCATTATTGATTATAAAACAGCAAATCATTGCTGAAAATCTACAGGAGAGTGAAGAACACTACCTAGAGAAATTGGTACTACTGAGTGGTTTTCCAGATCGTATGAAAGCCTGGCAAAATGGAGGGATTTCTCCTGAAGATGATATAAGAAGGGCCGAATTGGAAGCATTAAGTAGAAGGTAATTCCTTCCATGTTCATTTGCTGTTTGTAACAGTCATATTATTTAGCTCTCATAAAATATGAATGGTCTTTTGGTTTGAAAATATGAAATTTTATGTGGCTTTGGTAGAAGCCTTTTTAGGTAAGGGAATTGTGATATCCTTTTCTAATAAGAAAATTAAAAATTTGTATCATTTTGTACTTTTTTTTCCCTCTAATTAGCTGACATTCCTCCTGAATTAAATGTGGGCCAATCAAGATGTGTTCTATCTAGTGTTCCTCAGAATGTCACAAACTTCATTAATTTTGTATTTTTGAACTAAAACAACTGAAAATTCAGCAGTTACATCATAAATTAAACAGTTTTACTGCAGGCTATTGAACAGTGTGTATATTCTTATAAGTCGTGATTTTGTGGAAATGATTTTCTATTTCTAGCTATTTCTAATTGACATTGGTTCAATAAAAATAAATCCATGGTGCTTTGTTTCTAATTAGTATTCTAATACTCTATAAAACCAATCTCACCTAGCGTATAAAATGTTCATGTAAATGAGAAAATTGAAGTATAATATCAGATTTTAGGAAATTTTTAGTAAAAGTATCATCTCTTTTCTATTTTAGAGTACATGCCAGAGAAGATACTATGTTCATGAACATAAGCTCCTATCCAGTGGTACATCAAATAGAACAGCTTCTTGCAATGCAAAGTGGCTGCTCAAAGTAAGTTCTTTGTGTTGTATTATTCTCTCAGCCTTGGCAGATGACTATGAAAGGTTCCTAAAATTTGCAGATCACATCGGAAAGAGTGAATTGGATCATCTAAGCCTTGGTTGCAAGGTGCACCATGAGTCCATTAGATGGTTAGATCCTATAGTACTAAATAGAAAGCAAAGGTCATTAAAAACCCCTCTGTTTCCATCATGAGAGAGTATCAGCAACAATATTCTTATCCATGATCTTCAGGCCATTTTTTGATATTTTATACGTGCATTTTCTTCTAAGATTCTGATTACTTACAAATTTATTTAGGTGAATATTCAGTAAAAAGAAGATTTACAGATACCTCGGACCAAATGCTAGTGAAGAAGACTGAATGGGAAAGAGAATGATCTAGTTAAGAGTGAAAAGTACAGTGAAAAGAGACGAGTAAAAAAATAAAGTCTTTTGCCACATCTAGAAAATTTGCTTTTATTAGCATGTGGAGAGAGGATATGTGGAAAATGTGATATGGTGAAATTCCGCACAAAGGTTGTGTACTTGTAGAAATGTTTTACCTCATTTTCCACCTTTAGGCTGGCCTGGGAGGGCAGATTTCAGTAACATAATTGAATTGTTTAAATCTTGTCTTCGAAATTGGACCTCTTCACCAATGTTGTACTTATTTTGATGACCTACCTCATGTGTGCCACTTTCCAGTCCAGGAATTTAACCTTGTGGTTTTAGTGGTAACCTCTGTTTTCCCAGGTTTATGGTGTTTTCCACACTGTCATGCTAATTTATCCGGTAATGTCTGCCATCTCCTAGTTAGTATGTTATCTTGGTTAACATTGTGAGAAAGCCTTACTCTATGGCATAGAAGCAGAAATCGCCAAAAAATCGCGAATCGCCAAGTTAGGTGATTTTTTACCCCCCAAAATCGGGATTGTTTTTATAAATCGCACTCAACAATGTTTTATCCGGATTTTTGCATGATTAGCGGGCGTCTAGGGTTTTCCAATGATTAGCAAGCATCTAGGGTTTTCTGTATTCATTTTGCCTGTTGTATGCATTTTGTTTTCATTTAGGTTATCCTGTAATGAGCCAATTTACAGCAAATATAAATACTAGCACTTAGCACCCATAGGAGGTTTAAGGAATACGCTGATATTTAAATGACATGAGACTGTTTTTCACACGATTTTTTCCCGGTGTGAGAACAACCGACGAGTTTAGAAAATTTTCCATCGTGAATTTTTTTACGATGTGAGACAATTTTTCAAGCACTATAATGCTCACATACTATCGGCTAATTAATAATATATTTAATATAATATTATTAATATTAAATATATAATATATTGTTAGTATTTATTATTTTATTTATAATATTTATATATTATATTATTAATAGTTCTATATTATAATATTAATATTTTTAATATATAATATATTATTTGTATTTATTATTCTATTATAATATTTATATCATTAATCTATATTTTTCTACATTAATATATTATAATAATATAATATTATTAATATTTATTAAAATATAATAATATATTATAAATATTATTATATTTATATATTATATTATTAATAGTTATATATTATAATATTAAATATAATATTTATTATTCTATTATAATATTTATAATATTATATATATTATATTATTAATATATATTATAAATATAATAATATTTATATATTATATTATTAATAGTTATATATTATTATATTAAAATATAATATTTATTATTCTATTATAGAATTTATGTCCTTTAAAAAACAACATGGTTTCCTCTTCTTTTTGTATTTTTCTATGTTTATCAGAGATCCAATTTTTTCACGATTTTTTCTCAATTTTCTCACGATTTTTTGAAAAAAATCTTATACTTTTGATTTGCCAATTTTTTCCCCAAAAGATATTTGCTGCTATGTTATGGAACTGCCAGTGATTTGCTTCTTTTGTTTAACTTGATATCTTTTCTCAATGTTTATTTAAGGCTTTCTTCTATCATCTTGAAGACAGAATTAACTGTTTGTGTTTTTTTATATATGATATGGGCTGTAATACCTATTATGCAAATGGTTGCCAGAAGTGACCTATGTTGCACTTTCACACTTGTATATGCTTATGTCACCATAAAGGGGTGCTCATTTAGGTTGAGTTTGTCAATACACGTCCACATGTAGTGCTTGTCACCATTCCTTTGGTCTCTTGTTCCCTCTGTTGGCGTTTTCACTATAATGTGACTGTTTTACCCAATTCATCTTGTCGTGTACTATTTCAAAAACTAATCAAGCCACATGTACCTAGTTTTTATTCTCTTCTTTTCAGTCATAACCTGTGTTCTTCCCAGGTCTAGGTGACATCCTTGACATCAAGGGAACTTCAGAACGATACCGTTCCAGTCAGAACAAAACCGATTGTTGTTCCCTGCCCCCCAGTTAATAGCCGGTCCCTTGTTTCAGGACTGGAGAGCCTGCTCCATTTGGTGAATAATTTTTTTTTTTAAAAGTAACTTTTTATGGAAAAGATGCTAAAAACCCCTAAAAAGATAAAAGGGGGAGTATGGTCATTGCAAATTCAACACATCGCATTCACTTTTTAAAATTACAGCTGCTTTTAGTTTGTTTAAGTTACTTGAAATTTTGAATATCCGTCCCCCCACCGTCCCTGAGATTCAAGAAATTTTTGCCATCCGCAAAACCTTCTCCCCACGTCCCTGCGTCCCCCTATCTCAGAAACTCAGAGAAACCCTGGTCATAACAGTCTCCTAGCACATTTGTTAAACATCTAGGATCTAAGACCAAACTAATCCCAGCATGTGAATGCACATGGAGGCAGCCCTATCCTAAGAGGGGCGAAAAGCTTATAAGAAAGAGTAGTTGCCTATGTGTGGGAAATTTATAGTGCACAACAGTTTAAGGATTGATGGATTTGGGGTTCCTCGTTATAGAGACGGAGAAAATTATTACAAGCCTTGAACCAAGGTTTACACTGCGACTCTTAACTCTCCACATATCAACTTATACTTGACTAACTAAACTGTAGATGGGTCTGATTTAGCAGGGGTTACGAGTGTCCACATCGTTGGTAATGGGGTACTACTTTAGGAGCTTGGTGAATTTCTCTTAGTACTCTGTAACTTTCATGTCACCTTAATGCAAATTATAAATCTCAAGTATCATCTGATAAAAAAACAACTGCAGCAACCACTTATTTAGCAAAAAGGTAACAAACTTCTCCTAGATTGTGCTATCTGGAGTTAATCCCTGCTCTACTTTGAGGCTGTTCCATGTGTTTGCATTGCTAGCTGGTTGATATGCCCCCTCATACAGCTGTAGTTTCCTTAAGAAAGTTGCAGAAATTGAAATAAGTCGTCATTTGGGAGGGCCAACATATTTTAGATCCTTAACTAGCTCCACCTCTAAGCAAGGCCTTTTTGGAAATCTATCCTTTAGGTTTCCCATGATCCTGCCTATGGTTTCCATTCCCTTGGTCTTCATTCTGCTCTTGGTGACTTAATTCTTTTGTTGAATCTTTTGGTCAGTATTTTGTTGTTGGTCCTACTGACCTCCTTCACCCCGAAATTGTTGGTCCTGAATCATATTCAGTTTGTTCACCAGGGCTGTCACCCAGTCACGGGGTTCATTTAGGAGATCCGGTATCTGATCCTATGTCCTTTGCTATTGATGCTATTGCTCAGTGTCATTGGTCTGATTCTTGTCCTTGGTTACTAGATGCAGCTTCGTTTCACCACCTTGGTCTCTCTATTACTCAGAGTATGTGGACAAGATTGTTTCACAATTAAACAATGAGCCCATTAAGGCCCTAGTGTTTGCAAGTTGGATCTGATACCAGAATTAAATACCTTCCATCCATGACCTTAGGCCATGTCCAAAAGGCATTTAATAATGTAATAACCACACCCAATTTTTTTTATTTTTTACAAATAAGAAATGCAAATGCAATGTCCAAACACGTTCTGATCACCAAGATCCCAGTGTGGGCAAGGTGAGAGCATATGGTGCTTTGGACCACACAACTATCTAGAATGTATGCAAATGACATAATGAAGGTGGCAAGCCTACTAGAACATGCAGGCGGTAGAGCTGACCCAAATATTACATCTCTTCGGCAGACAAGTGTGCGTTAATGCAATTATACAAATTAAAAGCACGTAGGCAGCAGAGCCAACCCAAATCAACACTTCTTTAGCGGACAAGCGTGCGTTTATGCAAGCCACAGGCAGAATGTGTAAGCTTGATCAGACCAAAATGGTCGATAACATGTAAGCTCGTTCAATGCCGAAGCGGGCTAAATGATATGCTATACGAATTGGTGGTAAACCATCTAGTTTTTACAATATGAAATGCATGATATAACAAGCCTCTAGCGGTACTACCATCCGGGGTTACAAACATGTAATGCATTAGGATAATACAAAATACAAGTCAACTGCCGCAACTCAGATATATATATAAATTCTGATTAGTTGAGTAAACTACTGCAACACAAAGGATTAGCTCATAAAATCATAGAATCACTGAGAAATGAACTCACAAATGTTGTATAATCAATTGTAGCTCTGGTGACTGATGTAGAAGGCAAGTGCAGGTCTGAAAAACACGCTTCTCTGCTGATAACTCTGGTAAATCAAAATTGAACCACAATCCGGAAGTACCGAGTTAAACCCCAGAAGCAAATCCTTCACATATAGGGTGCTGTTCACTTATATCAGACTGATCTTATATCAGTAACAAGCCTGATCAGCCTCCTAGACATCAATAAAATGGACTGTTAAAGTCCCTTAAGTGCTGCAGACCCAACTAGAGGGTATGGTCTGCATAGGGTCAAGTACGGTCCCCACAAGATAAACAAAAACCAAAATTTTAAACTCCAAAATAAATCTCCTTGCTGATGAAGAGAGGCGGCCCCACCAAGTCTCACTAAAAGACAAGAAAGAAGTGCAACTTCCTTACACTAAAATCCCACTCTCAACAAAGAGTATGGAAGGTAAGGAAAGTACGGCAACCAAAAATTTTGAAAAACCAAAGGAATTCTCCAAAAATGTGAAGCGGCTAACTTCATGAAAGATGGCGGCCCCACAAAACTTCACATAAGACAAAACGTGAAGCGCTTCCCTTGTTTTGAAATTTACCACGCCCTCCTTAGCATGGTATGGCAAATAGGAAGAAAGGTACGGAAGTTTTTGAAGTTACAATTTCTCCTTGTTTTCTTAAGATGCCTCCACTAACGGATATTCAACTAACATAACTGCGTAAAAATTCTTCGACGCCTAGCTCATATAAAAGTACGACCTTCTTCAATGGTACTACTCTTTTAGCATGTCACCCAAAAAATTAACATAAAAAAACTTTCAATTGTAATACCATCACAGTAAACTAAAAAACTTAAGACAAATAAGCTTCTAAACCCCACACTCTAGAAATCTCATCAAAACACATCAAAAGTATTCATTATCAACAACAATTTGTAAAAATTCCACTTGCAGCACAATGGTGACTTTAGGGTGAAATCACTCTATCCAGCTAGGAGGGTTTTTCGTCCCCAAAACTAGTATTCCAAGGGGGTTTTCATCCTCAAGAAATATGAGAAGAACTCAAGTTCTCACTTAGAGCAAATAACAAATGCAAAATAACAGTCTTAACTTTTTCTCTGTGCACAACACCTCTTTATAAAGGCATCTTTTAGGGCAACCAAATAATAATTCCCTTTTTCCTCCAAAATATAAATAATTTAGTAAAATATATTTATGTGTGCAGAAATCCGCCTTTTTGCCCCCCTTGTGCCTAACGCCACTTTATAAAGTCACTTTTTTGCCTTTGGTTAAAAACACCTTTTAATAATAAAACATAAGTTGCTTAAATAAAGTAAAGTTACTTTTGGCAACTTAACTTAAATTATTAACTTACGGGGTATGTATTGCAGTATATAAGTTCACAACTTACAGTACGGTTTGTGGTACATAACTTTGCAACATATGGTTTGCAGTATATAACTTCACAACTTACGGTACGGTCTGCAGTACATAACTTTGCAACTTACGGTCTACAGTATATAACTTCTCTGCAGTACATAACTTTGCAACTTACGGTCTATAGTATATAACTTAACTTACAATACGGTCTGCAGTACAAAACTTTGCAACTTACGGTCTGCAGTATATAACTTCGTCCATAGAAATTTGGCACTCTCCAAGTATGATGGAATTCTCCAAGAATCTTGGAGCTTTCCAAGATTGTTGAAATGGTTCCAAAAAGGGATGCTACAAGTCCTCTCTCCCTAAAATTGCTTGTCCCCAAGCAATGCAAACTCCACCAGCTGCTCAAACCTGGGGAAAAATCAATGTGATTCTAGGATCCCAAATCAATTTAGAAGGTTTGTGAGTCCTTCTGTTTGGTGTACTATGCTGCAATACACCTTCAAATAAAACCTCCTTCACTCTTCTTGCTAAGAGCACAACAATCTTAAGCAAGAATTCAACAAACTCACCAAAAAAACTGCTTTACTCTACCATGTTTCTGCCGCACCACTTTGATAAAAACTGAAAACTCCATGAAAATCTTTTTATTTTTCACTTCTTGTATCCCAGGATGATAGCCATAATGATGAACCAAACCGAGATACCCACAAAATATGGATTCTTCTTCTGTAAGATGGAGCACTTCATACTAGAGTGTTCTATGAAATCTTTTATCCACCATATCCCTATGCATCATTAGAAATTTGACCAAATTATTCCCTTGTGAACAATAAGCAAAGAATTGTGCATCACTCATAATTTGTTTGAGCTGAAAATATATTTTGACAACCGTAATCCATCACCCAAACCAAGGGTATGTGGGCTAAGAAATTTGATTTCTTTAGCTGAAACCACTCACTAAAAAGATTCCATGATTCAGTGGCCTTACAAGAATTATTTTTGCATTTGCTCAAGTCTGAAATCAGCAGCTCATTGACTGATTTTATCAACAACCTGAAACTGGAACAACAACTGAAATAATGAATTATTCTCATATGCACAGGAAATGTGAGCAATAAAATGATAATAAATGCTTCTACAGAGGCTGGAAAAACATCCCATTCAACCACCATTTGAAAATTGCTCCACCCCTTATTTGAAAGTGTCTGCCAAGTCACTTGTAAGTATACATATGAAATTTCATGGTGACTGATTTGTATGAAAACAACAGCATTGATGATGAATTCTTGTTTTGTAGACCTCCATGCAATCTTCTTCCTGTCACTACCAACCTCTACCCCTATCAACTGATGTCCTCTTGCATGAAAACTGAGTATTGAAGCAGCATAACCATGCTTATGCTTTGACATTTTAATATCCATGATGACTCCTTCATAGATAGGAGGATACTCAACACAACTCCCTAAGTCACAATAGTAATGGTGTTTCCTACTTCTTAGCAAACTCAAACATGTAAGTCTAAACACCATGCAAGGTTGATGCAACACATAGCAAGCTTCATCATGAAAATATACCGTAACTAGATCCACAATATTGCATACCTTGATCTCATTCCATGTCTTCACAAAGTTAGGAATGATGAAGTCTCCATGTATCATCGCATTCTATGTGGAAACTTCATCTTCAACCTCACTTATACATTCTTTATCAGGTGGTCTCCCTGGAGGTTTCCAACCACAAGGCTTCGCACTTCTTCATGATATGATCCCAAAACTTCGTCAAGCTGGAAACCACATTCAGTATCTGGTATAGCATCTATCTTATGTCTGAAAGTTTCACCTAGATCTCATATCCAGTTATTGTCACAAGCTGTGTTACTAGAATCAGGAAATGTTTCAACATTCATCACAAAAAGAGGTTTATCAAAAGATAACTCTATCCATTTCAAAAAGTGGGTTATCAAAAGTTTGAACCTGACATAGGGATTCCTGGGGTAAGGACATTTCCTTGATCCTTGATCTTTGGTCATGGTCTGTCATTCTCTGTATATGACTGTTGTAACTTTGTTCTTCGTCACCTTTATAGGTTTTGCATTGGAATTTGTTGATTTTGACTGTATTGTGTGATCTGAGTGGGAAGGTGTCAATACATTCTTTTTGAATTTGTTTTGATTGGATCATAACGAGTAGTTAGCAGTTTGTAAAATTCTGAAACAAAATTGTCAAAGTTACGCTTCAGTCAAAGGCTGAAGAAATAATCATATGAAACGAACAATTGCAAAATGCTGCACAAAAAACAATATTATTATTTCAAAATTTCCAAGGTATTGTAAGTCTCTTTCTATACCAGGTGGGCATTAAAGTGTCACCAAAATGCTGCAAAATTTCTCAAAATATAATGGGCCAAAATTTAAAATGTCACAAAGTAAACCCAGCCTCCACAACCCTAAAACATCTGGGTTTAGATGGGTATTATGTCTAAATCTGACAGGAAAAACCTATTTCTTCAATATGAAAGCTTAACAATACAATCAAATATAGTTGCAAAGTGGACAACTATTGTCCAGAAGTCTCCAAAATTTTTCAAATGGCAACTATGCTTGTTGCCAGATTATTTCAATGCCGAAAAATTCCCCATGATCCCAAATATGCCACTAATTTGTCCAAATTTTGTGGCATCAGCAAGCTCAGCATCCCCATGCAAGCAATCTCAACGTCACCACAGTTATTTTACAACTGGCTTACTACCCTGATTAACTACCTAATATCATTTAATGCCTATCTTATGTGGCATTAATATCAACAGGTTGATGTGGGTGGAATACAGCATTTCTGCAAAATGTAATTGAAAGGAGGCCCTGTTGTAGGTTTTTTACAAAAAAATATTAGAAGTAAAAGAAAGACAATCTAATCCTCAAAATCAATTTCTGATAAAGTGCTGAAGGTTGCAGCAATGAGCAGTTTTCTGCAGTTTTGGATATTTAAGGACAGGTTGAAGAGTGGTATGTCAACATGGTCATGTCACTTGTTCACGTGTCTTTACATTGACCATGTTGACATGTCACTCTTCATCTTCAGTTAAAATGGTCAAAACTTTTGTTTTCACTTTTTGTATTTTTCTAAGAATTTATTATTTTTGTGTATTTGGCTGATTTCTGTCTTTGCATGGAGACCTCAAAATTCAAATCCATTTCAGATTGATAATCTGCTGCCTATATGCTTTCCTACAGGTTACAGGGGATCGCAAAGTCTATTTCAAGAATGCCGACCTTTAGGCGTCGATTTCAGAATGTCGTGAGGACTTTAAATGGGGATGCACAGGAGAGGGCAAGCAGCAGTATACATAGCTCGATATCAATTCCCAGAGAGCAGCATTTCTAATGTTGACTTGAAACCTGGGAATCGTATAGGTAGATTATAATTATTCACCCAAAGATCAGGACTAAGTAAAAGCTTTAGTTCAGAAAGAAACCAAAATCCTGATGAGGCATAAGACTTTGGTGGCATTTAGAGCCTCGATTCCAACTTAATTCTGTATGCGAATAAACACTAGAAATGTTTTTACAATAGAGTAATTTAATGTTCTTGTGTTTTTAAATAATTTAGCTATTGCTAGGATAAATATCAAATACACAAGTTGGATAGGTGGACCAGCCAGGCATGTAGCCTAAAGTTTTCCTTCGCAGATTTACAGATATTTGTGAGATCACTTAGTCCAAAATGTGATTTTTTTACAATATTATTGAATTTTATGGGAAAGAACCTGGTGGTTGTGATGGGGTAAACACACTTGTGAACACAGTCGTATTCTTCTGAGTGAAGAACATTTGATGCTGAAATGTGTCATTCCAGAAAATTAACTCACAATATACAACCCGTACGTTATTGTAAACTATCTCAATGTAAACTTTTCTTGCCATATGCTTCCTTGAAGAGACATTCTTGGATAGCATGTAAATGGAGATCGGTCATGCCAGGGATGAAGTATATGCTTGAAGGATACACATGTATATTAATTTCTTTACTTGGTTGTCTGTTATGAATTTTAAGAATGTTCAGCAATATCATAAGTGGATTCATTTCGTGTTATGAGAGGTCAAAAGGGCCATTTTGGCCTTCCAAATTCTGTGTTTCAAATCTCTTAGAACATTTGGCATTTTTTTATGCAGACGTATGATGTTTATTCCAATTACATAGTTTGATTGAGCATTCTAATATATATATGATAAGCATTTCAGACATCCTAGATATAGCTATACATATAATATTATAGATAAAAAGCGTCTATGTACATTTCTTTGTTTTTTCCAAGAAGTACTAACCTTAGTGATGATCTTGAAAACAGTATTGCAGAGAACAACGGGCCTGAAGGTGTCCATAGTTTGAGCATCCACCTTCTTGGGAATCAAGGTAAGGAAGATATGGTTGAAGTGTTCCAAAACTTGTTTTAGTCTTCTTGACTCATTTAGCAGCACATCTATATTTATGGTGTCCCATAAGGCTTAAAGAAACCAAGGGGAAAACCAACATAGACACAAAGAATGGAGTGCATGGGCGGGAGGGTTGAAAATGGAGCCGTTTCTGCAGGGAATGCGCTCTGCGCTGCACGCGAGCTTTTGCAGGGTGAGGGCGCTGGTGGTGTGGGCACTAGAGGGGCTTTGCTGGACGTTGCGTGTGGGTCTCACAAGCTCCTGTTTGTCAAGTGCGGACAAGGAGTTGCTAATACAAATGGGGTTTCTCAATCTGCTAAACATGCATGCTTTCTTTCTGGGTAGGAAAAGGTTGTCTTTGGTCGTGGGGGGAGTGCTCAGACAACGATTCCTGAGTTTGGCGGTGTTGTACAAGACATCTGCGGCACTTTGGTGGGACATAATTCCTCTTCGGTGATCTCTGGTCACAAGGGGGAATGCTCAATCGATAGTTCCTGTTGTTGGTTTATCTACCGGTAATGTTGGTCTCAGTGCTATTAGGGCCGCTTCAAGCCGCCATCAGAA
The DNA here is from genome assembly GCA_027924645.1 of Cunninghamia lanceolata. NCBI lineage: Eukaryota > Viridiplantae > Streptophyta > Pinopsida > Cupressales > Cupressaceae > Cunninghamia > Cunninghamia lanceolata. Next base: position 1,438,086 of record BSBN01000063.1, read on the forward strand.
ATCTTTTTCTGATGCTGTTACTAATGCTTGTGCTTAGACACTCCCATCACAGGCTAGGGTTAGGCCTATTCCTTGTGCTCGTGCTTCCCCTGTGGTGCTCTGTGGCCCTGAGGTTGCAGAAAATGAGGGTTTTTATCTGAGACGTGGAGTGGTCTGCAGGTTTAATGGCTTGTGGCCCTCCATTCTTGATCCCCATGGCTGGGTTTTGGACCCCTGGAGGCCTCTTGTCTCTGGGCAGATTGAACGCTTTAGCTTCCTCTGAGGAGCAAGACATAGTGCTGGACAAGGGATGGATGTGGGGTGATCATTCGCTATCTATCAAGCCTTGGGCTCGCTCCTTCAATCCTCTTACAGAGCCGCTGAATACCAGACCAGTTTGGGTCTGACTTCTGAATCTCCCTCCAGTTTTGGGAGGATTCCTGTTATGAGGCCATTGGCAATGCCATTGGGTGCTTTTTGAAGGTGGACTCTACGACCTCGGATCTTGGGCATGCTACGGTGGCTCGTATTTTAGTAGATATGGACATCTCCAAACCACTCCATGGAGATGTGGTTTTGATGGTGGAGGACAGACCATGGACGCAACTGCTGGACTATGAGGGTCTCCCTTTTTGGTGCAAGAGATGTTTCTCCATTGGGCATATAGCCTCTGGCTGCCCTCAGGCTCACTGCAAGGGTGCGACAACCTAGTGGAAGAATGCTTACTGATCATTTGACGGTGGGCACTCCGTTTTCGGATGGTTCCTCTAGGGAGGACGATCCTTCCTTGGTTGAATTATCCCAGGAGACCGTGTCTCCCCAAGATTCTTTATTGGCTGTCCCTTCAACGGAACCATTGGTGCCTCGAACTATTGTCGCTGTTTAGGATGAGCCTGCCCTACCCTCGATGATCGCCTATGCTGGTCCTTTGACTGCCCCTGACTCTTCTTTTGCGTTGTCAGCTTCTCTCTCGGTGTGTGGTGGCTCCTTGCCCGTGGTGGCTATTGAGGATCCTCTCCTCTCACCTCGCTCAGTGGACTTCGACTCAGAGTCTTCTTGGTCAGTTTTGCAAAGAAGGGACTCCCCAATTATGTCACTGCTTCACGACCTAGGGTCAAGGGAGTCAGATTTGTACCCTCAGGTTCTGGGGTTGTCTAGTTCATGTTTGTTGTTTGACAATTGTTTGTTTGATGTTCCTGTTCTATTTCTGTTCTGTGTGTGGCTTGCTTTGGCTTATTTTGCCGGGCCTTGGGAGCTTTTGTTTGTAAAGGGTTCAGCCCCTTGTTAGCTGACTTATCATTATCAAAAACCAAGGGGAAAACCATTCAACCAGATGCTTAATCCATTTTCTTGCCGAAGACGATATTTCTGATTTCCTCCTCAGAGATGGGGATAAAAATTTGAGTTCTACTCTAATGAGATAAGAGGGGGAATTGTTTTATGACTTTCCAGGCTTCATTTTTGTCTAGAATATCTCCACACAACAACCACTAAAAGGAGCTCTCCGCTTTATTTAAAATTTCTTGGGGTTAGAAGAGGCTAGAGGAGTTATTTGCCTTGTGAAGATACCCGTGATGAGATCGAATTTTTGTCTAATGGAAATGGGGAAAGAATTTGGTGTTCTTTTCTGGATTGTCTTTGCCAAATCTCAATTAAGTTTTTTCTCCAGAAAATTCTGCCGCAAGGAGGGATTCATGAAGCTTTCCCAATAAATCTTTTTGTGCTTAAATGGAGCTTTCTTGCCATCCAACATTCTAAATTTCCTCCTTTCTATATCTTGATAGATCACAGGATGGGAACGTTGATTAAAAACTAGTATACTTTTTTTTTCAAAAGGTCTTTTCTAAACTTTTAAATTAATTAACGAGTATTTTTATTATTTAATTATTATGTAGGTATGTTATTTGATTATTTAGAGCATTTCCCATTTAACATTTGTTGGTTGTTTGATAACTATTTTCATTATGTTTCTATAAATTTCTTCCAATTTAGGTGTCTTTTTATAAGTCGATGATTATATAGGCATGTATCATTTGTATTTGTGTTTTTACTCTCTTATTTTTGATTTGATGTCATTATTTTTGTATAGGCATGCTTAATTTGAATTATTATTTTGTATGTTTAAATATGTATTATTTTGGTGAAGTCACTAATTAATTCTAGTAGATCTTTAGTTTCTTAAATTCATTGCTATATAGTATTTAAAAAGAAATAAAACTCTCTTTTGCAAATTATTTCGATTAATTAATTAATTAAGGAATTAATATAACAATTAATTTATATAAAAGAGTTGAGCCTAGAAACAATATTGAAATATGTAGAGAAATCCAAAAAGAAGGATAGTGTACTCAAGTCTATGTGCAACAAGTGGACGATGTGTATAGCATGCGCTTTGTGATCTAATTTGGACTTCTGCTATCAAATGTACAACTATTAGACTCCAACATATTGGGAATGGGCCTGCATTTTGTTGAGGTTCAAAACCACACTTGTGGCCTTGGTCTTAAAAATCTGTAGCCTTGAACCTCTTCTACAACCTTGAACTTGTTGTGCAGCCTTGAACTATGCACTTCAAGTCTTTAAATTTTTGTTTGCCTCTATTATTGGAAAATGGTGGTGCTCAAAAGCATAGTTGGAACTTGCTATGCTAGGGAAGGGGAGTTAACTAGCTTCCTACCTTGTGCTAGGTTAAGCCCTTGACCAATTCAACGATTTGGAACAAGTTTGTAGACATGCCAAGTAGAATGCAAATGCCTAAATCTATCATTATGACTACAGATGTTGATAGAATCTATAGATAATGATCAAATGATGTACTTATGAATTGATGCATGAAATTCTAAAATGAACTAGGGCTTTGTCTTTTTATACAACACCCTAGTGTGCAAATTTGAATAGTTTGTGCTTGAATCGACAAGCAACAACTAGTTGGAGACAAGTTGGCTTGGGCCCATGATAAATTTGAAGTTCGGTAAAATGGGTTCAAGGTCACACCTATGGTCTTGAACTAGGATTGAAAACAATTTTGAGGATTAGGTCTAAACCACTAGGGAATAGGGAGTTGGAATTAGATTAGACATAGGTTGAATGGCAACTTTTGCCCATAAATATGTCATTTGGACACTAGATTGTTGCATTAAGGACAAAGGGTCAAAGTAAGTCTAAAACAAATGGGGAAAATTACTAGGGACACACTTTTCCCCTGTATGTTTTGCCCCTACTTTGATTTGCATGTCAAAGTAAATAAGCAACCAACATGAAAGTAAATAACAAGCACATATAAAAAGGATATGGATATGGCTAATGATCTGCATGTGCTCCATGTAACAATGTTTCGTCTTTCAACTTGCAAGAACAAATACCAATAGTGGCATTTGTTAGAAAAATGAAATAGGCATGAACAACTTACCAATGTCATCAAACAATGTGTAAAAGTAAAGAATGGGTGTTGGATCATACAGTGAATTGTTGTGACCCAAAAAGAGAGATGAATGACTTTAGATTGTTGGTATTATGCTTGCACCCACGATGCCTAGCACTGGATTTGTGATTTTTTCCAACCTTTAAAGGTTTGAATTCTTGACTTGGCACAATGTCATTTTGGGAGATGGGATCAAGTTTCCCATTGGGTTTTACTAGCTTTCGCACGCTTTTAGATTGGAGACTCTTCTACATTTGGAAATATATAAATTCTACTACTTTTGCTAATTCTATTGTGGATATTAATTTTGCTATTCACTCCAAATCATTGGTTATCTCTAATGTGCTCATGTAAATCCAAGTTCAAGCTAGCAAGGTTGTGTTAGAGCTTCAACATCTCCAGACTTTGTTGGACCATCGGGGGAATGCCCCATGCACAATGGTTAGGGTGCCACCTTCACCATCTCATATCCAAATCCCCCCAATGTGAAATGAGGTGCAATAACTTTGTCCTCAAGTTGCCATTGAGAAGGCCATCCAAGAGCCACCACTCTATTGCCTATAAGACTACAATCTAGTTGGACCCCTCCTCCCCAACCTTCTAGTTGTCTAGGTGGGTGGTCTCCACCTCCACATCACTACTCCATGTCTTCTAAGTGGCATGGGTGGGCCCCTCTTAATTAGGTAAAATTCCCTTATCTCTAGCTTTCTATATCTTCACCTAGATCCATCCAAAACTTAAATGCAAGAGTTTCCTATGGGAACCTATGGACGGTGGCAAAGACTTGCTAGGTGGCAGGGGGGTGGGCAACCTTGATGGACATTATCTCCTCCTATTATTGGTGTTGCCTTTGCGACTTAATGTTGTTTTTAGTTTTTTATGCTAATCTAGTTATTTAACTATTGTTTGCCTTGTGGGATTGTAGACAATTGTTCTATGGCTTTTTCCCTTTTTGGGGCTATGTGTATGTTTTATGTTCTTGGTTAGGTCGGTTTGACCTTGGGGAATGATCCCATGCCACTAGCTTTTTAGAGGATTTGGTTGTATGCTTCAACACATTTGTTTTAATATATGGTCATTTCATTAAAAAAAGGAGAGATAATAGTGTAGGATCACAGAGCAAATCAATTTAACTAGCAAGGAGGAGGTGTAAGATCGTCGAATGGATCATGGTTGCCATGCTGCCAAATGACTTAAGATGGTGCAAGACTTATAGCAAGCCATTGTACCATAACCATAACTAGCTTGGTGTAAGATCACAACACAAATCACTTTAACATTAATCATGTGGTGTAGGACCCTTGAGAGCCACTGCAACTACAAACATGAAAGAAAATTAGAGATATTATGCCCCTCCAATTGGTTGTGTAAATGATGCAAGGAATTGGGAAGATGAGAACACATAATATTTGAAAGATATGATCATGTAAACTCAATAATTATGTATCAATGTCATATGACTTCATTTGACAAGCATGAGACAAGATAGTAAGATGCAATCATAAAAGAACATGTAAGAAGGGGCAATAGGGTGTACCACAATATTGCCCTCAATGATGAGGACAATGAACAAGCAATAGTAGCCAAAGTGCTAGGTATGAAGATGTCAACATAGAGTAAGCATAGATAAATGTCATGTAAGATGTAAGCATGTACATGTAAGTAAATGTCATGTAATATGTAAGCATATAAGACAACATAAAGATGATAGTCTAAGCTAATAGCACATAAGGCGACAAGCATGATGGTATAAGACAATAGCATGTAAGTGCAATGATATATCCTCATATTGTAAAACATGCCTTTGAATACATGTCCTCTTATTTAAGCAAGAGAATATATGTTGCATTTCTTAAAGCAAATTTAGTAATCTAAAGTATAGAAAGTTGCTCAATTTAATAATAACAAGTTACAAATTGACATATTCATCACCTACTATTGTTAGTGTATGCCAAAGGAGGGAAAGAAACATTGCTCAATGATCCAATTTGCAATAACATGTAGCATTTGTGGTTCCAAGCAATTTACACTATTTAAAGAATTAGATTTTTATTTCACCATATAGGCCACACAGTGTAAAGAGATCAATTGCATTAGCATGTAATCAAAGCCATGTCAAATACATTATTATATACAAGCATTTAAAGCAATTTCAAAAATATTTTTCATGGAAACTCAGAACAAATGAAGCATTATTGGAAGAGACATTTTAATAGATTCTATTGTCAAAGAAAATGCAATTGACAAGGAAACCAAAGTTAACTAATATGAAGCAAAAATCTGAATTTTGAAAGTTAGACAATACATATAAATATTTATCTATCTTGTAGAAGGCATGCTGCACGAAGTGCCAAACCCATGTTGGAAGCAAATGAGATAGACAAACAAAGGTTGTTTGGTAGACTTATCACATTTGCTCCTTGAAGTAAAGGCATTTTTTGGTTATAATTTTAGCTTCTTGCATGTGATTTAGACATCCTATACGCCTCTACATTTTGAACTTAGTGCAAACTATGACATATACAATATAAATGTAAACTTAAACAAAAACATTAATTTGATGACCTGGCCTCATGCAGGTTGTGCCATATGCATTTATATAAACAGTAGAAAACAATTTAACTTTTTGCTAAGTGGTGTTTGATTAAATTTTAGAAAGCTCTTGATAGGAACACTGGCACCTTCATTGTTGTATAGAAAGTGACATAGAATATGAGCTAATTTGGAATTTGAATATGCTTCAGAGGAAAGAATCGGACCCTCGACCAACCACATTTTGAACAAGGATAAAACCAAAAAAATAAAATAAATTAGAAAACGATGCCTCTTTCAAACTTGAAAAAACTATAATATGAAAATTGAACCCTTCTTTGTCTTTAGCCTTTTGAAAATCTAGACTTGGTCAATAGAAAATATATTACTAGCTGGGCAATCTGGAGCATTTGCATTGCAAGAGTTGCCTGTCCGTCATGGCTACAAACTACTTGATTTTTGTAACCCTAATTTTTAGAGTTGTATTATAACTCATGTTGTATAAAATTTTTAGAGGATCCAAGATGCAAAGAAAAAAAAATTATCTTATCTTCTTTTGTCATTGAGGTTAACCATTAAAAATACATTGCCAAGTGTTGCGAAACTCCTCTAAGTTGGTTCCCTTTAAAATCTTGTTTTATCTTGTCATGGACAATGACATGGCACTTAATGCTACAATCAGAGCATTAATTTAAAATGGAAAGAATAAGTGTGTAAAATGACAGTTAAGCTTCAAACATTAAACATAAATAGTTGTCTATACAATCACATAGGGAATGCAAAATGTGGAGACACACAAGAGGCTACAATTGTGACTAGAAGATGCATTTTCTTGAAGCTGTGTGATTGTATTGATAGATATTTGTGTTTAGTTTTTGTTTGAGCCGATGTTGTTCGAGAGGTTTCCTGTGTGTGTTTATGATCGTGTTTTTTTTGTTTTGTGCATGGTTTCTCTAGAGCACAAATTTTGTTTTTTTTATGGTGCAAGAGTGGTGGTTAGTTTGGAGGGAAATATTAGGGCTTTGCATGGTTAGGTTTGAAGGTTCACCATAGTTTTATATAGTTGTTCTTTGCATTTTGGTGTTGGAGCTTTACAGAATGAGGGTTTGATGGTTTAGTGTCAATTTATACAATTGTTGTTTGCATTTCATTGTAGAGGCTTTACATGATGAGGATTTGAGGGTTTGTTGTCATGTTATAGGGTTGTTCTTTCCATTTCATTTTTAGTAAATAATTTTTGAGAGAGATAATAAAAAAATAGTTTTCAAATGAACCACGACTTGCACTATCAAAAGAAGCAAAATTTGCACTTTGGATGAACATCTTTTGCATAAAATAAAAGAAAATAGCTATAAATATACATGAAAAAAGTTGTCTTAGACACAAGTCAATAGCATGCAACCAAACAAAAAATAGACACAATGTTATTGCCTCATTTGGTTAATATTTTTCGCCACAATTACATTGCTTGACAAAAATGCATTTTCTAGTCATAATTTCAACCTATTGTGTGCTATTGAGTCTTGTACACGTCTTTACAACTGCAGTTCCTACCAGTGTCACAATGGAAACTTTGAAACATGTTGTGCACATGTATCAAACCATAAAAGATGGAGGGATTTTGTCAAGTTTTGTGCTTTACTACATTCATAGACATCAAAGCAGAAAAGTACAAGCATGGGCAATGCTTAAAAAGGTGTTGAATGCCACTATATTAAAAAACTCCACACAATTGCATTTTGACATCTCTATACATGTTGCATGTACAAAGCTTCAACACTTAAATGTAAACCTTCAAACCCTCACCATGCCAAGCCATAAACATGCCCTCTAGACCATTCACCACTATTGCACCATAAAATTACAAAATATTCAGTCCACACCAATGACGCACAAAACAAAAAATATAACCATAAACAGACACAAGAAAATCTCCACACTTACACATTCATGTCTACTAAGGTAGTGCAAACTATAACACATACGGCATGAAGTAGAACTTAAACAAAAACATTAAATTCATGAGCTAGCCTTGAGCCAAGTTGTCATCAACATGGACACATGTAAACATTAGAAAGCACTTTAATTCTTTCCTATGCCAAATTTTATTTCTACATCATTAGAACATTAGAAAACACTTTAATTTTTTGTTATATATCATTTGATTGGCTCTATTTTTTTCCCTTATTTTTGTTTATAAAAAATATGTATAACTACCTACAAAATTAGCATAGGGCCAATCATCATGCCAAAAGCCAACTATTTTTCAAAAAATGCAAAAACTTAACATCAACTTTATAAACTATCATAGGGCTTGAAGAAATGTGTCTTTTGCTTGCAATCGTAGCCTCCTACGTTCCATTCTAGCCTCCTACATGTCTTCACACTTTGCATTCATGTCTACTAGGCCAATGCAACACATATGATATGAAGTAGAACTTAACATAAAAACTTTAAATTCATGAGTTGGCTTACAACCAAGGTACCACCAATATGGACACACATAAATATTAGGAAGCACTTCAATTCCTTGCTACATTGCATTTGATTTCCACATCATTAGAACATTAGAAAACACTTTAATTTTTTGATATATGTCATTCTGTTGGCTCTGATTGTTTCCTTATTTTTGTTAATAAAAAAATATTTATAACTACTGGAAAACTTAGCATGGACCAATCGTCATGCTAGATACCAACTATTTCAAAAAATGCAAAAAATAACTTAACATCAACTTTATAAAATCTCATTGATTTTTATATTTGCACAAATTTCAATGTAGCTTAATGCTAAGAGGTCAAGACTATAGTATTCCTGCCATATATACATATATACATGCATATATATTTACATTATATATGTAATATAACTTGGCTGGTGGGCAGCTCATGAAATAACTGCTGGGTGACCAACACATGAAATTAATGTTTTTGTCTAAGTTTTGCCTTAGATCATATGTGGTGTGCTTTATTTATGGTCATGTTTTTTGTTTTGTGTGTCATTGGTCTAGAGCATAAATTTTGTTGTCTTATGGTGTGAGACCTTCAAATCCTCATTGTGTAAAACTGCAAGCTTTTCCTCTAGACCACCCGCCACCCTTGCACTGTAAAAAAATAGAATTTGAGCACCAAATCAACCCACACTTCCTTCACTATGCAAAGTTTCAACACTAAAATGTAAACCTTCAAACCCTCACCATGCAAAGCCACAAACTTGCCCTTCAAACCAACCGCCACTGCTGCACCATTTTAAAACAAAATTTGCACTCCACACCAATCATGCACAGAAAAACATGCAACCATAAACAGACAAATGAAAAGCTATCACAAAGAGCTAGACAACATGCACTGAAATAAAAATTAAGCACAAATACCTATAGTTAAAATCACAGAGTTTGAAGAAAATGCATTTTCTACTCACAATTCCAACTTCCTACATGCTATGTCAGTCTCCTCTATGCCTCTACACTTTATTTTCATGTTTACTAGGATAGTGAAAACCACGACACATACAATATGAAGTAAAGATTAAACAAAAATATCAAATTCATCACCTGGCCCCCCTCGAAGTTGCTACCAACATGGACACAAATAAACATTAGAACATAGCAAAGACTAGAACTCTCATTTTCTTATTGAGGTTTTGCACGATGAGGGTTTGGCGGTTTACTAAGATTTTATACGATAGTTTTTTCCTTTTCAGACTTGCAAATATTTTTTTTCTGGGTGTGAGTTGAACACTCTATATGACAGAGGTTTTAGTGCAATTGATTAAAAAAATAATAGTCGTAGTTTGGAGTTTTCTTCTTTTTCTTGATGAAATGAGATTCTTGCTCTTCATCTATAGTTCTTGCAACTTTTTTTGAACTCCAAATTTATTTTTTCTTGTAAATTTCTAAGGACCACATCATGGTTTTCATTGAGTTGATGTTCCTTATCCTTTTTTTTCATTTTTCTACTTTATTGCTAATGTAAATGCTCCATTTGCTCTTGGCACATTTTCAAACTTCTTCTAAACAACAGGTGTAGCCTATGGATTGCAGCCTACCTTTTTTTTATCTCCCAGTGTCCTCTTCTCCAAGACTGTTTTTTCCTTAACTTCTTACCGTGTTCTTTAACTTCATCTTTCTTTTGGGTTAGACCCACCCCCTCTTTATCATTTGGGTGATTTTAAATAGAATGTTTAGAATATTTTTCTTTCTTTTAACTATGTTCAACCTTTTGTAAAATTTGGACGTGCTCACTATAAAATATATGACTACCTAGGCAATTTGCAACATTTGCATTAGAGGAGTTGTAGGTTTGTCATAACTACAAACTATCTAATTTTTGTAACCCTAATTTTTAGATTTGTAATATAAATCATGCTCTATAAACATTTTAGAGGATCAAGGATGCAAAGAAATAATTTTCTTTTCTCATTTTTCTATCCTTATTGAGCTTAACCATTAAAATACAACACCAAGCATTATAAAACTCCTCTAAGTCCATTCCTTTTAAATTCTTGTTTTACCTTGCCATGGATAGTGACCATGGCACTTAATCCTAGAATTAGAGCATTAACTTTGTGTGAGGTTTTCCTACATGTATTTGTGGTTGTGTTTTTTTTTGTTTTATGTGTGGTTGTTTGTTTTCTTTTGTGGTGCAAGAGTTGTGGTTGAGCTGGAGGGCAAGTTTGGGGCTTTGCATAATGGGGCTTTGAAGGGTTACTGTCATTTTATACAATTGTTCTTTGCATGTATTGGAGCTTTGAACGATGAGGGTTAGGTATTTTAGTTTCAATTTATACAGTTATTGTTTGCATTCCACTATTGAGGCTTGGCATGGTGAGGGTTTGAGGGTTTGTTATCTTGTTACAAGGTTGTTCTTTCAATTTCAGTGTTGCAAATAATTTTTTTTGTGCATATGTTGAGCACTCTCTGTGAGAGAACAATCATATAAAATGATAATAAACCTTCAAATGGTCATTGTGCAAATCTTCAACACTAAAATGGTAAAAGCAACTCTATAAAATAAGACTAACCCATGCATTTTCTTGTGTTTTTTATATTTTATGCATTTCTTTTAAGTTCTATGATTGTACCAACAAATATATATACATATTATTTACAATTTCAATGTCCTCAATGCCATTTGAGCCTAGTATTCACACACATTTTGCATCCATGTGTAGTAGGGTAGTACAAAGTATAGTACATATGAAATAAATTGAAACTTGAACAAAAAAATTAATTCTACGAGCTAGTCATGTAACATTTATTTCATAAGCTGCTCAACATACAACTTGTGTGCAATATGCATTCATCTAAATGTTAGAAAACAATTCAATTATTTCCTAAATGACATTTCATTGGCCTTGATTTTTTTTTTTTTTAGACATTAGGTCTTTGCAAGTGGCTTGAAAAGCAAAGCTATTGATTCTTGTTTTAATTTGGAAAAGATAGCTCTTATATTAACACCCACATGTAATTGTTTTGTTATTGTAAATGTTATGTGCAAAAAAATGACATTTGCAATCACAATGTATTCTATTTTCAAATCAACAAATTGGATCTACCTTCATGGCCATTGTTTGTCTAAGATTTGCTTTGATATCAATAATTTCTAATCTATGTACATCATGTATACTTTGAATAGATAATACTTGTAGCAATGTACATTTGCTAGGACTTATGCCAATATTTCTTTTTTCGTGTGTGTTTGGCTATCTTGCATTGTATACTTGAATTTAATATTGAAATATTTCGTGCCATAATAGAAATGAACTTTTCTTTTTTAGCAAGGTGAACTGTTGGTATCTTCAAGTATACTAAATTTTGAATCAATGGTCTTGATATGTGTGCATTGGCAAACAAAATTTCTATTAATGGTATACATGATCGACATAGATTAGAAATTAATGATGTCAAAGCAAATATTAGGCAAGTAGTCACCATGAAAGTAGATCCAACTTGTTCATTTGAAAAGAAAATGAAACTTATTGCAAATTTCAAAGTTTGTTTTTTTATGTTCTATAATTTTTAAAATCTATGCATTTTACATTACATGTACAATAACTAAACTATTGCATGTGAACACTATATTTAGTATAAGTCTATTTTCAAGATGAAAACAAGAATTATTAGATTCATTCTTGAGTTTACTTGCAAAGAGATAATATTATTTTGCAACTCTTTATCTTTACTCATAATATGCTTAACTAAGTTATTTTCCTAAAAGTCAAGTTTTGCTTAGATTTATGTACGCAAGTTATTGGTGGAGAAAAAGTGATTGTGATTGGAAACTACAACTAAAGCATTTAACAAACATGACACAACTTTTAAATTATTGTTTATTTTTTATGAAAGCAACAAAACTTTAAAATAGACACAATGGCCTATATGTACTAAAACATGAAAAAATAAACATCTACAAAGAAAATGTTGCTAAGAATGCCTATATGTAAAATAAGAATTAAAAAATGATGAAGTCAAAAGATCATAAAATTGCATTGCATGCTATTGCAATGCAAATTTCTAGCCTATAGTGTCATGGTATAATGTAGTATAGGTCTTTATTTATTTATTCTCCTTGCTTAACAAAATACTAAACAAGTAAATCCAAACAAACAAACTATGCTTTAAAGCCTATTTACAAAAAATATAAAAGTAAAGTATATTGAGTATCTTCAAATTAGCTTTATGCAAATAGAAAAGTTTCTAGTTTCTGTACTATCTATATCATTGTGAAAGATTACATTGTTTGTTTGTTTGACAATTTCAAAGGTGCAATTATCCATGGTCATTGTAAATGTGCCTTGTATATGAAACTTGCACAACAAGTACACAACTATCAATATGTCTTCCTTGTACTTCTCAAAAGAAATCCCAGCAATCTCAAGGAGGTTTTTTTCAAGTAATATTTTTTTGCAAATAACAAACAATGTTTTGATCCAACTTCTATACGATGCATTACAATTAGGGGTGATACGAAAATTGTATTGCTCCTCCATAGGTGCTACAATGAATGGAAACTTTTGTAGAAAGTTCATTGAAGAAAACAAGTTGTTGGCATGAGTTGCAAAAGGGCTAAAATGAGGCTAGATAAGCATTTTTGGCTTTCAATATCCCATGCACCTAGGTTGGAAATATGTTTATTATTAGTCTTATTAAGAGATTGTACAGTGCAATATATGCTAGAGTAAATCACAATATTGAATATTGAGTGGCTTGGCCATCGCCTGAACATCAGAGCAAATAAGAGTTTGCAAAAATGCTTTACTGCATTCATCATTCAACTCATCTATGAAACTAGATTAAGTAGAATGTATGGCACATGCAGGTCCCTTGAGCCACTATGAAGCACATTTTTGAACAGGAGTATCAATTTATTTGTTGTGCTAAGTGTTTCTTTGCAAAATGGAATATAATGTATTGTGGCTACTAGGCACTATTATTTGCAATACAAGTTGAATGGTTTAGTTTTGGTTATTAATCAATGACATCTTGTCATAAGCATATAATATGTTGCAATGCATATTGAAACAAGCTTACAATATCCATATCATTTTGCATGTCACCATCTTTAACATGAAGCTTGAATTGATTTGGTGTTTGATGGTGAGCAGTTACAACATCAAAAAATGTGCCAACTAAATATGTACAATCTTCTTGAATGAGTTGGGAGATAGCTATGTCAGGTGTAAGCTTGAGTTACTTGTAAACTTGACCAATGCTCTTAATGTTGATAACTGAGAGGGCGGGGGGGGGGGGGGGTGAATCAGTTATCCTAATTATTTATGCTTTCAGAACTTTCTTAATAATCAATGCAGCATTAATTCAATTAAGCCAACATAACCATGAAATGGAAATACACATGACACAATATTTTTGACGTGGAAACCCTGTTAAGGGAAAAAACCACAGGGTGATTAACCCAAGATTGTATTCTCTGTTAGAAGAATGGAAATACAAAATGGCACTTGCCAATTAGGGCTCACTGCCCGAGCACACTGCTCACAAGAGGCACACTGCCTACAAGAGACACACTGTCTACAATTTATAGTGTAATACAATACTTGAACTGATAAGGAGCATCAACATATGCTGGAGTTCAGTTCCGGTTAGGCTCTGTACATTGATCTGCTGCACTTCATCTTTCCTCTTCTTTTGTGCTGCTTTCCTTTGACATACTGGACCTTCCTTTCTGCTTTTATTCGGCTCTATTGCTTTTCTTCGCACATCACCAAAAACCATGACACCTCTCACAACTAAATCCATCTTGTATATATATGCGCACAAGTGATTTCATCACCTTTCTAGTCGGCACCTAGAATAGTCAATATTTTCCACAAACTCTGATTTGTCGGCTGAATCCTTGCTTACCAAGTAATGCAAATCAAGGATATACTTGTAGAAGTCATCAATCATGTTGGCCAATCATAACTTATGCCTTAAGAATCTTTACCATCATCAGTAACACATCCGGAATAATGTCTGATGTTCTGCTAGTCAGTTCTTCCTCTGTCACACTGCCAATCAGGAACCCGATACTCAAGTATTCATATCTTTTTCTTCATCTATCACCGGAGGTTAAATCCTTGGAATCTATCACTCAAGGTAGTCCTCGTGACTTCCCCAAATCCGCACTTCACCAAGATACTTCCTCTGAGAGATCTGGACCTGACTGTCGGACCTCGCCACATGCTCTGTTCTTGTTTACCAGACCACAACATTCTTCACTCTGACTTCCGGTATAGACATACCATGTCCTGCGGATGTGTGGGATGAACTTTGTTGCCATCAATGACAACATTCATGAATCCATATAGTGTCTCTTGCCAACAATCTCCCCCTTTGGCATTGATGGCAACACTTAGTGAAAAATGACTATGTGTTTACACTATGCTCCCCCTTGGCTGATGCTCTATTTTTATATACATTTTTTGGAGCTCCCCCTTAGTTGGATTCCACATTTTTCATTGCTCTTCACTCCCCCTTTGACATCAATGGCAAAGGGTGGGAACCGCGCATCAAAATTTTCAAAAATTTAACTATACTTAGCCGCATATAACATACATAAATTGAAGAATGTCTGCAAAAGTTGTCTTCAATTGGACAAATTATGTTGCCCAACTTTGCTTCATTCTGTCCAAAATTGATATATGACCGCTTAACAGGAATGCAAACGCATCTGCCTTGTTTAGATCTGTCGGATCACTGGTCTGGACTGTGATCTGGGCTTCTTTTATGGCCTCATGCATGGCCTCTAACTTAGGGATAATTATACCTCTGAGCTCACTCAACCTACTGATTCTATTTTTCTTCTCTTTTTCAATCTTCTTAATTTCATTCAAAACTGCAACCATTTGACATTCTTGATTTATTATGGATGTAGTGAGTGGATCAAAATTTTGAGAAAGTTTTATCAGTTTATCCTCCTGTTCTTTCATTTTCTTCTCAATCTCCACTGTTGTTTTAGACTAGGATATACAAAATTTGTATACATCACCACCATCCTTAAGGGCATTTTCCAAACTTTTTATCCCAATACCCATAACTCTTCTGTCATTTGATATTAACCCTTGCAGCTCTGAGAATCTCTTATCCAGAAATTCTTTCTTGACCTTCTCCTCAGCTGATTTCTCTAAAGAATTAAAATGTTTGCTAACACTATTGACCAGAGTTTTGAGATTACCGGAGGAAGACGCTGTGGGATCCTTTTGAAAAGATGGCATGATCTTTTCCAACACTTCAGATGCTGCCTCTATAAGCTCACAGTCTTCCATGTGAGATTTCAATAGTTTCTCTTTGGCCTTCGCATTTGCAAATGAAGCTATCTTCATTGTTTGTATCGGAGATAGAGAGTCAAAATCTAATGGCCCTTTTAGTAATTCCGGTTCATCCATCTCATTAGTTTCTTTTGTCAAGAAGTCCTTGACAGATTCTGCAGTGTCTCTTGCCGGAGACAGATTCTTCTTCTCTTCTGCAATGTCACTTATGTTCTTTTCAGCTTGACTTCCTTCTTTACTGTTCACCTCTTTTTCTTTCTCCATTATTATTTCTTCTTCTTTAGATCCGGGGTCAATAAGGGAATCCGGAGGAGAAATGTTAGACTGTTCATGGGCCACCTCTTCCGGAGCAGAGGATTCCAAGTCCTTAGCTGTTTCTGCACTGGTATTCATTACCTCTTCTGTCATTTTCTCAGTAGACTCTTCTGCAACACTTGTGGTCGAGGGGTCAGTATCCAAGTCCTCTATAATTGGAATGTTGAATCTTTTGAATGCATTCCAGAGGATCTCTTCTATCTCTTTTGCAACTTTGTCAGTCTCTCCAAGCATAAGTTGATTCATCCTTGCTTTGCTCCTGAACTCATCCTTACAATCTTTGAATACCATATTCATTTTCTTGGGATCGATTGAAGGATATAGCTGAATTGCTATCTGTTCTCAGATTTCTAGGTCTTTGGCTTGGGCATTGTTCTTTCTTATTTTAGTTCCTTCTCCAAGCTTTTGGGGATCAGAGATATAATTTCAATAAATGCTTTGTTGTAGATATTTAGGTACCTGACTGTGGCATCTTACAATATCTTCTGATCTGCTTCACCATAATCATCATAGAACTCAATCATTGGCTAAAGATTTCCGTCCATTGTGACTGATTTGATTATGTCATCAATGTGAAGAGTGGGTTTTTCAACATATTCCTTTGTCTTTTCTTCTTCCTCTTGTCCGGTAGAGGGTTCACCGGATGTTTTCTTCTTTTCCTTCACTTTTCTGATTTCTTCATCAGATTCAGTCTCCTCTTCATCCCTTTGACTGGCATAAGCCCTTGTGGCTTTTGTCTTTGTTCTTTTCTCTCTTTTGCCGGATAATTTTGCTTCCGATTTTGATGGCCTTGAGCTTTTAGTAGTGGTAGGTGCAGATCTCTTTGATGATCTAGTCCGGGTGGAAGGTTTTACCGGAACACTTTCCTCACTTTTCTTTTCTGCCTTTTTCTTCTCTTCCTCAGCCCTTTCCATCTTTTCCCTGTTGGCATCAAGTGCCTCCTTTGATATGCCAAATCCTTTTGCAACATCTTCAACTTCTTTTCTTACCTTTCTCTTGATCTCTGGTTGTCTAAGTTCCACATGAATCTTTACACTTAGCTCCTCAAAGGTTCCAAACCTTTCTGCCTTGGGATCTTTTGGCTGACTTAACATGTGTTCAATATGCAGCTCAACAATTTTCTCATCAACTTCATACCCCATTGGCATGATCCATACTATTCTTGGTTCCACTGCCTCCATAAGGCACTGATCAATTTCTACCATGAAGCAAACAGTATCCTTATACTTCTCAACTAATGATTTTGGGATTCTTTCTCTAATTTGCATAGTATTTTGGAAATTCTTAAAGTACCCCCACAGAGCTGTATTCCTTGCCTTGGCATCCCCAAGTCCATGCAAGTAATCTCTGATTTGTATTGCTATCGGTTTGTTATTTTTCCATACCCATCCATTGGATCCGGGCAGCTCATTCATGAAGTAGAAAAATAAACACAATATCAGTCCACCATATTTGAAGGAGTTTTTCTTGTCCTTTTTGATTTTTTGTATGTTCTCCATCAATTGACTTAAAAGAAGTTCACATAGATCATACTCTGCATTCTTTCTCAGCATTTCATAGGCAATATACACTGCAGTTCCAGACACTAAATTCTCCCTATTGGAATGATATATTTTATACCCTATTATCATAGATGCAAACTTGCTATCTGGGTCTGTGATTTCTTCAATGGTCATTGCCTTCTTATCAAATTTTGATCCGGTGGCATCAGTCACAATTTGGTTTTTGACAGATTTGAGGACAGGTATCCCTCTGGAGGAGTATAAGCCGGTTACTGCCCTAATTGCCTCCTTAGTGATTTTGCAAGGTCTATTCAGCCATAGGAAGTTGTCATGCATCCTACTCAATACATACCAGACCCATTCATCTCCTTCAAAGCAGGGGAAATGAATGAACTGATCAAAATGTTTCTCCTGGATGCCCTTATATTGAGTTTTAAGTTCAAAAGCATCATCTATCAATTGTTTATGATAGATATCACTTAGTTTCGATTCCCCGAACTCTTCAATATTTGCATGTAAGTAAACCCTAATATCTTCTGTATGCAACACACCATGCGGAACACTAGAAAATGCTCCTAGGGGATCTACTTCCAAGGATTTGTATGGATGTTTCTTGAATATGGGGCGAGGTCTGTCAGAGATCTTCACAATATTTGGAGTACCCATTATTCAAGGATTTACAGAAAGATATTTGATAACGGAGAATACCTTTTGCGCCTTTCGGTTTCACGAAGTGAGCCAGATCAATTGCTGGATGAATCAGATTTTGTAGATAATCTTTGATGGGCTTGAGGAATTTCTGTTGCAGAGCTTCTTTTCGTTTCTTCTTGAATGCAGAATGAACAAATGCTTAATAAGAAAACCCTTATATTGCTCCGCAAACCCTAACATCAAGTTGCAATAAATGCTCAACCTAAGTCATTCCGGTTTGCCTTATTCGAATGACTTGAAGAACCAGATCGATCTTGATTGTAAACATCTTACGGATCATCCAAATCTTAACCATAGTCTACTTAGATGTTTCTCTTATGAGCCCTTTAATCTGCAACTCTCCTTGTGCCAGTTCCGGCACCAATTGACTAGCTGGGGGAACAAGGTTTTCTTTGTGTCTCCCCCTGAGCTAGAGCTCACTTTTTAATTTCCAGAAGGAATATTAGCACCAGAGTCTGGTGCGGATCCATCCCCTACATTCTCTGTACTTTTCTTCACCCAAATCTTGTTCATCTCACTTTGAACTTCATCCGCATTCACTTTTTGTTTTCCCTTATCTTGATTCTGATTATAATATACCGAACCTCTTTTGTCCTGATTCTTGCTTCTACAGAATTTTTCTATATGACCGGATCTATTGCAAACTTGGCAAACAACATTTCTTTGCATATTTGATTGATATCCTCTTGATCTGCATTGATTAGCCATATGACCCATTCTATTGCATGCAAAGCATCTACCATTGAATGAATTGTTCATTTGCATATTTCTGCATTCATGAGATTTGTGACCATACCTTTTACAGTTGAAGCACTGTCCGGAGAAGGATGTATTAGTCTAGTTCATTCTCTTTCTGCACTGATTAGCTTTATGACCAAAGTTATTGCAGTTGTGGCAGTATCCATTGAAGGATGGATATCTTTGAGGATTAGGCTATCTTACCAGAGGTCTTCTAGGCCTGTTCCTTGGATTTTCTGATCTAAGATTCTTCTGACCGGATCCAGA
This sequence comes from Cunninghamia lanceolata, assembly GCA_027924645.1. Lineage (NCBI taxonomy): Eukaryota > Viridiplantae > Streptophyta > Pinopsida > Cupressales > Cupressaceae > Cunninghamia > Cunninghamia lanceolata. The sequence continues at coordinate 1,457,319 of BSBN01000063.1, forward strand.
GCTTTCTCCTTTCTCATATCCCAAACCACACTTGTCATCTACCCTCTTTTGAATTTCAAGAAGAACTTCAAGTTGAGCATAACTTATCTTGAATTTCTCTTTATATTCATTTGCTGTTTGACGATCCCTTTTGAGAGAGACAATTTGATCCTCAAGTTTTTCTTCATTATCTTTAGCATCTTCAAGATTAGATTCAAGATGTCTGATAATTCTATCCATCTTGTGGCAATCTTCTGATTTCTCCTTGAGAGATTGTCTTAGATTATCTTCAGTTTTTCTTTTCTCTTCAATCTCTTGGGTAAACTTCATAACTCCTGATTCCATTTCATGTCTTACCATAATGATTTCTTTTGATAACTTTTCACATAACTTGGTTTTCTCCTTCAGATCTTCATTTGTATTATTGGCTTCACTTTGACTTGCCAATTGCTGAAGTAGCTCCTTTCTCTTTTTCATAGAGAGACTTAATTTGTCTTTTAGTTCTCTCATGAAATCATCAGCCTGTTTGAGTCTTTCCTTTAACTCATTGACTTCAGAGTTTGCCTGCTCAAGATCATCAAGGGTAGTCTTGAGTTGCTCACATAACCCATATACATCCATTTGAATTCCCAGATCTTCCTCAAGCTGTTAGACTCTGTTAGGAGGAACTTGGCTCTGATACCAATTGTTGATAACTAGGAGGGGGGGTGAATCAGTTATCCTAATTATTTCTGCTTTCAGAACTTTTTTAATAATCAATGCAACATTAATTCAATTAAGCAAACATAACCATGAAATGGAAATACACATGACACAATATTTTTGACGTGGAAACCCTGTTAAGGGAAAAAACCATGGGGTGATTAACCCAAGATTATATTCTCTATTAGAAGAATGGAAATACAAAATGGCACTTGCCAATTAGGGCTCATTGTTCGAGCACACTACTCACAAGAGGCACACTGCCTACAAGAGACACACTGTCTACAATTTATAAAGAGTGTAATACAATACTTGAACTGATAAGGAGCATCAACATATGCTGGAGTTTAGTTCCGGTTAGGCTCTGTACACTAATCTGCTTCACTTCATCTTTCCTCTTCTTTTGTGCTGCTTTCCTTTGACATACTGGACCTTCCTTTTTGCTTTTATTCGGCTCTATTGCTTTTCTTCGCACATCACCAAAAACCACGACACCTCTCACAACTAAATCCATCTTGTATATATATGCGCACAAGTGATTTCATCACCTTTCTAGTCGGCACCTGGAATAGTCAATATTTTCCACAAACTCTGATCTGTCAGCTGAATCCTTGCTTACCAAGTAATGCAGATCAAGGATATACTTGTAGAAGTCATCAATCATGTCAGCCAATCATAACTTATGCCTTAAGAATCTTTACCATCATCAGTAACACATCTGGAATAATGTCTGATGTTCTGCCAGTCAGTTCTTCCTCTGTCACACTGCCAATCAGGAACCCGATACTCAAGTATTCATATCTTTTTCTTCATCTATCATCGGAGGCTAAATCCTTGGAATCTATCACTCAAGGTAGTCCTCGTGACTTCCTCAAATCCACACTTCACCAAGATACTTTCTCTGAGAGCTCCGGACCTGACTATCAGACCTCGCCACATGCTCTGTTCTTGTTTACTGAACCACAACATTCTTCACTCTGACTTCCGGTATAGACATACCATGTCCTGCGGATGTGTGGGATGAACTTTGTTGCCATCAATGACAACACTAATGAATCCATATAGTGTCTCTTGCCAACACTCAATAGTGCTTTTAGTTGTTAACAAAAGGCAATAATCAGTGTCACCTATTTCATGCTATTTTGTCTTTTATTATAAAATTTGTTATTCAAACACTTGCGCTAGGAAACAATTGTGGTAGATAAGTTTCAAACAACTTGTTCTTAATGATGACAATAATAGTCATTTAGCCATATTTGTCAACAAGGTCAACATGAATTTTTTTTATTTGCTTTGTGCAACAACACTCTTGACATAAGCAGTTCCATAAGCAACTAACACATCATCTTAAAAACCTAGAGAAAATATTTTAGTATAAATTTCTAATATTGAGGATGTCAATGAGCAATAGCTTTCAATCTATAAGTGCAGTTCATGTAAATTAGAATTGCAATTGCATTTTTTATATTGAAAATAGCAATGTAATGAATTTTATTTAAATATAAGTCTTTTTTGCTCTAATGATTAAAATTCTGAATATAATTATTTTTTAGAGACAAATCAAAGAATCACAATTAACTGCTTTTCTTGACCTTGTCCATTGGTAGAGCTTTGTGCTTCTTCGAGTATGTCTAATTTGTTGAGGAAGTGTTGGAAGAAAAGAACAAATTTTAGCAATTGAATTGAATGAAATGTACTTGGCTATGTTCTATATATAGACAATAACAATTTGACAAAGAATAAAATGCTACACATGAAATTGAACTAAAAGAATTATCATTTTTCAGTTGGTTCTTTGGCCAATGCATTTTCTTGGGCAAAGTTTGTAACGATCTTTCTATATGGAAAGTGTTGAAGTTGTTCAATTATGGCCAAGTTTTTGAACAACATATAACAAAGAAAGCTTTGTTTTAATAAAACAATAAGCATAAGCAATATAAATAATAAGTTTTATATACACATGCAATAAAAAATTAATAATTGTAGATGACTACTTGTATACATGAAATTTGGAACAACAAAAAATGAAACTAAAGCAAGCTATGATTCCTCTTCCAAATTCAATGTCAACTATGATTGAGCATAAAAGAGTTAAATACAATAAATATTTGACAAATCTTACTAAATACAAACCTATTTTGTTGTAGTATATGTGCTCAAGATGTGATTGATTTGTAGTTGCTTGTTGTTGCTTAAGGAGTCTTCAAGATTTTGGCAGCATGTACCTATCAAGCTTTGGTGGATGTTGTATGTTGGTGAAGGATATATGGTTAGATTTATAGATTTTTGATTGAGGATGTGAATGGTCTAGATTTGATGTTGAATGGATAGTTGAGATGCATTAGGGTAACTTTATTAAATGTAGGACAATATGATTGGTCAACTAGAGGAGTTAATTTGATTAGGATGATATTAACATGGTAGTGGTTTCAAAATTAGTAAATTAGCATGGTTGGTGTCAACATGGTGTTAGAAGGTGGTTGATTTTAGATGTCTACATTTTTCCCCTCTTTGAAATGGTGTTTAAACTAAAAGAAGCAATGGTGTTTCAAATAAAGTAAAAGAAGATGCCCCAAGTGGTAGGATTGGATTAGGGATGGATGCCCTTTAGAGAGAGCAGGCGAGTTTGAAAAATGTGAATGGGCTCTAGAAAGAAGAACAAGGTCAAAATGAGGTGAAGCTAGGGTAAAAGGAAGGTAGGAGGAGAAAAATAGAGTGGTGGGTGAATAAATAGGAGGGGAGGGATACAAAAATAGAATTTTTATCACCCTTGGCTAGTTAAGAAGCAACAATTTGACACTCAAGAGAGCATTAGAGTGAAGATGAACTTTATTATAGCACACAAGCACTGAAGCAAGTGAGTGAGGGAGTATCATTGATGAGATAGAGGTGGATAATTGGTAAGTGATGTCGGTGAAATTTAAAAGTTAGGTTTCAAGAACTTTTATTAGGGGAAAACTATAGTGAAACATAGACACTATAGGATGAATTTCACCCTATGACATTTGCATTTTCATAAATGGTGTTTATGTAATGGGTTGTATTATCTATTTTTAAGGTCGCAACACTTGCACGTTTGGGGTATCATCTACATAGTTTTAATGTTTGCATCCTACTACGTAGCATTTATGCAAATTGCACATTTTTCCATGATTGCAACATTGACTATCGGTCATTATGGAATGAGTCAGGCAGTTAGTGGTTTTGGGTTTGATGAGATAATTTAGCAAAGAGGAGTTTGGATTACTAGAGGTGGTGGGGTTTTACCATATCACATGAATTCTAGAGGTGAGAATGGATAGGGCTATGTTGATGATACTAGTAGAGAGATGGCACTCAGAGATCTGAGAAAATTTCATCTTTCTGCAAGAGAGATGATGATGACACTAGAGGATGTGTGGAAAATATTGTAAATCCCTATTAGGAACCAGATGGCATATTGGTGAGACAAGGCTCCATTGGAAATGATGCAAAGGTTGACAGGGTGAGAAAATATACCATTGTGGAGTATGGGTTTAGATTTGGATGCTTGCCTAGTGGGGGACTTAGTAGATGGGTTTCCCTTGGTATTGATGGCTCTTGTCAACATCATACTACTACCTGACAATATTGGGAAGTTCTTTAAGATGCTATTGGTAGACGTTGTGTCAAATATGCTAGAGGATGAGACTATTTTTGTATGGGGTCATGTGTGTTGGCACAATTGTACATAGACCTTCATACTATGGCATATAGAGGTGGATGCACCATTGGTTCATTGACAATATTACAGTTATAGGCACAGGAGCATATAGTGTTAGTCGGCTAGAGGGGGTATGGGAGATGAGATGGGATGATGATCCCATGGTATATGAATGGATGATGGTGAGAGAGGGGAGGAAAAGGCACTTGGGGGATGTGAGACATCCCTGAATAGTAGTAGATGAGCTATGGACCAAGGATATTGTATGGAGACCTTACATGGACATGGAGCTATGGTTGGAGAATTTATATGTTATGGGATATTTGTAAACACCTTGTGTAAATACAGAAATATGGATATCAAATAAGGAAACAATACTCAATGAAAGTACCTAATCCATATTCAACATCACCTCATCTAATGATCAAAAGACTATGAAATATAATGAAAATAACTAAACAATTCTATGATATTTGATAATGATTTTGATATGTTGGTTGCTCAATTCTGCAGCATAACATTGGATATAATAATGGAAAGGGTAGGACGATTTTGATAGCATGGTGTTGCATAAAGATGTGATTGATAATGGCTTGGTTGAGGCTTGATTTATAGAGGTTGGATATGATGAATGAAGGGCTAGGATTAAAAGATTAGATCAATGGATAGAATTGGTTGAGGCAAGATTAGGGCAAGGATAAGGATTTTTAGGGTTTCAAAGGAAGCTTCCAGAGTTTATCCTTATTTGAATGGATAGGCTTGAAATATGTAGTATGAGATGGATGGTGGAGATGAAAAGTTGAGACAACTCGAAAACAATAGGGCATACTAGTGGGACCACACATTTTTGCTCATGTAGTTAGAGAGGTTTGACAGTGGGGGTTGACCATAGATTAACGAGAGATAACTACTAGCTAGAACACCCTATAGGCAATTGATTGGGATAAGAAAAGGGATATACTTGATTCAGGGGTAGTAGATGGCTATGATGCTTGGTGGGTGCAAATGAGGCTAGAGAGACTTAGTATGCTAATATAGGGGATAAGGATTCTGTGAGAGAGGGTTGAGGATATTTTGAGAGCATAACCACAAAGGAGATGATGAAAGAAGATGAGGGGGAGAGACATGGAGAAGGAAAGGGATGTCGAGGTTGCAGGGCTAGCAATTTATGTTGCAAGGACTTGATGCAAATGCAAGATAAAATGATAACACACATAAGCAAGCAAGCAAGCATGCACAACTGATTCAAAAACAAATAAGGTAATGCCCCTGTCAAGCTATAAACCGATGATCGATTGATTAATGATTAAGATAGTGTTATCATTGCGGGGAATATATATCCCTAGATCAACACAAGGATGTAGGAACAATGTATCCCATTGATGATGATTGATTGATTAGGTTAACAACAAGGTTGAAACAAAACCAAGGATGCTATTGGAGGATTTGACTAGAATGGTATGGATTAAGGATGGGTTGCATTTGGATTTATTGCTTGAAGTTTTTGGAATTTTTTTTTGTGGTTTTGGAATTTTTTGATTTTTTTGGATTCTTGGATATGTTTTGATCTTTTTGGATTTTTGGATATGTTTTGATTTTTTTGGATTCTTGGATATGTTTTGATTTTTTTGGATTTTTGGATATGTTTTAATTTTTTTTGGATTTTTGGATATGTTTTGATTTTTTTGGATTTTTGGATATGTTTTTATTTTTTTGGATATTTGGATATGTTTTGATTTTCTTAGATTTTTGGATATGTTTTATCTTTTTGGATTTTTGGATATGTTGGTATGGGATGGGAGTGGGTGATTTTTTTATTATGGGATGAAGGATAAAGTTTGGGGATGCTATGGAAAGTGAACATTTAATGCCATGGGTGTAAAATAGAATATGTGATATCAACATATCTAGATGGTCATGGAACATGCAAGTGTAAGAGGCACAAAGAGGAGGAATGTAACAATACCATGGACAATCAAGAGGTTACAAGGAAACCTAGGCCCAAAGTAAAACACAATCCGTTGCCCCCAGGTGTAAGTGGGGTGATAACACGAAATGGGTGGGATGCATAGGATGGGAGGGGAGTGAAGACTCCAACAAATAACAAGTATGGTGGATAAGATATCAGATGGAAGACTAATACATTAGATAAAAATGGAATGATGGGGAAACATGGGACAAGTGATCTAGAGGATAATGAAAGCTGGCTACTACACATGGCACCTGTGAGCAAATTTTCACCATGGTACTTATTCAAGGCACCACAAAAATGGTTTTCATCATAGGATGGATTATTTCTCTTTACCATTGTTTTTTTTACTTTTTTCTATTTTTCTTTTCTTTTTTGTATTAGGATATTGCAACAAGCTAAGCATGGAAAGGTATGAGATCAAGTGGAAGTTTAGACTTTGGAGCAAGTGGATCATAATGGTAGTTGACATGTGGAGGTTGTGTTGGAAGGACAATGTCACTAGGATGGGCACCAAGGATACCATCATGCACCTCCTTAAGTACAAGATTAGCCCCTTTTGTGTTTAGGCAATATAAATGGGAACCATCGTAGCCTCATCGATTATGGATGGAGCGAAGTGTAGGTGAAATGAGATTATGGAAGGTGGGGGAAGTGTTATGGAGTGAAAGTAATGGGGAATCAACAATCTCACTTTTAGGAAGCTTCTTTGGATTTTCTTTGGTACTCAAATGGATTTTCTTTTCTTCAACTATTTATGCTCTTTGGATGCTAGGGGTAAAATGGATTTTTCTTTGACTTTGGATAGCCCATGATTTCTTTCTTTGAAGTCCAATACTTTAAGATTTTTAGGATTCTTTGCTTTGGTAGGGAGTTCAATATGCACTCCATCATTGTGACAAGTAGTGTGAGAGATTAGATTTTGTTGGTCCCATGAAGTGGAAGCGAGATATGGCAATGAGGGCTCAATGGTGTAGATAGCATGATCATGAAATAAATATGAAATGTCAAGGTCTTCGGGAGAGGCATGGATGGTCCCATCAACGGTACTTCAACGCCATTAGAGGTTCATTGAGACTTGTAGATGGAACATGAGGATCCTTAATTTCCACACTAGAAAGCATGTATCCTAGACCATAAGAAGTGTCATGAAATGGTTCAACACGGTAGGAATTATGTAACTCATATTCTCCACAACCATTGTCTATAATCTTGACTTTGGTAACTTGAGGATCCTTAGAGGATGATAAAGCAGAAGTGAGGTCATCATGATAAACATAATATGTGGAAGAGGTGAACTTCTCCTTAGTGGAAATATCATTGTTAGGACAAAGGTTATCTTTAGGACTAGCAACTCCCAAGGCTCTACAATATGCAAAGGGTTTAGGATCTGCTTGAATAGTAATTTCAACACTATTATGTGGGCACTTGGGAGTCTTGGAGGACACAGTCTAATATGGCTTTGTAGATGGGGGAAACCTTAAGGATATCTAGGATGGATATTTGTGCAAGAGTCTTCCCAAGGTGATCAAGGATATTATAATAGGATGAATGTGAGGATGAGGAAGACGAAGGTTGAGGGATAATAATGGTTCCACAACGAGTAGTGAGAACACATCTAGGGGATGGGGATTTAATGGTGGTGATAACAACTTGTGAAGGAACACAATCAATTTTTCCTATAACATTGTCATAATCATGAGGGATTTTGTTATAGCGAACATTGTTGGTACAATTATCTTGGGATTGATTTGGATTGGTGGCAAGAGACTTGGTTTGATGATTTGGAAAAAAAGTCCTTATAAACACCCAATTGTGCATTAGAGGATTTAGGCTTATGTATTGACCTCCAATGTTCCTTGATCAATAAGGTCTTGGATATAATGTTTGAGCCTAATACAATTAAATGTGGGGTGACCATGAACACAATGATAATCACAATATTCTTGTTCATTATACCATACAAGATTAGACTCATTATTCACATAGGGTCTTGTATAAGGGTATGTGACCATGTCATCTTACATAAGCTTTTGAAATACTGACTCAATGGGCTCTCCTAAATCTATGAAGTGTCATCATGAATTGGGAGGTGTTCTAAATTGTCGCTCAGGAAGGGAAATTGTACTAGTTGAAAGGAATTTTGGCACATGAGGATGGGGATCTTGAGTTTTTTGGGTATGCTTAACATCTATAACTCCATCATTAACCACATGTTTGTTCTTTGCCCAAGGTTTGAATTTATCATTTGTAGGGCTATTGTCTTTGGTTTGAGATTTGATTAAACCTTTAGAGAGGAGGGCTTTTTCAATGGTGATCCATTTCTCAATGATCTCTTCAAATGTAGAAAGGCAATGGATTTAAAGATGAAAGGCCATTTCTTGATTAAGGTTTTGGATGAAGATGCTAACCAATTGTTTTTCGGGGATGGCCCATGGGATTTGACATGTAAGCCCTCTCCACCTTTATAAGTAAGAAGCAAAGCTTTCTCCATTATATTGTTTGGCATTACAAAGGTCTAGCATTGTGAGTTCATTTTCACCATTGTAGGAGAAATGAGCAACGAATTTTTTGGATAAGTCGAAGAAAGTTGCAACGACACTGGGAGTAAGATGATGAAACCAATCTAAAGCTTGTCTCGCCAAACTTAGTGGAAAAAGTTTCAAGAGATAAACATCATAATGGGAAACCTATTGACAAGCCATGAAGAATTGTTTGACATGATCTCTAGGGTATCCTTTTTATTTATATTTATCAAATTTGGGTACCTCAAAACTAGGAGGAAAAGGAGTTGTCATGATGGAGCGATCTAATGGATAAGGACAAAAGTTTTCAAATTTGAAATGTTTACGTTGGGTTCCAATTTGAAGATTTTGAAGGCATTTTCTACCATCTCTTACATTTATGATCCAAAGGAGGTGGGTATGAGGTGGAGTTGATAGGTCCATGTGACAAGGGTTGTGTAGTGACATGTGAATTCAAAGGATTGGATGTGGTGTAATGATAAGTGTGTTGTGGATATGAGACCATGGGTTGAGTATTTGGAAGGTTGGGTTTATAATAGGCATGGGATGTGTTGAGTGAAGATGTATTGGGTTGAGATGAAGTATGTGAATAGACATTTGAATAGGTGGTTGGTGGACGACTTAGTGGTATATGGTAAGAGATTGGTTGAGATGGGGTTTCTAGTGTTTGTCAAGGAATGGAGATAGGTGGGAATGAAGTTGGTAATGTTCTAGATGTCTTGTAAATTTGTGGTATGAGTGATGTGGATGGACCTAGTTGAAAGGAGTAGGTGGAATTATGATCATTAAGAGGTGGAGGCAAGACCACACTACCTATTGGATTGTTTTGAGGATTCTCCATGATGGTTTGTAATGAAGGACTGGGAGGATATGGATATTTAAGTTTTAATGTCTTAGATTGAGAAGGAACCTCTACCCCTTGTTCTATAAGAAACTTCATGGCTAAGTCCAGAAGTGGAAGGTTTCTCATGAAATTAGCAAATCTAGGTGAAATCTCATCTTGGTCAATAATTTGTTCATCTGCATCATTGGGATTATGGTGTGGAAAAGGTTACATATGATGAGATGTCTTGAAAGCAAGTGAGTATTTAACTTGATAATCATACACACTTGTGGGAGGAGGTGAAGGGGGTTGGTTATCAATGTGAGTCCATGATTTTATTGGCCTGTAATCTAGTTATGGGGGGAATAAGATGAGAGATCTTAATGATGTGACAAAAGGTTGATGTGTTGGAGATCTTGGATTGGACTAGAGACGATGAATGATTGGATGACAACAATACTAGGGATGATGCGAATGGATAGATGATTGGACTAGAAGGATGATGATGACTTGGACTAAAATTGAGATTAAGATCAAGGGACAAGATCAAATTGGATTTTATTTGACTAAGGATTAGGATAGTTTCAAATACTTAAGATAGATTTATGACCTTAAGCAAAGATGATCTATGATTGGATATGATTTGACTAGAGGATTAAAAAATGATGGTCTTGATCAAGGAAAAAAATCTCAATTTAAAACATAAGACAAGTTTGATGTGGATGGAAGATAAGGTAGACGACAAGGATGAAAGCGATATGGATTATGTATGGATCTTAACAAAGTCAACCTTAAGCTAAAGTTTGTCAAGGATTCTCTCAAGATGTTGAACTATGGAATCTAAGATGTTGGAAATGTTTGGAATGGTTTTGAGATCTTAACTTAGGAAAATTGCAAACAAATAGGTTCATACACACATGCACAAGTTTTTCAAATGATAAGGATTTGGATAATGCAAATGAATACACACACAATACACAACAACAACCCTAGGTTATTCAAGTAGGTGTATCTTCATAGTCTAGGCCCACACAATAGAATATCTCTCAATGTTCTTACCTAACTAAGAACACTTTTTCAAGTAGATAACTAGTGATAAAGGCATTGCACCAACTATTCCTTTCCTCGGAGGCTTTTACGCCTTACCCTAAGAGAATGCTTATCTCTACTTGATGAAGTAAACGGTGAGTAACTTCGGGCTTGATTGGTTGAACCCTATACTAAACTAGAAGATGGATGAAAGGTGTTAAACTAGGATTGTACAAGCTTCTAGGGGCATCCTCAAAATACACTAGGTAGGGTGAGACCCAAGTCTGTGAACACTAGTCTATTGAAGGGATGTGACAAGTCACTTGACCTTGTGTTTGGATTTACCTAGGGCCCCAAGGCTATCCCAATGACTACATGACTAGATTGAGGTACAACTTTCACTCTCCCCCTTTGATATACCCCACTAGAACATGCGGTTGAGGCTGCCCCTTTAGAGTGAGTGTATCTCTAAAGGCATGCCTCATAAGGTAAATATGATGTTAAGTGCTTTTGATCTCTAATATCACATGAAGCGCAAGGAGAGAGCATACACAACTTAACACACCTTGGGTGACAAAAGTGAATCAAGAGATGCTTTTGATCCTCAAGATCACCAAATGGTGCTAGAGGAGAGCATACACATACAATTGATCAACAAAACAAGATTCATTAACCCTTAGATAAAAATGATGTGTGTGCAAAAATGAATGTGGCTCAAGGATGCTTTTGATTCCCAAGATCACACCAAGTGCAAGGGAAGAGCATACACACCCTAAGTCACACTCAAATCCACCAAAAAAATCAAATACAAAAGTAAACACAAAGTTTCAAATGATATGTATTTGACAAGCAAAAACCTGCAACACACTTGTTAGTAGTTTAAGATATGATCTTGAACAATCGTAAACAAGCTCTTGACAAAGGCATGGATTTGTGAAGCAAAGGTGTATATCTATGAAGAAAAGACATTAATCTGTGAAGCAAGGGCGCTGATCTAGGAAACAGAGGTGCAAAGTCGTATTTTGGACTTAGATATGCAAAATAGGGTCAAATCTACCAGAAACCAGAAACCAGAAACTAATGATGGGAAACTGATGCAGAATAGGTCTAGTTTCTAGAAAACTAAACAAGAATGTCAGAAACCCTGCCCAAAAAAAGGTGCTAATCTATGAAGCGAAGGCACTAATCTATGAAGCAAGGGTGTTAAACTACATATAAAGGGTGCTAATCTATGACAAAAGCCCAAATCAATCCTAAAATGACATAAAAACTCTACAAAACACAATATTAGGTCAAAACAAGACTAGATCTAAAGACTAGAATTGAAAATACACCAAACCCAGAAGTCAAAATCAAGAAATTAGGCTCAGAAGCAAAGACGCTAATCTTGCATGCAAGGGTACACCTCTAGCTTGCAAGGGAACCCCTCTATGAGGCAAGGGCACTGATCTAGGAAATAGGGGCATGAGGTCGTCAAACGAAGGTGCGACATCGTAACACATGCGCAGATTGATAGTCGTAGGTGTGAATCTGTAACCTTGAAGAAAAAATGATGAAATTTCTTCCCAAAAGGGAGTTAAATCAGGATGTGGGTCCCATCGGGCATTCTAGAAATATGAATGCAAAAATATGGATATCAAATAAGGAAACAATACACAATGAAAGCACCTATTCCATATCCAACATCACCTCATCTAATGATCAAAGGAATAAGAAATATAATGAAAATAACTAAATAATCCTATGATATTTGATAATGATTTTGATATGTTGGTTGCTCAATTTTGTAGCATAACACTAGATAATGATAATGGAAAAGCTAGGATGATTTTGATAGCATGGTATTGCATAAAGATGTGATTGATAATGGCTTGGTTGAGGCTTGATTTATAGAGGTTGGTTATGATGAATGAAGGGATATGATTAAAAGGTTAGATCAATGGCTAGAATTGGTTGAGACAAGATTAGGGCAAGGATAAGTATTTCTAGGGTTTAAAAGGAATCTTCTAGAGTTTATCCTTATGTGAATGGCTAGGATTAAAAGATGTAGTATGAGATGGATGGTGGAGATGACAAGTTGATTTAATTTTTGTGACACTCATTTATTGATTATGGCAAGTGGTTGAGGATGAGGACAAGCTAGTCATGTGACTCAATAATTAAATTAAATAATTAAAATTATTTAATTAATTATTGGAGAAGGGATGATGGGAGGATAAATTAATTAAATGAATAAGATTTATTCAATTAATTTTGGCTAAAAGGGGTAAATTGATTAAATAAATAAATAAAATTTATTTATTTAATTTAGTTGATGGAGGAAATGGATTAATTAAATAAATATAATTTATTTAATTAATTAGGAAAGGGTTATGGTAAAGAGGACCCTTATGAAAAAAGTGTCGCAAGGTGGTGTCGACAAGGTCATGAAAGTGACATGGTCAATTTCAGGTGTCTACACCTTGCTATATTATGGGGTGATGGGATTACATTAAATAGATATATTAACTAGATATGGTCTTGAGGCAACTCAACAATAGTAGGGCATACTAGTGGGTCCACACATTTTTTCTCATGTAGTTAGAGAGGTTTGACATATGGGGGTTGATCATAAATTAATGAGAGACAACTACTAGCTAGACCACCCTATATGCAATTGATTGGGATGAGAAAAGGGATATAATTGATGTAGGGGTAGAAGATGACTATGATGCTTGGTGGGTGCAGATGAGGCTAGATAGACTTACCACACCAACATGGAGGATAAGGACTCTATGAGAGAGGATTGAGGAGACCTTGAGAGTGTAACTATAGAGGAGATGATGACAGAGGATGAGGAGGAGAGTGAGGATAAGAGATATGGAGAAGGAAATGGATGGTGAGGTTGCAGGGCTAGGAGGAGATGGTATAGGTAGAGACAACGTAGGACCAACAAGTGGAGGAGACAAGAGAAGGTCCTTGAGGCCACATAGAGTGGTGGATAGTAGGATGGAGACACTACAAATAGAGATAATAGAAAGGGATGTAGAGATATGTAGACTATAGGAAGAGAGAGACAGACTATAGGTTGAGAGAGATGGCTTACATATAGAGATGGTGAGATCCCAAGTAGATGCACCATGATTGAAGTAGGTGTAGGACATGGCACAATCACTACTCATGTTGTAGGGTCTATCTTAAGGGTTTCTAGATTCTATGAGGGTTGTGAGGGCATCCTAGTACTAATATCAATTGTACAAGGATGTAATACCCCTAGAGGAGAGCACTATCTTATACATATCAAGTGAGTACATGATCAGGAGAATCCGCCTCCAAGTCCACAATGATGGGTTCTCCTAGGGGAGGGCCACCACCAAGAGACACAGGGAGCCATGGTTGACTAATTGATCCTAATTATGGATGATGAAGTATATGATTATGTAGATCACTTTTGTATGAGATACAATTATATTTTGAGACACATTGGATATATGTAGATTTTGACATTGATTCAATTATGATTTGCATCTATGGTTACATTATTGTGGATGCATATTGATGTTTTCATGATGATGTGGATGTGTTATTGATGGACATATATCTATGCTATGATGATTTTCTCTTGATTGATGATGGATGTTGCACACTTAGTCATTTAGGAATGGATGCACATACTAGTTAGATGGATGTTAATGAAATAAATGGAATTAGTAAAAATGGATGTGAGGGAATGAATGGATTAAATTAAATGGATATGATGAATGATGATTTTCTTTGAATACTTTGCCTTTGAAATTTTGTTTTGTTTGATGACAGGTACATGCTATTAATCTTGTATTTCCAAATGTGTTGATCAACTTGATATTTGTTGTAGCATATGATAGGATGCACCATGCTATTAAAGAACCATGATGATGTTGTGCTATATGTCTTAAGGACTGACTAATAAATACAAATAATAAAATTCCCCTAACAAACATATTGACAAGACACACCATGATAACCTTCATGTGATATGTTCTAGGATTAACATAGACATGAATAATAAAAACATTCAATCAAGAAACACATGCAAACAAACAACAAGACACATATTGATCTACCTCGTATTGCACTAAAAACCAAATTATTGAGTGTTATAACAATGATGCCGATTGTTGGATTGGGAATGCTATATCCTGATAAAGTGATGTTGGATTAGGAACAATATATCCTAATGACAATGTAATGATGGATTTAACACTGAACAAGAGTTTCACCAAGTCTAAAGACAAAACTTATGGATCCAATTCATTTTTCTTGTAATTTTTTATTATGGTTATAAATTTTGGGTTATGTTTGAAGTTTGGATGCGATGATGCTTCTAGTTTGTTGTTTAGATGTTAGATGTTGTGTTGTGTGTATGATGTCTAGGGTCTATGCCATAGGAGGGCACATGACATGACATGAATGTGCACACATGACATGACATGAATTTGCACACCAGAGAAGATGAATATGCTTTTTAAAGGATGTGTAAAGACTGTGTCCATATCCTTATTAAGGTTATAAGAAGGGGGAAAGGTGGATGGGTGCAATGGAATTATGATAGGAGACAATTGGTAAACTGGAAATGATGGATGGGATGGATAAGATAGAACTTCCCCCAAGCACATACGATGCATGAAGACAATCACCTATAGGTGCTACACATGATTCCTTCAAGTAGGTTTTCATCATGGTACTTGCCAAAGGCACCATAGAAATGGCTCTCACCATTGGACAATTTTTCTCTTTACTATTTTTTTGATTTTTTTATGGGTTTTTAGATTTTTCTGACTTGTGATGGATACTAATCCAGGTATGAAAATATTTGAGGTGTAGGATATTCATAGTTTCTTCTATCTCTTGACTATCTAGTGTAGCCAACTTGTATGCTCTTGATCCAAAATTTACAATGATGATGTATAGGCCCAACCAATTTTGATTGAACTTTCCTTTCCTCTCATGATCTTAATTTGTGTTTCTTTGATTTTATTTTAGGACAAGATTACCAATCTCAAATTCTATAGATTTGATGTGTTTATAGTAGCTCTGACATAGACGATTCTAATATGCTTTCAAATGATTTAACACAATTATCCTTTTTTCATCAGGGTGTTCTAATTCATGGAGGTCTGCAACTCAATATTCTTCATCATCGATTAGATCATACAAATAGACGCATAAGGAAGGTAACTCAGTCTCAATTGATAAATTTCTTTAGTGTCAAAGATAATGGATTAGGATGTAGCTTTAGTTGGTATAGGCATATTGGTACAGTAAGCCCACAAGGAAAGATAGGTTTGAAGATGCTAATCACGACCAATGTTTTTGATAGTCTTTTTAAGGATCTTGATAAGGGTCTTGTTAGAGGATTTGGCTTGGCCATTACCTTAGGGGTAATAGGGTGTGGACTATTTATGTTTGATGTGGAATTCATTAGAAAGGGATTAGACTTCACTATTCTTGAAAGGTGTACCATTATTTGTAATGATTGCAACGGCTATACCATAATGACAAATGAGATGGTTAAGGATGAACTTGGAGATTTGTTTATTATTTATGTAGGTGAGAAGAATTCCTTTAAACCACTTACTAAAGTATTTAGTTGTGGTAAGGATATGCTTATGGCCATTGGAGGAAGATTGATTTATCTTACCAATGAGATCAAGTCCCCATGTAGGTAAAGGTAATGGAGTCGTGATATGTTGCGATGCTTGAGAAGGCACATGAATTAAATTACCATGTTTTTGACATGATGCACACTTTCTAACATATTGATAGGCATCTTGTTCCATGGTGGGATAATACTATCCTATTCTTAGAAGCTTATTCACTAGGACCATATCATTGGTGTGCACTCTAGAAATTCCATCATGAACTTCTTGAATCGCTAGGTTAGCTTCATTAAAATTTAGACATCCTAACAAAATGGCATCATAGCCCCTATGGTAGAGGGTGCTTTCAAGGAGGATGAAATAGGATGTGCATTGGATAAAGGATTTGCATTGGTTATGTGAAAGGTTGGATGGAAGGTTTTGATTATGGGGGTAGGTGTAAATGTCATGATACAGGGGGATTAGGGTTATGTATAGGAAAAATTGAGAGGTTGAATGATAAGATAAAAAAGTAATGATAATAACAACTCAATTACCCATAACATCAAAAGATCTATCTAAGCAATAACCAAATCAATGACTAAATCAAATTATGAAGAAAGAAGCTATCACATGGATTGTTTGGATCTCTTGGTCGAATGTGGATTGCTTCATAAATTGCGAAACCATGTTTGCAACAAGCGGATGTAGATTGTGTTTGTGCTAAAAAAGTAGAAGTGTGCTCAATGATTCGATGTATGCTCCAAGCGCTAGAATGCCCGTGAATAAATGATCAAAGAGGATTTGTTATGAAGATGAGGGGGTTTATATAGGTTTCAATGAAGATCAATCAACGGTCCAAAAAATTCAATGGAATCATTGGATGAGATAAATCTAGAATTCATGATGAATATGCACCTGACATGTGTCACACAAAAAGTTATTTTTGTTTGAGTTAATTGCTTTTTGATAAAGATAGGATTTGATTTCATAAATTAGAATGCTTTTTTTCTAATTTAAGAGTTGTTGATAAAAACAAGATTGATTAAGTCAATTAACTCAACTTGTAATTTGCTTTTTGCATGATTTGAGATAAATTAAATAATAAATTATTTAATTTTGTGTGCATGATGAACATGATTTATTTTTAGAGGAATTAGAAGATATTTGAAGAAATTAAATAAATAAATTTATTTAATTGTTGTGCAAGATAGAAGAATAAATAAAATATTTGATTATATTTTATTTTTAGAGATTGAGATTATTCAATTTAAATAAATTTGCATGATTTATTTAAATTTGGAAAAACAAGTGATTTAATTAAATTATTGAAATTATTTAATTGTAGATAAGAGGATTTGGATGATAATTAATTAAATAATTAATTTATTCAATTGATGTGGATTTGAATTTTGGAAGATGATAAGATAAATAATTAAATAATAAAAATTATTTAATTTTAGAAGAATAAAGTTGATTTTGATGAAATTAATTAAATAAATAGAATTTATTCAATTAATGTTGAATTTAGGAGATTTAGAAGAATTTGATGAAATTAATTAAATAATTAGATTATTCAATTAATGTTGAAATGCAGGTGATTAGACAGATTTGATGAAATGCAAGTGATTTGAAGACATGGTCATTTTTGGGTGTCTACATTTTGCCCCTCTTTGATGCAATGCAGTTTATAGCGTTGCTTCAAAGAAAATGATTGTTGAAGACATGATACAATTTTGATGCCCCAGTGTAGCTAGCTACCCCTGTGTAGTTGGTGTAGGATGCCCCCTTGAGAGGAAAGACAGGGAAGTGATAGAAGAACTGGGTTGACACTCGACTAGAAGATTGCGTTGGAGATAGGTGAGGTTAGGTAGACAGAGGCTGACATGATGTAGAAAATAGCAAACATAAGTATAAACAAGACATGGGGTGGGAAGAAAAAGGGTAGGGACACTATAAATAGGTCCCAAGGGGTCAACACACCTCATTTGCACACTTAGAGTTGTCAAAAGTTAGAGCTTGTAGCCTCCTTACTTAGTTTGAGAGAGTTGAGTTGAGAGATTGCACAAGTTGCAGAGATGCTGATTCCTACTCATAAGCATCAGGTGGAGCGGGTGTGGACCTACGGGAGACCAGCGGGAGCACTGGCAGGGGTATGTGGTTAATAACCAACTTTTGTAAAGTTTCGAGGTCATTTCCAGGGTTTTTTTTTAGGTTTCACATTATGTTAGCCAAAAGCGCTGTGCAATGCCAACGCACCTTTGGAAGTCAAGCAAAGCACTTTTGGCGCATGAAAGCGCACTTGGTAGGTCAGTAAAGCGCGGTTGGTCCAAACTCAACACACTTGGTATTTAGAATGCATTTCGTGGAATGGTTGGTAGGTTGGTAAAGCGCTGTTGGTAGCGCAATAAGGTGCTATTGGTCAGGTAACTAGGCGCTGTTGGTTTAGGGTTTGCAAAAAATGAGTCACACTTGCAACAGAGTAAGGCACGATTGGTATAGTAGTGAAGTGCACTTGTGTAAATCAAGTTGCTCTTTGTATTAAGAGTAAAGTGCTTATGTGCAAATAGTAAAGTGCGTAGGGTAGAACAGTGAAATGCGCTTGGGAAAATCAAGGCGCTTTTGGCTTTTTAGATAGTTTGACCTAGGTGAATATGAACATGTGTCTCTAGGGTTGACCTAGTAGTTGATCTATTTAGGTTAGAGATGTGTAGGGTTGACCTAGGAGTTGCATCACAGTGTTGTGCTTGTTGATGTCCTTATTGAATTGAGTAGACCTTAGAAATTGCAAAATATCTGACAAGTGGTTTTGTGGATACAGAGAGTCCTTCCTCCTCTGATGTCAAGGGAGTGACACCACATCATTACAGATGAGGTGGTATAGATAACTTGGGAGGAGGATGCATTCTTGGAGTATATGGGACTATGGCATGTGGCACATTTGACACACAGTAGGTCAAATCTTTTTGACAGCTATTATTGAGAGATATTGCAGCGAGACCTGCTCTTTCCACTTTCTGATAGGGGAGGCTATGGTGAATCTTGAGGATGTATATCACATCCTCAAGATCCTGATTGATGGAGAGAGAGTGGACTTCGACAGAGGGTGTGGCGAGGTTGGCATGAGAGAGGTATTCTGCACTGACAACCTCTGGATAGATGATCATGAGATCCATTGGGCTAATGTTCTGAGACTGTGTGACAGGATCAGATGGATTGTGGCTTCTCTAGTTGGTGGCTTCCTCTGCCCAGACAGGCAATCTTGAGGGTTATCTATTGGATGGGGCACTATACTATCAGGGATGTTTACGTATGGCATCCATTATGCATGGGGCCCATGTGTGTTGGGTCAGCTATACTGAGACTTGCATGACTATGTACATCAGAGAGGACGAAGCTTATCAGCTGGTGTGACATTGCTACAGGTATGGGCTTGGGAGCACATCCCAGTTATCAAACTGATAACTTATCATCTCCGTGAGAGGGGGAGCTATATGCTTTTTTGTATGAGGGTGTGATCACACATAGGCAGCTTGGTTCTGTGAGCTTCTGGAGGCAGCAGATTGACGAGATGGATATCTTCATTTGGAGACCATGGCTACTATGTGAGGCATGAGATGATGAGCATGAGCAACTGATGTATTGTAGACATGTCTGATATTTGTTTAGCTGACAAGTGGAGACCATTGAAAGATACCTGCTGGAGCGAGTATTGAGACAGTTTGGTTTGCCATAGGGGTTGCTCATTGGAGAGGTGACACATGCGAGGTCATGACGGGAGGTTGGGGATTGGGACACTGAGATTCTAGTGGCCACATCTTTGGGAGAGTTGCGTGGACTTCCCCAGTTAGGTGGGATTGGGATTTAGGATTGGTTGATCTAGGGACACTACCAGCATACGACACATACTGGCAGACACACAAGCTAGTGAGACTGACCACACCAGGGGTGGCAGGAGTAGTGGGGGAGGCGTTGGTGCTGGGTGGAGCGGCGAGGGCCAGGTGGGAGGCCAAAGAGCAGGCTAGATAGTAGGATGCTAGGGAGGATAGAGGCCAACAAGTCAATGTACAGATGGCAGAGGCAGAGGATCCAGTTGCAGAGATAGAGCTGCAGTAGACACAATGGCTTCTACAAGAGGAGATCGCACGTAGGACTTGCTTGGAGCTTTGGATGGTGAGGTTGAGGAGGGATAGAGATGGGGCAAGGGTGGAGACTAGATAGGCCAAGGTCGAGGCTTAGGTACACACACAGGCAGCAGTAATGACACATACAACTTTGGCAACAACACATGCCATGCTAGCACAACCAACAAATGATGGCCAGATTGCCCAGTTGACTTTGGAGAGGGATGCTACAGTACAACTGTGTTTGATTGCAGAGGCTGCCCTGTAGAGGGTTAGGTGAGAGAGAGATGAGGCACGTCATGCATTAGGTGTCAATCAGAGGACATTGTACAACGAGCTCATCTGCGTGCAGGGAGAGCTGGTTTCAACAGGCAGAGAGCTGATTATTATAGGGGTCTCTACTTTGGCGCAGTGCTAATAGATCATCGGGAACCTAGCTTCCGAGAGTAGAGCAGGTCAGAGGCATCCGTGTCACGCAGGATAGGGAAGTCAGTGTCATTAGTTAGAGGACCCTTTGTGCCATTAGGGGGAGGAGGACCTTCGCAGAGTACAGGCAGAGAATAGGGATCACAACAGGAGGGCAGCTCTACCCACTAGCTGGCACTAGAGCATGTATTTTTTGTATATGTTGTATCGGTTTTGTATCATGATGGACATTGTATATTTTGATTGATGCATGTGTGCATCTGATGTATATTTTGTAGGCTCTTGATAGCCATGATGTACTTATTGATGTATATTTGGACGCATACATATGGACTGTTGATGTAGACATGGACACTTGTATTTTGATGGCCTTCACATGATGATATATGATGACATATTATGCTCATTGCTGTTCATGCTTTATGTTTATGCATTGTGTTATGACATGGATGTGATGACATGTATTTATGATTATGGATTTATGTGATGATGTATATGCTTATAGATGTGACACATGATGACATGATAATATGATAATGATATGATATGTGCTATCTAACATGTGGTTTTTGCAGATATGCACCAGATGGTGATGGAGATAGAAGAAAAGAGATAGAAGAGAACCTGAGAGAAAGACTATTGATCGATCCTTGCTTAAAAAACTATATAATGACATGGATAAATGGATGGTTTAAATGGATGAGCTTGTTGCAATGGTTTCACAAATTTTTATAAAGAGCAATCCTTATTTTGATATAGCACGTGGATAGTTTGCCACGAAGGTATTAATGACCAAGGTACTGTGATATCTGAGTGCAAGGACGTTGACTTTGGAAGAAAGCGGTTTGAACTTAGATCCCTTAGACATCATATAACCTTGATTGATATGTGAATGAGCCATAGTCTTAAAATAAACTTCAATACAAAAAATGCAAGAAGAATATTAATATGTAAGATACTAGGTCATAACACACACAAGATAAATATGCTGCTAAGAAAGATGCTAAAGATCATTCCTCAAACACAGCACACAAAAGCAATGACTATGCCCCTAATCCATACTGCATCGCAACATACCAAGATATAGATAAATCAAGGTAGTCTTGAATAAGTAATGGGAAAGGAACAAAAGATAAACCAAAAAGCAAATTGATTGACTTACAAAGTAAACATACAACCAACATATTCTCTTGCCAAAGAGGTTTCCCAGGAAAGTTTGGATTGGTTGGGTAGATAACAGCCTTATTGTAGGAACAATGTGTCCATTAAAGGGTGTTATTTGTTGAAGGGATAATGTCTAGTTTTAGGAAATGCAACATGTCTTATAAGATGCCTGGTCTAGTTTCAATCATGGAACATCATGTATAAGACAAGTGTGTTGATATGTTGCTTGGTTTACGATTGATTTAGCTGATGTTGGTAATCGATATGTAGGACAACATATGGCTCTGTAAGTAGGTGTTTTTGCTTCAAGTTTGTTAAGGACTTTTGCTTTGAAAGGATGCGTGTGTTTGTTGTTTTACTGCTTGAGTTAGTCAAGTCGAGGTGAATGGATTGTGATAAATGGAAGACTAGAAAGATGACACGTCAATGGATTGAAATGGGTGAAGAATGATGAATCATATGTACTTGAGTACTGGATATGTCCTTTGTATTCCAGACTGCCTACATACCCTGTATCCAGGGATCAAGGCATATTATGATGAAAGATGAAAGATGATAATATGTAGTTCTGGATAGAGTGATGAGTGGGTCAAGGTGATTGAGCTTGGGTTGGGGAAACAATGATATCTTATGTACCTAAGTACTGGATACTTCCTTTGTATTCCAGACTGCCTACATACCCATATCCATGGGATCAAGGTACCTTAAGATTGAGATGAGATAATATGTAGTTCTGGGTAAAGTGATGAGTGGGTCAAGGTGTTTGAGCTTAGGTTGGGGAAATGATGAAGTGCTTTTTTGTTTTGATTGCTGATGTGTTTTTGTTTTTGTTTGGAGGTTGAAGTGTTTTTGGGAAAGTGTTTGAAGCATTTGTGTTTTTGTGAACCACGAACAAGGATCCATTCCTAGACCTAGGTTAAGGAAAGAGTTGCCCCCATTTTGGTAGAGGTGTTTGTATGGATGACTGACATAGGATAGCTGACGATGGAGAACTTGATAACTAACATGGGATGATGACGATGAACATTGACAAATTTCCAAGCTATTCTAGATAGGGAAATGGAAATACAAACATGGTCAATGGTTTTATTATGGATGGATGGATGACGTTTATTGTGAAAGAGACATGGAATGAACAGGACTTGATAGATGATGGATGTTGACTCTACACATAGCGTCTGTTTGCCAAGTTTTCACTATGGTACTTATCCAAGGCAGGTTTTCACCATAGGATAGATTATTTTTGTTTTTATTTTTTCTTGGCATGGATACTTTGAGGATCAGGCATAGAACTTCTTGAGATGAACACTATTGAGTGGCTCATCTAGAGGAATGCCTTCAGGTGTTGCTAAAGTATAAGCTCCTGATCCATATGCTGTTGTGATAACAAAGGGCCCTAACCAATTAGGCTTGAACTTTCCCTTCTTTTCTCGATCTGCTTGATTTATCTGATTTTCTTTGAGGACAAAATCACCAACTTGAAACCATATTTCTTTGATCTTCTTGTTATAGTTGCGCCAGAGGTGGTTTTGATAAACATGGAGATGATTAAGCACGGTAAGGCACCTCTCATCTAGTAGTTCTAGCTCAGCTAATCTAGAAGTGGGATACTCCTCTCCATCAATCAGCTTCTGCATGGATACTCTGAGGGATGGGATCTCAACCTCTATAGGTAGGATGGCTTTAGAGCCATAGACCAAGGCGTAGGGTGTTGCACCAGTTGGTGTTCTGATACTAGTGCGGTAGGCCCATAAGGAGGGATTGAGTTGCAGGTGCCAATCACGACCAGCTTCATTGACTATTTTCTTGAGGATTTTGAGAATGGTTTTGTTGGAAGCCTCAACTTGGCCGTTACTTTGCGGATAGTAGGGAATGGAAAAATGATGTTGGATATTGTATTGGGTGCATAAGGCACAGACATCTTGATTCTTGAATGGTCTCTCATTATCAGTGACAATGGCTTGGGGGATACCATACTAGCAAATGAGGTAGTTAAGGATAAACTTGGCTATTTGCTTGCACTAGTGATATAAGTCATGGGAATGGCTTCGACCCACTTCGTGAAGTACTCAGTGGCGCTAATGATGAATTTGTGGCCATTAGATGAGGATGGGTGGATTTGTCCTACGAGGTCGAGACCCCATTGAGAAAAAGGCCATGGAGTAGTCACAAGTTGTAGTTCATGAGTTGGTGCGTGAATCAAATCTCCATGTTGCTGGCATTGTAGACACTTTTTAGCAAACTGTAAAGCATCTTGTTCTACTATAGGCCAATAATAACCTATTCTAAGTATCTTCTTAGCGAGATTAGGACTGGTAGAATGTGCACCACAGACACCTTCGTGTATGTCTCGTAAGGTAGCATCAACTTCTTTTGGGTTAAGACATCGTAAGAGGATACCATTGAGACTTTGGCGATAAAGTGTATCACCCAGAATAGTGTAATGGGAGGATCGACAGATAAAGGTTTTGTGTTGGGTTGCAGATAGCTCAAAGGGAAAGGTACCGTGTTTAAGGTATTCATAGATATCTTCGTATCATGGGGAATTGGGACCAACAAGTTCGTAGATGATTTCAGTACTTGGAACATCGACGGCTGGTATCAACAACTGATCGATCAAGAACTTACATTTCTGTGTGTTTGCAGGCATGTCTATAAGTGACCCCACAGAGGCCATAGAGTCTGGAGCCTTGTTATGCTCTCTTGGAATTTGCACAAAAGTGATGCTAGAAAAGTGTGGTTTGTAGGCATCCACTAATTGCTTGTAAGGGACCAACTTTTCATCTTTTGTTGGTACTCATTAGTTACTTGTCGAATGATTAGTTGTGAGTCTCCATATACTTGTAGTTCTTTGATGTCCCACTGGACGTGCCAGAATGTGTATAGGAAAAATTGAGAGGTTGAATGATAAGATCAAAAAGTAATGATAATAACAACTCAATTACCCATAACATCAAAAGATCTATCTAAGCAATAAACAAATCAATAAATAAATCAAATTACAAACAAAGAAGCTATCACTTATATTGTTTGGATCTCTTGGTCGAATGTGGATTGATTCATAAATTGTGAAACCATGTTTGCAACAAGCGAATATAGATTGTGTTTGTGCTCAAAAGGTAGAAGTGTGCTCAATGATGTGATGTATGCTCCAAGCACTAGAATGCATGTGAATAAATGATCGAAGAGGATTTGTTATGAAGATGAGGGGGGTTTATATAGGTTTCAATGAAGATTGGTCAACGGTCCAGAAAATTCAATGGAATCAATGGCTGAGATAAATCTAGAATTCATGATGAATGTGCACCTGACATGTGTCACACAGAAAACTATTTTTGTTTGAGTTAATTGCTTTTTGATAAAGATAGGATTTGATTTCATAAATTAGAATATTTTTTTTCTAATTTAGGAGTTGATAAAAACAAGATTGATTAAGTCAATTAACTCAACTTGTAATTTACTTTTGCATAATTTGAGATAAATTAAATAATAAATTATTTAATTTTGTGTGCATGATGAACAAGATTTATTTTTAGAGGAATTAGAAGATATTTGAGGAAAATAAATAAATAAATTTATTTAATTGTTGTGCAAGATAGAAGAATAAATAAAATATTTGATTATATTATATTTTTAGAGATTGAGATTATTCAATTTAAATAAATTTGCATGATTTATTTAAATTTGGAAGAACAAGTGATTTAATTAAATAATTGAAATTATTTAATTGTAGATAAGAGGATTTGGATGATAAATTAATTAAATAATTAATTTATTCAATTGATGTGGATTTGAATTTTGGAAGATAATAAGATAAATAATTAAATAATAAAAAAATATTAAATTTTAGAAGAATTAAGTTGATTTTGATGAAATTAAATAAATAAATAGAATTTATTCAATTAATGTTGAATTTAGGAGATTTGGAAGAATTTGATGATTTTGATGAAATTAATTAAATAATTAGATTATTCAATTAATGTTGAAATGCATGTGATTATACAGATTTGATGAAATGTAAGTGATTCAAAGACATGGTCATTTTTGGGTGTCTACAAGGGCCAACATTCTCACATTCCATTTTTAATTCTGGGTTGTCATATGTTGGGATCAAAATTTATTTGACCAAGAACTAACACTCTAGAGAGTATCCTTCTGCATGTAAGGAGAGAGCTGATTATTACCATAGCATCAAAAAATTATTATTTGTGTAAAGAATTTGTTGAAATTGGACATGTGTGAAATACTTATTAAAAATATCAACCATTTTCTTATAGGGGATGAAATTTTCATCTTTGGTATGATACTCATCATTGTCCCTCTTGATAACCAATTAAGAATCACCAAAAACTGACAAATGTTGAATGTTCCATTGAACAACTAGCTTAAGACCTAAGATAAATGCTTCATATTCAACAATTTTGTTTGTACAAGGAAACCTAATTTATAATGCTTTAGGTATAAGGTTACCCTACGACATAAGGAACAAGATTTCTACCCTTGAGGCATAGGTGGTGAATGACTCATCGAAATAGAGTTTCCATTTAGGTGCAACTCATCAAGGGATATAATTGATTCATTTGGAAAGTCAATGGTTAATGGTTGTGTATTTGATAATGGTGCTTTTGCCAACTATTTACAAGTATTTTCCTTTGATGGCCTTTTGGTCTACATACTCAATATAAAATTTACAAAGCCAGTATGACCTAATTATCCATTCATCTTGTAAGAGTTATTTTTGAGAAAAGATACCTGAGAGGGCAAATTTTTGTTATGAGTTTGGTTTTGTTCTTAATCATGTAGTGCCTTAACTTTTAAGATGCAAAGGCAACTTCTAGACATGCATTCTCCAGGGGTGTATAGTTGAGTTCATATTTAACCAAAGTCCTTCTTAAGTAGTAAACAACTCTTTCTCATCCTTGATCATCATGTTGTGCTAGGAGGTATCCCAAAGAAAATTGTGTTGGCGATATGTAGAGTAACAAGGGTTTATTTGGAGTAGGTGCAATGAGTACTAGTGGATTGGAGAGACATTGATTGATTTGATCAAAGGCTTGTTGACATTGCTCATCTAAATGAAATTTTGCATTATTCTTCAAGAGATGTGAAAATGGTTGACACTTATCCACAAGTTGTGAAATGAACGTTTGAATGGCTTGGAGTTTCCCTTGTAGATTGTGAAGCTATTTAATATTTTACAAAGGAGGATTTTCTATGATAGCTTTAACCTTAATGAGATCCACTTCTATACCTCACCTAAAGACAATGAAACCTAATAGTTTACCCGATGTGACACCAAAAACATATTTCTTAGGATTAAGGTGGACCTCATATTCTCTCAATTTCTGAAAGTTATTTTGTAGGATATCAGGATTTTTTTTTACTCCAGTTTTTTATTTGTCTAATACATCATCCATGTAATCTTTAACAATGTGATGAAGCATATTATAAAATATAACTACCATTTCTCATTGGTAGGTTGCCTTGACATTGTTCAAGCCAAAAGGCATGACTCGATTAGAAAAATGTTTCTAAGGTGTGGTGAATGTTGTTTTGTGTTGATTCTTGAGTGTGATTTAGATTTGATTGTAGCTAGAAAATATATCCATGAGTGATAACATTTCATGTCATATAGTAAGGTTGATGATCATGTCAATATTAGGCAAAGGAAAATCATCTTTCAAACATACCATTGATGTCACAAAAGTCTATACATATGTAGATGCCTTTAGGTTTATTGCTTATAGGAATGAGATTAGAGATCCACTCTAAATAATCGACCAACCAAATGAAATAAACATTTAATCTAGATTTCTTATGGGAACGACATTAGATATTCACTCTAAATAATTTATTGGTCAAATAAAACCAACCTTTAGGAGCTTTTTTCAATTCCTCTTTAATAAGTAGAGCCACCTTAGGGTGCATCTTTCTCAATTTCTATTTAACTAGTTAGGATGCACAATGAGCTGGTGAACCAGAAAGGATAGATCTAACCTAGGCATGCCAGTATAAGACTAGGTAAATATATTTCAAGATACTTTGGGATCAAGAGTTGCTACACTTTTAGTGATCTTATGGTTCTCTTCCATTCCAAGATTAATATCAAGAGATTCTTCAAAAAATGATGTGGATCCATCTTGTGATTGAATTGGTACAAGGAGGGAATTGAGTTCCTCATCCATTAGTGCCCCAAAGGGGTTTTCACCAAAATATATGTCTTTATTTTCTTGATTTTTATTTTTATGTCTAATAGCACCTCAATGAAGTTTTCACCAGGGGACTTTGATTTTCTTCCTTTTTTAGTTTTTTGATATTTTCATTCTTTTCAACTAAGGAAATCTTCCTATTCCCCAAAGTATGAAGGCACATCAAGGTTGATTTCAAATCCTTACTTGTGATATCCTAGTGGAATACTATCTCAAAGTTCCATAAATTTGGTAATTTCTTCATTGTTTTGAAATAAGTCCAATGATATATGATCTTGTTGGTCTCAATCAATAATCTCACAATATTTGAGGTCAAGGTTGATGGTAAGGATGGAGTTATCGTCAAAAAGCTTGGTTGTCGCAAGATCTTCATAAGGCTTATGAATGGACTTTGTTTAAATATTTTTAATATCGAAAGAAGTGTTCACAATAATTACAGAGGTATCACTGGCATCATTGAATTACTTATCAAAAGACATATAGCTTAGTCCCCAATTTCTTATAATCACATATACATGGGTCTAGGTTCAATGATCCCTTGCTCATGAAGTTTGAGGCCCTTTCCTTTATATCTCATGTTTTTACATATTTTGTTTGCTACAAGATACTGATTACTTTCGAAGAAAGATGGGAGCCCGTTATCATAGAACCAAGAACCATTTGATATTTCAATATTTTTATCTACGAGGAAGCCATGCTAAATGACAGTTATTGGTTCATACTAAACATAGGTTTTTTCTTTCTTTGGTGGAGATAGAGGAAGCTTTCCCAGATGAAAGGCATATTGGATCTCGTAGTCTCCATAACCATTGTCAATCATCTTAATATGCAATTTCAAACATGGATTGGTGGATGTAGATGCAAGGTTGTTGGGGATTTATGTAAGATGAGAATCATTCAGGTTCAAGAATAAATGTTGCTTTAGTAATAGGACAATTATTAGCTTTTGTATAGCATCCCTCCAACATTTTTCAATATTAGAAAGGTTGAGAGTCAGCAAGCACGATTACTTCCTTAGAGCAAGGGAACTCAATGCATTGGTGAAAGGTGGAAGGAATGATGTGCATTACATGGTACCAAGGATGACCTAAGAGGATATTATAGGGAAGATCAAAATCAATGGAATGCAATAAAGTTTATTGCATAATAGGCCCAACTTCAATGTGAAGATGTATTATTCCATTAGATTCATGCTCTACATTATCATAAGCCTCTTGGTGATAATTTATGGATCCAAAGCCTTTAGTAAATATCCAAGATATTGTATAAAATTTAAAGTACAAATGTTCAAACCTAATCCATTATCTACAGGAAGCCTCTTCAATTTTTGCTTAAAGTAAACAAGGCTTCAATATATAAGGGGAGGTTATGAGATGGGCCAACAAGAGGCATGCCGCTTTGACTAAATGTAAGATGATGGCTTGAGGATAAATGTCCAATGAGAGCTTAAAGATATGATGGATCAATATCATTCAGGACTCTTGACTCTTACAAGACTTTATACAAGATGTCCTTATGAACTATGGATGTCTTAAGAAGATCCAAAATTGAGATTTGTACTAGAGTCTTCTCAAGTTATTTAATAAGGTTGTATTGACCTAAGGGGGCCCCTAGATAGTGATATTACAAGTCATCTTGTGGTAATGGCATAGTTTGGAGCTTTGATTTTGATAGTGGCTATTTGATTATCAAGGTGCAGAACATGTCTAATGATGTCATCATATGCGTGGGAGGCTTTCCTATAATGTTTGGTTTGATTTTTTGACTTTCATTAGGTGATAAACCTGGTTGGTCATACTTCAAAAAAGTGTCTTGATATATTCCTACTTGCTTTTCACTGATGTGGATGCACATCCTTATACCTCGACATCCCCATTATCAATAGGTCTTGCACATATGTCAATTTCATACATCTGTTGGTTGAATGTCCTTTGATCTGATGAAATTCACAATATTCATTTTTAGAGTACCATGCTGGTTTGGGTTTATTTTCATCAAAAGGTTTAGTTTGAGAAAATATTATCATGTTTGCACTAACCAATTTGTGAAAAATTCCATGGTTTCCCCTAAGGACGTATATTATCGACATTTGGTCTACTTTTTAGGTTGTGCTATAGGGATAGTGATATTGGGAGGATTTTAGACTAATTGAATATGTTTTGGCTCAGTGACACCATCACCAACAATGTTTTTATTTCTACTAAGGAACTTTGGTTTGTCTAATTAATTTTTGTCTTTAGAGAAGATCTTGCTTATCCTTTAGATCCAAGAGCACTTTCTATGTGAACTCCTTTTTCAATAGTCTCATCAAAAGTTATGACATAATGGAATTTCAAATGAAAGGTCATTTCTTGATTTAAATTAGTAATTAAGATTCTAACTAATTATTTTTCAGGAATAGGCCTTGAGGGAATATACTTTCTAGGATTCTCTATCATTTTAGGAAAGAGAAGAACCTTTCCCATTTCTTTGTTTAGAGTTGCACAAGTCCATCATGGTAATCTCATGTTCCACATTGTACAAGAAATGTTTAATGAACTTCTTAGCTAAATCCACAAATTTTGAGATAGATCCATTAGGTAAATGTAAGAATCATTCAAGTGCTTTCTTCCTTAAATTTCATGTGAATAGATTAATCAAATATATGTCACTATAAGCAATCTCTTGACATGTCATAAAAATTCTTTCACATGTTCCCGTGGATCTCCCTTTCCCTTATACTTATTGAACTTAGGTATTTCAAAGTATAGAGGGAAGGGGATTTGTGACATCAATCTATCAAAGGGATGAGGGCAAAACTCCTTAAACTTGTATCTTTTGTTTAAGTTTTGGGTTCTTTCTTGTAGGCCTTGTAAAGCTTCTTTCATTGCTTTCCATTCCCTAGACAATGATGTGCCACGAATTGACATTGATGGTAGGATAAAGTTTGGTTGATTGATTTCATGTGAATTTTTTGGTGATGAGGGTCCTACATGTGAGGTTAGGTTTTCTAATTGTTTGGTCAAAATTTTCAATTGGTCATTTACAACTTTGATTTAGTTTTGAAGGCCACATTGTGCAGTTCTTCCCTTGTTGATAGAAGAAATGTTGGGATTGTCATTTATTTCTTTTTTTTTGGCCAATGACATTGCTACTAGGGACATGTTCTTGGTTTGGAGATTCTCATCTTATGATGTTGTTTTATATTTTCAAGGTTGTAGTATATGGGAAGTTTGGCTCCTAATTATATAAGGTGCATGGGGATCTCACCTTTATTTTGGGCTATGAAATGTTCTACCTAGATATGACCTTGTTCGGTGTTAATGAATTCATTATGACCATGGGAATACTCGGTTTGGTTTGTAAGGCTATCATTGTGATTAGGATCAAATGGATTTTAAAGAAAAGTTTGATGAGAGTTTTTTCCAACATAAAAAGGATTTTGCATGCATGGAGGTTCTTGAAGAAACAGGCTTTCTTCATTGAGGTTCTTGTTAAATATAGCTTGTTGTCTTATTGTGGGTGCCCTAAAGTTTGTCTTGGTTTTGGATATTGATTTTGCATGGGTTTTAGACAAGGGGGAATATAAAGAAGACACAAAAACAACCTATATTAGTCAAGTAAGTGTGTAACCAAATAGTGTCCCATACATATACCTTAAAGGTACTAGTGGGCAATCTTAGGGAATGTTGTTTTCCTGACTCCACTACACAATTACGATTGAAGGTTCCCAATTTAGGCTTATACAAGGCTCAACTAAGGGAATCCTCGATATACCAAGAGGTACTTGAGGCCCTAGTTCATGATAAGGCCTAGGTATTGGTGGGATGAAACCTTCTCACTTCATGGTGTGCTTAAAACACAGACTCACTTAGCCAAGAACAACTCCTTCAAGGAATTGATATAGCCCACTATAACACAGACTTTGCTTAATGATTGATGATGAAATCTAAGTCACTAGAACCTATGAAAAGGAAAATAAAAACAAACAATCACATTTTATTTCCATGATCACACAAGGATGTGGGGAAAGATCATACACGATAAGCCTTAGGTGACACAAATAATTTGTTTACTTTTAATTCTCAATATCGCACAAGGGTGCAAGAGAAGAGAATACACAATTCTTACCACATTAGTACACAAGTGATTGGATCACTTCAATTCTCACGATTGTACAAGGTTGCAAGAGAAGAGAATACACAAGTCTAACCAAACAAGCACATACACACAAGAAAAAATAAAAGCAAAGATTTATTCCTCAAGATTTAAATGTGAGTTATGTTTGAAACCAAGTCTTTAACAAGTGAACACACAAAAAAAGTGTTAGTAGTTTGAGACTTCTTGGTCTTGGATCCATGAAAGTTGTACAAAATGGATTAATATGATATAAAAATAGAAAAACAAACCTTGAAAGTTAAAAGTTAGTAACCCAAGATTAGAGAAATTTAAGAACAAAAGCTACAAGAATACAAACACTAAAACACTGCCATAGATACCAATAAATAAACACATACACCATAGATTACGTGCAAATGCTAGAACCTATAGAAAATCATTAGAAAATATAGATGCCACAGATTAAACGTAGACACTAGTAATTAAATAGAAACATTGGGAGGCAAAAATATATGCCTTAAACTAATTACAGTAGGTGCAAAATTGCCATTAAATGAACACAAAGACTAATAATTAAACACAGATGCTAAAACCCTATAAAACCATAATTAAAAAAATATAGAGGCCACACATTTGAATGTAGATGCTACTGATTCAACACAAACAACGCACCATAACCAAAAATGCCAATATGAAGAAAATGGCTAAAAAAGTGCAAAAACTACAAAATCAAACTATGGAGAACTTGCAAAATCAAGATTAGATCATGACAAAGGGGTTCCACTGGGCATGCCAAAATGTATACATGAAACTTGGAACAAAACAAAGGAAACTAAAGAAAGCTATGATTCCTCTTCAAAATTCAATGTAACCTCCAATGTGTTCAAGTTGTGATGTAACAAATGTTACCATATACAAACCATTTTTGTTGAAGTAGATGTGCTCAAGATGTGATTAATTTGTAGTTGTTTGGGGCTACTCAAGCAGTCTTCAAGGTATTGACAGCATGTACTTGTCAAGCTTTGATGGATGTAGTATGTTGATGAAGGATGAAGGGTTGCATTTATAGATTTTATTGAGGATGTGAATGATCTAGATTTGATGTTGAATGGACGGTTGAGATGCATAGGGTAAGATTATTAAATGTTTGTTACCTTCTAGGTTAAGATAAAAGATGAATGATCAAGATTGATTGCAAATGGATGGTTCAGATGCAAGATGTTATTTTTATTTAATAATTAGATTATATTTAAAAATTATGGATGAACATTTGAATAATTAAATTATTTATTTATTTATTTTGAATAAATGGAGAAAATGGATTTTATTTTATTTATTTTCAATAATGGAGGGAAATTAGCCTAATTAACTAAATAATAAAAATTATTTATTTAATTAGAGATGTGATCTAACTAGTGAATGAAAATGAAGTAATTTGATTAGGATGATACTAACATGGTAGTGAATTTAGTAAATAAGAATGGTGGTATCAACATGGTGTTAGAAATGATGTTAGGAAGCAATGTTAGACATGGTGTTAGAAGGTGGTAGATTTTAGGTGTCTACACTACTAATTCTTATTATTTGAACAAAAGTAAGGAACCAAGTGCCTCACTACTTCTATTGTGGCTAATTGACCAATGCAGTTTCCTTATTAGAAGTTACTTATGTATAGTTGAACACCCAATGGGAAGTATCTGGCCATGTTAACAAAATAGATTCTCAAATTCATGTTAAAAAGTATGCTTTTAATATGAGGATATAAAGTCAATTACATAGCAAAAATGTGCAAAGAAAGTACCTTTCTTCAACTTGTGTTGTATTGCTTAACAATTGGTCATATATAAACTTGCATTGCTCCATTTATTTGTTGTTCATGCAAATAACGATAGTTGAGTTGCAAATAAAGGCCCTCATTCAATGCAAATAAAGAATTGGATCTAATTTCTATGATCAGTTCTAGTGTATGTTTCAAAATCACAATTTTATCTTCTTTTTTTGCATTATTTAAAGTCTTGTTGGTTAACAAAGCCAAGTTGCAAATTTGCAATGTAAATATTTTTCTCCAATACATTTAACTAAATTGTTAAATACATTAAAAGAAAGAAAATCTTAGACCAAAATTTAGTTAGAAAATAATTTTTGTTGTTGAAGAAATCTAAATAGTTTAACTTTCCAAGATCAAAATTGATTTTCAATATAGGGACATGGATTAAAAAAGGCTTGTACTTGCATCTTGAACTCAATAAGAAATTTAAAGTATTGTTATCTAAAGTTTAAAGTCAAAATAAATTGCATAATGATCTATCTAATATGCATCAACAATTGTGAACTTTACAAGTTTAATATAATTATCTATCCAAAAGTGATCTATTAGAGTGCCTGTATTTGTTGTTGCTTGTTCAAAACCAATGAGAGCTTATGTTTTTTCATTGTTGCAAGCAAAGGAGCCTATTTTTTCCCATATAACATGGCAATGTTGAAATCTCCAGTGAACACCAGATTGTAGTCAATTGGCAATGTAGAAATGGTCTTTTCTATAAAGCTTAGTATTTCAGGAACAAGATCATTGGGCACGAAATAATTTTTTTTAATTCACAATACACCATTAACATGCAAAAGATTGATAGCAAGGGACTCTAAATACCATGTTACAAATGCTTCAATTTATCTCAAGTTGAGATTTTTTATAGCATTTCTATTGCAAGTATGTGCTAACTGGTGTCGTCATTGATGTCAACATGTTTGTGTTGTCATTTGTGCCAACTATATCTTCTGATATTGCTATTTGATGATTGATTGAGTTGTCATGTTAAGAACATTGTTTGAGTATTTTGCTCCGCATTTCCTCTGTATTGAAGACCAGAGTATGAGATTTGGATATGATTTAGAGAAGTGTTTGAAGATGCTAAATCTAGAATTTGGTGGTCTGGATCACTATGTAGAAAAAGTGCTACTCACCAGTTTGAAGATTGTGCCTAGCAATGTTTATAGAGTGACATGAAGAAAGTATTTTGCTCCACATTTCTCCACAGTTTAGAGTTTGGTCTTGTGGTTCTGGACTTAAGTATACAAATTCCTTAGCTATCTTCATGCCAAAGGATTTATGATTTGGTGCTCCAGAAAGAAAGTTATTGATTAGCAGAGTTTGACAGTGTTTGTTGTAAAACAGTCTGTGATATGTCTTCAAGTGATATATGTTGTCTTCAAGTGAGATCTGTTGCGGTTGGATTTGTTGGCTCCCAGGTGATTCTATTATGTTTGTGGATGTCTCTAGAATGTACTGAAGGTGCACGTGCTTGATCCACAAGCTATAATGAAGTTCTTGAAAGCATGTATCTAAGTATTCTTGATGTTTGCACTAGTTCTGGCCGACCTGGTTATAAATACACTTATTGTGAAGGTGATTCGTGGACTGTGGAAGCATGTTGAGGTGTGTAAGGATGTGTTTGGGTCTGAGCTAAGCCATGAAGTGCTCTTCCTTCATTTATTTTCTCCGCAAGTTTGTTTAGATCTAGACCTAATTTAAATTATTTATGTATGTCGACCTTGGAGATAGTTCCAATGGTTGTAAATTGTATTGATGACCTTGATGTATGTTTCAAGGTTGATGATCGGTATAAATATATGTAATGAATCCATGAGTGGGGCAAGTGAGTGTGAAGATGTGAAGATAAATTGTGTGTGCTGTAAAGGAAGAGCAAAAGAGATATATTGCGCTTCAATGGAACTAAACCCAGGCATGTTGTAGATGCTACTATATCAATTCATGGCAGTGAGCCACCCCTTAGCAGTGAGACTTTCATTTGGGCAGTGAGCCTCTTTTGTTATTCGGTATTGTTACTACATTATATTGTGAGATAACACTCACTATGGTTTTTCCCTTTTAGGGTTTTTCATGTAAAAATCCAATGTTCATGTGTGTATGGTGTTGATGTGTTTATGTTTTGATTATACTATTCATGTTTAAACTTCATAAAAGATTAAGGAGTTAAGTTAATGTGAATGTGATCTTGTTTAAAGAAGTTAAGGTTTTTGATACAACTGATTCACCCCCCCTCTCAGTTGTCTTGTGCCTTCAACAATTGGTATCAGAGCGAGGTTCCTTCGAAGAAAGCCTAACAATTTGAGGTAGATCCGGGATGGC
Source organism: Cunninghamia lanceolata (assembly GCA_027924645.1). Classification (NCBI taxonomy): domain Eukaryota; kingdom Viridiplantae; phylum Streptophyta; class Pinopsida; order Cupressales; family Cupressaceae; genus Cunninghamia; species Cunninghamia lanceolata. Next base: position 1,493,793 of record BSBN01000063.1, read on the forward strand.
ACACAACAAAGACATTCCTCAGCTTGATGGATCTAGCTATGCCTACTAAAAGGTATGAATGCAAGTTATCTTATTTCTATTGGTTATAATGTTTGGAAGATGGGTAAAGATAAATACACAGTACCTAAAGGTGGTCCCCAGTCTGATGAAGAGATTAAGGATTATGAGACTAATCACAAAGCTAAAAATACTCTATTAAATTCTTTGTCTAACACTGAAATGGAGAAAGTTGTGGACCTAGAAACTGCTCATGAGATTTGGGACAAATTGAAAAATATCTATGAAGGTGATGAATATGTCAAGAAGCCTAAGTTGTAGAACTTGAAGAATGCATATGAAACCATGCGAATATCTAAGGATGAGAACATACTAAATTACATACAGTGGATTGATGAAGTTGTCAGTAGCATCAATGGTCTTGGTGGTAAGTTAGAAGATGGGGATGTTGTAGATAAGATACTCAGAACTTTTCCCAAATCTTATAGTCACAAGGTATCTACCATTGAAAATTTGTTTGATACGGGCAAGGTTACAAAAGATTAATTGCTTGGTAAATTGAATGCTTTTGAGATGAGAGAATTTGGTACTACTGATGGTCTTGTGAAAATTGAGACTACTTTTAAGGCCAAGGAAGAAAAGACTGCTAGATCAGATAAATATGTTGTGGAATCAGATGGAGAAGACTTTGAAGAGCTTGAGGTAAAATTTGCAAGCAGAATGAAAAGAGGTAGTAGAGGAAAGTTCAAAGGTAAGTTACCTTTCAAATGTTTCAATTGTGGTAAAATTGGTCACTATGCTTCAAGATGTCCTAACAGAGCTTTGAAGTTCAAAAACAATGAAAGTAAAGGAAAAATGGTAAGAAAGAGTTACTTTGTTAAAGATGATGATGGAGTAACTGATGATGAACCTAATTCTGATGATGACAATAGTAGTGAATGCTTGTTTATTGCACCTAGAGAAGAACCTATTTCTGCTAATCTTGCAAGCTGTGTGAAGGAAGGAAGTCTAGGAGAATTGTCTGCATTTCATGTTGAAAAGGAAAGATGAATGGATCATTGACAATGGATGTTCAAATCACATGATGGGAGATAATAGTAAGTTTGTTCGATTTGAATAATATGATGGAGGACTAGTTAAATTTGGTGATGATGCAACTAGTAAGATTTGTGGAAAAGGATCAATTACTTTTGATGGCAAGCATAATATAGATGATGTTATTTATGTCAAAGGATTAAAGCATAATCTTCTAAGAGTTGGATAGATGTGTGATAAATGGTATAATTTGGTGTTTAAGGACAATGGGTGTGAGATAAGGAAAAGTTATAGAACCTTAATTGTTGCTGGTAAGAAGACTCATGGTAATGTTTATCATTTGAAGGGTACTAATAATTATTGTTTGTTGGCTCAGACAAATGAAATATGGTCATGGCATAGGAGGATGCGTCACATTAACTTTGACAATTTGGTGAGAATAAGCACAGTACAAGCAGTGAGAGACTTACCTAAGATTGTGAAGCCCGCCAATGCTATGTGCAAAGAATGTCAATTTGGGAAGATGACAAAGACTACTTTCAAGAGCAAAAAACAATTCTCTACCGGTTTGCTAGAGTTGGTGCATACAGACTTATGTGGCCCCACAAAAATAAGTTCAGTCTACAAGGTGACAGGTATTTCATGCTTCTTATTGATGATTATTCAAGAATGACTTGGGTTACCTTTCTTAGAGAAAAATTAGAAGCCCTAGACAAGTTTAAGGCATTCAAAGCTATGGTTGAAAATGAGATGGATTTGAGAATCAAGTGTCTGAGATCTGACAGAGGTGGTGAGTTTACTTCAAGTAAGTTTAATGCTTTCTGTGAAGAACATGGAATAAAGACTTGTCTGCTCCCTGGACTCCTCAACAAAATGGAGTGGTTGAAAGAAAGAATAGAACTATTCAAGAAGCTGCTAGAATAATGATCAAGGAAGTAGACCTATCATAAGTATATTAGAAATACACACTGCTATCTACATTTAGAACATAGTGCTAGTTAGAGCAAAAGAAACAAAGACACCTTATGAGCTGTGGTATGGAAGAACTCCTACTGTCAAATACTTCAAAGTTTTTGGAAGCAAATGTTACATCAAAAGAGATGAAGAATTAGGAAAGTTTGATGCTAGATGTGATGAAGGCATATTCCTTGGGTACTCAAATAAGAGCAAGGCTTACCGATGCTATAACAAAAGACTGAGAAAAATCATTGAAAGTGTAAATGTTAAAGTAGATGAAGATATTCAGTCAGATGGATATGAGTTAGATGGATCTGCTGATACAAAAAAGGTTGAAAAAGAAAAAAATAAGGAAGTTCAAACTGAAATACAAGTTGCTCCTGAAGAAGAAGAAGTTCAAGTTGAAGCTCCAGAAAGAATTCCTAAAACCCCTAGGTATGTGCAAAGAGATCACTGTAAAAATTAGATTATTGGTGACAAAAGGAAAGGTGTGTTGACAAGAAGCAGAGCTGTAGAAGATCAAGTAAATCTCTAGTTACTCTCAAAGGTGGAACCTAAAACAATAAATGAAGCATGCAATTATGAACATTGGATCAAAGCAATGAAAGAAGAACTAATGCAAATTGAGAAGAACAAGACTCGTGAACTTTTCCCTAGACTTGCAGTTAAGAATGTGATAGGAACAAAATGGGTATTCCAAAACAAACTGAATGATGTTGGAGAAGTAGTGAGAAATAAGGCAAGGCTTGTGTGTAAAGGCTACTCACAAGTGGAAGGAATAGATTATGAAGAGACCTTTGCTCCAGTGGCAAGAATGGAATCTATCAGACCATTTTTGGCATTTTTAGCACATAAAAATTTCAAGGTATACCAAATGGATGTGAAGTCTACTTTCCTAAATGGTGAGTTAGAAGAAGAAGTCTACATACAACAACCAGATGGATTCCAACTATTAGACAAACCAAATATGGTATGCAAATCGAAGAAGTCTTTGTATGGATTGAAGCAAGCTCACAGAGCTTGGTATGGAAGACTGGATAAGTACCTGTTGTAACAGAGATTCAATAAAGGGTCTGTAGATAGTAACCTGTTCACCAAGATAAGTGGAGACCAAATTCTGATTGTTGAGATCTATGTTGATGACATCATATTTGGTGGAAATGAAGGTATGTGTAAGAAGTTTGCAGATGAGATTGAAAAAGAGTTTGAAATGTCTGTGTGGTGAAATAAATTTCTTCCTTAGACTGCAAATCATTCAAACTAGTAAAGGTATTTTCATTTCTCAATGCAAGTATGTTAAAGAGTTGTTGAAGAAGTTTGGAATGGAGGACTCTAAACTAGTATGCACCCCTATGGTTACTGGTTGCAAGTTGAGAAAGAATGATGAATCTCCTAAGGCTGATCAGAGCAAGTATAGATCAATGATTAGAGGACTGATTTATCTAACCTCTACTAGAATGGATATCGTGCATGCAGTCTGTCTTGTGGCCAAATTTTAATCAGATCCCAGAGAATCACATGTTATGGCCGTGAAGAGGATATTCAAGTATTTGAAGTGCACTCCTGATCATGGCTTGTGGTATCCTAAGAACAATGATTTTTCCTTAAGTGCCTATACAGATGCAGATTGGGCCAGATGTGTTGATGACAAAAAAAGCACAAGTGGAGGTGCATTCTTCCTTGGAGATAGGGCAGTGTCCTAGGATAGCAAGAAACATGAATCAATTTTCCTGTCTGCTGCAGAGGCAAAATATATTGCTACAACATCATGTTGTACTCAGGTGTTGTGGATGAAATAGACCTTGAAGGATATCAAAGTTGAGTATGATGAGCTAATCCATATTCTTTGTGATAACACAAGTGCCATAAATATTTCAAAGAATCTAGTGATGCATTCAAAGACAAAGTGTATTTCAATTAAGTATCACTTTTTGAGGGAGAAAGTTGTAGAGAATGAAGTGAAGCTTGAGTATGTGCCTACAAAAGATCAAGTTGCTAATATATTCACTAAGGCTCTTCCAAAGGATACATTTGAGTATCTCTGGGAGAAGTTAGGGGTTGTTGCCCCTCCTTCCTTGAATTAGATGCATAAGAAAATGCATCATTCTAAAGTTCCTCAAAGTACATTTCTCCTTTTGGACTGATGTTGGATGCTACCTCTCAGGGGGAGCAGGTAGTGGTTTGAGATGGTTGTTGCAGTTAGGGGAGGTAAAGAATGATTTTAGACTGATCAAAGCAGTAGTGTGCAAGTATGTGTAGTGGAAGAAATGTTATACCCTTTGCCATTGATGTCAAAGGGGGAGAGAGATAATGTGAAAAAATCAGGGGGAGAAAGAGTTCAGATGTGTAAAAAGAAAGGGGGAGTCCTGATGCAAAGTTATTCAGTTTTTCACATCATATGTTTCCATCAATAACAAAGTGGAAGATTGTTGCAAGTATGTGCTAACTGGTGTTGTCATTGATTTCAACATGTTTGTGTTGTCATTTGTGCCAACTGTATCTTCTTATATTGTTGTTTGTTGATTGATTGAGTTGTCATGTTAAGAACACTATCTGAGTATTTTTTCTCCGCATTTCCTTTGTATTGAAGACCAGAGTATGAGATTTGGATATGATTTAGAGAAGTGTTTGAAGATGGTAAATCCAAAATTTGGTGGTTTGGATTGCTATGCAGAAAAAGTTATATTCACTAGTTTGTAGACTGTGCCTGACATCGTTTGCAGAGTGATAGGGAGAAAGTATTTTGCTCTGTATTTCTTCACATTTTGTCATTTTGTCTTGTATTTCTAGACTTAAGTATAAAAATTCTTTAGATATCTCCATTCCAAAGGATTTGTGATTTGGTACTCCAGAAAGCAAGTTATTGATTAGTAGAGTTTGACAGTGTTTGTTGTAAAGCAATCTGTGATATGTCTTCAAGCGATATCTATTGTCTTCAAGTGAGATTTGTTGTGGTTGGATTTTTTGGCTCCCAAATGATTTTATGATGTTTGTGGATGTCTCCAAAATGTACTTAAGGCATGTACTTGATCCGTAAGCTATAATGAAGTTCTTGAAAGTGTGTGTCTAAGTATTCTTGATGTTTGCACTAGTTCTAGCCGACCTAGTTATTTACACTTGTTGCAGAGGTGATTCATGGACTGTGGAAGCATGTTGAAGCATGTAAGGATGTGTTTGGGTTCAAGCTAAGCCATGAAGTACTCTTCCTTCATTTATTTTCTCCACAAGTTTGTTCAAATCTAGACCTAATTTGAATTATGTATATATGCCGACCTTGGAGATAGTTCCAAATTTGGTTGTAAATTGTATTGCTGACCTTGATGTATGTTCCAAGGTTGATGATCAATATAAATATATGTAATGAATCTGTGAGTGTGGCAAGTGAGTGCAAAGATGTAAAGATAAAGTGTGTGTTGTATAGGTAGAGCAGAAGAGATATATTGCACTTAAATGGAACTGAACCCAAGCATGTTGTAGATGCTACTATATCAGTTCATGGCAGTGAGCCATCAATCCTGGCAGTGAGCCACCCCTTGGTAGTGAGCCTTTCATTCGGGTAGTGAGCCTTGGGCAGTGAGCCTCTTTTGTTATTCGATATTGTTACTACATTATATTGTGAGCTAACACTCATCGTGGTTTTTCCCTTTTAAGGTTTTCCACGTAGAAATCTGGTGTTCATGTGTGTATGGTGTTGATATGTTTATGTTTTGATTCTGCTATTCATGTTTAAACTTCATAACAGATTAAGGAGTTAAAGTAAGTGAATGTGAATGTGATCTTGTTTAAAGAAGTTAAGGTTTTTGATACAACTAATTCACCCCCACCTCTTAGTTGTCTTGTGCCTTGAACAATGTCAGAAGTCCATGAATACTTATTGCAACATAGCAATGAAATCATGCATCCAACAATGCTATGTACTCAAGTGCATTTGTTCTAGTTTCTTGTAAGCGTAGTACATCTACTTTGATAAGATCATGATCATTAACTATGGTGTCTACATGTAGTGCAAAGTTAGATGTGTTCAAAGAAGAAAGATTATACTATGTCAACCACTTTGTGGAAGTTTGTAGTTAAAGCATTTCATATAACACTTTTGGTGATAATTTAAAATTACAATGCTCTAACCTATGCAACAAATACAAAGACTTAATACTTCTAACATGTGACAAAAAGGTGTAAACAAATCCATGCTAGTAAACCTTTATAGGATTAAAAGCAAGTTTGTCCATTGTAAGTCGTCACAACTTATGAATAGTATGTGCACATGCTATCTGGAAAGGAAATTACCATTGTACTATTAGCTCTTTACCTATTTTCATTTTTGTAGTTAGTCTTGTTAAATAGGAGTCCATATGGAAGAGATATATGATGTATATATCCCTTTTATCTTATAAAGACAAGCTTTTCCAACTTCAATGCCATTGAACTCAACCCAAAGAACATCTCCTTGATCATTTGTGAAGTGCTTGACTATGTCATCTACACCACTGACCAACTCATCATCTGTATTAATGTTCCTCCTAGAAATTAACTCAACTAAAATATCTTTTTTCATCATAACAATTGCTAGCAAGGTTTATTGATGTCCCTTGACAAGTCCCTCATCAACAAGCATAAGTTGTTTGTCAATTACGTTTAATATGCAAATTTCTCCAAGTAATAGAGCAAGCATTTCTTGTGAAGATCAACATCTAAATTCTTGTAAAACAAATATGGGAACCTTGAATAATTTGATAAAGTTCTATAACACATAGTATTTAAATAACAAATGTCTTGCTCACTTTGCTAATAAGTTCTAATACGATGTTAAAATAAAAACAAAATGGGAATCTACTTGTCTCATTACTTGTGTAGTTCAAAGCATTTCACATTGCTTCTCCAATATGTGTATGGCATTGTTTCACCATAAATGGATGGTTATTCAAATATCCAATTGTCAAGAATAGGCCGAACTTGATACTAGTCACCACAAAAAATATATCTAAATTGCTAAATGGCTTTGTTGGAGGGTGCTTGATTTGGAGAATACTTTTGTCTATATTGTATAGCATTCAAGAACCAACCAAAGATGCCTCATCGAAAAGAAAAATTTAGAGCTACTCATATTTTTTTTCTTAAGCTATCGATTACATTTGAATCCAAAGGATATTTGAAGATTTACAAGGTAGATGGGAAATAGAATGTGTTGTAGACCCATTTAATTATATGTAGATTTTTCACTAGATGCAAATATAACATTTTTTTATTTTGAACGGATCACTATCCAACTATTTATTGTACAATCGCACCAATGCCTCATAATCATTTTTACTGTATGTCTTGCCTATTCGAGCTCCAGCTATTAGGAACAAATACAATGGTTTTTCCAGAGCAAGTTTTTTGCCCATCACTATGTCTTTCGCTATCACTATTGATTTTTATTTAATTATTTTTTATAAATTATAGTATTCTTGATTTGAAAATGGATGACTTATTTGTAAAAATGTGGTACCAGAATGATTTTGTACATACCTAATAAATCCTATGTGTTTTGGATCAATTTTAATGTCATAGTTTTCTATTCTTATTTGTTTTCATTCTAGATCTATTCCATCCACATTGTTGATCTTCATGCAGTAACAAACATCAAGCTCATTGGAAATAGTTTCAATATGCTCCCAATCACTACTAATCAAGGGAGTAAAATGAGCTTCAACATTGGCAATTTGTGCTTTATGAGTAATGAGCATTGCAAACTATGTTGTGTAACTATTTAATAAAATGTATTCATTGTCTCAAAATGGAACAATATAGCATCATTTCTATCTAGAATAGTTTTAAATAATAGCATGCTTATTATACCTAACATAACAAATGATATGTAACTTGTTCCTCTCTCTTTTTTCTAAACAATGCCACTATAAGAAGTTGTGTATTCTACCAAAGACAAGATTTCTAAAGATATTAGATGTGCTATGTATTTGTTAAATATAGATGCACACATGATATTCTTAGAACTATCAAGTTCGTTTACCAACAACTTAGGTTTTTTCTAAGCATAAATGTTATGATTGACAATGAAGATGTATTTATGAATACTTCCCTTGAATTAGGTTGCAAAGGTGAATGGCAAAATAATATGCACAACTTGCCAACTTGATATCTTCTAGTAGTTAAGAAAGCATGGCCAGGTTTCCCCATAATTTGCATCTTGTCCTCAAAACCATTTCTAGACTATTCTTGAACTTTGTGGAAAGCTTGTGTTAATGTTCGATCTAATTTGGTCATATACAAACCAAAAAAAGTTGCAACAACATATGCATCAAGAATGAATTGTGTATCATTGTTTACATACCAAAGCTATGGAACATGTCTTGCAAAAGAATTTAGCTCAATATCAACTAGTTGCCTTTTCAATAGAATCATGGAGCACAACAATGTTGATCATAGCATTTCAATATAGTTTGCTCTATTCAATTACAACTCTTGCAAGAAAATCTCAAATGTTGTTTCGTCTATGTATTTTTTGTTTTGTAACTACATACAAAAACCTTTTTCTTTCTCTTTCATCGCATTATCAACTATAGTCAATGGTTCTAATATTATTGTTCTGTCTATTGGAGGCAAAGGGAAACCAAATCTACAACTTGAAGTTTTGGTACTTTTTGCAAGTGTCTATGTGGTGATGTGTATACATCTTGACAAGATTTGAATCAATTAATGATGAGTCAAATAAAATATATTTGTCTACAAATTCTTCAATATTAGCATTAGAACAATGTCCATAAATACCTATGCATCTTTTACCCATATCATAAAATGAACATTCTCATTGCCTCTACTCCAAAGTTTTGTAACAAAAAATAATCTTCAACATGACCAAACAATTCATGGTTTTGAAGCATCATTTTCCTCAATGCATTGATTCTATAATTAAAGTATTGACTACAAACCACTAGATTATTTCTAATTACACATTCAATGCTATCATCTTCAATGTTTTATTTGGGTACATGCTTTTTGACACGTTGTATCTTTTGCAATGCCTTGTACAAAGGAATCTAAAATTGCTCAACACTCATTAGGATCACAAAAAAAGCTAGCAATCCCAATTGCCTTATCATTGCAAATAATTTTTTCTTGGTATTTTAAAAATAATCTAGAGAGGTCTAGATATTTTTAATGATCTATAACTCAAATGTGTTCTTAAAATTTTTAATAGCATTTGGAGTACACACATCTCTTACATAAATCTTTCTACCTTTTAATTCACCCTTGCGTATACAAACCCAAGCAATAGAAAGCACTTGCTGAATAATAATCTTAATCATGTTTTTAAAATATTTGTAATAGTAGTTGCAAAATCATTGTCTTTGTGTAAAATCTCCCACTTTGTTATTTTTTGGAAACTATTTTTTTTGTCACATCATTTGACCATGAAGAACCATGGAACAATGTTGGAAATTTCATTTCTTCTGAATACCTATCTTGGAAAATTCCCAGAGGTTTGAATCCTTTAGGTGGTGCACTTTCAATATAAGTATTTGCAAGACCCTTAATAATATGAGCTTCATCAAACCAAAGAAAAATTGTATTAGTAATGAGCTCTACATTGCCATGTTTTTTATCTGCATCAATTTTTGCTTCAACATCAAATTTGTCTAGTTCTTGTTGAAGTTTTGTTTGGACTAGACTTTTCCAATCATTGTCAATGAGCACATTTTAATTTAGATATAATGACATTTTTGTAAGGCTGACTAAATCATTCATGAGAGATGCAGACCTAACATTCCCTTGAAAAGATGCATTTTTGTACTCTAATTTGCACTTTAATTTAACTGTTACAATTTCTTCCATTTGCCTCAGAAGTGCTCAATGAATGTGATCAATATCTACTGGGACATTAATAATTATTCCTATCAAACCAAATTATTCTCTTTCATATGCTGGTTCCCTAATATGCAAATGCAATACACAATGAGACAGGTCTTTCCTCTAGACTCATGACTACATGAATTGTTTCAATTTTTTTATTACATCTGATCCTTAACGGGACAACATAAACAAGGACTAATCCATTCAAAACAATTTTTTTACATTGTTTGTAAATCAAATGTCCTATAACAATTTCTTTTTTATTATCATTGGCAAACACAAGAGAAAGTGCATGTTCAAGCATATTGTCGATTGCAAAAATGTTTCTTCTAAAATGCAAGCATACATGCTTCAGTGGGTGTGTCTTTAATAGCTTGCGAGTACAATTTAATAGACTTACTATATTGGTTTTTCTATTATGATATCTTGGTTCTTGCGATTCCCACTCTTCAAGTAGATCATTTTGTAGCACAAAGCGATCTACAAATTCCAATGTACAGAGCTTATTCAAGTTGTCTCTCTATAGACACAATGCATGGCCTAGTCAAATGCATTGCATCTTGACCTTATTTTGATAAAAAGTATTTTGATTTTGGATGTTTCAAGGACTGAGGTATTGCATATATTATGGTACGGGTAGATGGCATAGATTGAATTCCAATACTTTTTTGATGGTTTTTTGCAATTCCAAGTATTGTGAGTTGCTTTGTACCAATTGTTGACTTCGTATTGTATATTTCAATGAGCATAATGTTCTAGATATATTTGTATAAGTCTTTGCTATAGATGCTAGTCCAATATGAATTGTAGTTCCTACAATCTTTGCAAAGTAATTATTTTAGACATTGCTATTAAAAAGAGGCTCCTCATTTTACTGCAATGGCTTATAATATGAATGCCCTCTACTATTTTCAAAATAAAGCAAGTTGAAAATTTATTTTGGCACTTGGCAATTACAATAAACTTTGACACCAACATTTTGATGTGCTAGCCAAACATGACTTTTAAAATCAATCATGTTCAAAAGCCAATCAAACAAAAGAAGGAATCCTCTATTCTACTATGTTCATATGGTAACCCAATTCTACATAATAGAAATTGCAGAGCATTCCAAGGATTTTCATTTTCTTTTCCCAAGAGAGACCATAAAAATTCATGTAGACATGTATTTGCAAATATATTATTCTCATCAATTGCATTATTTAAGGAATGTGCCATAAATGAGTGCAAGGCAATTGCATCAAACTCGAAGCCAAGTAACAAGATTATAGCATTGAACATGCTTTCCCCACAATCAGTTGTGAATACAATTATTTGTCAAGCCCATTGCTAGTCACCAAGTCTATAATTACAAGCCATTTGTTTTCAAGATCTAAACATGTAGGAAACAATGTTGTCAGTACTGTTGGAGTACTTGACAACACTGAGAGGGGGGGGGTGAATCAGTGTTGTAGAAAACAAAACAAGTTTAAACATTTTTTTCAAAACTGAAGTAGATGCTGATATAGGCTCTATCAATGTAATTAACAATGCATTAAAGAAATAAACAATCAAGTATAATGGACAAATTAACCATGCAACAACTGAGACCATAAGACAAAGATTTAAGGAGTGGAAAACTCTCTTGGGGTAGAAAAACCACTTAGTAAAAATGCCTCACTAGCTTATTCAAGAACCATGCCTCACTGGCTACAGAAAAATGTCTCACTAACTTTTATTATTGCCTCACTAGCAACACAAGCCTCACTGACAACATAAACCTCACTGGTAATACATCAGTCTCACTGGCATTAGGTAAATCTATGTCTCACTGACATGACCTTATATCATCTTCAAGAACCAAAGAAAGATATACAATATAGAGGGTTTCTCTGTTTCACTACAACTCAGTTCTTGATTGTCTCATTGAATTTGGAGACCTCAAGAATCACATAACCAAAACTGTGCACATCAACTTAGAAATGTTTTTGCATTACAACACACTAGTATTATTTCAATGATAGTGTAAGATACAATATCTTCAACACCATATCAGGTGTTTACATTACATGCCTTTTTATACTTTCTCACTGCCTTTTGTGTCTTTCATTGAACATTTTGTATCTATAACTGAAATAGTTGAACTGTGAAAAATAGTTTCCTTTTGAACAAGTAACTGTCAGAGTAACATGGTCGAATGATGCCATTTGAGAAAATGATTTGAGATCAGTACAAAGCTTAACCCATAGGGTTACAATAACTATCCAAAAATAATCATTAAACTATCTTTTCAACAACAGTAAACAAGATAGTTAATAAACTGTCTAATCTGTCAAGAAGTAACAAATCAAAAACTGACATCATGGAGAAACCCTTAGATCATTGTGGGTATTGCTTTTTCAAACCCTTAACAGTTTGTACTTAACAAACCCTGCCATTAAGAGAAAGAATAATCAACAAATCTTGGCAAACCCTAACCAACATGAAAGTAGTTTAAAACCATTTTATGTTCGACCCAACTGTTGATAACTACCTTTCAACAAATGAAATGTATATAAACTGATGCCTCACTGTTTCAAATAAGGATAAACTCAAATATATGAGATAGAGAGACCTCTCAGGTCAAAGAAACCCCAAGTATCATAAGAAAAGCAAACTAACAAAATAAGATATGCTTTTAAGACAGTCAAGAAACCTTCCAACCAAGAAATCACAAAGGCACAATAAAAATCCCTTAAATAAAAGCTTCAACAGAAGAACTTCATCTTAAGAACAAAATACTCTTCTTGCTATCTTTCTTCAGTAGAATAGACTTATTCAACACAGTAAGTAACAACTTCATTCACCCATAAAATAGCTTAGAAAACCCACAAAAAAAATGAACCTTCAAATGAAAATAATATCACCTGAATAGTGCCGACAAATGAAGTCTTTGAGTCAAAAACTAACTGACAAGCTGAAGCTCACTGTTGCTTTGTCAAATCATGAAGATTATCTTCATCATCACAACTGAATCTTGCAACAACTTTCATACAGGAGAAATCCTAGGTCGAGAGATACTATGTTTCTAAGTTCAACCTTCAAAATGAAATACAAACCAAACTTTTTGCATTGTATATGTTGTTCACCAACAGTTCTAGTATGCCCTAAAAGGTGCTGGTGACAATAGAGCTTTAATATCAACATTTTACCTGCCAAGTTTGCCGACACCTACTAGGCAGGTTAACAACTCAAGGAGCCCGAAAACATGTTTTGTTTCTTTTTATTTTTGTATAAGACAAATCAAAAACCCCTTAAACAAATTTGTGCCTTTCACTCACTTTAGAGTTAGAAATGATAATCACCTTCACATATTCTTAACATCTTTTAACAATATGAAACCTCCTTAGGATATAAGAGGTGTTTAAGGAATGACCAATGTCATAATAACAAATATAACCCCATGCCTTTGATATCATTGAATAATAATTGATTTGCCTTTAACCATAAGCCCAACTTCACAGATCCTGAATGATGATCAAACTAAAGCAACAGACCTTCCAAATAAGAGATAAACATTAATGAACATTACTTGCATATTGAAACAAGAGAAGATAACCAAGTGCCTCATTAATGCATAGCACACCAACTTGTATTGCATAGCACACCAACTTGCATCAAATGCTAAGCATGAATACCAATAGTATCTGTCATACCAAGTCAAGCTGTGCCAAGTCACCAATAACAAAAACCAAATACCCAACTGTCATGATAGCCTTCTGTCATTGATAGCCAACTGTCATTGTGTCACAAACTTGAGAGTTTGTGTATTTGTCATCAAGGACAACCTGAGAGGGCAACAACTACTTGCAAAGAACTTGGCATTAGCATTTTTCAGAAAATATTGGTTCACAATGCACACAATTTGGATTTACATCATAGAAAAGAATTGAAATGTTTGGTTTATATGAGTCCCTATTGAATTCCAAATAAATTTCTATGTTTCAAAGACCAAAGAGATATCGATATGTCTAACCATATTAACAACCACTAGATACAAAATGTATCACCACAAAGTCCAGCCTCACCTCTACAATTTGTTTTTGTTGTGGAAATTTTCATTCCTCAAAAGTGTGTGTTTTTGTGAGCTATTTCATTTAGATCATAAATAATTATTGGGTCCAATTCATATTTCCATGAAGTAGAGCTACATTGTAGCCATTGTCAAAACCAACAAGAAAGTGCTCTATTAAATGAGCATGAAGCTCTTCAAATGAAAACTGAGAATGTAACAGTACATGAACTATGTCAAAAAGGTAATCTCCCACTTTATAATGGAATGACTCAATTCATAAACAATTGTCGTGTGCAAGAGACTCATCTATTATAAGAAAATATATTTTTTTCTTTAGCTATTTAACACTACTGAAATAGAACCTTGAAAACTCTTTTGTTTTTTGGGCGATTGTTTTTATCCCATCATGTGTAGATATATATTGCACAATAATGTACTTGCACCTACAATAGATGGAGGATGTATTCAAGATTGCTACACAAGTATTCACAAATGTACTTTGGCATCAATAAGAATAGCTATAGCGGATATTGGTATCAAATAGACGTAGCATAAGACTTAAGAAATCTAAAGGCAAAACATACCATAATTGAGAAAAAGAATGATAAACAAGCCAAAGCTTAAGCCACAACAATTGCTTAAACATGTTTTAGATACAAATTGACAAGATGCTTAAACATAAAAAAAGCATCTAAGAAATCCAAACAATTATCAAATGTAGTAGCAACATTTGAGTTCTGTAAAATGCCACAAGAACTTCAATCTTTAAAAAATGCATTGTTCATGCAAGCAACTAAATCTTTTACATGCATTTACACAATATATAAGTTCCCCTACCTATATAGCGCATTGAGGTGAAGCTAAAAGAAATGGATGAACGCGACCTTCCTGCCTCTCCAGAACCTGATCTTTCTTTGGAGCGATTGGTTTTTGAATATGTTAATGCTTGAAGCACAAATGAATTGCAGAAAATAGAGTAATAAACAGAGCACAGACAAATTAGAAAGCAAAATTAAAAGAGACACCAGATTTATCGTGGTTCACCAAAACTGGTTACATCCACACTAAGCAGAGGAATTTATTATTGATAATGAATTGGTTTTTACAATGAGATGTCCAGCATATATAATGCTTCATCACACACCAAAGAAGGAATGTGAATAGACAAGAATTGGCGGGAAAAAATAATGTCAGTTGGATTTCATTTCCTAACAATCTCCTACTTGAAGGTCAATGGATGCTACAGCTCGCCAATCATTCCCCTGCTTTAAACTTTCAGTCACTTTTTCTTAACCAGACCAAGAGAAGTCCTCGCACATTCAAACTTCTCTTTGGGAACAACCTTGGTCAAAATGTCTGCCAAATTGATCTTTGTGTCAATTTTTGCAACTTGTAACTTGCCCTCTTCAACCACATGATGAATGAAATGAGCATGTATGTCGATATGTTTAGAACGACACTGAGATGGATGATTGTGAGCCATAAAAATGGCACTGTGACTATCACAAAACATAATATAGTCACTTTGTTGACATCTCAAATCACTAAACAATCGTTGTAACCAAAGCATCTCCCTAGCACCTTCGGAAAGAGCCATGTACTCAGCTTCGGCAGAAGAAAGAGCAATAGAATGTTGCAACCTCGAGACCCAACTAATGGTAGCTCCAACAAACATGAAAACATAGCTAGTAGTAGATCTCTATTTATCTAAATCTCCGGCAAGATCAGAATCAGTGAAACCTTGCAACTGTACCTTATTGCCACCAAAACATAAAGCATAATTAGAAGTACCTTTAAGATACCTTAATATCCATTTGACGGCTTCCCAATGAAGCTTATCGGGATTGCTCATGAACCTGCTCACAACTCCCACTGCATGAGCAATATCAGAACAAGTGGAGACCATAGAATACATAATGCTACCAACAACCGATGTATAAGAAACACCTTGCATAAACTCTTTATCCTCTTGTGTTTTTAGACACAAATCAGAAGATAAATGAAAATGGGCAACAAGAGGAGTAGAAACAACCTTCACATCATCCATACCAAATCTATTTACAACCTTGTCAATGCATGCCTTTTGTGACAACTTGATCTCCTTCTTTTGTCTATTCCTAGTGATGGTCATTCCAAGAATCTTCTTGGTTGGGCCTAAGTCTTTCATAGCAAATCTCTTAGCTAATTGTGACTTCAATTCAGAAACAATTATAATACTTGTGCCGGCTACCAACATGTCATCAACGTAGAGCAAGAGAATGACAAACTCACCATTAGGAAGTTGCTTATAATAGACATAAGGATCTGATTCACATCTTAAGAAGTTTTGCTCAGTCATAAAGCGATCAAACTTGAGATACCATTGTCGCGGGGCTTGCTTGAGCCCATACAAGCTGCGCTTTAACCTGCAATAAAGATATTCCAGTCCCTATTTTTTAAATCCTTTCAGCTGCTCCATGTACATCTCTTCATCAACATCACCATGTAAAAAGGCTGCCTTGACACCCAACTAATCAAGTTTAGGATCCCAAATTGCAACCAAACCCAAAACTACCCGGATTGTGGTCATTCTCACAACTGGTGAGAAAATCTCATTAAAATCTATGCCTTTCTATTGATCATACCCTTTGACAACCAGTCTAGCACGATAGTGTTTTTTGCCCCCATCTTCCTCTTTCAACTTGTATACCCAGCGATTCTTCAAGGGTCTTTGATTAGGTGAAAGGGGCACTAAATCCCAAGTGTTATTAGCCTGCAATGAACTCATTTCATCTTGCATCGCCTCTTGCCATTTCAAAGAGTCAACTGCCTTGCAAGCCTGTTTATAAGTAGCTGGTTCAGGTTGATCAAAAATCAAAATTTTAGGCTCTGCCTCCTCTGAATACAATAACTCATAATCAGAGAATTTGGAAGGACGTCTCCTCTCCCGGGTAGACCTCCTTAAGTGAGAACCCTCCTATTGCAAATTTGAGTCTTCCAAATTGATTTTCTGCAACTGATTTTGAACATTTTCTATTTGATTTTGCAAATTGGCTTCATAACTCTAGCTCTATACACTTCCCTATTGCACAATCCCCTATGCCTACACATTTCCTTGTGCTTGTGCAATTTCTCCGATGTTCTGCCCCTGCACACTAATCGGTTGAGGCAACAAAAATTGAGAATTTACCAGAGGCAGTGTATGAGTGTTGAGAGGCTACGAATGAGGTTGACCAGGCTGCGTATGATGACTAAGAGGTAGCGTATGGGCCATATGAGGCTGCGATGACACATTTGGTGGCAATGCTCTATCCAAAGGAGGCTGCGTATGTGTTAGACCAGGCAGTGAATGTGTTAGGGGAGGCAACGAATGTGTAAGAGGAGGCATCATATGAATAGTAGAAGGTAGCGTTACATCTCTAGTTTGCAGCGATTGAAATAGCTGCGAGTCACAAGGTAAAGGTTGCGTATGAGTATTTTGAGGAGGCTGCGTGGCATTTGGTGAAAAAAGAGATTGCCTATGTGTTTGAGACTGCGTTGGATGTGAGGGAGGCTGCATATAGTCCAACATGGACTGAGTTTGACCATCTATAAGAGGCTGGGATAAAATAGCTAGAGGTAGCGTTTGCATTAGAGGAGAGTTCATATGGACTTGGGTAGAGTGCACAACAGGGGCACCAATATTTGAAGATGCCAAACTTACATTTAATGGCTGTGTAAAAGAAACACCATTATCAAACAAATCAACATTAATATATTCTTTTGAAGATGTACTTTCTTTATGCAAACCTGGGAAAACTTTTTCATTGAAGATGACATCCCGACTGCGAGTGACCTTTTTGGCGACGGGATCCCACAACCTGAATCCATACTGATCCTCGCCATACCCAACAAAAATACACTTTTGTGATTTGAGATCCAATTTGGATCATTTCTCATGGGGAATAAGAGCAAACGCTTCACATCCGAACACCCGTAGATGATTATAAGAAATACGCTTGCCCAACCACCTTTCCTTGGGAATGTCAAGATTTAACCAAGATGAAGGAACTCGATTAATGAGATAAACCGTTGTGTTGCAAGCTTCTGCCCAGAATTCTTTCCCCAGTCCAGCATTGGAAAGCATACATTGTGCTTTTTCCAAAATCATTCTATTTAACCTCTCTACAGCGCCATTTTCTTGCAGTGTAAAAGGAACAATTTTGATTCTTCGAATACCATTTTCAGCACAAAAATTATCAAACTCTAGTGAACAAAATTCACCACCATTATCAGTTTGCAAACACTTGATATTATGCCCACTCTGATTTTCAACTAGAGCTTTAAAAATTTTGAATTTGCTGAACACTTCAAATTTTTTATTGAGCATAAAAATCCAAACTTTCCTAGTGCAGTCATTAAGGAAAGTCAAAAAATAATTAGAGCCTCCAAGAGAAGTTACATCGGTTGGCCCAAAAACATCCGAATAAACCAGCTCCAAAGGTGAGGTGTTCTTCTCATGACCCGTCTTCATGAAGCTGATCCGCTTCTGCTTGCCATAGAGACAATGTTGGCAAAAATCCAAATCCACAGATTTCAATCTCGGTAATTGTTCTCTTTTGATCATGACTTCAAGACCTTTCCTACTCATATGTCCAAGCCATTGGTGCCAAAGCTCGGTTTTGTTGTCCGTCAGTGTCATAGCAGCTCCCACTTGAGAGTCATTTTCAAAAACATATAAACTGCCCTCTCTATTTCCTTTGGCAATCTATAGGACACCTTTCGTAACCTTCCATGAATCTGGATAGAAGGTAGTATTGCAGCCTTGTGAAAATAGTTGGGTTATAGAAATCAGATTCTTTTTCAATTTTGGGACATGCCTAACATCTTGCAAAAGCCATTTGCTTCCATTCTTGGATTATAGAAGAACATCACCTTTACCAATGATGTCCAATGAATTGTTATCCCCCAAGTAGACTTTCCTGAACTATCCTCCTTGATAATTTGAGAAGGCATCCGTACAAGAGGTGGCATTAAAAGATGCACTCGAATCTAGAACCCATGAATCTAAAGTGGTTTCACTTACGGATAAAACCAAAATATTATCATCCTTGTTATAAACAACATTAACCTTGCTGTCTTTAACCTTCTCTTGTGCCTTCTTATAGGAATAACAATTTTTCTTGGTGTGACCGGGCTTACCACAAAACCAACAGTCGCCAACTCTATCTCTGGATTTTGACCTCTTCGCTGATTTTGATCTTCTTCTGTTATTGTCTTTGCCTCTATTCTGAGGCCTTCCTCTACTGACAACAATTAAGGCTTCACCAGAAGATGTTTCTTGGTTCTTTCTACGCATATCTTCGCTAAGGAGTGTAGTTGCTACGTCATCAAAAACTAATTTTGGTTTGGCTGCAACTGAAGTGCTTCGACCATCGTGACACCTTCCCAGCTGTTGGGTAAATAGCATAGCAGCAAGATGGCTTTAATTTCATCTTCCAACTTTATCTCCACTGAAGTCAGTTGGGTAACTAAGGTATTAAACTCATTCAGATGGTTTGACATGATTCCGCCTTCTTTCATTTTCAGGTTATAAATTTTTTTCATAATAAAAACTTTATTAGACGCTGAAGCCATCTCATACATTTTAGAAAGTTTATCCCACAACTCCTTCGAAGTCTTCTCCGCTGAAACATTAAACAATACATTGCTGGACATCGAGAGGAAAATCGTAGCTCTTGCCTTCTTATCCATCTTGTCCCACTCTTCATCCATCATCGAGCTTGGCTTCTTTGCTACCCTTTCAAGCGCGAGTGAGAGGTCTTGTTTTATCAGCAAAGACTCCATTTCCACCTTCCACAGTCTAAAATTCTGATCGGAGAATTTCTCGATCTTCGGTTCCTCCATGACTTAAAAATCCAACGCCGATTTTCGCAATCAGCTATACCGTCACCGTACAACTCTGAATACCAATTATTAATGCTGGAAGCACAAATGAATTGCAGAAAACAAAGTAATAAATAGAGCACAGACAAATTAGAAAGCAAAATTAAAAGAGACACCAGATTTATCGTGGTTCACCAAAACTGGCTACATCCACACTGAGCAGAGGAATTTATTATTGGTAATGAATTAGTTTTTACAATGAGATGTCTAGCATATATAATGCTTCATCATACACCAAAAAAGGAATGTGAATAGACAAAAATTGGCGGGAAAAAATAATATGTCCATTAGACTTCATTTCCTAACAAAATAAACGTTGAACCTAAAGTTGACATAACTTGCCTTTCAGTTGACCTGCTTTTTTAGTTGTTTCATTCTTCCCTCTAATATCAATTTGTGTGATTGATATCAACTATTAAAAATAAGTTTCTTACTTTTAACTAACTGCCTAATCGATATGGTTAGTTACAATGTTCTTATTCGTGGTCTATGCCAAAAAAAAGATAAATCCTACATTGGAGCTTCTAGTAAAAATACAGAATAATGAGCTTGCAAACCAAGTAGTCAAACATTCAATAGACTATGCAAAGAAGGGAGAGGGCATAATGCCATGTTTCTTTTGGATATAACGTCCCAAATGTGTTTGTCTCTTACACGTGTGACATTTAACACTTTAATGCATGACTACTGCAAAATGGGAAACATTGAAAACACATTTAGGTTGTTTGAAAGCACTTTATATGAAGTCGAACTTCCATTGGCTCTACGATTTATTTGCTAACTTGTCTAAGAAAGGCTTGACACCAAATCAAGTAAATTACACTGCATTCATTAATAGGCACTTGATCATGTCAAAAGAAATAGCTATCAACCAAATGTTGTTGCTTACAATGCATTCATCAATGCGATATGTAAGCATAATCAACTTTCTCATGTGGAAAATTTATTTTACAAAATCATAGAGGATGGTATTCTTCGCACTTTGTATTATTACACAGGTCTAATGCATGTGTTTGTTACAAAAGAATTGCCAAAAAATGAGTTTTAGCCTAGTCTATATCTATTCAAAACACCAGACCAAAGAGGCCAGTGAGATACTATATATTCCTATGCATATGTATTATCAAATGATAGAATGCAAGTTGATTTCTTGTGGATGAATCAACATTTGGAGATGTCTTTGTCAACACTACCAAGCTGCTAGCAAAGTGGGCAAGCACACTTGCTATTTGCTTTTGCTTCACATTACAACTATCAATCAGAATGGTTGCCACACACAAATGCCACTTTCTCTATCTTTCTTCTTTTCTAATTAAGAATGAAATAAAAGTATGTAGTTTCCCTATATTTCCTAATTTTTTATGTCAATCTAATAGATTCATATTTCTAATGCCAATATTTATAATATGCAGTTTTCATTTTTGGAAATTCAAATTAGTATCCAATTAATCTCGATTTTAGTTTCAATACTTTTAGTAATGCTAGAAACAATTGACATTATTAACTTGATACAGAATGTTGTTTGGAACCCTTTGTAGTTTTATGGCTTTGTGTGTTGTTTGAAGTGGGACTATATATATATATATTTGTGATGTATATATAGTTAGTGATGAGTTGGAGATTGGCCTCATTATATTTTGAATAAAGTACCTTTCTTTTATTGCCTAAAAACAATGTATATATATATATATATATATATATATATATTTGTGATGTATATATAGTTAGTGATGAGTTGGAGATTGGCCTCATTATATTTTGAATAAAGTACCTTTCTTTTATTGCCTAAAAACAGTGTCATGCTATTATTAATCTGGTTATATGATAAACTAGCAGTGGCACGAAGTTTATGCCCAAGGATTTGGCGGATAGGATGAATATTATAATGTAAAGAAAAAAAAGATAAAGATTAATTCCTTTGGCATATTCTTTTCTACTCCTCCCTTTTGTTTGGGAGTCGCTCAGGTGGTTATTTCTCAAGGGAAATTCCAAAGAGGCCCTAAAATTTTTAAAAGAATTGGCAGAAATGAACGAAAGGGTTATTTTTCGGTTATTTTTCTTATTGTAAACTAAACGGAAAAAAGAACATGTCAAAATCTCAGTGAAATGATTTTAGCCTCAAGAAACTATCGGGGAATTTTTTTCAGTGCCTGAAAGTTTAACAATGGTGAACTGTAAACATGGTGGAAAGTTACAAGGTAAACATATTCTACGCATATCAATCACTAGCCTAAAGTTTAATAATGTCTATTATCTGAAGACAGCTTTTTTTAGTTGAGTGTATAAGGCGATGATGCAAGCAGCGGTCCAAACCTTTCCAATGTTCTTCCCAAATAATCCGTGCCCGGCAAAATAAACTTAGCTACTTATGACATAATTGATTTTGCAGGTTAATTTTCCTTCCCCATCCGCCTATTGAATTCATCGCAACAATTTTTAGTTTATTATTGAATGCCCATTGTTTAGTGCTGGTAGATGGATTCTCAAGTAAACATACATTGTTGAATGGTATTATTTAGTTTGCAAATGTCCAAGCTATTGTTTATTTCTGTTCTCTTTTTTGATGCAAACTTTCGAATATATATATATAGACAAAGAGTACAACATCAACAATTTTCGCCAATGTTGCCTTTATTGACTATAAGTTCAAGCATCAGTAACAAAGTCTCTAAAGATGACTCTATATGCAGCTCTGGGCTTAAACAGTACACATAAGCTTTGACTTGCTTAGGTGATTGGTGGGCCCTTTCTCTTACTCTGTCTTGTTAATGTGTCAATAAGAGAAGGGGCCCACCAACCAACTAAGCAAGTCAAACCTTAGTGTGTGCTGCTTAAGCCCAGCCCATATGCAGCCCAGTCCAGGTTGACAGAAATCCTAAAAAATTGGTCCAATCTTGACTAAGACAATTTCGGATATTACATTCAGAATTAGAATTAGTTTTGTGCCTCAAACAGGTCACATTGAACATTTAATGATGCATTAAGTAGTGTAAAAGAGAAGGGTATGCACTTGTATCCTTACATTATCCCATATCTTGTTACAGTAACATATGCCAAGAGAGTAGCATTATTGTCATATACAAATAGAAGGATTAAGCTTTAAAAAATGAAATGCCAAAGGAGGGATACAATTGCCTCTAAAGTTTTATCATAGTTACACATCTAAATTTACACAACTATGGTAGTCAAACACAGTGCAAATGCATAATCCCTATGCTTTTAGCAGCATTTAGCTGTCTACATTCTTATAGTTTCAAGGCCTCATTAAAAAAATAAAATGCCAAGGAAGGGATACAATGCCTCTTAAGTTTTATCATCTTTACATATCTAAATTTACACAACTATGGTAGTCAAAAGAGATAAACACAGTGCAGATGCCTTGTCCCTGTGCTTTTAGCAACATATGGATGCGTACATTCTCAAATAATTTCAACGCCTCATATTTCTTCCTTCTACTAATCCAAAGGATAAACATTATAAATACATGGATAATCTATTTTATCCTCAATAGATTAAGTATTCAATAAGTATGCAGTCTACAGCTTCTCAATGTTGTGCATTTGAATTTACAAATCATACACACAAACAAATATGGGTTGGGCTCTTTGGAAGTCATTGTTACAATTAATGTCACAGAGATGTTATATTGACACCACCATCAATTTGGAATCTGAAACCTAGTCCATTACCCTTTTAAGTAACAGGAATTTTTTCCAATTCATAGGTATCATAAAAATTTTAGTCATTAGTAGCATCTGCGATGAATTCAGTCATGATAATAATAGAATTATTATCATTGAAATCTATGTCCTTTACCACAGTGTGAAATACAAAGAATGATACGTTGGCCAGCCTAATTACTTCATCAATCACCTGCATCAATATTAAGGCTAGATTAGCATAAACCTTAACCAACTCAATTTTGATCAGACCGAATGGTAGATACCGAGAATTGTCACTTATAGAAAGGATACATTCTTGCTACCCTTGTAAAATGCTTTAAAATAAAAGTACTTCAATACAACCTTTGAAGTATAAGTCATGTTTTTAACAACTTCATAGGTCAGAAGCTCATCTTTTCCTTTCTTCTCTCTGATGAGGCTGTAAGTTCGAGGTTTACAAAATCTATATAATTTTTTTTTACAGTTTTATGCTATTGAGCCGCCTGAGAATAAAAATATTATACATAAGCTTTTATACTGTTAAGGTAAATGTGATAGTAAAAATGGCAGTTGTTCTGAAGAGGAAGAGGATGCCTCAGAGGCAGAGGCAAAGGATCCCCCGGACCAGATTAAGGATGAGGAGATGGCTGCTGTGGAAAGCGGGGTCTTGGGTGCGGTGGCTGGTGTTGACAACTAATGGTGTTCTCTCTATTTCGGGGTTTAGGTGGTGGACAGGTGGCGTTTTAAGGTGGTGGTTTTTTGTGTTTGTTTTTATCGTCATTTTTGAGCGGTTTTTCCCTATATAACCGCCTAGAGGGGTGTGGAAATACTGATCCCCCTCCTTTTGTATTTAAATTTATACTTATTAATATATATATATATATATATTAGTCTGGGGCTCTACCCCTTCTTTAAAAAAAAAAAAGAAGGTAGTTGTTCTATATCGAGGCCACATAAATCCCGTGATTATCGAAAAATAATAGTGCATAGCAATAGTTTAAAAATAAATAAAAACTCTCGCCTAAATTACTGTATGTGTCAGAGGATTGCTATTTTGTCTCATTTGAAGGAGATGACATTAAAAAAATTGTTGCGCTCACATTTAAAAAATATTGTGTGAGCATGAAAAAAAGACAGGTTTTTCTAGCGGAACCAAGCTAACAAGCAGGGAGACTCACCGTGTTATGAGACAATTTTCCGACATAAAATAGAATCTTCCGGTTGAGTGTTCTCCTAGAAATAGCCTATCGGCTAATTATTTGCCATCCTAATTAAGAATGATGTATGCATTTCTATTTTCTATTCTATGTTAAAAGGGATTCCCATGCTAACATATATAGGTAAAAAAAGGTTCATTTTTTTATGAAACAAGGTAATAGAAGTTGATAGAGTTCATCTGGCTCTGGAAAATAGACTCTGGAGGAAGTGAAAATGGATGCTTTGGAATGTTCATGGCTCTAAAATGCTCACATCCCAAAGGTAGTTCTAGAGAAATTATGGTAACAGGAAATTATCCTCTATTCATCGCACTTGTCCCCTATTCATCACACATGTCCCTTGTTCATCGCACTTGTCCCCTGTTTGGTGAAAAAATTGAAAGATATTTGGAAACGTGATTCATAAATGGTTTGGAAATCTCTACAAGAAAAAGACACTGGATGAAAGCCTATTTCATTAGTTTCCCCAATTTCTTTGTTGATGAAGAAACAAACTCTTTTAGCATTTATGATTTTTGTTAAAAACTTTAACAACAGTCATGCATGAACTACACGATGCTAGATTTTAGGCATGATTAGAGAACCCAGTATCTAGGAGAAATAATGTATAGTGTTGTGTTGTTAATAATCTATAGAGATGATTTTTAGGAATGAAGGCAAGCTCTATTTTTTTACTTTCAAAAAATTTGTCAATCTGTGTGTGCGATGATATTGTGAGTTCCTTGCCGATAAGGGCATGGTTCGGTGGTTAAGTCGCTCGGTTGTAGTGGCAGCCACCAGAGTTCAAACCTCCGCTGGGCCAACGAGCTCGCAAGCGTTACGCCTTCGCTAGGCCAACGAGCTCGCGGGTTTGAAGTGTTCTTTCTTGGGGATGAGGTCCCCTGTGTTGTGGCCTCACCGGTTCATAGCTCTGGGCAAAAGCGTTGTGTGGAGCCGGAGGGCGTGTCGCACCAGCGTCACCGGTCACGTTAAAAAGTTTACCAGGCGCATTTAAAAAAAAAAAAATATATTGTGAGTTCCTAAAGTTCCAATCTTCGGAGAGCTGGCCACTCACTTGGTGAAGAAGAATAGTGTTTCATAGATAAGTGTTTTTAATTTCTGATGTTATTGTGAGTTACTTTGTTTCTATCGAAGTAACTATTCTAGCAAATGGAATAAATTGCCTTAGTTTTCACTTGCAAGATAATTTGTTCTATATTGTTCCTAGTATTATTTGTATTATTCAATGTTATGTATTGTTCAGTGAACTCATAGTGTGATGAAGAGCTATGTTTTGTAAAAATCAGTAAGTAGTTTTACTTTAGGAGTTCAAAATAGCAAAGTTGTCTTGAAGAGTTTAGTAGTGTAGATTTGCTTTCTCGAATAGTCAAGTAGTTGAATACTTTGTTCCAATTCAGTAATAACTTTTGAATGTTTCCATAATTTATATTTTAAATGTTTTCCTAGTTTAGATTTTGAATGCTTTCATAGTTCAGATTTTGTTTCTGCATAAGCATCTCTTCTATTCTATAGATTAAAAACAACCACTAGAATGAGATATTTGATTGCTTATTGCATATAACCATTGGACACCACCAGGATTGACAACATAACAATTTATTAAAGTACGAGGTTTGACAACATCTTGTCACTTTTTGGCATTGTTGTTGAGGTCTTTGTTCTTTATTCAAGGTGCCATTAGGAATACAGTCAGATAACCCAAATCACTAATAATTTTTTTTAACAACTCCTTCTTCTACATGGTTAGAAAAAAGGTAACACATGGAAGATTTATTGCAAAAACCCCCAACCCAAAACACCAACCATTGAACCTAAGGGAATAGAAGTCTTGGTTGAAGAATTTTATCAACATCAATTTGTCAATCAGGATCCACCTAAGACTCCATAAAGAATCCTTGGAAGTGAACAATCAAAAGAAAACATTTTAGCAAATATCATGGATAACAATAATGGAAGAGAAGAAAGAAGTATGGATAACAACAATGGAAGAGAAGAAAGAAGGGTAGAAAGAAAATTTACTTACCCTATTAACTTAAACCTAGATGAAGATGCTCCAATGAAGAATATATCTCCTTTCATTCTACCCACTTTTAGAGGTATGACTTTAGAAGATCCGGACCAGTTCTTTTTTGAATTTAAGGTCTTTTGTCAAACATATAATTATAAAACTGACAATAAAAAAATTAAGTTGTTCCAGGGATTCAATTATGAATTGGTTTATAGGTTTGTCTTTAGGGTCAATTAACACTTGGAAAGAAATGGAAACTTTATTTTTGGATAAATATCAAGATTATTGTAGGGTAAGTGATAGGAAGGAGGATCTCTTCCGTCTTAAACATAAAGAGGATGAGAGTAGACTGACTTCCTGGATAGATTCCTCTTTATATTGAAATGATGTGGTGAGGATATAATGACTCATGAACTAGTTAAAGTAATATTTTTAAAAGGACTTGATGAGGATGCACAAAGAGCTCTTGATTTAATGGGGAAGGGAGATGTGGCCAAACTAAGTCTCACTAAGATCTATGTGCTATGGAGGAACTATTCACAAACCTGAGGAGGAATTAGGAAATCTAGCCTAATGAGAGGCACCAATGAAATGGGACAAATGAAGGAAGAAATAGTGAATATGAAGACTGATATTCTCATTCAATTAAATACCACTCTTGATGGAATATGTGCCAAAACTAAGAACTTGGAAACACTCTTTATCTATTGTTCGAGATGCAGAAACAAACACATGTTACAAGAATGTCCTTTGGACTAGATTGATGTTTATCAAGTTTGTGATAAAAAACATCTTATTGACCAATGTGAATTACTTCATGCGATAAAAAATTCCAAGAAAAAGCCTTCTCTCATAGAGGAGGAGGTTAATTATGTAGGACAAAGACCTAGAGGAAATTTTTCCTACAAACAATCCTCAAATCCACCTTGGCAACCACAGCCCAACTGGAGTAATAATCAATAGGCAACACCTTGGCCTCAGCATCAAGGGCTATAGTACTGGGGGCCCTACTCATGGGACTCCCAAAATGGGAAAATCAACCATGGTCAAATCCATAATGGTCTAATCAATCACAACAATCATGTTATCCCCCAAACCCTACACCACAATGGAATCAGCGATATAACTAGTGTTATCAAGGACCTTACCATATACAAAATCAACAGCAATTCCTACTACCACCTCCATAGAATCAACACCAGGCTAACCAGGTTATGCAACCTCAACTCCTAGCCCAACCAATCACTAAGCCAAGCAATAATAGATAGGTTGCCCCTATGTACTCAGCTGAATAGGAAAGCATGGCTGGAATTAACCCTATACACTATGGGAGTGTACAACTTAGGTTAGGAAAAACTCTTCATCAATCGTGTCAACCTACCATAATAGAAATAACATGTGGTGAGGAAGAAAAACTTTTAGAATATAAAGCTAATCACATCAAACTAATCAAAGTGATAAAAATCCTACAAAGGAACCTCATAAAATATCAATTGATGAGACTAGCTTGGGAAAATTCTCTGGTACTTTTCCAAAGTTATCATCCAAAGCTTCTCTGAAGTCACTTTCCAGAGCTCCCTTGGAGAAGTCTTTTAATGACCCTCTGGAGCATTCCACTAAGAAAATTACCAAACCCTTCTCTGGATCTTCTTCGGGAGTTGACCTCAGAACTCAAGAAGGTCGCCATGTTTCAAAACAAGCCCCTTTTTTGAAGAGACTTAAAGAAGTAACTCCAAAAGGTCCTCTAGACCCAATTTCTTTAAATGAAACTCACCTTATACAATAAATCAAAAGGTTGAATATCAAAATTCCATGGTTACGAGCAATCAAGGAAATACCCAAGAGTGTAGATGGATTTGATAGTACTCTCTAGTGGAGCCCAACCAAAGGAAAGGCTCCTATGATGACTCCAAAGGATGATGGAGGTATAAATCAATATGAAATGAAACAAATATAGTAGATAATTGAATTATCAAAGCTAGAGCAAATAATTTTCCAACAATGACAAGAAATTGAAAAATGAAAAACTTTGTTGGTAGAAAAAGATGAAGAAATTATGTATTTACAAGAACAAGTAAATAATCCATCAGAAGTATCAATAATGTCGACTCAAGATGAAGGCCTCCAAGAGATTTTGCAAGAAAAAGATAGGAAAATTGAAAATTTAATGAATAATCTAGCAAATTCCCTTGCAACATTCTTGAAGAAGAGCTAAGAAGCTCAGGTAGCACTGGTAGCTGCCACAAGTTAGATTGTTGAAATAGAGGAAGAACTATAGGAACTCTAGACAAAGCTACCAGTGGAAGATAAGAAAATTCATATTGAACCAGTTTCCTTGGAATGGTTTCAAGTTCATATTCCTAAAGTTCTCTGAACTTGGATAGCTTGCTACCACTTTCTTAGACACGCAAGCTTCAAAATTGATAGATTGAAAGCACAGTTGGGAATTTTGTAAAACAAATATGATCAATTATATGAATCCAAGATAAAAGTTGCAAGATACAATCTAACTTCTTCTTATGTGTAGGAAAATCTCATGTATGTGTAGTATGTTTTTGAATGAACAAGTATTAAGGTGGAAATTATTAAGGATTAGTTGTAATCTACCAAATGACCTTGATGATAAAGAATTCCTAGAAGCATACAAGATTGCTCCTCCAGAAAAAAAAAAAAAAAAAAAAAAAAAAAAAAAAAAAAAAAAAAACTATTATGTGAATTCTTTACACATAATCTATTGGTTGAAGGGAAAACATATTTCTTTATCAATCTTTTTGTTGGGGAAGTGCAGTTGAGATCTTTCATCTCTACCATGCATGTAATCAAGTGACTTGGCAGGAAAGAACAAGAGAATATTATCAAGTGGAGAAAACTGTTGGATTGTTGATGAGACATCAACATCATAAACCAAAAGCATTCCAAGATGAATTTAAGAGAATAGTCCAACATCTTGTGATGACAAGAAAATACATCAACAATTTGTAGATTGTGAAGAAAGGTACAATTTTCTACCTATATATTTCCAAAGATGTGAAATGGTTTCTCCATGTAATATTATGTGGTCCTTTTGATGGGCTAAGGTAGTAGCACAAATGATACATTAGTTGAGAGGGGAATGGATTGGCATGAGGTTTAGACCTCCCTTATTGATCCAAATAGTAACCCCAATACATGTCAACAATAAACAATTTGAATGTGAATTTCAAAGGTGGCATAATAAGGTAGAAGGTGGCAAGGGGTTCATCATTGATCCTGAGGAATTAGATGCCTCTGCACACCTCATTTATGATAATAGCTAGAAATTTAAAAGAGTGATGCAAAGGAAGAGAGGCAGAAAGAAAACAACAAACAAGGAGACCTACACAACACCAAGCAAAAGGACCTGCATAACCTTAGGTGTGGGGGAGTGATAAGGTGGAGATTTGACTCATCATATTTTGAATAAAATACCTTCCTTTATTGCCTAAAAACCTTGTCATGCTATTATTAATCTGATTATATGATAAATTATTTGCCATCCTAATTAAGAATGATATATGTATTTTTGTTTTCTATTCTATGTTAAAAGGGATTCCAATGCTAATATATCTTGGCAAAAAAGGTTCATTTTTTATGAAACAAGGTAATAGAAGCTGGTAGAATTTATCTGACTCCAAAAGATAGACTTTGGAGGAAGTGGAAATAGATGTTGTAGAATGTTCGTGGCTCCAGAATGCTCACATCCCAAAGGTAGTTCTAGAGAAATTATGGTAATAGGAAATTATGAACACTTGTTCCCTATTCATCATACATGTCCCTTGTTCATCGCACTTGTCCCCTGTTTGGTGAAATGGTTGAAAGATATTTGGCAATGTGATTCGTAAATGGTTTGGAAAGATCTACAAGAAAAAGATTCCTAATGAAAGTCTATTTCATTAGTTTCCCTAATTTCTTTGTTGATGAAGAAACAAACTCTTTTAGCATTTATGATTTCTGTTAAAAACTTTAACAACTGTCGTGCATGAATTGCACAATGTTGGATTTTAGGCATGATTAGAGAACCCATTATCTAGGAGAAATAATAGATAGTGTTGTGTTATTCATTATTTGTAGAGATGATTCTTGGGAATGAAGGCAAGCTCTATTTTTTTTACTTCCAAAAAATCTGGCAATCTGTGTGTGTGATGATATTGTGAGTTCCTAGAGTTCTAATCTTTGGAGAGCTGGCCACTTGCTTGGGGAAGAAGAGTAGTGTTTCATAGATAAGTGTCTTTAATTTTTAATGTTATTATGAGTTACCATGTTTTGTTGAAGTGATGTTATTGTGAGTTACTCTGTTTCTGTTGAAGTCACTATTCCAACAAATGGAATAAATTTCTTTAGTTTTCACCTACAAGATAATTTGTTCTATGTTGTTCCTAGTATTATTTGTATTGTTCAATGTTATGTATTGTTTAGTGAATTCATAGTGTGCTGAAGAGTTGTATTTTGTAAAAATTAGTAAGAAGTTTTACTTTAGGAGTTCATTTATCAAAGTTGTCTTGAAGAGTTCAGTACTAGTGTAGATTTTCTTTCTCAAATAGTCAAGTAGTTGAAAACTTTGTTCCAGTTTAGTAATAAATTTTGAATGTTTCCATAGTTTAGATTTCAAATGTTTTCCTAGTTAGATTTTGAATGCTTCTATAGTGAACATATTTTATCTCTGCATAAGCATCTCTTCTATTCTATAGATTAAAAATAACCACTAGAATGAGATATTTGATTACCTATTGCATATAGCCATCGGACACCACCCATATTGACAACATAACAATTTATTAAAGTATAAGGTTTGACGGCGTCTTGTCACTTAGTATGCATATACATATGTATGAGATAAATTAATGAAATTGCAACTAGAAGATGCATTTCCTTCAAGCTCTGTCATCATAGCAACAAGTATTTGTGATTTATTTTTGTATAAGCCCATACTATATATTTGTTTAAGCCAATACTATTAAAATATGTGCAAGACATGTTTTCGTATGTCTATGTTTGCGTTTTTTGTTCTATGCATTTTCTTCAACATTTATGATCCTACCAACAGATATGAACTAAATGAGAACATAAGACTACATTTAACGTTTGTTTGAGTACATACTCTTTAGGTCTATTTGTAAAGGATCTCATACACAAAAGTTTTCATATTAGTTATCATGTGAAATTCTTCTCAAATAGCCATACAACTTATCTCTAAAAAATTATGTTATGCATAGAAAAAACTAGAATTCTCATTTTCTTGTGTGTCCACCAAATAAAAACATCTAATAACCTTGTCAAAACCATACTATGCAAACAAAAGAACTGTGAGACCCACATTTTCCCTTGTGAGCTCGCTTGCATCTAATGGACAAATTTTAGACTTATTATTGATATTAACACTAGTTGATTTGTATATTTATTATGGACTCAGGATCATGATGTTAGGTTACTATGGACATTGATATTTTGATTAAATTAGCTTAATTATTCATGATCACATGGTGACAATTTGATAGTGGATAATTATGTTATATTGCATGTTCTTAAGATGAATATATGTTGCACATTTTCATTATGGTTACAATTTGATTTTAGAGTATGGTTTTCAATTATGCCTTATAACTAATCAAATTTACCTAGTCCCATATTGAATTGACAACCTATGCATGATTGATATGAGATGTGCTATGAAATTGATGTGAAAATGAAATATTTAGGAAATACAATTGTGATGAGTAATTAATTATGATGATGATGTGAATTATGGATTTCCTATAATATATGATTATTGTGGAATTGTAATTTCAATTGCTTCAGTTAGTTTATTAGATGTATCAATGTTTCTTATTATGGTAATCTATAAACAAAATCTCTTTAACAAAAAACCCCAACAAGTAGCAAAACAGGCCCAACAGGCCACCAATAGCAGATGAGCAGCACACTAATAGAATTTGAACATATTAAAGTCCATACACAATAACAAGAACCATAACCAAAAACATAAACCAAAACAGAAAGAAAAGCTACTCGAACAACTGGCTCTAGTCATCCTTAAGGAATCCATACATTTCATCATAGTTCACAAAAGTCTTCGGGTCCAGACCATGTTTCTTCACTTCAAAATCCTGTAGAACTGCCTGAGTAGTTGCAACACGGTGCATAACCTTTGAGCTCAAGGAGGTCATGACTTTCAACTTCCCTTCCATGGTGTCCATTCTCAATCTCAGCTCAGCTATCTTTCCCTTGACTTGATTACAATTCCCACATTCCGTCTACCCAAGGGCATTCTTTTCCACTAGTTCAACTTCATCCTGGTCTAATTCAATCTCCTCTTCTTCAATGTCATAGTAGGAGTTATTCAACTTTTCAAACAAGCTAGCACCATCCTGGCATTCAATCTGTTCCAAGGTGAGTTTGACCTGTTGGATTTCCACTTCCTCCTCAGGATCCGAAGCACTAGAATAATTGACAATTTTGATTACAGGGGTTTGAATGCTAGCAAGCCTACTGGAGCGACGAACATGAGGCCTCTAAGTAGCAGCACTAGACTAGTCTTCTTTGTACCAGTCGTTATAACCATGCCCTTCTCCTTGTAAGCAGCCCCCTCCACTTTCTCCATGTTAACACCTCTATCATTCTTTTGATCCTCTTCTGGAACAACCTCCACATTCTCCCCCATTTTGCATTCCACCTCCTTAGCTAGAGGCATATCATGCTTAGGTTTCTTGGTTTTAGCCTTCTTCGAGGACTCTGTCGAGCCACTTTTCTTCCATATCTTCTTCCTATCCCCAGACTGGGTGGGGCTATTCTTCATGTCACAGAGACCCTCAATTACTTCCTTTTGAGGGGAATTGCCAGGAGTACCTACTAAGGAGCCAATAATAGGATGGGGGGAGAGTTTGAAAGTGGGTTCCTTGGGAGTGACCACCATGTTCTTCTCAGTCAGATGACTTTTCATAGATTTATGTTTTTCTTTTTAGACCGGGTCACAGGGGTTTCAACAACAGGGTTTGTATAATCCAAGGGGGACCCAGTAACCACAAGGGGGTTTCTTCAAAGGGGACCTACCAGCAGCATGGGGCACACTGCCTGCGAGAGTAACAACAATCTTAATAGAAGTGGACCCTTCCCTAACAATAGAGTGAGGGGCTTTCTCACTCAAATGCTTATCATGCACATCCACCACTAGAAAGGCAGTGATAGGTTTAGGAGGGTATAAGGCTAGGTGAAATAGGTATAGATATAGAATTAAGCCCTAGTGAAGGGGGCCCGCTATCATATTGGGGTTACTAGCATGAGCATCTTTGGCAACTTTGACTGAGGATTCTAAAGAGGACAACAAATAAAATGGAAAACTAATGATAGCCTTGTGTCTGAAATGGTTCAAAAGTGTAAAGTGATAGTGATAGAAATATTTAAATCAATCCCTCCAAAGTCACATATTTCATCAGCAAGAAACATACCTTGTCCCACAGTGACACTCGGCTATCTCTTTCAAATCCCCCTGCATTCTAATGGGAGTTTCACCTTCCTTAAAAAATAGAGTCATGCTTTCATTATCCTGGACTTTGTTTTGTTTCTTCAACTTCTTACCTTTGTAAGACAAACTCGTGGCCTGGGATATGGTTTCCTCATTGATCTCGAACTGCACTCTG
This sequence comes from Cunninghamia lanceolata, assembly GCA_027924645.1. Lineage (NCBI taxonomy): Eukaryota > Viridiplantae > Streptophyta > Pinopsida > Cupressales > Cupressaceae > Cunninghamia > Cunninghamia lanceolata. Next base: position 1,528,112 of record BSBN01000063.1, read on the forward strand.
CCCACTTGTACCACCCTCATGTCCCAAGACATAGCAAACTGGAAAGATAGGTTTTCATCAAACCCGTTGAGGCATTCCAAAAAAGGGGTGATGCTCCCCTCATAGAAAATACTCCATAACATATTATCGACCCTGAACTCTTTATAAGAAATGGGTTATGTTCTCACCCTGAAGCCCCCATAATTAAACTATTCAAACCCCTATATAAAAACTTGTTCGACTGTTGCAAGAAGAACCAGAAGTAGATAATGGAGTTAGAAATTTTTCTAGACTTTCTAATTGACTAAAATCCTTTGCACTTATGAGTTCTACTCCCACAGTGGGAAATGTTACTTGAATTGTCCTCGCAAATCCTTTCCTAGTCTGAATCATAATTACCATGATTACGATCCATGTGTAGGAGATCATTGGAAGGAGGCGCCGCCAGAGTTTGAACACATCCCAATGACCACGTGATCTGAAGGAGCTGGCAGTAGATTATGTGGCCCTCATCACTCCATCTCATCTTAGTTGACGTCATCCTAATATTGCCCAAAGTTTTTTATTTAGGCCAACGTCCCCTTGTTCGAAAATAATTCAACCTCTTTTCTCTTGAAAAGGCCCATTATCAAAGTAAAGCTTCCAATGATTATATATATATATTCCACCTCAGTAATAGACCAAGTAATTGTATCCATTAAGAAGGGATTTGTTGCACCTCCAAGTATAGGTAATCTTTGATATTTCTAAGGAGAGTGTTAATATTTCTCCAACATCTCTTAGGATTGAGGTCAATCCCCAAGTTGGCCATTGAATCCGTAGAACCATTACCCTCTCTATATATGTGTCATAATTAAAACTTATCTAACCCCAAGAGGAGGTATTTAATGTCATGAATGATATCAACAACATGTCATCCCACTCTATCTTTCTCTTGCACAACATCAATGATGAGTTTAGAGTCACCCTCATTCAACAATTTTTTTATACCGATGGATAAGACAACTTTCAACCCCTAGAGGAGAGCCATCGCTTTAGCCACATTGTTGGAGTTTTCTCCCAGCCCCCCAACATAAGTTGCCACCAGTTCACCCTTATAATACCTAAAGACCCCACCACCACTAGTAGCCTCAGGGTTTCCCTTAGCAGCCCCATCAAAGTTTAGTTTTGTCCATCCTTCAATGGGGGGGTCCATTTAGTATTTCTACGGGCTAACTTTTTAGTCTTATCAACCTTGCAAATGTGGAGTGGAACATTCCACTTTCTAAGGATACTGATTTCTATATTCTTGGGATGGGTCTCTACAAATTTCAGAGTGCAATTAGAAACATTTTCAACCAGCAACTTGGAATAGATACAAAAACTTATTGAGCAGATTTGGTTATTATGCTCCTTCCACGGGCCCCAAATGAGAAGAGGGAGGGTTTGATACCACAACTGCTTATAGATAGGGTGGGAGAAAGTGGTGGTCCAGTTATTAATGAATGAGATTAAATCTTTATTCATACTCCAACTGATACCAAGGTTCTAGAAGGCCAAACTCCACACCTCCCTAGAGAACTCATAGTGAAGAAGGAGGTGAGAGACAGATTCCTCCTTCAAACAAAGAGTACACTTGTTAGGGATTTGGAATCCCCTTATTTTCATATTATCTTGGGTGAGGATCCTGTTATGGGATGTAGGCCACAAAAATAAATTCACCTTAGGGATTAAGTTGTGCTTCCACACCTTTCTCCAAAAGCTATTATCTTCAACAAAGTCTAACTGCAGACTATAATCTAACTTAACAGAGAAGGTACCCATTTTATCTTTGGCCCATAGGAGTTCATCCATAAAAGGGAATAAAGGAATTCTGCACCTTTGGAGGTCTTGTTGTAGCTCATCAACAATTTGGTAAAGGTTTCTGTGACCCTAACAGTAGTCCGATAATTGTTTCCACTGGAAAACTTCACCCTCTTGCAGCATGTAACTAGAAGCCTGAACACCAAAAAATCTAGTGGCAAGATTAGCTAATCTCTTGAGGTTTTGATTACTAGAAAGAGGTTACTCCTTAAGCCAGTTATCATCCCAAAATCTTATTACTCTTCCATTGCCAAGTTTCCACTTGATCCCTTTTTGGAGCAAGGCTCTAGTTTTTAGGACATTGTTGATAGTGTCAGATTGTCATTGATGTCAAAAGGGTCTTGCAGGATCTTGGGTTGGTATTAGTAAACATTTGAGTAGGAGACATCATCTCATGTGTTCTTTCTATTGTCATATCACAGCTTGTTCAATATGGTAAAGTGTTGTGTCATTCAGACTGGGTTGATGATAATATTGATCTGTGAAAATGTTGCTTTAAGAATATCAATTGTGTTTGTGCAAAGTCTTCTTGAATAGATTCTCAAGATTGAGCTACATCAGGATGTCAGTGATGTGTTTGAGGATGTTGATCATACAGGAGCTAAAATGGGTTACATGCATGTTCATATTTACGCAAATTGATCATGTTGATGTTACAATGTATAATTGATCTTGGCTTGACAAAGTTCACTTGCTTCAGTTTTACAAGACCAGTGCAGATAAGGTATTTATGTTGGAGGGTTCTCTTTGTGTGTAGTACTTGATCAAGTCTTTATAATCATATTTATGAGAGGGCTTGTTTCATTCTCAAGGTTACATTACAAAGTAGTATTGATTGCAAGAGATGATCAATCATTTCACAGAGATATGATTTTGGAGATCATTTGAGGTTTTCAATTGTCTAAGTTTTTATTATGATGGAGGTAATCTCAGGAGCTTAAATTGCATATGTTGAAGTATTAAATCTTTTTGCTCATGGCTCAAAAGAGTTTATCTTTTCAAGGGTGCCTTGAATTTGATGTTTAGATAATGTGTACTGATTTGCATCAGACATGCTCGAGGGTAAGGTGATCAGTTTGATATGGTGTTTTTGACATTGCAATAAGGATGACTAAAGAAGTATTATCTATTCTAAATCATAGTTTATTTCTAAGTCTCTATACCTTCTACATGTCATACACTTTTAAATCTATTTGGGAGGTGACTTATTATAGCGGGTCTACAACTTAATTATTACCGCTTGGAGGGTCCTCAAGTCACGGTATTAACCGGCCCCATCTTTCTTTCACCGAATGCATTGGTTATAGTCTTTGGGCGGGCTTTCAAGTTTTTTAAATTTAAATTTATCACCGCCAAATGTGGAGTGGGCACGGGTGATAAAGTTTATAAAGTTTTTTTTTGTTTTAAAATGGAAGACCATTGAATAGGTGGAGCCCGATGTCTAAGGTGAAACCGGTCGACAAAATAGAATGTTTAGAGTTTGGTGGAGCATAAAAAGGTTGTAAAAAGTATAAACTTTATGCATTTTAGAATGTTTCTTATAAGAAACATTAGTTGCTTGAATAGGTAAGTCTCTATTCATATATAGTTTTTGAAGCCTATTTTTCATGAAGTTTTTTTTTACAAGGCATTGGTTATTTTGAAGAATTTTTTTTTTAAACTCTTTTTCACCTAGAGAGATTTTTTGGAGATTAAAAGGAAAGAAGAGATTTTCTTTTTGAGATAGATATATTGTCATTGAAGTTTTTTTTCAGAGAAGAGTTTTTTTGTATGAAGAATATGAAGAGTCTTGTTTGAAGAAAATGAAAATTTTTATCAGAGCATTGATTAGATTTGTGGAGATAAAGATTTTATTATCAAGGAAGATTAAAGATTTATTGAAGAGTTTGAATGCAGGAATTTACAGAGAAGGAGATTGAAATGAAAAGTCATATACAATGTTTTTGCAGGAATATTGTATGTATGGTTTTTTGTGTGTTTCAATATGCAGGGTTGAAGAATATCTTGATGGGAATGAAATGTATTTTCTTCAAACGAATATGAAGAGACTTTTTGAAGATGATAAAATAGATTTTATTTTCTTCTACAAGGGTAGATTAAAAATATTGTTGTTGAAGACAATACAGAAAAAGATTTGCAGAAGATGAATTTGAACAGGCAGATTGAAAAAGCAGAGAAGAATTGAATGTGAAAGGATATATAATGACTCTACATGTATTTTGATTTGATGTTGTTGAGGGTGCAGATAAATGAGGAAATTTTTGTGAATACAGATGAATGTATAAAATATGAAAAACCAATTTGTAATCGAGGAGAGATGTTTTCCCTGATCAGGTGAATTAGATGATTTAAGAATAAAATTTCAGAGGATTGGAATGATGGAATGAATGTTGAAGATGAGTTGATTTGAATGGTGCAAATCAGATTGAGCAGCAATCACTTCTTGCACATGAGATTCAGAGTTCTGATTGATTGAAAAATGCCAGTGAGGCTTGTAGGTCGGTAAGACCATTTGTCAGTGAGACACTTACATCAGCCAGTGAGGCTTGTAAAGATATTTTCAAGGATAAGCCAGTGAGGCAGTTTTTGGAGTGGTTTTTATACCCCAGGAGGGTTTTCCACTCGTGCAAATTTGTGTTATGTGTTATATTGTTTTCATCTGTATGTATGTATGTTAATACATTGCTTATAAGGTTTTGTTCTCCTTCTTCATTCTTAGTTTTGTGCTTGACAAATCAATGATAGTTTTCTCTCCTTTGTGCTCTGCAAGTTAAATTTTAAAAAAGATTTGAAAATTCACACAACACTGATTCACCCCCCCTCTCAGTGTTGTCCTTGACTCCTACAATTGTTCCATATAACAGATCCTTTGGGAATTCAAGTACCAGCAAGAAAATGATTGGGAGTCTCATTAGAAAGGTATTTATCCCTCATGATGTCACTCCAGTCCTCAATCAAAAGGTTCCAGCCCACCTTTGTCATAAGGGCTTTATTGGTCAAGTGAATTTTCCTTAACCCCAACCCTCCTTTAAGTTTTGGTAAACAAACTTTATCCCAATTTATGAGAGCTATCCTTTTCTTCTCTTCCACCCCTGACCAAAGAAAATTCCTTTGGATTTTTTCAAAAATTTTAGTAATGTATTTGGGGATCTTGAAAAGAGATAAAAAATAGATGGGGACCCCTTGAAGAGAAGCGTTAAGGAGCTGAAACTTACCAGCTTGGCTCAACAGTTTACCCTTCCATCCAGTAAGCTTCTTCTAGATCCACTCAAGAATAGAATTCCAAAACACGAGAGAAACCTCCTTAACAAATAAAGGGAGACCTAGATAAGTCCCAGGCATCTCAACTCCAACACAACCCAAGATGTCCTTAATTTTTTGATGTAGGTCAGCCCTCATGTTGAAGAAGTATATTTGACTTTTCTCATAGTTGATGCATTGGCCTGAGACAACAACATACTCATTTAGAAATCTATTCCATTTATGAGCTTCAACCATAGAAGCAACACCAAAAAGTATGGTATCATCCACAAACTGCTGAATGGCAGCAGGGTCAACCGAGGTGGTTGGTTTTTGATATCTTTACCCCTCAACAATTTCATAATATTTTTACTTGTCACTTCAGCCATAAATATGAAGAGTTATGGGGATAAGGGGTTGCCCTATCTTATCCCTCTCCTAGCATTGAAGAACCCTCTCAGGATTCCATTCAAAAGAACAGAGAACTTGACAGTAGTGACACAAGTCTTGATCAAATTGACGACTTTGTCTTGGAAACCAACCTTCCCAAGGACTTTGAAGAGAAAGTCCCAAGAAACCCTGTCATAAGCCTTTGAAATGTCAGGTTTGAAGACCATACCAGGAAGATTACATTTGTCCATAGAATGGATAATTTCATGAGTCGAGATGGTTGCATCTAGAATTTGTCTTCCAGGGACAAATCATTTTTGGCATCCACTAATCAATTTTTCCAACATAGGTTGAAGCCTAAAAACCAGAATTTAAGAAAAGATTTTGTAGACTGTGTTGCACAAGCTTATGGGTCTAAAGTCCCCCATAGAGATGGGGTAATTCTTCTTGGGGACCAAGGCTATAAAAGTGTTGTTCAATTGCTTCAGGACTTCCTAGTTCTAAAGAAATCTTTGGCAGCTTTTGTGACATCATGACTAACAATATCCCAATACACCTGGAAGAAATCCAGGGGGAAGCCATCCAGTCCTGGGGCTTTATAGGAACCCATTGAGAAGAGGCTAACCTTAACCTCTTCCTCAGAAACTGGTTTAGTAAGAAGTTCATTATCTTCTTTAGATAGTTGGGTGGGGATGTTCTTTAGATAGTTGGGTGGGGATGTTCTCCAAGAGTTGTTCGTCCACCCCTCCCATCTCAGAAGACCCTTGACAGGCTAAGAATTTCTAAAAATGCCTAGAAGCTACATGTCCCACCTAGAACTCAGTGTTGACTTCAGTCCCTTGTTCATCAATCAACCTTATTATGTTATTTATTTTCCTGTGTCTCATAGTAAATTGATGGAAGAAGGCCATGTTCCTATCACCCTCCCATAGCCACTGCATTCTGGATTTTTGTTTCCAATAGATTTTCTCTCTCTTCAACATTTCATTCCATTCTTTTCTTAGTGAATCTTCTTTCTGATAAGTATCTTTCGAAGTGTCTCCTTGGGCTATATGCAACTAGATATCTGAAAGTTTGGAAGAGATCCTTTTCTTATGCTCAAAGATATTCCCAAAAGTGTCTTTGTTCCAACCCTTCACTTTGTTTTTAACAATGATGAGCTTTTGGGCCAGCCTATACATAGGAGATCCTTGTATAGGGGTACTCCACCAACTAGAAATGCAATCCTTGAAACTTTGGTGGTATGTCCACATTATTTCAAACCTAAAGGGGTAAGGACCTTTATGATCACTATCTTTCCAAGACAACAGCAAAGGATTATGGTCTAAAATAGTTCTAGGGAGGGCTTCTAGGAGATAAGACCTAATATACTCCCAATTAGTGGAGACCAAGAATCTGTCAAGCTTAACTTGAATCATGTTATCCCCATTCCTCCTATTGGTCAAAGTGAACAGTTGTCCTTAGAGGTCTAAATCCATAAGACCAACATTATTAAGAAAATCTGCAAGGTCAACCATGCTATCAAAATAGTCAATGATACCTCCAAGCTTCTCTTAGGGTTATAATGGAGAATTAAAGTCTCCAGCAAGCATCCATTGATCATCCTTTTTGTCCCCCATGTAAGAGGTTAATTCCTCCCACAAATCCTTCCTAGTATTTCTCTAATTAGGGGCATATATGTTAATAATGTTCTAGACTTTGTTATGGGAAGAGAACTTGACACTCAAACTACTCTTAGTTTGTGAGAGGTATTCTCCTTTGACCATTTTCTTCTTCCACATCATGACAATTCCTCTTGAAGCTCTGGTCACATCACTGATGCATAAGTCATCATTAGTCGATAGGCCTTTTGTAATAACTTGAAAGTTTTATGCTCTCATCTTAACCTCCTATAACAAAAGAATGTCAACTTTGTAATCTTAAATATAGTTCTTGACCAAGAATTATTTTTTAGGACTATTCACTCCTCTGATATTCCTAGAAAGAACTCTCATTTACAGAACTTTCTGGAGGTGGACTCCAGCGTCCTTTGTCTACCCATGTCTATATCATTGTTTACTTTCCATTGCCTTGTTTCTCTTTGGGAGGGCCTACCTCTTTGGTTTCAACTCCCACATTTTCTATCTTTTTCCCTGGGTTCCTCTCTTTCCTTTTAGCTGTAGACTGGCCATCCAATTCAAGGTTGATACTTGATTTGCTTATTCCTTCTCCTGGTGTCTGGCCAAAGGGACTATTCCTTGGTGAAGAAATTCCTTTCAACTTACTTTTAGTTACCATCTTGACCATTGGGTTGTTAATCTTCTTGGGAGCAGTGCCTAATCCTATTGTTGACTCTGTCCCATCAGCAAGTCTCCCCCTCTGTCCAGGATTAGTTTCTTTAGTGTAGGGGATTTCCCCTTCTTCCATATCCTTTTGGGGGGTGTGAAGGTTATCCTCCTATTGTAGCTCTGCCTGCTCTGAGCCTTGCTGATCAACCACTGTAACAAGGTTGTTCACCGCATCCTGGGAACTAAGTTCCTCTGTTGTTTGGCCATTAATGTTTTTGGTTTCCTTCTCTCCTCCTCCTTCATGACCCTTCTGGGGAGAACTTATAATATTAAGGATATCCTCTATGAAGGGGTAGTCCTCTTCATCATTTTTGTCATGAACCCCTGTATCAGTGGTCTTACGGGGTTACATTCAAGGGGCTTTGCATTATGTTATCAAATGTCCCTTTTTAACACAATTTTGACAAAACACTATAGCATTTTCATATTGTATGGTCTGAGTCCATTGACCATACTTAGACTCCAAGGTTAAAGAGTTGGGAATGGTTTTATGAATATCAACACTAACACAAAAGCGAGAAAATACTAACCTGGATTTGGCTTTTGTAGTGTTGTCCATAGCAATAAAATGCTTGAAAGTGTTGGCTATCCAAGTGAACACTTATTCATCCCAATATTCTAATGGGAGCCCTGGTAATCTAACCCACATTGGGGCTATCTTATTGAGGTCCATGATAGCGTCAAAGCCTGGCCTCCACCTACATAGGGATAGATTGCACTTTCCATACATTCAAGGACCTCTAGCAAGAATAGAGATTAGGTCTTCTCTGGAAGTAAATTTGAAGAGAAATAGTCCTCTCACCATAGCACTGATAGACACACTACCCTTCAATCTCCATTTGGCAGCCACCCATCTTTTGACCAGATCAATGGTTGGCCTAAAGGAGAAGAATTTACCCACCAAATCTTGCTCCATCAAAGAGACTATCCTCTCCACTGTAAAGTCTAGGAGTTTTAAGGTAGACCCATTTTCTGACTTCAGCAGCTCTGGGATAGTAGACAGGTTCACATGTTCATTGTTCCTTAGGAGGACATTCTTCCAGGCTTTGGAAACCAAAGCATCCACCTGAGACATGGGTTCAAATAGACAACCTAAGGCTATACCAGGGTCAACCCATACCGAAGGGGAGAGGGGTGGGGGATGGGGGCATGGGGCCCTTTGGATCAGTCACGTCCATGACCCAAGAATTTAAAATACAAAAGAGCGGGAGGTTGCAGAGCGCATCAGTAAGTTTATTGGATGTATTAATGTTTGTTGTCAAGTGTGCAGGTAATTTTTGTGGCCAATGGAAATATCAAAGGTCCTCTAGAAAACCTAACTGTGTTATCCCCAGTGATGCCTTGACCTTATTCAAAGAGGGGAATAAGGCCTTTAATTGTAAAAATATGTTGTAATGTGATAAAATTGTGGTGTTAATTTGAATTTGTTTTTTGTCCTAAGTTTGTTGAGTGATTCATGGGAGTGAGTTATCTTATGTGGAAAATTTAGAAGTTTCATTTATGAGGCATTTTAAAGGTTTTGAAATGTCATTTTCTTGAGTTTTTTGATGAAATTAGGTCACTATAGGAAGTACCTAGGAGTTGGGCACCTTTTGGGCTATGTATTTTGAATTTTGGGGTAGATTTGAGTACTTCCAATTTCCTTGGGAGGAAGGTGGTGTGGATGAAATTTAGGAAGAGAGATGGTGGACTTGGCACCATTCAATATCCCTTTCCTAGGTTCATGGATGAGAGGTGAGTCAAGTACATCCCAATACTAATGCTTCACAATGTGGGAGCATGACCTAGGAAGATTTTTAGAGAAAAGTGTACAAGTACACTCCTCTCCCCTAGCTCTCACGCATGTGTGAGAATTTAAGGAGTCAAATAACTCATTGGGATTTGGGTGAAGGGATGAGAAGGGGTGAGTTGGAGTCCATGTGTCACCTCCTCATTGAGAGAGGGGGAGTGACATGACACCTATTATATATACCCCTCTTGTAAGGTTAGAAAGGACTTTTGGCTTCATTATTGTTCTTGTGTGTGCAGGAGAGAGTGTGTTCTTCGAATATTGAAGTTTGAGAGAAAGGATTGAGGAGTTCTTGGAGGGAGCTTCATCAAGTTCAATTTAACCATCTCAGATAGCTTATTGAGGAAGGTTATTCATTATCCTTGTTATCTAGATTTAATGTTTGTATGGTGATTGTATAATTGTGAAATGAATCCTTGTGATTGGATGTGTTTATTGTTGTTGCATTGTGTTTCTATTATTGTGAGAAGAGTGTTAATATTGGGTTAGGCTCTCCCACTTAGATGAGAGAAACCTTTGTGAGGGGTTGAGGGAGGTGTTAACCTCCTTGGGAAAAAAATTACTCCCTTGAGAGGGAAATTTTTGGCATGAGTGCCTTGTGATTTCATGTTTGGCATGAATTCTATTTATCTTGAGGAGAATGTTGTGATATATTTAGAAATGAGATTGTTGGAAGAATTTGACAAGTTTGTGTTCAGAATAGATACATGTGTATATGGATGAGTAGAGATTTACTTAGTTTATTTTCCCCATTTAAGAGAGTCCACTCTTCTCCCCCTACCTTTATGAATATTTTTATGGATTCATTGTGTGTGTAATCCTTGGGATTCATGGGAGATTTTGTAGTTTATATTGTTGTGAAAAGTGCAATACAACAAAACACACAATTAGCGCCTAAAATAGCACCAAAATTTAGTGCATTTGAGTTCATGAATTGGACAATTTTGCTAGTGCCAAACTCGGCGCCCAATTACATTTCACTTATGCGCCGAGTTTAGTGCCGGTTATAACGCCAGGTTTAGCACTGGGTTTCGTGCTAGGTTTAGCACCGGATTTTAGTGCCAGGTTTAGCGCTAGATTTTGTTGCTTCCAATTTGGCTTCTAATTTTTCTTCTGGTTTTGCTTCTTGTGTTGCTTCCAAGTTTGCTTCCAGTTTTACTTCTAATTTTGCTTCCAGTTTTGCTTCCACTGTTGCTTCCAATTTTGCTTCCAATTTTGCTTCCAGGTTGGCTTCCAATTTTGCTTCCAGGTTGGCTTCCAATTTTGCTTCTAGTTTTGCTTCCGGTTTTGCTTCAGGTTTTGCTTCCAGTTTTGCTTCCAATTTTGCTCCAATTTTGCTTCTAGTTTTGCTTCTAGTTTTGCTTCCAATTTTGCTTCCAATTTTGCTTCCATTTTTGCTTCCATTTTTGCTTCTAATTTTGCTTCCAATTTTGCTTTCAGTTTTGCTTCCAATTTTGCTTCCAATTTTGCTTCCAGGTTTGCTTTCGATTTTGCTTCCAATTTTGCTTCCAATTTTGCTTGCAGTTTTGCTTCAAATTTTGCTTCCAGTTTCACTTCCAATTTTGCTTCTAGTTTTGCTTTGCATTTTCTTCAATGTTTAAAATCCCACCAACAAATATGATCTAAATGAGAATATAAGAATACATTTAACTTTTGTTTGAGTACATGCTCGTTAGGTCTATTTGTAAAGGATCCAATACACAAAAGTTTTCATATTTAGTTATCATGCAAAGTTCTTCTCAAATATCCATACAATTTATCTCAAAAAACTTAGTCATGTCTCACATAGCTAGAACATAGCAAAGACTAGAATTCTCATTTTCTTGTGTGTCCACCAAATACAAACATCTAACAAGCTTGTCAAAACCATACTATGCAAAGACCAAAACTGTGAGGCCCGCATTTTCCCTTGTGAGCTCACTCACACCTAATGGACAGATTTTAGACTTATTATTCATATTGAAACTATTCGATTTGCATATTTTATTATGGACTCAGGATCATGATGTTAGGCTACTATGAACATTGATCTTTTGATTAAATTAGCTTAATTATTCATGAGCACATGGTGATGATTTGATAGTGGATGATTATGTTATATTGTATGTTCTTGAGATGAATATATGTTGCACATTTTTATTATGGTTACGTTTTAATTTTAGAGTATGGTTTTCAATTATGCCTTATAACTAATCAAATTTACCTAGTCCTGAATTGAAATGACAACCTATGCATGATTGATATGAGATGTGTTATGAAATGGATGTGAAAATGAAATATTTAGGAAATGCAATTGTGAGTAATAATTAATTATGATGATGATGTGAATTGTGGATTTTGTATAATATATGATGATTGTGGAATTGTAATTTTAATTGCTTCAGCTATTTTATTGGATGTATTAATATTTGTTGTTAAGTGTGCAAGTATTTCCATGGCCAATGGAAGTATTGGAGGTTCTCTATAAAACCTAATTTTTATCCCTAGTGATGTCTTGACCTTAGTCCAAGAGGGGACTAAGGCCTTTAGATGTAAAAATATGTTGTAATGTGATAAAATTGTGGTGTTAATTTGAATTTGATATTTGTCTTAAGTTTGTTGAGTGAGTCATGCGAGTAAATTGTCATCTTATGTGGAAAATTTCGAATTCCCATTTATAAGTCCTTTTAAAGGGTCTTGAAATGCCATTTTCTTAAGTATTTTGATGACATTAGGTCCTTAGAGTAAGTACCTAGGAGTTGGGCACCTTTTGGACTATATATTTTCAATTTTGAGATGGATTTGACCACTCCCAATTTCCTTGGGAGGAAAGTGGCGTGGATGGACTTTGGGAAGAGAGATGGCGGACTTGTCACCATCCAATCTCCCTTTTCTAGGTTCATGATGAGGGGTAGGTCAAGTACACCCCCATCCTAATGATTCATAGTGTGAGAACATGACCTAGGAAGATTTTTAGAGTAGAGTGTACAAGTACACTCCTCCCCTAGCTCTCACACATATGTGAGAACTTAAGGAGTCAAATCACTCCTTGGGATTTGGGTGAAGGGATGAAAAGGGGTGAGGTGGAGGCCATGTGTCACATTCTCATTGAGAGAGGGGAGTGACATGACACCTATTACATATAACCCTCTTGTAAGGTTAGAAAGGACTTTTGGCTTCACTGTTGTTCTTGTGTGTGCAAGAGAGAGTGTGTTCTTGGGATATTGAAGTTTGAGAGAAAGGCTTGGGGAATTCTTGGAGGGAGCTTCATCAAGTTCAACTCAACCATCTTGGATAGCTTATTGAGGTAGGCTCTTCATTATCCTTGTTAGCTAGATTTAATGTGTGTATGGTGATTGTAAGCTTGTGAAATAAATCCTTGTGATTGGATGTGTTTATTGTTGTTGGATTGTGTTTGTATTATTGTGAGAAGGGTGTTAGTATTGGGTTAGGCTCTCCCGCTTAGATGAGAGCAACGTATGTGAGGGGTTGAGGGAGGTGTGAACCTCCTCGCAGATGCTAGGATTTAAAAGGTTAGTTATAGGTGTTCAGGTCTTGCACCTTGGAGGTGAGACCTCTTTTGCTTTCACCTAGGAACCTAGAGGGGATTTACTTCATGGAGGTTGTGATGTTGAACCCTAATTAGGTTACCTTTACTTTTGTAAGGTGTACAAAATGAGTTTTGTATAACCTATATGTTTTGGATTCACCTCCCTCACTATATGTGGCATGCTATTTGTAACATTGCATGTGCAGCATCATTGAGTGTGCAAGTTACACTATCGCACAAAGCGTGATAGAAGCTTATGAGAATTGTTTTATCAAAAAAAAAATTGTGTCAATTTTCATGTACATGTGTAAATGTGGGCATGACAAGAACCATCATTTTCTTCTTTGTCCAACAAATTCAAACATCTAAGAAGCTTATCAAATCATATTGTGCAAACATGCAACTCCAGATTTCAAACCAAGTACATGTCTATCCACTACTAACCACAAGAATACAATCATTAGAAGACTAAGAAATATAACCACAAACTTGTTTAAAAACTCCACCCCAGATATCTTTTTTAAACAGTAAAACAACTTTAAATTTTTTATTTGCACAAACAAATTACAATAGGCATACCATACTGCACAAAGGTATAGCTCCATGTTTTGAACCAAACGCACACCCAACAACTACTAATCACAATAAAACAAGAATTAGAACACCAACAAAGCCAACTACAAATAATAGCATTTGGTCCAAATTTTAGAAAGTATATTTTGTTTAAGTCTCTTAGTCTTCCAATGCTCATTACGTTGTCCTTCATAGCACTTGCAAGTGCACTTGATTTTCACCACAACTTTGCAACTTAAAATGATATGCTTTTGCCAAGTTTTTCAAAAAAATCACAACACCAACTAACAACTACAATACACATGCACAAAGCTCTCACAAAGATTCTTGTCGACAACATGCTTTTCTTTGAATAGTAAAACAAATTTTGATTCCTACAAATAAACCATAATAGAAAAAACTACAAACTATATACAATAAGACCATCAAAACCTTATTGCAAAAAGGTGCAACTCTACACTCTATGCTAAACACACTTCCACTCAGTACCAACCACAACAAAACAAGCATTGGAACACCAAGAATCCTAACTAGAATATGCTTTATAAACTTTGTACTTAATGATTTTTTAAATAGAAAAATAATTATGAACTTTTAATTTTGACAAATACAATACAATTCACATAACTATAAAAGCAAGATGCACAAGAAGAAACACAACTAGAAGCAAAGTAGACTAGAGAAAATAGAGTCCAACATGATGAAGCAAAACAACCTTAAATACATGCAAAAAAGTCTCTCTCAAACAAATTTGAATAGCATAGACTCGAATCAAAATTAAACTCAAACACCTATTAGCACAATCACATACCATGAACAAAATGCATCTCCTTCTCAACACACCTAGGAAAAATTATTTGCAACAATCAAATGGAAAGATTCAACAATGAAATGAAAAGAACAACTCTATAAAATGGCATTGAACTATCAAGCCATCATCTTGCAAAGCCTCAACATTGAAATACAAAGAACAACTATATAAAACAACAATAAATTTATAAACCCTCACCATGCAAAGCCCCAAACCTGCCCTCAAGAGATTGTAAAATTATGTAGTGATCAAAGTCTAGATTTTTTTGCATCACAACATACAAATAGACACAAGGCCTCCATGGAAGGAATAACTATTGAAGAAACAAAATCTATGCTTCATACAAACCACATCTCTTGTACAAGAACAAAAAATTGAACATAAATAAACACAAGAAAACCTCTCTCAGACAAAGTTAGATAGTATGCACTCAAACAAAAACTAAATACAAATCCATGTACATCTGAGGTGTAGTTCTATCTTACTATAGTTGTACAAATACTAACATTAATTATACTATGCCATGTAATTTGTTGAATTTGCTCTAAATTGATAGAAACCTCACACATTGTAGTTTGACAAATAAGACACAATCATTTGATATGCCATTACAAAGTAGATTTGACTTTCAATTCTACTCCACACAAGAGTTATTAACTATATATTTTACTTTACTCTTATACTTGGATTATGCCATGTCAATTTTTTTGTTTGTCTTCTCAAATGGGCACTGTTTGCAAGTTGTAATGCTATATTGCCACCATCTAAGTTGCGCTCGGGACACATACCCATAAACATTAGAGAATAGTTAAATTTTTTACCACATGTCATTTAATTGGCTATTTATTTTTCCCTTATTTTTTTTAATCAAAATTTAGAAAAAATCCACTTGCAAAATTAGCACTAGTGTTTCCATCATTTGGTATTAAAGCTTGCTTTAGATTTTTTTCATTTAACTAATCAAGATTTCTAAAGTTGATGTTAAGTTGTAGTTTTTTTGCAATTTTTTTAAAAAAAGTTGGTCTGCAACATTCTAATTAGTTTGTGTTAATTTTGCTACTAGGTTTTTTTTTTAATTATTAAGAAAAATAAAATAAAAAAGGGAGAGTCGGTTCCATTGCATGTATCAAAGAATTAAATTGTTCTCTAATGTTTATGTGTATGGGTACTGGGTGCAACCTGCCTAGCGACGATGTTGCAAAAAATTAAAGTGCTTTCTAATGCTTTAGATATCAAATACAATGTTGAAAAAATTAAAGTGTTTTCTAATGTTTGTGTCTATCCATATGTGTCGAAATTTGGATGGGGGCCAACTCATGAAATTAATAGTTTTCTTTAAGTTCTACTTCATATTGTATGTGTTGTAGTTTGCACTACCCTAGTAGACATGAATTCAAAGTGTGGACACATACAGGAGGCTCAAATGGTATGCTCTAAGAGGTTGTAATTCTAAGTAGAAGATGTATTTTCTTTAAGCTCTTTAATTATTTTTTTACAAAAAAAATATTGAAATATTGTTGGTTTGTGGAATGTTGATTGGTCTACTCTAATTTTTCTAGTAGGTCTTCTTAGTTTTCTGATTAAGGAAAAAAGGGAAAAATGCAGAGCAAACAAAATGACATGTAGTAGAGAATTACAGTGTATTTTGAAGACTATGCAAAGATAACATGCAAAGAACAATTCTATAAAATGAAATGCAAAGAAGATAATTATTTGTAACAATAACATGCAAAGAAGAACCATAAATACACATGGAAAAACCTTTCTTACATAAAGTACATTTCCTTCAAATTATATGATCCTACCAACAGACATGAAGTAAACAAGAACATAAAACCACATTTAACTTGTGATTGAGTACATGCTCTTCATCTCTATTTGTAAAGGACCTAATAAATAAAAAATTTCATATTCAATAATCACATGAAATTTTATTGAAATAGATAGTAAGGTTATCTCTAAAAAATTGAGCCATCTGCCACATAACTAGAGCATTGCAAAGGCCAAAACCCTCATTTTCTTGTCTTCCTAGCAAATGCAAGCATCTAACAAGCTTGTCAAAACCATAATATGCAAATGTGTAGCTCCAAGCTTCAAATGAAGCACACTTCTAATCAATTCCAAGAAGCCTAAGCATATCCTAAAGGCTACTTTAATGCGATGATATCTATTGTACTCGGTGTCTTCCAAAGCAAAGGACCAATGTATTAACCAGGCCAAATGTTCTATTCATTTTCATATTTTATCTTTATCATATTTGTATTAAGCACATACAATGCAAATATATTTTTCTATTGCATATAGACTTATATTCTTACATAACAATAATATTTAGTTCTTATCATTTTATGAACAATCTTACAAACATATAAATTGTATGCATGACATTTTTGACATTTTCCATACATTATAACTACTCTAATATCTTTGCATTATTATATAATATGTCATTGCATATAGGTCCTCTTATTTAAGAAATACAATACATGTTGCATTTCTTAAGCAAATTTAGTTAAGATGAATGAATAATATCAATGCATTACGTTTCTTTGTTCACCGCTACATTTTTGACATAACTGTATAATAGTGATAAACACCTCTTCTAAATTAAAACTTAAGGAAGCAGTTGAAGCCTTGTTTCCTAAATAAATAAGGTTGAAATCCATGAAGTCTACAAAAGGTTATTTGATTTTCATAATTAGTTTGAATGAAAAGTGATAGAATAAGAAAGGAGGTATGAGATCTGTTATGCCCACATTTCCCATGCGGTCACAACATGCATCACACGTGTCATGTCCACATTTGTCATGTGGTCATGACACGAAATATCAAAAACAAATTCATGCTTCCCTAGAAACCCCCTCGCACACATAAGCATGCTCAGTGGCGTTACTCTTAAGGCGTAAACATGACAGTTGAATTGCAGGGTAATGCGTTCACTTGCGCATACCAATCGCAATGAAGGCCAACTAGGGGGTTGATGCGACGCAATTAACGTCGCCAATAGGGTTAGGATCGACAATCGAAACCCTAAGTTAACCTATGTGAATGATGGGATTTTGACGTGAGTCAAAATCAACAGCCTAATTCAAGTGCATGAGAGAATATAATTTAATACAAAAAACAAATGTCGATACTCGGCAAAAAACAATAATATAGTCCTAAACAGGGTTAAATTTCACTAACCTAGCTAAACCCTAAATTCTGGAAAAATCTGGCAACATAACCCTTCACAGGCGTGATTAGGGTTTATTATACTAAAACTAATTTTGATCAAAGGTTTACTGGTTTGGTTTTATAATACCTACATCTCACTAGTTGAATTGGTAGATCAATTGAATAAGTTAATTGAACATTTTTCAACAAAGCTCGATCAATTTGTTCTTCTTCGCATTTTCTATAATTTAAATGATTTTTCAACAAAGCTCAATCAATTTGTTCTTCTTCACGTTTTCTATAATTTAAAATATTTTTCAACAAGCTCGATTAATTTGTTCTTCTTCACGTTTTCTATCAATCAGAGTTATCTTACATTATTCCTAATTTCTTGGTAGATCAAATCTCGGAAACATGTTAAACTAACTTCGTTTAAATAGTTTACTAGGTTCCCGAGTTGGATTTAAAACAACGTCTAATTTAAATTCGTTAATTAAAATGCCCCAAAATGATTAAAAGAATATTAAAATTTAATTAATAATGATGTAGTTTAAATCATCCTCGTCGAGTTAGGTTTGAAGACAAGGGTTAAAATAAAGACATCTCAATAATTAGATAGTTGTAAGAATTAATTAAAACAATTAAAATCCCTTGTAATAATCAATTTAAAAAAATCAATAAAATATAAAATCCCTCTAATCATAAACTAGTCTATAAATTACCATGCCACTAACAAATAAAAATAACTCTCCAAATGAACTAAAGATTCCTATTTTATATAAATCACAAAATCCCATCCTAAAATTAAATTTTAAAACAAAAGAAATAGAAATAATGAAAGTGTGGGAAATAAAAGAAATAAGGGCACTTTTAAATGTAAGCCCTAAAATCCCCTCAATCAAATAACCATTTCCTTATGGCCAAAAGAACCCTAACCCTATTTTCTTTTCATTTCTCATTTTATTTTCTCCTCTTTGTTTTTTCTCCTCTTCTTTCTTTTTCCTTCTCTACTCTCCTCTCATTTTGTTTTTGGATGTATTTGCAGGTTTAATGGAGGCCATACATGAAATGCATATGATGGCATATATATATATATATATATATATATATATATATATATATATATATATATATATATATATATATATAATTTTGTGAATATTGTTCATTCTGGTTTTTTTTTAATAAATATATATATTTTTATTTAAATACTAAATCCCCAAATGTTATGGCAGTGGGGAGTGGTGCTACTGGAGGTGACGGTGACGGCGGCGGACTATGGCAGAGGGCGGAGGTGGAGGTGTTGTGGACTGTGGTGTGGCGGAGAGGAGCCATGGCAGGGGTGAAGACCGCAGGGCGGAGGGGGCCGATGATGGCGGGATCGTGGACTGCGCGAGGGATATGGCCGCGGGGAAGGCAGTAGTAGGGGGTGTGGGGAGGGGCGGAGCCCCCACCCACATCCCACTATGTGGGGTGTGGGTGGGGGCTTCGCCCCCTCCCCATACCCTAATGTAAAAAGAGACGGTGGGGGGTTCAAACCCCCCACCACATAATTTTTTTTAATACATAAAAATGGCCCTTTGCGTAAGTCGAACCACAATCTATTTCATTCATTCTTCACAATGATTATTCTTAAATAAATTTTATTTCAATATATATATATATATATATGTATCTTTATATATATACTCTCAAACTTGCACAATTTAATACAAAATACAGTTTATTAAATATTAGAATATAACAATATATATATATTTGATTCGTAAAGATAGAGATTTGTATTGATTAGGAACAGAAATTTACAAGCAGGTGCCTATATGTTGTTTCCCTGCAAACCCTCCAAAAGACTGACTTTCATAGTTTATACCAAAAAGGCCTCACAGAGCCACATTTTTCAAAATTGCCATTATGGCTTACTAGACCATTAAGGACTTAACCACAGGCAAATAACCTACTGAGACTTATAACACCTAGGTTAATAGACAAACTATCAAAGGATTCATAGTTAACTGTGGATGCAAGAAACCGAGC
The DNA here is from genome assembly GCA_027924645.1 of Cunninghamia lanceolata. Classification (NCBI taxonomy): domain Eukaryota; kingdom Viridiplantae; phylum Streptophyta; class Pinopsida; order Cupressales; family Cupressaceae; genus Cunninghamia; species Cunninghamia lanceolata. The sequence goes on from BSBN01000063.1 coordinate 1,547,782, forward strand.
TCTTACAAGAAGCTGAGCTCCCTTGCCATGGATTGGAGCTCACCAACCCATTCCACCTCCCCATTGTCCCCATCCACACTCAACAAATTTTGAAGAAAGCCAAAAGCCTGAAGCACGTGCTCCTGGTGCTCGTTCAATGCCAAACCTTTTAGATCAAGAATGAGGGGAAAGACTTTCACAACCTCCAGAGGATCCTTCGGGGTCGAGATATCTTTTGGGCGAGGGATTCCCGCCCCTGGGATGACCGTACCAAATATTTGATCGAGGCCGCCAAGTATTTCTAGTTTGAACAGCTTTAACATCAACCCCTTCGCTGCTCCTAACGCCACCCCTGCATCCAAGATGGAGGCAAGAAACTGGGAGGAGACATGTGTGACTACCATATAGAATTCATCTGCAAGTAGGAAATCTTTCCCCAGAATGAGCTTCACAAATGGAAGTAGAAGACCTTCATGCCTCCACAGAATTCATTTGAGTCTTTGGTCTGTGATGGCTCCTTTGAAAGCCATCTGACAGACAAAGCTCTCCAATTGAATAGGAGTTGCCATTCCCAAGTTTATCAGAACAACTACAGAAAACTTAGCTATGAAGCCAGAACCCTCTGCCATTCTGACCATTACTACCAAAGCCACAGATTACTTAATCCGGTCGAATAGACTGATTATAGTTGATAAAGGTGATGAAGAACGTCTAGAGGCTTCTCTGTCAGAATCCTTACGCTGCCATCATTCATTTGACAGTGAAAAAGGGGGGGAAGGAGGATCATCCACCAGATATGGAGCGTGCGAATGCTCATCAAAGACACGTTCAGTGAGGCCGCATAACCAAAAATGATTAGTTGTGACCATCGAAGGAGAATGTCTTGCCATAATGCTATCTTATGGCTATGACCCATCCAGGATATCATGGATTGGGTGCCCACCCTACCACCCTAAACTATATATATATACTGTTGTATAAGAAATGTAGTCTCTTAATTTTGTTTGATAGAATAATTAAAAACAATTTATATTTAACTACATATAAAAAAAACATACATTCAATATATATATATATATATATATATATATATATATATATATTTGTATATATAATTATATTTTCAAAAATAATTTTCCTTCCAACACTTACAAATTTACTTTTTTAACAAATAAGCAAAGACATATTTTTTTCTTTTTAAATATCAAATGTATCTAAAGCAAATGAACATTTTTTTTTTAAAAGAATATATTCATTCTAAAACTATTTTTTTTACGAATACATTTAATTGAAATCCTTCCTCTATATATATATCAACCACTAAAATTTCTCTATATAAGAACAATGTAAAACTTTCATTTTTTTTTTGTCTCTTAACAATAAACAACTTTCCTATTTGTTTATTTTAGAAAAATATACATACAACAAAATGGCAATAAAACTATATCATCATCTCATTACTCTATTTTTTTGTTTTGAATGATAAGCATTAAAATCAGCAAATTTAAAATTTGTATTTCAAATGTAAATAGCTTACACACACAAGTAAAATATACTTTTACAACAAGAGAGAGAGAACAATGTTCTCTTTGAAAACTAACAAATGATACAAAATTCCAACTTGGACATGCTCTCTCTCAAGAGCTAAAAAGAAATAGGATAACAACTCCAAGAACAATGGTGTTTTCTCCAACTTCACAAAGCTCCTAATATATCCTGCAATAACACAAAAAAGAGAAAGAAGCCACAACAACTTGCTCTCCTCCCTACCATAGACCCGCTAGTGGGTCACCCCCGAGCTAGGGAGGTCATCCACACACTAGGAAACTCAAACTACATCACAATAATGCACTCAACAACCAAACACAAAAATTACTCCCATGGCTAATACAACATAAGAACTCACTCAAAATGAGTTCAATGGGGTAGGGGAGTGGACAACACTCAATTCAAGAGTGCCACTCCTACAACTTCCCAATACAAATACCTCTCAAGGTCTCAAGCCAACACCTTTAAACATAATTTCACAAAGCTTCCATTTGGCTCTCAAGCCATTTCACATATTGCACATATTCTCATATTGCCCTCAAGGCTACAACACCACAAAATCAAGGAAATGACCTCGAGGAGGTTCACTCCTCCCCCACCCAACACTTGTTGAGCATCTTCTCCCAAGTGGGAGAGGCTCTCACAACACCCATACAATTTTTTTCCACAACAACAAGTAAAAACTCAAAAAAAATAGAACTCACACATAGCATCACACAAGCAAATAAAAATGCATAAGGGGAAGGCTTTAGCCTTGAACCCTACCTTAAAAAACCCAATTTGGTAGATGGTTGAGTAGAGCTCCTCCAACTCCTCCAAAATAAGCCACCAAACTCCCTCTAACTTTTTCCCTAAAGTAAATTAAAATCAATAAAATTTGCTAAAAATTCAACAACCCCATACCCCTCTCCAAATGGGATTAGAATAGGCTCTTCTCATGAGCCTTGAAGAATGGGGAGGTGACACATGTCACCTCCTCACTCCTCCTCCCAACTACAAGCAAGACCCTTGGAATGGGTGGTGACACATGTCATTCACCCATCCACCAAGTCTCTCTCCCTTCCACTTGTCCTCTCTAGAACATGTGGGAGAGAAAAGTGGAGCTTAAGAGGGAATGGGTGCCACATGTGCCCCCAATCCTTTCCTCCCAAGAGGGACCACACAACCCCAAGGTACTCTCACCAATTGTGGAAGAGACTTAGAGTAAAGTCCTCCACAATTAAGGGGTCTTGGAGACTTCCCCAACCTAGGGAAGAGGAAAGGAAAAGGTTGAGTGTTTGACTCACTCATCCTCTCCCTCCCATGCCTCCATTTTCGTCACTTTACTTCAGGGTGAAGTTAAAGTGACCAAATGGAGGTTTACCTAAGGTTACCCAAGCCAAAAAGGTCCCTAGACCCAAGGGGTACAACCAGGGTCAAGTTTAGCTCATTTTGAGCACCAAGGGTTGAGTTAAAGCACATGAAAAGGGGTCTCAAAAAAATTTATAACTTAAAAATGAAATTCAAAAGACACTATTCTTACAACACCAATTAGAATTCAAAATAAAAGAGGGGTAGACTTAGCCCGACTAACAACATGCAACAATATTACAGAAACTCATCATGAACATATCTGATCTTGGTTCCTTGTGGAACTAGATCAGCTTCACAAGGGAAAACAACACCGTGTGTGGGATGATCTCCGAATTTCTGTGGCTTCGTTAGAAATACCTGCGCACTCAAATGAAATGTTAATTCCACATGTACATAATAGCCGAAGCAAATTGAAACATACACTCGCATACAACATCACATGTCCATATAAGCATCAAGGAAGTCACATTACAATTAGATTCTAAATTCTGCATTTCAAACATCCATTCCCAAGATTGAATCACATAATAAATTTCTAACTAACATCACATGAATAATTTTCCAATAACATCATAATATAAACCATATGTCTAACATCATCAGTGAATCAATGTCCAGGTCTAAACACACTGTAAACATGCTAAGCATAACAAATACACATACAGCATAAAGTCTAATAGTCTGGAAATTCGGGATCAACAGTCCCATAAGTCTAAATGTATCACCAACAGTAAAATAAGTAGTCAAATATACCAGAATGAAAAGGTAGGCCTCACAAGATCTAAATCAAAGGGAAGATTTAAGTGTCCCTAAAAGTCAAAGGTAAATTATTGGACGTTGTGTGAACTAAGAGTAATAATATTACAAAAAATCACAAAGTAAAGAAGTTTAAGAATGAATATCAATGACTTTTTTACAAGTGAATAGTTGAAATCAGGGCTTCAATTTTTGACAAATAGTACAAGTTGTAAAGCAACCTAAATTACCACATTTTTATGAAAATTTAGTTTAGTGTTGGTTAAATTTCTTGCACATTTGTTTTATTTTATCTACATTTTTAAAAATTTATATGTTATTAGAACAAATATTAAAGAGCGAAAGCTATTTTATATGTTTTCTCTTTTTCAATATGTTATATTGTTGTTTTTCTATTAGTATAATGTATCTATATACAATTTTTTTTTAATTTATGAAATACTTACTCATTTGTAACGTGTCTATAATTATAGTGTGTATTGATCGTGACTACAAAGGGTATTGTAGAAGTTGATTAAGCGGTCCTCCCTAAAAAATGCAAACATACGGTGAACCATTTTTAAAATGGAAAAGTGAATGTGGTGAATAAGACCATCTAAATTGTCCAACAAAATGGTTTACCATTTTAAACCCAAAAATATCATCCTCCTTAAATAAAGGAGAGGCAATACAAATACGGATTCAATTAGGGCATGCAATATAGACAAAAATTATAGGGAGACATTTTTTATGCCTGCACATCCAAGTCATTCTTCATTGAACGTCATTAAACATGAACATATGGGAAGCCTTCATAATAAAGACATGTCTAGAAAGATCTGGATTACCGTTGAATACAATGAAGATGGATGGAGATTGTCTTGAACTACTCTTATGTTAGCAAAAATTGTCTTGTTGCTTATATAATTTTATATTAAATAAATTCAATAAATAGAATTCCCACTCTTTTAATTCAAGATCCAATAAGTTTCCAACACAATTATGGTTGGATTAAAGTAAAGAAGATAACTGATTTTTAATTGAAACATTTGGATGTAAGGTAATGTGAGTAATCTAGACCCTCTTTTTCAATGAATTTTATGTCTCCACTATTAGATATTATCCTTTTTGGTAAAGGTAATTTTAAATTTAAAATTTTTAAGAAAAAAGATAGCTACTCTATGTAACCCTAAAATTCTTCATCTTGAAAGTCATTGTTACATAAAATAAGAGTTTAAGCTTCCTTTCACTGAATGAAGTATGAGTTCTTTTTATAAATAAAACAAATCCCAGCAAATAGTCCAACCTCCAAATATTTGTAAATTTACTTTTTTTATAGTAATTGGTAGCAAGATCCCCGATTGTTGATTGTTGTTTGGAACCAAAATTTGACTTCAGTCTGGAAGCCACTAATAAAACTTAGATGCAGTTTAGCATAGAAGCATTAAAATTTTTTGATCTATTCTACTTTGGATCCTTGGTGCCTATAAGTGTTCTCTTGTGTGAATGCATGGGAGGCATTGAGAATGGAGACACAGGCCTACAAAGATGTGAATTATCATTCAATACAATGAAGGTGGACAGAGATTGTATCACAGATAATGGGAGAATACATATCTAATAAACCAATACTCTTATAACTTTCATAAATAAATAGAAATATATATTTATGAAAAAAAAAGGTAACATAATGAATACATGTTTTATTTGTTTGAGTAGGAGGAGTGAAAATGGTACAAGCTATAGATTTGGAAAGTGTCCTTCCATCAAGAATTGGGTAGGCATTTTTGTCTAACAAAATTTTTTTTGCAAAAAATAATTTTTATAGAAAATAAAATTGAAAAGAGGAATGTGCTTCGATTTAATTTGCTTACATATTTTTCAATTTTGTTTTTTATAGAATTTTTTTAAGGATTCACCATGGTAATTAATGTGCCTACCCATTATTCACCAAGATTCACCTAGATTTTATACGAATTTCTAGCGATATGTATACATTCACCAATAATTCAACTAATATTTGTTTCAAAAAAAGGAAAGATTTGCTAGGGTTTTATAAAAAAAATTAGGGGCCTTTTTTCTTAAATTTATCACTGACAAATATAATGATTTAGATTTAAGGACCTCTAATGAGGAATCTAGACATTTGTTTATTACATCTTCTATTATGCATGCTTGCAACTAATGAGCATATAGTTAATTGATTTTGTACATAGTGTCATTTCATATGAATCCACATAGGGAATGGTTTTTGGTACATTCAGAGTTATGACATTGGAATATTCTTCTTGGGTGGTATGGTCATTGTCCACTTAAGCCTTGTCCGTGCTTGTACTTTTTTCATAACTTTTAATAATGCACCTATATATTTTTAGGGCACTAGTAGCACTCTCATTCTTTTGGCATTCATCTTATCATGTTATTTTACAAACTTGTTGCACCATATTGCAATTTGGTAGTGTATATGGCCCTTTGTTTCTACTACAATTTCTACTTAAAAACATGCGTGTATAATGCAGCTTCCATTATACTCGCACTGTTTTTTTTAATAATTTTATAATCTAGTTTCTATTATTGCAATTTTCTAACTTAAATACATGTTTTTTATAAATTTTAAATTCATTTGCATAAATACCAATCCATACTACATAGTCATACTACATTTTAAGACCTATAATTTTGAGGAGATGGGCCATGCTTTATAAGAACCGCCTATAATTCAATGGCTATAATAAATGTTTTCCCAAATATAACTATCATTGTATGGTGATATTAAACATTTTCTCTAAATTCACTATAATATCATTGGCGATTGCACCACCATTTGCCCTTAATTTATTATAATTTCATTGTTGATCACGCCCTCTTTTCCCTAATTCCCTATAATTTTATTAGTGATTGGACCATATTAGTGATTGGACCACCTTATGGTCATAATTTATGTAAAAAGGTGGGCGATTGAAACCTAAATTACAAGTTGCCTCATCACATGACAAGGGATTAGACCTGAATTAAAAGTTGCCTCTATAATATGTCAACAATCAAAACCAAACTATAATAAATAGTATGGTGATCTAATGCTATTCTACCATTTTAAAATATCAATTCATGGGAAATCTAAAGCTACGGGCCCAAAAATATAATCAAATTTGGGTGAAAGAATATACCGCCAAAACCAGTAATATTCACCATTTTCAACCCCCCAAAAGTCAAAAATTACCAATTAGCGACAAATCGGCACCAAAAGTTTCCCTAGTGATTTAAACTTTGCTTTGAACAACTATGAGATTTGGGGTATTGCTCCTAAAAGTGACTATAAGAGGGTTTTTTTGTGTATAGACTAGAGGAGATGGGGCTAGTGGATGTTACTTTAATCCTATAAAATGAGTTCCAACATTGAGGAACAATAGGATTGGTGATGCCTTTGTTTCTAAGAGACTTGATATATTTTTAGTCTTAGAGGATATCGTGGTCAACAGAGGTAGAATTAGGTCTTGGGTTGAAATTGGTAGTGTATTTGACCATTTTCCTATTTTGCTACAACTTGCAAAGTGGCAAATAAACCCCCTTGTCCCTTTAAGTTCAATCCTTCGTGGTTAGTGGAAGCTAATTTTCAATCTCTGGTTAAAACTAAATGGATCGGGTATAATAGACAATTGGGGTGCACTAATTCTTTTCAATTTACAAAAAATATTACTAAATGAGCTTACCTAAAATACAGACAACATGATCTTGTACTTACACAATTTGAGGGAGAGATATCTAATTTCTATGATAATTTAGTTGAGGGAGGCTTTAGTGAGGTGGTTAAAAAATAAAAAATGATATTCTTTTGGATCGTGAGGTTGTTTGGAGATTGAAAAGTAGGGCTATCTGGTTGGATGCTGGTGGTGCAAATATTTTTTTTTTCATAACTTTTCTAACCATAGGAAAAAATTTAATACTATCTGGGAGATTCCTAGATCAAATGGTTCTTTTGCTAGGTCTTTTGAGAAGCTTGTTGATTTGGGGGTTTCCCATTTCAAGTACTTGTATAAGGAGTTAGAGTGGGTGAATATAGTAGAAATTATTACGCTTATTACTTTTTTTCCTAGTTTTGTGAATGGTGAAGGAAATTTGATGCTTTTGGAGAAGGTTTCCAAGGATGAGTTAAAAAAAATCCTCACTATAACTTTTCAAAATAATAGAAGTCTTGGGCTAGATGGGTGGACAATGGATTTTTTTATTTGATTGGGGAGGAATTGTTGTAGGTGATTGAGGAGACTAAAGACTCTAGAAGAATCCCTAAGAACATCAATTATTATTTTATTTATTTGATTCCTAAAAGGGATAGCCTAGAAACATTTAATGATTTTAGGCCTATCTCCATTTGTAGCTATTTATATAAAATCATTGCTAAGATCATTGCTTAAATGATCAAGGCCACTTTTTCAAACCATATTTCACGTGACCAATTTGGATTTCTAAATGGGAGATAGATACATGATATTGTGGGTATCACTCAAGAACGAATACATACTATTGAACATGATAAACTACATGCTTTTGTGGTTTAGTTGGATTTATCCAAAGCATATGACAAGTTCATATGGTTGTATCTTAGAGTTATGCTTCTCCATATTTGTTTTAACTTACAACTAGTGAATTGGACCATGGGGTGTGTTACTCTAGTTTTTTTTTTTTCTTATCAATAGTTTGGCTTCCAAATTCTACAATATAAGAAGGGGGTCCAGCAGGGCTATTCCTTATCACCCACTCTCTTTCTTTTGGTCATAGAGGGTTTGAGTAGATCCATTGGGGAAGATAAGTGGATTGGGCACTGAAAGGGATCAAAGTAGGAAATACTTCATCTTTGACACATCTTTTATTTGTGTACGATGTTTTGCTTTTTAGGGATGGTTCATTTAGGGATGCCTCTAAATTGAAGGATAATTTAGAGACCTTCAATATTGCTACTAATATGGAGATTAATATGCAAAAGTATACTTTATTTTTTATGTAATATATGAAGATAAGGAGAGAGATATCGTATAGATTTTTCCTTTACCAAGTATACTTTAGGATGGGTTAAAATATATAGGGTTCTTATTGAAGCCAAATGATCATTTTAAATAAGACTAGGAATAGCTAGTGGTGAAGATTATCCAATGTATCAATTTGTGATACAATAAGTGGTAACCTTTAGGAGGTAGATTGACTCTAGTTAAGTTAGTCTTAGAAGATATTCATAAATATGTATTGGCATAGTTTGTCACATATTCTAATGAATATTTTGGAGAAGATCAAGAAGAGGTGTTTTAAGTTTCCGTGGTTTGGTAAAAAGGATAAAGATGATAGTGTATTGGCTAGTTGGGGTCAAAAAAATATACATTTCTTTGGTAGAGTCCTAACTGCTAGGAGTTTATGGAGATTCATTACACAAGATAGTTTGTCGAAGAAGGTCTTTATTCAAAAATTTATAGAACCTCTATCTATTTTTTATTGGATAAAGTTGCCTACTAAAAATATTATCAATGTATCCATTATTTGGAAGGCCATGGTTCAGGTTTATCCCTTGTTGGTAATTGGTTAATCTAGAAAATTGGCAAAAATGATGATGTGAGAATTGGGGTTGATCCATGGGTTGGAATTGGGAAATCTTTTAGGCTTTCAGATGATCTCATATTGCAACTACATAATTTAGGATATGCTATGTTGTCTCAAATTTCTAACCATGCATCTACCACTATCTAGCAATAAAGATGGTTGAGGACTTATCATTTGGGTATTGTTGGTCATGACAATGAGTTGTGGAATGATTATGTTGGTCATTTGAATAGAAATCATGTGAGGATAAAAGTTGATAGTGTGGATGAGTTGGTGTGGTCTAAAAATCATGTGATGGGGTCACCGCTAAACTTGGTTATAGAACTATGATCTCTGCATAACATGGGGTATAGGCTTGGTGGTGTAAATTTACTTGGAAGGTTGGGACTCTTATGAAAACTAGAACTTTTGTATGGCTTTCTCTTAAATTGTAAAGTTATCACATGTGATTCCCTTCAAAGAAGAGGATGGCAGGGCCCTAGTAGGTGTACTTTATGTCAAGAGACTTTGGGAATTGTTGAACATCTTATTAATGAATATTCCTACACACAAGTTGTATGGATAGAGCTAGAAGTTCTCTTTTGTCATCCCAACTTTTGCAAGGAAGCTCTCTCGTTGATTGCTTGATGCATTGGTTTGATACAAATAATTGAAAATATTTAGAGAACTACCTTTTGTGGTGGAATGTGGAGTATGGTTGGCTAGAAATAATAATATTTTTAAAAAAATTGTATTCCATCTTTTGACTCTTCTATACAAATTAGATCTATTTTTGAAGGCTTGAAAAAGAAAATAAATCTAAAGGTTAAAATAATTCTCACTAAGGAGAAGGTTGATAGCACATTTATCTAGGGATTTTTTGATGGGGCATTTCATGATTCTCCTAGGGTTTGAGCTATTGGAGGTGTTATTTTCCTTAATGAAAAACATTTTATCCATTTCAAAGTTGGGTTAGGCATCAAGTCTAATGATTTTTCCAAATTACTTTCTCATAAGTTGTTCCTTAAGATTTCTTTAGAATACAATGTGGATAGGTTTCTAGTGATGGGAGACTCTATGGTAGTTATTAATTGGATGCATAATTTGTATAGGATGGAGAGACTCATTTTGACACTAATATTTGATCATGTTAATTGGTTGGCTAAAGTATTTAATTTCAGTTCATACAAACATGTTTATCAGGAATTAAATAGCTATGCAAATACATTATAAAAAAATAGTCTATTGTTGATGTCGGGTCAGTGGGTGAAGATGGAAATCATGGATGGTTATGCAGTGTCTTTTGATAAATGCCCTATATATGATCCTTAGCCTATAATTTGGTCCTTTTTGTCATATTGTTTTTGTTGGTATTAGGGTGTGGTTGTTTTAGGACTTGTTGGTAATTTATTTGTTCTTGCTTGGGTACTTGCTAGCTTACTTTATCTATGTTGAAGTTGTTATTTAAACTTTATATAACATTTATTTTAATTCCTTGTACATATACATGATGTAACTTTGTATTTCTCAAATTAAAAGTTATTAATTTTCTTCAAAAATAAAAATAAAAAGTTGAGAGAGAATGTACTTGATATCTTATTTAGTCCAAAGAAAAAAATTATTATTGAAATCTTGTGCTCAGTAGCTTAGACACTTATTTTTATGGGAATTTTGTATCACAATAAAATCTCCAAGTTTTTTTTATTGTTTAATTCAACTTAAGGGAGCTAGAACCCATGTATAGATGGAACCATAAAAATAACAAAATTGGTTGCTCATCGAATGAGGGCCATTATATATTATCTTAAGTCAAAGTATCAGAAATACATTCCAAAATTGGTCACTACATAACAAACCAACAAACTAGATTTTTAACTAATATTTACAATCATACTAAAAATTACTATACTGTATAATCTCCTACGCCACCTCCAGTCTCATGCCCCTGCAACATTGAATCTTCCTCAAAGTCCTCTAATAGCTGTAACTCCACCCAATCCACTCCAACTCCATCCGCAAGCCCAACCACTATTTTTAGAAACATCACCCCCTAATGAGCTTCATTTTATCTCTCTGCCTCTATATGACCAGCAACATGTATCACAAATGAGATCCATGACCCATTATATCTCAGCAGCACCTCTGGCCAACACTATCCCTCCAGTCTGAATCCTAGTCTAGGGATGGCAAGCTCCAATACCTTATCCAATCCCCCTCTCCATTTGGCATGAATGAGCACCCTCCCCATCTCTCTTACCACATCCTTCAATTCTCCTAGGTCCAGGAGGATTCCAACAAACATACCAAAGATGTATGTGTTCACCTTGTAGTTTTCAGTCAAGTTCAGAAAAGCATCCCCCAAAATCATCCCAATTGTGTGGAAGCCAATTGCTAAATTCAATTTGAAAATCCCCTGGAGCCTCTTGTCTATAATCAGTCCTCGAAATGCCATTTACCTTCACGAGTCGGTAAGCAGCATTGTCAACTCCATTGCATCAAACAAAAAGCAATGCATTTGGTTTCACCTTCTTAAGATTTAACGGCCCTGAATCGACCCTCGGTACAAGGTGCAATTACTCCATTATTACTTGTCACACTTTAGCTCTCTCCCACGCTCTCAATACTGCTAAATTCATCATTCCCACCTCAACTCCTACCTTCTTTGCAAAAATTTCTGTCAAACAACCTATTCGGCGTCCATCGCAAGCCACTTGTCTCACGTCTCATCACCAAACCTTGCCCCACTCCTTCCTTATGTCAGTTAGACCATGTTCTCCCACCCATGGACATATGGCAACACTCCCAAGCATTCCTCCGAAAGGTTTCTGCTATTAGTTTGAAGCAATCAATCTAAGTCGGAGCCCACCATTTCCCACACATCTATCGTTTGGCCAATCACCATCTCCTCCCTAAGTTCAAATGTTGCATTTGCCAATCTATCGGCCACTTTATTTGATTCCTTAAACACATGATTCACTTCAAATTCTAAAAATTTGTCCAAAAGGGCCAATCCCCTGATGAGAAGATTATTTAATCCCCAATTTGGCCTTCATTTGTTTTGAATTGCATTAATAATTATCTAAGAGTCTCCTTCTATGTGCACCCTTCTAATCCCTGATGAGAGACCCAATTGCAAACCAATAATAAAGGCCTGCATTTCTACTTCATTGTTTGACATGATCCCAAGATGCTTCAAAACTGCTCCACAAAACCTATCTGCCCCATCCCTGATTACGCATCCAATTGAAGAAGGCCAAGGATTTCCCCTTGAGGCACTGTCAAAGTTTAACGTGTGCCTGTTAGTGTAGGTTTTTATTTCCTAGTTGGGCTATTTATTTTCCCTATATTCTTAGGTTTTCCTACACCTTTTCTTAATCTTGCTTAGGTAAATAAAGCATATTTAATTAAGTGAGTGGATTATGAGGTGTCCCCTTCCTACATGTGAGCATCCATTAGCTATCTTGGGAAGATACTTTACTCTCTTTAGCTCGATAGATGGTTGCTTCCTATTGGTCGGTGTTGCCACCTCCTCCCTCTCCCTGGTCCATATAAACATGCTACCTAGCTTGTATTTTGCATCCTTTTCTTTTGCATCCTCTAATTTCTATTTTGCTTCTAGCATTTGCATTACTCTCTTGGAGACTAACTCTATGTTTGTATTTTGATTTCATATCATTTGCATTCATAGTTTAGATATATATTCATTTGCACTAGTTTTCTCGGATAATCATCTTTTCATATTCTAACATGGTATCAGAGTTTTTCTATGTGCAACAGTAGATTTTAGTTTCCATATTTGAGAGATTGGGGGGGGCTAATAAAGATTATCATAGGCTTTCCCAAAAACCCAATATGCTCCTCTTGCATCTTCAAATGATCTGGAGAATCAGAAAAGTTTGAAGGAAACATTTTAATTTTTGGCGTTTGCATATGTGTTTTGTGAGATCTAGGTGATTACATCATTTTTTGTTATACTGGAGGTATTTTTGGTTATTCCAACGCATCCACGAGGCTCGAGAAAGTCAATATTGGCTTTCGTTTCAGCAAAATTGGAGATCGTTTGACACAGTTGTGAAACGGGGGTTTCGTGCTCAAATTTGAAAATCAACTTTCAATCAGAGCGTTTTCAAGCCAAAAGGACCCTGCCATTGCATTTGGGGGGCCTCGCAAGTGAATTTTGATATATAATTTGCCCAGTTTTGGTGTTGAGAGTCTGAAATGCAAAAAAAAAATGTCAGAGGCCCTTTGGGCCCCCTTAGCACGCATTTCTATGCAAAATTATTGTAATTTTCAGGCAATTTTTTTTTAAAATTCCACAAAATTAAAAAATTATTTATATGTATATAGTGCTTTAAGCGTTGTTCTAAAAGGGGATTTAGCCCTCATTAGGGCTTCGACCCCCCTTTCATGCCCTGGGTGCCTTTTTAAGGCCGTAGTCTCCATTCAAAGGGCCCGTGGATGAGGCTTATGGCCCCTGTTGTCCTCCTTTAGGCCTTTGACCCCTTGCTTGGTGCTTCGGCCTTTTAGGCCTTTAGACCTACACTTTGGCTCCGCCAAATTCATCCCTGAGCCAATTTCATATGTTAAGCCTGAGCACTAAATTTAGTACCTCCGCCAAATTTGGCATCATATATGACAGGACCACCATATTTGGCTGGAATATCTAATATTGGCAAGAGATTAAAAACACTTGGCAATTTTCTAAAATTGGTGGCACTGCTAAATCTAGTGGCGATTTTGGCAAAGGTTGAACTTTTGCTATCTACCCCCTCTCCGTTGGCGATCTTGGATTTGAAGGCAAACTTCAGATGCTGATAACTTGAGCTCACGACCTTTGTTTCTTGAGATTTTTTTATCTTGGCTATTTTTCCGTGCTCTTTGTCATGGTGCAGATGATTCTTGATTCCAGTGCACATATTTTCTAGAAATTGTAGATTCTCACAGGTGATGTTGCTCAATTCTCGTTCTTGGAACTTTGGAGGGTCATAAATTTCACATACGACCTCGTATCAAGGTGATTCTTTTTTTGAAAGTGCATGATTTTTTGAGTAGATCACAATGGTGTTGTTAGTTTCACTTGGATTAGTTTTAGTATTGTACTTTCAACATACACCCAATTTGTGAGGGTTTTGTAATGCATTGAGATCAAGACCACTAAGTATTTCTTGCTAGTGGCAGTTGTAAACGCAATAATTATAAAGTACCAAATCATTTTTTCTTGGGGGGGTTCTTAGATTGAGTGAAAAGGGGGGGTTGTCCTTTGTGTGTTCTCTTCTTTTCAGCATTTCTTCATCATGGATCAAACAACAGTACCCATATTAACTCCTTACAACTACTTTGAGTGAAAATCACGCATGCCAATCTACTTAAGGAAAGATGGATTACATAGGATAAAAATGGGACTTGAAACTGAACTTGCTAAAGATGAAGATAAGACTAAGTGGTTTAACAAATGTGATGAGGCCTATGTAACATTGTGTTTGTCTATTTCTCTTGATTTTCTCTTTCACGTTGAGTCTTTTAATACACCAAATAACATATGGACAAAGCTAGAAACACTATTTGGTACACAAGATTCAATGAAAGGTCACATGTTGGATAATGAACTAATTAGGTTAAGTCCAGGCAATTTCAACACAATTCAAGATTTTTTCACAAAATTGAAATCACTAAGGTTGTAGTTAAAACAATGTGGAATTGAAAATAAAGATGAACAACTGATTCTTAGTATTCATTCAGAATATTCTATATTTGTTTCTACCTTCTATGCTACTAAGGGTGCACTTGGTACTCAATTCACCATGCCATATTTAGATGATTTTGCTATCTCTCTCACATAGGAAGAAGATAAGCTAATCCAGATGAGCACTCTTAAGTCCTCTAAGTCACATGCCCTGGCTACCAACCAAGGCACAAAAGAACAGAAAGGACAAAGTAGTAACAACAAGAATAAGGATAAGAAACAAAAGAATAGCAAGGAGAAGAAGGATCAGATACCAGTTTCTTCAAAAGCAACTCATTAGACCCAATCTTCTAAGGGTGACAAGCATAAGAAAGAGAAGGTCCAATGTGCCTATTATAAAAGACCTGCTCATGATGAACATAAGTGTTTGAAGAAACAAATTGATCACTTGACACCCATTCTTGAGAAGAACAATATTAGTGTTCCTAAGTCCATCAGAGTTCAAATGAGGGGTCTAACAAGGAAAAAGAAAATAGTAAGGGGAAAGGAAAGGGCAAGGCCCCTTGTAGTAGTTGCTTCTTCACCACAATCCACTTGGGTTCTTGATTCAGTTGCTCCGCATCACATGGATTTATCTAAGGATGAACTTGCATCTTTGGAGCTGTGTATTGTGCCTTCTATTTTGATGGGTGATGACACTCCTGTTGAGGTGTGTGGGAGAGGGTTTGTTGATGTGGGGGATGGCACATTCCATGATGTTCTCTGTGTGCCCTCATTATCAACTAATCTCTTTTCAGTATATCAGATCACTCACACAGGTTCAGGCAAGCAAGTTGAGTTCACTCCTGATTCAGTAGAGATTCGTGAGTTGTATAATAGTTCTACAGTTGTAGTTGGGAGAGCAGATCATCAGTCACAGCTCTATCTATTTTCTCACTTTGTTCTTAATCCTCCTTTAACTATTTTGCTCACTCATTTTAATGATGTGAGTAGATTATGGCTTGAGTGGTTTGGCCATCTTAACTACTACTACTTCCAGCAGCTCAACCAACATAGCATGGTCACAGGGTTGCCTTCAGTTCAATTTTCAAGTGGTGTTTGCCAAGGCTACATTCTTGGTAAGCATCCTAAGGAAAAATTTGACAAAGGTAAGGCATGGAGAGCTTCACAAATACTAGAGTTAGTTCACATTGATTTGGTTGGCCCATTTCAGCATTCTTCTTTCAGAAGGGCTAGATATGTCCTAACATTCATTGATGACTTTTCTCGCTATACTTGGGTGTACTTTCTCAAGCAGAAGTCTTAGGTATTTGATCACTTTCAGGACTTCAAGACTTTTGTAGAAAAGCAATCTAGGAAAGCCATCAAAGTTTTGTGCACTGACAATGGTGGTGAGTATGTCAACCATCATTCTGAGAAATTTTGCACTTCAGAGGGGATTTATTTGTAGGAATTTGTTCCATAAAATCCTCAGCAAAATGGTGTTGCATAATGGAAGAATAGGTCCTTGAAGGAAATGGTGAACTGCATGATTCACTCCAAATCTCTTGCACCACAGTATTGGACAGAGGCCATTAACTGTGCTTGTTATATCGAGAACCGTGTTCCTCACCGAGCCTTGAAGGGAGTCACTCCCTTTAAAGTTTGGAGCGGTCAAAAACCATCAGTTAAGCACTTTCAAGTTTTTGGTTCTCCTGCATGGGCCCACATTCCTACAGATAAATGCAAGGCCTTGGATCCGTAGAGCAGACCTTGCATATTTGTAGGCTATCCTAATGGTGTGAAGGGTTATCGGTTGCTCCACCCTACTACACATGAGTTGTTTAGTTTGAGGAGGGCTCTTCGAGCTCACTTTCTATCACTTCTCCACCTCCTACTTTGACATTAGAGTCACTTGGGCTACATGACAGATCTTCTGATGAGTCAGATTCACCTAAGTAGTCTTCTACCTCCACTTCCGATGTCGAGAGCAACTCACGGGATTCACCTCCTTTCTCTCCTAGTCATCATTCAGAAGGTGGTGATTCTCCTCCACATTCTCTGACTTTTGGTCCACTCTAGGCTAGACAGACCTTGCAGTTTGTAGGTGATTGGGTTGGGGATCCATCAAACACCATGCGGACTCATTCACAATTCTAGGATGCTCCATAGGTCTTCATTGCTACTATCTCTGATCCACAATCCTTTTGAAAGGCTTTTGGTATTCCTGAGTGGGATATAGCTATGCAAGAGGAGTATAATTCCTTGATGAGAAACCACACTTGAGATCTTATCCCTTTTCCTAAGGGAAGAAAACGTGTTCGATGTAAGTGGATCTATTGAACAAAGTTTGCAGTAGACGGGTTGGTTGACAAGAATAAGGCTCGCTTGGTCGCTAAAGGATTCCCTAAGGTTCTTGGGATTGACTACTGTGAGACTTTTGTGTCAATTGCCAAAATGAACTCCATCCAACTTGTTCTCGCCATTATTGCAACCAACCATTGGGAAGTACACCAGATGGATGTGAAGAGTTCCTTTCTTCACAGTGACCTTCAAGAGGAGATCTACATGGAGAAACCATAGGAGTTCATTCAAGACTCTTCACTTGTGTACCATCTTCAGAAGTCTCTCTATGGCCTCAAACAAGCTCCTCAAGCCTAGTATGCCAAGATGGACTCCTTCCTTCTAACAATTGGGTTCACTCGGTGCCATTATGATCCCAATGTCTACATTTTGCAATAGGATGATTCACTCCTATTTCTAGTTTTGTATGTTGATGACTTGTTGATCACAGGGAGTTCTTCATCCACCATTAGGGTAGTCAAATTTGCTCTTCATGATAGGTTTTTGATGACTGACTTGGGCTTGTTGCATTACTTTCTCGAGATTGAGATCTACCAATCTACTTCTGGGATCACCATCACACAGTCCAAGTATGCACTAGATTTGCTCTCAAGGTTTCATATGGCTGACTGTAAGCTTGCTCTAACTCCCTTTCTTTCTGGAGTAAAACTTGAGGCTCAGTGTTCACCATTTGTTGATGGCACTTTGTAACAACAACTTGATGGGAGTCTCATTTATCTGACTCATACGAGACCCGACATTTAATATGTTGTAGGCATGGTTTCTCGATTCATTCAAGAGCCCCATGAGTTGCACTAGAAAGAAGTCAAGTGGATACTTCACTACATTCAGGGTACTCACAGTTTTAGGATTCACTATGCATTGAGCATTGATCTTGACTTGGTGGGCTACACAGATTCAAATTGGGCAGGCGATTCTCAGGATCGCAAGTCTACTTCAAGTTACAGCTTCTCACTTGGTTCAGGTCATGTTTGTTGGCCGAGCAAGATGTAGTATGCTATTGCTTTATCTTCTACTAAGGTCGAGTATCGGGGGTTGTGAATGTCACCACTAAGGCCATCTAGCTTAAGAATCTTCTCGCTGAGTTTGGTATTTAGATCAAACGGCCATTAGTCATATTTTGTGACAAGCAGAATGTCATTTAGATCTCACATAATCCAGTCCATCATTAGTGGACCAAACACATTGAGGTGCACATGCACTACATCCGAGAGATCATCCATGGCCACATCACCAACCTTTGATATTGTCTGACTTTCGACTAGGTTGCTGATATCTTCACCAAACCCTTCACTGAGAGCAAGTTCCTTCATTTGTGAGCTTTGTTGGGGGTGCGGAAAGCTTCATCTTCTGGGGGGCTTCATCTTCTCACTTAGAGTCCTGAATCTCTCTACTCTGGGGGGATCTCTTCTCTCTCTATTTAGGGGGGCTATTCTCTCTTTTTTGTGGAGGGTTTCTTCTCTTTGGGGGGGGATTTTATGTACATGGGTACCTCATTAATCTTGATTTGTCAGGACCCATCTTTTCATCCTCCTAAGTTATTCCTAGGTTTTTCCTACACCTTTTATTAATCTTGCTTAGGTTAATAAAGCATGTTTAATTAGGTGAGTGGATTATGAGGTTTTGCCTTCCTACAAGTGAGCATCCATTAGCTATCTTGGGAAGATACTTTTCTATCTTTAGTCTGATAGATGGTTGCTTCCTATTGGTCGATGTTGCCACCTCCTCCCTCTCCCTAGTCTATATAAACATGTACCTAGCTTGTATTTGGTATCCTTTGCTTTTGCATCCCCTTAATTCTATTTTACTTCTAGCATTTACATTACTCTCTTGGAGACTAACTCTATGATACTATCTTGATTTCGTATCATTTGCATTCATAGTTTAGATATCTATTCCTTTGCACTAATTTTATGGGTTAATCATCTTTTCATATTCTAACAGTGCCAACCCTTATCGGGGGCTAACCATCTTCCCTCTACTCTGACATCTGAAGGGTGATCCCTTGAGACCCCTTGAACGAGGGGATTAAAATCCCAGGACAAGAATCTCTCATCATTCCATCCTAGGTCATGAATGACTTCCCTGCAATTTTCTGATTTCTCACTACAGTATTGGCCACTTCTACTATTGCTCTTTTTATCTTTGTCCAAAGGGAGACTTCATCCATTGCTTTGTCCTAAAAAAAAATTTTGTTCCTCTCCTTCCAAATCTACCAAATCATAATGGAGGGGCTTATCATCCAGAGGCAAGAGAAAATAACCCTTTTGTATAGCTTTAGCCAAGCATTGAAGGTCCCCAATGTGTCACTCAGCAACACACTCTTCCAACTGAGATTGTTCATGAGTTTCTTCCAGCAAAAGTCTAAAAGTTTACATCTGTACAGGATGTGGTCTGCATCCTCCTCCTCTTCCTTGCATAGGAAACACCTCAAAGGGCCACAAAACTCAAATTTCCTCAATTTGCCCCCTGTTAGAATTCTATTTTGTAAAGCTGCCCATGTAAAGGCCCTTGCCTTCGAAAGACACTGTTTGCCCCACATTAAGTGCGTAGGCCAGTTATCCTTGGCACTATTAGATTCTGCCACCAAGTACCTAATTTTAACAAGTTATAGTTCCTAGGTTTAGAGCCACACCAAATTAACCTATCTTCCTCCTCCAAAAGGTTGACCTCCTATTCACAAGTTCATGTTGTAGTCTCTCCTTGAGTTCTCCCGACACTGTTATCTCATCCAAAGAATTCCATCTCCATTGTTGAACACCATTCTGCTCAACCAAACAGACAGTCCCTAGCCTTGTCACCCCAATTCTATTGAAGCACATCCTTCACTATTTGCCACTCTCCCAAATCCTTCAAAGCTTTGTGCCCCTGCTGACGAGTGTCAAATTGCACTCATAAAATACACTCTTTTTGCCTCTCTTTTCCTCTATTCAGTTCATCTTCCTTGTGTCTGCACTCAAATTAGTTAAGCAAGATTGTTCTAATTAGTGATTAATTAAGATAGATTACTTGAGATTAGAATTTCTGATTAAGTGGCTAATGTGCGTGGGATTAATGAAAAAATGCAGAATTTCTCTTTCTTTTTGAATCAGCAGGTGTACATATCAAAAGCAACGGTTTTGTGCATCTCCGGAGATCGCCTTCAATGATCTCTGGAGACCATAACAAAGAACAGTGACACCTGGGTTTTGAAGATTTGGGGAATATCTCCGGAGCTCTGCGAGTGTCTGGAATATCTCCGGAGCTCTATGAGTGTATGGAATATCTCCGGAGCTCTGCAATATCTCCGGAGCTGCAGACAGGAATAGCTATCCTCGGAACCTCCTGAGAACAGGGCATGTTCCAGTCAGAGCCGCCAATCAGACACTTCAGTAGCAATCCTAACAGCCCCCTTACTTCACTCAAATCATCACCTGAGTGATGAAGGGTCAACTATCATTTAAACTGCTGAAGTTTTATCTTTCCAAATATTTTGCATAAGTTATGAATTGAACTAAATCCAATATTCTTATTTTCAGGGCTTTAATGCCCAAATGTATTAAGATCTAAACTTAGACCTCTGAGTGGACTTCTGTTCCACTCAAGTCTACCCCTTTTTGCATGATGATCTTTCATAAGTTAGATAGTTAAGTACAAATAAGAGATGGTGTCATCTCCTAGAAAGACTGATAGATAAGTTCAGTGATATATCATCACTCTTTTTATATATACTTTCAGAAATAGTAATGAAACAACAATGATAAGATTATTCTGATTTTCGGAGATTTCAGTTCTGTTATAGCCATACATTTCTCATGAACATAAAAATGAATGAATTGGATTGAATTTGGTTAGATCATCTTTAGTGTTGATTTCCTGCAATAGCCTTCAGCCTCAAAGGTGCGGAGCAAGGGCCCACTCTCACCAATCAGGCAGGAGGCTAGTATCTCTGTTTTATTGTTTCAAGTTTTCTTTTATAAAAGTATTTCCTGTTTTAGTAGATAGATGCATGTGATCATTCTTTGCTTTGAGTACATTTCCTGTTTTATTCTGTTTTACAGCATTCATTACATTTATTCAACAAGCAAATAGATTAGTCATTCTTTTAAGCTTTAGGATTAGCTATAAACTGGTCACTTAGAATCCCTAGTTGCAAACAGCCATGGACACAGCCCTGGTTCTTTGACATCTGAAAATAGATTAAATGATGAGGTACATCGACAACCTGTCATTTTTGGCGCCGTTGCCAGGGACTTAGTTTGTGTTAATTAGGGACACTGAGTTAAAAACAGTTTTTAGAATAGATCTGTATGGTTAGAGCTAGAGATCTTAAAGGAAGATATATTAAGCAGACACCCCAACAACACACCATAGGGGAAAGCAGTGAGGTGGTACAAAATCCTGTTGAAGAAGGAAACCTAGATCTTAATTTGGAACCTGCACTTCAAAACAACAATCCCTTAGATCCTACAGATATTCCACTTGCCAATTATATCCAGGAATTACAACAAAGAGTTGAGGCAGATCCTTTGGTAGAACCTAATTTCCTAGAACCTCAGGAAGAAGAACTAGTATTAAACATGGAGAATGACAATCATGAGGAAGAGGAAAATCAGGCCCCAAGAACCTTCTCATATCCTATTGTTTTGGCTGCTGGAGACAATGCTCCCATGAAGAATATCTCACCAGCACATTTGCCAAATTTCAGAGGACTCTCCTCTGAGGATCCAGATCAGTTCTTGTTTGAATTCAAAGTAGTCTGCCAAACTTATGATTATGGATCAAATAACCAGAAACTCAAACTGTTCCCTTCCACCCTGAAAGATTCTGCGATGAGATGGTTTATGGGTTTACCCCAGGGTTCTATCCATTCTTGGGATCAAACGGAAACAAAGTTTTTGGAAAAATACCAAGATTATTGCAGATCCAGTAATAAAATGAAGAACTGTTTAAAATTAGGCAGGGGGAGGAAGAATCTTTAGAAGACTATGTGGATAGGTTTAATTTTGCCTTGAAAAGGTATGGCAATCCGGTAAATCACTCCTTGGCCAGAACCCTGTTTATAAAAGGATTGGATAAAGAATCAAAACAGGCATTGGACCTAATGGGAAAAGGGAACATTAACAAAATGGAAATACCTGACATAGAGGAGCTCTGCAGGAATTATTCCAGAACTCAAGATGGAGTAAGGTCATCCAAAACTTTTAAGGGGAAGAATGAGATAGGACAGTTGATGGAGGAAATTGCAAATCTAAAAACAGATATTCTGGTCCAACTAAATACCACATTGGATGGGATCCAAGCAAAAACCAGGACAACTGATCAAAACAGAGCAACTGAACCGCTTTCCATTTATTATCCTAGGTGTAGAAACAAACACCTGTTGAGAAAATGTCCCCTGGACAAATCAGAGATCTGTCAAATCTGTGATAGGGAGCATCCTACCAGTCAGTGTAGTCAGCTTCCAGCCTTGAAAAGATTGAGTAAAAAGAATGCTGTGATAGAGGAGGAGTTGAACTATGTGGGACAAAAACAAGCCAGAAATTTCCCTTATAATCAGTACCCAAGCCAATCTTCTTACAGGGGTCCTACTAATTGGGGAAATAATCAGTGGAATCCAGCTTGGTATGGCCCTCAAAATAATCCTCCTTGGGGACAGCAGGATTGGCAAAACCAAAATTGGCAAAACCAAAACTGGCAAAATCAACCTTGGGGAAATCAACAATGGCCACCACAGTTTGGGTCACAAGGCATGCAACCACAGTGGGGTCCTCAACAGGGATATCATCAACAATACCAAGGACAACCTAAACGTTTCCAACCTCAACAACAGGCTTTACTAACTGGATCCTCCAACACACAGGGTCAAACTCAGAATGAACCAGTTAGTCAACCACCTTTACCAGCTCAGCCTATACCAAACCCACGGAATAAACAGGGAGCAGCTGTCTATATGACAGAGCAAGAAAATCTAGCTAGAATTAATGCAATATATTCAAATAATCTCCAGCTGTGTTCTGGGAAAGCATTCCCAAGTTCTTCTCCTCCAACTATAGTTGAAATAACCAATGATGAGGAACCTGAAAATCCATCCAATCAACCCCTAGAGGAGATTACTAACGAAAAGGTGCTAGAAAAATCAACCATAGACAACTCCGGAGTTACTCCTAAAAAGCCAGCTCCGGAGAACAGTCTAGAACATAATTCTGATAAGAGCTCCGGAGATGCTCCGGAGATGGAAAAACTAGCACCCTACCCAGAACGACTTAAACAAAATGCTCTCCAGAGAAAGGTTTTACAAAAATAAATCCAACCCAATTAGGAATCAGAACTTTTACAAGAACTCAAGCAGCCAAACATTGAAATTCCTCTCCTCCAGGCCATCAGAGATGTACCAAAACTAAATTAATTCATCAAACAGTATTGCATCAAAACACAGGGCAAAAAGAAAAGTTTTCCCTCCACAATACAGGTGGAAGGAAAGGTAATGGATCTATTGATGGGAGAAATTCTCCTCCCAAAATATGGAGACCCTGGGAACCCTGTCATAACTGTTTTCATCTCAGGGGTAGAAATTTCAAATGTTCTGGTTGACTTAGGGGCAGCAATTAATGTGATGACAGTTCATACAATGGACAAGTTAGCTCTGTCAGGTATCCAATCCACGACTACAATTCTTCAACTTGCTGATCAGTCAGTAGCTGTTCCAAAGGGAGTGATCACTGATGTACCGGTTGTAATAGATTCATGGAAATTTCTAGTGGATTTCTTAATACTAGAACCTAGAAACCAAAGGAATGCTTATCCGCTGATTTTAGGAAGGCCATGGCTGGCTACTGCAGCAGCATCTATTGATTATCAAACTGGAGATATGGTCATTTCTAATGGGATAGATTTAAAGAAAATATCTCTGTATCCTCCAGCTAAACCAACGGTGCATTACACAGGAAGAGTATGGGTGGATGAACCAAATAACATGAACAACAGTGCCTCATTAGCTATGGTAACCATTAGGGAACATCTGGGAGAATTAGGGGAAGAAGTATACTATGATACAATGGAAGACTTCACTCACATCCTAATCAACAAAGATGTGATGGAACTCGCCCAAGACCCTCAGAGAAAACTTCTCGTTTCTTCTCATTGATGCAGAGGCATCCACACTATAACCTTCGCAGATAGCATGGATGTCTGCAGCCCATCCTCATCATCATCACCTTCGCCATCATCATCATATTTCCTAAAACCACCAACAGCATCATCATATTTCGCGTTACACAGTCAGCATCATCATATTTCGGACGATCACAATCATCCTCCTGCCGACTACTGTTCACCTCCTCCGCCAGTCGCCTATCATCATCATGATATTCAGCGGGCGCAAACATCCTCCTGTTGTACTGTTCATCGGGCTCCGAACTCCATCGTCATCATCATGATCTCCGACACTACCTTCGTCAGCAGGATATCCAAATATCCGGTTGCTCAAATATCCTGATGACGATCACCTTCAGCACCTTCCCTTCGATGCTCCACTAGCCGACGACACAAGCAACAGCATCATGATCTGCTTTATCCGGTTCTCTCGAAACCTCCTGATGATGCTAATACAACCTTCTGCCACGGACTTCCGCCGATACCTTAGCACTTAACGACGGCAGGATAAACTCGCATAAGGGGATATCTCAATATCCTGATGACGATGACGTCATATCCTGATGACGATGACGTCACCCAATATCCTGATGACCTCTTCAACACTTAGTCAAAAAACCAAACTTCCACTCCCGCATCTACTCGCGATACGCGGATGATTTGCACTCCCGATAGATGATCCTGATGCCGATACGCTCCTCCTCGGCTCCTCCGGATGATGATCACCCCGACGAACTTGCACTTCATGCAATCGACAACATCATGCTCTCCTTCACTTATCCGGATGACGATATCCGAACTGTCTGCAGGATATTCACCAAGATATCCTGATGATGCCGTTTTGGCGAACTTCTTCACTTAGCGAAATTTCACTTCGCCGATCCTCCAGGGATGACCCGATCCAACCTCAGGGTGATCTTCCACACTCTGTCTTATCAGTTTGACCTAGCACATACCCATGCTAGGGTCTTCAACATCTCTTGACGGCGAACCTGCACACCTGCATGCAAACGGAAAACAAACTACAATCTAACCTACTGTACATCGCCATTCCACCGATCAGATGAGTCAACCGGTGGAATGGATCAGGAAATCCATGAAACCCTCTCAAACCAGCAAATCAATCAAGTAATGGAATGCAACCAGAGCAAGAACACAAACAGGATCTCTTTATTGATTTCAAAAGATGCAATACAATGATCAACCTCTCTCTCAGTCTCGCTCTCTGCAACCTAGCTCGATCGATGATATCTGTTTGTATATCCAATATCAAACGATCTCATGCTTAAATAGATTATTCTACGAGTACTACTGACCCGACTCCAAGCAGCTGGGAACTCTCCAGGCAGCTGGGAGATCCAACCAATCATACATCATGACAGCTGTTATAACCAACTAACTAAAAATAGCAAAAGCCTGGTCAGCATGATCTTATCATGATCAGCATGACCTTATTACATGCATTTGGTCTTAACAGACCTTCTTGGAAACATAAACAAGACCTAAACTACTAACTGCCTCATGAAGACCAGCTGTCAGGTAGGTGCTCCTGCACCATAAACAAATTCAGACATTATATTACCGGATAAAAAATATTTGTGCACACTGATCATGCAGCCATCAAGTACCTAATGAATAAACCTGTAGTAGGTGCAAGGATCATCAGGTGGTTATTGCTCTTGCAAAAATTTGATATTACCATAGTTGATAATCCAGGAAAGTTTAATTTGGTTGTTGATTTTCTGTCAAGATTGCATACAGGAGGAGAAGATCAACCAGTGGAGGACAAATTTCCAGATGAACATCTTTTTGCCATATCCACTACTGCACCTTGGTTTGCTGACATAGCTAATTTGTTAGCTACAGGCTTGTATCCATCCCATTTTACTTCAAAACAGAGAAAATGTTTGCTTAAAGAAAGCTTATCCTACAAATGGTTGAATGGTTTACTATTTAAATGTGGTCCTGATTTCATTCTACGCAGGTGCTTGAAGGTTGATGAGACTTTTGATGTGTTGAGGGCATGTCATGATGAGCCATCTGGTGGCCACTACTCTTTTCACAGGACAGTCCACAAGATCCTTGGAGTTGGTTACTACTGGCCTTCTCTTCATAAAGACACAAAGAAGTATGTGCAACACTGTGACCAGTGCCAAAGGATGGGGCAGCCCACCTTTACCCAGGAAATGCTGCTACATCCTCAAGTCATGATGGAACCCTTTGAGCAATGGGGTCTAGACTTTGTAGGACCAATATCACCGCCATCATCAAGCAAGGAGTATATTCTAGTATGCACAGACTATGTTACTAAGTGGGCTGAGGTTCAAGCATTACAGTTTGCAAGAGAAGAAAAAGTTGTTTATTTCCTTTACAATAGAATTTTCTTGAGGTTTGGAGCCCCAAAATCAATAGTTTCAGACAGAGGACTCAATTTACTTCACAGGTAATCAAGGCATTCATAGATTTGTACCAAGTCAAGCATAGAAAAGCTTCACCTTACCATCCTCAAGCAAATGGGTAGGTAGAAGTAACCAACAGAGAACTTGAGAATATCCTAACAAGGACAGTGGCAATGAACAGGAAGGATTGGGCTAATAGACTACCTGAAGCAGTTTGGGCTTACAACACAACTTGGAAGTCCACAACAAAGTTTTCACCATATGAACTGGTTTATGGGAAAAAGCCTATACTATCTATAGAATTTGAACTCCAGACACTTAAAACTGTATTGGATGTTGGGCTGCCGCTGTCTACAATTCAGCAGAACAGGATTCTTCAGCTCAATGAGTTGGATGAGATTCGGACAGAAGCCATTTAGCAAACAGAACTGGTTCAGTACCAAACGAAACAATGGCATGACCAACATATCAAGAGGAGGACATTTCAACAAGGAGATTGGGTTCTTCTCTATGATTCTAAATTCAAAGAATTCAAAGGGAAATTACAGACTCACTGGCTGGGTCCTTATCAAATAAACGAAATGTTTGAAAATGGAACTGTATTATTGCAACCAATTGATGGGAGCACAAACACATTTCTAGTAAATGGTCACCGGATAAAGCTCTACAAAAGACCATCTACTAAAGAGGAGCTTCTTGATAATCTGAGTATTGATACAGGGGATATCACCTCTGTCACAGTGTTGGAATAATAAAAAAATAAAAAATAAAAAATAAAAAAAAAATTTAAAAAAGAAGGTTGAAAACCAGCAATGGCTGCCTTCTGGAAAAAAAAAAATTAGAGAAAGATGGAAAACCAGCAAATGGCTGTCTTCTCAACCAAGGGAGTTGAAAACCAGTAAAATCGCGGTTCCCTTATCCAGGACAATTGTAATAATTGAGCTTCGAATATGATCAGTTGCCAAAAAATGGCCCAATGCATCTCCGGCGCTTTCCAATAAGGAGCACCTCCGGCGCTTTCCAATGCATCTCCGGTGCTTCCAATTAGGAGCACCTCCGGCACTCTGTTAATAATGCCGGCAGTGTCCATAATAAAGGTGGGACCTACCTCGCCAGGTGGTAAAGCAGACAACTCACATGCTGAGGTCATCAAGACTCATCTTCTACTTTATCGCACAGCATAAATAAATTAAGATACTAATAATTGCAGGAGTGACCACAAGCCGGCGCTGACATCACTGTGGGCGTGGATCTTAGTGCCACTCAATGCAATGATTGCAGGTCGCATGCAAGTAGGAAGTGGATGTCATTTCGGCCGCCGTTTAAATGCCACAACGCGTGCAGTTTCCAAAACGGCGTAGCATTTCTCCCGCGTACGTTACCTCATCATTAAAACTGATCCAGGTAAATCTATTTTTCATTAATCATTAATTAGTAAACTATCCTGTTTTTCTATTTTGAGTGTTGCTGTGATGACACATCCCTTCGCCGTCATTTCCTTTTTCACATCCAAGCATGGCGCCATCTGTGCCTTAATGCCACCTTACCTCCGGAGTGCCCTGTCAGTCCGTTACAATTATGGTTGCTTTGGTCCCTTAACCCATCTGCATAAACCCAGCCTGAAAATAATAGCCTCCCTCATTCAAACCTCTAGAATAGACTGAAGCATACGATAAATCAAATAGCACTCCGGCGCCTACAGAGTAATTTGAACAGCACTCCGGAGCCCATAGAGATCAGAGGGACAGATAGACTGCAAATCACAGAAGAAAAGAATAAAACACAGAAACTGCCATCAATTCAGGTATGGGGGTCAAGAAAAAGTTCGAGCCAGAAAGTACTGCGGGTCTTCTAAAGGATGCAGCTGCAGCAAATATTTTAAGGACTGTTGGATGGCTTGATTTCCTAGACAAGTTCGAGGGGTTTCAGGAGGACATTGTGGACGAATTCCTTAGGAATTTAAGAGACGACCAGACCACTGTGAGAGGGAACCAAATCAGTCTCTCCTCCACAATTATCAGCCACATCTCCGGACTCCCCGAACAAGGTGAGAGGTTCCACCACCTGAAAACCTTGTATACAGAGTTAATTAAAAAAAATTCTGTTCGTGGTGAGCCTGCCATTCAATTGCATATGAATAAAAATGAGGTTAAAGGAATTTTAAGATCCACTCTCCCAAACCCTTGGGCAACTGTTGCCACCTGGTTAATAAAATATTTTACCTGTGATGGCCAATTCTCCATAGTCTTAGGGCCCATAATGAAAATGCTCATTTTTCTCAGACATGGAAATAGGCACCCCGAATATAACATAAATATCCCAAATTTCCTCTATTCTGCCATCAGGGCAACTGCAGAAAAATACCAGCAGGGTAAGGGACCCATGAAGCATCATGGCCTCATCTTCCTGATAGTCAAGCACCATTTCTTATCTCAGGCCAATGGGGACGAACTATTACAGAATTTTCTTGAGCATAACCCTCAGGTCAGAGCACCAGAGATAACACAAACAGAGGATGAGAGTTCTCCCTCTCACCATGGTGAAGAAACTGAGTCTACAGCCTCCTCCACAGCTTCTCACAAAAGAACATCACCCTCACAGGAGGCTACATCATCTGCAGCCCCTGTTCCTATCAAGAAAAGAAAAGGCAAACAAATTGCAGAGCCTACTCCTACACGGCCTCTATATATGACTCGATCAGTCAGGTGACAAATGACTTCACCTGAGGGATCTAGGCCTAGGGAATTAACAGAGGAAAAAGCAAGGCAGGGAATTGAAGGGAGATGGTGGGTTGAAGAACCATCCCATGACTCTGATGAGGTACCTCTGGTCCGAAAGAGGAAACAAAGTGAAAATTCTCCAGTACCCTCTGTTCAGTTGGAGTCAAGTCCAGTCTCAACACCACAATGTGCTCCGGAGACAGGAAGCTTACCAACTGTTACTATCTCCTCAGATTCTGAGGAAGGAAATCCTGCTCCGGAGGCACTGGTTCCACCCGTGCTCTAGAGAAGCAAAAGAAAGAGACAGCTCTCACAGGCTGAGAAGGATACTGCCCTGCTCGCTAAGGCACTCCTGGAATTGAGCACATATGAGGACAAGGCAGGACCTTCAGTTGTGCCAGCAGCAGCAGAGGATCCTCAGAACAAGGGCATAGCAAAAGAAGAAACAGGGCACATAGATACATTGGGAGAAGCAGAGCAAGTGGCCATGGATAATCTTGACAATCAGCCACCAGCCACAGAAACAGAGACAGAAACTCTATCACATCCCTCTGACCAAGAAGATATAGAGATCTCAACAAAGCAACAATTAATGGAAGAAATTAAGAATTTAAAAAGGATGCTCTGGGGCAAGAATTTAATTATTACTGACCTCAAGAAGGTCAGGGTAGAAATGGAGATGGAACTGAAGTAAACTATTGCAGAAATCAAAACAGGCCTCCAAAACAAGGACAGAATCATCCAAGAGAAGGAGGCAGAGTTAGAAACACAGAAGAGTGAGGCAGCAAAAGTGGTGGAAGAAAAAGAAAAGGAAGCAGCACAAAAGGTTTCTGAGCTCACTATGGCTAGAGACAATGGCCTCACAGTAATGGCAGCACTGATTGAGAAAGTACAGAGCCAGGATAAGCAATTAACTTGGGCCAACAACAGACTGGATGACCAAGAAGAATACATTCAAGAACTGTCTGGCCCAAGGGCAACCAATGAACAGGAGATTCAAACAGATGCTTATGTGGGACCAATCCCCATTGACATTCCTAAAGCCCTGTTTCATTGGGAGGAAAGGTGTAGAGCATTTGAAGCCTCCAAGCCAATGTTGCAACTACAAAGGGCAGTCACTGCCAGAGCAGAAAGAATAGCGACTTTGGAGAGCAAAATTATTCAAATGGCCTCCCTCTCCTCAGAAATTCTATCTTGCAGACCTCCCAGTGCCAGCTATTCAATGTTCCTACAAGAAAGGATACTGCAAAGGAAGTTTTCCTTAGTCTTATCTGACATGAATGAGGATACAGAAACAGCAAAAGGTTTCATGACAGCTTACACCAGAAGCAATGATGAAGACAAAAACTTCCTCTGTGAATTGTACTTATATGGGTTCTGCATTAATGATAGAGCTTTCATGATTAATCACTTTGTGGGAGAATGCCAGCTTAAGGCATTCATGTCCCTCATGAGAAACCACCAGATTTGGGACGAGAGGATGGAAGATCATCTTCAAAAGGATTCAAAAACAGATCTCCTCAGAAAAGAATGTCTCAATCCTTTTGCCTTTCAGACCCAATTCAGGTCCATCATCTATCATCCTGCAAGTGCAACCAGCATCTTGCCATCATATTTGAAAAATTTGCAGGAGTGCTCCATTGACTTTGGTCTCTTTATGATTAATTCAGCAAATCCTGTCCTTGCTGTAGCAAAGAAGAGATGGAGTATTTTAACACTAGAGCAAAAACTTAGAGAGGTGGTCACCCCTACAAACCTAAGACTATTCATGAGGAAAGCAAAGATGATATCCAAATTGATGGATAAACATAAACAGGAATGGATAGGAGGGCAGTTCAGACCTCCTCTGATAATTGAACCACTCCCTATATGGACAAAGTAGCTGGAAGATGAGAAATTGCAAGATTGGATGAAGCAAGTTGACAAGTATAGGGGGAATGGTAACACCAATAAAACTACTTGGACAACCTATCTCCAGGAGTATAGTCTGACTGACAGATTGCTTCGTCAAAACAAATCCAGAATGTGAAAAGCAGGAGGACCTGCCAAGCCTTAGGTATGGGGGGGATGATGAGTGTCAAATTGCACTCATAAAATACACTCTTTTTGCCTCTCTTTTCCTCTATTCAGTTCATCTTCCTTGTGTCTGCACTCAAATTAGTTAAGCAAGATTGTTCTAATTAGTGATTAATTAAGATAGATTACTTGAGATTAGAATTTCTGATTAAGTGGCTAATGTGCGTGGGATTAATGGAAAAATGCAAAATTTCTCTTTCTTTTTGAATCAGTAGGTGTACATATCAGAAGCAACAGTTTTGTGCATCTCCGGAGATCGCCTTCAATGATCTCCGGAGACCATAACAAAGAACAGTGACACCTGGGTTTTGAAGATTTGGGGAATATCTCCGGAGCTCTGCGAGTGTCTGGAATATCTCTGGAGCTCTACGAGTGTCTGGAATATCTCCGGAGCTCTGCAATATCTCCAGAGCTGCAGACAGGAATAGCTATCCTCGGAACCTCCTGAGAACAGGGCATGTTCCAGTCAGAGCCGCCAATTAGACACTTCAGCAACAATCCTAACAGCCCCCTTACTTCACTCAAATCATCACCTGAGTGATGAAGGGTCAACTATCAATTAAACTGCTGAAGTTTTATCTTTCCAAAGATTTTGCATAAGTTACGAATTGAACTAAATCCAATATTCTTATTTTCAGGGCTTTTATGCCCAAATGTATTAAGATCTAAACTTAGACCTCTGAGTGGACTTCTGTTCCACTCAAGTCTACCCCTTTTTGCATGATGATCTTTCATAAGTTAGACAGTTAAGTACAAATAAGAGATGGTGTCATCTCCTAGAAAGACTGATAGATAAGTTCAGTGATATATCATCACTCTTTTTATATATACTTTCAGAAATAGTAATGAAACAACAATGATAAGATTATTCTGATTTTCAGAGATTTCAGTTCTGTTATAGCCATACATTTCTCATGAACATAAAAATGAATGAATTGGATTGAATTTGGTTAGATCATCTTTAGTGCTAATTTCCTGCAATAGCCTTCAGCCTCAAAGGTGCAGAGTAAGGGCCCACTCTCACCAATCAGGCAGGAGGCTAGTATCTCTGTTTTATTGTTTCAAGTTTGCTTTTATAAAAGTATTTCCTGTTTTAGTAGATAGATGCATGTGATCATTCTTTGCTTTGAGTACATTTCCTGTTTTATTTTGTTTTACAGCATTCATTACATTTATTCAACAAGCAAATAGATTAGTCATTCTTTTAAGCTTTAGGATTAGCTATAAACTGGTCACTTAGAATCCCTAGTTGCAGACAGCCATGGACACAGCCCTGGTTCTTTGACATCTAAAAACAGATTAAATGATGAGGTACAGCGACAACCCGTCACCTGCCACGAGTCTTCCCATAAAAGAGCCTTACTCCCATCTCTCACCTCCCAAGAAATATGTTTTGTAATAATCTCTTTGTAGTCCAATAAAAATTCTAAATAGTTGAGCCTATGGGGGGTTCCCAATTGTCAAGATTCTAGTAGGGTCACTAGAGTCCAAATATTTATTTTGTAGAATTCTCATCCATTTGGCCTGCGGTTGAGAATACAACCCCCAAATCAATTTGGCACCCAGAGCCTTATTCAAGGAACTCCATTTTTGCAATCCCACTCCTCCCAAGAGTTTTGGGCTACAAATCTTTTCCCATGACACCAAAGGGAATTTCTTTCCCTCTGCCTTGTTAACACCTAAAATACTAGCTCCCAAAACATGCATCTTTTTGCCCCAAATCCATTCAAAAATCCCACTTTTTCCTTAGCAGTCAAAACCCATCGTTTATATCCGATCTGAGACTATTTTTAATGGGTTCCCTCCAATAGGTTTATAAGTGTTTGCCTTTTGAAATGCAAGGAAGAAACCCACAAAATGGCTAAGTCTAAAAATTCTAAGTGTTTTCTTTGTGTTTTTACCTTTTTCGGAGTTTCAGGTTCCTGTCATCCATCGTGTCATTTCTATCAGCTCTGAAATCCACCTTGGTTCCTTGCAAAATCCCCTAAGTGTTTCAAGCGTCGGAGGTCGGGCTTGCAGTTTTTCATCTTCTTCAGAGCATGCATTGATGGGAAGGCTCGGTGGCTGAAGTCCGATGAGGTTCCAAAAAGTTTCTAAGTGTTACGAGTGTCGGCAACCAGGAGGTTTCTCTTCCTATTTTATTTTTGAAGATGGAAGGTGACTTGGCCCAACAACCGAGGTTCGACGAGCTAAAATTCTCCTAAGTGTTGTGGGAGGCAGAAGGCGGGAAGTTTCTTTTCTTCCTCCTTTCTTTTTGGAGGTGGAAGAAAGAAGGTCTGAGGCCTAACCCCTAGTGACCTTCATTTCTTCTAAGTATTTTAGGATCAGGTGGTCCTTTCCTTCTCTTCCAAAATGAACGATGTACGGTGAAGGCCCGATCTCTGAAGTCTGATGGTTTCTATTTGTTCCTTTCAGACTTTAGAGATCAGGGTTTCCTTCTTCACCTTTTCAAAAGCTAATTACCTAGAGGAAACCAGATTTCTTAGTGTCTGACTGTTTTGCCTTCCCTGCTCTTCCCACTGCCTAGGAATGTGCCAACAACCTTCAAGATCACCATTATTGTGAAATGGGTAGTTGAAATTAATGTTTTTATTGTATTTGGTGGGGTTGTTGGGGGTTTTCCACCCATTTTATTCTCAGATCCAAGTTGTGAAGACTATAAAGGCAGGATTGGAATTCATTCTAAGAGTTGGTCGCTAAATCAATTGTCTAGTCTGGAAGCACCTAAGGGAGATTTTAGGGCATCGAGCAGAGGATAATGTTTGGGCAGTGAATGTAGGAATGCATTTGATATAGCATAGGAAAGGATTGTAATGCACATCTTCATGCAGTGGTATGTCTATGGCTATTTGCAATGATTTAGGAGAATGCATGGTCGCAGCTTTGTATTTTTCCTTCACCACACTTGCTAGTGCGATTGTAATAGGGATTTGATAATGTATGACAGTACTTAAATCAACACAAGTTTTGTGTTGGGTCATTTCTTTGTTGCAAAATGGATCGTTGTAGTTTTGCTCTGGATAAATGAGTATGTCTAGTGTATGAAGTGTACTATGAGAAATGTATGTGAATACATTTTAGTTTTCTATTGATGCTGTTTCAATCCATTTCCTTCCTCTTTATTGCTTATGACTTAGTTGCCCAATGGAGTAGGCACTGGTCCATATTGGGGATGGATCAATCACCATTTCAATCAAACCCTCATCCTATTAGATGTAGGAGTAGGAGTAGATTTAGTTTAGGGTTCTACATACTATTCATGATTTAGTGTAATAACCAGAGATAAATCTAAAGTGATACAAAACTATTTTGATCATTGGTGAATCATGAACATGTATGCCTACACTATGTATGTTGTGTATGCAAAGTTAAGTGGAGGGATCTCAAGTAATGTAATTTTTTTATGATTAGGTGCAAATGCATAGTGTGGCGATCAGCTTAATTAGAGGCATGTGCAACCAGTTTGTCTTGACCTAGTGACAACTTTGGGGGTCAGGTGTACATTAGGTATGGTTGTGTTTGTGTGTTTGTGTTCCATTTCACGCCTCTAGGAATATCCCTCCTAGGTCTAGCTAAGCCTAAAGTGCAAGGGAGCATAACCACTCCTATCAATTGGCCAAAATTGCCCTTGACCTATTGATAAACCTCTTTCAATCACCTTGATGACACCCTAGCCTTAGTGATTGTGAAAAATTTTAGGGTTTTGGGTTGCAATCATTTTGGGACCCAACACGCCTCACCACTCCAAAAAAAATTCTTCATGCTCCTATTCATCTCATCTTCAATTTTCTTGGGCATATTCAAAAAATGCATCGAGAAAATTGGAATGGCAAAAACTATTGATTTGAGCATCAAAATCCTCCCAGTCGATGAGAGCTACTGCCCTTTCCATGACTCCATTTTTTCCTTATATCTTGTCAATATGTGATCCCAAAGAGAAGATATATTGGCTCCATGAAAGAGGGGAGTTCCCAGATACTTGCCCAATAAGTTTTTGATTTTCAATCCCAATTTTCTCGCAATCTCCTTTTGTTTCCTAACTTCAGTGTTGAAGAAATATATTTCTGATTTTCTCCAATTGACATGTTGCCTTGAAGAGCTACAATACTTCTCCAAGGATTCCCTAATTACATTTGTCTCCTTAAAATCTGCCACCCCAAATAGCAGTGTATCATTTGTGAATTGTTGATGGGTCACAGGTTCAACATTAGGAGCAGCTTTTATCCCTCTCCGTCTACTCGTTCTTACTTCTTCTTTGATGTATCTTCCCAGGGATTCTACCATGATAATGAAAAGGGAGGTAGGAATAGGATCCCCTTGTTTTAAGCCATTAGAGGTGTTAAAAAAACCCTTGGGGTAGCCATTAACTAGAATATACATCATTGGGGTGGAAATACAACTACTTATCCATTTAATCCAATCCTGATTGAAGCCAAATTTTTCCAAAACTACCAATAAAACTTCCTATTTACCTAGCCGTATGCTTTCCTAATGTCTATCTTGATTGGCATTCTTGGCACCTTGCTTCTCCACATAGTGTGAATTGCCTCATGAGCTATAATGATACCTTCGAAGATTGATCTCCCAAGTAAGAAACCACTTTGCTCTTCTAAAATAACCACAGGAAGGACCTCCTTCAATATGTTAGCCATTGCTTTTGAGACGATCTTATAGACAACATTACACAAGGAGATGGGTTTGTAATCATCCATAGAGTCTATTACCTTCTTCTTGGGAATAAGGGCGATGAAAGTGCTATTCAACACCTTCAACATTATGGATTTCCTCCTAGACTCCTCAGCTTCCTTAAGCACATCCCCCCAAAATACTCCAGAAACTTTGGAAGAAAAAGGCTAGTAAACCATCCAGACTTGGGGCCTTGTTTGAAGCTATTTGGAAGGCTACCACTTTAATCTCCTTCTCCAAAAAGGGTTCCATCAAATTTTGATTCATCTCCTAATTCACAATTTGGGGGATCCTTTTGAACACTTCAATTTTGGAACCCAAGTCTGGTTGAAAGTCTTTGTTAATTAGCTCTTCAAAATAGTTCATAGCTACCTATCCAATATGCTTCGAAGAGCTAACTTTGGCCCCATTCTTATTCCTAATGGATGAAATTCTATTGATCCTTCTTTTGACCTTTGTTATGTTGTGGAAGTATTTTGTATTTTGGTCTCCCTCTTTCAGCCAGCATTCCCTAGACTTCTACCACCAAAAGTTTTCTTCTCTCACCAACACTTCATCATATTTCTGCTTAAGCTCTTTGTCCTTCAGAAAACCATCCAAGTTCATTCCCTGATTGAGAACAAGCTCATTTAGCTCTTTCAATTCAGATTCCAGTTTGGCCTTCTCTTGGAAAATATTTTTAAAATGTTCCTTATTCCATTCCTTAAGATTAATCTTGACAAAGCATAGTTTCTTCCATAGAATAAAAAGTTTGGATCCCCCGACCCTTGGAGCTTCTGCCCACCATTGTTTGATTTTTTTTTCTAGTTTCGGATCCCTCAACCATATTTTTTCAATTTTAAAGGAGCTCCCTCCAAATTTGCTATCTGTTTGCGTTATGAGCTAAATGAGGAAATGATCTAATCCTATGAGAGGAAGGATGGAAGATTCCACCACCAAAGAAGAATTCAACCAATTTCCATGAATCCAACTACTCTACAATGTTGGTGAAATCTTTTCTCCTGTTGGTCAAAGATTATTTTGTTTTTATTAAAGGGGTAAAGTAGGTTTTGAATGGACCCTGAGACCCTACTATAAGAAGCAAAATGTTAGAAAACCATAAGCTAACCTATAGTGAGACAACAACAAAGATGCAATAGAATCAAAAACACAATATACAGAAATAAAATAGAAAACAAGATCACAAAGGATTACATTTTGTTCAGTATTTCAGCTCATTCTAGCTCTCCTTGATAAAAAAAATCCCATGCAGATCAACAAACTCTTGTAATTCTCTCTTTTCCTCATAATATGTTTTCTTTTTACTACTCCTAGCCCTAGAGATGAGGATAGCATTAGTGCTTTTTCCATACACTTGGGTGGTGGGGACCTTGGATTTTTTAGCTGACCTCTTCAAATTATCATCAAAATATTAATCCTCATAGTACTATTTTTTATTGTGCACTTGCCAACTTCTATAACCATGTTAAGATTATCTTTAATAATTCTCATGTCCTATTCCAATTCTAGCAGTCTAGTGTTATGGTTGTCCTGGCCTTGCTTGTTCTCTTCTCCCATAGAAAAATATTCTCTTTTTGATTAGTGTAATCGACAGCCAACCTATTGAATTGAGGAATAACATCATGATTTTAAAAGATTTTGGCATCCTCCTTAGTTAAAAGGACTTAGGTTTCCCCTTTTTGCTTCTTGTCCATTACAAAAAAAATTATGTTAATCCTATTTATCTCAATAAAGAACTATTTTTGTGAGACTATGTTATGCTTCAAAGGCCTCTTGAAGAGTCCCTAAGTTTTGGATCACTTAATTAACAACTTCAGATATAATTTCCTGTAAAGATGAAGGATTGGATAAGGGTAAAGAAAAGTCCTTTGGAAGAATAGGACATGGGTCTTGTATTCCCAAAAAGAATCCACCCATAGTGAGTTTAGGTAAGTCCTTATCTTTCCCTTTACCCCTATTATCCATCCTTTGAACATCCATTTTCTTTGGGATCTCCTCGACCTTACCACCACCTCTCTTTGCAATACCTTTGTTCACCATAGGGGCTTGAGTATAAAGCTTGAAAGAATAGATCCTCTTCTATTTACCCTCCCTAATATATCCTATTTCTTTACCACTACCTTCCAAATTTCTTTTCTCCTATAGCTTAGAATTCTTATCTGTGGATACATGTTGTCCAAATTTTTAAACACAAAAAAATTAAACTTTTTCCCATATTGCCTTTGTGTATAAAGCATCAACTCCCATCACAAAAATTGAGTTCTTCTCCATTTTCCACAATCAAAAAATGCCATTGTCATCTAGTGCTCTTTTCAAGACCAGTTGAAGGAGATGCTACACATTCTACTTATTCCACAATCTCCTTAAAGATTCATCTGCATATCTTTAACTATGGTAGACTTGCATTGTCAAGAAAATAGTTCCACAATAAAGTTCTATCTTCCATCATTCATTGGTTATTGACTCACTTCTTTTTATAATAAGCTAAGGATGACACTAATCTTGAACAACTAGAGAAATTGAAAGAATATGCTATTGAGAGAGATGGGACTATTGATCTTGACTGGAAAGTATAAACTTCAGATAAGCAAGTGAAAAGATATCCATATATTTCATCAAACAACATAAGACTTAACTCAATGAGAAATGTTGTAAGGCATTAAAAATATAGGAAAGATTAGAAAGAAGAGAAATCAGGTTCCTCACAAAATGGAAAAGGAGGTCAACAATATTGTAGTATGTGGAATTTTGATAAGATATTATAGTTATACTCAGGTGGACATGTGCGCAGAATGTGGAAGCATTAACAGGTTGTTTACAAATTAGTCACCTGTCTCTATCATTCAAAAGACATTGTAACTATAAATGGGCTCTACCCAGGGCCTACAATCTGTGCAAGGGAAGGAGAGACATTGTTTATCAAAGTAACCAACCATGTTGAACTAAATGTTACAGTTCATTGGCATGGATTGGGACAACTACAAATATGGCAAGAGGAAACCTTATGGTGGCATGTTTTGGAAAATCTAATATGGAGTGCCACCTACCTATCAGAGATCATCCAAAGATCTCCTTCCAGCCACACCCTTGCAAAATAGTTAATGCATTTTGTTGGCCCATCAGATAATGGTCATTGTTGGTCTGTCCATTCAATACAGTGGGTGAGTTTGAATTTGAGTTTGAGCAACAGATTTTTGGGAAGTCAAGGAAAAGACAAAAGGAAGGCATGTGAAGATAGAAGGAAAGTTTTTTTTGGCATGCAGTAGCAGCACAATAGTGCAAATAAAATAGAAGGAAGATTTATTGCAACAGTAACATGCAGAATATAACAGAGTATAGGGAGAATAGAGTTTCAGATTATAGGCAGCTCCGAACAACTCCAAACACGCATAGAAAAAGTTCTAGTGGAAGAGAAGAACAACTCTAGACATAGAAGGACAACTATAATGTCCAATAAGCTCTAGAGAGAGCATTTTTTGTAGAGATAGAAGAAATAGAGTTGTAGCTCTGGTGTTTGTATCTGTTGAATGTAAAATAGTTTTTATCATCAATAGAAATCTCTTTTTGTGTATTTTTGTTTTGTGTCCCCTCTCTTGTCTTCTTATTCTTCCCTTCAACCACATGGTAAAAGGTGAAGCGCTTCCAACAAGTGGTATCAGAGCTAGAGTTTTAGCTTTCTACGTATTGAGGAAAAGCCCTAAGTTTTTCTAGGTATTAACAATCTCCCCTGATTTAGAAAAATAGCTCGAGGAGATAGCAAGAGTTGGCAACAGTCACCCATGTTTGATGGAAAAAACTATGATGTCTAGGAGAACAAGATGAAGACCATCTTGGTTGCAAATGATTTGTGGGAGTTAGTGGTCAATGGGTTCACAAATGTGACTGACCCAAATGCCTTTGCAACCTTAACGAATGCCTCGAACAACCAACTAAAAGAAATAAGGAGAAATGATGCAAAAGCCCTTGGTTTGATTGAGGCAACCTTGATTAAGGCAGCCTTGATAGAGGCTATTTTCCCAAGAATAGCAGCAACTAACTATGCAAAGGAGGCCTAGCAGATTCTTGAAAACAATTACGAAGGTACTGACAAGGTGAAGCTAGTAAAACTGCAACTCCTCCTAAGAGATTTTGAAACCCTGCAGATAAAGGATGGAGAGTCTATTTCAGACTTCCATACAAGGGTCTTGACCTTGATAAATCAGTTGAAGCTTAATGGAGAAACCATGGAAGAGAAAAGGATTATTGAGAAAAATCCTTAGGAGTCTACCTTTGAGATTTGATCCTATTGTCATAGCAATAGAAGAGGCCAAGGACCTCTTAAATATGGCAATGGATGAGTTGATGGGTTCTCTTCAAACCCATGAGCAGCAGCTAAACATATCGGCTCCTTCCCTAGAGAAAGCCTTCAAAGCTTAGAGCAATTAGAGAGGCAAGGGAAGAGGAAGAAATAACAGAGGTAAAGGCAGGGGAAGAAGCAACTCTAGAAGAGGAGGCTCAAATAGCCAAGAAGATGGACCAAGCACCTCACAATAAGACTCCTAAAAAAGAAGAGCAGTAGCTCCAACCAAAGGTATGATAAGTCAAATGTGTAGTGTTACTACTGTCATAAGTATGGTCATTATGCAAATGAATGTAGGAAGAAACAATGTGACCAAGGGAGTAAAAATGCTCATGTTGCAAATGAGGACAAGGCCAGAAATAATAAATAGTCAAAGGTGTTTATTGTATGCAACCTTGTTGAGAATAGCAGTGTTGAAGTATGGTACTTGGATAACGCATGTAGCAACCACATGAGTGGTAATGCAAACCTGTTTGCCTCCATTGACAAGAATGTCAAGTTTGAGATTATGATGGGGAACAATGAATTTAAGTTCTTGTCATGGGAAGAGACATTATCACCGTCTTAACCAAACAAGGTGAGAGAAGACATATCCAGGATGTCTATTATGCCCCAGGCATAAAACATAACATATTGAGCATTAGACAGATGGTCCAAAATGGTTATAGAATCTTGATGGAGAAAAGGGAATGCATCATCAATGACGAGGATGGTAGCAAGAAAGTCATTGCAATAGTGCAAATGACAAGGAACAAAATGTTCCCTCTTAGATTGCAATCTCCAACGCTCTCTGGATTTGCACCCT
Source organism: Cunninghamia lanceolata (assembly GCA_027924645.1). NCBI lineage: Eukaryota > Viridiplantae > Streptophyta > Pinopsida > Cupressales > Cupressaceae > Cunninghamia > Cunninghamia lanceolata. The sequence goes on from BSBN01000063.1 coordinate 1,589,147, forward strand.
TCAAGTTCTAGATGGATTTGGATGGCATCTATAGTAGTGGCTCAATAGTCAGCCTTCAAGACAATAATCAAAGACCCATCCAAGCTTTGGCATTTAAGGTATGGGCACTTAAGTTTTTTTGGTTTAGGTCTTTTGTCCAAAAAAAGGCATGGTTAGAGGGTTACCGACAATTGTTGAGTCCAATAGGAAATGTGAAGCCTGCATTTTAGGAAAGTAGCATAAGAATCCCTTTCAATCAGGGCATTCTAGGAGAGCAAGAGCACCATTGGAGTTAGTGTATTCATATTTGTGTGGCCCCATGAAGACCCACACCCTAGGTGGTAATGTATATTTCATGACCTTCATAGATGGCTATAGCAAAGAGACTTGGGTTTATTTTTTGAAGAATAAATCTAAAGCATTTGAAAAGTTCAAGGAGTTTAAGGCCTTGGCTAAGAAGTAAAGTGGCTAATTCATTAAGGTCCTCAGAATAGATAGAGGGGGAGAGTACATCTCCAAAGAATTTATGAATTTTTGTAAGTATGTAGTCATTGTGAAACAATTCACCACAAGGTACACTCCGCAGCAAAATGAATTTGCTGAGAGGAAGAATAGAACCATCACAGAGATAGCAACAAGCATGTTAAAGGCTAATGGACTGCCAAATGAATATTGGGGTAAGGAAATAGCAACAACAATATACCTGTTAAACAAAAGTATCACAAAGGCTATAAGGGACAAAATTCCACAAGAAGCGTGGACAAATGACAAATAGAGCATGGAACACCTACGAATTGTCGAGTGTGTAACATATGAATTAGTGCCAAAAGAAAAGAGGCAGAATTTGATGACAAAAGAGAAAACTGCAACTTCATTGGGTACAACAAAGAATCCAAAGGCTACAAGTTGTACAACCTTGTTACCAAGAAGGTTATAATTGGTAGGGATGTAGAATTCATTGAGACTAAATTGTGGGATGGTACAGTTGACACCATCATAGGTATCTCAACAATGATACCCATAAATGATGAAGAAGGTGGAAATGAAGAAGGTGGTACTTCCAATAATGAAGCAAAACTAGCCCTAGAGAACTCTGGATCCAACTCTTGAGCTCTCCGGAGCCATCCCCAAAACAATTCAAAATCAGCCTCCGGAGTCCTCCAGAGCCAAATTTAGAACTCTCTGGAGTCAAGCAATTAAAGACTGCAATAACAAAATCAACTCTGGAACACTCCAGAATCAAGAAACGGTAACTCTAGAAGCAGTTCAAATCCTACACTCGCTTCTCTAATGTCAAGAAAGATAAGGAGTGTGAGGCAGATTTATGAAAATACAAGGTATGATGGTTTTGATGAAAGTATGGATTTTGCTTTGTTCTCTCATAGTGATCCAATAAATTTTGAAGAGGCTATGAAAGAAGAAGAATGGTGTAAGGTCATGGATGAAGAGTTGGATGCAATAGAAAAGAATGAGACATGGGAGTTAACCACTTTACCTAAGGGTAAGCAAGTGATTGGAGTTAAGTGGATCTATAAGACCAAGAGTACTACTGAAGGAAAGATAGAAAGGCACAAAGCAAGGCTAGTTGTTAAGAGTTACAAACAGTAGCCTGAAAGAGATTATGATGAGACCTATGCACCAATTGCAAGGTTGGAAACCATGTGGGTTGTCATAGTAATTGTAGCCCAACACAAGTGGAAGGTATATCAAATGGATGTGAAGTCAGTCTTCCTAAATGGAGTATTGAAAGAGGAGGTGTATGTGGAGCGTCTGCTTGGCTATGAAGTCTCAGGGCATGAAGACAAAGTACACAAGCTCTGAAAAGCTCTCAATGGACTTAAGCAAGCACCTCAAGCATGGTACAACATGATAGATTCCTATTTGTTGAGTAATGGCTTTAGAAAAAGTAACAGTGAGCCCACACTCTACATCAAAGTAGCTAATGGTGAGATTTTATTTATTGTTTTGTATGTAGATGATTTAATTTTCACAGGGAATAGTGACCTCTTCATTGTTGATTTCAAAGAGGTACTGAAGAAAGAGTTTGAGATGATAGACCTAGGCCTGCTAAGATATTTCCTAGGCATTGAGGTCCAACAAACATAGTATGTCATATTTATTTCACAAACTAACTATGCTAAACAAATCTTGAAGAGATTTAAAATGTAGAACAGCAAGCCTACACCAACAACTACAGATCTAAAATTGAGCAAGGAGGACAACAACAATGAAGTGAACCCAACCCTATACAAGAGTATGGTTGGAAGTATGATGTATTTGACTACTACAAGGCCTGATTTAATGTACATGGTAAGCCTAATATTTAGGTTCATGGAGAAACCTAAGGACACGCACTGGTAAGCAGAAAAGAGAAACCTGAGATATGTCAATGGCACACAAGGCTATGGCATATTGTACACCGCATCTAATGAATTTGAGTTGGTTGGTTACACTGATAGTGATTGGGTAGGGAGTGCAGATGATAGGAAGAGCACATCTGGATATGTATTCCACATGGGCATCAAAGATGCAACCCATTGTCTCTCTTTCCACAACAAAAGTTGAATACATAGCAGCAAATGCAGCAGCATATCAAGCTATTTGGTTGAGAAGAATCCCTATAGATTTGAATGAACAACAAGAAGATGGCACAACCATATTTTGTGATAATGTTTCCTCCATAGCCTTGACAAATAATCCAGTATTCCATGGGAGAAGCAAACACATTGAGATTCGTTATCACTACATAAGGGAACTAGTAGAGCATAGAGAGATTGAACTACAGTTTTGTAGGTCTAAACAACAACTCGCTGACATTTTTACTAAGGTGCTATCTAAGGAGATCTTTGAATGCCTAAGAGATAACTTGGGCATCATAGATAGCTCTAGATTTCACTTCTGGAAAGAAAACTCTAGACAACTCCGGAGAACTACAGACAGCTCGGGAGATACAAAATGAAGAAGGTATGTGGCTTGAGATTAAGGGGGAGTGTTTTTAAATCTAATTTGGAGTGACACCTACATGTCAGAGATCATCCAAAGATCTCCTGCCTACCACACCCTTGCAAAACAGTTAATGCATTCTACTAGCCCATCAGATAATAGTAATTGTTGGTCAGTCTATTCAATACAATGCGTGAGATTGAATTTGAGTTTGAGTGGCATATTCCAATCTTGTCCCTAGAAGTGGTGCCAGTTTTGTTAGTGCTCAAAGTTGATGCTCCTCTAAGCCCTAAAGTTGATCGATTCTTGAGTGCCATGGGGTGTCAAACTCAAGACAAAAATCACAAACTTATGTTCAAGAAGAGGCAACTAAGGCCAATTTTCATAAGGTGGGTAAGACCTTCTTCTTCTTCTAGTTCAGTCTGGCCAAGGGGGTATTCCCTAAGGTGTAAAGAAGATAAATTTACAACAACAATACAACAAACCCCAAATCAAACCATACCTAATGCACAGGGACTCCTAAATTTGTCACTAAGCAACCTGTATGTTGGTTTTATGATTAAGAGGTATTACACCTTCTGTAAAATAGAGACACAACCATGTAGATGACTTGAAATGATGCTATGATATCTCCTAGTGAATTAGCATACATCTAGTCATGGATGTGGATAAGACTGGTAACAAAAGTAAAATGATAATTTTAAGTTTTATGATGTGTTTGGTTGTGTGAAGGAAAATAGGAGTTTAAGTAGAAGCAAATCAGTGCCTATTCCAATCAGGGCAGCAAAGTTTGAATTTCTAAACAAAGGGGGCATCTAGGTAACTAGATTTTAATGCTGAATCAAAGCAGTAACGAAGATTGTAGTTGAGAGTTTACCAAATAAGCTAGGCTTTATGCAATAAATAGACAACCAGAAGATAAACAAAACACCAATCCCAGCATTCTTCAATGATCCATAAACAGTCCAAGAATTTCACACATTATCATGGAAAGATATCTTCACAAAATCATTATAAAGATGTTTTACAATTCACATAACAAACTAACCATGATGAACATTCATATCAGCAAATGTGATAAAGATAACTTGTTAAAATCATCAAAAACTCATGGAATGCTTAAGGAGACACTTGGAACGATGCATAAACTACACTTTAATTCATTCTTTAGAGGTTACAATACCCTTTCATTGACCTTGAAGGGAAATCCATAAATATTTATAGTTCAAAATGCTCTATACCAGCAATTGGAAGAAACCCTAGGTTTCATACAAAGTTTTCAACTTTTTCTGTATTCTGCTCAGCAAACCAATTTTTCCATCCTTTGCAAAATGAATGCAAAATCCCTTAAATGCCTTGCTCAATCCATCATAGAGCCTTGGAAGGAAGGATTTGACCTTTGAAAATCAAATTGGGCAACCATGCTCCCTGCATCACAACCATATGGTTTGAACCAGAAAACTCTACAAAAGTCCACAGGGGGCCTGAAATCCCCTAGGGACATCCAAAAGTCCTCAGGGGGCCCGAAATCCCCTAGGGACATCGCAACAAAGGGCAAATTCCAAACTCCAAAATGGATTTGGACATTTAGGCCAAAATGGGGTGCCCATTGGGGAATGGGAAACCTGGAAGCACCAAGAACTTAGGGATATTTTTGAAAAACTGCAAATGTCCTTGGAAGTCTTGAAAATACCCAAAAATCTCCAAATTTTGAAAATGCCCAAAAATATTAAAAGTTTGAAAATGTCCAAAAGCCTCGAACTAAAGGTCCATTTGATAGAACGCGATGAACACAGACCAGATATCTAAAATCATCAGAAAATATTGAGTTTTGACCCCTCAAACAGAGCACATAAATCAAGGGAGTCTGAAAGGATTTCAAAAAACATGAAAAAACCAAAATGAGCCAAACACCCAAATAGATGTCCAAATATATGCAAGGGGGCACCAACAATCCATAACCTCTTATTTCACCAAAAAATTCCAAGATCTGGCCCTCTAAATTGAGCAAGGGGGATTCAGAAAACAAGGGACAACAAAACAAAAAGGACAAATTCCAAAAGTCCCTAGGGGCACAAAATCCCCCAAGACATGCCTAAAAAAATTTGAATCCTCAAAGTGTTAGAATTTTGAAATGGAAGAGCCAGGGTGATGTTGGATGACATACTGAGCCTCCATCTCCGAGATCATCTAAAAAAACCTTGTTTTGACCCTCTAAATTGAGCGAGGGCGATTTGGAAAATGAGGGGACAACAAATCAAAAAGGATAAGTTCCAAAAGGCCTTGAGGGGCCTGAAATCCCCCAGGGCATGGCTGAAAAAACTTGAAATTCTTAAATTGCCAGAATTCCAAAACAGAAAAGCAAGGGTGATGTTGGATGACATACTGAGCCTCCATCTCCGAGATCATATGAAAAAACCTTGTTTTGACCCTCCAAATTGGGCACAAAAAATAAGGGGTCTAAAAGGATTTTAGAAAAATAGAAAAATGCCAGAAAAAATGTTCAAAGTACACAACATGGATTTTTATGAGATTTTTGACAATAATGAGACATGGAAAAGGCATGGAGAAGGTAAAACAATCACCACAACATGGAAAAGACCAAGGCAAACCCATTTAAGATTTTTTAGATCGGTTATCAACAATGGGTGAAAAACTTTCAGACAACATAGGCATAAACCAAGGACTTAATAAAAAAATTTAAGGCACATGCCAACATATTCTATGCAAACATGCCATTTTCCTCCTTTCTTTGGCACTATTACTAAAGGAGATACCCATTGATTGTCTAATATAGGGTATAGCCAGCATCAATAGTTTTTCAATTCTTCTTTGATAATGTTCAGGACTGCAGGATTCATCCTCCTTTGGGGTTGTCTAACGGGCTTACAGTCATCCTTGATGTAATACAATGTGTATAGAGATTTGTATCTAGGCCCTTCATGTCATGGTAATTCCATGCAAAAGTTGTTTTGTGAGCTTGTAGCATAGCAATCAGTTCATCTTGGTGCTACAAGGTGAGTTGGTTATTAATGTTCAACATTCTGTTTGGAGAAATTTCAACTTGTTTTATTAAAGATTGCATAGAGGATACGTTTGAACATGAAATGTTGAGGGAACAATTATGGGGTAATATGTGGTGAAACATGCTAATGTCAGGATCATAGTTGGGCAAGTATTCTATAGGAAAGATGTTATGTAATGGGCAAGATACAGAGGTCAACCAGTTATCCAACAAAGGGTAAACCCCATAATTATTCTGTAGTATATTTGAAATCACAGTAACCTCATCCTCAGTAGCAATCATAGGGCTTCTCTCTATGGTCATAAGTGTTTGGATGGAATACTGATTGTTGCCTTTAGAGTTTAACCACACAGATTCTTCAAAATCAGAAAAGGGTTGGGTTGGAGGGTACAAGACCAATTTATTTGTGACATCTTCGTTCAAAACTATCATTTTACCTAACCTGTAGCCAATGAAAGCATCAACTCTTGCTAACCATGAGTGTCCTAAGATAAGTGGGTATCCTCCCAAGTTAGCCTTTGGTTGCATTTCCATAAAGTTGGCAGGGTATTCCCAGGAATCAAGTGTGATGACCCCCTCAGGTTTAAGTATTGATTTATCTGCCAATTGCACCACTATAGGTGTTGGTCGTAAGTTTAGCAATTGTATAGTTGTCATGGTTTCTTTGGTCATAACATTAATAGCAACACCTAGGTCAATCAAGGTATTCTTTATGAGGGTTCCATTTATATGCACATCCACAACTCGGTTGCCAGGGTATAATTATTTTGGGACAACTATGTTGCCCAACATGATGTCAGCAAGCGGTCCAATTACATGGACAGTTTGTGGATCTTTATGTCTCTTGCCTAGATTTTTCAAGCACATTTCTCTCATAGTCTTGGTATAGATGGGCACTTCTTTAATGGCTCGAAACAAGGGAATTTTAATGCAGACATTCTTTAATTTTCCAACAAAGTCAAATTTAGGTTTAGGTTCTTGTTTCTGTATGTTTGATCTCTCAGGGAATGGGGATTGTTTGGTCTCAATTTATGTCTGTGATGCAGGTTACTCAAGGTGCTAATTCTAGTTTTTGAAATGTAGGTTAGCATCACCAGAATTTTCTTCCTTTAAAAGTTTTGTTACGAGTGGTGAAGTTGGTCCAAATAGCATTTTTCCTTATCGCAACTAAACATCGCTAACTTAGACCACATAGGTCAAGTATTGAATAGCTTCATTAGCATAAGCCTGTTGAACATGCTTGTTGTTAGGATTGGGTGAAGGTTGAGCAAGCAGTTATGTTTCTCTTGGTGGCACAAGGGCAAATCCAACACTATTTAGCATAAGGGTTGCTTGTTGAGACCAAGTCTGTTATGGCTGCAGGTAACCGGTATTAGGGTTTTTCCAAGACTGATTGCCTCGCCATTATTGTTGCCATGTATTTTGTTATGTGTGCCATTTTGGGTTATGTGTTTGAGGGTGATGTGGCTATTGTGGCCAGGTCCCCTATTGTGGGGTCCAATTAGGTGGTGACACATTTGACCAAAGTTGAGGTGGCATGTTGTTCCAAGGTGCATTGTACCTATTAGAGAAATTTGATGAAGAACTTGGAAATGAAGTATTATAATACAAAGGGTCTTGAGGCATACCTTGTCTTTGTTGCCATGGTTCGTGCTGGGCCAAGTAAAATACTTGACTGTCTTCATCTTCCAAAGTTTTGAAGTCTAGCTTCTCCTTCTTTTCTTCTGCAATGCTAGCTAGCCTTTTGCATTTGCAACTAGCCTCCCTTTGCTTGCAATGAGGACAATACTCTGCCAATGTTGCTTCTACTTCTTCTTGCTTTTTCTTCACATGCAGGATATCTAGTTGGGTTTCCAAATGACTTATAATATCTTGCTTCATGTCCTTCAAGAGGTTGCTAAGCTCAACACGAGAGATGCATGAAGTAGTCTTGGTGGTGGATAGAGCCTTGAGGCCTCTAGTCTTCTTCATGGTTGATCTTGAATAATTTCTGTAGACTTTATAGACATTGTCAAATGAGAGCTGAGAGATGTCACCTCCTCCTATTTGGTCCAAAGCATTCATGTAGTCTTTATTTACTCCTCTAAGGAATACTATCTTGAGTGACTTTGGAGAGAGCCTATTTTGTTGTGACTTCTATAAGCATAATAAGAACCTTTCTACATAATCTTTGAGGGGCTCATCCTCCTTTTGTGACATTCTGAATATGTCATCTCCTCGCATGTCTCTGCCTCGATAGTACTCCTGGTATTTTGTAGGAATTTCTCCCCATAGTTCTCCAATCTGCTACAAAATCTCTACCTAATCTTGTGAACCACCTCAAAGAAACATCTTTGAGTGTGGATGGGAAGAGCTTTAATTTGTGAGCATCAGTAGTATAATCATAGTTGTGACAGAGCACATCGATCTCAAATAGGAAGGTGTTGGGGTCCTTTGTAATCAACCCATGAAAGTTTGGCAAAGCTAAAGGAGGAATGTTTTTCACAGCGGTTGCTCCTTCTTGATGAGGGATTGAGAACTCAAAGGTCACTAGTTCAACATGATTCTCCACTTCTGCGTAAGTCATTGCATCGTGATACCATGTGGCAATATCCTCTAGGTCTGTTGTATCTTCTCTCGCAATAAGTACTTTATATTTGTCCTTTGGTTCTACTATCTCTTCTTGATTCGAGTTTGGTGGAAGAAATCTCCCTAGGGAATCTCTCCTCTGTTGCATGCAATAAGATAATAACTGCTTCCCTACATAATGTTAGTTGATAATTTGATGTTTGATTTGATATCTAATAGTCCTATATGTTGAAACCAAATTTTATATGCTAAGAAAATAGGAAAAGTATTCAAAACCCAAAAATTCTAAAACTTGACACCATCCCTGGCAACGACGCCAAAAATGTGGAGCATTGTCAATTCCCATCGATCCTAATGCAACTAAGGCATGCATGTAACCCAATGGATGAACTTGTCCTAAATCAAGCAGCTCAACGAGTGAAGACATGCTACATTTAATCTATCAACCTAGAGACGTGTTTCTTGGTATGATGCCAGTACTATATGTATAACTAAAAAATTCTAGATATGCAATTGTGTATAGCTAGCAAACAAAAAATGTTGGAATGTTGGAAGCAAATGGAATTCAACACTTACAATAAGAGAGCTATCTATGAGTTCTGAAAGTAATCTAATTAACCATTTTTCAACTTCATCAAAACAATAACTGAAACAAAATCAACAAATCTAGCTCTAAGATCTAAACCTGATAACATGAATCTAATACAAATAGGTGGTAGCCTACCGTAAGTGGGCCCTAACTTGGGTTGACTACTTCTTTTTATCAGCTACTCAACTATATCAATGCATTCCCTTTTCACCATAGATCAAGAACAAGAATAATAGACAATCTAAAATAACACTCTGTTTATTGACTAAAAATAAGAATATGCTACAATCATTAGAAAAATTTATATCCTAGATACGCTAGGTGTAACAGATATATACACCCTTCAATAGTTTTATACATTTATGAAAACTAATTGCTACTTGGTCCACTTCCCATAAAATAGGGGGAAGGACTCTTTATTTTAAGAAAGTAAAATCATACTAGGAAACTAAGACTTCAGAATAACCGAAGAGGAAGATTCCCAATCAAACTACAACACAAACAAACTAATTGAAAATATAACTTTAAACGATCATGGATTCTCCATCTTCACATGTCCTTGAAAAAGTGAACATCTGTTAGCTACCACATACACTCTTTTCATTATTCATAAAGGAGGCTATTAATTGTTGTTGGACAGTTGTTCGTGGCTTCATACTTTATTGCAGGTTGATTCTTTCGCTGCAAGAAATGGGTTCCTTGGATACAGGAGACAGGTTCCTTGGCTACAAGTGTTGAACCTCTGGCTGCAAGAACTCTTCAGCCCTTCAGCTATAGGAACTGTCCCCGTGGCTATAATAACTTCTTCATCCTTAGCTCCAGGTTAGATCTATTATAATGGAAAGAATCCTTATCCACTAAGTAATACCATAAAAAACTTAATCATTGAACATAATGCTTAAATACAATTACTTTAACACACATACATATATTAAAATATAATGCACATAGCATAGTATATTGTCTAGATATTAGTTAAAGTCTCTTGACTTGAAAGGTGGAAATGTCTATAACAGTATGACTTAAAATAGGAAAGATATACACTTAAAAGAGACAATTATGGTGCTTATCAACTCTGAAGGCACATTTCTTGGAATTTAGTCTAACTTTATATTCTTGAAGTCAATGGAAGATACGACAAAAAATAACTGGATGATCCAATTTATGCTTTGATTTGCCTAAAATGTCATCCACATAATCTTCAACAATATCATGTAGCATATCATGGAATATGATAGTCATGGCTCTCGGTTATGTGGCACTAGCATTTTTTAGCCTGATGACTTTATAGTAGAATATACCCCAAGGGTTGATGAAAGCCATTTTACGTTGGTCCTCTAGTACAATCTGAATTTGGTTGTATCTAGAAAAGCCATCCATAAGGGACAACATCTCATGTCTAGTTGTTAGATCTAATATCATGTCAATACTAGGAAGAGGAAAGTCATCTTTAAGGAAAGCTTATTGATGTCTCTAAAGTTTGTACATTCCCAGATGCCTTTAGTTTTTTTGATTACTAGAACTATATTGGACACCCATTCTCTATAGTCAATAGGTTGAATAAATCCAAATCTAGCAGCTTCTAAAGTTATTCCTTTACTAAGAGGGCCACCTTAGGATACATTTTTATCAACTTTTGGCAAACTAGTTTAGCATTGGGTCATACAACAAGGTGGTGAATGACCAAGGATGTATCCAAGCCCGGCATGTCAGCATAGGTGATAGGCCAAAACTAGGGTAAAGAGTGAAATAGATACAAATATGTATAGATATGTTATAGAAGTAATATATATATATATATATATATATATATATATATATATATATATATATATATATATATATATATATATATATATATATATATATATATATATATATATATATATATATAATCTTAAATATATATAATAACAAATATAACAAATATAATAATATTTAATATTTAATATATATATATATATATATATATATATATATATATATATATATATATATATATATATATATATATAATAAGATGGTGAATACTAAATAATAAATACATATCTAACAAGTATTTTATTCATTTCATATTATAAGACACTTATATGTGGGAATTGGGCCTCTTAAGAGAGACACCAATCCCATAACATGATGGTGTTTAACATAAATAAGCAGCGAATATACTTAATATTTAATAACAAAATGCAGTTTGGTCTAAGTGTCAATCCGAGGGCGTAAACTTGTGAAAGATGTTGTGGCTATATGCATAAGGGTTGTAGGTAGTGAGCCAAGCAAGAATGAAATGCACCTAAAACACATAAGAACTTCCTAAGTGAAAATTTGATTTAACTTTCCTATTCTTCCTTTAGGACAAGAACCACTACAGAAACAATAGCAGTTTGCAACAATAACTGCGGCAATACCTTGTGTTAATTCCATAATACAAGATCGTAGTTATATCATTTTAATCAATGAATCATAACTTGATAGAATATCAATAAATGATTTAACAATCTCACTTAATAATAAACGATGCTCAAATAATGCATCAATAATCACACTTAATTGCTAATTTAACATGAAACACTATGCAATGAAAATCAAACACACATTACTGTAATCATAAAAGCTTGGAAATCACTGGACATCCCAAGAAGTGGGCCCTGCCTCCTTAGTCCGTCAGGTGATGAAATGAAAATGCTGGTTATGCTGGATTAACCATTTAAAGTGCTACCTGAATTATCAAAGATAATGCAGAGTTCATATATTATATCCTTGTCCATAGCTGATATTGCAGAACATATATATAGGTAGAGTCTATAACAACCAATATCTAAAGTGATATAAAATAGTTTGTTTTGGCTTGTGGCCAACAAACTATAATGTAATGGTTCACGTAAAACCTTGGGCGTTGGCCACAAATTAAAAATAGTTTTTTTATAATAGAAGATGAAAATAGGAAATAAGATATTTGATTTTCTCCTCCACACAGCTAGCAAATGCATCTATTATCACGTATTTTACTCCTTATTTAGTTCCATATACCAATCAATGCATCTCCACCATTGTGAGGACTCATGGGTTGAGGTGGCGACATGGAACGGGAGCTCCGCAGGGATGAAGTGGTCATACGGATATAAAATATTGGGTTGCATGAAAGAAAGTGATGATGATGGAAGTGCAAAGAGCCTAGCATGAAATGAATCCACCTAGCCAAAGAATGCAAGCAGAAAATGCAAGGAAAAGATCACCCCAGCAGTCGTGACAGAAGAAAGCATGTGTCCAACCCGAGAAACACATGTCAATGCGTGTTGTGAATAGGATGAATGTGCCACGAAGAAAGAGTCAAACAATCATTAGATAAAATGGTGCACAATCAGCATCAAAGAGTGAACTCTGGTCACCGTGGAAGCTGGAATCAACCATCTAGAAGGGGAAATTGCAATGGTAAACACAAGTCATACTTCTGTGAAGAAGGCGACAGGAAGGTTCTTGTGAAGAAGGTGACAAGAAATCTACATTCTTCCTTCTTCAATTAGCATGTTGCATGATATATTTTCCAAAGCTAAAATAACAATGCTTATTAGTAAAGACAATCAATAATTAATTTTCATATGTTTATCCCAAAACTATATTAAATACCACTTATATATATTTAATCATATGCAACATAAAGGTGGTAAAATGGTAGGATAAGGTATGGAAATGGAATATGAAAATGGGTTAAATGGTATAGAAAAAAGGATAAAATATGGTATAAAATGGAACGTGAATGACACTCATCATTCCCCCTAACTTAGCATATTGTACGTCCTCGTACAATCTTTAATTTCTAAGAGGTTTTGAGTTGAACTGGTAACCTTTGAATTTATGACTTGTGCCTTCTTCACCCTTGACTATTACAGCTCATGGTTAATCACATTTTCTTTCAATTTGTCTATCACTCCTTTTCATAGCAAGCTTCATGGCTTTGTTTTTGTTTTCTAATTTTCTTTTCATCATTTTTTTTAATATTCATAGCTCCTCCAACTTTTTATTTTTTCTTCGTTTTTCATTTTTCAATTTTTTCTCTTTTTGTCATTTTTTCCATAGCAATTTTTTTGGAAATGCTATATATAGTGTTAGGGTTAGCCGGCAGAAGATATCAATTAAATTCAAATAAAGATTAAACAGAGGAATAGAAATACACAGAAATAATAACAGCGAGAGACAAGTTTTAACGTGGTTCACCCAAACTCGAGCTACATCCACCAAACAGAGAGTCTAATATTATTATCCAGTAAATCAAACCGATTACAATCAGCAATCCCTGCAACTCAATACTGCTGCAAAATGCTACAATACAATACCCAAACCCTAACCCTTGGCCGCTTTTTATTAAGCTTTTTGTCGGTTACAAAAATAGGGTTTTCTTATGTCGGTCAATGAAAAAATAGGATTTTCTTATGAATCCCGGCGAGGATACATGGCTAGTGTACAGTACTTTACTGATCAGCCGCCACCTACCAACAATCTCCCACTTGGAGATTGATCAATCTCCACACCAAACAATCTCCCACTTGGAGACTGAGCCTGGACGACACTAACCCTGTAGCTCCCACTGGTAATAAGCACCCTGGACTTTGCTGTTTTATTTTGTTGTTTTCAGTCTAGAAGACCAACCGAAGATGAAGAGGAGCTCAGCTTCTCCCTTGTCACTGCCTTTGTAAACATATCTGCTAGATTGTCATATGTATGTATCTTGGCCAGCTGTAACTATCCATCATCCAACACCGACTGAATGAAGTGATACCTCAACTGTATGTGTTTGGTCTTTGAATGCAAGGCAGAATTCTTTGCAAGATGTATGGCACTCTGGCTGTCCATAAACAAATAATTGCTAACCTGTTGGGTGCCCAATTCATTCATGAAAAATTACAACCATATCATCTCCTTACTTGCCTCTGTTGTAGCTACATATTCTGCCTCTGTGGTGGATAAAGCAACCACCTTTTGTAACCTAGAAATCCAACTCACCGATGTTCCACCTACAGTAAAGACATAACCTGTAGTACTCCGCCTGGTATCAATATCACCTGCCAAATCTGAGTCTACATAACCTGCTAAATCAGTATTAGATCCCCCAAAACATAAGTGTTTATTAGATGTACCTCTCAAATATCTGAGAGTCCATTTTACCGCATTCCAATGCTCTAATCCGGGATGACTCATATACCTGCTAACGACTCCTACAACATGTGCAATATCTGGTCTCGTGCATACCATGGCATACATTAAACTTCCTACAGCTGAAGCATATGGTACCTTGGACATTTTTTCTTCCTCCTCTTGTGTCTTTGGACACATCTCCTTAGTCAATTTCAAATGACTAGGCAAAGGTGTGCTGACAGCTTTTGCATTCTCCATATGGAATCTCTGCAACACCTTTTCAACATAAGCAGCCTGAGATAGGGTCAATTTTCTATTCTTCCTATCTCTGCAAATTTTCATACCAAGGATTTGTTTTGTTGCCCCTAAATCCTTCATATCAAATGACTGTGCTAACTGATGTTTTAACTCTCTGACGTGATCCATGTTAGACCCAGCTACAAGCATGTCATCAACATATAAACATAAAATAATGTAGCTGTCATTATCCAACCTCTGAAAATAAACACAACAGTCAGAATTACACCTACTGTAGCCTTGATCAGCCATAAAACTATCAAATTTCAGATACCATTACCGAGGTGCTTGTTTTAGGCCATACAAACTCTTCTTCAATCTGCAAACTTGTTTCTCCTTACCTTTGATCTCAAATCCTTGGGGCTGTTCCATATATATCTCCTCCTCCAAATCACCATGGAGAAAGGCAGTTTTCACATCTAGCTGTTCCAAATGCAAATCTTCAGTAGCCACAATACTTAAAATAGTACGAATAGAAGTCATCTTGACAACCGGAGAAAATATCTCATCAAAATCAATGCCCTTTTTCTGTGCAAATCCTTTTACAACTAACCTGGCCTTAAATCTTTTCTTACCTCCATCTTCCTCTTTCAGTCGGTAAACCCATTTATTTGGTAAAGCATTTTTACCTGCAGGTAACTTACATAATTCCCAAGTCTGATTTTTCAGCAAGGAGTCCATTTCTTCTTTCATAGCAAGCTCCCACTGAACTTGTGTATCCACCTGCATAGCTTCATCATACCCTTCTGGTTCACCAGCATCTGTTAACAAAATAGAATACAAAGAGGGAGAAAACCTTTTAGGAGGTCTACTTATCCTTGTTGACCGTCTAACATTCACTGGAGTTTGTGGTATTTCTGGTTGCTGTTGCGGAGCATGAGGAGCCACTGGAACATCACTATTTGGAGTATCATTCAGCACCACATAATCCTTTTCTTTCTTCTCATGCTGCTGCAACTGATCTTTGTACAACACCTTCTCATTGAATATAACATCCCTGCTTCTCACAATTTTCTGATTTTCAAAATCCCAAAGCCTATAACCAAATTCATCAATGCCATATCCAACGAAGGTACATTTTTTTGATTTCGCATCCAGCTTGGTTCTATTTTCAGAATCTATATGTGCAAATGCTTCACAGCCGAAGGTTTTCAGAAAAGAATAACTCACCTTCTTGCCGGTCCATGCTTCCTCTGGAATACCACAACCCAAAGAAACTGAAGGACCTCTGTTAATTAAATATACAGCAGTGTTGACAACCTCTGCCCACATGTTTAAAGGCAGTCCAGCATGCAATCTCATGGTCCTTGCACGCTCCATTATTGTCCTATTCATGCGTTTAGCCACTCCATTTTCCTGTGGAGTCCTTGGAACCGTTTTCTGCCTACGAATTCCATAAAAGGAACAATAATCTTCAAATTCTTTGCTGCAATACTCACCGCCATTATCAGATCTGAGACATTTTAATCTTTTACCTGTCTCATTTTCAACCAAGCTTCTCCATTTCTTAAATGTTTCAAATACATCAGATTTATGTCTAAGGAAATAAATCCAGACCTTCCTAGTTGCATCATCTATGAATGTAACATAATACCGAGAGCCACCGAGAGAAGATACCTGAGTTGGTCCCCATACATCTATATGCACAAGCTCCAATGTTTCATTTTTCTTTTGATTCCCATCCTTGAGAAAACTGACTCTCTTTTGTTTTCCATACACACAACTTTCACAGAAATCCATAATAATACATTTCAGACCTGGTAAAACTTTCTTAGAATGAAGTACCTTCATACCTTTTTCACTCATATGCCCAAGTCTGTTATGCCACAGTGTTGTTTCAGAACCTGCAGCAACTTTTCCAGTCTCTTCCTGCAAACCTGCAGCAACTGTTCTTGAACTTGTTTGTTTTTCCTCTGTAACATCTAAAGTAGAAGGAACAGTATGACCTGTACAAAGATATAAGGTGCCTACTTTCACACCTTTTGCTACTATTAAGGCACCTTTTGAAACCTTCTAATTTTTATCAGTAAATGTAACAGTGCAACCTTGTTCAGTTAGCTGCCCTGCTGAAATTAAATTCCTACTGAGCCTTGGAACATGCCTTACCTCTTGTAGTAGCCAATGATTCTCATTTTGTAACTTAATCTTGATTCTTCCCTTTCCAACAATCTGATAGGGTTCGTTATCTCCCAAATAAACCAGCCCAAAATCCCCTTGGACATAATCAAGGAAATAACTTCTATGGGGCGTAGCATGAAATGAGGCCCCTGAATCTAAAACCCGTGAATCATTAGCATTATCTAGGGAAAGAATCAAAGCATCATCTTCAAACTTATTGCTTACCACATTTGCTTCCTTATTGCCTTCTTGTTTGTCTCCTTCTTTGTTCTTCTGAGACCAGCAATCTTTCTTCAGATGATCTGGTTTTCCATAGTACCAACAATCCTTCTGTTCTCTGGTTTGGGATCTTTTGTCTTTTGATTTTCCTTGTGACTTCCCATGACCTCCAGAACCTTTTCCTCTCTCCTTTAATTTGCCCCTGCTTTCTGTATTCAAAACACTGCCTGATTTGGATCCACCTGAGCTTTTCTTATGAATTTCCTCACTCAGAATAACACCAACAACATCATCAAATTTCAGGGTATTTGAACCAGAAATAGAGTTACTAACTGCCATTACCAAACTATCCCAGCTTTCAGGGAATGAACATAATATCAAGAGAGCTCTAACTTCTTCATCAAATTTTACATTTACAGAAGTCAATTGACTGGCAATTATATTAAATTCATTTAAATGATCTGTCACAGATCCACCTTCAACCATTTTCAGATTAAACAAATGCTTCATAAGAAATACCTTATTTGAGGCTGAGGGTTTTTCATACAATTTAGCCAAAGCTTTCATCAGACCATCTATTGTCTTCGCTTCTGTTATATTGAATGCCACCGACGGTGCCAGGCACAACCGAATGGTTCCCAGTGCCTTTCTGTCAAGAAGATTCCAATCCTCATCAGACATTGTTGTCAGTTTCTTGGCTACTCCTTCCAACAGCATCCATAAATCCTTTTGATAAAGGTAATCTTCCATCTGCATCTTCCATAACTGATAGTTTTGCCCATTGAATTTATCGACCTTCAATCTACCCTCGTCCGCCATTGCTCCCACTCAACCGTGAGACTTTCCTGCAGACGATAATCAAACACAACCTGCTCTGATACCAGTTGTTAGGGTTAGCCGGCAGAAGATATCAATTAAATGCAAATAAAGATTAAACATAGGAATGGAAATACACAGAAATAATAATAGCGAGAGACAAGTTTTAACGTGGTTCACCCAAACTCGGGCTACATCCACCAAACAGAGAGTCTAATATTATTATCCAGTAAATCAAACTGATTACAATCAGCAATCCCTGCAACTCAATACCGCTGCAAAATGCTACAATACAATACCCAAACCCTAACCCTTGGCTGCTTTTTATTAAGCTTTTTGTCGGTTACAAAAATAGGGTTTTCTTATGTCGGTTAATGAAAAAATAGGATTTTTTAAGTCGCCCTAAAAAATTTCTTGGGGGCTGCCGCCCTCGAACCCTCGCTTCTTAGGGGCGAGGATACATGGCTAGTGTATAGTACTTTCCTGATCAGTCACCACCTACCAACATATAGGAAGTATCATGAAAAATTGTCCCCACATTCATGAGCTATCTGAAAGATGGATGAAATGATAGACAATATAAATGATTATGAAGGGTAAAATAATGGATGTTATGATAGGATAAGCAAAAGGAAATGATGGGTGAAAAGATAGGTAAGAAGGATGATGAATCTCCCCCCAACTTAAAGGGTTGACAGTCCTCGGGACATAAGAAGAGGGTTGGTGTGAATGTTGCTTTATATGATTAATGTAATAAGAAATATTAATAAAGTTAAAAGCTAAAATAAGAAAAACTAAATTTATTGTTTTACCAATTTGCATGTCCATTCATGCCAAGGTCTAGGAGCCCAAAATAACTTAGCAACTGTGAATCTACAACAAGGAAGGAACCAAAAATTGTGACAAGTATTTCCACACATGAAAAATCACCATCGCAATGAAGCACTATGGGTCATACTGATGGTAGTTGATTCTGTCTTCACTTTTGTGAACACCTCAACTAAATGTGTAACTCGTGCTACAAGTGATCAAAGTCACACCGACCACAACAAACTAGAGCACAACTACACAAGTGAGCTATAGGAGGTGCTAGAGGCACTCATATAGAGTGAAACAACCATGGAAGTATCTGAGTGTTCCTGAAAAGGATTAGTCCAAAGAAAGAACACAAATAATGGCATTTTTTTTCATTTTTTCATTTTTCCATTTTTTTCAATTTTGATAACGACAAGTGACCACTGGCAAGCCAGTTTTCAATCACTTACCGCTTAGTGGTGCTATAAAAACAATTTTTACCACTAAGAATTTATTTCAACTACAATATGCCAGAAATTGGTTTTCAAATTGTAGTTATCTAACAACGCCCGAAGGTTTTCATTGTTAGAATTTTATTATTTTTTTTCATTTTTCATTTTTTTATTTTTTTCATCTAAAAAACTGCATATAATGACCAAAGAAAATGAAACTCTCATATGGATGATGAAATGATACCATCCAAATCTTAGAGTGCCATCCAAATCCCTTCAATGAAAGTAACTGTGGAAATCAATTGCACGTAGTACTTGAAATGATGACCAATAATAACCTGATCACAATCTGGAACATAGAACCACAACTACAAACAATCTTGATCTCATTTAGCTCATCCCAATATAACATAAAGCTTGTTATGATGGAGTATGATGATCTGCATTAGGATATGCTAAAGCTCCTTGTTCATGTCTTCAAGTTGTCTTTGGATAGGTCGCTTGTGAAGAATTATCCAAGAACATGGTACTGCAAGATTCATGGATCTCATATACCAAGTTGCATACTATCTTCCACATGGTCTAGCATCAAGGATGGTGCAAAAGAGAACTTATGTCCATGAATGTTGAACATCGCTCCTAATAATCCTCTTGTGATAACCAAGAACAAAGCATAGAGGAAACTTGATGTGTTCCATAAAGCTAACAAGGCCAACAAAATGTTAGCAAAGCCAAGAAAGTGTGTCATTAAATGCTCATGTAGAGAATCATCATCAACTGATACCAGTGCAAAAAGTGTTGGGTAACCACGATAAGACACCTGCAATCATAGTCTCATGACCAAGCATATCAAGTATAGTAATGCAATATCATTCATTTAATAACTCCACCATTATAATTGATGTATGTATAAGAAAATGAATGGTAGAGTTACTTATATAAATAAATACTTGATAATAATAAAATGGATGAATATCATTACAATGAATACTTGTGTAGACACAATATCAATGCCAATTAACACAAGAATGCATACCTTTATTTGGTCCAAGTATCACACAAGTGGTTTTATTAGAAGCACCATTGAAACAACCAATGAGGTTTTATTAGCAATCAACCAAGAATTGTCAAAATTCAAGGGATTCCCCCCAACTTGACTTCATACTGCAAAGGTATGAGAGCATTAAGATAATCCAAAAAAATCAAGAAAGACAATGACATATTTAGCAATACCTTGAGCCTTGTTCAGTGAACAATCATCCTTTGTAGCATGTTTGGTATGGTCATTAATGCATTCAAACTCATTGAGTTGTGTGTAATCATAAAATCAATTATTTATGGACCTAAATCAATAAGTGTGTGAGGAATACACATTTTGACCATAGGCCTCCAAAGATATAAATGAGTATAAAAACATTAAATAGTAGATCTTGTAGGCTTTAATTTTTCATCCCACACAATTCTTGAATCATTAATGTGGATAATTCAACACCTCTTACTGAATGATAAATTTCAACACACATATTGATAAAATTAGATTCAAATTGAAATGCTTCATTATGTGTGTGAATGCTCTTGAGATGATGTGATTTGCTAAGTAGAAAAGAACTAAATTGAGTATTTTTCAATTGATCATGTTGTTCTTCTAATTCAATTAAACCAATATCACATCCTTCGGTTGTATTAAGAGACATGTCAAGTGCGATTCATCAATTTGAAGCACATTAATAGAATGTAAAGGGATTCTTGAAATCTCATTTTTATATGCAATTTGAACCAGCTTATTATGTAATGTTTTATTAGGCATTGTAGTTGCCCTTGGTGGATATGTTGAAGTGGATGTTTGGTGATATGAATGGGATAATGAAAATGTTAAAAGTTGTTTTGGATATAGAGTGGGTGAGATTAAGTAGGATAGGTATAATGGAGATGGTAATGATGGGCGTTGTGGTTGTTGTGAGCATTTATTTTTCCACTCTTGGTAGTATGGGGATTGTTGCGATTCACCATACATAATAGATGGAGAAGCATTTCATGAAGAAATTTTTTGTCTTTCTAATCCAACAGAATTATAAGACATGTTAAAATCATCAAGCATACCTGGATACTTGGATCTTCGCCATTTGATGTGTGAAGTTGACCTTGAGTTAGAAAAGAAGACTTGTTCACTTCCACCATTGTTTTGTTGAGGATCACTTACGACTTGTGTCTCCTTTACCATGTCCTCTTGAACAACTTGGCATGTGCACTTGCAACAATCAAAACAAAAAATAGTAAAATCTTCAACTATGATTTCCTTTTCAAAAATCCATTGTCCTAAAAATTCATCAATTATTTGTTCTTGCTCAGTTAAAGAAATAACATTTGTAGATGCTTGTGACAATGGTAATGGAAGATCATGATAAGCTAAGTTGCATTCATTAGGTAGAGGGGATATAAAAACATCACTTTGTGTTGGCGTGATTTCCCGACCAATTTCTTCTTTGGTTTTTAAATTTGAAAGAAAGGGTCTGGGGGCGGTAGCCCCCAGTGGGGCAAAGAGGTAATGCCCCTTGCAAGGTCCCAAGGTAGCACCCTGGGCCCCTGCTGTGAAGCACATTTTCCTTCTTCTGCGGTCTTCAGATTCTTCATTTTTGAAGCATTTTTCTCTCAAAATTGATGTGTTTGAACTACATTGAAAATGCAACATTTTTATGTTGTTTCTTCAAACTTACTTTTTTCTTATCAATTGACTCATAACAAGTAGTGTGGATATATAAACTTAGCTTCTAACATCTACCTATAAAATCTAACAATGCATCTATATGATTTAAAACAACATGAATTGGGATTACTCACCTAGGTAAGGTCGATAATTGTGTGATCTTTCTTCCTAACACATTGGCCCTAACTCAACTCACCAAGCTAATAGGCCTTTAACACCTTTCCTTGATAACGATGCCAAAATGATAGGCCAAAACTGGGGTAAAGAGTGAAATAGATATAATATTTAATAACAAAATGCAGTTTGGTCTAAGTGTCAATCCGGGGGAGTAAACTTGTGAAAGATGTTGTGGCTATATGCACAAGGGTTGTAGGTAGTGAGCCAATCAAGAATGAAATGCACCTAAAACACACAGGAACTTCCTAAGTGAAAATCTGATTTAACTTTCCTATTCTGCCTTTAGGACAAGAACTGCAACATGAATTGTGATAGGAACCACTATAGGAAACATAGTAGTCTGCAACAGTAACAAAGGCAGTACCTTGTGTTAATTCTAGAGTACAAGCTCGTGGTTTAAATTATTTTAATCAATGAATCATAACCTAATAGAATATCAATAAATGATTTAACAATCTCACCCAATCATAAATGATGCTCAAATAATGCATCAACAATCACACTTAATCGCTAATTTAAAATGAAACACTATGCAGTGAAAATCAAACACACATTACTATAATCATAAAAGCTTGGAAATCACTAGACGTCCCAAGAAGTGGGCCCTGCCTCCTTAGTTCATCGGGTGATGAAATGAAAAGTGCTACCCGAATTATCAAAGATAACGCAGAGTTCATCTATTATATCCTTGTCCATACCTGATATTACAGAACATATATATAGGTAGAGTCTATAGCAACCGATATCTAAAGTGATATAAAATAGTTTATTTTGGCTTTTGGCCAACAAACTATAATGTAATGGTTCACGTAAAACCTTGGCCACTGGCCACAAATTAAAAATAGTTTTGTTATAACAGATGATGAAAATAGGAAACAAGAAGATCTTTGATTTTCTCCTCCACATAGCTAGCAAGCACATCTATTATCACATATTCTACTCCTTATTTAGTTCCATATACCAATCAACACATCTCCACCATTGTGAGGACTCATAGGTTGAGGTGGCGACATGGAATAGGAGCTCCGTAGGGATGAAGTGGTCATACAGATATAAAATATTAGATTGCATGAATGGAAGTGATGATGATGGAACGTGCAAAGAGCCTAGCGTGAAATGAATCCATGTGGCTGAAGAATGCAGGTGGACAGTGCAAGGAAAAGATCACCCCAACATACGTGATAACAAAAAGCATGTGTCCAACCCAAGAAACACATGTGAATACGTGTTGTGATTTGTTTCTCATTTTCTTGCCTATAAAGGACTTTCATTTTGGTTGTGTATTTGTTTCTCATTTTGTTGGCCTCCTCTCCTCTTCTTACATGGCATTTTTGGCTTTTCTCTAAGATTAGTTGTTATTGCTCCTTTTCTTTTTTATTGGTAGTCAGGTTTGCTTGTCACTTTTTCATTCTCTTTTCACTAGTCATTTTCCTCGCATGCTTCGTTTGTTGCTCTTCATTCCCATTACAATTTTTGCTTCATCTCATTCACTAGTTGTATATTTCATTTCTTGCATAAACTCTAGGTCTTGGATCTTGTCTTACACTTATCTTGCTTCCTTGAACCTTTCTTTCTTGATTACAACATATTTAGCTGTTGGGTTAGTTTTACTATTTATAGTATTTTTTTAGACTATCCCCTTTTGTAGGTACTCAATGATTATTGTGTTAGGTACCTCTTCAACCCCACATTAATGGCAGGTCCTCTTTTTGTTGATTTTTCCATGCTATTATGTTTGAGTTGATCTTTTATCATTTTACAAGACTTGGAGCTGGAGGAATGCACACATGTAATATCTCTCAACCCCATAGATTTGTTGAGTTTCTCTCTCTTGAACCCTTATAGTGATTTTAGATTTTAGCAAACATTCCTTAAATGTTGCATGTTCTTGTTCCCTTTTGTTTTACAGGCTATTAGTAAGGCAATAACTACACACTATCACAAGGTGAGTACTGTTATGTCATAAATTATCGACCCAAGACAATTTCACACAGAGTTTAGATCCTTCCCGCATGTTGTGTCAATTTTAGGACTTGATTAAGGATCTTGGATAGGTTCCCTGGCCACACACCCTTTTGGGAGCTAATTGGCTAGGACCCTAATGCCCAAGCACTAGTGTCCTGCCAGTTAGGCCCTAAAAAAGTTTTGGATTAAAGTACGTCGTCCTTATGTGCCTTGTGTATTGCACCTTGTTGGCCTCAAGTCATTTGGGCCCTCATAAAGCAGTTAGAATGTATATATAAACATGTCTCTCTCACTCATTTACTCCCAATGATCTAATGACACTCTAGCTAATGTTTCTCTATGCAATTGCTTTCTAACAAGCTTTCTATTTGTGCAGATTATTGTTGTGTGTACTAACCCTTGTTACAGATCTTGGTGTAAGATACTTCCTCCTTCACTCACTAGACTTGTGGCAATTTGATTGTGACATCATCCTATCAAGGATCTCATGTTCATGGTAACATCTTTCCTTCATGTTTCCTTACATTTATCTTCTATTATTCAGATCTACCTTTACCCTCCTAGGGCATGCACTCTTGATCTAATCCTTGCTATTGTGGCAATGGGAACACCATTCATGGGGTTTGACTTAGGCAAGCCCCTAAACAACACCAACATTTTCCCTCTTTTATGTGTGCAAGTCGAAAATGAAAGATCTGATAGAAATGAGCGATAGAAAGATGAAAGTACAGGTGTCAGAAGTGTCTCTAACTTCTAACAACCCAAAACCCTAGGACACCCTTGTTTGGACGTCCTAGTCCTCTATATTTAACCCCTATTTCTGACAGTGGCCCCTGACAACTTTGCTTTGCTTATCTCAGGTCCCAGTTTCTAGGTTTTCAGCCCCAACAAGTCAGTAAGTCTTGTTTTAGCATATTTCATCATAGAAATCCTAGATCTAGCCTAATTAACTCAATCTTTGCAATTACAACAAAGGGACAAAACCCTTGTAGCTTGGCTCTCCTTCAGGATTGTAGCCAACCTCGATTTGTGTTCCAATGTTTGATTGAAAGGATTGACCTAGCTAGTTGCATAGTGCTTTGGTCCCTCTTTTCCATTAAACATTTTGGTGAACCTGGCATATCTTGCACTTTATTAGCCTTCTTTGCTCAAATATGATCTATTTTACTATTCCAAAGCTAATGAATATTGAATTGATTAAATATTTTGTATTTATAGATCTTGCATTTGTACTTTTTCATTGTTGTAGTTACCAAAAACCTCATCTTTTTGGTAAACCCTGCTAGTCTTACACTTAGTAGTGATGATTGCAAAATTATTTTAGAGCTTTGCTATGATGATTAGTTGTTAAACGTGATTACAATTTGCTGTATCATATCATACATGTTATTTGTGTTTAGTTTGCAAAGTAAGGACATTCATACGTCTACCCTTTTCTTTAAGATTTGAATGCAAAAACATAAACAAAAACTATCTAAATACAAACATGACATTTATTTCATCATTTTCCAACTTTACTCAAAAGGTTTGTGAAATCAATGTTCTATTCCTTAAATATGGTAAAAACAAAGCATTTCCTATGCCCTTATATTCCTATGATCCCTATCCTAAGATTCCTCCTACTTATGAGAAAATCTTGGCGCAAGAGGATGAAATCATTGACACATTCCTTAACATTACTTTACCTTCTCTTCTTTTTGATGATATCTCTCCTAAAGATGAGGCATTAGTGGATGTTGCATACTCCCTCTACTTCTACCACATTTTCTATAATAAATGATGATTCCATTACTCATCCTATTGATATTCCTCCTTTGGTTGCATGTTCAAGTACCTTGGATATCACTAAGGATGTGAAGACCTTTGATCTTCATCCTTTGGTTGCATGTTCAAGTACCTTGGATATCACTAAGGATGTGAAGACCTCTATTCTTCCTCCTTTGGTTGCATGTTCAAGTACCTTAGAAATCACTAAGGATGTGAAGACCTCTCTTCTTCCTCCTTTGGTTGTGTGTTCAAGTACCTTGGTTATCACTAAGGATGTGAAGACCCTTCTTCCTCCTTTGGTTGCATGTTCAAGTCCCTTGGACATCACTAAGGATACAATCATCAATAAATTTCTTAACATCACTCTACACTCCCTTCATTCCAATGTTCTCTCCTCAAAATATGAAGCATTAGTGGATGAAGAGCCTTCTTTCACATTGAATCCCTTAGAGATGGATGTTGAACATACTAAAAAAGACAACAATATAAATGCCATCATCGTCAATAGAATTATCACACCCACTAAGGGGATGTTGAATAAGTGCAATATTGTTCAAAATGCTCCTAAAATCATTGTGCATAAGGTGCCTCGCCCACCTTCTCTCTCTAAACCGGTGATTACGATTCGAGGTGTTAAAAACCCATCTTAATCTCCTGGTTACATTTTCAACTTTGTGAAACAAATTACTCAAAATGACAATAATGTGTTGCAACAAACTCATTATCATGTGGTTTCTCACACATACAACACTCAAAACAACAAACAAAGTAAGCAAGCACCGAGTGTGCTCACTTCTCTTCCACCTTCTCGCCCTTTTCTTCCCCCACCTCCTCATCTTTCACAACATACTACTAGAGAATATGATCTTGTCGAGCATCTTCATGCTACTCTGACTAAGATCTCACTCTTGGATTTAATACAAACCTTGCCTACATACCACGAAATGCTCCAGGAGGCTTTACAAAAGGTATTCGTTACACCTTTTGTTAGACCGAATGATGTAGCAACCCTGTTTGATTGTATGCATGCGATGAGTCTAGCTATTACTTTTTCTAAAACATGAATTACCTCCCATAGAAGTACAAAACTGATATGATCCTTTTATGATATTGGTCATTATTAATAAAACTAGAATAAAGCGTACTATGATCGATAATGGCTCAAGTCTTAATGTTTGTGGCATTAACTTGTTACATAAGATCAGTGTAGATACCTCCTTTATCAAGCATGATACTCTAGATATTCATGGATTTTATAATGTTGGTAGACAATCACTAGGTACAATCACACTACCTATTGAGGTTGGACCTATGACTTTACCTACGCTTATTCATGTTATGCTTACTACTCTTTCATACAATCTTCTCCTTGGTGTACCATGGATTCATGCCATGGGGGCAGTCCCATCTACAATAGGTACAATGAAGTTTGTTCATGATGACAAGCTCTATATGGTTCATGCTAATCAAAATCTAGAAAAATTGCTTACAAGCAGAAGTAGGGCAGCAACCTCCTCTTTTGAATGTGGTTCCTTCTTCAAAAGTCGACTAGCCTTCTTTAAAAGTCAACCAGCTATCCTTTGCTACTAATAGCAGTGATGATCAAGATAGTGTTGATCTTTCAAGCACATTTTTCAATGACAATTGGGGTTCATTAGATTTTATACCCTCCTTTATTGAAGAGTACAAAATCCTTCAATCTAAACTTGAGATTTCATTTTATTCTAACCCTTTTGAGCAATTTGAATCTACTCATAATGATGCCCCTTCTTCAAATGCATGTCTTGGTGATGACTGGGGCTCTTTAGATTTCGAACCCCTTGGTATGCTAAATCTAAAGTTGACCCTCCTCACCGTGGTAAAAAGAATGATCCTTCTACTTCTTCAACATATGATACCACTTCTCATTTCAACAAGGCTTGTAATGTAGCTTGTCCTCTTCTTGCTAATTTGGAGACATGTTATGGGTGTGGATTTAAAATCCCTTCTAAGCATGGATACAATGGAAATGGTTTAGGGTGTATGGAATAAGGAGTTAAGGATTATGTGAAACTGACACAACACTTTTCTAAAGTAGGCTTAGGTTTCTGACCTTCTCCCATGTCTACATCCCCTCCACCATTGTCTAATGTCTCTATGGAACCTTCTCTTCAAAAACCAAACCCCTCTCCACAATGGAAATGGTTGCTTCCTACTCCACTTACGTCTTCACTTATATCTCAACAAGAGAGCATTTTGCTGAGTCTACTCAAAGACCACTTGATCACTATTCCTCCTCCAACACGTAAAAAGATACCACAAAACAAACAATCAACACTTCCTTTCTGTGCATATCATCAAGTGCTTGGTGATGAGGTATAAATAACCTCATTTCTTTGATGGAACAAATAGCCCTTTTTGCATTACCCAATTCCCTAGCCTTGCCAATTTATTTATTTTTATAAGCAATATTTATCTATTTTTAATAAAATGTTGTACAAATCCTTATTTCCTAAATTGATTGAAACTAGCTTTTAAATGTTGATTTAATGGCATGAAAAGTTGGGTAATTGTGCAAGTTAATGCATTGCCTACAAAAGAAGTGGACATCATGTAGTTGTGGATGAGTACGCCAGAAATTTTAGGCATGCATTAAATAAAGACTTTGTTTTAATTATGTTATTTCTGTGGTTACCCAAAGGACATTATGGCTCCACTTGGAGTCCTTTTTATGTTTAAGAGACAGCAGTAGTAAAGATTCTATTTTTCAGTTATAAGACTTCTTCAAATGGCATTTTCCTGCCATCTAAAATTTAGGAGTTTTGAAGTAGTTCAGTTTTAATTGTTGCTCGAAACATGGATATAAATATATAATATGGATGAATGAAGGAGAATCCCTTAGTTTTTGAAATAATCAGAGCTGTGTACTTGCAATTTTTCATGAATGCGAATGATGCTGTTCTGAGTTTAGTTTCTTTGGAATATGAAGATTTGAATGGAGTTATCATGTGTTGTGAAAGTGATTGAATGCGACCTGAGTTAAGACACGTTTCTCCCACGAGATGGCCACTCGTGGGACTATAGGATAGATAAGAACTTTCATTTCTGTGGATGTTTTCATTCAGTTGAAGATAGTTTATGTTTAGTTTTCTATCGTTAACCTGCAGGGTGTGTTGTTTAAAAGTTAAACTATTGTGTATTGTTGTTTCAAAACTTTCTGTGTTGATTGGAAGTTTCTAGCACATCTGCCTGAGTTAAATTTACTATTTTATGATAGTTAGAATTTGGAATGTTTGCAACATAGAAAATTACATTTGTGAATTGTTAGCATAGAATTTATCTGCTTTCTAGTGTAGAATTTATATGCTTTCTAGTCTAGAGTTTTCATGCTTTTTAGTATAAAATTTGAATGTTTTCTGTAGAAGGATATAATTACTATTTCATTTCATGTACTGTTTCAATCTTTTAACAGAACTAGAAAACTATTTCTCAATGAAATATCCAAACTCCCTATTGCAGACAGCCTTGGACACTACCCCGGTCGATAAACTGATAATTTTCATCTAAAGCGTTAAGACCTTATGATAGCCTGTCACTTGGCCATTCCACTAATGAATGCCAAGACTTGCATGAAAAAATTCAACAACTTGGAACAAGGTATGACTCTAGCACCTTGTACCATGCTTGATGTAATCCCTCTATATTGCTTGATTTATATGACACCTCGTTGTAATGCTCAGCATCATACAATGACTAAAAAAGCCATTGTGTATCATGCCTACAACATCACCTTGGTTGGTCCATCCTGGGGGAAACCCCTTGTTGCGATGTAGCTTTTGAGAACACATATCATTTAGGCATGTGCTTCCATAAAGCTCTTGATCCTGCTTTGCATTCATTATTCATTCTACCTTAAAGCAATTGCTCCCTGATGGAGTTAGCAATCACTTTAAGGTGGGAGCATACATTATACCATGCGATTTACTTTATTCATTAACCATGTAGTTGGTATTGATATCAAAATACTTTTTGACCATTTTTGTAGCACCTCTAATATGGTTGATGTGGAGCTCACCTAGTGATTCAGCCATCCTCACTAGCCCGTGATGTCTTCACTTGGCATGGAACTCACATAGTAATTCATCAGTCCTTACTAGCCTGTGATGTTTTCTTTTGTTGTTTGTCCATGATCCACCTATGTGCTTGCTAGCCTATGTGCTTCATGTGACCTATCATTATTACACTTATGGTCACCTAGTAATTCGGTGGTCCTTACTAGCCCGTAATTCGTGAAAGCATTATTCATGTTCTTTCACATTGATTGCTCCTTTGTCTACCTATGCTTCTTCTTTCCATTCTTCTATCTCCTTCTTAGAATTCCTCTATTTTAGTTACATCTTGGGGACAACGGATGGTAATTGAGACAACATTTTAGACTAGGGTCTCTTTTACCTTGCTAACTCGAGATTTCACTTTGTATACTCTGGTATTTGTGATGAATTCATTATTGTATGATTTTGTCTTCCATGAAATTCTTCATGTATGCTTCATACATGTTTTGAGTCTATATCACATGCCTTTTGCATGTATTTTGCATGTATTCTGTATGTTTGATTCGTGTATTACGTGTTTGCGCTGTGTATTATGTGTTTGCTTTGTGTAAATTGTGTGTTTTACGTGTATTCTCTATGTATGCTTTGTCTTATCTCATGTTCACAAGTGTATGTATATGTGTATGTGTGTATGATTTGTGCCATGTGTTTTGTGACTCATAGAATCCTAAGATTGGGGGTTAGCACATCTCTCAAACTTTGTGTCATTCTATGAGAGGTTTTTTTTGGTTTCTTCGTACTTTAGCACGAGAAGGATTGTAAGTTCCTACTCTGGCTAAAGTGGGGGTTAAATGTTATGTCGTAAATTGTTGACCCAAGACAATTTCACACAGTGTTTATCTCCCTCTCGCATGTTGTATCAATTTTAGGATTTGATTAAGGATCTTGGATAGGTTCCCTGGACACACACCCTTTCAGGAGCTAATTGGCTAGGACCCTAGCACCCAAGCGCTGATGTACTGCCAGTTAGGCCCTAAAAAGGTTTTGGATTAAAGTATGTCGGCCATATGTGCCTTGTGTATTGCACCTTGTCGGCCTCAAGTCATTTGGGCCCTTTAAAAGTAATTAGAATGCATAAATAAAAATGTCTCTCTCACTCATTTACTCCTAATGATCTAATGATACTCTAGCTAATGATTCTCTATGCAATTGCTTTCTAACAAGCTCTCTATTTGTGAAAATTATTGTTGTGTGTACTAACCCTTGTTGTTGATCTTGCTGGAAGATCCTTCCTCCTTCACTCGCTCCTCATGGTGATTTGATTATGACATCATCCCATCAAGGATCTCATGTTCATGGTAACATCTTTCCTTCATGCTTCCTTACATTTATCTTCTATTATTCAGATCTACCTTTGCCCTCCTAGGGCACACACTCTTGATCTAATCCTTGTTGTTGTAGAGGTGGGAACACCACTCACCGGCTTTAACTTAGGCAAGCCCCTAAACAACACCAACATTTTCCCTCTTTTATGTGTGCAGGTTGAAGATGGAAGATCCGATAGAAACAAGCGATAGAAAGATGAAAGTATAGGTGTCAGAAGTGTCTCAGACTTCCAACAACCCAAAACCCTAGGACACCTTCACTTGGGCACCCTAGTCCTCCACATTTGACCCCTATTTTTGATAGTGGCCCTCGACAACTCTGCTCTTCTTGTTTTAGGTCTCAGTTTCTAGGTTTTCAGCCCCGACAGGTTAGTAAGTTATGTTTTAGCATATTCATAATAGAAACCCTAGATCTAGCCTAATTAACTCAATCTTTGAAATTACAACAAAGGGACAGAACCTTGTAATTTGACTCTCCTCTAGGACTGTAGCCAAGCTTAGTTTGTGTTCCAATGTTTGATTGAAAGGATTGAGCTAGCTAGTTGCATAGTGCTTTGGTCCCTCTTTTCCATTAAACAAGTACAAGTAAGTGTGGGGCCATAAATCACAACCCTCACCCCTCTCCTCCACTTATATTTTTGAAAGACAATGATTGATTAGTTATGCAACTTACCTATTTTGAGAGGGAAATATGAAAGTACCTATTTTTGCACCATGTTGTATTGAGTTGACATTCTAGGCTTGTGAGGTTGCAACACTCTAAAAAGTGCTTGTAGTGAACCCAAGAGATGGACTGGTTGCCAATTCCTCTAACTTGTCATACCCCTAGGTCACCCTTATCTTCCTTAGCATGTTCCCAAACTCCTCGTGCCTTAGTTTTCCTTCTATATTCTTTCAATGCTTCAAATTTTTTGGTTTCAATTACTTTGGCGAAATCACCACTTTTATTAGGCACTAATTGTAAAACCACTAAGACAACTTCATAACCATGACAATGAATTTCACTACCATCATAGCAATCTCTTTTTTTTGCATGATGGTCTCATAACCATTGCGTCAGTTTGAGATGACAAGTTTGCTAAAATCAGTAGTTTTGCTCGACACAAAATAAAGAAAAAAGAATTCAAGTTGAACTTCACCTTCTCAACTTAATTTGTAACACAAGTTCCTCCCACCTAGAACTTATTGTAACTCCCTTTTTCTCAATCCCTCACACTCTCGAGTATCTTTTTCCATTCATTTAGGAGTCCTCTCTTGTTTTGAGTCTCCAGGTCAGAACTCTTTGCTATTTTCCACCATTGAAACTTTGTCGAAGCTGCATCCTTTTTCCTAAAAGCTCCAAATGACCCCAAATCAGCTTGGTTCTACCTCTTTATAGGATATGCTCATACTCAAATCAAATATATGACTAGTTGTAGGTGAATTGTGAAACTATGGAGTGCTTCTTAAGGATTTTCTTTACATTTCTTCACTATTTCTTTGTCAAATCAGCTCTGATTTTGTGCATGTGCAGTACATAGGTCAAATTTGTGTTTGTGCTTTAGTTTGTGTGCAATTTAGTAGTTTATTTTGAGTGTTTATTGATCAAATTAAATATTAATCATATTTAGTGTTAGTTTAAATTAGTTTTTGTCTTATTTTTATGTTCAATCTCTGTCTTTTTGTTTGTAAGCTCTATTTTGGTTGTTTTCTTATCCTTTTCTTGTTTGACTTAAGTTTTAGAGAGCTTCCAATTCCCTTCCTTCCATCTCAAACCTCTCTATATGTTTGCAACATCATATTGTAGACTCTATTCTTCTCTTTCTAGTTATAATGTATCATTTCGAGCCCTTTTCTTTGTTGATGAGACCTTCTAAGGTCTTCAAATCATATGTTATTCAGTGTGTCATCCTACGACTGCCTCAAATACATTTATAATTAGTTTTCTATCTCTATGAGAGTCTTCTTAGACTCCATTATCAATGTCCCTATTCTTCGACAACCCTTGAGCACATTCGATACTCATGTTTACACACTTTTTGATGTGCAATCAACACATGGCTTTCTAAGGCTCTTGAATATATGTCTTGACATTATTTATAGCCTTCAAAGGCCTTGTTATTCATTTTCCTTACACTAGTGGTAGTCCTCAAACACTAGAGATCATGATTGAATATTGCATCTTGGAAAACTTTAAGCATTAATCTTGCTATCATAGTAGTAGCCTTCCAATGTGAATTTGTTGTTGTCCCTATTTTTAATTGATATTTTCATGCTAGATTATACCATAGGACAATCTGTACCACATTCTTGAAATATTTCTTAACATTATTAAACATTGAACAAACATTTGAATCTCTATTTGGGCATAAAATAAACACCTTTGCTTGTTGATTTTTGTATTGGGCAACAACGTATCAATTCCAATTTTTAATTTCCTTTGAGTGTTTGAACATTGCAATCACTATTAAATCATTGTAAATAGATCTTTGCTTGCATACTAGTATTCTAGAATTACATTTAGATTTTCATTCTAGGATTAAATTACATCTCAACTTGCATTGAACACAAACACATTAGTATTATATCATAATGAGAATTAAAAATATGTTTGCTTTCTCTCTTGTATTGATTGTTAATTACATTAGTGAACGAGTATATATGAAATTTGCACTTAGAAATTGCATACATTCTAGTTGTATCTCATTAGGCAAATTCTGCTTTGTTGCATTGAGTAATATCAATAAACATCTCAAATATCTAAACAAAAAAAAAATATAACTTAGAAAAACTACAATATTAGTTTATCATTATGTCCCCACACATCCATGTGCACTAGAATCCTATCAGATATTATTGAGGAGTTGCATGAGGAAAACATTATTCATCCCCCTTTGGTTGTCCTTGAATTACT
This sequence comes from Cunninghamia lanceolata, assembly GCA_027924645.1. Classification (NCBI taxonomy): domain Eukaryota; kingdom Viridiplantae; phylum Streptophyta; class Pinopsida; order Cupressales; family Cupressaceae; genus Cunninghamia; species Cunninghamia lanceolata. The sequence goes on from BSBN01000063.1 coordinate 1,623,003, forward strand.
TGATGAACTAGTAAAAGAGCCTAGAGCTCCTATCACATTGCTAACTCCGAGACCTAATTCTCCACCTTAACTTATAGATGAGTGTTTTTTGACAACACCTCCTATCATCATCTTCCTATTGCCTTGTGAGTGGGTGTAACCTAAGAAGCTCAAGCATAATTAATATATCCATGTCTCTTGTCTTAGTTTTAGTTGCCTTGCATGACTTGTTAATCAAGACCCCCACAGTTGACCTTATTGACCACATGACATGGTGTAGCTATAAAACACACATAGAGAACCCTAACTCCTAAGAAAATTAGATACGACTTCTTCCATTTGCCAAGTTAACTCAACTTGCGTTGACAAGGTGCATGCTTGAGGTCTTGCAACATATGATCTTAAAGCTTTGGGCTTAGGTTTTCTTTTTGATCTTTATCTAGGACTTATTGACTTGCTTTAGCACAACCTTAAGAAGTCACATGGTGTGGGAATTCCTTCAAAAGATTTATCGCATTTGAACACTACCATGCATGACTTATTAGATTTTGAGTGCTTATCCCTCAATGATCTAGACACAACCTTCTCTTATGTTGTTTCTACCTTGGTTCAAAATAGTAGCTATGGCCCTAACTTGGATTTAGAAACCCAAACTTCTAATCTCAAATTCAATTATGGACCCAAGCCAACTAACTTCCAATTAGCCATCGCTTGTCAACTCAATCACAAAATATTTAAATTTAGTGTTAGGGTGTTATATAAAAGGATAAACCCTAATTCACTTTAGACATCCATCCATCACATCATATATAATCATATCACATGAGCACTAGAGAGCATTACATTAGCATATGAGATCACAAGGACATCATGAGCATATACATTTATGCTTGATGTGTCTTCCAACTTGCTCAAAATTGTCAAATCGATCCAATGATTTGACTTAGGTAAAAGGAGGGGAGCAAGTTGCCTCTCAAACCTAATGCAACATACTCTAATGGTGTCTCTAGACATCACCAAGTGCATATAATATAGGTGAACAAATTCTTAAAGATTAGAAGTGTAGAGATCAAGGACAACGAAAAAGGTTAGAATCATAGATCCAATGCCAAAACCGCAAGTGTAAAGATTAGTTCTGTAGGTACGAGATTAAACAAAAACAAAGTGCAAGTCATTTATCCATCTGTCAAAGCTTCAAAATCTTAAATCTAATTATAAAACATAGGATTTGATCAGTGAGTAGAAATTATAGCAAATCATCATCTTCTCACATCTAATGCTAAGTACTTGCACCTTCTCTATTAATTTCAACAACTCTGCTTATATAGTATTTATTGACCGAACTACTTAAAGAGCACTCCTATGCAACTGTTTAACTAAGTTTGCTGCTTAAGTCATAGATAAATGGGAGGTTAAAATTATGTAAACATTGTTAGCCACTTAATCGTGCACATTTCCTTCCATATATATATATTCATAATAATTATTGCCAAGAGGCATTCTACAATGATAGCAAGGGGTGGAGTGTAATGGCGTGAGTGGGCTAAAAAACTATTATTTTTTACCTTAAAATTGACAACCATTTACATGTCAAATTATTAATATTTAGTAATATATATAATTAATGTCTGCATTCTACAATGGCATACAATGACAACAAGGGGTGGAGTGTAATGGTGTGAGTGTGTTAAAAAACTATTATCTTTTACCTTAAAATTGACAACCATTTACATGTCAAATTATTAATATTTAGTAATAATATAATTAATGTCCGATTCTACAATGGCATACAATGGCAACAAGGGGTGGAGTGTAATGACGTGAGTGTGTTAAAAAAAATTACCTTTTTACCTTAAAATTGACAGCCATTTACATATCAAATTATTAATATTTAGTAATATATATAATATAAATCCAAAATAAGATAAGTTGTGATCAATAGACAACTTTGGATAATCATCATTCTTCTCATTTTCAAAGTGTAACAAGAAAGTAAAATAAAACTCAAGAAAAATGTTAGAAAATCAAATATTGTTAAATGAAATCAATTTTTAAAAAAGTTTATGGGTTAAGAAAGAAAATATTTTTGATTTCTTGATTTTTTTTTTGAGATTTTTTTTAATTTGTTAATTATAGTTGAGAAATTGATGGACATAGGGTTGAGTAAAAAAATTAAAATAAAATAACTTAAAGTAAATAAAACAACTTCAAATTAATATCTCTTGCATTTAATATTAATATTTATTATTAAACATAATATTTCCAAAATAAAGAGGTAAAACAAAGACATGCCATCACTTATACTAGCATAAAAGAAAATAAAACTCTACTTTGTATATATTAGGTTTGAATATTAATTAATTTATATAAAAAAATGTAGTTAAATTTGATAGGAAAGATATAAACCTTAAATAATTAACCAAAATTATATATGTAGTAAATAAAATGGTTCTAATGTGAAGTAAATAAACTAACTTCAAATTGATATCTCTAGGTAGATAGATGTATTTAAGATATCTATACTAGTTACTTGAATTAGTAGAAAAATATAAATCAAAACATCACTAAACTCTTAAAAAAACTCCTAAAAAATTTAAATAATAACTATTAAGTAAAAAAATTACCTAAACAACTGTTTAAAAAAACCCTTACTTTTAGTATAATAAAATTCTTATAATTATTACATTTATTTATTTACCCTGGTCAATGGTCAATTAAAAGAGAAAAACCCTAAAGAACCTCCTTATTTCTTTTCAATTATATTTATATCTGATAACTTGTATTGTTGGGGTTTAGCCCCGCCAATGGCCTTTTTATTTTAATTTTTTTTCCCTATTTTAAAGTTATTTACCGGCTTTTCTTATATTCAAAAAGAAATTGTAAAATACTGAACTCTTATAATCACATGAGCATATAGGCAGGTGGTGAACGAATGAAGGAGAAAAACGTCCCTGAAACAAATGGGCAAAGCAATGGAAGCCGAGGAAAACAGTATTCCCATATTTGTGACTACAAATGTGGATACTCGTCTCGTTATTTCTTCATCGCCATCAGATACAGTGGCTACCCTCAGAGGTAATCAATGCATTGTAACGTTTCTTTCTCTACCATCTATTTGCAATTAAGTTATTCTGATTAAAAAACTGAACTTTTATTTGATAACTGGGTCATTATGAGTGTCCATAACACTGCTTGTGCCTTTTTAAGGGGCAACTCATCACAGTTTTTCCGAGGTTTAGGGTTTATTGTGACCCCTTCCGAGTCAAGCACGGAACATCCATGTGGGTTGCTTTCTAAGTATGCAGGTTTTGAGTTTTTATGCCCTTGAATGTTTTACATCAACCAGTTAGGATGCTCTACCGCTTGTGGGGATTCACCTTTTTTTGTTTAGCTTCTCTGGAAAGTTGAGAGAGGGAATGGGGTTCAATCCATATAGTTCAAGCTCTCACGACAAAGCTTGAGCTAGTTGAATTTTCAACTTCTGGACAAGATCATAGAATATTACAGATGACCTGAAACAGGTGAGGTTTGGAAGGCTCCCCAATATTCTTATTGAAGGCTAAAGCGAATTAAGAGTAAGGAGTGGAGTTAGCTGGTTAAACTAGAGAAGACTCTTCATAAGCTGATAATGTTTCAGATGAGAATGCATAGAAGGAGCAGCACCGTGCATAGTTGCTAGCAGATTTCTTGTACAGTTGGATCCATGTTTGAAGCATTTTGACTTTTGTTGATCTGCGAATCTTATTAAGTTGGACATTCCAATGTGCAATTCTTCAACACAGAATTAAGATTGCTCTGTGTTTTCTTCATCAATCTCCACGGTTGCAGATGAATCCAATGTTGTTTCTGTCTTTGAGCATGGAAGTATAACAATTGCTCATCTGTGGAAGACACTGTCCTTCCTCTAGAGTCTAAAACTCTGCTTGTTCTGCTCAAAGATCTGGTACTACTCTGTTATGGAGGAGGGACCTATCAGTCCCCTTTTCTTCTTCTTTCCCCAATATGATTTGTGGGTTCCCTTCCTTCCTTAAATTTCTCCATGTATTTTTTCCCCAAGGTATAAGACCTGATTTTTTTTTTTTCAAGTTTTGGAAAATCAAATGAATGAATCTGGACTGAATTTTTTGTGGGCATGCAGACACAGTCACAATGCTCCAGTTTCTATTTCAAGTCATTTGGACATCACTTGCCTAAGTTGTTAATACAGACATTATTTTATCCTTTTGAGGGGTCAAATTTAGGAGGTTTATCTGAATTTTTGTCGACACACACGGACATATCACAATGTCACGATTAGAAATTCAGCTAGTTTGACTTTATATGGACAATTTCAGTTTTCAGTCCCTACGCATTGTCCAAATTCATATGATAAATTGTGCAATGCATGTTAGGAACATCAATTAAAGTTTCGGTTTTCTTGGACACTGTATGAGGCTTTTATGGTTCCTAGATCTTCTGACCATGCTTATGCTGACTAGCTGATTATGGCATATGCCACATGCCACATGACACCATCCTTTTATCACCTTTCCCCTTAAAACTGAGCAGAGTGATTGGATCCGTGTTGATCTTTTCTTGAAGGATCCACATTCTTTAGTATGTTTTTGGAGTGCTATTCCTTCTATATTGGAGATCTTCTCTATAGAGAGTCATGTCATAATTCTCTTTGGAAGTGGCTTTGCATTGGTACTTAGCTCAGGTTTCTGTTCCTTACTCAAGGGATATCCGCATCATCCTCTACAGCATTGATTTGATCATTGAGTTTCTTTGATGTCCTGACCTTATAGCCATGATGTTTGTGGTGGTCTCATACATGCCACTCTCCCAAGTGGAATGGCTGCCACTTGCTTGTGCTTGACAAGTGATTCTTTTGCAGTTGTAAGTTCACACTGTTTGGGATGTTACTTTTAGCTTATCCTTTTTGGCAACAACAATGAAATTAGTAGCAAAGAACCCAAAGCACCCAACTTCTAACAAATGAAGATGTATGGGAATATCTTCCAGATGGATCTCACGTGTATGCCAAACTTCAATCCCAACTTCTCTCTTGTTTGGTTTGAAAATTGACAGCAACAGACAACATAAATGAAATTAGAAACTTCATTGTCAACTTGAGTACTTTCTCATCTTACCTTTTTACCAATCATCAATTTGATCATGCCCCTGTTAAAAGTAAAACACAGAAGAAACTCTTTGGTTCATAGACCATCCTTGTAGATGCCAATCAAATACAAGTGCTGTCATACACAAATCAGCTTTGTAAGTACATGTTACAACTATTTCTGTGTCTAACGTAGCAGCATATGTGCATACTGAAAGTGTTGTGATGTTGAATTCAGATTTGTATGTGCATATGCTACAATCATTGTGACGTTTGATTGTAACTCTGTACAATCTTATCTTTGCAAATGCTCTGCCCTAGAATGACCTCTTACCATCATGACAACTTTGCAATGGTGTTGAGGAGACACTTGGGGAATGTTACTTCTTCTTGTTTCTGCTTTGGCAAGCTTTGCTTATTCTCCTAGCACTGCCTTTTTTAATCTAGGCACATTCACTTCTTTCTTCCTCTTGATCTTAGTTGCCACTCCTTGGATTACTGCTTTCAATTCTTAGGGTGAAGTTGAAGATGTAGTTTCCTATATGTTGCATCTCAATGCCCACCCATGTTGCAATGACTAGGATCATTCTTGTCAATACTCTTGGAAAGCATCCTTTTCAGCTTGCCTTGCTCTTCATAATGGTTTGAAGAGTGTTCTTCACAACTTTCCTTCTTGAAGCACTCAGGTTCAATGGTGGTGGATTGTTTCTGCCAATGCATGGCTAACAATGGTTACTCATTTCACAAAAAGAACTTGGATAGAGATTCTAACAATGACATTTTATGGGACCTCTTCCATTCAAATGGAAGCAAACAATGAATGATTTCTTCTACACATTCTCAGGCTTTTTTAAACAAGATTGAGTGGAGTGGTGATGCATTCCTTCTCCATTGCATTGCTTGAAGGCTGCCCTTGCTTTTGAAACAGTTGACACGCTTCTTTAGCTATATGGAGTGGTGAAGTGCTACCTCCCCCATTGGAATGTTGCCTTCTTTTTGGAGATGCTTTCTCACTCTTCTTCAAATCTATTTTCAAAGCCTTTATCTTTTATTGGAATGTTTTCCTTTCTTTGTATTTGCTCTACATTGTTTTTGATCCTTCTCCAAAATGATATTGGGGATGCTGGCACCTTATTTTTATATATTTTTGACAAAATGGTGGCTTGGACTTCTCTTTTGAAGACAATTTTGTTGCAGCCATTTTTGAGCATTCTCCAGTCTCCTGTTTGCCACCAAAATACCCCAAACCTTCTTATTGTGGCCTAGCCTCATCCTCTATTGGAATTTCTATTTTTTTTGTAATGTCCCGTTTGGAATATTTTAAAATATCTGATCAATTTTAATTCCCTTCAACAATTTCAAGGGATAACTTGTCATGCAAGACCAAATATTATTCATTACTATAAGGTTGCAAAATAAAATTTTGTATGCAGCGATTATGGACCATGAATTCTTATGAAATTAATACCAATAATATTAAATCACAGCCTGGCAGAAGTGGTCAGAACAATTGAGCAACTTGATCCCAAACAGATCGTATTGAGGCCCTGTGAAGGGGTGACCAGCTTGCAATAATAGTTGGCAGAGCTAGGAATATTATCCAATCGATCAATAACCAAATTATCTCAGTAATTTGAAACTCTGTGCTGGATTTTGTCAAATGTAAGACTTTAGACCCTGCACAATCATTCCCAGGCGGCCTGATTATTACCTGCCACCAATGAATATGGACTGCCCTGCGACCAATGCTTTCCTTTCAAACATTAGTGTCTAGACTCTAAACATTAGAAAAGAATTCACAGGTTTCAGTCTATAGCTGTTAGAAATTGCTGTCCCATATGTATTCAATATGAATTGCCGAATTCAAATAGAAATACTATGATATGCAGATTTTAATTAGATATGAATCGTTGTCTGTATGCAGATATGGTGCTACATAAATCGGCTTTTTGGAATGAACTTTATTTTATTAAACTGGTGCTATGTTAGCAGTCACAGAATGTAATAATCATAGGATAATTCAGCTTATAATTGGTTCTGCACAAGCAGCCTCAAACATTATCAAAGATAATCTTTAATTACAGATTCAACAGAGATTTCACCATGATATCGATTTGCTCTTATGCAATCTCTGGATGAGATTGCTCCAGATCTGAATCAGGGGTTTTTGTCCTCTAGTACAGTAATGGAATTCAGAGGGATTCCGTCCTCTAATTCCAGACCGTAAGGGGTTTTGTCCTTAGGTTAGATTGAACTGCAGTTCCATGCTCCAAAGGAGTAATAATCAGAAATAGAAATATTTATTTATGCCTCCTCCTCCTTGCTTGGTCCTCCTTGCTTGGTCTTCCCTTGATACTCCTCTCCTCCAACAGACACAACTCCTCACATGACTGTTGGTTAACAAACTTGATTAAATTAATCATTAATCCTTTCCTAGGTGCAATTCCCTAAACTTGCAGGAAATCACATTTATTAAGTTATAGAGGAGCCTTTTGTCTTTTCTTTACTGCAGCGATCAAGTAAAAATATTTGAACCACCCCAACCAATTCTGACCTGCTGTCAGAAATGGTCTCCTAAAGTGCTGTGACCGGGACTAACTGCTGACCAATATCTTCCTTCTTATGGAATTAAATCCGTTTTGGGCCATTATCAATTTGTATCAAAGCCCATGCCAAATCCTTGCTGGCAGTTGTAGGAGGTTTCGAATAGGGACATTACATTCTTAACCATACGTACTAATCTGTTGGCTGCTGTAACCTATTTTTCCATCATCATAAAAATAAGTTACTGTGTTTTCCCTTTAGATCCACAGACTCTTAACCTATTCAAATTGGGTCCCAATCCTTTGCTAGTTGCGTTTCAAAATGGCCCAGGTTGGTTTTGCCCACTGTTCTCTGAAGAAACAGGCCATACCCATGTAGGGTACTTGCTTCTCTGTTTGAACTTGGACTGGTTCTCGATTTAAACCAAACAATTTCTTCAAATGAAAACAACTTTAAAAAATCTGAAAAGTAAACGATAAACCTAAAAATATAAAGTAATTACCCTAAATTGAAGTAATTTTTTTATTTGGCTAGAATTTTTTATTTTGAACATTCCTAATTTTTTAGTATGATCACACCCAAGCTGTATCAGACTTGGGGCAAAGAAAATGAGTGAACTGCCATACTCATACTCAAGCCGACAACTTAGGATTAAAGTCAATTCCTTCAGTGTGCTTATCATAACTACCAAGGGGCTTAGGTGATGCTTTATTAGAAGAAAGAGCATGGTGAGATGCTTATTATTTTTACCTCCATTTGTTTTGTGAACCTTGAGTCATTGCTAGTCTCCTTTGCTTCATAGAGTCTTCTTTTCTCTTCTCTTCTTTACCATCTTCTTGGAGCTTAAATGCCATTTCTTCTTTTGTAACCATTTTTTTTTGCAATTCCTTGATGACATAGTCAATAAGGAAATCTCCATGGGTGGTCAATCTATCTTGTAGCTTTTGGTTCTCGATTTCAAAGTGTTGAATGGTCTCCAATAGCCTTCTATACCCCTCTCAAATTTGCCGATTGAAACCTATATGTTCTTGGAGCACATGGAGTATTTTGATATTTTCTTGGATCCGTACTGATCATTGGGTAGTAAAATGAGTGGACTATAATTAGTGGAGCTTAGAGCTGTTTTTGTCATTCCCCCCTTACTGCTGATTTAGACATGTTGGCTGTGTAAGTGAATTGAATTGATTCCTTGGCTACCCTCTTTTGCTTTTATTGTTGCTTTGCTATGCTAGAGCATGTTTCGGAGGGCTTATAAATGAAGATGTGGTTGTGTCTAGACTGACATGAACATCTTCTATTTCTTTTATTTCTTTTTCAGCAAGGGGCCTTGATAGTTTACTTGTTGGGATGAGTGAGCGGGTTCTTTGTTCTTCCTTGCATAGGCACGCTGGAGTTTGCCTTGACTTTATTTCTCTGTTGCTGCTTTGACCTACACCAGGGATGTGTAGTAATTGGTTTTTGGTCATTTCCTTAGGTAACTCTTCATGTGCTACCTAATGCATCTGATTGTTGTTTGGCTCTTGATGCTTTGCAGGGTGTTGTTCTTCAACTTGCAGCTAGGGGCATACTTGAGTTAGATGGTCATACTCATGGTAGATTCTGCAGAAAAAAGGAGTTTTCTCATAGTTTACAGGCTGCTCCCACTTATTCCCTCTCATTTCCAGTAGTATCTTGATAGGCAATGACCTCTCCACATCTATATTAACACAGCTTCTAAACTAGTTAAAGGATTCTAGGGTGATTAGTGAACTCAGAGTCTGTGCTCTATTCTCCAATAGCACTACCTATCTTCCTAAGCAATGATTCCTATCAAATATTCATGTGGTAGAAGGGGAAGCTTAATCCAAAATCGAATAATGCTGGAGAGCTCCTTAGTTGGGTTGGAGGTAGGTGACCATGGTTTCATGAAAAGGCCAGAATTTTTCATGAATCAGTGGCCATTCTGAAAGGCTTGATATTTTCTTAGTTTAAAGGAGAAGATGGCCATGAAGTAGCCTTTTGGCCTCAGAATATTCACTGATTTAGCTGTCTTCTAGTTATGCTCAACCCCAGGTCCTGAGAGTTTTGGGACCAGGGAAAGCTTCCAGGAACTTGCAAATGAGGGCCTTCTCTTTCAGCAGCCAGGGCTTGTGTTCTATCTCAAGGTGAATTTCACACTGGGGTGTTCTCTAGCCTTTGGTAGCAGCAGCCATTTTGTTTTTTGGAGGAGGGGAAGAGGGTCTTATGATTGTCCTTTGGGCATCCTTACAGTTCTGATTCTTGTAAGTTCATTCTTATGGATCTGATTGGTCTCATTTGAGGCAGCAGGGTTGGATGCAGATTAGAGTTTACATTTATGTAACTCTCATTCTGTAACAATGAAATTTTAATATTTCTGACAATTAAAATAGAGGCATGATTGACTTACCTTTAGTGGCTTCAGAAACAAGAATGTGAATTGCACGAAAGAATCAGTGCTCTTGAATTGCTGTCTTCCAGATTTTCTTCAATGGAAAACCAGCCCAGCTGCATATCGAAATGGGCATGTTTGTCTCGAAATATTTCTTATGGCTGTGATTGGCAGATTGTATTCAGGGTGCAGCATTTGAAAAGCCATTTCATAAAAAATCTCAACTTTTATAGGGATGGCCCTTTAAATCCCGTCTTTGAACTTTTTGACTTTCTGCAGCAACTGGCCATCAAATTTATCTTATCAACGTTTCTAATATTTTCTCAAAACTTAGTCTAACTTTAATATTAACTTCCAAATATTTTTTAGTGTACGTGACCACTAATGCTACCTAAACCTGTGACTTTTCTTTGTTTTTCACGCTGCCTGCAATCATACTTGCTTCTCAGTGTTATCAGGCCCTCTTAAAGTGCTATGATGCCTAGTGTTGGTCTTGGGGACATTAAAGAATTTCTTTATCATTCATTTTTTTGATTGGTTAATATCCCCTTGTGGTGTCCTTTGTCTTAGATGCCACTACTGAGGGCTATATCTTCCATCAAAGGATCCTAGGACTTGCACTTGGCCTCATCTATTGGCGTATGCCACGCTTAGAGTTGGATGTGGTAGTTTACTCAATTCAGCTTTCTACTTTTCTACATTGTAAGCATGTAACATGTCTCTTGGGATTTGAACACCGGTCTTCTTCATGAAAGCCCCAATGATTTATCACTTGAGCTCACCAGTTTTATTATAAAGGGACGTGCATGGTATTTTATCTTAATGAGCATCAGTTGTTACCATATGGTAACTCCCTAATTAACAATTACTATTTCATACTTCAACTCCTAATAACAAACATAATGAAAGTATAAAAGAAAATGTCTTAGATACTTGGTATTAGTAGGTACCATAGAAGCAAATATCTTTCTCGGGAATATCTCAGTGAACCAAAAGAAATATTTTCAATTTCTTGGGATATTATCGTGAATCCAAAAAACACAGAAAATTTACAAAAAAAGAGAAATAACCGACTTTTTTAATATTTAAAGGTATCCTAGTTGCATGGAGAGTGAGATAGAGAAAGTAAAGGAAAGATACACCATTAGTTTTTGAAATATGGATTTTCTCATTAAGTTTGAAATCATTATTTATAGTGCACACTATATGGTGTGTTATTACATGGTTCAACTTCAAAGTTTGAACCCTCAAAATCAATCACAAACTACAAAATACAAATGTCAAGCTACAAAGTGACAAACTACAAAGAAACACAAGGCAGACAAAGCTAAGAAGGCTAGCTACTATGAAGTACAATCCACTAGGGGGCTATAGTTCCTAATGATGAAGATCTAATATTATGCTCCCTCCTAAGTTGATTCAATTGCTCTTTATCAAATGCATCGGCCTCCCTCAAGATCTCTAGGTCTTCCTCATCAATTGAGTCTTCTTCATCAACAAGCCATTCCGAGTCCTAATCAATCTCATCATGGTCAATTGGTTGATCATCCTCGACACTCCCTATATAATCAGTTCAAAAGCATTAGTTTGAAACCTTATACAAAATAAGAATAATATTTACTAAATCAAAGAAAACAATAATTAAAATTTACAAATAGAAATGCAAATTTTCCTTGTCTTGAGTTTTGTTCATCTGAAGGTGAAGGTTGGTGGACAAAAACCAAACCATTCGTCGGCTTTTGAGTCAAATGATTGCGTTTCTTGGAGTGTATGTGTTGAAACACACTCCAAGAACGCTCACAAGCAAATGAACTACATGGCTGGCACACAATGCGCATTGCCATCCATCTTAATTTCTTAGCATCTTTTGCCAAAAAAATTCTACCATTTGGCTACAAAAAACATAAATTTTAATCAACATTGTATTATGTTAAAATTTTTTGATCTTAAAAAACAACCTTACAAATTCCCAAGTACCTGGTTTCAAGTGTTCCTGCCGTCTACAACACAAAGAGTGGCAAAAAATCCCTTTACTTGTTGGTATGTGGGCAACTCTGCCATGGTTGCCCACTGACCTTGTGATTTTGGGAAAAATCTCTCGATGCATTGGAATAGGCCCTCGTTCACCTCTTCAACTTGATTGAAGGAGTCATTATAAGACAATGCTAGATTGAGGAAGTATCCAACGACATGGGGGCATAATGCATTTGTCGATCCCATCTTGCATCAATGACCTCCCATATCGGCATCAATTTTCGCAATGTCTTCTAGGATTAAATCAAGACAATGTGTTGCACATGGATTCCAAAACAAAGTACGATGCTTACCCATCAACAATTTCCTAACAACACAGGCAACAACATTGTTTGTAATAAATAGGACCACATGATGTGGCCCCACCTTAACTACCACCTCATCAAATAGAGTGAATAGTGTTTGCACTGATTTCACTCTATCTAATGCATTCACTGATCTTAGAAACACAATGCCAAGCTCTGATGCAAAAGGAAATTGATGAGCGTCCTCATCCTCCCATCCGTCCCACCCATATGACATTATTGTGCAACCTGTCCTAGCCCACTCCTTGCAACGATCTACAAGAACACTACTCAAATCCTCAACTGCATCTGTCAACATGCTTGTCCTCAAGGTCTCATATGAGGGTGCTTTGAACCCAGGACCTACAACTGCAACGACATCCACCATGGACTGCCAGTATGGATACCTTGCAATATGGATAGGCATGCTAGAATAGTACCAGAAATTAGAAATATGGCCTTTTGGCTTGCTCATGCACAATCTTCTTCCACCCCATACTCTCCAAAGTTGGTTGTGCTCCAAATGTAGTACGTGGTGCAAAGAAGTTGTTAATGTTACCCCCACCTATGTTACGTCTTTGTGATGCAGAAGAAGGCATAGAAATTTGTTCATTTGATAAAGTTTGTTTTGGTCGTGCTACCTCATCCAAGTGATCGACTCTAGCCTTCTTTGCCTTATTTTCTAAAAGGACTTCCGTAGCCTGCTTTGCTTGATAGGTGACATATGGAGGACATTTCTTACAATCCCTCACATCATGCCCTGGTTGCTTTGCTAAATGCCATTTGAGATAAGAAATCCCTTAGTTGTACACGTTGAGGCAAAAAATGCACTTAACTTTGTTTGTACCCTCAATCGGCATGCAATATGCCCATGCAAAGTCTTTCTCATGCAACATGATGAACAAATCTGAACGAAAAAAGGAAAAACTTACATTTAGCCCCCAAAATTTGACAAACTTATCCGGGCTCAGAGACTTGGTAAGAATATCTGCAGTCTAGTCCTCTGTAGGAACATACCGCAACACAACAAATCTCTCTTCAACCAGCTGGCGAATGAAGTGACAATGAAGATCAACATATTTTGTCTGTTCATGGAACACATGATTATTAGCAAGTTTCAACACCCCTTGATTGTCACAATACAAGGGTGAAGGACCAGTTGGAGACATTTGCATGTCTGAAAGCATCCGTCGAAGCCAAACTGCTTCACAGGCTGCTTTAACAACTCCCCGATATTCAGCTTTTGTCGAGGAGAGAGCCACTGCCTGCTGCTTCTTGCTAGTCCATGTGATGGCACCTGTTCGCAAATTGAAAACATACCCAGAGGTAGACTTTCTGTCATTAATCGATCCTGCCCAATCTGAATCTGTAAAACCAATCAGCTGAGGGTCTACACATCGGCCATATAGAATGCCAAAGTCAGAAGTACCTTGCACATATCTCAACACACGCTTTGCTACAACCCAATGTTCAGCTTTAGGAGTTGTCATGAAACAAGAGATGTAGCTGACTGCAAAACTAAGATCAGGTCTAGTGGCAGTAAGATAGATGAGACTGCCATCTAATTGCCTGAATGTGGATTCATTCTCTAGAGGAGAGTCTGAATTAGCTGAGAGTTTCAGCCCTTTTTTCCATAGGTGTGGAAGCAGGTTTGTAGTCTATCATCCAGAATTTGTCCAACAAACCTCTTGCATACTTTGACTAAGAGATGAAAATGCGGCCAGGGTGTTGCCAAACCTCAATACCTAGGAAATAATATAAGAGTCCTAAGTCGGTTATGTTAAATGTTTGACTGAGATCTTGTTTGATCTCCTGAATCAACTGCTTAGAGCTGACAGTAATAATCAGATCATCGACATAGATAACGATGTAAAGACTGTCATGAACATATTGTTGGACATATAGATTGGAATCCGAAGGGCTCCATTGAAAACCATGATCCACAAGGTACTTATCAATCTTGATGTACCATGCTCGTGGAGCCTGTTTGAGGCCATAGAGAGCTTTCACCAGTTTGCACACTTGGTGTTTTTTGCCCGCAACCTTGAAGCTAGGAGGTTGCGTCATGTAAACTTCTTCCTGCAAATCACCATTGAGGAAGGCACTCTTAACATCCATTTGATGGACTTTCCACCCAAACTGGGCTGCCATAGCAAGGACAAGCCGAATGGTACTCATTTTGGCTGTAGGAGCAAAAGTCTCCTCATAGTCAATGCCTTCTTTCTGGGAGAACCCTTTGGCTACCAATCGAGCCTTATACTTGTCAAGGGTTCCATCAGCCTTGTACTTGACTTTGTACACCCATTTGCATCCAATGGGCTGTTGCAAGTATGGGCCTAACCGGTGTTGTCATTGATGTCAACATACTTCTGTTGCATTAATGAAAAGGATTGGATGAGCTGAGTGTTGAGGATATTGAGAAAATTAGTCCTAATCAGGAACATAGATGAACAGTGAAGACAGTAAGGTAAAAGTCCAAGATAAGATGAAGATCAGAGGATGCGGTTTAAAGGGTTTGTAGATATGTGTCTTAGAGTGATCCAGTAAAAATTTGAGAGGTCCGCATGAAGATCTGAAGAAGTTGTGGCCACTCAAGTAAAACCGGTTCCGGTTGGTGTTCAGAGGTGACGGAGTGTCACAGATAGTTCCGGTGAGATCCGGAAATGCATTATCGTATTCTGCGGATTTGAGGAAGTGTTGAGGAAGTCTTTGTGAAGTATCAACTCGATTGGTTCGTGGTTTGAAGGTCCGCAAGTATCTATTCCTTTGTGATAGTAATGACAGACTGTGTTCTTGAGGGTCCAGATGAAGGTGAGAAGGATTTCAGTAAGAAGATGAAGTGCGGATGTTCTTGGTGATTCAGGCAATCTTATGGAGGTCTTTGGATCGTGTCTAGTTCGTGTTGGTGGTCCGCATTGGAGTTGGAGCTCGCAACTGAAGAATAACTCCCGGATGATGGTGTTTTTCCTGAGATTGGCCGATCGGATGAGTTACACGTCTTGTGGATGTTCTTGTGGATGTGTGCCGACTTAGATGATTATTCCTAAGTCGATGCCTTGTATAAATAAGGGATTGTGAAGTCATTCCAAAGGGTGTCTGGAGGAGATGTGAGTGTGGTAGCGAGGAAAGAGAGCAAAAAGCAGAGCAGAAGTTTTGGGCTTAAATGGAACTGATTCAAGCATGGTGAAGATGCTATTCTCCAGTTCAAGTATGTGATACTTATCATTCTGTAGACAGTGAGTCTATTGTAGGTAGTGAGCCTCTTGTGAGCAGTGTGCTCGGGCAGTGAGCCCTAATTGGCATGTGCCATTTTGTTCTTTCTATTCTTCTAACAGAGAATACAATCTTGGGTTAATCACCCCGTGGTTTTTCCCTTAATCGGATTTTCCACGTCAAAATCTTGGTGTCTTTTGTGTTGATGTGTTTTTGCTCTTGATTTAATGCATTA
The DNA here is from genome assembly GCA_027924645.1 of Cunninghamia lanceolata. Lineage (NCBI taxonomy): Eukaryota > Viridiplantae > Streptophyta > Pinopsida > Cupressales > Cupressaceae > Cunninghamia > Cunninghamia lanceolata. Next base: position 1,638,782 of record BSBN01000063.1, read on the forward strand.
TGTTTTATGATTGATTTATTGATATGTTAAGAGAAGTTAAGTGTGAAAAAGGAAAGAAAGTTTTGGACAACTGATTCACCCCCCCCTCTTAGTTGTCTGCCCTAAGACTAACAATTGGTATCAGAGCCAAGTTCTTCTAAAAGGAGCTTAATCACTTGAGGAGATCCAAGATGTTGTCCTACAAGAAAGATAGTCCGAAGTTTGAAGGAACCAATTTTAATCTCTGGAAAAGTCGCATGAAATGTCACTTGCAATGTATGGGAATGCAGTACTGGAACATGGCTTCAACAAAGTATACTCCTCCACAGGGTGGTCCGAAAGCACCAAATGAAATCACAGATGCAGAAAACAATTTGCGGACTATAGAAGCTCTTCTAAGCGCATTATTTGACTCAGAGCTTTCAAATGTTGTTGACCTACCAACTGCTTTCGAGATTTGGGAAAAACTGGAACTTCAGCATGAAGGAGACAAGTATGTTAAATGTGCAAGGCTGCAAAGTCTAAAAGGAAAATTTGAAAATCTGAAGATGAGAGAAGATGAAAATATCACTACTTTTATGCCAAGAGTAAATGAGCTTGTTTGTGGAATTAGAAATGCTGGTGGAGTCTTGGATGAAGATGAGATTGTTGGCAAAATTCTCAGATCCCTTCCTGCTTCTTATAAAATCAAGGCTGCTGCCATTGAAGAATTTAGAGCCCATTCAGCTGTCACAAGAGATCAATTGGCTGGTAAATTGGTTGCATTTGAAATGACCGAGTTTGGAGATGACCCCCCCAAGACTGAGTCATCTCCCTTACGGCATAGGTGGGAGATTGGTTCAAAAGATAGACAACAGTGTAGACTGCTTCAGCCCAAAACTTCTTAGGAACACTTATATGTTCCAACATAGAACGTGCCATCTCTGTAATGGTGCGATTGTGACGTTCAACAACACCATTCTGTTGAGGTGTGTAAGGTGTAGTCAGCTGGCGTTTGATGCCATGTGCAGCACAGAAATGAGTGAAATTAGAGGAACAAAATTCTCCCCCATTATTAGAGCGAAGAGTGACTATTGGACAGCTTGACTCTTTTTCCACCAAGGCCGTGAATTGCTGAAATGTACTAAGCACATCTAATTTCTTTTTCAAGAAGTACACCCACATCTTTTTGCTGAAATCATGAACAAATAGCAAAAAATATCTGCACCCAGTAACTGAAGGAGTGTTCATTGGTCCACATACATCAGCGTGAACCAACTGCAAAACCTTGGATGCTCTCCATTTATCACCATCTGGAAATGGAGTACGATGCTACTTGCCAGCCTGACATGCATTACAGACGCCTGGAATGAGAGTCTGATTCTCCGGAAGACCACCAATCAGACCCTCCCGAGCTAGCTGAGAGAAATAGTGCATGTTGAGATGCCCATAACGTTGATGCCAGAGTTTGCTGATGGATGTATTCCTGGTTGCCATGGCATGTTCCTGAGAATCACCAAAATCAATGAGTCTATACAGACCATGATCTGCAAGCCCTTGGGCAACAGTGGTGCGAGTCTCACGATCTATGATGCTGCATGTGTGCATGCTAAAAATAACATCTAGATGAGGTGAGTGCCTCATTATCTGACCGACTAAGAGAAGGTTCAGCTCCATGCCAGGTACGAAGTAGACATCTAGAAATATTAAATTTCTCCTACCAGATTGAATTTGCATGGTGCCTTTTCCGACAACGGTATACTCTTTGCCTCCTCCAAAGACGACAGAGTCTCTGAAAGGTGTGTATTATGTGAACCAATCACTCTGATGTGTGAAATGTCAAGAAGTACCTGAATCAATATACCAGGCAGAAGATTTGACAGGATTTGCCGGTCGCTTGGCCATAAAGGCGTAGATCGCAGACTCTTGCTTAGTGTGCTCGGTAGAAGACGCCATCCTCATGCTTTTCGAGGCACAAAAAAAAGATACCGGAGGATGTACAAAAAAAAGACGGCAAAAGTCTCGAGATAAGAAAATTGACGAAAAAATCCGAACACGGATTTCGAAAAGAAAAAGGAAAAAATTCCTGGAGAATGTTGACATAGTTTGCAAAAAAAATCCGAGGTCTAAAAAAAATCAAGCTTGATGGCCAAGCACAGATTGCAAGACAAGTAAATCTGTATGTTTGCTGATCTGCACGAAACCCGAGATATTTTCCCACCACACAAAAAGGGAGACGCCAATGCTAAGGTTAAAGGAGTGCGTGAAAATGAACAGAGTGAGTGATTTAGATAACCGACGGATTTCCTTGAATTGCAAAAAAAAGAAAATTTGAGCGCCGATACCAAGCACTCAGAGAGAATTCGTTAATACAACTGCCAAAGAGGAAATCTCAGTCCACGGAAAAGAATGAAACCCAGATAGTTGAGACCCGACGAATCAAAGTGGCGTAGACAGATATCACAATGTTGAATCGTGGAAGTCACAACTCCTTCAAGTCCGAGTAAGCGAGCATGACCCGCAAAACTTGAGATTGTGATTTAGCAGAAATGCTCCTAGCAGGCAAAAGACGTGATCAGAAGAACCTTGAACGCCGCAGATGAAAAAGGAGACAATTCAAACACCAAAAATGGTGTATTTGCCGCCCAGAAAATTAGAAGATATTGACTAAAAAGCAGAGCACGATCATTTGCGACCCCACAACGTAGATCTCTCAATCAGAGGAATGAAAGTGCACCCAAAAACACCACTTGATGAAACTCTCCACAGAAAGAAAGACAAACGTAGGAGCAAAAAAAAAGACGCGACTTCAGAGTCTTTAAAACTGCCGATGAAGGCAAGGAAACACCGGAAAAAGAAAATGAGAAATAGATAGGTGGCCAGAAAGGAAGATCACGTGTAGAAAAAACTTGCAGAATGGCGTCGTCCGTACATCGTACGGGTTTACTTAGGGCGCTAAAAAAATTCAAAAAACGCTTGCTTGGGCTCTGATACCATGTTACAGAATGTAACGTGAAATAAATTGATGAAAGAATGCATTTACAAGATACAACGGAGCTGTATTTAAAGAATTTACAAAGGCTAAAAATAGCCAAAAGCAAAAAACAAGGATAAGCACTATCTACAAAATCGACCAGTAGAACTTATCTAACTATAGTTTAATACTAGGAAGTGTGTGGCAAATCGCATGACCCTTGGTCAAAGAAGTTCCTTGCCATTTGTGAAGGTGCACATCATATGTAACACCCTCGTATGATTGTAGATAAATTTTGTGATGTTTTTGGTCTTTTGCAATATAGATTTAATCTATTCAATTTTCGCAATGTCTTCTAAGATTAAATCGAGACAATGTGCTACGCATGGATTCCAAAACAAAGTAGGATGCTTATCCATCAACAATTTCCCAACAACACAGGGAACATCATTGTTTGTAATACATTGGACCACATGTTGTGGTCCCACCTCAACTACCACCTCATCAAATAGAGTGAATAGTGTTTGTGCTGATTTCACTCTATCTAATGCATTCACTGATCTTAGAAACACAATGCCAAGCTCTGATGCAACAAGGAAATTGATGAGCGTCCTCATCCTCCCATCCGTCCCACCCATTTGACATTATTGTGCAACCTGTCCTAGCCCACTCCTTGCAACGATCTGCAAGAACACTACTCAAATCCTCAACTGCATCTGTGAACATGCTTGTCCTCAAGGTCTCATATTAGGGTGCTTTGAACCCAGGACCTACAACTGCAACGACATCCACCATGGACTGCCAGTATGGATACCTTGCAATATGGATAGGCATGCTAGAATAGTACCAGAAATTAGAAATGGCCTTTTTGGCCTGCTCATGCACGATCTTCTTCCACCCCATAATCTCCAAAGTTGGTTGTGCTCCAAGTGTAGTACATGGTGCAAAGAAGTTGTTAATGTTCCCCCCACCTATGTTACGTCTTTGTGATGCAGAAGAAGGCATAGAAATTTGTTCATTTGATAAAGTTTGTTTTGGTCGTGCTACCTCATCCAAGTGATCGACTCTAGCCTTCTTTGCCTTATTTTCTAAAAGGACTTGCGTAGCTTGCTTTGCTTGATAGGTGACATATGGAGGACATTTTGTTACAAACCCTCACAGCATGCCCTGGTTGCTTTGTTAAATGCCATTTGAGATAAGAAATCCCTTAGTTGTACACGTTGAGGCAAAAAATGCACTTAACTTTGTTTGTACCCTCAATCGGCATGCAATATGCCCATGCTCTCATGCAACATGATGAACAAATCTGAAGGAAAAAAGGAAAAACTTACATTTAGCCTTTTAAATGTTTTTAAAAAATGACCAAATCTGAAGAAAAAAAACAAACTCACATTTAGCCTTTTAAATGACTAATTTTTGTTTGAAATGTTTCATCATAAAACATTTTAAAATTTATTAATTTAAATTTTTATTTGATGTCATCGTAAAACATTTTTATGTTTTATAAAATAACATTTTAAAATTTATACCCTGGTTTGCAACTTACCATAATCAAAAACATCTTAAAATTTACAATTTAAATTTTATTTAATTTCAAAAATTTAAATAATTACATTAATTAATAAATCTTTAATTTTAAAAAAAAGTTCAAATATAAAATTATAAACAAAAACATAAATAATTAAAAAAAATTAAAATAATATATTACAATTAAAATTTTTTTTTTCACCCCTTGTTTATGGGGTGGCTCGAGATCATCCAGTGTCAAATCCAGGAGTGGATGCAAGGTGGATTCCACTCGATGGGGATTGGTACAAACTAAACTTAGATGGTGCAACTAGTGTAAATCCTGGACAATCTGGGGTGGGATGTATTATTAGAGACCACAACTGAGTGGTGGGTGGTGCTGTGGCGAAAAAACTTCCAAATGGAACAAATAACGAAGCAGAAGCTCAAGCATTACTACTTGGGCTTCAAACATGCAAAAAATTGGGCTTATCCAATATTCAGATTGAGGGAGATTCACTAATAATAAATGCTCTACGTAAATGAAGTTCCCCCAATTGGAAGATTAGCAATATTTTGAATAAATTTTGATCATAACTTGATCGGTTTCAAGATTATACAATAAACCATGCCTGTTGCGAGGCCAATGGAGAGGTTGATGCGTTGGCAAACATGGTTATTGATATGGAGAGGGAATATCATTGCAATAGATCTCTAAGCTCGTGGCATGATCTTGCGCTTGATTTGCTGTCCATATTCACACGGTCGACCTAAAGAAGATAATAATGGTAAGTAATTGAACTTGGCTTGACTCACTTCTTGTTAGGGAAGTACAATATTGAGACGAGGTAATGCAATAATGGAGATAACATTGAGGCGAACAAAGATGGGTAATATATTGTGTAATACTATGCATTGTCCGATATTCAGCAGATCTTGGAATATTGATACCACGGCGTGCCTTAGAGTCAAGAAGAGGCAAATTGCATTCATGGGGGAGGTGTGGATTTTAGACAAAAATATTTTTAAAACTAAGGTAATGTCCCCTTTTGGGATTGCCCTAAATCTTGCCCTAGAATCACAAATTTAACATAGTTAGGGTTGTAACTTAGCAATTGAATGCTTTAAGCAAGATAAACCTGATTTAGGTCTTGCAATCATGTTAGTTATTAACAGATAAATAAACATATAATCCAATGATGTTACAAATAGAATTCTAATCACTATTATAATATTCAACATGTACACATGTGTAATGTCCCCTTGGTGGATCAATCTCTATTCTGTCCAAATTCACAAAACGAAATGGAACAAGCATATAAGGTAGTTAGGGGTACATCTCTTTACTTAGGAATAAGATGAACTAATTCTGTTTTGGAAGGCTGCAATCAGTTAGGTAACATTGCAAACACAGTTCATGAAATAAACCTATTATTATTGCAAGGGAATCATATATTCATCATTATGCAGCAAGTTTGATTTGTATGTGAACCTCTAATTTCATCAACAGTCGCTCAACGTAGGAGTTGGAAGGGAAATTGCAATAGGGTGCCCGAATAGCTGTTCTCCCTACTTGCCACTGTAGCAGGGTGCCCTAAAGCTGTCCTCCCTTAAAGCGGATTTCCTTCCTTACCCTTTGACAGACTGTTGCAGTGTTATATGTATATTTTAATGCTTATTAACATATGGCAGAGATGTGCAATAGACTCATATAAAACTAAATAATAATCTCTATATTACCACAGTGGATTGGAATATTAACACCTTAGATTCTGACCTGATTAATAAAGCGTTCAGTATTAGGTATTCTCCTCTGCTAATGGACATATATATCACTGCTGAAGTCTGCAGATTTATCTCTGCTATAAATCAGTTCGTCCTCTATATTTCTTCTCCGTATCTTCCTTTCTCCTTCATCACTAACTCCATTATATATCTTCTCATAAGACATAACTATATCAAGAGATGCACCTCTTCACATGATCGCACCACTTCTTGACTTAGTCTCTTTGAAATGACTCGATTTCATATAACAAATTATACCACATACTAATTTAAGCGCTGCTTTAAGAATCACCGATCCGTGTCTAATATCATTTTATTGTCATTAAATAAGATTCCCTTGTCTTATATGGGCACTTGTCTTATACGGAGATGCCTCTATATCTATTCACTTAATCGCTATCCCTTTATGTTATATATTTTATGAACACGACAAAGTTTAATTATGTAAAGTGCTTCCCCTATGAAGTCGTTGGTTTAAACAAGTATTATGTTTCAGTTTCTGAACTCCAAATGCAATTTGATCGCTGCTGCCTTCTCATTAATATAATGTGATCGCTCTTTTCCATTCTCACTTACTAATCACTGCACATGTTTATATTAATTGCGCCACATAAGAATTATGATTCGCAACACTCTAATAATCATTGCTCCCTTTGTTGAGTCGGTCATGTCATAATTTAAATCTTTAGTTTAAATTAGATTTAATCTCCATGTGCGGTTGATATTGGTTAGGGGACATTTCAGTCCGCCCTGCCCAAGATTGCTTGTCTTCAAGCAATCTCAATTCAATTGCCAACAGTCCCTTAGGCTCACAAGGTTGATAACGTTCTCTAAAGTATGAGGATGTCATGCCCACATCTAACATGTGGTCATGACACGAAAAATCACATGTCATGCCCACATTTGCCATGTGGTCATGACATGAATACCCAAAATTTTTTCCACCTGCCCCTAAAACCCCGTCACACAAAGGCGAGGAAGGCAAACAAGGTGCGGGATAAGACACCCATAACACCTTGTTAGGTGAACCAAACCAAGGAACACTAACATAAAGCGTCGGAAACATACATCAATACAAAAAGAAGTAATTCCAAACATCCTTACAACTAAAGAAAGGATAAAACATTCATAAGCAAATGTGATACGATTCTGTTCATTCTATCATACAAGAACATTATGAGAATGTCTGAGATCGAGTTCCAAACCAATATTGTATACTTTCTTTTGAACACCAAAGGAGATATGTGTTAATAACAATTAATGAAAACACATAAGATTGAATAAATTACATAGCCATTAAAATGACATTGCATAAGATAGTCACTTCATTCTCTAGGTTGGAGTGTCTCATAATTTACAAATTACCAATTTACAATGCTACAAGACTGATTTACATCATTGATACAATTAGCGAACTGAAGATACACAATGCTCATAAGTTGAAGATGAAGGACAGCCTCTACGAAGTCATATCAATCACGGATCACAAGTTCCCAATGGCGGTGGGTGCACACCACCCTACCATGTGGTACCTCAAAGGTCCACCCCTTGTGCTTGGAGATGATCACATGGCCCATACACAAGCATAAAAACAAAAGGGACAGGAAGACATATATACTCAGCCACACAAAGGATACCACAAGTCTCATAGCTCACATGAACACATCATAAGCACATGGTTCACGGAGGGCATAAATAAGGCACCTGATAATCATGCCAATGAAACACCACTCAGATAAGGAGGGGTGAGAGGATAGGGGCATCAAGAAGGAAGTAGCTAAACAAATGTACTCATCTCATAAATAGAAGCCTTGCACAAAACACATAATTCGTGTTTCCTCCAATGGGCCTACAAGTGAGCACTCTTGCTCAATGCCGCATTGGGAACTACTTCCATGCCTACCCTATCGTCTACACTCAAAGTCAACAGGCTCAACATGCATTCATAAGTAATGAACAAGCACATAAGGCTCACAAGGCCTAAAACACAAAGAAATACAAGGGCATTCCCAATGCTGACCTCAAGCATACAACTATGCTTATAATGAAGTGACAACAGCAACCTTTAATAGACCAAAAGAAATGACAAACTAGTAACTCACAGTGCTGGAAAATATGCATACAATAATATCTTATTATATAATATTTTCATATAATTAAGAGCTGTACATAATTCAGTCACATAAGAAAAACCTTATTGCATTAAAGCTACAGCTGATTGTTATGAGTTCATGGTTGACCTTCTTGACAGTGCTGGCTGTCTTGAGAGCACCCAAAACTTTATCATTGAGATGCCAACAAAACTGTGGTGGTTAAGAGGGTGTGTTTGCTTGCTGCTGGAAAAAGAGGACAGCAGGGTATTTTCTAGCTTCAAATCCTCCAGAAGCATTATTTCTTCGCCACCAAAGTGGGAAGTTGGCAATGCATTTGGTTTGTTGAACATGTCCCGCAGGACAGCAATTAAGTTGTTAAGAACTCTAGGCATGTGCTGATTGCCACACTACAACGAAGCTTATTCTCAAGATTGTTGCAAGGGAAATTGCTGTGAGAGATGTGAACAATTCCGATCATTTTAGACAGGGACAGCAAGATTGTTGCAAGCAGAAATTGCTGTGAGAGATGTGAACAATTCCCATCATTGATTTCCACCTAAAAGGTAGGGAAGATCAGTGACATGACTTCCAAGAGCCTTAGAAGAAACCCTTGGCTCCTTGCTACAAAGTATTTCACAGAAAGTTCAGCCATACAGGAATTTTCCTATCAGAACTCCAGTGTAAGGCAGCAAGCTATTGGAGGAACTCAAAGTCAAGAGCCCATCAAAATAGATGATGAGGGGATCCCACCAGTTCTTGATGTTCAAACCAAACTTTTGTATTGTCATTCTCTGAAACAGTTCATGACTATGCTTCTCCAAAATGCCCAAGAGAAATGCGGACTCATGGACTGCAATAATTGCAGGTTACTCACAAAAATGGAATTGTCGAATGGGCCTAAGAAACTTTTAAAGTAAATGCAACTGGCAGGCGTAAAGTCAGATTCCTAAACCTTGTCAGCTTCCTTGCTGCCTGTACCAAAACGAGAGCTTGGGAACAGGGTATGGACATCCATCAGAGCATTATGGAAGGGGAATTTTTGATAGATGTTGTAACTGCAAATGCCATGGTAGGCATGTATGCATAAAGTGGAGCATAGACAAGGCACGTGAACTGTTTCACAAAATGCCTCAAACATGTGATTTCATGGACCGCAATGATTGCAGGAAATACACAAGAAGGATTTGTTGAGAAGACTTTGGAAACTTTAGAGCAAATGCCATGCCATCAGTAGGCGTGACACCAGATTCTCCAACCTTTGCCAGCATCCTCGCTGTCTATGCCAAAATGAGAGCTTTGAAGCAGGGTATTGACATCCATCAATCATAGTGGAGGGGGGGAAATATTTGGAAAATGTTGTAATTGCATGTGTGTTGGCAGACATGTACGCAAACTGTCGAAGCATAGACAAAGGCACTTGAACTGCCCTATAGAATGCCTCGAAGAGGAGTCATCTCATGGAATGCACGGGTTGCAGGATATACCCAAACAGATTTGTTTCAATAGGCTTAGAAACTTTTAGGTAATTGCAACTACAAATGCCCTGGTAAACATACATGCGCATGTGGGTAGCAAGGACAAGGCATGTGAACTGATTTGACAGAATGCCTCGAGGAGATGCCATCTCATGGAACACAACGAATCTAGGATAAAAACTAAATGGGTTTATTGCAAGGGTCATAGAAACTTACCAGCAAATGAGTTCGGCAAACTACAGCCATGGCCACGAGCCTAGCAGCATCCTCCTGCAGGAAACCCCCGCCTCCTCTTTCTTCCCTCCTCCCCCATTTCCAGAACCCCCCCCCCCAAATGAGAATAGGGAATCCACCAAAAAAAAATCTATTTCATTTCTCTTTTCGTCCAAAAAAGACTCACATTATTTTTTTTCAACAAAGTTCATCACATTAGGATAAAACCGACCTCTAGGAAACCAAACAGTCACTATCTACCAAGACTCAAACACTAGCACAACACCACAACAAGAAAAATAAATAGACGAACACACGCACACGAAGGCACTACACAAGGTCAAGTTGCTAACACAATGCCACCGAGACAAACTCGACACCAAAAGTCATACGGATTCGACTTTGAGAAGGGTAAAACCATCGGGTAGTACAGGACGGTGTCTGAGGCATAACCCGACATCGGGAACTAGTCTCAACATAGAAACGATGACGAGGCTAAGGTGCATGGCCAATGTGTCTTCTCCAACTCACCACCATTGGGGCATTAGGCACGCTCAGACCTGTGAAGCCAGGTGGAGTTGGTGCCTGGTACCTACACCACTCAAAACACATTATAACATCTGCATATACATATCATATAATAGCCGAAGCAAGAATAGTCCACATCGGAGGATTCCAACATCCGTGATCATTCGCATAGTGTGCTCATGTCACGGTGTCATCCTCTCCACATGCACACCCAATCACAATATGAAATCCAGCGTAACACATCAGTTAGTACACCATAATTACCTCAGAATAGCTCTAGTCATCCAACATCGACTAATCATAATACAACCATCATCAGAGACATCAACATAAATAAAATGTCAGTATCTCAACATCACATAAAACCTGAATTTCATACCTTGGTGTTACCTCAATCAGGCCAGGACTAGGGAGACACTACAGAGGATAATATATTGTTCAATATTCTTCTGATTCATATACTTGTATTTCCCAATATCTCTTAATAATAAAACCACGAGTTGTTACTAATAGGGTACCTAACTTAAGACAAGTTTTCTCTCATTTCATCACCACAAGGATCCTAGGTAATGATACAAATTCTTCATTATCCCTTGTTGAAATCTAAGGTCATGATGGATTGCGGGGAATGTTGTGAATATCAAGATCCCACTCCTTTGTGTAAAATTACTTTTGCTTTTGTGTAAAGGATCTAGATGGTTGAATGACAACTTCCCATAGATAACGTATGTTTCAATTTGTGTAAACATTCAAGCAAAGTTTACGATAAGTTTGTTTCTAATGAGGAATTGACCTAGTCAAACATCTGTTATACCCATAGGTAATTAATATTTAAGTACAAATTTATGGGATTGACCAAGTCAATAAAATGAAAGATGTACAATAGTTTAGCATTCCTAGCAAGCAATAGGAGGACTTGAATTTATAGGTTTACCCTAATATCCAATTCTTGTTCCATCTTCTAATTCAATTGGAGGTTATCACTCCTCTTTGACGTATCTCCATGTTTGGTATTAAATTTATTTTCATAGCTGGGGCGAGTACCTTATTTATTTAAACAATATCAATTTATCCCAAGGTTTGATAGGTGAGAATGATCTTGGGATTTATGGGTTATGGGCCCATAATATAACTTAGCATAGGTTTATGTAACAATTTTGTTGTAACTTGATTTTTATCAAATTTATCTAATGTTCCTACATGCCTAATACTGATGTCCTTGATCTTTATGAATGTGGAGTTACTAGATCAAGAAAAGAACTTAGGAGGAGACTCCTGTAAGAAATGATCTAATATAGAAGTGAATTTGGTTCCCTAGATCAATTTTGGTGATTGATCCATTTATTGCCTTTGTTTCTATGAGTGTGGGATAGATCATATGTGTTATGCACTTGATTAAGTATTTATGATCTTATCCAAAATGAATAGAACAAGTGTGTTCCTACCTTTGATGTATATACCTTACGATAAATTTCCGACATTTCTCCATATTTGTAGGTTCCTAAAGAATTGAGTTGTTTTCATTACATTTTCTCAAAATTGTTGTTTTGGCTTTTAAGAGATTGACCATCCTAGGTCAAGATGATACCACAGTGTATCTAAATCTCGACATTTGAAAGATAACCTTAATCCATCTTTGTATCTTTAGTCATGCCTAAGTTTCCGTGACAACTGGATTTTCATTTGAGAATTAGAAGTCAAATTATATTGTTAGTTTCAACTATGTTGAGTGGTTATGATTGATTGTTCCTTGGGAAACTTTTGATATTTTGAATGCTTGATTTTCTGATGAATAGACGAGTGATGATTGATTATGTCAATGAATTGATTTATCCTTTATATCTATTTCTTGAAGGAGTCACTACTCTTCTTGGCTGCCTTTTTCGAGAATAATACTTTACCTTTGAGTTGATTGTTAGATTTATTTCCTATTGATGGTTACTTTACCATGAAATGATTCCCCTTTTATATTTTATTGTTAAGGAAGTCCTACATTTGAAGGGTCACACTTTTCGTATTTGGGGTTTCATCCTTTTTCGCATCATCATTATTCTTGAGAACCTAATTTAATTTACTTTGTAAAACCTCTTAGGGTTCTATTCTCAATTGAATTGTTCAATGATGGTTTGGATGTCTTTCTCAAATGAACTTTTCTCTCCTTTTATATCTCAATTTTGAGGGAGTCACACTTTTTCACTTTACTAGTTACAACTCTTCATTATTACATAAGTTAATTTGTTAGTGCTTCTTAACCCAAGAAGTGTTTGACGAATAAAGCTTTGATAGATTTGGTATTTTCATAATTTTTAAGCATACACATGGAGTAAACTTGTTGAAGGAACATTAGACATGAATCAAACACATAGATATACGAAGTATACACATAAGTACATGTGAAACATGAAGTATACACATAAATACACGTTATACATGAAGTATGAAGCACACATAGATACACGTAATATACGAAGTATACACATAAGTACATGTGAAGCATGAAGCATACACATAAATACACGTGATACATGAAGTATACGTAAGACACAAAGTATATGCATAAATACACGTAATACATGAAGCATGAAGCATACATGTAATACACGAAGTATACGCATAAGTACATGTAATACAAGAAGCATGAAGCATACATGTAATACACAAAGTATACGCATAAATACACGTAATACACGAAGCATGAAGGATACACGTAATACACAAAATATATGCATAAATACACGTAATACACGAAGCATGAAGCATACGTAATGCACGAAGCATGAAGCATACTCATACACGAAGTATACGCATAAATACACGTAAGATACGAGGCATGAAGCATACACATAATACACAAAGTATACACATAAATACACGTAATACACGAAGCATGAAGCATATGTAATACACGAAGTATACACATAAATACATGTAAGATACGAGGCATGAAGCATACATGTAAATACATGTAATACACGAAGTATGCACATGAATACACGTAAGTCACAAAGCATACACATGAATATACGTAAGTCATGAATTATACACATGGATACACGTAAGTCATGAAGTATACACTTGAATACATGTAAGTCACGAAGTATACACTTGAATACACGTAAGTCATGAAGTATATACTTGAATATACATTGCATCAACTATCATTCACAGGATGGCAGGAAGGATGCTCTGATACCAATTGTAATGTCCCCTTTTGGGATTGCCCTAAATCTTGCCCTAGAATCACAAATTTAACATAGTTAGGGTTGTAACTTAGCAATTGAATGCTTTAAGTAAGATAAACCTGATTTAGGTCTTGCAATCATGCTAGTTATCAACAGATAAATAAACATATAATCCAATGATGTTACAAATAGAATTCTAATCACTATTATAATATTCAGCATGTACACGTGTAATGTCCCCTTGCAGGATTAATCTCTATTCTGTCCAAATTCACAAAACGAAATGGAACAAGCATATAAGGTAGTTAGGGGTACATCTCTTTACTTAGGAATAAGATGAACTAATTCTGTTTTGGAAGCTTGCAATCAGTTAGATAACATTGCAAACATAGTTCATGAAATAAACCTATTATTATTGCAAGGGAATCATATATTCATCATTATGCAGCAAGTTTGATTTGTATGTGAACCTCTAATTTCATCAACAGTCCCTCGACGTAGAAGTTGGAAGGGAAATTGCATTAGGGTGCCCTCAGCCGTTCTCTCCCTTTCACAGTGCAATAGGGTGCCCAAATAGCTGTTCTTCCTACTTGCCACTGTAGCAGGGTGCCCTAAAGCTGTTCTCCCTTAAAGCAGATTTCCTTCCTTACCCTTTGACAGACTGTTGTAGTGTTATATGTATATTTTAATGCTTATTAACATATGGCAGAGATGTGCAATTGACTCATATATAAAACTAAATAATAATCTATATATTACCACAGTGGATTGGAATATTAACACCTTAGATTCTGATCTGATTAATAAAGCATTCATTATTATGTATTCTCCTCTGCTGATGTACATGTATATCACTGCTGAAGTCTGCAGATTTATCTCTACTATAAATCAGTTCGTCCTCTATATTTCTTCTCCGTATCTTCCTTTCTCCTTCATCACTAACTCCATTAGATATCTTCTCATAAGACAACTATATCAAATGATGCGCCTCTTCACATGATCGCACCACTTCTTTATTTAGTCTCTTTGAAATTACTCAATTTCATATAATAAATTATGCAACATACTAATTTAAGCGCTGACTTAAGAATCACCGATCCATGTCTAATATCATTTTATTGTCATTAAATAAGATTCCCTTGTCTTATATGGGCGCTTGTCTTATACGGAGATGCCTCTTTATCTATTAACTTAATCGCTGTCCCTTTACATTATATATTTTATGAACATGACAAAGTTCAATTATGTGAAGTGCTTCCCCTATGTTTCAGGCTCTGAACTCCAAATACAATTTGATCGCTGCTGCCTTCTCATTAATATAATGTGATCGCTCTTTTCCATTCTCACTTACTAATTGCTGCACATGTTTATATTAATTGCACCACATAACAATTATGATTCACAGCACTCTAATAATCATTGCTCCCTTTGTTGAGTCGGTCATGTCATAATTTAAAATCTTTAATTTAAATTAGATTTAATCTGCATTTGCGGTTGATATTGGTGAGGGGACATTTCAACTAAGTTGGTGATAGTGTTGCATGCAATTCATTTGGTTTTGGGAGAGACGTTTTTGTCCTCGGCCCACCAATATAGGGTCAACACGGACATTTCTTCAATGTTCATTGCTGTCTTTCTAGATGTGGGGGAATCAAAGGAGTTTATCAAGATGGTGGCAGAATCAATAATCAAGCCAAGGTGGCATTGTGGGCTGAAGAAAATTTTGGATGTTGTAGTCGTGGGATTGGGTTTCCACCTTGACATTGGGACATGGTTAGTAATAAATCCGCCATACGATGGGCTGTGGGCTCCCTTTATGGTAATGGCGGTAGGGCAAAATGGGACATTGAATTCTTGAATGCTACCATTGGTGTTGCTCCTTTGTAGGAAGTAGATTGGTCATTTGCAATGGAGACTCGAAGGTTGGAGTCCAGTGATGAAAGGGTCTCAGAGGTAGCACAATAGGTTTGAAGACAAGATAACCAACAGTCAGTGATATGTAGATATAGGTATGGCTTAATTGTTATGAGCATACTAATTAAAATGTAACCTTGCGTGGCTTTTTGACTTGGATCTCCATTGGAGAAGCCCGAAACTTTGTTATTTTTTGACTGTTAATATTAATGGGTATGGCCCCCTATGGCCAAGTTCACTGATAAAAAAAATTAAAATTTTTCACTAGAAAAACTAAAAAAAATAAAATAACACATACCAGTTTAAATTTAATAAATAAAATAAAAATATACAAACAATATAAATTTATTTTATTTTATTTAATAGTAAAATATAAAATAAGTACGTTATTTAATAAATTTTAAATATTTTTTTATGTTCAAATAAAAAATTATAAATTAAGAAAAAAATAAAAATAAAAAATAATATATTACAATTTAAAAATTAATCATCCACCTCAAATTTATAAAAATATATATATATATCTATATATATATATATATAGCATTTTAATCTTTTAACAATAAAATAATATATATTTTAATGTTATATATTTTATTTAATATTAAAATTTAAAATAATATAATATTTAATAAATGTTAAAATTTACTTTTTAAGTTCAAATATAAAAATTATAAATTAAAAATTAAATTAAGAAATAAAATATATATTACAATTGAAAAACCTAATTTAAAAAAAAATTACATATTATAATTTTTTTTATTACAATAAAAATTAAACACAAATAATAAAAATGAAAGAACAAAAAATCGTGAACAATAAAAATGAAAAAAATAAAATCATGGCCACCTCTCAATTAGGGACGCCATAGGAACAAAAATAGATAAGTAATGTCTTGGCTTATCAATGAATCTGCAGCATCAAGTAGCGTCAAAATCAACAAAGAGCGGAGCCATTTTTAAAAACCCTAAACTGAAATATGTAGTGTAGTGAGAAATATGACGAACTTGTAGTGATTTATTATCGAAAGACCACAAATATCGGTCAATGTTCGCAAAATGGTGTGTAAAATCTAGGTTGTAGATTTTTTGCACTAATATCGCTGCACTTTTCAAGGAAAAACCGGGTTGGGCGCCACAATTCAAGATCTTGTGAGATTTTCCCGTGATCTGCTTCTATGGTAGGTACATCCCTAGTTATAACAAACATTACAATTTTAATGTTAAAACATTCCTATTGACTTATAAATATGTGCATGTGGGATGAATGCCCAATGCTATATTCCAAAGTAGAATTTTGCTTTTGAAGTTCTAATAAATGCATGCCGATTTTGTTGGAGAAGTGCAAAGAAAGTACATGATATTTTATCTTAAGGGTTAGTTGTTCCCATATGGTAACTTCCTAATAATTATTATTACATATTTTAACTCAGACAAGAAACATAATTAAAGTATAAAAACAAACTGTCTTAGATACTAGGTATTAGTATCTAGATCCCTAAGTACAACAAAATTCAAATTCTAATATTAAAAACATTCACCTTGACTTATAAAATTGTGCACATGGGTTGTATCCTAATGCTATCAAATTGAGCAATATGCTAATCTTTTGCAACCAAAAAGCAAGAGCTTCTACTTTCTCCAGTAGAATTTTGCTTTTCAAGTTGTAGTAACTGCATGTCGATTATAATGGAAATCCTCCTCCCATTTGAGTTTGTCTATTGGGCTGGTATGACACAAATCTTAGTTTTTGAAGATTTTCAAGATGCTGTGGCCACCAGATTTTGGATCATTCCTTGAACAAGAGGTTTAGACATGTTTTCTTAAATATACCCAAGATTTTTGAATACCATTGCAACCGAATTTCTTCCCATCATAGATATTGTTCAAACATTGCACAGTCATTATTAGACTCATCATTCACAATCAATTTGCCAGCATTCCAATCTAATCAAACTATAAATAAATCTTTGCTATGTTATTATTGTCTTTCATTAAAGATGTGGGCTTGAGATCTATATTTTGCATAGAGGTAGTCTAAATTGGATTTCAAAGGGGTTCAGATTCCCTTTAATACTTTTCAACACATTTTCGCTCTGGTAACTGCTAGGGTGTGAGATGACTCCATGTGGCAGAATCTCGCACCACCGCTGGGTAATTCCATGCCCCAAGAGAAATTTCTAAACTCTACCAAGAAGCCGAATGTGAAAATAGACTTAAACCTGATTTAAAACATCCTCATGTTTGCTTCTCCATCAGACCAAGACATTCAAATGTTTAAACCATGGGCACAAAGACAAAACATGGTGCAAGTGATTCACCTAACTGTAAATGAAAATCATCACTAAACCTAGGGGATCAGAACAAAAGTTGAAGTGAGGCAAGAATAGCAACATGATTAAACATACCCTGGTGGGACAAAAACTTAGGCAAAAACAACCAAACCAAAGATTTTCTCAAAGTTTAAATGTGGGCAAAAAACATGTCAACACCATGTGTGCCATGGGGGCAAATGGGACAGTAGATAGGGGAGTCATTCACTTAGTGATTTGATGAGCCAAGTTGGGAGTAGTTCTATGGTATTGAATCATAACATTAGTAATCAAATTTTGATAGGCTGAGGATGGATGAGGACCTTCACCAAACTAAGCCTGAAGATCATTGTCCCTCAACCTTCATCATTGTTAAAGCATCACAAATTTGGGGCTCCAACCGACTTGTACATCATGTAACTTAAAACAAACTTTACATTAAAACAATAATTATTCACTTTACAATTCACAGTCATTCAAGCTAAATTCTATTGACATGTTATCTTGTTAAGATGGCTAAACTGCAAGGGTGATCAAAAGGTCTTTTTCCTGGAAAATTTCTCATGATGACTGGCATGTTAATTAATAAGGGAACACCTTTCAGGTGTCACCAAGTAAATCAACCATTCCAGTTCTTTAATGTGATGATTTTTAAGTGTCAACCACAATGGGGACGAATTACAAAAATCTATAATGAAAATCATTCTAAGTTGCTAGTTTGGGGTTTGTGTATGACAATTTGGTAATTTTGTTTAACTTGGGTTTAAAACAATTCAGTAAGATCACACAGAAAGTAACTGCAAATTGATAATTCAATTTCAATTTTTAAAGATAGATCAAACCAGGTTATATATGTTAAAATACAAGAGTACAACAATACATAATGGCCAAACATGCAATTGCCATGGAAAACTCAATACAAATTATCATGTTGATCTTGACTGGGAGCATCAACATCATTAGTTGGTTCATTAGAAGCATGAGCAGTGTCAGTGCCACTCCCACTACCTAAACAATGCATATCTTATGTGGCAACCTCATGCCTTTAATCATCAACGGAGGCTAAGGAAAGTTGTGCAAAAGAATCATCCAAGTTGGAATGCTTTGTTGCTACATCCCAATGCCTTGTTGTCCCCTCCTTGTACTTGGCTTGCTTCTGCGAGAGAAGGCATAGGTTGGAATGTGTGTACACCAGCTAGTTGTGCTTAACTGAGTGGACAAAGGAGTATTTACTCTAGTTCTGCTCAGTTGAAAAGGAACTCACAACCTATTAAGGTTCGGGACAGTTAATACAAAATTATAGTTTTTTATGAATTTACAAATAATAACATTATAAATTATAAAACTAATGGTTGCCAAAGAAAAGTAAGAGTTCAAAAATAAAAAATACATTCTTGTGATAAAATGTTGATGGCAACAGACTACAAGTAAATAGATGCCTGGCCATGGAGGTAACACTACATATAGACATCCTCATACTTGTCTCGAAGAGCACTAAGTCTGTGACTTGTTGAAGCTATAAACTTCCCAAACTCGCACACAACTATGTCCTCTACATTTAGATTAGGGAAGAGTCTAGTGAATGCAGCCTTGTATTTATCACTATCATCCTTCTATGGCGGCACTCTCTTGGGCAGAAAAAGTTATCTTTGTGCTATAATAGTTAGGGGTCAAAGAAAAAGCAAGGGGATGCAGCTGGGTGGTCATCTTGTTCCACCATTCAATTATAAATTTTTGTACTTGTTTGAAAAATGTTCTAGGAAAGTCTTGGCCAAACATGGCTGATCCATATTAGTGAGTTTGATCACATTCATGATTGGCTTAGTGAAACTCGACACATACTCCACACAAGCCTACTAATTATTGTCTAGGACTAGTGCTTTGGCCTTTTGTGTGCTCTCTTTATTAGATTGCCTCCATAAACCCAAGAATGTTAGTTACCATGGCATTCAATGCCTCTTGCACCTTCATAAGTTGTCTCAAGATGATTGTGTGCGAGGCAAATTGAGTCTTAGCAACCTAATATGGTGTTAAAAATTGAAATAAAAATAAACTAATGGTTAAAACATCTACTTTGTTTTTAAAATTATAAGTTTAAAAGACAGTGGATGATGTAAAATATAAATTGAAAATTTAAAACCAAAGTAAATCAATAAATAAAATATTGAAATGTTAGAAAGTTACCTTCAATACTTCCAACTTCGAGGACTTGATGATAGCTTGTGACATATGATGTTTAGTTACAAACATTTGAATCACATTAGCTTCAGCGTACAGTTGTTTCATGCACTCGATTGTGTGCCAAGCTTTTACATCATCAAGTTGAGGGAGCAAACAACACATTGTGTCCAAAATATGTGCCCATATTTCGCTTCAACGAAAACCTTGTGTCTTTGTAATTTTTAGTGTTGTCCATTATGACTTGGACAACGTTTTGAGGCGCCAAATCTTCCATGGACTCTATGAGGATTTTGGCAATGAAGTCTACATCTTTCACTTGTCCTTTAGAATTAGTTGCGCTAAAAAGCATAACCCTTTTAAGGCACATTGCAATGACATTAATTCGGGCTTTGTTTTTACAATCTTCTATTCATTAGAAATCAATTGAAACCCTTGTTTTGTCCCACGGGCCACAACGAAGTATCTATTAATTTTCTTTCCTTGGCTACTAAGGATGGTGCATACTTTTTCAAAGTGAGGAGTTGTATGCCCTTTAGGGCCTCATTTATCTCGCTTACCATTTCCTATCAATATGGTGATCTTACGAGGTTGAAAGGTAGCCCATTGGTATAAATACAATGCACAATGAGCTCATCGGCATTGTCCTTTGTCTCATCTCGAATACCCTTTTAATTGGGCCTTGATCCTTTGTTCTTTTGTAGGAGAGAGGTGTACTATTGCTTTCTTCTAAAGACAGCGTTGTTAGAAATGGATGCCTGACAGCCACTATTGTCATACTCAAAGATGACCTTGTAGGTGCCTCGTGGGATCCTTTCTTGAACAAAGGATGAGACTTTGATTGAGATCTGTTGGCTGCATTGGCTGCTTCCTCTTGCTCTCTGATATATGCAACATTTTATCCCTTTGGCAATGTATGTTTGGTTGTCCACCACAACATCTGATTCCTTGCCCAGAATCACATACAAATGTGCTTTCACTCGACTATAGGAGCTCTTATACTCATTTTTAACCCTGGTTATAAATGTAAGTCATTAATGATAACCCCTGCCCCCAAGGAGCTGCTAAATTATTGTGATGTGTCATGGAAGTGGTGAAAAATGGTTTTGCGTTTGAAACCCTCAGCCGATAGAGCTAGAACTCCCTACCATTCTAGAATATACCTGTATCCACATGTTTTAAAATAAACAAAATATCAAGAAAAAAATAGTAACATAACCCGGCTACTATTAGTTGTAAGAACAAGATATTAAAAAATAACAAACCAATTTATAGAAACAAGAAAAGCTCTTGTGGAGCTTGGAATCAAATTAAAAAAAAAAACTTAAAGAAAAACTTACCTTGAATAGAGATTCTCCTTGTTCCAAGCACCTTGATCTTCTGTAATGCTTCCTCAGGTGTAGGAATAGCAAGAACAAGATGTTTGAAGACAAATCAAAATTGCAGCCCTAAGCAATCAGTAGCAATGGAGTTTCGGATGAGTGAGGAATGGAAGGTAATAATGGACTTTTGCTTTTGTGTTTTGTATTGTTAGTGTAGGCGGTAGTCACTTTTTAGAGTTAGTGTAGGTTTTCTTTTTTCCATGTTAAAAAAAACAATTTTTGTAAAACACTGCAGTTTTGGCCGGGTTTAAATGGGTGCGCCCAGGTCAAACCCAGTCCTTGGCCGGACCTTTGGCATACCAAGGCCATACCTGGACTAGGATCCATACACAGTTTGGATATGGGCTGGGTACCTCATGTATCCAGTATTACAGGAATTAACCCTGGTGTCATTGTGTGACATTTTCCACGTATTAACCACTATGAGGAAGACACTTAGATGTCTATAAAAGGGTAACTCATATACATATTCACATCAGGGATTGCACACATCAGCCATCATGACGACATCATCTACTAGATGTCAAGTGTCAACAATGATATCCAATATCTCAAAAGAGTATGGTTTCCGATGAACCTAATTATAGCAGGCAATACAGCAGTCAAAAACAACATTTGATTTCCAGTCAAAATGGTTAAAGTTGTCAGAACAGCTGCAAATTCTTAGTTAAAGTACAACATTCAAACCATGGTCAATGGTCAACTTGCTTCTTGCTGAAACTCTGGCAGCAGTCAAATTATACACAATTATCAATTTGAATGGATTTATGTGCTTCTTCCTTGAGATTATGATCACAAATGGTCTAAGTCAATTTGGGTAAGCTCATTGATAGCATAGATGTCTACTTGATTTCAGCAGTACAAAATTCTTCCAATTTTATATCCTGTTCTTATTTCTACTTTGTTGATTCCAGCATGCATTTGTTGCTGTCATGGTTGTCATAAATGGCAGAGCATGTGATGCTATTTATGCAAGATTACAATCATTAAGGCTAATGTGGCACAGGTTGGTCCAGTCAAGAATAAGGGTGGAAAATGCTGACATAAGTGCCAGGCACTCCAGGAGAGATTGAATGATAATTTCATATTGAAAAGTTAAGAAATTCTATAACGAACCACAAATTCATGACTTAGAGATTTGATTATGTCATAGATGGGTTATGGCTTGTCATTGAGTCTTGACTTTGCTCATGGGCTTTCCTCCTAGTAGTTTGAGTACACGTTTAATGTTTTCTTTTTATAGTCTGGGTCTGTGCAGAGTGTTAAAATTATGTACAGTTTGCTGATTTAAATGTTATTATAACTTGAGGATAACATTTGTAGTTTTTGAAGTTTTCCTATTTTCCATGACCTATTTTCAATCAGAAACCTGATTTTTTCTATCAATGTCTGTAGATTTTGACTTCTTTTTCATCTGTAAAGGGCTATTCAGTTTTCTTTGTAATCCAGGGCCCAGGCTGAGGAGATCGGGCCATGACCTTCGCTTCTTCCTCTCCTGTTTTTCAAATCAGCTATCACCATGGATATTCCTTGATCTTCCGGGGATGGATTGCTCAGAAGACTTTGGTTGAGCCATACTTTTGATCAAGAATGGCTAATGATTGTTACCATAAAATGGCTGATCCTTGTTATCTACCTTTCTCTGTCGAAGAAATGTACCAAAGATTAGCACATCTCATAGAAAAGATTTCTGATGTGATGGATTATGAGAACATAGGCCAGGTATGAGAACTCTGTAAATCTAGGTACACGTGAACTGGAAAAGGGTTTAGTAGATGTTTTAATGAGATGCTGAGGGGGTATTTCATGGCCAGTTTCTCCTCCAAGGATGAAAAGATGCATTTTTTTTAAGGAGGGCCTTTTTCCTATAATAAATTTAGTTTATGTATGAAGCCATGAGATCCTGCTTTTGACAGAACAGACAAGCTACTCAATATAGTTCCTGTTTGAACAAGAGTATCACTTCTTCCTAGTGAATATTGCAGTGTGTTCTCTCTGAAAAACGTTGGCAATGCCGTTGTGAAATTTATATTGGCATCTTAGTTAACTATGCATCTTGGTGTGTTATGCTATCTCATATTTGCAAATATTGATCTTGAGCAGCCTCTCCCAGATAGAATTCCTTTGGAATTTGGGTGAATGAATGGGATCAAATCTATTTCTTATGAAAATATTTGCCCAGTCCTTGAAATGGTTGACCCTTATGCTCTTTATATATGAATAACTGTCTTTTAAATTTAATGTTTTAATGGAGCTTCGATTTCCATCAGCAATAGGAGGTTTAAAGTTTAAACTGATAGCACTTCTTGGCAAATGGCAACCCTTACTGTCTATTTTAATCAAACTAGTCATTTGCATTCTATTAGAATGCCTATATAAATGTAGAATTCTATTATACTCCGAATAATTTTAACTCAGTAAAGAAAAAATGGTTTTGTCTTGCAGGAAAAATAAGGAATGGGCATTTATTTTGCTTCCCTCATTTTCGGGACATAGAGATTGCAGCTTTGATGGTATGCTCTAGGTTGCTTTCGAATGGCTTTATGTATTATGTATTTATGACTCTTGAGGACATGTTTGATCTAGTTGAAGTATGAATGCATTTCCTATGTTTAATACCAACCACACATCAAATATTCTTATTGCTGATTCAGTATAAATTTTACTTGCAAGGAAATAATGTCTTTTTGTTAAAAAATTTTTAGACAAGAATAATGGAGTAGTTTTTGAAAAAAATATTAAATGTACTTGTTTTTAGCCATTTCCATTACAAGCTGATAACTAAGAAATTATCATATAAAATTGGGAATAAAATTAGAAGCAAGATCTCTAGAATGCATTTAAAGCCCCATTTTAAGCAAATCCAACTTGTTCACCATGTCTCTTAGATATTTTGTTTGACACATTGATCAAACCTGTATTTAAATGGAAAAATAATGTTCAATTAAGAAACATACGAGTTATTTAATAAAATGGGAAACCATGAATGGAAAACAATTTTTTGAATAACAAACCTCTGTTTCTAATTTATAAAATTTGTCTTTTTTTAGTTGTGAATCTATGATTTTCCAATTCTAAACCTATGTAATTGAAAAACACTTCCATTCTGGCCACACTGTTCTTTTCCATGCAAGTCTTGTGCTACAATTGGTAAAGTGCTTTGTCCTCCTATTATGAATCCTCTTGAAGCACTTTGCACATGAGAAGATCTTAAGATGGCAATTGTATGATCCCAACAAAACAGGGATTATGTGGCCTTTCATGTGAAATCATGATGAGGAAAGTACAGTCAATATAGAGTAAAATGTCATTCATCCGAAAAACTTTTGATTGTTTAATTACAGAAATCAAGAGCAAGTAATTGCATGAGGTAGTTACCAAAATGTTCTGTTGCTGCTTCCCAGTCTTTGTAACACCATAAGCTTTTGCTTTGTTACTACATTAACAAATGAAGTTCAATATTTTCTCTACTTTCGAATGGCTGAATGCAATTTTATAAACAGTAACAGGTAATTGCTGACCAATTGTGGGCTTTAGAAACCTGTTCCTTTTAACTCATGCTTTTGTTCAGTTTTGGGAAAAGGATGATAGGAGTTGTATTCTTTACTGTTCTTTTTATTTCAAGTTCTATGGCTCTCGCTTGAAATTATATGTGCACATATAGCATAAGAAAGTATGATGGGAATCTAACCAGTCTTAGGCAGACGATCCTTTTGTAATAGTAGATATTCGGAATTGATGAATGAAAGAATCGTAGTCTCATATTTCAATTTTTTTCCAACAATATTATGGCTGATTCATGTCATGACCCTGAATTGAGGCCAATGGAATATTTGGCATTGTGGAGGAAATTGTTGTTGTTTAAAACTGGATAATTTTTGGTAGGGTGTACAATACAACACATTTTGCTTTGATGCATTTTATATTGTATTACAAAGACTTTCCAAAAGTGAAACGGAATTTATGCATTCTTTGCTTTTGCTTTGTGTACTACTATTCTGAATTACTCAGTATTTAGAATATTACTCAGTATTTGGCTTACAGATTGGTTTTTGCACACACTTGTCATCCTTGAATGTTGTGAACATCAAGTATTAGATCTATATGTTTATCCTACTAAAGTTTATCTTATCAAGGTTTTGGGAATTTGTTTGCTCTTGTTGCACAGGTGAAACACAAATCTTTGGTTTATCATCTTCCTGATTCAATCTTTGTTGAAACTGTTTTTCATGGGTCAAATGGAACTCGGTATCTTTTAGCTGAAGTCTCTGGATCAGATTTGTGTAATCAACAGGAATATAAGATTTTGAGTGGCAAAGATGGAAATCTTGGGATATTGACGAAAACTAATGGTGAGTTTCGCAGGCATCTTGATGAGGAATCTGATGGAACTAGTTTAGATGTACATAATGGAAAATCAAAGAATAAGAAAAAACACAAACTAGTCACAGACAACAATAATGAGGAATATACAGATTTGGTTGTAGCGATAGAGGGAAAGATTGCAACCAATGATGAATTTGGAAAAGATCCAACAAGTCCAAGCAGTGAGGATAAAATCGCTGATCCTAAGGATGGCAACACAAGAAAGAAAAGGAGGAAGAAACTGCACGATCTCAATGGAGATTTGGCTGAGTGTATTTTGTTACCTTGTAAGGAAAAAAGTAAAAGGGACCAGGTCACAGAAGAGATAGAAAACATTGCTCACTGCTCATCTGAACGGATATTGAAGAACATTGAAATGGATAAAAACTCTCCTGTGGGGCACTTAACTGTATCAGAGAAAGTGAGTACATTAGATTCTTTGAATATGGAAGTAGAGAATATATGGTGTGAACAGCAAAACCTTCATGGAAATACTCACACAAATGCTGGCAATGGGCATGTAACAAGCAAAGAATTGGGTACAGCAAGAAAACATGAAACAAGTAAAGAATTGACTACAGCAAGAAAACATGAAACAAGTTCAAAGATTTTTAATGAAGAAAGCTCACTGAATGGAACTGAAAAAGAATCATATGGGTTGCAAGGAAAATCTGATGATGCTATGGAATTTGATACAGAAAAAAAGATCAAATCTAAAAGAAAAAGATCATCCAAGACTGTTCTTGATGATGACCAAGGAATTTCTTTTAATGATGTTAATGGTCTGTGTCAAATCACTAAGCATGGTCATCTTCAAGAATACAAAAATGGGAAAACAGAAGAAAACTCTGCTAAGGAATGTGATATAGAAAAGAAGTCCAAGCGTAAAATAAAAATGGCATCCAAGCATGGCCTTGGTAATAGTGACCACAATCTTTCTAGTAAATATGTTGAGGGTGAGCCTCAAATGACTAAGCACACTGATTTTTTGGAATATAAATGTTGCAAACCAGAGGAAACCTGCAACACTTCAGTTGTGTCAGCCAGAAATGCACATGGAAGGGATGCTGTGACTGGATCTGCCAAATCTCTGGACATTGCTACTGGTACAGAAATTCATCAGCAGTTTAATGTCGGTAGAAAATTGAAAGAGAAACGTTTAAGGATTGATGTGTCCACGGTAGATGGTCAGGAAAAGGTCACCACAGAGCTAGTGCAAAAGAATGATGCAAACTCTGGCATACATGAGGGAGTTGAAACTGAAAGGATGACAGAGGAGAGAGGGAGAGATATTTCAAGTGAAAATGGACAAATAATACATCCAAATATGCAACATTCAAAATATAATGCTATCAGAGATCTTGAGCATGTCCCAGAGACATTAGGAACTACACCTATGGCAAATGATCAGAATTTTAATGACAAGGAGATCAAATCCTCAAAGAAGAGCTCATCAAAAATACGTCAAGAGAGAACCTTCAACATTGAAAAAAGAGCAATAGAGGAAGTTGTAGCAAAATGTCCTGTTGCTCTAAATGTGTCTGACAAAAATGGTCAGACAAACAATGTTATGAGTGGATCTGTCAAATATTTGGATGCCACTAACAATACAGAAAATCATCAGCCCTGTATTATCACAAGGAAGAAGAAAACAAAACATTCGAGGAATGATATGACCTGGGTAGATGCTCCGGAAGGAATTACCACAGAGAAAGTACCAAAAAGTGACATAACTGTGAACTGTAGCAAAGGTCAAAGAGATCTTGAACACATTACAGAGACAATACAAACTACATCTGTGGTGAACAATGAAGACTATAATGCTGAGGAAGTAAAATCCTCAAAGAACAGCCTGTCCAAAATAAACCAAGACAGGACTATCAAGGTTGTGAAAAGAGGGATGGATGAAGTGGTTGCAAAAGGTAGTCACTCTGAGCAGAATGCAAAAGATCTTGAACATCTCCCAGAGACATTAGGAACTCCACCTATGGCAAATGATCAGAATTGTAATGACAAAGAGATCAAATCCTCAAAGAATGGCTCATCAAAAATATGCCAAGAGAAAAAAACCTTCAACATTGATAAAAGAGGGATAGACGAAGTGGTATCAAAATGTCCTGGTGCTCCAATTATGTCTGACAAAAATGGTCAGACAAACAATGTTATGAGTGGACCTGTCAAATATTTGGACGTCTCTAACAATACAGAAAATCATCAGCTCTGTAATATCACAAGGAAGAGGAAAATGAAACATTTGAGGAATGATATGACCTGGGTAGATGCCCAGGAAAGAATTACTACAGAGAAGGTACCAAAAGATGACATAATTGTGAACTCTAGCAAAAGTGAAAGACATCTAAGCATACTGGATGCTGGAAATGAAAATAGAAGAGACACTCCTGGTGAAAATGGAAGAGTGAAACATCTGAACAGACATCCTTCAAAAAATAATGCTTCCAGAGATCTTGAACACATTACAGGGACAATAAGAACTACATCTGTGGTGAACAATGAAGACTATAATGCCGAGGAAGTAAAATCCTCAAAGAACAGTCCATCCAAAATGAACCCAGACAGGACTACAAAGGTTGTGGAAAGAGGGATGGATGAAATGGTTGCAAAAGGTAGTAACTCTGAGCAGAATGCAAGGGATGAAGAAAAGAAACAAAAAAATATTCGCCTTGCTTGTGAAACTTCACCTCTCTTCCGAAACAAGGCTGCGGATAGTGGGCTCAAATCAAAGAGTTATGTTGTCCCTGAAGGTTCTGATACAAATCAGTCTCTAAAAGACCAACATGCTAACAATGCTGTAGTTAAAAAGCAACATTCTGTGGATCAAAAACTTGTTCAGAGAAGAAAAGGATCTGCAGATGTTGACTGTAAGGTAAAGAAGACAACAATCCCTCAATTTGACACAAGCGATACAAACCATTCATTGAGACCAAATGAAGATAGTGGTAAAGACTGCGATCAGAAATCAGCACAAAAAGATAAATTGTACACTAGTGGCTTGTCTTATGTGAAGAAATCTCCAAAGGAAAATCAAGGTGATGCTCATTTTACTGAAAAGGTCCAGCATGAAAACAAGAAGGTTGCTTTTCAAAAAAATATTGTCAAGGGTGGTGGTCATAACCTGAAGAAAACAGAGAGCTGTTCTACTGCAGGTACAACTCAATCTTCAGAAAAGAATGAAGATATTGATTGGATAACTAACAATGATCGGTCTCAAGGTGAAGACTGGCTTTATGACAGAAAGGACAATTCTGTTAGTTGTCACAGTCAAAAAAAGACTGCTAATGATGTATATGTAGATAGTCAGTGTGCAGGAGAGGAATGTGGCATTGATTGTAATCCTGTGAAAGATCAACTGGCAGGTAGAACTCATGATGGAATAGTTATGAACAGGGCAATAGATAAAAACACCATCAATCCACAAATAAAGAGTGTAAAGAAAACCAAGGTTGATAATCGTTCTAAGAAGAATCACATATCACTTTTTAGAAGTTCCAGTGATGTGAGTACAGATGGAGACAATGAAATTGATTCCTACACGGGGAACTCATCTTCAAAGAGGTCTTCTAATGACTCTTCAGATTCATATGATTCAGGTTCAGGAAGCAGAGACAAGATATCAAAGATCCAGTCAATAAAACCTCAGACAGATTGGGAACCTTCAACTAGTGGTAGGAATTTTTATTTGAACAGAGCGCAAAGATTTTAATGCTTTATTACAAATTTTATGTGTCTTGGGGTATGTTCTGTAATTTTTCAAGGGAGTGTGGAAGAGTTCATCTATCAGACTATCATCTATTTTCTTAAGCAATACTCTAAAAACAAAATAGATAAAAGAAAGAAATTTATGTCTAGTGATTAATAATTTAATATCATCATAGGTAAGGGGAGTGTGGATAATGCTTGAAGTTCAGCTATAACTGCCTGTAACTTTATTAACCTTTCAACTCCATTCAAAATCATCTGTAGGTAAATGCTTGAGATGCATATATTGATAATATAAAGTTAGAGGCATGATTTAATTTCAGAGTTAAAAGTGTCTAGTTTGTGGCCAACTTTTATGTCACGTTGCCTTTGCTGGTTTCATACTGTTTAGATGATCCTTTCCTGGTGCGCTCTATTGCCAAGTATCTATTAGCTAGGCAGCAGCTTTCTTGGCCCTCATCACCTTTGTAGTTCAAATGATTTTGTGATTCTTCTTGTCTTGTGAGAGAAAATTTCTCCAAGATATCTGTATACACATAACACTATAAAAGCCTTCACAGACATGCATGGTAGAATCAAAAGTGCCTAGTTTATTGTCAGTCTTTGCTTCACATTGCTGTTTCTTGTTTCTAACTGTTTACATGGTCCTTTTTTCTGCTGCTTGCTATGCCGAGTATCTAGTAGTTATGCTTCCTTGGTCTCTTTTGATTTTGAAGTTCCAAGAGTTTTATGATGCTTCTTATCTTGTGAGAGAATTTTTTTCTGTAATATGTATGTACTCTCTGCACTATAAAACCCGTCACAGGCAAGTTGTAGTATGTGATATCCCATTTGGAATGTTATTCAGCTTTTCAATGTATACTTCAAGTGTCTCAAGACTTGTTTCTGTTAATTCATTAGTTATCTAGGATTTCCTTTTCGGTCTCTTTTCATCCCATAATTTTGAATTTGTTTCCTTGGGAGCATGGGAACTATTTTTAGCTATCATATGCTATTTTTTTTGTTGTTGAGGTTGTTGCTTGCAAATATGTTGCCCATGCCTAGACACCTATTTCAGATATATTTTCATAATTGTGGAATGGAGCAGCTTGATATTTGAATTCCTTGGAAATTATATGTAGTTGGCCACTAATTAATGTTGAGTTGTTTAGCTCAGTTTGGAACTTCTGCACAGGTTCAGTGTGAATGTGCTAGTTCTTCGAGTTATTTCTATTTTGTAATTCACTTTAGTGATTAAAGTGAAAGTCTTTTATTTAGTTAATTAATTCTAATAAAGTGCGGATAAGCTCTAAAGACTTACTCATCTTTCAAGTTTAACAATTAAAAAAGAGTTCAGAGATTTCCAACAACAAGAAGAATTCTAGGAGGTATTGATGATCACCTTCTCATAGTGGATGATGAGAAGAAAGAAACAACTAATGAGGAGTGTTAAAAGGAACTCCATAAGACCAAAAAGAAAAAAATTAAAACTAAAACTAGATTTAAAACTGGGAATTAAAGGGCTGGGGCTCAGTGATGTCCTCATTTACCCTTAGCCCAAAAAAAAAAGTAAACTGGGAAGTGAAGGAACCTAATAAGAGAGGTAAATCCAAAGTTCCAAACAAGTAAACCGAGACAAACCAATATATACAGAGACATGTATTTCAAAGTAATCTTGTGAAAAACAACTCTTATTGTATAAAGAGAGGCAACAAGAGATCCAAAAGAGTGCAGATCTTTGTTTCTCTGTGTTTCCAGCATGGAATTTTTTTTGCTTGGATTTTGAAAACGGTGCAAATTTTACAGATTTTTTTTTCATAATTAAGCATACCATAAAACATTGTATAGAGCTACACTGCAAGTATAAACACAGTAAATTTAGAAATTTTGGTCACAAATGACAATGAACATTGAAAATTAAGGCTGACAAGTACGGATACAGAATATGTGATTGTTATGTTATATACAAGTGAGAGTGAGTGTAACAAGAGTCTTAAGGCAATGATTCCATGGAGGGGTGTTTGCCGATTTTGGCAGCAGATGCTATAGAGGAGAATTTGAATCTAGTTCCAATATTTTGGTTCCATGTCAAATGATGATTGCAGCATTGCTGACTCTTTTGTTAATTTAAATAGACGACCTTGTGACTTTCTTCGGCAACATACTCATGTTGATGATGGTTTCCATATATATCATATTCTGATTTCTTTTCTGGATTTTGCTAATGATGTCCTCATTGTGCATTCTACAAATGGTTTAAGAAAATAGGATAACCTTTGCCATTTTTGCAAACTTCTGTAGCTTGTGATCAGTCTTCAACACTTCTAGAGATTCTTTTTTAATGCTTAATAAAAAAGATTAATAGGGATTACAACAACTTACACCTACTTGGAAGTAATCATGCCTTAGCAAGGGATGTATCACACTTTCTGTCCTAGAGTGCCAGTATTTTCAAATAATTTTTTAGGATATACCCTTGAGGATGAACCTCTTTAATGCATTCATTAGGCTTACGGTTTTGTATGGTTCTAAGGTTTGGGATCCTAGTTTAGGACCCATCGAGTGGGCTTGTATTGTGGAGGTCTAGACTCATGCTTTGGCACATGATCCACTGCAAATGTACAACTTCTCAATGCATTGTTAAAATGGAGTTTACCACCCAAGCCTTTTGCTTTCTGAGTATCTTAATGCCTACTTTATATGGTCATAGAGTGAGATCCTTGGGCAAGTAAGCCTTAGGCGAAGAGAAGTATCCACATTTGTTCCTTTGTTCTTCAAAGATGATTGCCTTGTTGATTCCCACTAAGTGTAGACATTGCTAGTATATTGAGATTAGTTCACTTTTCAAATCTATTGGCATCTCTATTGACCTTTCTCCACCTCGGTATTTCTTAGATACCGTTCCTTACCTTCTTCCCCCAAATGAAATCATCAACATGGTTGTCATATATATTAACATCTCACTTGGACATCTCCTCCACAGTGACTCAACATCAAGTTGACTTTTTATGTTGCACATTTTCTTATGAATTATAGATGCAATCATCATTCAACCTCGTTGACATCATTGGCCACATGGCTTGAGGATTCTCCTTGGCTAGTTGACATTACAAGTTTAGGCTGACCACCATATTTTGTGAGTTAATAGGATATGCCACCTTTGCCCCCTCTAGGAGGTAGAGACGAGAGTATTTTATTTTTGATGTCCCATCTTCTATTAGATTGGAGGGAGATATCATAGTTTGTATAGAGAGTCAGGTAGTTGTCTATCCATTTTCTTTCAATATTTGCATCAAAGGTGCTTGCCCCTTTTTATTCTAGAAGTTGATTCTTTAATGGTCATCCTTATGAATGACCTTGGAGTTATCACATTGATTACTTCTTCAAATCCACTTTAGGGATTGGAGATGGTAAATGCCCATTGTCTACATCTAATTCACACTTGGATGGGAACATGAGTGAAACAATGTACTTTGTGTATTGCTGATAGAGCTTCTTAGTCTTGGTCTAGGTGGAGTTCATATGCTTTATGTTGGAATTGGGGGCCTTATCCTTGTTTGTAGGATAGGTCATAGAGGTAGGTCTGTGTTACTAGATTTTCTATACCACCTATGGTTCATTGGCCATGGTTGTTAAGAGAGACTCTAGAGGGAGTAACTGACTTCTTCCCAGGATTATCCAACCTAGCCTCATCAGCCTTGGATCTTGTGTAGGCCCTTGTGTAGTGTTAAATGATGATGTTTGCTACGCATGAATGACATTGTTAGTCTCTTATTATGATCTCTTGTGTTTGTCTTTATCAGCTACATGCTTCCTTTAGGGGTCTGAGCTTCACAAGACTATTTGTGCTTAGCTTTTATGATTTAGGGTTCAAGTGTTTTAGGTTTACTTCATTATTATGTTTACATTTCTTTATGCTTTGTACTTGGTTTTCATAATCTGGAGCACCTTTACCCTAATACGTCATTATCATAATTGAATATGCTCCTCAAGTCCCATAGACCTACTTTTGGTCATTCGTGGATGGTACTATAGTATCTTTATTTCTTTGTTTCCTAACATTTTTTCAAGCATTTATATTCATACAACTTCAAATTCTTGAGAAAACATATCTCAAAGAGCATGCACCCATTTGATAGAAGACTCATCTCTTAAAGTTCAAGATGCAAACTACAAATCTCAACTCGAAGATCAAAACTACATGAGAACTTACAATACAAGTTGCTTAGTTGCATATAGTGGCAAGCTTTGTAGTTGGAATCAACATTAGATGGTAATGCCATGAATTGCTCATCATTGGAACTGTTAGACTTATCTAGCTATTGCAATGGGATCCCAACAAATCTTGGCCACACATTCTACTCTTCATCAACCTGTGTTGGCTCCTTGGGCTCTTCATCACACTATGCTGTTGGACTCTCTTTGTAGTCAATTGTCTCGTGATTAATGAGACACAAGGCACTATGTACAACAAGTTTCTCCGCTCTCCTAAAGGTAATTGTGTTTCTTTCAACAAAATGGATAATGCTATATGAAGTCCAATTTCCTCTCAGTCGCAAAGGAACTAGAAACTTGTGACAGGAGGTGAATGGCATGCATACAAGGCAATGGTTGAGGCACATATACTTGCCATCAGCTAACTAATTTTAAATGTGCCAAAGTCAGTGTATCTATCTTTGCTGAACTTATAGCCATGGAATTTAGAAAATATGATACATTGAGATTTGATCAATACAACATCCTCCATGCTATACTTTTTGAGGTAATTAACAAACCCGTTCTTCACTTCTTTGCCATCAATAGGATTGACTCTATTTGGCCTCTCCACAAACCATCTAGGATTTTTGTCATACAAACTGTTACAGGATTCAGTAATTGAAATTATATTACAGAATGTTATTGTATTGTACAAAGGAAAGCGGAAGCTCTATATATAAGATACAATGTCTAAGAATAGACAACAAGGTCTATAAAGCAAATAATGAATAAAAGCATAAAGCAAACAAAAAACAAGATAAGCAATATCGACCATTATAACTAACTAACTGTAGTTTAATAACCTCCCATAATGGTCAATCTGTCAACTATACCAAGATGCCCCCGAAATTTGACAAACTTATTCGGGCTCAGAGATTTGCTAAGAATATCTGCAGTCTGGTCTTTTGTAGGAACATACTGCAACACAACAGATCCGTCTTCAACTAGCTGGCGAATGAAGTGACAATGAAGATCAACATGTTTTGTCCGTTCATGAAAGACAGGATTTTTGGCAAGTTTCAATACCCCTCGATTGTCACAATACAAGGGTGAAGGCCTGGTTGGAGACATTTGCATGTCTAAAAGCATCCGTCGAAGCCAAACTGCTTCACAGGTGCTTTAACAACTCCCCGATATTCAGCTTCTGTCGAGGAGAGAGCCACTGCCTGCTGCTTCTTGCTAGTCCATGTGATGGCACTTGTTCCCAAACTGAAAACATACTCAGAGGTAGACTTTCTGTCATCAATCGATCCTGCCCAATCTGAATTTGTAAAACCAATCAGCTGAGGGTCTGCACATCGGCCATATAGAATGCCAAAGTCAGAAGTACCTTGCACATATCTCAACACACGCTTTGTTGCAACCCAATGTTCAGCTTTAGGAGCTGTCATGAAACGAGAGATGTAGCTGACTGCAAAACTAAGATCAGGTCTAGTGGCAGTAAGATAGATGAGACTGCCCACTAATTGCCTGAATGCAGATTCATTCTCTATAGGAGAGTCTGAATTAACTGAGAGTTTCAGCCCTTTTTCCATGGGGGTAGAAGCAGGTTTGTAGTTTGCCATCCGGAATTTGTCCAACAAACCTCGCGCATACTTTGACTGAGAGATGAAGATGCGGTCAGGATGCCGCCAAACCTCAATACTTAGGAAATAATGTAGGAGTCCCAAATCGGTCATGTTAAAAGTTTGATTGAGATCGTGTTTGATCCCTTGAATAAACTGCTCAGAGTTGCCAGTGATAATTAGATCATTGACATAGATAACAATGTAAAGACTATCATTAGCATATTGTTGGACATACAGATTGGAATATGAGGGGCTCCTTTGAAAACCACGATCCACGAGGTACTTATCAATCTTGATGTACCATGCCCTTGGAGCCTGTTTGAGGCCATAAAGAGCTTTTACCAATTTGCACACCTGGTGTTCTTTGCCCGCAACCTTGAAGCCAGGAGGTTGCGTCATGTAGACTTCTTCCTGTAAATTGCCGTTGAGGAAGGCGCTCTTAACGTCCATTTGATGGACTTTCCACCCAAATTGGGCTACCAAAGCAAGAACAAGCCTAATGGTACTCATTTTGGCTGTAGGAGCAAAAGTCTCCTCATAGTCAACACCTTCTTTTTGTGAGTATCCTTTGGCGACCAACCTAGCCTTATATTTGTTGAGAGTCCCATCAGCCTTGTATTTGACTTTGTATACCCATTTGCATCCAATGGGCTTCGTCCTAGGAGGGAGATTAGATAGAACCCAAGTATTGTTCTTCAGAAGACTCTGGTGCTCAGCATCCATAGCCTTTTCCCATTCAGGTACACCTTTGGCCTCAGAATATGTTTGAGGTTCTGAAATGCTATGAAGATTGGCCATGAGAGCAAAATTGACAGTATTTTGCTGCTTGCTCTTCTTCTGAGCAGATCTACCCTCGATGAGTTCATTATTGTGAAGATCACCAATTGTTTTGGCCCACCATTTAGGCTGGAGAGTAGATGAACCAATATCTGAAGTAGGTGCATCAGTATCACCAGGAACAAGATCAGGAGGATCCAGAATATCCTGAGGGACGGGTGCTGGAACACCATGCTGCGGTGGGGGCAAAACTGTAGGAACCCTCCCATCAGGTGGAGCGAAAGGAATGCGAACCCCGAAATCTGAAGTCTCCAAGGGATGATCCTCAATATGAGTAGATGAAGTAGATAACAAAAAGGGCCCAGTAGTCTCATCAACAACTACATCACGATTGAATATGAGACGATCATAATCTACATCAACCAGTCTGTAAGCCTTCTGATTTTCACTGTACCCTGTGAACATGAGTTTCTGGCTTTTGGCGTCCAGTTTAGTGCACTTGGCATCTGGAATCCAAACATGAGTAGTGGAGCCAAAAATTTTCAGATGGTTGACGTGAGGCTTACGTCCAGACCAGGCTTCCTCAGGAGCCATCTTTTTGACGGCATAGGTGGGCGACCAGTTCAGAAGATAGACAACAGTGTAGACTGCTTCAGCTCAGAACTTCTTAGGAACACCTCTATGTTCCAACATAGAACGTGCCATCTCTGTAATAGTGCGATTGTGATGCTCAACAACACCATTTTGTTGAGGTGTGTAAGGTGTAGTAAGCTGACGTTTGATGCCATGTGCAGCACAAAACTGAGTGAAGTTGGAGGAGCAAAACTCCCCCCCATTATCAGATCGAAGAGAGACAATTGAACAACCTGACTCTTTTTCCACCAAGGATTTGAACTGCTGAAATGTACTAAGCACATCGGATTTCCTTTTTAAGAAATACACCCACATCTTTCTGCTGAAATCATCAACAAAAAGAAGAAAATATTTGCACCCAGTAACTAAAGGAGTGTTCATTGGCCCACATACATCAGCGTGAACCAACTGCAAAACCTTGGAAGCTCTCCATTTGTCACCAGTAGGAAATGGAGTCCGATGTTGTTTGCCAGCTTGACATGCGTCGCAGACGCTAGGAAGTTGAGCCTGAATTTCTGGAAGACCACCAACCAGACTCTCTCGAGCTAACTGAGAGTGATAGTGCATGTTGAGATGCCCATAACGTTGATGCCAGAGTTTACTGAGGGACGTGCTCCTGGCTGCCAAAGCTTGCTCTGGAGAATCACCAGAATCCACTAGTCTATATAGACCATGATCCTCAAGAGCTTGAGCAATAGTGGTGCGTGTCTCACGGTCCACTATGCTGCATGAGTGCATGCTGAAGACAACATCCAGATGCGGTGAGTGTC
The DNA here is from genome assembly GCA_027924645.1 of Cunninghamia lanceolata. Classification (NCBI taxonomy): domain Eukaryota; kingdom Viridiplantae; phylum Streptophyta; class Pinopsida; order Cupressales; family Cupressaceae; genus Cunninghamia; species Cunninghamia lanceolata. Next base: position 1,676,347 of record BSBN01000063.1, read on the forward strand.
GCATGATCTGACTGACAGAGAGGAGGTTCAGCTCCATGCCAGGTACGAAGTAAACATCGAGAAATATCAATTTTCTCCTACCAGTCTGAATCTGCACAGTGCCTTTTTCGACAACAGTATATTCTTCGCCTCCTCCAAAGACGACAGAGTCTCTGAATGACATGTACTCAGTGAACTAGTCTCGTCGATGTGTGAAATGTCGGGAAGCACCCGAATCAACGTACCATGCAGAGGTTTTGATGTGATTGGCGGAGCGTTTAGCCATAAAGGCATAAAATGCAAATTCCTTTCGCGTAGTGTGCACAACATAAAAAACAAGATATCGAAGAATAGACACCACCCAGGCAGCAAAAGACTTAAAACATGAAAACGGATTCGACAATCCGAACACGGAGTTCGAGATAGAACAAAAAAATTTCTTCATATCTGCTGATAACAAGGGAACCCAAAAAACCACTGAGGAAATCATAGCCAGAGGAAAGTGAACAACAATCGGAGAATGCCCGATGAATCCACCAAAATGCTCGTCCGAGAAGATTTTCCTTCAAGCGGCTACTATAGAAATTTTAATATGGGTGCCTTCCAACAGCAAGCTTCAAAAAAATTGATGCTACGGATGAAAATTATCCAGTGCCACACTAAGTTGCAGAAACACTAAAGGGCCAGAAAAGCATAGAAGCAAAAGATGAAGTCGCGAGCAGAAGTAGTCTTCAAACGAACAACCTCAACCCAAGGGTAAATTGTGATACTTCACAAAATGATTTCTTCCAAAGACGTGGATATTCACGACGACTTCAAAGAGCCCCGCGCAACCTTCAGAGGGCATAACCATCCATGCCAGAGAAATAGCGATGAAAAATCGCGACTGGCACAAAAGTCCCGCCTAAACAAACCAAAACGCGACCTTCTCAAAACCAGGAAACCCTGCCAAGGAAATCGCAATTTGGGCAGTGAGGGAAAAACACGAAACTCATAAGCCCGCGATTTGTAGAGGGAAAAAAATGATCCGTACGTCATACGGATAGGCGCAAGAGCCGAATGGCTCTGATACCATGTTACAGGATTCAGTAACTGAAAATATATTACAGAATGTTATTGTATTGGACAAAAGAGAGCAGAAGCTCTATATATAAGATACAATGCCTAAGAATAGACAACAGGCTGTATAAAGCAAACAGCGAATAAAAGCATAAAGCAAACAAAAAACAAGATAAGCAATATCGACCATTATAACTAAGTAACTGTAGTTTAATACAAACATGTGTAATGGACTGTTCATCTTCTCCCACCTTTGCTGGATGATGAGTTGTATGGCTAGTAAGGAGCTGTTTAAGGAATTGCAGTCTTCATTTCAGTAAGCATGCTATCTATGTAGTCAGAACTCTTCGAGGCTGGGAGTGTTAGAATCCCAATACTTTGATGACTGTGGAAACTAGGGCTTCAATGGAATTGATGTATCTAACATCTGACCAAAAGGAATCGATGGCCATCACTTGTTTCATCCTCTTCTCCTGATCTGTCTTGGATTTCTCCTTCTAGTCCACTCCCAAGTCATGATTATAAGTTAAAAAGGCTCCTGCAACTCCAACATCCACTCCAATAAAATGTAATAGGATGCATATTTGGTGTCTCATAGTCTGAGGAATTCCTTTCTTGAAAAGGATCAAAGAAGTGCAGAAGAGGTGCGGTGGTTGCAAATGAACATTTGCATCTCCCTTGCATTCACCACAACGTTTTTTAACCCATGTAATTTTTTCCATGTCTTTAAATGCATTGTTCAGGGAATGCACACAAGAAGGGATCCAATAAATGTGCCTAAAGGAAACCTGCATTAATTTCCCTGCTGCCTTGCACATATATGCTTCATCAGTAACCATGTGCAATGCATTAGCATTTGCTAGTAAATTCTACACCACTAGATAACAGAAATAACAATGAACATGGAATAAGCAAATAATTCATATAGGTACTGTCTATACAATTGTTCGGTATAGGGAGGACCCAAAGAACAATGCCCCTTCCCTGGCATAAGACTTGCTTTCTAAATGACAAGGGTTACCGTTAGTGGTTACACAATTGTTATTAACTAAATTCAAGCTGTTACAACACTACCTAATGCAAGCAACACATAACAAGTCAGCTACAATAAAACATTATTAAACCAACAGTCTGGATTTTCTACCCTTCTAGAAAAGTTGGAGTAGCTTCCAACAACAATAAGAAAGAACTCAGCAAGAAGTTTTAAGTGGCGGAGAAGATGACCCTAGAACTCTTAAAGGTGGTGATTTGGGTGACCCTGCATAGTGGAGGCAACAAAACTATATCTCAAATTCTTAGATATTATCTGAAGCTCTTTCTCAATACGTGAAACAGCTGCAAGTGCAATAGCTTCATTTGGAAGTTGATTCATAACCAAACCAAGACTAGATGCCATAGTGAGTCTATGGATTCCAAGGCGTTTTAGATGATGCAAAGAAGTTTGCATGCCCTAATATGCACAAACATTCTCACACCATCCTTTGTAATTCTTCCTTAGATGGGATATGGAAATTCTGCTTCATAAGCCATAACAATTTACCACTTGGTCCCATCTGATGATTTGCACAATGCTTTAGCTTCTTCCTTAGAAATGACTGAATAATTTGGAAACTGTGTAGCCAATTCATCTGCTCCTACAAAAGGAAGACTCCCAGGCTTCTCTTTGGCATGAAACTCTTGATATATGTGCACCAACAACCTATATATCATTTAATTTTGAACATTTTTAGATCTTGGCAACTGCAGATTTAGATGGTGCAACAGAGCCTATGGTGTTAGCCTATGTCATAGGGTTCACCGCATTTCAACAATGAAGTTTGAAATCCGGCGAACTTCAAAAAAATTCAAAAAAATCATTTTAATTTGCCCAAAAATTCGTATGGAAAAAAGCTTAGGTTTTTTAAAAATTAATTAGGATTTTTTAATTATTTTAATAAAACGAACCTGAACATCTGCGCCTGCGGTTCAAAGACCAAGCTCGACCCCTTAAACACAGTTATTCTTTACTTCCTATTTATTATTACTAGCACTTGCACCCATAGCAGGTTCAAGGAATACATCAATATGAACAACCGATGAGTTTAGAAAATTTTCTGGCGTGAATTTTTTTACGGCGTGAGACAATTTTCCAAGCACTATAATGCTCACATATAAAAGCCTATCGGCTAATTATTATTATTATTTTGTTTTTTAATTAGTTTTTATTTTATTATATCTGTCGCGAGTGTCTTTATTTTTGTCTCTTAGGTTTGTTTTACTTATTATTATTATTATTTTTATTTTTAATTAGTTTTTACTTTATGAAGTAGAGACGCTTGCGAGAGATATAAAATAAAATAGCTACATTTAAATTATTTTATTTTATTTTATGAATTTAGTTTAGATTTTTAATTATTAATATATTCACTATATAAAATTTAATATATTTACAATTTTTAAATTAAATTTTTTAACCATTTTATATTTTAATATTTTAAAACTTATTACAATGCCGTATTTTTTATATGGATTTTAAATTTATTTAGTAAAGTTTAGGTATATTGATAGTTATGTGGATTTATTTCTTATATTAAAAAAAAATTGCAAATTTACATTAGTTGAATTTAATCACGATATTTTTTTTCTGATTTTTTCTTTGCCAAACTTAATCCGAATTTTATTGTCGCCGAACTGGAACTGGAACTCGATCTCGAACTCAAACCTTGTGACATAGGTGTTAGCAATGGTGTGTATGACTATGTTAGAAGTTGACCATATATTAGACCCCTTTTCAAACTCTGCAGGCTGTACAGCAGAGGATCGTCAGGTTTTTTGTACGGTGGTGGCTACAGCATTTGAACATTCTGATTTTTTTGGACAGTATGATGATGTCAGAATAATAAGAATTACCATATGGTGCCCAACCTTGAGTAGAAGTAGGCTGTGTGGTTTCAGATATGACAGGAAACTCTTTGGGCACACATTCCAAGGCAACATAGTTATGGCCAATTTGTATGATGTTTGAAGCAAGTGTGGTAGTGTCAACACCTTTTCTAGGGCCTATGACATCGACACATTTCCCAGTGCATTCAATAGCAACAACGTCGACACTATTTTCTAAATGCCTGGCACTGTTTTCTAGATGCTTAGTAGGGTGTATGACACTTTTACATGTGGTGTATGACTACATTTAAAATTGCGGGCTGTACAGTAGGGTCTGTCTATGATTTTTGAATTTGCAAACCATACTATTGAATCAAAATTTGAGTGTACAAGTTTAGAATTTGCAGGCCACACAATGACTTGGCTAGCAGTGATTTGTTTGATGGTGAGAGCTGCCTAACAATTGGTTGTCCAACAATGGATTGCCATATGGTAACTTGGTCGATGATGGATTTTGAATTAAAATTAAAATCACAAAGTGGCCTTAGGGAAGGGTTAAATAACCCTATTGATTTCCATATTTTTTTTTTCTTTATTATTTTTAATTCATCTTTCGAGATAATTATGGTACCTTTATTTTTTCTTTTTCCGTTCTTGGCCTCACTTTTATTCTTTTTTACTTGGTTAGTGTTGGTTTTTTCCCAGACTGGATGCTTATTCCCAGATTTCCCTACAAGGTAGCCATCAGTGATCAACAGGATTTCTGGGCCAGGGGCCAACAGTATAGGAGATAGACTCTATATTTTATCTCCTCTTCTTCTTCAGGCTCTGCAAGACCTAGGGGGGGATTCCCTACTCAACATCCATGAGGATATGCATACAAGGCTGGGATGCTGACAGAAAGCAGATAAGTCCTCCTGTAAGTAGACCAAAACTGAAAGATAAGAGCAAAGGGGCTAGCTTTGGGCCTATTTGCAGTTGTAATCAGAGGACTGAGGATCCTAAAACTAACTCTAATGTCCTAATGGTTGTTTTAGATTTTGATTTGGATTTTAAGTTTGGATGCAAAGCTGGACTTGGTTGTAATACAAACACAAAGCAAGATTGGTGCCTATCCAGGGCCAGGAGTCAGTAGACATACACCTGTGAATGGTCAGCATGAACAACTAAAACTAGATCTCAGGGGGATATATGTGATACCTGCCTTACAGATATCTCCCAATAAAGAGTGTTAAGTTATCTCTACTTATGGCATCCCTACTGCAGTATACCCTTCCCAATGTTCAACCTGAAAACAGTTTAATCTACCCCTTGAGCAGAAGTTAAAAGATCAGACATTCAACATAGGAATTCTATGCTCTAGAATCTAAACATTACCCAAATATCCAGATTCAGAAGAAGAATACATGCAATACTGGAGACAGAATTAACACAACACATGCTAAGATAGCATTTCTCATATAAGATTAATCATGAAATCAGTGGGTTCATGCCAAAAAACATACAACAAGAGATACATAAACTCACAGGTTAAGCTGTATAGAGCAACCGGATCAGCTTGTTATGAATTACAGAGCCAAAAATCTTCAACTTTCAACAACCAACAAATGAGTAACACTTCCTGCTTATAACAGCCAGGTAGTGTACCATAGCAATTAATTACAGGGTTGACCAAAAATCCCGCCAGATACACATCATCAGGAAAACGGCGCTCAAACACTACCAGATTGGCGCCCAAACATGAATGCAGCAGGTAGGGGAGGAGACAGGAAGATATCTCGAGCCCTGCGCCACTGTCCGCTGATGTACACCTTCAATCAGGTACCAGATCCGCCCATACCTCTGCAACCTTCGCCATTAATGGCGCACCAACCCGCGGCCTCGGGAAAACGTCTAACAGTCGATCGCAACCATTTCCCGCCGAGATTCATCATCATGATATTTGAAAATGCAGGATATCAATTATCCCACATGCACCCCGCAGCAACCTCTTTAACACTTTATATACTAGGTCATGAGCATATATGATGTCGGTGCTTTTGCTCCTGACGACACTAGTATAAGACTTCATCATCATCATCCTCCAGCAGCATGATATCCTGTTGCCCGAAATATCACCCTGACGTCAGCATCATATCGCAATATAACCTGCATGATAATCGCCTTCATCCGCACAACCTGATCCATCGGAGGAACATCCTCCTGCTGAGCTTATACCAAAAGTCTGGCCGATGAACATCCTGATGACGTCATCATCATATTTGCTGACGTCATCATCATATCTACCTACTGCGCACCTCCTCATATCCGGATGACGTCATCATCATGTTTGCAAATATCGGGAGATCTCCACAAGATGATCTGTGTTAGAAATATGACCCCCCTCGGACCTTGATGACGTCATCACATATTAACATCAGGATGATATTCGGAAGACAACCGGATATTTGGAAATATCATCCTGATGCACAAATATCAGGTTGCACTGTAGCTCCACTATAAGATCGGGGCGATAGACGAATATGATGATGCTTGAAAAGATCACCCCCACTAGATAATGCACGAAGCCGGCAGGCGGATATCTCCTTGATATCAGCATCATCAGGATGACAAAACAACGAACAAGAAGTGATACAACATCATCAGGATGATATTGACTAAGATCATCCTGACGTCCAAAATATGATGACCCCAGTGAATATCGGGTCGCACTTAGAACTCTTCAACAACATCATCAGGATGATCATAACCAAGATCACCCGATGATAAAAATATCACCCCGGCGAAATATCATGAAGGCAGAAAATATGATGACCCTCGCAAGCAACACGGTGATAACTAGAAATATGATGATGATGATGACGACCCTTAAGAAAAAACAAGTCAGGTCGAACAACTTAGAGAATAACCCCTTCAGAAAATCGGGGCAACATCATCATCATGTTTGGGCAAGGTGATAAATGGAAGATCACCGGATACTTGAAAAATCACCCCCGCAAGCAAATCAGGGCGCACTGTAGCTCATCAGCAGGATCAGGATGAGGATGATATCCAAACATCACCCGATAATAAAATATGATGATGACGATGAGAAACCGGTCGACGGAGAACACGATGATGCAGACCATCATCGAAGACAAGATGATGATGATGACCTCCTCCTCAGGAAAATATGATGCTGCAGCTGAAAAATGCCGAGGTCCAACACTTAGAAAAATGGGCAAGAAGATAAAGGGTTCAAATGAAGAAACCCCCTGATCATGAAAATCAACCCAAGGTCAAAATGAGCGCTAACAGTTAGTCACTTCAACATCAATCACATTAGTAAACTCCATCCTTAGGCAACAAATATTTTATTTGGAGCCACTAACCACATCCTTTACGAGTATCCCGTCCAAATTTTCCAACCTAATAGTTCCATTATCCAAAATTTTGTAAATTTTAAATGGTTCAAGCCACATTACCTTAAATTTGCCCAATTTAATTTGCATCTTGTTGTCGTACTTTAGTATGAGTACTACAACATTATAATTCATCCTTTGGAGATTCTTATTGTGCCAATATTTTTGTTTTCTTTGCGTAACCTCTATAGCCCGTTGTGGTCTTAACTGTCCCAATACTCACTTGTTGGCATCACGTTGTAGTGTGGGCCATCAAAGGTTTTCTTGAAGCACATGACCCAAATTTACCTTCACCAGAGGAGGCTCCTTGTATTTCATATTCTCAACACTACCAAATTGATGTGTATGTGTCTCATCTAACTTGCCGTTGCTCACATTGTATTTTGTAAACTCTAGGGGATAAGTTGGATTTGTAGATGATGGTCCTATGAGGTCTGATTCTTTATCGTCACATTTTTCAATTTCCATGATTTCCACAAAGTTAGAACTAGGCTAGAACACTTCATAATCTTGCACTTGCCAATGGAAAAGACCTTTGAGGGAGTTGGTTTCGTCCTTGTAGAAGCATTGTAACTCCAAAACCCCTTCTTCATTTGGCTGTATACTACCTTTGTTTCCACCTACTGAGCATTCTTCAGACTCTAAATTTGATGATCCTTCAGATGAAGTTTCTTCTTTCCTCATTGCTTGCTTCTATAAATCTATTATATACTTCCACTCTTTATTTTCAATTGCTAACAATTTCTTTTTCTAGTTATGGTCGGCTTTGGCTACTATTGGTCAACGTCGACCCAATAATGCATCATAGGCCTTATTCTTTAAAGAGATGACTACAAAATTCAAAATAAATGGTTGGATGCCAATAATTACCTTTTGTGCCATGAGAACTCTAAGCACCTTTATATCATATTGATCTATGCCTACCAATTGGAAGGTTGTTGGCCAAATAGTGGGTTTCCCAAGACTTCTCCAATTCTCTCCAAGAAGCACATTTTTGCCAGATCCATTATTGACAATGGCATTTGTAAGTTTACGTCCTAGCATGTCTATATGCACACTGTTGAGCTAGGTTCATCGTTAGGAGCTTGGGGTCAATCACTTGATCACTTGACAGAGGAGGCTTCACTAGCAGTTCCTTCTTATGCTTTATATTCTCTCCCTCACCTGATGTTGTGCCATTTGACACTAGGTGTGTGTGTGTATACTTCATGTTGGGGTTAGAGACTTGTACATTAGTAGTATAGCATCCTTCAGTTTTGGCATATTATGCAAGAAATCTATTACCTTGATAGGTATCGTGGATTGCAAGATTTGCCTTGCAATAGCCTTGTTGGAAGTAAGCTTGCTTGTTTCTGCATTTGCATGTGATTGCTACCTTTCTTCAATCATCCTCTCCCAACTTCCAGTTTTGGTTTGACCAATCTTTGCTTCTTTGTGGGTGGATCTGGATATTCAGCTCTTTTTGTTCGGGATCTAGTAATTGCTATTACCTCATTCACATCAGCTATGCTAATCATATTGAATTGGCTTATTTTGGACAATTACCATCGCTATGGTCCCTAGACCCACACCATTGGCAGAGAAGTCTTGTAATATTTTGATTAGTAGGGAAATCTGTTGCCAAATGATCCCACGTATTACACTTTTGGCATTGTACAATTGGTTGACCTTGGTCATCATACTTGATCTGACTTTCGCTCCCAACCATGTTCTAGTGTCTACTATATCTTTGGTTTTGATACCTACCAGATGATACACTTGTAGATGTGCTAAGAGATGCATTGTTTTTCTTTTCTTTTATCAGGTGGTAGGTGATGTTGATGGCTCTCCTTGAGTGAAAAGTACTTGGGCACTCTTATTCCTTAAAGTGTATGGGCAATCCTTGACTGGGTGGCCTATGACTTGGCAGATTTCACAAAACATCCACTTTGGACAATTGACATTGGTATGACCTTTTGTTTTGCAGTTTGTGCACCAAAAGTCTCTTTCTTTCTTTGGCGTCCTTTATCTCTTTCATTGTCCTAATCATGTTCCTCTGAAGAGCTTGAGTAGGAACTAGAACCATCATCTTCACATTTTCTTGAGTGCAAGGATGTCTTCTTTTCACTTTTTTTTTTCTTTTTATTGCTAATCGTTTACAAATATTCTGCTCAACTGAGCATCAACATGAGACCAATACAAGCTCTTACGAGCACAACCATGAGACCAATACAAGCTCCTTTCGAGAAACCACACTAGAAACCACTTATGGAAGACCAAGAGTCACAACTTAGAAATCCACTTATTTAGAAACCACCTCAACAGTAGAAGCCAACAATGGAAGTCCAAGAGCCAGAACTTAGAAATCCACTTATTAGATGTCCAAGAGCCACAACCTAGAAATCCACTTATTAGATGTCCCTTTGGGATTTGAACTTGGGTCTCCACAATGAGAACTCAATGCTTTAACCAATTAATGTCAACCCCTTGGACATCTTCTTTTCACTTTCAATATCCAGTGCACAGTTATATGCATTCTCATAAGATGAAAGTGGAACTACCTTCATCTTCCTTTGTAATGAGGATATCAACTATCAACCCTCAAATGAACCACCACCTTTTCAGACCATTGATTGGTTTTGTCTTGAGTCTGCTTAATAGTTCTTTGATCCTTCTATTGGAGGCTTGCACATTCTTATCTTTACCCTATCAGGTATTAAAGATCTCTATGGCAATCTCATTGTCGTCCCTCAAGAGTCTAAATTCTTTCTTGAATGCCTTCCTAAGTTTGTCCCATGTGGCTTTCTTTGATCTGGGATATTAGTATACCAATCAATTGCCACTCCTCAAAGTGTGGATGGAAAGCATCTCAATTAGTGTTGTTGGTTTGTCTGCTCATTAGCTGTTCATATGGTAATGCATGCCCTACAATGTTGAATAAGATCTTCAGATCCATCACCAATAAACTTTGACAAATTCTGCTTCTTAGGAGATGGAGTAGATGGATTACCCATGGGATTTTTCCGAGGTGACGCTCAAAATACGATCCTCCCATGGAAGGTCTGTGCTGGATGTTCCTCACCATTTCTAAACCATCCCTATACTTGTCATCCTTTTGACAATGATGTGTATGTTGTGCTGGTCAACTCTAGGTTAGCTATTAATATCACTTCTTCCTCCTATTGGTTCAACCTGCATTGGCATTACTGATTTGGATCTTCAATTAACAATTCCTCAATTCCTCGTATATTTGTTTCATAAGCATTATGTTCCTCTTTTGTGAAGAAATCAATGTTAAACTCTACTTCAAAATCAAGATTTTTCATTGGGTCTTCTAGGAAGTCTGCAGATCTAATGGGCATGCCAATCTCACTTGATTTGCAAGATCAACACTTTCTTCCTTTGGAAGGCATAGTTGCTGCTCATTCTCCACCTATTTAGCACTCATAGGTGGTGTATGGTGTTCTAGTACCAGCTGAACCCTTGGTTTTGGCTCCAGCTCTGGCTCCTACTCACACTTTGGCCTCAGCTTCGGGTTTCTGCTAATGTCCCATACTTGTGGCCTTGACTTCCTATAGGAGGCTGCCTCTCGCAGCCCTAGTCTTTTTTCTTACTGTTCAAGTAATTGGATAAATTGTCGAATAGTTTGGTCCATCCCCTCACTGAGTTGTCTCTTTTTCCTGCATTTGTTTGGGATCAATGGCATTTTAATTCCTTTTGGTTTGGCACCTGTCTTCTGATCTCTCTTCTTCCTCATGATATTTGACAATTGCTTCTTCATTGTCTGACCTATTTATGTTGCCATCTTTTCAGCACCATCGTCAATAGGCATTATTGACCGATGTTTCCTTAAAATCACTTTTAGTGACCCAAGTTTACAAAGGCAACAATGCAAGATTGGATGCTACTAAATTGTGCACCACTAGATAAGAACAACTTAAATGATAACAAAACTAACAATGAACACAATGAACATGGAATAAGCAGTTATTTCATATAGATAGTGTCTATAGAATTGTTCGGTACAGGGAGGACCCAAAGAACAACACCCCTTCTTTGACATAAGACTTATTTTTTAAATAACAAGGTTTACTGTTATTGGTTATAACTGACATTAACCAAATCTCAAGCCATTACATCACTACCTAATATCTTCAAAACATAACAAGTCGGCTACAATAAAACATTATTAATCCAATGGTCTACAATTAGAAGGACCAGCCTTCTCCATAGCATTTTTAGGATCTGGGACTAAATACTGCCTCCTTGCACGTTCTCAAATACTCAACTGCCCTAAGGAAGTAAGACCCTTCCTTACATGTGACTATCACATTAATGAGTGGGCACTATTTAATGTTTATCCACCTTTCTATGATGAAACTGCACCTATGCAACACCCATGTGATCATCCTGCCTCCTTGCACTTTCTCAAATACTCAACTGCCCTAAGGAAGTAAGACCCTTCCTTACATGTGACTATCACATTAATGAGTGGGCACTATTTAATGTTTATCCGCCTTTCTATGATGAAACTGGACCTATGCAACACCCATGTGACCATCTCCTTTAGCAACAAAGTCAGCTTGGAATGATGTTTGTCCAAGATGGAAGATCTCAATTTGGTCTTTCTATTATGGATCTACTTTCCTTACCATGGCCCTAACCTCCTTGAGATAAGGATATTGAACATATTGAAATGAAATGCCATTGGCAAAGAATTATTTGTCATTGACTTTATCTCATTCCTCTCGAGCCTATGTCTTGAACAAATCTACAATCAAGTTTGAAGCTGAATCTATGGCCTCTGTTTCCTTTTAGGTTCCACTCTACTCACCTCAAAAGCTAGCCTCAAAAGCTAAAACTGCAGGAGCCATAGAAATATGCCTTTAAGTCTTAGGAGAAGGGGCACTAACAGATGGTATGGAAATATTCCTATTATATAATATAATAAAAAACACCATCTTCTCAAGTGTGAGCTTATCACACAGCCCAAACTCTCTGCCAAATACTTGCAGAAGCTCTGCATTAACTCTAGTAATCCTTCCATTCCACTCAATGGAGCAAATACTATTCCTCCAATGCCAATTTCTCCTAGAATTATGTGCTTTATTTAGATCTGTGGTGGTTGCAATATGCTATAAAAGAGTCCTCTTGTTGACTGGCACCATGACATACTTGGCCAACATTGTGGAAGGGTAAATACTAAATATAATTCAAGGTATTCACAATTGAACTTTGAATTTGAGTGGTCTCTTATGTTTCTACTCTGGTCCCCTTGCATTACCCATTTCCTTCAATGTGTTATACTCAAATAAAAAAATTTGTGACAAACAAAAAAAATAACAATATAAATTATAAAAATGACGATGTTGCGAGCCCATTGAGAGTTAAAATAAAACAGAATAACATTTTTTAATCCTGTTGCAAGTGCACAAACAAAAATGACGATTTAATAAAAAAAAAATACAGCAAATACAGCAATATAAAGTAATAAACAAGGTAATATTACTTAAATTTTATTTGCAAATACTTAAATTTAAAAAAAAAAAGTAATATTTTGAGCCCATTGCAAGTGCAAAAAATGTATATACACATTTAGGGCAAGTGCAGAAAAAACAGCAATTTCTTTCAAGTGCAGAAAAAACAGCAATTTCTTTCTCATTTAAAAATTAAAAAAAATTGTTTTTATGGGTTATTCAACGCATTGAACAAATGGACAGTGAAATTTTTTATTGTCCAAAGATTCTATATGTCAAATAGAATTATAAATCATATTTGTTCAAACCATAGAAACAAATATCTTTAAAATATCCCGATATATTCTGATATATCTTTTCTTGGCAGGATTCCCAACATTTTCTTGAAAATATTGTGAGTTTTTCAAAATATCTTTGACTGCAACTTTGACCAAAATTTTGACCAATATATTCAAAATTATTGGTGATATATCACAATAAATTAGTTTTTTTTCTTTATAAGCATCAAACCTGAAGTTTTTTTATCATTCTTCTCTGGAACTTCTATAAACGGGTTATACAACTTGAATGGTGTAAGTAGTTGTTAAGATTCTAGGTGCCATTATTGTATAGCAGTTAGATCTGTTGCAAAGGGGTAACGACAATTATTGTATTTGTTTAAAAAATGAACGTAGTTATCTACAATTGTGAAGACACTTGGTATAAACGGGTTTAAAAACCTTGTGAATAGGGAACATGACTATTGCTATTGTGATTAGTGATTATCACCGTTGCCTTTGACAACAACAAACACTGCTGTCGTTATTTATGATTGGTGAGCATAGTCATTACTGGAGAAGATTGTCAAATGATTATGCTATCCTTTGACTTGTCTTTATTATTGCATCATAGATGCTAGTGTTGTCGTGGACTTGCGGTCATTTGTACTTATCAATAGATATTGTTGTCGTTATTTCATTTATAAAATAGTTGTATTATTGAGGCTATTGTTTGGCAATTTTCATTGTTACATATCAGTTGCTAATAATGTTGTACCAGTTGAGATTGTTGTTGTCATCATTGTCTTTTGACATAACTATCCTTTTGTGATTAGTAATCTTCTTATGATCACTGATCAATAGCATTCTGTCATTATTGTGACCTGTGCATTCTTGATTGGTATGATGTTTAGTAGTATCCTTATTAGTACTATAATCAATTAATATGGGCATCAATACTGCTGTCAACATTATAGGAAATATTACTAATCAAAATAATTAATATGAAACGTTGTTAAGATGGGACATTGCTATCCTGAAAGGTTTGCCAGTGCTGTAAATTTAAGAAGTATTTGAAGTGGTTAGGGAGACTACTGTTGTGAACTGTAGTTACCATTTTGTATATAGATTAGTATCTTGAACTTGATAGTTAAGGAGAACGGTCGGGTTAACAGGTCGTATTTACATTAGTTGTGTTCTATCGCATTAAGGGTTAATTATCATTTTGGCAATCATTTATTAACATTGTTAAAGAGATTTATATTACAGTATATGTAATCAGGGATCTCAAAGTTAATGACAAAAGTGTTTAAATTTCAATCTTGATGCATAATTTCCTAAAGATGATATAACATCGAATTAAACATATAAATCATTGAAATTAAAACAACGGAAACAATAAACACAAGTACAAACAATTTACAGTTGTAACCTGCTTCACATTCCTTCGAAAACTTATTAGGCAACCTCCACAACTGATGCTACTCACAGCTGCATGGAATTATTACACTGTACTGAGTTAATAATTTTCTATCTTGCCTCTACCTTTATACTATTTAGCTAAAAATCTAATCTTCCAATAAAGCGATCTTATCTCTAAAAAAGAAAGCGAAAGAAAGCTACCTTATCTCATGCAAGAGATGACTTGGAAAATAATTTTAAATGATTAGTGCTTTCGCATTTTATTAGACTTAATTAACTAAATAAAAGTTTTCACTTTAATCACTAAAGTAAATTACAAAATAGAAATTACTTTCAACAAGAAGTCCATAATTGAAAATTCATGGTGTACACTCTTGTTTACTTTCATGCTCTCACTTTCTATGCAATTAGCATGGCTTTAAATGCAAAAAACATCAGTTATTTCTCTCTTTTTTCAAAATTTTATTGCATTTTTTGGGTTCTCGATTTTTTCTCGAGGTTTTTTTTTCATAATATCCCGAGAAACTGAAAATATCTTTATCTTTTGGGAAGCCGATAAATTCTCGAGAATGATATTTGCTTCTATGGTTCAAACACTAATCACAATGTAAATATGCTGATATTGAACAACCTTGAATCCATAAACAATTTTGAAATCACAAAAGAAAAAATATAAAAAATGCTAAACAGCTGTCCAAAGGAAAAAAATTACTTGAAAGAAAGAAAGAAAGAAATTATATTAATGTCCAGGGGTGACCAAAAGTAAGTCAATGGGACTCGAGAACAACAATATACAATAGAGGGATCTAGGAAGAGAAACCTAGAAAGGTCCCAGCAAGGGAAGAATAAAGTAGAAAATACAAAACAATGGGGGACCACCAAAACAAGTGGTCAGGAAATAGGTACAAATAGCCAAGAAAGGGGAAGAAAAACCCCGAAGAGTAGAGAGCAGCCATAGAGGAAAACTGGAGATCATCAAGTATCACTAGCATGACTAGAAATGGCAGTCACTAGTGCCATCATTGATCAGTGTGAAGAGATTGATACAAGATCTAATAATGCTCATCATGGGGTGCTAAAGACAGGGAGAGGCACCCCCAATAGGATCACGGCTAACATCCAAGGCCGAAGTAACACCTATAATAGTGAAAAAGCTCATAATATGCATTTACCCTTGTGGCTAGAAAGGAGAAGATCTAAGTCGACAAGAGGAAGTTGGGTCGCATCGTTGGGAAGAAACAAGACCATGATGCTAAGGGGGAACTTGTTCAGGTAGAAGTTGAGACGTTTCATAGGTGTGTTTGTGTCATGTGAGAATGGTATCCAAATGTTGTTTAGGGATACCGGTCTCCTGGACGTGTTGAAAGGAGGAGGTGATCAACCTGGGGGCTCTAGAATCTTAAGAAGTTGCATGTAAGGATCTATGTCGAAAGGTGATGACCTCTTGGAAATAAAGAGCCAAACATCGCTGGTATAAATATCTAAAGAAAGTAGAGAGATTATTGCCTAAATCCCTATATAGGCAACAATATCTCCCACGGATCTCATAATAAATGAGGCATCTGAAGATGAAATGTTACTCGATCTCAACCTCCTCGAGGGAGCGTTAGATCTGGTCGGAGCAAGAAATATGATGATCTGTCTCGACCCATAGCTGATGGGAACAAACCCTCATTTGACCAAGGGGGGAACCTCAAGCCATGTGACCAATGACACTGGATATATTGAGGGCGACAAAGTATACCATCTTTGACTTGTAGGAAATGCTCAGCGGAAAAAGCAAGCTTCGGGTTGAGTGGCACAAGAGGGGAGGTCCAAGTGACTTGGATGTACTAATTGTAAATGTCCCTTCTAGCAGCTCTAGTGATGGTCTCCTTCAAAGGAAGGAGTTGGGGAGGAGCATCCAAGGAATACATGAAAGGAGCTAGTTTGTCAATAGAGATGCCAATAGAAAGGAGGAGCGAGCTAGCCTCCGATTACCAACATTGATGGTGTCAAACTGGACCTAGTGAGACAATCCTCTCAGAAGAGCAAAGAGCCAAACACGGATATCTATCACGACCAAAAGTGGAGTCACCCATGGATTTGAGTCTATATGTAGAAAGTAAGTTGAAAGACAGTCTCAAGGCATAGAGGTTGGGCAATAAACTCTGCCTAGACAATCCTCTGAGGAACAATATGCTTGCACTTGATAAGATGTTGTAGCTTGAGAGTCAGGTCCCTCTTAACATGGACCCAATCAACGGATCCCAAGCTAGGCCCTCAAACTTTTGAGCCATACAAAATTGTGGGCTTGATGATGGTATCAAAAAGACATATCTTGGAGGGGATATCTTGGAAGTGGATCTGGAAACATTGGTGTTCCAAGAGAGAGAGAGAGAGGCGACGTGAATGTGAGGCAAGCTTCATGCTGAAGGAGGGACCAAAAAATTGGACCCCCAAGTATGTAAGTGGATGTGATCTCCAAGGATGCCCCCTTATAAAAGAATTGGAATTTGGAAAGAAGACATTTGGAGATATTGAAAATCATGACTTTAGTTTTACTAAGGTTGACCACAAGCTGGCGGAGATCACAAAATTAGGCAAGGGCATCAAGTTGTCATTGTAAATCTTCGACAGAGAGAGAGGAGAGCAACATTATCAGCAAAAAGAAGCATGGCAATAATCACGTCATGTAAAGTGCAACCATCATCTGGGTGAGTGTGTTGTCGAAGAAATACCTCCAACTCATCAATATAGATGTTGAAGAGGGTTGGGGAGAGTGGACACCCTTGTTTTATCCCAATGATACTCCTCATAGGGTCAGAGAGATCGTGAGAGGTACACAACTTCACAATAGCTGTCTCATAAAGCCTCCAGGCAACGGTAATGAGAGAATTAGAAATGCCAATATCATGTAGCCATTGGAAAAGTAGGTGTCTCGGGACTGAGTCAAAGGCCTTCTTGAAGTCTATGAAACAATAAAAGACTAGGGAAGATCGGTGGCGAGCTTCCTCAATAACAGCTCGGAGTGTGAAGATGTGGTCAATGCCCTGATAATCTCCCTTGAAACCAGCTTGTCCACGAGCATGAAGATTACCCTTCTCTAGGTATTCAAAAAACTGCATATCCAACAATATCGTATAAAGTTTGGCAAATATATATCCAATCATGATAGTTCTATAGTTGCCAAGATTAGAGAGATCCCCATACTTATGAATAGGATGAATTATATGTTGAGACCAAGACTGAGGAAATCTAGAACAAATAACCTCATTGAAAAGTTTAGCCAAAGGTGAAGCCAGGGAATCTACACTGTATTTGATAAATTCAGCTTGGAGGCCTTTGCAATCTGTTATCTTGTTTGTACATAACTTCTGAATAGCCCTCTTGACATTAATTGTGGTGAAAACCGTAGAAATAGATGGTGTAGTGGGGACCACAACAATAGGTTGGTTGGGCACATCGTAAAGAGAGCGAGCACAGGAAACCTATGCAATGGGGTTGATGTCAGAGGCTATACTTGTAGGTTTCTTTGGGAGAAGAGTGTCGCCAAAAGTGTTTGGGAGAGTGGTGAAGATCAACAAGGAGGGCAAGTCGGTGAGTAGCAAGAAAGTCCCGCTTCTTGCAATAGAGAAGACAACGATAATCCTTACAGGTGGAGGGCATGGGGGAAGGGCCATGAGATAGCAAATATTGGAGCCTTTGATGTAGAGATTTGCATTCATCATCAAACCATCATTTCATAGGATGGGACCCATGGGGGCGGTTGGGTTGGGGAAGATGTAAAGTGTGGGGACAAGATTTAAGGGTGACATTCCAAAGGGCTTGATGAAGGAAGTCATACATGGAGTTGCTAGTGGGAAGAGGGTGGGAGCAGAAACTTATCGAGAGATGGGAGAGATAGGCTGAATAATCAAGGGTACAATCATCAATAAATTCAATAGTGGGATGCCTTGTAATAGGGGATGTGGTGGGAGGGCAGGGGTAAGGAGTGAGAATTGGAATGAAGGATGGAGAACATCGTGGGATGATCAACAAGTGGTAGTCGAGGGGAAATAAAGAAAACACAAATATGGGGTATGAGGAACCTACAGGTGAGAACATAATCCACATCACTTGCACCACCACTATGAGGAAAGTAGGTGAATTTATCAGACTCAAGTAAGCAAGGAAGCTCGTTAAGAATATGGAGGCTCCGAGATTCCCCTAATCGGAGAAGATGTCTCCTATAGGCTATGATAGCAATATTCTCATCCACATAAACTCTTTGTAAACCAAACTCTTCAATATCCACTCATGAAGACATAGCTCATCCTCTGCAAGATCATGAATGGGTGTCTGGATGTTGGAGGGTCCCAATGCGGGCATTAAAGTCGCCCAAAAGAATGATATCACCAGCTGTGGAGTATTTGGAGATCTTTGGATAGAGGTCTAGATAGGGATCCCCTTCAGTGTGAATGACAAAAGAAGATGAGGTAAGGGGGAAGTAACAAATTGCAATGAAGACATCCCAAATGGGAAGAGGTCCCTTGTGAATCTAGAGCCACATGTATCTAGAGTAGACATTTGAAGCAACCAATGAAACTCTAGATTTGAGGTTATTTCAGATGAGGCAGGCCACCCCTCTAGAGCCATGAACACTACTAGACCTACGAGTCTCATGACGAAAAGTTGAGATCCAAAAATAACTAGAAATAGGATTGAGAGCCCATTTAGGGCTCTCGTGAGTCTGAGTGAGGAAGATGAAATCTTGGGAGGGAATCACATCCTGGAAAGTACCTGAAGAGGACCATATGGCACCATTGTAGTTCCAACAAGTAATGGAGATGCCATTGCCACCCACTAAGACTCGAGGACCCCATCATGTTGACGATCTAGAGTGTGAACACCAAGCGGGAGGGGAGTCACGAATGATGGCACGACCATTCTGTATAACAACCCATTTATTCTCTTTCCTGGCAGCTACAACTTGGATATGGGCTTTCCAAAGTTCCTCAACCCGGAGCCTTGTAAGGTCTGCATCTAAGTAAATCTTTTGAGGGAGGGAGAAGAGCTTTCTCTTTGCTCTAAGAGCTTGGAGAAAGTCCTCAACAATTTGGAATTGGTTGACAAGAGTGTTGTCCAGAAGTTCCCAAGCCTTGTGGAGAGAGATATTTGTCAAATCTAAGGATTCATGCAAGAATGCATGCACGACTTGTAAGCGATCGGTTGGCTTAGGTAGGCCATGGACATGGAGATTCAATGCTTTAGCTTGTTGTGCCTTTCTTCATCTAATTTGGCTTGAACAACCATCTCAACAATAGGAGGTGCCTTCTTTCCCTTGACCACTTCAACCCACGAGTTATGTTCTTCAACTTGTTTTGGATAGATGTTGTTGGGCCTTTGTTTCCTTTTTAAGATATTCATGTTGTGTAATGATCTTTGACTGTTTATTGTGAATTTTGGAAATTGCATCATTAAGTTGCTACAAGCAAGGAGTGATTGGTAGTTTGAGCCTGTTTGAGACAGGTGATTCAGACCTACAAGTTGACAATGATGTCATCCTTATCCTCTAGTTGCTGCTGAAACAGTGATATCAATTCTTTCAGTTCATTACTAAGGTTTTTGATCCTAGATATCCTCTTGCCGAGGTTGACGTATTTATTGTGTGGGGACAGTACCTTCATAAGGTGAGGAGATTGAATTTCCAGCTCCATAAGCTCATAAAATTTGTGCACAGTAAAATCTTCATGCTACTAGCCCACAAGAAAGAATCCCATGCCCTAGGTTGGAAAACTTGTGATGAAGTTGTGACTCTAGTTTCTGCCCTGCATGTGATTGGAAATGGCTCCTTCTCTGCAACTTTTGTGGCTGCAACTCGCACAAAAGAGCTATAGAAATCGTGCCAACATGACGCCCTTAAGCAGTTCGTGACTCGAAAATCAGCGTCGTCATGACCAGGAAATCCCTATTTGCCCTTACGGGCTCCCTTTTTGCAAATTTCACAATGTTTTCCCTGCACTTAGATGTGACCTAAAAACTTGATAGTCAGTGCCCTTGATTCGGCCTTGGGAATAGTGATGAATGTTTCAGCAAGTCTTTGACTGCAATACACGAACTCGCGAACAACAGGAGTCGCGACCTTCAGAAATTGGGGAACTTTTCAAAATTTGGCATATAGAGAGATCATTTGAGGGCACGATTTGAAAGGTTGAGAGATCTAGATGCTCTCACGCCCTTCAATAGATGATCCATGTAAACTACGTCTCATGTATTCATACAATAAATTTCATATTCACTCTAGCACAACACTCTCTATGTCTCCTCTATGTTCATAGGATTCATGTACTACATATTTTAGATTCACTCTACACATCACAGCCAAAAAGTGAATTGAATGTACATCCCTAGTGTTGGTCATTGCAAATTGGAAAACCCTAACCTTCTACTCTACCTCTCTCTTCCTCTTCTTTCTTCTTCCTGTTTCTTTGTTAGTGAATGAAAAATATGGTTTAAGGTTCTTTTAGGGTGTGAGGCCTTGGTGTGATGTTTTATGTTTCTTTTTATAACAGTTTTTAAATTATTTTGGCCTTTTTGAGTATAGGCCATCAACGGATGCCCTTCTGTCCCCAACATGCTCAAGGGACATTGTGGCATCCCCTCAATGATATTGAGGATGATGAGGCATCTTGTGGCATTTCAAAAAATAGGGAACATTCCTATGGATGTCCCAATTTGATGAAATGTTCTGGGGATGCCCTATTTGCAAAATAAGGGGGAAGCATGGGGAATGTTTTGTCCCCTTCCTCTCATCTTTGGTATGTTTGGGACGTCACTCAGATCGCTGTGGATGCATCCTTGTGGAACACTGACTAAAACATTTGAGTGCATACCACAAACCTTCACACCTCACTAAACTTTCCTTCCAAGAAATATGCTGCTAATTTTTCCTTGATTCTTATTTTTCCTTTTCATGAGATTGTTTGTGCCATAGAAAGAGAAGCTATAACCCCCTCCATGGGAGCTCCTCGTAAGTTTCCTACAAAAAAAATGATTTTGGTGGTCTGCAATCCTTTTTTCCTCTTTTAATGCTTAATGTTTTTTAGAATAAAATTGCCACATACCATGAGGGGTATATATGTGTCTATGGAACATTTGAGGGATGTTCTCGCCTACTCTAAGACATCCCAAGAACTTCCTGATACCCCCAACTGTGTGGGGATGTCAGGGAGTCCTTGGGATCACCTAGGGCAGGCTGAGATGCCCCTCAAGCATCTTGGGGTTGCATAGAAATCCCCATATCTTGGAAAAAACAAGTTACGCACTTGGAAAAGCTCCCATAGGAGCCAAATCTGTAGGGACTTCAAGGGTAGGGCTGTAGGTGACAGCCAGCACCAATGAGACAATTGGTATCGTCCCCATGCCCCTAAATTGCAGGGCATTGGGAACAACATCTAGACTGTAGGGGCGTATATCCATGGAACGCTGGTAAAGATGGAAAACAATAAATGCTCACTACTTGCTAAGCTCATATTGAATGTTTTTTGTGGGCGACTCTTCAGTCTGTCTTGATTCTATTTTCATTAATATTTTCAATATTTTTCATTGCATTGCATGATTGCAACTTTCACACAGAATGCTACTCAACTCTTGCTATCTTCTCAATCTTTGTTCATTTCTGCTTCTCCTAGAGTTCTAGCCTTAGAATATTTTGCACAGCTCCATCTTCTCCTGTATTTGTACATTTATTTCATCCTGTTTTATATTGTCCATTTCCTTAACTTCAAGTACTTTGTTTCATTTATTCAACATGTATGGAACATTAATCATCCCAGTTCATATTTATTGAATTGTTACGTTTCTTGAGATGCTTTTCCTCTAGGTAATATTTCTTGGCTATTCCTAGGAAATGTCAAGCTACTCAACTATTTTTTGCTTGGACACATGTAGCCCTATTTCATGATCGAATGTTTGCTTTTTGAATGATCAATCCTTATCATGTAAATCATTCAATCGCCAATTCTAATAGCTTTTCAAAGGATTATTGTGTGTCTCAGCTAATACTAAAATACAACGCTTTAAGGTAATTTGAATCCCTGTCATTGCTCTACTTCTGATATGAACTGATCAATACTTTATTCAAAAAAAATTTAGTCATCATATACTGTTACTATGGATATAATGCATTAAATACTCAGAGAGTTCATAGTGTCTGTGCTCATGAAGCTGAGCTAAGTTGCTGGTTTGGGTATGGGGGTGGGTACAGGTTCGAGTTTGCCGGTGTGGCCAATTTTTTTTTCTGGGTTCAGTATTGCTGGGTTCAGTCGTTATATAAATATTAAAAATATAAAAATATTATATAAATATAAATAAATATTAATTTAATATATATAAACAAATATTAATATAATTATATATTACTATTACTTTATTATTTATATAATTAATATAACTAATTATTATAATACTTGTATATTAATATAATATATGTAATTTATATTATAATAAATTAAAATATTATAATATAATATTACAAATTAATAAATTTTTTTCTAATATAATAGCTGCGGGTTCTTTAAGCCTTTAGAGAAAATGATTACAAGTGAGTGCCAAAGATTGTTCGGTGAGAAGAATCATGTTTCAAAGGAAGAATTAAGATGCTTCTTCAACATGGCAAGATGGGAATCAAAAGAAACTAAGTCCTCAATTGGCCGTTCTTTATCATCACTGCTAATCTTAGTGGTGAAGGGACTTTGATCAGTCCTCAATTTTATCAAAGCTTCTTGCTATTATTTTGATTTTATCTATGATATTTTTTTGGTTCAGTCGCTTATCGACTCCCTCTTGCAACCATTAATGATAACTTGAGACTCTGAGAGTCACCCTCAACCTCAAGCTTGCTGCAATTGACTACTTTTGCCATTTTCAGGCCTTCTAGAAGCGCCTCTGCCTCTGCTTCATTATTAGATTTAATTGCCAGGAAGAAAGAGCCTCCTTTTACAAAACTTCCTGAATCTGATCTTAGCACTGCAGCAACTCCTGCTGGTCCTGGATTAACTCGAGCCACTCCATCGAAGTTCAGTTTCAAACTTTGAAGTACCCAGGCCTTGATGTTTTCCATACACTATTCTTTTTTCTATTAATTTTTATTTCATTACCCCATCAACAGGGAATATTACAAGTTAATAATTAACATAAACAATATCTAATATTATATTATATAATTAATTATATTAATATAATAAATATATACTAATAACCTGGCAATAACCATCCTAGGCCATGGCCGGGGTGAATCCATCCCTGGACCTCTTTGGGCCAGGTATGGGGCCAGGATGGGTGAACCCGGCATCAGAGAAGCTGAGTGGCAAAATAGTGACAATATGGCTTTACTGAAAGGATAAGATTTTTTTTAACAGTTCATTCAGTTTTGTATTGA
Organism: Cunninghamia lanceolata; assembly: GCA_027924645.1. Classification (NCBI taxonomy): domain Eukaryota; kingdom Viridiplantae; phylum Streptophyta; class Pinopsida; order Cupressales; family Cupressaceae; genus Cunninghamia; species Cunninghamia lanceolata. The sequence continues at coordinate 1,700,183 of BSBN01000063.1, forward strand.
GTAATGGATGGATTATTTTTCCTCTGAAAATCCATAAAGCCTGGCACTAGTCAATGCAGTTTACTTACAATTTAACAGCTATCGCATGGCGATTGGTGCTAAATTTCATTTGGTATCACTGGTTGCAGGTGCACAGTTATCAACTGCTGTTGGAAAAAAGAAGGATAATGGAGGAACTGGTTCAATTCATTCCAAGTGAGTTTCTATGTATATATTTATTTAAGGAGTTAATGGTTTAGTTGAATACAATGGTAGCATCAACAGAGAAGAGAGAGGGATGGTGTTTGTGCTGAATTTAGAGTAATATTGTCTTCTGACTACTGATAGTTTCTTTTTTCATTATGCTTATAAATTGAATAGAATATTATGTTGGATGAAATTAATATGGTGTTTGATGATATTAGGCCGTGATTGTATCTTCCAAACCTCTTTTCAGTGTGTTACAAGAATTTGTGGGTAGGTATGTTGGACTCTAGGGTTTGCATGCCATCCAGGAGTAGTGTTCTGACAATTTGTTTTTTAATGCTGTAGAATGTGATTCTCTATGCCTTGTTAAGCAGGAAAAACTAGACTTACTAGGATGATAATAAGAATAAGTCAGCAGAAGCTTTATTAGGTACATAAAAAATATTCAGTTATCTGAGGAGATCATGTTGTACAATCTGCCACTGAGAAATCTGCTTTCAGCCAACCTGAGAGTGAACAGATTCTCCTGTCTTAGATCTAAGCTTCTTCCAAGATATACCCGAGTATCGTTGTAGATAGAAATACTTCACACCTGGCAGACACTCTGTTCAAGAAGGCTTTTCTAATGACAGAATCTGTTATCTCCAACTGGCGAGCATTGTCTATTGTCTATTGGTTGGGCATTTTTGAAGTGGAAATACAAATGAGATTAATTATGTTTTTGCAGGATTAGCACAGTGCCTCCTATATCCAAAGGTTTTAGATCTAGATTTTGTTATTTAATAGATGCTTTCCCTGGTTTTCTGTTCTTTTGTCTATGATTTTCCTTCTCTGCAGCTTGCACAATATGAAAGCAAAGAAAACTGAGACAACAATACTGCTAGTATGCAGAGCTTGAAGAAATGCCGCTTAAGTAGAGAGCTATGTTAGTAATTTTGGCCTTTAGGTGTGAAAAAGAGGTGTTTTACAAACTCAGTGAGGTTAATTGATGATGAAATGCCCTTAAGCTTTCTTGAAGCAGCTTAATATTCAACATGTGATATGTGAAATGTGTGGAAAACCCTGGAGATCTTTGAATGTATCAATCAAAGGAGTAATCCAGTCTTATTTTGTCGATTAGTGTGTTCTCAGTTGTGGTATTAAATATTTCATAATGAAAAAAACATTGAGTAGTTAAAGCCTAAAGGCGATTTTAGAAAGTCAACTTTAAGGTTGGCCCATGAGATCTAGATTAGCAATGGTTGTTAATATTCAAGTTCTCAGTGAAAGCAAAGCTTTAAAAAGAAACACAGTGAGTGAAAGGCTATGGGATGGAGAGATTTGTTTCCATCTCATTCCACTGCAAAGCTCATGAAAGTACATTTAGTTTGCAAACTTTTCAAAAACTCATTTATGATGCATTCATGTAGGATTATGATAAGCGTCATGATCCATGTGACTGTTTAAAACGATGTTTTAAAGTATAATGAAGCACTGAATGCACATCTTGACTGCACATCTTGCTCCTCAGGCTCTAAATGCCACTATTTCGTTGTGCTCTGCCTGTAATCAGGTGTCTTGTGATAAGCAAGATATAAGGCACTATGTACAACAACCTTTTCTGCTCTCGTAAAGGTAAGTTTGTTCTCTTAAGATAGTGAATTAAGTTGTATGTGGACCAATTCCTCTCAGCAGTAGAGGAACTAGAAACCTAGAAGACAAGACAAATGACAAGCGTGCACAACAATCCTGGAGGTACATATAGCTGCCATTAACTAATTGGTTCAAAAGTGTGCTTGTTAATCCTTGTTGAACTCTTGTAGCCATTGAGTTCAGTAAACCTTATCCACTCATCTCTAATTAATAAAGCTTCTTCCAGACCATACATTTTCTTGAGGACCTTCATGAGGCCATTCCTTACCTCGTGGTCATCAATGGGGAACAATTTGCAAGGTCTCTCCATGTACCACTTTGGATTCAATGCATATGAAGCCATGTGTATGGATGTTCTACTTATCCCACCTTTTCTGGATGATGGCTGAATATACACGTGTTAGAATTGTAGAATGGGGTCTCTCTCACAAATGGCGGCCTTCATTTGGCCAAACATGCTACCAGTGCACTCGTAGATCCCCCTAAGGCCAAAACTTTTAGAATCTCCAAATCTAATGACATTGAAAATAGGGGATACACAAGATGTGATGTAACTCACATTTGCTAAAAAACACCACTAATCACAATCTCCTTCACCCTCTTCCTCTGCTTTGTCTTGGACTCCCACCATCTATCCCATTCTTGTGTCATAATCATAAGTTTCAAGGGCTCTTGCAACTCAAACGTCCTTTGTAGTAGAATAAAGTACGAAGCAAAATCGGGTCTCGATTGGTTTGAGGGATTCCTTGCAACTCAAGCATCCTTTGAGGTAGAGTAAAGTACGAAGCAAATCGAGTCTCAATTGGTTTGAGGAATTCCTTCCTCGTGAAGGATTGAAACAATGCCAATGAGGTGCGATGGTTGCAAATGAACATTTACACCTCCCTTGCATCCACCACAACCTTTTTGACCCACTCTATTTTTCAAATGTCTCTAAGTCCATTGTTCATAGCATTTTGCATTGCTGGAAAAATAAAATTTATCATTCTGGAAAATTTCTCAATACAAAAGATGGACGTCACAGGGTTATAAATAACCCATAACGACAAAAGATTCTTGGTTTTGATTTGGGCCTGAGTTTCATCTGGGTACGACCAGGGTTCATATGGGTGAACCAAAAAGAGAAAATGCATTACAAAAGAAAAAAAAAGCAGATTTTATGTTTGATCAGGTCTATAAATTTCTTTTGTAAATGTTGTTTCTGAGCTAGATCTAACATGGCCTCCATTTGTTTTTCAAAATATATGGTTGAGCTTGAATCTGAGATTCAGTTTGAATGGTCCCAAATGATCTTTGGGAACTAATCACCCAAAAGGTCGCAACTGTTCCGATCAAATGGCAAAATCCCTACGATGATATAATCAAAACCCTGATGCCGATCAAAGAAATGAGCATGTATGAGTGAGCAATGAAAATAAGTTGTTTAGGCATTGAAACAAAAAGTTGCGATTGGCAGGAGATTGACACATGTGGACAGAAATATTGTGATGCTGAACATCTTAACCAATTTGTTTATCTGCTAGTCCCTAGTCAGCACTTGTCTCTTCTCCATATTTCCTGCCTGGAAGTCAAATTATCCACTCTCTCCACTCTGTACTCATTAATCAATCTCTGAACAAGAGGGGGAATAGATGATATATACATGTGTGTGTGTGTGTGTGAAGGTTGTAGGGAGATACGTCCCTGTATGTATGTTTATATATCGAGGTTGTAGGGAGATGCATCTCCCCTCCTCCCCATCCCCCCGGGATGCGTCTCCTATAGTGGAGACAGGTACAGAGATATCTCCAGCCATAGGAAATGGGTCTGCATCTCCACATGTCTCCTTTAAAGAAACCCTAAGTTGCAGAACTGAGTTTCTGAGTTTCTGCATTTTTAAATTATTCTGGTTATGCCTCACGTGAATTACTGAATAGCCTCCTATTTATGTGTTTATGTCTGAGCGAAAACAGAACAATGCAAACATTTTAAATATTATATGAAAACAAAACAATGAAAACGTTTGAAAATTTGAGCCACTTTATGAATGTCTTTTTTTATAATATTATATGCCTCCCCTGCATGCCATGCTTTAAGTTTGGTGTTGAAGTTTTGATTTAAATATTTTATATTATTTTTCATATACTTTTGTTTTATTTTTTATACTTTGTTTATTGTTATATTTTAATTTTTAAAATGTTAGGTTCTGATAAATTAGATATAGTTTTAATTTTTTATTATTTTAAATTTTTTTTGATAGGTAAATTGCAGTCTTGGGGACTGCTCCCTTTGTATTAATATAAACAGAAATACAACATATAGTTTTAACATTTTTGGGCTCAACTATATTGCTTGAGCTTTAGAAGAACTAGGTAGCTAACAAAAACCTGGTATTATTCTATCTATTCCTATCATCTATGCTTATCAAAACAAAGAAAATTACAGTATTTTATGCATTTGGATCCCCCTGGTAATATTCTTCAATAAAATCCTGCATCCACTCGAAATTTTCAACCAGATCCAAGACCTTCTTAAAAAAAGCAGCTCCCATGGCAGCCTTCCTCCAACACCCCTGTTCCTTCCCTTCTTGACACAATAATAAACGGATGCCATTTCGCCATATCGCCAACAATATTTATACAGTGAAATTTGTCAGGCAAGGGAACTCCAATTCCATATCGCGCAACGGCCAAGGTCTTTTCAAATCCCCGAATGAACTCATCTACAAACGCTTCCACCATCTCACTGATTACACCCTTTTCCTTAACCCAAACGACGACGCAACAAACATTGATGCCACATTTGAGTTTACCCTGTAACGATTTGAAGATATCATAAACTCCTCCCCAAGCACCCACTCAATAGCCAACAACACAATGCCACTCTGAGTTTTGAATACTTTCTGCATCCTTTTATCTGAAATCTCCCCCAAAATAGCCATCTGGCGCTTGCTCCCATTCAATTGAATGGGAGTTTCCATCCTATCTAGCTCTCAATTCTCCAAAGAATTAAAGAGAAAATAATGAAAATACCCAATTTCCCTTCCTTAAATGGATGTTTCAGTTCATTCGCCTTACTCATTAATAAGTTCTGCATCATCCGTCCTTTCCCTTGCTTCAACTTACCAAAATGATGGGAACTACAATCCTTTCAATCGCCTTGATTAATTGCCACCTTATGTAATGATTCACTTGACGTCCCCCGACATAACTCCTCAGACCTTCCAATCACTAAGTTGGCCAAAGCGTCTGCTTTGGCATTCGCCTCCCTGTAGATATGATTAAGAGTATATCCTTCAAGTTTGGCTAATTTGTCCAATGCTTCCTCTAGAAATGATTTTAATTTCCAATTGTGAATCTCGTTTTACCTGATGGCATTAACCACAATTAGAGAATCCCCTTCAACTGCCATGTAATGTCCCCTTTTTCGATATTCCTGATTATTAACCTGCATACAATAATAATCACTAGAAAGGGATTTTAGAAATATTAAAGATCAATAAATTAGATAATAATCAATTCATAGCATTATTCATATTAAAATTCATCTATCATTCATATTAGGTTCATCTATCACAGCATAATTATTAATGAGATCAATACTTTATAACATAACTAATGAGATCAAATCATCATAGCATAATCAATAATGAGTTCAATACATATATTAACAAGCACAAAGTACACACCATACATGTAATTCACAGAGCAGACATATGATCATTTCAGGGTTATTCCCAATAGTCAACCACATAATGAAATTCTATGAGAAAGCCTATAGGGCACTGCGAGTCTATCCTCCTCAACCAAGTCCAAGGGCGGGTACGTCTATCCTGGATAATTCACCTTGGCCCACAAGTGGCAGGAACTCCCATCCATCCAACTTGGGGTGGCCTACTTGATGAAGGGACCAGTGCTGCTGCTTGTCCCCTAATATGCATTTCTCTGTCGTCCTCAATCAAGCCTAAGGGCAGGTACGTCCATCCCAGATAATTCACCCCCTTGGCCCACAAGTGGCAGGAATTCCCACCCATCCAACTTGGGGTGGCCTACTTGATGAAGGGATCAATACTACTTTTCACATTCATTCCAAATGTGATGACTCATTGGGTTAAAGTACCTCTTTCATGTTCGGTTCAAGGATTGTAATATATCCTTCTTTTCTGTTATCACTTGTGGTATAGCCAAATATAGATACTTGATATATTTCCTTTTGCTTGATTCTTATATGACTTCCTTCCAATGAAGATAGCTTTCTTTGATTGCTAATTGATACCTCAGATATTCGCTGGTTTGATTGATTCAATAATAGAATCATAGAGCAATAGAATGATAGAATTATAGAAGGATAGAATAATCGAATGATTAACAGAATGAGAGGATGATAGAGTTATAGCATGATAGAATGGCTGCAATAAATCATTCTCGGTTGTTATCCATTATTGCATATAAATATCACTGCTGATATATTCCTTTCTGCCTTATATATTCTCTTGCTGATCACTTCATGTCTTTCAATAATTAGTCTTATGTTGTATATATATATATATATTTCTGCTGTAATTCTTTTATATATCTTCTTATCTTCAGATCTGCTGTAAACTTGAATGATTTACCTTTTCTTTTCTTGCTTCAGATATCTGCTTGAAATCCCTTGATAATCCCTTTCTAAAATCTGCATATACTTCCTTTAAGTCTGCATTCTTTCTTTCTTTCAAGTCTGCATATATATGTCTGTTGTTACACTTCAGACTTCTGCTGGTGTATGACTGATTTAGCCTTTTATTCCACACCCTTATATGCCGTATCGCCTACATGAAGGGAGGCGACTCTTTCTTATTTATTTCTCACACATATCTGCCCAAATTCTTATGATGTTACATTGCTCACTTACCACCCTCCTTTCCAACTCCTCTCCTATCTTCCTCTTATACCATTTCTTCTTATGAAGAGAGACGTCTTCATGAAACAACATACATCTTCACAAAGGAAGGCAACTTCCTTGAGAGACCACTCTTTGTAATAGACACACCCACTAAGAGATCGCAGCACCTTTTAGAATATAACCACTGTCTTAATGAATCGCTGCCTCTTATGAATTACTAAAACATGTTTAAACCTGGGCGATTTGATTCTTATTAATATGCTTTAATCTTTCCTTATATTGGTCAGCCGTTATGTGAAGAGGATATCAATTCTTCCTTCTCTTTAATACTAATCACTGCTTTATATAAATGAGCGCTAACATGGAGGGGATTCTTTTTAATCTTTAAATCTTCAATGTAAGGCGCTAACACAAGGAGAGGAGTCGGCCAGAATAGACATAACGATTTAATGTATTTTATATTGCATAACACAAAGGGAGATGCGAATAAGGAGGGTCAGCCAGCATCCATTTGTTTCTCTTTCCTCAAGGTGGCGACTGCATTGTAGAGGTCGGCCCTTGTAGCAATTAACTTTTTAATCTCATCAAAAACCAAAGATATAGATGCTGTCTTAGTGCTGGCATACCATAACTTGTCTTTTTTTTTTTTGTAATTTTCCTTGTGGGCATGACATGCCACCTTGCTCAACCTTAGTTTCAAACACCATTGCAGACCCAAGATTAACGTTGGAGTTCTGCTTCGTTGTTCCTTCCCGATTTTATTCTCTTCGATGCCTTTCCTACCATTGTCCCTCTCCAGTCCCTAATGATGCAGCCAGCCCCAGATTCACCCGGGTTACCTTTTGAGGCCCCGTTGAAATTCAACTTATGCCATCCCTCTGCCAGCGGGTTCCACTTCGCTTGCAATCTCTTCTTTTGGGATTCATCTCCCCCAGCCCCATTAACGGGGATTTTAATTATTTTAATTTAAGTTGTTAATATTTAAAAATTAAAATTAAAATTTAATATTTATAATTTATTTTAACCTTTTTTTTTAAAGTTTTACTTTTCTTTCTTTTTCTGACATCTCCAAATACCCATCTCTTATTTAAAAAAATGATGTACTGGTACTATATATATATACCAGTATATATATATATATATATATATATATATATATATATATATATATATATATATATATATATATATATATATATATACTGGTATATATATATAGTACCAGTACATCATTTTTTTAAATAAGAGATGGGTATTTGGAGATGTACCCAGTCATACTGAACCTGGACTTTTTTCCTGTACCGGTGAACTCAAACGCCAAATTTGTACCTGAACCAGAAAATAAATCTGAAATTAACAAATCAAAAATGTAAAAAATGAAAAAACTTATTACAAATGGAAAATAACAAAGAAAATCTGAAAAATACATGGATTGTGTCATTCACACACGTTCTTTCTCTTCCTTTTTCTTCTTCCTTCTTCCACTCTTTTTAATTTTCCTTCTTACTTGCAAAAGTAAATTGTAACAATGCAAATGACAAATGATGAAAATATAAACATGAATGTGGACTAAGGTTTTGGGGAGCGAAATAAAAGTATTTTATGGTGGGGCTTGCAGGCCCCTCAATCTGATTTTGATAGATTCAAGGGATGCCCTGGAAAACATCCCCCAGTTTGGGGAGATTTCTTGTGATATTGCCCCTCTGGCCTCCCCCGTCCCCGTTCCCACGCCCACCTCACCCCCCCAAAAAAAATAAAAATAAAAATTAAGATTGGGAATGGGGGAATGTGAGAGTACATTGGAAAGTATTAGTAAAGGAGGAAACTTTATTAACAAGAAAGATCTCATTAATTCAATACTAGGGTTCATATTTGAAATTTCTTTTGTGTTGGGTCACTGTATTATAATTAAAGGCTGATAAACTGTCATAATTGTAGATATTTTCCATAAAACGTCATAACTGTAGATATTTTCCATTTTTATACTGAAAGAATCGTACTCTAATCCTTGGTACTCGTCTCCCATCTTGGGAACACATCTCCATCTCTGAGACACAGATGGGGGCATCTCCAGACATTAGGAGATTTCAGATGAAGTTTCTTTGTGTCTATATGTTTCTTGGAATTGCCCCTTGAAAACTGGGAAACTTCCTATAGAATTTACTCAGATATATCATATCAATTACATTGATTTTTTCAAGTGCTGATAATTGACAAGTACACTTGAAATTTGCTAATTTTTTGTATGAAATTTTATGAGTTCTTTTATAACAGAAAATTTTCTAATTAAAGCCCAAAGAGGTACTAGTAAGAAGAGAATCAGTGAAAAGGCATAAGATGTCTATCTTCTCTGAATTTTTATCAACTGATTAAAATTATAGCCATCTTTGAGTATCCCCCATACCATGTTTTTTAAAACAATCACTTAGTGGCACTTTCGTCCCAATCCCTGTCTGCCATCTCTATGTGACTATGGTTTGAAATTTAACTTTTAATGCCATGATGATGGTTATCTAAAAATGAATATAATTATTTTTTTTGTTAACAGCTATTTCTGTAATTTAAAATGTTAGTATTAGTTTTTAAAGTATTTTACATTGTTAAAGTTGCATAGCCATTGTATAATTTTTTTAATTTTTTGCTTATGCAATATTTAAGTATTTTTTATTTTTTCCATCTATCTTTTTGGAAAACAATGTACTGGTACCATCCCTGTGTCCTGGTAACTTTAATTGTTATGCTTATTTTTATATATTCCTTACTTTCTAAAACTTTCTGAATCCTGTTTCCTGCCAAAGTGGATTGGAACTTTCTGAATTCTGTTCTCTGAAACCTCGACACCTAGAGAAACTACTATTTTTTTGTTTAACATAAATATGGTACAAGTTAGTTTGCCAGTGAAAGTATTCAACTAAAGATCAAAGTGGATTGTAAATTGTAAGTCAAGTTTGTGCTATGTATGCACTAAAAATCAATTTAACAGCATGAAAATTTCCTTCATGTGTAGTAATCCCTGCTACACACCAATCAACCACTCAAAAGAAGTATTTTTTTAGCTTTCTGATCTTGAGAAACAAAATTATGGCATGTATTATTTCTTTGTTGGCTGATTGAAATCTTTGTCAACACAATGTTATATCCTAGATTCTCTATTATTGCTAAGGCATTCCTAGTCAATTTGAGCATAGCTGCAGTATTTAATGGGCTGGGATGAAGTGACTATGATGTTTCTTATTTATTTATTTCTATGTTGGATGATTAAATGATATATGTTGATCAGCGTATGTTTAGTTGACACTTGTATTGTCATGGATTTGCCAAAACAGATTTGTTCATCTGCTTGCTAAAAAGACTGGTCTTGGCGAACTCTTCAAGATTGCTCGTGCCCAGCAAAAGCCTGAATCTCAGCACTTTGGTGGTGATTTCATGGCTGATGACTCTCCAACTGTTGACATGGTTTTGGAGACACAAGAAAGCCAGCTGGATCCGGTTCTTACTGCATCTCATAATAGAGAGTTGAGTTCATCTCCTATTAGAGCAGATGAAGCGAAGGAAGATGGTAAAATATTGAATGCTGAAGTACCAAAGGCCAACCTTGCATTGAAGTTGGATGCTGAAGCATCGAAGACTAACTTTGTGTCAAAGTCACATCCAGATGATAGTCAGAAAGTCTTATGGAAGTCCAATTCTCCTCTGCCAATTAATAATTCAGTTCAGTTAAAAAAGCCTAGAAAAGCATCTAACAGATGAAGCAGTGCCAGGGTTCTGGAAGGTGGATTAATTGAACTTTGGACTAATATTTGCAATGCAGTGTAAGGCAGGTAAACAGTGTAGACACTCAAGATTATACCATGGAGCCAGTGGTATTAAGAAATGCTCTATGGCTGGCAGCAAGTTGGCAAAGGAATATCGTCTGTCACAGCATCATCTTGAAGTTAATTGATTATATGGTGCTTACCTTTATCAAAATATAAGCCTTTGCAGGTTAATTCGTTGAGGATGTGTTAAATTGTATGGCATGATGAAGCTAAGGATGTAGGTAAGTTAATAATGCATGGTCAAATTGCTGCCAGAAGAAAAATTACAGAGGAATAAGTTGGGTTCTTCTAGACTAGAAAATTCCAGACAAGTTTGAGGGTATTGGTTATTAGAAATTTCTAGAATAATGAGGAGTTATTTATATGATAATTGGAACATTGGCGCTTGAAGTAACTGTAGTTTCAAGATGTGCTAATGTTTTGGTTTGCAGAGATCCTTGTTCTGTATTTGGCAGAAGGGTTGTGGTGATGTTGTAACCGTTTGAGGATGAGTGTGGCTGTTTTAAGCTATTTGTGGTGACCAAGACAGATTTTTTTGCTAGCTAGTTTAACAATTTTGCATCTTCATATTAAACAATTCTTGTTTCAAATGCAATTTTGAAAACTTGAGAGGTTATGATTTAAATGACAAGTTGAGATAATCAGTACAAAATCACTGAATTTATGTCAATTATTTGGGCTTCCTTCCTGTGTTGTGAATTGCTGTGTGCACATTTTTATTGTACTTAAAAAGTCTCTGGGAGCAGTTGTTTATCTTATGATTATTGTGATTTTAATCATGTGAAAGGGTTGAGAAAAAAATGTAAGATTCATATAGTACAGTGTACACCTAAGGACATCTCTGCCATTCTACTTTACAAATGTTCTTTTGTTAAACAAGTAATAAATGCAAGTAGCCAAAGAAACTGGACTGAACAAAATGATACGAAGACCGATCATGAAAATGAAAGTAGCATTTACAGCTAACACTAAGAACGGTAGTACTCATGCCAGGTCAGAAGGTCTACATTGATGAACATGATGACAAGTTCCAAACCACATAACATAAAGATTATGAAGAAAAATCAGCACAGTAATCCAACACAGAGCCATCATGAGCTAAATTCCAGTCCATCTGATCCGTCTAGTTGCACTGACTGGACTTGCATTAAGTTTTAGTTTTGGGCTTATCTCTTTAATAGGAGGTGGCAACACAATATTCTTGCTATCTCAATCACAACGGAAGTAAAGCAGCATATATTGTCTGCACAATTGAGCCAGGGGTTCAGGCTAGTGAGATGAGGCTTCATCAACATTTTAGCCTGTAGGCAATTTTTTGTAATTGAAAATAATGTTGTGAGGGATAGCTCCTCTCTGCAAAATGCCCTGGACACACTTGAACTACTGAGGATCAGGCCCAAAACCTCATCCCTCATGGTCTTGCATTTTGAATCAATATAACATTTCATTCACTTAAGCACATCAGCATTGTGATCCAAACATTTAATAGTCAATTCCTGATTCGGAACAGTCTTCTTCAATGTCTGGATTTCAGCAATTAACTCCTTAGCAGTCAGCTTTCCTTCAACCCATCTTCATGGTTTCACCTCACTCGATGAATTCAAAGGGACTCCTAAGATGAAGAGAAGCATCCTTCCCAACAAAAGAATTGGACTTGACCGAGATATATCAAGAGAAGAAATAACTGGCGACAATGCTTCCTTAATTTGGTCACTTGTAAAATATACGTCATTAAAATTGTTGTTCCTACAGGAAAAATTGACCCAGTTCCAAAACCGTGAACAGAAGCAAGAGATTCATGTTTTCACCATACTACTGCACCCATATTTAAACATAATCCTTGCAGCTCCAACAGAAGACTTCAGTTTAATGCTCCATTTCGTAGAACTTTTAAGAATAATACGTCTGCCAAGAGTTTCAAGTTCAGGGAGATAATTTTTACAACCTATTACAAAAATGGAGGTGAAGAAACACCCAACTGGTGGCTGATATTCTTGTCCACAGAAAGTCTTGTAGAGAAGACAATTGAGACACCTCTTCAAGCACTATGGCTTTGCACACACCACCCTTGCAGTGATTACACTGGAGGATACCAGAATAGGGTATGGGAGGGAAACATTTAAATGCAACAATGTTACTTTTGATAATCAATTTTATTATGCCCTCCCATCTACTTTGTTTTGTGCAGTTGTCTAGTTCAGGGATTATTTCAGTTCTTGTTTCAAGGCCCCCTTAAATTGGGTTCCAAAATTTCAATGTCGACAAGTTTAAAATAAGCCTAAGAAATCAAAATAATGGGGACCCAAAAGGCAGTATCAAGATTGTGTTCTGACGACAGAATCTGAAACATGTCATTTTTTGACAGATTTTCAGCCAATATAGGTGAAACAGTAAAGTAAGAATTTCAGAATGGAACTTTACATGCATGTTCCTTGGGTTTAAAATAAGCCGGGTATCAATTTTGATGTGGAAAGTTACATTCATTAAAAATGTGCGAAGACAACTATGCATGGAAACTCCTCATTTCTTGGAAATTAGTGAGAAGAAAAGATGGAAGAACAGGGGAATGAGTATTGTAGCAGACCATTTTTAAAAGTTTGTAAGGTGTACCGTGCTCCAAGGGAGCCAAATTTCTAGTCCCACTTGTAAATTCCCGCATTTAGTTGAAGAGTGAAGCATCTTATCCTTTTATGATTGATGAGAGGAAATCACCGTCGATGGGTTAAGATGAGAAGGCTGCAACTCTTATTAAAGTTGAAAGTTGTAGATAGAGTCCATGCTCCAAGAGAGATAGCACGTATGTTCATTCAAGATTTAAGCTTTTGTTTTTGTTGGAGCCTTCCCACGTTTAGTTTTCCCAGCTTAAGTCTTGGTTCCTTCTTTGATTGCCATTGGATGTTATTGTATTCTTTTGCTATTTGCATTAGAAACAGCTGAACTAGGGAGAAAAATGAATAGTTTAGTATAGAATATAAATCATGTAAAATTAAACAGTATGTGGCAAGCAAAAGCAGTATGAAAATAGATATGGTAACATATGAACAATGTTTTCAGTGGTAGCAGCTTTAATTGACTGTAGTTTTGGAACTATATGTCTCAACATAATGCTGCAATACATTTGAGTTTCATCATAGTCTTCATGAATGTTGCCCAAGAACACATTAGAATTAATAATAGTAATTAAAGCACATTGCTGTAGCAATCATCAAAATTTGCATATAGATTTTAAATTTCAGTGCCACAACTAACCATTGAATCAACAAACAGATGCAAGCTTCTGCAACAACCATAGAGTGTGCAACTACAAATCACATTATAATTTCTATTGCAATTGAATCTTGTTAATCTTGTTTTGTATTGTTCTTATGGTCTTATTCATGAATAGACTCTGCTTACTTTAGAAGATTGGAACCATATGGTTGGCTTTGTATTTTTTGTTTCTGTGCACTATGCATTTATTTACATATGTTTCCTTGCTCAATTTTTCATCTTTTAATGCAAAATCCTTCAATTGCGGTCTTGCAGTCTGCTGTCATTTATGGCGGCCACATTCTTTGCCTAGTGATGTTTTGCATTATTGTGGCAATGAATTAGAAAATTTTATAATTTTTTGACGGCTGCTTTGTAATATGAATGTGCAAACACAATGTTGGTGTCACAGCCTCCATCTTCGATTGTGAGATTCAACTAAAATCTGCTTTTAATTTTTTTTCATTTGTTCTGAAGCAAAATAGGTATTTGACAACTTTCACTTAGTTTCTAGGATATATATATATATATATAAATCAACAAAGTTCGTGTAAGGAAATGAAGATAGCTTCGAAATCAGTGACAAAATTTACATTAAAGGAATTCCATCACATTTACATAATATGAACAGCTCTTGTAATTATTCTGAACACATGATCTTTATAACAAATGATAGAACGGTAAAATAAAATCTGCCAATTAAAGATCAAACAAATCTAATATAAATCTGATTTGAACCATAAATGAATCTAATACGGTACTGCTGAACCAAATACTACTGTGTTACTACCAGCTATAGAGCTGAATGGGGCTCTCTCATGCCCCACCATAACCAAGTGGGACCCTTCCCTTGACAGGCATGGTTATGACAGATTACCACACAGGAGAAATGCAATGGAGTCCAGTATCAAAGATTCTAAGTCAATCAGAACTCTAAATATAGTTAATCAAGTTATACAATAGTCAACCGTGGCCAAGGTTTTTGGGGTAAGACAATACAATACGATGCAATGCCTCTATGTATGCTTAACTATGGCGTGACACAACTCACCAACACTCAAGGTACAATACAACTATACAAAGGCGCATGAATCACCACACCTTGAGGTCTCTGGAAAGATGACTCTTCAATGTTAATCCCTAGATGCTAATTCAAGCAAAGTTATGGTTATCAAGTCACATGTAGAATAACTGAAAGCAAATGGGCTTAGATGCCATCCGCCCCCCGAGGCTCATCCAGAACCATTGCTTGCAACCATCTTGCAAGTACCTGAATCTGCATTAGATTCATAACAAAACAACTTCAACTCAGCCAAACTTCAGATACAATGCCTAATGCAGAATAACTATCGATTATTCATTCTTCTCCATATTTGGTCCATCATAGGTTTACATTATTATAATTGGACAAGAAAGATTCAAAGTAGGAATTTTGAACAACAAAGGACAAACACATACGCTGACAAGTATACTCCATTTTTAGCTCAAAAGATGTCCAACAAACAAACCTGCAACAGTAACACCTTTTACCGTCATTCCCCTAGTCCGACAAGACACCAACACCTTTGATAATTTCAACACAAAAGGTTTATTCATTTACCCATCTAACTATCATAACAACCATCTCATTCTTTGAGCTCCAAAAACAAGGAGTATTTGTAGCTTTACTAAAGTTTTATTGCCTCGATGTTTCCTCTATAATGTAAAACATTTCAATTCTTGTTTAAGAGATCAAAAAAACCGATTTAAATTAAAAAATACATCTTTACCAAACAAAATGCTTTTCTTCAAATCAAAGTTCTAAGATCTCTTCTACAATCACACATGACAGTTTATTGTTTCGAAACTTTGCTATTTGGGTTCGATTCATCTTCAACATGTACCAATTGATCAAGATAGTAAAACAGCTACAAATGCAATCCCAATGGGTTCGCCCCTCTTCATGGTTGGCTACACAAAGGCATGCTTTGTGTGGTAGATCCATGGGAGTGACTTGACCCTACCATGTCCCTTTTGGACTGAAATCAAATCATTGCAACAATAAATTAAAAATCTTTTCCATCGTACAAAATCACATCAAAAAGGGTAAAAATTAAGTTATCAATGACACTAAAACCAATCAAATAAATTCAAGAATCAAACAAGAAGTTACTAATACCAAATATGTTTTCCTTGAAACTACTCTAAGCCTTCGAAAGCAGCTCAAATGCCCTTTTCATATCATAGAAAATAAACACTATAAAGTCTCCTAAAATGTTGTTTGAAACTACTCTATCATCCTCTCAAGGCCATACACAACTGACCGCAAAATGGATGACATCAAAAGTATAAATTGTGGGCATTCTTCTTGGGATGCCCCAAAACAAGTGGCAACTAGTGTTTCAATCCTTAATCAAAAGGAAAAAACAAGTCAAAACCTCTCATTCAGCTCCAATTATCTAATTGTCATTCATGCCATCATTTAGCACTTACTAATGTCCACTCAAACATGTTTTGACTATCTCACTAATTTCATTTGAAATGACTCAATCAAATGTTATCCACCTCTTCAATGTAGCATCATGACAAACAACTACTAAATTAAATTCCTAACGTTATCCCTTAGACATTGGTTCTTCATTTAGTTATTATCATTCGTGAAACTTATGACACAAACACTTACAATCCTTGGAGTTAAGGTAGCTCATTGACTAGGGTCAGTCCATGACAACAAAGTAAATGATATGGCCTCATATTACCAAGACTGATTTCAATGGACAAGGTTGACAACCTAGAAATGATGACTCATGATTCGTTATGATTAAGGTTCAATCGACAACACTTGATACACTTATAGGATTACCTATGGTTTGGTTATAAGACCCCCTTGTCTTTCTACCCTTGTTGATACTAAGCCATGACCATCACCCTCTTGTATAATACCCTCCCTCTAGGCAATGATGATACACCTCATAAAATACATGACAACAAATTAGTTAAATTTCTTGTCAAAATCATAACCATGTCGTGTAATAATAACATAATAATTGAAACACTAACCAAATATCATCATCACATAGACATACATCAATAATGGAACAATGCTTAAAACAATAATCAATTGTTGTACTAGTGTCCTAGTCACCATTATTGACCATTTAAATAATAATAATTAGTGGTTTTTATAGTGTACTACATCTTTCTCCCCTTAAAAGCATCATCTCGCTACTTATTATATGAAAGTTTATAACCAAGATTATGGATCATTAATTTAGATTAAAAACCATTTTCAATCCACCCAAAAGTTTCTTCATTGATCCCATTATTTTCATGATGTTTAGAATTCATCCAAGTGTACACTATACTATCAATTAATTTTGGTGACAATTGAAATTGCACAGTACCTTCTGAGACAATGACACACATCCCATACCATGTGCATATTCCCTCTCTAATACTAGACAACTATTGTCTATTAGTATAATTCTAGGTTGTTGGTCATAACAAAGTGTTGCATAGATAGAGAACCATAGTGTCTACTACTAATGATGTTACACTCACACTTGAACTCATATAATTAATTGAGTAACCAATTATTTAATCACCTTGGACATGGGTTTTATGGTTGGGATAAAATACAATTATATTTGTCTAACCCAATACCATAAAATCCGTGTCCAAGGTGATTAAATAATTGGTTACTCAATTATATTGGACACGGATTTTATGGTATTGGTTACACAAATATAATTATTTAATACAACTATACTTTGTGGGAGTAGGGCACGACTCACCATCATAAGTATAATACAATGGTTACCCCATGGGAGTAGGGCACAACTCAACACCTAAACCGAGTTCACCAAGTAGAATCAATCACCAAACTTAGCTCTAAGGTTCCCCCTTAACCCAGCTCCTAACAAGGTTGGAGTTACCCTAACCCTTCAACTTGGTATGTTGGAGTGTACCTTCTTAATTTATGTACTACCTTATTCATAAAATAAGAATTTTAATGATCCCAAAGATCATGATAGTTGCCAGTTCTAGGGATCATAAGACAACCCATACTATGTGACCACACACCTTTCAATGGTATATAATCCTAGCTTTGAGTATATTTGAGGTTTATGATGATGTATCATATATTACATGATTGTCTTCCTCTCATGTATCCTAAACACATTGCGTGGTTTATTAGCTTAATACGGTGAGTCTTAGGTCTAACACTTAATCTAGAGCTTTGATACCATGTGTCACAAACTCTTTCATGGGTTGTGAGGTTCAACTAAAATTCCTTGTAAATTTTTTCATTTGTTTCAAAAGAATAGGTGTTTGACAAGTTTTGCTTAGTTCCTAGGATATATATTAATTAACAACAAGTGCATGAGGAAATGAAAATAGGTTTGCACAAGGAAATGAAAATAGGTTTGAAATCAACGAAAACATACACAATAAATGAATTCAATCACATATACTTAACCACCTCTTATAACTATTGTGAATACATGATCTTTGCAACAAATGATAGAACGATGATATAATTTTGGCTAGTTAAAGATTTTCAAACCATAAATGAATCCAATACAATATTGTTGAACCAAATGCTGCTGTTTATACACAATGCTACAAACATTTCCACATCATATCTGGAAAATCTATATTAGTTGAAGCTAAATTAGATTTGAGTAACTTTATGAACAACATAAAAGTAAGAATATTTCATTAAGATGATCTTTATAAGTCCCCAAATGCAACTCTCTTAAGGGATCCAAAATAGATATAAATAGTGATTCATGCAAGTTATTCATCATTAGATATAGTAAATCAACTATATGAACTATGTTCTTAATTTTCAATAGTATCAAAAACAATAAATGAGCACATGCGTATCTTATGCACAAGTGATAAAAAATAAAGACTCAATAAATGTAACAACCACAAAGTGTCCGCCAATGTCAATGGGAGAGAGGGCATCATATGAGTGCTTTTCCACTAACCATATAGTTGAATGAGACTCCTCATGCTCCACCATAACTAGTTGGTACCTTTCCCTTCATAGGTGTGGACATGAAATAGTACCACATAAGGAGAAATCTAGTGGAGTCCAGTATTATGGATTCTAAGTCAATCAAAACTTTAAATGTAACTAATCAAATTATACAATATTTTCCCTTTGGGGAGACACAATGCCTTTACATCTTCCTTGCTAATAGTTGTGATGACACAATACCTTTGCATATGCCTAGCTATGATGTGGCACAACTCATCAACACACTTAAAGGTACTATATAATTGTACAAAAGGGATAAGAGCACCACTCACCACACATCTCAAATTCTTTGAAAAGATGATCCCTCAACCTTAAGCACTAGACTTCCCCTCTATACTTAAACAAATTTATGTTTATCAAGTCACTCATAGGATAATCTATACTTAACTCATAGGATAATCTATAATTTATGTAGACACCCTCTTCAGAAGATAAATAGGGAGGGGCATTGGTGTCCTCCACAAGGAGTGCTGAAAATCAACATTGATGGTTCTTCTCGGGGAAATCTTGGTCATGCTGGTATTGGTGGAGTTGGGTGGGATAGTTCTGGGACTGTTCAGTTTATCTTTTCTGTTTATAAGGGTCTACATACTAACAATTTGATGGAGGCTCTTGCCATTTTATATGCAGTGGAGTACGGATGCGATCTTGGGTGGAGAAGGATCATTTGTGAATCCAATTCTCGAGTGGTGGTGACTTTACTGAATAGGCAGCAATTAGAAGATGTCAGTTGGCATTTAGATTTGATTATTAAACAGATTCTTCATCTGTGTGCTTCTTTGGAATCTATTACTTTCTGTCACATTCCTAGAGAATGGAACAGAGTAGCAGATTGTTTGGCCAAATGGGCCTCTGATCAAATGCAAAATTGGAACATTATGGCTAGGATTTCTTTCAAAAGTTGGACCACTTAGTGGAGACTGATAGGGTTGTGTAATGCCCTTGCTTTGTACTTCTTTCATTTTGGTTTGAATAAAATTTTACCCCTCTTTTAGTAAAAAAAAGTCACTCATAGGATAATTGGAAGCAAATGGGATTAAATCGGCCCCCCATAAGCCTCTTCCAACACCATTTCTTGCAACCATCCTGCAAGTACGTGATTCCATAATAAACTCATAACAAAACAAGTTCAACTCAAGAAAATTGTAAGGAAAAAATACCCAATATGCACCTTCTAGTATCCTATGACTTTCTTAATCAAATATTCAATATCGTTTCATACAAGCACATACTACTATGCCCTTAAAGAGGAAACATACATAATTAATTTTCCACCATTAATCCTTAGAGGAAAAGTAATGCAACTTTTAGGTCTAATTAAATTTTGGCAACATAATGGCATATAAATTAACACTTTATGAACATGAAAGAAGAAGAAAATGGATAAAAGAGAAGAGACACCAATATGCATGGGGAAAATTCTTTCGGGTAAAGAACCTCACACTCCAAAGCATCGAACCAATGTTTAATATGCAACAACAAACATGTTACAATACACTTGTACACTCAAAGCCTTAACATGGCTATTTACACCTTGCTCCTCTGGAGGAAAACCGAGCACATAACCTTGCATAAAAATTCTCTCCTTACAAATGACTCCTCAAGCATTCAATTTATATGAGTTTCAATATAAGAAACCACCAAAATGAAACCCAAAACCATGAGCTAATACCACCCTCAAATGTGGCGTCCAAATTGGGTAGGAAATATCCAACACCTAGTCATGGAGAATCAAATCTACTGTAAGATAGAAAGTTACTTACACCTATCATAGATCACTTACACTTGTTAATGTTGAAATTAACGCAGACAACTGAGAGGGGGGGTGAATCAATTATCACAAATTTTTTTATCCTTTGCTGTAATTAAACTTCTTTACCACTTATTAACAGATGAATGATATAACCATGAAAGCATAAATCAATAACACATGAGCAGAAACAAAATCAACACACATAACACCAGGATTTTTATGTGGAAACCCGGTTAAGGGAAAAACCATAGTGGGGGTTAACCCACAAGATTTAATCTCTGTTAAAAGAATAGAAAAATGGGAAGGCACTTGCCTTCGGGCGCATTGCCCAGAGCTCACTTCTCAAAAGAGGCTCACTGGCTACATAAATATTTATAAGTTTATCACAGAAAGATTAAACTGGAAAACAACATCTTCTTCATGCCAAGGTCAGTTCCATTGATGCGCACAACACTTTTGCTCTTCCCCCAAACACCTTTTCGCTATCTCCTCATTCTTTACTGCTCTTCCTCTTCTGCTGTTCCTCTTCTCTGCTCTACTTTTCTTCCTTTCTTAGGATCTTATCATTTTCGCGCAAGGATGCTTTTCCACAACTCAACCACACATATTTATATGCTTCATCAACCTTGGACTAAACATCAAGGTCAACACTACAAGCATCTAACTTAATGCGAATCACTATACTGTCGGCCAAACATAGCTGGGACCCAAATCTTCCTTGAACAACACACCATACTTCATAGAACCTTTCTTAGATCATTTGCAACATGTACAAAGCATCCGGTCAGCCAAGACTAGAAAGAATAGCAACATCCAAAGAGAAATATTCAATCACGAGTTCAAACCTCAATGCGGATCACCAACACAATAGGCACACGATCCAGAGATCTCCATAAGCACAATGAAATCAACAAGAACAACCGCACCACCTCAAATCACTAGAATCACTTGTATCTTCATATAGGAACATAAGAACACCAACTGCCATGACTGTCTCACTAGAAAGATTGCTTGCGGACCTCCAAACCACGAACCACTTGAGTTGAGGATACACACTGACATCCCAAACATACCTCTAGATCTGTAGATCATAATATTTCAATGCAGATCAATCCAAACCAAATTCCTGTCACTTTGTCACCTTTGAACACCTGCAAAACTCGGTTCTACTTAGATGGCCATAACTTCCCAAATTCTCCATGCGGGTCCCTCAAATCTTAACTGGAGCAACTTCAGACAATCCTTTACAACACCCTTTGGTCCACATACTCTAATCTTCATCTTACTGGGAATGCAGAGCAATCTACTTCACTGGACTGCACTGTCTCATCTGTCTCTTACAGAGAGATATGTAACTCACTTGTTTCTTCTGGAGAGGCTAATTTTCTCAATATCCTCAACATACAAGTCTTCTAGAATGGGATATAGCTGACACCAATGACAACAAGAATATGTTGACATCAATGACAACACTGATTAGGCACATATTTGCAACAATCTCCCCCTTTGTCATTGATGGCAACATATGATGTGAAAAACTGTTTCAACCATCAAGACAAGAACTTCTCCCCCTTTCTCTTGTCATATCTGTAACCACTTTCTTCACTGCTCCCCCTTTCACCAACAACTACTTGCTTCCAAGTTTTTCACGACTTCTCTCCCCCTTTGACATCAATGGCAAAAGGCACATATTTGCAATCACCTCTTCCTCTTTTTGTTTCTTAATCCAGAATCAGCATACTGACTACTCCCCTGAGTAGAAACTCCTTAACACCAATCTGGATCACAAGATGTGATTGTGAATTCCACCGGACTAATGCACATTAGTGCACCTTAGTTCTGAACAGGAGGGGTAATAACCCCTAGCATCACTCTAAGGTACTCAAAAGTATCCTTAGGTAGAGGCTTGGTGAAGATATCTGCAATCTGATCCTTAGAGGAAACAAACTCCAATCTGACTTCATTCTCATTTACCTTCTCTCTCAAAAAGTGAAATTTGATGGATATGTGCTTTGTCTTTGAATGCAACACCAGATTCTTTGAAATGTTTATTGCACTTGAATTGTCATAGAAGATTGTAACAGGCTCTTCAAACACAACTTTGATATCCTTCAACATTTGTTTCATCCACAAAACTTGAGTACAATTACTTGCTGCTACTATATACTCTACCTCTGTAGTAGATAGAGATATTGCCTCCTGCTTTTTGCTCAACCAAGAAACTAGTCTCTTTCCCAAGAAAAATGCACCTCCACTAGTACTCTTCCTATCGTTCACATCTCCTACCCAATCAGCATGTATATATGCATGAAGAGTGAAATCATCACCCTTAGGATACCATAAGCCATAGTCAGATGTTCGTTTTAGATATCTAAAAATTCTTTTGACTGCTACAACATGAGATTGTCTAGGATCAGCTTGAAATCTAGCAACAAGGCCAACTGCATTCATAATATCAGGTCTGGTGTGAGTCATATAAAGTAGTCCTCCAATCATTGATCTATACCTATTCTAATCTGCCTTAAGGGAATCATCATCTTTACTCAACTTGCATCCGGTTACCATAGGAGTACTTACTGGTTTTGAATCCTCCATTCCAAACTTTTTCAACAACTCTTTCATGTACTTGGATTGAGATATGAAGATGCCTTTTTCTGACTGAATGATTTGCAGACCTAAGAAGAAATTCATTTCACCAAGCATGGACTTTTCAAATTCACTTTGTATCTGATCAACAAATTTTTTACACATAGTCTCATTTCCACCAAAGATGATGTCATCAACAAATACTTCAACAATCAAGATGTGTTCATGATCAAATTTGAAATAAAGATTACTGTCAATAGTGCCTTTGTTAAAGCCTAACTTCACCAGATACTTATCTAATCTTGCATACCAGGCTCTTGGGACTTGTTTAAATCCATACAATGCTTTCTTCAATCTCTAGACCTTATCTTCTTGATCAGACAATTGGAATCCTTTCAGTTGCTCAATGTAGACTTCTTCTTCCAACTCTCCATTCAAGAATGTTGACTTGACATCCATCTGGTAGACTTTGAAATCTTTGTAAGCAACAAAGGCAATAAATAATCTGTCTGCTTCAATTCTTGCCACTAGAGCAAAAGTTTCTTCAAAATCAATTCCCTCTACTTGAGAGTAACCTTTGCACACCAATCTTGCTTTGTTTCTCACAACTTCACCATCTTCATTCAGTTTATTCCAAAAGACCCATTTAGTTCCAATTACATTTTTATTTTCAGGTCTAGGAACAAGATCCCAAGTATGATTCTTTTCAATTTGCATTTATTCTTCTTCCATTGTTTTTACCCAACTTTCATCATTACAAGCTTCATTCACTGATTTTGGTTTAATCTTTGAAATCAGACAATACTCCTCTTGTTCTTTAGCAATTCTTCTTCTAGTTTGAACACCTTTATTTTTATCTCCTATGATTTGATTTTTAGAATGATTCAATTTTACATACCTGAGAGTTTTGGGATTTTCTTCAACTTCTGATTCTTGAACTTGTTCCTCAACGACTGCATTAACTTGAGTTATTGGATTCTCTGGAGTAAACTAAACTTGCTTTCCTTCATTTGGGCTTTCATTTTGATCATCTGATTCATAACCACAAAACCTTGAAGGTCTCTTCTTGCTTTCATCAACCTTGACATTAGCACTTTCCACAATCTTTTTCAATCTCTTGGTAAAGCACCGGTATGCCTTGCTTTGATTAGAATAACCCAGAAATATTCCTTCATCACATCTTGCATCAAACTTGCCTAGATCTTCATCTCTTTTGATATAGCATTTACTACCAAAAACTTTGAAATATTTCACAGAAGGAGCATTACCAAACCATAGTTCATAAGGTGTTTTACCATAATTACCTTTGACCTACACCCGGTTAAGAGTGTAGACAACAGTACTCATAGCCTCTCTCCAATAGACATGTGGAACATTTCCCTCCATCATCATGGTTCTAGTGGCCTCTTGAATAGTCCAGTTCTTCCTTTCCACAACTCCATTCTGCTGAGGAGTCCTAAAAGCGGACAATTGTCTTCTTATTCCATGCTTTTCACAAAATGCATTAAACTCTCCAGAGGTAAACTCTCCACCTCTGTCAAATCTCAAACATTTTATCTTCACACCAATCTCATTCTCCACCCTAGCCTTATACACTTTGAATTTGTCAAGAGCCTCTGATTTCTCTCTCAAGAAAGTGACCCACATCATCCGGGAGTGATCATCAATCAACAACATAAAGTATTTGTCTCCTTGCAAACTCCTAACCCGAGAAAAACCATACAAATTAGTGTGCACAAGTTCCAACAATCCACTTGAAGATTGTTCTTTACTCTTGAATGTAGTTTTGCTCTGTTTTCCCAACTGACATTCCTTACACATGCTATTAGTAGGTTTACAAGCTTTGGAAGATCTCTCACAGCCTGAGTAGTACTTATCTTGATAATGTTGTCAAAGTTTACATGACACATTCTCCTATGCCATAGCCAACTTTGATCAATCTGAGCTATCAAATAACTTTTACCAGTACCACTTAAATGAAAGATGTTACCTCTAGTCTGTGTACCAGATGCAATCACAGTCCAGAGCTTTCCAAAATTTTGCATTTTCCATCCTTGAATTGGAGATCATATCCCTTGTCAACCAACTGTCCAACACTGAGAAGATTATGCTTCAACCCTTCTACATACAAAACATCATTAGTGCTGTGTTTACCATCAAAAGAGATGGATCCTTTGCCATGGATTTTGCCAGCTGAATTGTCTCCAAATTTCACAATTCCACCTTCATACCTTTCCATACTTACAAACTTATTCTTATCACCTGTCATATGATGAGAGCATCCATTGTCAATCACCCATTCATCCTTTTCTTCAACCTGAGAAGCTAAGGCTTTTTCCACATTCACACAACTAGCAGATTTAGTAGGCACTGGATCTTCTTCTTTGATAGCAATGAACACCCATTCATTTCTTGAGGTACTTCCTTTATCAGATTCATCATCAATGACTCCTTCCACAACTTCTTGGACATAGTAGCATTTCCTTTGATTCCTAGATCTGTTAGGGTTTGGCTTTGAAACCCTCTCCAGACATCTTGAGGCAAAATGACCAATCTTATTGCAAGCAAAATCTTTGAAAGGTAACTTTCCTACATACTTACCGGATCCTCTTGGTAGTCTTTTGGCAAAAAGAGCTTCAAGTTCTTCAAGCTCCGATTCATCTTCTTCAAAATCCTTCCTTGCCTTCTCAAATCTGGCTAGTCTTCTTGAAGAGATTTCACCTGGATCAAATCTTTGCTTTCCAAAAACACTGGCCTTAAATGTTGATTTAGATTTAGGAAGAGAATCACCAAACTCACTCATTTCAAATGCCGAGAGCTTGCCAACCAACTGATCCCTTGTAACAGTTGTCATAGTCCTGATTTCCTCAATAGCAACAACTCTATGCTTGTATGAAGCAGGTAAGGATCTGAGCACTTTGCCAACAATCTCTTATTCTTTCAGTGTTCCACCAGCACACCTGATACTATACACAAGTTCATTCACTTTTTGCATGTAGGAAGTGATGTTTTCATCTTCACTCATCCTCAAATTTTTGTATCTACCTTTCAAGATTTGTAACTTAGCACATTTGACATGTTCATCACCTTCATATAGAGTTTCCAACTTCTTCCAGATTTCATAAGCAATTTTCAATTCTAGGACATTTGTCATTCTGTATCAGTCAGGGCACTTAGCAAAGCTTCTTTAGCTCGAATGTTGTTTTCAACATCTTTGAGTTGATCTGGAGCTGAGGGACCTTTCTCCGGAGGCTTATACTCATCCTTATGTTGGATCTAGGGCATACAACTGAGAGGGGGGGGGTGAATCAGTTGTATAAAACTTCTTCTTCTTTCAAACACTTGATTCTTGTTGTTAGTTAGGAGCATATCAATTAATCATCCATGAAAGCATGATACATAAACACAAGAGCAGATAAGCATCAACACATTGAACACCAAGATTTTGACGTGGAAAACCCGGTTAAGGGAAAAACCACGGGGTGATTAACCCAAGAATTATTCTCTGTTAGAAGAATAAAGAAAAATGAATGGCACATGCCAATTAGGGCTCACTGCCCGAGCACACTGCTCACAAAGAGGCCCACTGCCTACAAGGAGACACACTGTCTACAAAGTGATAAAAATCATAGTCTTGAACTGGAGAATGACATCTCTACCATGTCCGGATCAGTTCCAATTAAGCCCAAAAACTTCTGCTCTGCCTTTCGCACTTCCCTTCACTATGCCACACTCATCCACAAAAACCACACTTTGAAATGAACTCACAAACCGTTATTTATACAAGACATCGACTTAGGAACAAACATCTAAGTCGGCAAACAACCATAAGAGTATCCGCAAGATGAATAACACATCTGGTCGGCCACCACAAGAACATTCGCAGGATGAACAACTCATCCGGTCGGCTAAACAGAGCAAGAACTTCATCCGGAAGAATAACTTCAATTCCGGGCTCTACCATCAATGCGGACCAACAACACAACCTAAACATGATCCAAGAACCTTCACAAGCCTGTCTGAATGACCGAATACATCCGCACTTCCTCTACTTACTGGAATCTCTTGTCTTCCTCATCCAGAACTTCAAGAACACAGTCTGTCGCCACTGTCATAATGCAAGAGGTACTTCCAGACCTCCAAATCATACACAAATCAGGATGACACATCACAAGGACATCCCAAACACTCCTTCCAATCCGCAGATTAGGATAATACAATTCCGGACCTCACTGGACCTTTTTGTGATCCTCTGTCACCTCTGGATACTTGCCGGAACCGGTTCTATACCGACAGCCACAACTCCTTCAGATCTTCATGCGGACCTCTGAAATCTTAACTGAAGCATCTCAAGACTCATATCTACTAACCCTTTAATCCGCATCCTCCGGTTCTCATCCTATACAGTACATTTGCCTTCTTCTCATCACTGTTCTTCACTGTTCCTGACTGAGGCTAATTTTCTCAATATCCTCAGCACACAGCTCATCAAATCCTTCTTGTCAATGCAATATGAGTATGTTGACATCAATGACAATACTGGCTCACCTCATACTTGCAACAATCTCCCCCTTTGTCATTGATGGCAATATATGATGTGAAAAACCATTAAGACAAGAACTTCAACTTTTCACATGTCTTCTCTTCCTTTACTGCTCCCCCTTTGATCATCAACCACTTGTTTTTCACATGTCTTCTCTCCCCCTTTGACATCAATGGCAAAGGGCTCATACTTGCAATTCTCATACATCAGAATCATACCAGCTGCTCCCCCTTAGTTGCAGCTCCCCATTAGTCCGGATCACAAGATATGACTGTGATAGCCACCGGACTGATGCGCATCAGTGCATCTTAGTTCATCACCGGAGGGGCCATGACCCCTAACTTCTCCCGGAGATATTCAAAAGAGTCCTTGGGAAGAGGTTTTGTAAAGATATCTGCAATCTGATCCTTGGAGGGAACATACTCCAATCTGACTTCTTCCTTGTTTACTTGTTCTCTCAAAAAGTGAAATTTGATAGATATGTGCTTAGTCTTAGAATGCAATACCGGATTCTTGGAAATATTAATTGCACTTGAATTATCACAGAAAATTGTGATAGGCTCCTCATATTCAACTTTGATGTCTCTTAGCATCTGCTTCATCCATAAGATTTGAGTGCAACTACCTGCTGCTGCAATGTATTCTGCTTCAGTTGTAGACAGAGATATTGCATCTTGTTTCTTGCTTAGCCAAGAAACCAATCTCTTCCCCAAAAAGAATGCTCCACCACTAGTGCTTTTCCAGTCATCCACATCTCCTGCCCAATCTGCATCTGTGTAAGCATGAAGAGAGAAATCTGGATCTCTAGGGTACCATAGACCATACTCAACTGTTCCTTTCAAGTACCTAAAAATTCTTTTGATTGCCATAACATGAGATTCTCTAGGATCAGCCTGGAATCTTGCCACAAGACCAACAGCCTGCATTATATCTGGTCTAGTTTGAGTGAGATACAACAATCCACCAATCATTGATCTATACTTTGTCTGATCTGCCTTTGGAGAATCATCATCTTTGCTTAACTTACATCCGGTTGCCATAGGAGTGTTCATTGGCTTTGAGTCTTCCATACCAAATTTCCTTAACAATTCTTTCACATATTTGGTCTGAGAAATGAAGATCCCTTCTTTTGTTTGAGCAATTTGCAGACCCAAGAAGAAATTCATTTCACCAAGCATAGACATTTCAAACTCACTTTTCATCTGATTTGCAAAAGTTTTGCACATACTATCTCTTCCTCCAAAAATGATATCATCCACAAACACTTCAACAATCAAAATGTTTTCATGATCAATTTTGAAATATAAGTTACTGTCAGCAGTACCTTTGTTGAATCCAATCTGCACAAGATGCTTATCCAACCTTTCAAACCATGCTCTTGGGGCTTGCTTCAATCCATACAAAGCTTTCTTCAACTTGCAAACCATATCATCATTATCAGACAATTGAAATCCATCCGATTGTTCAATGTAGACTTCTTCTTCCAGATCACCATTTAGGAAGGCAGACTTGACATCCATCTGATATACCTTGAAGTCTTTGAAGGCAGCAAATGCAAGAAGTAATCTGACTGCTTCAATTCTTGCCACTGGAGCAAAAGTCTCTTCAAAGTCAATTCCTTCTATTTGAGAGTAGCCTTTGCAGACCAATCTAGCTTTGTTTCTGATTACTTCACCAGCTT
Source organism: Cunninghamia lanceolata (assembly GCA_027924645.1). Lineage (NCBI taxonomy): Eukaryota > Viridiplantae > Streptophyta > Pinopsida > Cupressales > Cupressaceae > Cunninghamia > Cunninghamia lanceolata. Next base: position 1,729,523 of record BSBN01000063.1, read on the forward strand.
CATTTAGTTTGTTCCGGAAGACCCACTTGGTTCCAATTACATTCCTGTCTCTAGGTCTGGGAACAAGATCCCAAGTATGATTTTTCTCAATTTGCATCAATTCATCTTCCATTGCTTTGGTCCAGTTTTCATCATTGCAGGCTTCATTTATTGTTTTAGGTTCAATCTTTGAAATCAGACAGCATTCATCCTGATTTTGAGCAATATTCCTTCTAGTTTGTACACCTTTGCTTCTGTCACCTATGATCTGATCTTCAGAGTGGTTCAGTCTTACATACCTTGGAATTTTGGGAGTATCCAGCACTGCTGTTTCTTGATCAGGCTCATTCAAACCTATCTCTTCTTCCTGATTTACCGGATCAGGCTGACTCTGTCTCACCGGAGAGGATTGAGTTCCTTGAACACTGTCTTGGTCATCTTCATCAAGCTCATAAAATCTTGAAGGTTTCTCAATTCCTTCATCAACTTTCACATTGGTGCTTTCTATCATCTTCCTCAATCTCTTATTGTAACACCGGTATGCTTTGCTTTGAGTGGAGTAGCCCAAGAAAATTCCCTCATCACTTCTAGCATCAAACTTTCCTAGATCTTCATCTCTTTTAATATAACACTTGCTACCAAATACTCTGAAATATTTCACAGTAGGAGTGATGCCAAACCAAAGTTCATAGGGGGTCTTACCGGTGTTGTTTCTGATTTGAACTCGATTTAGAGTGTAGACTGCGGTGCTGATAGCTTCTTTCCAAAACATTTGAGGAACATTTGCTTCCAACATCATTGTCCTAGCAGCTTCCTGGATGGTCCGGTTCTTTCTCTCAACTACTCCATTCTGCTGTGGAGTCTTAGGAGCAGACAACTGTCTCCTTATACCCTGTTTCTCACAAAAGTCAATGAATTCACCAGATGTAAATTCACCACCTCTATCAGACCTTAAACACTTTAGTTTCAATCCGGTTTGATTCTCCACCATGGCTTTGAAGATTTTGAACTTCTCAAAAGCTTCTAATTTTTCTTTTAGAAAGGTAACCCACATCATCCGGGAATGATCATCAGTTAACAACATGAAATATCTATCACCTTGCAGACTCTTGATTCTTGTCGGACCACATAGATCAGTATGTACTAATTCCAACAATCCGGTAGAAGACTGATCTTTGCTTTTGAAAGAGACTCTGCTTTGTTTACCTAACTGACATTCTTTACACACACTATTTGTAGGTTTCATCAATTTTGGAAGATCTCTCATAGCCTGAGTATTGCTTATCTTGATGATGTTATCAAAATTTACATGACACATTCTTCTATGCCATAACCAACTCTGATCAATTTGAACAAACAAACAACTTTTATTTGAACCAACCAGATGAAAGATATTACCTTTTGTCTGAGTACCGGATGCAATTTCAGTTCCGGAGCTTGTAAAGATTCTGCATTTTCCATTCTTGAACCGGAGATCATAGCCTTTGTCCACTAACTGACCAACACTGAGAAGATTGTGCTTCAATCCTTCAACATACAGTACATTACCTGTTTTTCTCTTACCATCAAAGGAAATAGTTCCCCTACCTCTGATTCTGCCAGCAGAATTGTCACCAAACTTTACCATTCCTCCTTCATATCTTTCCAAATCTAAGAACTTATTCTTGTCACCAGTCATATGGTGAGAACATCCACTGTCAATAACCTAATCATCCTTTTCTTCCACTTGAGCAGCCAAAGCTTTTTCAACAACTTTGTGATTGACAGATTCAGAGAGTATTGAATCTTCTTCCTTGATGGCAATAAACACCCACTCATTTCCAGATTTGCTTCCTAGTTCTGATTCATCATCTGTTACTCCTTCATTGTCATCTTCTTCATGAACATAATAGCAATTCTTTTGAAACCTTTGTTTGTTATTATTAGACCTTGCAGATCTTTCCAGACATCTTGAAGCAAAATGACCAATCTTATTGCAGTTGAAACACTTAAAGGGTAGTTTTCCTTCATACTTACCGGATCCTCTTGGCAGTCTCTTTGCAATGAGGGCTTCAAGTTGAGCTGTTTCTGCTTCTTCTTCTTCCATGTCTCTTCTTGCTTGATCATACCATGACATCTTCCTTGATGAGTTTTCTCCCGGATCAAATCTCTGCTTGCCTTTCACATAGGCACTGGCTTTGAAGGCAGATTCAGTCTTGGGAGGATCATCTCCAAACTTGGTCATTTCAAATGCAGCTAGTTTGCCAGCCAGTTGTTCTCTTGTGACAGTTGTGTGGGCTCTGAATTCATCAATGGCAGCAACCTTGATTTTGTAGGCAGCAGGAAGGGACCTTAGGATTTTGCAGACAATCTCATTTTCATCTAAAGTTCCACCAGCATTTCTGATTCCACATACCAGCTCATTCACTCTTGGCATAAAGGTAGTGATGTTTTCATCATCTCTCATTTTCAATCTTTCAAATTTCCCTTTCAGACTTTGCAACCTTGCACTTTTGACAAACTCATCTCCTTCATACAGAAGTTCCAGTTTAGTCAAGATCTCATATGTAGTTGGTAGGTCAATAACATTCGAGAGATCTGAGTCATTCAATGCGCTTAGAAGAGCTTCCTTGGTCCGCAGATTGTTTTCAGCTTCTGTGATTTCATTCAGAGTTGTCGGACCACCTTGTGGAGGTACATATGGTTTTGAAACCATAGCCAAGTATGCTTTTCCCATACATTCCAAGTGACACTTCATGCGACCTTTCTAGAGAGTGAAGTTGGTTCCATCGAACTTCGGACTATCCTTCTTGTATGACGACATCCTGGATCTCCTCAAGCGGTTAAGCTCCTATCAGAAGAACTTAGCTCTGATACCAATTGTTGGATCTAGGGCATACAACTGAGAGGGGGGGGGTGAATCAGTTGTATAAAACTTCTTCTTCTTTCAAACACTTGATTCTTGTTGTTAGTTAGGAGCATATCAATTAATCATCCATGAAAGCATGATACATAAACACAAGAGCAGATAAGCATCAACACATTGAACACCAAGATTTTGACATGGAAAACCTGGTTAAGGGAAAAACCATGGGGTGATTAACCCAAGAATTATTCTCTGTTAGAAGAATAAAGAAAAATGAATGGCACATGCCAATTAGGGCTCACTTCCCGAGCACACTGCTCACAAAGAGGCCCACTGCCTACAAGGAGACACACTGTCTACAAAGTGATAAAAATCACAGTCTTGAACTGGAGAATGACATCTCTACCATGTCCGGATCAGTTCCAATTAAGCCCAAAAACTTCTGCTCTGCCTTTCGCACTTCCCTTCACTATGCCACACTCATCCACAAAAACCACACTTTGAAATGAACTCACAAACCGTTATTTATACAAGACATCGACTTAGGAACAAACATCTAAGTCGGCAAACAACCATAAGAGTATCCGCAAGATGAATAACACATCCGGTCGGCCACCACAAGAACATTCGCAGGATGAACAACTCATCCGGTCGGCTAAACAGAGCAAGAACTTCATCCGGAAGAATAACTTCAATTCCGGGCTCTACCATCAATGCGGACCAACAACACAACCTAAACATGATCCAAGAACCTTCACAAGCCTGTCTGAATGACCGGATACATCCGCACTTCCTCTACTTACTGGAATCTCTTGTCTTCCTCATCCGGAACTTCAAGAACACAGTCTGTCACCACTGTCATAATGCAAGAGGTACTTCCGGACCTCCAAATCATACACAAATCAGGATGACACATCACAAGGACATCCCAAACACTCCTTCCAATCCGTAGATTAGGATAATACAATTTCGGACCTCACCGGACCTTTTTGTGATCCTCTGTCACCTCTGGATACTTGCCGGAACCGGTTCTATACCAACAGCCACAACTCCTTCAGATCTTCATGCGGACCTCTGAAATCTTAACTGAAGCATCTCAAGACTCATATCTACTAACCCTTTAATCCGCATCCTCCGGTTCTCATCCTATACAGTACATTTGCCTTCTTCTCATCACTGTTCCTCACTGTTCCTAACTGAGGCTAATTTTCTCAATATCCTCAGCACACAGCTCATCAAATCCTTCTTGTCAATGCAATATGAGTATGTTGACATCAATGACAATACTGGCTCACCTCATACTTGCAACACCTTAGTTATCAACCAATAAGCATCACCCATGCATTGCAAATGGCACTCCATGCGACTCTTCCAAAGAGAGTAATTTGTTCCATCAAATCTCACACTGTCCTTGTAAGTCGACATCTTGGATCTCCTCAAGCCGTCAAGCTTCTTTTAGAGGAACCAAATCTGATACCAATTGTTGAAATTAGGGCATACAAATGAGAGGGGGGGGTGAGCCAGTTGTCACAAAAACTTTTATCCTTTGTTGTAATTAAACTTCTTTACCACTTATTAATAGATGAATGATATAACCATGAAAGCATGAATCAACAACACATGAGAAGAAACAAAATCAACACACATAACACCAAGATTTTTACGTGGAAACCCGGTTAAGGGCAAAACCATGGTGGGGGTTAACCCACAAGACTTATTCTCTGTTAAAAGAATAGAAAAATGGGAAGGCACTTGCCTTTAGGCACACTGCCCAGAGTTCACTGCTCAAAAGAGGCTCACTGCCTACATAAATATTTATAAGTTTATCACAGAAAGATTGAACTGGGAAACATCATCTTATTCATGCCAAGGTCAGTTCCATTGATGCGCACAACACTTCTGCTCTTCCCCCAAACACCTTTTCGCTATCTCCTCATTCTTTACTGCTCTTCCTCTTCTGTTGTTCCTCTTCTCTGCTCTGTTTTTCTTCCTTTCTTAGGATCTTATCATTTTCATACAAGGATGCTTTTCCACAACTCAACCACACATATTTATATGCTTCATCAACCTTGGACTAAACATCAAGGTCGGCACTACAAGCATCTGACTTAATGCGAATCACTATAATGTTGGCCAAACATAGCTGGGACCCAAATCTTCCTTGAACAATGCGCCATACTTCATAGAACCTTTCTTAGATCATTCGCAACATGCACAAAGCATCCGATCAGCCAAGATTGGAAAGAACAACAACATCCAAAGAGAAATCTTCAACCACGAGCTCAAACCTCAATGCGGATCACCAACACAACAGGCACATGATCCAGAGATCTCCACAAGCACAATGAAATCAACAAGAACAACCGCACCACCTCAAATCACCAGAATCACTTGCATCTTCATACTGGAACATAAGAACACCAACTACCATGACTGTCTCACTAGAAAGATTGCTTACGGACCTCCAAACCATGAACCACTTGAGTTGAGGATACACACTAACATCCCAAACATACCTCTAGATCCGCAGATCATAATATTTTAATGCAGATCAATCCAGACCAAATTCCTGTCACTCTGTCACCTCTAAACACCTGCAAAACCTGGTTCTACTTAGATGGCCATAAATTCCCAAATTCTTCATGCGGATCCCTCAAATCTTAACTGGAGCAACTTTAGACAATCCTTTACAACACCCTTTGGTCCACTGACTCTAATCTTCATCTTACTGGGAATGTAGAGCAATCTACTTCATTAAACTGCACTGTCTCCCCTGTCTCTTACAAAGAGATATGTAACTCACGTGTTTCTTCCGGAGAGGCTAATTTTCTTAATATCCTCAACATACAAGTCTTCTAGAATGGGATATAGTTGACACTAATGACAACAAGAATATGTTGAGATTAATGACAACACCGATTAGGCACATATTTGCAACAGTTAAATCATAATTGACTCTCCAAAAATGGCACTCCATTTTGTCTCCTAAAATGACGCTTCCATGATCTCCTAAAATCATGCTGGTCAAGTTTCCAAGGTAACTCCCTCTTACAAGCTCTTTCCATTCTAGCAACAATTACACATTACAAGTTACCATAGTTGCATTTCACAACTTCCATGACACTAAGTGATAAATACAAAATGTAAAAATACAAACTACAAGTGACACATAGTGCCACTCCAAGTGGGATGCCCAAAATATGTGCATGCATAAAAAATACAAATAAATAAATATTTCAAATATTAGGACTTGCAAGGTGTATGACACACCTAATCCCAACAAAAATTTCAAGGACAATGGGTAATTTAAAATATAGATCAACTACTTGTTCTTCTCAATATTTGGTTCATCATAGGATTACATGATTACAAATGGACAAGAAAGAATGCATATATCTCATTGGTGATTCAAAGTAAGATTCATACCAACAAAGGACAAACACATGTTAGCATGTGAAAGCAGTTGACACCATGGTAGTGAATTGTAGTTCAACAGAAGGTTGAAGGGTAGGGGGTCGAAGGGGGCTATGTGTACAACATGCGGAAGTGCCACTGGCATGATTTATGCATGAAAATCCTTCTTTGAAAGGATTTGATTAGCTTGAATGCAAATGCATTGTGAAATTCTGTAACAACGAAATGATTTTGAGAATAAAATTATTGAAAGATCTTTGCCTGTGGTTTTTTCCTGGTACATAACCAGGTTTACCTCATAAATCTGTGTTGTGTATTTTATGCCATTTATTACTATTTCACATTTTATTTCAATTCTGCACTGCATAATTTTTCTAACACCACATACGTTGGCAAGTTTACTGACAATTTTGAACTCAAAAGTTGTTTTCAGACAAACCAATCAGAAACAATAACTTACACCTTTTACCATCATTCCCGTTGTCCAACAAGGCATCCACACCTTTGAGAATCTCAAACATGGAAGGTTCATTCATTTACTCATCTAACTATAATAACAATCATCTCATTCTTTCAGTTTTGGCAATAAGGAGTATTTACAGATTGCTAAAGTCTCTTATTGCCTTGGTGTTCCCTCTATAATATAAAACATTTCATTTCTTATTTTACAAAGCTAAAAACCTATTTAAATAAGAGAAATAATAAATCTTTCCCAAACAATATGCTTTCCTTCAAACCAGATTTTTAAGACCTTTTCTACAGTCATACATGGTAGTTTATTGTTTTAGACCTTTTCTATTTCGTATGATCCATCTTTCAACATATAAGAATCAATGAAGGTAATAAAATAATTACAGTTGCAATCCCATTTGGGTTGGCCCTCTCCATGGTTGGTAGCTGAGCCATGTGCGTGGCTCGAATCTTCCATCTCCATATAATCATTTAAAATTGAAAAAAATTATCCCTACAACCCATGTACAAACCCCTTTCAGATTGAAATCAAATCAATGCAACACCAATAGAAAAAAAAAACTATCCTTCACACAAAATCAGATCGAAAAAGGATAAAATTTTACTTAATAAAGCAAAACAGATTTGTAGTGACAAGCTATATAATTAGGTATATATATATGAATTATTCATTTGTCAAAGTCCATGTAGGATTATACAATGTATAGTAAAACAAGAAAAGAGATCAAATATTCATCTATGTGGATTGGATGGAAAATTTGCAAATATGAGGGTGCTAGTCAATTCTTGTAGATGTGGACAATTTTCATATAGGGTGATGATATTTGTATATATGATTCTATATATAAATACTAGTACGTGTTTACTTATTACTTTGCTGATTGTTGTTGACAAGTGTGTTATGGTGTGATTTCTAATTGACATAGTCAGAGAAGTGATATGATTTCTCTGTTTAAAGATTCATATATATTTTATAAACAGTGTTTCTAGGTAGGCCGATGGTTAATTGTAGTTTCATGTGACATAGGCAATTGAAATATTTAAATAACACATTATGCAGTTGGCAACACCACAACAACTGTGTATGGAAACCAGTGTAAAAAAAACTAGTAGACTTTAAATATATTTACTGCTATGAATGTGGGAGAACTAATACGCCTAGTTTTTGAAGAGAACATTTGAGCATTGTATCAATCACTCTATTTGCTAGGCAATGGAAACAGGGATCTTCATCGCAGATCAATGTAGATTGCACGTGCAAATATTGTTAGAAGGTATGCACAGAGCATTTGTTGTAGTGCATATGGTTAATGCATTTTGCAGACAAGTCTGTGTGAACAGAACCCAAAAGTGAATTGTTTCTATTGCAAAGACTCTATAGCAAGACCATGTGCATTGTATCTAATGTGCTTTCTTCTAAAATAGTCCATTTTGGAAATAGAGACACCTTGTGTTTAGAGCATCTAAAAGTGTCAATGTTACTGGGAAATCATTTATTTTATGCTGGAATTTAAAATAAACGTTTTTCTTGTGTGTGGATTGGCTAGCGTTGTGAACATTAAGTCTAAAAATTAATTAAACTGATTAAATTTTATCGAATTTAAAATGAATGGAAAGTGGCAATTGATGTCGTTGGCAAGAGGGTACCAATATCTAGTTGAATTTATTATTATTCTTAAATTAGTATCATGCCAAAAAGAAAATGAATTTAGTTACCACTTGTGTTGTCATGCATATTGGACAGGCTGACATTCAGGTTGGCAATTCCTATTTGGAGCTCTCCTATGTCAAGCATGGCATTCAGGGTCGCATGCTTCTATATTTTGGTTCCTTCTTTCTTTAGGTTGTATGTCCTGGGTTATTGAGAGTTCAACTGTTAGGCTTAGGGTTTCAAGGTATCTTTCTGAGAGGTTTTTTTTTCCTCTGGATATTCTATAGATAGAATAGAAGGAATCATAGGAAAAGTGTACAGGGAGAACCAAAAGGCATTTATGAATTATTTGATTGCAAAGTATAATAGCACTGGCACCATGAAAACAATGGTCATTGCACATTGTATTCAATTGAACAAAAGCAATTTGAACAGGGAGCTTTAGAGATATAGTTCAATTTTATTTTAAATTTAGATTAGAACTATTGCATAAGATTTGTGAACCAAAATACTATGTGGAGGTATGTAGAAAACAATGAGTTCTTGCCACTCAACAAATTGAAGTATTTAACAAGGGCATGATGCAATTGTCAATACCGCAACGTATGTCTATGAATATTAGTGTCCATACTCTTGTTTTACATCCTTTTCATTTTCATACAAAGTGAGTGGGCATGTATGCCTCAAACAAATTAAAGAGGGAAAATCAAATGTTTATTTTAAATCTTTCCACGTTGCTTGAATTAATTACATTGCTTAGTTGTAGTGTATCAGTTGACTAGTTATTTTCTTTTGCTTCTTTCTACTTCCTGATGGTTATGAAGTCTATGATGGCTTTGGTAATGTTATAACTTTCATTGTATCATATTTGTCAAGTATTATAATTATTTAAAATTAACTTAGAGTGTAGACTATCTGTTCCATGAACTTAAGTATCATAATTATATTAGAGTGCATAAACAGAGTGCAGATTACCTGTTCCATATTCAAATATGCGTTACTCTGAAATAGATCATTCTGTAGAATAAAAAGAGCTTATGTCAATAGCATCGATTATGGACTTTAGCCTTGTTCTTTTGAACTTTAAATACTCAACAGTGATTGGTTACTCCACAAAAATAATTGCATTCGACAGAATGCTCTGCTTTTAGATTACAATAAATTTATGGCACTAGAAAATAAGTAATTCGAGAGAATTATAATATTTGACAAGTGATCCTTACTTCTACTGCCATTATTTGCTAGAGGTCTTCCACTATGGCTGCTAGTACATAGACACCTATATTATATACAAATGCAGCTATCTAAAACCATGGGTATAGAAAATCTCCAATTTTTTAATCCATCTATATTATTCATTTAATCATAGACACAAAAACATGCATATCAAATCCAACCGAAATCCATTGAAACCAAACCCACAAAAATAGAGATGTAGAGATATAAATGAGTTTTTGTCAGATATAAGTGATTTTTTGTGTAAACAGAGAAGAATACCAAATTAGAATAGGATACAACATGAACTGAAGAATTCAAGTTTGTTTGATGTCCCGTGAAAAATGTGGAAATTGGAATATAAGTCAATTTTGCATCTACAACTATTTTTTTTTATAAATCATAGTTAGTTATGATGGTGAATAGAATTTCTGCTCAAATGGTTGATTCACAATTTAGAACATACATTGAAAACAAGAAATACAATATTCAAGGCAACTCAAGAGTGAAATATGCTATAATCTAAACTATTTATTTCATTTTTCACACTTAGTGCTCACAAAACTAGTCAAATTGCAAAGAGGAAAAATGTTTTTTCTTTTTTTTTTATACCGTGGTGACCAGGCATGGGTATTAGTGTATCATAGCAAGAAACAATACAAAGCAGTATATAATAACAAAGGAGTACATGCATCAAAATTTGTAAAGACAAATGATGTTTGTCAATCAACAATTAAAGGTTCTAGTTCAACATGGGAAATGAGAGACATATTTTTGAAAGCCATTGTTGTGCAATGCTTTTGTCCACTTGATACCTACAAGATGCATGTGAAGGAGAAGTTAAAATAATAATTAAGTACCAGACAATGGAGAATTGTTGCAGTTGTCCATGGTAAACGAAGGCTATTTTGTTGTAAAAATTGCATTGATGATAACATTGTTTTGGTTCATTGTGAATTGGCCATCTGCAACAAAATCCAACAGCATGAATATGACTTTTGACTTGTCTTCACTGTATTGGTCATAACTGATACTTTGCAAGTCTGGTAACAATTACCCAATAACAAATTTGTCACAAGACCAATGTATGGTTTGCTTGTTGTCAGTTGTTAGAATGGCCTTAATATAAAGGTAGTGGACATAGTTGACATTTTTTTTGCATTTTATACAATGAGAAGTTTTGTCCTCCAATGCTACATAGCTATCAAATTTGTAGTTACAATCAGGGTAGAATGCATGAAAAGGGCTTGAAAACATGTTTGCTATTTTTAAGGTTCCATGTACCTATAACAAAGAAGAAACAATATTAACTATACATGTGCTATTGCAAGAAATCAAATCAACAGTGTCTATAGAAGTTGATGTTTTGCTCTAGAAAAAAAAGAGTTGTTTCCGATGCTTGATCACGTGCAATCAACATAAAGAAGCGCATCTAAAAAACAAACTGCTTTAGGACATGTTAGGTGTAACAAAACATAAATATCTTTGAATTTGATTTCTCATAGGAGTACTGCCAAAGTATATTTATGTAATGGAGATATACATTACATCAGAACAATATGTTAGAAAGAAACATTAAATATATTAGTCATATTGTTCTAAATTCTTACCACACACTACCACGTCACCAATAACAAATACCAGGCATGTATTATTGACTAGATCAATAGTTTGTTGTATTAAATAATCAATACAAGATATCAAATATGAGCCCAAGGACATTTGCAATAAAAAATGAATGCAAAGGAAGTTATGATTTTCCTATGGGCAAATTAGTTGGCGTTGTTAATAGTAAGTGTGAAAATTATTTAGACAGATTATATTTTTTGGTATTGACGGCATTGGAAGAGGGTATGAATATGCAATTGAGTTTATTATTTTCTACAATACTTAATGCCTTCCTTGAGAAATATAGACTTCTTTCTGATGCATGATCACATGACACGTAACATCAAGGGCAACATCTTGGAAAGAAACAACTTAACCATCTTAACTTTATACCGAGTTTTTAAATTTAACCACATCAAAGTTATTAAATAAATAAGAATATAAACAATAATATACCTATTATTTAAATGCAACTATTGCATTCTTTTGAATGCTTCAATTATGCTATTTACGAGCACAATTATTGACATTGAAGCTTAGCAAAACTGACTTCGATCTTGATGATAAGGTTTGACTTGTTTGGTCGATTACTCATGTGAAATTGAAATTTATAGATGTATACAACCTTTCTAATTATCGATGCAAAAGGCTAAGCCATCAACAAGAAGACAATATTATTGATCTAGTACGAAAAAATCACAACGCTCAACATTATTACTGAGACAACTAATCCACATATAGATAAAGACTTAATTCAATATTGACTTAACCTCTAATGTGAGTGTGTGTGTGTTTCTAGATAGCACAAGGATCATTGTATTCACATGATCTAGTATCCTCTCCACGATGATACTCTCTCTCCTCATGTCGGAGGGAAAAACATTGTTCTTGCATCCACCTCAGTCGTACAACGGTAGTTAGTCAGTCACATTATTAAATCACGTGCATATTAATAACTTCATAGACAATTATTCTTTGCATATAAGATAATATAAATCAATGCATTCTCTATTCTAACACAACATTACTTTCTTCATATTAATTTCATTGACTAACTATCTGTCCTCTTGAAATAAAATGATAAGTATGTTAGTTTAAAAATAGGGTGTGATAGATAAACTATTAGTGTTTTACCCAAAGGAGAAAAATCCGCAGAGAGGAGGAATATTCTACTAGTAGTACTATTGACACCAACGCTTGCACAAGTGGTATAGTGGGGTAAGAGGCCAAAAAAGACTAGATTTGACTGTAACAAAAATATATCATGTTTATAGTCGATCCTAGCAGATTTGGCCCTTCTGAACTCAACTGTGTGGTCAGATCTAAGCTAGAATGCACATGTTCAAAGTTGATGGCAAGATCTCTCTAAATAGAGAAGGGGCTTGCAAGATCAATGCTTTGATACCAAGTTGAAGTAATCAACCACCAAGATCAAATCTACAACACCAAATAAACTTCTACACAAGAGAGACAAGCAACAAGAATGCTATACTGCCAATAATGATACAACGATATGTAAAGAATATATAATGTACAAGAAAGACCATACTTATAAAGGCAAGTTTGAGAGGTAGGACTAACTAGGATGATGACAAGTGTCTTAATCCCATGACATGAGACAACTAGAGGATAAGATGCCAACTATATGATAAGATCACATGACAACTAGAAACATTTAGAAATCTTCCTAAGTCAACAAACATGTGAACATGTGTGAATAGGTTCTAACTAATAACTAGTTAGATAATGTGCCTTTTTCACACTACAAAGGGAAATCGGATAGGTAAAACCTCTATTCACACCAACAAGAAGATCGAAAGAATTTGAATTTAAAAGAGTTGGATTGCATGGGGATTGCTTGGCTTGCTTTGTAGATTAAAGATTTGCAAGTTCCTTGTTTGTCACCACTTCTTGGAGGTATTATCTTGTTGTTTAATTGTAATTTGGTAGGAATTAAATGAAATAAATTAGGATATTGATGCAAGGAATCAGTTGTTGTCTTTCTTGTACAAATGGGTTTGCTTGAATTAAGATTTAGAATTAAATTTCATTGTGTTAGGTAGATCTTAGATTTTAGATTCTAAAAATTTGTGAAAACACAATTTAGTACCAAACCCTTACAAAAATTTTATAAATTTTTATGTGATTACATAATTGCAATGTTGGGTGAATTTGGAACAAGAGGGCATATTTAAAAAATTGTAATTGTGTGTTTTGATTTTGTTGAAAATTTGAAATAGATTAAGATCTTGATGCAAGGAATCACTTCTTGTCTTTCTTGTGCAAATGAGTTTGCTTAAATTAAGATTTAGAATGCAATTTTACTGTGATGGTAAAATCTTAGATTTTAGATTTTAAAAATTTGGGTGGGAAAACACAATTTAGTATCCAAACCACTTGAATTAAATTAAATAGATTAAGATCCTTATGTTGGTGTGAAAAGGATTTATTCCCTAACTAGTTCCCTTTTAGGACAGGTCTATTCACACTTAGTTGTTTAATTTTACTTAGGGCATTCACTTATTGTGTCTCAAGTCATATGAATAAGACACTTGTCATATTCTTATGCATTCTAGGTTTTCATCCTTGCCTTTATAAGCAAGGGTTCTCATGTCTTCATTTAATATGGAGCATATTGAGTACATCTTGTATACATTGATTTTCTTTGGCATGATAATATTCTTATTTTGCTACTCTCTTGTGGAAGGTTATTTTTGGTATTGCAAGTGATTTCGGTCTTCTTGAGTTTTTTTTTTGACTCTCACATGGTATAAGAGCACAAATCTACAAACCTCTTCTCTTTTTAGAGAGTTTTTGTCAAGAGCTTTCATATAACTACATTGTGATCTAACATCATAGTTGACTTTAGAGTAGATGAGAAAGTCATATTTGACTTTTGTTTCATCAAATTTTGATACCGCAAACAAAATCTACAAGGGTTTAAAGTGAGCGTATTTTGCAGATATGATAGGTAGCTACAATTTTGGAGCTTTTTTGGTCAAAACAGACCCCACCATTATGTTTGGAAGACATCAAAACATGAGAATCGACTGTTAATGTCGAATTTGTAGCAGTTTGAAGAAAAAACATTTTTTTTGCCTAGGGATGCCATATGACCTCCGTGTGTAGTATTTTATTGGTACAGATAAAAAAAATAAAATAAAAGAAATAGATTTTTTTTCTAGTAATAAAAATATCAAAGAGGGTAGGGGTTTCTACCTTGTCCCCTCCCCATGCGGCAGGGTACTTTGGGGGTACCTGCCCCTGCCACGACCTTATTGTTACAAGGATAGCAGGCATACTACCCCCTATCCATGACCTATGTCATGGCAACCCCCTTGAGTCCTGCCCCTTCATAGGGGTGGTGGGGGGGTTTCAAACCCCCACACCCAATTAATATTTTTTTACAAACAAGTTTTTTTTTAAAGCTTTTTTTCAAATAAAAAATTATGCAACCCTTCTTTTTATGGCCTATGGTAGCCATTTGAGAAGAGCCTCATGATTTAACAACTTTTTTAGTGGTTTCACCAGTTTGGCAGTCTCTTCTAAAATTGGTAGAGTTGGTCCTATTTGTATCTGGCGATAATTATTTTTGATAGATCTCTAATTTGGTGATAGTTTTTGCCAAAGTTGGTGGTGATGTCATGATGATGTCGACACACATTTTTAGATTTTGACCCCTTCACCATTGACAGTTTTGATTTTGCACTTAGATTTGAAGGCTTCGTTCTTGTTCATTTGATGCTCTTTTCTTGAGCAATTGTTTTTTGAAATGGGGCAAAATTTGTGCTCTTCGCAGTGGTGAAGGTAATTTTTAGTTTGAAATTTTGGTTTTTGTAAAATTTTAGTTTTCTTAGTGATCTTGTTGTGTATTTCTCATTTTGGCAACTTTGACAGGCCATAACTTCTATGTATGGACTCCTTTTTTGGTCTTTTTTTTGAAACTGTGTATTTTTTTGCATACTTTGTAGTGGTTCCATCATTTTCCTCATCTTGTGTAGTAAAATTGTATTTTCAACATGTGGCCCTTTTTTAGACATTGTACGAATCCACAGTATGTACTTTCATATTTGTAAATGCACTAAAATAAAGTGCCACATATTGTACTTTTATTTTAGGGTTCTTGCACATGATGTTGTACCAGTATTGTACTCACACTACTTTATAAAGTGCCATGGGGGGGCTTGTGGTGTGCGCCTTATCTTTGCAATCACAACCTCGTCTACCTTCATGTGATTATGCCTTATTTTTGCATACCCTTTACTAGTTGCAAGTACTTCTTTGTGCATCTTCTCCTTCATGCACTATTTTATGTCACACAATTTCAGTGGATCTTCCATACCTCTCCCTTGTTAGCATTATGGGGGTATCATACTATTTGTGCTAATGCTTCCTTGGTTTCACTTTAGAGTGAGCTATATATCTAGTTTTTCTTCCTATATACTAGGCAAATGCAATAGCTAATTACCCATGCATTTTAGTGAGATGGAACACACACCATATAAGCAATCTTGCATTCCTATTTATGGTGGTGACCTACCTTTTTTAGATGATCAACATTCTTGAGATTATTGACCTAATTTTTGGTGTGCTATCTGTACCTTCAACTATCAGATTGTTTTCTTATTTTCCATTTATACATTATTCAAGTAGTGTCATTGGGGTCACTCATGCAGATTTGTGCCTCTTTGTCCCGATCTTCATCCCAATTTTAGTGGATGCTCTTCAATTTCAGCAGTATAGTAGTTGTTCTTCGATAGTTGTTTGCAACATTTTATGCTTCAGTGGAGTTCTTCATGTTCATCTTCATGTTCCTAATATTTTTGGACATCTTTTGTGTAGGCTTCTTAGTCCTTCTCTCTTTCTCTATCTATTGTAGGGTGTTTGTTCTCTCTTTTGGGGCGGAGTTTTTCTTACAAGGTTTTCTTCATTTGTGAAATTTATTTAACATTGATTATGATGCTAAAACATACCGAAATCCAATATTTCAACCTTTCATTAACATCATGAAAATGTTGTGAGTTTAGGTGTGTTTAGTGTTAGACATTTCAAGGTTGCATTGTCTTAGCTAGGCACCTATTTTGATCTTGAGTTCTTTTTTATGTTTCTTGGTGTTGAAACATAGTCCTGAATGCCTTTTTGGTTGTTAGTCTTGTTGTGGGTCCTTTTGGCAACTTCAATGTCAAGTTCGGTGTCTCCAAGAACCCTGTTGTCCATTTGAGGCCTTGTGCATTATTTATAATCACCTATTTTGCTTAGGGGTGATTCATAGGATTTTCAGGGGTGATTATGCTCAAAATGCATGATCTTGAGACAAGGAGTAGATGTTGATGTTTTTCAAGGAAGTTTTCTGAAGGAAAGTTGTACCTTAGGGTCTACTTTTCCTTCCCATATTCCTGGTTTGATGTATTTTGATGTTCTTGTGGCCATTTATTCATTTTAAAGGTGTTCTTGTACTCTTAGGTGTGCTTGGTTAGTCTCTAGAAAGACCATGGCAAGTTTTCATATTTCTCTTATGACCAACTACTTATGGTTTGTTTGAGAGGATGTTTGGTTGTTGTGAATCCATCCTTTGAGTATTTATTTGTAGGCTTGGAAGTGTAAGGGATGAAACATAGCTTGTGCTTTAGTTCTTTCTATTCTTGTCTTTTGTTTGTGTTGACAATGAGAGTTGAGCACTCTATCATTGGTTGTGAGGATACTCTACCTCCTCTATTCTTCATCATGAGAGTGTTATCATATGATGGTTATGTAAGTCTCCTAGTGATGTGATTATATTTGTGTGCATTGACCTTGTGTAGTCATGCATTTGGTAGTGTTGTTGTGCGCTTTGTTCATGATATTGTTTAGTTTTGACATCATGTGTACGAGTTGTGGCATGTGTATGTCACAATTGTAATGCAAAATAAATGTTGGTCCATGTTTTGTCCATTAATGTCCTAATGTAAAAATTGGAGCATTACATTGAGCTTCCAAATAGTTACAAGTTCTTATACCTGTTGGTTAACATATTTATCACCTAACTCTATATTCACACGTCCGGACATATGACAAATGTAAACAACAATTGAGCCTATTATATTGGTATTTTATAAATGCTCTCTGCTTACTTTATAAGGCACATCGACCTTCGATAGATATTCTCATGAATGAAAAATTAAGATTGCTTTTAACCAGAAAGAAAAAATAAAGGCAGAGCTTTTAACCAGAAAGCATTAAAGGTATGAATTATTTTCAAATAATCAAAGTAAAAAGACTTCCGTCACCATGATATTCAGAAATTCAAATAAAGATAACATCATACAATCACCACTCTAAACAATATATCAACAGATAAATCATCCATAGCAGTGAGCCAAACTGAAGATGTCCAACCACCTCAATGCATAAATGTTAACAACACCAGTAGTAATACATCCAATGTAGGAATAATGTAAATTCAAATAACCACAACACAAAGTTTATGACCACTTAAATCTCCACTGCATTGATTTTCATTATATGCATAAACTAATTGAAAACAAGAAGTATCAAAATTCTCTATCGCCAAAACAAAGTTTGCCAAAAGATCCCCACACAGACTTGCATATCAAATTTATAGCAAGCCATGGGATAATTGTCTTTAACCCTAACGGCTTCTTGGTGACAACCAATTTAAAAGATAGTTTTAAAACATAAATATTAACCCTAACGGCTTCTTGGTGACAACCAATTTAAAAGATAGTTTTAAAACATAAATATTAAAGGGCCCTCTAGAGCCAATAGTTCAAGAGCACGTAAAAACAATTTGTTAAAACATAAAAGAGAATTAATTTAAAATTGCCACATCCTCATCACCAGCATCATCAACATCATTTGGTGTCGCTTCATCATCTTCCACCTGTTCGGCTTCTTTACCCACGTCCTCTTGTGCTGCTTGAGCTGCTTGTACCCTTCACCTAGCCTTGTATGCTCGATACCTGGTGAGAAAAGGAGAGAGAGACATGCCACTTGGAGTACCAGTCATACTAATTCTGTGCTTCTTCTTGCAAACTTCCTTGTCTATATTATTAATCTTTTGATGGATTTCATCCAACCCATTCTTAATAGTTTTGACATAAGTAGCTGTCCTTGCGATCTTTTCTAGTGATTCACTAGTTATGACATTATAGTCCATGATCTCCTCTGTCACCAACTTTTTAAAGTTCTATTTTATCTCTTTAACATCTAATAATTTGTCTTCATTTTCTCCAGTCACCTCAATTTCTAGGACAACAAAATTAAGCTTAATATTTCTCATTTCAGCATAATAAGTTTCTATCGCATCCCTCATATCATCTTCGGTTGATGTCAACACAATTAGCCTCCATTCGAGCACATCTATCCAAGCTGGTTCATCAAACTCATTTGGGGCACTTATAATTTGTTCATCTATGAGAACCTTGACATCCATTTTAGCCATTTATTTAATTTCCATTGAGGCTAAAGAGAGGCTATTGTGGTCCCTCCTAGCCTTTTGGAATTCTATAATTAAGGCCTCTTTTATTGGAGATAGAATCATATAACTTGGCAGCTTCCTCAACAAATAAAAGACCATCAAAGACTACTTTTTCCACCCATTGACTCACAACATCCTTCAAAGCCCTGGACTATTTTATTTGTTGCAAAAGACTAGGATCTAGCACACTTACACTTAAATCTATCATTGTATCTGATGAAGATGTAGTAATGTTTAGAACTGATTGAATGAAATAAGGCAAGGCACTTACTTGAGCGTGCAACTTATGTTTTTTCTCTTGTTCTTTCTTGACCCTTTTTGACAAGTTGCTAATTGAATATTCAACATGATAAATGTCTCCTTCAGTGGTAGAAGGTCCCAAATCCATCCTACTCACATTAAAATTTGCTTCAGTCACTTCTCCTTGATTCTTATTTCCCACAGGGTCAGCAATCTCAAGGAATTGATTACCAACTTAGTATGGTCAGTGACCATTCTTGACATTCTCCTGGCACATGTGGGCTTTGGAGTATCTTGCAACAACTTAGCTATAGTATCAACACCAGTGTCCACCATTGGAGTATGTCTCTTTTTCTTTTCAACTGCTTTCTTCAACTAGGAAGGAGAAGAGGTGGAAACACTAGTGGCATTAACCATATTTGAAACATCATCAACCCGAACTGATGAAGAGTTGGGTGCGGGAGGATTATCTGAACCAGGAGTATTCAACAAAGAATAAAAATATTGTCTTCTCCCAATTATGTAACAATTAATGAATAACTATCATTAACAGAGTCATTGACTAGTGACACATGGTCTGCTTGCTGAGGAAAAGCAGCCAATCTCCAGTATCACTTTTTGCTGGCTAACCATCTAGCTCACACCTAGATTTCAATTTATGATTTTCCTTAGGGGGTCCTTCACCATCCCCACTCGATTGTGAGCCAACTCCTTGCGGGGTTGGGTCCAAACTAGATGTTTTTCTCTGAGAGTGCATAGTTCTGGACCTATCCTGGCTCTAAGCTGATGAATCCTTAGCTGTATTCGAACTAGCTTGCTCTCTAAACTTTTTCCTTAGCCATTTCTCTATTCTCCTTATAACACTGAAAGAATGAAGCTTAATATCAGTCACTTCTTTCTCTGACCATCTCATAGGAGGTAAAGGCTACAATGAAACTTCTAGAAAACTAGTATCCAACATGCTTGAACCATCATCTACAATATTAGGCACTTGCATGGGGAGATCAAAAGCATGAATTTGATCAATTGTCAGCCTCATCCAACTTCTCCTCTAGACTTCCCTTTCATTTAGACAATCTTCCCAATAATCCTCCAGTTGAGGCTTGTGCTGGTAAGACCCACCTCCATGCATATTCTCCTTTACAAAATTTTTACTGTCAAAAGATACTCTGGTCCATAAACTATGAAGGCCAAATTTGGACAAGGCCTTATCCACATTTCTTGAAACATCATTATTTTTACAAGAGTAAAAGGATAGAGTCACAGGGAAATAATACCCTCTTTTCTTCATAGCATGATATTTCACATTTACAGAAGCCATCTGTCTACATACCTCCAAAAGCATGAGATAATCAGATGGATAACACAACAATTTCAATGGGGCATTTTCATAACCCCTAATCCTTATGTATGAGAAGCGATCAAACTATACATAAAAACTTCCAAAATTCATAACGAGTACAACTGCACCTGCCGAGAACCTCTTTTCCAGTGTGCCATCAATTTTCTTTGTCAACCACATAGTGAAAGCATAATTAATTCTTCAAAAAGCTTTAGCAGCTTCCTCCTTCTGAAGCTGAAAGAAAGTATCATACACAGGTGTGCCGACGATAGGTAACCCTTGGGACCTTAAGCTAGGCCAGACAACCTCTCTGTGAGCCAACATATAGATAGTAACTGTGAACCCATGTGAAACTCCTCATTCTTTAAAAAGTTTATCAATTACTCATGCATACTATCTATAATTATTTTAGCCTAATCAATCTGATGATCTCCACAAATCAACAAAATGAAACAACACATCTAGAAAGAAAACGTATCAGATTGATAATTTCCCACCACACGATTCAATAGCGTAATCATGTCTGAAATCTTCTCCTTAAATGGCTTCTTTTGAGATTGGCGGGAAGTTATGATTTTCCCTTTCTCCCTATCTCCAACCAGCCTCTCACAATGCAATTCTGACACCAATCTCTTCTCTCATTGTAATAAGCCCAAGCCGACGACACAGAAACATCTTCATTCTCTTCATATTCAACCAAATTCAAGGCCAGAGCAATTGATGCAGAATCAATCTTCGCAACCATAGAACCATCAGAAGCCCTTATTTCTTGTGACTCTGGTAAGTAGCCATTTACACATGCAATCACCAACTGGGGACAACGCACTACAAGTGAAAAACCTCTGGCTCTGTCCAGGCCACTATTCGTAATCTTGGTAGCTAGGATTGACTTTCCTTCTGGTTGCATTCTCAACCAGAAGTCATCAAAATCAATATGTCCCAGCTCTGTATCTTTCACCCCAGACAAATTATCTTCTACCACAGGACCTACGGGAGCTCCTTGAAACTTAAAATTCATCTTTACCAACTTCATAAACCAGTTTGCAAGAAACTCAGAAGTGAACACGGGTGGAACAGAGAAATGCAAAGGACTCACAAGATTTCCACAACACCGTTTCATGAAGCTATGTGATTTTTAAACTTCCAAAGAATGTAGTGCTTTATATGCATGAAAGAAAGAAACTGAAAATGATGGCTGAACATGCTAACCTGTGAACCTTGAATCTTGCACACTCCTCACACGTAGTAGACTTATCTCCTTCACTTTGCAATGCTTCACCTTTGATGAAATGATGAACACTTCAAATGAGATAGTGAATTGGTTTAAATTTGTAATGTCACATCTCACAAAATGTTCATAAATGACATTAATTATTGGCAGCATGTCAATCTTTGAAAATCTCACAATATGCCATAAGTTATCTCCACAAAATGTGCCACGGTGTTCACACGTACTCTAGCTTGAATATGACATCTGTCACTTCTCTACACCGTGCGCTAGCTTGGATGATAGCACCTCGGGAGATACAATCCATCATAGTCAGGAAGTCGGGGAAGAAATAAACTTTTGAACATATAACTTTGGGGTTCAGAGGTTCAAAAAATATTTGATGGACTGACTAGACTATAGGGAGGAGGATGAAGACCGATGCAAGAAAGACTTGACATGAGATCCTAAAGCAAGTTGAGAAGTCAGGTGGTTTGCAAACTTTTGAACCCATCGACTAAGGTTCAAAAACAAGTAAGATTACTGACTCAACAAAGGAAATGAAGAAGAAATGACGAAGGCAAGAAAAGGAAATGGCAATGAAGACAAAGGATACATGCCTTAACAAAAAGTTTGAATACTAGGAAACAACAGGCTTTGATTGGAGACGAGGACCAAGAGGGACGGAGAGAATCCAAACAAACCATGGCAATAAAGACTTATTCCAGAAGGGCGACAGAGTCAAACCAAAAATATGACCACAACCAAAACAAGAAACAAAGGGAAAAGAAAAGAACTATGATACAAGGTAGGACATCAGGAAGTTACCAATTGAATAGAGACATGCCATAACTCCAGGGGAATGGGAATAACACTATCAATGCCATAAACTAACTAGAACGGAGACATGCCAATAGCTCTTGTAAGTTATCCTATCAGCCCAAAGAGCATCATACAAACTTTTATGCCATGTCTTTTGATTTTCATCAACCAGTTTTTTGATAATCATGATGAGATTTTTATTGCTTGATTCAGCTTGTCCATTGCCTTGTGGATAATAATTAGAAGAATGAGAAAGGATGATGCCATAATCATAGTAGAAAAGAGTAAACTCAGAAGAAGAAAATATAGAGGCTTTGTCAGCTACAAGTTTCTTAGGTACCCCAAACCTAACCAGTATATTCTCCTTGAGAAAACTACAGACAACTTCAGAAGTCGTGTGTTTTATAGGAATTGCCTCTACTCATTTAGTGAAGTAATCTGTAGCTGTCAAAATGTGAGTGTGTCTAGCACTGGAGTTAGGATTAATTGGTCCAATGAAGTCCAACCCCCATTATCGAAAGGGTTCATCTATTACCTCTGGTTTTAGAGGCAATGCAACCAACTAAGGTCTACTCACAAATTTTGAGCATAATTCACATTTTAATACCTAGTTATAAGCGTCTTTGAACATACCTGGCCAATAGAAACATTGCCGCAATATCTTGAAGGCAGTTACTGAAGCTAAAAAATGTCCCCCATAGTCTTCATTATGGAATGTTTCCAGCAACCTCCTTTGCTGCTCCTTATCAACACACCTTAGAAAAGTGCCGTCTATTCCCCTCTTATACAAATTTCCCTCCCACAGAACATATTTACAAGCTTTGAGTTTTAGATTTCTCTTCTCTTTAACAGAGATATGAGGACAATCTCCATAAGTTAAGAAGTAAGCAACATCTGAAAACCACTCATCAATAGTACTAGTAAATAAAACCAATGGCAATTCTTCATTTTCACTCACCTAATTTTCTGCAATAATCTTACATAATCCCTTACCTCACACCAGGTTGGTAGGCATAATTTCAACATCATATTCCTGAACTTTTTCTATCTAATTCCCCCTATTATTATATCCAATCTCCTGTGGTGTAAGTATTCTCTTAACCACAGATTCGGGAACATAAACAACTACATGTGAGTGTAAAATATAAACTCTAAAACTTTTAAGGGCTTTCACCACTATATAAGCATGTTTTTCTAAAGCATAGTATTTTAGCTCATGTTTCTTTAGTGGCACACTCATAAAAGCTATTGGATCCTCTATCCCCTGGTCATTCTTTTGTAGCAGAATGGCTGATAAAGTATGTTAAGAAGTATAGCAATAAATAATAAAATCCTTTTAGAAATCAGGATGTACCAGTGTGGGTGCATTAGCAATAGCTATCTTAATATCTTCAAAATCTCACTTACCATCAGCACTCCACTTAAAAACAAGGTGATTTTTCATCATCTTAGCAATGTACCTAGTCAGTTCAGCAAAATCTAGAACGAATCTCCTCACAAAATTCACCTGACCAAAGAATGACCTTGTGTTGCTCTTGGTAGTAGGTAAGCTTAGCTGCTGAATGACCCTGACTCTTGTTGGGTCAATCTTTATTCCATCTTTAGAGACAATATGACCTAGTAATTTCCCCTTAGTAACAACAAAAATAGACTTCTTGGGGTTGAGGGAAATACCATTCTCCCTGCAACGTTGTAGAACTACCTCCAAATCATGTAGGTGATTAGCCCTCTTTTTAGAAAAGACTATTAGGTCATCCAGGTAAACAACAATAATTTTGTTCTTCAGATCTCCAAAGGTTAAATTCATTGCTCTCTGAAATGTGGCCCTTGCATTGATGAGGTCAAAAGGCATCCTATTGTAACCAAAAACACCAATGGGCGTGGTGAAAGCTATTTTGTGCTGATCTTTAAGAGCAACCTCAACCTGATTATATCCCAAAAAGCCATCATGCATGGACATCATCTCAAAGCTAGATACTATTTGTAGGATATGATCCATAACCCACAGAGGATAATTGTCCTTTAGAGATGCCTAATTTAGGTTATGGAAATCAACACAAATTCAAATTTCTCCATTCTTCTTCCTAACTGGTACAATGTTAGCTATCCAGGTAGAATGGTGGACAGGATAAATGAACTTTGCTTTCAACATCTTGTCTATCTCATTGAAAATAGCTTCTGCCACCTTTGGATTATAAGTCCTCTGCTTCCGTTTGAAAGGAAAAGCTCCAGGCTTTAGTGGAATATGGTGCTGTACTTCTCCATTTTTGAACTTCTTCAAATCTATGTAGCACCATGCAAAAACATCCTTGTATCTGATTAGCAGGGAGATTAATCATTCCCTTTATTTTGGAGAACAACATTTCCCAATACAAACCATCTTTGGGTCATCTTCAGTTCCAATGTTCACTCTATCATAATTAGCTAATGAGTTGGTTGAAACTATGTTCTTCTTTTTAAGATACTGATCATGACAATTAAAAAGGTCTTCCAATGAGACCAGACCTTTAGGGATTTTGTTTCCTTTCAACTGGATGACTACAGGATTCTGACTATCTTGAGAAATAATCTCATCTTCCACTACATCATTACTTTTATCTTCACTTCCTTCAAAAAATATATTGGCAAAGGCTTTTGCTTTTTCAAGGAAGGAAATTATCTGCTGGTCAGAATTAAACACTTGTCAATGATTAACATTATTTGGAACATTAGGATTGTACACCACTTCAATTTGATATGGCTTATACTTGAAGTCAGGATGGGGTAAGAGGAGAGAAGCTAAGACAGCTAAGGAATCGACCCTAGTATTTTGTTCTCTAGGTATCACCTCTATAGAAAAGGCATCAAAAACTACAATTTGATCCCACACTCTATTTTGGTAATGCTTTAGTCTCCCATTTTTAACTATGTACAATTTTCTCACCTGTTTAACAATCAATTCAACATCACCCTTGATCTTTAACTATTTAATTCCCTTTTCTTTGGCCAATTCCAAACCTAAAAACAAGGCTTCATACTTTGCAGTATTGTTTGTGTTTTCGAACTCAAGATTGTAAGCAGATGGAAAGATGAAACCATCGGGAGAAATCAAAACAACACCAGCCCCAGATCCATCAAAAGAACAACTATCATTGAACTCTAAAGTCCATATCTCATCTACCAGGTTTGGACTGATTAGGCTTGTCTTGTTATCATCTTCTGACATACATATATAGGTGCCTGGA
Source organism: Cunninghamia lanceolata (assembly GCA_027924645.1). Classification (NCBI taxonomy): domain Eukaryota; kingdom Viridiplantae; phylum Streptophyta; class Pinopsida; order Cupressales; family Cupressaceae; genus Cunninghamia; species Cunninghamia lanceolata. The sequence goes on from BSBN01000063.1 coordinate 1,755,018, forward strand.
TCAGTTTCTATGAACAAGATATCTGCCCTAGGGTCTTCAGATTTTAGCACAGTAAACTTGGCCTTCGGTTCTAGGTTTAGGCGGACCTTCTTCCCATCTATAGGTATTAAAGCATGTGACCAGTCCATCTAGATTTCCCCACCTAAGTCTTTGCAGAAACTATGACTTAGCAACATTCCATAACTTGCAGGTATATCAGCCACCAATATAGTTAACTTCAACCTCTTCTTAGGGAAATCAACTAGGGTGGCTTGTGCATCTTTAATCTGACCAAGGATAGGCATGGGAGAGTCATCCATAGAAAAACATTTGCCATGGGAGGGCGTGTAGGACAAACCTAAGGCTCTCGCAACTTGAGCTGGCATTACATTGTCTAATGCTCCATAATCAATAACACAATTACTCAACCTATATCCAACAATATACAATGACACATAGAAGGGTTCTGGTTTTTCAAAAGGGCTTTCATGTATTGATTCTTGAGAGTGAGAGTTCGAACAGTTTTGCTTCTCAACTTGAGCTTCATTAACATTCGACACTTGGGCATTACAATGAGAAGGGGAAGGTTCTTGTTTCACATACTTTATCAACCTATCTAGTTCTGAGGGATTGAGTCTTAGATATTCAACATGGGAAATGTGAATTTTTGTATTCTTAAATGACTCAACAATATCAAAAGAACTAGATACAAGTGTTTCAGGAGAAGAAGTAGGAGGTACCTCAGTAGATGCTACTTTAGTGGTGGTATTATCCATCTTTTTAGCACTTGAATTATTTTGCCTGGTCAAAATGTACTTTGGAGCAGAAGAGGAAGAGCTTGGTTGGTTCTTAGGGTCATATCCTTTCTGAGCTTGTTTTCCTCTCATGAACACCACACAATTGGGATTATCAACTTCAGTATAAACATCTTCCAGGTCCTCATCCTCTGATTCATATTGGAAGAAGTTGACATTAGCATCACTAGGCGTAGGAGGTTCCTCTACATAAGGTTCTTCTGCATGTTCATTCACTGAAAGCATCTGCATAAATCTCACTATCTTAGGGCAAGAATTCCATCATGGTCTGATGTAAGGTGAAAATTGCACATCATGTGATTGTTTTTACTAGAAGATGGTCCTTCAATTGCCAATCAATGAGTTGGATCGGGTAAGGGAAAATATCTGTTTAGATTTCCCACTAGATTGTGATCTCTTCTTGTTGCATCAGGATAAAAAGATTATTGATGACCCTTAGGCATCTGCCATTTCAATGTAATAATATCATTGGCTAGTCTCTAGATAACCGGGACAATAGAATTTATAGTTGATAACTTACTTATCTGTAATTCCTTTTTCCATTTACCAATAGTTATCAAGTCATCTTCCATTGCTATAGATTTGGTCTGAGCTTCAACTAGATTGGCAACACCTTCCCTCTTTATTGCATAACTAACATTTAAAGGAAGTGCATTGATAAAGAAACATTTTAGTAATCCATCTCCAGGCATAACATCATTACGAATTCTGTTGGCTATTTTATTGAATTTTGCTACAAATTCTCTCATTTTCTCATGAATTTCCTTCTTCATTGAGGAGAGCTGGGCTATCAATGTATGCTCATTATCAGCTGTCTTAAACCTTTCCTCAAACTGGCGTCTCATAGAAGCCCAATCATTAATAAATGCATTTGGTAGGTGATAAAACCATTCAGCAGCAACATCAGCGAGTGACTCAACAAAGAGACTGACATACACATCTTCATATTGTACTCCCAAGATAGAATAGGTAGCAAAGAAAGTATTTATATCCTCCTCAGGAGTGACCTTCCCATCACCCTTAAATTTAGGTACGATCTTTCCCAAACTTGGGTAGGTCATGCAAATTTCTTCCAAGATTTAAAGGTCCAATGGCAACACCCCATTGTACAGGTGGAGTTGAGCCATATTGATGGGAGTATGGAGTGGAAAAGTAACTTGTAAAAGTAGAATGGTTTTGTCAAGAGTAAGAACTTGGCAGGATGAACTAGCAAATTCTTTTTCAGGAGGGGGAGAGGATGACTAACTTAAAGACTTAACTCTCCTTGTAGGAGGAAAAGAAGCAAAGTTTAAGCACTGAAGTAAATTAAAATCAAAACCAGAAATGCCCCTACGTCTATCACACCGAGTGTATCTTTTCATAGCCAACCTTCATAAACACATAAAACAAAACAATGCAGAGTCGCCAAACCACTTATTGGTTATTTCAATGAATGACTGGTTGACCATGTACTTGATTCTCTCCCCTAACAACTGGGTTCCTCCTGTTATCAGGGACTTCCTGAATTTGGAAGGGTCTTTCTATTCTAGGCACATGAACAACTCCTTCAATGAACACCACTTCCTGAGCCTCATCAAAATGACGTGCATTTTCTCTTAGAATATCACCAAGCTCCTCTTTTTCTTCAAGAACCTCATTCACTTGATGATACTACTGATTTGTTCTCCTAGCTTACCAGGCAACCAGTCACAGGCGAGTAATAATATCTTCTTGGTCACCAATTAACCAGTCTACGTTAGGCTGCAGAACTGGTGCATGTCTTCCTCAGAGAACCATATAATAATAAAGCAAATTACTAAAATTAAAACTATAAATGTCCCCAATAGAGTTGCCAAAAATTTGTTGGTTAACTAATTTCTCACCTAACTCTATATTCACAAGCTTGGACAGATGACAAATGTAAACAATAGTTGAGCCTATTATATTGGTATTTTATAAAGGCTCTCTGCTTATTTTATAAGGCGTAGCTACCTTCGATAGATATTCTCATGAATGAAAAATTAAGATTGCTTTTAACCAGAAAGAAAAAATAAAGGCAGAGCTTTTAACTAGAAAGCAATAAAGGTATGAATTGTTTTTAAATAATCAAACTACAAAGACTTCCATCACCATGATATTCAAAAAATCAAATAAAGATAACATCATACAATCACTGGCTCTAAACAATATATCAATAGATAAATCATCCACAACAGTGAGCCAAACTGAAGATGTCCAACCACCTCAATGCATAAATGTTACCAACACCAGTAGCGATACATCTAACGTAGGAAGAATGTAAATTCAAATAACCACAACACAAAGTTTATGACCACTTAAATCTCCACTGCATTGATTTTCATTATATGCATAAAGTAATTGAAAATAAGAAATATCAAAATTCTCTATCGCCAAAACAAAGTTTGCCAAAAGATCCCCACACAGACTTGCATATCAAATTTATAGCAAGCCATGAGATAACTTTCTTTAACCCTAACGACTTCTTGGTGACAGCTAATTTAAAAGATAGTTTTTAAAAAATAACTATTAAAGGGCCCTCCAGAGCCAATACTTCAAGAGCATGTAAAAACAATTTGTTAAAACATAAAAGAGAATTAATTTAAGATCGCCACATCTTCATCACCAACATCATCAACATCATTTTGTGCCGCTTCATCATCTTCCACCTGTTCGGCTTCTTTACCTATGTCCTCTTGTGCCACTTGAGCTGCTTGTGCCCTTTGCCTAGCCTTGTATGTTCGATACCTGGTGAGAAAAGGAGAGAGAGAGATGCCACTTGGAGTACCAGTCATACTAATTCTGTGCTTCTTCTTACAAATTGCCATGTCTGTATTATTAATCTTTTGATGGATTTCATCTAGCCCATTCTTGATAGTTTTGACATAAACAGTTGTCCTTGCCATCTTTTCCAGTGATTCACTAGTTATGACATTATAGTCCATGATCTCCTCTGTCACCAACTTTTTAAAGTTCTGTTTTCTCTTTAACATCTAATAATTTGTCTTCATTTTCTCCAGTCACCTTAACTTCTAGGACAACAAAATAAAGCTTAATATTTCTCATTCCAGCATAATAAGTTGATATCACATCCCTCATATCATCTTCGGTTGATGTCAACACAATTAGCCTCCATTCGAGCACATCTATCCAAGTTGGTGCATCAAACTCATTTGGGGCACTTATAATCTGTTTAGCTATGAGAACCTTGACATCCATTTTAGCCATTTCTTTAATTTCCATTGAGGCTAAAGAGAGGCTATTGTGGTCATTCCTAGCCTTTTAGAATTCTATAATTAAGGCCTCTCTTTTACTAGAGATAGAATCAAATAACTTGGCAGCTTCCTCAACAAATAAAAGACCATCAAAGACTACTTTTTCTACCCATTGACTCACAACATCCTTCAAAGCCCTGGATTGTTTTATTTGTTGCAAAAGACTAGGATTTGGCACACTTACACTTAAATCTGGCATTGTATCTGATGAAGATGTTGTAATGTTTAGAACTGATTGAATGAAATAAGGCAAGGCACTTACTTGAGCATGCAACTTATGTTTTTTCTCCTATTCTTTCTTGACCCTTTTTGACAAGTTGCTAATTGAATATTCAACATGATAAATGTCTCCTTCAGTGGTAGAAGGTCCCAAATCCATCCTACTCACATTAAAATTTGCTTCAGTCACTTCTCCTTGATTCTTATTTCCCACAGGGTCGGCAATCTCAAGGAATTGATTACCAGTAGTATGGTCATTGACCATTCTCGACATTCTCCTGGCACGCTTGGGCTTTGGAGTATCTTGTAGCAACTTAGCTATAGTATCAACACCAGTGTCCACCATTGGAGTATGTCTCTTTTTCTTTTCAACTGCTTTTTTCAACTAGGAAGGAGAAGAGGTGGAAACGCTAGTGGCATTAACCATATTTGCAACACCATCAACCCAAACTGATGAAGAGTTGGGTGCGAGAGGATTATCCAAACCAGGAGTATTCAACAGATACTAAAAAATATTATCTTCTCCCAATTGTGTAAAAATTAATGAATAACTATCATTAACGGAGTTGTTGACTAGTGGCACATGGTCTGCTTTTTGAGGAGAAGCAGCCAATCTGGTATCACTTTTTGTTGGCTGGCCATCCAGATCACACCTAGATTTCAACTGATGATTTTCCTTAGGTGGTCCTTCACCATCCCCACTCAATTGTGAGCCAACTCCTTGTGGGATTGGGTCCAAACTAGATGTTTTTCTCTGAGAGTGCACAGTTCTGGACCTACCCTGGCTCTGAGCTGATGAATCCTTAGCTATATTCGAACTAGCTTGCTCTCTAAAATTTTTCCTTAGCCATTTATCTGTTCTCCTTATAACACCGAAAGAGTGAAGCTTAATATCAATCACTTCTTTCTCTGACCATCTCACAAGAGGTAAAGGCTACAATGAAACTTCCAGAAAACTAGTATCCAACATGTCTGAACCATCATCTACAATATTAGGCACTTGCATGGGGAGATCAAAAGCACGAATTTGATCAATTGTCAGCTTCATCCAACTTCTCCTCTGGACTTCCCTTTGATTTAGACAATCTTCCCAATAATCCTCTAGTTGAGGCTTTTACTGGTAAGACCCACCTCCATGCATATTCTCCTTTACAAATTTTTTTACTATCAAAAGATACTTTGGTCCATAAACTATGAAGGCCAAGTTTAGACAAGGCCTTATCCACATTTCTTGAAATATCATTATTTTTACAAGAGTAAAAGGATAGAGTCACAGGGAAATAATACCCTCTTTTCTTCATAGCATGATATTTCACATTTACAGAAGCCATCTATCTACATACCTCCAAAAGCACAAGATAATTAGATGGATATCGCGGCAATTTCAACGGGGCATTTTCATAACCCCCAATCCTTATGTATGAGAAGCGATCGAACTGCACATAAAAAATTCCAAAATTCATAACGAGTGTAGCTGCACCTGCCGAGAACCTCTATTCCAGTGTGCCATCAATTTTCTTTGTCAACCACTAGTGAAAGCATCATTAATTCTTCAAAAATATTTAGCAGCTTCCTCCTTTCGAAGCTAAAAGAAAGTATCATACACATGCGTGCCGATGACAGGTAACCCTTGGGACCTTAAGCCAGGCCAGACAACCTCTTTGTGAGCCAACAACTAGATTAACTGTGAACCCATGTGAAAATCCTTATTCTTTGAAAATTTTATCAATTGCTCATGCATACTATCTCTGATTATTTTGGCCCAATCAATCTGATGATCTCCACAAATCAACAAAAAGAAATGACACATCCAGAAAGCAAACATATCAAATTGAGAATTTCCCACCACACGGTTTAATAGCGTAATCATGTCTGAAATCTCCTCCTTAAAATGGCTTCTTTTGAGATTGGTGGGAAGTTTTGATTTTCCCTTTCTCCCTATCTCCAACCAGCCTCTCACAATGCAATTCTGACACCAATCTCTTCTCTCATTGTAATAAGCCCAAGCCAACGACATAGAAACATCTTCATTCTCTTCATATTCAACCAAATTCAAGGCTAGAGCAATTGATGCAGAATCAATCTTCGCAACCACAGAACCATCAGAAGCCTTTCTTTCCTTTGACTCTGGTAAGTAGCCATTTACAGATGCAATCACCAACTTGGGACAATGCACTGGAATTGGAAAACCTCTGGCTCTATCTAGGACATTATTCACAATCTTAGTAGGTAGGACTGACCATCCTTCTAGTTGTATTCTCAGCCAGAAGTTGTCAAAATCAATATGTCCTAGTGTAACAACTCTCACCTAGCCATTCTATGGCTCTTGTTATTGGTAGGTGAGTTGGTTTATGACAGAAGAAAATATCTTTGGGGGTCCGAGGGGGAGAGGTTGGTGCATGTTAAATGCTGTAGAAATATATTGAGACGAGGGAATGGATGAGGATGATTCTCTTTGTTTTTGTTGACTTTGATAGAGTGTGGTAGGGATTGATGGTGGGGGGCGTATTGGAAACTTTATTTTTGTCATCCCTATCCAACTGAATGCAAACGGATGGATCAGGCAACTTAATGGCCCTAGTATGGACGCTCTAGCAAAAAGGATGGGGTCCAATTGCTGCGACTCTAGCAGAGAGGACATATGGACATCCATCAAAGCATTAAGGATTGACGAGACGCTCTGGAGGGGGGATACGATGTTGTGTGGTCTTTTGGAATGGGTTCTACCAAAAAAAGAGAGGGAAAGAAAAAGACTAGTTAAGGAAGCGGTCCCATGGAGTTGCTAGAGGATCTATTTTTGTGGAGCAAAGGGTCCCATGGAACTCAAAATTTTTTGATAATGCTTAAATCAGAATCTTTTCCTCTAAAATAGGAGCAGCTAACGTTTAGAAGGTTATTTTTGAGCAAGCGCAGATGGGGTGGGGCTGAAACTTTCTTCCACCAGGCTAGGGAGTTAACTACTAGTTTTTTGATTCTGGCCCCTTAATTTATTTGAAATTTGGAGGGAATTTTTTAGCATAAATTATTTAGCATAAACTATTTGTTAAAAAACTTCATGAGACCACTAGCTTCCATAAAATTAGGAGCTTAAAATTTTAAGCATACCAGTAACTACAAAATTCATGGGACCACCGGCTGTAAAATGCTCCTAAAAAATCTCAACAATGCCGCTGAGATAATTTAGGAAGCCCCCTCCCATGGGACCGCTTCCTAAGGGGGAGTAGAGAAAAAGCAAAATTAATCTCTTCTTCATCGTCAGCATCCAGAAGAGCGGGAATGAAGATTCAAATCCAGAAGGCACATAGTATTAACAGGGTGAATTTACTGCTGCTCAATCGAAGAAAGACTCCAAGTAGTTTCCTCGTGCATGTTCAGTCCACCATTGCAGGACTTGAGCTTGTTGAAACAGCTTGTTGTGTGACTACCTAGAGCTTGAAATGAAGAGAATTTCTGCTATATGTTTTACACAATTACGATCTCTCAATATTAGATTGATCAAAATCAACCAACTCTAAATTAGTGGGCTCATGGAGTTTTACTGTGTGGATTCGCTTGCATTTATTGGGTTTGTTGTCAATGTGGGAATGAGAAAGGGAGGGGGAAACTTTGCAATGACAAGCCTCATGGTAGATACGCTTCGATCTCTTGCCCTCGCCAATCTTCAATTGCAATCTCCTTTGATGAATGCCCTCCATTTCCCCAGATTCAAACTCCTATCTTACAATTCCAGTGATACTGTGACAGGTAGGTTAAGAAATAACTTATTAACTCTGTTTGCTTTCTATTTGCTTTACATAATATGACTCGCAGTCTTGAGCTCACTCTAAAAATAAAGTGGGCTGGAGTCTTGAGATTTCTAAATTTATAGAAATTTGATGGTTGGATTGTTTTTTTTTTAAATTTCAGCCATATTTTACAATTTTAAAAATTTATTACATCATGTAGTTAAAATTATTGTAACAATGTGCCCATGTGTCATCATTAAAAAAAGCAATGGATTTCATTCTTGCAACTCATTTATGCTGCAATCGATGAACCACATTCAAATTTTCTCATGCTCATGTGTTTCATTTATTTTTTACCACTCACTAGTGGTTTTCATTTGTCTTTGTATAATAATTGCATTGTGAAGATAGCTTGACTGCTACTTCCTTGGGCTTGGATATGATTGGATTTATTTTATGTTGATTATGTTGTTAGGTGTATTTTTGTGTATGGATTTGATTCAAGCAATGTTAATAAGTGTTGATATGAAATTGGGTGACAATAAACTTGAATTTTATTCATTAAACTAGATATAAAACAGAAATTAGGGTCAATTGAGTTAAGTATATACAAATGCAACCCCATATCTCAACATGGGATGATAGGATAATTATAGTATACAATGGAATTAACAAATGCAACATTTCATACCTTGTGGGAAATCTAAATGGAGGTTGTAGAGATCTAGTCTGACTCTCTATTTATCCTAATAGGTCTATGCTATATGATAATGGTCACATTATGTCTATGTAAACAAAGATAATTTCTTATTGATAAGTAATCAACTTAGCCCATGTGTTAATGAGATGAGCCATTATGAGTAATAATTATCTCGATGCCCTTGGATGGAAGTGAGCATTTAGGATAGGGTTACTAAATTGGGAACTTGGTTGTGTTTCCCTACATCAATTAAGCATTATTAATTGTTAGGAATCATTAGAAGGAACCATGTTGAGGTATGAAATAATTATTTGGGAATTTGGAGTTTTGTTATTGATCAATACACTTTATGAGTTATGGATTTTTTTGGAATGGGTATTGGTATATATTGATCTATTACATTTTGGTCTTAAACCCTTCTTAGGTTTCCCTTCTATAGTATTCTTTCTATTTCACTTGCATGATGAAAGTTACTTAAGTGATTATGAAATCCTAGAGATAGACACCTATGTGTATGTTCCTTGAGAGATTAAGGTTAAGAGAACTACATGAGATTTCAATCCTATTTCAAAGTAGGTACGTAGGCAATCCTTAGGTGAAGGACATCCCTATTCCCAAGTTAGTAGTGGAGGGTTTAGGGAATAGGTCTGGACGTGGTTTGGGTTGTTCTTAAACTTGATCAAAGTTTTGGTCTTGTAGATCACATTTTTGATATTTGCTATTTCAAATTTATACTTCAGTGTTTTGGTTGATTTTGTATACCTTGTTTGGTTAAACGAGATGAGATTAGGTCTAGAATATTGAGTCCTCGTGCATGGCCTTGAGTGCTTGTAAAGGCTGACGATGCACACGAGAAGGCCTATCCGTCCGTGGGGCGTTGATTTGGGCATGTTTGAGTCTCCTCATCTGATTGAGTAGTGTACTTGATTCTGTGTGGTACCATCCCTTTGAGCATGCATGATGATTTCTCATCTGATCTGCACTCTAGTGTCTAGTGCCTTAGTAGTTGTGATTAGTACTCAACATTCTATTTGATGAGCATCTCTATGTTATGACTATGGCGTTATGCATTGTTTTCCATGTCTGCTCCATGATTGATGTGAGTGTTGGCCATCCTGTATACCCTTGCCTTGTCACTTCTGTTTGGGCCTTGTGACTATCTCCAAGCACGGTGGGGAGGTCTCTTATGAGTCCACATGGTTGGGAGGCATTGCCACCGCCATTGGGGACTAGTGAACAGGTTATTGGTGCACCAGATTGGAGATGTTCTCACTCTTCGTTACCCTATCCATTGTTGTACCTTATCAGTCATTGTATCATATTCAAGACTATGTTATTGTACTTGTATATCATACTCATGGCTATGTCATTGCACTATTTATTCTTCTATGTAATTGTACTCTCTTAAGAGAGAAGATGTAATCATGCAAATTAATGAGAAGAAATGAGATGTTTCTTTTTTGGTTTATGGATTCCGGTGTGGGTATCGAATCCACTTGTACTATGATGCTTTTGGATTTATGTTTATAATCTAGAATGGGTTATAGGAACATTTGGGTTGGTGTTTAAAATGAACGTAGTTTATTAATGTTTCTCTGGAGAGTGATTTAGTCCTCTCCTGTGGGTTGTGTATTCAGCCATACTTGGCCATGAATGTTGTCGACATATCGAATCGGCAACTGTACCTTGTGCATGTTACCTATTTATGTCAAAAAAATAATATTCTTGCCCTCTTTTGGCCCTTACCCTTCAGGGTTGCGGGGCGGGATGTTACACTCAGCTCTGTATCTTTTACCTTAGACAAATTATCTTCTACCATAGAACCTACGGGAGCTCCTTGAAACTTAAATTTCATCTTTACCAACTTTAGAAACCAATTTACAAGAAATTCGGAGGCGAACCTGACTGAACAGAGAAATGCAAAGGACTCACAGGATTTCCACAACATAGATTCATGAAGCTATGTGATTTTTAAACTTCCAAAGAATGTAACTAGTGCCTTATATGTAGGAAAGAAAGAAACTGAAAATGATTGCCGAACATGCTAACCTGTGAACCTTGAATCTTGCGCACTCCTCACACGTAGCAGACTTATCTCCCTTCGCTTTGCAATGCTTCACCTTTGATGAAATGATGAACACTTCAAATGAGATGGTGAATTGGTTTAAATTTGTAATGTCACATCTCACGAAACTTTCATAAATGGTATTAATTATTGGCAGCCTGTCAGTCTTCAAAAATCCCACAATATGCCATAAGTTATCTCCGAAAAATGTGCCACGGTGTTCGCACGTACTCCAGCTTGAATGTGGCATGACATCTATCACTTCTCTACACCGTATGCTAGCTTGGATGATAGCACCTCGGGAGATACAATCCATCATAGTCAGGAAGTCGAGGAAGAAATGAACTTTTGAACAAATAACTTTGGGGTTCGGAGGTTCAGAAAATCTCCGACGGACCGACTAGACTATAGGAATGAGGATGAAGATCGACGCAAGAAAGACTTGATGCTAGATCCTAAAGCAAGTCGGGAAGTCGGGTGGTTCACAAACTTTTGAACCCATCGACTAAGGTTCAAAAATAAGGAAGATTACCGACTAAACAAAGGAAACGAAGAAGAAATGACTAAGACAAGAAAAGGAAATGGCAATGAAGACAAAGGATACATGCGTTAACAAAAATTTTGAATGCTAGGCAACAATACCGAGACTTATCACCATGTTTAGATGGATCTCAATCTAATGACATGGCCGTGCCTAATATGCCATACCATTTTACTAGGACACCACATTGGGTGGAGTAAATTACCACACCACTTTCCATATAGGTAGAATTTTTTAACCTCTCTCTCTCTCTCTCACACACACACACACATTTTTCTAGACAACAAAATGAGCTTGTAGCTATGTTTATCTTAAGTTGCATGATAAAAGTTGTGCATTGAACATCTTTTCTTTATTTTGTGGGTTCTTGTGGAGCACACATGCCAAAGAGGATGAAACACCCAATGAGACCATGTTGGGTCCATTAATTTACATAGACCCAATATCATTTTATGTTTAAATATTTACTTTACATGCATGTATTTGAGTGCTCATGTACTTTGAAATACATGATCATGTTTTAAGATTCACACACACTTTAAAGTGGGGACAAAATGTAATAGTGAAATTTACATAAGCATGTCAATTCCTATTTAGTTTTGTGTCAATTTTAATGGTATACCTTAATACAATTACATATTGATAAATGACACACTCTTGTGGAAACTTGGGCTTGTTACTTGATCCTTTATCCATCCCTATTCGCACATACTTCCTTACATTTGACATTATCCTATCCCTATCTACACTCATTCCTACACATTTGTCATTTAGTATGTCTATCACTACCCCTATTTCCATATATTCATTCCCCATCTCAATATTTGTAGGTCTCCCTCTCCCAAGTCAATCCCATGGCATGTGGGTTTACTCTTGCACCATGCAAAATTGACCTTGGAAATTCAAATTTTCAAATTTAAATTTTGTCAACTCTCACATAATTCACCAGTCATTATGAGCTAACTTGGTACACATTTGCACAATTAATTACTATGTATTGGTATTTAAAGGCATTTAAAATGTGCATTAATTCATAAATAATTCATATATATGAAAATTCTATGCACTAAAAGGAGAAATCATTCTAGGAACACTGTCTTTGGAGCATTAAAAGGAATATAAATTTGCACTAAATTCATCAAGTCCTTGATATTCTTCCACGACTGTGAAGTCGGTCTAATCAGGGAGGTCAACCTAGGAGAACACAACCCTTGTGATTAGGTAATTTCTTCAATGTATTTTTCAATACTGCCAATCCTTACACCTAAGGAGATATCAGAGAATGGGCGACACAATTTCCAACAGTCTACAGTCAACTAGGTTGATCATGTGAGTCTCATAATGCTTCTACATGCAAGGTCATTTCCGTAGAGTGTAGGAATGGTCCCACACAACGTAGATTCAATCTACAAAGATTAGAATTATTAAGAACCTAAGATATTTATTAGACAGAGGACATCCATTTTACAATACCGATGCAATCAAATTTTGCACAACATCAAGCTTACTCCTTCAATGTATTTCCTATAACTAAGTACTTTATCCTTCACATTTAATTTTGCAAATATTATTTCAATCATCCATTCACAATTGTAACTGATATCTAAATTACGACTATTCTTAGACATCATCCACTTCAACAGTGAAAAGTTAATTTTGGCTAATAAAAAATAGGATAAATATTTACTACTTTTTAATATGGATGAGGTACAAATTTGCTATTGACTTTTGAACATTAAATTGGATAATGTTTAAGTAGAATGCTAAATTATTTTATGCTTATATATGTTCATCTATGTTAGATTAACATTAGGTGGCAAAAGTTTTTTTTTTCAAATAGTAAATACAACAATTGCTAACTCGGTGTTATATAGCTAATTGAGTGATTTCAAATGTCCACATAGGGAGCGTTATAACTAGATATAGGGCTACTGAATTGAATGGGCACTCATGTCACCATGTGTGCACTTTCTACATACAAGATTTTACACCTATACTTTGCAATAGGTCTAGAGTTATTTTTATTCAGTATAAATAAATAAATCACCCGTATTGAAATTGTGCCAAATTTGAATGAATGAGATTGTAAGAACAATAAAAAAATGAAGAATGGTGAGAAATTTCTCTGTTCTGGAGTCTACAGTGGACTAATTCAGCGTTCAAATTCAATGCGATGTCTAACTGTTGCATTCAGCAGGAAGGCCCTGTGGAAACCTATTCTTGTCCGAACAGTAATCATATATCATGTAATTCTTGCGCGCCCATTGAAGCTTCTCCTGCTCACTCGAATCCAATGCTTGTGCACTATACCATGAATTTGCAGAACAATCAGAGGAAGAGGAAGAAGTGCACACCTCAGCTGTAAAATTTTGGTAAGAGGCAGCGAACGGGGCTTTGCTCCAGTCGATCTTCACCAGGCCGACTCTAGTTGCCCAATCGTCTCCATTCCACAAACTCGAATATATTCTCATGGCTTGATTCTTAGGATACGCCACGCCCAAATTCTCCTTGTTATTAAACACTCTCACCGGAGTTCCATCCACAGAAAATCTGCATAGTATCGTCAGCATAATTTTGTTAGAAAAATATGCAGTGTAGAATTGAAATAAATAGTGAAATAGTAATAAATCGCACAAAATAGACAACACAGATTTAGGTGGAAAACCTGGTTTGTACTAAGAAAAATCACAGATAAAGATCTCTCAATAATTTTATTATCAGAAGAAAATTGGCTGTTACAAACACATACATTTGCATTCAAGCTGGACTGACTTAAAAAAAAAGTTATAAAAAACATGCAATTATTCATGCATTTTCTAAAGAAGGATTTCCATGCATAAATTATGCAAGTGGCACTTCTACATCACTCTACTTAAATATCATCCACTTCAGTTGTCAAACAGTCAATATCAATTTTACACCTCATTCACAACAAAAAGTGGTAAATATTTGTCCTATTTTTATTGGCCAAAATTGACTTTTGACTATTGAAGTGGATGATATTTAAGAATAGCCCTTCCCCATGTTGTACATGTGCCATATGACCAAACAATTCTCCAGGAAGGCCGTTATGTTTTCAGCGTGGCAGGGGGGCTACACGTGCAACCCCCCACCTTTCAACCTTCATTGAACTTTCAAGCCTTCGGCCACAACCAACACATATGATTTGCGCATAGAACTAATCATACATTGCTTAATCAATACTGGAATAAGAAACTGACTTCACCTACTAACAAATTCATGTTACAAGAACGGACATGTTAGTAATAATCCAGGGCCTATGCCCAGACGGGGATTAGGGGTAAGATTAATATTACTTACAAAATTTGTTGGGGATTAAGCATAGGCTTAGCAGATTAGCGAACTCATCATTAGAGCATGCATTCAAGACACAAGCTTCAATTGACTATGGAAGAGGCAGGGGAAGATCACATTTCAGAGGTAGAGAAAGGAATTCATATAGAGGTGGAAGAAGCAGCCCATCAAGCTCAAGTGGAAGAGGTAGTAGTCAAAACTCAAGCCCAAACCCATCTCATAATCAACCACATGGTCAAAGCTACGACAAATCTCAAATCCAATGTCATTATTGTAAGAAATATGGGCATTATTCAAATGAATGTAGGAAAAAACAATTTGATTTCAATAGACAAAATGCAAACTTTACAAGAGAAAACCAAAATCAGAGCAATATGTTCATAGCATACAATGTAGCACAAGAGAATCAAAAGGATGTATGGTTTTTAGACTCAGGTTGCAGCAATCACATGACATGGAACTTAGAAATGTTCTCAAGTTTAGATGAAAGTGTAAAATCAGATGTCACATTGGGTAATGACAACAAAGTTTCAGTTATGGGCAAAGGAAATATCAACATTCTAACTAAATAGGGGGAGAAGAAGTATATTTCAGATGTGTATATTGTGCTTGGTCTAAAACATAATCTAATGAGCATTGGGCAGCTTGTTCAAAAGGGGTATAAGTCTTCTTCAAAAACAAAGAATGTACTATTCTGATAAATTTCCAAGTAATCAGCTTATTGCTAAAGTGCAAATGACAAACAATAGAATGTTTCCCCTAAAGATTAAGACAGATTTGAATGTGGAATATACTCAAGCACAACCCACAATGAACCCACAAGAGGATAAATAAAAGGTTGCAGCAGTTACACAAACCATCTTTCGAGTATAAATAAAAGATGAAAATTGGTTATGGCATCTAAGATTTGGGCATCTCAACTTTGGAGGTCTAAATTTGCTTCATAGGAAGAGTATGATAAAGGGTTTGCCATTAATAGAGAAACTAGAAAGAGTATGTGAAGGATGCATCTTGGGAAAGCAACATAGAGAGACATTTCCAATTGGCAAGTCAATTAGAGCAAAGGCACCTTTAGAAATTGTTCATTTAGATTTATGTGGGCCAATGCAAACACCTTCAATTGGTGGGAGATTCTATTTTTTGACATTCATTGATGACTATTCAAGGAAAACATGGATCTACTTTCTAAGGCAAAAGAATGAAGTTTTTGATTACTTCCGTCAATTCAAGGCACTTGTTGAGAAGCAAAGTGGGCACTACATCAAAGCATTGAGAACAAATAGAGGTGGTGAGTACATCTCAAATGAGTTTCTACATTTTTGCAAAGACCATGAGATTCACAAGCAATTCACAACCAAGTACACATCTCAACAAAATGGGATAGCTGAAAGAAAGAATAGAACGATCATGGAAATGGCAAGAAGCATGTTGAAAGCAAAGCATTTGTCAAATGAATATTGGGCTGAAGCCGTAGCTTGTGCAACATACATTATGAATAGATGTCCAACCAAGAGTGAAGAATATGATTCCTGAAGAAGCATGGACAAGAAGAAAACATAGTGTTGCTCACATGAGAGTATTTGGATGTGTGACATATGCACAAGTGCCAGATGAGTTGAGAAGAAAATTGGACAACAAGGGAGAAAGGTGTATATTTGTTGGTTATAGTGATGAATCCAAGGCATACAAACTATACAATCCAATAACCAAGAAAGTTATAATCAGAAGAGATGTGCAATTCATAGAAGATGAAGCATGGGATGGAAGTTTGGAGAAGACAATCAATATTGTAGCTAACTTACCTCACGAAGATAGAGAAGATTTTACACCAGCAGGTACTCCATCAAATGTGACTCCTTCCACACCCATTCAAGCTCAACAAAGTGGTCATCAAATGACACCATCATCAAGTGTAAAGACAGCCCCATGCATTCAAGCATCCACTCCTTCAAATGTGCAACAAACACCATCTACAAGTGGCAATCAAGGTGCAGGACCATCAAGTCCACATTCCACAATTCCAAGTTCAAGTGATATGTCAAATCCTACATTGGCAAGCTTGAGGAGACAAAAAATCAGAAGTTTGAGAGACATTTATGATCAAAATGAAAGTGAGAGCAATGCTGGTCTGATTTCTCTTTTTGCATTTTATTCACAAGTAGAAGATCCAATTCATTATGAAGATGCAATTAAGGATGACAAATGGGTAAATGCAATGGATGATGAAATTGATGCAATAGAAGAGAATCAAACATGGGAGTTAGTGAGTCTTCCAAAAGACAAAGATGTCATAGGAGTGAAGTGGGTTTACAAAACCAAATTAGATGCAAATGGTGATGTGCAAAAACATAAAGCAAGACTAGTGGCAAAAGGATATTCCCAACAACCCGGGGTTGATTACAATGAGACATTTGCTCCAGTAGCACGTTTAGACACTGTGAGAACTATACTTACAATAGCAGCTCAAAACAAATGGTCAGTTTACGAAATGGATGTGAAATTAGCTTTTTTGAATGGTTATCTTGAAGAAGAAGTTTGTGTGGAGCAACCACCTGGGTTTGAGATTTTGGGTCAAGAAGACAAAGTCTACAAACTGAAAAATGCACTCTGTGGACTCAAGCAAGCCCCAAGAGCTTGGTATAGTAGAATTGACTCTTATCTTTTGCAAAATGACTTCAAGAGGTGCAGTAGTGAGCCTACATTGTATACTAAGATGAATGAGCAAGGTGAGATCATAATTGTTTGCTTGTATGTTGATGATTTGATATTCATGGGTGATTTGGCAATTGATTTGTTCAAAGGAGCTATGAAAAAGGAGTTTGAAATGACTGATTTAGGACTCATGAAGTATTTTCTTGGCATTGAGGTGAATCAAAATGATAATGGTATATTCATCTCCCAAATTAAGTATGTAAATGATATTTTGAAGAGGTTTAACATGGCAAATTGCAAATCAACTCCAACGCCAATTGTGATAGGGATGAAATTAAGCAAGGATGATAAAGGAGCTAACATTGATCCAACTTTGTATAAAAGGCTTGTTGGTAGCCTCATGTATTTAACAGCCACAAGGCCAGACATTATGTATGCAGTTAGTCTAATTTCAAGGTTCATGGAATCTCCAAAAGTTTCTCATTGGCAAGTAGGAAAAAGAATTCTCAGATATGTGAGTGGAACAAGGAACTATGGTATTCAGTACTCAACATCAAATGAGTTCAAGCTGATAGGATATACAGCTAGTGATTGTGTAGGAAGTATTGATGATAGGAAGAGTACTTCTGGTTATGTCTTTTTGGAACAGGTGTAGTTTCATGGGCTTTAAAGAAACAACCAATTGCCACTCTTTCATTAGCTAAAGCAGAGTATGTAGCAGCCACAAGTGCATCATGTCAAGCAGTTTGGATGAGAAGAATATTGAAAGATCTCAGGCAAGAACAAGAAGAGGCAACAAGGATCTATTGTGACAACAACTCAGCTATAGCATTGTCAAAGAATCCAATTTTTCACGAGAGGAGTAAACATATAGATACAAGATATCATTTCATCAGAGAACTAATCAACAATGGAGAAATCTTTTTGGATTTTTGCAAGTCTCAAGATTAGTGTACAGATATTTTCACCAAAGCATTAGGGAAAGAAAGTTTTGTGTTTCAAAGAGATCATTTGGGTATCAAAGAAGGTAGTAGTTGTGATTAGAGGGGAGTGTTGGAGAACTTAATCTCAACCACCATTCTGTACTACTTCCTGTAGTTGATTAATCCCCAGCATGGTCTCATTGCTTCATGTTTAATGTTCATAACTCTTATTTTTGATGTCTTCTCTCTTTCCTCTGCCAACATCCTATTTCTCATTAATTTTCTGCAGAGTATGGTCTTAGAGGCATGGTCTCCTTGTCTAATGTATGGAGAAGACAATTTTTGGTCCATGATTAAAAAAAATGTTGTCCTTTTTGTAAAAATGGTGTATAAACTAATGCCTGTTGAATGTAGAAAATAGACCTGCCCAAAAAGCTGAATGGACAAATGTTGAGATTCATGAAGCTTTAATGAAATATGAAGGTTTGCATATATGCTGTGCAAATATTTAAATCAATGTTTTTTGTGTGATGTCTTAATTCTGTGTGTGTAGCAAAGCAAAGAGCTACATATTGCTCTATTTTTCTGAGTGGTGTATGGAAGAGCTGAAGCTCTGGAACTGAGAAAATATATATGTTTTTATTTCTTTTTCTTCTGTAAAAAGATTGGATGCCTACAGGGATTATTATTCCTCTATATGTTCTTCCTATGCTGTCTTTTAACATTATTGAAGAATGAAAAAGACTTTGTATGTGCAGACCTAGAATATCAAATGTTATGTTTTTTATTCTTCTCTGTCTTTTCTTTCACGATTTACATTGCATACCCAATTCAGTAGTAGTCAAATTCTATGTCTACTGGATGCTAATTCACCAATTACAATATATTGAAGAGAGAGACTTACATAGTAAGCAGTTACAGTGCTTGCCGAGTTACTAGGCACCAACTTGATTTGCATATCAGTTTTTGCAAACAGATATTCATTTTTTGATTGGAAACCTGAACCTGTTTCAATGCATAAAGGAAGAGGACATAATGTAAGGTTAGCCATACTCTTTGAATCAAACATAAACCATAGGTTAATATGTTTATCTAAAAACACTCAAAGAGGAAAGGTGTGGTGGGAAAGGGTTTATCGCCTTTACATGTGGGGATCCGTGGAAACCAAATGACATTTTTATCATGGAATGTATGGTATATGAAGACATAAGGAACACATATAGGGATATTCTAAAAGTTAAAGCTTTAACATCTCTGATTGAAGAGGAAAAGATTGCAAAAATTGCAAACTACTTGATCAAAATCCATAACAGAAGATTCAAGATCAGCAAAGAAATAGAAGACAGACAAAAGTAACAATTGTATTCAATTTTTTTGGTGTCTACCCAGTTAATTTCACTCTCGGATCCCATAAATTGCTTGATCATAATGTTCACATATAAAAGCCTATTGGTTAACTATCTACTAATAACCCGCTACATTTTCTGGTAAAAATTGTCTATGCAACAAAAAAAAGGATTTTTGAGTTGATGAAAGACACAAACAGTGGTTCCAATCATACATTATAACCAGCTACATTTTCTAGTAAAAATTGCCTATGTGTCAAAGAAAGGATGGTTGAGTCGTTGAAAGACACATACAGTGGTTAGAGGTTCAAAACCAATTTGCTCACTATATTGTTTTTGTTTTTTTAAAGGAATTGTATTAAGAAAGATGAGGAAAAAAGAATCTTATTTTGTCAATATGCCCTTTATTGGTTAAAAATTCATACTTTTATTATTTATAAATGAAAAATAACTAACAATTGGACCTATAGGCTTAATGGGCACGATGATAATTTTTTTATTACAATAAATTTTTGTTACAGATAGATAATTTTTACACAGTCAAATCCTTAATTACATGGAAAATAATACAAAATGCATACAATTTATTAAATGCATAGTTTAGTTTACTAAATGCATTATTTATAGGATAGAAATTAGTGAAATAGCTTTTATTATAAAGTAGTAGAAAAATAGTTAGAACTAAAAATCATGTGTCATAGTTAAAATTATATCCCATCTAAAATTTATTAGAACCAAATTATATCATGTTTGAAAATTTGAATTTGGTATCATAGTTGAGCTCAACATGAATATACCTTAGAGGGTGTGTTGTGTAACACTACTTTCCCCCCTATGTATTTAATTAATTGTAGTGGATTTGTTATGGTTACTATTTAGAGTTAAGATAGAATAATATATTCAATGGTGTTAAAATAGATATAATAACAAATGTAAATTACAACAGGTGATAATTTAATAAGAACTCTTAAGTAAATCATTAACAAAACAAATTAGATAACATAATCACATAATCATATTAACATCAAAACCCATCAATATCTTTTATTAACAATAAGTTCAGTACTTCATTAATTTCCATCATAGAAAAGAATAAATACGCATCTTTTGGATTATAGAAGTTCTTCCAAATGTCACTCCAGAGAATGAATTACAGATTCAACCCCCTTTCAGCAAGTGAGCACTTCTAGGAGGAATCTAGTTTTTATTCAGAACCAACCATGTGCTTCCCAACATTCATCTCTTTTTTAGAAAACATACATGTTTCCCAAGCATCTTGCTCCTTTTTAGAAAGCACACACACACAAGTGCTCTAGAGCCATATTCAACAAAACGTGCTCCACACAAGTGCACAAACAAGCCCTGGCCAGGATAATCTTAGGTGTATGTTGTACCCCGAGTTGGACACACTCTATGTGCCCCTTCTCCAATGCTCTCTGCTTGTCAAATCTATAATCCTTCTCCTTCACGATTTCTTGCCTTTCTTTCCTTATCTTCCTTGAGTGTTCTCCACACCCTTTCCAAGTCTCACACAAATGCCTTATATAACCTTTTAGGAGTGATTTCCAAACCATCACACCCTTTCACAAAGGCTGCCTTTTAATAATTAATTAAATAAATACATTTATTCTTCTCATTTAAAGAGATTATATAACTAGCTTAGATATCTTAAATACATCTATCTAAAATACGCTAAGAGATATTAGTCTTGAGGCGTCTATAGTTTAATTGTTTTTGAGAATAGATAGGCACCTCAAGATTGATATCTCTCAGCGTATTTTAGATAGATGTATTTAAGATATCTAAGCTAGTAGCATCCACAGTGCGGTATGTAAAATATTACTTTAGCATGTTTTTATTGTGTTTGAAAAAAGTATTTTTATCCTTTGCAAATATTGAATGAGACATTTCATATTAAACCAGAAATATAATATTCATAGCTATATAATTAGAGTTTAATAGAAGAATGATATCTAATAATGTATACATTACATAAACTTATTGTGTTTCAAAAGATGTGAATCTTTCTTCCTTAGCTCTCCTTTTGGTGAGTTGCTTCCCTATTTTCATTTTTTCATAACGATTGTATGAAAATGGTGGTGAGATTCTAAGTCCATCCAAGGATTTAACACGTGAAATAGCAACAAATGTTAATCTTGTTCTTTCTTTCAGTCCTATATCAATTTTTGCCTTGGAAAGAGTCAATCCTTGTGATTTATGGATTGTTAGTGCCCAAGCTAATCGTAATGACAATTGACATGTGCATCCCCTATGTATTGGTGCAATTGGAATTATATTTGGAGATGCATCTTCAAATGGCATTCCTAAGTAATATCAAATTCAACCATGACATATGTTGGTGGATCTGGTGGGGCACGTCCAGGTTTGTATACGATATTTCAAATGTATCCTGAAGCTCCATTTACAAGGTCTGCTTCTATCCATAGATTAGAAGTTAACATGACTCTTGCATCCTTCGCAATTAATACTTCAACATCTAGTTCATCATTTTGACCTCATGATGGATTAGTACTACCTTCTTTAGTTGCAATGCTATGGGCAATCAATCTTCTTAATGAATATAATTTTTTCCTATTATGGTTATGTACATTATCATTTGTTGCAAATAGATGGATATTTTTATCAAACTCTTCCCGAATTGTTTGATGTAATGAAACATCTATCCTTGTCATCAATAATTTCCAGTCATCGATTGTTGGATGCACATCTCTAATATTTGTAAGTAGTTGGTGAAACCTTTGTTGATCTTCACCTTCACCTTCTTATCTAAATACCTTATGGGTATGTGCAAGATCATCGCAGGCCAAATAGTGGGTAAGTGCAGGAAGATGGGGGGCCAAAAAGGGGTCTTAAGTGGCCACTTTTTTTATGAAATCAAGAAATACTGGCCTTGGATGAGAAATTGAGCATAGTTACACTCAAAATTTGGAGATGCAACCAAAACAATGTTCGTAGTACTCCGAGTCTACTTTCTAAACTACTATTATTTTTTGAAAATGGCATAGATTAAGGGGTTCAAAAGAGGGAGCCACAGAAATTGGTGTTGTTTCTGTCAAAAAAACATAACATAGCATGTTTTGTGGCTCCCTCAAAAGGTCAACTTTTTTTTGGTATTTTTAAAATCACTTCAGTGAGAAATTAGCTAATAGCATGTAGTTTATGCCCGATTTTTCTGATAATTATTTGATGAGTATTTGATTTTTTACTAATTTTCAAAGTGGACACATCCTAAAAAACAGAATTTTGGCTGTGCTACCCCTATAAATTTTGAAAACTAATCAAAAATCATTTTTTTCTTTTTTTAATATTTGTAGAATGGAGTCTAGTTTCTAAATATGTAATTTTTTTGAAATTTCAATGAATAGTTAATTTACAATGAAAAAAAGACCAAACAGTGGTTTTTGCCCAAAAACGGACACACAAATAAAAAAAATTAAAGATGAAAGGCTTAACATTGTTAAAATGTGAAAAAAATTACATCGTCAGATAGCTAAGAGAAAGCCTAACATTACCCAGGTGTTTGATTTGTTTGACCTTGAAACACGTGCAAATCTGAGGGTTAGCACGAACAAAATTATCTAAAATCTTGAAGAATATGGAAAAACACGTCTGTTACTGTTCATAAGGCACTCCAAGCCTTTGGGTTGGAAATCCAAAGCAAATCCCAAGCCTAAGGCTTGGGATTCCCAAAGCAAGACATAACGCGAGCGCGTTATAACGCGCTCTCGTTATAACGCGCACGCGTTATAACGCGCTCTCGTTATAACGCGCACGCGTTATTATTTTCTTTGCATTTTTCCTTTACAACAAAAGTTTGTGCTGTTTTTCATGTTTTAAATAACGCGAGCGCGTTATGTTAAACTTAAATTTTTTATGTTTAAGGCTTTTAATCATGTATGTAGGTATGCCTATATGTATGTATGTATCTATGTATGCCTATATGTATGTATGTATCTAAGTATGCCTATATGTATGTATGTATAGTGTTGACGGTAGAGGAGGGTAGAGATGGGAGTGAGCCAGATAGGGGAGGAGAGGGGTGGATAAGGATTGAGTGATTAAGGTTTAAGGTTAAGAGTTGAGCATTTAGGGATAGGATTTGGAGCTTAGGGATAAAGGATTAGAGTTTAGGACCTTGAGGGATTAGGGTTTAGGGTTGAGGCTTTAGGGATAGCATTTAGGGTTAAGGGCCGAGGGATTAGAGTTAAGGTAGAGTGTTGAGGGTAGAGGGATTAGGGATAGGGTTTAGGGTTGAAAGTTTAGGGTTGAGGGATTAGGGTTTAAGGTATAGTTTAGTAGTTCTTGTGGATAGAGCCAGTAAACAATGGGAGATTATTTGCTTGTTTCATAACAATATACCTCCCCTAAGTGCGGGGTGCACAGCAAGAAACATAGATGTACCCCAATGCAAATCTTTTCTCATAATGATCATCCTTCTGATTTCAACTGTTAATTACTCACTGTGGATGTACCATATGCAAAGCTTTTCTCATAGTGTGTACACCTATTGGCATAATGAACCCCAAATGGGCCAGAAAAACATGCCATATAACATTACTAACATTAAAAAAGTTCATAGCCATTTTTCTGACATATTCTTGCAACTCAAATATCTTTAAGAGAAGAGTGTCAAAAATGATGGGTTTAACAACCTAACATAAGGCAAAGTAGTTTTGTTGGGTTTAGGGATAGGGTTTAGGGTTTAGGGTTGAGGGATTAGGGTTTAGGGATTATGGTTTAAGGTATAGTGTTGAGGGTTGAGGGTTTAGGGATATGATTTAGGGTTGAGGGATTAGGGTTTAGGGTTGATAGATTAGGGTTTAGGGTTGACGGATTAGGGTTTAATGTTGAGAGTTGAGGGTTGAGGGTTGAGGGTTTAGGGATAAGGTTGATGGTCAAGGGATTAGGGTTAAAGTAGAGTGTTGAGGGTAGAGGGATTAGGGATAGGGTTTAGGGTTGAAGGTTTAACAATTGAGGGTTGACGCTTTAGGGCTGAGGGTTAAGGGATTGGGGTTTAAAATATAGTGTTGAGCATCGAGGGTTTATGGATAGGTTTTAGGGTTTAATTTTTAAGGGTTAAGGCTTGAGGGATAGTGTTTAGGGTTTAGGGATAAGGGATTAGGGTTTAAGGTATAGTGTCAAGGGTTGAGGGTTTAGGAATAGGGATAGAGTTTAGGGTTTAGGGATGAGGGATTAGGGTTGAGGGTTGAGGTATTAAGGTTGAGGGTTGAGGGATTAGGGTTTAAGGTATAGTTTCAAGGGTTGAGGGTTTATTAATAGTGTTTAGGGTTGAGGGTTGATGGATTAGGTTTTAGGGTTGATGGATTAGGGTTTAAGCTATAGTGTTGAGTGTTGAGGGTTTAGGGTTGACAGATTAGGGTTTAGGGTTGGCGGATTAGTGTTTAATGTCAAGGTTAGGGTTAGAGTGTCGAGGGTAAAGGGATTAGGGATAGGGTTTAGGGTTGAAGGTTTAAGAATTGAGGGTTGAGGCTTTAGGGATGAGGGTTTAAGGCTTAAGATATAGTGTCAAGTGTTGAGGGTATAGGGATAGGGTTTAAGTTTTAAGGGTTAAGGGATAGGGATCAGGGTTTAAGGTATAGTGTTGAGGGTTGATGATTTAGGGATAGGGTTTAGGTTTGAGGGATTAGGGTTTACGGTTGATGAATTAGGGTTTAATGTTTAGAGTTGAGTGTTGAGGGTTGACAGTTGACGGTTGAGGGTTGAGGTTGAGGGATAGGGTTAATGGTCAAGGGATTAGGGTTAAATAAGAGTGTCGAGGGTAGAGGGATTAGGGTTTAAGGTATAGTATTGAGCCTATTGAGGGTCTAGGAATAGGAATAGCGTTTAGGGTTTAGGGATGAGGGATTCAAGTTGAGGGATGACAGATGACGGATTAGGGTTGAGGGTTAAGGGATTAGGGTTTAGGGACAAGGTTTAGGGTTAGGGTTGAGGGATTAGGGTTTAAGGTATAGTGTTGAGGGTTTAGGGATAGGGTTTAGGGTTGAGGGTTTAGGGTTTAGGGTTGAGGGATTATGGTTTAAGGTATAGTGTTGAGGGTTGAGGGTTTAGGGATAGGATTTAGGGTTGAGGGATTAGGGTTTAGGGTTGACGGATTAGGGTTTAGGGTTGACAGATTAGGGTTTAATGTTGAGAGTTGAGGGTTGAGGGTTGAGGGTTTAGCGATAGGGTTGATGGTCAAGGGATTAGGGTTAAAGTACAGTGTTGAGGGTAGAGGGATTAGAGATAGGGTTTAGGGTTGAAGGTTTAACGATTGAGGGTTGAGGCTTTAGGGCTGAGGGTTAAGGGATTGGGGTTTAAAATATAGTGTTGAGCGTCAAGGGTTTATGGATAGGTTTTAGGGTTTAATTTTTAAGGGTTAAGGGTTGAGGGATAGTGTTTAGGGTTTAGGGATAAGGGATTAGGGTTTAAGGTATAGTGTCGAGGGTTGAGGGTTTAGGAATAGGGATAGAGTTTAGGGTTTAGGGATGAGGGATTAGGGTTGAGGGTTGAGGTATTAGGGTTGAGGGTTGAGGGATTAGGGTTTAAAGTATAGTGTCAAGGGTTGAGGGTTTATTAATAGTGTTTAGGGTTGAGGGTTGATGGATTAGGTTTTAGGGTTGATGGATTAGGGTTTAAGGTATAGTGTTGAGGGTTGAGGGTTTGGGGTTGACAGATTAGGGTTTAGGGTTGACAGATTAGTGTTTAATGTCAAGGTTAGGGTTAGAGTGTCGAGGGTAGAGGGATTAGGGATAGGGTTTAGGGTTGAAGGTTTAAGAATTGAAGGTTGAGGCTTTGGGGATGAAGGTTTAAGGCTTAAGATATAGTGTCAAGTGTTGAGGGTATAGGGATAGGGTTTAAGTTTTAAGGGTTAAGGGATAGGGATTAGGGTTTAAGGTATAGTGTTGAGGGTTGATGATTTAGGGATAGGGTTTAGGTTTGAGGGATTAGCGTTTACGGTTGATGAATTAGGGTTTAATGTTTAGAGTTGAGTGTTGAGGGTTGACAGTTGACGGTTGAGGGTTGAGGTTGAGGGATAGGGTTAATGGTCAAGGGATTAGGGTTAAATAAGAGTGTCGAGGGTAGAGGGATTAGGGTTTAAGGTATAGTATCAAGCCTGTTGAGGATCTAGGAATAGAGATAGCATTTAGGGTTTAGGGATGAGGGATTAGAGTTGAGGGATGACGGATGACGGATTAGGGTTGAGGGTTGAGGGATTAGGGTTTAGGGACAAGGTTTAGGGTTAGGGTTGAGGGATTAGTGTTTAAGGTATAGTGTTGAGGGTTTAGGGATACGGTTTAGGGTTTAGGGTTGAGGGATTATGGTTTAAGGTATAGTGTTGAGGGTTTAGGGTTTAGGGATATGATTTAGGGTTGAGGGATTAGGGTTTAGGGTTGACAGATTAGGGTTTAGGGTTGACAGATTAGGGTTTAATGTTGAGGGTTGAGGGTTTAGGGATAGGGTTGATGGTCAAGGGATTAGGGTTAAAGTAGAGTGTTGAGGGTAGAGGGATTAGGGATAGGGTTTAGGGTTGAAGGTTTAACGATTGAGGGTTGAGGTTTTATGGCTGAGGGTTAAGGGATTGGGGTTTAAAATATAGGGTTGAGCATCAAGGGTTTATGGATAGGTTTTAGGGTTTAATTATTAAGGGTTAAGGGTTGAGGGATAGTGTTTAGGGTTTAGGGATAAGGGATTAGGGTTTAAGGTATAGTATCGAGGGTTGAGGGTTTAGGAATAGGGATAGAGTTTAGGGTTTGGGGATGAGGGATTAGGGTTAAGGGTTGAGGTATTAGGGTTGAGGGTTGAGGGATTAGGGTTTAAGGTATAGTGTCAAGGGTTGAGGGTTTATTAATAGTGTTTAGGGTTGAGGGTTGATGGATTAGGTTTTAGGGTTGATGGATTAGGGTTTAAGGTATAGTGTTGAGGGTTGAGGGTTTAGGGTTGATAGATTAGGGTTTAGGGTTGACAGATTAGTGTTTAATGTCAAGGTTAGAGTTAGAGTGTCGAGGGTAGAGGGATTAGGGATAGGGTTTAGGGTTGAAGGTTTAAGAATTGAGGGTTGAGGCTTTAGGGATGAGGGTTTAAGGCTTAAGATATAGTGTCAAGTGTTGAGGGTATAGGGATAGGGTTTAAGTTTTAAGGGTTAAGGGATAGGGATTAGGGTTTAAGGTATAGTGTTGAGGGTTGATGATTTAGGGATAGGGTTTAGGTTTGAGGGATTAGGGTTTACGGTTGATGAATTAGGGTTTAATGTTTAGAGTTGAGTGTTGAGGGTTGACAGTTGAGGGTTGAGGTTGAAGGATAGGGTTAATGGTCAAGGGATTAGGGTTAAATAAGAGTGTCGAGGGTAGAGAGATTAGGGTTTAAGGTATATTATCGAGCCTTTTGAGGGTCTAGGAATAGGGATAGCATTTAGGGTTTAGGGATGAGGGATTAGAGTTGAGGGATGACGGATGACAGATTAGGGTTGAGGGTTGAGGGATTAGGGTTTAGGGATAAGGTTTAGGGTTCGGGTTGAGGGATTAGGGTTTAAGGTATAGTGTTGAGGGTTTAGGGATAGGGTTTAGGGTTGAGGGATTAGAGTGAAGGGTTGAGGGATTAAGATTTGATGTTGAGGGTTGAGGGTTTAGGGATAAGGGTTAGGGTTTAGGGTTGAGGGATTATGGTTTAAGGTATAGTGTTGAGGGTTTAGGGTTTAGGGATAGGATTTAGGGTTGAGGGATTAGGGTTTAGGGTTGACGGATTAGGGTTTAGGGTTGACAGATTAGGGTTTAATGTTGAGAGTTGAGGGTTGAGGGTTGAGGGTTTAGGGATAGGGTTGATGGTCAAGGAATTAGGGTTAAAGTAGAATGTTGAGGGTAGAGGGATTAGGGATAGGGTTTAGGGTTGAAGGTTTAACGATTGAGGGTTGAGGCTTTATGGCTAAGGGTTAAGGGATTGGGTTTTAAAATATAGTGTTGAGCATCGAGGGTTTATGGATAGGTTTTAGGGTTTAATTTTTAAGGGTTAAGGGTTGAGGGATAGTGTTTAGGGTTTAGGGATAAGGGATTAGGGTTTAAGGTATAGTATCGAGGGTTGAGGGTTTAGGAATAGGGATAGAGTTTAGGGTTTGGGGATGAGGGATTAGGGTTGAGGGTTGAGGTATTAGGGTTGAGGGTTGAGGGATTAGGGTTTAAGGTATAGTGTCAAGGGTTGAGGGTTTATTAATAGTGTTTAGGGTTGAGGGTTGATGGATTAGGTTTTAGGGTTGATGGATTAGGGTTTAAGGTATAGTGTTGAGGGTTGAGGGTTTAGGGTTGACAGATTAGTGTTTAA
Source organism: Cunninghamia lanceolata (assembly GCA_027924645.1). NCBI lineage: Eukaryota > Viridiplantae > Streptophyta > Pinopsida > Cupressales > Cupressaceae > Cunninghamia > Cunninghamia lanceolata. The sequence continues at coordinate 1,783,903 of BSBN01000063.1, forward strand.
TGTCAAGGTTAGGGTTAGAGTGTCGAGGGTAGAGGGATTAGGGATAGGGTTTAGGGTTGAAGGTTTAAGAATTGAGGGTTGAGGCTTTAGGGATGAGGGTTTAAGGCTTAAGATATAGTGTCAAGTGTTGAGGGTATAGGGATAGGGTTTAAGTTTTAAGGGTTAAGGGATGATTAGGGTTTAAGGTATAGTGTTGAGGGTTGATGATTTAGGGATAGGGTTTAGGTTTGAGGGATTAAGGTTTACGGTTGATGAATTAGGGTTTAATGTTTAGAGTTGAGTGTTGAGGGTTGACAGTTGACGGTTGAGGGTTGAGGTTGAGGGATAGGGTTAATGGTCAAGGGATTAGGGTTAAATAAGAGTGTTGAGGGTAGAGGGATTAGGGTTTAAGGTATAGTATTGAGCTTGTTGAGGGTCTAGGAATAGAGATAGCATTTAGGGTTTAGGGATGAGGGATTAGAGTTGAGGGATGACGGATGACGGATTAGGGTTGAGGGATTAGGGTTTAGGGACAAGATTTAGGGTTCAGGTTGAGGGATTAGGGTTTAAAGTATAGTGTTGAGGGTTTAGGGATAGGGTTTAGGGTTGAGGGATTAGAGTGAAGGGTTGAGGGATTAGGATTTGATGTTGAGGGTTGAGGGTTTAGGGTTTAGGGTTTAGGGTTAGGGTTGAGAGTTGAGGGATCAGAGTTAAGGGTTGAGGGATTAGGGTTTGACGTCGAGGGTTGAGGGTTGAGGTTTGAGGGTCAAGGGTTTAGGGATAGGGTTGAGGTTCAAGGGATTAGGGTTAAAGTAGAGTGTGGAGGGTGTAAGGATTAGGGATAGGGTTGGAGGGTTTAGGGATAAGGGATTAGGGTTTAAGGTATAGTATCGAGTCTGTTGAGGCTTTAGGAATAGGGATAGCATTTAGGGTTTAGGGATGAGGGATTAGAGTTGAGGGATGATGGATTAGGGTTGAGGGTTGAGGGATTAGGGTTTAAGGTATAGTTTTGAGGGTTGAGGGTTTAGGATTAGAGTTTAGGGTTGACAGATTAGCATTTAATGTCAAGGTTAGGGTTAGAGTGTCAAGGGTAGATGGACTAGGGATAGGGTTTAGGGTTGAAGGTTTAAGGATTAAGGGTTGAGGCTTTAAGGATGAGGGTTTAAGGCTTAAGATATAGTGTCAAGTGTTGAGGGTGTAGGGATAGGGTTTAAGTTTTAAGGGTTAAGGGTTGAGGGATAGGGATTAGGGTTTAAGGTATAGTGTTGAGGGTTGATGGTTTAGGGATAGGGTTTAGGTTTGAGGGATTAGGGTTTAGGGTTGATGAATTAGGGTTTAATGTTGAGAGTTGAGGGTTGAGGGTTGAGGGTTGAGGTTGAGGGATAGGGTTAATGGTCAACGGATTAGGGTTAAATAAGAGTGTCAAGGGTAGAGGGATTAGGGTTTAAGGTATAGTATCGAGCCTATTGAGGGTCTAGGAATAGAGATAGCGTTTAGGGTTTAGGGATGAGGGATTGGAGTTAAGGGATGACGGATGATGGATTAGGGTTGAGGGTTGACGGATTAGGGTTTAGGGACAAGGTTTAGGGTTAGGGTTGAGGGATTAGGGTTTAAGGTATAGTGTTGAGGGTTTAGGGATAGGGTTTAGGGTTGAGGGATTAGAGTGAAGGGTTGAGGGATTAGGATTTGACATTGAGGGTTGAGGGTTTAGTGTTTAGGGTTTAGGGTTAGGGTTGAGAGTTGAGGGATCAGAGTTAAGGGTTGAGGGATTAGGGTTTGATGTCGAGGGTTGAGGGTTGAGGTTCGAGGGTCAAGGGTTTAGGGATAGGGTTGAGGTTCAAGGGATTAGGGTTAAAGTAGAGTGTGGAGGGTGTAAGGATTAGGGATAAGGTTGGAGGGTTTAGGGATAAGGGATTAGGGTTTAAGGTATAGTATCGAGTCTGTTGAGGGTTTAGGAATAGGGATAGCATTTAGGGTTTAGGGATGAGGGATTAGAGTTGAGGGATGCTGGATTAGGGTTGAGGGTTGAGGGATTAGGGTTCGGGGTTTAAGGGGGAGGTATATTGTTATGAAATAGGCAAATAATCTCCCATTGTTTATTGGCTCTATCCACAAGAACTACTAAACTATACCTTAAACCCTAATCCCTCAACCCTAAACTTTCAACCCTAAACCCTATCCCTAATCCCTCTACCCTCAACACTCTACCTTAACCCTAATCCCTCGACCCTTAACCTTAAACGCTATCCCTAAAGCCTCAACCCTAAACCCTAATCCCTCAAGGTCCTAAACTCTAATCCCTTATCCCTAAACTCTAAATCCTATCCCTAAATGCTCAACCCTTAACCTTAAACCTTAATCACTCAATCCTTATCCACCGCTCTCCTCCCCTATCTGGCTCACTCCCATCTCTACCCTCCTCTACCCTCGACACTATACATACATACATATAGGCATACATAGATACATACATACATATAGGCATACATACATACATACATACATACATATAGGCATACATACATACATGATTAATAGCCTTAAACATAAAAAAATTTAAGTTTAACATAATGCGCTCGCGTTATTTAAAACATGAAAAACAGCACAAACTTTTGTGGAGAAGGAAAAATGCAAAGAAAAGAATAACGCGAGCGCGTTATAACGCGCTCACGTTATAACGCACTCGTGTTATAACGCGAGCGCGTTATGGCTTGTTTTTTATGAGCCTAAGGCTCGTCATTACCAAGCCATAACCTGAGCGCGTTATAACGCGCTCGCGTTTTGACCTTTTTTTTTTGAAATTAATTTGGCCAATTTTTGGCCCCCCATCTTCTTGCACTTACCCTAGTGGCAATAGGAAAAAAATCGCATTTTTACTTAGCCAAATTCATGACTTGGCAAAGTTTGACTTTGAAACGGATATCTGTTTTGAAAATGGATATCCGTTTTTGAAAAAAATTTGGGAAAAAGGCTTTTTACTAGTAGTCATCAATTTTCCACAGTCCATGATGTTGAGTTTGAAATGCTTCTGGATTTGACTGTGTATTATTATTTTCCTCAACATTTCGAATCACACACAGTGATCCATCATTAGGAGAAAGATAGCAAGCAAGAGAAGAGAGAACATGAATGACAGTATGCAGACTTAAGACGACTGAAAAGGAGTGAGAGAGATGTGAGGCGGAAACCAAGATCAATTAAGGGAGAAGGATAGTTTCCTATCAAATCTAGTGAAGTGAGGGACAAAGAGGAGTGGGGGACATCTAGGCACACTAAGACAAAACAAACAAAGAAAGACTAACTAGGATGAGATGAAGACCCAAGTAAAGAAAATTAAAAAAGTAAACAAAGGAGCAAGGCCACAAATTAGAAGGGAGCAAAAAGAGGAATAACTGTAATACAATCAACCATAAAAAACAAACCGAGGATGAAAGAGATAAGATAATTAAATAATTTAATAAATAATAAAAAAGGGGGGGACAACCGAAGAGGTTAAAATGTCAGGGATAGATTGGGAAAAGCTACATATAAAGAATAAGAGAGGGCTCCAAGTTAAAAGAGAGAGAGGGGTGAACTACGAAGGCAAAGGAGGGGGGCTAACAAAAAAGAAAGGTAAGCCAATAACTATCCAAAGGAGGAAAGAAACTAACTGGGAGAAAGCATAAGAGAGAAGAGTAAATCATAAAAGGGAAGACAAGCTACAACGACCAAATAATATATATAAATATATATTCACAACAAACTCCAAGCCACAAACGGAGCACCAGGGGGCAACAAGAAATGAAGGATACAGTTAAAAACCTCAAAATTAAAGAGGAGGGATAAGGGGGCAACGAGATCCAGAGGTTGGAGACAAGAGGTTAAGCTAGGGGACAAGAGTATGAGAAATAAAAAGGTGAGAATGGGCCAAGGAGGGTAAAGAGGAGGGAGGACAAGGAGCAAAGGGAAAGGGGGGAGAGGAGCCTAGGGGGGAGAGGAAAAGGGGATAAGATGAGGGCAAAAGAGGAGGGGCAAAGACTCAATCCCACAAAAGGGGACAAGGAGGGGACAGAGGGGGGGCGGGGGCAAGAACCGGTAAAGAGGGGAAAAAAGGACAAAGATAGGAGAAGGGAGAGGGCAGCTAACAAGATCGGGCCAGGAAAGAGAGGGGAGGGGTAAGAGGGGAGGATGGGGAAGAGAAATCGACTAAGAGTGAAGGAAATCATGATGGGGTAAGAGGGGAGGCTTTTTACTCTTTTTGAAAATACATCTCTTAAATCTTGGATCTCCCATCAATATATGAACCTCCTTAAAGACCGTTTCTAGCGAAGGAGGAGGGCAAATTAACATTGGTAGCTTCTTTACACATTGATCCATAAGGATTTGTTAAACACTAAGAATCATCACTAATGAATTACTCAAATAATCAATAATAAAATATTCAATTTTGTTCATTAGGTGAAATAATCACTTTTCTAGACTATGTTCCAATATTTCGGGGATAGGAATGGTGGGGCAGCAGGGGTTGTGTTTTGGATTTCATGCCCTAAATTGCTTTACCCAATCCTTCATATGATTTGATTCATGATACATGGTTTGAGAAGGATACACATGATATACCCTTACCCTCTAGTGATAAAATTATGAATGATACTTTATGTGGTGAAGCTACACCTTCGTTAATCCTTCATGACATTGTTATTCCTTGTGATGATGATGTCCTTCATGTGATATGTTAGGACATAATGCAAAGTTAACATGGCATGAACTCTCTTGGAAGGGTAAGCATGGACTATAAGAACATTGAACTAGTTGGATCTATTAAGCTCGCCATTTATGAAAGAACCTTTTAAAAGGTTAACCTTAATTACGTAAGGTTATGTTTCAGTGTCGTTGTTTGTGCAACAATGTGTAAATTAATGTTACTGAAGGATAAATCTAACTATAATATACTAACATTTTAATAACCATGAGAGTTGGGACTAACAATTAGACTAAAAACTTGACAAACAATACAACTTGGACACATGTAGGACTTGGAAAATGGAAAAGAATATAATTGAATGTGGAAAACAATGAAAAAGTGGTATTAGTTGCACCTATATAGAGAAGTGGTTTAGAGGTTGGTTAGGGGAATCATTTAGGGTTTAGAGGTTTAGGGTTGCTCAAGTTTAGGGGTTTAGGGTTTACAGTTTAAAGAGAGATAGAGAGAGGGGACTGATAGAGTTTGGGAGAGATAGAGGAGACAAAGGGGAGAGATAGGAGATAGAGAGTGAGAGACATGTCCAAAGACATAGAGAGAGAGAGAGATTGAGAGGTAGAGGGATGATAGAGATAGTGAGATAGAGGTTTAGGGTTGCTTGGGTTTAGGGGCATTATTTAGGGTTTAGGGTTTATGGTTTTGGGGTTAGGGGTTAAGGTTTAGAGGTTTAGGGTTTAGGGTTTAGAGAGAGATAAAGGACCAATAGGGAGATATAGAGGAGTCTAAGGGGAGAGATATGGATATAAAGAGTGAGGGACATGGCAAGAGACATAGGGAGAGAGATTGAGAGGTAGAGGGACAAAGGTGGTAGGGAGATAGGGGAGAGATAGGGAGATAGTGGTTTATGGTTACTTAGGTTTAGGGTTTAGGGGTTTGGGGTTTAGGGTTTCTCAGGTTTAGGGGTTAGGGGTTAGGGTTTAGGGGCATTATAATTTAGGGTTTAGGATTTATTGTTTAGGGGTTAGGGGTTAGGTTTAGAGGTTTAGGGTTTTGGATTTAGGGTTTATAGAGAGAGAAGAATGATAGGGAGATATAGAGGAGTCTGAGGGGAGGGATAGGGAGATAGAGAGTGAGGGACATGGCTAGAGACATAGGGAGAGAGATTGAGAGGTAGAGGGACACAGGTTGTAGGGAGATAGGGGAGAGATAGGGAGATAGTGGTTTAGGGTTACTTGGGTTTAGGGTTTAGGGGTTTGGGGTTTAAGGTTTAGGGGTTTAGGGTTTCTCAGGTTTAGGGGTTAGGGGTTAGGGTTTAGGGACATTATTTAGGGTTTAGGATTTAAATTGTTTAGGGGTTAGGGGTTAGGTTTAGAGGTTTAGGGTTTTGGATTTAGGGTTTATAGAGAGAGGAATTATAGGGAGATAGAGAGAGGAGATGGAGGAGAGAGATAAGGAGATAGAGAGTGAGGCACATGGCTAGGGACATAGGGAGAGAGATCAAGAGAGGTAGAGGGATGATAGAGATAGGGAGATAGGGTAGAGATAGGGAGATATAGGTTTAGAGTTGATTGGATTTAGGGTGTACCTGGGTTTAGGGTTTCTCAGTTTTGGAGATAGCTAGATAGAAAGAGAGAGGAGACAGATAGGGAGAGATAGAGGTGACAAAGGGGAGAGATAGGGAGATAGAGAGTGAGCGATATGTCTAGAGAAATAGGGAGAAGGATTGAGAGGTAGAAGGACGATAGAGATAGGGAGATAAGGGAGAGATAGGAGATAGAGTTTAGGGTTGCTCATGTTTAGGGTTTAGGGGTTAAGGTTTAGAGGTTTAGGGTTTAGTGTTTAGAGAGAGAGGACCAATAGGGAGATATAGAGTGAGTGACATGGCTAAAGCATAGGGAGAGAGATTGAGAGGTAAAGGAATGATAGTGATGGGGAGATAGTGAGATAGGGAGATAGAGCTCGATAGAGGTTTAGGGTTTCTTGGGTTTAGTGTTTAGGATTTAGGGGTTTATGGTTTCTCAAGTTTAGGGTTTAGGGGTTAGGAAATAGGGGTTAGGGGTTAGGGGTTAGTGTTTAATCATGCATCCTAGTCATTCCCCTATCATTCAGGACTATATATCCTATCTCTCCCCTCTATCTTTCCCTCTCCCTTATCGACGAAGCAAATGGAAACAAGAAAACTAGGACTCCCTTTCTCAGGTTTAGGGTTTAGGGCTTAGGGGAATTATTTAGGGTTTATGGTTTAGGGGTTAGGGTTTAGTATTTGGAAGAATTATTTAGGGTTACTTGGGTTTAGGGTTTAGGGGCATTATTTAGGGTTTACGGTTGCATGTCAAAAGTACTCTCTCTCTCTCTAAATTCATAAACCCTAAATAATGCCCCTAATCCCTAACCCCTAACCCGCATCTACCTCTCTCCTATATCTATTCAAAAGTGCCTTTAAAATACTATGAGATACCTTAGTATAAGTAAATCATATAAAAATCAAATATATATATCATCATAATCCTATATAAATTTTGATAGTATTTTATAGCTAAAATGCCTAAATATCATCATAATCCTTTATAAATTTGCTTGTATTTTATAGCTAAAATGCCTAAATATCATCTTAATCCTTTATAAATTTGCTTGTATTTTATAGCTAAAATGCCTAAATACTTAAAATGTATGCAATGCTAAAATAATAAAATAAAAAACAATGAATACAATAGGGAAAAAGAAAATGGATATCTGTTTCCAAAATGGATATCCGTTTTGGAGATCATAAAAAGCAAAAAAAGACTGCCTTTTTGCAAACCTGCGGCTTGCAAAAATGCAGTCTCGCCTTCAAAAAATGGATATCAGAGCTGAGGAATGGATATCCGATCCAAAGAGGTAAGATTTCATGCATTTTTTTTGTTTGTTTTGTATTTTCAAGCATTTTTTTTGGTTTTTATGCTAAGTGGGTATATTTTATAATTTAATTAGGTAAAATGGATGCACAAAATGAAAACCCAAACCCTCCACCACCAAACCCTCCCCCTCCAACAATAGAAGAGAATATTCAAAGAAATATTGATCATATAAGCAGGATCATAGAAATGTATCGTCGCCACCCTCGATTGTCTATAATGACATCGAATTTAGAGGGAATCATTAATCATATTCAAACCTTGTCAACCCAACACGAATCATTTCGGCAATGGCGAGAAGCCAAGAAGGTCGAATATGCTGACGGTTTGTCATATGAGGAAGTCAAAGATTTAGAGATTACAAAAACTATGTTAGCCCAACACTTTGTCAATCCTAAAACCGGATTGCATGTTGATGTCCGTAAGCCCAAATTTTCAATCAAATGGTGTATTCATGAGGGCATTAGTCAAAACTTTTGGGATCGTTGGTGGATGGTTTTTGATAAACCACCCAACAACAATTTAGATGTGCCTTTGTATTTCCTCCATAAACTCTATGCAGAGTTCGTCATGGGTCAACATGTTAATTATTTTGATTTTAGAGAGTTTCAAGGAGTGGGCAGAGGAATGCCTCAAGATAGACCTGGGGCAATTAGACAAGTACAAGGTCCCTATGTTCCCCCTCCTGCTATCCCTTCTCCACCCCCAATGCAGCACCCATACGTTGTTGCAAATGCAACACAGCAGGGCCTTAGTGCCATACACTCTTTGACTGAGTATTTGATTATACAGACATCTCAGTTTGCACAAGCACATGATGGAGGTGATGATATTGGATCACCTGGTACTACTAGACCGTCGTCGTCCAGACATATATGTGTGCCCCATCATTGCATTTCTTGCAATCATTTATGCTTGGGTCCTATTATGGAGAGTAGTGAGCCACTGTTGAACACATCAGAGTATGATCTCCATTCACGAGATGAGGCAATGGGGTCCAGAACTCAAGCTGAGGGGTTAGGGACAAGAGTAGAAGCTACCGGATCAGTAAACATTAGAGAAGGAGAAATGCATGAGCAATCTTTTATGCAGGTAAAATTTAAAGTGAAATTTTATGGTCTATTCCATTTGAATATATAAACAACTTTATTAGTACTAATGTATCTAAGTGGGATAATAGTTGATAACAGAGGTGGAGTTGATAGAAGTTCATCATGGAACTTTGTCTGCCATCCAATTTGGCTTGGACTTGCCGGTATAATTTGTTGTACACATTAACTTTTTTTTTATGCATTTATTTCTTTGTGAGTAATTATATATTAATTTATATCTTGATGTTAATTTTATTTTATAGTCAATCGAAAATGTGAATGATGTGGCATCTTTGCCAATAGTCTTTTCTCGAACTCCTGATCTACCCAAGGGACTATCATTTGCAGAACAACTTTCTCAACGCCAACAAAGGGTGGAGGTAATTTGATTGAATTGTACTTTAATTGATAATTTAGAAAACTTAAATATTTGATTATAGTCATTTAGAATCTTACATTCTTGTCCTTCTTAATTGATGCAGGAGGCCTCGATGGTGGTATGTGCTTGTTTTCTAGTAGATAAGTTTTTGTGTAGTGCATTTCCTATTTTAAATGTATGCATTTCCTATTTTGTTTAATAATTATATATTAATTTATTTCAATGTTACTTTGCTTTTATGTAGTCTGTTGAGAATGTGAGTGATGTGCCACCTTTGCCATCATGCTTCACTAGGACACCTGATCATCTTAAGAGAAAATCATTTGCAGAACGATTGTCTGAACAACAACATAGAGTCGAGGTAACTGAATTGAATTTTTCTAAATAATTGATAGTTTATCTAGCGGTCTTATAGTTGATTGTAGTGATTTAGATGTATGTTAATAAATGAAAGTTTTTAATTGTAGTAGATAAGAATCTATTTACTAACTTTAACTTATTTTTATTTACCATTGAAGAGATTAATCAAATTTGTGTTTTGACTTGTTAATGCAGGAAACTTCACCTCCATCAATTACTAGACAGTTTGGTACAAAGAGGACACTTTTTCAGGATCCATCATAGATTGAGGATCCATCACAGATTGAGGGTCAAGTGGACTTGTAGTATTTGATGTAGCTATTTGGCATGTAGATTGTATACAGATTTTGAGACATGGCATATGCCACATTTTGTAAAAAATATTTTGAGTTGGCATATTTGCCAAATTTTTGTATATGTCTACCATTATGGACTAGATTTTAATGTATATACACCTTGATATACAATATAATTTAAATTCCTTATGTGCAAGTCATGATACTTCGCATGATGCCATACATTATGATGATAGTTCTTTAGTCCATTGATGATATGTTTAGCATTGAGAATGGTTTTAGATCAAGAGAATGGTTTTAGATCAATAGAATCAATATGAAAAAATTCCTTATATATGCCCTAATCAAATAAGGTCATGATAAACCATTTCATCATGTATTTAGTCTTCATCTTGTCAAATTTTGTAAATATGTCAAAGTTGTCATATGAAAAATGTAAAAAAAATGCAAAAGTATGGAAGATGAATAGTCAAGTACTCAAGAGTCAGTTGGAGACTATTGGTTTCCCTCAAATCATGTATAAATATGCATAAACCTTCATGGAAAAGGCATTGGAGATGTATTGAAAACATTTTGAAGATGAATTGAAGACATGTTTGAATGAAATTAATGTCAAGAAACTCTATGTCAAGGACATTGGGGGCACATTATAAACATAAAAAACTTACATCTTGGGGGGAGGTTCCAATAAGGCCAATAAGGATACTATTTCAGTTGGGTGTGTGTGTGTGTGTATGCAAATCCCATTTATGGCCGAGAAGCTCTCTATTTACTATTATTTACACATCAGAGTATGACTATCCTAAAACAACATCGTGTATATGCTCATAAAAGCCATTAAACTCTGAGAATAAACTCGTCATTAGATAAGGAGTGGAAGGCTAAAGTCACATTCCCAAAAACCTCTTAAAATCACATGTCTCCTCTTATGAAAACTAGGGTCTTTGCCGATACATTGTTCCGTAAGAGCAAAGTCACTTAAGATCCTAAGAGCAAAAACCTTGCCAGGTGCCATATTTTTTGTTCTGCTCATCGTGGGGTCGAACGGACTGCTCCAAAGCATTGGGGTGGGCGGGTAAATGCTAGTGGAGGTCTTGTTTCATGCGCCAAGCATCCCAGTCATTCCGGGCAAGAGGCTACCATCAAAGTCCTTTAAGATCCCTGAGACCAAAAAATTGCCAAACTTTGACGGGGCAGTTCTCATAATTCGTGACAGTTGGGAATGTTCTGTTTGGACCTACAGGTGTACGTGACATCCTTCCACAATAACCTCTCTCATTTTTGGTCAACTCCATTCCATTTGACCGTGCCGAAATCAAACGCATTGTTGCAAAATGCTTCAATTTGATGCAGTGGAAAGGTGCTAGGTGTGACATTTTTCATTCCATAGCTCGTGCGGTCGAACGGACTATGCCAACACATCGGGGTGGGCAGGTAAATGCTAGTGGAGGTCTCATTTTGTGCGCCAAGCATCCCAGTCATTCCGGGCAAGAGGCTACCAGCAAAGTCCCTTAAGATCCATGAGACCAAAAAATTGTCAAACTTTGACGGGGCAATTCTCAGAATTCGTGACAGTTGGGAATGTTCTATTTGGACCTACAGCTGCATGTGGCATCCTTCCACAATAACCTCTCTCATTTTTGGTCAACTCCATTCCGTTTGACCGTGCCGAAATCAAACGCATTGTTACAAAATGCTTCAATTTGATGCAGTGGAAAGGTGCTAGGTGTGACATTTTTCATTCCATAGCTCGTGGATTCGAACAGACTACACCAACGCGTCGGGGTGGGCGGGTAAATGCTAGTGGAGGTCTTGTTTCATGCGCCAAGCGTCCCTGTCATTCCGGGCAAGAGGCTACCGGCAAAGTCCCTTAAGATCCCTGAGACCAAAAAACTGCCAAACTTTGACCAGGCAGTTCTCAGAATTCATGATAGTTGGGAATGCTCTGTTTGGACCTACAGGTGCATGTGGCATCCTTCCACGATAACCTCTCTCATTTTTGGTCAACTCCATTCTGTTTGACTGTGCCGAAATCAAACGCATTGTTGCAAAATGCTTCAATTTGATGCAGTGCAAAGGTGTTAGGTGCGACATTTTTCATTCCATAGCTTGTGGGGTCGAACGGACTACGCCAACGCGTCGGGGTGGGCGGGTAAATGCTAGTGGAGGTCTCATTTCATGCGCCAAGCGTCCCAGTCATTCCAGGCAAGAGGCTACCGGCAAAGTCCCTTAAGATCCCTGAGACCAAAAAATTGCCAAACTTTGACGGGGCAGTTCTCAGAATTCGTGATAGTTGGGAATGTTCTGTTTGGACCTACAGGTGCACATGGCATCCTTCCACAATAACTTCTCTCATTTTTGGTCAACTCCATTCCGTTTGACCGTGCCGAAATCAAACGCATTGTTGCAAAATGCTTCAATTTGATGTAGTGGAAAGGTGCTAGTGCGACATTTTTCATTCCATAGCTCGTGAGGTCGAACGGACTGTGCTAACGTGTCGGGGTGGGCGGGTAAATCCTAGTGGAGGTCTCGTTTCGTGTGCCAAGCGTCCCAGTCGTTCCGAGCTGTAAGCTACCGACAAAGTCAAAAATTGCTAGGATTGAAATTTTGCATTCCACAGGTCCTGGGGCTGAACGGTTTGCTCCAACACGTCAGGGTGGGCGAGTATATGCTAGGGGAGGTCTCGTTTTGTGTTCAAAGCATTCCAGTCCTTCCGAGCTGTAAGCTATCAGCAAAGTCACTTTACCGATAGCTTACAGCTCGGAAGGATTGGGATGCTTTGCACACAAAACGAGACCTCCCCTAGCATTTACTCACCCACCCCGACATGTTGGTGCACTTTGCTGATAGCTTACAGCTTGGAAGGACTGAGATGCTTTGCACACAAAACGAGACCTTCCCTAGCATTTACTCGCCCACCCCAACGTGTTGGCACAAACCGTTCAGCCCCAGGACCTGTGGAATGCAAAATTTCAATCCTAGCAACTTTTAACTTTGCTGGTAGCTTACAGCTCAGAAGGACTGGGACGCTTGGCACACGAAACGAGACCTCCACTAGCATTTACCCGCCCACCCCGACGCGTTGGCGCAGTCCGTTTGACCCCACGAGCTATGGAATGAAAAATGTCACACCTAACACCTTTCCACTGCATCAAATTGAAGCATTTTGCAACAATGCGTTTGATTTCTGCACGGTCAAACAGAATGGAGTTGACAAAAAATGAGAGAGGTTATTGTGGAAGGATGCCACGTACCCCTGTAGGTCCAAACAAAGCATTCCCAACTATCACGAATTCTGAGAACCACTCGGTCAAAGTTTGGCAATTTTTTGGTCTCAGGGATCTTAAGGGACTTTGCCGGTAGCCTCTTGCCCAGAATGACAGGGACGCTTGGCGCACGAAACGAGACCTCCACTAGCATTTACCCGCCCACCCCGATGCGTTGGTGCAGTCCGTTCGAACCCACGAGCTATGGAATGAAAAATGTCGCACCTAGCACCTTTCCACTGCATCAAATTGAAGCATTTTGCAACAATGCGTTTGATTTCGGCATGGTCAAACGGAATGGAGTTGACCAAAAATGAGAGAGGTTATTGTGGAAGGATGCCACATGCACCTGTAGGTCCAAACAAAACATTCCCAACTGTCACGAATTCTCAGAACTGCCCCGTCAAAGTTTGGTAGTTTTTTGGTCTCAGGGATCTTAAGGGACTTTGCCGGTAGCCTCTTGCTCGGAATGACTGGGATGCTTGGCGCATGAAACGAGACTTCCACTAGCATTTACCCACCCACCCCGACGCATTGGCGCAGTCTGTTCGAACCCACGAGCTATGGAATGAAAAATGTCACACCTAGCACTTTTCCACTACATCAAATTAAAGCATTTTGCAACAATGCGTTTGATTTCGGCACGGTCAAACAGAATGGAGTTGACCAAAAACGAGAGAGGTTATTGTGGAAGGATGCCACGTGCACCTGTAGGTCCAAACAGAACATTCCCAACTGTCACAAATTCTGAGAACTGCCCCGTCAAAGTTTGGCAGTTTTTTGGTCTCAGGGATCTTAAGGGACTTTGCCGGTAGCCTCTTGCCCGGAATGACTGGGACGCTTGGCGCATGAAATGAGACCTCCACTAGCATTTACCCGCCCACCCTGACACGTTGGAGCAGTCCGTTCGACCCCACGATGAGAAAAACAAAAAATATTGTTCCAGTTGACACATTCTCAATCATTGACATGGATGATATCTCAGTACCATTCCTTTAGGCACAATATGAGCTTCCAATGGAAGGCGCAATTGTGAGGTTAGAGATGATGAAAAGTGTGCCTCATTCACAGTCATGTTTTACTTGTCTTCAATGATGATTCCTTGATTCAACTTAATCCTTTGATAATACATTTTAACCTCCTTGTGAAAGCGCACTTTCAAGGTTGCTTAAGCAAGAGCTAGCGCCTCAACATCGAGGCGCATTTTTGGTGTTCTAGAAGCATGAACTAGCACCTCAAATAGTAAGGCACTCATTCTAGGTTGTTTATTCAATAATTGGCACTAGTCACATATGGTGTAGAGAGGTAGATGTGCACCCAAGTCATCATTTGATGCCTTCAATAACTATAAACTCCTTTGATGATGCATTTTATCCTTCCTATTCACTATCTAGCCTTAGGCGCACATTTTAGGTTGATCAATCATAATCTAGTGCCCTAAGTACCAAGGCACACTTTTAGGTTAGTTTGATAAAGGATTAGCGCCTTCATTTCTAGGCGGAAGTTTGGAGTTGAAATACATCAAAATAACAAGTTTCTTCATCACTTCAAACATATTTAACACTTTGAAGATCTCCAATGCATGATTGAATATCAAGAAACCAATGTATCATTTCATGAAGGTCTTAAGTGTTGTAAATATGCATCTTCTTATTTAATCATGTGTTGTAAATGAAGGAATGCAATGATTGCAATATGTGCACAAAACAGAATTTTTGATAAGGATTGAAAGGAAATGTTAAGAAAATGCAATTGGCGGGTGTAAATCCAAAGTGTGGAAGCATAGACAAGGCATGTGAACAGTTTGGCATGACACCTCAAAGAGATGCTATCTCATGGAATGCAATGATTGCAAGATATGCACAAAATGGATTTTTTGAAAAGGCTTTAGAAACTTTGAAGCAAATACAATTGGAACGTTTAAAACCAAATTCCATAACCTGTGCAAGCATTCTCCCTACTTGTGCCAAATTAGGATCTTATATATACATATATGCACATAATGTCATGAAAACAATGTATAATGTATATATCAAGCCATATAGGCATGTACAAATAAAACCATATGGGTATATACAATGATATACATCGATAACATACAAAAGTATGTTTACAAAGCCAAATACACATATGTAACAAAATGTCCCAAAATCAAATCTCCTATGGATTGCTATCAAATAATCTATGGCTCTTGCTAGGCCATGAAGATGGTGAACCAGTCAATGACTCATTTTCTATCGCTCATCGACTAGACCTCCTCGATAGAGATTTTTGAATTTCCACCTATTAATACAATCAAACAACGTGCACATTAATATAGAATTTAATATTCAAAATATATAACATGACATAAGTAATCAATCACTTACCACCAATTGGTGATCCCTTTTGATCATTTGTTGTCTCTCTTCTTCTATAGAGCTGGATGGGTAGGGGAGGTGACGTCCTGTGAGAAGCATGAACAAGCAGATTTAAAAGTAAACATGAATATCATAAATATGTACATTAAATGCTGCGCTTATTATAGGACTGTTCTAGTACTATTTTAGGACTGTTGTAGTTAAAACTATCCTAGTAGACATGTATAGGACTATTATAGGATTGTCATCTCATGGAATATAATGATGGCAAGATTACTATCAAGATTAGTATGAAGATTAATTATGACTGTTATAGGACTTCTATAAGAATGCAAAGTAAGGAAGCATAGGCAAGGCAAATGAACTGTTTGGTGGAATACCTCAAAGAAATGAGAATTTTGTCAGATGTTGTAGTTGCAATTGCCATGTGACACATGTATGTAATATGTGAAAGCATAGACAAGGCACATGAACTATTTGGCAAAAGACATCAAATACATGTCATCTCATGGAATGCCTTATGTAGAAAAAGGTACAAATGTGCAATATTAAGAAATACAAATGAGAACTAAAAATCATACCTCGAGTATATTCAAAATAACCTACAATGCCATACAAAATAATTTACGATGCCATGCAAAATAATCTACGATGCCATGTAAAATAACTTTATTCGCAGTCCTATATAGTCAAAAGCATGCATTATAGTTATTAAAGTAACAAGATTTTTAATAAAACAATTCTAAAAAATAGAAAAAAACAAGAACAAGTTAAGATAAAAAATGTCATGCTTGTCCATCTGGAAGTTTAAATGCTAGTCAAGTGTACCTGAGGGGTCATCTCTTACCTTCAAAGTATCCAATATTGCTTCATGATCAACATTACTAATTGTCCATAGTTCTTTTGATTTTGGTTTTCCACGATGCTTTAGTAACTTGACATTTATTGCTACAACTAGGTGAGAATACATCAATATGGTTTTATGCTTCTCAAAGTCTTCAAAGGCCAGGATGCCATTCTTGTTAACCATATATGTTCGTAACCAAGTCCCAGCAATAACAACTGATCCTGTAGGACATGTGAACCCATCATCATCTGTCATAGGTTGTGTTAGCTTTTGTTTTCCCTGTACACATCGTGCCAACCAATAGTCTGACCTCTCTTCATTTCCATGCGGTGCAACAACTGCATAAACATGACCTGGTTGTACAAGGTCTGAAAGATGTTCATAGTCAAATGAGCTCTCCATGTCATTGACGGAAGATGATTGACCTTCATATAAAGGGATTAAATATTGTGGAATCCATGCATCTACCCACTCACTTGACTCACAATTGTTCCAATCACATTTAATACAACTTTGACAAAAACAAGCTAATTCTCGTGTCCAAATAGTCCATGTACTTGCATTTGAGCTTTGAAATGAATGCATCTTTGATGATTCACTGATTCTCTGACATTCCAATTTCTCTATCGCTATCCCATCATCAACCAACCAAAAGAACCTGCGCACTTCAGAATCAAGAGCCACTCCTCGTGACAATGCATATTTACACCACTTAACAATGGAATCTGCATCACTGAATGTAGCACCACCTCTAATCTTTAGTTGTTCTTTAAAAAGAGCTCTCTTCACGCATGCACCTGCTCCATCATGTTCACCTTTTCCATGCCTGGCTTCAAAAAAATTCCAAATATGAGGTATACCCTTCTCTACATGCATTTTGCTCAACCAATAGAAATTACGAGCATTCTTGGATTGACCAATGCAATTATCTGACCAAATGAGATGTTGATCTATTCTAATATCTTTTTCTTGCAAGAACCCATAAAATTGTTGAAAACAATATTGCACAAACTTTGCTAAATGAGATCGATCATCACTCATGTAAAAATGGTATTCTCTAACAATCTTCCTGTTCTCTTCTGTACTCTCAGGGGCATGTCTGTATGTGATGTGAACAAAAATAGCAATCTAAATAGAATTGTAGTATTGGGATTGAACTTCATTTTGGGGTTGCAATGTATAAATTTCTGCAAAATCAACTACAGAGACAATAGTTCCAATTGGGAAAGATTCTTTACACATCCTGAACTATTGATCTAACCATCGAGACCTGTGGCTATGTCTGACATACTTGTAGAAAAGATTTTTATTAAAATCATCAATAAAATCAGCAATACTTACCTCTCTTACAATCAACTCACATCTAGAACCTTCACCTCCACTTTTCAAATTGTATTTCATTGTCTCATATCTCTTTTTCTCAACCATTCTCTTTCCAAAATCATGCTCGTTTCCCTCATGAAAACATGATACAAACTTTGATAACCCACCACATTGTAAACACTTTTCATTTAAACAATCATTCTTGTAGAACATGCAACCATCATCTCTAATACATAGAAATAAATCCAATAAGTCCCTAGATGACTTTGGTAGTTGAATTGCACCACACTCCTGTAACATTTCGTTAGTGTGCAAAGTAGAATGAATATTGCATAATAATTCATGGTACATAGAAAATTCTACATGGTATTTGCAACAACATGTATTACGAACTTTAAGAGGAACACAATAAAATGGCTTAAGAGATTCAAATGCTCTTTGTGAGATTGTCATACCTGGGTGAGTTTCACAATATTGTTTGTACAATGTTGTTTGGCTACATTCCAAGTAATGTTAAGGATGTGGTGTGCGGTCTTTATCACCAATTCTTAACTTTACAACATCTTTTGCATTCGGTGATACCCTAGAGTTAGTGTGTCAAAATCGTTCAATTTCTTCCTTTGTGCTATCAATTAGCTTCTTGTCAACTCGTGGAAGCCTACCGCTGAAAGCCCAAGTATCATTGGCAACAGGACTATCTAGCCTTGATCTTAATGCTAGTGCTTTTGACAATGTTTTACGATTCAATCTTAAGTCAACACAAGTTTGCCTCATTAATAGAGCATTTCTTAATTGTTTGCTTACTATTGAGGTTGTTATTACTCTATGAGCAGCTCTTTTATCTTTCTCCTTGCTAGTCTTTCCAATAGAATTGAGTGCATTGAAAAGGCTTCTTACAATAATTTTATTCCGATCAGACACTTTGTTTAAACGAATCTTTAATTTCTTTAGTAAAGGTCTCATTTTGTACATCTTTAATAATTGCACAAAAAGTTGGCATTGTTTGGTTAATGTTTTCTTCTCAAAGTATTCATTGAAGAGTTTTGTAGCCCACAACCGAACCGTTCGTGATGACCTCTTGCCTTCAAGTTTTTCCATTATGTTCTCGTCAATTTCAAGTAACCATTTTGGGGTTTTTGGGTGTTTTCCAATTTCATCACGATTATTCTCTTCTTGACAAATGTCCCCTCTTCTTATGAAATTTGGAGATACATTGATTGTTCTTGTTTCATCTATGTTATCAACCTCATCAATTTTATCAACAAATGGATTATGGAGTGCAATTTCAACATCATGATGTTCATATCCACTTTCTTCAAGTGCATGTCTTTGTTTTTCTTCTTCTTCTTTGTCCATGGTATTGCTATTATGAATAGGTGTTTCATAACATTTTTCAATATTTTCATTTGCAATATCATGGTGAATTTCATTCTTATCTAACATTTCATTATAATCAAAATTAACATCTTCAATTTGCATGTCATTAGATGGTAAAGAAGAAGATTCACATTGATGAGCATCCACCAAACCCACCCTTCCAATCCTCTTCCTTTCCTTATCTTTTTTCCTAATTGCTTCAATTTCCTCCAATGTAACTTTCCTCCTCCTTTTTGCTTTACGACGACTGTTGCTCCCCATTAGGGGAACAAAAATATCACCCTTATGATTGTAACAAGAAAATTGTGTCTCCAAAAGTGCATAAAAATATTCCTTTCACTGTCATAGCCAGAAATCACGAGTATTTCAACAGCAGAGGGTCTCTGGTTGCAGAAGTCAGGCCCAACAATATTCCTTTTGTCTTTTTTCTGCTTTTACAAAACGGATATCCGTTTTGGAAAAACCCAATTCTTTGCAATGGACACTTGCAACATCCATATGGCTACTACAAAATAGATATCCGTTTTATTATGTACATTTGGATTCTAGACTAGGGATTCATTGTATTATTCAATAAACTTGTGAATTACCATCTAATTTCAATGTTTACACACTAATCCACCTAGGTATCAACTTAATAAAGCTCTGGATATAAGCCATTATTTGATTTTAGGCTATCATTAGATTGTTAAAATACAAATTCAAGGTTAGATATTCCTTGGGCTATTTTAGTATAGAGAAGCAAAATTGCAATATATGACTATCCTAGGAATTAGAATGGTTGATCATAGGATATTCATGGCATTTTGATATTAATGGATGGATTGATGGATGTTTAGGGAGTTTAAGTTTAAATGTAATGTATGAGAATTCTTATTTATGAAGGATCTAATATGTCTTATGTCTTATTTGCAGGCCATTCAAGAAAGAAATGAAAAGATACCAAGGACTATCATAACACCTATTATAATTAGGTGCATCAAAGGATTGTCATCCAGGACCTTACCAATATGGGAAGTTATCAAAACCATGTCATGTTTAAAATTAAAGGCTTCATCACCTCTTTGTCCCTATAGGCCTATTAGAACAATAGGTCACATTTTATTCATATACTGGGGTTGAGAATAAACACTAAGCATTTGTAGTTATGGCAAGTGTAAATGGAAATAGATCACAACTTTAGACAATCTATCCTCTCCTAGATTGCACTGACTGAGTGGAAATTAAAAATTCCCTATTAATGTCCTTTATATACTGAAGGTATGGGTGAGAAAGGTAAGCTTTGTATGTTGTAGACAAGTGATGCAGAGCAACATAACAAAAGCTTACAAATAGGGTGTAAAATACCCATTAACCCACCAATTGCTCAAATAGCTTTTAAAATATCCTTCCCAAGGTCCAAATGAGACCGAAATACACTCTTTCTTTACTATTGGCAAGACATTTCTAATGTCTCATCGAACTATGCTTCACATGTTCTTCCTTTCTCTATTGTCGGCCAGACTTATCATTATCGGTAACCTTCAAATTTGTTAGCCCGATGTGGGACCTCTCGCCGATGTGTAGAATCCATCGCTTAGGCTTATGCTGTCGGTGTGACTCCTCGGTTGTTCTCCGATATGTATAAGAGGACAGATCAAAGTAATTAGCATGCTCCCTTCAAAGTAAAGACATGAGAATAGAGCACTTGTGAGATGGTTATTGTAAAGGGACAAATCAAGTAGAGACATGCAGTTTCCTAGAGAATTTGGAACGCTTCCGCTCAGGGGATTGTAGGACAAACAAAGATGTTCTAACTTCCCCAGACCACCAAATTCTGCAAGTATGCTCCCCTTCAAGTTGTTGTGTGAAATTCTTTTCCAGTGAAGTTGTGAGTAATTGGCAAGAGATTTGGGAATAGAACCCTCTAGTCCATTTCTTCTTAAGTCAAGTATCTTCAACGCTTTCAACTGGTCAAACCAAGGTGGAATCCTTCCCTTGAAAGAACTAAAAGAGAGATTTAAAGTGCATAACAAGGAGAGACCTCCTTCGGATGGAAAAAGGGTACCTTTTAATTCCAATTGAGGGAGAATTATGGCCACCACTCTATTGGTATGTTTCTTGTACCAAACACTGGTCTAGAAGCACACATTTTCTGAATTGGTAGAAGTCTAGTTGGAGAAATGTGGTCTCCTCGACTACTATTATTGTAGGATATGCATAAACGGGTTTGTTGAAAAGGCTTTAGAAAATTTCAACCAAATGCAATTGGCAAGTGTAAAGCGATTCTGCAACCTTTGTCAGCATCCTCTCTACCTCTACCAAAATGGGAGCTTTGGAATAGGGTATGGACATTCATCAAAGCATAATGGAAGTGGGATTTTTGTAGATATTCTAGTTGGAAATGCTCTGGTAGACATGTACAGAAAGTGTGGAAACATAGACAAGACACATGAACTGTTTGAAAAAATGCCTCAAAGAAATGTGGTCTCATGGAATAAGATGATTGCAGGATATATACACACTCCGATGTGAGATTCACCACCCTTGTCTATCGGTAAGACCAATACCCTCAGTGAGACTTTTTACTTGCATTCCAACGTTATAACTCTCTCCGATGTGTTTACCGTCCATTAGTCATCGGTAAGACTTCTGCATCGGTCAGACATTCTCTTTGATTTTTGATATCGTATCTCACACCGAAAAAATAAACACCGAACTACACCATCGGCCAGACCGCCTCTATCGGTGACACTTTTCTTCTCGCCTCCAAGAGTCCATCTCTTTCTGATGTTCCTTCTGTCGGTGTGACTCCCTCTCATCGGTGTAGTTCTCAATCGTTCTTTCGATGTGCCAATAAATAACCCATCGGTGACACTTAATGATTGTCACCCTGATATGACTTGATCGATGAGATCAATGTTGTCGGCTCAATGGAACTTTGTCTCTTTGATAACTATTGTCAGTCTGATGTCTTCGTTTTAGCCTATACATAACATGACTTGTTATAATCGGTCGACTAACGTATCTTTTCCCAATTTTCCCGATATGGCCGGTCAACCTTTGTATCCTTTGACATGTACATTCACCATTTACAACCACGATAAATGATAGCAGGATATACACGAAATGTCCACGCATAAATAAATGATATACCCATGGATTATATCTTTGGTGAAACAATACCAATTGTACAAAATATGTTGCTTCTCTTCATCCAAAACCAATGGTACAAAATTTTTCATAGATCAACGAAATGGATATCCGTTTTCAGAACGGATATCTGTTTTGAGTTTCTTTAACCGAAGCAAAACTGATATCCGTCTTGCTTTGGTACAAAGCAAGACGGATATCCATTTTGATTGTTGACTTTTTATGGATTGTAACGTGTTTTAATGTTTTAGTCTCTTCTTCGAACTTCACCCTTCGTGCTGACGACTTTTTTTTAATGCAAAATTGATAAAACGAAAAGGGTTTATAGAAAAAATTGTTAGCTTTCTAAAAATATAAGATTTATTTGGTTATCATTTTATTAAATAATTATTAATAATTTTCAATATACTGTGTCTCTGAAATCCTGATGGACACACTGATTGAAAAACATCCATAACTTTCAAACCATTTCACCTTTTTGAGATCCGAAACCTACGTCACACTCTATGCTTTTCTGGCTATAGGTTAAATTTTTTTTTTTTGAATTTTGATTTTTTTATCGAGTTAGGTTGGCTGGAAAATTACTTTTTATTTTTTAAAAAAAGTCACAGTAAAAAAATCATAACTAATTATGTTATTAGAAAAAAATTTCAAATAAATATGCATCACATTCGGACATGAGTCCTCTACTTATTTTGAAAGTTTCAAAAAATATATATATATAATTTTACTCATAGTTAGGTTGGCTGGACAGACACCCACTTTTTATTTTTTTCTGAAAAATTTAATAGCTGTTCATTGAAATATTCAATTTTCACTAAGTAAATTTAGTTTTTTTTTTTTTTTAAATTAGTAGCCTATAAACTAGATTCAATTCTCTACAAATTTCATTCTTACATCTTTTTCAAATTGTATAGATAATCTATTCAAAATTTCACATGAACCTGATAAAGTCTGATTTTTTGTATTTTCATTGCCACTTAGAGGTATAGTTTGGCCCATCATGATCCTGCACATACCCTTATCCAAGGTAACAACTATATTAAATTCCTCCCATAATAATTTTGCATGTACATTACTATCATAAGGTGGTTTGTCACTAACAAGAGGTAGTTGTCCCAAATCTCCTACCAAAATGATTGATCTTCCTCCAAAACTCAAGTTTGATTTTTCTAGAAAAGCT
This sequence comes from Cunninghamia lanceolata, assembly GCA_027924645.1. Lineage (NCBI taxonomy): Eukaryota > Viridiplantae > Streptophyta > Pinopsida > Cupressales > Cupressaceae > Cunninghamia > Cunninghamia lanceolata. Next base: position 1,807,071 of record BSBN01000063.1, read on the forward strand.
TGGTGTAGTCTTGAATCAATATTTTTAAGAAAATTTTGTCCAATAAAATTCATTTCATCAAATCAATATGTATTTTATATGTTACATCTCTTCTTGGAAGGTTGTGAGCCTTGTGCCTTCTAACTCAACAAAATCTATATAAGTGGAATTCTTAATGTTGAATGAATAGTCGATGCACCAATGTTAAAAGATGCAACTCCAATTGGTGCTAGTAATAATATGGGAGAACGTTGTGGTATTGATGTATCTTAAAGAGCTTGACGAATTGCATAAATTAAATATGATTTGCCTGTTCCATATGTTCCTTGAATTATCATGCACAATGGCATGACATTTTCATCTTGATAATAATGTGACATAATAATATCAAGTTCTTTTTTTTGCTTGGTACATAAGGTCCCATATGATATACTTGACATCACATCATCAGGTAATAGTAATCCATTCTCTTTCATGGTACTGATAAACTTTATTGCTTTATTTGCATAATCTTCTCCTTGATATTCAGTACTCCATAGAGTTTGTCTATCAAAATCTCTTCTACCCAACATATCTATCTCTGTTACATCCATAATTTGTTCATGGTGTAGTCTTGAGATGATCTCCCACTCATGTTCAATTGTATTATGATCATTAGGTATAACATAGTCATCTTCATAATCATTATAATTTTCAGTTTCATTTATAATATTCCTTCATTCCAAATGCCATGGATTGTAATTGAGTGACTCCCAATTTGATATAATTGTAGTCTCATCAAGTCTAATATCTCTTTGTATATTACGAAAGGGCTTGTACAAAAATAATTCTGATCAACAAAAGTCAACCCATTTTTCTGATTGACGTGTAGGTATGGTGGTAAATCTTGGAAACACTCTCACAATAGATGCCATAGTCCTTTCTTCCCATTTGCTATCTCTTCTCTGCTTGGGATTATAAGTCCACGATCTAGCTGCATCTATAAGTGCAACACTTTCCTTGCATATGGTCTATCCAAATATCCTTCGACAAAATGTTTTAGATGACTTTCATCATCATTTTCTTCATTTTTTGTCACTGGCTTGAACACCTCTCTTGAAACATTTAATGTGGCAAATACTCTACTACTTTCTACCAATGGCAACTCTAATAACATATGACATGTTTCTTGTGCTCCAATGTCTCTTTCAATGAGACTTTCTATTAGAAGTCTTCTATACATGCAATTGATGCTGCTTCATCTAGGTTTTCAATATTTGTAAGTTGCATTAACATTTGATGATGTACATTTCTAAACCCTTTTCAGCATTTGCTGCATACTTTGCAATATAATTCATTACAATATGTCTTGAAATAACTGGTTTCCAATCTACATTTTCTCTACATAATTGAAGTATGTTACGATTATGTGTATTCACCCAATCATCATTTCTTGCAGGTTCATATATTTTATCTCCCGTGGTTGGGTTTTCAAATAATTTTGATCCATCTAGATGTAATAGCCATGGTGCATTGTACCTACAAATAGAAGGTCATTTGTTAGTATATAAACATTTTAATTATTACTTGATACAAAATATTCAAATGTCTGAATAACTTACCTACAAACCATCTCCTCTTTTCTTATGGAGGCAAGCACCTTCTTTACATATTGTATGGTGTTCAACACAATTGAGTGATTCTTCATAGTCACGCTCCAAGTCTATCTGACTCAATTGGTGTGTATTTTGAAGGCATGGATGTTGTGTAAAATTTTGTAGGACCTATCATTGACGTTATAACATATTTTATTAGTAAACATACAATATTTTGAAGTATAATATATTTTGAAAAATATATATAATTTAGAATTAATACCATACCTATATGTTTCGTTGATGTGGATCCCCTCATGGATTCCATACATGAATAATAGAATCAAAATTTTTTTGTGCATTTTTTCTTTCATGATCATTACCCCAATTAAGATTGTCTATATTTGGTGCACCCTCTAACTATATAAATCCATGCACATGTGGTGATCCTCTATGCTGCCATTCATATCTTGACCAATAATCTTTTGCTTTCATTCCCTTCTATATTATTTCCTTTCAAAACATTGTATATCATACCTGTGCATGTAATATGCCACAATATGTGGATAGCCAATAATATTTTGTCATCGCCACTTTTTTGCTTCTTGTGGATTAGTTGGTTGTGTTCTTGACATTAGTGCATGCAAATCTGACCAATACATATAATTTGCTGCACTCAAAGTAAAGAAAATAGTTGGTGAATGCAAGAGGTCAGTTAATTCAGCTTGACATTTTGCCCAATAAGATCTTGTACCCCGTAGTGTAGTACCAAAACGCATCAAATGGTCAACTAGATGTGAGTGGGGGATATTTTCCATATGCTCTCATAACTCATTGATTGTGATTGACATGTCTTGAAATCTCTTTTTGACAAACACGATAGAGAAGTTTTTTGCATGATGTCTCATAATCATATTCATTATATATTATCTAAATTGAGGGCGTCGTTCAAAGTGATGATCTCTATGTCGAAAAAAATGTTTAACAAACTCATGTAGATGGACTCTCCTTATTCATGGTTCTAGCCAATCACATTGTCCATATGGAAATAGTGTTGGAAAAACTATATCAAGTAATCCTTCAGTGACATACTCATTTATTAGAGATGTTCCAATTCCTAGCCAATCAATTAGTGATGCAGGATCTAGATTAGGGTTATTTTCCCATGCCTAGATTAGTTCCATCTCTCTTTGAACATTTGGTGGTTTTGATGCCATTGATGTAGTGTATTCAATAATGTTTCCTTCATCTATCTCTATCACCAGACCCACACATACATATTCATTTGCATTTGAATCAAACTTCATATGAACAGAGTTCAATTTGTCAAAAATATTTTCATCTGAATTGCTTTTGTCAAAAATGTTTTCATCTGAATTGCATGTAAGTTCACTAAGAGCATTTTCATCAATTTGAACATCTCTATAGAACTTATCATGTTCTATCTTATCTTTTAGTGCTTTCTACACTCTCTCTATTGACTGTAAAATTGTAATTTGTTCCACATTGATCCTTCCTTCGAACAATAATAATTGACAAATCTTTTATTCGATGTGGTAAAATTTTAGTTATTTCCCTTACTTCTTGTGGAAAACTTATGGTATGCCCTTTATATTTCTATTGACCTCCAGTTGCATGTGTGACTTGAAGAATTGGGTTGATGCATGCTATCAACATTTCCTTAATTTGCGTTAAGTTTCTAAGTTATAATGGTTGTGGTCTAAGATCCATGTTTTTTGTCAATGAAAATCGATGTTCATGTTTCTCATGTTGACACTTATTACCAATAGGGCTTTCAAGTACCTGTATAACCTTCATTGCTATATAACTTTCTTCACAAATGTAGCACATTCCTGGGATAACAAGTTTATCTAGTCCTTGTCGGAATACCATTTTTAAAGTCCTCAAATCAATCTCAACATTTCTATTATTATTAACTCTTTCTTGATCCCTTCCATTTTGTGTTCTTTGAATTGTCTTCGTCTTCTTACTTGAGATGTTAACTCTTCTTGTGAATTGTTATTTTGGACATGATTTTGATTATCAACATTCATTGCATCTTGCAATCTATTATTTGGTGTTTCTAGCACAAGGTCTATCGTAATAGAATTCATCCCTTCAGAACTAACCTCAGCATTCCCATGAGATTGATGATGTCTTCTCAATATATATTGTTCCTCATGAGATGTTTGTGCACAATGTGTTATTATGTCATCAACATGTTGTCTCATTTCTACTTCAATCTCTTCCATTGTCATATCTATCTTGCGTTTAACACGTCTTTCTCTATCATTTTGGTTACAATGATTTCTTACTTCCTCTCTTTTTGCATCACTCATTTGTTCACGTCATTGTCTCATATAATTTCGAGCATATTCTCTTTGTTGTTCTATTTGTTGCTCTTCATTTTGAAGACTTCTTTCTTCATCTCTTTGTGCATCAACCATTTGTTCACGTCGTTATCTCATATAATTTCGAGCATATTGTCTTCAATATTCTCTTTGTTTGTTGTTCTTCATTTTCAAAACTTAACTTTGGACGAGGAATCCTATAAATTAAAATATATTTATCACGTTTCAAATTAAACTATCACCAACATTTGTAATCAATTCTAAGATGTCTTTGAAATTTAATATATTTATCATAAAAAAATAATGATTACTCTCAATCCAATATACATTAATAATACATTATATAATACAAAATATTAAAAATAAATATAGTATATATTGATCAATAATTTTCAATTTTTAATAGTTATTGAAAAAAATAGTATTATTATTAATTGTTCGTAATATATTATTATCATAAAAAATATATAATTCTAGAATAATTAGATCATTATAAATTAAGAATATTTAATTTAATTTTAAAATCTAAAAATTAATAGAAAAACAAAAGTAATGAAACAATTTTAAAACTTAAGGGAATATAAATTGTGGGTAATTTAATAAACCCTAAATTTTATGATTTATTTATTAGATGTGCTTAGTTATTTTTAATTTGATTTAGATTGTATAGAAAGTGAAACCCCTAAAAAAGTAAGTTTTTACTATTTGTAATAAAGTAAATATATGAAGATAATTTATTCGCTACACTTTTGAAAATAATTAATTACTAAGATCTACAATTGTTCTCAAAAAAAGAAAGAGATGTTAAAATGACTTACTTGAATTTTTTTCATTTTGATTTATTCGCTGCACTTTCTTGTATTTATTATCTACTATCAATTTGCAAAACTTTCTTCTATTTATTATTTGCTACTTTTGGCTCTCAATTTATTTGTTACTTTATAATTTGCAAAGTGATGTATCGATTCAAATGTCTTTTAAATTTATATATGTTTTTATTGTTTTATTGTTTTATTTGTCGGCACTTTTTTAATTACTCCTTATTTAATGTGTCAGCCATTTAATTGTTTTTGTTAACACACATCTCACTCCACCCCGTGCTATCACTGTAGGTTACGCCTCTCAGCGTAACAAAACATCCATAAAGTGGCTCAAATTTCCAAATGTTTTCATTGTTTTGTATTCATATAATATTTAAAATGTTTGCATTGTTCTATTTTTGCTCAGAAGCATAAACATAAAATGCATAAATGGGAGGCTATTCAGTAATTCATGAGAGGCACAACCAGAATAATTTGAAAATGCGTTAACTTAGAAACTCGACTTTGCAACTTAAGGTTTCTTTAAAGGAGACATGTGGAGATGCAGACCCATCTCCTATGACTAGAGATGTCTCTTACCTGTCTCCAGTATAGGAGACGCATCTTGGGGCGATGGGGAGGAGCGAGAACACATCTACCTACAATCTCGATATATAGACACACATACAGGGACGTGTCTCCCTACAACCTTGATATACATACATACATACACAAACATGTATGGTATATTCCTCATATTGTTCAGAGATTGATTAATGAGTACAAAGTAGAGAGAGTGGATAATTTGACTTCCAGGCAAGAAATATGGAGAAGAGACAAGTGTTCACTAGGAACTAGCAGATAAACAAATTGGTTAAGATGTTCAACATCACAATATTTCTGTCCATATGTGTCAATCTCTTGCCAATTGCAATTGTTTGTTTGAATGCCTAAACAACTTATTTTCATTGCTCACTCATTCATGCTCATTTATTTGATGGGCATCAGGGTTTTTATTATATCATCGTAGGGATATTTCCATTTTGATCAGAACTGTTCTAATCTTTTGGGTAATTAGTTCCTATTTCCCTCAAATCATAATTTGTGGTCTTGTGTATTTTCTTACATTTGTCCATGTGTCATGTGTGTCTCATATCCTCTTAGTCAGCAATTTTCCCCTTTCTTGAACTTGTTCTCTTTTCCATGTATAGTCTATTTTATCGGCAAAAATGAGATTTTCAGAACTTCAAGTTTTTCCTTGTCTATTGGGAAAAACCTTAGTCAGAGAACCTATCGGTGAATGAACTCATTCCCTCTGTCTATCGACAAATGTTGAGTACCTTGAACTAGTCACTTCCCCGACAAGCCTTGAGTCCTCTTTTCTTTATGTTGGTCGGCTTTTTCGCATATTTTAGAATTTTGTTTTGGTTCCCAAGTTCATGAGTTCCCCAGTTTGCTGATAAGACGATAATATTGCATAAATTGATCCTGTACTTATCACTCATCGAGTCAACAATCAGTTCATGAGTTCATGAGAGCGCTAAATTGTCGTTTTCCCGACTGAGTATGTTAAACACATTTGATACCTCAGAGTTGTGCTTGTTCTAGAATACTAAGTTTTTTTGACTTGCTGACAAGTCGTAAAGGCCTCATTTTGCCGATAAAGAAGCCTTTGGTTCAAGAATGCCTCTAATTGCCAACAAGTCAGTGGTTCATAAGTGTGGCACTTTCCCGACTATCATACACCTACTCAAGTAAGTTCAAAGACAAGGAAAAAGGTGAAAAAGAGGCAATATCGGTAAAAAGAAAAAGTGTCCTCAAATTTTTTTTTGCTGACAGTGTGTAATTGAAGGTTCACTGAAGGGAAATTTTGCCAATAAAGAGCTTCTCTGGAAGCTAAAAAGTTACCGATTGAAGAACACACCACGTGGGGAAGTTGGTGGGTATAAAGGCTACATTAATTGCAAGGGGCATTAAATGAATTCACTTTATCTCCTTTCCTTATAAAGCCATCCTCTCTTTATAAAGTTATTTTTTGTCATTTGCCCGAAGAGGAAACCCTAGGAGCTAAGCGCAACTAGTTATCTTCATCTTCTCGTCAAAGAGTGTTAGCATCCAGGTAAGCCCAGTCACCTGTATCTAGTTTGAGGATTGTTATTAGCTAGTCAAATACTGTGGGGGGTAAAAATTCAAATTTTAGCCATTACTATTCATGATATTTGAAGCCATAGTTTCAACCATTGAACTCTGTTGTCTCCCATTCTCTTGTTTGAAATTACCGTCCCTTACCAAGGCCCTAATCCCTTTATATTAGTTATTAGAGATTGTCAAGATGAAGTATAAATACAAAGGGTTGGATATTTCTTCCATCATCAGGAATGAATTGTTCGAGGTAAGGGACATTGATTTTGGGCATGTAAATCTTCGAGAATTCTGGCTAAGAATGAATACTAATCCCAGGCTAGCAATTACATAGAGAGTCTTTAATAGTGGATTGGCCCATGCTGTGGGTTTCCCACCAGCTGTTAAATGCCCAGATTTGATAATGGCTTGTATACAAAACTATAGCCCCAAAGCTAGAGAAGTTAGAACGACTAGTGGCCATACTATTCTACCATTAAACACTGATTCTATCATGGATAGATTAGTCCTAGCCACCCACGATGTGTATGCAAATGTAACCCTAGAAAAGGCTACTAATTTTTATATTGATGGAAAAAAGAGGTGTAAGGACATTATAGCCACCACCTGGCTAAAGAGACAAAAGAAGGGAGGGTCTAGGTTACCCTAGAATCTGGTTAGAGGCCATTTTCAAGATGAAATTTTTGATATCATTACTCTGTTGCAAAGAGTTACAGACAGTCAAGAGTGTGATAGTTTTGAAAATTGGATGTGCCAATATATTCTAATAATTTGTACAAGGAAGCAATTCATTGATTGGTCCCAGTTAATTAGTGATCAACTGCATAAGGAATTAACAAATTTATAGAATAGTGGGAAATTCCATGTGTTCATATTTGATTTATTTATTGGCCACTACTCAGTCCAGATGACCGGGTCTACAAGTAGCAGGTCCTTTGACTACTAAAACAAAGGTGTATGATTATTTTCCTCAATTGAGGGAAATAGATGGAAATAAGGTGTATAGGAGAGTTAATGATGCCTTTTATATGCTTATGCTTAGAAGAATTTGGGAAAATTCTCAGGTCAAAATTTCTACAGAAGTTGCTAATTGGATTATGAACTTTGGTAGTTTCTTCATCCAATTTGATAAATTTACATATATTAGAGTTGGGGGTTTTGAGTATCCCCCACTCAAACTACTGAGGTATGCTTCAGATTATGTGGTGTTTTTGGAGGTGTGCAAACAAGCTTATTTGGCAAGACAAAGATATTATACTGCAAAGAAGAAAGGGTACCCATTTCCCTTGAAGTAGACCCACTACACTTGTGCCAAGCCTAAAGATGCCAAGAATGTAGATAGAATACTCAACCATTTTCACTTCCAAACATATGGATCGAGAAGTTATTTCGATAGTAAAGATTTTGTTAAGAATAATTTATATGCCCCTATGCTGAGGAAACATATGCCTCATTTGGAGGACTTCTGGGCTAACTGTGTAGATGAATATGAAGTGAGAAGGAGAGATTGGTCTAGATTGACTCTCGATCAAATGAAAATTTACAAATTGGGTTGGAAAATCCCTGATATTGCTGATGATTATGTTGATCTTGTTTTCATTACTGAAAATGCTAAACCCTTTCCTGACATCAACTAGGATGTGTATGAAATCAATGATCTCTTGAGGATAGATCTTTTTCTATCTTAAATAGAAGTCTGGCAAGGTTGAATTCTAAGGCTGGTGATAATGGTGTAGGTTCTCCTTCACATTAGGAACAAGTTATGGAGACGTCACAAGATGCCATGAATACTCCTAAACTTGATAGCTCTTCACAGGCTAACAAAGGTACAAAACCCCCCAGAAAAGTGTACAAAAGGATAAAAGTAGTGATACAACATTAAATACTGAATCAAGCAAAACTCCCCTACTTCTCCCCCACCAGATTCTCTTAGAACTCTAGATTTCACCAAACAACAACCAGTAGGGGATGATAATCTCAAAGCAAATAAAGTGTCTGATAAAACTACTAAAGATTTCTCTGTGACTACTACACCAGCATGGATGAAGACAGAGGTGAGCAATAAAAAGAGATACTCTCAGATTATAGATACAGAATTTGACGAGTAGCAAGATTGCTAAAATTGGAGTCAACTCCTAAAAAGGCAAAGAAGATGTCCAGATTAATGGTTGATCTAATCTCTAAACATTAATATGTAGAGATTATTGAACCTATGGTGGACAAAGAGGTAAAGAATATATTTGTAGATGACTTCCAAGTAAGCACAATAGATTTGGGACCACCTTCTGTTCAAGGGGATATTCATAATGCTAAATTGTCTGTTGATATATTAGCTAATAGAGTTGAAGAAAAAGAGAGAGAGAGATTGAAGTATTGGAAGATCAAGTGGAAATCCTTACTTCATATGTTAAATCTATTGTAGACAAAGATTCTCGGCCTCTAAATGTTATGTCTGGACCCCCTAAAGGCCTCACTGCTGAAGTATTAGACCAAATCAACAGGTACAAATATCTTGGGAATGCAGTGGAAGAATAGGTGAGCAAATTGATTTTTGATGGTACTCGCTTCATCCATGATGCTTATATCCTGTATGGTAAGTTTTCAGAAAAGCAGGCAAAAATTTTAAATGATATAAAGGCAATAAGAAAAGAGCAGACCATGCTTGGTGTGACCAAGAATAACTTTGATGCCATGGCCAAAATGGATTCTAATGTCCTCTTAGCAGAGAAGGTTATAGAGAAATTGGAGGAAAATGAATCATCCAAATGGACAACTGCAGTAGATTAGAAAATATACATGGAGCAACAATGTGTCAATGACATAAAGAGCTTGGCTAAAAACAACAAGTCTTACTGTTAGTGTGAATAGGGTATATTTACTAACTAGTTCATTTCCTAGCTAGTTCTCCACTTAGCTCTCTTCACAGTAGGTTAAGTTTACTTAGGGGCTTTTTACATTTATCCCACATTGGTAGTGTTTTTATTCTCTTAGGTGGTAAATCATATATAAACTCACCCATTGCTCTCATATGAGCATCTCTTATTCATTGTATGCTTTGCATTCTATTGAATTGAATACAGTTTATTTTGGCTCATATTTGATTTCTGTATTTGTTTTCCTTCATTCAGTTGCATTCTTGGGTGGCTTTTTAGCCAAATCTTACATGGTATCAAAGATATTGTGAGTTGTGGGTTAGCAATATTTTAGATTTGGGAATGTAAAGCTATTTGTTCTTCAAATCACATGAGTATGCTCTTCTCTTGCATCTTTGGATGATCTGGAGAATCATAAAAGTGTGGAGAAAACACTAGTTTTTTGGGGGTTCTTTTCTTGACTTGTCAGTTGCAAGTTTATTCAAAGCTTCTTGGAGACATTTTGGGCTCACCATTGCTTCTAGAGCCATTGAGATAGTCAGATTTGCCTTTTGTTTTGCTTGATTTGGATACCGGGAGTCAGATTTGCAAGGGTTTGAAGGTGCATGCTAGATCCGATGGGTACTTGATCTTTCGGAGCATTTTGAGGCCAAATGTATCTTGCCATTGTGTCTGAAAGGCCCAAAAACTTTAAGATCAACTATCAAATTGTTGATTTTGGAGCAGCTATCCAGAAGGGCAAAAAATTTTGCAACAGGTCGCCGTACAGCTCTTGCACGCAAATTGAGACAGAGGTACGATTTTTTCAAAAGAAATATTTATTATTTTCTGCAAATTTTTTTCTATTGTCAAAAAAAATTAATTCGTAGTTTTTTATTTAAAAGGCATTGTACAAAAAATAAACAAGAAAATTTTGTTGGAGAAAGTACCAAGGTACGCAGGTAATGACACTTGCGCCCCTGGTACAGGCCTGCTAAGGGTACATGGGTACCCATAGGGCCCCATGCCCCTTACACAGGTGCTCAGCCCTCTTGAAGAGGCTGTAGACCCCTTCACGTGGGGTTTGGGGGTGAGGCCATAAGCCCCCCCAATTTATGGCTTTATTAGCTTTTAAAAGGTTTTTTTAATATGTAGACTTTGTGCTTTTTTTTAAGCGCTGGAAAAAAATTTCAGACTTGCAAAATTTTGGTTTTTCATTAAAAAAAAAAACCCTCCTCGGCCTGTATGCCTTAGATTGACCAACTTTGGCATGTATTTTATCTGCTATATTATATTTCTCAATCTGCTAAAATAGCAGTCACTATAATTATCTAGCGGTTGTTTTTTTTAGCAAAGATCTACATTTAGATAGAAGGTTCTACCGTTGGAGATTCTACTAAGTTTGGCGGTAGTTCTACCAAATCTAGCAGAAGCCTTTTTGCTCTCTACCCCCTCTCCGTTGGTAGGTTGTAGTTTGAAGTGTAATTTTGCAGGCTCATAACTTGGGCTCAGGACCTCCTTTCTCATTGAATTTTGTTTTGATTTGCCATATTTTTTCATTCTCTCCACACCAATGTAGATGATTTTTGATTTTGATGCCCAGATTTTCTAGAATTTGTAGATTCTCACAAGTGACCCTACACAATTGCCATTTTGAGAAGTTCAAAGCTGCATAAATTTTGCATATGATATCAGATCGAGGCGATTCTTTTTTTGAAAGTCCATATTTTTTCGTGTACTTTGCTATGGTTCTATCCACTATATCTGGTATTGTACCCAAATTGTAGTTTCAACATATACTCATTATTTGAGAATTTGTAAAAGGCATTGAAGTCAAGTCTACTCAGTTTTTCCTACTGGTGGCAGTTGTACTTGCACTACATATAAAGTGCCACATCATTTTTCTTGGGGGGTTCTTTTCTTGAGTGATTTGGGGGGGAACTCTTGGTGTCTTTGTGCTCATGCATCTCTTTCTTGTGCTCTCCCTTCCTTTCACAAATGGGTAATGCTAAGTTTTCATTGCTAACACTATACAACTACAACATGTGGAAACAAAATTCATGGAACTTCTTAATGCAACAAGGTTATACACCCTATGTTGAAAAAAAGATAACTGAACCCATACATGCTAAGAATAAAATCTTCTTGATGATTGAACAAACAAAAGCTCTAGGTTGTCTTAGGAGTTTAGTTTCTCTTGATATTATGTTTCAACTTGATGGATGTAACAATTCACATGATGCATGGGACAAATTTAAAACTCTCTATGGGACAACTAATGAAATCAGGGGATATCAAATTGATAATCAATTAATGGCACTTGATCCTACGTCTTTTGACAACATCTAGAACTTTGTAGCAAAAGTAAATGACTTAAGAGCACAATGTAAAGCATGTGACATAGACAAAAAGGACATTCAACTTATCTTGAGTACTCTTAACAAACATGGACTTGAATATACAACCCTTGTTTCTAGTTTCATGCTCATAGATTGACTATGGGATCTACTTATACAATACCTTCCTTCGCTTCATTTTTAGAATTATTGATGCAAGAACAAGGCAAGCTTCTTTCCATGGGTCTCTTGAAGTCATCTCAGACTCAGACTTTGTTGGCTAGTCAATCGAAGGGTCAGAAAGAGTCTGGGAAACTTGACAAGAAACAACAGAAGTTCAAGAAGAAGTCACAAAAAGATCAGGCGCAATCATTGTCTACTCCAAAAGTAGACTCTCATTCCTCTTCTTCCAAGGGGAACTCTCAAAAGAAGGAAAGACCAACTTGTTGTTATTGTAATAAAGCTGGTCATGAGGAACACTATTGTCACAAGAAGACAAGTGACCCTACACAATTGCCATTTTGAGAAGTTCAAAGCTGCATAAATTTTGCATATGATATCAGATCGAGGCGATTCTTTTTTTGAAAGTCCATATTTTTTCGTGTACTTTGCTATGGTTCTATCCACTATATCTGGTATTGTACCCAAATTGTAGTTTCAACATATACTCATTATTTGAGAATTTGTAAAAGGCATTGAAGTCAAGTCTACTCAGTTTTTCCTACTGGTGGCAGTTGTACTTGCACTACATATAAAGTGCCACATCATTTTTCTTGGGGGGTTCTTTTCTTGAGTGATTTGGGGGGGAACTCTTGGTGTCTTTGTGCTCATGCATCTCTTTCTTGTGCTCTCCCTTCCTTTCACAAATGGGTAATGCTAAGTTTTCATTGCTAACACTATACAACTACAACATGTGGAAACAAAATTCATGGAACTTCTTAATGCAACAAGGTTATACACCCTATGTTGAAAAAAAGATAACTGAACCCATACATGCTAAGAATAAAATCTTCTTGATGATTGAACAAACAAAAGCTCTAGGTTGTCTTAGGAGTTTAGTTTCTCTTGATATTATGTTTCAACTTGATGGATGTAACAATTCACATGATGCATGGGACAAATTTAAAACTCTCTATGGGACAACTAATGAAATCAGGGGATATCAAATTGATAATCAATTAATGGCACTTGATCCTACGTCTTTTGACAACATCTAGAACTTTGTAGCAAAAGTAAATGACTTAAGAGCACAATGTAAAGCATGTGACATAGACAAAAAGGACATTCAACTTATCTTGAGTACTCTTAACAAACATGGACTTGAATATACAACCCTTGTTTCTAGTTTCATGCTCATAGATTGACTATGGGATCTACTTATACAATACCTTCCTTCGCTTCATTTTTAGAATTATTGATGCAAGAACAAGGCAAGCTTCTTTCCATGGGTCTCTTGAAGTCATCTCAGACTCAGACTTTGTTGGCTAGTCAATCGAAGGGTCAGAAAGAGTCTGGGAAACTTGACAAGAAACAACAGAAGTTCAAGAAGAAGTCACAAAAAGATCAGGCGCAATCATTGTCTACTCCAAAAGTAGACTCTCATTCCTCTTCTTCCAAGGGGAACTCTCAAAAGAAGGAAAGACCAACTTGTTGTTATTGTAATAAAGCTGGTCATGAGGAACACTATTGTCACAAGAAGTAGATTTCTACAAAAGAACAACATTAATCTGGCTTCATCACAACAATCCTCCACTCCTTCCAAATTAGGCAAAGGGAAAGCAACTACACTAGTTGCCTTTGTAGATTCTTCTCAACAGTGGATTCTTGACTCGGGCGCATCCCATCACATGGGTTCTATTAGAGAGTAGTTTTCTTTGTTGGAGCCTTGTTTGGTGCCCCATATTCTCATTGGGGATGACTCTCCTATCGATGTCATCATGAAAGGTTTTGTTAACATAGGCATTGGTACTTTTGAGGATGTCTTTTGTGTGCCTAATTTATCGGCTAACCTTCTCTTAGTCTATCAGATCACCCAGAATAGTAGAAAAGTTGAGTTCACTTCCAATTCTGTCACCATTAGGACTCTTGAAGATAATGCACTTCTTGTAGTTGGTAAGGCTGATCATGCATCTCGACTATATGCTTTCTCTCATTTTGTACCTAATTCACATTCTACATCCTTGCTCACTCATTCAGATTTTGTGAGAAAGCTATGGCATGAGAAGTTTGGCCATGATCTCAACTTTCACTATCTCCAACAGCTTAGCAAGTAGGATATGGTCACAAGTCTTCCTCTGATCAGTTTCTTAGATGGAGTTTGTTCAGGTTATGCCTTGGGAAAACATCTTGAGGACAAGTTCGACAAAGGGAAGGCTTGGAGGGCTTCTGAAGTCCTTGAGCTAGTTCACAGTGATGTGGCAGGACCATTGCCATCCTTGTCTTTCAACAAGGCTCGCTACTTTCTCACCTTAATTGATGACTATTCCAGATACACCTGGGTTTACTTTCTTCGGTAGAAGGGAGAAGCTTTTGATAGATCTCAGGAGTTCAAGGTTTATGCTGAGAAACAGTCTGGGAAGGTTGTCAAGATTCTCTGCACTGACAATGGCAGAGAATATGTGAACCATTGCTTTGAACAATTTTGCACTCTTGAAGGGATAGATCTTCAGCATACTGTCGCCTGTACACCCCAGTAGAATGGTGCGGCCAAGCGTAAGAATAGGTCCCTGAAAGAGATGGCTGGCTATATGATCCATGCTCGCTCCCTTGCACCTTAGTATTGGGCAGAAGCTATCAACTGTGTTGCTCACATCCAAAATAGGGTTCCTCATAAGGCATTGAAGGGTATCACTCTCTTTGAAGCTTGGTGTGGTAGGAAACCTATTGTGCAACACTTTAGAGTTTTTGGCTCCTCAGCATGGGCTCATATTCCTTTAGAGAAGCGTAAGGCTCTAGAACCTCAGAGTCACCCCTGCATCTTTGTTGGTTTCCTTGATGGTGTCAAAGGATATTGACTTTTGGATCCTGAGACACATGAGCTCTTCATTGAGCATAGTGTGCAATTTGAGGAAAGCCCTCCTAGCTCATCCTCTCATCTTCCTTCCTCCATAAGGGATACAGATGATAGTGACTCAAAGGATTTTCCTCTAGCCACCTCTACCCATAGAGTTGATCATGAGGATTCTCCACCACCATCCCCACACATGCCTCGCTGGGCTCATCAAACACTTGAGTTTGCGAGCACTCTTGTTGGGGATCCTTCAGATACTCGAAGGACTCGGTCACAACACTAGGATATTCCACATTTATTCATTGCCACCTGCCGATCCACAATATTTTCATGAAGCATCCGATATTGTTGAGTGGGATTCAACAATGGAGGAAGAGTACAACTCTTTGCTTCAGAACAACACTTGGGATCTTGTTCCACTTCCTAAGGAAAGAAAATTGGTTCAGTGTAAGTGGATCTATTGAACTAAATTTATAGCAGATGGGTCAGTTGATAAGTTTAAAGCACAACTTGTGGCTAAAGTTTTCTCTTAGGTTCATGGTGTTGATTACACTGAGACCTTTTCCCCCATCGCCAAAATGACCTCTTGTTGATGGCACTTTGTATCGATAACTTGTTGGAAGTCTCATTTATCTGACTCATACAAGACCTGACATTTCATATGTAGGCATGGTTTGTTGATTCATGCAGGAGCCCCATGAGTTGCACTAGAAAGAAGCCAAGCAGAT
Source organism: Cunninghamia lanceolata (assembly GCA_027924645.1). Taxonomy (NCBI): domain Eukaryota; kingdom Viridiplantae; phylum Streptophyta; class Pinopsida; order Cupressales; family Cupressaceae; genus Cunninghamia; species Cunninghamia lanceolata. Next base: position 1,822,843 of record BSBN01000063.1, read on the forward strand.
ATTTCACTACATTCAGGGTACTCACAATTTTGGGATTCACTACACAACAGACATTGATCTTGACTTGGTGGACTACATAGATTCATATTGGGTAGGTGATTCTCAGGATCACAAGTCTACTTCAGGTTACAACTTCTCACTTGGTTCAGGTCCTGCTTGTTGGTTGAGAAAGAAGTAGTTTGCTATTGCTCTATCTTCTACTGAGGCTGAGTATTGGGGGTTGTGAATGCCGCCACTGAGGCCATTTGGCTTCACAATCTTCTCACTGAGTCTGGTATCTAGATCAGATGTCCATCAGTCATATTTTGTGACAACTAGAGTGCCATTCAGATCTCACAGAATCTGGTCCATCATCGGTAGACCAAACACATTGAGGTCCACATGCACTACATCTAGGAGCTCATCTATGGCCACGTCATCGACCTTCGCTACTGTTTGACTTTCGAGTAGATTGTTGATATCTTCACCAAACCCTTCACAAAAATCAGGTATCTTCATCTACGAGCTTTGCTGGGGTGCGAGAGGCTTCATCTTCTAGGGGCGCTTCTTCTTTTGGGGGGAGATTTTATGTACACTGGTACCTCATCAGACTTTATTTTTTTGGACCCATCTTTTCACCCACCTAAGTTGTGCTTAAGGGGGTGTTATTGTAGGTCTTTATTTTCCTAGTTGGGTTATTTATTTTCCTATATTCCTAGGTTTTTCCTACACATGTTATTAAGCTTGCTTAGGGTTAATTAAGTGAGTATTAGTGTGAGTGGGTGCAAGGTGTCGGCATCTTCCATGAGAGTTACACTTGCCTATCTTAGGCTATTGTGGTGGACTCTTCGCATTGGTCGTATTTGCCACCTCTCCCCTCTCTTCTAGTCTATTTATACTCACCTCGTAGATTGTATTTTTCATCTTGAATGCATTGTTCCATTACTCTGCCATTCTTTGCTTTGAACTCTTAATGCAATTCTAGCACATCGACATTTGCATCTCTCAGAATTGTTGGTTTGCTTCCATTTTTCATTTTAGTTTATGTATCTTAGAATCTCTCTCATAAAGTTCTTAGGTTTTATATCTTGTTCAAGATTTTTAATAGCTAGCAATTTGTTAGTTTCGGATGTGTAAGTTTTTTAGAGTAGTAGTCTTAGAGGTGCCCAAGTTTAATAGTTAGGTGTCAATAAATAAATTGAATTGCTATCAATTTTAGATCTAAATTTGTAGGAATTGGTTGTGCTTTTAAAGGCTATATATATTGTAATCATCCTTTGTTAAATTAATATACAACAATTTTCTCTTGAATAATATTTTGTTGTATTACTTCTACTATTTATTTTTCATAGTTTTATCATGGTACCAAAGCTAGATTGGGTGTGACTCTATTGATCATAGAAGTACCCAAGAAGATGAAAGCATCTTGAGAAGCGATTCTAATAGGATAGGAAATAGAGTCTATTGTAGGGAGGGTAGTGTGAGTGTGGCTAACTAGTTGAGGAGCTCAAGTGTGTTGAAGCCATCAGAAAGAGATTTTTGCAACCATGCATTCTATTTGTGAGAAGACTAGAAAAGAGGGAGTTGTTAATATTGGTGAGACCATGTTGTTCCAAGCAAAGATTTTAATTTGGTGAATGCTGGCTAGCAACATATGTTTTGTTGATAACCAAAAGAACATTGGCTTGAATGACAAAGAATATGTTGATATGGTAGAGAAAGTGAGTGGTTCCTTCAATGCAGTTGACATTGGAGACTGTTTCTCTCATTGGCTCGCAGGACTCGCAAGGTATGAAAAAGAAGAAGAAATCATCCAACTATTTGAATGACCATTAGATGTTTTGGATCATCAAAGCACATTTAGAAAGGTTGCCATGGTAAATATAGGTTTCTTGACATGACTCCATTTAGGTATTGGAGGAGGAGCTAGGTGCTTGAGGTTTCAAAAGGGGCAGTAATGTGCTCATTTGATATTTTAGTGGATATTGGCTGTAGGGAGGGTGTTGGAGACAATTGCACATCCAACATCTACATGTGTTTGTATCCTGTCAGGAATTTAGAGAGCTGGCAATGTTAGTTTCGGTTGTGGAAGCTTGTTAGAGTAGGAGTCTTAGAGGTGTATAAGTTCAATAGTTAGGTGTCATTAAATAAATCAGTTTGTTGTCAATTTTAGATCCAAGTTTGTAAGAATTGGTTGTACCTCTTAAGACTATATATTGTAATCATCCTTTGTTAAATTAATATACAGAAATCTTCTCTTGAATAATATTCTATGATATTTCTTCTACTGTTTATTTTTCATAGTTTTATCAGTCACTAGATTCAAAGGAAGTGTGGGAAAAAAATATGTTTAGTGACAAAGATTATATGTTGTCCATGTGGTTTCTTCTAACAACCAAATCAGATCTACTGAGGTTTATTTTTTCACACGCAAAGTTGCTTAGTTTTAAAGTACTTAAAAGAGCTGATATGCTGTGCTCAATGAAAGTGTATTACCATCCACTATTCTGGAAGATAGAAATGAAGGCAAACCGGGTCTATTATTACAAGATATTCTTATCCAGACACCATTCCTGATCCCAAAACTATTATTAACTGTTGAGCCATAACACTCGCTCATTCTATCTCAATTAAAGGCTGCATTGAAGCTATAGCAGTGAATACAATAAATCGAATTTAGAAAAATGATACATGCTGAATATCTGGTTTTGAATATCTGAAAATTTAAAATTTCAAGTTGATTGTCCGAATAGCACTCAAACTATTTTCAATATCATCTGCTCAGAGCAAGATCAACAACAACTGCAAGAAAAGCGTTTAGCAATTACAATGTCGAATTATTATGTACAGAGAGCAATCAGAATTGCCATTCTGCACAATAATCAATGATCATTATTCTGTTGTTCAGGCAAAGGCCACGAGAGATGCCCAGCTATGCAGTAAAATCTAAACCTTTGAAAAGCCAGGATGCCATCCATGGTAACATCGTATTTGTCCAATGCTGACCTCAATCTCTGCCACCGTTTTAGCTTAATTTTCTTTTCCTCCTCCCTCTTTTCATTCTTCATACTCTGTTGTTTCATAACCTGGTCTTTCAAATCTTTAATTTCTTTCTTCAGCCCATTCATAACCTGGTCATTCATATCTTTAATTTCTTTCTTCAGCCCATTCATAACCTGGTCATTCAAATCTTTAATTTCTTGCTTCAACTCATCTTTAATTTCTTTCTTCAACTCATCAAACTCCTCTCTTAATGTTTTCTCTGATGGCCCAGCATCTACCCCCGGCATAATGTCTTCAGAAGCTTTTTCTGATTTCTTTTGTTCCGTCTTACTGCTTTCTGTTTCATTATTTCTATTATTAGTATCTCTAGCTTCAGGGATGGCCTCTTTTGTTTCTACTTTTTCAGGGCTAGCCCCAGTCCCCTTCATGTGCTTTTTATTCTCAAGCTCTATAAAATGATCTACAATCATTTGCAAAGAAGGTCCATTGGATTCTTTGGTTTTCAGAACACCAACTTCATTCCAATTCTGCACCAAAGAAGCAGAAAAATGAAGAAAAAATCAGCATCCATTTATTTTTCGTATATTAATTTCAATCGGCACACCAAAAAGTGAAGTATAGAAGCTTGACATACCTGAATAATGAAGTTCATGTTTTCCTGCCATTCCCAGAAGACAAATATCCATGTGATGAATTGTACCTGCCAGCCAGCCAAATCCTCGGCTTCTCTTGTTAAATAAAATATATACCACACCAGTCTATGATAATTGAGGTAGCGTTTCCACTCTCGAGGAAATTTTCTGCTGTCTGTCGACAGCGTCTGAAAGTAACAAAATGCATCTTGTTCTCCTTTGCTATACCTAACAAACAGCAGCTCTCTTATAGGAATCAATGACCAGTAATTTTTGTTACCTGCATAAACATGTGTAAAATGTCTAAATATATCTGCTCTTTACTAGGGGCTATGAAATTTTATAAAGAATAGAGAGCTTAAAAGTAAAGTTGGGATGGTTTGTTAATTACCTATTTTATTTACATCTCCTCCTTGCCGAGCTTCACTTCCTGTTTGAGCTGCATTACCTGGGGTTGGTTCTGTTTCACCAAATAGTCAAATATTTTGATTGTATTTTACAGTAAAAATAGTAAAATATGACCATACAGTCATCAAATTTAAGCTCCGCCTGCATTTCTTCATCAAAATAAACTAAATATCTTTTGTTTAAGAAAAGTTGCAAGTGAGATAGAAACCTTCGTATTTAAAATTTAATATGCTAGATTTTTAATATGAAAAAAAAAAAAAACAGTTCATAAAAACATGAAAATATTAAAAATATAATAAATGAAAATAATTTGTAAGAGATATAAAAATAACACAATTAGGAGTATTGCTAGTATAAAATGTATATCACAAAATTTGAATATTTATCATATTTTATTGTATTCCGTAAGGCTTGTTTTTTTAACTAAATATTCACTCTTCTTCATTACTGCTAACATCTTAAATCTACATAGTATTTTGGATTAGTGTTCACATTCACATATTTTTAATAATTTTTTAAATTTTAAACAAATTAAGTAAAAACACTTTTAAATTTTATCCAAATACTAACCACAAAAAACAGGAGAGCAGAGGAAAAGTTTGTAGAGTTGTTTTAAAAGCTGCAAAATCTGGTTTGTACAGCCATATCCGGTAGCCATGGTTGCAGGGTGCATATCTATAGTAACTTCTGGAATGATTTCTGACCCAGTTTCTCTTTCTGTAATGTCCCTTAACGTTGATTCTCTTGAGCTCCCAGCCTCTGTGATTAACAAATGTTTCGCATCACAGCTGATTTTTTAATATCTTAAGATAAATATTAAAAACAAAAGACAACAATTCTTCATCTTCCTCTAAAATCTTGCATTAATTATTGATCCCTATTTATGTCTTAATATTTTGGCCATACCTGCTTCCAGTTCTAATTTTGAATCAGCACCCTCACTTGGTTCTTCGAAAACGCCCAACTGTCCTTCCAAAAACTTCCTAGATTGCTTTTCGCTAGGGTCAGGGAGGTCGAGTGGAAGTTGTATAATCTTTTGTAAATACTTGTCTGCTAGTTCTTGATTATCTTTGAATGACCTATTAGTTTTTGTATCTCCATATTTTTTAATTATAGCCCTTTCTATCAGTCCTTTATCGATTCCTAGCACCACGTTTATTTCACACACAGCCAACACAAGATTGATCGCTGATAAAACCTGTGCCAAATGTAGAACTGTATTACAAATTTGGAATGGGACACAAATATTGTTTCGGCCAGTCTATTTGATTGCACGGAAGATTCCTGCTAGACAGAAAGAAAAACAAATTACTCTGTACATACCTGCAAAATCACGGATTCTTGACAGCGATCAAGATCATCAATAAAAACAATTATTCGCAGATTGTTCCCCGATGCGGGGGCTATTTTTGGAATCAGCATGGTCTTTCCAAGGATTTTGGGATTGAAAAACAATGCTGTGACCCACCACTCAAAAAACAGGAGCCACAGTGTAGAAATAACGGTGGATACCCAGGAATAGGCCTTGAAAACCATACAAGGCCTTTTACCAATTTCATCTTTCAAGAAAGTGATATCTGATATCACTCTTTCTTGATGACCCAATTTGTCTGTATGGTCTGGGAATGATACATAACTCATCAACTGTGTACTAACTGGCTTTAAAATGCCCATTACTGACTTTGTGACAGTCCATCCAATAATGACTATACCTGTTGGTAAACAAGCATATTTTGGTATTGCCCAATCCTTGAACTTGTCTGATCTGTCCAGAACTACCCATAAAATCCAAGTAATTGTACATGCCAAAACTACTGCAAGAAGGCATGGATAAATTATTTCAATCCATATATTGTATTTCTTCTTTTTCCAAGTATTTCTCCAACAGGTACTAAGCCACTGAGCCTCACTCATAATTCCTTCCAACTCTTTGGTGATCTCAACTGCCATGCCTGCCAATGCTTCTGTTTCATTTCTATATTTCCATGCGTTATAATTGACAGTCAAAACAGCTGGGACACTTTCTTCTACTAGAGATTCTACTGTAGATTGTTGTGATCCTGATTTTGTTGTAAACTGCAATGAAAGTGAGCACTTTTAATAGCCAAACAGTTAATGGTAATTTTCCTAATAATTTTTCATTTGTTCTATTAACAATATTTTGACTATTGAATTAGACCATATTTTAAAATAATCCAAAGTGAAACCTTGAAGTAAAAATATATTAAAATACTTATTAATTAAATTTAGATCCTCTGTTGATTGTTGGTGACTTGGTTTTGATCGTCGATCATCTACTGTAATGAAAATGAGTGCTTACGATAGAAACATATTAGAATACTTCTTAATTAAGTTTAGATCCTCACCATGTCCCTCACCATTCTCCACATAGAATTTGAACGTGGATTTTCAGGTTCTTCGTCTTCCCTCGTTCTGGTTGTGAGCTGTAAACAAGAATGAATATTTGCAATTAAGAATTAGGTTTCAACACTATAGAATTCGCTTAAGTATTAAATTGTTTTAAAGCACTCTCATGGTAAGCTAGTACTCTTACCATGTCGCTGCTGTCCATTGCAGCGAGTGATTTAAAAATCTTGCGATATTTAGCCTGGTAACTACTTAGGAATTCTGCGAGAGAGTCTTGTTCGGTATGTCCGACCTACCAAAATAAACTTTTCACTCAGTATATGGATCGAAGAATACTTTTAATATGTATCGTGAAGGAGCAATGACATTTATCTTCGATGTTGAAGAATTTACCTCTGCTGGAGATTCCTCTCTGTTATTTTTCTTTATCCAGGTCCAAATTTTTGTTGGAATTTAATCCTCGTCAGAATAATTAATGCCTCTGCACCCGCGTCAGACCTGGGGATCTCCCGCATCCTCCCCCAGCACCGTTTGCCTGCCGCATTCAATTCTGGTAGGTAAGTTTGAAAATCAAAATGTTTGAGCGCCCATTTTTGCTAGGCATGAGACAAGAGACAAAAGAGAGGGAACGGAGACCGAAGGAGAGTATGTTAGAATTAAACCTGCAGCAGCAGTGGAATGAGAAGGTTCCAGGAGAGAACAGCAGAAAGAGAACAGCAGAAAGGAATGTTACAACAGCAACAGTAGACAGCTACGGAGTTCCAGGCAGCTCCGGATATACAGTGTGCAGCTCCAGAGATTGGGGCAGAGTAAGAAAACAGAGCAGCATCTCTGTATTGTAATGTGGATGAAGTTTTGAATGTATTCTAGTTGAAGGAAATATATATATGAAATATATTGTTGTTTCTTCTGTGTTTGGTTTCCTGTGTGTTTGCATTTGTTTGTTTATGCTGTTCATTTCTGGTGTAGCATTGTATTTAAAAATCAGCATTCTGCCCATCCCCTATTTTTTTTGCCAACAAGTGGTATCAGAGTCCTATTTTTTTCTGGGCAGTCAAGTTTGTGTGGGTATTCTATAAGCCCTAGTTTGTCTAGGCATTCATGGCAGGTGGGGACAGCAAAGGATGGCAGCAGCCACCGAGTTTTGATGGGTAGAACTATGATATTTAGTCTAAGAAGATGAAGACCATTCTGGTTGCGAATGACCTATGGGAGCTGGTCACTAATGGGTTCATAGACATCACAGACCCAGCAGCCTTAACGAATGCTCAAAGAAACCAGTTGAAGGAAACTAGGATGAAAGATGCAAAAGTCCTCAGTCTAGTTGAGGCAGCCTTGACAAAGGCTATTTTCCCCCGCATTGCAGCATCAAACTATTCAAAGCAAGCTTGGAATATATTGCACAATAGCTACAAGGGAACTGACAAAGTAAGGTCAGTCAAGCTCCAGCTGTTCAGAAGAGATTTCGAGATGCTTCAGATGAAGGAGAGTGAGTCTATTTCAGACTTCCACACTAGGGTTTCTACCATGCTGAATCAGCTTAAGATAAATGGAGAAACCATGGATGAACAAAGGATTGTTGAGAAAATCCTAAGGAGCCTACCTTCTAGATTTGACCCTATAGTCATAACTATAGAAGAGACAAAAGATCTGTCCAAGATGATAGTGGATGAGTTGATGGTCTCTCTACAAAGCCATGAGCAGCGGTTGAATAGATCCGCTCCTTCCCTTGAGCAAGCCTTCAAGGCTCAAACCAATGCAAGAGGTCGGGGAAGAGGAAGGAACAGCAGAGGTAAAGATCAAAGAAGTAGAGGAAGAAGCAACTCCGGAAGAGAAGTTTCAAACAGCCAAGAAGAGGCAAGCAGCTCACAGCCAAGCTATCAAGGAATGAAGAAAAACAATAGTTCTAATCAAAGGTATGACAAGAGTAATATTCAATGCTATTACTGTCATAAGTTCAGCCATTATGCTAGTGAGTGTAGAAAGAAAAAGCAAGACCATGGAGGCCAAAATGCTAATGTAGCAAATGAGAATAGGGCTGAAAATGAGAAATAGTCCAAGGTATTTATAATGTGCAACCTTGCTGAGAAGAGCAGCCCTGAAGTCTGGTATTTGGACAGCGAGTGTAGCAACCACATGAGTGGTAATGAAAACCTGTTTGCCTCCATTAACAGAAATGTCAAGTCTGAAATCATGATGGGGAACAGCCAAAAGGTTCCTGTCATAGGAAGAGGCATCATAACAGTCCTCAGCAAGCAAGGTGAGAAAATACAGATCCATGATGTCTATTATGCCCCTGGCATAAAGCATAACCTCTTGAGTATTGGACAGATGGTCCAAAACGGTTATAGAATCCTGATGGAAAACGAAGGGTGCACTATATTTGATAGAGGAGGCAGCAAGAAGGTCATTGCAGCAGTGCAGATGATGAGAAATAGAATGTTTCCCCTGTCGCTGACTCCGGCGCCATCTCCGGCGCTATCTCCGACGCTATCTCTAGCACAGTTTCCTGCACTATCTCCGGCGCTCACAGCAGTGGGACAGCAAACAGCCTTCAGGACAGTCATCAAAGACCCATCCAAATTGTGGCATTTAAGGTATGGGCACTTAAGCTTTTCTGGTTTACGTTTATTGTCTAGGAAAGACATGGTTAGAGGGCTACCGAACATTGTAGAGCCCGATGGAAAATGTGAAGCCTGCATTTTAGGAAAGCAGCACAGGCAACCCTTTCAGTCAGGGTATTTTAGAAGGGCAAGAGTACCATTGGAGTTGGTGCATTCAGATTTATGTGGCTCTATGAAAACTCCCACATTAGGTGGGAATGTATATTTCATGACCTTCATTGATGATTACAACAAAAAAATCTGGATTTATTTCTTGAAAAACAAATCAGAGGCCTTTGAGAAGTTCAAGGAGTTTAAGGCATCGGCTGAAAAGCAAAGCGGCCGACATCTCAAGGCCATAAGAACAGATAGAGGGGGAGAGTATGTCTCCAAACAATTTCTGAATTTCTACAAGTATGAAGGCATTCATAAACAGTTCACTACAAGGTATACTCCACAGCAAAATGGAGTTGCTGAACGGAAAAACAGAACCATCACAGAGATGGCAGCAAGTATGCTGAAGGAAAAGGGACTGTCAAATGATTATTGGAGTGAAGCTGTAGCAACATCGGTGTACCTATTGAATAGGTGTCCTACAAGGGTCGTTCGTGATAGGATTCCACAAGAGGCGTGGACAAACAGCAAATGGATAGTTGAGCACCTAAAAATTTTCAGGTGTGTGGCATATGCATTCGTGCCTAAAGATAAGAGGCAGAAATTTGATGATAAAGGTGAGAAATGTATCTTCACAGGCTATAGTGAAGAATCACAAGCCTACAGGTTGTTTAATCCCATCACCAAAAAGCTTGTGATCAGCAGAGACGTTGAATTCATTGATAATGAAGCATGGGATGGAACGGTGGACAGCACCACAAGTATTTCAGTCACAATGCCTCTTGAAGATGAAGAAGCTCCGGAGGATAGCAACTCTAGAGGAGCTACGGAGAGCAGCAGCTCGGGGAGAAACTACCGTAGAGCTCTAGAAAATAGTAGCTCCGGAGATGCTCAGCACAGCAGCTCCGGAGGTAGACAACACCATTGCAGCTCCGGAGGTCTACAACTCCAAAGAACAACAGCTCCAGAGGACGTTATAACAGCAGCTCCAGAGGTCATCAGAACTGCAGCTCCGGAGGTCACAGTAGCAGCTCCGGAGGTCAGAACAGTAGCAGTTCTGGAGGAAATTCAAACCCCACACTCACATCACTGATTCCACAGAGGACAAAGAGTGTGAAGGAGATTTATAATAGCACAAGGTATGCTGATGATGATGAAGATTTGAATTTTACATTATTTTCTTCTAGTGATCCAATCTACTTTGAAGAAGCTGTGAAAGAAGAGAAATGGTGTAAGGCCATGGATGAAGAATTAGATACCATAGTGAGGAATGACACATGGCACCTAACTATTTTACCCAAGGGTAAACAAGTGATTGGAGTTAAGTGGGTCTATAAGACCAAGTCAACTACTGAAGGAAAGATAGAAAGACATAAGGCAAGGCTGGTTGTCAAAGGGTACAAACAACAGCCTGGAAGAAATTATGATGAGACCTATGCACAAGTTGCAAGGCTGGAAACAGTTTGGGCAGTCATAACAATAGCAGCCCAACACAGATGGAAGGTGTTTCAGATGGATGTAAATTCAGCCTTCTTAAACGGAGTGCTGAAAGAGGAAGTATATGTGGAGCAGCCACCTAGCTATGAGGTCCCAGGGCAAGAGGACAAGGTATATAGGTTTCGAAAAGCCCTCTATGGGCTAAAACAAGCTCCTAGGGCATGGTACAGTAGGATAGACTCATATTTGTTGGGCAATGGCTTTAGCAAAAGTAGCAATGAGCCCACTCTCTACATCAAAGCAGACGAAGGTAAAATTTTGATTGCTGTTTTGTATGTAGATAATCTAATTTTTACTGGAAATAGTGATCTTTTCATTGCTGATTTCAAAGAGGCAATGAAGAATGAGTTTGAGATGACAGACTTAGGTCTGCTGAAGTATTTCCTTGGCATTGAGGTCAAGCAAACAGAGCATGGCATATTTATTTCGCAAACTAACTATGCCAAACAGATTGTGAAGAGGTTTAAAATAGAAAATAGTAAACATGCCTCTACACCAACAGCTACAGGTCTGAAGTTGAGTAAAGAGGACAGCAGCAGGGAAGTGAACCCAACCCTCTATAAGAGCATGGTTGGAAGCCTCATGTACTTGACAGCAACTAGACCTGATTTGATGTATGCTGTAAGCCTAATTTCTAGGTTCATGGAGAAGCCTAAGGACACACATTGGCAAGCAGGAAAGAGGATCCTGAGGTATGTCAATGGCACAATAGGTTATGGCATTTTGTATGATGTTTCTGATGAGTTTAAGCTGGCTGGTTTCACGGACAGTGATTGGGCAGGAAATGTTGATGACCGGAAGAGTACATCCGGCTATGTATTTCACATGGGTTCAGGTGTGATATCATGGGCATCCAAGAAGCAGCCCATTGTTTTTCTCTCTATAGCAGAAGCTGAGTATATTGCTGCAAATGCAGTCGCATGTCAGGCTATTTGGTTAAGGAGAATCCTTGCAGACTTGTATGAGCAGCAGGAAGATGGTACAACCATTCATTATAACAATGTTTCATCAATAGCCCTGACAAAGAATCCAGTCTTCCACGGACGAAGCAAGCACATTGAGATCCGTTATCACTTCATAAGGGAGTTGGTAGAACGAGGAGAGATTCAGTTGCAGTATTGTAGATCCGAGCAGCAGCTCGCTGACATTTTCACAAAAGCATTGCCGAAAGATTCATTTGAACGCCTAAGGGATAGGCTAGGCATTGTGGACAGCTCCGGAGGTGTGCAACCCCGGAAAGAGGACAGCTACGGAGGTGCGCAGTCCTACAAAGAAGACAGCTCCGGAGGTTCAGATCCGGAAAGACAGCAAGAGAGCTCCAGAGATTTAACTCTAGAATGTATGTGCAGCTCCGGAGATGCTCCGAAGATGCAGAAAAGGAACTCTGGAGTTGCAGAGAGTCAGCTCCGGAAGTCAGCTCCGGAGACGCTGAAAAGGGAAGTCAGCTCCGGAGATGTAGACAGGGAGCTTCGGAGATGCAGAGGGTAGCTTCGGAGATGATGCAACATGACAGAAAGAGCTCCGGAGATCTGCTCCGGAAAGGCAAAGGCAAATGTATATCTCCGGAGATCAATTCCGGAATGAAAAGTGCTGATTGATGTCTGACTTCAGATTAAGAGGGAGTGTTGGAATTTAATCCTCGTCAGAATAATTAATGCCTCTGCCCCCGCGTCAAACCTGGGGATCTCCCGCATCCTCCCCCAGCACCGTTTGCCTGCCGCATTCAATTCCGATAGGTAAGTTTGAAAATCAAAATGTTTGAGCGCCCATTTTTGCTGGGCATGAGACAAGAGACAAAAGAGAGGGAACGGAGACCGAAGGAGAGTATGTTAGAATTAAACATGCAGCAGCAGAGGAATGAGAAGGTTCCAGGAGAGAACAGCAGAAAGGAATGTTGCAGCAGCAACAGTAGACAGCTACGGAGTTCCAGGCAGCTCCGGATATACAGTGTGCAGCTCCAGAGATTGGGGCAGAGTAAGAAAACAGAGCAGCATCTCTGTATTGTAATGTGGATGAAGTTTTGAATATATTCTAGTTGAAGGAAATATATATATAAAATATATTGCTGTCTCTTCTGTGTTTGGTTTCCTGTGTGTTTGCATTTGTTTGTTTATGCTGTTCATTTCTGGTGTAGCATTGTATTTACAGATCAGCATTCTGCCCATCCCCTGTTTTTTCTGCCAACAATTTTATCCATCATGGTAGAAAATAAAGTTCTATTACCATTTTGTTCAAAGTTCACATGTCTTTTGATTTCTTCATATTTCCTTTTTCCCTTTATGGATAATTCGGACATTGTGATATCAGGCAATTCTGAAGCTGAACTTGATAATTTTGCGGATGGCAACAATGCCACTTGAGCTGCTGTTTTCAGCAAAATGCTTTCTGTCTGAATTTTTTTAAAACCAAATAGAATTTTAGATGAAGTGATTTACAATGAAAAAAACTGTTTGTAATAAGCCTAAAAATTAATTACATTATACCTGTTTCATTAAGCTCGATTTTCCCATTCCCCAAGATCCCGAAATCCCGACAACAATGGGAGGTTTTATGTAAGGATTCAAGAGTAATGCAGCAAGACCGTGGGCATAGTCAATTCTTCCTGATCAATTGGTAAAATTTGAGATTAAAAATAAAAGATTTATAATGTGAGAAAAAGTTGAGATCGATATCTCATGAGTTAAAGAAGAGCTAATTTTTATTTACCAAGATTGTCTAATACGGTTGGTTGGTCATTCCCCTGTTGGGAAATCCTCTCAAGTTGACATGAAACTGCGAACAAAACAAGCAACTCTTAATCGAAAGGCACTTGTCATTTAAATATTGAAGTTAAGGCAGTACAGGATGGATTTAAAAATTACCTCTCTGTACATTCTTTTTTCCTCCTTCTGTTAATCCTTGCCTCCATCTTTTATCGCGTATATCCGCAATTTGATAACCTCTGGCAATCAGTTCTTTGGTCATTTCTATATCTCCCACAGAAGTAGCTATTTTCAACAAATTCCCAGTAATCAGGTGCTCCTTAATCTCATTCTTTTTAGCTACAAGAAATTTGTGAAGTGGATCATCGTTGTTAAGACTCTTGTCAGCGGTGCCTAAGCCTGCTGCAGAGGCCCATAACAGGAGCCATTTCTCTTCATTGGTTTTGCATCCCTGTAATAGCAAATCAGTCAATTTTATTTTTTCTCCTCCAGTTTTTGCTTTCACAGCATAATGAAGTGCAGTCCGACCATCACAATCACGTTCTTGGAGCGGATGGGCACCTTCCTTCAACAGAATTTCTACTGTATCTGAGTCTCCAGAAATGGCGGCCTTATGAAGGGCTGTTTGTCCAAGGAAATCGCTTCTCTTCAAATATTTTGAGGCTTCTTGTGCAACGACACCTCTTCTCTTCAAATATTTCTTGCCATCCTTTTCGGGGGAAAGGAGCAATTTAACCAGGTCTTTTTTGCCTAGTGAAGCAGCAACGTGCAATGGTGTCAAGCCCTTTCGGTCTATCAAAGCATTCAGAGGAATATCTCTCGTGGAATACACATCAAGCAACAAATGTAGAACAGCTTCCTCTTTATGTTCTGATTTAACTGCGTCATATATAGGACTTCGTCCATCCCTGTCTTTCAAATTTATTATTTTTGGATTTATGTTCAGAAGATATCCGCAAAGCTCTTCATTTCCATTCAAAGCGGCCTCATGGAGAGCGGTCCTCCCTCTTCTGTCCTGGTTGGTCACTAAGTTTTCGTTAACTTCAATATTTTTAAATACTATGTCGACCATCTCCATTGATTTACTATTATCTTCACACATAGCAGCCAAATGCAAACCTGTTTTTCCTTCGTCATCACATTCATCAGCAGGCAGTTTTGTTCCCTTCTCAAACAGATTTCTAACGTTATGGACAAACCCATTCAGTAAAGAGTAGCGTAGAAGCTCCTTCAGATCCACTTTATCAAAATAAGCTTCAGGCTGTTTTGACTTGAATAACAACATTGCTAATAATTCTACATCTGTGTTGGCAACCGCTGTATCTAAAGGGCTCTTTCCCACTTTGTCTTTTAAATCAACTACTTCAATAATATGTGGACGTTTCATAAACACATTTACAACTGTAGCATCCCTCTCTTCAACTGCAACGTGCAGGGCTGTCTTGCCGTCTTCGTCTGGAACATCTAGTTTAGCTCCGTAGTCAAGAAGCATTTGACATGTATTTTCTTCATCCCAAGAAGAAGCGAAATGAAGTGCAGTCCGTCCTTTTTCATCTGGAGTATTTACCAACAGTTTTTGTTGTTCCTCATCGCACTTGTTGAGCAAAGATTTTGCAACCTCTATTTTTAAGTCGTCCCTGACAGAATAACATAGAGCAGCTAATAGGGCTGTTACCTTTTTACCTAAAATTGCATAGGCTGGTCCAGGCTGAGCTCCGCATTCTAATAACCTGTTTACCACAAAGATATCAGCCTTTTCCACCGTACGAGGAGCTAGGCCAGTGGCTGCAAGGACTAGAAGCTTGTTTAGGAGATCATAATTTCCGATGTGGTTGTAGCACCTCCACATTGCGTTGTTTTCTAGTGTCTGGTTAAAACGTGGAAGATCAGCTGGTCCGTTGTTTGATGCCAGAGGTGTGTGTATGATGTCCGTTCTCCAACTTGACAGATAAAGAAGAATGAGAGAGGCAACCATAAAATTCTCTTGGCTTATGTTATTGTCTTCAGATCACACTCATTAGTTAGATGACATATATTTGCAAGAATGTGGCTCGCAGAAATCTCTACCATCGACCCTGAAAAACATTCTGACAAAAAGTTCCAGAACGCGTCTGCGATGTTAATCCAGTCCGCACCTCCGCGCTTAGCAAAATCTTCAAGCCAGTCGGACACCAGCGATCTTGGAAACCAAGAATTCATATGGATAGCTACACTGACCAAATGTCCATTTTCGTATTGCTGTAGGTTCTCTTCATTCACAATTTCGATCATGTCAGATAGCACGTCTTTCACTGAATCTGGCCCTGAAAATCTCAACTTGGCCGCTTTCGCACTCACAGGTCCCTTGTATGGCCAGAGAACAAACCTTGCTGTTCATCTCTTTAAATTTGTCAGGATTACTGAATGGAATTCTCCCTTGTATGGCATCATGCAGGTCCATACTAGCGTTTCTCGCCCAGGAGTTAAACAACCAGTAAACAACCTCATAATTACAATCATCCGCGCAGAGGAACAATGCCACTTGTTTCTGTGAGTCGCTGATATTAACATCGGCGTATGCACAGCCTGAAAGTACTTTTCAAAATTAGTTAATATTATAATAACGTCTTTAGTGACTAACTGAATAGTAAACAACTGATTCTCCTTCAAGATATTTTTAAAAATAAAGTCTACAATTATTATTTGTCCAAGCCTGTCAAATCTTTTCAGCACGGGAGAGACGAAACAAAGACCAAAATGTGCTCTTGCAGGGAAAACGATAGTAAGAATAGGGCAAACTCTTCTCGGATTTTCAATGACCAACATACCCAAATATCTAAGTCATCATTTATCTATATATTATTGCTAAAAGTAAATAGTAAGGTGTTGTCCATCTCACAATACATCTTCATGGAAAATATTAAATGCCAAGGGATTGAATTTCAATCACGACTTATCATGTTCTTTAAAAATATTTTTGAATTTTTGGTAAGTGTTCTTTTCCCTTTTGTTTGGGGTCTATGATGATTAGGTTGTCTTTTATACATTAACTAGTATACAAGATGATGTATTTTGTGTCGAAGTTGGAAAATAACTTTATCCTAACCTATTCCCATCATTATTTGTTCTTAGGATCCATATTTGATCTCCAAATCTAACCATTCATCACCCTAGCTTGGAGTTTTAGGTGCAAAATTGACCCAAGTTCTTTCCATGGCCATAGATTCGAACCCCGAATGTTTAAATTTGAATTTCTTCATATGGGCCCATGTTTCCCTCCCTTACTAGCCATTATGAAAGTGCAACTTATTTTGAGTTCTCCATGCTAGGGTGGTGTATTTAAAAACTAACCCTAAATGATTTAGAACAAGTAGGATGAATCTACGAGGGAAGTAGAGAGAAAGATCTATTGAACACAACTATAATTCAAGTGCAAAAGGATAAAAATTTTGCATCAGCATTGCATCATCATCTGAAGCTCGTGTATTGCATGTTTCCTTGTCCTCGATTTTGGTTCATAATCATTGAATCAGTCCACCTTGGGATCTAACTGAGGAGAACATAACCCTTGTAGTTCAATAGATTCTCCAAAGGCATTTGTAAACACTGCTAGTTCCTTATTATAATTCAAAAATGAGAAGATCAAGGTGAATTATTTCCTATCATCATAGTTTGCCCATTTCATTTCCACTGGTATAGGATTAGTCCTGCACAATAGTTCACTTCCATAGGTATAGAGATCAAGTCCATAGACCTAAAGTAGAATAAAACTCAATTAATTTATAGATTCCAAGACACTCACTTGGATGGAGACCTAACTTTTTAGTGTCATGCAAAACATATTCCTAAGTCATTGAATCCTAAGTTTTGGTAAATGATCGCCCCTGTTCAAAGCACCAGAAACCCCTGATCCAGACCACACAAGGGCCAAATTCGCTTCACAAAAGTGCAAATTTGCCCCTATGAAGGCCGACGTGCCTCAAGAAAGATGTTTTGGCGCCTCTGTAAGTCTCTTGCCCCTGCATGACAATCTTGGCCGCCTCTGTTGCTCACATTTATGGCTACCCCTGAAAGCATATGCCCTAATTTCTTCTTGGGCATGAGTTTTGTTCATTTATCCTAATTTCTTTTTGTGCATGAGTTTAGTTCATTTACCCTAATTTCTTTTTTTGGGCGTGAGTTTAGTTTTCCCTAATTTGTTTGCAAAATATTTTTCTTATTAACAAGTTAACAAAGCAAAATATTTCTCTCCAACAAGCATTTAATTTTTTTTTAAAGTATTTATAGACATTTTTCTTTTGTCTAAAGAAATACTAAAGAAATTACATGCAAATCTTAGGGGGCATTTAAATATTTAGGCAAATTTTACAAAAAGGGGGTAATATGATATGTGGGGCCTAGAGGTTCTTTTACAAATGTTAGTGTTAGAATAGACATTTTAATTGTCTACAAGGCACTAAGAAATTTATAAAGTGCAACAAATTGGGGGGAATCATGCAAAGGGAGTAGAAACGCACTAAGTTATAAAGTGCCAAAATTGGGGGGTCACCTAGTCTGGGGACCTAATGTGTCGACTTTCTTTTGTCTAGACGAATTAATTTGTTCTAATCATGGGATATGAAAGTCACTCTTCTATAATCAACCTAACCATGGGAAACTATAAGTCCTAGTGTGAAGGCATCCTGAAACATCTCAGGATCCATAATCTCATACCCCATCTGTATGGACTTGTCCCTAAACCTAGTAAATAATCTCATATGGCTAAGTGGTTTAATCATCGTGATCATATTTGTGGATTAATTAGTTTACATATTTGCATATTAATTAGTATATTTTATAACTTCTAGATAGTGATTTTGGGATTGGTTGTACAAATGTTTTAAATTCTAGAGGTCTTATGTTGGAAAAATAATTTTTTGTTGGTTGTTTCCTTTATAAAAATGTGACACAGTACTAAACTTTTACCCTATGACAAGGTGTTTCCTAGTTGGATCATCATGTTAGTACACTATCTATCGTACACTTTGCAAGTCCTAAGTCTCATTGAATTATTTAGTATTTACAAATATTGTAAAAAAATGTGCCTACATGTAGAATGATGCCCCATTTGGAAGGAATATTGAGATCCCTTAGTTGGCACTCTATCATGTTGCATTTGAGTTATGATGGTCATAAGAAGTCATTGAATAGGTGTTACTATGTGGAATATTACTAGCATCTTTGACTATCTATTTTGATCTAGTTATAAGAGGTATGTAAGACCAATTATTGCACCCACACGAATCACTTATGACTTACATAAGCCCTTCTTTGTCTTAGGGATCAAATTGTCAATAGAGGAGTTACTTTTGGAGGAGGAAGTATAGGTGTAACTTGGACTATTCAAAGCAAGTCTTGGTTCATGGTTTTGAGCCCACAATTTTGGTAAACCATTGATAGTTTCTTCAATCTAGATGACATATATATTGATGTCTTTGAATGGATATTGTATGACCAATTTTATGTAGGGTTATGTTGTCAAACTTCCTCTAGATTCAAAGTGTTGATATCCATTGAAACATTGTAACTTACAAATATTTTAGAAAAAATAGGATGCGTTGGCACAAGAATAATTCATTAAGAGCATCTAGTTTTATGAGCAATCTTGCATCGCCTAAAAACAAAATAAAGGAAGGAAGCTTGAAGAATTTTAATTTTAGTTTATAGGTTTTTGAACAAATGACATGATTAGATGAATTAACAAGGTCAAAAACATTCTAGTTGAACTTATTAGCAATAGAAACACATTGTGTGTCTTTACAATAGGTTGTGTAACTTCATATCTGGTATATGCTGCTGCAAGTATGAGAAGTTTTCTGGGTCTAACTCAAGATGGTAATCGGAGTTTAGTTCTAGATTTTCAATACTATCGATAGATTACTCTCAAAGGATCAATTCATCATTTCCGTAGAGTTAATGATGCCTTCTTCTCAGTGTTTATGTCCCTATGGGATAGTGAGCTTGAGTAGAAGAGAGTATCAGATGAGGCTTGGGAAGTGGTCAATTCTTTTGGTTGCTTGTTTCTCCAATTTCCAACTTTCACTTATTTAAGAGTTGGATACTATCCTAGATATCCATATATGCTTCCATGATATCCCAATGATAAGGTTGTTATGATGGAGTTATGTAGATAATTGATTATTGTGCATAATAAACATATGGAACTGAAGAAGTCAGGAATTAAGTTTCCGGTGGAAATTGGCAGGTACTCAGTGCAATCAGCTACTAAGGCTAAGGCTGTTGAATAAAAAATGTAGCTGGTGATGATGAAACAGTTCAAGAAAAGAGATCACTTTGATTTCTAGAGGGTACAAGAAAAGATCAAGAGAAAGGCAATGTTTCATGTTCTTATGGTTGAGGATATTTGGGCTGATCTAAGAACCCAGAATGAAATCAGGAAGTTGGATTATTGCAAACTCCATCTGAGTCAAATTGAGGAATTGGGATTGGCTGATGTTCCAAAAGGTATGGAAGAAGAAGGTGAAGTTCTGGATCCTGATATAATATCAACAATATTGAAGTTTCAGCTTTGCTAGAGATCAAATGGTCGGTGAAAGAAGAAACTTCTATCAGGAAGAGATTTCAACCTATATTGGCTAACACCAATATATGGTTGCAAAGAAAAGGTCTCAGTTTGAAAGAGTTCCTCATCAAATCAGAGACAGAGACTCAGGAGCAAACCAGAAAGAAGGTAGAAAATAGGACAAAGAACAAAACCGATGCTCCTTCTTCTTCTAAGGTGCATTAACCGAAGATTAAGTTTGTATCAAAATGAGGTAAGAAGAAGGAGATTGCGGGAACTTCTAATATTACAGATTTAGGTGCTGAGGAAGCAAATGTTGATAAAATGGAGGTTGAAGATATTGAGATTGAACAACAAAATGTTGAGGAACCTGGTGACAATGAACAAGAAAAGGAAAAGGAGGTGGACCAAGAACAACTTGGTGGCTCACTAAAGTCTCCTCAGAAAGATCTTCCACAAGAGCCACAAGTTTCTACACCCTTACCTGTTTCTATTTGTGATGATTTTCCAATAGTTTCTAATGTCCCTGTTTCCCCTATTGTCATTGTATCTTTTGATAATACTCCTCCCTTTATGAGAACAAGCTTTGGGACTATTTTTTATTCTTCTGGTTCTATCCCTAGTTTGTCTTCTCCTTCTTTTGATATTGGAGAACAAACTATTCTGGATCATTTACTTGATGGTTCAGAGAAAAATGTTGACACAAGTATAGTTTTCACCAACACCTCTCCTATTGTCACTATAATAGGTGTTAGCATGGATCCCGCTAAGCAAGTAGTTGATTCTTTTCCAAATGTTAGTACTCCAACACTACCTTCATGGTTGTCTGCTTATACTCCCAAAAGGAAAAAGCAGGCTATCTCGCCAGATGATATTGACATTGAGAAATTGTTGCCTGTCAAAACAAAAACTCATAAGAAGAAGCCTGAAACTATTTCTAGGCTAATTGATGAAAAAGGAGTTAGGTATGTAGAAATTGCTAAGTCACCGGATGATGCTACTACAGATACCTTTGATGTGAATGATTATAGTATTTCTAGAGTTGAGTTAGGTAAGCTGACTCATGAAGGTACCAAGTCAGATTTTCAAGCTACAACAAGCTCATTGCTTGTAAAATTTGACGAGGTAAAGAAGGGAAAAGAATAATACAAAGCAAAGGCTGAGCAACTTACTGTTGTCCTTCAGAAGATAGTGAAATCATCAAAGATCATGGAACCAATGGCAGTCACTATAGAAGACCCTTTGATTCAAAAGGTTGAGAAAGTCCAAGCCAGAGGGAGAGTGGTTGGTGATATTATGGAACGGTTGTTGGCACAAGGCAGAGTTCTCTTGAAGACCACAGTGGAAAGAAAGGAAAAAAATGGCAAAGGTAAAAGCTGAGTTAGATAATACTTTTGATTCACTATCTCAAGAACTTCAAGATCGAGAAGATAATTTAGAGGAGTGAATTGAGATGAAGAAAATCAAGATAAAGAATTTGATTGATATTGGTGTCATTTAAAACTGAGAGTCTTATCTCAAGACCAAAGAATATCTGACTCATCGCATTAATGTGATAAGAGGTTTACTTGATGATTTGTGCCAAGTACAAGAAAATAGCGAAGATAGTGATGTCTCACTTTTACACAGGTTAGAGGAACTACCATGCTCTCTAACAGGTGAAGATCACATGTTTCTCTCTGCAGAGGAAATGATTGATGCTTTTGAGAAGATGGTTTAGCAGAAGTTTGAATCTGATGAAGTGCTTACAGTGGTTTCAATGGATAGTCTTTATGATCATCATTCAACCTTTGAAAATTTGAAGGATAATCTTGAAAAACATGAGAAAGTGATAAAGGTGGTCAAGGATGCAGTTCTCAGGGCTCGTACCATTTCAGATAATACAACTGGGCCTGATGTATGTGAGCTGGCAGTAGTGCGGACCATGTACCAAAATTTCCTGAAAAAGAATGATGGTGGCAGTTGAAATTATTTTTCATGCCTTAGTTGATTTTCATTTTTGTATATGCAATTCGTATTTTGTTTTGGACATGTTCACATGTATTTTCTCAAAATGTAATTACATGTGAGACAAAAGAAGTCACAAGTCAAATAGGACTTTTTGTTGAATAACTCAAAGTAGTTAGGTTTTTCCTAAATTTTCTCAAGGCCTCTCCCTATAAATAAAGAGGGCCTCTTTTGTAAATTTTTATCTTTTATGTATTGCAAGAAAACTCTGGCGAATTGAGAAGCAAATCAAGACTTTGTACTTTTTTGTGAAAATCAATTATCAATTTTTTATCAATACAAGAAAGCAAGTTTGATTCCAATATTTGTCTTGGGATTATTTGTGTTGTGATAGTATTGTTCTTACGTCTTGCTATCATAGTCTTCTTTGATAATAATTGAGGTGTGGAGGTTATTTCAAGTGATTGAAGAGCGTTCTTAATTTGATTGTGATAGACTTTGTGTTATCAAATCATTTGTGAGAATTGTATTAATGTTTGTGAGAGTAAAATAATTTGAAGACTTTGTGCTACAAGTTGTTATATTCAATTTACTTATACCATCTTGGAGAAAAGTGGAGACTTTGAGCTGCATTTAACTTCAAATAGTTCTATTTGCAATTTGAAAGTGAAGCGACATAAAACTTTATGTTTCTGTGGTTTTGTGATAGTTAGTAAGTTCTTTAATATCAGTTTCATTGAAGTTATCTTTTTGAACATTGTAAATATCATTTCTAAAAAAAGAGAAATGGATGAGATGAAATCACCCCAAAGTTAGTTTTAGTGTAAGTAAATTTGAAATAGTTAGAAAAGGGAACCTCCCCTTGCTAAGAGGAGAGATACTGTCTCATCATAGTTGTGGTGATATTGTTGCAAGTATGGGCCTAATCGATGTTGTCATTGATGTCAACATACTCCTGTTGCATTGATGTCAAGGATTGGATGAGTTGTGTACTGAGGATATTGAGAAAATTAGCCCTATCAGAAATAGAGAAGAATAGTAAAGTCAGTCAAGTTCCATGAAGTGAAGATTCTAGACAATTGAAGATCAGAGTATGCACATCAAAGGGTTTGTAGATATATGTCTGAAGGTGCTTCTATAAAGATTTCATAGATCCACATAAAGATTTGGAGAAGTTATAGCCATATGAGTAAAACTGGTTCTAGCAGCTGTTCAGAGGTGACAGAGTGACACAAATTGGTCTGGTGAGATCTGAAAATGCAATATCTTGTTCTGCGGATCTGGTGGCATGTTTGGGAAGCCAATGTGAATTGATAACTCAATTGGTTTTTGGTCTGGAGGTCCGCAAGCAATTATTCTTATGTGACAGTGATGACCGGCTGTGTTCTTAAGGTTCCGGATGAAGATGTGAATGATTTCAGCAAGCAGAAGTGGTGTGGATGTTCTTGGTGTTTCAGGAAAGCTTGTGGGGGTCTCTAGATAGCATCCAGTTCGTGTTGGCGGTCTGCATTGAAGATAGAGCTCGTAACTAAAGATTTACCTTTGGGTGATGATGTTCTTCCTAGTCCTGGTCAACTGGATGTTTTACACATGTTGCAGATGATCTTGAAGATGTTTTACAAAGCATGGCGTGTTCCTTGAAGAAGATTGAAGTCCCATTTATGTGTGGCCGACAGGGTAGTGATGTGCATGAAGTTTTTGTAATAAGTCAAGTTGTATTTGTGTAATTGCTCTATAATTAAATAAAGTATGTGTGGTGCTGACTTTGATGATCATCCCAAAGTCAATGTCTTGTATAAATAAGATTTGTGAAGTCATTTCAAAAGATATGTGGTTGTGATGAGAAAGTGATAGAGAGGAAAGGAGCGAAAAGCAGAGCAGAAGTGTTGAGCCTAAATGGAACTATCTCAAGCATGGTGAAGATGCTAATCTCCAGTTCAAGTATGTAATATTTATATTATTCTGTAGACAGTGTGTCTCCTGTAGGCAGTGGGCCTCTTGTGAGCAATGTGCTCGGGCAGTGACCCCTAATTGGCAAGTGTCATTTTTATTCTTCTTATTCTTTTAACAGAGAATACAATTTTGGGTTAGTCACCCCGTGGTTTTTCCCTTAAACAGATTTTCCACGTTAAAATCTTAGTGTCATATGTGTTGAATGTGTTTCTACTCTTGAGTTATTGCATTGTGCTTCCATGATTAAATCATTATTATGCTGTAGAAATATAAGAAGACTTTAAGTGTTTAAAGAATAGAAGGTTTGGTGACAACTGATTCACCCCCCCTCTCAGTTGTCTGTCCTAAAACCAACAATTGGTATCAGAGCTAATTTCCTCTAAAAGAGCTTAACCGCTTGAGGAGATCCAGGATGTCTTCCTACAAGAAGGATAGTCTAAGGGTTGATGGAACGAACTACACTCTTTGGAAAAGCCACATGGAATGTCACTTGCAATGTATGGGATTTTAATATTGGAACATGACTATTAAAGAATATATTCCTCCAAAGAATGGTCTGACAACTCTAGATGAAATCAGAGATGCTGAAGATAATCTTCAAGCGAAAGAAGCCTTACTAAGTACCTTATCTGATACAGAGCTGACAAATGTTATGGATTTAAAAACTGCATATGAAATTTGGTCAAAGTTTGAAATTTTGCATGAAGGAGACAAATATGTTAAATGTGCCAAGCTTCAAAGTTTAAAAGGAAAGTTCAAAAACCTGAAGATGAATGAAGATGAGAATATCACTACATTTATGCCAAAAGTAAACAAGTTTGTTTGTGGCATTAGATGTGCTGGTGGAACCTTGGATGAAGATGAGATTGTTGCCAAAGTTCTCAGATCCTTACCTCTTGCTTACAAACACAAGGTTGCTGCTATTGAGAAATTTAGATCTTTATCAAATATTTCAAGGGATCAATTGGTTGGGAAGTTAGCTACATTTGAATTGGCTTTAAGTTTAGAGATGCTCCTCCCAAGACTGAATCTGCATTCAATGCTAGTTCCTCTACAAAAGGTAAACAAAGGTATGATCTAGGAGAGAGTTCCTTAAAGAAATTATCATGGTATGAAAAAGAAAGAAAAGATCTGGAAGAAGATGAGGCAAAAGCTGCTCAACTTGAAGCCCTTATTGCTAAAAGACTGCCAAAAGGATCTGATAAGTATGAAGGAAAAAATTGCCCTTCAAATGTTTCAATTGCAACAAGATTGGTCATTTTGCCTCAAGATGTCCGGAAAGATTTTCAAGGCCTAACCCTAATAGATCAAGATTTCAAAAGAACTGTTACTATGTTCAAGAAGATGATGATGAAGGAGTAACAGATGATGAATCTGAGATAGGAACCAAATCCAGAAGTGACTGGGTGTTTATTGTCATCAAGGAAGAAGATCCAATGCCTATTGAATCTGTCAATCTTAAGATAGAAAGGGCTCTAGCTGCTCAAGTTAAAGAAAAGGATGAATGGGTCATTGATAGTGGATGCTCCCATCATATGACTAGTGATAAGAACAAGTTCATAAATCTGGAAAGATATGAAGGAGGAGTTGTAAAATTTGGTGATAATTCTGCTGGCAGAATCAGAGGCAGAGGAACTATTTCTTTTGATGCAAAGAATAAAACCAGTGATGTTCTGTATGTTGAAGGTCTGAAGCATAAGCTTATTAGTGTTGGACAGTTGGTGGACAAAGGCTATGATCTCTGATTCAAAAATGGAAAATGCAAGATCTTTGAAAGCTCTGGAACTGAGATTGCATTCGGTACTCAAACAAAAGGTAACATCTTCCACTTGGTTGGTTCTGGGAAAAGTTGTTTATTTGTTCAAATTGATTAGAGTTCGTTGTGGCATAGAAGAATGTGTCATGTAAATTTTGACAATATCATCAAGATAAGTAACACTCAGGCTGTAAGAGATCTTCCAAGACTGGTGAGACCTACTAACAGTTTGTGCAAAGAATGTCAGTTGGGTAAGTAGAACAAAGTCACATTTAAAAGTAAGGAACAATCTTCTACTGGATTGTTGGACTTAGTACACACTGATCTATGTGGACCGACAAGAATCAAGAGTCTACAAGGTGATAGATATTTCATGTTACTGATTGATGACCACTCCCAGATGATGTGGGTGACTTTCCTGAAAGAGAAATCTGAAGCACTTGAGAAGTTTAAAATATTCAAGGCTATGATAGAAAATGAAACTGGGCTAAACATAAAATGTCTCAGGTCTGATAGAGGTGGTGAATTAACATCCGGAGAGTTCATAGAATTATGTGAGAAACATGGGATAAAGAGATAATTATCTACTCCAAGGACTCCACAATAGTATGGAGTAGTGGAGAGAAAGAACTAGACCATCCAGGAAGCATCTAGAACCATGATGATGGAAGCAAATGTCCCTCAAATTTATTGGAGAGAAGTTGTAAGCACTATTGTCTATACTCTTAATCGAGTACAAATCAGAAGAAATACTCGTAAGACTCCTTATGAACTTTGGTTTGGCATCACTCCTACTGTGAAGTATTTCAGAGTCTTTGGTAGTAAATGTTATATCAAAAGAGATGAAGACCTTGGAAAATTTGATGCTAGAAGTGATGAAGGAATATTCTTGGGTTATTCTACTCAAAGCAAAGCATACCGATGTTATAACAAGAGATTGAGAAAGATTGTAGAAAGTACAAATGTGAAGGTTGATGAGGGCATTGAAAATCCCTCAAGGTTTTATGAGTATGAAGCAGATGATCAGAATGATGTTTCTGTCCAAGAAGAACAAGCCCCAACTGCAGTTCAGATTCAGACTGATTAGGAGAATCCTGAAATACAGGAAGAAGAAGAGACAAGTTTGAATGAACCTGTCCAAGAAATAGAAGTGCAAGAAATTCCCCAAACTCCCAGGTATGTAAGACTGAATCATTCTGAAGACCAGATCATAGGAGATAGAAGAAAAGGTGTTCAAACTAGAAGAAAAATTGCTCAAGATTTAGTGAAGTATTGTCTAATTTCAAAGGTTGAACCAAAAACAGTAAGTGAAGCATGCAATGATGAAAGCTGGGCTAAAGCTATGGAGGAAGAGTTGATGCAGATTGAAAAAAATCAAACTTGGGATCTTGTTCCCAGACCTAAAGACAAAAATGTGATTGGGACTAAGTGGGTCTTCCGAAATAAACTAAATAAAGATGGTGAAGTAGTCAGAAACAAAGCCAGATTGGTCTGTAAGGGTTATTCTCAAGTAGAAGGAGTTGACTTTGAAGAAACTTTTTCTCCGGTGGCAACAATTGAAGTAGTCAGATTATTTCTTGCTTTTGCTGCCTTCAAAGATTTCAAAGTATATCAGATGGATGTCAAGTCTGCCTTCCTGAATGGTGATTTGGAAGAAGTATACATTGAGCAACCAGATGGATTCCAATTGTCTGATCATGGTGATATGATCTACAAGTTGAAGAAAGCATTGTATGGACTCAAACAAGCCCCAAGAGCTTGGTATGAAAGATTGGACAAACATCTTTTGAAGATTGGTTTCAATAAAGGTACTGCTGACAATAACTTGTACTTTAAAATTGATCATGAAACTATCTTAATTGTTGAAGTATTTGTTGATGATATTATATTTAGAGGAAAAGATAGTATGTGCAAGACTTTTGCAAATCAAATGAAAAGTGAATTTGAGATGTCTATGTTTGGGAAAATAAATTTCTTCTTGGGTCTACAAATCACTCAAACAAAGAAAGGAATCTTCATATCATAGACCAAATATGTGAAAGAATTGTTGAAGAAATTTGGGATGGAAGATTCAAAGCCAATGAATACTCCCATGGCAATAGGATGTAAGTTGAGAAAAGATGATGAATCTCCTAAAGCTAATCAGAAAAAGTATAGGTCAATGATTGGAGGACTATTGTACCTTACTCAAACTAGACTTGACATTATAAATGTTGTTGGTGTTGTTGCCAGATTCCAAGCTGATCCTCAAGAGTCTCATGTCATGGCAATCAAGAGAATTCTTAGATATCTGAAGGGGACAATTGAGTATGGCTTATGGTATCCTAGGGATCATGATTTCTCTCTTCATGCATATACAGATGCTGATTGGGCAGGAGATGTGGATGATCAGAAGAGTACTAGTGGTGGTGCATTCTTTTTGGCGAAAAGATTGGTGTCTTGACTGAGCAAGAAACAAGAGGCAATATCTCTGTCCACTACAGAAGCAGAGTATATCGCAGCAACAGGTAGTTGCACTCAAGTATTGTGGAAGAAGCAAATGCTAAGATACATCAGAATGGAGTATGAAGAACCTATCACAATCTTCTGTGATAACTCAAGTGCAATAAATATATCAAAAAATCTGGTGTTGCATTCAAAGACAAAACATATATCCATCAAGTTTCACTTTTTGAGAGAGTAGGTGAACAAGAATGAAGTCAGATTGGAGTTTGTACCCTCAAAGGATCAAATTGCAAACATTTTTACTAAACCTCTACCTAAGGATTCTTTTGAGTATCTCAGGGAGAAGTTAGGGGTTATTACCCCTCCGGTTATGAATTAAGGTGCATTGATGTGCATCAGTCTGGTGGATCTCACAGTCATATCTTGTGGTCTGGATTGATGATAGGAAGCTGCTACTCAGGGGGAGCAGTCTGTATGATTCTGAAGTATTGATGCAAGTATGTGCCCTTTGCCATTAATGTCAAAGGGGGAGAGAAGACATGTGAAAAACAAAAGTGGTTGTTGATCAAAGGGGGAGCAGTAAAGAAAGAGAAGACATATGAATGATTGTTGTTGATAGGGGGAGCTATGTCAGTTAGTGAGGAGAAGTTCTTGTCTTGATGGTTAAAACGGTTTTTCACATTATATGTTGCCATCAATGACAAAGGGGGAGATTGTTGCAAGTATGGGACTAACCAGTGTTGTCATTGATGTCAACATATTCTTGTTGCATTGATGTCAAGGATTGGATGAGTTGTGTGCTGAGGATATTGAGAAAATTAGCCCTATCAGAAATAGAGAAGAACAGTAAAGTCAGTCAAGTTCCATGAATTGAAGATTCCAAACGGTTGAAGATCAGAGTATGCACATCAAAGGGTTTGTAGATATATGTCTGAAGGTGCTTCTGTAAAGATTTTAGAGATCCGCATAAAGATTTGGGGAAGTTATAGCCATATGAGTAAAACTAGTTCTCGCAGCTGTTCAGAGGTGACAGAGTGACACAAATTGGTCTGGTGAGATCTGGAAATGCAATATCTTGTTCTGTGGATCTGGTGGCATGTTTGGGAAGCCAATGTGAATTGACAACTCAATTGGTTCATGGTCTGGAGGTCCACAAGCAATTATTCTTATGTGATAGTGATAACCAGCCGTGTTCTTAAGGTTCCAGATGAAGATGTGAATGATTTCAGCAAGCAGAAGTGGTGTGGATGTTCTTGGTGTTTCAGGCAAGCTTGTGGGGGTCTCTAGATAGTATCCAGTTCGTGTTGGCGGTCCGCATTGAAGATAGAGCTCGTAACTAAAGATTTACCTTTGGGTGATGATGTTCTTCCCAGTCCTGGCTGATCGAATGTTTTACACATGTTGCAGATGATCTTGAAGATGTTTTATGAAGCATGGTGTGTTCCTCGAAGAAGATTGAAGTCCCAGTTATGTGTGGCTGACAAGGTAGTGACGCGCATGAAGCTTTTGTAACAAGTCAAGTTGTATTTGTGTAATTGCTCTGTAATTAAATAAAGTATGTGTAGTGCCGACTTTAATGACCATCCCAAAGTCAATGTCTTGTATAAATAAGATTTGTGAAGTCATTTCAAAAGATATGTGGTTGTGATGAGAAAGTGATAGAGAGGAAAGGAGCGAAAAGCATAGTAGAAGTGTTAAGCCTAAATGGAACTGTCTTAAGCATGGTGAAGATGCTAATCTCCAGTTCAAGTATGTAATATTTATATTATTCTATAGACAGTGTGTCTCTTGTAGGTAGTGGGCCTCTTATGAGCAGTGTGCTCGGGCAGTGAGCCCTAATTTACAAGTGCCATTTTTGTTCTTCTTATTCTTTTAATAGAGAATACAATCTTGGGTTAGTCACCCCGTGGTTTTTCCCTTAACTAGGTTTTCCACGTTAAAATCTTGGTGTCATATGTGTTGAATGTGTTTCTGCTTTTGAGTTATTGCATTGTGCTTCCATGATTAAATCATTATTATGATGTAGAAATATAAGAAGACTTTAAGTGTTTAAAGAACAGAAGGTTTGGTGACAACTGATTCACCCCCCCTCTCAGTTGTCTATCCTAAAACCAACAGATATAACCATTTTTTTGTTAGTGAGTTAATGACAAAATAGCCACCCAACAGTTTTTTGGCGACTCTATTGGGGAAGAATGCACAACTTGGAGCCTCATGCTTTGAGTTGAAGCATTTCGTCCACATCAATTATTTTGAGTTGTTTCTAAATCTTTGTTAAGTACATTGCATTTTGGCAGACTCAAGGTATATAAGAAGCAAGAGAGCTCAAGGAATTATTGACCCCGTGTTTGAGTTAATGCAGCAAAGTAATTTTGGTCTTTTGCCTCCAATACCAAGACTTCAATGTACAAGGAGTTTCCCTCCTACCAACGCTAGGTCTCCTAAACTAGGTGAAGCTTCTAGTGCAAATATTAACATAGTTTTATCTATTCAAGTTCCACAAAGGTTTGTCATCCCACCTTTCAATCAGCGCATAATGGCAGCTCAAGGCCCATGGGATAATACTTTTGGACCCCTGAATTTCACACCACCACTACATGAACTACCCCATAGTTCAAGGAAGAATTTCCCAAAATTCTATGGTGATGGGAAAGTCCATCCCGATGAACACATTGCAGCTTTTTGTATAGCTTGTGGTGTGCTGGGGGTGGAACACGAAGATGTTGTTGTGAGACTTTTTGTAGAAACACTTCAAGGTGTTGTTGCAAACTAGTTTTATCATCTTCAAGCCCAAACCATAACCAACTGGAATATTCTTAAAACCAAGTTTGAAGCTAGGTTTAAGCCTGCTGAAGATGCACATGCTTTGTTAGCCCAACTAACACAGATGAAGAAAGAACCACATGAGCCCATGCGAGATTTCATTGCCAAGTTCAATAAGTTGACAAATAGGATTCCAACAACCGCTCAACCAACGACAGAGAATTTGAAATGTTTCTTCATCAACACTCAGCTTCCTGAGGTAATTTTTTTGTTAAGATAGACTAATCCTACAGATCTTCCTTTAGCTCAAAGATTGGCTATGGAGGTTGAAGATGATCTTATCCTTGCAGGTAAGATAAGAAGGGATTCAAATAGAAATAGAGGTCAGCCCTCTATTGACAATTCTTCCACAAGCACCACAGATCCTATGGTGCATAAGTTAGCAAATGAGTTACTAGCTTTGAAAAAGCAAATGTCCCAGGGTATGTCTACTCCTTCTTATAGGGACATACCAAGAAGGACATTCCCTAACAATTCATATCAAGGTAATGATGCAAGAAGTCAAGGGCAACAAAATCGTCTTCCTCCTACTCAAGGAAAATTGGCTTTGGAGGCTTCGTCGGTCAATTCAGGAGTTGGCCACTATGAAGCTGAACAAGATAATTCTTTCCAACCTGATTTGGATCAGGAAAATAATGCTAATCTTTTTATGGAAGGAGAAGAAGAATTATCTGGCGACTCTACTATTGGTTTTTTGAACTACCAAGATGAAGCAGAAAGAGAAGGAGAGGTATATGATGGAGCGTATGTTGTTTTTACCATGTCCCAAAATCAATCAAATCAACAAGTGGCTAATAAAGGAAAGTCAAGAGAAGAGCCTTAACCTATGATTTCAATTGCCAAACGAGGAACTCCGTTGCCTTTTCAATCAAAGGACCTGATTGTCAATAAACAAGTAAGTTCTTCTAACAATCCTACTTCTTCTACTACTATTCCTCAAATCAATACTACCCCAATTAAAACTTAGAATGAAGGATTTCCTGCCTATGTGTCCAATTCATTTCAGCTCTTTGACATAATTGACCATGCTAGGAAAACCAAAATCTAGATGTCTGAGGTAGAATATTTACAAGCTAACCCTGACCAATTTGAGAGGTTAGCTAAGTATGTTAAAAACAAGGATGCCCCTACAGGGCAAGATTCTCCTAAAATTGTCCATGACTCCTCAAAGAATAGGTCCACCCAAAATAACCTAGTTTCTACTCCCCTTGTTGCCCCAGGGAAGATAGAACCCTTCTATGTTCTCTGCTAGTCAATGGCCACAAGCTAAGTAATTGTATCATAGACTCGGGAGCTTCTGACAATGTCATGCTTGCCAAGGTGGAAGATGCTCACTTTGACCAAGACCTTCAGGAGATCTTTTTCAATGGAAAATGAGCAAGTGCCTTTGTTAGGTCAAATCAAAGATGTACAATTTGCATTTGCATCTTTTCTAAAGAAAAGGATCGAGATGACCATCCTGGTTGCTGATGTTCCAGCCTCTTATGGTATTTTGCTGGGATGTAATTTCTGTAAGGATGTAGGAGAACTAAACATGGATTTATCCAAGGCAAGGATACCTGTCAAAGGTGTCATGCAAAAATTGCTTCTTGAAAGGGAGGAAAAATATATTGTTACTCAAACTAAAGATCCAAAAGCTTAAATTTTATTCGAGTCTTCATGGATGGATAATTATTTCTTGACCACTAAAAATACTTCTATCTTGTCAGATGAAAATTCAGATAATTCAGATGAAGATTCAGAAGGAAATTTAGGTGAAAGTTCAGACGAGAGTATGGTGATACCAGATTTTTCTTTTGATGAAGAGTCTACTAGTCATAGAAACATCAAAGTGAGAAATTCAAATGATATTTGGATTTTAGAATTTGATGGTAGTTGTTCTTCCACTAGATCTGGGGTTGGAATAGTTCTAATATCTCCACAAGGTGATAATTTTCCTTTCTCCTATAAGCTACAGTTTGACAATACTAATAACACCGCTGTGTACGAGTCATTTTTTACTCAGAATGGAGGCTACTCGAGTTAGAGGTGTTAAAAATCTTCATGCACAAGGTGATGCAGAGCTTGTTGTTTGTCAGGTGAGAAATCTCTACCAAACCAAGAATGAAAGGCTAAGACATTACCGCAATCATGTCTAGGATTGCATTGAAGGTTTTGATTTCGACATCTCTGTAGTACCAAGAGAGTTTAATGATCGTGCTGATTCATTAGCTGTCTCTGCCACCCTTATGGTCCTGCATAAGGATTTTAAAGGTGATATGTACACAATTGAGTTGGTTTTCTGACCAAGTGTAACAGATAATGCTGACCATTGGCAAGTCTTCAATGGTGATAATCAGATCATAGCTTTCTTAGAGAAGACAAATAGCTTTGATGAACTCTACTTTGAAGGTAGTGATTCTCCACCTCAGGAATATGTTTTTGAAATAGATTCACAAACTGGTGAGGAGGTTCTTCAACTAAAAGGGAATAAAATTCCAAAAGGTTTGGTTTCTTTGCAAAAGTTATTTGACAAGCATGATAGATATATCAAACAACAACAACAACTTGATTCAAGTTCATCAATGGAATTTGAACAAATGAACCTGAGTTCTGAGGCAGATCCCAAGATGGTTAACATTGGGAAATGTAGCACTGCTGATGAGAAATTCAAGTTCATTACACTTCTTCGCCACTACATTGATGTGCTGGCATATTCATATGATGATTTGAAGTCTTTCAGACCCAAGGAGATCCAACATGAGATTCCTCTCAAGGTAGGATCATTGCCTCACAAACAAAAGCAGAGGCAGTATAATCCCAAGATATCAGGTACTATTATTTCTAAAATCCAAAAAATATCGAATGCAAGGATAATCTTTCCTATTCATCATTCCACTTGGATTGCGAATATTGTTCCTGTGAGAAAGAAGAACAGAGAAATCCGTATTTGTGTTGATTTCATAAATTTGAATCAATCTTCTTTAAAAGATAACTACCCTCTACCTATTATGGATCAAGTGTTACAAACTATAACTGGTTCAGAGATGCTGTCTATGTTAGATGGTTTTTCAAGCTACAATCAAGTAGAAGTCAGTGAAGCGGATCAATACAAGACTGCTTTTACAACACCTTGGGGCACATTTGCATACCATAGAATGTCATTTGGTTTGATTAATGCTGGTGCTACTTTCCAAAGAGCAATGGACCTTGCTTTCAGAGATGAAATGGGTAAGTTCATTGTGGTGTACCTTGATGACTTGACCGTTTTTTCTAAGAAACATCAAGATCATGCCTATCAATTGCGACAAGTTCTGGAATAGTGTCGTCAAAATGGTATTTCTCTTAATCCTAAGAAGTTAGTTTTTGGGGTTACAGAAGGTAAGCTTATTGGTCACATTGTGTCCAAAGAAGGTACGAAAATTGACTCTGAGAGAGTTAAATCTATCCAAAGTCTTACTTTGCTTGCTAGTAAGACAATAGTTCATTCTTTCTTCAGGAAGGTGAATTTTCTACGGAGAATCATTCCAGAGTTCGTAGAGAAAACTTGTCATATTGTCATTATGATGAAGGGTAAGACCACTTTCTGTTGGAGTGCAGAAGGTAAAGTAGCTTTTGAAGATATTAAGAGAGCCATAGCCCATGCTCCAGTTCTAGTTTGTCCTAACTACACTAAAGATTTCATAATGTATAGTTATGCTTCAAAGCATACACTGTCAGCAATTTTGGTTTAGTAGAATGAAGAGGGTGTGGAATCTGTGATTTCATTTATGGGTTGCCCATTGAAGGCTCATGAACTTAAGTATTCAAATATGGAGAAACATGCTTACGCTGTGGTTAAAGTGGTGAAGCATTTTAGGTTTTACATTCTAAAATCTCATACTGTTGTTTTGGTGCCAGATACAACAGTG
This sequence comes from Cunninghamia lanceolata, assembly GCA_027924645.1. Taxonomy (NCBI): domain Eukaryota; kingdom Viridiplantae; phylum Streptophyta; class Pinopsida; order Cupressales; family Cupressaceae; genus Cunninghamia; species Cunninghamia lanceolata. The sequence continues at coordinate 1,857,503 of BSBN01000063.1, forward strand.
AAATCTATCTTGACACAACAAGAATTTAGGACTAAAAGGGGCAATTGGATTGCCAAAACTCAAGAATTTGATCTTGATATCAAACCTACCAAGCTTGTGCGTGGGAGAGGTTTGTGTTAGTTGATTGTTGATAATGTTCCAAAAGAAACAGGTAATGAAGAGGTAGAGGTTGAAAATGTTCCAACTGTTCTCTTTATTACTACAACAGATGAGTGGTATTCCAATATCACTTATTTTCTCATGTATGGTGAGTGCCCTTCTCATTTATATTATAAAGAGAAGCGAACTATCAAGTTAAAGGCTGCAAACTATGTCTTGTGGGATAACAGTTTGTATAAAAGAAGCCTTGATGGAGTTTTTCTCCGTTGTGTGGTTAAAGCACAACAAAGCAAACTTTTGGAATCTTTTCACAATTTGGCATGTGGAGGACATTTTTCTGCCCTTGTAATAGATCATAAAATTTTGCGGGCTAGGTACTATTGGCCTACATTATTTTAAGATGCGTACAACTGGGTACATAGATGTGAACTCTGTCAGCAGTTTGTGGGGAAGCCTAAGTTAGTGGCATTATCACTAAAGCCAGTTGTGATTGAAGAACCTTTTCAACAATGGGGCATTGACTTCATTGGTGTTGTGAACCCACCGTCAAGTGTGGGATAAAATTTTGTTCTTACTACAATAGATTACTTCACCAAGTGGGTGAAGGCAATTCCAGTTAAGCATGCTACTTCTGAGGTAGTATGTAATTTTCTCAAGGAGAATATCATTTCCTGGTTTGGAGTTCCAAACAAAATTGTAGAGATAATGCTACGTTCTTTTCTTCAAATGAGATGACTAGTTTTTTCTTTGAATATGGGATCATCCTTTCTCATTCATTTGACTATTATCCACAAGGGAATGGTCAGGCAAAATCTAGTAACAAGAATCTGGTTACAATTATCAGGAAACTGGTAGAGGATAATCAGAGAATATGGCATAAAGCTTTGTTTGATGCTTTATGGGCTGATAGAATTACCCCCAAGAGGGCAATTGGTATGTCACCATTCCAGCTTCTATATGGTTTGAATGCAGAGATTCCAATTACTTTGGAATTGTCGGCTTTGAAGTTGGCAAAAATAGTGGAAGATAGAACTTTTGAAAGTTCTATTGACAAAAGAATAATGTACCTCACTGAACTTGAAGAGCAGCGGGTTATGGTAGTAGATTGTATTGCTGAGCATCAAAGTCAGGTCAATAAACTTTTTGACAAAAAGGTGAAGGCCAGAGAATTTCAAATTGGGGATCAAGTCTTGTTATGGGACAAGAGGAGAGAGCCAAAAGGAATGCATGGGAAATTTGATTCCCTATGGAGAGGCCCGTTCGTCATTCACCAATTTTGTGGTGAGAATAGTTTCTTGCTGGAGTATCAAGATGGGACACCATTCTTGCTGCCCCATAGTGGACAATATCTGAAGCATTTCAATCCCTAAAGTATTAGATAAGTTCATTTGTGTATTTGTATAGTTTTGTGTTTCTTTTTTTTGTTTAGTCTTTTTGTGTCTTTTTGTTTTGGTAGCTTGACTCTATGGCCCAATGGCATGGATGAAGGCACTTAGAGACTAGATTCTTCTCCCTTTGATTGTTTCAAAGAACAATCGAAGGAAGTTCCCCAGTTAGAGCCAGCTGTTGTCCTCAAAATTAGCTGCGCTTATTTTGTAGGACGACCCCTACGAAACTTGTCCATTTCGTAGCCTACACTCTAAGTTTGCAAATCAAGGCAAGTCTTCTTGGCCTCATGTGAAGTCATTTGATGCCTTAGAATGACTTATGACATTCCCCTTGGTTGGTGTTTCGAGATTCGTGGAATCGATTAAGTCATAAGCTTGTTAGAATATCAATTCTGACTTGTTCAAGGTGTTAGTCTTTTTTTAGGAATACATGCACAAGTAGCTAATTCACCTGCTTGTGCATATGTCTTGCTTTCTGTGAATATGCAAGGGTGGTGAAAATCACTGCCCGTGCATGTTGATCACCTGATGCAAAGTCAGTCATATCGACCGCTCATGCATGTCGTCTCAGTGGTATGGATTGGTGGAGAAATCCGCCACTCGAGCAAATCTTCGCGTATCGAGTGAACTTAATTGACATTAATGGCACTCGTGCCATGATTAATGCATCTTTTAAAAACATTTTAAAGGTATTTAGTCATTGTGTTTTTTTTATTTTTCATTCTCTATCTCTAGACAAATCATCAAACCCTCCTGTAAGGTCGATTGGATTGCAAAGATTGTGGATCCGGCGGATTCATTTCTGGAGGTCGCGTCTAGGGTTCCAGTCAAATTTTATAGGTAAGCCTTTGTCTTTCATTTTTGTGTGTAATACAAATGTTTGTATACATTTTGTAAATGTTATTGTTTTAAGTTTTCATGTGAATCATTTTTGCTTGTTTTTTCTTTGTGAGTCATTTCTAAACCCTAGTTTCTGATATCGCTAGTTTTTCTTGTTTGCCCTTGTTTTATTGGTGATCCCGTTACTTCATTGCAATCCAATGTGGACAAGATCAGAGACATAGAAATTGGACATGTAGACATGGCTGAGTTCATGGAAAGGACAAAGCAATCTAATCCTCCTCGCTACATACAGAGGATTGTTGAGAGTAATATACACCTGGTAGCATCTTTTCCTATTGCTGCACATAACCCAGAAATTGTTCTCCAAGTGGCAAGCCACTATAATAGGGATACCAGGACTATGTCTAATTCTTGAGGGAATGTAATCATGAGATTAGATGCAGAGTTTATTGATAAGATTTTCATGTGTCCACCTATAGAAAATGTTGGAGAAATAGATTTTACTCGAGGTCAGAGAGATTTTGAGACTGATGTGGAAGATGCAAAGAAACATATCAATAGTAAGTGGCTTAAGACTCCTAGGAGTAATTTATCTAGGCAGCCTAAGGAGCTCCCAAGAAGTGATTTTGTAGAAGAGGTGAGTGATTTGATCACATTGCTGAGTAGAATCAAAGGCCTTCCTTCTTCATCCAAATTTCATGAATGGATGTATACATATATCAGAGTGATTCTCAAGGGACAACAAAAGATCTTCTGGAGAGAGCAGATCAGTAACACTCTACATGATCAACTGTTAAAAGTCAATACAACTTTTAAGTTTTAAATGACTTCATATCTGGTATATGCTGCTGCAAGTATGAGAAGTTTTCCAGGTCTAACTCAAGATGGTAATCAGAGTTTAGTTCTAGATTTTCAATACTATCCATAGATTACTCTCAAAGGATCAATTCATCATTTCCGCAGAGTTAATGATGCCTTCTTCTTAGTGTTTATGTGCCTATGGGATAGTGAGCTTGAGCAGAAGAGAGTATCAGATGAGGCTTGGGAAGTGGTCAATTCTTTTGGTTGCTTGTTTCTCCAATTTCCAACTTTCACTTATTTAAGAGTTGGATACTATCCTAGATATCCATATATGCTTCCACGATATCCCAATGATAAGGTTGTTATGATGGAGTTATGTAGATAATTGATTATTGTGCATAATAAACATATGGAATTGAAGAAGTCAGGAATTAAGTTTTCGGTGGAAATTGGTAGGTACTTAGTGCAATCAGCTACTAAGGCTAAGGCCATTGAATCAGAAATGCAGCTGGTGACAATGAAATAGTTCAAGAAAAGAGATCACTTTGATTTCTAGAGGGTACAAGAAAAGATCAAGAGAAAGGCAATGTTTCATGTTCTTATGGTTGAGGATATTTGGGCTGATCTAAGAACCCAGAATGAAATCAAGAAGTTGGATTATTGCAAACTCCATCTGAGTCAGATTGAGGAATTGGGATTAGCTGATGTTCTAGAAGGTATGGAAGATGAAGGTGAAGTTCTGGATCCCGATATAATATCAACAATATTGAAGTTTCAGCTTTGCTAGAGATCAAATGGTCGGTGAAAGAAGAAACTTCTATTAGGAAGAGATTTCAACCTATACAGGCTAACCCAATATATGGTTGTAAAGCAAAGGTCTCAGTTTGAAAGAGTTCCTCATCAGATCAGAGACATAGATTCAGGAGCAGACCGAAAAGAAGGTAGAAAATGGGACAAAGAACAAAAGCGATGCTCCTTCTTCTTCTAAGGTGCGTAAACCAAAGATTAAGTTTGTATCAAAATGAGGTAAGAAGAAGGAGATTGCGGGAACTTCTACTATTACAGATTTAGGTGCCGAGGAAACAAATGTTGATAAAATGGAGGTTGAAGATACTAAGATTGAACAACAAAATATTGAGGAACCTGGTGACAATGAACAAGAAAAGGAAAAGGAGGTGGAACAGGAACAACTTGGTGGCTCACTGAAGTCTCCTCAGAAAGATTTTCCACTAGAGCCACAAGTTTCCACACCCTTACCTCATGTTTCTATTTGTGATGGTTTTCCAATAGTTTCTAATGTTCTCGCTACCCCTATTGTCATTGTATCTTTTGATAATACTCCTCCCTCTATAAGAACAAGCTTTGGGACTATTTTTTATTCTTCTGGCTCTATCGCTAGTTTTTCTTCTCCTTCTTTTGATATTGGAGAACAAACTATTCTGGATCATTTACTTGATGGTTCAGAGAAAAATGTTGACACAAGTATAGTTTTCACCAACACCTCTCCTATTGTCACTATAACAGGTGTTAGCATGGATCCCGCTAAGCAGGTAGTTGATTCTTTTCCAAATGTTAGTACTCCAACACTACCTCCATGGTTGTTTTCTTATACTCCCAAAAGGAAAAAGTAGATGATGCAGAGGCTTTAGATGGATGGATGACTCTTCAATAGGTCTTTCAAATTAGGAAACATGGAGGGAATTCTACTTCACCAAAAACCAGACTTTTGAGGCTTTCAAATCCTAAGCAAAAGGGCTCACTATAGGATATGATGCAAAATGGGCTCTTTTCTGGAGGGCAATCATGTCAAGTGCTCCAAGACAACTAAGTTAACCTTCCCAAACCAATGGTTAGGGTCTAGCATCCATAGAAAGGTAACTTGCTTCACAAACCCCCTCTACTCCTTGTAGCCATGTTTTAGGGAACAACAGTGAATAACTTTTCACTAAGGATTTCTTTTCAAAAATCATGACCAGTTCAATGCTCTTTTGGAAGACTCACAACATATGTCAAAATGACTTGGGGGTCTTTTGGAACATGTGCCCTAAAATTGGATTGGTAATGCTGACTAGAGCCCCAATTAGCCCTATTTTGCAAAGAGACTACTCTTAAATGGCTTCACAGAACTGGAAAAACTATTGGAACATGTTTGTTACATGACAAAGCAAGAGATTCAACAAGTTTTATGCTTCCACAGTCAACTGTATGGTTTCTAGAGACTTGTGTTACTCTTTAAGGCTTAACACATGGTTTTGTCAAGCCAAAACTAGCAAATCTCCAACAAAACTTGTTTTCCTTCCCTGCAGATAATCCAAACATCAAAAACATACATGCATAGATCCATCCCACTGATTCTATGGTGATAATAAATAGTGGAATGGTCAAAACTCCATCGGTTTGCCCAAAACCCTAGTTTAGGGTTTTAACGACCAGTTTTAGAAAAACAACTAAATCTTCGTTCAAAACTAATGTCAAGACTCCAAACCAATTTCAAATCAAATTTAACATCATACTCTATTAGTTCAACATACAATGGGTTTATGACAGTTCCGTACTAGGGAAGAATACGGTTTGAAACAGCGAATGAACACCAGAAAATGTAAGAAAAAGAACAGAGTTTGTGTTTTCTTCTTTGAAATTTTCAACTTTATGCCCTGCATGATGAGTGAGATGCATTTATACAAGTTTACATCACTGTCAAGCAGTTTGGGTTGATTGGTAACTGAAAACCAACTCTCTAACCTCCAAACTGATCATTTGTCACCTTATTACTAATGCATACTAATGTATCTTGTTTACAATATGGACAATTCCTTCTCAAGACCACTTCAAACTCCCCTAAACAATGCTTACATGCCATAAATGGCTTCCAAATATGAATGACATGAATTCCACTCCATCTTCACACTTGTGAAGGGTTTGACCACAGTTGACCAACTAGCTCTTGATTGCCTACATGCAAACAATTGGCACCAATGCCTTACAAGGTGATGTCAAATAACTTCAAATGCTTCAAGGTGGTCCTCAAGACCTTATTACATCTCAACAAGATGGTCCTCAAGACCTTATTACATTTCAAATGAACAAGAAAACATAACAAGAAATGACAAACTCTTGATAGGTCCCTTGGACCCATAGGTGCCCTTGCACCATGCTCCCGGGGAGAGAAGAATCTCAAGTCCCTCTTGAGATGAGGTCTTCAATAGATACTCCATGCTATTTGATATCATTCTCAAACATCTAGGTAGCATCTTCTGCAAGGAGATCTTTCCATTTGATGAGATACTCTTTGTATGTCTTCCTCCTAGTTTTCTTTACCTCCTTTGTATCTAGAATACACTCAAGCTTCATGGGTTAGCTAGGTGGCAACTCCTTCACCCAATCATCATCCTCATCTGCTATTATATCTGCATCAGAATCAACATTCACAAAACCTATGTATGGGTACAAATTAGATACATTGAAAATAGGAGAGATGGCTACCCCAGGGGGTAACTCAATCTCATAAGCATTCTGCCCAAATTTATGGACCACCTTGCAAGGTCCTATCTTCTTCATCATGAGTTTGGTATATTTTCCTTTAGGAAGCCTTTCTTTCTTCAGATGTGTTAATACCAAGTCACCAACCTTGAATTGAAGGTCTCTCTTCTTCAAATATGCTTTCTCTTTGTACTTGTCTACACTTTTTTGAAGAGTTTCTCTTACTTGTTGATGTATGTCCTTGATTGCAACAACAAAGTCTTCCCCTTGAGCACTTCTCCTATAAATCCCTTGTAGATCTCTCAATTCATACACACCTCTAGGATTCATTCCATAAACCACCTCAAAAGGACTCTTTCCAATACTCCTATTCATGGAGTCATTATATGCAAACTTTGCCTGGGGTAAAATCTGATCCCAAGCCTGTCCATGCTCCTTTGTTAGACACCTCAGGAGGTTTCCCAATGACCTATTTACCACTTTAGTTTTCCCATCCGTTTGGGGATGGTATGTAGAGCTATATGACACCTTTGTGCCTAGTTTCTTGCACAAGGTCCTCCAAAAATGACCTATGAACTTAGAATTCCTGTCAGAGACAATATTCAAAGGCAAACCATGTATTCTCACTATCTCCTTAAAGAATAAACTTGCAATATGAGATGCATCATTGGTGGTTTTGCAAGGAAGAAAATGTGCCATCTTACTAAACCGGTCAACAACCACGAAAACACTATCAAAACCCCTTTGTGTTCTAGGTAACCCCATCACAAAATCCATACACTCTCCCAAGGCGTATTGGGAATGGGAAGTGGTTGATAAAGCCCTGCATTGGATGAAGTTCCTTTGGCTCTTTGACATATAGTGCACCCCTCAACATATCTTCTTACATCCACTTGCATTTTTGGCCAATAGTAGAATCTCCTAACCTAATCCAAAGTCTTGTCAAGCCCAAAATGACCTCCAAGACTCCCACTATGCTTCTCCTTTATAAGATTCTCTCTCATTGAGCATCTAGGCACACATAACTGACTCCCCTTGAAAAGCAAACCATTTTGAAGTAAAAAATCAGAGTATTCACTGTGGAAAGTGTTCAAAAACTGATTGCAAACCTTATAAATCTCCTTGAAGTCTGCATCATCATGGTACATGTCTTTGAGTGCATCTATCCCCATGCTTTGAAGTTGTATTTCCTACACCATAAGTGCCCTCCTACTAAGTGCATTTGCCACCTTATTGGCTTGGCCTTTCTTATGTTTTATTGTGAAGGTATATGCTTGTAGAAACTCAACCCACTTCATGTGTCTGTGATTGAGTTTGTCCTGCCCATTCAAGAAACATAGAGCATGATTGTCAGTAAAACAACAAATTCTTTGGGTAATAAGTAGTGCCTTCATTTCTTAAGTGCTTGACCCATAGCATATAATTCCAAATCATATGATGAATACTTCCTCTTTGCTTCATTGAGCCTTTCATTGAAAAATGCAACGGGTCTACCTTCTTGGCTTAAAACAGCCCCTATTGCTTGGTTGCTAGCATCACACTCAATGGTAAAAACTTTATCAAAATCAGGGAGCACAAGTATAGGTTGCTGGGCTACTCTTTTCTTCAAATATTCAAACCCTTTATCATCTTCATTAGTCCAAGAAAACTTACCCTTATTACCTCCTTTGATCGTGTCAAGGATTAGTGCACATATGTGGCTGAAGTTCTTTATAAATTTTCTATAAAAGCTTGCAAGTCCATGGAAGCTCCTTACATCTCCCACTGATCTTAGAGTTGGCCAACTGAGAATGGCATCCACCTTTGAGGGATCCATCTTCAAGCTTCCCTTGGAAATGACAAAACCAAGGTACACTAACTCTTCTTTCATGAAATCACACTTTTCCAAGTTTATCATCAATTTCTCCTCATGTAACCTCTTTAGTACCATGTCAAGGTGCCTCAAATGTTCTTCTTTGGACCTTCTAAAAAAAAGAATGTCATCCAGATAAACCACAACAAACTTTCCAATGAAAGGTTTCAATACCTCATTCATTAGGCACATGAAAGTACTAGGTGCATTGGACAACCCAAAGGGCATCACCAACCATTCATAGAGGCCCTCATTGGTCTTAAAAGTTGTCTTCCATTCATATCCCTCTCTAATCCTTATCTGATGGTAACCACTTTTCAAATCAATCTTTGAGAAGTAACATGGTCCTCCCAAATAGTCCATGAGATCTTCTATCCTAGGCATAGGGAATCTATACCACATTGTTATCCTATTGATGGCTCTAGAATCAGTGCAAAGCCTCCATTTTCCATCTTTCTTGGGTGCTAGGACAGTAGGTACAACACATGGGCTCAAACTCTTCCTCACTAGGCCTTTGTCTAACAATTCTTGCACTTGTTTTGCAATCTCCTCATTTTGGGCTGGTGTCATCTTGTAGGCAGCCTTATTGGGTAATGCGACTCCTGGAATTAGGTCTATGTGGTGACTTATATCTCTGATTGGAGGTAGGGAGCTATGTAATTATTCTAGAACAATGCCCCTATACTTCTCTAGCAAGCTTTGAACTTCACTAGGTATGGCTTCTCCTTTGGTTTTGGGTAAATCTGATCTGTCTTTTGGCTTCACAATCAAAGCAAATCCTAGGCCCCCTTCTTCTTTCAAGGTCTGCAAAAAATCCTTTTCTCCTACCACCATAACACTAGAACCCACTTGTTTATCTATGCCTTCATCCGGTAAAGGATTCAAGGTAAAAGACTCACCATTCTTTGTGATAGTATAGGTATTTTTTTGCCCATCATGTTGTGCATTGAGATCATACTGCCATGGACGTCCTAGAAGCAGATGGCAAGCATCCATGGGGATCACATCACATAAGACTCTATCCCTATACCCCCCAATTTGAAATTCTACCCAAGACTGCTCATTTACAAGTACTTACTGACCCTTATTCAACCAAGACACCTTATAAGGGGTAGAATGAGGGGTTCTCTTCAATCCTAACTTCTCAACCATTTCTAATGACATCTGTGGACCCTGAATCAATTATGACTTTACATACCTTTCCACCAGATTTGCAAGAAGTTCTGAAAAATGACTTCCTTTGTGGTGACTCCTTGTTACTTGGCACCTTCAAGAGAGTTCTCCTCATCATTAGGCTCTCTCCAAACTCTGGATCTGCCCCTTCAAATGAACAACAAAACATAACAAGAAATGACAAGCTCTTGATAGGTCCCTTGGACCCATAGGTGCCCCTGCACCAGCAAGCTATCTCACCAGATGATATTGACATTGAGAAATTGCTACCTATCAAACTAAAAACTCAAAAGAAGAAGCCTAAAACTATTTCTAGGCTAATTGATGAAAAAGGAGTTAGGTATGCAGAAATTGCTAAGCCACCGGATGATGCTACTACAGATACCTTTGATGTGAATGATTATATTGTTTCCAAAGTTGAGTTAGGTAAGCTGACTCATGAAGGTATCAAGTCAGATTTTCAATCTACAGCAAGCTCATTGCTTGTAAAATTTGACAAGGTAAAGAAGGAAAAAGAACAATACAAAGCAAAGGCTGAGCAGCTTGCTGCTGTCCTTCAGAAGATAGTGAAATCATCATAGATCGTGGAACCAATGGCAGTTACTATAGAAGACCCTTTGATTCAAAAGGTTGAGAAAATCCAAGCCAGAGGGAGAGTGGTTGGTGATATTGTGGAACAGTTGTTGGCACAAGACAGAGTTCTCTTGAAGACCACAGTGGAAAGAAAGGAAAAAATGGCAAAGGCAAAAGTTGAGTTAGATAATATTGTTGATTCACTATCTCAAGAACTTCAAGATCGAGAAAATAATTTAGAGGAGTGGATTGAGATGAAGAAAATCAAGATAAAGAATTTGATTGCCATTGGTGTCATTTCAAATCGAGAGTCTTATCTCAAGACCAAAGAATCTCTGACTCATCGCATCAATGTGATAAGAGGTTTACTTGATGATTTGTGCCAAGTACGAGAAAATAGTGAAGATAGTGATGTCTCACTTTTACACAGGTTAGAGGAACTACCATGCACTCTAACAGGTGAAGATCACAAGTTTCTCTCTGTAGAGGGAATGATTGATGCTTTTGAGAAGATGGTTCAGTAGAAGTTTGAATCTGATGAAGTGCTTATAGTGGTTTCAATGGATAGTCTTTATGATCATCATTCAACCTTTGAAAATCTGAAGGATAATCTTGAAAAACATGAGAAAGTGATGAAGGCAGTCAAGGATGCAGTTCTCAGGGCTCGTACCATTTCAGATAATATAGCTAGGCTTGATGCATGTGAGATGGTAGTAGTGCGGACCATGTACCAAAATTTCCTGAAAAAGAATGATGGTGGCAGTTGAAATTCTTTTTCATGCCTTAGTTGATTTTCATTTTTGTATATGCAATTCGTATTTTGTTTTGGATATATTCACATGTATTTTCTCAAAATGTAATTACATGTGAGACAAAAGAAGGCACAAGTCAAATAGGACTCTTTTGTTGAATAACTCAAAGTAGTTAGGTTTTTCCTAAATTTTCTCAAAGCCTCTCCCTATAAATAAAGAGGGCCTCTTTTGTAATTTTTTATCTTTTATCTATTGCAAGAAAACTCTGGCAAATTGAGAAGCAAATAAAGACTTTGTGTTTTTTTGTGAAAATCAATTATCAATTTTTTATCAATACAAGAAAGCAAGTTTGATTCCAATCTTTGTCTTGGGATTATTTGTGTTGTGATAGTATTGTTCTTATGTCTTGATATCATAGTCTTCTTTGATAATAATTGAGGTGTGGAGGTTATTTCAAGTGATTGAAGAGCGTTCTTAATTTGATTGTGATAGACTTTGTGTTATCAAATCATTTGTGACAATTGTGTTAATGTTTGTGAGAGTAAAATAATTTGAAGACTTTGTGCTGCAAGTTGTTATATTCAATTTACTTATACCATCTTGGAGAAGAGTGGAGACTTTGAGTTGCATTTAACCTCAAATAGTTCTATTTGCAATTTGTAAGTGAAGCGACAGAAAACTTTGTGTTTATGTGGTTTTGTGATAGTTAGTAAGTTCTTTAATATCAGTTTCATTGAAGTTATCATTTTGAACATTGTAAACATCATTTCTAAAAAAAGAGAAATGGATGAGATGAAATCACCCCGAAGTTAGTTTTAGTGTAAGTAAATTTGAAATAGTTAGAAAAGGGAACCTCCCCTTGTTGAGAGGAGAGATATTGTCTCATCATAGCTATAGCGATATAACTATTTTTCCATTAGTGAGTTAACGACAAAATATTCACCCAACAAGTAGCATGTCACTTTGGTAGCACCCTGTATAACTTTAGTAGTAGGGTAATTCACTTTAGCAATACTATAACTTGGGACACAATTGAGATGACTTCAACACCAAAGTGTGAAGGACAATATGGTAGAGATAATTCTTGGTGATGTGGATCCCAAAATATTGTTGTAGTTTTCATTTTCCTTGATCAACTTGACAGAGCCTCCAATTGTCAATACAGGTGCGATTGTTTTCTTAGTTGCTAGTATTCCTTTTTTATGTTTGGTAAAGCACTTGACAATCATTGAAGCCCCTTCATGGTCTTTTAAAAATCAAGAAAGATAGATGGAGAGTTTTAAATTGTAGTAAGTCTTGTTTTAAAATGTTTCAAAGAACCTAGAACTATTAGACTAGTTGATTGATCTATGCTAAAATGATGGAAATCATTTCCTAATTACTCACATGGCATTTAGGGCTAATCAAGTGAACCTAAATCCTTGCGGACATGAATACGTGGATCAAAATATATGAGTAGGTCAGTCTTGAGGAAAAATGTGCTCTAAATCACGAGAAAAGGAGAATATTCAGGTAATAAAGGAGAGTCACAATAGAGTAGGGCATGAGGAAAAAATGGAGATAGTCTAAAGAAAAAAGAAACATGGGAGAATAGGGTAAAAGTAGAGAAGAATTAGATAAAAGATAATTTCATCTATCCTTGGGTGTAGAACAATCTTATGGAATTTTTCTATATTATGTTATAGTTTAGCATTTCCTAAACATGTTTATAAGCCTTTGAAGGTTGATTTCCATATTAATGCAAGAGACTTTATTGTTATTTCCATCTAGTGTTTAAATGTTGTTTAAAGATTATTTACACTACTCAGTTTAGGTTGTCTTTCATTGGACCCCTTACCTAGACTACATCATTTGGTATTAGGGAAAGCCTTTTCTTATGAAGGTATTCTTTGAGAGGATCGAGAGAATTTATTGTAGGTGTAAGGAAGTCTTGTAAATATAGAGAGCTATAAGGAGAAGACATGACACATAGAGGGAGACCAAGGGATCCTAGAGTTATACATTAAGTAGAAATGTTGAGAGGTATTATAATTATACTTGATGCTATCGAGATAACACAAAGAAGTGGAATTCATCATTATGTTTTATTAGGATTCAACTATGTAGTGGAATGCATGTTGAGGAAGTGAGTGATGATGAAGAAGTAGAATATCAAGAGCTTGAATTGGAGGACTAGATGGATGAATTTAAGAGTAAATTTTTAAAAGTGATTTCAAAGATGGGTGATACACCAATTTTGGGTACTCCTTATTACTATGGAATCTTAATCCCTAAGGAGATTATACATTTGATTATGATTATGGAGAAATATTTTGACTACAAGTCAACGAAGGATCCTAAGAAGGTGAAGTTTTCCTACACCAAGCTAAAAGACCTCATGCATCTTATGGTGGAATCATGTACAAACAGAAATGAAAAGAAGAGGTAAGAAGATGGTTGTAAATCAAAGGTCAAGTTCCTTCCACTAGAATATCAGGTGAGTTTGTTTAAGAAGTTGTAGAACCTTAAGAATGTTATGGAGTACAAAGTGGACACATTCCTTTTTACCTCCTAGTTTACCTCCTAGGTCCTCATGATTACATTATACATACAAAATATTCATCTTGATGCAAAATCCCTTGAAACCCATGACAAATGGGAACTAGGGGCCCATTTTATGCCTTACCCTGGACCAAAAAGGCACCTTGGGACTTGGTGCCTACACCCAAGTCCTTCTTGATTGGTCAGGGATAATTTCAAAGCATGTCGGCATAGGACCTTTAAATGGGTCTCTCCTTGTTAGCTCTTTCAATTAATTTGACAAATGCTAGTAGGAAAGCGTATATAAGTGTGTTTTTGAATTCATTTGTAACCTAGATGGATATAGAGAACTTATGATCTTGGAGCCAAAGAGAATTCAAAGCATTCATTGTGTTATTGTTACAAATTTGTGTTTGTATTGTGTGTGTTGTTGCAGATTTAGAATCAATCATCCATCTCCCTATGAATTGAAGGATCTTCATTCTCCTAAGGGCTTCAGCTCCGAGGTGATATCATTGTGATTTAAATAATTTCATCATTGGTTTATCTTTAGTCTTTGCCCTGCAAGGTCACAATCTATCTCTAAAAATGGTGTTAGGAAGCTTGAGTGCTATCCCAGGATTTGACCAAGGCAAATCTCTAAACACCACAAGCCCCAACCCCCTTTTTTTCTTGTGTGTAGGTTACAGGTGCGAAGTCTGAAGAAGTGAAGGTATAGGAAGGTTGTGTAAGGGAAAGGGTTTTAGGATCTGAAAGTAGTTTGCGAATATTCCTCTGCAGAATGCTTGGGCACTCACCCCAAAGTCCTCCTGCTCAAACAAGAATTGGATGTGGCATCAGGACACTCTCTGCGACATTTCTCCAGTTTTGAGTTTCTGAAGATTTAGACTTTCTAGACTTGGGTGCTCGCGGGCTGTAGTCCTTTGACTTTCCATCTTCTGAAGCACATGTTCTAATATCTCTTTGATCATCTTTGTGTATTCAGATTCTAGGTTTTAGTCGTCGTCTGTCTGCTCCAAGTTGATTTATCTTATAACTAGGGTTTTATGCATAGTTGACCTAGGGTTTGATAAAAAGGCTTAGTTAAATCTTATCTTTCCATAGCAAAAAAGAGCACAAGATTTGTAGCTAATTCCACCTCTCTTTGGTTGTGATTAATCTCGGCCTTGTCCTTGAATGTTATTGTGGAAGAGGGTTTGATCATGTGTGCATGCTTGTCTCCTTCATCCCCTTTTTTATCCATAACATTTTGGTGAACCCATAGCATCGAGCATTTGCATCTTGTTGATTGTCCAAATCATATCTTGCATTGATTTCATTGCATATTCATCAATATCTAATTGAAAATCTTGGATGATCTTCAAAAAAGTGAAAAAAATTAAGCATTCTAAGCTAGAAAAAGGCATAGTTTTGCATTACTTTCATTGCATATGATAGAAAGATTTAAAATTCTGATTTTTACATCAAATCTGATCCATATTATAGTATACAATCATTTGATGGTGTTGTACCTTACATTTGAAGATCTCATTTGCTAGGGTTTTGTTGAAAAAGTTGCATCTTTCCTAAAACCTAGTTAATTTCAAAAGCTAGGGTTTGTAGTCAAAATCTTATTTCAGATTTTTTTGCCATCATAAACATTTCAATTCAGATCTAACATCAATTTAAACCATATAGTGTATTTCAACATAAGGAATTTGACATCTCTTTAACACTTTCTTTGCAAGAAATTTTAAATTTGTCTATATTAACTTTTGTGCAACACTTTTAACATCTTGATCACTTCATTTTTAGTGACACTAGTGTGTTTTTGTTCTTTGTAAAAAGCTTCCAAAAACCTGATTTCCTCAAACTAGTGTTGTGGTGTACAAAAGTCTCTCATATTGGTGGTATTTGATAAATGGATAGATCTTATTGTACATTGTTGTTTCAAGACATTTTATTATGGCATCTTCATGTCATTTCTCTTTGGTATCATAACATGCATGTATCAAAGATCTTGGTTTTCTACCCGGCCTGACAGCAAATGGGGGTTGAGTTTCTACCCTCCTCCTTATTAGATGCACATTGTTCTCCTCATCTTCTTCAAAGTTGACGTTAATTTCCACCTCCTTCTCTTTTATTTTGGTGGAGGCTCTCATTTATTTTGGCACCACTTGTCCTATCTCTTTAACCATTGGTTTTATCTTGGGTGGAGATGAGGACTCCCCTTGCTCTATCTTCTTGTGTTTTTGAGGCTTGTGTGCTTTCGGCATTGGGTGTAGGGTAAGCATAGGATATGTATTCTTCAGCCATTTCAATGTTCTGGTCACCATTGCCTAAGCCCTGGTCTTTATTGAAGAGTCATCTACTACAAACCAGTCCACATCACCTATTGGTTCATTAAATACTTTGTTTACATTATAAGAGGGGTCAAAGACCTTACCATCCTCCTTCATACCCTTAGGCACCCTCTCCACATGGAACCCCTTGATCATATCTAGTGCTAGCCTACGGTAATCCTTGACCCTTACCTCATGATCATCCAAGCAATTAGCCCAGTGATCTTCAAGTGCAAGCTCATGTGAGTAAAATGCCCCAATCAATGGGCTTATTTTCCCAATGGGACCAAATATGTTTCTTATTTCATTATATAAATCCATGGCCAATGGGGACATTTCCAATTCTGCAGTCTTAGCATTCTACATATGGGCACATGAGTATACTCTAATTTTGATGGGGAAGGAAAATTCATCCTTGTGCTTCGCAACCACTAGTTTTTGTATCTTTGCAACTTGCTTGCAGAGCTCCAATAAAATGATTTTATCACCTGGGTACCTGGGGAGTTTGTAGGGTGCCTTATGGAAGCCAACAACCTTGATGTAAGAGAATGTCTTAAATTATATAAACTAGTTTCCTCATTTTACTAGTTCACTGGTGGCCTCTAGGGACAATCTCTTTGCATAGTCATTTTATAGACCTTTGATGATTGCATACACAAATGCATCATTGACCATACAATAGTGTTTTTGGCTCTCCTTGAGCTCCAACTAGGGGTAGTGATCAAAGAATTTAGTTTCTCCTGGTTAGAGGGAGCCAAAGTTTGTCAATCCTAGGAAGCTAGCTTGGTAAGCTAGGATGTATACCAAGTAAAAGATCATGTAGAATCTCTTGGATTCCAACACATCTATTAGAGCTGCTCATGAAGATTGTTGCTAATAAGGGTGCCCCAGTCTATCATTTTTTCATCATACATGCTGACTATGAAACATCACATCCATGGATAGAATTCTCTTGCATTGGGAGAACCAAACACCGTACTCAACATAGAAATGATTTCCTTGACATCTTCTTTGACCTCACCTCAATTTTGCACCTTGTCCATTTTCTTGGCAGACTTTCTTCTTACCATGAGGAGGTTGTCATTAATGAGATTGGTGGCAGTGAAGTTCTTCCTCTTATAATAGTCCAAGGCCCCCTTCATGTTTATCCTCTTATTTTGGTCCTTAATAGTCTCAGCCCATTTCTGGCTTCCTCAAAAGTAGCCAGACGCCATCCAGCTGGAGTGCTGTAATAACTCCTTTCAACCTTCCGGAAAGCCATACTTACTTTCTCCACAAACTTAACACTTCTCAGTTCACCTTGCTGGGTAGATCGCAAATCCTCTGAGATCTAACCTTTAAACTGTAGGGAAAAAATCATATATAAGATAACAGAGAACTAAAGAAAAAGAAACACAAATTTGTTATACAAGAAGCATCAACCGCATTAACTTAGATTTAAGGAGGCGAGATTATGAAAATAAATGAAAATAGTTTAACAAACATGTAGATATACTACCTGGAGTTACTGCAGTACTGAACTTCTATGATATCTGATCCCCCACCATTCCACTCCACTAGTCGCTGCACAGCCCTTCAACTCTAGCGAGAAATTGCTTTACTTCCATGGCTGCAGTTTCCCTTTTATATATTTTTAGTTTGTTATATTTACTTAAATCTTGCCTCTTTTTTACTCTGTTTTTTAACATAATCTTGCCTCCTTAAATCTAAGTTTGTAGCTTTAAAAAGTAGAAGCCCACAAGAAAACTATCTCTGACAAAACTTAAAAAAAAGTAGTTCACAAGAAGAATAGGGGAGAGGGCCCAAGAAGAAGTTCATATGATGCCACGTTGACACACTAAAACACATGACTTAATGCACAACTATTGGTCTAACTTTTTTTAGAGGCCTATTATGACCCCTCAACAAAAAGTAAGTTGATGACACCTGTTTTTTTGGGTCTATGCGGGTGAAACAAAATATTTGAATTATCCACATCCTTGGCCACTTGAGGATATAATTTTTTAATGTCAATATTGTAGGTCATTACTATGTCAACCCATAAAATTAGGGTGCACCACTATTGGGCCCTCTCCCCTATTTCTAACAAAATTTTTAAAAGAAAAAGTGTAAATTCTTATGTTGAATGTTGTGTCCAATGTATATATTAACATTGTTGTTTCCTCTAAACGTACTTTAACTTTCCTATTTATTAGGAGTATTTTAATGTATTTTATTTTATTTCAAAATTATTTAAGAATTATCTTATTGTATTTATATTGAGTTTTTATATTTTACTTTAAAACTATTTTATTTTATTTACATTGTTTATTTTATTTTATTTGAAGAGTAATTTTATTTATTAAGAGTTAATTTATAGTTTTAGTTTTTTTCTTAGATATATGTGAGGTGTAAATAGGTTTTTCTTTTTAAACATGGTCATGACATGATGCTTCATTGATGTCACTAAGCTTAATTATATGTTATAACATTTTATCTAAGTAAATTTTAAAAAAAAATGTAAAATTTTTAATAATTTTTTTAAAATTAATTATTGAGATTTTTATTGGATAAAAAAATTGACATCTAATTGCAATTTTCACTTCAATTGATGAATTGAGGAGAAGCATTAATTAATAACAATTATTTTTCTTCTTTAACACCCATGAGGTCACTTCATTTGTGGATTTGTTGCTTTTGTCGTGATTTGTTTGCAAGTGGGTTGTAAAATACACTACAAGTTACAAACTTACATAACATGAATTTTGGATGAGGAAAGCAAGCAATCTAACCTCACATATTAAATACTATAATCAATGTATTTTGTGAGATGGTCATAATTTATTATGATCATCCCTGTGCCCACATAAAACCTAAAGCATTATACAACTAATGAAATATCAATTACATGTAATTTGTTTGTCTACCAACATACTAATAACAACAAGATTCAAAGTTTCAAATGTTTTGTTGTTTTATTTACATGCCACCATCAAAGACTTTAATTCTATGGTGTTTAATGTTTGTACATGCATCAACTTTGAAATTAATCATATGGAGAAGATAGAAGAATGTAGTATCCCACTCTCCTTCCATATGCCTTGTTTGGTCCATTCAAGATTCTCAGAATGTGTTCACTAAAGTGATGACAATTTCTAAACATTTAAGGTGTAGATTCATTCCAAAGAGCTTAGAGTGCATGTACATTATTGTCTCATACAATATTTTTGAATAAAATAATTATGTATAATCTATTATTTGTGTTGAAAAAATGTGCTGCAAAAAATGCAAAATTATATCCTTTGTTTAGTGCCCTTATTCTCACAACCAATTATAGATTTGTTACTTTATATTTTTAGAATTGTATGGTTGGGATTTTTCATACACATTTGTCTATCTCTTGTTTTAATTATCTTGTACGTATCTTTTTGAGGGTTTTTATTACATTGATGCCCTATGCTTAATTTTATGTCAATTCAATGAGCCCCTTTATAACTAACCTCTTCATATCCATTTGAATTATTGCTTTTGGCCAAGCTTTGATGCTAGGCATGTTCTTATTTTCTTGCTTTATGTTCTTGTGACTCATGGTTGCCTATCGTAATTCTAGTGTTGCCCGTAGTTCATGCATTATGTGCTCTCATGGCGGATGTGCACTCCTGAGATCTAATTTCTTATCCCTTAAGCCCTAATTCCCTATGCCATGCCTTGGCCTTAATTCGTATTTCTCTTGGTGCCAAAATTCCTATTTGTTCCCGCCCTTTGTTATTCCCTTTGCCTTTATGTGCCCTCCATCCTATGTCGTGCTATCCTTGTGTGCTTGATCAACTTTTAACGAAGGTTGTGCTCTAGATGAGAAAGGGGATGATGTGGAATATTTTCAATCGCTGGTGGGTGAACCGAGAGTGAACTTTGTGTGCATGGGTTTGCGGTAGCTGACGCATGCAGATTATACAATCTCCAAGCTACTCCATGCTCAAGTGTCGATGCTCCCTCCAACTTCAAATGCGTTAACTACACTCTTGCACCAAAGGAATTTCAAACCTTGGCACAACACTAGTTTATAGGGCATTTTACTTGCAGCATGGGATGCAATGATTTTTTCTAGGTACATAATTAGTTTCTTGTGGCCATTGGCTATGTATGGTGGCCCTCTAGGTTTCATACTCTTTTGGGCACCTTGTGATTGGCATTTGGGCTCCTAGATACAGAAACAAATCAAGCCCTATGCACCTTATTTTTTAGGGTCTCTCTTGCACAAGGGGCTTGTGATAGGGAAACCAATGTATAGGTGGGTCATTTTGTGCCTTCGATGCATTCTAACCACATTAGTGATCTTTTGCTCATTGGATGTGTTTGTTAGGAAAGGTGTCGCAACCTTGCATCTTGTTATCAACATTTTTGAAATTTTGCCATCTTCGTGTTAACGTAATGTTCCCTCCATTATTCTTTATTGTTTCATCCCTTCAACTAAGTCACGACCTTTTACTTAAGTGTTTTGTCTTCACAATCAGCGATTTCATGTTTTTCAAAACCTTAGTCGACAGGTTCAAAAGTTTCAAAACTTACCGATTTCCCGACTCTTCTTCAAAGTTATGAGTCAAGCCTTTGTCGTCAGCATTGTGTTAGTCCAACGTGTTAAAGTCTTTCATAGTCAGTGAGTCAGGAGTTCTTTGAACTTCCTAACTCCCGACTGGTGGTTTGCAAATTTTGAAAATTGCCGACTCTCTGATTCAAAGCTCTACCCACTTTTTAAGGAGCCAACTTCCCATTTATTGACATGCACGGCGGAATTGACACTTGTCCTTTCATAATAAATAAGAAATGTATTGAAAAGTACAATTGCACACTTTTCAAAGGGGAATTAAAGTATCTTATTTATGAATTTTACAGTCGTACGTGCTGTCGAAATCAATGAGATTTATTGAAACATTTTATAAGGGTTGTCACCCTCGCGAATATCTTATTCTACATTGTTGCTGGTATACTTCGGAGAAGCTCTGGACTGCGTCTTCTACAAGTAATGAACACAGACTTTCGCAACCAGGTTAGCTAATTGGAACTCTCTCTCACTCGCTCTTTGTTGTGATAAATTTGGATTTCTTGAGTCAGCTTAGCAGGAAGAATAGTTATCTTTCATGAGTCCAGATTGTTTGTTTCCCCCAAATGTTCTGCAAATCTATTTGGCACCCTTAGCAATGACAAGCTTTCGTTTACTAGTTCCTTAAAAAAGTAAAGATGAAGTATAAATATCAGGGCTTTCCTATTGCTTCAATTATTGAGAATGGTTTAGCTTTAAGGTGAAAGATACTGAGTTGGGACATATAGACTTAAGGGATTTTTGGGCACGAATGGAGCAAAACCCCAGGTCACTTATAGCCGAGAAAATTCTAACAAGCAGGTTAGCCCGTGCTGGGGGTTTTCCACCTGTTGTGCCATGTACAGATTTGGTTACTACATGTACAAAGAACTATGACCCTAATCGCAGGAAATAAGAGCTTTCAACGGCTCTGTGATTACAAAAATTGATGTTGAAGCTGCTTCTCGTGCCCTGAAGCTGCCAGATAGAGAAGAATTCATGGACATGCTTGTCACCATGGGGTGGAATTACTTTCTGGAGAAGAAAGATTGGTGCTTAAACTCCATTGCAAAGAATTGGTTGAAGGTGGAGAAGAAGGGAAAATCTCAAGTTCCCGCCAATCTGAAAAGAATGCATTTCAAGGAAGAAATTTTGGACATGATTACTCTGTTGCACCGTGTCGTTGGAAATGCAGAGTCTGATTTGTTTGAGAAGTGGATGTGCCAGTTTATTTTGGTGGTGTGTAGCGAATGCCAACATATTGATTGGGTTAAGATGATCGGTGACAAATTAAATAACGAACTAACCAACTTCCATCAAAATGTCTCTTTTTACATGTTCTCTTACTTGTTCTACATTTTGGCTAGTAAAGAGGTTGTCTGGGTAGGGTTAAGGACCCAAGGGTCTTTGACACCAGATACACGTGTATGAATATTTCCCCCAGTTGCAGAGAGACATTGATATGAAGGATTATCATCGTGTTAGTGATGCTTTTCTCATGTTTTGTTGAAGAAAGATTGAAGGGAACCTTGAAATGAAAATTTCTCTTGAAGTTGCTTCATTGGTGATGACATATGAGAGTTTTTATATTCAATTTGACAGATTCACCTATCTTCGAGTTGGGGGTTATGAAAATGCCCCATTAAAATTGCTAAGGTATGTATGTGATTATTTTATTCTTTTGGAAGTTTGTCGCTGGATGACGACTGTGACTAGCAAATATCATGGAATGAAGAAGAAGGGGTACACTTTCCCCATGTCATTATCATTTTTCACTTGCAAAAGTAAGGACAATGCTAGAAATGTAGAGAAGATTCTAGCAGAGTACAATTTTCGCCCCTTGTCTGTGAGATCATTTTTCGATAGTAAAAAAATTGTTAAAAGGAATTTCCATGGAGGTAATCTCTATGAAATCCAGCCACATTTGGAAGACTATTGGGAAGATTATGCTGATGAGAGAGAGGTCCAAAGAAGGGATTGGATGAGGCTAACTTTAGACCAAATCCTTGCCTTTAACTTGCCTCTACAAATTCCTAGTGGTGTGGATGATAATTCTAATATAATTGATGAGGAGTACCATGATGGTTCCTCCAAACCCTTGCCTCATATACAATGGTCTGAAAAAGAAGTTACCGATAGCAAGGTTCAGTCCTCTTTTGTTTTGGACAAGACCGAGAGGTGGCTTGAGGGGAAATTCTGAGAGTGTGTTGGATCTTCTTCTGCACAAAAAAGAATCTAGAACGAGAGAACAAGGGACCTCCTAGGCCCCTATAACTCAGAGAACTTCAACCAGTGTGGAGATAACTCGACATAGAGTTGATTCACAGTAAGGTGGGGATGGAGAAGAACCAAAAGATAATAGAAGATTAAAAGGTGTATGTTAGCAGGATGGTGAACCTATAGACGTGAGATTAGGAGTAGACAATAAATTAGATGCTTTATAGTAGTTGCAGGCTGATTACACGGCTTCTCCTAATTCCCCTATGTCTGGCAATGAATCTTTGATTTTTCAACAAATTGGTGAAGATAGTATTTTTCATTCTTTATCTGAGACTCCAGCTTCCCCTGGATTAAATGAAATTCTTGTACATAATACTCCCAACCAGCCAGATAATATTGTTCTGGGAACTAGTGATAGTGGTATTGTGCTACCATCCCCTTCATGGTTAAAGAAAGTAGTTGAGATTAAGAGGAGGTATACTCCTATGACATACATGAATGTTGACATTGTAGGTAAGTTGCTGCAGACTACACCTAAGCCTAAGAAGGCTAAGAGGATGTCTAGGATGGTGACTGATTCTTCCTCAGGGCATCAAATTTTGGAGATTGCAGACCTAATTGGTGATAAAAATGAGAATGAAGTCACAGAGGAAGACTACAATATGAGCAAGATTGACATGGGTCCTCCAACTATTGAGGATGATATATATCATGCCAAATTTTCTTTAGGGATGTTAGCAAAGAGAGTCAAAGTTGAACAACAGGAAAATGCAAAGCTACAAGCCCAGGTAAATGCTTTGACATCCTTTATTCAATCCATTTTAAATATTACTTCTCAGTCTTCTGATACAACTCTGAGCATTATTGTTGATGGAAATGACCCTAGTATGTTACAACAAACTAAGAGATATCAAACTTTAGCCAAAGCCATCGAATAATGGATAGAAAAAGTTACTATCGATTGTCTGTTGTACATTAAGGAGGCTATGAGATTATATGCTCTTATATCTGATAAAAGGAAAGGGTTAGCAATAGAGTTACAAAATGTGAAAAAGGATGAGAGTGGCTTGCTCATGGTTTCTAAGGAGGTGCAGGAGATTATGAAGATAGATACAAATATCTTGATAGCTGAGAAAGTTTTGAACGACCCTAAAGAAAATGGCTATGTTTCTTGGTTGGATGCTCTTGAATAGAAGTTATATGTGATGGGACAATAAATAGTGAAATAAGGGGAATTCTCAATCAGTACCTCCCTGAACTTATAGACATCAAGAAAAACTGTCATTTTAGAAGTGGATATTCTAGATGAAAGTGGAGAAAAGTTGCTAGATGTGAAAGAGGTAAAAAAAAGCTTTAAAAAGAGACTCAGTAAAGAAATTGTTGGTGTTGATACCATTACTGGTAAGTCTCTGGGAAAGCTCAGGAACATAGCAATTTACCTTAGAACTTTCAAGGCAGAAATTGATGAGATCAACAAGAGGTTAGCAGATGTGGAGAGGACAATAAGCAAATGGAAACTCAGGGTAAACATTACTATCACTCCAAGTGGCAAAATCTTAACTCCCATCATCTCTAGGTAGAGGAGCTACAAGGCAAGGCTTCGAGCATAGGTAGACTCGGCTACTACTGGCGAACAAGACAAGGAGAGTGAAGCGATTCAGGAGGAAGACCAAACTTTTGCTACTTGATGGATTTTCATATGTTTATATTATTTATTTAAAACATGCTATGAAACTGTTATTTTAAAGATTTGTTATTAATTATCTTTTAAATTGGTTGTCTTCAAGAAGCCGTTATTATTTCAAAGACAATTATTTTATGACAAGGCTATATATACTAAGCCTGTCAATGCTTACGGGATCTTTTGGAAAACTTTGTGTTGTTGATAAGTCATTTTTATGTTATTATGTATTTCAGTTTTTTTTCAATATATGAATGGAAGCTTGAGAAGTTGAATTATGAGATTGTAAACTTTGTGTTATGGTGGATGAATGCATGTTCCTCTTATGTTGAATATCTATCAGCTTCTTGAATTGCAGTTTTATATTGAAATAATTGGGAACTTTTATTAAGGCTCATTGTTGTGGATGATTTTTCTTTTGATGAATAGTTTGCAATGGTGATTATGTTGTGAAGAATATAAGTTTGTGATTGTGGTTATGTGAAGTCTTTGTACTTCTTAATTCTTTAGTAGTTCATTGAGATTCATTGCATTTATTGCTTTCTAGTTAAAAGCACTACCTTTTCTACTTTCTGGTCAAAAGCACACATAATTTCTATTCATTTAATAACATTCGAAGGTAGATGCGCCTTGTAAAATAAGTAGAAAGTCATTGCAAATATCATTGCAATTTGATTCGACTTTTAGTGCAGTTGTCATTTGCGTGGGTGTGAGAATATAGAGTTAAGTGATAAATCTGTAAACTAATAGATTTTTGGCGACTCTACTGGGGATACTTATTTGTATTCAATTGCTTTATACTTGGTCTTTATGGTACTCTAGAGGAGATTTGGGCCTGTGCTTCAAACTAACGTAAATTGGTTAAACGTAGAACAGAAAGATATTATTACTGATTTACGTAATCTAGCTTAGAGGCATAGGAGCAATGAGCAATTTTGTCAAGTAGACAGAATATTGGACGGAGAAGAAGAAATCAGATAGGATTTGAGAAGATGGGCTAGAGAGTTTGGTGTTTTCCATGAGAACTTCATTATTCAAGGATTCATACATGTGCCTCGAAGGGACAAACCCTTTCAAATTCACATTGTACCTAATAATCGACCTATGAATCAGAATAATCCACCAAATCATCCTTAGGGTAACCAGGGTAATCAAGGTAACCAAGGTAATCAGTAGGTGGTTGGTGACTCTGTTGTTTAACAAACCTTATCTCCAAATCTTGCTTACAAAAGGTACACTCGAGTTGATAGAAAGAAAGGTATCTCAGATTTTGATTTTGACTTACTTCAAGCTTTGAATTTATCTACTTTTCCACCAACCCATAGGGTAGAGTCTTCTAGTAGAGCATCCTCTCCTCCTCCAAGTAGGGATACATCCATCTCTTCTTGTCAAGCCCTTGTCTTACATGGGACTATTTTACCCTTGCAAGTTAATTTCCTAGTTAACATCCCAGCCCATATGGCTCAAAAACTACCTGTCCCATGGGGCACTACCATAGGTCCTTTGAACTTAGGGGCACAGTTGTATGATTTACCCAGGGGGTCTGGAAAAACAATAACAAAGTTTAGAGGGGATGGAAAGGTTACCTGAAATGAACACCTGAATACCTTCTTTGTAGCTTGTTCTATCATAGGAGTACAACATGAGGATGTCTCAGTTAAATTGTTTGTGGAGTCTTTGGCTGATGCTGTAGCCGAATGGTTCTATCACTTGCCTAATGCATCAATTAATAATTAGGCAACTATGAGGGACAAATTTGAAAATAGGTTCAAGGCAATGGAGAATGAACACACTTTGGTAGCCCAATTGTCCTCTATGAAGAAAGAAGTGCATGAGAAGATGAGGGAATTCGTAGCTATATTTAATAAGGTGGTGAATAGGATTCCTATAAATGTGAGACCTAGGAATGCTCTCTTGAAGTGTTTATTAACACTCTCACTCTAGATGTTAGTTTCCCTATTAAGAGAGAAGGTGCAATCGATTTGGCAGCAACACATGTGATGGCTATTTCTATAGAGGATGACTTCATAACCGCTGGAAAGTGGAAGAAAGAGTTGTAGACTTGGAAGCCTCGGGCAAGTAACTCAACTGACCCTATGATTCAAATGTTTTCCAATTATATCATTACACTGAAGAGGTAGATGCCAGAGGCAGATGCCTAAGGGGCCTCAACAGCCCTTTTACCATGATGTGCCCAGGAAAGACTATAATTAGCAAGGCAATTACAACCAACCTTTGCCTTTAATTGGTCATGCTCAGAGACTGGCCATCGAGGGTGCCCCTTCTATGAGCAAAGGGAATCACATGGTGTGTAATTTTCATCTCACCACGGATCATGATGGTGCTTCTTTTCCCAAAATGCTTTCTATGAATGGGCATGTTGAGGAGCCATATGTTGAAGAAGAACCTACCTAATTTGGAGATGCTGGTGTTAATTTCTTTAAGTATGAATCTGATTCAGACCAAGGGGAAGATGTATATACAAAAATAGATGGCACCAATTGTGCCGTGTTCACTAGAGGTCAACATTCTCAGAAGAAAGAACATGATTGTAAAGGTCAGTCCAACAATCCTTCTACTCCTAAGTATATTATTCAAGGCATGCAACCAATGGTTCCAAGAAAGAAAAACCTGTTGTTCCCAAGGCTTCATCCTCTGAGGTACCTTCTACTTCCTCCTCTAGAGATGTTATTTCTAATTCTTTTGATATTGTTGAATTGTGCAAGAGCACAAAAATTCAAATTTCCCAAGATGAATACCTTAGACTCAACCCCACTGAGTTAGATAGGCTTGTCAGATATGTAAAGCAAGAACCTTCTCCTTCCTATTTGAATGCACAAGTGTCTACATAAATTAATGTTAATGTTGAAAGCTAGAATTTCTCAAGTTCTCATTCTAAACTGTCTCATTCCAAGAACCCCTTTGAGAAACCTGATCCTTTTTATGTGTCCTTATACATTGTTGGTTACAAGCTGAGTAATTGTGTTATAGACTATGGGGACTCTGACAATGTCATGCCTGCTTAAGTGGCCAAAGCTCTCGGCTTGTATCTTACTTCCTCCCATGGTAAATTCTATTCTATGAACTCCACACAGGTGCCCATCCTATGACAAATTAAAGATGCACAAGTTACTCTGGAAACATATCCCAAGAAGAGATTGAAGTTAACCATTTTGGTAGCTGATATCCCGTCTAGCTATGGTATGCTCTTGAGTAGAAGTTTTTGCAAGGACCCAGGTGGGGAAATTCAAATGGATTGGTCTCATGCACTGATACCTGTAGATGGTAAGAAGGTCCATTTGGACCCTGAACCTAAGGAAAAGTTTACAGTATTGAAGTCTGGAGACCCAAGAGTAGAAATATTTTATGTGGAGACTGGTCCAAGTACTTACATGTTTACCTCCACCACAGAAGAAAGTCTAGATATGATTAGTCCTGATTTTGTCTAATGAGTTATGGACTTTGGAGTTCAATGGGAGCTATTCTACTTCTGGGTCAGGTGTAGGTGTTGGTCTTATTTCTCCTGATAATTATAAATTTCCTTTTTCTTATAAGTTAGAGTTTGAAAACACTAATAACACTGCTGAATATGAGGCATTGCTCCTGGGATTAGCAATGGCTAAAGAGAATAGAATTAAGCAATTAAAAGAAAGAGGAGATATTGAGCTCATAGTGAAGTTGGTGAGAAATATATACTCAGTGAAAAATGGAAGATTAAGGTACTACAAAAATAGGGTTTGGGATAGTATAGAGCATTTTGAGGCATTTTCAATCGAAGTCGTCCCCAGAGATCAAAATACCAGGGCAGATTCCCTAGCTATCTCAGCATCACTACTCCTCCCACATCCTAAATTTAAAGATGGATCTTATAGGGTGGGGGTGATATACAAGCCTAGTGTGCCTGATAATGTACATCATTGACAGGTATTCAATAATGATCAGTATGCCGAGGGATATCTCTTTTCCATAGTTTATTTGAAAAAGAAATTGGAAAAAATAAAAAATAAAAACCAAAAAAGAAATTAGAAAAAATAAAAAATAAAAACTAAAAACTAAAAAAGAAATTGGAAAAAAAAAAAAATTGAAAATAAGAAAATCACAAAAACTATGGAACCAAAAAAGAAATTGGAAAAAATAAAAAAATAAAAGCCAAAAAAGAAATTGGAAAAAATAAAAACTAAAAACTAAAAAAGAAATTGGAAAAAATAAAAATAAAAAATAAAAAAAGAAATTGAAAATAAGAAAATCACAAAAACTATGGAACCGAAAAAGAAATTGGACAAGAATTTATTCCAATGAATTTTATTTACATGAATTCATTTATTTAAATATTTTATGATTTTTGTTTATAGAATCTAAATGTTTGCGAGAATCAGAATCTTTCAGCGCTTGCTGTGAGTGTAGAATGCCTCTCGGCATAATGATCAGTAGATTATTTCTTTTCTAGAGAAGGCTGAATCATTTTCCAACTTATTCTTTAAAGGTAGTTCTGCAGAGAGTGGTGACACTCTTAATGGTGAAGTGAGTTCCCCAGAGGGTTGAGATGCTGAAATTATACAATTGAAGGGGAACAAGATTCCTAAGGGTTTGGTCTCCCTTGAAGACCTTTTCAATAGGCATGATCAGTACATCAAGCAAAAAACTTCAGCTTCCATTAGATCATTTGTTGAGTATGATCGTGTGAATATTGGCACTGAAGAAGATCCCAAGTTTGTTTGTATTGGGAAGTGCTGCTCTCGTAGGGAAAGAGAGCATCTAATTTCTTTGTTGATTAGATATAAGGATGTTTTTACGTGGTGTTACGCTGACTTGAAGAAGTTCAAAAATGGAGAGGTACACCATCACATACCATTGAAGCCTATTACATCCCTATTTCGGTAGAAGCAAAGAACATATAATCCCAAAGTTGTCGAATCTATTTTCAATGAAATACACAAGATGCTAAAAGATAAAATTATTTACCCCATTCATCATTCTACATGGATCACCAGCATTGTACCAGTAAGGAAGAAAAATGGGGAAATAAGAATTTGTGTTGATATTCGAAATTTGAATCAAGCATCTTTAAAAGACAATTATCCTTTACCAATTATGGACCATATACTACAAACTGTTTCTACATCAGAAATGATGTCCATGTTGGATGACTTTTTAGGATACAACCAAATAGGAGTAGTTCTTGAGGATCAACATAAGACTGTGTTTACCACTCCTATTGGTGTTTTTTCTTATTATAGGATTCCCTTTGGCATTATTAATGCTAGGGCTACTTTTCAAAGGGCAATGGATATGAAATTTGGAGATTTGAAGAACAAGATCATTGTTGTCTACCTTGATGACCTAATAGTATTTTTTTAAAAAAGGGGTTGATCACTTTGATGATTTGACTGTTGTACTTCAAAGGCACAGAGATCATGGCATCTCTCTTAATCTTAAGACGTCTATATTTGTAATTATTGAAGGTAAAATATTATGCCACATTGTTTCTAAGGATGGGATTAAAATTAATCTGAAAAGAGTCAAAGCAATCCAGCAGCTGAGTCTGCCTACCACCAAAAGCAACATCGGATCATTCTTTAGTCAAGTCAATTTCCTGAGAAGAATTGTCCTAGATTTTGTTGAATTGATCAGACACATTGCTGAGATGATGAAAAACATTCCCGCCTTCAGATGGAAAAAGGAAGGCAATAAAGCATTTAAGGATCTCAAGGTATCCATTGCTAATGCTCCTACTTTAGTTCATCCAAACTTTGAAAAGGATTTTATTATTTACTATTATGCTTCTGAGCACACATTGTCAGCCATTTTGTTATAAAAAAATGAACAAGGAATTGAAGCCCCAATGGCCTTCATGAGTGTCCCCTTAAAGAAGCATGAACTAAATTACACTCCTCTAGAAAAGCATGCTTACGTGGTAGTGAAGGCTATTAAACAATTCAGATTTTACATCTTGCATTCTCATGCTGTTGTTTTTGTCTCTGACCCTATGGTCAAAAGTATTCTGACTCAACAAGAAATTGGTTGTAACAAGAGAGAAGCTTAGGTTGAGAAGGTACAAGAGTATGATATTGATTTGAAGCCTACTACTCTAGTTAAGGGCAGGGGTTTGTGTAAAGTAATTGTTGAAAACAAACTTGTTGA
Source organism: Cunninghamia lanceolata (assembly GCA_027924645.1). NCBI lineage: Eukaryota > Viridiplantae > Streptophyta > Pinopsida > Cupressales > Cupressaceae > Cunninghamia > Cunninghamia lanceolata. Next base: position 1,887,905 of record BSBN01000063.1, read on the forward strand.
AGGCGAAGATTTAGCACTAGTCTTGTTTACAAATAGGTTCTCAAATGTTTCTTACTTATTGACCTATGGTGAATGCCCATCTCATTTATCTGCCAAGGAGAAGAGGAATCTAAAGTTAAAAGCTAGTGCAAATATGTTCTTTGGGGAGGAAATCTGTATAAAAGAGCATTGGATGGTACTTTCCTGAGGTGTGTAGACAAAGAACAAGAAAGGAAAGTGTTGGAAACTTTCCATAATGAGGCTTGTGGAGGACATTTTTCTACATCAGTAATAGCCTTTAAGATCCTACGACAATGTTTCTATTGGCCAGGTATGTTCAAGGATGCTTATGAATGGGTCTCCAAGTGTGAGAAGTGTCTGAAATTCACTAGTAGACCTCATTTAGCTACATTACCTTTGAGGCCTGTAGTCATTGATGAGCCATTCCAATAGTGGAGGTTAGATTTTATTGGACCCATTAATCCTAAGTCCAGTGCTGGTCATACTCATATCCTGACTATAACTGATTATTTCACTAAGTGGGTAGAGGCCATTCCAATGAAACACACTACCTCTCAAGTTTACAATTTTGTTAAAGAGAACGTACTAGTTAGATTTGGTATTCCCAAAAATATTGTCGCTGATAATGCTAGTAGTTTTTTCTCTTCTGAGTTCTCTCTGTTCTATTATGACTATGGTATCATCCTTGCTCACTATTTCGATTATTATCCACAAGGAAACGAGCAAGCTGAATCAAGCAATAAGAACTTGATTTCCATTGTTAAAAACTTAGTAGATGAAAGCCAAAGAGGATTGCATAAAGGTCTTTATGAGGCATTATGGGCAGATACGATAACTCATAAGAGAGCCATTGGTATGTCCCCATTTCAATTGGTGTATGGAATCGAAATTGCTTTGCCTATTCCTTTGGAGTTGTCTGCATTGAATTTGTAAAAGGCTATTGAGGATGAACAGTTTCAATCTTCACTAGAAAAGAGAATCATGTATTTGATGAAGCTTGAGGAGCAAAGGGATGAGGTGGTTGATATAATAATAAGGCATTGAGAAGCAGTAAAGAAAATTTTTGATAGAAAAGCTAGGTAGAGGAAATTTGTACTTGGAGACACTATTTTACTATGGGACATGAGAAGAGAGCCTAAAGGGGCTCATAAGAAATTAGATTCTTTATGGAGAGGGCCATTTAGAATCAGACAGGTGATTGGAGGGAATTCCTTTTTTCTAGCATATCTAGTTGGAACTCCAATGCCTCTTACCTGTAATGGGTAGGATTTAAAATTGTACAACTGGTAATGCTATCCTACGTGCCATTTGTACCATAGTCTTTGTTTTGTGTTTTCCCTGTGTGTTTGTTGTTGATGTTTTCTGGTTGACTTTGTTGCCCATGGAATAAGGCTTTATTCCAGTTTGCATGGATTCTTTGCTCCCTTTTTAGTCCTTGTCCCCATTCAGAGTTGTTATCAACATTTTCAAAAAAAATCCATCTTTGTGTTAATGTAATGTTCCCTCCATTATTCTTTATTGTTTCGTCCCTTCAACTGAGTCGTGGCCTTTTACTTAAGTGTTTTGTCTTCACAATCAATGATTTCATGTTTTTCAAAACCTTAGTCGATAGGTTCAAAAGTTTCAAAACTTACCGATTTCCTGACTCTTCTTCAAAGTTATGAGTCAAGCCTTTGTCATCAGCCTTGTGTTAGTCCAAAGTGTTAAGTCTTTCATAGTCAACGAGTCAGGAGTTCTTCGAACTTCCTAACTCCTGACTGGTGGTTTACAAATTTTGAAAATTGCCCGACTCTTCGATTCAAAGCTCGACGCACTTTTTAAGGAGCCAACTTCCCATTTATTGCCATGCACAATGGAAGTGACACCTATCCTTTCCTAATAAATAAGGAATGTATTGAAAAGTACAATTGTACACTTTTCAAAGGGGAATTAAAGTGACTTATTTATGAATTCTACAGTCGTACGTGCCACCAAAATCAATGAGATTTATTGAAACATTTTATAAGGGTTGCCACCCTCACGATAATCTTATTCTACATTATTGTTGGTATACTTCAGAGAAGCTTTGGATTATGTCTTCTACAAGTAATGAACACGGACTCTCGCAACCAGGTTAGCTAATTGAAACTCTCTCTCACTTGCTCCTTATTGTGATAAATTTGAATTTCTTGAGTCATCTTGGCAAGAAGAATAGTTATCTTTCATGAGTCTAGATTTTTTGTTCCCCCAAATGTTCTGCAAATGTATTTCACACCCTTAGTAGTAACAAAAGCTTTCGTTTACTAGTTTCTTAAACAAGTAAAGATGAATTATAAATATCTGGGCTTTCCTATTGCTTCAATTATTGAGAATGGTTTGGCTAAGGTGAAAGATATCGAGCTGGGACATATAGACTTGAGGGATTTTTGGGCTCGAATGGAGCAAAACCCCAGGTCACCTATAGCTGAGAAATCTCTAACAAGCGGGTTATCCCACACTGGGGGTTTTCCACCTACTGTGCCATGTCTGAATTTGGTTATTACATGTGTAAAGAACTATTACCCTGAATCGTAGGAAATAAGAGCTTTCAAGAACTCTGTGATTACAAAAATTGATGCTAAAGATGTTTCTCGTGCCCTAAAGATGCCTGATAGAGAAGAATTCATGGAGTTGTTTGTCACCATGGGGTGGAATTAATTTCTAGAGAAGAAAGATTGGTTTTTAAACTCCATTGCAAAGAATTGGTTGAAGGTGGAGAAGAAGGGAAAATCTCAAGTACCTACCAATATGAAAAGAGCGCATTTTAAGGAAGAAATTTTGGACATGATTACTCTGTTGCACCGTGTCATTGGAAATGCAGTCTGATTTATTTGAGAAGTAGATGTGCCAGTTTATTTTGGTGTGTAGCGAATGCCAACATATCGACTAGGCTAAGATGTTCAATGACCAATTAAATGAGAAACTGGCCAACTTCCATCAGAATGTCTCTTTTTACATGTGCTCTTGTTCTACATTTTGGCTAGTAAAGAGGTTGTCTGGGTAAGGTTAAGGACTCAAGGGTCTTTAACGCTAGATAAACATGTGTATGAATATTTCCCTCAATTGCAGAGAGAAATTGGTATGAAGGATTATCATTGTGTTAGTGATGCTTTTCTCATGTTTTGTGCAAGAAAGATTGAAGGGAACCTTGAAATGAAAATTTCTCCTGAAGCTACTTCATTGGTGATGAGATATGGGAGTTTTATATTCAATTTGACAGATTCGCCTATCTTCGAGTTGGGGGTTATGAAAATGCCCCATTAAAATTGCCAAGTTATGCATGTGATTATTTTATTCTTTTGGAAGTTTTTCGCTAGATGGTGACTGTGAATAGAAAATATCATGGAATGAAGAAGAAGGGGTACACTTTCCCCATGCCATTACCATTTTTCACTTTCAAAACTAACAATAATGCCATAAATATAGATAAGATTCTAGTAGAGTACAATTTTTGCCCCTCATCTGTGAGATCATTTTCGATAGTAAAAACTTTGTTAAAAGGAATTTCCACAGAGGCTTAAAGTCTCCCATATTAATAGGGTCAGTGTTTTTGGGAACCAACACTATAAAGGTATTTTTTAGTTGTTTTACCAACTTCCCAATCCTAAAGAAATCCTTAGCAACCTCAATAGCATTCTAACCCACTATATCCCAATACTCCTAGAAGAAGGCTGGGGGGAAGCCATCTAGACATGGAGCTTTATAAGCTCCCATAGAGAAGAGGCAAGCTCTCACTTCCTCTTCTAACATAGGTTTAGTTAGGAGGGCATTGTCTTCTCTCGTTAGTTGGGAAGGGATGTGGTCCAATAATTCATATTGTTGGATTTAGGACAGACAACTGAGAGGGGGGGTGAATCAGTTGGTACCAAAATCTTGTTCTTTATTTATTTTAAGCCTTCTTATATTTCAACAACATATCAAAGATTCAATCATGGGAGCATAATACAATAATTCAAGAGCAAAAACAAATTCAACACATATAACACCAAGATTTTGATGTGGAAAATGAGCGGTTAAGGGAAAAACCATGGGGTGACTAACCCAAGATTGTATTCTCTATTAGAAGAATAAAGATGAATAAAATGGCACTTGCCAATTAGGGCTCACTGCCCAAGCACACTGCTCACCAGAGGCCCACTACGTACAAGAGACACATTGTCTACAAAAGAATATAAGTATTACATACTTGAACTGGAGATAAGCATCTTTACTATGCTTGAGTCAGTTCCATTTAAGCTCAACACCTCTACTATGCTTTTCCCTCCTCTTCACTACCACCTTCTCATCATAACCACAAGGACACATATGAATGACTTTGCAACTCTTATTTATACATGACATCAACTTTGGAATGATCATCAAAGTCGGTACAACATACACTTATTTTATTACAAAGCAATTACAAAAATATAACTTGACTTATTACAAAAACTTTATGCGCATTACTACACTGTTGGCCACACATAACTGGGACTTCAATCTTCTTTGAGGAACACGCCATGCTTCACAAAACATCTTCAAGATCATCCACAACATGCGCAAATCATCCGGTCGGCCAAGACTAGGAGGAACACCATCACTCAAAGGTAAGTCTTCAATTATGAGCTCAATCTTCAAGGCGGACCACCAACACAAACTGGACACAATCTAGAGACCCCCACAAGCTTGCTTGAATCACCAAGAACATCCGCACCACTTCTTCTTACTGTAATCATTCGCATCTGCATCTGGAAGCTCAAGAACACAGTCGTCCATCACTGTCACATTAGAAGGATTATTTGTGGACCTCCAAACCACGAACCAATTGAGTTGTCAATTCACATTAGCCTCCCAAACATGCCACTAGATTTGCAGAATATGTTATTGTATTTCCAAATCTCACTAGACCTATTTGTGTCACTTTGTGACCTCTGAACAGTTGCTAGAACCGGTTTTACTCTCATGGCCATAACTCCTCCACATTTTCATGCGGACCTCTCAAGTCTTGACTGGATCATCTTCAGACACATATCTACAGACCCTTTGATGCACATTCTCTGATCTTCATTTATCTGGGATCTTCACTTCATAGAGATTCACTGTATTCACTGATCTTCTCTGTTTCTGATAGAACTAATTTTCTCAATATCCTCATCATACAACTCATCCAATCCTTGACATTAATACAACAGGAGTATGTTGACATCAATGACAACACCGGTTAGGCCCATACTTGCAACAATCTCCCCCTTTGTCATTGATGGCAACATATAATGTGAAAAAATGGTTTAACCATCAAGACAAGAACTTCTCCTCACTGACTGACATAGCTCCCTCTATCAACAACAACCATTCATATGTCTTCTCTTCCTTTACTGCTCCCCCTTTGATTAGCAACCACTTTGTGTTTTTTACATGTCTTCTCTCCCCCTTTGACATCAATGGCAAAGGGCACATACTTGCAACCACTTTATATACTTCAGAATCATATAGACTGCTTCCCCTGAGTAGTAGCCTCCTAACATCAATTCGGATCACAAGATATGACTGTGGGATCCACCAGACTGATGCACATTAGTGCACCTTAATTTAGAACTGGAGGAGTAATAACCCTTAACTTCTCCCTGAGATACTCAAAAGAGTCCTTAGGTAGAGGTTTAGTAAAAATGTCTACAATCTGATCCTTTGAGGGCACAAACTCCAGTCTGACTTCATTCTTGTTCACCTGCTCTCTCAAAAAGTGGAACTTGATGGATATATGTTTTGTCTTTGAATGCAACACCAGATTTTTTGATATGTTTATTGCACTTGAATTATCACAGAAGATTATGATAGGTTCTTCATACTCCACTCTGATATCTCTTAGCATTTGCTTCATCCACAAAACTTGAGTGCAATTGCCCGCTGCTGCAATATATTCTGCTTCTGCAATGGACAGAGATATTGCCTCTTATTTCTTTCTTAGCCAAGAAACCAATCTTTTTCCCAAAAAGAATGCACCACCACTGGTACTCTTCTGGTCATCCACATCTCCTACCCAATCAGCATCTGTATATGCATGAAGAGAGAAATCATGATTCTTAGGATACCATAATCCATACTCAATTGTTCCCTTCAGATATCTGAGAATTATCTTGATTGCCATGACATGAGACTCTCTAGGATCAGCTTGGAATCTGGCAGCAAGACCAACAACATTCATAATATCAGGTCTAGTTTGAGTAAGGTAGAGAAGTCCTCCAATCATTGACCTGTACTTTTTTTGATCAGCCTTAGGGGATTCATCATCTTTACTCAGCTTACATCCGATTGCCATGGGAGTATTCATTGCCTTTGAATCCTCCATCCCAAATTTCTTCAACAATGATTTCACATATTTGGTCTGAGATATGAAGATTCCTTTATTTGTTTGAATGATTTGCAAACCCAAGAAGAAATTCATTTCCCCAAACATAGACATCTCAAATTCACTTTGCATTTGATTTGTAAAAGTCTTGCACATACTGTCTTTCCCTCCAAAAATGATATTATCAACAAATACTTCCACAATCAAGATATTTTCATGATCAATCTTAAAATACAGATTACTGTCAGTAGTACCTTTGTTGAAACCAATCTTCAAAAGATGTTTGTCCAATCTTTCATACTAGGCTCTTGGGGCTTGTTTGAGTCCATATAATGCCTTCTTCAACTTGCAGACCATGTCTACATGATCAGACAATTGGAATCCATTCGGTTGCTCAATGCATACCTCTTCTTCCAAATCACTATTTAGGAAAGCAGACTTGACATCCATCTGATATACCTTGAAATCTTTGAAGGCAGCAAAGGCAAGAAATAATCTGACTGCTTCAATTCTTGCCACCGAAGCAAAAGTTTCTTCATACTCAATTCCTTCTACTTGAGAATAACCCTTACAGACCAATCTGGATTTGTTTCTTACTACTTCACCTTCTTCATTTAGTCTATTCTGGAAGACCCACTTAGTCCCAATCACATTTTTTTTCCTTAGGTTTGGGAACAAGATCCCAAGTGTGATTCTTTTCGATCTGGATCAATTCTTCCTCCATTGCTTTAACCCAGCTTTCATCATTGCATGCTTCACTTATTGTTTTTGGTTCAATTTTTGAAATTAAACAGTACTTCACTGAATCTTGAGAAATTTTTCTTCTTGTTTGAACACCTTTGCTTTTATCTTCTATGATCTAATCTTCAAAATGATTTGGTCTTACATACCTGGGAGTTTTGGGATTCTCTTGCACTTCTAATTCTTGGACAGGTTCATCCAAACTTGTCTCTTCTTCTTGTATTTTAGGATTCTCCGGATCAATCTGAATCTGAACTGGAGTTGGGGCTTGTTCTTCTTGGACTGAGACATCATTATGATCATCTACTTCATACTCATAAAACCTTGAGGGATTTTCCATGCCTTCATAACCTTCACATTTGTACTTTCTACAATCTTTCTCAATCTCTTGTTATAACACCAGTATGCTTTGCTTTGAGTAGAATATCCCAATAATATTCCTTCATCACTTCTAGCATCAAACTTGCCAAGGTCTTCATCTCTTTTGATGTAGCATTTACTACCAAAGACTCTAAAATACTTCACAGTAGGAGTGATATCAAACCAAAGTTCATAAGGAGTCTTACCAGTATTGCCTCTGATTTGTACCCGATTAAGAGTGTAGACAACAGTGCTCACAGCTTCTCTCCAATAGATATGAGGAACATTTTCTTCCATCATCATGGTCTTAGATGCTTCCTGGATGGTCTGGTTCTTTCTCTCCACTACTCCATTCTGCTATGGAGTCCTTAGAGCAGATAATTGTCTCTTTATCCCATGTTTCTCATAGAATGTTATGAACTCATCAGATGTGAATTCTCCACCTCTATCAAACCTGAGGCATTTTATGTTTATGCCAGTTTCATTTTCTACCATAGCTTTGAATATTTTGAACTTCTCAAGTGCTTTAGATTTCTCTTTTAAGAAAGTTACCCACATCATTTGGAGTGGTCATCAATCAACAACATGAAATACCTATCTCGTTGCAGACTCCTGAGTCTTGCTGGGCCAAAGAGATCAATGTGCACCAATTCTAACAATCCGGTTAAAGATTATTCCTTACTTTTAAATGAGACTCTGCTCTATTTATCCAACTAACATTCTTTACACAAACTGTTAGTAGGTTTCATCAGTTTTGGAAGATCTCTTACAGCCTGAGTGTTGCTTATCTTGATGATATTATCAAAATTCACATGACACATTCTCGTATGCCACAACCAACTCTGATCAATTTGAACAAATAAGCAACTTTTTCTAGTACCAACCAATTGGAAGATGTTACCTTTTGTCTGTGTACCGGATGCAATCTCAGTTCCAGAGCTTTCAAAGATCTTACATTTTCCATTTTTGAAATGGAGATCATAGCCTTTGTCCACCAACTGTCCAACACTGAGAAGATTATGCTTCAAACCTTCAACATACAAAACATCATTGGTTTTGTTCTTTCCATCAAAAGAAATGGTTCCTCTACCTCTGATTCTGCCAACAGAATTATCTCCAAACTTTACAACTCTACCTTCATATCTTTCCAAGTTTAGGAACTTACTCTTGTCACCAGTCATATGGTGAGAGCATCCACTGTCAATAACCCATTCATCCTTTTCTTCAACTTGAGCAGCCAAAGCACTTTCTATCATTTTACGATTGACAGATTCAGTAGGCATTGAATCTTCTTCTTTGATGGCAATAAACACCCAGTCACTTCCGGGTTTGTTTCCTATCTCAGATTCATCATCTATTATTCCTTCATCATCATCTTCTTGAACATAGTAACACTTCTTCTAAAACCTTGATCTATTAGGGTTCAGCCTTGAAAACCTTTCCAGACATCTTGAGGCAAAATGACCAATCTTATTGCAGGCAAAGCATTTGAAAGGTAATTTTCCTTCATACTTACCAAATCCTCTTGGCAGTCTCTTTGCAATAAGTGCTTCAAGTTGTTCAGCTTCTAACTCATCTTCTTCCAAATCTTTCCTTGCTTTATCATACCAAGTTGATTTCCTTGAGGAACTTTCTCCTGGATCATATCTCTATTTGCCTTTTGTAGAGGCACTAGCTTTGAATGCAGATTCAATCTTGGGAAGTGCATCACCAAACTCAGCCAACTCAAATGCAGATATCTTACCAACCAAATGATCCCTTGTGATAGTTGTTAAAGATGTGATTTCCTCAATAGCAGCAACTTTGTGTTTATATGCAGGAGGTAAAGATCTAAGAACTTTAGCAACAATTTCATCTTCATCCAATACTCCGCCAACACATATAATGCCACATACAAGCTCATTTACTTTTGTCATATATAAAGTGATATTCTCATCTTCACTCATCTTCAAGTTTTCAAAATTTCCTTTCAGACTTTGCAGCTTAGCACACTTAACATTTTTGTCTCCTTCATATAGATTTTCAAGCTTTGTCCAAATTTCATAAGCAGTCTTCAGTCCCATAACATTTGTCAGCTTTGAATCAGACAAGGCACTCAGTAGGGCCTCTTTAGCTCAAAGATTATTGTTTGCGTCTCTGACTTCATCTATAGTTGTTGGACCATTCCTTGGGTGAACATATTTAGTTGTAGTTATGCTCCAATACTGATCTCCCATGCATTGTAAGTGACATTCCATGCGACTTTTCCAGGCAGTGAAGTTTGTTCCATCAAACCTTGGACTGTCCTTCTTGTAGGTTGACATTCTGGATCTCCTCAAGCGGTTAAGCTTCTTCTAGAGGAACTTAGCTCTGATACCAATTGTTGGATATAGGATAGACAACTGAGAGGGGGGTGAATCAGTTGTTACCAAAATCCCATTCTTTATTTATTTTAAGCCTTCTTATATTTCAACAGCATATCAAAGATTCAATCATGGAAGCATAATGCAATAATTCAAGAGCAAAAATAAATTCAACACATATAACACCAAGATTTTGACATGGAAAACCTGGTTAAGGGAAAAACCACGGGGTGACTAACCCAAGATTGTATTCTCTATTAGAAGAATAAAGATGAATAGAATGGCATTTTCCAGTTAGGGCTCACTGCCCAAGCACACTGCTCACAAGAGGCCCAATGCCTACAGGAGACACACTGTCTACAAAAGAATATAAGTATTACATACTTGAACTAGAGATAAGCATCTTTACTATGCTTGAGTTAGTTACATTTAAGATCAACACCTCTGCTATGCTTTTCCCTCCTCTTCACTACTGCCTTTTCATCATAACCACAAGGACACATTTGAATGACTTTGCAACTCTTATTTATACATGACATCAACTTTGGAATGATCATCAAAGTCGGTACAACATACACTTATTTTATTACAGAGAAATTACAAAAAATATAACTTGACTTATTACAAAAACTTTATGCGCATTACTACATTGTCGGACACACATAACTGGGACTTTAATCTTCTTCAAGGAACACACCATGCTTCGCAAAACATCTTCAAGATCATCCACAACATGCACAAATCATTCAGTTGACCAAGACTAGGAGGAACACCATCACTCAAAGATAAGTCTTCAATTACGAGCTCAATCTTCAATGCGGACTGCCAATACAAACTAGACACAATCTAGAGACCCCCACAAGCTTGCTTGAATCACCAAGAACATCTGTACCACTTCTTCTTACTATAATCATTCGCATTTGCATCCAGAACCTCAAGAACATAGTCGCCCATCACTATCACATTAGAAGGATTGCTCGTGGACCTCCAAACCATGAACCAATTGAGTTGTCAATTCACATTAGCCTCCCAAACATGCCACCAGATCTGCAAAACATGATATTGTATTTCCAGATCTCATTGGACCTATTTGTGTCACTTTGTCACCTCTAAACAGTTGCTAGAACCGGTTTTACTCTCATGGCCATAACTCCACATTTTCATGCGGACCTCTCAAATCTTGATTGGATCATCTTCAGACACATATCTACATGCCCTTTGATGCGTACTCTATGATCTTCATTTATCTGGGATCTTCACTTCATAGAGCTTCATTGTCTTCACTGATCTTCTTTGTTTCTGATAGAACTAATTTTCTCAATATCCTCATCATACAACTCATCCAATCCTTGACATTAATGCAACAGGAGTATGTTGACACCAATGACAACACTAGTTAGGCCCATACTTGCAACACATATCTCTCCACATGGCCTTGGGAAGCTAATTTGTTTTTAAAATAACTAATCGCCACCTGTCCCACTTGGAAATCCAAGTTCACCATGTTCCCACTTTAATCCATCAACATAGTAACATTGTTCCTCTTCCTGTGCCTCATGGCAGATTAATGGAATAAAGCAGTGTTTATGTCACCCTCATGCAGCCATTGCACTCTGGATTTTTGTTTCCAATAAATTTCCTCTCTTTTCAACATTTCATTCCATTCCTTCCTTAGGGAGTCCTCCTGCTACAGAGTGGTATCTAAAGTATCACCTTGGGCCATCAATAGATGAATGTCAGCAAGGTTTGCAGAGATCCTTTTTTTATTCTCAAATATTTCCAAAAGTAAGCTTATTCCAGCCTTTCACTTTAGTTTTCACAATATTTAGTTTCTGAGTCAATCTGAACATGGGGGAACCTTGGATGGGATTACTCCACCATTCACCAAGAAGATCTTTGAAATCCTAATGCTGAGTCCACATTATTTCAAACCTGAAGGGATAGGGGCCCTTAACATCTCTGTCTCTCCAAGACAAGGGTAGAGGATTATGGTCAGAGGTTGTCCTTAGGAGGGCTTCCAGGAGATAAGAGCTTATGTACTCCTAGTTAGAGGTGACCAAAAATCTATCCAGTCTAACCTAAATCATATTATCTCCCTTCCTTTTGTTGGTCTAGGTGAACAGTTGACCTTGAAGGTCAAGGTCCATAAGACCAGCATTATTGAGGAATTTAGCTAGATCAGCCATGTTTTCAGAGTAATACATTATGCCCCCTAACTTCTCCAAAGGGTATAGGGGGGAATTGAAATCACCTGCCAATATCCAATGATCTTCCTTATTGTCCATGATTAAGGAGGTTAGCATTTCCCACAACTCCTTCCTGGCATTTGTTTGATTAAGGGCATTGATGTTAACCATATTCCAAGTCTTATTGTGAGTTAACATCTTGACACACAAACTGCTCTTAAATTGGGAGAGGCATTCCCTTTTCACCACATTATTATTCCACATAGTAACAATGCCCCCTAAGGCTCCCAACACATCACTTATGTAGTAATCTGCATTCAGCCAAATACCTCTGGCAATAGATTGAAAGCTTTCCACCCTCATATTGACTTCTTGCAGTAGAAGAATATCAATTTTGTTATAAAAAATGCAGTTCTTGAAGAGGAGATGCTTTTAGAGACTGTTTAGTCCCATGATATTCCATGAGAGGACCTTCATTTTACTTGGACCTTTTTGAATCCAATCTCTAGCGTCCTTTGCCTACCCATTGCAATATCCCTATTGACTACTTTCTGCCTAGTTTCTCTTTGCGTAGGCCTCTCTGCCTTGGGATCCACTCCCACATCAGCCATATTTTTCCCTTGATTTTGGCCCTTCTTCTTAGTTGTAGTCCATCCCTCTGAATCTAGGTCAATGCATGACTTGTTTGTTCCTGCTCCCGGGGTTAAGCTAAAGGGACTATCCCTCGAGGCAACTTACTCCCAGTCCCTCCATTATCCACTGGGCTGCTAATTTGTTTGAAAATAGATTCCAGGCTAGAGTTTGATCCAGACTCAACAGTCCTTTCTTTCTTTTGTTCAACATTAAGAACAACCATATTGTGGATCTTCCCTTCTTCCATATCCTCCTGGTGGGAGAGGGAATCTTCCTTTGGTTGGGGAGTCCGTTGCACTAGACATCAGGATTCCTTTGTTGTTGGAGTCCTACTATTCTCCTCCTAAGGAGTGGGGTTCATTGAGTCTAAAGGCCTCTCAGCATCATGGAGCAAGTCTCTATCTTCTTCCATCTCCTCATCTCCTTTATTCTCTTTCTAAGGGGAACCAATTATGATAAGTATATCCTCTGTAAAAGGGTAGTCCTCTTCATCCCCTTTATCCTAAGCTCCCTTACTAGTGCTATTCTTTTTCAAGGCTTTACATTGTCTTACAAGGTGCCCTTTTTTGTTACAATTTTGATAGAAAATAGTGGCATTTTCATATTGAATGGATTGAATCCATTGGCCATACTTAGATTCAAACATTATGGTGTTAGGTATGGTTTTATGAATATCAACGCTAACACAAAAATGGGCAAAAACTAACCTAGATTTGTTCTTAGTGGTATTTTCCAGAGCAATAAAATGCCCAAAGGTGTTTGCAATCCAGGTGAATACTTATTCATCCCAATACTCCAGCGGGAGCCCATGTTATCTAACCCATATTGGAGCTATTTTGTTCAGATCTGCAACGACATCAAAACCTGACCTCCACTTGCAAAGAGAGAGGTTGTGTTTACCATGCATCCAGGGGCCTCCCATAAGAATAGAGGTGAGCTCCTCTCTAGTAGTAAACTTGAAGAGAAACAATCCCTCAACCATGGCACTAGCTGAAACACTTCCCTTCAATCTTCATTTGGTTACTACCAATCTCCTAACAAGATCAATATTTGGTCTGAAGGAGAAAAATTTCCCTACAAGAGCTTGCTCCATCGAAGAAAAAATCCTCTCCACAATAAAATCTGGGAGTTTAAGGGCAGATCCACTATTAGTCTCCAATAGCTGTGGGATGACATTCGGTATCACACAGTCTTTGTCCCCCAAGAGGACATTCTTCCATGCATTGGGAATCAACATGTCAAGATGGGTCATGGGTTAGGAGTGGCAGCCTAAGGCTATAGCAGGGTTAACTTGTACCAAAGGAGAGAGGGGATGGGTGTCCCCTGGGTCCCCTGTGGCCATGACCAAATTTAAAAAATCAAAGGCGGGAACAAGGTGTGCAGAGTGGGCGTAACTTAGGAGGTTTTAATAATAAATCCCTTTAATTAGTGTTTGTTATTTAATTAGAAACATGAATATTTAAGTTGGGAAAGTAGACGTGGTTTCTTGCCATAGAATATTGTAAAGTTTATATGGATATAGGTGGTAATTTGCAGACTAGGCAAAATAGTTTAGGAAGTTCTAATGGTTTTGCAATGCTTTTTTGTGTTAGTGTTCTTTAGATATATCTAAAAAATGTTTTCATTGTCAAGTCTATACAAACCACTCATAGTATGGTAATGTAACTTACACTAATGTTTAAATTTCCCTGAGGAAGGGATAGCCCTATCTTAAAATTACATCATCACAATCTAAATTTGGAAATACAATGTTAATTTTCTTGAAGTATTAATTTTATTTTATTCATTTTTATATTATTTTAATGTTTATTTTATAGATTGAACTCACACTTTGATACTGAATAGACTTATAACCATAATTGCAAGCTTTTTAGCCTATGTACCTAATTTTAGGTATGTCGAAAATGATAGATTAGTGATAAACCTTAGCCTTTTGTTTATATTGTTGTACATTGATTATCAAAAGGTTGGTTGATTATAGAGTGTTAATGAAATTAAATGATTTTAATTACTCTACAAAATTAAAATGGTTTACAAAATTACCAATTGTATCGACTTCCACAACTGTTTAAGAACTCACTGAATAGTAATGTCATGATGATTTGAGCTTGAGGCCTCACGACCTTTCTATTACCAATACAATTTCCTATCAGAGGTTCCATGAGTGTCCTCCATGTGTCTATCTTTGATTATAAGGCATAGAGTCATTCCAAAAGAATAAATATATTTTATCCTTGGAAAAAATTACAATACAAACTCTGTTTAAATCATTTTTTTGAGTATGGTAATGTAGTACATTGGACAAAACAAACCTTATCATGCTAGATAAGATGGACCAATCATGCCGCACACCTCTGGCTATATCTCTCTCATAAAGATATGGAAAATATTCTTTTCTTGCATAGTCATCCAGTAACCTTGCAATATCAGTGGAATTATCTATAGTAATTGCATATCCTAGAACAACATTTTTAGATTTGTCAAGCTTAACTACAACAAGTCAATTGCCTCTTGTCTGTAACTATCAAAATCCCATGATAAGAATAGAAATAGAAAAATATAAGAAGATTCTATGCAGTACAATTCCTATCTTACCCCATGTCCCCATTCGACTGCATAAATGAATTTATTACTTAAATTTGAGTAGCATAGGTGGCCCCATGTAAATATTAAATTATGCACAAAGCATAATTTAGAATCTTTCCCTATTATAGTGGAGAAGCTACATTATAGGGGTTGAAAATAAGCTTTGGAAAAAAAGGGGGGCTGAAATTATGTAGCAACTGTATAATGAAAAATATGCCATGTGGTTGCATATAATTTCTTTCCTCTTTTTTTTTCATTTTCTTCTAAATTTTATCCCCTAATATTTCTATATTAATAAATAATTCTTTATTGATAATTTTTTTTGTTTTGTTTTTAATATTGGAAAAAACTACAATTAAAGATAACTGCTTAAAATAAGTAGAAAAATAAAATATTCATGGAGCCAATAGTTCCCTCCTTAAAATGTTGAGCAATGGTTGCTAACCAAAGTAAGCTAAGCAGTCGCATGGGGACCCACCCTTAGCTCTGAAAGGAAGCTAGGTGTGTGGAAATCGCTTCCTACACTAATCTAATGAGGAGAGGGCTATGAAAATTCAAATTAATCCTTATCACTATAGCAACATAGAACATCTAAAAGAGATATTGCAGCAATACACATGAACCAGAAATAAGACAGAAGAAGAGAGACAAATATTTACGGTGGGGAAAACCCTTATTGGGTGAAAAACCCCACACTTAGAAACCTGCACAATGTATTAACAAATCTGAAAGAATGTTTAGAATACACTTGCAATGCAAGCTTCAATGGTCTTCAACACTCATGTTTGGAGTCAATCTGGTAGCATAACAGTATGTGTAAACTTGTGTTACAACTCCCTCTCCAAACAGCTGTTTACATAGAATATACAAGGCAATATTGGACCTATCTCGGGATGGGCGTCCAACTTGGCTTCATGGACCAAAACCCATGCCTAAGGACACTTGGTCAACATTGTAGAATGTGCCTAACACTTGTCCACAACTCCCATCCCAAAGAGGTCACCTATTTCCAAAATGGGCTATGACAGATGCTCTTACGACACTTACGACCGTCATAGAATCTGTCATAGCGGTTACAACTTATAGCTGTAAGATAATCTATCATACACAGGCTATAAATAGTATATTCTCTTACAACATGTCATAGTCCACCTTGGGGCGTCCAAATATGCCTTATTCAAAGATGCTTCATGACACATGTCTTCACCTATCTTACATGCTTCTATTTCTGACTCTTACATGTCATAATTCCGTCATAGGAATCTATCATAACCATTTCGGTCAAACATTCCCTTACACAACATGGAAGATGCTGAGACATGGAAAAATGCTCCTACCACAAAGTGGGACACCTATCTCCTCATGTGAGGACAAAATTAAAAGTTGTCATATTCCATGTAGGATTGACACATCACCGTGCCACATCCCACAATATGACAATATGGAATTTACAATTATTTACAACATAGGAAATTAAATAATAAATACAAACATAAATAATGCAAGGAATTACCAAGGTTCAGACACCTTAATTCCCAACATTCTCCCACTTGTTGAACACCTTGTAAGAGCCAATAGACTCCGAACACCATCTGAACTTCTCTATGCCCACTGGCTTCGTCAATGCATCTGCAACATTCTTCAAAGTATCTACCTTCTCAAAATTTACCTTTCCATCCTCAATTATGTCTTGCACGAAGTGAAACTGAACATCAATGTGCTTTGTTCTAGCATGGAAAGTTGGATTCTTCGCAAGGCAAATCGCACTCTAACTGTCACAACTGATTGTGATTTGACTTGCATCAACATCAATATCGGAACACAATCTCTGAAGACAAATGGCTTCCTTACAAGCATGAGTTTCTGCCATATACTCAGCTTCTGTCATGGACAAAGTAACAATAGGTTGTCGCTTACTCATCTAACTAATAGCACCACCAAACAGTGTAAACACATAAGCACTGGTGGATCTTCTGCTGTCAATGTCACCTGCCCAATCTAAATCCACAAATCCATGAATATCCACAGAATGTGGAGGTCCTGAAACATTACCATGATAGCATATGGAATACTCAGAAGTACCCCTCAAATATCTGAACACTCGCTTAACTGCATCCCAATGAACCCGTCCAGGATTAGCAATAAATCGACTCAGGACTCCCACTGCTTGGGCAATGTCTGGTCTTGTACAGACCATAGCATACATCAAACTGCCAACAACACTAGCATAAGGTACTCTGCTCATGTCCTCCACCTCACTAAGAGATTTTGGACAATCCTCAACAGACAACTTTGTTCCCAAAGAAATGGGAACATACAATGGTCTACAATCTACCATGCTAAACCTATCCAACACAGTCTTCACATACTCTGGCTTAACCAAAGTTTTTTGTTGGTTTTGTCTCTTCTTATTTCCATTCCTAGAATGTACCTGGCTGCCCCTAAATCTTTCATTTCAAACTGTGCTGACAACTGAGATTTGAAATCACAAATCATATTCTTACCCTTCCTAATGAGCAACATATCATCAACATATAGTGCAACAATGAGAATAATATCACCATCAAACTTATAATACACACAATGATCCGATTTTGATCTCACAAATCCAATTGACAACACAAAGGCATCAAACTTCAAGTACCATCTCCTAGGTGATTGCTTCAAACCATATAAAGACTTCTTAAGTTTGCAAACCAAATTTTCTTTACCTTTCACCATGTAATGCTCTGGTTGTGACATGTAGATTTCTTCCTCCAAATCACCATTAAGGAAAGCTATTTTCACATCCATCTATTCTACCTCCAAGTCATAAGCTGTTGCGAGAGACAACAGGAATCGAATGGATGTCATCTTTGCAATGGGAGAGAAGATCTCACCATAATCTATACCCTCCACTTGTGAATACCCCTTCGCAACCAATCTATCCTTATACTTCTCAACACTACCATCTGCACCAAATTTCTTCTTGAACACCCATTTGCATCCAACGGGTTTCTATCCAAGAGACAAACGCACCAAGTCCCAAGTTTGATTCTTTTCCAAAGAAGCCATTTCATCCTCCATGGCCTCCTTCTAGGAACCTGTATCTTTCATGTCCATAGCCTCTGATACAGTTCTAGGTTCATCACTGTTAGTAAGCAAAGCAAAAGCACAACTAGAATCAAGCAATGTAAAACCAAACCTTTCAGGTTGCTTTCTTATCTATGTAGACCTCCTCCAGAGTTGAGGTTGAGGTTCAGCTTCTTCATCTGAGCTTTCAGAGCTGCTAGAGCCCTCCTTATCATCAGGTCCAACATTGGCTTTCTATTCAGTCTTCTCAGGGGTAGGAGGAAACTAAACAACATCCTCTTTCTTTTCTTTTTCTTTTGGCTGTAAAATAGTGGAAGAAGGTGTAAGCTCTTTGAAGATGACACTTCTGCTATACAACACTTTTTCAGCCATAGGGTCCCAAAGCTTGTATCTTTTCACACTGACACCATAGCCAATGAAGATACACTTAACAGCCTTGTTCTCGAATTTTGACTGCTTCTCCCTAGGCACATGTGCATATGCCTCACAACCAAAAACACAAAGATGCCTTATTGAAGGCTTTCTACTAGACCACACCTCCATGGGTGCCTTTCCAACAAGAGCTGATGTAGGAGATCTATTTACAAGATAGCGAGCAGTGGCAACAGCTTCAACCCAAAAATTTTATTCTAGGCCAGCTCCACTAAGCATAGTCCTAGCCTTCTCCATCAGTGTCCTGTTCATCCTCTCTGCAACTCCATTTTTCTGCAGGTATATGGAGTTGTCTTATGTCTTTCAATCCCAAGTTCCTTGCAATATTTATCAAATTCTGTAGAATAAAACTCACCGCCATTGTCAGTTCTCAAACACTTAAGCTTCTTACCAGTTTGATTTTCAGCAAAGGCCTTAAACTCCTTAAACTTACTATAGACTTCAAATTTGCTTCTGAGAAAATAAATCCATGTCCTTCTACTGTAATCATCTATGAAAGATACAAAATATATAGATTTTGATAACAAAGGAACATTAATAGGACCAAATACATCAGAATGAACAAGATCCAACACACCAGAAGACTTGTGAGAACTCGAATAAAACTGAACATGGTTTTGCTTTCCATAAATGCAATGTTCTTAAAAGTCAAACTCAAGATTACAATCATCTAACCCCTCAACGAGGTTTTTATTTTTCGGGGTACGCAGACCCTTCTCACCAATGTGGCCAAATATCTTATGCCATAACATTGTCTTTTCAACAAGAAGTTTAACTTCCAAGGCATGATTACAAACATCTGAACTAGAAACAACAGATCTCTTAACTGCTCGTTCAGATGGTGGGGATGAAGTGACTGCTGCCCTCTTCCTTGAGTCAGAAGAACTATTGCATTATGAAATGCATGCCTCCAGCTAAAACAGAGTACCTCTCCTAGTACCCTTAGCAAGCATCATAGCTCCTCTAGTCATCTTGCATCCTTCTTTCGAAAAGACAACCTGCTAAGCCTGCATCATTCAAACTACTTACAGAAAGTAGGTTTCGTGCTAAGCCTGGGATATGCATAACCCTAGAGATCCCCTTCACTCGACCATTAGGGAATCTGATAGAGACTCTTCCACGACCAACAATCTTCAGATGAGAGTCGTCACCCCAGTACACCTTTCCACCATCAAATTCCTCATACTTAGTGAACCAGTCTCGATGCAAGGTCATGTGGAATGATGCACCAGAGTCGATCAGCCACACATCATTGGATGCATGGGTTGCCAGAGCTGCGATGAAAGCATCACCATCATCTTGTGATTTGTCATAATCTGAATTTGGGGTCTTCTTCTTTTTCTTTTCTTCTTTGCATTCCTTTCAGAAATGCCCAGATTTACCACAGTTCCAATAGATAGCCTTGGACTTTCTAGGAGATTTGGATCTCCCACGGGATTTGGATCTACCCTTCTCAGCTTTCTTGTCCTTCTTTTTCCCTTTCTCCTTGGGTCTTCCACGAACTGCAAGAGCCTCTTTGGCTGCATTAGAAGAATTTCTCCGCATCTCCTTGGATAACAATGAAGAAACCACTTCGTCCATTTTGAATGTGGATGTGATGCTTCCAATAGCCATGACAAGGTGATCCCATGAGTTCGGCAAAGAACAAAGCAAGGTCATACATCGATCCTCCTCCTCCATCTTTACACCAATAGATGTCAACTATGCAACCAGCATGTTAAAAGCATTCATATGTTCGGCAATGGATCCCCCATCCTCCATTCAGAGAGAATACAACTTCTTTCTCAGAAAAAGTTTATTAACCAGGGATTTGGCTTGATACACATCTCCCAACTTCTTCCAAGGCAAGGTTGTAGTTTTCTCCTCATGGACATTTAACAACACAGAATCAGCAAGACTAAGTCTTATGAGACCCTTAACCTTCCAATCCTTGAGATCCCAATCATCTTGTGACATTGCAGCTTGTTTAGTTCCATTAACACTTTGCCAAAGGTCTCGGTCAACAAGCATGTCTTTCATCTTGAGCTTCCACAGCTCGAAATTAGTGCCATTGAATTTCTCCACTTCAAACCTTCTTGATGTGCTTGCCATCTCCTTGCTATAATGGAATTCAGAATACTCTACACAGCCTCCCACTCAACTTAAGATCAGCTCAAAAAACCCCTACCCAACAACTAAGACCAAAACTAGCTAGACTCTGATACCAACTGAAAGGAAGCTAGGTGTGTAGAAATCGTTTCCTACACTAATCTAATGAGGAGAGGGCTATGCAAATTCAAATTAATCCTTATCACTACAACAACATAGAACATCTAAAAGAGATATTGCAGCAATACACATGAACCAGAAAGAAGACAGAAGAAGAGAGACAAAGATTTATGGTGGGGAAAACCCTTATTGGGTGAAAAACACCACACTCAGAAACCTGCACAATGTATTAACAAATCTAAAAGAATGTTTACAATACACTTGCAATGCAAGCTTCAATGGTCTTCGACACTCGTGTCTGGAGTCAATCCGGTAGCATAAAAATACCTGTAAACCTATGTTACAACTCCCTCTCCAAACACCTGTTTATATAGAATATACAACGCAATATTGGACCTATCTTGGGATGGGCGTCCAACTTGGCTTCGTGGAGCAAAACCCACGCCTAAGGACACTTGGTCAACATTGTAGAATGTGCTTGACACTTGTCCATAGCTCCCATCCCAAAGAGGTCACCTATTTCCAAAATGGGCTATGATAGATGCTCTTATGACACTTACGACCGTCATAGAATCTGTTAGAGCGGTTACAACTTACAGTTGTAAGAGAATATGTCATACACAGGCTATAAATAGCATATTCTCTTACAATATGTCATAGTCCACCTTGGGGCGCCCAAATATGCCTTATTCAAAGATGCTTCATGACACATGTCTTCACCTATCTTACATGCTTCTATTTCTGACTCTTACATGTCATAATTCCGTCATAGGAATTTGTCATAACCGTTTCGGTCAAATATTCCCTTACACAACATGGAAGATGCCGACACATGGAAAAATGCTCCTACCACAAAGTGGGACACCTATCTCCTCATGTGAGGACAAAATTACAAGTTGTCATATTCCATGTCAGATTGACACATCACCGTCCCACATCCCACAATATGACAATATGGAATTTACAATTATTTACAACATAGGCAATTAAATAATAAATACAAACATAAATAATGCAAGGAATTACCAAGGTTGAGACACCTTAATTCCCAACAAGCTTTCAACCCAAACATTAGAGTTGCATGCCTAAGAATAAAAAAAGACATTTTCTCATGTATGCTAGGGTTGTAAAATAAGAAAATGAACCACCAAATCTAGCCAAAGCGAATAGATTAAATGAAATTTCATAATCAAGCCATAAGGAATACTTACAAATCCATACGATAATTTTAATTGAAAACCTTAGGATCATCTTCAATGTTGTTCCCTACTATTTCTAATGTCTATATACACTCCCTATTACATAATAGGAAATCATTTAATAAACAAATGTTCTATAAAATTGGTGCAATAAATGCATCCTGATGGAAAATGATCACTATTTAGAAACACATTTTGACCATGTCTCAATGGTTAAAGTGCTAGAATAAGCACCAAAAAATATAAAGAAGCTTTAAAGTAGTCATAAGCCTAGGTAAAAACAATTTGGTACAATTTTCGCAACTTCATTCAGATGCTGGAATTTATAAGAAGCATTAGATAAAAACACTAAATTCATGGCTGAGGTTGAAAGTAAGTGAGGGATTCACTTTCAATCTAAAAATATTTCACACACAAATCTATGTAGCTCAGAATGTTATGTTTTTTTGTCCCAAGTCCATTTTCTCAAAATAATGATATATTTATGTGTTGATATAATGAGAAAATAGAAAATTGTCAAGATAGACTTTATCAATAGTAATAAAGGGCCAGGTTACATGATGCAACCCATAACCCTTATCAGACGGCTTCCATATACAAGGTTCTATCTATCATTTACCACGATGGACTTGCATGAATGATTTTGGATCAGTACATTTCTTTTTTAATACATAAATTGAGGGTTTGAGGTCCTCACCCATTATATTAACTTTGAAAAACAAAACTACATTTCAAGTGTGAGGACATAGAGAGAGAACACCAAAAGACTTAACCAAAAGGGCCTTGCTTGAAGATCAAGATGTACCCAACTAAACAAACACTATCTTCCTAAACCTTCTAACACAAATAAATGAACTGACACTAGGAGCCTAGCCTAGCTCTCAACGACATGAGCCTAGCCTACCAACATATATTGAGTATGAAGTATGGAAAACAACATGAAAGTTTCCTAATAAAATAGGATTTTCTTTGTATCAAAAAAGAAATTCTTACTCTCAATCCTCATCCTCTTCCTCTGAACTACCTTCTTTAGTAGAGTAATCACTATTATACTCATATGCCATGTTATCAGGATTGATACCAAGTTGCACAAAAGGCATTTGAATAGCTTCTACAATGGACCTGGTAGGAGTAACTAACTTTAATGGCACCTGTATTTGCTCTTGTGTCTTTGGAAAAACCACAGGATCTCCAAGCTTCCAACCAGGAGGTGGTGATGGAATTGGATCCCATGGCTTCCATCCTGGTAGCACAGGTGGAAATTTAATGGGAATCCTTGATGTCCATCTAGGTGGTATTGTTGGCAGAGGCACACCAGGTATAACCTCTAGCAATATAGGATTGTCAGTCATGGACTCTAGAAGAAGAGGTTCCAAAATTGCAATAGGCAATGACTCTGTGATTGTTTTGGAATTCCAACATCGAGGTCTATAAATTGATACAATAGAGAGGCTCTCATTTTCTCCTCCTGAGGAGTAGGTGGTATTGCACCCTTGGGTGGAGCCTTCCCAAAAGCAAATTTTGGAGGTGCAAATGTTGTGTAGCTTATTCGATGGGCATAGCTGATAATCTCAAACACTTTCAAATCACCAAGACCCACAAGATCAACACTTGAATTTGATGGTTTGACTCACTTTCCTTTCCTTTAGCTCCCATAATCTTTTAGAGCTTGGTCAAAAACCTACTGGGCATCTCTCAATTTTCTTGTAAAGGCATGCATTGCAGAATCCTTAGAGGCAATATCTTGGGAAATCCTCTATTTTTTTCTTGCTCAATCTTTTGTATCTCTTGTAGCTCCGTCACAACTTCTAGCAGAATCTGGTGGGATTCAACTATTGACAATATCTAGCAATGTCTCCTTTGTAGTAATGGCCTTGGCTACTTCAGGAGGAATGCAAGATCCCTGCAGGAATGTGGGAATCAAACCCATGTACGCTGCCAACCATGATGTATTTTTACCTATCAAAAACAAACTCAAACAAACATTAAATTTGTAAACTTATCAACATGCTCTAAATTTAGAAAACATTGAAATTTTCAAAACCAATGCCATAAAAACTCATTTGAAAATCATAATTTCACCATGAAAACAAAATTTATCAAATACCCCAAGAATTTAAAAATGGACAAATTCCTCAAAATGCCACCCTAAGAATTTGAAAACTTATGTCACAGCAACCCGTAATACTGAAATCCTAAATTTATCAAAAAAAACCCTAAATTTATCAATACCTTAAGAATTTATACATGGGTACAAATTCGTCGAAACACTATAGTACTAGCAATCATGAAAACCTTAAAATCTTATTAACCAATGTCCTTAAAGCTTGCAATTCTCAAACCCTAAATTTTTAAAAACCCTACAATATTTTTTTAATGGGTAAATGAGCTACATATTGGAAACCTCTAAGGCTGTGGTCCCATGGAAGGGGGCTTCCTAAATTATCTCAGTGGTGTTTCTGAAATTGTTTAAGAGCATTTTAAAATAGGTGGTCCCATGAATCTTGTAGTTGCAGGTAGGCTTAAAACTTCAAGCTTTGAAACTTATGGACTTTGGTGGTCTCATGAGGTTTTTCTTTATGCTAAATGATTTAGCAAAGATTTTTTAGGACCTATAGACACTTAAGCTTTGCATACATCACCCTGCATACATCAAATTTGTCTAAATCACTTGCATTAATGTTAATTAAATAATATAATTATTTAATTAATTTCATCAATTTCTTCTAATTCCCCTAATTCCAACATTAATTGAATAAATTCTATTTATTTAATTAATTTCACTAAATCACCACTTTATTCTTCTAAATTAAATAATTTTAATTATTTAATTAAATTATTCTCTTTCAATCTTCAAATCCACATTAATTAAATAAATCAATTATTTAATTAATTCATCATTCAAATTCCTCTTATCCACAATTAAATAATTTTCAATTATTTAATTAGCTAAATATTCTTCAAAATTTAAATAAATTATTCAAATTTATTTAAGTTGACTTTATCTTCTAAAAATAAATAAAACTAATATTTTATTTATATTCCTCTATCATGCAAAATAAATTAAATGAACTTATTTGTTTAATTTATTTTTATCCTCGTATCTCATCCTTTCTTTCATCATGCAACATAAATTAAATAAATTTATTTATTTAATTTGTTTCCAAAAATATCTTTTCTTCTATGTGCACAATTAGTCTTATTTTTAACATGTCAAAAAACAAATCTAAAGTTGAATTAATTGGCTTTAATCTTATTGTTTTTATCAATCAACTCATAAATTGGAAAAAAATGTTCTAAATTTATGAAATCAAATCCTATCTTTATCTAACCAAGCAGTGAACTCAATAAAGCTCAATAAAGCTCCTTTTTGCATAGGCACATGCCGTGTGCATGTTCATCATGTCCTCTCAACTTATCTCATCCATTGATATCATCAATTTATCTCCACCTTTGATCGATCTTTCCTTGAAACATATATATACCACCTTCATTGCATACAAAATCCTCTTCTATCATTTAAGCTTTGGGCATCCATACAGCGCTTTGAGCATACTCTGCATCGTTGAGCACATTATCATACAACTACTTGTTGCAACCATGGTTATGCAATTCATTGAGCAATCCACAAAGAACCAAGAAATACATATAGTCATGGGTGGTAATGTTCTTTGTTTTGTTTAGATTTGAATCTTTGTTATCATCTTTGATATATTCTTTGAAGATTATAGGATTGGGTTTAATAGTCATTGCTTGATCTTTATTAATCTGATTTTTACCTATACACAGGACCTACAAATAAAAAGATTAAAAGTAATTAAATAAAAAAATTTCATATCTTTACAATCTTTCTTCACATAATTTTTGTTCCTTTTTTGAAAATTTAGTGGAGTGCTGGGATGAATGGCTCTGTAAAGGTTTGAGGACTGGTTCAGTGGCGTATGAGCGTAGACATAGCAACCCTCAATGGGAGAGATGACGCGCTTCCCCACGGAGGTTTGTTCTCTTGTGGGTACCTTCTTTATTCTTGTTTATTGTTGTTTCCTCACTTTCTTTGTGTGTCTGTCTCACTTGTGTGATTCCTGCTTTAGTGTCTAGTAACAGGCTAGCCTTGGGCTATAAGTGATCTTGACTCCTCCCTCTATTTATGGAGGGAGGTATGGGCGGTTTTGGCCCCAACCTAAGTGGGGATAATGTAATTTGTTCTAATATCCCTCCCAATAATGTGCAAAATTCTTTTAAAGAAGTGCTGATAGATGGTGGTGTGACGATTCCAATGGAGGTAAAGTTTTTTGTTGAGGGGCCTGGTGGTAATGGAGTATAGGAAGGTAAGTTACCCTCTGACTCTCCCAAAAATATTGTCATCACTTTGAATCCAGAACTAAAAAGTGTAATCTCTAATGAAAGAATTAGATTAAAAGATTCTACTATTTTCTTGGCTTTTGTTGACTTGAATAGGGTCCCGACAAGAAAATTTAGAGATACTTGGTTTGTTAAAGTGTGGGTGAATAAATTTGGGATCCAAGTTAGGTTTATCAGGATGATACAGCGTGGCTTGTTTGTCATCTTCTTGGAAAATAATGCTATGTAAAGGAAAATCCTGGTGAAACCCTACTGGAATGTGGGTGGGTGTGCATTTAGGGCTCTCCCCTGGTCATCGGCGGCCATTGCAGATGAGGTCCTAGCCCTTTCCTATCCTAAGTGGGTTGTGTTAAAGAATCTACAGTCAGAGTTTTGGAAAATCATCCCCCAAGTTTTGGCCCTTGTCAGCACCATGGTGTGCATTGATGAAGAAAATGTTGCACGCGTGCTGGTTTCTTTTAACCTAGGTATTGAACTACCTAACAACATTGTAATTAAATAAGATGATTCTTTGTTTGTTTGCCCTCTTGAAATCTTGGGGGGATCAATTCCTGCTATCTCTACCACAAGGAAAAACATATTCGAAAAAATTGTCTGGTTATCAAGAGATAAGTGAATAAAACCAGTGATTGCAGCCTCCCTGTGTCTGAAAACACACCTTTTCAAATTGTCGAAGAGGCCCAACCCGCAACGAGTGAAACCTCAGGTGTGAAGCATCCATCACCTATTTTGATGGGCAGTGAGAAATCCAAGTCAACTGACCTTCTTTCAAGCTTACCTCTGTCACATGGAGATGGTGATGCTCGGCCCTCTGCTTCCTCTCGAGATGGGGTGACTGTACAATGTGGGGATCTTCAAGCTCCTCCTTCCCAAGGAAACTAGGGGAATCCGCTCTTAAGAACCATCCTATCGTAATAATAGTGACACAACTGTTAACTCTTCAGTGGAAGGAGGCAAATCAAAGGCCTCCTCGCTTGCCCAATGCCTTGCTAAAAACCCTGAGCTCGTTGAGAAATTGAATGCACAACAACTAGCCATGAGGGGTATCGGGTAGAGAATCGTAGAAAGCCTGGAAAATAGGTATGATCATGATAGCCTCCCTAAAACCTCTCTCCTCCAAATCAATAAGGATTCTAATTAGTTCTGTGTCAAGATCGTCAAACCTACTGGGGATGAGGTCCGAGTTAACAATTTTCTTGCGAACGGTGTAGAGGCCACCCTGGATGTTGCTGAAAGCCTCAAAAAGGGATTTACACCTGAGGCCCCTAATAGTGCTCTTGACCAAGTTTCTACCCCAGGTTGAGAGACCACAAATGACTTGTGTTCAGAACTCAAATAGTGTTCGAGTTGATGGGGCCCAACTTAGTCAAACTATTGAGTCAGCATCCCCCAAGCTGGGAGGGGCCTTGATAGAAGAGGACTCCTCCACTGTCTGCGAGAAAACTTCTAACCCCGATTTGACCCTTAGTGGCAATTTGATAACTAACACTCAAGTACCTAATTGTAAAAAAGATAATAACGAGGATAGTACCTCTCAGTCAAACCATTCTAGACCTAATTCCAATGAGAAAACTATTAATGGAAATAATGAAGAAACTAATAACAATAAGGAATTATCTACTATCTATTGTCCTCAAAATCATTTGTGCTCATATTATAGGATGACCCCTACGAAACTTGTTCGTTTCGTAGCCTTCACTCTATGTTTGTATTTTTAGGCACATTTTCTTGGCCTCATGCGAAGTCCTCTGACACCTAAGAATAGTTTGTAACATTCTATTAGGTCGATTCCTTGAAACTTGTGAAATTGGACTAAGTTACAAGCTCGTCAAAATATCAATTTTGACCTTTTTAAGATGTTAGGAAATTTTAATTAGTTAGATGTTTGGGTGGCCAAAAACCCCACCCTTACATGTAACCTGTTCCTCCAATATGCAAGGGCGGTCAATCTGACCACCCGAACACATCTTCTTCTCGAACATGCATGGGTAGTTGTTTTTCCTGACCTTGCATGTTTCTTGTTTTAGTTTCAACCTGCATGAGCGGTCATTTTCACCACCCATGCAGGTATTTTTGGTTTTCACCTTTTGTCATGCAAGGGCAGCAAAAATCTCTACTTGAGCATCTCCATGTTAACTCAAGTGCATTAATGGCACTTGTGCAAAATTTTAATACGACTCTTTTGATACTTTTTAAATCACTTTTGTTTGTTATTTTTACTTCTCTTTTCTCCTTGCGATTTCCTCTGGTGTTTTGGGATAAGATGTAAATGGTTTGTGTTTTTATAGACTTGTTGGTAGATTCTTTGTTTTCTATTTAAAGATGATGTCATTTTTTTATTAACCAGGGTTTGCATTTTGTTTAGTTTTCATTTTTGTTTTCTTTTGAATGTTTGGTCGCCTGAATCGCCATCGGTTTTTTATGGAATCCTAGTTCGTTTTTAGGTTTAGGTTGTGTGTTTTGTCATTCTTGTTAAATTGTTTTGGTTTCTTCTTTTAAGTGTGTATGGGTGGTGGAAAATACCACCCATATTTGATCTACCCACTCTACTCATGTGCATGGGTGGTGATTTTCACCGCCGATGCACATGGTGTTTTTCTACCAGATGCATGGGCGATGAAGACCACCACCCATGCCATTTTTACTTCATTTTTTCAAAACATACCTAAGTGTAAGAGCAGTCATTTCAACCGCCCTTACACGAAAATCTGTAAGATACACTTCCAACATGCAAAAGCGGTAAATATCACCGCTTATACCTTTGCTCAGTTTCCACCAATATGTATGAGCGGTCATTTTGACCGCTCTTACATCAAAAATGAACCTCAATTTTTATCCACCTACAGAGGTGGTCTTTCTAATCGTCCTTACAGTCAAATGCAATTTAGCCTATATGTAGGAGTGGTCAAATTGACCGCCCGTGCATAAAACTTTGAAATTTTTCCTAACACTAGGATTTTTGAAAAAGTCATGCCTTTGACCCTCTTTTGCCAAATTTTTTGACTTGCATGCTCACAAGCCATTTCAAGCATATTCCTATGAACATGATCATCAATTTGTAGTGTCCCTAATTTGCCAATTTTTCCCCTAACTGTGAGATCATGAACTTTTGTAGTTTCATCAATTAGCTGTGATCGAAATCATTTCCAATGTTCTCTTTAAAGCCGATGTCCAAGCCATCTCTGTCCAAAGCTAAGACAATGATGTGACACTTTTGCATAGGCTTGAAGAGTTCCCATGTACCCTCACAGCTGAAAATCACAAGTTTCTTCATGCAGAAGAGATGGTTGATGCCTTCAAAAAGATGATCCAGAAGAACTTTGAAGATGAAGCATTTTCAATTGCTTCAATGGATAAACTCGAAGATTATCAATCAACCCTTGATAATTTGAAAGACAATCTTGGGAAGCATGAAAAGGCAATAAAGGTGGTGAAAGATACAATCGTCAAAGCTAATGTTGTTTCAGACAATACAGTTGGACCAAACATTTATGAGATGGAAGTAGTAGAGGCCATGTATCACAATTTTCTGAAGAAGAATGATAGTGGCAGTTGATATTCTTTTTTTAGTGCCTTAGTTTGTTTTTCCTAGTTTTTGTATATGTAATTTGTAATAGTTTTGGACATATCCATATGTATTTTTCTAAAATGTAATTACATGTGGAACAAAGGAAGTCCTAAGTCAAAAAGGACTCTTTTGTTGAATAAGTCAAAGTTGTTAGAATTTTTCCTAGATTAGCTCAAGGCCTCTCACTATAAATAAAGAGGGCCTCTATTGTAATTTTTATCTTTAATCTTATGCAACAAAGTGCTACCCAAGTTGATACTCAACTTTGAGACTTTGTGTTCAAATTGTATGATCAATTCCAATCAATAAAGAAGGCAAATTTTTATATCAAACTTTGTGTTGAATCAAATTTGTATGAGTGGAGATGTACATATGGCATTTTTGTTGATTTCTCATGTTTATTGATTAGATAAAGTGGTGTTTGGTTATCACGATTGGAGGACATTCAAGATAAGTTATATAAACTTTGTGTTATATTATTTCCTTGAATCTATGTGTGTTGAAAGCATTTCTTGGTGGAGGATTATAAATACTTTGAGCTTGTAGTTGTTCACTTTGTATATGAATCATGTTGAGAACTTGTAGACTTTGTGCTATAATTTTCAATTACATTCGTGTGGATCACTTGTATTCTTAGTTGACAGACTTTGCACTCCAACTGGTGATATGGATACTTTTAAAATCTTTCTGGGGATAATTTGAAGACTTTGTGCTTGAGATTATTCACTTGGTTCATGAATCATTTTGTGAAGTGAGTTGAAAGACTTTGTGCTTCAACTTACATCATTGGTTACTATAAAATTCTCATTGAAGGCAAAGAAAAGACTTTGTGCTTCTGAGTGTCTTCCGGTCTCTTATCACATATGTATACTGGTACTCTCTGATTATCACATGTTCAATCGAGAATATTGGTGATTACTGGTTAGGTTAATATTATAGGTGTAGAAACATTATTGAATATTACCGTGAAACATTGTAAACATGTTTTTTAAAAGAAGAGAAAAGGATGAATGTAACACACCCCCTATATGGTTAGAGCTAGTGTAAATACTTTTAGCCTAAAGTAGTTTTAGTTTTGTTCCAATTAGCAGTAAAAAGGGAGCCTCCCCTTGCTGAGAGGAGAGACTTTGTCTCATCATGGCTATGGCTGATATAACCATTTTTAACATTAGTGAGTTAATGACAAAATATTCGCCCAACACTATAAAAGGGTGCAAAACTGAGGAAGGTGTCACTAAGGGACATGATGCCCTACCAGTGAAACCAAAGGCAGGCCCAAGAAGGCCAAGGAAATATAGCATCCCTACTGGTGGGAGTAAGAAACTGGTGATAACGAAAGCCAAAAGAAAAAAGGTCAGTACTGTAATCCAATCTTCAATTACTAAAAAATTAGAAATTGAGGATAAAATACCTAAATGTTTTGAGCAGGTGAGCAAGGTGACATTCACATGACATCAAAAAATGAATCTTAACTACATCTCATGGAACTTTGGGGGCCTAGAGTCGCCTGACAAGAAGTACATTGTAAGAAGGTTTCTAAACCTCAAAAAAAAGAAAGATTTTGTGTTGCTCCAAGAAACCAAAGCCACGGGGTTTAGTTTGGAAACGAAGCTTAGATTTGTCCGGAATAACTCTAAGGATTTTTCACCACACACGAAAGAGGAAGGGGGGCTGCCATCCTGGTGTTCGCCCAATGGGCTCAGTTCATCACAGGGAGTGGCTCATCCCCTTGTAACAGAGTAGTGTGGGTGACCCTTGAAAGAGAAGGTTTGTCTTTTGGTGTTTGTTCTATTTACGCACCCAATGACCATAGGGAGAGATGTCGTCTCTGGAAATGGCTTGCTGGGCTACAAAATATCCCCTGGATTGTAAGAGGCAACTTCAATATGGTAGAGCAGAGTGAGGACAAGTGGGGGGAACTGACATGGCCTAGAAAGGCAATGAAAAGAATTTCTAGATAAGGTGTAAAATCAAGATTATAATGGCAGATCCTATGGAAGGCTATAAGAAGTAATGTAATGGTGTTTGGTTCACATGGTGCAATGCTCAGAAAGGGGGAGGCAAGATTTATTATAGGCTCGATAGGTTTTATACAAACAAGGATCTCTTCAATTTTTCCCCAAATGATGAGGTGTTAGGGTACAGGTGTATCCTTACACCCTCTCTAACCCACCCCATCAAAGTGAGCCTCACCTCTTGTCATAACCCATCATTGGTTGCAAGGAAAGAAGGTGGTTTCATGCTTAACACTCATCTCCTAAAGGATACCGATTTCCAAGAGGCCATTGCATCCCTTAGGGAAATAAATAAGTGGATGCTGAAGGAGACCTCTGCCATTGAAAGGTGGAATGCTAATGTAAAAGGTTGGAGGTCCCTCTTTCAAGTGATTGGGAAAAAGCAAGCCCTTAACAGCAGGAAAAAAGAGAAAGACCTACAGGACTATCTCCTTGAGGCTGAAACTAGGCTGCAAACAAATCCTAGTAATGAAAAGCTGTGTGAAGACCTAATCCTAGCCAGAGATAGCCTAAGAAAGATTTAGGATCACAAGGTAAGTGGGCATAAGGTCAGGGCAAAACTAAATTGGTTCAATTGTGGGGACAAGGGTTCAAAATTTTTCTTCAATTATCTAAGGGAAAAGAAAGTAAAGTAGTAGGTGGGTAAAATCTGGGATGGTTCTCAACTTTACACCTCCCAAGAAGGGGTTTTGGCTCAATTCCATTATTTTTTCAAAGACTTGTTCACATTAGAAAGTGGGGATGAATAGGGTCCAAGGGCTAGATCCCTCATTAAAATCCTCATACTGAAGAAGATTGGAGAAGAAGACTGTGCCAAGCTAGAAGCTAATATTACCAAAAGTGAGATTGTAAATGCAATCTTGTCTATGAGTAATTATAAGTCCCCTGGATGGGACAAACTTCCTGTGGAATTCTATAAAGTGTTTTCTGGGTGGTTATGTGATGATCTCTAATGAAGTCGAAGTAGTGCTTGTTAATGCATCATCATTTAATTTTATCAATCTAGAGGTGTCTGGAGCGATCTGCAATAAGACTCTATGGTATGGGGGGTTTGGTTGAATGGTTCATGGATGGAACTTGGTTCGTCAATCTTGCTAAAATGAAAGTTCGTATAGAAATGAAAATCTATCTATTCGCTTGGAAATAAATACACATTCCTTGAAAGAAACTATTTTAACTTGTTGGAAAATAAACACACTTGCAGTGAAAGAAACTATTCTAGCTTGCTGGAAAAGTAAATAAAGATAAACTGCATCCATTGTTGAGCTACATCAATGAAACACTCTGAATATGACAGTGATGCTGAATAACATGTCTATTTTTGGTGTTTTTAGAATTTATAGAACGATCCTGTAGGTAACAATTAACTAGCAATCACACAGAAGCAAAACACACATCATACATGCAACATACAAGTGTAAAACTAACGAAATAGAAGACAAAACATAATTGCACAAATATTAAAATACCGAGAGATCTCCTCCAAGATGGGGAAGTGGGCCCTACTTTCCCAGTTGGAGACGATCCTCTTTGCTCAACTAACTCTTTTAGAAGAATTCCCCCTTCATTTGCATTCAATCACAATCCAAAGAATGGACAAAAATACATGTCTAAAAATAAGGATTTTTCCTCCTGCTGGAAACACAATTTGGCGAACAACTATCTATGAAAAACTGGAACTTAGAGAGATGATTTTCTCCTACTTATACATTCAATCTTTATTGAAAGGAAATAACTAAACAATTCTAACTACATCGAACTGGGAAAAAAACTAGCTGCATAATTTATTACATTAATGATTCCATTGCGGTAACTATAGATCAAAGATTTGCATCTATCTGATCATTTGGCAAACTGGATGAATTTCCTAGAATGGTATAGTGCTTGGTGGTAGTAGCTTCAATTGGAACTAACGTCGACTAATAGCTATTTCAGTTAGTCGCTAAAAATGTAGTGACATGGTGGTGTGACTCTTCATAGCTACTTTGATTGAGGCGTGAGTCATGTTTGCATTGTTGGACTTCTAAATAGCCCTAGGATTGGCTTGTGGCGGTCATCGACTCAAGGGGAGGATGACTCTTGGAAGGTAATCGACATCTGGAGCTGTCCAGAGTTTAGGTTCTTTTTACGGTAGAGGGCTCCGAAGGGATCCATAGACTACTGGTAGTTCTACTGCTGCAATCCTTGTACAAACTTTCACAACTTGTACCACAATTCATAAGATATGCACTTTGAAAATGTAATTCAAGTAAATAAGTTAAGAGATTTCATCAAAGGAAATGAAAACCAAACATGTGCATAATCCATCCAAAAGACAAACATAATTATAATAATATGTAAATACATATGCCATAGTGTTTTGTTAAAGTCTCACAAAATATGAAATATAATGAAATAGATGAGTCATATATTTGGCTCATCAGTCCCCCCCAACTCAGTGTATGCCATGTCCTCATGGCTATGCCCCATCTGCTTCATGCAATATATTCTTGCCTTTAATGATTGTACTGCAATTGTAGTCCTCATCCTTGTATTGGAACAACTGCCTCCCTTTTGGTTGGAATCCATCATTTTCCTATACCCTACTGAACCATGTATTGAATTTTCCTTCTCTCATTGCTTGTCCTTGAGGGTGACTTAGGCGAGGAGCTAGCATCAGAATTAATGGTGGCCTAAACCTCATTCCAATCTAATTATGCTGCCTCTGCTGGATCAATGGTATTATTTTCCTTACTTGATCAGTCATCCACCTGATATTAGCAGGGGACATAGGTTCTCCTCTCTTGAAAACATTAGGCAAGTCCTCAAATCTATATATGTAGCTTGTGATTGTTGCATTTGGTAGATACCCTGCTATTGGAAAGAAATCAGCAATACAAGAATTTAAATTTCTCACATATTGAGCAGTGACACCTTGCCTATAAGTGTTGGATTTGAAAGTATTGGTGAACCAGGTGCTCTTGGGACACTCATGTCTCATCAATAATCTTATGGACCCTGCAGCTGCATTGTATTCTTCCATCCTTTCTTCTCATAATCTGTTATTCTAGAGTAGAGATAGATAGCTTTGGATTTGGAGTTCCCCCACATATAGATTAAGCATTGAGATATTGACATGCCCCATAATGTGGCCATGTTGGAAGAATTCACACAAGAGGTTTTGTTGGTCTTTTGGATTTTGCATATAACATTCAACAAAATCCTTATCATTGTCAAAATTGAAGGGGAGATTGCAACTTATCCTAAGTAATTTCCATCTTAAATTTTTTTCTCTAAGGAATAGGACATACACACCTGATGGCAAGCGCTGAGCTAACAAAGTCTCTCATGTTTCGTAGGCTAAAGCCAGGTTGTTCTCTACTGCCACCTTCTCCTATTTCAGGGTCTCAAGATCTCTCGAGAGCTGTATAATCTCTCCTCAGAGCTATCTGTTATCCAGTGTAAGCTACAGATTTTGAGCATAGACATTCAATGAGGTAGGTGCAAGGGCTTGCTGAGCAGCCTTTTGCTTCAGTTGAGTTATCTAAATGTCTCTTTGGGCCACCATGGCCTTGTGATTATCTACCTCTTTCTTGAAAATAGAAATTTCCTTTTCTTTTTCTTCCTTCTCCTCTTTAGCCTTTGTCTTTTGCTTTTCCAGCTCCTTGTCTTTGGCCTTCAGTTGTTGGGCCATGGCCTCCAATTGTGCCCTACATTGGTTCAATTCAAACTCAGCTTTGGATAGAGCTAAGGCATGCTGGGTTTCTTGTGCTATGGTGTCCTCGGAGCTTCCCTCAAGGGTCTCTTTTCCTTTCCTGTGGCTATGTTACAATATATCCTCCCTTGTTTCTTCTAGGGCATCCTCTTCACCAAATTCCTCCAGAATCTCACTACTGCCAACTTCCTCAGCTCCCCTCTCCTCATGAGTCTCTTTTCTAGGATGTACAATAGGGGATGAGTGTTCACCTGATATGGTGGTAGGGTTTTGTTCTACTTCTCCTCTGTCCTCTTCATTCGAAGATATAACTAACCAGTGGTGGCATATTCTGGTAGAGGTGGACGCTACGGCTTCACCTGCTTGACTACTCTGCTCTGTTATTCTCTAGAGTCATTAGAACTAGACTTCAGGACACTTAGAGGAAACTACAATAGGGCCTCCTAAAACAGAGACAATGGAAGTATGATGTTTCACCCTTTTCCTTTTGGCCTGCAGGGCGAGAAAGTCCTCCCATTTCTGTTGACAATCCTCCTTCTGCAGGAAGTGGTGATTAATGATCAAATGTATCAAACCTGGGTGGCTAATTTGCCCTTCTTTGTTCTTTCTTTTTCTCATCATGGTGACAAGATTTGTATGTAGAGAAGTAGGAACATTTATCAAATAATGAAGGCTATTAGCCCCATGCCTAAGGTGGGTAATTAGCCGCATCCCACGACCCAAAACTGTACCGTATTAGTCATCACATGTGAAGAACTTCATGATCCACAGGACTACAGTCTTCCATGGATCTGGAAGACTGGTCCTTTCAATGCCTTTAGTTGCTCCCTTACAATATATAGGGGTAAGGGCTACGGAGCAACATGAAAATTTTGAACTAATTCTTCATATGATGGTTTGTTTGCAAACAAATCAACACCTACTGCAGGTATACCAGAAATTTGTTTACTTATGGTGGGGTTGATTTGTATTCTTACCCCTTTTACAGTGGTGAAGGTCCTGTGGAAGTTTGTAACAAACTCCTCGACCAATTTAGCTTCAAATCCTTCAAATTTCTACAAAAATGCCAACCATCTGGCCTACTAGAAAATTTGCACGCTTGCGTCATCAAAAATTGCATTCTCTGGTTTGAATTTCCTTTTGTTACCCATTTGATCAGTTGATTTTGTATGAGTTCGAAGAAAAATGCCACAATGGAGCTCTAGTTTTTTTCTCTCTGCTTTCTATCTCTAGTTTCAAATAGGAAGGAACTATGAACTTTGAGTTGTTAATTGCAGGTTTGTGCAAAGGAATAATTGCATGCAAGATGGACAAGTTGTCAGTTACCCTATCCATCTTTTCAGCATTCATGGCATGTACTTCAGAGTTTCAAACTAGAGTGGCCACATGGAAAGTGTAATTTCTTAGCCACCACCTTAACTACTTTTCCATATGCATCCGGAGTTGATGCCAACAATCCTAGCTCTCATGTCTTTTCAAATACATACTTCCCTTAAATGGTCATAAATACCGGTCATTATTATTTCTCAATCCAGGGCTTATTTCTGTTTATGGCATTTATTTGAAATGTTGTTGTCATGATGACCAAGTGCTTATATTTCATTGTGAAGTATGCAAGATCTACAAACAAACCTGTGGCTACCACCTGTCGGACTGCAATCATTTATGCAACTATCATGGTGTGTAAAAAGATGAGGACTACATGCGGGTCATTTTGGGGAACACATGGCATACATAAACATATTAAAATAATTATATAAGTTTTAAGGAAGGAATATACTGTTGCAAGTATGAGGTGAACCAGTGTTGTCATTGATGTCAACATACTCATATTGCATTGACAAGAAGGATTGGATGAGTAGTGTGCTGAGGATATTGAGAAAATTAGCCTCAGTCAGGAACAGTGAAGAACAATGATGAGAAGAAGGCAAATGTACTGTATAGGATGAGAACCGGAGGATGCGGATTAAAGGGTTTGTAGATATGAGTCTTGAGATGCTTCAGTTAAGATTTCAGAGGTCCGCATGAAGATCTGAAGGAGTTGTGGCTGTCGGTGTGGAACCGGTTCCGGCAAGTGTTCAGAGGTGATAGAGGATCACAGAAAGGTCCGGTGAGGTCCGGAATTGTATAATCTTAATCTACAGATTGGAAGGAGTGTTTGTGATGTCCTTGTGATGAGTCATCTTGAGTTGTGTATGATTTGGATGTCCGAAAGTACCTTTTGCATCGTGACAGTGGCGACAGACTATGTTCTTGAAGTTCCAGATAAGGAAGAGAAGAGATTCCAGTAAGTAGAGGTAGTGCGGATGTACCTGGTCATTCAGGTAGGCTTGTGAAGATTCTTGGATCATGTTGAGGTCGTGTTGTTGGTCCGCATTGATGGTAGAGCCCGGAATTGAAGATTTTCTTCCGGATGAAGTTCTTGTTCCGACTAGCCGACCGGATGAGTTGTTCATCCTGCGAATGTTCTTGTGGTGGCCGACTGGATGTGTTATTCATCTTGCGGATATTCTTATGGTTGATTGCCGACTTAGATGATTGTTCCTAAGTCAATGTCTTGTATAAATAAAGGTTTGTGAGTTTATTTTGATGTATGGATTGATGCGGATGAGAGTGGTGTAGCAAAGAAAAGTGCGAAAGGCAGAGCAGGGGTTGTAGGGGTTTTGGGCTTAAATGGAACTGATCCGGACATGGTAGAGATGTCATTCTCCAGTTCAAGACTGTGATTCTTATCACTTTGTAGATAGTGTGTCTCCTTATAAGCAGTGGGCCTCTTGTGAGCAGTGTGCTCGGGCAGTGAGCCCTAATTGGCAAGTGCCATTCTTTTTCTTATTCTTCTAACAGAGAATAATCCTTGGGTTAATCACCCCGTGGTTTTTCCCTTAACCGGGTTTTCCACGTCAAAATCTTGGTGTTTAATGTGTTGATGTTTATCTTCTCTTGTGTTTGTGCATTATGCTTTCATGGATGATTAATTGATATACTGTTAACTAACAAAGAAGAATCAAGTGTTTAAAGTAAAAGCAGGTTTTTATACAATTGATTCACCCCCCCTCTCAGTTGTATGCCCTAGATCCAACAATTGGTATCAGAGCCAAGTTCCTCTGAAAGGAGCTTAACCGCTTGAGGAGATCCAGGATGTCGTCATACAAGAAGGATAGTCTGAAGTTCGATGGAACCAACTTCACTCTCTGGAAAGGTCGCATGAAATGTCACTTGGAATGTATGGGAAAAGCATACTTGGCCATGGTCTCAAAACCATATGTACCTCCACAGGGTGGTCCGACAACTCTGAATGAAATCACAGATGCTGAAAACAATCTGCGGACCAAAGAAGCTCTTCTAAGCGCACTGAATGACTCAGATCTCTCAAATTTTATTGACCTACCAACTGCATATGAGATCCTGACTAAACTGGAACTTCTGTATGAAGGAGATGAGTTTGTCAAGAGTGCAAGGTTGCAAAGTCTGAAAGGGAAATTTGAAAGATTGAAGATGAGAGATGATGAAAACATCACTACTTTTATGCCACGAGTGAATGAGCTGGTGTGTGGAATTAGAAATGCTGGTGGAACTCTGGATGAAAATGAGATTGTTTGCAAAATCCTCAGATCCCTTCCTGCTACCTACAAAATCAAGGTTGCTGCCATTGATGAATTCAGAGCTCACACAACTGTCACAAGAGAACAATTGGCTGGCAAACTAGCTGCATTTGAAATGACCGAGTTTGGAGATGATCCTCCCAAGATTGAATCTGCTTTCAAAGCCAGTGCCTATGTGAAAGGCAAACAGAGATTTGATCCGGTGAAAACTCTTCAAGGAAGATGTCATGGTATGATCAAGCAAGAAGAGACATGGAAGAAGAAGCAGAAACAGCTCAACTTGAAGCCCTCATTGCAAAGAGACTGCCAAGAGGATCCGATAAGTATGAAGGAAAACTACCCTTTAAGTGCTTCAACTGCAATAAGATTGGTCATTTTGCTTCAAGATGTATGGAAAGATCTGCAAGGTCTAATATTAACAGACAAAGGTTTCAAAAGAATTGCTATTATGTTCATGAAGAAAATGACAATGAAGGAGTAACAGATGATGAATCAGAACTAGGAAGCAAATCCAGAAATGAATGGGTGTTTATTGCCATCAAGGAAGAAGATTCAATATCCTCTGAATCTGTCAATCACAAGGTTGTGGAAAGAGCTTTGGCTGCTCAAGTGGAAGAAAAGGATGATTGGGTTATTGACAGTGGATGTTCTCACCATATGACTGGTGACAAGAATAAGTTCTTGGATTTGGAAATGTATGAAGGAGGAATGGTAAAGTTTGGTGACAATTCTGCTGGCAGAATCAGAGGTAGGGGAACTATTTCCTT
Organism: Cunninghamia lanceolata; assembly: GCA_027924645.1. Lineage (NCBI taxonomy): Eukaryota > Viridiplantae > Streptophyta > Pinopsida > Cupressales > Cupressaceae > Cunninghamia > Cunninghamia lanceolata. The sequence goes on from BSBN01000063.1 coordinate 1,928,015, forward strand.
TGATGGAAAGAGCAAAACAGGTAATGTACTATATGTTGAAGGATTGAAGGACAATCTTCTCAGTGTTGGTCAGTTAGTGGACAAAGGCTATGATCTCCGGTTCAAAAATGGAAAATGCAGAATCTTTACAAGCTCCAGAATTGAAATTGCATCCGGTACTCAAACAAAAGGTAACATCTTTCATCTGGTTGGTTCAAATAAAAGTTGTCTGTTTGTTCAAATTGATCAGAGTTGGTTATGGCATAGAAGAATGAGTCATGTAAATTTTGATAACATCATCAAGATAAGCAATAATCAAGCTGTAAGAGATCTTCCAAAATTGATGAAACCTACAAATAGTTTGTGCAAAGAATGTCAGCTAGGTAAACAGAGCAAAGTCTCTTTCAAAAGCAAAGATCAGTCCTCTACTAGATTGTTGGAATTAGTACATACTGATCTCTGTGGTCCGATAAGAATTAAGAGTCTGCAAGGTGATAGATATTTCATGTTGCTAATTGATGACCACTCCCGGATGATGTGGGTTACCTTCCTAAAAGAGAAATTAGAAGCCCTTAAGAAGTTCAAAATCTTCAAAGCTATGGCAGAGAATCAAACCGGATTGAAACTGAAGTGTCTAAGGTCTGATAGAGGTGGTGAATTTACATCTGGTGAGTTCATTGACTTTTGTGAGAAGTAGGGTATAAGGAGACAGTTGTCTGCTCATAGGACTCCACAGCAGAATGGAGTAGTTGAGAGAAAGAACCAGACCATCCAGGAAGCTGCCAGGACAATGATGTTGGAAGCTAATGTTCCTCAGATGTTCTGGAAAGAAGCTATCAGCACTGCAGTCTACACTCTCAATCAAGTTCAAATCAGAAACAATACCGGTAAGACCCCCTATGAACTTGGGTTTGGCATCACTCCTACTGTGAAATATTTCAAAGTATTTGGTAGCAAGTGTTATATTAAAAGAGATGAAGATCTAGGAAAGTTTGATGCTAGAAGTAATGAAGGAATTTTCTTGGGTTACTCCACTCAAAGTAAAGCATACCGGTGTTACAATAAGAGACTGAGGAAGATGATAGAAAGCACTAATGTGAAAGTTGATGAAGGAATTGAGAAGCCCTCAAGATTTTATGAGTTTGATGAAGATGACCAAGATGGTGTTCAGGTTCAAGGAACTCAATCCTCTTCGGTAAGTCGGAGTCAGCCTGATCCGGTAAATCAGGAAGAAGAGATAGGTCTGAATGAGCCTGATCAAGAAGCAGCAGTACAGGATACTCCCAAAATTCCAAGGTATGTAAGATTGAACCACTCTGAAGATTAGATCATAGGTGATAGAAGCAAAGGTGTACAAACTAGAAGGAATGTTGCTCAAAATCAGGATGAATGTTGTCTAATTTCAAAGATTGAACCTAAAACAATAAATGAAGCCTGCAATGATGAAAACTAGACCAAAGCAATGGAAGATGAATTGATGCAAATTGAGAAAAATCATACTTGGGATCTTGTTCCCAGACCTAGAGACAGGAATGTAATTGGAACCAAATGGGTCTTCCGGAACAAACTGAATGAAGCTGGTGAAGTAATCAGAAACAAAGCAAAATTGGTCTGCAAAGGCTACTCTCAAATAGAAGGAATTGATTTTGAAGAGACCTTTTCTCCGGTGGCAAGAATTGAAGCAGTTAGATTACTTCTTGCATTTGCTGCCTTTAAAGACTTCAAGGTATATCAGATGGATGTCAAGTCTGCCTTCCTAAATGATGATCTGGAAGAAGAAGTTTACATTGAACAACCAGATGGATTTCAATTGTCTGATAATGATGATATGGTCTGTAGGTTGAAGAAAGCATTGTATGGATTAAAGCAAGCCCCAAGAGCATGGTATGAAAGGTTGGATAAGCATCTTGTGCAGATTGGATTCAACAGAGGTACTGCTGACAGTAACTTATATTTCAAAATTGATCATGAAAATATTTTGATTGTTGAAGTGTTTGTGGATGATATCATTTTTGGAGGAAGAGATAGTATGTGCAAAACTTTTGCAAATCAGATGAAAAGTGAGTTTGAAATGTCTATGCTTGGTGAAATGAATTTCTTCTTAGGTCTGCAAATTACTCAAACAAAGAAAGGGATCTTCATTTCTCAGACCAAATATGTGTAAGAATTGTTAAGGAAATTTGGTATGGAAGATTCAAAGCCAATGAAAACTCCCATGGCAACCGGGTGTAAGTTGAGCAAAGATGATGACTCCCCAAAGGCAGATCAGACAAAGTATAGATCAATGATTGGTGGATTGCTGTATCTCACTCAGACCAGACCAGATATAATACAAGCTGTTGGTCTTGTAGCAAGATTCCAGGCTGATCCTAAAGAATCTCATGTTATGCAATCAAAAGAATTTTTAGGTACTTGAAAGGAACAGCTGAGTATGGTCTATGGTACCCTAGGGATCTGGATTTCTCTCTTCATGCTTACACAGATGCAGATTGGGCAGGAGATGTGGATGACCGGAAGAGCACCAGTGGTGGAGCATTCTTTTTTGGGGAAGAGATTGGTTTCTTGGCTAAGCAAGAAACAAGATGCAATATCTCTGTCTACAACTGAAGCAAAATACATTGCAGTAGTAGGTAGTTGCACTCAAATCTTATGGATGAAGCAGATATTAAGAGACATCAAAGTTGAATATGAGGATCCTATCACAATTTTCTGTGATAATTCAAGTGCAATTAATATTTCTAAGAATCCGGTACTACATTCTAAGACTAAGCACATATCTATCAAGTTTCACTTTTTGAGAGAACAAGTGAACAAGGAAGAAGTCAGATTGGAGTATGTTCCTTCCAAAGATTAGATTGCAGATATCTTTACTAAACCTCTTCCCAAGGACTCTTTTGAATATCTCCGGGAGAAGTTAGGGGTCATGGCCCCTCTGGTGATGAACTAGGATGCACTGATGTGCATCAGTCCGGTGGATATCACAGTCATATCTTGTGATCCGGATTGATGATGGGGAGCTACTACTAAGGGGGAGTAGCTAGTATGATTCTGATGTGTTAGAATTGCAAGTATGAGCCCTTTGCCATTGATGTCAAAGGGGGAGAGAAGACATGTGAAAAACAAGTGGCTGATGATCATAGGGGGAGCTGTGACACAAAGGAGAAGTTCTTGTCTTGATAGTTTTTCACATCATATGTTGCCATCAATGACAAAGGGGGAGATTGTTGCAAGTATGAGCTGAACCAGTGTTGTCATTGATGTCAACATACTCATATTGCATTGACAAGAAGGATTGGATGAGCAGTGTGCTGAGGATATAGAGAAAATTAGCCTCAGTCAGGAACAGTGAAGAATAGTGATGAGAAGAAGGCAAATGTACTGTATAGGATGAGAACCGGAGGATGCGAATTAAAGGGTTTGTAGATATGAGTCTTGAGATGCTTCAGTTAAGATTTCAGAGGTCCGCATGAAGATCTGAAGGAGTTGTGGCTGTCGGTGTGGAACCGGTTCTGGCAAGTGTTCAGAGGTGATAGAGGATCACAGAAAGGTCTGGTGAGGTCCAGAATTGTATAATCTTAATCTGCAGATTGGAAGGAGTGTTTGTGATGTCCTTGTGATGATTCATCTTGAGTTGTGTATGATTTGGATGTCTGGAAGTACCTTTTGCATCGTGACAGTGGTGACAGATTGTGTTCTTGAAGTTCCGGATAAGGAAGAGAAGAGATTCCAGTAAGTAGAGGAAGTGCGGATGTACGTGGTCATTCAGGCAGGCTTGTGAAGATTCTTGGATCATGTTGAGGTCATGTTCTTGGTCCGCATTAATGGTAGAGCCCAGAATTGAAGATTTTCTTCCGGATGAAGTTCTTGTTCCGACTAGCCGACCGGATGAGTTGTTCATCCTGCGAATGTTCTTGTGGTGGCCGACCGGATGTGTTATTCATCTTGCGGATATTCTTATGGTTGATTGTCGACTTAGATGATTGTTCCTAAGTCGATGTCTTGTATAAATAAAGGTTTGTGAGTTCATTTTGATGTATGGATTGATGTGGATGAGAGTGGTGTAGCAAAGAAAAGTGTGAAAGGCAGAGCAGGGGTTACAGGAGTTTTGGGCTTAAATGGAACTGATCCGGACATGGTAGAGATGTCATTCTCCAGTTCAAGACTGTGATTCTTATCACTTTGTAGACAGTGTGTCTCCTTGTAGGTAGTGGGCCTCTTGTGAGCAGTGTGCTCGGGCAGTGAGCCCTAATTGGCAAGTGCCATTCTTTTTCTTATTCTTCTAACAGAGAATAATCCTTGGGTTAATCACCCCATGGTTTTTCCCTTAACCGGGTTTTCCACGTCAAAATCTTGGTGTTCAATGTGTTGATGTTTATCTGCTCTTGTGTTTGTGCATTATGCTTTCATGGATGATTAATTGATATACTGTTAACTAACAAAGAAGAATCAAGTGTTTAAAGTAAAAGCAGGTTTTTATACAACTGATTCACCCCCCTCTCAATTGTATGCCCTAGATCCAACATATACCTTGTAAAGTACCCATCCCTTTGATTATTTCACCTTGACGTTTTTACTGAATCAATTTTCATGATACATACAACATAGCACCCAATGATACTTGGAAAGATATTATCCGTCAGTATTCATCTAGAGAAATCCGTAGCTGTCTAGAGCTATTGCGATCCGTTAGGAGCCTTCAGGAGCTCTTTATGTATTCTTTTTATCATACGGACCTGCAGAACTACAAAAAGGAATTTTATTGAAGGGAAAGGGAAATTTGAAGAAAAGACCGCCATTGCTGGTTTTCAACTTTTGCCCAATTTTTTTTATATGTTTTTTGACAGAAAAGGCCACCATTTCTAGTTTTCAACCTTGACTACTTTATTTATTCAAGAATCGTCATTTAGAGCATAAATCCCATGGAAGAACTATCTTCCACAGAAAAATATTCTATCCAAGACTGGATTTCTGCAGAGAATTCTTCTTTAGTTGCTGGTTTGAGATACAACTTCAACCTATGTCCATTAACCAGAAGAACTCTGTGATCTCCATCAATGGGAACTAACTGAACAACCCCATTGCTAAAGGTTTCTTGTATTTCATAGGGCCCCAACCATCTGGTGTGCAGTTTCCCTTTTAGATCTTGATATTTGGGGTCATACAATAGGGCCCAATCTCCTTGCTTGAACTGCTTACTGATAATGTGCTTGTTGTGCCATTATTTTCTCTGATATTGGATCAACTCTGTGTGTTGAAGTGCCTCCATCCACATCTCTTCTAACCTATTTAGGTGCAGTATCCTATGTATCTATGCTTCGGTCAAATCAATACCAACTTCAAGTGTTGTTTTCAATGTCTCTACCTCATATTCTATAGGCATCACTGGGTGCTTCCCATAAACTAACTCATATGGTGTGAAGTTAGTTGTGGTCCTCCAGGTAGTATTATAATCCCAAACAACTTATGTCATTCTGTCAGCCCAATTTGTCTTTTTACTTGAGATGGTTTTTGTAAGGATATTCTCTAGTTCTCTATTTGTTACTTCTTGACCATTGCTCTGAGGGTGCTATGGTGAAGATTTCCTGTAACAAATCTGATATCTCTCCAAGAATGCTTTGATCATAGTAGACATAAATTATGGTCCCTGATTAGAAACAAGGACTCTAGGGGCTCCAAATCTCTGCAATATGTGCTTGTACAAAAAATCTGCAACTTTCTTCTCCTTTGTTGTTGGTAGTGCTTTTGCTTTGATCCATTTAGTGGCATAGTCTATACAGACCAAGATATAGCGATTCCCTCTAGATGGTGGATCAATCGGTCCCACAAAATCTATTGACCATTTCTCAAATGGATCTAAGACCACTTGAGGATGGAGTGACATCTCTGTGGTGGGAGTTGGACATCCCATTCTCTAGCATTGATCACATTGTTTAACATATTGTTGATTATCCTTGGTCATTATTGGCCAAAAATATCCATCTCCCAAGATTTTGTGCCCCGTTCTAATGGCTGAAAAATGTCCACCAGAAGGCTCATCATGACATGCTCAGATTATGTCATACACTTTTGTTTCCTGCACACATTGACTCAATACATGGTTAGGACAATTTTTAAACAAGAGACCATTTACCCATTTGTATCTGGAGCTCTCTCGAACCAGCAGTCTGGTTTCCTTTGAATTGAAATGTTGTGGGCATTTTCTTGAAACCAAATAGTTAGCTAAATCTACAAACCACAAAGATTGTATAGAAATGGAAAATAGATGTTCATCTAGGAATGCATCATCCACTAGTTTGTTATTTCCTTGCACAGTCAATCTGGATAAGAATTTAGCAACAACATTCTCTTTCCTTGGTTTATCAACAATGGTTATATTGAATTCCTGCAATAATAATAGCCATATGATAATTCTACCTCCTATTATAGCTTTATTCATTAGGTATCTTATAGCTACATGATCAGTATGTATGAAAATTTTGTAGCCTATGATGTAGTGGCAGAATTTATTGATAGCATAAACTACTGCCAGAAATTCTTTTTCAATTGTAGTATAATTTTTCTCTGCAGGGTTTAAGTTTTTGCTAATGTAATATATTGCATGCATACCTCCAGATTCATTTAGTTGTCGTAATACTGCTCCAATGGCTTGATTGGAAGCATCTATGTGAATGTGGAACGGCTTACTCCAGTTTGGTCATTTGATCATCAGAGTTGTCATGAGGGAACTTTTGATGGCTTCGAATGACTTTTGGCATTATGGTGTCCATTTGAATTCAGAATCTTTTTAAAGCAAGGTGAACAAAGGGTCAGCTTTCTGACTGAAATTTTCAATGAACCTTCGATAATATCCAACATGTCCCAGAAAGCTTCTTACTTATGTTTGAGTTTGAGGAGGGGGAGTTTGAACTATAATTTCAATCTTTTTGGGATCTACTTTCATTCCCTCCTGTGAGATGTGGTGACCAAGTACAATTCCCTCAGTCATCATAAGAAAGCATTTCTCATGATTTAGGGATACTTGATGTTCTTTGCACCTTTCAAGTACCTTGTTTAGACTATTCAAGGCTTCATCAAAAGTTTTTCCATGCACTGTAAAATCATCCATATAAACCTCCACGCATGTATTTGCTAGGTCTAGGAAAATTGCCAGCACAACACGTTGAAACATGGCTGGTACATTGCATAATCTGAATGGCAAAAATCTGTAGGCAAATGTTCCCCATGGGTAGGTGAAAGTAGTCTTATCCTGATTCTCTGGAGCTACTTGGATCTGGTTGTAGCTGCTAAATCCATCCAGAAAGGAGAAATAGCGACTACTAGCTAGATTATCTAGCACTTGGTCGATAAAGGGAAGTGGGAAATAGTCTTTCTTTATAGCTTTGTTCAATTCTCTATAGTCAATGCAGACTTGCCACTTTCCATTTTTATTTGGTACTATAACCAATGGATATACCCACTGACTATCAGAAATGGGGTAGATGAATCCTACCTAAAATAGTTTCTCTATTTCTTCCTTCACTATATCTCTCAAGGCTAGATTGATTCTCCATTGTGGTTGCCTAATAGGACAGGCATCTTCTGTGTAAATATGGTGTGTACATACACTGGGGTGGATTCCTTTCATGTCTTTGTATTCCAATGCAAAAGCCTAGGTATGATTTTGTAACAGTTTTGTCAAATGAACTTCTTCTACCTCTGTTAACCAATTGCTGATAGAGAGTTGTTTGTTGGTTTGGACAGTGATTTGCTTTATGGCATTATGAATATAAAGAAGATTTTTTTAAGGACTTATCAGAGTATTTAAAGGACAAAGGTGAGGCACAATCTGGTGGAGAGTTTTTGCTTGTTGATAAGTTAAGTGTGAAGCAATCTTTTCAAAATACAGATAGTTAAATGCCTTAAAGGACCCCTTCGGATCTCTCCGGAGCCATTCAGAGGTCTCTTGCTGGGCAACACTATATAAAGAGGTTTCACTATTTGATTCCAATTCTTTATACTCCTCATTACACTCTTCAAAATGTTCTACGATTGTTACCATTGCCAATGAGGAGGTATATTCTTCCTCATAATCCATCAGGTCATCTATCCATGGTTTATTTTCGTATTGTAAGAATGGTTTGGCAAGGGGATAGATGGAAAGTTCTTTTAAGTCTTTTTCCATTTAAAATAGTCATGTTTCCAGACCTATAGTCGATAAGGGCTACTGTGGTAGCCAACCAAGGTCTACCCAGTATTATTGGGTACCCTAAACATTTTTTTCTAGTCTGTAGGATGAGAAAATCAACTGAGTAGTCCCAAGTATCGATAGTGACTATAGTATCCTCCAAAATCCCCTCTGGTTTGGTAATAGATAGGTTTGCCAGTTATAACACAGTGGATGTTGGTTGAACATGTGTTAATGTCAATGCTTCTACAGTCTCTGTTGTCATTACATTAATGGCAGCTCCCAGATCAATTAGAACATTTGAAACCGATACCCCTTTTATGTCCACTGTAATGATAGGGCTCCTAGGATCCCCATATATTTGAGGAATTAACTTGCCTGATAGGACATCGACAAGTTTTCCATCTACTTGGATAGTGTTGGGTAATTTTTCATTTTCTGCCTGGAAGTTTCAGACACAAACTCTTCATGGTCTGGTTTATCTCAAGAATATCTTTTATTGCATGTAATAAAGGGACTTCTATGTGTATTTTTCTGAGTTCCTTAATTAATTGGGAGTCATCATGTGAGGATTGGATTTCTTTATATTTTGGAGGGACCTATTTTAATCATTTTGGGAATTTAACAGAGGTTTCCTTCATAATTTCTTCTGAATCCCTTGCTTCATCCTTCCCATTTTGTTGTTGTGTATCAACTTTGGGGATCACTTCTTCTTCTTCAGTGACTTCCTCAATAGGAATGGTTACAGGAATGTTCCTAGATCAAAGTTGGATGTCATTAATCTCCACTACATTTAGGGTGGCATTATTTGGGTCAGTGTTGTACACCTATTATTGTGGCCTGTTATTCTTGGGATTTGGAACTAGTTGAGCAGGCATTAATGGTTGGTTTACCTATTCATTGGAGTTTGAATTTGTAGGTTGTGAAGGTCCAGGGAGTAAGTCTTGAGGTTAGTTTCCAAATCTCCTCATTCCTTGGTTATATTGAGGTGCCCATTGCTGTTGATATTGTTGCTGATTTGACCATTGAGGATTGGTCCAAGATTGATTTGTCCAATCTTACTGAGGCCATGCTGGTCCCCATTGCATTGACATTTGCATTGGACCTCCCCAAGGTCCATTATAAGAGTTTGTACCCCAACTTGATGGGCCTCTTGGAGCATATTGGTTTTGAAACTTATTAAATCCATAATTAGGTTGTTTCTGGCCAAAAAAATTTAGCTCTTCCTCATCTACTGGAACCTTTTTCAATCTATTTTTAATTTTAGGAAGCAGGTCACACTCATTGGTAGGGTGATTTTTCTCACAGATCTTGTACAACTCAATTCAATTTAAGAGACATTTCCTAAGTGGATGTTTTTCTCTACAACGAGGGCAGTAAATGGACAAGGGTTCAATGTTCTTTTTACTAGCTTGCATACCATCCAAAGTGGTATTCAAATGAAGTAGGATGTCATTTTTTAGGTTTGCTAGTTCTTCCATTACTTGTGTAACATCATTGGTACTACCCCTTTTTAGTATTCTTTTACCTGCTCTAGTGTGAGAATAGTTTTTGTAGATTTCTACAATTTCTGCAAAAGTTTTTTTGTTGATATCTCCTTTACCCATCAGGTTTAAGGCTTCCCTAGTCTCATCTACAATTCCTCTAAGGAAAATGGTGTTACTCAATTCCTCATCTAAATTATTTCCACACCTTCTATGGACAAATAAGAATCTATCCACATAATCTTCCAAATTTTCATCTTCCATTTATTTCATTCGGAAGAGTTCATCCTTCCTATCCCTGACTCTACAGTAATCCTGATATTTATCAAGAAAAATAGTTTCCATTTCATCCCAAGTAGTGATAGAGTCTACTATCAAACCCATTAACCATCGTAATGCCGACTCCTTAAGAGTGGAAGGAAACAATATCAATTTCTGGTTGTCTATGGCATAATCATAAGTTTGGTAGAGGATCTTAAATTCAAACAAGAACTGGTCTGGATCTTCAAAAAAATTTCCCCTAAAGGTAGGTAGAAAGGTAGGAGATATATTTTTCATAGGAGGTTCATTCCTTTTAGGAGTGATGGAGATTGGATAGGAGAATGTTCTATTATTGGTTGATTCCTCATGATCACCACCATTATCATCCATTGTTGAAAGTGTAGTTGATAGAATAGGAGATTCTGATGGTGTAAGTGATCTTAGATTGATTAGATGATCTGGAAATTCTTCTAAATGAGATTCCAGAGATGTACTAGATGTGGTTTGTTTGATGAATCAACCTAAGGCATCCCTAGGTCTTCTCATAAACTAATAGATCAAAAGTCTTATCAACACTTTAAACCTACAATGGTTTGTAGATTATTCCCTGGCAACGATGCCAAAAATAATGAGGTCAAAGTAGTGTTTACTAATGCATCATCATTTAATTTTATCAATCCAGAGGTGTCTGGAGTGATCTGTGATAAGACTCTTTGGTATGGGGGATTTGGTTGAATGGTTCATGGATGGAACTTGGTTCGTCGATCTTTCTGAAATGAAAGTTCATACAGAAATGGAAATCTATCTATTTGCATGGAAATAAACACACATGCCTTGAAAGAAACTATTTTACCTTGCTGGAAAATAAACATACTTGTGGGAAAATAAACACACTTGTGTTGAAAGAAACTATTCTAGCTTGCTGGAAAAGTAAATAAATATAAATTGCATCCACTATTAAGTTAGAACAATGAAACACTCTGAATATGATAGTGTTGCTGAATAATAAGTCTATTTTTGGTGTTTTTAGAATTTATAGAATGATCCTGCAGGTAACAATTAACTAACAATCACACAGAAGCAAAACACACATCATACATGCAACATACAAGTGTAAAACTAATGAATAGAAGACATAACAAAATTTCACAAATATGAAAATACCAAGAGATCTTCTCCAAGATGGGGAAGCGGGCCCTACTTTCCCAACTGGAGACAATCCTCTTTGCTCAACTACTGCTTTCAGAAGAATTCCCCCTTCATTTGCATTGAATCACAGTCCAAAGAATGGACAAAAATGGAGTCCAGGACAACACTAAGAAGGGGGGTGAATCAGTGTTGTGTAAATTTTCAAACCTTTTTGCAAACTTTAACTTTCAAGACACACAGAGAGAAAGATATCATTGATTTGTCAAACACATAAGCACATGACTGAGAATGAAGAAAGAGAACAAAACCTCTTGAGCAAAGTATTAACATACACATATATAGATAAAAGCAATATGAGACATAACACAAATTTGCACGAGTGGAAAACCCTCCTGGGGTAGAAAAACCACTCCAAAACTGCCTCACTGGCTTAACCTTGAAAATATCTTTACAAGCCTCACTAGCTGATGTAAGTGTCTCACTGACAAATGGTCTTATTGACCTACAAGCCTCACTGGCATACTGTTGTGCCTCACTGGCATTTCTCAATCAATCAGAAACCAAAATCTCATGTGCAAGAAGTGATTGCTACTCAATCTGATTTGCACCATTTAAATCAATTCATCTGCAACATACATTCCATCATTCCAATCCTCTAATATTTTATCTTTGAATCATCTAATTCACCTGATCAGGAAATATATCTAATTTTCATAAAATTATTTTCATCATTGATCTGCATTTCCGGTCCTTACTCAAAACTTGCCATTTCAATGCACCTGAAAAACCATTATATGTAAATTGAATGTCTTTTCATCTTTCACATTCATCTTCATAAGAAAAATTTAATTCTCCTGCAAAGATACTTTTCAATCTTTCATCTTCCCTTCAATCTCTTCAATTTTGATTCATATTCCTGCAAAAACACATTCTCTGATTGCAAACAAAAAATAATGAATAAATCTTCAATATTTTATTTATTTTCTTTTCTCCCTAATTCATATTTTCTTTCTCATAAAATAAAATCCTTTATTTTCTCACAAGGTAAATCTTCTTCATTAAACATCAGTCAATCTTCCTCACAAAATTGTCTTCATGAAAACCTTTCATATTCCAAGATCAACCTTTGATATTCTTCTGTGTGCAAATTTTACCTTCATCTGTAGAAATGACTCTTCAATCTGCATAAATCTTTTTGTTACAAAATATTTCTTTTGATATTCACCTACAAGAAATCCAGATTCAAACAAAACAAGTTTCTTCCAACACTTCATATTCTGTGAACTCCAAAACAAATCTCCTCAAAAAAAAACTTTTCAATTTTCTCCTTTGTAAATATTTTTGAATATGCTCTTGAAAAATAACTTCAATCCATTCATCTTCTTCTTCCAAAAAAATAGCTCCAAAAAATTCTTTGCAAATTCTCAAACAAAAAACTCTTAAACTTCTCAATATAAAATCTCTCTTAAAAAATAACTTTCTTTTTAGAATCTTTCTCCTTAATAGACTTCAATTATCATGAATTTGAGAGAAAAAATATAGAAAGAATTCTCCATAAAATCCTCTTAAAATCTCCTTGAAAAACTCATATACATTCTATAAAGAATTCTTGCCTTTTTTAAAAATAAAAAGGAATTTAAAAAGTTTCCAAAAAAACATTCTTTTAAGCATAAAATGTGCCCACGTATACTTTTTCAAATTTTACTCAAACTCTAAGCATATTCAATGCTTTTCTTTTATGCATAAAAAGTACTTAACAAAAATCGTGCTCCTTATAATATGCTCCCATATATTAAAAAAAATCAACACCTTTCCAAAAACAAACAAAGACCCCTAACCAAAATGAAATATGCATCGACCTCTTGTTTTATATCGGGGTGCTTTTAATAAATTTTTAATGCTTATTTCATAAAAAAAAAACCGATTCAGGTGGTAAAAAGGGGCCGATCCCCATATGATTGAAAAGCCCTTTAATAGGTTATTATTAGTGAAATTACCTTTTCTAGCAGGTCAATAATAAATTAGGGAAAGAGTGCATGATATCCATTGAAGGCTCTAATTTAGAGTTTTATTGTTTTGAATACTCTAAAACAATCGTACACATGTAGTTCTCATCAAGCTGAATCAGGGGATGACAGCAATGTAAACCTTAACTTCACCATGAACAAACCTCAAATTTGCACTGAGAAAGGAGCACTTGAAGAATCTATCAATAATGAATATTATTGATTTCACTGATCATATTATGAGCCAATTCAATCAATTGAGTTCACTATAAACCTTTGCCAATTCTCTGTTACAAAAACACCTGCCAACCAACCTCAATCACTGATAACTAACCATGTCTTCAACTCAACACCTTGTGTCAAATTTTTGTAAGCAAGACAATATTTAACTATTCTTGATATGCACAGCCTTGAGACAACCTTGAAGCAACACCACTCTAACCAAAATTTGAATTGATATGAGTGAAACATCAACACAACATGAGGGAAAGCAACATCATAAGGTTACAACCTACATACCACTCTGAGAACACATGACCAATCACATGTGTCTACACAACTTGATCTCTCACATGATGCTCATGAACCCTGTATAGCTTGTAACAACAAAGATGCCAGACATAACAAAATCAACTACACATCTTCATGTGAAACTTACCTTTATATGCAGTCTCCAGACATATCAAGAACATCCTGCAACAACTTTGGCAACTTTACATCATCAACTGAACACACTTTTGACATTAATGACAACTTGTCACCATCAAAAAATACATGCTTGCAAACAAGGAGTTTTCCTCCTGCTGGAAACACAATCTAGTGAACAACTATCTATGAAAAACTGGAACTAACTTAGAGAGATGATTTGCTCCTACTTATACATTCAAGATTTAATGAAAGGAAATAATTAACAACAATTCTAACTATAGCAAACTGGGACTAAAACCAGCTGCATAATTTATTACATTAATGATTCCATTGCTGTAACTACAGATCATAGATTTGCATCAGTCTGATTGTTTGGCGAACTGGATGAATTTCCTAGAATGGTGCGGCACTCGGTGGCAACGACTTCAGTTGGAACTAACATCGGCTAACAACTATTTCAGTTAGTCGCTAAAAATGTAGTGACATGGTGGTGTGACTCTTCATAGCTACTTTGATTGAGGCGTGAGTCATGTTTACATTCCTGGACTTCTAAATAGCCCTAGGATTGGCTTGTGGCAGTCATCAACTTGAGGGGAGGATGCCTCTTGGAAGGTAATCGACATCTAGAGCTATTTGAAGTTCAGGTTCTTTCTAGAGCAGAGGGCTCCGGAGGGATCCGGAGACCACTGGTAGTTCTACTGCTGCAATCCTTGTACAAACATTCATAACTTGTACCACAATTCATAAGATATGCACTTTCAAAATGTAATTCAAGTAAAAAAGTTAAGAGATTTCATCAAAGGAAATGAAAACCAAACATGTGCATAATCCATCCAAAAGACAAACATAATTATAATAATATGTAAATATATATGCCATAATGTTTTGTTAAAGTCTCATAGAACATGAAATATAATGAAATAGATGAGTCATATATCTGGCTCATCAATCTCCTACAAGTTTATAGGGAGGCCCTAGACAAAGGGTCACTAGGGGAAGACATTAACAAAGGAATTATTAAACTTCTCCCAAAGGAGGGGGACAAGACCCTAGTGAAAAACTGGAGACCGATAACCCTGTTGAATGTATCTTATAAAATCCTTTCTAAAGTTATTGCTTTGCGGTTGGTCAATATTCTACCCAAGTTCATAAAAAACACTCAAACATGCTTTATAAAAGGTAGATATATCCTAGACAATCTCATCACAAGCTGGGAAGCCTTGGAATGGGCCAAAATTCCAATCAGAACTCAGCAATGCTTCTTCTGGACTTTGAAAAAGCGTATGATAGGGTGGAGTGGGTTTTTCTAAGGACAGCCCTTCAAGCTTTTGGTTTTGCTAGCAAATTCTGTGGCATGGTTGACACGCTTCTGAAGGATGCCACAATACAAATAGATATTAATGGTATGCTAACAGAGAAGATCTCTCTAGAAAGATCCATCTGACAAGGATGCCCCTTGGCTTCCATCCTCTTTGTCATAGCTTCAGATGCGCTCTTCTATCTCTTGAGGGATAACACATTCTCCCCTAGTGTAACATCCCTCTTTAAATTAATACTAAAAAAAACTCAAGAATTTACAAGAAAGTAAATAAACTTGGTAAACATGAGAGAAATTTTTGTTTTTAATTAAATATCATTTGCATAAACACAAGAAATAAAGTACAACTTTCCAAATAATTTCAACTTGAAATCACAACATAATCGAAGCTAGAATCATAGTGGAATCCTTTCACCTTACATTTACATTACATAAACTGCGCCTGGCATAAAGAATAGTTTTACATCATAATTTGACTGTCGTAAGCATCTAGAAAGTTGATATCTGTCTTCATGAGCCTTGGTGAGTCTTTTGCTTCAGAGGGAGAGCATCATCTGAGTGCTTTACCTCCAGCCACAGACCAACGGTCCCCCGCACACCTTCCTTCCTAGAAGGCGCCCTACCTTTCACGAAGGGTATAGATATAAGGAGCCAACAAGTTTTTCCATCTGAATGTTAGTGATGTGTCCTACATAACTTCAATCGACCACACAACTCTAGATCCCTTCTAGCTAAGTATGATCATACTGATTGGTCATGCCATCTAGGCGCACATCTCTGACTCAACTTAAAGACTATCTCACCCTACAGTTGAATTTCATCTTTTAGTAATTCTAGACACAATCTTGTCTGAACTGAAAATTCATTCTAGTCAATTTGACTTAGAAGTAATCCTCAATCTAGGATATACATGCAATCTATATATATATATATGTTTAGGTAATTCTAACCTTTCAGGGATTTCCTCTTTTCATACTTACAACTTCTAAGGTCTATGACCTTCTGCCATTCTTCTCTCTTACTCAAATATCAAACATCTTTGGTGTATTAAAACAAGTTTTGGCTCTATCATACAAACACTTAAGTTTGATAAAGTGCTACAAAGACTCTTCTTGTCTTTCTTTATGGTTATCTTGACCTTTAACTGTCGACCATTATGGTTTTCTCGACCTCTTACTATCGACCGATATAGTTTTCTAAATCTGTCTGATCTTAATACTTGGGTTTAACTTCTCTAACCTAATACATGGAAATATCAAACATCCTTGTTTTCCAAAGGTAATAATCATAAATATACCAAAACATGAGAGCACGTATCTCTAGTCTTTTCTAGATTACTTGACATTGCTCTAATTCACATTTCACGTAACATGAATAAGCATAGTAATCGAGGAATATCCTCACACATATAATATCTACAAGAATTATATAAATTCACATCAATTCTCTTGATCTAAGTCAATCTCCAACCCTAATAAGGTTGATACATAAAAGGTAATAATCTACTTTCAACCTATTGGTCTATTTAAGTTTATCGACATTCAGCATAAGTTAGGTCATGAACTCAACCTCTTTTGAATAAATGTCTCATAATCCTTTATCAACAATCATGTGGGGTTGAGTTTTCTAATCTTCCAACATACACAACTTGGTATAAATCATGTCAGGAATACCCAACACTGGAATAACTTTGTCTTCTGTGCAAACAACACTAACATAAATTCCATTAAATATAAAAAATAAGGGATTATAACTTCCCATCTCCTAGTATGACTATACCCTTGAGTTGGTTAACTAATTTCAATCTTGAAACAAAGGGGAATTACATTATGTCTCCTATCATTCCCATTCTCGAGATAGTTTTATTTAAGTTGTAATTGCTAATTCAAAGGGGGTATCTAGGCTTCCACTTCTTGATTCACCTATTCCTCTGAATCAAATTCTAGTATAACAAGAAGGACTCTATTTCACATAAAGAAATCTACTTCCATAATGTATCATTTCCGCTCAAAATCATAATTATATTATCTCTCGCAATCTCTATTGGTATTGTTCCAAGGGTAAGAATATATATCTATGGATTTATCTTGGAAATTTACTTTTAGATTTAATCAATCATTGATAAGCTAAGTCTATAAAATCATTCTCTCATTTAGGTATAATCCACGCCATGTTTATTCTCTTTCAAATCTAAAAGGATTTTGAGTCATGAGTTATAAAATAATGAACTAGACCTAATGGTCTCTTTTTTGTATACCAATTCTAGATATGAAAAGATATAACTCATGCTCAATACCCTTGTATATAACAAATAAACTTGTTGAGAACAAGAATTCATATATCTTATTATATAAATCATCTTTAATACCAACCTCCCTTAAAGTGTAAACTATGCTTGTATCATAAAATTTAATGCTATATCTCAATGATGTATAAGTGACATGCTATTGCTCATAAGTATATTCCAGAACCCACGCCTAGGCAAGCTCTCTACAGGTTCATTGATTCCATTTCATGAGCTTCAAGAAAGATTAAATGGAAATATTATTTTAATGATGCCATGCTCAATGTTTGACACCAGGCTCATTGCTTTATGACATTGCCTCCAAAACATGAACTTTACTAGTAAAGTAGATTGTGAATTTCTTGTTGCATCATTATTTCTAAATAGCCTCATTCATATAGTTATCCATGTTCCAAAAGTAGTATATTTACATAGTTAAATTTTCACAAGTGCTCTGTGTCTATAAATTATTAAATAATCATATACATGTAATCAAGGTTACGAGGGGTGATCATACCTCTATTCCATTCCATTGTAACCTTCGTAGATCGAACTGTGTTCTTCTCAAGATTGGTGTGTCGATGGTGCTTCTTTGGATCACACAAAGCTCGATACCGTAACTTACATTCACACCCACTTATGAAGGTCTCCCTTTTTTTATTAGAAAACCTGTATAGTGAATGGTACCATAAGATGGTCAAGTAATACGCTTCTGAGAACAACCGACGAGTTGGGACATGCCCACGAAAAGAAAAACCATCCCTCAGAATTGTATTATTTACATATAACAGCTTATATTTTCTTCCTAATCGGCTTTCTTTTTTTTATATGGCTGCCTTCTTTTTCTGGTAAAAAGTTCCTCAAAAGAGGTTCATGGTTAAAAGGTTATGCTCAAGATCTATGGTTTTAAGCACGGTACAATTTGCCAAGTCTTGGGGGATAATACCACTCAATTTAGTGGAAGAAAAGGGGGAGCTTTTGCAATTTGTATAAGAAACTCAGCTTTGGCAGTGTTGGTTTTTTCTTCTGAATCAGCATTAGGGTTTGCCACTTCTAATGCATAGGCAGATTCAGCCAACTAATACAGGAGGTTGTGTGAGCTCCTCCCCTTCACTTCTGGTTCTGCCGCACCAAGGGGGGTATCCCTATAACTCAAGATGTAACCTTGACTAGCTCAAAGATAGAAAGATCTAACTTGACAACAACAGGCAGAATACTCTCATGTATGGACCAAGATCTGTATGATAGATCACAAGGTGGGCAACGTTCTTGGACATATATGTCTGGTTAGGTATGAGAGCATGCAGGGGTTCCTACTTCTAATCCTACAACTAACAGGTGGAAGGATGAGATGGTTTGAAATGGTGTTTGGATGCAAACCTGGACCTGGTGTATAACCTCAACACAGAGCTAGATTGGTGCCTATCCAGGGCTTGGAGTCGGTAGACATACACCTGTGAATGATCAGCATGAATAGCTAAAACTGGATTTTAGGGGGATACACATGATATCTGCCTTACAGATATCTCCCAATACAGAGTGTTAAGCTGTCGATATTTATGGCATCCCTATTGCAGGAAGAAAGATACATGCAAAACTGGAGACAGAATCAACATAACACATGCAAACATAGCATTATTCATATAAGATTAACCATGAAATCAGTGGATTCATGCCAAAACGTACAACAGGAGATACATAAACTCACAAGTTTTGCTGCACAGAGCAACCAAAACTAGTTGTATCTTATTACAGAGCCAAAATGTCCAGTTTTCAATAACCTGAAAAATGGTAACACAGTCTGCTTATAACAGCCAGAAAGTGTACCACAGCAATTAATTACATGGTTGACCAAAAATCCCGCCAGATACACAGTATCAGAAAAATGGCGCTCAACGCATTACCAGATTGGCGCCCAAACATGAATGCAGCAGGTGGGAGAGGAGACAGGAAGAAATCTCGAGCCTTGCGCCGCCGCCTAGGGATCCACATCTTCAATCGGGTACTAGATCCGTCCACACCATCGCCCATACCTCTGCAACGATCGCCATTAATGGCGCACCAACCCGCGGCCTTGGGAAATGCAGAATACTGTACGTTGCAACCATTTCCCGCCAAGATACATCGTCATGATATTTGAAAATATGTAGGGTCGAATTATCCCACATGCACCCCGCAGCAACCTCCTCATCACCTTATATACTAGGTCGCGAGCATATATGATGTCGGTGCTTTTGCTCCCGACGACACTAGTATAAACCTTCATCATCATCCTCCAGCAGCATGATATCCTGTTGCTTGAAATATCACCTTGACGTCAGCATCATATCGCAATATCACCTGCATGATAATCGCCTTCATTGGCACAACCTGATGCATCGGAGGAAGATCCTCCTGCTTAGCCGATACCAAATGTCTGGCTGATGAACATCCTGATGACGTCACCGTCATATCCTGCTGACATCATCAGCATATCTGCCTACTGCGCACCTCCTCATATCCGAATGACGTCATCGTCATATTCGCAACATTGGGGGATCTTCATAAGATGAGTAATGTTAGAAATATGACCCCCCGGACCTTGATGACGTCACCACCACATGTCGGCATCAGGATGATATTCGGAAGATAACCAGATATTTGGAAATATCATCCTGATGCACAAATATCATGCTGCACTGTAGCTCCGCTATAAGATCGGGGTGATATATGAATATGACAGATATTTGAAATGATCACCCCCCCACTGGATAATGCATGAAGCCGACAGGCGGATATCTCCCTGATATCAGCATCATCATGATGCTGGAACAAACATACATCCGGGTGATATTCAAATATGAAAATATCACCCCCTCCTTCAGAAATATCATGATGCAGATAGGCAGAGAAATAGATATCACCCTGACATAAGAATGACGTCAGCATCATCAGGGTGATAAAACAACGAACATGAAGTGATAAAACAACATCAGGATGATCTTGACTAAGATCACCCGATGTTCAAAATATGATGACCACGATGAATATCGGGTTACACTTAGAACTTTACAGCAACATCATCAGGATGATCTTAACAAAGATCACCCGATGTTAAAATATCACCCCAGCGAAAGATCATGCTGATAGAAAATATGATGACCCTCGCAAGCAACACGGCGATAACTGGAAACATGATGATGATGACCTCCTCCAAAGAAAATATGATGCTGATGTTAAAACATGCTGAGGAGGCCCAAAGACTTAGAACTTTTTTGGATTTTTTGGGAAGGTGCCTGCATGAAAATTGCTCAGAAACTGACAGTGAAATCAGGCACCAATAGTGGCTCTGTCTAGGGACGTGCAGGTGCAAGACTGCAACAAGAACCCCAGATCTCTGGGATGCAGACCAGTCCCTTATCCATTGGGCACAGAGTCAAATACTGCACTGACCTGCATCACCAAACACACTTGATGGCCTAAGGCCACCAAGAAAAGAAAAACATGTATCTCCCTTTGTCAAATATCTTGTTTTCATCTGCATGCACTGGGTCAAGCTTGGAGATACTACAGAGATCCACCCACAAACAAATCTTGTCATCTGCATACTCAACCCTCTGATTTGGCTTGTCATTGTCACCCCTATGCAGACAACCTTCAGCATCATGTGACATGTGGGTGTAGAATGTATCAAGCAATGCATACTCAAATGGAATATAACACATGTTATCATTTGTATCAGCATTATGCATTGCAAAATGATCTCCTAGCTGGACTAAAAACTGAAAACACTCAAAGTCCACCATGCAGCTAGGAAGATTAGAGCTCATTTCATATGCTGGCCTTTCAAAAGAAAAGCTTTCAAATTCACAATTATGCACATCATGTACACAACCAATAGCAGCACCAAACTGGAAAAGATCAGGCTCTGGCCTCTTTTTACAATCAGGCACATTTTTACAATCACTTACCTGATGTATGTTGTTTCCTCTTTCATCAGGATGAGAAATAGAATCCAAGTCAAAAACCATGTCAAGACCCTCACCATACTCAAATAGATCCTCATCACCATATGTGTCAAAAATGGGTGACCCAGGTGCATCAGTTTCATCATAGTATGCCATTTGTTCATGGGCAGCAGAGCATGCATCTTCATCACCAATGGATTCCTTTTGTGGAGGAGTATCAGCCTGTGTGTCATAAGCAAAACAACCATCAATCAAAGAACAATCATGCTCTGCACTAGCACTTATTTCAATCTCTGACTGCTCTTCATGATCCTCATGTGTTTGAAAAGAAGGCAATGGGTCACACATAGGACTGCTTCTCTGTTTGCTTATATCTTCTCTGTCTTGAGTACAATACTCACAATTGTCTCCACAGGTCCATTCCAAAAATTGCTCATTGCTGTCCACAACCTCATTGTTGTTTTCATGGTCAGATGCCTCATCATTGCAATGGGAATCCTCATTAGTCCTTTCACTGGCATCCTCAACATTCATCTTTTCATCTTCACATGATGCCCTAATTATTTGGTCATTTGCAGCTTTACAACTATTATTCACACCAAGGCCTGGGGACAGGGGTTTCAGCAGGTGCACATTTCTGATTTTTTCTATCTTTTCTATGAACCTGTATGCCATCTGCATACTTGTCACCTTGAAATCCCTTAGTATTGCACTAAAGCCCTCCTCAAAAGCTTCAAAGAATATGCCAACACAGGCTGAAATATCAGGTCTGAAGACTTCTGGGATCTGTGAAAGGGCTATTGCAAACCTATGACTAAAATCAACACATGGCTCTTCATCTTGTTTTCTGATTCTCATCAATTCTGAAACAAGATCAACTGGTTCTTTTGCAAATTCTTCCTTGAAAGAGTCAGCAAGCTCATCCCAACAGGCAAAGGATCCTTTTGAAAAGCTCAAATACCAGTCTTTTGCTTTTGCATCAAAGGACCTAACAAAAAACCTCATCCACATATCCTCATCTCTAAATGAATGTTTTCCCATGAACTCATGAAAATTTTGGATATGTGCATTCCCATCACATACACTGTGACCACTAAATCTGGGCATCTGACAGTATATCCTAGCAGGCATAGTTTCTACTTTATAATCAACCCATGACAAATCCAGTTGGTCATACAAAGGATCAAAAGGGCTGAGAAGAGGTTTAGCCTTCTGACTAGCAGACACAACAGGGTTACTGCTTTTTAACTGGGCCTACTCAGCCTCTAAGAATATCAACCTATTTCTTATCTCTTCTATTCTTTTATTCAACATTTCACCGCTGAGTATGGGATAATTCATACTTGGATTCATAAAAATCTTACTCTTAGACATCCTTTGTTTGCCTAAGACCTAAGGCTTCCCTTGGCATCTAACTTATGCAGTAAAATAGCAAATATAAAGGGGAAGGAACAAGATACCTTTTCTCATACAGATGCTGAAATATGAACAGCACATTTTTGTCACATCACATACATCCATCTTTCATGTGCATTCAGGTCTTTTGCAGAGTCGCCACCTCTCCAAAGAGGACAAAATTTACAGCAGCTGAAAGCTCAACACATATTTTTCTGAGTTCATACCACCAGCAGAGCAAAACTTCACCAGAGACTGCAGGATATCACTTTACATCAACATCCCCAGCAGAGTCGCCATTTTGTTGGTGACTCGGATGGGCCAAAGATATAACACTTTTTCATCAATTTTCTCCCCAGCGGAGTCGCCATTTTGTTGGTTTTTTCTTCTGAATCAGCATTAGGGTTTGCCACTTCTAATGCACAGGCAGATTCAGCCAACTAATACAGGAGGTTGTGTGAGCTCCTCCCCTTCACTTCTGGTTCTGCCGCACCAAGGGGGGTATCCCTATAACTCAAGATGTAACCTTGACTAGCTCAAAGATAGAAAGATCTAACTTGACAACAACAGGCAGAATACTCTCATGTATGGACCAAGATCTGTATGATAGATCACAAGGTGGGCAACGTTCTTGGACATATATGTCTGGTTAGGTATGAGAGCATGCAGGGGTTCCTACTTCTAATCCTACAACTAAAAGTTGGAAGGATAAGATGGTTTGAAATGGTGTTTGGATGCAAACCTGGACCTGGTGTATAACCTCAACACAGAGCTAGATTGGTGCCTATCCAGGGCTTGGAGTCGGTAGACATACACCTGTGAATGATCAGCATGAATAGCTAAAACTGGATTTCAGGGGGATACACATGATATCTGCCTTACAGATATCTCCCAATACAGAGTGTTAAGCTGTCGATACTTATGGCATCCCTATTGCAGGAAGAAAGATACATGCAAAACTGGAGATAGAATCAGCATAACACATGTAAACATAGCATTATTCATATAAGATTAACCATGAAATCAGTGGATTCATGCCAAAACGTACAACAAGAGATACATAAACTCACAAGTTTTGCTGCACAGAGCAACCAAAACTAGTTGTATCTTATTACAGAGCCAAAATGTCCAGTTTTCAATAACCTGAAAAATGGTAACACAGTCTGCTTATAACAGCCAGAAAGTGTACCACAGCAATTAATTACATGGTTGACCAAAAATCCCGCCAGATACACAGTATCAGAAAAATGGCGCTCAACGCATTACCAGATTGGTGCCCAAACATGAATGCAGCAGGTGGGAGAGGAGACAGGAAGAAATCTCGAGCCTTACGCCGCCGCCTAGGGATCCACATCTTCAATCGGGTACTAGATCCGTCCACACCATCGCCCATACCTCTGCAACGATCGCCATTAATGGCGCACCAACCCGCGGCCTTGGGAAATGCAGAATACTGTGCGTCGCAACCGTTTCCCGCCAAGATACATCGTCATGATATTTGAAAATATGCAGGGTCGAATTATCCCACATGCACCCCGCAGCAACCTCCTCATCACCTTATATACTAGGTCGCGAGCATATATGATGTCGGTGCTTTTGCTCCCGACGACACTAGTATAAACCTTCATCATCATCCTCCAGCAGCATGATATCCTGTTGCTTGAAATATCACCTTGACGTCAGTATCATATCGCAATATCACCTGCATGATAATCGCCTTCATCGGCACAACCTGATGCATCGGAGGAAGACCCTCCTGCTTAGCCGATACCAAATGTCTGGCCGATGAACACCTGATGACGTCACCGTCATATCCTGCTGACGTCATCAGCATATCTGCCTACTACGCACCTCCTCATATCCGGATGACATCATCGTCATATTCGCAACATTGGGGGATCTTCATAAGATGAGTAATGTTAGAAATATGACCCCCCGGACCTTGATGACGTCACCACCACATGTCGGTATCAGGATGATATTCGGAAGATAACCGGATATTTGGAAATATCATCCTGATGCACAAATATCATGCTGCACTGTAGCTCCGCTATAAGATCGGGTTGATATATGAATATGACAAATATTTGAAATGATCACCCCCCCACTGGATAATGCATGAAGCCGACAGGCGGATATCTCCCTGATATGAGCATCATCATGATGCTGGAACAAACATACATCCGGGTGATATTCAAATATGAAAATATCACCCCCTCCTTCGGAAATATCATGATGCAGATAGGCAGAGAAATAGATATCACCCTGACATAAGAATGACGTCAGCATCATCAGGGTGATAAAACAACGAACATGAAGTGATAAAACAACATCAGGATGATCTTGACTAAGATCACCCGATGTTCAAAATATGATGACCACGATGAATATCGGGTTACACTTAGAACTTTACAGCAACATCATCAGGATGATCTTAACAAAGATCACCCGATGTTAAAATATCACCCCAGCGAAAGATCATGCTGATAGAAAATATGATGACCCTCGCAAGCAACACGGTGATAACTGGAAACATGATGATGATGACCTCCTCCAAAGAAAATATGATGCTGATGTTAAAACATGCTGAGGAGGCCCAAAGACTTAGAACTTTTTTGGATTTTTTGGGAAGGTGCCTGCATGAAAATTGCTCAGAAACTGACAGTGAAATCAGGCACCAACAGGCAGAAGGCTTCCATTCAAGAAATTATGGTCTAACCAGAGTTGTATAAGATTTGTGCATGCACACAGAGTAACTGGAATTGAACCTTGCAAACTATTATGATACAACTTAATGTAGTGCAACTTGTGTAATTTACCAAGGTGGTGGGGAATTTGGCCAAAGAAATGATTGTGAGAGAGGTCAAGAATTGTAAGGAAGGAGAGATTAGCGATGTGAGGGGGGTATCTGTTGCAAGTATGAGGTTAACCAATGTTGTCATTGATGTCAACATACTCATATTGCTCAATGAGAAGGATTGGATGAGCTGTGTGCTGAGGATATTGAGAAAATTAGTCTCAATTAGAAACAGTGAAGAACAGTGATGAGAAGAAGGCAAAAGTACTCAATAGGTTGAAGATCAGAGGATGCGAATTAAAGGGTTTGCAGATATGAGTCTTGAGATGTTCCAGTTAAGATTTTAGAGGTCCACATGAAGATATGAAGAAGTTGTGGTCGATCAAGTAGAACCGGTTCCGGGAGATGCTCCGAAGTGACAGTGTTACAAAAAGGTCCGGTGAGATCCGGAAGTGCATTGTCATATTCTGCGGATTGGAAGGAGTGTTTGGGATGTCCTTGTTATGTGTCATCTCGATTGGTTCATGGTTTGGAGGTCCGGAAGCACCTCTTTCAGTATGTTAGTGGCGATAGATTGTGTTCTTGAAGTTCCGGATGAAGGAGAGAAGAGATTCTTGTAAGTAGAGGAAGTGCGGATGTACCTAGTCATTCAGGCAAGCTTGTGAAGGTTCTTGGATCATGTTGAGATGGTGTTGTCAGTCCGCATTAGTGTTAGAGCCTGAAATTGGAGATATACTTCCGGATGAAGATGTTCTTGTTCAGGCTGGCCGACCAGATGAGTTACTCATCTTGCGAATGTTCTTGTGGATGATTGCCGACTTAGATGATTGTTCCTAAGTCGATGCCTTGTATAAATAAAGGTTTGTAGATTCATTTCGAAGTGTGTTGTGGAGCGGATGAGTGTGGTATAGTGAAAGAGCGAGGGGTAGAACAGAAGTATCTCAGGCTTAAATGGAACTGATCCAGACATGGTAAAGATGTCAATCTCCAGTTCAAGTTTGTAAAACTTATCATCTTGTAGACAGTGTGTCTCTTGTAGGCAGTGTGCCTCCTTGTGAGCAGTGTTCTTAGGTAGTGAGCCCTAATTGGCATGTGCCATTCATTTTTCTTATTCTTCTAACAGAGAATAATCCTTGGGTCAATCACCTCGTGGTTTTTCCCTTAACCGGGTTTTCCACATCAAAATCTTGGTGTTCAATGTGTTGATGTTTATCTGCTCCTATGTTTATGTGTTTGCTTTCATGAATGGTTAACTGATATGCTATTAACTAACAAAGAAGAATCAAGTGATTGAAGTAGAAGCAAGTTTTTGTACAACTGATTCACCCCCCTCTCTATTGTGTGCCCTAGATCTAACAATTGGTATCAAAGCTAAGTTCCTCTGAAAGGAGCTTAACCGATTGAGGAGATCTAGGATGTCGTCATACAAGAAGGACAGTCCAAAGTTTGATGGAACCAACTTCTCTCTCTGGAAAGGCCACATGAAATGTCACTTGGAGTGTATGGGAAAAGCATACTTGTCCATGGTCACAAAAGCATATGTTCCTCCACAGGGTGGTCCGACAACTCTAAATGAAATCACAAATGCTGAAAACAATCTGCGGACCAAAGAGGCTCTTCTAAGCACATTGACTAACTCAAAACTCTCAAATGTTATTGATCTACCAACTGCCTATGAGATCTGGGTTAAACTAGAACTTCTACATGAAGGAGATGAGTTTGTTAAGAGTGCAAGGTTGCAAAGTCTCAAAAGAAAATTTGAAAGATTGAAGATGAGAGATGATGAAAATATCACTACTTTTATGCCAAGAGTAAATGAGCTGGTGTGTGGAATCAGGAATGCTGGTGGAGTTCTGGATGAAAATGAGATTGTTTGCAAAATTCTTAGATCCCTTCCTACTGGCTACAAGATCAAGGTTGCTGCCATTGATGAATTCAGAGCCCATGCAACTGTCACAAGAGAGCAATTGGCTGGCAAACTGGCTGCATTTGAAATGACCAAGTTTGGAGATGATCCCCCCAAGACTGAATCTACATTCAAAGCCAGTGCCTATGTGAAAGGCAAACAAAGATTTGATTCAAGAGAAAACTCTTCAAGGAAGTTGTCATGGTATGATCAAGCAAGGAAAGAAATGGAAGAGGAAGAAGCAGAAACAGCTCATCTTGAAGCCCTCATTGCAAAGAGATTGCCAAGAGGATCCAGTAAGTATGAAGGAAAGTTACCTTTTAAGTGCTTCAACTGCAATAAGATTGGTCATTTTTCTTCAAGATGTCCGGAAAGATCTGCAAGGTCAAACTCTAATAGACAAAGGTTCCAAAAGAACTGTTATTATGTTCATGAAGAAGCTAATAATGAAGGAGTAACAGATGATGTATCAGAGATAGGAGACAAATCCGGAAATGAATGGGTGTTTATTGCCATCAAGGAAGAAGAACCAATATCCTCTGAATCTGTCAATAATAAGGTTGTAGAAAGAGCTTTGGTTGCCCAAGTTGAAGAAAAGGATGATTGGGTTATTGACAGTGGATGCTCTCACCATATGACAGGTGACAAGAACAAGTTCTTAGATTTGGAAAGGTATGAAGGAGGAATGGTGAAGTTTGGTGATAATTTTGCTGGTAGAATCAGAGGTAGGGGAACTATTTCTTTTGATGGAAAGAGCAAAACTGGTAATGTACTATATGTTGAAGGATTGAAGCACAATATTCTCAGTGTTGGACAGTTAGTAGACAAAGGCTATGATCTCCGGTTCAAAAATGGAAGATGCAGGATCTTTGAAAGCTCCGGAACTGAGATTGAATCCGGTACTCAAACAAAGGTAATATCTTCCATCTGGTTGGTTCTAATAAAAGTTGTTTGTTTGTTCAAGTGGATCAGAGTTGGTTATGGCATAGAAGGATGTGTCATGTAAATTTTGATAACATCATCAAAATAAGCAATACTCAGGCTGTAAGAGATCTTCCAAAGTTGGTGAAACCTACAAATAGTTTGTGCAAAGAATGTCAGCTAGGTAAACAGAGCAGAGTCTCTTTCAAAAGCAAGGATCAGTCCTCTACTGGATTATTGGAATTAGTTCATACTTATCTATGTGGTCCGACAAGAATCAAAAGTATGCAAGGTGATAGATATTTCATGTTGCTGATTGATGACCATTCCCAGATGATGTGGGTTACCTTTCTAAAAGAGAAATCAGAAGCCTTTGAGAAGTTCAAAATCTTCAAAGCTATGGTAGAGAATCAAACCGGATTGAAATTGAAGTGTCTAAGGTCTGATAGAGGTGGTGAATTCACATCCAAGTGAATTCATAGACTTTTGTGAGAAGCATGGTATAAAGAGACAGTTGTCTACTCCTAGGACTCCACAACAGAATGAAGTAGCTGAGAGAAAGAACCGGACCATCCAAGAAGCATCTAGGACAATGATGATGGAAGCAAATGTTCCTCAGATGTTTTGGAGAGACGCTGTCAGCACTGCAGTCTATACTCTCAATTGAGTTCAAATTAGAAGCAATACCGGTAAGACTCCTTATGAACTTTGGTTTGGTATAACTCCTACTATGAGATATTTCAGAGTATTTGGTAGCAAGTGTTACATCAAAAGAGATGAAGATCTAGGAAAGTTTGATGCTAGAAGTGATGAAGGAATTTTCTTGGGATACTGCACTCAAAGCAAAGCATATCGGTGTTACAATAAGAGACTGAGAAAGATAATAGAAAGTACAAATGTGAAGGTTGATGAAGGAATTAAGAAGCCCTCAAGGTTTTATGAGTATGATGAAGATGATCAGAATGATGTTCTGATTCAAGGAACTCAATCCTCTCCTAAAGGTCAGATTCAGATTGATCTGGTAAATCAGGAAGAAGAAGTTTGTCTGGATGAGCCTGATCAAGAAATAGTAGTACAAGAAACTCCCAAAGTTCCAAGGTATGTAACTCTAAATCACTCTGAAGATCAAATCATAGGTGACAAAAGCAAAGGGGTACAAACAAGGAGGAAAATTACTCAGAATTCAGATGAATGTTGTCTGATTTCAAAGATTGAACCTAAGACAATAAATGAAGCTTGCAATGATGAAAATTGGACCAAAGCAATGGAGGAAGAGTTGATGCAAATTGAGAAAAATCACACTTGGGATCTTGTTCCCAGACCTAGAGACAAGAATGTGATTGGAACCAAATAGGTCTTTCGGAAAAAACTAAATGAAGTTGGTGAAGTAATCAGAAACAAAGCCAGATTGGTCTGCAAAGGCTACTCTCAAATAGAAGGAATTGATTTTGAAGAAACCTTTGCTCTGGAGGCAAGAATTGAAGCAGTCAGATTATTTCTTGCATTTGCTGCCTTCAAAGACTTCAAGGTATATCAAATGGATGTCAAGTCTGCCTTCCTAAGTGGTGATTTGGAAGAAGAAGTATACATTGAACAACCGGATGGATTTCAATTGTCTGATCAAGATGATATGGTCTGCAAGTTGAAGAAAGCACTGTATGGATTGAAGCAAGCCCCAAGAGCATGGTATGAAAGGTTGGATAAGCATCTTGTGCAGATTGGTTTCAACAAAGGTACTGCTGACAGTAATCTATATTTCTAAATAGATAATGAAAACATCTTGATTGTTGAAGTATTTGTTGATGATATCATTTTTGGAGGAAGAGACAGTATGTGTAAAACCTTTGCAAATTAAATGAAAAGTGAGTTTGAAATGTCAATGCTTGGTGAAATGAATTTCTTCTTGGGTCTGCAAATTACCCAGACAAAGAAAGGCATCTTTATCTCTTAGACCAAATATGTGAAAGAATTGTTGAGAAAATTCAGAATGGAAGATTCAAAGCCAATGAACACTCCTATGGCAATTGGATGCAAGTTGAGCAAAGATGATGACTCTCCTAAAATAGATCAGACCAAGTACAGATCAATAATTGGAGGACTATTGTATCTCACTCAAACTAGACCAGATATTATGCAAGCTGTTGTCGTGTGGCAAGATTTCAGGCTGATCCCAGAGAATCTCATGTCATGGCAATCAAAAGAATTTTTAGGTACTTGAAAGGAATAGTTGAGTATGGTCTTTGGTATCTTAGAGATCAAGATTTTTCTCTTCATGCATATATATATGCAAATTGGGCAGGAGATGTGGATGATAGGAAGAGTACAAGTGGAGGAGCATTCTTTTTGGGAAAAATATTGGTTTCTTGGCTAAGGAAGAAACAAGAGGCAATTTCTCTATCTACAACTGAAGCAGAATATATTGCAGCAGCAGGTAGTTGCACTCAAATTTTGTGGATGAAGCAAATGCTAAGAGACATTAAAGTAGAATATAAGGAGCCTATCACAATTTTCTGTGATAATTCAAGTGCAATAAATATTTCTAAGAATCTGGTGTTGCATTCTAAGACCAAGCACATATCTATCAAGTTTCACTTTCTGAGAGAACAAGTGAACAAGGATGAAGTCAGATTGGAGTATGTACCCTCCAAGGATCAGATTGCAGATATCTTTACTAAACCTCTTCCCAAGGACTCTTTTGAGTATCTCAGGGAGAAGTTAGGGGTCATGGCCCCTCCGGTGATGAACTAGGATGCATTGATGTGCATCAGTCTGGTGGATATCACAGTCATATCTTGTGATCCAGATTGATGATGGGGAGCTGCTACTAAGGGGGAGCAGCTGGTATGATTTTGATGTGTCAGAATTGCAAGTATGAGCCCTTTGCCATTGATGTCAAAGGGGGAGAGAAGACGTGAAAAATAAATTGTTGATCAAAGGGGGAGCAGTAAAAGAAAGAGAAGACATGTGAAGAGTTGTCACTGATAGGGGGAGCTGTGACAAAAAGGAGAAGTTCTTATCTTGATGGTTTTTCACATCATATGTTGCCATCAATGACAAAGGGGGAGATTGTTGCAAGTATGAGGTTAACCAGTGTTGTCATTAATGTCAACATACTCATATTGCTCAATGAGAAGGATTGGATGAGCTGTGTGCTGAGGATATTGAGAAAATTAGTCTCAATTAGAAATAGTGAAGAACAGTGATGAGAAGAAGGCAAAAGTACTCAATAGGTTGAAGATCAGAGGATGCGGATTAAAGGGTTTGCAGATATGAGTCTTGAGATGTTCCAATTAAGATTTCAAAGGTCCACATGAAGATATGAAGAAGTTGTGGTTGATCAAGTAGAACCGGTTCTGGGAGATGCTCCGAAGTGACAGAGTGTTACAAAAAGGTTCGGTGAGATCCGGAAGTGCATTGTCATATTCTGTGGATTGGAAGGAGTGTTTGGGATGTCCTTGTTATGTGTAATCTTGATTGGTTCATGGTTTGGAGGTTCGGAAGCACCTCTTTCAGTATGTCAGTGGTGATAGACTATGTTCTTGAAGTTTCGGATGAAGGAGAGAAGAGATTCTTGTAAGTAGAGGAAGTGTGGATGTACCTGGTCATTCAGGCAAGCTTGTGAAGGTTCTTAGATCATGTTTAGATAGTGTTGTCGGTCCGCATTAGTGTTAGAGCCCAGAATTGGAGATATACTTCTGGATGAAGATGTTCTTGTTCAGGCTGGCCGACCGGATGAGTTACTCATCTTACGAATGTTCTTGTGGATGATTGCCAACTTAGATGATTGTTCCTAAGTCGATGCCTTGTATAAATAAAGGTTTGTAGATTTATTTCAAAGTGTGTTGTGGAGAGTATGAGTGTGGTATAGCGAAAGAGCGAGGGGCAAAGCAGAAGTATCTCAGGCTTAAATGGAACTGATCCAGACATGGTAAAGATGTCAATCTCCAGTTCAAGTTTGTGAAACTTATCATCTTATAGATAGTGTGTCTCTTGTAGGCAGTGTGCCTCCTTGTGAGTAGTGTGCTCGGGTAGTGAGCCCTAATTGGCATGTGCCATTCATTTTTCTTATTCTTCTAACAGAGAATAATCCTTGGGTTAATCACCCCGTGGTTTTTCCCTTAATCGGGTTTTCCACATCAAAATCTTGGTGTTCAATGTGTTGATGTTTATCTACTCCCGTGTTTATGTGTTATGCTTTCATGAATGGTTAAATAATATGCTATTAACTAACAAAGTAGAATCAAGTGATTGAAGTAGAAGCAAGTTTTTGTACAACTGATTCACCCCCCCTCTCAGTTGTGTGCCCTAGATCTAATAGTATTGTCCCAGCCAAACTCTTATATTTGAGAACCACGCTCATGACCAATTGACTGTGATCACAAGTTATTCCAG
The DNA here is from genome assembly GCA_027924645.1 of Cunninghamia lanceolata. Lineage (NCBI taxonomy): Eukaryota > Viridiplantae > Streptophyta > Pinopsida > Cupressales > Cupressaceae > Cunninghamia > Cunninghamia lanceolata. Next base: position 1,960,666 of record BSBN01000063.1, read on the forward strand.
TCCAGTTGCAAATGTTATCTCCATTTACCCAGTTGGACAAGGAAAGAAATGGATCACTCTTTACAGACATTTTTAATTGAAGCAAAGCTTGTGCATCAATTTGCTTCCGTTGTTGTTGCAAAAGAAGTCTTTTTTTAGTAGATGCATAGATAACTCCAGGATATATGGCATGGATAATATATTTATTGCTCTGCTATGCAAAGTTTTGTGTCAAGAGAATCATGAACGCATTGAGGGTAGCCTCCCTTAACTACCCCCAATGCATGTGTAAAAATAGAGACGACGGCATGAAAAACTACTCCACCTTACTGCCGAATTATAGGCAGAGTCTTGCCTATCAAAGCTCTTGATTAGAAACCAAACACGATGTAGTTACGGTTCATTTTTGACCACTCACATCAATTAACAACTTTACACTTAACCATCGTGGAGGTTATAAAACAAAAGGGGCCACGAGGGCTAAAAGAGATTCTTAAAATTAATACCACATTCTCCTTCATATTCTTCGACCTAAAAAGGTTTAACTCTAGATCAAAACAATGAACAATATATCATTGCCTACATAAGTTGTTTCTAAAACATCATAAAACATGAGGATGGGCTTGAGGATCTCCATCCCTCATATTACTTGATGACAAAATAAATAAATTGACATAAAGAAATCCCTACCAAAATTTATTGAAGAAGAGGTGGTTTTAGCTACTAATATAAACTAAATTTATATCATAAGAAAAGGATGCAACTAATGACCATAACTTGTTGCTAGTTACAGACTAACTATTATCCCTCAGATCTGTACCCTTACTGAGTTTGTTAAAACTTGGCAATTTGGAGAAACATGGGAATGATCTCAAAGTGTGGGACCTTGCGAACTGAGATCAGACCTCTGGAGAAGGCCAGCTTCCTCTTTCTAAGCCTATTACTTAGAGAAAAGTAACTAAATCTAGTGCTAATGCTTGCAGGGGAAAATGGTTAGAAGGAATGCTTTTAAAATGAAAAGATAAAGCAGGAAAACTTAAAAATAAGGGTGATGCACCAGATTCATTGAGCGATGGTGATCTTGGTGTAGACACAACAATGATTTCAATGATGAAGGGGATTCACACAGACTTATGAGACTGATTGAGGCTTCGGTATGAAGGTCGAACCTGTAGAGGAGCCGTTTTGCTCACATAACAGACTATAACTTCAATTAAAACACAGAAATCTAGACATAAGAGAGGCAAGAAATCATGCATATATTGATCATGAAGGTCCAAAACCATTACAATACAGAATATTTAGTAGCAAGAGAGGTCTGACTATAGAAAAATGGCAGCATAACAGCTCCAAAAAATAAAACCATCCTCCTGAAATAATGAGGTTACATTGCCATTTATAGGTCAAGCTCCTACGCAAAAAGGCATGAAGTCATTACTCCACAGGATCCAAGTTCATTAATGTAGGAACAAGGGAGCATGGATAGGGGCATGGTGAAAAGACAGGAACCATGCCAGTGGCAGGTCCAAAACCACATAAAATGGTTGCCCAAATGCAAGATAGGACAGGGCATTGAAGAAGAAACCCCCAAAGTCATCGCCCAACACACGAAGATCAGTCAGCAAGCCACAGAGCCCATACGCATTGAAGAGTGAGGCCATCCACCATGAATGCACCCACAAATCTCACCAATCAGAGCTACTGCGAAAAAGCTAGCCTCTGCACATGCCAAAATGGTCGTTGAAACGTCTAGTCGGCCGAGCACGCAAAACTAGATTAAAATTTGAAAGCGAGAAAATTCCCCTCAAAAGCCTGCTAGATGAAAGAGGAGACAAAAATAAGCACTTTTACTTCTTGAAGAATGTTGAAATTCACCAGAATGAGGGAGATATGGGTGGTCAAAGCCATGGTCAACTACATCTTGTATCTATCTATCACTTTACATCTGCCTATGTATATGCTTGTATCTTACAATTGTATATACAACTGCAACTGCACTTTGATTGGTGGGTTCACCTTATGCATTTATGCAACTTCCCTCCTTTTGCATATTCAAATCCCCTTGCATCTACCAACATACAATCGTGGGTCCTTACCTTTTGAATCAGCCTTTGAATCGGCCCTGATACATGGCACTACTCCATTGGTCGCTGAACATTTGCATCCTCCTTATCGGCTGTTGAAAAAACTTTAAACTGAGCCACTGATAGACATTGTCTTTCTGAAAGACCCCTTGCATGTGCCTTTGTATATGCAATTGTATATGAGATACAATCGCATATACATACAATTGCGGAACTCAGGAGATTATCAACTAGAATGAAACTTTGAAACAGGTCTGGCCTTGTATCTTTTCCCCTTTGCACATCGGCATATACATGCGCTTCTACATACAACTCGCGGACCCCAAAATGATTATCTGCTGCATTTGATTCCCCAGTCACGTCCGAATGATATGTTTCCCTTTGTATATTGCCCTTGTATATTGCATTTACAATGCGAATATACAAGAAAAACTACATACAACCCGCGCTTGTACATTCAAACGTTGCATCTGACCCTTGCATGTGACTTTGTATATGGCCCTTGTATCTGCAAACATACAATGCGAACATACATACAAAGATCCGTACAATCGCATTTGCCTTTATAAATCAAAATGCATGTTCCTTTTGGGTCTGGGCCTTGTATGTCAGGAATGTATATGCCATTGTATATGCGATTGTATGTGCAAAAATACAATCACATATACATACAATTGGTGGACCCCACCCTTTGTATCTGACCCTTGCATGTCGCCTTGTATGTCTGACTTTGTATCTTGCCTTTGCACATACAACTTTGCATCTTTCTTTGCACATATAATTGACTAAGTATAAAACTGAGAAATCCCAGCGATAGAAGACAATTGAAGGCAAAAAAATTATGGGTTTTTCTGAGTTTTCTACAAGGATTCTCTAGGCAAGATTTTGGGATTTTTGTAAGGCACAACATGGATTTTTGAAAAATTTAAGACTTTGTAGGGTCACTTCTAAAGGATATTCAAGGAATATACAAGGTGAACTATTTAACTCTTGGATAGAGGAAAAATAGGTCAACATTCTAGCGACTTCTATGGGATGTTTGCCTGCTAAACATCACACTAGTGGCCTTAAGCATCCATTGGCTACAGATTCATACAGGGACCTAAATACCTTTGTCAATCGATCTTGACCTCAGTAACTCAATATATCAGCAACGAAGAACACAAGAAGACCAAAACCAAAACAAAATGCTGAAAGCAACCCACCAACTATGCTAGATAGCACTTAGGGAAAATAAAAAGGCATCTAAACTATTGTGCAACAACACTTATTGAAAGCAAGAAATCTAATCTATTGCTTTACAAGGCAACTCATACCTCAAAACACCTCTTCAGGTGTATCCCATTGATTGGGATAGGTAAACTTTCTCCATCCATGTTTGATAACTAAAATGCATTGTGCTCCTTGCATTTAGTAATGATAAATGGGCCACTCCACATGTTGTCAAACTTGGAGTGCTTCCCTGGCCTGCTTTTCAACTCATCTCATTTGAGTACCATATCACCCTCCCTAAAAATTTGGGGAGTGGCCTTCTTATCAAAAACTCTTTTTGTCTGAAGCTGATGATACTCCATAGCTTTCATAGCTTTATCTCTTATTTCTTCAAGCTCCATAAGTTCAGCATATCTGACAGCTATGGGATCTTCTTCTTCAAACATCTCCAGTTGATTCATGATATCAAGACCTGGTAGCTCTATAGATACATGCAATCTTGCCTCTTTTCCATAAACTAACATCTATGGGGAGTTTCCAATAGACCTCTTGCGAGTTATTCTATCTACCCATAAAGTAGATTTTAGATTGGTGTGCCAGGTCCTGTGGTTGTCCTCCATTGATCTTTTGATAATCCTTATGAGATTCTTATTGGTAGATTCAGCCAAACCATTACCCTGTGGGTAATAATTTGATGAAGTGTTCAAATAAATTCCATTCCTCACAGCCTAGTCAGTTATCTTCAACCCAATGAAGGTGAAAGCATTGTCTGAGATGATTGACTCAGGTACTCCAAATCTAGATACCAAATCACAATAAAAGTTCAAAACAACATTCTCATTGGATTCTTTCAGAGCCACTGCTTCAGTTCACCTCGTGAAATAGTCTATTGCTGTAAGTACCCACCTATGGCCTGCACTTGACGGCGGGTTAATGGGACCTATAAAATCAATGCCCCATCTCATGAAGGGCTATTCTACTTGAATTGGCTACAGAGGTAAAGTTGGCAGCCTTTCTTTGCCTACAAAAATGGCACATTTTACACACTTTTTGGCCCATGCATGGGCATCCTTGAATAAGCTGGGCCAGTAATAGCCAGCTCTCATTATTTTCCAAGTAGTAGTTCTTGGGGCAAAATGACCCCCTGTTGTTCCATCATGAAACTCATGCAACACTTTGTCAGTTTGATCATTATCAATGCATCTTAGCAGCACACCATTAAAATCTTTTCTAAAAAGGATATCATTAATTAAAACTAATGGAATAGACTGCAGTCTAAAATATCTTCTCTTGGTTCTATCTAAACCTGCTGGACATTCACCAGTTTGCAAAAAAATGAGTCATGTCATTAACCCACCTGTTCCAAGTGTTGTTGTATCATCCTGATGTTCATCTTCAATGGTTAGAAGCACCTCTTCTTCCTTCTCTATTTCATTTTCAAACCTAGTAGCAAGCTATTCACTGAGTCCTCTACCTCTGATGAGCTTGGCTATTTTGATATCTACATCATATTCCATGACTTTGGTAATCCAACCAACCTTTTTCTCATTAACATCCTTACCTAATAGAAACTCTTTCACGCCAAGGTGAGCAACCATCAAATGTACCTTATTGTTAGAAATAAGATGCCTAAACTTCTTGAGACTCTTTACCACTGCAAGGACATGTTTTTCAATGAAACTATACCTCTGTTCATACTCCTTCAGTCCTTGACTAAAGAAAGCGATTAGTTGCTCAAAGCCTTCATTTTGCTGTTGTACCAGAATTGTAGAAATTGTATCTATACTGCCATAAGCATACAAAATGAAATCTTTTGAGAAATCAGGATTTACCAGAGTTGGTGCAGCTGATAACACTTCTTTTATGGACTCAAAGCTGAGTTTGCCCTCTCTCATCCAACTGAAAACTACATTTTTCTTTAACATAGAGGTCAATGGCTTTAATAAATTTGCAATGTCAGGTACAAATCTTCGCAGAAAATTAATTCTGCCAATAAAACTTTGCAGTCCTTTCTTGTGACTGGGTAAAGGCAGCTCCAAAATAGCTCTTATTCTTTCTTTATCAATGGTAACTCCCTCCTTTGACACAATGCGTCCTAAAAGCTTGCCTTCATGCACAACAAAAATGTATTTCTTGGGATTGAGAGATATCCCAAACTCTTTACATCTCTCAAATACTTGTTTGAGGTGGGATAAATGTTTAGCTGCATCTTTAGAGAAAACTGTGATGTCATCAAGGTACACAAATACCAATTTATAAAGCAAACCTTTAAAAGCCATATCCATAACTCTCTAAAAAGTAGAGCTAGCATTTGACAGACCAAAAGGCATCCTTTTGTAGGCCATGGTGTCCCATTTTGTGGTAAAAGTAGTTTTAAACCGATCTTCTTCCTTGACTAATACCTGATTATAACTTGAATATCCATCAAGTAAGGAGAATCTTTCTGAACCAGCTACTACTTGCAGAATTTGCTCCATTGAGGGCAGCGGGTAGTGGTCCTTCAGGGAGGCTCTATTAAGATCTCTAAAATCAACGCATAGCCTAATCTCTCCATTCTTCTTCCTCACAGGAACAAGATTGGAGACCCAAGAAGTATGCTTGATCAGAAAAATGATGTTTCCCTCGATCAACTTGGTTAATTCCTTAATCATCAGAGGCTCCTATTTTGGATTTAAAGGTCTTTGTTTCTGCCTCACAGGTTTCACACCTGGCTCTAACTCTATGGTATGCTAGGCAATATGAGGGTCAAACCCTTTTAAGTCTGAGTATTCCTAAGCAAACATAGCCTCAAACTTTTGACAAAGAGCAATAAAAGCTTTCCTATCCTCAAGTGAACAGATTTTACCAATTTTGAGAAGCTTACTTTTAAAAATTTCTAGCTCCTCATAATGTTCCTCTTTGACCAGCATACTGGTTTTGCTCTTTTTCAGCTGATCATCAGTACCAAAAATGGATTCCAAGGTTACCAACCCTCTGGGTAGCTTATTAGTCCTTAATTGAACAACTTGATCATCATCATATTGCTGTTTGAGTTTGTTTTGATTCATCACAAAAAACTCATCCTCTTCTAACAAGAAACGCAGAACCTGCTCATCACTCTCAAAAACTTGCCAATGAATGCTATTGCCAGGAATAGAGGGCCTATCAACTATTTTCACATGAGGCTGTATCTTTTCTCTTTGAATATCACTGGGGATATCAAACTAAGCCCCAATTGTAGCTAACCTATCTGCATGATTGTTCTGATTTCTTGGAATAGAGATTAGATTGAAAGCATCAAACTCCTCAATCATATCCCATACCTTATGTTTATAGCATTTTGAAACATCATTCTTTGTAACATACAGTCCCCTCACCTGAGTCACAATAAGTTCGCTATCCCCATGCACCTGCAAACAACCAACTTTCCTCTTTCTTGCCCACTGCAAACCTTGAATCAACCCTTCATACTCAGTAGTGTTGTTTGTACATGAAAAAGCAAAATAGAAAGTAGAATAATATGTCACCCTGTGGAGACACAAGCATTGCACCACCATGAGATCCATTCCTATTCCTAGAGCCATCAAAGTACATTTTCCATACCTCATCTTGTTGTTCTATTTGTTGTTCTGCACTCTTTACAAGGTTTAGAATTGTTGTTTCAGGTTCATGCAATATGTAAACCCCCATACCAGCTTCTTGAATGTGTCTGTCAGGATCATCTACAATATTTTTTGAGGCCCACTCCTTTAATAGCACCTCTGGTATACTTTCAGCTTGCAGTTCTTAAGCAACAACAAGCTCAGGATCATTAGAAATAATACAATTTGCATTAACAACACTTGGGACATAAGGCTCTATGTGATCTTTGGTAAGCAATTCAGACTTTATGGTCACCTTTGTACCATATCAGGTTCTAAAAAATATGTAGGACCAATCTGAGGATAAATATCCTCCTATCTTGGCTGTGAACTCTCTTGAAAAACACATGGTGAAATAAAGAGGTAGATCTATGATGAACAACTCTTGAGAAATGGAAACATTCAGACAAGTATGCAAAGTGAGACCTAGATCTTTTATCACACCTACAGTGTTAACAGTTGTGCCATCTAGCTGGAGCACACCCTTCGTAAGGGGCTATTATTTCAATCCTAATTGGTCTGCAATCTATTTTGGCATTACAGAACTACTTCTACCACTATCCACCATACAGTTATGTACTAACTTGTCTCCTATTATTAATGACACATAAAATGGAAGTGGTTTAGCACTCTTATTTGGTTGTTTACTGTTGTCCTGGGATGAATTGGTAAGAATAGCCCTAGCTGGGTCAACAGTTGCATCATTTGAAACTTTTAAATCAAATAAGGTAGATTGTAGCATGCCCTTTTGACCTGGGATCGCTAAGGAATCCCACATAGATATTGTCACATTTATATTCTTCATATTTTCAATGATATTGAAAGGTGAAGTAACATTTACCTTTTGATGCGACTTTGCAGCAACAATATCAGCCTGCAAATGAGGTTGTTCCCTGGTAGTTGCTTGAGTATTCCTTTGCAAAATATGGGGAATCTGGGATGTAGAAAGATCAACAGGTCCTTTTTCTTTGTTTGTTGCTTGATCTATCTCATAACCCCTCTTTTTAGCTCTTGTATTCGCTGCAACTAAAGTATCATCTCTGTTCATACCACAAAACTCATCTCCCTGCCAATTTAGGAAGGCATTATCATTCTGAGGCTACTCTTGCTGCCATACAACCCCATCATTAAGTGTGTTTGGCTGTGAAACTACAACATTTTGCATCATTAGAGCCTGATTTATCACTCCATTTGGATAGGTTGCCTAACTGTGTGGCTGATTATAGGGAAGACACCATTCATACTTAGCTGCAAGGTTATTCTGAACAGGGACAAGGTCACTAGCTGCATTAATGGGTGCAGGATTGTAAGGCTGGAAAGGCCTCTGGTTCACATTCTGCCTAGCACCCTAGTAATTTCTTTGATAAGGTGGCCTATTAGCTTGGTATGGCTAGTTTTGCCCCTGATAAGGCTGATTTTGCCCTTGGCTGTGTGGCTGATAAGGCTATCTATTCTGGAACTATTATTTTTTGATATTCATTAGCTCATTACCAAAAGATTGCAACAATCCTTTGATCTCTTGTAACTCAAAAGACATAGTTTGAGTAGCATTTTCTGATTTATTGGGTTGCGTATTAGTTGCTGGTAACGCTAGTGCGATAGGTATGACAGCTATATGAAGCACGTGCATTGGCATTGGTGGCTGAATAGTGGGGAATTTTGGCAAAGGAGGCCTAGGGGCAATTTTACCAGCCTGTATGAGGTTGTTTTTATCTCTTATGGCTATGGCATAAGCTTGTGGTAAGGAATTTCCTCCCATAGATTGAATCATGACAGAAATATTGCTGTTTAAAGCTCTCAAATAATATAAGAAAGCATGGTCAGCTATAGGCTTTATCGTTGGTGGGATTCTGTCCCACGTCTTTTAGAAACAGTGGTTGAAGTCTGACATAACTTTGTGAGGAGCTCTTTTAATTGTAGATAGTTGTTCCACCAATGACAGATGGTCTAATTTGTCTTCAAAGAAGCTACACAACTCTTCTCCCAAAAGATCCCATGAATCTATGGAGTTCACCGGTAGACTTCTGAACCACTGCAAAGCCTTCCCTTTGAGGGAAGCTGCTAATAACCTGATTGCAACATTCTCTTCTGTCACATGATGGACAACACACAGGTTTGCAATGTCTTTTATATGCTCAGCTGGAGTAGTCTGATCTTCACCATTAAAATATGGTAAACTTTTCAAGGCAGTGATAGAAATATCATCATGTTGAGCTAAATTCAGTGGGCTGCCTTGGTTGAATGCAACAAACGGTTGATTTCTGACTGCAGGAATCATTATAACTAGGATTCTTGGGACAATATGAGTTCCAACAGCAGGAAGAGTAGACTTAGCTCTCCTAGAATAGACACGAGTCTTCTTGGGTTTCTCAAATGTTATCCCTCTTCTTCTAGGTGGGGATAGTTGCAAATATTCAAAAGATGAAGAACTGCTTCTAGTTTGTATTCTTCTCATAAGCAGAAATATACTAATTTTACTAAACCAAAGTTCAGAGTTGCCAGATATCTAGGTTTTAACCTTTTACAGTTCTGAAAATCACTAGCTGCACATCAAAACCAGCAATAAACTGTAGTATTTGAACTATTTCTAATTCCACAATGTCCCACCGGGCATGCCAAAAACTGTTATCCCTCAGATCTACACCCTTGCTGAGTTTGTTAAAACTTGGCAATCTAGAGAAACATGGGAATGATCTCAAAGTGTGGGACCTTACAAACTAAGATCAAACCTCCGGAGAAGGCCGACTTCCTTTTTCTAAGCCTATTACTTAGAGAAAAGTAACTAAATCTAGTGCTAATGCTTGCAGGGGAAAAGGGTTAGAAGGAATGCTTTTAAAATGAAAAGATAAAGCAGGAAAACTTGAAAATAAGGGTGATGCACTAGATTCATTGAGCGATGGTGATCTTAGTGTAGACACAACAATGATTTCAATGATGAAGGGGATTCACACAGACTTATGAGACTGATTGAGGCTTCGGTATGAAGGTCGAACCTGCAGAGGAGCCGTTTTGCTCACAGAACAGACTATAACTTCAATTAAAACACATAAATCTACACATAAGAGGCAAGAAATCATGCATATATTGATCATGAAGGTCCAAAACCATTACAATACAGAATATTCAGTAGTAGGAGAAGTCTGACTATAGAAAAAATGGTAGCATAACAGCTCCAAAAAATAAAACCATCCTCCTGAAATAATGAGGTTACATTGCCATTTATAGGTCAAGCTCCTACGCAGAAAGGCATGAAGTCGCTGCTCCACAGGATTTGAGGTCATTAATGTAGGAACAAGGGTGCATGGACAGGGGCGTGGTGAAAAGACAGGAACCATGCCATTGGCAGGTCTAAAACCACAGAAAACGGTTGCCCAAATGCAAGATAGGATAGGGCATTGAAGAAGAAACCCCCAAAGTCGTCGCCCGACACACGAAGCTCAACCAGCAAGCCACAAAGCCCATAAGCATTGAAGAGTGAGGCCATCCACCATGAATGCACCCACAAAGCTCACCAACTAGAGCTACTGCGAAAAAGCCAGCCTCTGCACATGCCAAAATGGTCACTGAAACATTCAGTCAGCCGAGCACACAAAACCAGATCAAATTTTGAAAGCAAGAAAATTCCCCTCAAAAGCCCGCCAGATGAAAGAGGAGACAAAAAAAGCATTTTTGCCTCTTGAAGAATGTTGAAATTCACCAGAATGAGGGAGATATGGGTGGTCAAAGCCACGGTCAACTACATCTTATATATGTCTATCGCTTTACATCTGCCTATGTATATGCTTGTATCTTGGAATTGTATATACAACTACAACTGCACTTTGACTGCTGGGTTCACCTTACACATTTATGCAACTTCCCTCCTTTTGCATATTCAAATCGCCTTGCATCTGCCAACATACAATCACGGGTCCTTACCTTTTGAATCGGCCCTAACACGTGGCACTACTCCATTGGTTGCTGAACATTTGCATCCTCCTTATCAGTCGCCAGGAAAAATTTAAATTGAGCCACCAATAGACACTGTCTCACCGAAAGACCCCTTGCATGTGCCTTTGTATATGTGACTGTATATGAGATACAATCGCATATACATACAATTGCAAAACTCAGGAGATTATCAACTAGAATGAAACTTTGAAACAGGTCCGGCCTTGTATCTTTTCCCCTTTGCACATCGGCATATACATGCGCTTCTATATACAACCTGCGGACCCCAAAATGATTATCCACTGCATTTGATTCCCCAGTCGCGTTCGGATGGTATGTTTCCCTTTGTATATTGCCCTTGTATATCGCATATACAATGCAAATATACAAAAAAACTACATACAACCCGCGCCTGTATATTCAAATGTTACATCTGACCCTTGCATGTGACTTTGTATATGACCCTTGTATCTGCAAACATACAATGCGAACATACATACAAAGATGCATACAATCGTATTTGCCTTTATAAATCAAAATGCATGTTCCTTTTGGGCCCAGGCCTTGTATGTCAGGAATGTATATGCCATTGTATATGAGATTGTATGTGCAAAGATACAATCGTATATACATACAATTGGTGGACCCCACCCTTTGTATCTGACCCTTGCATGTCGCCTTGTATGTCTGACTTTGTATCTTGCCTTTGCACATACAACTTTGCATCTTTCTTTGCATATACAATTGACTAAGTATAAAACTGAGAAATCTCAGCGATAGAAGACAATTGAAGACAAAAAGATTTATGGGTTTTTCTAGGTTTTCTTCAAGGATTCTCCAGGCAAGATTTTGGGATTTTTGTAAGGCACATGGATTTTTGAAAAATTTAAGACTTTGTAGGGTCACTTCTAAAGGATATTCAAGGAATATACAAGGTGAACTATTTAACTCTTGGACAGAGGAAAAATAGGTCAACACTAACCAAACTTGGTTTTTCGACAAAACCTAAGTCTAAAGGAACCTGTCAACTAATTGACGTCTGTCGAGTCGAAACCAAACTTAAACTAGTTAGGTCAATGCAACTTACTAATCTCATTGATGGTTCACAACTATAAAGGTACAAGACTCAATGGCAACTGATCTGTTCTTTCCAAATATCTATACTCTTCTCTCAGATGATGCTCTCCCTCTTTTCTCGGAGAGGCAGAACCTATTCCCTGAATGCAACTTGCAATCACCAACTCAAGATTAATGTATCAATAATTATTTCATAGTCCTTATGAAATCATAACATCTTGACAACTTATAAAAACATGTCAGATATAGTTAAATAAACATATTCATGAAAACTTTAATTTTTCAAGACATTTTTACTAAACGTCAAATTGTTGAATTATGCGAAATCAACTACTAATTACTTCAAAAGTAAAAAGTAAAATAGAGTCAAAGTTAGGGATGTAACATAGCTTCCCTTGTAAGAGTCATCGTCCTCGATGATCCAATGTACCCAAAACTCTTTGTACGCTATCCCTTCGGACCTTGCCATGAGTTTAACCCCTTATGTTTCGCAAGGAGGGCTTGTGGTCTTCGAACATTTTTAGGAAGCTCAATTCATGACCACTCCTGGGTCCTGAAGCTACAAAACATTCTAAAAAAATTTAATTATCATCTATTATATACTTTTCAAATATAACTCATGAAAATCATTATACCTCCTGGGTAATAGAATGATTCTATAATCAATCATGTTGATAACTTCGAAAGCTTCAAAGAGTCCTTCATATCTAGGAACTGATTTGGAATACATTCCATACTTTATGAAACTTTTCTATTTATTATTAGCTTCTGCTAATCCACGTGTAGCAACGTACCACTTCTAACACTGATTTACCAAGAGAATTTTACCAAAGGTTAATAACATTAAACAAGTATAGTATCACTATTCATCATGTAAGATACAAAGAGTAACATTAACTTTGCTTCTCTAGCTGAAAAGGTTATTCATTGAGTACAAATTTCATTCCTTTCATGCGTCATTTAAATAAGTTGTTAAGTAGATACAAGAGAAAGGATCAGAATTCCTTATCTGATTCAACTATCCTCCAAGACTTGGCATGCCACTGATGAGTGGGAAAGCATCATCAACCACGGACTTAAGCGGTTCTCCACACACTTCCTGATTGGAAGCGGTCCTACCCTCTAAATTTCCATCTGAATCTAGTGTTTGACCCTACACAATCCCTAGTCAGTCATACACTATAGGCAACTCCTAACCAGTATGACCTCTGACTGGGTGTGTATCTGGGACAAGAAAATGGACTGACACTATCAGGTAGTAGCATCACCTTGGCCAAGGTTTTTAATTAAGCGCAACATGACACAGTGAAGTCATGTAGTCCAGTTTATCACCCTTCTCGACAAGAATTCATTCAAAAGAATTAACTTTTATGTCTGTCTCTTGTGCTACTACACACTGACTGATGAGGATATCATTTGGTTCCTACCACACAAGGTTTCTTTTTATGTAAAGTTAGGGACATACCAAGTGCATTTTCTACAATTTAATCCCTTACACAATCCATTAGAGGCCCATCCAGGACATGATAGAGGTGGACATTGTATAAAACATAGTGAATCAACCAAAAAGTTCTAGTATGCCCATCACAAAATTTAAATCAATAACAGAGTGTAAGCAATTTAATTTCAACAATAAGTCAAAAGAATGAGCTCAATTTCAACAATAAATCAAAATTTTGACCAATTGATCATAAAATAAACAATCTTCAAAATTTGGTGGCTAGACCATTCCAAACTAAAGGAATAAAACAATGACAATCCTTGCAAGTATTAAAAGGGATTTTTTTTAAAATCCAAGGAAGTGTCAAAATCTAGAGGAACACTTACTATGCACTACGTGACTATCTAAGTCACTAATAAGGGAGTAGATTGCTACACTACACTCGGGTTTTTCCAAAAAATTACAGTGGATAAGAGATCGTGCTACAAGCACAACAAATAAATAAGCCCCTTAAGACTTTCATCATGCTCAAATTTTTTTTACAACTCAAAATGTTATATCACATCCACTCCCACTTCTTGGAGCAACTAACATTCATCATTTAGATGATATTATAAAATGGTGTTACAACAACACTCAGAAATTATAGTTGGAACACAAGCTTCTTGGTTTTTCTCTATGCCATTTTGCATCAATCCAGTTTCAAACCTTAGCCAATCTGCTAAATTTGAATGAGTTTTCTCGTAATGGGCTCATAGGTCCCTATGTTGAACCCAGTTATCTCTGATACCATCTGTAACATCCCTTTTTTTAATACTTGAAAAAACTCAAGAATTTACAAGAAAGTAAATAAACTTGGTAAACATGAGAGAATTTTTTTTAATTAAATATCATTTGCATAAACACATGAAATAAAGTATAGCTTTCCAAATAATTTCAACTTGAAATCACAACATAATTGAAGCTAGAATCATAGTGGAATCCTTTCACCTTACATTTACATTACATAAACTGCGCCTGGCATAAAGTATAGTTTTACCTCATAATTTGACTATCATAAGCATCTGGAAAGTTGATATCTGTCTTCATGAGCCTTGGTGAGTATTCTGCTTCAGAGGGAGAGCATCATCCGAGTACTTTACCTCCAACCATAGACCGGCGGTCCCTCGTACACCTTTCTTCCTGGAAGGGGCCCTACCCTTCACAAAGGGTATAGATATAAGGAGCCAACAAGTTTTGTCATTTGAGTCCTAGTGATGTGTCCTACATAACTTCAATCGACCATACAACTCTAGATCCTTTCTAGCTAAGTATGATCATACTGATTGGTCATGCCATCTAGACACACATCTCTAACTCAACTTAAAGACTATCTCACCCTACAATTGAATTTCATCTTTTAGTAATTCTAGACACAATTTTGTCTGAACTGAAAATTCATTCTAGTCAATCTAACTTAGAAGTAATCCTCAATCTAGGATATACATGCAATATATATATATATGTTTAGGTAATTCTAACCTTTTAGAGATTTCCTCTTTGCATACTTACAACTTTTAGGGTCTATGACCTTCTATCATTCTTCTCTCTTACTCAAATATCAAACATCTTTGGTGTATTAAAACAAGTTTTGGCTCTATCATACAAACACTTAAGTTTGATAAAGTGCTACAAAGATTCTTCTTGTCTTGCTTTATGGTTATCTTGATCTTTCATTGTCGACCATTACGATTTCTCGAACTCTTACTATCGCTATAATTTTCTAAATCCTTCTGATCTTAATACTAGGGTTTACCTTCTCTAACCCAATACATGGAAATATCAAACATCCTTGTTTTCCAAAGGTAATAATCATAAATATACCAAAACATGAGAACAAGTACCTCTAGTCTTTTCTAGATTACTTGACATTGCTCGAATTCACATTTCACGTAACATGAATAAGCATAGTAATCAAGGAATATCCTCACACATATAATATCTAAAAGAATTATATCAATTCACATCAATTCTCTTGATCTAAGTCAATCTCCAACCCTAATAAGGTTGATACATAAAAGGTAATAATCTACTTTCAACCTATTGGTCTATTTAAGTCTATCAAATTTTAGCATAAGTTAGGTCATGAACTCACATAAAACCTCTTTTGAATAAATGTCTCATAATCCTTTATCAACAATCATGTGGGGTTGAGTTTTCTAATCTTCCAACATACACAACTTGGTATAAATCATGTCAGGAATACCCAACACTGGAATAACTTTGACTTCTATGCAAACAACACTAACATAAATTCCATGAAATATAAAAAATAAGGGATTATAACTTCCCATCTCCTATTACGACTATACCCTTGAGTTGGTTAACTAATTTCAATCTTGAAACAAAGGGGAATTACATTATGTCTCCTATCATTCCCATTCTCGAGATAGTTTTATTTAAGTTGTAATTGCTAATTCAAAGGGGGTATCTAGGCTTCCACTTCCTAATTCACCCATTCCTCTAAATCAAATTCTAGTATAACAAGAAGAACTCTATTTCACATAAAGAAATATACTTCCATAATGTATCATTGTTGTTCAAAATCATAATGATATCATCTCTCGCAATCTCTATTGGAATTGCTCCAATGGTAAGAATATATATCTATGGATTTATCTTGGAAATTTACTTTTAGATTTAATCAATCCTTGATAAGCTAAGTCTATAAAATCATTCTCTCATTTCAAGTATAATACACGCCATGTTTATTCTCTTTCAAATCTAAAAGGATTTTGAGTCATGAATTATAAAATAATGAACTAGACCTACTGGTTTCTTTTTTGTATACCAATTGTAGATATGCAAATATATAACTCGTGCTCAATACCCTTGTATATAACAAATAAACTTGTCGAGAACAAGAATTCATAGATCTTATGATATAAATCATCTTTAATACCAACCTCCCTTAAAGTATAAACTACACTTGTATCATCAAATTTAATGGTATAGTTCAATGATGTCTAAGTGACACATTATTGCTCATAAGTATATTCCAGAACCCACGCCTAGGCAATCTCTCTACAGATTCATTGATTCCATTTCATGAGCTTCAAGAAAGATTAAATGGAAATGTTATTTTAATGACGCCATGCTCAATGTTTGACACCAAGCTCATTGCTTTATGGCATTGCCTCCAAAACATGAACTTTACTGGTAAAGTAGATTGTGAATTTCTTGTTGCATCATTATTTCTAACTAGCCTCATTCATATAGTTATCCATGTTCCAAAAGTAGTATATTTACATAGATAAATTTTCACAAGTGCTCTGTGTCTATAAATTATTAAATAATCATATACATGTAATCAAGGTTACGAGGGGTAGATGTACCTCTATTCCATGCCATTATAACCTTCACAGATCGAATTGTGTTCTTCTCAAGATTAGTGTGTTGATGGTGCTTCTGTGGAGCTCGCAAAGCTTGATACTGTAACTTACATTCACACCCACTTATGAAGGTCTCCCTTTTTTATTAGCAAACCCGTATAGTGAACGGTACCATAAGATGGTCAAGTAATACGCTTCTAAGAACAACCGACGAGTTGGGACTTGCCCACAAAAAGAAAAACCCTCCCTGAGAATTGTATTTTCTTCCTAATGGGTAAATGCAAGAAGTTGTGTCCACTTAAGGTGGAAGTTTCAAAGTTAGAAAAAAAATCTGAAATCGGGTTAACCAAAACAAGATCCCGTTTTGCTTCGGGTTCCCGAGCCAAAAGCGGGATCCCGTTTTCAAGAAACGGGATCCTGTTTTGAGTTTCATAAAAGGTTAATATTTTAACCTTTATGAAACAGGATCCCATTTTGAAAACAGGATCTCGTTTTAAAACGGGATCCCTTTATTTAAAATTTGAATTTTAAGCTCGGGTTTTGCTTTGTAACCCGGCTCGGGAAATGCTTTGGGGACCCGAACCTGACCTCTGGACCAGGTTTGACCTGCAACTTGAAGGTCCTGCCAATGTCACAACAAAATAGTGACTTTGGGCATATATTTGAAGGTCTATTTTACAGAATATTTTGACGAAATTAAAACCCATTATAGATGAGACAGTGTAGATTCCAAATATGTAATTTTTTTTACAATTGGATTAATTTTTCTATTTTTTAATCAATTTCTGATGAAATAGGTCCATAAACTTGAATTATTAAGGTTTTTTAGTATTTTAATAACTTTTTATTAACATATTTTTTTGTAAAAAAAATTGTAGGAAAACGTACTTTAGACAATTCTTTTCAATTTAAAAAAAAAATTCAAAAAATGTTAAGTTTAGGTCATCTTATGCGTGATGTACACGATGATTTTTTAAAAGACCAAAAATGGCCAATAAAAAATTAATTAAAAAAAAATATTCAATAAAAAATTACAAAAAAATATGGAAAACGTGCTTCAGTGAGCTACAAATATTTTCCCAAAAGGATTTTAAAAAATATGATTATTTAGGTCAAAATATGGATGACGTACACGTACATGGTATAGTAAAAAAAAAAGTGACTTTTAAACAGTGGTTTTTAGAAACACCTATTCAAAATCACTTTCTATCATCTGGGTATTGAAAAAAATTATATATTTGGAAACTAGACTCCGAGTACTACATTTCATATTTAGTGAATTTATCCAAGATTCCACCGTTAAGTGCTTCAAATTTTTAGGTCAAATGTGACAAATTCTGAAAATCAGGGAAAACACTTCCACTTTTTGGCCAATAATTGGACACAACTTGTTGCACACACCCTAATCAGATTTCTTTTTTTTTATATGGCTGCCTTCTTTTTTTGGTAAAAAGTTCCTCAAAAGAGGTACATGGTTAAAAGGTTATGCTCAAGATCTATGGTTTTAAGTGCAGTACAATTTGCCAAGTCTTGGGGGATAATACCACTCAATTTATTGGAAGAAAAGGGGGAGCTTTTGCAATTTGTATAAGAAGCTCAGCTCTGGCAGAATGCTTCCATTCAAGAAATTAATGTCTAACCAGAGTTGTATAATATTTGTGGATGCACACAAAGTAACTGGAATTGTATTATGATACAACTTAATGTAGTGCAACTTGTGTAATTTACCAAGCTGGTGGGGAATTTGGCCAAAGAAATGATTGTGAGAGAGGTCAAGAATTGTAAGGAAGGAGAGATTGGCGATGTGAGGGGGGTATCATCCCAGCTAGACTCTTATATTTGAGAACAACGCTCATGACCAATTGATTGTGATCACAAGTTATTCCAGTCCAGTTGCAAATGTTATCTCCATTTACCCAGGTGGACAAGGAAAGAAATGGATCACTCTTTAGAGACCTTTTTAATTGAAGCAAAGCTTGTGCATCAATCTGCTTCCATTTTTGTTACAAAAGAAGTCTTTTTTTAGTAGATGCATAGATAAATCCAGGATATATGGCATGGATAACAAATTTATTGCTCTACTATGCAAAGTTTTGTGTCAAGAGAATCATGAACGCGTTTAGGATAGCCTCCCTTAACTACCCCCGATGCATGCGTAAAAATAGAGATGACAGCATGAAAAACTACTCCACCTTACTACCAAATTATAGGCAGAGTCTTGCCTATCGAAGGTCTTGATTAGAAACTGAACAGGAATGGAGTTACGGGTCATTTTTGACCACTCACATCAAGTAACAACTTTATGCTTAACCATCATGGCGGTTATAAAACAAAAGGGGCCACGAGGGCTAAAATAGATTCTTAAAATTAACACCACATTCTCCTTCATATTCTTCAACCTAAAAAGGTTTAACTCTAGATCAAAACAATGAACAATATATCATTGCCTACATAAGTTGTTTCTAAAACATCATAAAACATGAGGATGGGCTCGAGGATCTCCCCCCTCATATTACTTGACGACAAAATAAATAAATTGACATAAAGAAATCCCTACCAAAATTTACTGAAGAAGAGGTGGTTTTAGCTACTAATATAAACTAAATTTATATCATAAGAAAAGGATGCAAATAATGACCATAACTTGTTGCTAGTTACAGACTAACCAAACTTGGTTTATCAAAAAAATGAAGTCTAAAGGAACTTGTTGACTAACCAACGTCTGTCGAGTCGAAACCAAACTTAAACTAGTTAGGTCAATGCAGCTTACTAATCTCACTGATGGTTCACAACTATAAAGGCACAAGACTCAATGGCAACCAATTTGTTCTTTCCAAATATTTATACTCTTCTCTCAGATGATGCTCTCCCTCTTTTCTCAGAGAGGCAAAACATGTTCCTTGAATGCAACTTGCAATCACCAACTCAAGATTAATGTATCAATAATTATTTCATAATCCTTATGAAATCATAACATCTTGACAACTTATAAACACATGTCAGATATAGTTAAATAAACATATTCATGAAAACATTAATTTTTCAAGACATTTTTACTAAACATCAAATCATTGAATTATGTGAAATCAACTACTAATTACTTCAAAAGTAAAAAGTAAAACAGAGCCAAAGTTAGGGATGTAACACCTAGGATAAAAGGGATATGTCTTCCAGATCAATGACCTAATTAATGTACAGTTTGCTGATGACACCTCCATTTTTGTAGACCTTGATCAAGGAAATTTGGATCCCTTTGTAGTATGCCCTTACCTCAAAGAAATGTGGAAGTGGGTCAAGTCAAAAATTGAGAAAAAGCTAAGCGGGTGGAACAAACAATCTCTCGCTCATTGGCATAATTCAGGTTTGCCAAAAAATCTTGTCTTCCTATAGCATATATTTTGGCTCTATTTGGTTCTTCAGTAGTTATCAAGTTAATGAGATCTAGAAAAGGATCAAAAACTTATTGTGGTCAGATGGGAAAGGAAAGAAAAAGAGACACTCAGTTAAGTGAGATTGGTGCTGTTTAAGCAAGATGCATGGGGGTATTGAGATGAAAGATCTCAGGATGCAAGGGGTTGTCTAGCGGCCAAATGGATTCTTAAGTCTCTAGAAGGTAATGAACCTTGAAAACTCTTGGTTAGAAATAATATCATTTAGGCAGTGCCCAAGCAGGCAAAGGTGTGGAAGTTTCTACCCTTGAGTGACATCCTCCTCAGTAAGCACTCTATGGTTTTCGCTGGGTCTATTGTCTTTAAAAGCCTGTGGAAGGCTTGGGAGCTAACAAAACAAAATGTTTACCTTAAAACAAGTAACATAACACTAAAAAACAATCAAAAATGTCACTCTCATAGCTCCATCTGGTGGAATCCGGAACACAATGGTAAAACTCTTTCCCTGCTTCAAGGTTGCTCTGCTAAAAATTGGTACAAGAAAGGAATCAAAACCTTTGATGATATCCTATCCAATGGGAACCTAATATGCTGGGACAACCTTTGGGAAGGTTTTGACCTACCTAATTCTAATTTAAGAACCTACTCTTCAGTTCTAGAAGCCTGCAGAAATGCATGCTTTCCCAGGAGTGTGGAGGAGGAAAGTAAATTGCTAATATCATTGCTTGGAAAGATGGTTCGGCTCTTAACTATATTAAAGCTAAAATAATTTACAATGATCTTGTTAATAATGATTCAATTATTGAACATGTAAATAAATGTTGGGACATTACACTAAATGCAAAAGAATGGCAAAAAACCCTCTCCTTTGTTTGGCACAGTACTATGGAGACCAAAAAGGCTTGTTTTAGATGGTTGGTCCTTTTACAAAAACTTCCTTTCAAATCTAATTTTTTGGATATGGATACATGCAGCATCTGCAGGACTCCAGAAACAATTAGACACATTCTTTTTGACTGCTTTTATGCTTAGGAAATTTGGAATTTATTATGTCATAAATTGAAAATCTAGAATAAGAATGGTAAAATTATTTGGCACGATATACTTTTTTGTGATCTTAAGATCAATTCTAAGTGTAATTTTTTCTGGTATCTTTTATCTAATGAGATCATGTGGCATACCTCGAAAGTAAGAAACGATGATAAATTTAAGGGAATAAAGAGGGTACTTACTGAGTCGGTAAAAAGACTCACTCGTGCCAATATTGCATTGTATGTCTCAACTCACATAGAATCTCAATGGATAAGTTCATGAAGCTGATAAGAGAAGGCTTGGCAACCATTAATAGGGAGGAGGTTAGATGTGGCCATGCTTGTCGTCTCAATCTAGAAGAGGTAGAGATCTTCAGGAGGGCATTTGATGAGCTCCAAAGAGTAGTGAATGAAGTGACTGGGCCTGAAAGACAAAGAGGCCCACACCAACTGAACCCCCAAGAAGAGGATATGACAAATGCAAATGTTGAGGCAGAAGAGGTAATGTTAAATGACCAAGTGTTTGTGGATGGACTCATACAGGATGAAATTGAGACCTTCAGTGGTGGTGGTAATGATCAATAAGCGGAACTCCAATTGTTGTCTTCAATCAAACCAATAACCTTTTGAACATTTTGTATTTAAGTTGGACATATAATGTGTATATTCGGGGTATATAGCAACTGTAAAAGCTCCTTTTGCTTATGTTGGATAGAAATTGAAGTATATCACAATTTATGATAATTTTGTGATCCATAAAGCTGATCCAAAATGATGATCTGCACTAGTAGTGCTATGTAAATGCTATTATACTATAATCAATACAAAAAAAAAGTCCCTCCAAAATGTTTCCTAAATTAAATAGGAGGAATCTAAAAATTGGTAGAAAAGTCCCTAAGCTAGTGGGGGAAAGTTTCTACCCCACCCCAAATGCACCCGCTCAAAATAAAAAAACTAAAAAGTAGGGGCTCCTATTTTGGAGGAAAAGATTCTAATTTATGTCGTAGTTTTTTTTTAGTTTCATGGGACCCCTTGCTCCACAAAAATAGATCCTCTAGCAGGTCCATGGGACCCCTTCCTAAGAGTCTCAAAGTGAGTCCAGAAATCTCTAGAAGAAGTTGGTGGGCCTTTCTTTTGGGGTGCAATGCATATATTAGCGTCTCTTGCTATGAAATTCTTAACGACAGAGGAGGAGGCACCATCGACTCCTCCTCTACGAAGAGCCCCAGCCTCGCTAGTAGTGGTAAAATCATCGTTATTCCTTGCATATATTTATTTTGGCCTCAATCAATATGGTTTTCTGCAAAATTTAATATAGTTTGATATGATACCTGTCACAGTGCCAACTTAGTACTTATATGCATTGAATGTTTAAAATGTAATAAAATTTAAATATTTTTTTTAAAAATTAACCATTAGAAAAACAAATAAATAGAATTTACTATAAGAAAATTATGTTTATAAAATGATTTTCACATAAATGCATAAATATTCCTACCTTTGGAGGAACTCATAATTATGAGCCTCATCACTTTCAGTCGGCTCAAGACAATAAGAAAAAAAATCCTTTACGTATAAGGAATTACAGTAAAATGAATTATTGTGGAAAATTTGTTGACTGCAGAGAATAAAGTTCACAATCATTTTCAACTGGGTCAGTAATTGAGAATGACTCTCATGTGGTAAGAATGATTCCAGAAAAATAAAGCACTTCGCATTATAGAAAATTATGTAAATGTGTCTTTAAAAAAATGTTTCTAATAATACTAGTATATTTATATTTAAAAAAATATATCTACAGTACGCCGAGAGATATCTTCCAATTTGTTGGCATTTATAAATTACTTGCAGTTAGAATATTTGATATGCTCACATGAGTTAATTTAAAGAGACTATGCTACAAGACTTTTCATACTACCCAAGTTTTTCTATTTTTCTATCCATTTGGCTTCCACGAATTTATTTTTTTGTTTAACGTGATGAAGATTTCATTCCATAACTGCACAAGTTTTTCTATTTTTCTATCCATTTGGCTTCCACGAATTTATTTATTTACACATTTTATGAATTTTGTTTACATGGAATCTGAATCTTTCAGCCCTTGCTGTGAGTGTAGAACGCCTCTCGCGTAACAATTGAGAGAATGACGTAAGATGATAAGGACATGCAATAACTTTTTTTCATAGTGGTATAACGTAATACCATAACTATGGTAAATTTGGTAGGTAGCAACT
Organism: Cunninghamia lanceolata; assembly: GCA_027924645.1. Taxonomy (NCBI): domain Eukaryota; kingdom Viridiplantae; phylum Streptophyta; class Pinopsida; order Cupressales; family Cupressaceae; genus Cunninghamia; species Cunninghamia lanceolata. The sequence goes on from BSBN01000063.1 coordinate 1,984,034, forward strand.
TGAGATTTATCACAGAATTCGAAGAAAAAATTATATTTTTTAAAAGTATTTTAAATTTGAAAGATGGGCTTATAAATTATATTTAATTTCATTTGTATTTTTTTATATATATTTTAATATAATAAAATGAATTTACTTATATTTGATTTAAGTTTTTAACAGGTATTGTTATTCATTATGGAATTAAGTTAGTGAAATGTTTAAATAAATTTATAAATATTATAAATTAAATAAGATAAATTTAAATGATAAAATATTAATATTTTTAAAATAAAGAGTCATGTTTAATTTTTTAAAATTAAAGTTTTCAATAGGTATTGTTATTCATTATGGAATTAAGTTAGTGAAATATTTAAATAAGTTTATAATAATTATAAATTAAATAAGATAAATTTAAATGATAAAATATTAATATTTTTAAAATAAAGAGTTATGTTTAAATTTATAAATTATATTTTAATATTAAAGTTCAATTAAATATCACATACACATTTAGATGTGACATATTTAAATTATTATTAAGTCTAATATGTCCTAACTAACATTTTAATTTGGAATATACTAAACTAAATAAATTAATCAATTATTTGATATTATAAAATTTTATATGTATAAAATATAAAACATCAAATATAAAATAAAATAAAGCGTAACATAAAGAGAAGGCATGAAGCAATTCATTCTTATTGTTAGTCATAGAGAATTCTTTTACTTTATATCAATTGATCTCAATTTACTTTATTCTTATTGTTGGTCAAATTCTCTATTTTTCTTTATGTCAATTTCTCTCTTTCTTTATGCCATTCTTTCTCTTTCTTTTTCTTTTTAGAATCTATTCAAAAATATTTAAGACATACAACTTAAACAAAGATGTCCTCTCAAATGAATAGGTTACATTTATTTTTCTTTCTTTCATATTTTCAACTTTTTCTTTTAAAATGGAAATTGAAAAATTATATTCAAAGTTTCATTCAACTTAAACTTTTATTTCTTTAATATAATGAATTTATTTGATAACACTATAGAAAAATGATATTGTAAAAATAATGCTTTTTATATAAATGTATTTAGGTTAATTAAATAAATGTGATTAATTAGCAATTAATGAACCTAGACATTAGGGTTCAATAGATAATTGAAATAGATAGATAGAAATTAAATAAATGAATATAGTGTACTTAGCTTTAAGGTCGATAATGGAAGAATGGCGTTGATGTCATTATGAATCAATTCACCATTGCCATGAAATGTTTTGTCTAGGTCTAAAGAATGTCTTAATATGAACTATAAAAAAAACTAACACAATTGATCTCAAGTCATGTGAGTTTAACCAAGACTATCACAAACTTGATCTAACACATGAAATTGATTTGTGATATGTGAAAATGAATTGACATAATGTGCACCTAAAACTTCAGTTACCATCACCTTGTAGATGTCTAGATTTGTCAAAGTGATCACCCCTAGAGACACCATTAAAGAGATTTTTCTCCTAGACCTCAAATTCCTTAGTTGACCAAATCAATGGAAATGAGAAAGATCAAAGACAACATTCACAGACATTCAAATGACCTATATGGTGGCGATGTAAATTTGATTTCTTTAATGCTCTCAAATTTACAAGTAAATGGTCTAGTAATTCGCCAATTCATTCATGATGTGTTTAAATGCATAATGAATGCCTTTAAATACCATGGCATAATAATATTTTGCATAAATGTGTGTTAGGATGGATCATAATGGATAGTAGAAAAGGGCAAGAAAGTTTGAATTTGAGGCTTTAGAATTTAGGGACCATTTATACACTCATTGTGATTAACCTAGATTAATTCCATACCACTCAAAAATCATCTACAAAGATAAAGTGTCAATTTCAAGATGGGGAATGAATGCATAAAATTGATGCTAGTGGAGATGAAATAGGATCAATAGATAGGGAATGTATATGATTAGCAAAAACATAGGTGCAATGAAGATGGATAGGGATCAATCCATGAGCCAAACTTAGCTCAAGATTATGCCACTTATCAATATGTTATTGCATTAAGATGTTCCTATCAAGGTGGGCACAAAAATAAATGAGAAATGGCATTGGTATGATAATCTCACCATTATAGATATTGATAATTAGATCTAGATTTGATTTTACTATCAATTTCATTTTACTTTTCCTTTTTAATTTATATGTTAAAATTACAAACACTTTATTAATATAATATTATCTACATTATGGTTAAGAATTTTAACTTTGGAACCCTTCTAATTAAGTCAAAACTTAAAATTTTAAATTTATATAAAATAAAATGAGTACAACAAAATACCTAAACACTTCTCCTCAAGGCATGGATATTTTTGATGGGTCAAAGATTACATCAACATCAAAAAATGTTGTAGAACACCTTCTTTCTTGAAATGAGATAATTCTCCCTAAGTTTTATGTCATTTGGTCTAGGCATTCTTGGGTAACCTATGTTGGGAAGTAGGTGTTGTACACCTTGCATAACATTGGATTATTTTATTCATGTAAAATAAATATTTATTTGTGGTGCATCTTAGTTGATGTGTTTAGCCACATTAAATATTTATTTGGATACCACTTGTATAAGTTGTATGTAACATTGGGTTAATTATTTTATGTGTGTGGGACACATAGAGTAATTAATTGCTTATTTGTCTTATTTAATTCTTGAGAAAAAAATATAGTGCCAATAATTAAATAAGAGGGTCAATGGTTTTGTGTTACCCATGGTTTTGGGGCATATGGTTTTCTCATTGTATTTGTGTGAGCTTGAATTATAAAAGTAAGCATAATGTTATTATTTGAGATTGGTTGATTCATTGTTGGCAAACGGGAGGTTGTGAGAGAGGCTGTCATTATATTGAGCTCTCTCCCACAAATGCATATTGTGAAGCATAGCATGGGATGTGTGGATTCATGCTTGGACACAATGGAGGAGCTTGATGGTTCAGAGGTATTCATGGAGACTCATGAGAATGTATTGTAATATCTTATTGTTGAATAATACCTATGAGTGTGGATGCTTTTGAAGGCTAGGTTTTTTTCTCTCTTAATGGTTTTCCCAGGGTATATCTTGTGTTATCTTGTGTTTTTCATTTAATTTTTGCATTATGGTTATTTTTTACATCATTTTCTCCTTATGGGTTATGTGGAATTGGTTTTATAGGACCTGCAAATTCCTAACATGTGGTATCAGAGCTATGTTTATGGTTGAGGGAGGTGTGAGCTCCTTGAATTTGTTGATAACCCTTGTGTGTGTAGATCTGATGCAAAGTGGAAGCCATGGTAATACATGAAATGATTTGGGACATTATAAGGTTTTTTGTAGGTTGTTTTGTAGATTTGGGATTCTGGGTATTATAGATATGATGATTGAAAAATCATGGCTAAAGAAGGTTTCTTGGATCAACTCAATGAGGGTTTTGAGGAGGGAGTTTTCACAGATGACCTCCTATGCAAAAATGAACATCACTGTTGGATTTAGGAGGCTGAATAGGTGAAGATTGATATAAAATTTGCCCTATTTTGGCCACAGGTCCTGGAAGGAGAAAAAAGCCCCCTCCTTGGTTCGACGATACGGCCGTACAGCTAGGTACGCTCTATAGAATTAAAAAAAATTCTTGCAGTATTATTTTCTATAGTTTGAAAAAAAAATTAAAGTTAAACTATAGAAATGTTTTTTTTGTAAAAATCAAGATATGAAAATATTTAAGAAAAAATTTAGGGCCTGGTACAGGGTCCGTAGACCCCTATACCAAGTGTTAGCCCTAGATAATGCTGACAGGGTACCACACGGTGGTAGAAGCCCCCACCAAGCCTAGTCAGCCGCCAACTGGCTAATCTGTGGTCGGTGGGCCCTAAGGCCCTAGTCTCAGCCGCTGGACCGGTAGGCCCGATCAATAGGCAGAGCCTTATGCAGCCCCTAGTGAGCTTTTCAAATTAAATCTAGACCTAAAAATATAAAATGTAGTCTTTAATATGGCTTTGGGTTCATGAAATTTTTGGTGGGACAATTGAAATTTTTAAAACAAATTTAAAACCTTTTTCAAGTCTGCCATGTCAGCATAGTGGACCCCACCTACACTCAGTCAGCATGATGACATCAGTGATGACATCATGCCACGGTAGCATGTACGGACAGGGTCCCACCAAGGGTCCTCTTTTATCGCTCAAAGGACATTTTCTTCTGAGAGGCATAAATTTTGCCCACGGTAACAGATTTTCAAGTTCTTATAGGTGTTGGAAAGGTCTCTCTGAGAACTACACAGTGGCACATGTTTGGTCATTATAGTGTTTGTTTGTGTCAGAATTTGGTACCTAAATCTAGGCATTACTCTGGGACAATTTTATGCTCATAGCTTTTGTATATGGAATCAGATTTTTGATTTAAAATTGGAGTTGGAGAGATATTGCAATGTGCTACAGTTTGGATCATGTAGATTTTCAATTTGGTGTACTGAGAGAGATTGGTACTTGTTTGATCACTTGTAGGAGCCTGAGATTCAAGGTGTGATTATGAGAGCATTCAGATGGATTTTTGGGCACAAACTTGTGGGAGTGGATGTTGTTATGAGACCATCAACATGGTATAGCAGGTTTTCAGATTTGATACTTCTAGATACAAGTTTACAGGTGTTTTTAGAGTTTGGACTTTAATGGAGACAGGTACATAGGTTTTCTTCTAATTTGAGGACATGGTTGATACATGTGTGAGACTAGGAGTCTTGTTTCAGTGGGAGTTGAGTACAGGTACAATGATAATGATGATTATGGTGTCATGGATATGCAGGTACACTTTTGCATTAGCATGAAATGATCATGTATGTGACTGACAGGTATGGGCTATGATGTTTGATTCATGATTACAGGTGGTGTTTTGGTGTTGTTTTAGGAGGTTGTTCTTATCTCTTGAATGCTTGATTAGTTCCTTTACTATGGTTACTCATTTTTGGACTTGTTTGGCAAATCAAATCTAGCATTGATTTAGTGTGAGTCTTGGAGTCTACAGGTTATCTTCTTTGATATCTTAGTTTGCATGTTACTAGTGTGATGATGAGTTTGCATATTATATTTATTTTAGATCTTCAAGTTATGTTTTTTTGTGGCTTAGCTACCCCTTGGCTATAGTGGGATGACTCAGATATGGACTATCTATGCAGACTTTGTTGGTTGGCCTTGTCTGTGGTCATTTGTACATTGGTATGTTGCATTGGGATAAGAGGATGGATGAGTAGAGTGCCTGGATAGTCAGTTGTTGGGACTTATAGCATGTTTATCATATGTCATGGAGAGCTTGGATACATGTTTTATGTGATCTTTTAACAATGATGGTTTTATCTTCTTAGTTTGGACATTATGGTTTACTTGACCTTTTGGGAGCTATTGATGTTACAATGGGATTCCTTGATTGTGTTAGGGCCATGGATAATATTCATTTAGGAGATGGATACTTTGTTTCCATTCATAGCTTGGTATCACACTTCAATGGGAGTTTTTGAAATGATGTGGATTCATCTTTTGTGATGGATGATCTTCTGCAGTGGATGTTGGTGTCATGGAAGAGCTCTTGGTAGTGAGTTATGTTGACAGGAGATGGTTATATTCATGTGATTGGAGATGTTGATCCTTTGTTTAGAGATGTTGATATTGTGCCTTGATGGACTCTTGATCACTCGTTAGAGTTTTGACTTGATATAGATTATCTTGAGAGAGGATGTGTGCATCAATGCATGTGATCTCCTTGGAGGAGATGGTTATGATGGGCTTCTTGATTATGCAAATGTGTAGTAGGAGTATTGATAGTGATCTTGTTGGTTCTCTTGGTATTGAGTACTTTGGTATTTTTCTTGAGAGCTTCATGATAGTGTGGTGTTGCATTTGGAGTTTAGTATGGATTGATCATGGAAATGCTCATGGATACTTAGAGACTTAGGTGAGGCTAGAGTTATCTTGGGATTAGAGACACTTGTTGAGATGGTTACTCATTGGAGGTTTTAGCAAGAAGATTGAGGAGCCTTACACTTGGATATGGATGTGAGTTCATTATGGACTTAGAGGAGATTGTTCTTAGAGACTCTTTGCGACGTGGTGTATCCTGGAGGAGAATTATCATTACCCACTCTTGGTCTATTCGGCAGTTTATTATCTATGAGGTATTGCCCATCCTTTTAGATGCATTTTGCTTTATTCTTTATCTTCTCATAGATATGGATCTTGAGCTATGGTTTTGGTTCTGGAGGGTTCATTTGAGGGATGTTAGCATGGTTATCTCCTTGTTTGTATGGTTTGTTTTATAATGTTCATTATGAGGAGTTTAGGAGATGTGATTGGGCTTATTCCTAGTTATGGAATGGTTATGAGTTTGATCTACCTTGATTAGAGAGGCTTACATCCATGTTGGTTACATGATACATATGTTCATTTGATCTATGATATTGAATGGTTGGGTGTGTATGCTCAAAATCATGACTCAGTGGCCTTAGGGGTGGTTGAGTCGGCTTTGGCACACACATGGACCCTCTCTCCTTGCCACGGGAGAACCGCCATGTCACTCTCACTCTTGTGGAAATAGCCAATTGAGAGGAGGTAAGACCTGGGGGTGGTCTGGCTCGTTGGAGAGCTGGACTTTGTAGAGAGGGGTGGGCCAATCCGAGGGGCTATGTTGTTATGCGCTTGCGTGGATATAGTGTTCTGTGACCGTAGTTGTAAAGATAACTATATGACCTAAAGGGTCACTAGTCACTATTCTCTTATTCAGATTCCTAATATTCCACTATTGTGTGGGTTGACTATTGTTCTCAATGACACTTTGTTCAAGTTGGCATTGTCTTTCAAACTATTGGATAATTGCTTGTTGTACTTGAAGTTGTTTGAATCTCTCTTGTTGTTGTTAAATGACTAGTTGGTCTTGCTGTGGTCTTGGGTGGATCTCCTCTATCTCATCAAGGATTTCCCTCACCCACTCACCTCTAAGTCCAGGGCACATTCGTGAGCTGAGATAAGAGATAGGCAGTTTAAGCTAACCTTGACTTGACCTAGGGTTTTGACTTAAGGTTTGTGTGAGCTAACGTTTGACTTTGCATTGACTTTGTTGGACCTTCTGATGAAATCAAGGGTTTTGACCAATGTTTTACTGTAGTTAAACTTGTGTTGGGACCAATGGTTTGTGAACCTTCTATATTTCTGTTTAGGGTGAAAAAGTAGGTTTTCTTAAACAAGGTTAAGTCCTATTCTTTCACCTAACTAAACATTAGGAAAATAAGAACTAAGCTTCGGATCAAGCTACTGATTGCTTATACATTCCCTAATTCTAATTAGGTCTAATTCAGGTGTCTAACTAAGGTTTTATTAAGTGTCTTTATTTACTTATTGAGTAAACCCTAATTACACCTTGCAACAAAAATTGATTGAATTAAGAGATAAAGTAGACAAAACAAATCACAGAAACACAGAGAATAAGGTTCAGAGGTCATGGACCTAGAAATTGAGGGCCAACTGGACTAGGGCGCCCACTCATTAGTCCTACAACTTTCTGTCTATAAAAATCTTCTGCATCAGCTACCTAGTGACCTCCAATAGCTCCCAGATCTCAGAGAATCTCCCCAATTGGACTAGGGTGCCTGCTCATTAGTTCGAAAAGTGTTGGGATCTAAAATTCTAAAATTAAATGATGACTATATTTATGATATCCATCTTTCTACCACTCCTTTTCACCGTATCCTATAAAACATGATCTGCACCTACAAAAGGAGGAGAAATATGGTGTGGCTATATAGGAGCTTGCCTCAGTCAAGCCCCATTTTAGTATTCCTACCTCAACAATAGCCAGAGATAAAGATTTGCAAAAGTGTGTGCAAACCTAACAAAGTGTATGCAGAAATATCAAACCCTAGATATCTCAATCAAGGGAAGATCGATAACTTGCTTCAATTCAATAAACACATACAACTTCACCTCAAGGAGATGAAAACAGATGAAGACTTGCATGAACAAGAAGGTGAATCAGCAATGTCCATAGAGGATCTCCAAGCTCGATGTTGAAGGCTTCAACCCTTCTCCCAATCATACAAAAGGTGTACAAACCCTAGGAAGAGAAAGATAGTAAGATCATGGTTCCTAATCTCCATCCTTTCTCTCCATGATAGCAAATTCAAATAACTTTCAAGAGATTCAACAAGTCACTAATCTTCAATGGCAATTTTAGCAGAGTTTTGGTATCAAGCTTGCATAAAGATTGTGTGTTGAAATGATTTTCAAATGTCTTTTTATATCTAATCTTAGGGATTTCAAATTTTAAAATAATGTCTTGATATCGTGCGAAAACAAAAATTTGAAAACAGAATCCTGAGGTGCACGACGAGAGCCGACACCCTGCCAAGATTTAAAATCCCAAAAAATGGGGTAGGACTAGGGCGTGGGTGCCTAAGTCTAGTCCCCCATTTTTTGACTAGATCTGCATCTAGGGGGTCCCAGGGACCTATAATCCAAATTCTCTTTCTAGGTTCCATCAATAGTTATCTCAAAAAATGAACATTTTGTAACTAGACACTAGCCAATCAGGGTTTTGGGAAGGCCATAAATAAAGAGGTTAAGAGGTCGCCAAAGGTGAGGAGCTAAACCAAGGGAAATTGTACCGTTCTATATAGGAGGACAATTTACTACGTAACATTTAGCCCCACTTTAGTGGCCATATTACACTACGTGTATATGCAACTAAAGGAAAGTAAATGCATCAATCATGAAAAGGATACCCAAAAGGATACCATAAAAGAAGCTAAAGTGTTGTTGCTGAGAAGGAAGAAGCCCCCAATTTTGTAATCCTGCAAGACTACAAAGTTAGAGATCGTAACCTGTAAAGGAACACTTGTCAGAAAATAAAAAATCAAATCAACTTGCAACCACCACCAATGAATTAGTACATAAATACTAAGGGGGTTGAGTGATGAGACATAACAAGGGAGGAAATTGAGGGAGATATATGCCCCCTCTTATTTCTTCTTGCTTAGTCTGAAAAGGAGAAACAAGGAGATATCCACACACGTCAATTTCAAGGGAAACTTGATGAGAAATGTGTTGTGAGGGTTGTTTGAAGAAACAACACCCAAGCACAACACATTAGGTGAGATAGAGAGCGGAACCAGGATTCCAACGCAACAAATGGCACAGATATCCAAGTTCAACAACTTAAGATAGAGGCTCAAGAGTGAAATAGATAAATATTGCACCTAGTTAGGGATAGGAATTCTCATCCACTTACTTTATGTAAAGGGAGTTTTCACTTATCACTTCCTCATTCTTGTTTCTTGTCTTTGTAGAAAAGTAGAGGAGAGAGAGAGAAGGAGAAGAGGAGGAGAGTCATGCAAAGCCGACACCCGTATCAGCCCCCACAACTAGAGATACTTTGAGCCTGAGTGGTAGAGAGGTATTCAAGGCTGACATAGGGTCCTAATCTTATGCTTTAGCAGTCTTTCTATTTTCTATCAGATATTTTTATCGTTTATCGTGCCAAGGTAGGCGTAATGGATAGGGGTCCCTGGTAGGGGCGCTTGGATCCACCTAGAGTGCTAGAGTCTCACTGGGGTGCCCTAGTCCCTCAGGGGTGCCCAGGTCTTCCTAGGGCACCTAGGTCCACAGAGGACATGGGCCCTAGGCACAGGCATGCATTACTATTTCAGATAGTAGTTTTTGGTTTCATGATGAAAAACTGATACTACTGCTTTCTTTTCGATTTGCAGAACGTTCTAGAGACATGAGGGCACACTGGCGGTCGCCTGATGGTGCTACTTCGAGAGTGTGCTAGTACCATGTCTAATGTAGAGAGGGAGCACTTGCAGGTAGTGGGATTATGGTGGGTGTTTGATATTCCCACAATCAATCTTCATTGTAGCATGTTGATGGCTTTAATGGAGAGGTGGAATGCAGATACATCCACATTCCACTTACCTACAGGCGAGATGACTATCACACTGGAGGATGTGTACATAATCCTATGACTACTTATCTGAGGAGAGATAGTGAGGGTCGCAGGACATCGCATAGTAGAGTATACTCACAAGATTCAGTTGTATTGTCTAGGTCGCATAGTCTCACGGGCAAAGCAAGGACATATTCAACTCTGTCTTCAAGAGCAGGGATGCGATGATATCCCATTGGTTTGAAGGATCGTGATAGTCACTATCACACTAGCCATTGCACTAGATGGACGAGGCATTCTCCTTCATGGGGATCTCATTCACACCATTAGAGCAATGGAGGAGCATTAGACTGTATACGCGTGGGGGCGCAGTATGCTTGCGTACCTCTACCGTGACCTGGGACTATATGTCCATTACGAGATGCATAGTCTGATGATCTACACTTTATTACAAGTTTGGGCTTTTGAGCATATTAGGTGCACACGAATGACAAGGTTTCCTATAGAGTCAACATTCACCCATCCACGTGTTTATGCTTATCCTCTAGTCAGATGTTGGAGACATGGTGATTTATTGTACTGGAGAGTTGTCTTTGATAGATTGCAGCCCAACAATATTATCTGTAGACCGTATCGCGGCTATATCCTATGGCCTGGCTAGCAGAGATAGTTAGCGAGGATGTAAAAGGATCAGGTGATGGCCGATCACCTCGATCATGTCATGGTTTAGTTCTACTTTAACAGGGTGGCATGATAGTTCAAACAGGTATAGGATGTTCCTATAGTGCGTCTGAGCTATGCACACACCATGTGCAACACAGTTAGGGCAAATAGTGCCTGATGACTGATAGTAGTAGATGTACCTCTTAGTGATGATGATGGTCCTGAGGATGCAGTGTTGGTATTAGATGCAGATGATGTCTGTTGTACCTGAGCATATCAGACCTAGTGGCATACAACACAACGTGCTCCTATTTTTCCTCCTAGTCACCCTACAAGCAATGCTCAACCTTGGGCTGGTCACACTAGTGACACAGGAGTAGAGGATGACGTGAGTGACTTCGTAGGATACTATGATCTCGAGGAGGATGTGGAGGATGATGAGGAGGAGGCAGAGATGCCATCGTAGTACATATTCAGGGTGAGATCACGACAGGACCAATAGGAAGCGGACACTGACAAGGAGACCGAGTTGAGGCCACGGTCTAGAGCTCGTGGTCTAGTCCCTACAAGTGTTGAGAGACTGAGTTAGAGTGAGAGGGGGGAGAGTAGTGGGCCTATGCCCCCAGCTACAGATTAGATTGCAAAGCTCATGACACCTTCAATGATCTAAGATCCATCCTGGTGAGATGGAGATCCAGGTTAGCCTTATTTCATTAGTTTGATGTTCCTTATGTTTATTGTTTATGATGGTTATGCGGGAGTCTAATATATATCTATCTTATTTTCTATTTTGCAGTTGGGAGTGACGCTTGGCGAGACTTTGAGTTGCTACATAGCGGACATAGTACCTTCAAATGTATCTGAGTAGTTGGTGCAGGTGGGGTATTCACCACAACCATCTTTTGGGTGACATGCAGAGATATTTATGCCTTTCCACTAGTAGAATTTTGTCAAATAAATGACTAAGTGAAAAATGTTTAGTCACAACAACTAAAAATGACTAAATTCTACTAATTTTTTGCAACTCAGCTATAAATGGGTAAATAAATGACTAATTTGGTCATTGACTAAAAAATTATTTAGTCACAGAAATAAAGTGAGTAAATAGTTAGTCACCCAAATACAAATTAGTCAAAATTTTAAAAAGAACTTTTCAAGAAATTATTGGCGGGATGTATTGCCATGATTCTAATATTTTGTGCTATCTACATCACCATCATACCTTGTTCTATATATTCCTTCTGTTTGCACTCAAATCTCCAACTCCTTACTGAATATCACCATCACCATCACACTTTTCACTTGTAGGCACTCTAACATGCTCTTCACACACTCAGCCTGGAATATCTCTGACCATTCAGAGCTTCTTGTGGTGGACTTGTCAAAAAATAAAAGGTGAGGAATGTAGAGATCAAAATACTTTCCCAAAGCTACTTCACACTAAGGCATTTTGAGTTGTAGCAACTACTTGCATGGGTGATAAAGAGGAGAGGACCTAGAGACTTCTGAAAAGGTAGGCAAGGAATTCAGAGTTTGTTGCAACGAATTTGAAATCAGCGAGGTCCTCTACAGTGAAATCAGATTTGGGGACACCCTCTGCAATAAATTCAGAGGTATTTCAAAAGCCTCATTACATTTATAAACACAAAATCTATAGCTTTGTGATTGGCAACTTACATTAGTTACAATCTACTACTCTTAATAGTGTTCTTTTACAATCTTTCCATTGTTCTGCGTCATAATGTATTCTAGCTAAATATAATAAAATTTAGGTGTCAGTGCCAAAATAGAATTTCCTCAAACAATTTTGATACATTTTCACTGCAAGCGCAAACTATCCTTGTGTAAAGTGAACATGTGCTAGATTTACCCACACATCACGCATCTGGACAAAGATGTTTCCTGTTGTAGCTTCTTGTACCTATGTAAAAATTTCATTTGCAATATCAAATTGACCCCTTTCAGCTAGCACAATGGCTACCACATTTGCAACATAAACATTTCTTGGTCTCTGTGCCAACACTTTACAATACAATTCTCTAGCCTTCTCAAGATGTTGTGCCTCCACCTTTGGATCCGTCCTCTCATTGCAAAAAGCTACAAAATAATTCCAATTTCCAAGTGAAATGTCAAGATAATTTTTTTTTGCATCTGATTCACTTTGTGCAGCTTTAATTGTTTCTTTTTCTTTAAGCCAGTCATCTATTTTCAGTTCCATTTTTCCAAGCATAGATAAAGCATTTGATGAGTTTTTATCCACCTTAAGTGCATCCCTAATCAATTCTAGGCTTAATTAGATCTCATTACGAGCCTAAGCCATGGCTGCAAGATGTAGACATGCATCCACATAATCAGGAAACTTGAACAATATTAGCCTGTATAAAAGATTTTCTTTTTCAGTATCATGTAGTTGTTCAAACAACCTAGTAAGATTAAATAGTGTTGTGACTTTATCCCATGGTAGCTTAAGTGAAACACCACCTTCTTCTAGTCAATGGAAGAATTCCATATCCTTAAAGAGCACAAGAAAAACTACAGAATTGGCACTGGGGCTTTTATTTATGAATTCAAGCCAAGTGCCATTTCCTAATACCTCCATAAAAGTTTGTTGAGCCAACTCTAGTTCATCACACTCAAAATGAAGAACCCCAATGTTGTTTAACAATTGAATGGGTACTTCTCTACTCTTCTTTAGAAGAGACTTTGATGTCTTAAGAGAATCTAAGGCTGCATTAGGGTCTAATGATATTAATAACTCACCCATCTTGATAAATGCATGGACATCATGTGGATCTATGTGAGTTCCCTTTCTTAAAATTTCTAAAGCCTTCTCTGCCTGCCCTTGCTGAGCATATATATGGCCTACAACTTTTAAGCTCTCATAGTTCTCAGGGTGGACCTCCAGAACCTTTTCAAAATTTGAGAGAGAACTTTTAAGATCTCCTAGCTTCAATTGAACCTATCTACAAAATCATGTTGCCTCTAACTTTCCTTGACTGATGCCATGTAGTAGCGGCCAGTGGTGTCATAATCACCTTTACTATGGTAAGATCATGCAAGATTATAATATGAATGAGATTTCATGAGAGGGTGGTCAGTTGAAACAAGAGATATCTCAGTCATCTGTTCCACAAGAAAATGTTTCCATGTGAAGAAAAAATGGTTTGCTAAATGATTCAATGCCATTACATAGTACGGGTATAATTCAGAGGCTCTATGCATCTTTTCCATTCCTTCATGAACACTACCTTTTTCACTAACTATGAGAATCCTACAAGTAAAAAATGCACAAAATTGACCACAGAGATTTATGTAGAGGCATAACATGATGCAGAGGAAGGACTCACACACAATAACCTTGACACATCCGAAACAAAGTTTCAATACACTTGATGCAAATCTGCACCCTTGTTCATTCTTGACAATTTGCTCCTAAGCCTAAAACATGGAAACAACACCCTAGTGACACTCAATCATTGAAGACAACATGGAATATGGGAAACTTGGTTTATTCAGACCTATTACAACATCTTCTAGGGGTTTCCAAACGTACTGACATAACCAAGTGATTAACACAATGCTTTATACAATTTAGGTCTTGCTACCACTAGGTGCATTCAAGGTGATGACTCCAAACAAAGGTAAGAACACTTGTCATATGAATTCCCAAGATTTTGTAGGCCCTAACAACATGCCACTATGATTATTCACCCCTCCATTGACATACAGTGCATAGATTATTCAAAGCAACGAAGAACCTAGGGTTTTAGGACTCTCACATCAAATCTACACACACAGTCAATCATATCTTCTTCACACGTACCATTCGTGAGTTGTCCTCTTGCAGGGATGTGGATAGGCATGGGACAAAGCTTTCCACCAATTTTCAAGATTTTTGGATGGTGGAAACTTTACCCATGATCAAATTTTGCTCCCTGGAAACACTAGGTAGGGTTTAGACCTGCACTCACCAAACATGCAATATCTCGCACAAAACTTGATGAAATTATACCAAACCAAATGCATTCGAAAGTTACATTTTTGTTGCTAATAGATTTTTGTTGCTATGTGTAGAACATTATAGATAGATCAACATCGAAGGTTGACTATGGAACAATACCATGCATTTGATGATAGAGTAGCCAATGAGAGGGACATGGACAAATATCCATGTCCATGTAAAGAATGTTGTGGTGGAAAGGTGAGAAAAAGAAACCTGATTCTTTGACATATGATAAGATATGGGCATAGTGGTATAATCCCCTGGGATTACAATTATTATGAAGATATGATAGAATTACAGAGTGTGAGAGATGAAGAGACAACAAACATAGATGAAGTAGCACCAAACATAGATGAAGTGGCACCAAACATAGATGAAGAGGCAACAATGTTAGACGAAGGATTTGAAGTTGATAGAATGTTGAATGAGGGTCTAGATGATGATTGGGCCAAGTCTATGGAGGGTGCTTTAAAGCCTATGTATGCTAGTTGCAAGTTAAGTCATTTTTACAACAATCCTTCAAATTCTTAACTTGCAAGTGGTGCATGGTTGGACAAATGAGAGTGTAGATCAGTTATTGGCATTATTAAGTTTTTTGTTACCACCTGACTCCACATTGCCAACAAAACGAAGTCAATATAAAAAGAAAATCACTAAGCTAGGCTTAGGGTATGAAAACATCCACACATGTGTCAATGGTTGTGTATTATTTCACAATAATCTTGCAAGTGAGAGTGAATGTTTGAAATGTCATGAAGCAAGGTATAGACAAGGGTTGAAATTAGTTGTGGTTCCTATAAAGGTTCTTCACCACTTTCCAATAATCCCATGATTACTTCGAATGTCTAGGTGCAGAGACATTGTTGAACTTATGCAATGGCATGCCCAAAATAAGAGCACCGATGGAAAACAACAACATGTGCCTAATTCTAAGACATAGATGGAATTTGATAACAGATGGCCTAATTTTTCTCAAGATCCTCATATTATAAGGTTGGGTTTGGCTCTAGATGGGGTGAACCCATTCTCAGATCAAAGTACTAAATAGTCAACTTGGATAGTGTTTTTAATAAATTATAACTTGCCTCCATGGTTAGCAACTAAACCATTTTTCTTAATGCTATCATTGATTATACCAGGAAAGACAAGTGTGACTTCAGATACAATCGATGCTTATCTAGAGCCATTATATGATGAGCTAATGAAAATATGGAAAGGAATTGAAGCAATTCAATCTTTAAGGGATGGTCATTCAATCAAATTCACTTTAAGAGCTTCCTTATTATTTATGATTCATGATCTTCCTGCATATGACACATTGTCTGGTCTCAGTGTTCATGGATACCATGGATGTCCTGCTTGCAACTTTAAGGATTTTGTGAGGCACTCAATAAGTATGTGTAAGTGTATTTATTGTGGACATCATGCTTACCTTAAAATGGATGATCTATATCATCAACAAAAAACACATTTCAATGGTCAAGAAGAGAATCAGGAAGCACCATTGCTAATAACAAGTGATTACATTGTTGATAATGGACAAAAAAAAATGTCATTTATTGAAAATGATGAGATTGCTAGTAGTAGATATGATCCATGTAGTGAAAGCAGTGTAAAACGGTTGTGTATATTCTATAAGTTGCCATACTTTAAGGATATAGCCATTAGGCATACTGTTGACTTTATGCATATTGAGAAAAATATAGCCTATGCTATTATAGAAAATCTTTTTGGTGCTTTTGATACTATTTCATCATGTGAAGACTTTCGACAACTAAAGATACGTCGCAATCTTTGGGTTGAAAAATGTGTTGATGAAAAATATAGAAAATCTAGTGCTCCTTATGTCTAGACAAAGGAACAATGTGTACAATTCTTACAGTTGTTGTCTCAAACTCACTTTCCCACTGGATATGTAAGTAGTAGTATTAGAAGCCAAATTGACATTAATGGCCTAAGAGGCCTCAAGACCCATGACTATCATGTCATAATCGGGAATATTTTACCTATTGTGGTAAATATATCAAGTTTGGCAAAGGGGCCAAGATTGGCAGTTATAAGGTTGAGCCTAATATTAAAGAGAATGAGTTTACATGTATTAGATCCTTTGAACTTTGATAGTTTGAGAAAGGAGGTTGTTGAAGTCCTTTGTCTATTGGAACGGGAATTTCCACCAACAATCTTTAACATTCTATGCATCTTTTGATACATCTAGAATATGAACTAGATCATTGTGGCCCAGTAAGAACGAGATGGATGTATCCTATAGAACGATATATGAAGTTTTTGAAAAACAATGTTCGTACTAGGGTAAAATCGGAAGGCAACATGTCTGAGGGATATTCAATGCAAGAGGCCATGGGATTTTGCATAGAATATATGAAGGATTTTAAAAATGTCAATCGATGTGTATGGGATGATGACGAAGATGAAAGAGTTGCAGGTGAAGTATTAGAATGCAATGGATGCCACTTCAAGCTATCACATCAAGAAATAAGTGCGATACATGCCTATATTCTTCAAAACACAACTTCATTCGATAAGTGGCATAGGTAAACAAAATTTTACACAATATTTTTTTTACTCAATTGCATTTACACATTTATATTTTTAATCTTACTATTTGTACATTAATATTCTATGTAGAAAATATGAAGAATAGGATCAAACTTGGATGCAACATCGACCTCAAAAGAGTAGATGCCATGATTTGATTGGAGGTGATTCTTGTCCAAAATTTGAAGAATAGATTGCTAATGCAGTTAGTCATGCAAAATAAGAAGGTCAAGATGTAACAATGGAGGAAAGTGAGCTTTCACAATCTCCACATGTATGGGCTATGTGTTTTAGTGGAATGTGGGCCTATGGTAGTTATTTAAGAGTGGAAGAAAATGACAAAGGAAAGACAAATTGTGATAGTGTTGTTAGTGCTGAATTTCTTCATGAAACTGAGAAGAAATTTTATGTTGGATTCATCCAAGAAATTATTCAAGTGGAT
Organism: Cunninghamia lanceolata; assembly: GCA_027924645.1. Lineage (NCBI taxonomy): Eukaryota > Viridiplantae > Streptophyta > Pinopsida > Cupressales > Cupressaceae > Cunninghamia > Cunninghamia lanceolata. The sequence goes on from BSBN01000063.1 coordinate 2,001,630, forward strand.
TTTGGTGAAAATAGTCCTATATTATTAAAATGTAAGTGGATCCGACCATTCATGGTATAATTTGATGAGTATGGATTTGTACGCACAAATACAGGGCAATTTTTATCAGAGATGGATGAGCCATATGTTTCCCCTCTTCAAATTAACCAACCATTTCTAATTTATGATGTAAGAAGCCCAGGATGGTCGTATGTCATTCAAATAGAGTCTCATTCCAAACAAAAATTCATGGAAGTTGTTGATATAATGCTTGATGGGCAATATGTTAATTTACAAGAAACATTCAAAGAAGTGGATGAAGATGATGATGGAGTGTTTGAAGAAGAGATTTTGATTACCAATGAAGAGATTGGGAGAGAGAATGAGCAGCATCTCATAGATGAGGATGAGGAATAAAATCAAGCAGATGTAGACACGAGTGATCAGGATTATGATCTTGCTGGCAATGTAAATGATTATGATGATGTTTTGTCACCTTAACTAGCCTGTCACCATAAGAGGTTAGCTTGTCACCTAAACTTTTGTTATATGTATGGTGTAATTTATTATTGAATGTAATAAAGATCTAAGTATAGGTATGCTTATTCACTATTGTTTTACTGATACATTTCTGATTGTAATCATCATTATTCTGCTAGTAGATTGTATACAAAACCTGGGATGTTCACTACTGATTTGAAGTGCATTTAAAGTTAGGTTCAATCATTCTTCTTAGTTTTCTTACTTTGGTTGAAATAAATTTTGTTTAGTTAGAATATAATTTCTTGTATGTCCTATATTTTTTTATAGATGGTAGACTTTTCTTGTATGTCCTAGATGATTTCTTTAGTTTGTAATACAGATTCTAGCTTCCACATGCATTGAATATACTTGTGTAAAGGAAACAATAACGAACATTTGTGATTTAATAATACACAAATATCTTAACATTAGGTGAACTAAGCCTCCTCATTACAAACAAAGAAATGATCTCTAGATATCTTAACTAGAATTTGAGCACTAGATTAAATCTTCTTCTCCATTGATTGCTTCAAATAGATATTACAATATAACAGAAGTCTCCTCATATATGTTTCTATAAATGTCTATGATGATGATATCAAAATTCGGTCTTGGTTTCTCTTTTATAAGAGAAGCAACGAGCTTCAGACCATTACAAAATATGGCATCTTTTCAAAATTCATGCCTCTTCGTATAAACTAAACATTAATTTTGCTTAAAACATAATTAAGAGAAAACAGAGATGGATTTGTATGCACAAATACAGGGCAATTTTTATCAGAGATGGATGAGCCATATGTTTCCCCTCTTCAAATTAACCAACCATTTCTAATTTATGATGTAAGAAGCCCAAGATGGTCGTATGTCATTCAAATAGAGTCTCATTCCAAACAAAAATTCATGGAAGTTGTTGATATAATGCTTGATGGGCAATATGTTAATTTACAAGAAACATTCGAAGAAGTGGATGAAGACGATGATGGAGTGTTTGAAGAAGAGATTTTGATTACCAATGAAGAGATTGGGAAAGAGAATGAGCAACATCTCATAGATGAGGATGAGGAATAAAATCAAGCAGATGTAGACACGAGTGATCAGGATTATGATCTTGCTGGCAATGTAGATGATTATGATGATGTTTTGTCACCTTAACTAGCCTGTCACCTTAAGAGGTTAGCTTGTCACCTAAACTTTTGTTATATGTATTGTGTAATTTATTATTGAATGTAATAAATATCTAAGTATAGGTATGCTTATTCACTATTGTTTTACTGATACATTTCTGAATGTAATCATCATTATTCTGCTTGTAGATTGTATACAAAACCTGGGATGTTCACTACTGATTTGAAGTGCATTTAAAGTTAGGTTCAATCATTCTTCTTAGTTTTCTTGCTTTGGTTGAACTAAATTTTGTTTAGTTAGAATATAATTTCTTGTATGTCTATTTTTTCTAGATGCTAGACTTTTCTTGTATGTCCTAGATGATTTCTTTAGTTTGTAATACAGATTCTAGCTTCCACATGCATTGAATATACTTGTGTAAAGGAAACAATAACGAACATCTATGATTTAATAATACACATAAATATCTTAACATTAGGTAAACTAAGCCTCCTCATTACAAACAAAGAAATGATCTCTAGATATCTTAACCAGAATTTGAGCACCAGATTAAATCTTCTTCTCCATTGATTGCTTCAAATAGATATTACAATATAACAGAAGTCTCCTCATATATGTTTCTATAAATGTCTATGATGATGATATCAAAATTTGGTCTTGGTTTCTCTTTTATAAGAGAAGTAACAAGCTTCAGACCATTACAAAATATGGCATCTTTTCAAAATTCATGCCTCTTCGTATAAACTAAACATTAATTTTGCTTAAAACATAATTAAGAGAAAACAAAGAAAGTAGACAATATTGATTGGAAGCCCGCAACACTTGTAATACACTTGTAGTCTGTTAATCAACATAGGAGACCCGTGATCATCTCGATCTAGAAAAGTCCCCCTCTCCATGATAGAGTGTTTGAAGGCTTGGTTCTTCCACTGCAACATCTTCAAGGTCCTATTCTTCTGGAGGAGCCAAATACTCTTGCTCCCATTGGTATACTGTGTAGTCAAGAGGCCATGATGCTCATTGCTCCTCTACACGTATATCCTGTCTATTCATCAGCTCAAAGATACTTCTCTTGCCATTGAAACATAGTAAAATCACTAGGCCACTTATAATCTTGAATTTGGAGAAAGTTGGCCTGGTGATCCTTCCACCTTTTGTCTAGAAATGCTTTGACATCAATTACAAACTTTGTATATCCAATATCCAAAGAAATTACTCTATCCAAAATGATGTTGAAGTTGAGAATATTGATGTCTTCATCCTTTTTCAAAAATTCCATGACCTTATAAACTATATGACCAAATTCATCCTTCCACGCATCAAAATCCTTGATCTTTTCATTCTTTGTTAGGATTGATGGAATGAAATAGTGTTTGAAAGTAGCAAAAGAATCAATCTTTGGCTGCATTCTTTAATTCTCACCATTCACATACTGATACTCATCCAATATCATCTTGATCATTTTCTCTATTGGCTTTAGAGCTGCAGGAGCATCTTGATTCCATTGTAGAACTTTACACAGACTGATTAGTGTGTGATGTGTTCACTGCCATCTTTGACACAAGGGATCTAAAATGGAAAAATTTACTTTCAACTGTTCCATGGCATGAGACAAGGAAGAATAGCATTCATGCACATCTCTCAACTTGTCAACAACCATTTTCACTCTATATTCCAAAATTTTCTCAAACACTTCAAGAATTTTCAATTTTGCCTCATTCTTTGTTTTCTCGTTTTGGCTTTTCAATTCATCAATTTATTTTTCCAACTTCAATTTCAAAACATTGAATTGTTTAGTAGTCACTATGGTATCACCGGTCTCTTGTGGTACAGGTGTTTGAATTGGCACAATGGCTTGAATCTGAGAAGAACTCTCACTCTTCAGTTGTTTTTTCAGGTTTACATTTTCAAGATACAATCTATTTACGTCATCATTCATCTCCATCTAAGTTCTCTCATAATCAAACAATCTTTTCTCTATATTTACAACAATAGCTCATGTAAACATTGCAGTATGCATAGTGAGGGTAGCTGCTTCAGTTGCTGATGTGTCCTGGAATGTCTTGACCACGACTGTTCCCCTTATTTCTTGGACCACATCAAGTAATCTTAGTTTGTTGGTGTTCTTTTGTGTTGCCCATATTTCCAAGGTCTCTGTTTTTGGATTGTAACCACAACCACTGACACCTTCCTCATAGTCAAATTTAGAAACTAGCATGGGGTCATCTTGATTCCTGACTTGGTCTAACAAAAATAGTTTCTTCAACTCAATCACGAGAATGATCAGCATATTGCTCCTTAATACTATTTTTCTAGCCTCATCAGGGCTAACACTTATTTCATCTATTTTCATATTCTTGAAAGTTTGTGAAACAATTTGGTCATGTTGAGATTCATTAGCACCCATTTTACTTATTTCCACTTGTTCTTGAGATTCTTTCATCTTCATCTTAATCCAAAAATCTTTGAATTCAGGAGAATTAATGAAATCATCATCCTTCATAAATCTCATAGAAGCCACAATTATTTCATCTTCTTCTAATTTAGGCTCCCCTTGTGCCTGTTCGGCCATTTTGGTCTCTAGTTTGTGTGCTTCTATTTCTTGGCCAACAATTGGCTGATATATTTTTCCTTCATCTCCCATATTTCTCAGGATACTAGCCGCTTCATCAGTGTCACCCCTCGTTCACTCAATTTATATGGAACCAGTGGAGAAACATACTCAATCCTTTTCCTTTTGGCAGGTGGTGAATCAGGGACATGACTTGGATCCTATAGTGATATTGCATCTAGTACGGGCTCTTGAATCACAACTCTTGGTAGTCTTTTGACACTGAGATTGGTAGCCTTTGAAGGATGCTTCTTAGACCTGCTATATATTCTTTCAAAATTGTCAATTATTAGACCTATTCTTCTCAAAGGGTCCCCTCTTCAACAAAGCATCTAGGAAAATTAGGATTTTGTTTTCTCCTATCATCCTCAATCCTTTTCAAAATCTCCCATTGTCTCACCCTATTATACACTTCTTGAAAGGTGATAAGATTTCTGATCACATCCTCATCAAAATTGATTTGATGGGATATTCCCATTCTTGTGAGGATGGTTTGTTTGATAAAGTTCATGTGACCCTCTAGATCACAAACCCTCTCTACACCTAGTTTCAAAGAATGTTTAGCCTTCAAATAGGCTTGCAAATCCTCTAAAGTATCAAAACCAATGCACCAATCACCAAACACTGTGGAATCATGAAGAAATGTGCCTTTCTTCTATTTATTCATTACATCCTTCTGCATCCCCATCATTTGCCACATGAATTCAAGGAATGCAATTATGTCTGGCATGAATTTGGGCAACATGTGGGGTGGCTGAGTACACCCATATACCCTGATTATAGTATGAACTGGCAAGAAAAGCCAATCAGCATAGTTATGCCTATGACCCTGTTCTGGCTTATGGGCAAGAGGCCTCAACTTTTCCTTGATCTCTTTTGTCAATCTAGGAGAAAATATACCAAGAGAATTCATTGTTCTAATTGAGAAATCATCACGAAACACAACATAGTCACAATTCTTGCAATGGCTATCCCATTTGTAACATCAACACTGTGTTGGCAATCTTTGTCCATTTTCATCAATCATGCTCAGATCCATTCTACTAGGCCACTTCCTTCTATTTTGATACAAAATAAAATGACATAATAAAGAGTAGTATTTGAAATCTATGGGCTTTTTGTTTTCTCTTATTTGCAAAAATCCGTCATGTAGTTTCTTTTCAATGAATGTTGCAAAATCATATTCAACATTAGATTTTGGATTTTGAATTCTCATGGCCATCATGATTAGGCCGAGAGGCATTCTACCTTGGGCATCAATACCCAACACTTGACACAAAGCAAAATATGTTCTTTTGAAATAGACAACAAAACCTTCAACAAATAAAGGTTCAATTGCAGTGGATGGGATTTCAATTCTTCTGTTATTTGCCCCTTTCCTCACGTGCATGGGCACCTCATCCCTTCTGTGTGCTTTTCTCAAACTATTGTACTCCTACTCACTCTTCTGTAGATCTACTTGTGTGAGGGCTTGCTTTCTCAACATGAAGCAATCTATGATTGCATTCTTGTCCACAACCACTAATGTTAACCCATTTGGTAGTCTAACTTTTTTGGTGGCTGAGTGATAGTGTTGTGCCAATATTCTAATCAAATCCACATCAACAAATACATTTGGCACCACAACCTTTGCCAAATCCAAATTCCATGGGTTTCCAATAGGTCCCTGTCCATTTTTCTTTCCACAAAAATACCAAAAAAGGTTCCATCCAGAGATAGGGATTGTAGCATCCCGACATCCTTCTTCAACATCCTTTAACAATTTCTTAGATCCCTTGTCAACTAAATTTGGTAGGATGTCCAACAATGATTGTTGAAGTGATCATTTTTTGGAGCAGGGGGTCAATGTTCTTACTCTCAAACTCAAATTTTTTAGGTGCCATATTTTTGTGCCTCTACAAACTAAGGTTTTGATATTTTACTTGCTTTACCAGACTAGTTGAAAACAAAGCACAAACCAAACACCAACTTTTATGTAAAGAGTGATAGGGAAGACTTACCCGGTCAGAAAATGCCTAAGGAGAGCACACAAAGCTTGAATTCACCTTCTGCAATCAACACTAAATTCACTAGAATGAAGAAATGCAAAGAAATCCCAAGTTTTATTGTGCCATGAAGCTAGTCATTTCGCCATTGACCTAGTTCATGCCATGAAATCAACAAATCTCAGCATTCAATTCTTTTCAAACACATACCATTGATTTAATCCAATCCTATGGCTGGGTGAGTATTTCAAGACTTGCAATCCTTTCCTTGAAAACTAGAATTCTGCAATCATCAATGATAACCATTGCGGGGCAGCACTGAAGTCATTTTGACATTTAATTCCTTACCGCATCACTGCAAGACCAACTTAGGGAAATTGTGGGACTGCGGGACCTCTTGGATAGTTACGTTCATCTTCACCACTTACTGCCACCCCGCAAGCCTTTTTGCACACCACCGTAGGATGGCGGGATACATGTTATCCCTTATGTCTTTTACCGCACCATCGCCAAGCTTTGGCATGACCATCACGAGGCCGCATGAGCCTTTGGTCTCCCATTCGTTGTTTACTGTATTACCGCCAGTCAAAGTTATCAGCATCATGGGGCCATGGTATGTAGCATTATCGGTTACTTGAACTCCTTATACCACAACACTGCGGGCTCAACTTGAAACTATTGTGGGGGCACAGTGAACACTTAATCCTGACTCCTTCCTATCACATTGCCACCGGTCATCTCCTTACCTGTTGCGGGAGCGCAATAACATATTATGTGCCACTTGAGTTTATACGGCAACACCGCAACTAAATTTTTGCATGTTGTGGGGAAGCGATAACTATGTATTCACATCCTCTAATTCCTGCACACCTGCCAAGGTTGTTTGCATGTACTGTGGGGCTATGGTAAGAGACAAAAACACATCAATGGTAAAAAAATATAAATTTCTTTCACATAGACCTGATATGAGATGCTCATAAATGACTCCTAGAATAATTCTAAAAGGAATATGAATCCCTAATTATGGATTTATGGAAGGAAAATGTATGAAACAGAGTGGGACTATGTGAAATTTTGAATGGTTCTAACACACCTCATGATGAACTAGACTATGTTTTTCCTTCATCCTGCTTGTCTTATGTATTATGAGTTCTTTTCTTGTGAATATATCCCTAAGGAAAACTTGTCTAATACATATAATTGTAAACATCTTCTTGGTTTTTTACTGCAAATTCTTTTTAATCTGTAAACTGAATTCTATTTTAAGTTTTCATTTCCAGTTATCAGTAGATTGGAAAGTCAACAGTTATCAACTTATGAACTCAATAAAGTTTTACTGATTCAAGTTGTTGATTTATACATTATTGTTTATTTGGACTTCAGGAAATGAAGAGAAGGGTTGTAAGGCACAAATTAGATGATAGTCATCATAATGTTGAAACTTCACTGATAGATTATGAGTGCCTTCATAGAGAAAAAGTGGCCAAGAATAATGAATATTTATTGAGACTTGGTTTGACAAATAGGCAAGTTGTAAATCCACTAAGTAGTATATTATTTGTTTAATAGTGTTTAATGAAAATTTAAAGGCAAGAGCTTTATGTATATAAGACATAATATGATATTTTTTTTATATAGGCAACAAAAAGAGTGCAAAGAAAATACAGAGAAAAACAAAAGGAAAGAAAAGATACATTTTCATCATCTCGTAGAAGCCACCGCTTTTGTGATTCAACAAATGTAGTTGGTGAAAACAATAGTTGCAATGATGATCATGTGCAGCCTGATATAGCATATGCTGATGTGCAACCTAATATAGTACATGGTGATGTGCAACCTAATATAGCACATGGTGATCATGTGCAACCTGATATAGCACATAGTGATCATGTGTAGCCTGATATAGCACATGGTGATTATGTGTAGCCTGATATAGCACATGGTGATGTTCAATGTTGTGACGATCTCTTAGAAATAAGTCTAAGAGAGATTATTGAAAAACATCAGAGCATTAAAGGAACAACAGGTCTGTAGATGATTTATTCAAGATTAAAGGATGTGTTTGAAGTGAAATCTACAGAGACCGGTACTCATGATATACCTATTGATGCCACATCTGATGTGGCCAAGGAGCATGAAGTTTTGGTTAATGAAAGTCATGGAGAGAGACCGCTTGCATCTGTTGTGCCTTAGAGTGCACCTGTTGCATATAGAACTTTTGATGGAACTAGTGGATCAGCCAAAAATACTGGTAGTGGTTTAATAGAAGATGTGGATGCTTTTGTCAAAAGACAAAGATTGAGTCAAGATTTGTATAGATCTACAAAGAGGAATGCAAAACTAAGAAAATTAGAAGGCAAGAAGCCATTCTTTCTTGAGGTATCAAGAGATGGTGAGCCCATTGGGCCAAATGTTGCAAAGTGGGCCTCCAAGTTGGGTGTAATATGTAGGGCCCATTTGGATATTTGCAAGTCAAATTTTGTAGAGAAAGATCCACGATCTATGGAAAATGTTATACAAAAAATGGAAAATGCTTTTGAGACTACTAGTGGACAAATCTTTAGAAAATATTACAAGCAAAAGATGAGAATTTTGATGAACAATTGTAGAAAAGCAATCATGGAGGGAAAAGAGAGGTTAGACTCCACTCTATGTCCCAAACAATGGGAGGCATTGAAAGAAACTATGCATTCTGAAGAATATTTGGCAAAGAGTAACAAAGGCAAGAGAGCAAGAGATAATGTGAGGACTGGATATACATTTGGCTGAGGTGGGTTGCAGGCCAAAATGGAGAAATTTGGAGTAAGTGTATGGATTTTTGGTTTAATTTACATTGTGTTATTTATTTCAATTTTTTATTGAATTGACTATATGTTGAAATTGACATTGTATTTTAGGTGGAAAACAGTAATAGAGAAGCAGGTGTAGAAGATATTGTCAATTATATGGCAACACTAGATCCTAGTAAATCTAAGAGTAGGATGAAGTGGAAATCTAGTTCATCAATAAAGATTTCACAGTCATCTGTTACATGCCCAGTAGGATCAACCTCTCTAGATCATGTCAACTCAAATGAAGGGTACCAACATGTACTAAATTGCATATACGGTCTCAGCCAGCAAGTTTCACAGTTGGTTGCCTCCATTAACCCTATAGTTTCTGCATGGAATGAGCATAAATCCATAGATTCAAATGAGGTAAGAGGCTCTATTGATCTCATTTCTTCTTGTTTGACAATTCTGTATACAAATGCCTCTTAATATGTAGATTATTGAAATCTAAGCGTAGGAGAATCCAACCCAATTTCTTTATTGTTGGAGTGATCCAGAAAATGTTCTTTTGGAAAAATTTATAGCTTGCATTATTTACTTGACTATTGAATGCTTTGTATATTTTTTGCATGATGGTTAAACCACATGCAGAGCAATTTTTTGAAAGCAGCGGGAAAGCAAAAATGCCTTCATGATGTCAATAGAGCTGCCAATATTGATAGTGATGATTATGATGAACTGGACAAGAATGTGCAACACAGTTGTCATAGTTATGCTGAAGTTGAGGTAATATAATAGTTGTCAGTTATCTATCCCAATGTTTTGTCATTCTTCATGCTTAAAATATTCTTTTGGACAAAAAATTATAGCTTTTGCATTCTTTAAGTTGTAAGTTAAACTGTCACAATGTTTTGTCATTAATTCTCCATGCTTAGAATGTTCTTTTGGACAAAAATTTATAGCTTTTGCATTCTTTACTTGACTTATTAATTTTTGCATGATGATTAAACCACATGTAGAGCAATTATATGAAAGCAAAATGAAAAGAAAAAGGTTCTATCAATAGAGCTCTCTACAAAACTATACAACTTCATGTCAATGTTAATAGTGATAATTATGATGATGAACTCGACGAGCATGTACATGATATTCATAGTAGTAATCGTGTTGAACTTGAGGTGAGTGCTATGAAACCACATGCAAGTAAGTACTATTCAAGTAAGTAATGGTTGTTTTATTATGTAAATAAGGGTAATCATTACCTATTTGATAGAAGCTGGTTAGAATAGTAGTGAAGTGTAATTAGCTAGTATACATAGATTATGGAAATAAGGGAGAACATATAAATTACATATGGAAGCTTAGAGCTTAGTTGTAATAGAGTGCATACATAGATTTTGACTATGCATTAGTGCATTGTGTTCAAGGATGTCATGGTCCTCAGTTGGGGGAACTTCATTGCCAATCCATGTCTCTTTCTGGAGTACTCATACAGTCTAGCACTATTGTAGTCTTGCCCTCCATTTATTTGTACCTCGCAATGGGTTAGTTTTTTTTTTTTTCAGAGTAAAAAGTTGCTTCTTTGTTATTCAACAGAATAAAAAAAGGCACATACAAAAACTAATTTGTTCCAAGACATAAGACATTACATACATCTATCAAAAACAATATAATGTGTGTTTTATATCTCAATATAACGTGTATTTCTTTTATTTTTGCAGATATTTAATATTGATAAACTCTAAGAAGGGGATAAAGTTCAGGTGTTGAATCCTAGTGATGGTGCTACATCTGTGGGCATTGGGTGGATTCACTGACTATCTATTGTACATGGAGTCAAATTGAAAGGAATAAGAGATATAAATGTAAATATTTTAAAGGTCACAAGTAACATACCCCTTGCTTAGGAAGACAAAATAGATGGAGTTGTCCGTTTGAAAGAGAAAGAAGGGACCTTCACATGGTGGCCACTAAAATATTTGAAAAAAATGGCATAGTTGATGTTTATCATGTACTAGTTGTTAGACAGCTTGGCCCACTGCTTTATGCAATAGTTTGAATGTGTTATTCAGGGATCTTAGTGTTTTTGTCTATTTTGGAGTTGTATAAGCAAAAAAATCCATTGTAACTCAGTTTTCTCAGTCACAACACTGAGAAACACACTTTTTAACACATTTTTCAAAGCAAAGACACATATTGAAGTCTTATGGGTTTTTTGGACTTGATTTTATGTTGCTTTTCCTCCCTAAACATTCAACATCACTGCATTATATGCCTTTATGAAAAGATTCTAGGGTTATTGTTGGCTGCATTGAAGGAGCGAACTTCATATATGGGACACAATCAACACTCAATCATGAAGACATTCATGAAGACTCAAGGAGCATAAATGAGAGAGCTTCATAAAGGAGAGAGCTTCATATATGAGATGTCATCATGAAGATAGTCATGAAGACTCAAGGAGCATAAATGACAGTGAGCAAGAGATAAAGTACACAGTTCATGCCATAGACAAAGTGAGATGAGTCTTAAGCTATTGTGATCAAGGGTGGTGTGTTAGTTTTTGAGAAAGGAAGGGCAGTTGGCAATGCACAAAGATTAATGAGGAAGATTACAGTCATAAGGTGATGATGTTAGCATTTCATCAAGATTTTGGAAGCAACTAGTAGACAAATTTATAGAATTCTTAAATAGCAAAAAGGACAACCACTAATAATGTTATTATTACAAGGCACATATTCTACATGGCAGTATAGTTGCATGAATATGATAGTTTCATAAACCTATGATAGTCTATAAATGAAAGTCTAAATTCTATATACTTATGGGTGATTGTTCTATAATAGAGAGATAATGAGTACATAGAGGTAAGATGTTCATGGTGAGTGGCAATGGTCAATGGTTCCCAGGGATACAGGCACAATAAACATGGTTTTAGTGGCATGAGCAAAGGAACAGAGGACTGCAATGTTAGCATTAATTAAAAGGCAAGTATATGAAAGTTGCAGGGTAATCATCTAGAAAGCAAGTATGCACAGTTCAATCGCCACAATGAGTAGTGAAGACCAAGGACACTAAATATATATGACTACCTACCAAGTGTCCAATGTAATAGAGGTAGGGTAAGTGAACGGTTTAGGCTCAAAAAGAGGCTTTTGAAGATGCATTAATGAAGGAAGAATCTGATTCAATGCCCTAAGAGGACCTGATATCTTCAAACTAAATAAAAACATGTCCCATAAGCAGTGTTGATGACAGTACAAGACACAAAAATACAATGATGTTTCATTAAGGAAGCCTGATCTAATCCATGTTTCATATTATGAATATCCTATCATAGACCTGACTACATATTGTTGATAACTGAGAGGGGGGGGGGTGAATCAGTTATCCTAATTATTTCCCTTATTGAACTTTTCTTTTAATTGAAGCAGCATAAAATCAAACACAAAACATTAACCATGAAATAAGAAACACATGACATAGTATTTTTGACGTGGAAACCCTGTTAAGGGAGAAAACCACGGGGTGATTAACCCAAGAATTATTCTCTGTTAGAAGAATAGAAAATTACAAAAATGGCACTTGCCAATTAGGGCTCACTGCCCGAGCACACTGCTCACAAGAGGCCCACTGCCTACAAGAAGACACACTGTCTACAAAGTGATGATAATCACAGTCTTGAACTGATTGGAAGCATCTGCATATGCTGGAGTTCAGTTCCGGTTAGGCTCAGTATACTGATCTGCTGCACTTCATCTTTCCTCTGTTCTTTGTTCTGCTATCTTTCACATACCGGATCCTTTTTGCTACCTCTGCTCTTTCTCTGGACTTATTCGCATATCTCTCCACACCCACACACACTTCACAACTAAATCCATCCTCTATATATATCCGCACAAGTAGTTTCATCACCTTTCTAGTCGGCATCCGGAACAGTCTTAGTTTCTTACAAACTCTCATTCTGTCGGCTGAATCCTTCCTCACCAAGCAATGCGGATCAAGCATATACTTGTAGATATCATTAATCATGTCGGCCAAACATGATTCATGCCTTCACAACCTCTGTCATCAACAGTAACCCATCCGGAAAGCAGTCTGATACTCTGTCAGTCAGTTCTTCCTCTGTTTTCACTGTCTCTCAGGAATCCGGTACTTAACCATTCATATCTTTTTCCTTGTCCATCACCGGAGGCTAAATCCTTGGAATATACTACTAAAGGTAGTCCTCTTGACTTCCCCAAATCCGCACTGCACCAAGACACTTCCTCTGAGAGGTCCGGACCAATCTGTCGGACCTTGCCACATGCTCTGTTCTTCTTTACCGGACCACAACATTCTTTATTCTGACTTCCGGTAGAGACATATCATGTCTTGCGGATATGTGGGATGACCTTTGTTGCCATCAATGACAACAACCATGAATCCATATAGTGTCTCTTGCCAACAATCTCCCCCTTTGGCATTGATGGCAACACTTAGTGAAAAATGACTAAGTGTTTTCACTATGCTCCCCCTTTGCTGATGCTCTGTCTTTATATACAGTTTCCGGAACTCCCCCTTAGTTGGATCCCTCATTTTTCACTGCTCCTCACTCCCCCTTTGACATCAATGGCAAAGGGTAGGGTCCACATATCAAAATTTTCAAAAATTTCTTATACTTAGCCGCATATTTACATACTCACATATATTGAAGAATGTCTGCAAAGGATGTCTGTAATTGAATCATTTCGGTAGCCCAACTTTGCTTCATTCTGTCCAAAATTGAAATGTGACCACTTAACAAAAATGCAAATGCTTCTGCCCGCTTGAGATCTGTCGGATCTTTTGTTTGGGCGGTGGTCCTAGCATCACTGATGGCCTCATGCATGGTTTCCAACTTAGGGATTATAATCCTTCTAAGTTCTCCCATCCGGTTGGTGATGTTCTTCCTTTCCTTCTCAAGATTCTTTATTTCGTTCAAGACTGCAATAGTCTGACATTCTTGATTTATTATAGAGGAAGAGAGAGGATCAAAACTTTGAGATAAGCTTTGTAGCTTATCCTGTTCCTCTTTTATTTTCTTGTCAAATGCTGCTGTTGCCTTTGACCAGGATATACAAAATTTATAGATATCACCGCCATCCTTAAGAGCATTCTCTAAGCTCCTTATTCCAATGCTTACAATCTTCCTATCCTTAGAGATTAATTCTAATATCTCTGAAAATCTCTTATCCAAAAATTCCTTCCGGACCTTTTCTTCAGCTGATTTTTCTAAAGAATCAAAATGTGTATCAACACTGCTGACTAAGGTTTTTAGATTACCGGAAGTGGAGGCTGTCGGATCTATCTGGATTGATGGCATGATCTTTACAAGTATTCCGGAAGCAGCCTCTATCAACTCACAGTCTTCCATATGAGACTTCAGGAGCTTTTCATTTGCCTTGGCATTTGCAAATGAAGCTATCTTCATTGTTTGTACCGGAGAGAGAGAGTCAAAATCAAATGGACCTTTGAGAAGCTCCGGTTCATCAATCTCTAGAGTTTCTTTACTCAAAAATTGTTGAACAGTTTGTGCAGTGTCTCTTGCCGGAGACAGATGTTTCTTTTCTTCTGCAGTCTTAGAACTGTCAACCTCTTTGTCTTTCACCACTGCTTCCTTCTCCTGTAGTTGCTCTTCTTCTTTGGATCCGGAGACTGTAGGGGAAACCGGAGGAGAGATGCTAACTTGTTCATGGGCCACTTCTTCTTGAGCAGAGGGTCCCAAGTCCTCACTTGTCTGTTCAGGGCTCACTTCTTCCGGAACAGAAGATTCCAAATCAGCAGCTGTTTCTGCACCTAAGTCCTCTACAACAGGAAGATTGAACCTTTTGAAGGCCTTCCGGAGGATCTCTTCTGTTTCTTGAGCCACTTTGTCAGTCTCACCAAGCATGAGTTGATTCATCCTGGCTTTGCTTCTGAACTCATCTTTGCAGTCCTTGAAGATAATGTTCATTGTCTTGGGATCAATTTGAGGATATAGCTGAATAGCTATCTGCTCCCGGATCTCAAGATCTTTGGCATGAGCATTATTCTTTCTTACTTCCATTTCCTTCTCTAGGCTCTTAGGAATGAGAGATATGATCTCAATGAAAGCCTTATTGTATATGTTCAGATATTTAACTGTGGCTTCCTGCAGAGTCTTTTGGTCTGCCTCACTGAAGTCATCATAGGATTCAGTCATTGGTTGAAGGTTTCCATCCACCGTGACCGACTTGATTATGCTCTCTAGTGACAGAGTGGGCTTTTCAACAGTTACCTCTGCCATTTCCTCCTTGTCTTGGCCTGTGGAGGGCTTACCGGATCCTTTCTTTTTCTGTTTCTTTACTTCTCTTACTCCCTCATCTGATTCTGTTTCCTCTTCATCCTTTTGGCTTCCATAAGCCCTTGTGGCTTTTGCCTTTGATCTCTTACCGGATGCCTGGACTTCCGGTTTTGAACTTTTGGTTGAGGGAGGTGCAGATCTCTTTGTTGATCTGGTCCGGGTGGGAGCTCCAACCGGAGCACTTTCTTTGCTTTTCTCTTCTTCCTCGGCCTTCCTTCTCTTTTCCCGGCTGGCATCAAGTGCCTCCTTTGAGATTCCAAGACCTTGAGCAATGTGCTCTACTTCTTTTCTCACTTTTCTTTTGATCTCAGGTTCCCTGAGTTCTACATGTAACTTTATGCTCAGCTCCTCAAAGGTTCCAAACCTTTCTGCCTTAGGATCTTTGGGCTGACTTAGCATGTGTTGAACATGCAGCTCCACTATCTGTTCATCAACTTCGTACCCCATGGGCATGATCCAGACAGTCCTTGGCTCCACTGCCTCCATCAGGCACTGATCAGTGTCAACCATAAAGCACACTGAGTCCTTGTATTTCTCAATGAGAGACTGGGGAATTCTCTCTCTTGCTTGCATCATGCTCTGAAAGTTTTTGAAGTATCCCCATAGAGCTGAATTTCTCACTTTTGCATCCCCAAGTCCATGCAAGTAGTCTCTTATCTGGACTGCAACAGGTTTGTTATTCTGCCATACCCATCCACTTGTTCCGGGTAGCTCATTCATGAAGTAGAAGAATAAACATACAATAAGAGTACCATACTTGAAGGAATTCTTCTTATCCTTCTTGATTTTCTGTATATTTTCCATTAATTGGCTTAGCAGTAGTTCGCAGAGGTCATATTCTGCATTTTTCCTTAGCATTTCAAAAGCAGTGTATACTGCAGTTCCGGATACAGAATTCTCCCTGCTGGAGTGATAGATCTTGTATCCTATTATCATTGATGCATATTTGATATCCGGATCCGAAATATCTTCAATGGTCATTGCCCTCTTGTCAAATTTTGATCCGGTGGCCTCAGTTACAATGTTGTTCTTGACAGATTTGAGGATAGGTACTCCTCCGGAAGAGTATAGGCCAGTTACTGCTCTAATTGCCTCTTTTGTGATCTTGCAGGGTCTATCTAGCCATAAAAAGTTGTCATGCATCCTGCTCAGTACATACCGGACCCATTCATCCTCTTCAAAACAGGGGAAATGAATAAATTGCTCAAATTGTTTCTTCTGAATATCCTTATACTCTGGTTTGAGCTCAAAAGCATTGTCAATCAGCTGCTTGTGATAGAGGTCTCTTAATTTGAATTCCCCAAATTCCTCAATGTTTGCATGTATGTAAACCCTAATGTCTTCGGTGTGTAAAACTCCGTGAGGAACACTAGAGAAGGCTCCTAGTGGGTCAACCTCCAATGATTTGTAGGGATGTTTCTTGAATGAGGGGCGAGGTCTATCGGAGATCTTAACTATGTTTGGAGTAGCCATTTTTCAAGGATTTGCAGTGAGGTAATGAAAAACAGAGAATACCTTATGCGACTTCGGTTTGCACGGAGTGGTTGGATTGATTTCTTTATCCAATAGCTTCGGCAGGAGATCCTTGGTGTGCTTGAAGAACCTTGTTGCAGAGCTCCACTTTTCGCTTCTTCTCGAGTGCAGAATGAACAAATGACCTTTGAGAAATCCCTTAAATTGCTCCGCGAACCCTAATACCTGTCTGCAATAAATGCTTCACCTACATCATTCCGGTTTGCCTTGTCTGGATAGCTTGGAGTATCCCGGATTAGTCCTGATCTATGGATATCATCCGGATCTATCAATCATGAATAAATCGAGGTGGCATATTACAAGATCATCTCAAACACTCTGTCCAATCCGCAGAACAAGATAGTGCATTTCCGGATCTTTCCGGACCTTTTTGTAATCCTTTATCATACCGGAGCATTTCCCTGAACAGGTCTTATTTGATCGATCATAGCTTCTTCATAACTCCATGCGGACCTTTGAAAACTTGACTGAAGTATCTCAAGACTCATATTTACAAACCCTTTGATCCGCATCTTGTGCAACATCCGGCACCACTTGTTTGGCTGGGGGAACAAGATTTTCTTTGAGTCTCCCCCTGAGCCAGAGCTCACTTTTAATTTCCGGAAGAAATATCAGCACCAGAGTCTGGTGCGGATCCAACCTCTACATTCTCTGAACTTTTCTTCACCCAAATCTTGCTCATCTGATTCCTAACCTCATCCGCATTCATCTTTTGTTTACCCTTGTCTTGATTCTGATTATACACCGGACCTCTTTTGTCCTGATTCTTGTTTCTGCAGACTTTAGCATTATGACCGGACCTATTGCAGATTTGGCAAATAACATTCCTTTGCATATTTGACTGATATCCTCTTGATCTGCATTGATTAGCCCTATGACCTATTCTATTGCATGTGAAGCATCTACCTTTGAATGATTTGTTTACTTGCATAATTCTACATTCATGGGATTTGTGTCCATACCTTTTGCAGTTGAAGCACTGTCCGGAGAAGGATGAATTATTCTGATTCATTCTCATTCTGCACTGATTAGCTTTGTGACCAAAGTGGTTGCAGCTGTGGCAGTATCCATTGAAGGATGGATATCTTTGAGCATTTGGCTGTCTTACCAGAGGTCTTCTAGGCCTGCTCCTTGGATTTTCTGATCCAAGATTCTTCTGACCGGATCCGGAGCTTTCTCCTTTCTCATATCCCAAGCCATACTTGTCATCTGTCCTCTTTTGACTTCCAAGAAGAACTTCAAGTTGAGCAGAACTTATCTTGAATTTCTCTTTATATTCATTTGCTGTTTGAAGGTCTCTTTTGAGAGAGGCAATTTGATCCTCAAGTTTTCCTTCATTATCTTTGGCATCTTCAAGATCAGATTCAAGGTGTCTGATAATCCTGTCCATCTGGTGGCATTCTTCTGATTTTTCTTTAAGAGATTGTCTTAGATTGTCTTCAGTCTTTCTTTTTTCTTCAATCTCTTGAGTAAACTTTATAGTTCCTGATTCCATTTCATGTCTTAACATAATGACTTCTTTTGATAACTTTTCACATAACTTGGTTTGCTCAGTCAATTCCTCATTTGTATTGCTTTCTTCACTTTGTCTTGCCAACTGTTGAAGCAGCTCCTTTCTCTTTTTCATAGAGAGACTTAATTTGTCTTTTAATTCTCTCATGAATTCATCAGCCTGTTTGAGTCTTTCCTTTAATTCACTGACTTCAGAATTTGACTGTTCAAGATCCTCAAGGGCAGTCTTGAGTTGCTCCCTTAAACCATATGCATCCATTTGAAATCCCAGATCTTCCTCAAGCTGTTAGGCTCTATTAGGAGGAACTTAGCTCTGATACCAATTGTTGATAACTGAGAGGGGGGGGGTGAATCAGTTATCCTAATTATTTCCCTTATTGAACTTTTCTTTTAATTGAAGCAGCATAAAATCAAACACAAAACATTAACCATGAAATAAGAAACACATGACACAGTATTTTTGACGTGGAAACCCTGTTAAGGGAGAAAACCACGGGGTGATTAACCCAAGAATTATTCTCTGTTAGAAGAATAGAAAATTACAAAAATGGCACTTGCCAATTAGGGCTCACTGCCCGAGCACACTGCTCACAAGAGGCCCACTGCCTACAAGAAGACACACTGTCTACAAAGTGATGATAATCACAGTCTTGAACTGATTGGAAGCATCTGCATATGCTGGAGTTCAGTTCCGGTTAGGCTCAGTATACTGATCTGCTGCACTTCATCTTTCCTCTGTTCTTTGTTCTGCTATCTTTCACATACCGGATCCTTTTTGCTACCTCTGCTCTTTCTCTGGACTTATTCGCATATCTCTCCACACCCACACACACTTCACAACTAAATCCATCCTCTATATATATCCGCACAAGTAGTTTCATCACCTTTCTAGTCGGCATCCGGAACAGTCTTAGTTTCTTACAAACTCTCATTCTGTCGGCTGAATCCTTCCTCACCAAGCAATGCGGATCAAGCATATACTTGTAGATATCATTAATCATGTCGGCCAAACATGATTCATGCCTTCACAACCTCTGTCATCAACAGTAACCCATCCGGAAAGCAGTCTGATACTCTGTCAGTCAGTTCTTCCTCTGTTTTCACTGTCTCTCAGGAATCCGGTACTTAACCATTCATATCTTTTTCCTTGTCCATCACCGGAGGCTAAATCCTTGGAATATACTACTAAAGGTAGTCCTCTTGACTTCCCCAAATCCGCACTGCACCAAGACACTTCCTCTGAGAGGTCCGGACCAATCTGTCGGACCTTGCCACATGCTCTGTTCTTCTTTACCGGACCACAACATTCTTTATTCTGACTTCCGGTAGAGACATATCATGTCTTGCGGATATGTGGGATGACCTTTGTTGCCATCAATGACAACAACCATGAATCCATATAGTGTCTCTTGCCAACACATATGACAGTGTATTTCCTTTGGTTGCAGTCAAGAAGGGCAATTGCTAGACTGATGGGGTGGATTAGATGACCTATGGCAGTAGTTAGGCTAGTTGAGAATCAGTTACTGGTAGTTCACTTTTTGATAAAGCATTGTAAACTTAGAGAAGTTAATTCTTTCTTGTCATTTATGTGCATTGTAACTCAGATTTTCAGTCTTGTGACTGAAAATAAACATTGTAATACTCTATTTCTAAGCATTTTTCAAGAAAGATAGATATTTCAGACTTGTGCAAGCTGTAAGAATACCTTTCTTTTAATAAAGTTCAGCGATTTTGCCTTCTCAATGGCTGTCTTTATATTGTATGCAATTAATTAATGATTATGATCTATTTTTTTGTGTTATATGTTTAAATCCTCAAATATCAGTCAATTAAAATGACTAAATATACTACTAATTGACATCAATTAATAATTAAATTAACTAAATATAGTACCAATTGACAGAAATCATTAACAGTGAATAAATATGACTAAATATACTACCAATTGACAGAAATTAGTGAACAGTGAATAAATATGACTAAATATATGACCAGTGTTAAATCAGTGAATAAAAATGACTAAATATACTACCAAATTGATCAAAATGATGATTAAAATTAATGACTAAATACACTACCAATGGACAAAAATCAGTGAATAAAAATGACTAAATAAGTGACCAGTTAACAACAATCAATGATTAAATTAATGACTAAATATATCAATGAAAAATAAATGACTAAATAAGTGACCAAATTACATAAATCAATGACTAAATATACTACCAAATCAATCAATCAAAACAACCAATAAATGACTAAAAATGGTTGAGTCATCAATTTGGTCATGTTATAAATGACTGTCAATAAACTACTAATGGTCACGTGACCATGTTTGGTCATTTATAAGCAGTTTTTAGTAGTTTTTTTAGTAATATATTGCTCTTTTTGTACTAGTGTTCATTAGGTACATGAGGGCTATAGAGGCTATTCTAGAGTAGTCTACATGAGAGAGAGAGAGGAGTTACTTTAGAGAGTTGAGTGCGTCGAGGTTGAGCTTCAAGCGCAGTAGGATTAGATAGTAGTAGTACCTACATTAGAGAGAGAGCCAGTCATCAGTGAGTTCTTATTGCTTGAGGTCCGTCAGCTGAGAGCTAACAGAGACAAGGCCCAGGCCAAGAGAGACTAGTACCATTGGATGTACCAGGAGGTACACGAGGAGGTGATAATCTACTGAGAGGTGAGATCAGGGGGTTACGATTGCAGAGTGTCTCTAGGAGTCATTCACGATTTGTAGCCACACATAGTCAAGCCTCTGCCACAAGCACACCGCGAGGGCTTGAGGGTATAGGTGACTGAGGTTTAGCTATATGATGTGTATATATTATGTACTACGACATCCCATTTTGTTATGAGGGATAATCAACTCAAATGTATATTTGAAACTGATGATGATATATATGATGTTTACTTGTTTGTCTATTCGCAATGGTCTAAATCTATCACATGTGATGTTTTTAAAATGTAACTAGCGATGACTGTTGAAGGCTAATATGGAAATGTAATTAATGCTAATGTGACATACTAATCAATTCTTTGTAGAACATTTTAGTAACAAACACAATGATTAAAATTTCACATATAACCCAAATTTCTATGCTATGTTCAGTTAATACAAGAGTGATCTAAGCAAAGGGTATATAAGCAAGATACAAAAATGATTAACTAAGCAAAGATGTAATGTTAAATGAATTAAGACAAAATAATAATATCTTGTCAAATTGAAGCTAAGCTATCTAATAAATTTGCTTCATCAAATCTTAAGCATGGAATTTCTTGAGGTGTGTTGCATTAATAGGTTCTTTAAGCAATGTACCTTATTCATCAACTAGTCGATACGCTCCCGATCCAAAGGCCTCACTTACTATGTACGGTCCTAGCCAATTAGGGATGAACTTACCTTTTTCTCCAAGAGGTACATTTATATTG
Organism: Cunninghamia lanceolata; assembly: GCA_027924645.1. Taxonomy (NCBI): domain Eukaryota; kingdom Viridiplantae; phylum Streptophyta; class Pinopsida; order Cupressales; family Cupressaceae; genus Cunninghamia; species Cunninghamia lanceolata. The sequence continues at coordinate 2,023,443 of BSBN01000063.1, forward strand.
CGGTTATTTTCATAAAGTACCAAATCCCCAACGTTGAATGAACATTGTATAACATGTTCATTGTACGATCATTGTATGCTTTTCTGATGAGCCTTGAGGTGCTCAAGAGTGTTTAATCATATTTCATCAAGCATCTCAAATTCTTGTAGTCTTTTCTCATGTTCTGTATCGTCGTCAATAATGTCTCTTAGGGAAATTCTTAATGAAGGAATTTCTAACTCCAAGGGCATTATTACATCTGCGTCATAAACAAGGTTATACGGTGTATTGCCAATAGCCATATGAATACTTGTTCTATAGGCCCATAATGCATAGGATAACTGAATGTGCCAATCCTTTTGATGTTTGTTAAGAGTCTTTTGTAGAATCTATCCAATAATATTGTTTGAAGCTTCTGCTTGGTTATTTGATTGAGGATAATAAGGCATAGAGAAGCGATGTCGAATATGATGTTTTTTGAGAAATTTCTTCACATCCTTGTTCTTAAATGGTGTACCATTGTCAGAAATGAGGGAGGAAGGTATTCCAAATCAAGAAATAATGTTATCTTGTATAAACCGAAAAATTAAATCAGCGGCTGTGGATCATAAGGGGACGACTTTGACCCACTTTGTGAAGTAATCAGTGGCAGTAATGATGAATGTATGCCCTTGAGAGGAGCATGGAGAGATTTTACGAATTAAGTTCAAGCCCCAAATAGAATGGCCAAGGTGAAACTTGGGCATGAAGCTCTTGAACGAGAGCTCGGATTAGGTGATTATGTTGTTGACATTGCAGGCATTTCTTGACATAGGCAAAGGAATATTGTTCCATGTGCTTCCAATAATAACCCATTCATAACAATTTTTGTACCAAGGATTTTCCCTCAAAATGCCCTCCACAGACACCAGAATGAGCTTCTTCTAAAGCTATCAGGATTTATGAATTACTTAAACATCAGAGTAGAACTGCATTGTAGCTTTGTCTATATAACACATTTGATAGGATAATGTATCATACCACTATTTTATGTAGACGGATTTGAGCATTCTTAGATGTTGAATTAGGAATGGTTCCATCATGCAAATAATTGAATATATAGGAAAACCACTCATCAGTGTATGGATTACCATAGAGTTCCAAATTTGCAACTATAGGGCCTTCAATTATCGGTGTTTTAAGATTATGGATAACGAAAGTAAATTCCTCAGGATAATCATCAGGGGATATAAGGGAAGTTGCGCTTGCCATTGTATCCACATGTCGATTGTCTTTCTTGGGAATAGTATTTATTGAAAATGATGTGAATTATTTTAAGAGAGATAGCACAAACTCATGATACTGAGATAGTTTGTCACTCTTAGTTTGATATGATCCAGTTATTTGTCATACAATTATCTATGAATCACCATATATTGTAATATTTTGGATATTAAGAGCCAAGGCAGCACAAAGTCCTACAATGAGAGCTTCGTACTCGACAATGTTGTTTCTGGATGAGAAGTCTAGGCGATAAGACATAGGAATTGGCTTACCTACAGGGGGTGTTAATATAACACTAGTACCAAAGCTAGTTTGACATCTTGATCTGTTGAAATACAATTCCCATTTATCATCCTTAGTAATTGCTAAAATTTGGTCATCGAGAAATATGTCCTGATGTTGTGTAGTAAAAGGTGAAGGTGCATCAATTAACTGGTTAGCTCAGGCTTGCCCTTTAATTGCTTTATGAGAAATGAACTTAAGACCAAATTTAGTTAACAACATAACCCATTTAGCAAGACGACCCAACAAATCTATTTTTGTGAAAAGGTGTTTCAAAGGGTCAAATTTTACCATCACATGTATTTCAGCATTTAAAAGATAATGTCTAAGCTTCTGTGTTGCAAACACTAAAGCTAAACAATGCTTCTTGATAATAGTGTACTGCACTTCATAATCAAGGAAAGTTTAGCTGATGTAATAGACAACACATTCTTTGCCTTTAACATTATGTTGTGCTAACAAGGCTACCAGGGCATTATTAGATGTTGAGATATACAATAGAAAGGGTTTATCATGGACAATGGGCTGTAAAATAGAAGGATTAGCTAAATAGGCCTTTAAATCTTCAAAAGATTTTTGACATTCAGAATTCCATTGAAACTTAGAATCCTTCTTTAGTAATTGCGTAAAAGGGTGAGTCATATCCACGAGTTGTGAAACAAATCAGCGGATGGCCTGTATCCTCCCTTGTAGACTATGAAGTTAGGATATGTTCTTAGGTGTTGGCATATTAACAATTGCATCAATCTTCTTCGTATCCACTTCGATACCATGATTTGAAATGATGAACCCTAATAGTTATCCATTGTCTACACCAAAAACACACTTACAAGGATTTAATCACATGTTGTATTTCCTTATTCGTTCAAAAATCTGTCGAAGATTCATAGCATGATCTTGGCAATGAATGGAATTCACCAAGATGTCATCGACATAATCTTCTAAAATGTTGTGCATGTAGTCATGAAATATAAGGGTCATGGCATGTTGGTAAGTAGCTCTTGCATTCTTAAATCTAAACGATATGACTACCCAACAAAATGTACCCCAAGGTGTTATAAAAGCTATTTTATATTAATCTTGAGGGTTAATTAAAATTTGATTATATCTTGAAAAACCATCCATGAAAGAGAGTAATTCATGGCCAGCTATAGAATCAACAATCATATCAATTTTAGGAAGTGGAAAATCATTTTTTAAAGATGCAAGATTCAAATCTCAGAAATCTATGCACATTCTTATATGACCATTGGGTTTAGCGATGGTGACGATGTTCGAGATCCAAATTGAATAGTCAATAGGGTGGATAAAGCCGGCTTGTAGAAGCTTTTCTATCTCATCTTTGACAAGTAATGCTACCTTAGGATTCATTTTACAAATCTTTTGTTTAAACGGCTTAGCATTTGGTTTCAAAACGATATTATGTGTTACAATCTGAGGATCAATACCAGGCATATCTGAATAGTTCCAAGCGAATAGTTTAGAAAATTCATGTAATAACTTAGTCATTTCTTCTTTTTCTTTTGTATGTAAGAAATCACCAATAGGAATAAATTTTTCAGTGTTATCTTTCTCCATGAAAACATCAACAATTTGTCTTTCCATTAAGTAGAGTACTATGGTCTAGGAGATCGGGTGATTGTGGTAGGTCTTCAGATTCTTCATTAGACTTTAGAGTGGCATTTATTATGTTTGTAGTTTTTCCAAAATATGCATTATTGTTCAAACAATAAGGTAAGCCACATTTATGATGGTAATAAGGAATATTGTCATAAGCAACCAAGAATTCCATTATCGCTTCATCAACTGAAAAGATATCCAAAGGGGTTGCTCTTGGAGGACAATTAGTGTCAATCATCTCAGGAAATACCAAGTTAAGTGTTGATATTGTGTTCACATTAAGAGTTAGACGTCTACGAGCTTTAGATTCCTTGAAAGGGTTATATCCAATGCCACTTGAGTAATGTCATGAAGCAGATTCTATAGGGACTTTGATTCCTTATTGATTAATACCACAACCATTACCTACATAATCACAGTTTTTATAAAGGATTTGAAATCCTCAACCATAAAGGGAAGCCATTTCTTTGGAAGAAGGCGGAGCTTCTTAAGTTTTATAATCTGTAGTGTAAGTAAAAGTATTATCTGAGTTCGTTACCAAAGAAGCTTTATGTTTCACATTCAAAGCATGAGATGATTTTGATGCAATGTTTGATATTTCAAGGACATGGTTATTAACTTTATATTCTCCCATGGAAGAAGATGTAAAATTTAATGAACTCCAATCATCACCAAGAAATGCATTCGATTGTTTAGACTCTTGTACAACATTGTCTGGGGCAAGAGAAGTTGATGAATCAACTTTCAAATTGTTTAAAATCTTATGACAAATGACTTGTTTTTGTGATTCAATTTGCAAACAGTTCTCAGGTTCAGGATCAACATGAATAGTGTGCATCTTATCTTTGAATATAAATTTGATTGAACGATGTAAAGTAGAAGGAACTACCCCCCAATGCATGGATCCAAGGTCTACCAAGAATCATGTTGTAAGATAGAGAACAAGGTATGACATGAATTAGGGTAGGCACAATTACATGTCCTACCTATACAGGTAGAGTTATAGTGCCCACGGATTGTTGTCCAATATTGTCAAAGCTACGAATACTTATCGTTTCTAATTTAATCAAGGATGTATCAACTTTAATCTTATGTAATAAGTTAAGGCCACAAATATTAAGAGCTGATCCATTATGAATCATAACTCTCTTAACCAGTGTCTTGTTTATTGTAATGAAGATAATCAAAGGATCATACTAATTTTGAACTTCAAGAGATGGCAACTCATGTTCTTGAAACAAATGTCTATTTTTGTTGCATACATACAATCTAAAAAAGTTGCTACATCATTTGACTTGATAGTAGGTGGGACAATCACCTTTTGTAAAGCTTCTTGGAGCATTCCATGGTAAGTAGGTGAAGTTTGTATGATCTCCCAAGGAGATATCCTTGCAGGAGTAGCACAAAGCTACTCTACAAGATCATAGTCTTGACCAACCTTATGTGTTAAACAAGGTGCTTGAGGAAGCATAGGTTGAGAGGCTGGTAAAGATATCAGAATCCTCAGTTGTTGTTTGCTTTATTTATTATTCCAAGTGTTATATGCATGAGCAACCATATTATGACTAGGTTGTGAATTTTGATGTGTTATTTGTTTAGCAAAATTGTAAATGAGATTAGGAGGTCGAGAAGAAGGTGGAAGACCTCTAACAGTGAGCATCAGTTTAGAAGGTGGTTTAGCCACATTCAAACATAAGTTGACCATAATTATTGGTTTCCCAGTATCTTCCTTAGTTTTAGGAACATAAATTGCATTTACAACTCTTTGAAACAACATCGGTTTAGAAGTCGTAGTGGAATGTTCAATCAAGATAAAGTCCTCAAGGGCTTCATCTAGCATATCGAAGTCATCACAACTAAATGGCTCATCATATATATGAAAATTTGCAAAAAATAATCTGACATTTTAACATGCTCTAATTAACCCAAGATTTAAATGTAAAATGATGTTGTATGAAATTTTATGAAAATGAAACACTATGCAAAACACCAAGTGATAATTTCAAACTCTTTTAGTAAAAATATAAAGAATATTATTTAAAATTCAATGCATGCACTTTCACCAAAGAGGGTTTGCAATCTAAATGTGCTTTAGGATAATAGACTAATTCAAATCTGATGTTTAAAAGGATGCAAATTCTTTAGAGCGCGGGTTCACCAAAATGTTTAGGGTGAAAAAGTAGGTTTTCTTAAACAAGGTTAAGTCCTATTCTTTCACCTAACTAAACATTGGGAAGACAAGAACCAAGCTTGGGATCAAGCTACTGATTGATTATACATTCCCTAATGCTAATTAGGTTTGATATAGGTGTGCAACTAAGGTTTTATCAATTGTCTTTATTCACTTATCGGGTAAACCCTAATTACACCTTACAACAAAAATTGACTGAATTCAAAGATAAAGTAGACAAAATAGTTCACAAAAATGCAGAGAATAAGGTTCAGAGGTCATGCACCTAGAAACTGAGGGCCAACTAGACTAGAGCACTCGCTCATTAGTCCCACAACTTTTTGTCTATAAAAATATTCCACGTCAGCTATCTGGTGACCTCTAATAGCTCCCAAATCTCAGAGAATCTCCCCAGTTGGACTAGAGTGCCCGCTCATTAGTCTCGAAAGTGTCAGGATCCAAAATTTTCAAATCCAGTGATAGCTGTATTCACGATATCTATTTTTTTACCGCTCCTTTTCATCGTATCCTGTAAAACACAATCTGCACCTACAAAAGGAAGAGAAAGATGTTGTGGCTATATAGGAGCTTGCCTCAATCAAGCCCAGTTTTGGTATTCCTACCTCAACAATAGCCAGAGATAAAGATTTGTAGAAGTGTGTGCAAAACTAATAAAGTGTATGTAGAAATATCAAACCCTAGATGTCTCAATCAAGGGAAAATCAATAACTTTCTACAATTCAATAAACACATACAACTTCACCTCAAGGAGATGAAAACAAATGAATACTTGCATGAAAAAGAAGGCAAATCAGCAATGTCCGCAGAGGATCCCCAATCTCGATGTTGGAGGCTTCAACCCTTCTCCCGATCATACAAAAGGTGTACAAACCTTAGGAAGAGCAAGATAGTCTCAAGATCTTGGTTCCTAATCTTCATCTATTGTCTCCATGATAGCAAATTCAAATAACTTTCAAGAGCTTCAACAAGTCACTACTCTTCAATGGAAATTTTAGCAAATTTTTGGCATCAAGCTTGCATAAAGATTGTGTGTTGAAATGATTTTCAAATGTCTTTCTATATCTAATATTAGGGAATTGAAATTTTGAAATAATATCTTGATATCACGTGAAAACAAAAATTTGAAAATGGAATCCCGAGGTGCACAACAGGAGCCAACACCCTGCCAAGATTCAAAATCTCAAAAAATGGGGCAGGACTGGGGCGCGGGTGCCTAAGTCTAGTCCCCTATTTTCCAACCAGATCTACATCTAGGAGGTCCCAGGGACCCATAATCCAAATTCTCTTTCTGGGTTCCATCAATAGTTATCTCAGAAAATGAACATTTTGCAACTAGACACTAGCCAATTAGGGTTTCGGGAAGGCCAAAAACAAAGAGGTTAAGAGATCACCAAAGGTGAGGAGCTAAATTGAGGGAAATTGTACCATTCCATACATGAGGACAATTTTTGATTTAACAGTTTCTAATGTTTTTGTTCTTTTTGGATTTTATATGAATGCAAGCCTATATGAATGTTGTAATGTGGTAAAAGTGGGAAAATGATAGTTTGTATAAACCAAAATCAAGCCCCTCTTTCACTCACATCACATTAGGAAATAAGAACCAAGCTTGCTCACTATGAAGGATCAAGCTATTGATTCCTATGACATTTTTATGTTTGTTGTGACTGATCAAATGCCTTAATTAGGGTTTTACAAGCTTCAAGCAATCAAATACCATGAAACCCTAATTACAAGATATGTAATAATAGACTAATCTCTGACACAAAAACTGACAAACAAATCACAGAAATGTAGAGCAGAGGTTACAGAGAGCAAGTACCCAAAAATTGAGGGCTTTTCAAACTAGGGCACCCACCCCAATGTCCCAAAAGTTTCCAATAGTTCAAATCTTCTATACCTGGTGTCAGATTGTCTACAGAGGGTTCTAGATGTAGGATATAGAGCCCTATTAGACTAGGGTGCTTGCCCCAGTGTCCCAATTATTTCACGATGCTGAAACTCAAAGTTCTATGATGACTATATCTATAATACATGTTCTCCTTCTGCTCCTTTTCACCATATCCTTTTGAATACGACCTAAATATATAAAAGGAGGAGAAAGATGGTTGTGTCTATATAGGAGTTTGCCTCAATCAAACCCCATCTTTGGTATTTTAGATACCTCAACAATACCCAATGATAAAGATATGTAGATGTGTGTGCTCATAGATCATATGTGTATGTAGAAATATAAAACCCTAGATGACTCAAGCATCAAGGATAGATCAACACATTACTCCACTCAAGGAAACAATAACAACATCACCTCAAGGAGATGATAACAATGAAGACTTGTAGAACAAGAAGGTGAGGCAGCCATATCCATAGAGGATTCCCAAGCTTAATTTGGAGGCTTCAACCCTCCTCCTGATCATACAAAGGGCTTAACAAAACCTAGGAAGAGCAAGATAGACTCAAGATCTTCATTCCTAATCTCCACCGAATATCTCCATGATAGAAACTCTTAATGACTTCAAAGAGCTTCAACGAGGTGTTGATCTTCAATAGCAATAGTGACAGAATTTTTGCATAGTAAGCTTGCATATAGATTGTGTGTGATAAAATGATTTCCAAATCTCTTTAAATACCTAATCTTTGAAATTAAAATATTCAAAATAATACACCGACATCGCGTGTAAACCAAAATCTAAAATCAAAATCCTGAGGTGCACAGAACAAGCCAACACCACCCCGACATTTAGGACCTAGAAAAATAAGGCAGGACTAGGGTGTGAGCACCCTAGTCTTGACCCTAAATTTCACTCAAGGTCTGTCTCTAGAGGGTGTAGAATGTCCAAACTCTAAAGTTTGTTTTCATGTTTTGTCAGTTATTGCTTTAGAATACGACATTTCTTCAGTAGGGTATAGGTCAATTAGGGTTAGGTAGGCCAGAAATAGAAAGGGCAAGAGGACACCAAAGGAAAGGAGCTAAGCTATGTGAAATTGTGCTAATCCATATAGGAGTACAATTTTTGACATAACATTTAGCCCCCACTTTAGTGGCCACATGGCACTACGTGCATATACAACTAAAGGAAAGTAAATACTTCAATCATGAAAAGGATACCCAAAAGAATACTTTAGAGGAAGCCAAAGTGTTGTCACAGAAGAGGAAGAAGCCCCCAATCTGCAATCCTGCAAGACCACAAAGTTAGAGACTGCATCATGCAAAGGAACACTTGTCAGATAAATGAGATCAAATCATTATGCAACCAACACACAAATAGGTTAGTCATAAACACTAAATGGGTTGAGTGATGAGACATGATGATGAAGGAAATTAAGGGAGATATATGCCCCCCTTGTTTTTGCTTGCTTAGTCTGAAACGTAGTAAGAAGGTGGTAATCTATGCGCTCAGATTTCAAGGAAAAGATGATTAAGAAATACATCGTGAGGGTCATTTTTACAAACAACACCAAAGCACAAAGAATTAGGTTAGATGGAGGGTGGAACTAGGATTCCAACACAACAAACAACGTGAAAATCTGAGTCTGACAGCCCAAGATAGAGGCCTAGGAATAAAGTTGTATAGTTTTGCACCTAGATAGTGATAGGAATTCTCATCCATTTACTATATGTAAAGGGAGTTTTCACTTTTTCACTATTCATTTTTGTTTTCATTGTGTAGAGGAGAGAAGGAGAAGGAGAAAGAGACTAGCCATGTCAACACGATGCCCATACCAGCTTCTAAGACTGGAGGTGCTCCGATCTCAAGTCGCAGATAAACATATTGAGCCAGAGGTAGGATCTTAAACTGCACTTCTATCAACTTTATTTCCTGTTTTCATAGATTTTATCATTTTGCATTCCTTCTAGACTAATTTGGACAAGGGTACCCAACTGTTGGGAATTAAGGTGTCTCAACCTTGGTAATTCCTTGCATTTATTATGTTTGTATTTATTAATTAATTACCTATGTTGTAAATATTTGTAAATTCCATATTGTCATATTGTGGGATGTGGCACAGTGATGTGTCGATCCTACGAGGAATATGACAACTTGTAATTTTGTCCTCACATGAGGAGATAGGCATCCCACTTTGTGGTAGGAGCATTTTGCCATGTGTCGGCATCTTTCATGTTGTGTAAGGGAATGTTTGACCGAAATGATTATGACGGATTTATGACATGTAAGAGTCAGAAATAGAAGCATGTAAGACAGGTAAGGACATGTGTCATGAAGCATCTTTGAATAAGGCATATTTGGGTGCCCCAAGGTGGACTATGACATGTTGTAAAATAATATGCTATTTATAGCATGTGTATGACAGATTCTCTTACAGATGTAAGTTGTAACCACTATGACAGATTCTATGATGGTCGTAAGTGTCATAAGAGCATCTGTCATAACCCATTTTGGAAATAGGTGACCTCTTTGGGATGGGAGCTGTGGACAAGTGTTAGGCACATTCTACAATGTTGACCAAGTGTCCTTAGGCATGGGTTTTGGTCCATGAAGCCAAGTTGGATGCCCATCCCAAGATAGGTCCAATATTGCCTTGTATTTCCTATATAAACAGGTGCTTGGAGATGGAGTTTGTATCATAGGTTTATAGGTACTGTTATGCTGCCGGATTGACTCTAGACATGAGTGTCAAAGACCATTGAAGCTTGCATTGCAAGTGTATTGTAAACAACTTTCAAATTTGTTAATACATTGTGCAGGTTTCTGAGTGTGGGGTTTTTCACCCGATAAGGGTTTTCCCCACCGTATATCTTTGTCTCTCTTCTTCTATCTTCTTTCTGGTTCTTGTGTATTATTGTAATAACTTTGTTAGATGTTGTATGTTGCTGTAGTGATAAGGAATAAATTGAATTTGTATAGGTCTCCCTTGATTAGATTAGTGTAGGAAGCGATTTCCGCACACCTAGCTTCCTTTCAGTTGGTATCAAAGCTTGGCCAGTTTTGGTCTTAGCTATTGGGTAGGGGTTTTTTGAGATGATCTTAAGTTGAGTGGGAGTCTATGTAGAGTATTCTTATTTCTATTGCAGCAAGGAGATGGTAAGCACATCAGGAAGGTTTGAAGTGGAGAAGTTCAATGGCAGTAATTTCAAGCTGTGGAAGCTCAAGATAGAAGATATGCTTGTAGACTGAGACCTTTGGGAAAGTGTTAATGGAACTAAACTAGCTGCAATGTCACAAGATGACTAGGATCTCAAGGATCAGAAGGCTAAGGGTCTCATAAGACTTAGTCTTGTTGATTCTATGTTATTAAATGTCCATGAGGAGACTACTGCAAAACTACTTTGGAAGAAGTTGGGAGATGTGTGTCAAGCAAAATCCCTAGTTAATAAATTTTTTCTGAGAAAGAAGTTGTATTCTCTTCAAATGGAGGATGGAGGATCCATTGCTAAACATATGAATGATTTTAACATGTTGGTTGTACAATTGACATTTATTGGTGTAAATATGGAGGAGGAGGATCGATGTATGACCTTGCTTTGTTCTTTACCGGACTCATGGAATCATCTTGTCATGGCTATTGGAAGCACCACATCCACATTCAAAATGGAAGAAGTGGTTTCTTCACTGTTGTCTGAAGAGATGTGGAGAAAGTCTTCTGAGATAGCCAAAGAGGCCCTTACATTTCATGGAAGACCCAAGGAGAAAGGGAAGAAGAAGGACAAGAACGCTGAGAAGGGTAGATCCAAATCCCATGGGAGATCCAAATTTCCTAGAAATCCCAAGGCTCTTTGTTGGAATTGTGGAAAAACTGGGCATTTATGAAAGGAATGCAAAGAGGAGAAGAAGAAGAAGAAGAAAGCTCCTAATTCAGATTCTGATAAGTCACAAGATGACGGTGATACTTTTATCACAGCCCTGGTAACCCATGCATCTAACGATGTGTGGCTAATCAACTCTGGTGCATCATTCCACATGACCTCGCATCGAGATTGGTTCACTAAGTATGAGGAGTTCGATGGTAGAAAGGTGTATTTGGGTGACGACTCTCATCTAAAAATTGTTGGTCGTGGAAGAGTCTCTATCTGATTCCCTAATGGTCGAGTGAAGGGGATCTCTGGGGTTATGCACATCCTAGGCTTAGCATGGAACCTTCTTTTTGTAAGTAGTTTGAATGATGTAGGTGTGCAGGTTGTCTTTTTGAAAGAAGGATGCAAGATGACTAGAGGAGCTATGGTGCTTGCTAAGGGTACTAGGAGAGGTACTCTGTTTCATCTGGAGGCATGCATTTCACAATGCAATAGTTCTTCTGACTCAAGGAAGAGGGTAGAAGTCACTTCATCCCCAGCATTTGAACGAGCAATGAAGAAATCTGTTATTTCTAGTCTTGATGGTTGTAATCATGCATTGGAAGTTAAACTTCCTGTTGAAAAGACAATGTTATGGCATAAGAGATTTGGCCACATTGGTGAGAAGGGTATTCATACCCTGAAAAATAAGAACATTGTTGAGAGGTTAGATGATTGTAATCTTGAGTTCAACTTTTGTGAACATTGCATTTATGGAAAACAAAACCGTGTTTAGTTTTACTCGAGTTCTCATAAGTCTTCTGGTGTGTTGGACCTTATTCATTCTATTGTGTTTGGTCCTATTAATGTTCCTTTGTTATCAAAGTCTATATAATTTGTATCTTTTATAGATGATTACAGTAGAAGGACATGGATTTATTTTCTCAGAAGTAAATCTAAAGTCTATAGCATGTTTAAGGAGTTTAGGGCCTTTGCTGAAAATTAGACTGGTAAAAAGATTAAATGTTTGAGAACTGCAACGGTGGTGAGTTTTGTTCTACATAATTTGATAAGTATTGCAAGGAATTGGGACTTAAAGACATAAGACAGCTCCATACACCCCACAACAAAATGGAGTTGCAGAGAGGATGAACAGGACACTGATGGAGAAGGCTAGGAGTATGCTTAGTGGAGCTGGCCTAGAACAAAAGTTTTGGGTTGAAGCTGTTGCCACTACTTGCTATCTGGTAAATAGATCTCCTACATTAGCTCTTGTTGGAAAGACACCCATGGAGGTGTGGTCTGGTAGAAAGCCTTCAGTAAGGCATCTTCTTATTTTGGTTGTGAGGCATATGCACATGTGCCTAGGGAGAAGCGATCAAAGGTTGAAAACAAGGCTGTTAAATGTATCTTCATTGGCTATGGTGTCGGTGTGAAAGGATACAAGCTTTAGGACCCTGTGGCTAAAAAAGTGTTGTATAGTAGAAGTGTCATCTTCAAAGAGCTTACACCTTCTTCCACTGTTTTGCAGCCAGAAGAAATAGTAAAGAAAGAGGATGTTGTTCAGTTTCCTACTACTCCTAAGAAGACTGAACAAAAATACAATGTTGGACCTGATGATGAGGAGAGCTTTGGCAGCTCTGAAAGCTCAAATGAAGAAGTTGAACCTCAACCTCAGCTCTTGAGGAGGTCTACACGGATAAGAAAGCAACCTGAAAGGTTTGGTTTTACATTGCTTGATTCTAGTTGTGCTTTTGCTTTGCTTACTAACAGTGATGAACCTAGAACTATATCAGAGGCTATGGACATGAAAGATGCAGGTTCCTGGAAGGAGGCCATGGAGGATGAAATGGCTTCTTTTGAAAATAATCAAACTTGGGACTTGGTGCCTTTGCCTCATGGACGAAAACCTGTTGGATGCAAATGGGTGTTCAAGAAGAAATTTGGTGCAGATAGCAGTGTTGAGAAGTATAAGGCCAGATTGGTTGCGAAGGGGTATTCACAAGTGGAGGGTATAGATTATGGTGAGATCTTCTCTCCCGTTGCAAAGCTGACATCCATTCGATTCCTATTGTCTCTCGCAATAGCTTATGACTTGGAGGTAGAACAAATGGATGTGAAGACAACTTTCCTTCATGGTGACTTGGAGGAAGAAATCTACATGTCACAGCCAGAGCATTACATGGTGAAAGGTAAAGAAAATTTGGTTTGCAAACTTAAGAAGTCTTTGTATGGTTTGAAGCAATCCCTTAGGAGATGGTACTTGAAGTTTGATACCTTTGTGTTGTCAATTGGATTTGTGAGATCAAAATCAAATCACTATGTGTATTATAAGTTTGATGGTGATCGTATTCTCATTGTTGCACTGTATGTTGATGATATGTTGCTCATTGGGAAGGGTAAGAATATGATTTATGATTTTAAATCTTAGTTGTCAGCACAATTTGAAATGAAAGACTTAGGGGAAGCCAGGTACATTCTAGGAATGGAAATAAGAAGAGACAAAACCAACAAAAAACTTTGGTTAAGCTAGAGTAAATATGTGAAGACCATGTTGGACAGGTTCAGCATGGTACATTGTAGACCATTGTGTGTTCCCTTTTCTTTGGGGACAAAGTTGTTTGTTGAGGATTGTCCAAAATCTCCTAGTGAAGTGGAGGACATGAGCAGAGTACCTTATGCTAGTGTTGTTGGTAGTTTGATGTATGTATTGGTCTGCACAAGACCAAACATTACCCACGTAGTGGGAGTCCTTAGTCGATTTATAGCTAATCCTGGACAGGTTCATTGGGATGCAGTTAAGTGAGTTTTCAGATATTTGAGGGGTACTTCTGAGTATTCCATATGCTATCATGGTAATGTTTCAGGACCTCTGCATTATGTTGACATTCGTGGATTTGTGGATTCAGATTGGGCAGGTGACATTGACAGCAGGAGATCCACCAGTGCTTATGTGTTTACATTGTTTGGTGGTGCTATTAGTTGGATGAGTAAGCGACAACCTATTGTTGCTTTGTCCACGATAGAAGCTGAGTATATGGAAGCAACTCATGCTCATAAGGAAGCCATTTGGCTTAAGAGATTGTGTTCCGATATTGGTTTTGATGCAGGTCAGATCACGATCAATTGTGATAGTCAGAGTGCAATTTGCCTTGCGAAGAATCCAACTTTCCATGCTAGAACAAAGCACATTGTTGTTTTGTTTCACTTCATGCAAGACATGGTTGAGGATGGAAAGGTAAATTTGGAGAAGGTAGATACTTTGAAGAATGTTGCAGATGCATTAATGAAACCAGTAGGCACAGAGAAGTTCAGATGGTGTTCGGAGTCTATGGGCCTCTCGGCCTATAGTAGTTAAATCCTATTTTTCTATTGGCTCTTACAAGGTGTTCTACAAGTGGGAAAATGTTGGGAATTAAGGTGTCTCAACCTTGGTAATTCCTTGCATTTATTATGTTTGTATTTATTAATTAATTGCCTATGTTGTAAATATTTGTAAATTCCATATTGTCATATTGTGGGATGTGGCACAGTGATGTGTCGATCCTACATGGAATATGACAACTTATAATTTTGTCCTCACATGAGGAGATAGGTGTCCAACTTTGTGGTAGGAGCATTTTACCATGTGTCGGCATATTCCATGTTGTGTAAGGGAATGTTTGATCGAAACGGTTATGACGGATTTATGATATGTAAGAGTCAGAAATAGAAGCATGTAAGACAAGTAAGGACATGTGTCATGAAGCATCTTTGAATAAGGCATATTTGGGTGCCCCAAGGTGGACTATTGCATGTTGTAAGAGAATATTCTATTTATAGCATGTGTATGATAGATTCTCTTACAGCTGTAAGTTGTAACCACTATGACAAATTCTATGACGGTCGTAAGTGTCGTAAGAGCATCTGTCATAGCCCATTTTGGAAATAGGTGACCTCATTGCAATGGGAGTTGTGGACAAGTGTTAGGCACATTCTACAATGTTGACCAAGTGTCTTTAGGCATGTGTTTTGGTCCATGAAGCCAAGTTGGATGCCCATCCCAAGATAGGTCCAATATTGTCTTGTATTTCCTATATAAACAGGTGCTTGGAGATGGAGTTTGTATCACAGGTTTACAGGTACTGTTATGCTACTGGATTAACTCCAGACATGAGTGTCAAAGACCATTGAAGCTTGCATTGCAAGTGTATTGTAAACAACTTTCAGATTTGTTAATACATTGTGCAGGTTTCTGAGTGTGGGTTTTTTCACCCGATAAGGGTTTTCCCCACCGTATATCTTTGTCTCTCTTCTTCTATCTTGTTTCTGGTTCTTGTGTCTTGCTGTAATTGTTGCAAGTATGAGGTGAACCAGTGTTGTCATTGATGTCAACATACTCATATTGCATTGACAAGAGGGATTCGATGAGCAGTGTGCTGAGGATATTGAGAAAATTAGCCTCAGTCAGGAACAGTGAAGAACAGTGATGAGAAGAAGGCAAATGTATTGTATAGGATGCGAACTGGAGGATGTGGATTAAAGGGTTTGTATATATGAGTCTTGAGATGCTTCAGTTAAGATTTCAGAGGTCCGCATGAAGATCTGAAGGAGTTGTGGCTGTCGGTGTGGAACCGGTTCCAGCAAGTGTTCAGAGGTGACAGAGGATCACAGAAAGGTCCAGTGAGGTCTGAAATTGTATAATCCTAATCTGCAGATTGGAAGGAGTGTTTGGGATGTCCTTGTGATGTGTCATCTCAAGTTGTGTATGATTTGGAGGTCCGGAAGTACCTTTTGCATTGTGACAGTGGCGACAGACTGTGTTCTTGAAGTTCCGGATAAGGAAGAGAAGAGATTCCAATAAGTAGAGGAAGTGCGGATGTACTTGGTCATTTAGGCAGGCTTGGAAATGTCCGTAGATCATGATTAGGTTGTGTTGTTGGTCCGCATTGATGGTAGAGCCCAGAATTAAAGATAATCTTCCGGATGAAGTTCTTGCTCTGTTTAGCTGACCGGATGAGTTATTCATCCTGCGAATGTTCTTGTGGTGGCCGACCGGATGTGTTATTCATCTTGCGGATATTCTTATGGTTGATTGCTGACTTAGATGATTGTTCCTAAGTCGATGTCTTGTATAAATAAAGGTTTGTGAGTTCATTTTGTAGTGTGGATTGTGTGGATGAGAGTGGTGTAGCAAAGAGAAGTGCAGAAGGCAGAGCAGAGGTTTTTGGGCTTAAATGGAACTGATCTGGACATGGTAAAGATGTCATTCTCCAGTTCAAGACCATGATTCTTATCACTTTGTAGACAGTGTGTCTCCTTGTAGGCAGTGGGCCTCTTTGTGAGCAGTGTGCTCGGGCAGTGAGCCCTAATTGGCAAGTGCCATTCTTTTTCTTATTCTTTTAACAGAGAATAATCCTTGGGTTAATCACCCCGTGGTTTTTCCCTTAACCGGGTTTTCCACGTCAAAATCTTGGTGTTCATTGTGTTGATGTTTATTTGCTCTTGTGTTTGTGCGTTTTACTTTCATGGATGATTAATTGATATGTTGTTAACTAACAAGACGAATCAAGTGTTTGAAATAGAAAGTAAGTTTGTATACAACTGATTCACCCCCCCTCTCAGTTGTATGCCCTAGATCCAATAGTAATAACTTTGTTAGATGTTGTATGTTGCTGTAGTGATAAGGAATAAATTGAATCTGTATAGATCTCCCCTCATTAGATTAGTGTAGGAAGCGATTTCCGCACACCTAGCTTCCTTTGACCAACTAGGGTTCCCAAGTCCATCCAGGGCACTCAAATCCTCTTAGGGTGCCAAGGTCCTCCTGGTGCGCCCAAGTCCAAAAAGGACAAGGTCCCCAAGGACAAGGCATAGAATGATGAGTTAGATGTCGATTAATGATTTGATGACATAAATTGATTTAAATTTGAATGTTTGATGCACAAGATGTCCCTGAGACACAAGAGCACACAAGTGGTTGCTTGATGACACTCCTTCAGAGCCACATTAGTACTATCTCCAATGAGGAGTGAGGTTTCCTGTAGGCAATGGGCCTATGGTTTGTGTTTATCATGCCCACCATGAGATTCCACTATACTATGTTGATGGCACTCATGGAGAGGTGGGATGAAGATACGTCTACATTCCATCTGCCCACTCGTGAGATGACGGTTACTCTAGAGGATGTATATCGCATCCTGTGACTGTTGATCTGAGGAGAGACAATGAGGATCATAGAGCATCACTCAAAGAAGTAAACCTAAGAGAGTCATCTTTACTTCTTAGGTCACATTGTCACTCGGTTGGGACGAGGACACATTACACTCCAATCATTAGAGCAGGGATGTGTTGACATCCCCTTAGTACAACGTATCATGATCACTACCATCGCCTTGGCAGTTGCACAGGATGGATGGGACACTCACCTTCACGGGGGCCTCATTCACACTATTAGGTCGATGGAGCAACACATGATGGTATACACGTGGGGGCATGTATTCTTGTGCACCTCTATCATGATTTGGGATGATATGTCCATTATGAGGCACAAAGCTTGATGGTGTGCACCCTGTTACACGTATGGATGTTTGAGAATATTAGGTGCACATGACCTACAAGTTTCTCCATAGAGCTGATGTGGACATATCCATGTGCGCATGTGTATCCACTCGTCAGATGTTGGAGCATAGTGACTTATTATATTGGAGAGTGGTGTTTGATAGGCTACAGCGCAGTGACATTGTTTGGATACCATATCGCGGCTAGAGACCATGGATGGAGCAGCACAGACAATAAGCAAGGATGTAGAGGGATTGATTGATGGCCAGTCACCTTGATCACATAGTTGTCTGGTTTTATTTTGATAGAGTAGCATAGTAGTTCAGATGCAAGAAAGATGTTCCTAAGATGCGTTTGAGCTATGCACGCTCAGCACAATCAAGGTGAATGCTGCCCCATGACTGATGATGGCTGAGGTAGTGGTGAGTGATGATGATGGTGTAGAGGATGCGGAGCCAGTATTTGATGTAGATGACATTGGTGTTACCCGAGCATATCAGACCGATTGGCAAACAACATGACCTGCTCCTATCTTCTCTACTAGTCACCCCATAAGCGATTCACGACCATGTGCAAGTCACGAGAGTGACACAAGAGTAGAGGAAGATATTAGTGATTTCATTGGATACTATGATCTTGATGAGGATGACGATGATGATGATGATGATGAGGATATCCCAGTGCAGTAGGTCATCAAAGTGAGACCACAGCGGGATTGATAGGAGGTAGACAACAATGAGGAGACCAAGGTGAGGCCACGGTTGAGAGATCATTGTCTAGCCTCTACTGGTGTTAGGAGATTGAGCCATCTCGAGTGACTGGAGATGAGTAGTTATATTCCCCTAGCTGCAGAGCTGGCTGCAGAGTTCATTATACCAGCAGCAGTTCAGGATCCATCCTGGCAGGATGGAGATCTAGGTGAGACACTATTATGTTGATGTATTACTTTGATGATTATTTATGATGTTATATATTTATGATGGATATTGATATCAACTTTGTTTTCTTTTTTGCAGTTGGTAATGATTCATAGCACGATTTTGTGAGTCATGTTATAACATAGATAGTTCCTACTGATGGGTCTACGCAGCAAGTACGGATGGGGTATTCACCATAGCATGCCATAGGAAGGTATGTAGAGATATTTATGCCATTTATGAGATATAGAGTGGCTATGGAGACCACTTTAGATTGTGCTTCAAAAGGATAGAGATCAGGTGATCCAGAGAGCTGAGTGCGCAGAGGCTGAGCTCTAGGCACTGTGAGATCAAGTTGCAACAGTACCTTCATCCAAGAGAGACCATGTCATGGCTTAGGTCTTATTTCTTGACTTACATTAGGTGAAAGTTGATAGGGACAGGGCTTAATCAAAGAGAGACCAGTACCACCAGATGTACACAGAGTTGCAAGACGAGGTGATGGGTCTAAGAGGTGAGCTAAAGGGTCTACAGTTGCAAAGTGTCTCTAGGAGTCATTTGTGGTCTGTGGCCACACATGGGCAGCCCTTCGTCACACACACACCACTAGGTCTTGAGGGAACCAGTGACCAAGGTTCAATTATGTGATGTATCTTATATGTATTACGATATCCCATTTTGATGTACGAGATAGTTGACTATGATGTATATTCAAACTGATACATATATATATATATTTGGAAATGTAATTAATGCTAATGTGATATATACTAAACAACTTTTTGCTGAATATGTAGTAAAAACCCACAATGATCAATGAATGTCACACATAAGTAAAATACTATGCTATATTTAGTTAATGCAAAGGTGATCTTAATAAAGCATCTTAAGAATGATACAACAATTATTAATCAAAAAAGATTTTATGTTAATTGAATTAAGACAAAATAATCTATCTTGTCAAAATTGAAGCTAAACTTGATAATAAAAACAAATTTGCTTTATGAAATAACATATAACATACAATATTAAGAATAGAAGTTTCTTAGATGCACAACATTAATAGGATCTTTAAGTGACATACCTTGTCCATCAGCTAATTTATACACTTCTGATCCAAATACTTCAGTAATAACATACAGTCCAAGTCAATTAGGGCTGAACTTTCCTTTTTTTTTTAGGAGGTGCATTCACATTACGTTGATTCTCATATAAGAACAAGTCTCCAACATTGAATGAATGATGTATGACATGCTCATTGTACAATCGTTGGATACTCTTCTGATGGGCCTTAAGGTGCTTGAGAGCATTGATATGTTGTTCATCAAGCATCTCAAGTTCTTGTAATCTCTTCTCTTGTTCCATATCATCGTCAAGAATGTCCTTTAGGGAAACTCGCAATGAAGGAATTCCTAGCTCTAAAGCCATTATTGCATCAACGCCATAGACAAGATTATATGGTGTAGTTCTAGTAGCCATATAAATACTTGTTCTATAAGCCCATAACACATAGGAAAGTTGAGTATGCCAATCTTTTTGATGTTTGTCAATAGTTTTTCATAGAATTTGTCCAATAACCTTATTTGAAGCTTCTGCTTGGTCATTTGATTGAGGATAGTAAGGAGTAGAGAAGCGATGTTGGATATGATATTTTTCAAGGAATTTCTTCACGTCTTTATTCTTAAATGGTATTCCATTATTAGAAACTAAGGAGGAAGCTATACCAAATCGAGAGATGATGTTATCCTCTATAAAATGACAAATTACTTTAGCAGTCGTAGATTATAGTGGAACAGCTTTGACCCACTTCGTAAAGTAATCAGTAGCGGTGATGATGAAAGTATGTCCTTGAGAAGAAGGTGGAGAGATTTTACCAATCAGATCCAAGCCCCAAACATAAAATGGCCAAGGTGAAACTTGGATAGGAAGTTCCTAGGCAGGTGCTCGGATTAAATGTTTATGTTGTTGACATTGTAGGCATTTCTTAACATATGCAAAGGAATCTTGTTCGATACATTGCCAATAATACCCCATACATAATAATTTTTGTACTAATGATTTTCCTCCAAAGTGCCCTCCACAAGCACCGGAGTGAGCTTCTTCTAAAGCTATCGTTATCTTTGAATTGCTAAGACATTAGAGAAGAACACCATTAAAGCTTTGTCTATATAAGACATTAGATAGAATGATATAATGTGCTGCAAGTTTGCGTAGACAAACTCATGCATTCTTATATTTTGAGGTAGGAATGGTACCATCACACAAATAATAGAATATTTAGGAGAACCATTCATCAGAATTTTTGTTACAATAGAGATTAGCATCCGAGGGTGCAGCCTCATCTAGTGCAAGTGTTTTGAGATTATGAATGATGAAGAGATATTCGTCAAGCATGTCGATAGTCTTTCCTTGGAATAGTATCAATTGAAAATGATGTAAATTATTTTAATAAAGATAAGGCAAGATCATGATATTAGGATAACATATCTTGTTTAGATTGATATGATCCTATTATTTGTCACACAATTAATTGTGAATCACCATATATAGTGATGCTTTTTTATGTTGAGAGCCAAAAAGACATGAAGTCCCACCATGAGAGCTTCGTACGTAGTAATATTATTTGTACATGAGAAGTTCAGATGATAAGACATAGGAATCAGCTTACCAGAAGGAGGTACTAGTATGATACTAGCATCGGAGCCAATTTGACATCATGAACCATCAAAATACAATTCCCATTTATCATCTGTATTTATATTTAGAATTTGATCATTAGGAAATGTCTCCTAACTTTGTATAGAAAATGATGAATGTGCTTCAACTAAATAGTTAGTTAATGCTTGTCCTTTAATCATTTTTTGAGAAATAAATTTGAGATCAAATTCAGTTAGTAACATAACCCATTTAGCGAGGTGACTTGAAGGTTCTATTTTAGCAAAAAGATGTTTCTAAGGATCAAATTTCACCATGACATGAACTTCAACAATTAAGAGATAATGCCTAAGCTTTTGTGTTACAAAGACAAGAGCTAGGCACTGCTTCTCAATGATAGTATTGTTGATAACTGAGAGGGGGGGGGTGAATCAGTTATCCTAATTATTTCTTCTTTTGAACTTTCTTATTAATCAAAGCAGCATTGAATCAAACAAACAAACATTACCATGAAATGAGAAACACATGACATAGTATTTTTGACGTGGAAACCCGGTTAAGGGAGAAAACCACGGGGTGATTAACCCAAAGATTATTCTCTGTTAGAAGAATAAGGAATTACAAAATGGCACTTGCCAATTAGGGCTCACTGCCCGAGCACACTGCTCACAAAGAGGCACACTGCCTACAAGGAGACACACTGTCTACAAAAGAATGTTATATAATACTTGAACTGATTGGAAGCATCTTCATATGCTAGAGTTCAGTTCCGGATAGGCTCAGTATACTGATCTGCTGCACTTCATCTTTCTTCTGTTCTTTATTCTGCTATCTTTTCACATACCGGATCTTTCTTACTACTTCTGCTCTGCTCTGTATTTATTTGCATACACCTTCACACTATTACCATTTTCACAACTAAATCCATCCTCTATATATATCCGCACTAGTGATTTCATTATCTTTCTAGTCGGCACCCGGAATAATCTATCTTCTCACAAACTCTGTTCTGTCGGCTGAATCCTTGCATATCAAGTAATGCGGATCAAGCATATACTTGTAGATATCATTAATCATGTCGGCCAAACATGATTCATGCCTTCACAACCTTTACCATCAACAGTAACACATTTGGAAAATAGTCTGATACTCTGTCAGTCAGTTCTTCCTCTGTTCTCACTGTCTCTCAGGAATCCGGTACTCAACTATTCATATCTTTTTCTTTGTTCATCACCGGAGGCTAAATCCTTGGAATATACTACTCAAGGTAGTCCTCTTGACTTCCCCAAATCCGTACTGCACCAAGACACTTCCTCTGAGGGATCTGGACCAATCTGTCAGACCTTGCCACATGCTCTGTTCTTGTTCACCGGACCACAACAATCTTCATTCTGACTTCCGGTAGAGACACACCATGACTTGCGGATATGTGGGATGACCTTTTTTGCCATCAATGACAACAACCATGAATCCATATAGTGTCTCTTGCCAACAATCTCCCCCTTTGGCATTGATGGCAACACTTAGTGAAAAATGACTAAGTGTTTACACTATGCTCCCCCTTGGCTGATGCTCTATCTTTATATACAATTTCCAGAACTCCCCCTTAGTTGGATTCCTCATTTTTCACTGCTCCTCACTCCCCCTTTGACATCAATGGCAAAGGGTAGGGTCCGCACACCAAAATTTTCAAAAATTTTCTATACATAGCCGCATATTTACATACTCACATATACTGAAGAATGTCTGCAAAAGATGTCTTCAGTTGGATCAGTTCTGTAGCCCAACTTTGCTTCATTCTATCTAAAATTGAAATGTGACCACTCAACAAAAATGCAAATGCATCTGCCCTTTTTCGATCTTTCGGATCACTTGTCTGGGCTGTGATTTGAGCTTCTGCTATGGCCTCATGCATGGCCTCTAGCTTAGGGACAATTAACCCCCTGAGCTCACTTAACCTGCTTATTCTATTTTTCCTTTCCTTCTCCAATTTCTTGATTTCACTCAAGACTGCAATAGTCTGACATTCTTGATTTGTTATAGAGGAAGAAAGAGGATCAAAACTTTGAGACAAGCTGAGTAGTGTGTCCTCTTGCTCTTTTATTTTCTTCTCAATGTCCACTGTTACCTTGGACCAGGAGATACAAAATTTGTATATTTCACCGCCATCCTTAAGAGCATTTTCTAAGCTCTTTATCCCAATGTTCATGTTTCTCCTATCATTAATGATCAAACCCTGAACCTCGGAAAACCTTTTATCCAAAAACTCCTTCCGGACCTTTTCTTCGGCTGATTTTTCTAGAGATTCAAAATGTGTATTAACACTGCTGACTAAGGTTTTGAGATTACCGGAAGAGGAGGCTGTGGGATCCTTCTGAAAAGATGGCATGATCTTTTCCAGCACTCCAGATGCTACCTCCATAAGCTCACAGTCTTCCATGTGAGATTTCAGTAGTTTCTCTTTGACTTTCTCATTTGCAAATGAGGCTATTTTCATTGTTTGTACCGGTGACAAAGAGTCAAAATCTAATGGTCCTTTTAGTAGGTCCGGTTCATCAATTTCTATAGTGGCTTTTGTCAAGAATTCTTGAACAGTTTGTGCAGTGTCTCTTGCTGGAGACAGATGTTTCTTCTCTTCTGCAGTTTTGTCCTTTGGAATCTTTTCTCCTTCCTTACTCTTACCACTTTCAATTGTGGTTTTCTCTGTTGGGGTCTTCTCTTTCTCTGCATCCTTGGTGCTGTCAACCTCTTTTTCTTTAACTGTTGCTTCTTTCTCCTGTAGTTTCTCTTCTTCTTGGGATCCGGAGACTGTAGGGGAAACCGGAGGAGAGATGTTAGTCTGTTCAAGGGCCACTTCTTCCGGAGCAGATGATTCCAAGTCCACAGCTGTTTCTGCACCTAAGTCCTCTACAACAGGAAGATTAAACCTTTTGAAGGTTTTCCAGAGAATCTCTTCAGTGTCCTTGGCTACCTTGTCGGTCTCACCAAGCATAAGCTGATTCATCCTTGCTTTGCCCCTGAATTCATCCTTGCAGTCTTTGAATACCATGTTCATTGTTTTGTGATCAATTGAAGGATATAGATGAATAGCTATATGTTCCCTGATCTCAAGGTCTTTTGCCATGGCATTGTTCTTTCTTATCTCTAATTCCATCTCTAGGCTCTTTGGGATTTCAGAGATAATCTCAATAAAAGCTTTATTGTAGATGTTCAAGTACCTTATTATAGCTTCTTGCAGGATCTTTTGATCTGCCTCATTGTAGTCATCATAGAATTCAGCCACCGATTGAAGGTTCCCATCCATAGTGACTAATTTGACTACACTGTCTAGAGACAGAGTGGGCTTTTCAGCAAATTCCTCTGCCATTTCTTCCTTGTCTTGGCCTGTGGAGGGTTTCCCGGATCCTTTCTTCTTCTGCTTCTTTATTTCTTTTACTCCCTCATCTGACTCAGTTTCCTCTTCATCCTTTTGGCTTACATAAGCCCTTGTGGCTTTTGTCTTAGATCTTTTACCCGATGCCTGGACTTCCGGTTTTGAACTTTTGGTTGTGGGAGGTGCAAATCTTTTTGATGATCTGGTCCAGGTGGAAGTTTCAACTGGAACACTTTCTTTACTTTTCTTTTCTTCCTCAGCCTTTCTCCTCTTTTCCCGGCTAGCATCAAGTGCCTCTTTTGAGATGCCTAGGCCTTGAGCAATATGCTCTACTTCTTTTCTCACCTTCCTCTTTATTTCAGGTTCCCTGAGTTCTACATGTATCTTTACACTCAGCTCCTCAAAGGTTCCAAACCTTTCTGCCTTTGGATCTTTGGGCAGACTTAGCATGTGTTGAACATGCAGCTCCACTATCTGTTCATCTACTTCATACCCCATGGGCATGATCCACACAGTTCTTGGTTCTACTGCCTCCATTAGACACTGATCTGTTTCTAGCATGAAGCATACTGTGTCTTTGTACTTTTCAACAAGGGATTGGGGTATTCTTTCTCTTGCATGCATCATGCTTTGGAAGTTCTTGAAATATCCCCATAGAGCTGTATTTCTTGCTTTAGCATCCCCAAGTCCATGCAAATAGTCTCTGATTTGGATGGCAACCGGTCTGTCATTCTGCCATATCCATCCACTAGATCCGGGAAGCTCATTCATGTAGTAAAAGAAGAGACAAAGGATCAGATTGCCATACTTGAAGGAGTTTTTCTTGTCCTTCTTAATCTTCTGCAGATTTTCAAAAAGTTGGTTTACAAGAAGCTCACACAAGTCATAGTCTGCATTCTCCTTTAACATTTGATAAGCTGTGTAGATTGCAGTTCCCGGTACTAAATTTTCCCTACTGGAGTGATAGATTTTGTAACCAATTATCATAGATGCAAATTTGACATCCAGTTCAGTGATGTCATCAACTGTCATAGCTCTCTTGTCAAACTTGGATCCGGTTGCATCACTAACTGTCTGATTTTTGACAGACTTGAGAACAGGTAATCCACCGGATGAGTGCAAACCGATTACAGCCCTAATTGCATCTTTGGTAATCTTGAAGGGCTTGTTCAACCATAGGAAGTTGTCATGTACTCTACTTAGTACATACCAGACCCATTCATCTTCTTCAAAACAGGGGAAATGAATGCATTGTGCAAAGTGTTTGTTCCGGATGGCTTTGTACTGAGGTTTGATCTCGAAGGAGTCATCTATCAATTGTTTGTGATAGATATCCATCAGTTTTGATTCTCCAAAGTCTTCAAAATTCACATGGATGTAAACCCTAATGTCTTCCATATGCAATACACCATGTGGAACACTAGAGAAGGCTCCTAGTGGATCTACCTCCAAGGATTTGTAAGGATGTTTCTTGAATGTGGGACGAGGTCTATCAGAGATCTTAACTATATTCAGAGTAGCCATTTTTCAAAGATTTGCAGGGAGATATTGAAAACGAAGAATACCTTATGCGCCTTCAGTTATTTGGATTGATTTCTGTATGTAGTAACTTCTGTAAGTGATCTTCAGTGAACTTGATGAATTTTGTCGCAGAGCTCCACTTTTCACTTCTTCTTGGGTGTGGAATGATCAAATGATTATTGAGAGATCCCTTATATCGTTTCGCAAACCCTAATATCTATTTGCAATAAATGCTCCACATATATTGTTCCGGTTTGCCTTATCCGGATAGCTTGGAATATCCCGGATCAGTTCTGATCTATGAACATCATGCAGATCTTTCAATCATGAATAAATCGAGATGACACATTACAAGAACATCCCAAACATTCTGTCCAGTCTGCAGAGCAAAATAATGTACTTCCGGATCTCTCCGGACCCTTTTGTAGTCCTCTGTCATTCTGGAGCATCTCCTGGAATAGGTCTTACTTGATCGATCACAACTTCTTTGCATCTTCATGCGGACCTCTGAAATCTTGTCTGGATCATCTCAGGACTTATATCTTCAAACCCTTTACTCTGCATCTTGTATCACATCTAGCACCACTTGATTGGCTGGGGGAATAGGATTTTCTTTGAGTCTCCCCCTGAGCCAGAGCTCACTTTTTAATTTTTGGAAGAAATATCAGCACCAGAGTCTGGTGCGGATCCAACCTCTACATTCTCTAAACTTTTCTTCACCCAAATCTTGTTCATCTGATTCCTAACTTCATCCACATTCATCTTTTGTTTACCCTTGTCTTGATTCTGATTATATACCGAACCTCTTTTGTCCTGATTCTTGCTTCTGCAGACTTTTGCATTATGACCGGACCTATTACAGATTTGGCAAATAACATTTCTTTGCATATTTGACTGATAACCTCTTGATATGCATTTATTAGCCATATGACCTACTCTATTGCATGCAAAGCATCTACCATTGAATGATTTGTTTATTTGCATATTTCTGCATTCATGAGACTTGTGTCCATACCTTTTGCAGTTAAAGCACTGTCCGGAGAAGGATGAATTAGTCTGATTCATTCTCTTTCTGCACTGATTAGCTTTGTGACCAAAGTGATTGCAGCTGTGGCAGTATCCATTGAAGGATGGATATCTTTGAGCATTGGGCTGTCTTACCGAAGGTCTTCTAGGCCTATTCCTTGGATTTTCTGATCCAAAATTCTTTTGACCGGATCCGGAGCTTTCTCCTTTCTCATATCCCAAACCATACTTGTCATCTGTCCTCTTTTGACTTCCAAGAAGTACTTCAAGTTGGGCAGAACTTATCTTGAATTTTTCTTTATATTCATTTGCTGTTTGAAGATCTCTTTTGAGAGAGACAATTTGATCCTCAAGTTTTCCTTCATTGTCTTTGGCATCTTCAAGATCAGATTCAAGATGTCTGATAATCCTGTCCATCTGGTGGCATTCTTCTGATTTCTCTTTAAGAGATTGTCTTAGATTGTCTTCAGCTTTTCTTTTTTCTTCAATCTCTTGAGTAAACTTTATAGTTCCTGATTCCATTTCATGTCTTAACATAATGACTTCTTTTGATAATTTTTCACATAACTTGGTTTTCTCAGTCAATTCTTCATCTGTATTGCTTTCTTCACTTTGTCTTGCCAATTGTTGGAGAAGCTCCTTTCTCTTTTTCATAGAGAGACTTAATTTGTCCTTTAATTCTCTCATGTATTCATCAGCCTGTTTGAGTCTTTCCTTTAATTCATTGACTTCAGAATTTGACTGTTCAAGATCCTCAAGGGCAGTCTTGAGTTGCTCCCTTAAACCATATGTATCCATTTGAACTCCCAGATCTTCCTCAAGCTGTTAGGCTCTATTAGGAGGAACCTTGCTCTGATACCAATTGTTGATAACTGAGAGGGGGGGGTGAATCAGTTATCCTAATTATTTCTTCTTTTGAACTTTCTTATTAATCAAAGCAGCATTGAATCAAACAAACAAACATTACCATGAAATGAGAAACACATGACACAGTATTTTTGACGTGGAAACCCGGTTAAGGGAGAAAACCACGGGGTGATTAACCCAAAGATTATTCTCTATTAGAAGAATAAGGAATTACAAAATGGCACTTGCCAATTAGGGCTCACTGCCCGAGCACACTGCTCACAAAGAGGCACACTGCCTACAAGGAGACACACTGTCTACAAAAGAATGTTATATAATACTTGAACTGATTGGAAGCATCTTCATATGCTAGAGTTTAGTTCCGGATAGGCTCAGTATACTGATCTGCTGCACTTCATCTTTCTTCTGTTCTTTATTCTGCTATCTTTTCACATACCAGATCTTTCTTACTGCTTCTGCTCTGCTCTGTATTTATTCACATACACCTTCACACTATTACCATTTTCACAACTAAATCCATCCTCTATATATATCCGCACTAGTGATTTCATTATCTTTCTAGTCGGCACTCGGAATAATCTATCTTCTCACAAACTCTGTTCTGTCGGCTGAATCCTTGCATATCAAGTAATGCGGATCAAGCATATACTTGTAGATATCATTACCTTCACAACCTTTACCATCAACAGTAACACATCCGGAAAATAGTCTGATACTCTATCAGTCAGTTCTTCCTCTGTTCTCACTGTCTCTCAGGAATCCAGTACTCAACTATTCATATCTTTTTCTTTGTTCATCACCGGAGGCTAAATCCTTGGAATATACTACTCAAGGTAGTCCTCTTGACTTCCCCAAATCCATACTGCACCAAGACACTTCCTCTGAGAGATCCGAACCAATCTGTCAGACCTTGCCACATGCTCTGTTCTTGTTCACCGGACCACAACAATCTTCATTCTGACTTCCGGTAGAGACACACCATGACTTGCGGATATGTGGGATGACCTTTGTTGCCATCAATGACAACAACCATGAATCCATATAGTGTCTCTTGCCAACAAGTATATCACACTTCATAATCCAGCAAAGTTTGACTAATGTAATATACAACATGTTCTTTGAATTTAGTATCATGTCATGCTAATAAAGCTGTGAAAGCATTATTAGATGCTGAGGTGTAAAGAAGAAAAGGTTTATCAGTAGTAGCAGGCTGTAAAATAGGAGGGTTAGCTAGATAACCTTTTAGATCTTCAAAAGCTTTCTGACAATCAAAATTCCATTAAAATTTTGAATCCTTCTTTAGTAGTTGAGAAAAAGGGTGAGTCCTATTTGTGAGTTGTGAGACAGATCGATGAATGGCCTATATCTTCCCTTGCAAACTACGAAGTTGAGATATGTTCTTAGGTGCTAACAGTTGCATCAATTTTCTTTGTGTCTACTTCAATACCGCAATGCAAGACTACAAATCCCAATATTTTTCCATTGTTTACGCCAAAGATGCATTTACAAGGATTCAAGAACATGTTGTATTTCTTTATTTGCTTAAAGATTTGATGGATGACTATGAGGCGACGAATAGACTTCGCAAGAATGTTATCGACATAATCTTCTAAGATGTTGTGCATGTAATCATGAAAAATAAGAGTCATAGCATGTTGGTAAGTTGCTCCAACATTCTTTAATCCAAACGGGATGACTACCCAAAAGAATGTTCCCCATGGGGTTATAAAAGCTACCTTATATTGATCTTGAGGGTTGATGAAAATTTGATTATAACCTAAAAAACCATCCATGAAGGAAGGTAATGCATGGATAGCTATTGAATCAAAAATCATATCAATGTTTGGAAGGGGGAAATCATCTTTCAAAGAAGTGAGAATTAAATCCCTAAAATCAGTATACATCTGAATATGGTTGTTAGGTTTAGTGATAGCCACGATATTCAAAATCCAAGGTGAGTAATCAATAGGGTGAATAAAACCAGCTTGTAAAATCTTTTCTATCTCATCCTTAACTAACAATGCAACCTAAGGATTCATCTTATAGATCTTTTCTTTAAACAGATTAGCATCAGGTTGTAATAAAATATTATGTGTTACAATCTTAGGATCAATAACAGGCATATCCACATAATTCCAAGAAAACAATTCAAAAAATTCATGTAAAATCTTGGTCATATCTTCTTTTTCTTCAGTACTTAAACAATCACCTATAGGAATAACTTTTTCAGTGTTATCTTTGTCTAGAGAAACTTTGACAATCTTTCCATTAAGTAAAGTACTGGGGTCTATGAGATTGGGTGATTGTGATGATTCTTTAGACTCTTCATTGGTAATGTTTATCAAGTCAGTAAATTTTTCAAAGTACACATCAACATTTAAATGATAAGGCAGTCCTCTCTTATGATCTGATAATGAGGAGCATTGTCATAAGCTCCCAAGAATATCTCCTCTGTTGAAAAGGTATCTAAAGGAATATCTCCTGGAGGACAATTCATGTTTATCATCTCAGGAAATATCAAATTAAGTGTTGATATTGTGTTCACATTAAGATTAGGACATCTTCAGGCTTTGGTTTCTATTGACCTATTTTCCTCTTCCTAGAGTCAAATAGCCCATCTTGAAATCTTGTTGAAACTTAACTCTAGATGCCTAAAATCCTTCAAATTTTAATGAATTTCCTTGCAAAAATCCCTAAAATTTCCAATTGTGAATCCTTGTGAGAAACCCAGAAAAACCCAGAAAATTTGAAGCTTTTGCCTTAGTTTTTTGACCTATTTTGGCATTTGTCGGTAAAGTTTCATGTTCAAGAACTAAGGTAAAAATTGACTAAGGAATGAAACTTCTCTTTCCCTTTATTGGCAAAATTCTTATTTCACGAACTTTTCCTAAAGTTTGAATTTTCTCAAGTTTGCCGATTTGGCGATTTGCCAATAAAGTGGCAGGAGGGCTAGCTTCTTCAAAATTGTCCAAGGCAAAAGAGGAAAGGAATGCCTTATCAGCAATTTTCCCAAATGGCAAACTCAAAGAAAAGTTCAGAAATTCTGAGGTTTGCCTATTCGATAAAGTCTCAATAAAGGAAAGAGGAAAGGAATGCATTGTCAGCAATGTTCACAAGGCATGAACTTTT
Source organism: Cunninghamia lanceolata (assembly GCA_027924645.1). NCBI lineage: Eukaryota > Viridiplantae > Streptophyta > Pinopsida > Cupressales > Cupressaceae > Cunninghamia > Cunninghamia lanceolata. The sequence goes on from BSBN01000063.1 coordinate 2,054,540, forward strand.
CATAAGTTTGAAACCTCTGCAGTTCCCTGACAGAGCATTTTGCCAACAAAGAGAAGCAAAGGAGAAAGAGGCCAAGGTTCACCAAGGACAATTTTTACCAATAAAGGAAAAGTGGAAGCAACAAATAGTTTGACAAAGTAACATTTTGCCGATAAGGGCGAAAGAAAGACCAAAAATAAGGTTTGAAAAAGTGCAGGATCATTGACAATGAAGAAAAGGCAAGGTAAAATAGTTCAGAAATTGAAGATTTTTCCAACAAGGGAAAAATGTGATCAACGAAAGAAGGTTTGTCGAAGATAAGTTTTTCTGATAAGGCAAAAAGGAAGCAAAGAAGAAAAGTTCAAAAAAATAAGATTTTGCCAATAAGGGAGAAAGATAGTAACATGGAAAAGTTAGAAAAGAGATAATTTTGCTGATAGGGCAAAATAGAGATGAAAAGGATGAGCCATCAAGGATACTTCAGAGAAATGGATTTTTGCCAATAAGGGCAAAATGGAGAAGCAAGCCATAGTTCAGAAAAAAGACAAAGTTGCTGACTAAAGATAAAAACATTCAAGAAACAAGACAAAATGGTTTCTAATAAGCAAATTTTGCTGATAGGACATAATATAGTCTAGAAATATGTAGAAATCAGACAAAACAGAGTTTGTAGAATGTATTGTAAGCTTTAAATATTTGAATGTAAATATTTAAAGTGTTGTAAAAGCTTTTTGTAAGAGGATTTTGGAGAGAAAATTCATTTGAATTTCCTCATCAACCATTAATGCAGAATCTAATCTGCTCAACTACTCCATTCCTAGATATGTTGCATTGATTGTTGCAGGTAGCTGAATCAACTGCTTGCATTGAAGGCAAAATATCTCTCAGCTACTCCATGATCCAAGCAATTTCTGCATTAAGTTCTTGCAGAGAGGCATTCCTTTTGTAGGGATATTTAATGATAGGCCCATAGAGGTGAATTTATTCTAAATCAATGACTTAGGTGAATGAATCAAATGCTATATATGCATGTTTGTAATATGTAATAGGGGTTGGAAAATATTTGGATACATTTCATTCTTTTGTATTCTAAATAGAGCCCTCCTCTCCTGTAACCATGCCTTGTGATGAAATACACATTGTGTTTTACCTCTTCATGCTATTTTTAGCATTGTGTAATTAGGACGGGTTTGTATGTGAATGCTTAGTTTCTTACAACCCTATTCTTCTCTTTACCTCTGTTATAATCTGCTAGATCTGTGTAAGTTTATCAGTTGTATCTAGCTATTTTATGCATTTTAGTTCTGTGAGAGTTCTATATTCAAACCTGGTGTATCACCTCCTTTAATTTATAGTTTTATTCCTCTTTCTCTTTTCCTCAATGGTGGATATATTAGGTTTAGTCTTAAGAATAGCTGAATCTCCCATTCAGCAAAGGAACCAACCTCTCTCTAGAGATCATCTCAATGTTTCACTAGATTGTTGGATCCCTAAAAGCCTCCAACACAAGGTGCAAATCCAAGTGACAATAGTTTCTGGCATGCCTGATGGGACATTTGATGATCCTCATCATCCATTAAAGATTTTTGGTGTGCTCTTTTGTGTGTCTTGCCTTTTAGGGCAGCCTCTCCAACACCATGGTGACTCTATTGATCAAATCTGCTGGTGCAACTAGTTCAAGCACTTAAAGAACTCCAAGGATCAGGATTTCAATGGTTCTCCTGGTCTATCCTACTTCCAAAAGCATCTCAAATCATGTGGTGACTCTTCTTGGTATGTATCTATTTTTCTCTAGATGTAGACCTATTTTGCTCTGTTCAGACATTTTCTATGATTATTTCATATTTTGATGCTTTAAATTGTTAAGCTTTTATGGGATTTATGGCTACTCCCCTCCACCCAACCAAAATGCAAATTATATGCCTCCATACCAATAGTTCCAGGCCCAAGATACCTCTAGTTTTGCATCGTATGGCTCTGCTTCAACGGATTATCAACATCTTTACAATGCTTACCTCCCACGTACCCCTGCTCTGTCTTCTTGGTAGCCTAATAATGCTTATTATCAACCCCAAGGAGACTTTTCTGATCCTAGACAACATAGGTACCCTTCTAATCAGTTCCTAGATTTTGACTATGTGAACACTGATGCATTCAAAGATCTCACAGGCATGTTCCTGGAGCTTAATAGAATTTTGGATGATAAAAAAGAAAAAGAGGGTATAATCGGCCTCAGTAGGATTATGGTCTTAATATCAGAAAAAATTGAGATTTGAAGGAGGCGATGATGGACCTGTGAGGGAGTGGGATGAGTTTCAAGAAATGAAGGAGTATACTTGGCAGTAGGAGGCACAAGAAAGGGCTTCTCAGGAAAACTTTTCTATGAGGATTGTGGCTCAAGAGCAACAGATGAGGCAAGTAGCCCAATCGGTTCCATCCTCTCCTAGCTTCAGGGAGCTCCTCTCTTCTACACAATTTCAGCCCGTAGCAGAGCAGCCTCAACTTCATAAATCCCAAAGTTTCAGAGGCTCTCTCCCTCCACAAGACCTTGTTCCTATGCAAACTCAATCTGTCACTCCCTAGGAACATTTTCTCCCAGAACCCTCTCCCCTCCAAGAAATTCAAGAAAATATTTAGGCCTCTTCCCCTGATATTATTTTAATTTTCAAGGGTGGGTTTGTTGTCTACTAGGCTAATTGTAAGGATGAGCTAAGGAGGGAGATACCTACAATTAGAGAAGAACCACTTGCAAATAATGACCCCTTATGCACCATTAAAACTAAAAATTTAGACCTGCTGCAAAATGAAGTTAAGCCTAGGTTGATGAAACAACAGTATTTTGAGCACATTAGGGTTGGCACTAGCCCAGAGGCTGAGTTGAGTCCTCTAGATTTTGGCTCATTTAAGGAGTTTTCCCATGCTTTGAACAAGAGGAATGAAATAAAAATGCAAAGGGAGCATGGTGAAAAGGTCTAGTTGCAAAGACAACCCAAACAACAGAATCCTATGGAGTTGCATTCAAATGATGAGGGCATTAGGGATGAGGTTGTTACAAAGATTGCTCAAGAAAAAGTTGATGATGCCCCTCTGTTTCATGAACTACTAGTTATATTGAAGATAAAGATGGCATGCAAATGCTGACATTAGTTGCAGTTTGGAAGAACATAAATATTTTGAGAGTGGTGGCAAGTTGTTGCAGGTTGAGGCCAACTATGACAATGAGATCTCATCTCATAGGGAAGAACATATGTGCAACCCTATATTGAAGAGTGCAGAGGACTTGGAGGAGGCTCTTTTCTGGGACAAGCTTGACGTTTTCTACTCAAACCTAAATAGTAAATCAACTCCTCTTAGTGAGGCAGAATGTGAATAGTTGAGCAGATTGAGGAGGTAGTCATTCCTCCATTTGATAAGTAGGAACCAGAGCATTCAGACTAGAAAGAAGAGAAAGGATCAGAGCAAAAGCATGTGGTCTCCATTGACCATTCAATCTCTATTTCAAGCAGATGTCGTATCAGGCATCTGGCCCAACTGGAGAGATAAGATATATGAGGAGTCCCTACTTGTCATGCTTGCTTCAAAGCATGAGGTTGAGCATAAAAAAGGACTAGATCAACCCATTTATGCACTTCTAAACAACCATATTTTCAATCAGTGCATGTGGATAAGTGATTTTTTCTTGTTCCTGGGGGAAGCATTTCACCATTTTAGTGTATGCCCACCCCTCCCCCACCTCTTGTTAACTACCCACAAGTATGAAAAGCATTGTAAATTATTGAGAAAGGGTAGTTATTTTAAAAAACTAGTTAATGGATTTTTTTAAGTCAATTCTCTAGTTGTTAGTTTAGGTTTAGGTTAGTTTTGTTTCTGCTTTAGGTTTTCCTTTTCCCTAAGTGTTGTTACACAGGTTATATTATCATTAGGGGAATGCAGGCCTTGTTCCTTTTTGGTGTTGTTTGAAAGGTAGGGTTTCAGTAGTTTTGGCCTAATGCAGCCCCTATTTTTGACTCCATGCCCAATTAATGCTTAATCCCATTGGTCTATTTGTTTAGCATGCAAACATCCCTGAGAGGTTGCCAAAATGTTGACCTATTGTCCTCTTCCTAGAGTCAAATAGCCCAGCTTGAAATCTTGTTGAAACTTAACTCTAGATGCCTAAATTCCTTCAAATTTCAATGAATTCCCTTGCAAAAATCCTTGAAATTTCCTGTGGTGAATCTTTGCGAAAAACCTAGAAAATTTAAAGCTTTTGCCTCATTTTTTGGCCTATTTTGGCCTTTGTCGACAAAGTTTCATGTCCAAGAACTATGGTAAAAATTGACTAAGGCATGAAACTTCTCTCTCCCTTTATCGACAAAATTCTTGTTTCACAAACTTTTCCTAAAGTTTGCCGATTCAATGATTTGCCAATAAAGTGGTAGGAGGGCGGGCTTCTTCAAATTTGTCCAAGGCAAAAGAGGAAAGGAATTCCTTATCAACAATTTTCTCAAATGGTGAACTCAAAGCAATGTTGGAAATCTTAGGTTCACAGATTGGGCGAAGTCTCGATAAAGGAAAGAGGAAAGGAATGCATTGTCGACAATGTTCACAAGCTGCAAACTTTTCATAAGTTTGAAATCTTCGTGGTTCACCGATGGAGCATTTTGATGACAAAGAGAAGTAAAGGAGAAAGAGGCCAAGGTTTTCTAGGGACAACTTTTGCCAATAAAGCAAAAGTGGAAGTGACAAATAGTTTGGCAAAGTAACATTTCGCTAGTAAGGGCGAAAGCAAGACCAAAGACAAGGTTCGAAAAAGTGCAGGATCACCGACAATGAAGAAAAGGCAAGGCAGAATAGTTTGGAAATTGAATATTTTGCCAACAAGGGAAAAATGTGATCAACGAAAGAAGGTGTAATGTAGAAAAAGAAGAAAAGTTTGGCAAAATAAGATTTTGCCAATAAGGGAGAAAGATAGTGTAATGTAGAAAAAGATGGATTTTCAATTTGATGCAAAGTCTGGTTAGATCCTCCTTTCACTACATACATTCAAGGGCATATCAACCGAGTTGAATCTCCACTAAGAGAGAGCAATCACCTATCAGGTTGGGCTGCCACTTGGAACAATGCGAAAGTTCAGATGAATCAAACAATATCTCAATTTTATGCTCAATTACTCTAAAAACCCTAAATAAGAAAAACAGTGAGAAAATTAATGAATTACAGCAAATCCTTTTAGACTAAGCTGAAGGACAGAGATTGTTAACTCACTATTTTTTGAAATCTAGAATGTGGAAAAGTCAGGGACACTGGCACTAGTGCCCTAGTCCAAGGTACAGTTTTTGTCACGGAATCTGAATCTCCTTCCGACACTAATTTGCTATGTATCTTCTATTTCATCCCCCAAAAAAGTGGACACAGGGACTAGCACCCTTGTCCTAAAATGTTGACCATTGTCCTCTTTTTTTTAGATCTTAAATCTTTGTTGTCCGTAACTTCCTTTCTGCAACTCCACTCCGTGAAACTTGATAGTTGTAACCTGCAATCACAAAGGAGTGTGGGAGAGGGTTGTGGTGTTTAGGGGCTTGCCTCAATCAAGCCCTAGAGAGACATTTAAGTCTTCCAAACACCATTGTTGTTGGGAATTATGGTGTCTCAACCTTTGCAAGTTCCTAGCATTTATTATATAATTTTTGTCTATTATTGTATTTTGTATGCAAATTTGATTTTGTCACTTTGTGGGAGTTGGCACAGTGATGTGTCATCCTACATGGAAGGTGACTAAGTGTATTTTTGTCCTCATATGAGGAGATAGGTGTTCCACTTTGTGGTAGAAGACTTTTTCCATGTGTCAGCATCTTTCAGGTGTTGTAAGAGGTTATGATGCATAAGAGTTATGACAAATTCCTATGACAGAATCTGTGACATGTAAGAGCCAAAAATAGAAGATCCTATGACAAGTAAGATAAGTGTCAAAAAGCAACTTGCATGGAGGAAGTAGGAACCCAAGTTTGACTATGATAGGTTGTAAGAGAATCTGCTATTAATAGTTAGTTATGATAGATTCTCTTACAGTTGCAAGAGGTGTCATATATGACAGATTTTATGACATTGTAAGAGCATGTTTCATACCTTCATTGGGTAAATTTGGGGTGCCCAAGTTGGGGGGTTATAAGGGATGAAAGAGAATCTCTTACAAGTGTCATATGCATGTTTTATGTCCTTGAAAATTGGGCCACATGGATTTGGACTAGTTCCTTGTGTGACCTACTCTAGAAGCTACCTCCATTTGTACTACTTCTCTTTATATATAGGTGCTTGGAGTTGGAGATGTATGTTGTTCATTTTGTAGGTACATAAATGCTACTGGAATTACTCCAAACTTGACACTGTGACTACTCCTGAAAGAGCTTGGTTCTAAAACTATATTGTAACCATTCATTGATTACTGTAATACATTGAGCTGTGCTTTGGAGTGTGGGGTTTTTCACCCGAAAGGGTTTTCCCCACGTATATCTTGTGTTGTGATTTGGCATTGTTCTTGCATTTGAATGTGTATTAATCTCTTTGTTAATTGTGTATCTTAACTATAATTGAAAAGAATTAAGAAAAAATTACACTACTACCCCTCATTAGATTAGTGTAGGAAGTCATTTCTGCTTACCTTGCTTCCTTTTAGTTGGTCTCAAAGCCTAGCCAGTTTTGGTCCTAGCTGCTGGTTAGAGGGTTTTTTGTACTAATATTTCATTGAGTGGGAGTCTTGTAGAGTATTTTGTGATCTTGTTACAGTGAGAAGATGCAAAATCACATCTGGGAGATTCAAGATTGTAAAATTCAATGGAGGCAAATTTGAGTTGTGGAAACTCAAGATGGAGGATATGCTGTTGGATAGAGATTTATGGCTCATGATATCCAACACCAAACCCCAGAGAATGAAACAAGAATATTGGGATCAGAGAGATCAGAAGTCCAAGGGTCTCATAAGGCTCTATTTGGCTGATTCTGTGCTCCTGAACATCCACATGGAGAAAACTGCAAAAGAGTTGTGGAAGAAGCTTGGTGATGTTTATCAAGCTAAGTCCTTGTTAAACAAGCTATTCCTGAGAAAGAAACTGTACTCTCTAAGGATGGAAGATGAAGGATCTATGGCAGATCATCTCAATTCTTTTAATATGCTTGTTGCTCAGTTGACCTCTATTGGTGTGAAGATGGAGGAGGAGGATCGTTGCATTACATTGCTGTGTTCTTTACCAGATTCATGGGACCACCTTGTGATGGCCATTGGGAGTACCACTACCACCTTCAAGATGGATGAAGTGGTTTATTTGCTATTGTCTAAAGAAATGTAGAGAAAGTCTTCTGAAATGACTAAGGAGGCTCTTGTGGTTCATGGTAGGTCCAAGGAAAAAGGAAAGAAGGACAAGAAGAAAGAAGACAAAGGAAGATCCAAATCACATGGGAAATCAAAGTCTCTTGGAAAGTCCAAGGCCTTATGTTGGAACTGTGGCAAACCTAGTCATTTCTGCAAGGATTGCAAGGAGGAGAAAAGAAGAAGAAAAACCATGATTCTAACTTTGACAAGTCCTCTCAAGATGATGGAGAAGCATTTGTCACTGCCTTGGCAACATATGCATCTGAGGATGTGTGGTTAATTGATTCTGGTGCATCATTTCATATGACATCCCACAGAAACTAGTTTTCAAAGTATGAAGAGTTTGATGGTGGGAAGGTGTACCTGGTTGATGACTCTCACCTAGATATAATTGGTCGTGGAAGAGTCCTGATCAGATTCCCTGATGGTTGAGTGAAGGCAATCAATGGTGTACTGTATATCCTTGGGTTGGCATGAAACCTGTTATCTGTAAGCAAATTGAATGATGTGGGTGTGCAGGTTGTTTTCTCGAATGGAGGATGCAAGATGATGAGAGGAGCTATGGTGTTGGCTAAGTGTGTTCGGATTGGCACTCTGTTTCAGCTTGATGCATGCGTAGTTCATTGCAATAGTACCTCTATTTCAAAGAAGAGAGCTTCAGATTCTTCATCCTCACCATTGGAACTAGCAGCCAAGAAGACTATAGCATCTACTTCTGATGGTCATGCTTTCTAGATACCCAAGGGTGCTCATTCTATGGAGATGAAACCACCTGTTGAGAAAATAATGTTATGGCACCAAAGGCTTGGGCATATTGGTGAAAAGGGTTTGAGGACCCTGAAAAACAAAAACCTCGTTGAGCGTATGAATGATTGTAACCTTGAGTTTAATTTCTGCAAACACTGCATATATGGAAAACAAAATTGTGTTCAGTTTTACCATAGTTCTTGTAGTTAGGGTAAAAATTGTGAATCGGGGTAAATGTATAAACAACAATAAAACCCTAACAATGCACAATAGAGAACAAGACAACATGAAAATCAAAACAATAAACACAAATGCAAACTGAAATCTCCATGCTATTCTTGATTGACCTCCATTGCTCTTCTCCACCTTACATGAGAATACAATATTTTGAAGGTTTGATTTTTGGAGGAATGTTGGGTGCTCACTTCTGTAGCATAGCAATGAAGATGAAGATGGAGGATGGAAGATGATCGATGAAGGATGATGGATGAAAGATTGTGTAGGTAATTCAATAGAGTAAGGATACTTGTAAGCTCATCGATGCAAATGGCTTGTGAGAGGCCATATTATAGGCAAGGTTGACTAGGGTTTTGATGTGGAAGGAAGAAGATTTGATTTTGGAGATAAGATTTGATAAGGATTTGATTTTTGCTTTATTTGACAAAAGAGGAAATAAAACAAGATAGGATAAGATTTAAGAAGATAGAAAGATTTGATTTTCTATTTTAAAAGAAATAAATCCTAAAAAAGATGAGAGGGCAAATTGATGAATTATCTAATTTGGCTGATAGGCCATTCTATATGTGCACACATCTTGTAACTACCAAATTTTGGTAGTCCTTCATTTTTTGGTAGTCCTTCATTTTTTGGTAGTCCTTCAATTTTTTTGTTCTCCAAAATTTTAAAAATAAAAATTATTAAAAAATCTGTTGCCACAACTAAAATTAGAATATGGCACATGGGTGGTTGGTGTTTCATTTGTGACGCATGAATTAATTCGCAATTGCTAAAGAAGTATAATTTCTCATTTTAACTGCCATTCCCAGTTTGTGAAGGCCACCAGGGTTAATGTCCACGTTATTTTTAGTGTATGGTTATTTTTAGCCTAGCATTTCACTAATACATTTTCTTGTCATTTTAATTGATTTATGTGTCTACCCATGCCCACCACAATCTGCATTATGATTTTTCTCTCCTCATTGATTTAAGCTTCAGTATTGAAGTCTTGACAAGCTCTTTAAAATGTCAAGTTGTTTTGTCAGATATTCTGCTTGTATTGGAAAATGAGGAGCTTGAAGTAGTTAGTGCCATTGCTTAACTATATTGCTTACTTAGGAATGCGAAACTAGGCCATTTCGTGATTCAAGTCTCTTGTAGCCTGCTCTTAGCGACTATTAACTTGATGGGTGAAAATAAGTATTCACTTGTAATGTCCAGGATTAACTTTTCAAGGACAAGTATTAGTAATCTTACTCCTTTTTAAGGGGATGAGGAATATTCACTTGTGATGTTCACAATTCGCTTAACAAAGATAATCATTTAGTGAGCTCACTCCTTTTTAATGGGATTAGGATGGTAGCACAGTGTGACATTCTAATTTACATTTAAAATAATATGGAGATTCTTGAGACAAATTGCATTATGTAGATATCCATGAAATTTGAAAAGGCAAATTTTTTTTTTAACATTCAAGATTTACTCATCAAGGATAAGTATTTGGTTATCCTATTCCTTTTTAATGAGATGAGGATGGTAGCCATGGTGTGGTGTTTTTATTTGCTCTTGAAATAATGTGGAGATTCTTGAAACAAATAGTAATGTGCAAATATCCATGTGATTAGGAAAGTCAAAATAGTGTTTTGTCATTTAGGTAGTGATGAATGTAGTTAAACAATCTATGAGTAACTTACATATGTGCATAATCTTTACTCTCCTAAATGTTATTACTTTTGTCTGCTTGTACCTATTGCAGAGCATATTTGTCCGTGTTTCATTTATTATTGTTGATAGGAGGAAATGTGCTTGTGTGGATTATATATGACTTGTAATTTATTATTGTTGATAGGAGGAAACATGCTTGTGTGGGTAATATATGACTTGTGATGAGGAAGATTAAGAAAGCGACTAGTTCTATACAAGACAATGTTTTTGCATATGTCAATGCTTGCACAATTTCATTTTCTCAATTATTGGGCTGCATTATGGGCTGCTTTTCATCTACTTGGATTATTTGTTTGTTCTCTTAATATGTTGAAGGCACAAAAACCTTGAACAACAAGGTTACTACATGGTTATTGAAGTTGGTATCATGAAATATTTAATGTGGCATTACAGGAGACCAATGTTTCTGACAAATCAGTCCCTTGGAGGTACTTATGTTATAGCTAGAGTGGTGTCAGGGGATGTAGCAGGAAACAATTATGTAAGAATCATAAGTTTTAATGAAGATATTGAAGTTGGAGAACATAAAAAGCTAGAATGTTATGTTGAATGGTGAAGATGATGAGGAGAGGGATAGTCTATTTTTGATGGCAGTCCATAAACATCTTTAAGAAATCAAAGTGCTTCATTGCAGTTGATACCAACTTCAGATGGGCACAGACATAAGCATTTTCTCATAATGGCTGTGGGTGTTGGTACTATCATTGAAACTGTTTCTCATGTTTTTAGTCTTCTTGAGAAGAAATCTGTACTGAAAGAAGGCTGCAAAAAGATGAAAACATCATGGAAATGCTCATCATCAATTTTTTATTATCTAGGGTTTTCTTCATCTATACATATATGTAGTATGTAAATATCAATTTTTTAGCCAATGGAGTAGCTCTAGAGTCAGAGCCACAACAATAAAATACTTTTTTTTTTAAGGGCAACTCTTTGTATAGAGAACAATTGATGATCACTACAATTGATTTGGGTTTATCAGATCATTTTTTTTAACTAATTCAATATATTTGTCTCCTTTTGATAGGAGCTTCAATTTTTTTCCATTGTCAATGATGGGAATGTTGAATGTGTTTTTTCACTTTTGACTGGAGGTTTAGTGTTTTTTAGTACCAATAATGGTGATATTGTAAAGCAATTTGGCGTGCACTACACGATCATAACTAGCATTAACCTTTCATGTTTAACTTGTTCAATCTCAAAATGATACACCATCTTTCAGATACCTACTTAAACTCAGGACCTTTGGCCATACAAAAAAACATTCAATTATGGGGCATATAAAATAATAAATCATCAAGGATACAACGTTGTAATTATAATTAAAATCTTCAAGGGAAAAATTTAGTAGTTAATAAATAAATTGTTAATCAGTCCATGTTTAATTTGAATTGTAGTCTGAATAACATTTATTTATCTATAAACAACTTAATCAAATTATTACACTACAAATTTCCATATCCATGGTCATTATGTTTTTGGAGGGAAAAAAACAAATGAATGCAGATTACTCATAATCTCTTTGCAAGCATCCTTCAACTATAGTCTTATCTAACACTTGTTTCAAACAAGTATTCTAAATTAGATAGGACCAGTCATGGCACTATAAAGATGAAATTTAGACATACTCCAACATTCCAACTTTGGAGGTGAACTACATTTAATTATTATGCCTGTGTTTAGGCATTTACATTTTGCAGGAAAGAGGGGCCCTGGAAAAACATTTATTTCATGTTTCCTATAAGCAGAAATATAATTAAGAATATTTAGGAGAAATAGAAGATTGTGAATGTGATAGCCGTCATAATTTCTCGCTCTTGTATAAGTCAAATCCTTCATCCAGTTGTTACAACACTGATAGTTTGCAATTACACAATGAAGCCAAGAAAGTATCATCTCTCTAAAATGGTTGGTTACTATCCTTCACTTTCCTCCTTTCTTTCATTGATTAACTATTTGTTTTTGGTAATTCCTCTCCACTTCTTCTTTGTTGAATGGGAGGCAATAGTTCTCTAATGATTTATTTATGATTTAGTTCTCTAATGGTTCATTCATGATTTTGTTCATGTGGTTATTCATTTAATACTATTCTATTATTTTTACTTGTAAAAAAACAATGGAATTTATTATAGTTTTATAGCCTTATCCACCAACTACTACATGTAATGACTTTTGAGTAATAAATATATACTAGTTAGAGATAGGCCTATATTGTTTGCTCTTAAAAATTATCTAATGTATTCATTCATCTTTGTCTTAAGAAAAACTATTTTTTTTCTATGGTAATTAATTGAGAAATAAACATCCAATCTGATAAAGTTGACATTAAAGAGACTAAAACCTTGTTTATATAGCGTAGTTCGATAAGGATGTAAAATTTTTGAAAAATACACTTATATAAAAAACTTTGCCCTCACCTTAATAAAATGGTTAAAAAAATAAAAGTAGAAATGAGGTCCTAAATATATACTATTTAGAGATAAGCCTATAAATATTAATTCTATTGTATAATATATACAATAATTTTATTTCTTTTTGTTTTTATAACATATCTAATCAAATATATTACATAATTATTTGTTAATATATTTACTAAGATAATTAATAATACAAGTAATATAATATACTAACATACAACAAATAGAATAAATTTAATATGTGAAACCTAAACAAGGTGTATTAACCTTAAAACAATCTATGAATAGAACTATATATAATAAAGATGATTCTATGCATATGATGCAGTTTTTGTATATGGAAAACTTGTCTGTATGTGTCTCAAATTACAGTTTTCAATTCAAACATAATGCTCACATATAAAAGCCTATAGAAACACTTGTATATTAAATAGAAAAGTTCAATTCAATAATCAATAATTTAATATTAATGTAAATTAATGTAATATATTAATACATATTAATTCTATAAAATGTATAAAAAACAAAAAAGTTATCTTTACCTTTATCAAGTTTGACAATTGATAAACTGATATTTTTTTATTTTAAATTTGTACTCAGTAACCAATTATTTTTTTATGTAGTTTACCAATCAAAACAAAATATTATTTTTCATGTTGAATAAATTTTAATTTTTACTAGGTTTACATGAGATTTTTTTTGGAAAATATTATTTTGAATAAAACAAACACACTTAAATCAAGTAAAAAAATAGGAACACGAATTTATTATTAAACAAATAATATTTATTTTAATGTTAAACAAATAATATTTTTTCTTTAAATCTATGCAAATATTATAACAAAATTGTAATATTTATATTAATATAATATTCATATTAATGTGATTGTATATATATATGAAATAATATAATTAATTATATATCAATAATAGAATGTATATTAAATTATTGATTATACAAATTAGTAGAATTATCATGTGATAGATAATATAAAAGTTCATATATCAAATATATCTTATAAAAATGATTATGAGTCATCTTAGTATTATTTAATAGAAAAATAATAATATGAACATAATTAATTTAATATACATTAATTCTATTGTGAATTAATATTGTAGATTAGAACATAAATCTATTGTACCTTCACATAATTATTTTAAAATAATTATATGATTAAATATGCATTTGTTTCTATGGCGTATTATATAAAAATCAATAAGAGATTCAATTAATTTACTAGATTTACCCAACTATGTTTGTTCATCTCAATATGTAATGTAAAAAGAAATTTACTAATATAAGTGCAAGAAGACAATAGTTAATGTGATCAAATTTAATAAGAATTCTATAAGTTATTTAATCCGCTAAATTCTTATTAAATTTCATCACATTAAGTATTGTCTTCTTGCACTTATATTAGTAAATTTATGTTTACATTACATATTGAGATGAACAAACATAGTTGGATAAATGTAGTAAATTAAGGCATAACTATATTTTTCTATTAAATACATAATACGAAAGTATGTATTTGATATATGAACTTTTATAATATCTATAACTAAATTCGTGTCTTATTTTTTTACTTAGTGTGTTTGTTTTATTCAAAATAATATTTCCCAAAAAAAATTTTCATGTAAAATAATACTTTGTTTTGATTGGTAATCACTAGATTAAAAAAATTATTGCAATAATACTAGAGAAAAATAAAATAAAAAATTAATAGTTTATCAATTATCATAGTGAAAAAGGTAAAGGGAAATTTTTTGTTTTTTAATCATTTACGATATTTTGTAGAAAAATAAAATAAAAAATTAACAATTTATCAATGGGCAGTTAATAAGAATTCTATAAGTTATTTAATCCGCTAAATTCTTATTAAATTTCATCACATTAAGTATTGTCTTCTTGCACTTATATTAGTAAATTTATTTTTACATTACATATTGAGATGAACAAACATAGTTGGATAAATGTAGTAAATTAAGGCATAACTATATTTTTCTATTAAATACATAATACGAAAGTATGTATTTGATATATGAACTTTTATAATATCTATAACTAAATTCGTGTCTTATTTTTTTTACTTAGTGTGTTTGTTTTATTCAAAATAATATTTCCCAAAAAAATTTCTCATGTAAAATAATACTTTGTTTTGATTGGTTTGTTTTATTCAAAATAATATTTCCCAAAAAAATTTCTCATGTAAAATAATACTTTGTTTTGATTGGTAATCACTAGATTAAAAAAATTATTGCAATAATACTAGAGAAAAATAAAATAAAAAATTAATAGTTTATCAATTATCATAGTGAAAAAGGTAAAGGGAAATTTTTTGTTTTTTAATCATTTACGATATTTTGTAGAAAAATAAAATAAAAAATTAACAATTTATCAATGGGCAGGCTGAAAACTTTCTTAAGAAATTATAGAATTTGTTAGATATTTTTTATTATCTATTAATTTATAAGTTATTTAATCCACTAAATTCTTATTGAAATTTCATCACATTAACTATTGTCTTCTTTCACTTAGTAAATTTCTTTTTACATTACATATTGAGATGAACAAATATAGTTGGGTAAATGTAGTAAATTAATTGAATCTCTTATTAATTTTATATAATACGCTATTTAATCATATAATTGTTTTAAAAATAATTATGTGAGAGTACAATAGGTTTATGTTGTACAACTTATATCTAATATTATGCACATAAAACAACTATATTTTTCTATTAAATAATACTACGATGACTCATAATCATTTTTATAAGATATATTTGATATATGAACTTTTATATTATCTATCACATGATAATTCTACTAATTTGTATAATCAATAATTTAATTTACATTCTATTATTGATAAATAATTAATTATATTATTTCATATATATATATATATATATATATATATATATATATATATATATATATATATATATATATATATATATATATATATATAATCACATTAATATGAATATTATATTAATATAAATATTACAATTTTGTTATAATATTTGCATAGATTTAAAGAAAAAATATTATTTGTTTAATAATAAATTCGTGTCCATATTTTTTTACTTGATTTAAGTGTGTTTGTTTTATTCAAAATAATATTTTCCAAAAAAATTCTCATGTAAACCTAGTAAAAATTAAAATTCATTCAACATGAAAAATAATATTTTGTTTTGATTGGTAATCACTACATAAAAAAATAATTGGTTACGGAGTATAATTTTAAAATAAAAAAAATAATAGTTTATAATTGTCAAGTGATAAAGGTAAAGATAACTTTTTTGTTTTTTATACATTTTATAGAAAAATAAAATAAAACAATGAACAATTTATCAATTGTCAAAGTGATAAAGGTAAAGGAAACTTTTTTATTTTTTTATCATTTATAGAAAAATAAAATAAAAAATTAACAATTTATCAATTGTCAAAGTGATAAGAATTTTTTTGTTTTTTATCATTTATGACATTTTGAAAAACAATCAATGGACAAGATTGATTTCATGGTAGTCTTTTTAATCTAAGCCCTTCATCTATATAATTCATCATGTGATGCTCACATAGGGAAGGCTTTCAGCCTAAGTATTTGTGTCTATCGGCCATTTGATAGCACATTTGGTGCTTTTACTAGTTAAATAAATTAATTAGATACACATGAGTTGCTATTTTGGAAAGAAAACAAGAAGATATTTTTAGGATTTTATTAATTAAATAAATATTTAATTTATTTAATTAATGTTGGATTTATGGTATAATTGATTAAATAATATAAATTATTTAATTAATATTAGAAGAAAGAAGGGATTATGAATAGAAAGGGAATAAATGAAAATTAGTCAGATAAATAAGATCTATTTAACTAATTAGGTGATGACATGGGTGCCGAGGGAAAACATGCTACAAGATGTCTAAATGATGTAATGTTGTGACAAGGTGGACATTTTTGGGTGTCTACATTTTGCCCCTCTTTGAGATGATGTCTGAGATGATGAAATTTGTGTCAAGTAACATCATTTCAAAGAAGCTAAGGTATGGATAGAGAAAAAAGATGATGATGGAAAGATAGGATGAGGATGCCCCCTCGAGAGGATAGGTGGGTTGGACAAACACAGGTAGGCTCTCGAAATGAAATGGATTGGTCAAGGAAGAAAGATAAGGAAATGAATAGAAGAAATGAATGATGCATTATGTTGCAATAAAAGTGAGCAACCATGATGTTTGATATAGCACTAGACGTTATGCACCAGGGTATGAGGACCAAGGTGATAATGCGTCTCATGCCCTAGCATAATACAACCTTGTCTAGATGTATTTGGAAGAAAGCTTAGAGCATTAAAATCCTAATGCACAAAAGGTATGATGTGACCTTAGATGCAAAGGATAATGCAAGAAGCTATTCCAACATACACAAGATATGAATATTATATGGAAAGATATAGATATGATGTAAATTCAAGATAAAAAGATAACACACACAAGCAAGCACGCAAGCATGCATAAATGATCCAAAAACAAACAAGGTATTGCCCTTGTCAAACTATAAACCAATGATCGATTGATTGATTAAGGATAGTGTTGTCATTGCGAGGAATGATATATCCTAGATCAACACAAGGATGTGGGAATGATGTATCCCATTGATGGTGATGATTGATCAATTGATTGATGTGGTTTACAACAAGGCTAGGATCAAGACCGTTGATGTGGTTGGATAATTTGACAAGCTTGATTGACTTGATTGGTATGGATAAAGGATGACTTGCATTTGGATTTATTGCTTGGATTGATTGATTGATTTGGATGAATGGAAGAAGTGATTGAAAAATTAATTTGAATGATTGAATGGATGAATTTGAGAGATTGGATTTTAGATGTCTATTGATGATGTGGGAGATCAATGATAGAAGAAATGAGAGATGGATGAAGATGATGATTGGTGAAGATTAGAAGGATGAAAGATGGAAGAGGTCTATCGCCTGTGCCTAAATCTGGGTATCTCCTTCGTATCCCAGATTGCCTACATACCCAATATCCATGGGATCAAGGCACTTAACGATAGAGATGTGATGTAGTTCTGATAATGTTTTATTGATGGTGATGATGAAGATGGATTGATGTGATTTTCATTGATTTGATTGGATTGATTTGATAGGTTTGATTGGATTTGATGTGATGGATTGTCTGATGATGTGATTGATCTTATTGGTTGGATTTTTTGTTCGATATTTGATTTTTTTGTGTTTTTGAGATGTTTTTATTTTTTTGCATTTTTGTTATGTTTTGATTTTTTTGGTTTTTTGAGAATATTTTGATTTTTTTTGGATTTTTGGGATATTTGAATGTTTTGGTGTTTTTGGAAATATTTTGGTAATGGCATTGGATGACGATTGGGATAGCCTTTGTGCTAGATACCAATGACAAAGGGGAAACCAAATCTCGGTGCAAGGATGAATGCAGGATAGATAGATAAACAGATAGGCAATAGTGGAGTGGAAAGGATGTATGCGTAAGATAGCAAGGATGTGATCTCTAAAGGCTATGTCGCATAGGAGTAACATGCCCCATTCTAGGTGTAAGACAAGGCTCATGAAGATAGGATAGTGATAGGATTGGATGGAAAGGATGAGGTATATCAAGAGATATCCAAGGCATGTTTCAACATTTTTCCCCTATGTCTTCATCAACATAAAAAGGAGGAAGGGAGGATGAATAGATGCAATATAGGTGTATGTATGTGGAATGGATAAGGATGGCAGGAAATTGTATGGTAAGATAGGTTGAAAAATGATATGGTGGATGAGACAAGGTGCCCCCAAGTGTAGGTGACATAGAAGATCAACTTACACATGACTCTTGTTTGCCAGGTTTTCATCATGGTACTTATCCAAGGTGCCTATTTACCAGGTTTTCACTGTTGGACGAAGGGATTTCTCTTTACTTTTTTTTAAACATTTGGATGGGAGAGACTCAAGTGTCTAGTTCCATGAAAGTGATAGTCCCATTAGAGATGGATGTCATTGCATGGACCATGTCAAGTGTGCTCATAGATGTTGGTAGGGGATTGCACGAAAGATGTAGATGGAGATGGATTAGGTAGATAGTGGATTATGTGGGAACGATAGTGGATTATGATGTAGATTATGTAGGGCTTATGTAGGAAAGGTAGCGGATTATGATATGGATTATGTAGGGTGTATGGATGGAAGGCTTATGGAAAAGCATGGACCATAGGGATATGATGGGTGAGATATGTAGGATAATAGTTGAAGGAAGGGGAGATGGAGGTATGTGGAAATGTTGTGGGATGGAAGGGAATCATGACCCACGGTTGCACACACCGTGATAAACATTGAAGCTTTTGATGGGAAGGAGGTGTAAGAAGCATTGGTGATGTTTTCTTAGGAGATGGGTGATGTAAGCATTTAGGCACCCACATGGACTTAGTGTTTTTATGATTTTTGCTTTTTATGTGGGATGGAGGGATTTGAGACTTTGGAATGGAATGACATTTTTGGATGGAAGATGATGGTTTGGATTTTTGAGAGGTGGATGCCTCGTTTGAATTGCTTGATCTTTGCTTAGGGACCCACACCTTTTTCATTTTTGTTTTGAGGTATGTGGGTATATGCATCTTTTGTGTAGCTTTTGACGTATTTACTTGTTGCTTAGGGACCCACACCTTTTTCATTTTTGCTTTGAGGTGTGTGGGTGTATGCAGCTTTTGAGATGGATTTTTCTTTGATTCTTTGTATTTGTACCCTAAGGTATTAGGACCCTTAGGATTTTTTCTTTATGTGTAGACGCATCCAAATGTTTATTTTTGAATCCCATGGGTTTGGTGGAATGAGTAGAAGCTTTATGTTTACATGATGTGTGCATTTGTTGGTCATGATTAGGAATATGAGGGTATTTATGGATGATATGAATGTTAGCTGTTGGAATCAATGGTGGCAAAGTGGATGGAGAGACATTAGGAGTTGGAAGAAGCGGAGGTAAATTAGATGGTGGAAGATGTACAATCACATGCTTTTGACATTTGTAAGATGATGGAGGTGGAATGGAAACATATGTTTTGGGTGTATGATGGGATTTGTGATGGAAAGTGGTGGACTTAGGATGTGTGGAGGAAGTGCCAACATCTTTAGATTGTTGTCCTTGGGATGTGTATCCAAGGCCATATGAGCATGGGGAGATTTTGACATGGATGGGCTCCAAAATGCCTTGTTCATGAAGGCCTAAGCCTTTACCTTGGTAGTTCATGTTTTGAAGCATGTGATGGACGATAGGACTATGTGTAGTTTGGACACTAGACATGAGTTCATTATTGGATGGAGAAAGTGAAGTGGAGGACAATGGTTGTTGTTGTCCCAAGGAAGAACATTCATGTATGAAGGTGGATATTTAAATAGGATATGATGGTGGGCTTGAAATGGTATCTATGGTGGGTATGGAAGGACCATTAGGATCCAAGTTATTGGTTTGATCTTTTATGTATGCTTGGGAGGCACATCTCATCACGGGAAGTGGAAGCTTGAACATTAGGGCTAGATGGAGGATGGAGGGACGGAGTGATAAGCTCCTGACCATGGAATGCATAAAGTGGACTAAGGGGATCATCATGGTCTTTTTGATCAAAGGTAGGATATTGATCATGAAAAAGATATATGTTATGGATGGGGTGAATGGAAGGGATTTGATCTTGACTTAGACAAGAGGTTGATATTTCCACATGCTTTAGATTATGTTCTTGACATACCTCTTGGTTTGCTTGAATGGAAGTGAAAGTGGGAGGCTCTTGGATGAGTTTGATGGGTTCTTGATATTCATCGATAAGAGAGTATGATGGACTTTGGCTTGGGCTCATGATGGGAGGCTCTTGAATAGACTCGATGGCTTGTGGGTCACATGATGAGCCTGAAGGGCTAGGAATGTTAATAGAGGGCTCTTTAAGAGGCTTAATGGTAGATGTTTGATGACATGGAGATAGTCTATTCTATGCGAGTAGCCATTGGATCACATCATTTGCAAGTGTATGGGTGGATGGACAATATAGTGGATAGACAATAAGGGTGGATGGTGTTGGAGGCTTAGAAGTAGGAATAGGATTGGAGGGAGGGATAATGTGATTGGATGGATTGGGATTTGGATTGGATGGAGGGATAATGTGCTTGGATGGATTGGGATTTGGATTGGATGGAGGGATAATGTGCTTGGATGGATCAGGATTAGGATTGGATGGAGGGATAGGAGGATTGGATGGATTAGGATTAGGATCACATGGTGGTGCCAAGATAGGACTAGTAGGCTCATGTGTTGGCATGTGATTAGATGGTGGAGGTGACTCATAGGATGCATTGGCTAGGTTGGTATCTCCCTCGTCAAAGGTTATTAGGTCTTTCATAGGATAACTTGGGCTCACTTGATTTATGTACAAAGGGCCACTTGGACTGGCATGTGCTTCTTGTAAGGATCTTGGTTGCCTTGTGGATGGTTTTGATGGTGTGTTGGAATGTTGGAATGAGGGATTGGATGATTTTGAGGGGGATATTTATAGGTTAATATGGAATTGACATGATATGTAGATAGATTAGGTTGGCCTAATGGTGAAGGTGACACATAGGATTGTGGTTGAATGTGTTAAAAGTTGTGATGGTGTTGTGGTGGAGGGATTGCATAGGATAATGGTTGTTGAGATATAGATTGATATGGATAATGATTGAGGTTAGAAGAGGTGTGATAAGTTGATGAAGGGGTGATGGGATATTTAGATGGATTAAGTTGATATGAAGTGGGAGGTGATGACATGTAAGGTTGAGGTGGCATTGATTGTTGATAATGAATGGATAGAGGATGTTGTGCTTGTTGGGTTTGTGATTGACAAGTGGCTATGAGGTATTGGGCTTGTGCTATGAGTTGTTGTATTTGAGGTGATTGACTTGCTTGAGGTTGAAGTTGTTGGATGATGCCTTGGAGTCTATGTATAGTTCGTTGGTCTAAGGGTTGTGGTGCTTGATAAAGTGATTGGAGGAGGTCTTGGAAGTTGGGTACTATGTCTTCTAATGTTGGCATGATGAAAAATTATGTTGATTAGATTAAAAAGATGATGATGATTAGGATATGATGTGTAATGACAAGATTGGATGAATTGGATGATGTGTCTTAGGATGTGTGTTAGGATGAGATTTTCTATGACATGGATTTTGCTTTTTGGCAATTTGTTGGCAAGAAAGCAAGATAACAGTTAGTCACACACAAGATACACACAAATGTATGTACAACCTAGGTTGGCAAAGACAATATTTGTTGGATTCCCACTACGAATAAATCTGAGCTGCACTTATTCAAAGTGGATAGCTTAGAAGTTTGGTGGCACTGTCTCCCCCTTACATGACACACACTTCTCAAGCACACCAAACTTTGAATTCCCAAAGACCCAAAGATCTCAAGGAATTTACTATCTCTACTTTGAACTGCGAGAATGTGGGATGGCTTCAGAGGTCCGACCTCCTACGCTAGCAAATAGAAGGATTTTGGCTACTACAATAGTTGGTTCTTAGTAAGGGCATTCATTCAGGTGGCCATACATGCGGTGATTTGCTCTAGTTAGGACGCCTCCTAGACTGCAGAGGTTACACTCTATAGGTTTTCATGCACCACAATGGTACTAAGGGAGACATTCTTTGGTATGACACATCCACACCTGTTGTTTATGAATTTTGTCACAAACACATTTTTTATATAGCAGTTTGAAAGAGCTTGGCTTTAGCTTGTTACTGCTTAGGTCATTCCCTCTCACAATGGGTGGTAGGCCCTCTAAGAAGGAAATAGAATCATTTCTCTTCACCCAAGATCCTTATGAAGGCGAGGGGAAAGGATACTTTGGTTCTATACCTTGGGGTTACAAACATGCACAACAAGCAAACAAAAAAAGATAAAACAAACATGGAGCAAGCAAGGTTCCTTTTAAGCACCAAAGCCAAATGTTCCTATATTAGTGATAAACAAGATTATTCTTTGACTGATCGAACTTGCAAATAGATTTGTTAGTAGTTTTGATCCACCTTTCTTCGACAAAATGATAAGATGCTACAATGACAAATGTTAGCTGCCAAATAAATCAATTTGCAACAATATGATAAAATATGATGAAAATGACCTGATACAGCTTAATAGATTGCATAAACAAAAAATTCAAGAAATTTTATGTACCTTTAAAAAAAATTTGTTGAAATCTGATCAATTCTGCTCAAGATATGCTCATTTGAAGTTTAAAAAGAAACTAAACTTTGACTATGAAAAAAGGTTGGAAAATGACACATACACCTGATAATTGTTGCACCATTGTCAAGTTCATCTTGTGAGATTTCTGATGAGTCCTTTTTTCCACTATTTCGACGTCGTATGCTCCTATTGTGATAAAATGAAAAAAATTCCCCCTTATGGCATGTAGAAGAGGGCAAGATGGAGGATTGTTGGATAAAATGATGCACCCTAAGGAAGCACCCTTTGGACCATTGGATAAAAGGACATAGAAGCACCCTTCAGACCACTAGATAAAATGATGCACCCTATGGAAGCACCCTTCAGACTGCTGGATAAAAGGATGTAGAAGCACCATTCTGACTGCTAGATAAAATGATGCACCCTGCGGAAGCACCCTTTGAACCACTAGATAAAAGGATGCAAAAGCACCCTTCGGACCGCTGGATAAAAGGACGTGGAAGCATCCTTTGGACCATTGGATAAAATGATGCACCCTCAAAAAATCACAAAGATTTTTTTGTCTCTGATTTTTGTGAATGAATAGGTGATTCTAGGGTTTTCAGTCCTTCTGAGCATGTTGGTGAGGTCTGTTTGGGCCCAAGAGGTCACCTACAACAAATCCCTTGCAAAAATTAACAAACTAGGGTTAGAAAAATGCAAATTTTTGCAACACAAATATGCAAAAACTAATGATTATGTCCCATTGGGCGTGCCAAATGTAGTTAGGGTAAAAATTGTGAATCAGGGTAAATGTATAAACAATGATAAAACCCTTAACAATGCACAATAGAGAATACGACAACATGAAAATCAAAACAATAAACACAAAGGTAAACCAAAATCTCCATGCTATTCTTGATTGACCTCCATTGCTCTTCTCCACCTCGCATGAGAATACAAGATTTTGAAGGTTTGATTGTTGGAGAAATGTTGGGTTCTCACTTCTGCAGCATAATAATGAAGATGAAGATGGAGGATGGAAGATGATCGACGAAGGATGATGGATGAAAGATTGTGTAGGTAATTCAATAGAGTAAGGATACTTGAAAGCTCATCAATGCAAATGGCTTGTGAGAAGCCATATTTATAGGCAAGGCTGACTAGGGTTTTTATGTGGAAGGAAGAAGATTTGATTTTGGAGATAAGATTTGATAATGATTTGATTTTTTCTTTATTTGACAAAAGACGAAATAAAACAAGATAGGATAAGATTTAAGAACATAGAAAGATTTGATTTTCTGTTTTAAAGGAAATAAATCCCAAAAAAAATGAGAGGGAAAATTGATAAATTTTCTAATTAAATAAATTAATTAGATACACATGAGTTGCAATTTTAGAAAGAAAGCAAGAAGATATTTTTTAGATTTTATTAATTAAATAAATATTTGGTTTATTTAATTAATGTTGGATTTATGATTTAATTAATTAAATAATATAAATTATTTAATAAATATTAGAAAAAAGAAGGGATTATGAATAGAAAGGGAGTAAATGAAAATTAGTTAAATAAATAAGATTTATTTAATTAATTAGGTGATGACATGGGTACCTAGGGAAAACATGCTACAAGATGTCTAAATGATGTAATGTTATGACAAGCTGGACATTTTGGGTGTCTACAGTTCTCATAAATCTTTTAAGGTGTTGGATCTAGTTCACTCTGATGTTTTTGATCATGTTAATGTTCCTTCAATTTTGATATCTATATATTTTGTTTCATTTACTGATGACTACAGTAGAAGGGCATGGGTATATTTCCTTAGGAGTAAATCTGAAGTTTTTGCAAGATTCAAAGAGTTTAAGGCTCTTGTTGAGAATCAAAAAGATAGAAAGACTAAATGTCTAAGAACTGATAATGGTGGTGAGTTTTGCTCAACAGATTTTGACAAGTTCTATAAAGAACAAGGTATTGAGAGGCATAAGACAACTCCATATACTCATCAACAAAATGGAGTTGCAGAAAGAATGAAAAGAATGTTGATGGAGAGGGCTAGGAGCATGTTAAGTGGAGCTGGCCTAGAACAAAAGTTTTGGGTTGAAGCTATTGCTACCACTTGTTACCTGGTTAACAAGTCTCCTACATCGACACTCGTTAACAAGACCCCTATGAAGGCATGGTCTGGTAAGAAGCCTTCATTAAGACACATTCAAGTATTTGGTTGTGAGGCATATGCACATGTGCCTAAGGAGAAGAGGTCCAAGTTGGAGAACAAGGTAGTTAAATGTATCTTCATCGGTTATGGCATTGGTCTAAAAGGGTACAAGCTATGGGATCCAGTGGCCGAAAGAGTTATGTATAGCTGAAGTGTGATCTTTAAAGAGCTCAATCCTTCTTCTATTGTTCTACAACCAGAGAAAGAAGAAAAGAAAGATGATGTGGTTCAGCTTCCTCCCACCCCTGAGAAAGTTGAACTGAAAACACCAGTTGGATCTGATGATGAGGAGAGCTCTAGCAGCTCTGAAAGTTCAGAAGAAGAAGATGAAGAACCTCAACCTCAACTTGTGAGGAGGTCCACGAGAATAAGGTGACAACTTGAAAGGTTTAGTTATTCCTTACAAAATTCCATTTGTATTTTTGCTTTGATTTCTAATGCTGATGAGCCTAGGACCATAAGGGAGGCAATCGGTATAAAAGATGCAAGTTCCTAGAAGGAGGCCATGGAAGAAGAGATGGCTTATTTGGAAAAGAATAATACTTGGGACTTGGTACCTTTGCCTGAAGGAAGAAAGCCTATTGGATGTAAATGGGTGTTTAAGAAAATTTTTGGTTCAGTTGGCAGCATTGAGAAATATAAGGCAAGGTTGGTCACGAAGGGGTATTCACAGGTGGAGGGAATTGACTATGGTGAGATTTTCTCTCCAGTTGTAAAGCTGACATCTATTTGGTTCCTGTTATCTCTTGCAGTTGCATATGACTTAGAGGTGAAGCAGATGGATGTGAAGACAACATTCCTTCATGGTGACTTGGAGGAAGAAATTTGTGTCACAGCCAGAGCACTACATTGTGAAAGGTAAAGAAAATCTAGTTTGCAAGTTGAAAAAGTCTTTGTATGGTCTTAAGCAGTCTCCTAGGATGCGGTACCAAAAGTTTGATTCCTTTGTGTTGAGTATTGGATTTTTGAGATCGAAATCAGATCATTGTATTTACTTCAAGTTTGACAATGATCACATTCTTATTATAGCGTTGTATGTTGATGATATGTTACTAATTGGGAATGGTAAAAGCTTAATTTCTGATTTGAAGTGTCAGTTGTTAGCATAGTTTGAAATAAAAAATTTAGGGGTAGCCAGGTACATTCTGGGAATAGATATCAGAAGAGATAGAGCAAATAGAAAACTTTGGTTAAGCTAGAGTAAGTATGTGAAGATCGTGTTGGAGAGATTCATCATGGCAGATTATAAATCTTTGAGGTTTCCTATTTTGATAGGGACAAAGTTATCTATTGAGGATTGTCTGAAGTCTCCTTCTAAGATGGAGGATATGAGCATAGTACCTTATGCTAGTGCGATTGGCAGTTTGATGTATGCAATGGTCTGTACAAGACTAGACATTGCCCAAGCAGTGGGAGTCCTTAGCCGATTCATGGCTAATCTTGGATGGATACATTGGGATGCGGTTAAGAGAGTTTTCAGATATTTATGGGGTACTTCTGAGTATGCCTTGTGCTATCATGGTTATCCTACTAGTTCTCAACATTCTGTGAGTATTCATGAATTTGTGGATTTAGATTGGGTAGGTGACATTGATAGCAGGAGATCCACCAGTGCTTATGTGTTTATTATGTTCGGTGGTGCTATTAGTTGGATGAGTAAGTGGTAACCTATGGTCACTTTGTCCATGACTGAAGCAGAGTACATGGAAGCTATCATCCTTGTAAGGAAGCCATTTGGCTTAAGAGATTGTGTTCTAACATTGGGTTTGATGCAAGGAATATTACCATTTCTTGTGACAGCTAGAGTGCCATATGTTTGGCAAAGATTCCTACTTTCCATGCAAGGACCAAGCACATTGATGTGTAGTACCACTTCGTACATGATATGGTAGAGTATGGGAAGGTAAATTTGGAGAAGATTGATTCTTTGGTGAATGTTACAGATTTCTTGATGAAGCCCGTGAACTCAGAGAAGTTCAGATGGTGTTCAGAATCTATGGGCCTCTTGGCCAGTAGCAGTTAAATCATGTCATTCTATTGGCTCTTGAAATGTGTTCGAAAAGTGGGAGAATGTTGGGAATTAAGGTGTCTCAACCTTTGCAAGTTCCTAGTATTTATTGTTTAATTTTCGCCTACTATTGTATTTTGTATGCAAATTTGATTTTGTCACTTTGTGGGAGTTGGCACGGTGATGTGTCATCCTACATGGAAGGTGACTAAGTGTATTTTTGTCCTCATATGAGGATACAGGTGTTCCACTTTATGGTAGAAGACTTTTGCAATGTGTCGACATCTTTCAGGTGTTGTAAGAGGTTTATGATGCATAAGAGTTATGACAGATTCCTATGACAGAATCTATGACATGTAAGAGCCAGAAATAGAAGATCATATGACAAGTGAAGATAAGTGTCAGAAAGCATCTTGCATAGAGGAAGTAGGAACCCAAGTTTGACTATGATAGGTTGTAAGAGAATCTGCTATTAATAGTCAGTTATGATAGATTATCTTACAACTGTAAGAGTTGTCATAAATGACAGATTTTATGACATTATAAGAGCACCTATCATACCTTTATTGGGTAAATTTGGGGTGCCCAAGTTGGGGGGTTGTAAGGGATGAAAGAGAATCTCTTACAAGTATCATACACATGTTTTATGGCCTTGGAAATTGGGCTACATGGATTTGGACGAGTTCCTTACGTGGTTGATCCCACAATAGTGGGTTACACTTTTTGGCTAAAGTTGACATTGAAATGAACATTTTGAAAAAAATCTTCACTTTCGGACACCTATAGTTCCTAAATTGTGAGGAATTTGAAGATGATGTAAACTATTGATTTGTCACATTTTGTTTGTAGATTCTAAGTATATTTTAAAAAAAAAAAATTGGAATCAAATTGCATTTCATTTTCCATCTCCCTCAATAACTAGTTTTTAATAGTAAACACCATTTTTAAAGAGTGATGTGTATTGTGTAAAACATAACTTTTTTTCTATGAAGGATAAAATTCTAATTTTTTTCAAATTTATATTTTTAACTACAATATATAGAGGATGCATTTGGTTTCATAATATTTTATTGAATATTTTTCTTTTAACTAACTTTTGAAGTCAAACCAATTACAATTTAGACATAGGTGTACTGTGTAAAGCATAACTTTTTTTGTGTGTATCAGAATTCAATTTTTTTTTGTTGGATCAAGGACATGACTACCAAGAGGATAGATATTTTTCATAATTTTTTTGGTAATATACTATTTTTCCACATGTGCAAAATAGAGAGCTTGATTTTCAATGAAAAACCTATGTTTAATTAAACTAAAAAAAATAATTATAATAAAACCACAATATATTAAATTTATACTTGATAGAAAGCTCATTTTGAGGAATACAATCATCCAGATGGGTTTGTCAAGTTGCTTCCATTTTGATCCTCAACCTGAGCTTTGAAATCCAAAAATTTGCATAAAATTGCAGCTAGAGAGGGGCAAGGGCAAAATAAGGGGGTTCGAACGAAAGGGGATTCGAAACGAACCCCCCATGACCCATTCGAACGAAAGGGGGTTGGTTCAAACCCCCATTCATTTGAACCCTATTAAAAATTCTTAAAAAATCAATTCAGGGGGGTTCGATCGAACCCTGTCAGTTAAAAATCAATCCAGGGGGTTCGATTGAACCCCTAATGACTTGAGGTTACGTTGGGTTCATTCGAATGGGGGAGTTCAAATGAACCCATTTTGGGGTTTGGTCGAACACCCCCCATTTGATTGAACTTGTTCATTTATCTTTGAGGTCGAGCAATTTTCTTTCCTCAATGCAATTGTAACCCAGTTATGTGGGTTCACCCTTGCATGACTTGCTCTAGAAGCTACCTCCATTCATACTACTTCTCTTTATATACAGGTGCTTGGAGTTGGAGATGTATGTTATTCATTTTGTAGGTACATAAATGATGCAGGAATTACTCCAAACTTGACACTGTGACTACTCCTGAAAGAGCTTGGCTCTGAAACTATATTGTAACCATTCATTGATTACTATAATACATTGAGTTGTGCTTTGGAGTGTGGAGTTTTTCACCCGAAAGGGTTTTCCCCACGTATATCTTGTGTTGTGATTTGGCATTGTTCTTGCATTTGAATGTGTATTAATCTCTCTGTTAATTTTGTATCTTAACTGTAACTAAAAAGAACTAAGAAAAAATTGCACTACTTCCCCTCATTAGATTGGTGTAGGAAGTTGTTTTCGCTTACCTTGCTTCCTTTCAATTGTCAAATAAGAGTGCATATCCATGTGGGATAGAGGCAAAATCAAAATGATAAATGATAGAAAACACAATAGATATCACCTTGAAGTGTACATCTCACATAAATGAAGGCTCTTCAATCACATGAGAAGATGAAGTCAAATCTGCAATCACAAACACAATAACAATGCTCTGCTCTTCAACAATGAATATCTTGAAATCGCAAATATACCTAAAGTTCGCAATCATATTCTAGTTTACAAATGAAAACCTAAACGTGCTTATATATGCAACTACAAAGATTCCCACTAAGATTTTCATAATTCAAAATTGAGATGTTCCAATAGGACCTAAGTAACGGTCATAAAACCAACATAAAAGTTTAGGGCTAACCTAAAATAGGACAGGAGAAGGGCGCTAGCGCCCAAGTCCACCCTCCCATTTTAGGTCAAGACTCATTAATATAGCACCCCTAGGTCCTATTTGCCACAAGACTTCGGGGTTTTCTCATTGGAATTCATAGTTAACATGCAAGATGCTTATAATGCATTCTAAGGACCTAAACCTTAATAGGGAAAAGCCCCCAAAGGGACATTTTCTGACATAACATTTAAACCCCACTTTAATGTATGTATAAATGCAAGGCCAATACATGCATTAAAGTACGGTAAGCAAACACACCAAGCACGGTGAAGACACACCAAACACATTGAGTACAATAAGAGGCACACAAAACACGAAGAAGATAGTTACAGTCACACAAAACACGACGAAGACAACATTGAAGACACGGTGAATATAGTGAATGCAGTGATTATCTCTTTTTAATTTTCTCATATATATATATATATGAATATAAATACATGGAAAGTAACAATGCAACATATAACCCCAAAGGGAAAACATGCCATACAAAACCTGAAGTGTAAGTGGAGCACGTAGCTACACATACACAAGAGGGGAAAGAATGCCATACAAAGCCCAAGTGGGGGTTAGCCACACAAGGGAGAAAACACATGGAAGACACATGGGGGACACGGAGAAAACATGACAAACAAGGCAATGGAAGGAACTTATTGCTAAGCCCCCACCATCTCAAGCACATTACAGTCACACACTGATGATTGGGCTTCACCACAACAATTGTTGAAGACACGCTTAAGGGTTAGGATAGTCTCAGATCCACCCCACCTGCTTGGAGGATATTTTAGAAAATGACAGGATGTGCAATCCCCTTGAGAAATACACCATCCATGCTTCACATGGAGGTCTTTAGAGTAAAAGGATATGCACAATATCCCATCTCTGTACTAGAGGGCTTAATGATTACAATATAAAAATAAAGATGTGATCTCACTCGGAGATACAACATCCCGCCTCCACAAAGGGCTTACAAACACACTTCATTAGTACCAAAAGCATCAGACATCTTAGCTTATATATGCCCCCACCTTAAGGTGGTTGATGTCATGTACTGATATCAAGCACATTAAGGTAGGAAGAAAACACACAAGGGAACACGAGCTCTCGCAAAGCCCATGTCCCCTAGAGGTGACATGTACTTTATGATCGCCAAATGCTCCCACAAACACAGTTTCCTACAATAAAGAGGTTAGAAATCTTTCCATAAGATAATAACCACATCATATGATAAACAACAATGCATAAACACATCAAGATAATCAAAGTGCATGGAGCAGAAGTATTGTTAAAGTTTTGTTAGCATGATAAGACAACATTAAATATCACATGGATTGATTCTACTAGCCAAGCGTCAGATAATATATATAAACCCCATCGTCATGTATGGACTACGCCCATTTTTTTATTTCTCACTGAAGGGACACTAGGTCAGTATCAGTATAATATGTTTTTCATCATCTACCAGCTAGATAGAACCACTAGAAGAAGGTAAACAATAAATCAAGAGAGGAGAGAAAGTGCCTTAGGGACAATCATGTAGGAGGGTGCCCCCAAGTCACCAACTACAACGCTATGTCTGTTAGACAAAACACACAACAATGAAAATAGAGGAGAGGAGCAATATAGAAGAATGATGATACAAATAGAAGAAGGGTCACAACAAAAGTGGTCTCTTGATATCCTTGACCTTATAAGAGTATCAAGGGTCATCCTAGGAGGCCTAAACAACACATAACACATCACGAGGGAAACACAACACAGAGGTAAAGGGTTAGAAGTACTTACCTGATAGAACTCGATGTTAAGAACATACATATCTAGGAAGAGGCTACCCTTGAGAGCAACTATGATAGTTGCTACAACAAGTGTGGCTTGTCAGCTCAGGATATCTCACATGTTGCTTTGGTCTTTTTGATATTGTATTAACATTAAGTTTAGGATGATGAGAGGCTTTCTTTTCTTTAAAAGGATTATATCCAATGCCACTTGAGTAATGTCTTGAAACAAATTCTATAGGTACTCGAATCCCTTGTTGATTTACACCACATCCATTACCTACATAGTCACAATTGTTATAAAGATTTTAAATCCTTGACCATAGAGGGATGTCAGTTCCTTAGAAGATGATGAAGCCTCATAGGTCTCATAATTTGTAGTATAAGTGAGAGTATTGTCTTTATTTTCTACCAAGGAGACTTTGGGCTTCTTAGGTGTTTCCAAAGATTGCTTAGATGAGATCGATGCCACTTTTGATGTGTCAAAGTTATCATGATTATATTCCCCTGCACTGCAAGGATTAAAATCTAATGAACCCCAATCATCATCAAAAAGTGCATTCGATGGTTGAGGGTCTTGCACAACATTATCTGTGGCAAGACGTATTGTTGAATGAACTTGTAAGTTGTTTAGTCTTTGCTGATTTCTAACTTGTTTTTTCATTTCAATATGTAAATAAGTATTTGGCTTAGGATCAGCATTCCAAGTGTAGAGTTAGTCTTGATAAATGAACGTAATTGATCAATGAAGGGTAGATGAAACTGCCCCCATGGCATGAATCCACGATCTACTAAGAATCATATTATATGAAAGTGAACTGGGCATGACATGAAAAAGGGTAGATATTGTCACAAGTCCAACCTTTATGGGTAAAGTTATGGTACCTATAGTTTGTCTACCAATATTATCAAATCCACGAATACTAGTCTTATTTGGGTTGATTAAAGATGTGTCGATCTTGCTTTTGTGTAGAAAGTCCATGCCACAAACATTAAGAGCTGAGCCATTGTCAATTAGAACTCTCTTTATCAACTTTGTATCTATCCTAAAAAATAATATAAGAGGATCATATTGGTTTTGAACTTCAATTGACAGTAATTCATGTGGTTGAAAGAGAATATCCATTTTTGTTGCATTCATACAATCTAATAGAGCTACTACATCATTCAGCTTAGTAGTAGGTGGGACAATCACCTTTTATAAAGCTTCTTGGAGCATTCCATGGTATGTAGGTGAAGTTTGTATTAAATCCCAAAGAGAGATCTTAGCCGGAGTAGCATGGAGATGCTTGACACGATCATATTCTTGACCACTTTTATGAGTAAGATAAGGTGATGGAGGGAGCATAGGTTGAGAACATGGAAGAGAGATAGGCACATGCGGTGCTTGCTTACTTTACTTGTTATTATAGGTGTTGTATGTGTGATCAATCACATTGTGGTGTGGTTGTTGTTTGAACACCTTGATTTATGTTAGAGATTTGTGTTTCATAGTGGAAGATGTAATCAGGGTGTCAAGGTGGTTGTTGAGCACCTTGAATTGTAATCATCGGTTTTAAGCAAGAAGGTGCACTAGGTGCCCCCCACACAACCATCTTAGGAATATTTCTACAAAGTCTATTAGTGAATATTGAATTAACATTGTTTTCCTCTCGATTAAACCCAACATCTATCCCTAAAGGATTTTATGTGAGAGACCTTTTCTCATCCACTAATGCTACATCTTGGCCAGGAGAGCATTGGAATGAGAGGAAGGTTCAGTGTTGTTAAGAAGGTTAGGTGTTGTAACATTAATAGAGCTATCCATAGTCTTCTCATCTAAGGATCTTGAACATTCAACTATAGGAGAATTAGGATAATCTATGGAATCATCATCATCATCATTTTCTTTATCTATTGATTTCAAAGTATTAGCGGAAAAATAATTTTCACTCTCATATTTCTCATGAGTATCCCTAGAGATAAATTTGATTAAATATTCTAATATCAAAGGATATGCTCCTATGAGTAATGTGAATCTATTAAAATCATGTGTATAAAAAAGTAATTTCATCTCATATGTAGAACATATAGAAACATCAATACCACTGACATAAGCTATGTGCTCTAGAATCTGAGGATTCTCATTAGTGAAATTAGAGAAATTTTCAAAATCTAGGATATACTCATGCAAAGATTTCAAAGATGAATAACATGAAGATGCCATTATTAAATGTCTTGTATCAGCAATGTCGAATAAGATCTAATAAGACAAGACATGCAAAGTTTTATGATGATTAAGGCACCCTAGTTGTGTGACTATGTCACTCCTAAACACTTGTTTGAGGAAAAGGGCTAAGATGACACACCAAGTTCACAAAAAACACAATGGATAGGAGGAAAATAGTGCAACACAACAAGTCTCAATTGATGATTTTATATATTTAGATCAAATGGAATGAAACAACACAAATTATGCTTGTTTATGCACCTAAAATGTTCACTTTTTCAATTTTTTTTTTTGCAAATCACTAAAAGAAGAAGTGTTGTAAGGAAATTAATGAGGAGAAGCAAATAATATGCCTAATATCAGTCTAATAAACCAAAAATATCCTTCACAATATGCCTGTAGTGCAAATCTAGAGTGATGATAAGTGAAAAGCTAGTGAAAATATACCTAAAATATGCGATTTTTCACCAATTTTCAATGTAAATGCCTAATAGAAAGGGTGTTGTAAGCAATTTGATGAGGGAAAGAAGATTATGACCCTGATATCAGTCAATTAGTACATCAAAATCCTTCATAACATGCCTATGATGTAATTCTAGAGAGATGATAAGGCCAAATGTAGTGAAAATGCAAGTTTTTTAAACCCTAATTATGAAATTAAAACATGAAATTATGCAAAATGATATGTAAATTAATTATAATCATATTTATGATGTAAAACAATGCATCTCAGATATGAAAATGATTTAAAACCCTACAATGCTCAATGCAAGTGCAATTTTTATGAAAAATCAATGAAAAATGCTATTTTTTTGTTGAAATTTTCTATGTAAAAATATGTAAATTTTTGAAATATGAATTCAAAAACACACTAAAATGTAACACTACATATCAAATCAGATTTGAATGAGTTCCTAAGATGAGTAGTAAAATCTGAAACAAGATTTTAGCTACAAACCCTAGTTTTTGAAATTACTAGGTTATGAGGAAAATTCAAAAGTTCAAACAAACCCTAGCAATTTTAATATGAAAAATACAATGCAAAAGATAATAATATGATGACTTTCTGTAATTTATATCAGATCTAATTTAAAAATAAGAAATTAAATTAAATTAAATTCAAATTAATTCAAATTATTTGAAAATGCAAGCCAAAAATGCCACTTTTTTATTTTAAAAAAATTAATTTTTTTGTAAATTTTCAAATGCAATGAGATGAAAATTAAATAAATGAATGAAGTGAATTTCAAATCTAATGCAAAAATCAGAAATTAAATGAAAATTAATTCAAATTAAATCAAAATGCATGCTAAAAATGCCAATTTTTAAAAAATTACCAAATTTTTTAATTTTTTTGTAAATTTTCAAATGCAATGAGATGAAAATTAAATAAATGAATGAATCAAATTTCAAATCTAATGCAAAAATTAGAAATTAAATGAAAATTAATTAAAATTAAATCAAAA
Organism: Cunninghamia lanceolata; assembly: GCA_027924645.1. Classification (NCBI taxonomy): domain Eukaryota; kingdom Viridiplantae; phylum Streptophyta; class Pinopsida; order Cupressales; family Cupressaceae; genus Cunninghamia; species Cunninghamia lanceolata. The sequence goes on from BSBN01000063.1 coordinate 2,089,533, forward strand.
TACAAGCTAAAAATGCCAATTTTTTTTTAATATTTTTCAAAATTTTCAATTTTTTTTGTAAATTTTCAAATGCAATATGAATGAAATGAAAATGAATTTCAGATCTAATGCAAAAATTAGAAATTATTTCAAATTAAATCAAAATGTAAGCTAAAATGCCAATTTATTTCAAATTTTTCAATTTTTTTTGTAAATTTTCAAATGCAATATGAAAATGATGAATTAAATGCATGCAAATCTAAAGTATAACACTCAGAAAGGTGCAAAATTCAATTTAAACATGAGTTCACCAAAATGTAATGTAGAAAAAGAGGGATTTTCAATTTGATACAAAGTGTGGTTAGATCATCCTTTCACTACATACATTCAAGGGCATATCAACCAAGTTGAATCTCCACTAAGCGAGAGAAATCACCTATCAGGTTGGGCTGCCACTTGGAACGATGTGGAAGTTCAAATGTATCAAACAATATCTCAATTTTATGCTCAATTACTCTAAAAACCCTAAATAAGAAAAATAGTGAGCAAATTAATTAATTACGGCAAATCCTTTCAAACTAAGGTGAAGGATAGAGATTGTTAACTCACTATTTTTTAAAATCTAGAATGTAGAATGGTCAGGGACACTGGCACTAGTGCCCTAGTCCAAGGTACAGTTTTCATCACAGAATCTGAATCTCCTTCTGACACTGATCTGCACTGTATCTTCCATTTTAGCCCCAGAAAAAGTGGACACAGGGACTAGCACCCTTGTCCTAAAATGTTGAACAATGTCCTCTTTCTTTTGGATCTTGAATCCTTATTGTCTACAACTTCCTTTCTGCAACTCCACTCTGTGAAACTTGATACCTATAACTTGCAATCACAAAGGAGTGTGGGAGGGGGTTGTGGTGTTTAGAGGCTTGCCTCGGTCAAGCCCTAGAGAGACATTCAAGTCTTCCAAACACCATTGTCAGATAAGAGTGAGTATCCCTATAGGATAGAGGCAAAATATAAATGATAAATTATAGAAAACACAATAGATATCACCTTGAAGTGTAGATCTCACATAAATAAAGGCTCTTCAATCACATGAGAAGATAAAGTCAAATCTGCAATCACAAACACAATAACAATGCTCTGCTCTGTAACAATGAATATCTTGCAATCACAATTATGCCTAAAGTTTACAATCATCTTCTAGTTTACAAATGAAAACCAAACATGCTTATATATGCAACTACAAAGATTCCCGCTAAAAATTTCATAATTCAAACTTGAGATGTCAGCATAGGACCTAAGTAACGGTCATAAAACCAACATAAAAGTTTAGAGCTGACCTAAAATAGGGCAGGACTAGGGTGCTAACGCCCAAGTCCACCCTCCCATTTTAGGTCAGGACTCATTAATATAGCACCCCCTAGGTCCTATTTGCCACAAAACTTTGGGGTTTTCTCATCAGAATTCATAATTAACATGCAAGATGCTTATAATGCATTCTAAGGACCCGGGAGCTAAACCTTAAGAAATAAAAGCCCCAAGGCGACATTTTCTGACATAACAGATAGTAACATGGAAAATTTAGAAAAGAGATAATTTTGCCGATAGGGCAAAATAGAGATGAAAAGGATGAGCTAGCAAGGATAGTTTAGAGAAATGGATTTTTGCCAATAAGGGAAAAATGGAGAAGCAAGCCATAGTTCAGAAAAAAGACAAAGTTGCCCAATGAAGATAAAAACTTGCAGGAAACAAAACATAATGGTTTGTAATAAGCAAATTTTGTCGATAGGATAGAATATAGGCTAGAAATATGTAGAGAGTCAGACAGAACAGAGCTTGTAGAATGTATTGTAAGCTTTAACTATTTGAATGTAAATATTTAAAGTGTTGTATAAGCTCTGTGTAAGAGGATTTTGGAGAGAAAATTCATTTGAATTTCCTCATTAGCCATTAATGCAGAATCTAATCTACACAACTACTCCATTCCTAGATATTTTGCATTGATTGTTGCAGGTAGTTGAATCAACTTCTTGCATTGAAGACAAAATATCTCTTAGCTACTTTATGATCTAAGAGATTTCTGCATTAAATTCTTGCAGAGAGGCATTCCTTTTGCAGGGATATTTTCTAACATGCCTAGAGAGGGAAATTTATTGTAAATCAATGAATTAGGTCAATGAATCAAATGTTATGTATGCATGTTTGTAAGATGTAATAGGGGTTTGAAAATAGTTGGATACATTTCATTCTTCTATATTCCAAATAGAGCCCTCCTCTGCTATAATCACACCTTTTGATGAAATACACACTGTGTTTTACCTCTTCATCTTGTTTTTAGCACTATGTAATTAGGACTAGTTTGTATGTGAATGTTTAGTTCCTTACAACTCTGTTCTGCTCTTTAACTCTGTTATAATCTGCTAGATCTATGTAAGTTTATCAACTATATCTAGTTATTTTATGCATTTTAGTTCTGTGAGAGTTTTATATTCAAATCTAGTGTATCACCTCCTTTAATTTGTAGTTTTATCCCTCTTTCTCTTTTCCTCAATGGTGGATAGATTACTTTTAGTCTTAGGAATAGTTGATCTCCTTGTAGGGTCCCACACCTGGAGATCATCTCAATGTTTCATTGGATTGGTGGAGCCCTAAAAGCCTCCAACACAGGGTGCAAATCTAAGTGACAATAATTTCCTCAAAAGTATTATATCTAGTACCACTCGAGTAGTGTCATGAAGAAGCTTCTATAGGTACTCAAATTCCTTATTGATTAATACTGCAACCATTACCTACATAGTCACAATTTCCTATAAATAATCTGAAATCTTTGACCATAAAGAGAGGCCATCTCTCTAGAGGAAGGTGGAGCCTCATAGGTCTCATAGTCTGTAGTATAAGTAAGAGTGTTATCTGTGTTCATTACTAAAGAAACTTTAGGTTTCTGAATAGAGTTCTTAGATGAAATCGATGCAACATTTGAAGTTTCAAGATTAGAGTTGTTAATCTTGTATTCTCCCATAGAGGCATGAGTAAAGTCTAATGAACCCCAATCATCACAAGGAATACATTCAATTGTTGAGAATCTTGCACAACATTATCTATGGCAAGAGGAGTTGATGGATCAACATTTAAGTTATTTAGAATCTTATGATGAACAACTTGTTTTTGCATTTCAATATGTAAACAAGTATCTGGTTTAGGATCATCTTCAATGGAATGAAGTTTATTTGCATAAATAAACTTGACTGAATGGTGAAGGGTAGATGGAACTACCCCCAATGCATGAATCCAAGGTCTACCAAGAATCATGTTGTATGATAAGGAACTAGGCATGACATGAATCAAGGTAGATAAAGTCATAGGCCCAACTTGTACAGGGAAAGTTATAGTGCCTATAGATTGTATTCCAACATTATCAAAGCCATGAATGCTAATTCTATCTGGTTTAATCAAAGAAATATCAATCTTAATCTTATGTAACAAGTTAATACTACAAACACTAAGAACCAATCTATTATCAATCATAACTCACTTGATCAATTTCTTATTTATTGTAATGAAGATAATTAAGGGATCATATTAATTTTGAACTTCAATAGAAGGTAGCTCATGTTGTTGAAATAGAATGTTTGTTTTTGTTGCATGCATACAATCTAAAAGAGCTGCTACATCATTCGGCTTAAACCAGATGGTACAATCACCTTTTGTAAGGCTTCTTGGAGCATTCCATGGTATGTAGGCAAAGTTTGTATATGTTCCCAAAGAGAAATCTTAGCAGGAGTAGCATGAAGTTGCTCAACAAGATCATAATCTTGACCAACTTTATGTGTTAGACAAGGTTCTTGAGGTAGCATAGGTTAAGAAGTTGGTAAATATATCATAATGCTTGATTGTTGTTTACTTTATTTGTTATTTCATGTATTATATGTATGAGCAACCATAGTATGACTAGGTTGTTGTGATCTTTCTTGTTGACTTTGATGTGTTATTTGTTTAGCACAGTTATAAATGTAATCAGGAGGTCAAGAAGAAGGCGAAAGACCTCTAATAGTGAGCACTAGTTTAGATTGTGGTTGAACCACATCCAAACATATGTTGACCACTATTTTTGGCTTCACATGTTATTCTTGAGGTTTAGGAACATAGATTGCATTTACTATTCTTTGAAACAATGATGGTTTAGGAGTCGTAGTGGAATATTCAATCAAGATAAAGTCCTCAAGGGCTTCATCTAACATATTGAAGTCATCACAACTAAATGGATCATTATATACATTAAAGTCTTGTAAAAAGTAATATGACATTATACCATTTTCTACTTAACCAAAGACATAAATGTAAAGCAAGATAGCATAAACTTTGTAAAAATGAAACAAGATATCATGATGTAAATCACAAAGTTGTAATTTCAAACTCTTTTGATGAAAAACTAAGGCTATCAATCAAGATTCAATTTGCATACACTTTTCATAAAAGAGGGTTTGCAATCTAAATGTTATCTAGGACAACAAACAATTTTAGATATGATGTTAAAAAGGATGCAAATTCTTTAAAACATGAGTTCACCAAAATGTAATGTGGTAAAAGTGGGAAAATGATAGTTTGTATAAACCAAAATCAAGCCCCTCTTTCACTCACATCGCATTAGGAAATAAGAACCAAGCTTGCTCACTATGAAGCATCAAGCTACTAATTCCTATGACCTTTTTATTCTTGTTGTGACTAATCAGATGCCTCAATTAGGTTTTTACAAGATTCAAGCAATCAAATAGCATGAAACCCTAATTGCAAGATATGTAATAATAGACTAATTTTTGACACAGAAACTAACAAACAAATCATAGAAATGTAGAGCAAAGGTCACAGAGAGCATGTACCTAAAAATTGAGGGCTTGTTAGACTAGGGCACCCACCCTAGTGTCCTGAAAGTTTCTGATAGTTCAAATCTTCTGTACCTGGTGTCAAAGTGTCTACAGAGGGTTCTAGATCTAGGATATAGATCCCTATTAGACTATGGCACCTGCCCCAGTGTCCTAATTATTTCGTGATGCCAAAACTCAAAGTTCTATGATAACTATATCTATAATACCTATTCTCCTTCTACTCCTTTTTGCCAGATCTTTTTGAATACGACCTACACATACAAAAGGAAGAGAAAGATGGTTGTGGCTATATAGGAGTTTACCTCAGTCAAACAATGTCTTTGGTATTTCTACCCCAATAATAGCCAATGATAAAGATTTATAGATGTGTGTGCTCATAGATTATATGTGTATGCAGAAATATAAAACCCCAGATGACTCAAACATCAAGGATATATCAACACATTGCTCCACTAAAGGAAACAATAACAATATCACCTCAAGGAGATGATAGTGTTGTGTGGTTACACAACACACCCCATTTTTCCCCAGCAAAACAGGGACCCAACTTTTCACTTGCTTGTATGTTCCCTTGTTTTGGGTAGTATGGTAAAAGAGTTAGTATCATGATGCATGTCAGGGTGGCATCCTGTGCATATCAGGATCCTAAAAGGAGAGGTTGATTTTCAAAATCAGATTTTGTCGTAACAAACCTTATCAAGTGAAAGAATGTAAAATCCTAAGCAGGTTTGCCTTTTGGATCACCCCAAAATTCCCTAAGGATAAAAGGTTATGTTGGGTCAAAGTCTGGTCAAAGGTCATAAGAAAGGGGGGTCATCACATTACTTAATATCCTGGATATTAGTTAATATCATGATCACTGATTTTAACGAAGTAAAACCCAATGTCCTCATATTCTCTAATGTGCAAATGTCAAAATTAAAGTCAAGGAATCATAGACCGTCAACATGCATGCACATTTCGTAAGGGTGCACATTCATCCTAATATCTCTGATATTCACTAATATGTGGACTTACCCAAATACAATGTAAATCCTAAGAACTTGGATATTTCTATATATACTGCATGCTAGTTAACATCTTGGTAACATCATTCAATATCATCGCAAGGAAGTAATAGTGCGACAATGACGTCACCTAGGAACCCCAAGACCAAACATAACTATAAATAGTGGGCGCCCACACATTAACTTAATGTGCAGATATTCATTAATGTGATGATGACATCATCCCGAGCAACACAAAAGAAACCCCAATAGCAAGTAACAGTCTGATGATGACATCACCCTGACATTCAACACATGAGGGTCATCACATTACTTAATATCCTGGATATTAGTTAATATCCTAGCTCTATACAACATAACTGTCCCTTGCTTACCTGCAGGAAATACTCACCAAGATGCCAATTCTGTGCAAGGCTATGCATGATTGCCACGTGGCCATCCAGATGATGTGATTGATTGACTTTTCAACTATAGCGATAAATCTCAACATCCTCCACATTATCTTAGTGCATTGATTTTTACTAATGTGATGATGATGTCACATTATAACCAATCCAGAATATCATTCGAGACAATGATGTCACCCTCATCTTTAGAAGAGGGGATATTTCACATAACTAAGTACCCAGATATTTCTTAATGTCAACATATCTACCCTCATGACCCATAATACGTAGGCTTTCAATAACCAATAGGAGGGTGCCATGTGGCACGTCGAATAGTCTATATGGACATATCATAATGCCCCGATATCTGAGAAAAAGCAAAACTCCTTCAGTTCTTCATGACCTACTTCTCATATCCGGTCAATGTTGACCAACATCATGATGACGTCATGTGCATATCCCAAAAGAGCGTGCATAATGTTTAAGCACCCAAACATTTTCAAATATGTAGATATTGTAATAAATACCATCTAACGGTAGGTGGATATTCAAAATTTCAAGTCACACGGTGCCACCTGTTGCTATCTTAAGAACACTGCATGTATATCCATGGACACAAATACTATAGCAATGATTATGCCCTAGTTCCCCAATGTTAACAATTATAATAGGGTGATTTATGGTCATTTTACATTTACCAAGCATTTAACAAAGAAATTACAGAGCTCCTATGCAATTAAGACCACCATTATAGTAACCTATGAACGCAATGGAATAGAGTACACCTTGAATGGCAAACTGAGGAGGGTTATTGAAAAGTGAACATGCATATCTTGGTCTTGATTAAGTAGATTAAAAGGCACAAAAACTAGATATCTAACGATGAAACCCTCGTTTTGTTGTTTATGAATAGGTGAATAGGTAAATGGTTTCTACTATGGTAAATTCGTATGATGACATTTTAATATGTTTTGTAGAAGTAAACACTATGATATACACAATATGTTTAAACATAAGACCCTAAAATGCATGCTAGGTTAAGACACGTACACTTGTCAATTGCAGGATACAATGGATATTCATAGACAGGTCAGATTCTGAGTTTTTGACACCTATGTGTATACAACCCGAAGGGTCAGTGTTCAAATATGGGAAAATAGATGATACACACCCGGGTAACACTGATCTTGATGAATGGACTACCAAATCAGAAAGATGTAGTGGAGATCCCATGCTCATGGGTATATACAGTTTAGGCATGTGTCATGCTGGTGGGTTCCCATATGCAACGAAGGTTGTGGAGCTAGTGGCAGAGTGTGCCAATAATTACAATGTTCACACCAGAAGGGTTGAGAAACATGGATGCATATATGCAAATTTCTTAGTTGTGGAGATTGCCTCCACCTTCAATTTACCATCATCTAACTTGTATAAGATTAATCTGAGAGCCCTAGAAAAGCAATATTAGGGTAGTTTCAAGGAGTGCAGGAAATTTGTATTCTCCTGAAGAGCTAGTAACAACACATACAAGGTTTTAGCAAAATTTCCTGTACATTTGTTCAAGTTTGACTTCACCCCTAAATATCAATACATGATGGTGATGCTCAGTCGGATGAGGTGCAGACCAAATGCAGGTTGTTTTCAGGATTGGATGTATGGCCTCATAAGGATGATAGAGTCTACCGATCAAAAACCAGATTTGGCAAAACTGATTAATGATAGCATTGATGAAAGCTTCAAGAAGTTAGGAGGGGAAACAAACATGTTCCATATGACCTCCTATGTAGTGTATTCATGTGCAGCCAAAGGCACATTTAATGATTTGCAAAGAGTTGGCAGGGTCGACCTCAATCCTGGAGATGTAAATATTTGGGATCACTATCTGCAACTAGCCAGGAGGGCCTCCTTCCAACATTATAAGAGGGTTACTGATTATTTCATCATGCATCTAGTCCATACAATTGAGGAGGACTTAGCAACAGGAATGAGCATGGAAGATCAAGCAACAGTAAGCAGAAATGGATCATGGTTTATTCAGTTCCCTACATTCAAATACATAAGGATCGAGGGCTTTGATGGGCAACCCATGATATTGTCGAGATATTCAACCGATAAGGTCATAGTGATGGATATGGTCAGGTAAATATTGCCCTCACATTAGGCATTTGTCTAGAGAAATAAAATACCCAAGGTCATGTTTCCACTTATGATTGGCTAGTACATGTGATGCAGAAATAGCCAAAGAGGCCATAGGGGGACTGCAATTGATGTGTTTACATCCTTTCTCTTTGACAAGGCAATGTGATCCCTATCATACATTGGAAGCATTATTGAAGAAGTCAGTGCATTAGGTGCACATAGAAGACTATTGGGCTGACTATTCTGATGATGTTTAAGTTAGAAGGAGGAGCTATCAAAGGCTCACACTTAAACAAATTTGCATGTTGGATTGCATTTCCGTTCCCCCATAATTACGTGAGGATGATGAAGTGATCATGTCTCAAGAGTATGAGGAGAAGAAGATATATAATGAGACAACCTCCCCACTTGATTGGAGCCATCCAGAAGAAACTTCACTAGAGATAATAACTCAAAGGGTCATGCAACTAACCAAAGATTGGGCAAATAAAGAGGTTACTATGCTCAAAGCCAAGAGGGTGGCTGTGAAAAATGATAACAAAAGGAAGAGATAGGAATTAGCAAAGATAGAATATGATGACTTCGTTAAAGATAAGAGAAAATCTCTGGAGAAGAGGATGCAGGAAGGCTCATCTAAATCTATTAGGAGGGTAGGAATGAATATTGGTGTCAAACTCACCCCAAAGTCATCACTACAGAAAGGGCAAGCTTCCACCTCTGCTGCTACAACTTCCAAAAAGCATGATAAGCAGCCTAAGCAAATAGTAGAACAGGGCACCACTCATGAGGACTTGGAGGAAAGTGATGATCATGGGCAGCCTTTGATAATAAAAAGAAGGAAGAGAACTCAAGAAGAGTCATCCAAGAAAGGCCAAGCTCAAGTGCCAGCAATGAGAGGAGCTATAGACAAACGTCCAAACATTGTTCTTAAAGGTAGAGGAGGTGAGGGGACTCAACGAAACTTACAACATGATGTTTCGATCCCTAACGTTATTGAATTCAAGACTAAATTAGCAGAGGAAATTAGGGAGGAGAATAGGAAAAGAGAAGATAATCATGATGGAGATTGATTGTCATTGATGTCAAAAAGGAGTTGTGTTGATCATGGTATTATGATGTTGAGTTGATGTATTGAGTTGATTGATCATTATCTTCATGGTGAAGTTCATTTAATGTTTCATTAGTAATCATTCATTCAAGTCATGACATAAGGATGTCTTTAGGATAAGAGTAGCAAGATGTTTAGTGTTGTTCAAGATAGGAGGTAAGTGTCATGGTGATAATGATCACCAAGGTAAGAAGCAAGGTGTTGAAGGTTCTGTGTGCTTTGATTTATTTCTCAACTGACACATATAATGTTTACATTATCATGTTGATTGATCAAGTTAAGATAAGAGGTTGCTTGTGTCTCCAAAAAGGTATCACATAATTCTTACATGCAGATTACATCAAGACGTTGTTCAGGAAGACCTCAGAGAAGATCTTAGTTGATATTGGTGGTGCGGTGCCTTCAGAAATGGTGTGGTGTAACTTGAGTCTCATACAAATAATGAAAGGAGGTTCATGCAATGCAAAGAAATTAATCTCCTCAGATGATGTCTTCAGTTGGAATTCATGTCTTGTCAATGCTAATGTGGCTTGAGGTTGTTTTGTTTGATTATTGAAAGACCCATGTTTCAGGAGTTTCCACATTGTTGATAAAATTCACTTGGTATATGCAGTGGAAGGAGAATGTCATTATATTGAGTTGCAGGGTCTTGAGTTTATTCATCAGACTTTGAGTTTGCTCATTTCATTCTCATGATCTAGAGGAGTTGATGTTGTGTCTCATAGCAGATTTTTGTGCCATGCTTCAGACTTTAGTTTACTCTTCAAACTTCAATTCACTCTAAGTGTTGGATGTTAGTGTTTGAGTTGATACTTTCATGTCATGTTTATACCTTCATGTTGTCTGGATCTTAGTTGAAGTTGTTTCTATGTTGTGCTTCAAGACACATTCATTTATAGCCTCTGTAATGTTTTTAAATTTCATCTAGGGTTCCTTCCATGTTGTAAATCCTAAAACCCTATGAAATTCCTTGTATATCCTAATGTGTAAGACTTAAGCTTACCCTAAACTACCCATCACCTCATTGAGTTGCTTTTTGATCTATTAGCAAAGTAACCTTCTATCATAAGTTTATAACTTAAGTGTGACCTGCAGAAGGGGTCTTACAACATGAAGTGGACCGGCCGCAACCTTCTTTAATCGGTTTGACAGGTTTCCTTTTATATGTGATGAGTGCTAAAAAGCCATCAAAGGCTATATTTAAATGAGTGTTGAATGCAAAATTTGTTAATCGGTGGCTATCATTAAACCTTGATCTTTTACCATGTGTTCAAATATTGATGGCTGTTGAAATGTCATCCATGTAAACTGTAGAGTTAAAGCTTCTTGAAAGACTATTTTTAGTATCTGTGAAAAAGGCAGATTTTGTGGAGATTCTTTCTATTTTTTCCACTCGTGGCAGAGAGATCAATAAGGAAAAGTTTTTTTTAAGGAAATAGATTTTTTGTTTTGAGAGTATTATTTTTTTAAGGAGAGATTTTTTATTGTCCTTCTTATGAGAAGACTCAAATGATTTTCTTGGGAGAATATTTTTTTTCAGATGGACAAACAAAGTTTTGACAGAGATATATTTTTGATGAAGGCTTTATACAGGGGACAATATTTTTGAAGAATATCGAGGAATATAAATTAAAGAGAATTATGATTCTATTTTTTATAGGTGAATTGATTTTATGAAAAGGAGATGGAATTTGTTTTGTGAAAGGATATTGTAAAGTGTTCAAAATGCAAAGGGAAGAAGAATTTTGGAAAAGGAATATCAAAAGTCATTTCTTTATTTGCGGGATGGAGATTTTATTTTTTTGGTGATTATGAATTTCATGTAGATGATAGAAGGTTTTTTTATTGACAGGGGCAAATTGTTTTTATTCTTGAAGATTATTTGTTGCAGATTGAAGATTTTATTGAAGAAGTTATTTTATGGGAACAATTTGTTTTCAAATTGAAGATATGCAGAGGAGAGGAATTCCAAGAGTTTTTTTTTTTATAATTTTATTGTAGGTGCTTTGTGAAAGATTGAAAATTGCATGAATATGAAAGGACATTCAGATTTCTAATATAATGTTTTTGCAGATACATTGAGTGTGTGATTTTGGAGGTCTGAAAATGATGAGTTAAAGACATGTTATTGATACAAAGAACCAGAAGAAAAATACAGATGTTGATTCTTGAACAGAGGAAGACATTGTAAATTGCAGAGATTGAAAGGTATAGGTCATTGATTGTCATGTAAAATAATTTTGTAAAGTAATTGAAAGGAGAGATAAGGGTTTGAGCAAAAATGAATCAAGGTAATTCCCTGAATTGTTTTGTTTTGTATCTAATGTGATTGCACATTGTGTCAGTGAGACATCAAATTTACCAGTGAGGTATAATGTATGCGAGTGAGGCATTTTGTAAATCTAGTGAAGCTTCTTTGGTCAGTGAGACCTATTTGTAACCAGTGAGGTTTTTAATAAGCCAGTGAGGCCATTTTGAGAGGTTTTTCTACCCCAGGAGGGTTTTCCTCTCATATAATCTTTTGTGTTTTGGTCTCATATCTTGTGTTAATTCATACTTTTGCATATGTGTTTATCAGATCATTGATGTCTTCCTTTCTTTGTGTCTTGTAAGTTAAAAGGTGCAAAAAGATTTTGAAAATTATACAACACTGATTCACCCCCCGCCTCTCAAGATTGTCCTGGACTCCAACAAATCAGCCTCTAACTCTAGAAAAAACAATAGACATTTCTAATGATGAGGTAGTAGATGAGGTGTCTTCTTCCTCATGGAATCATTGGTCAAAAATACAATGGTAACCCCTCTAAACACTCTCATAGTACAACAAGAAAGGGAGGAGGATATAGAAGAAGATAATCCAAAGGCCTTGGCATAGAAAATAGGTCTAGAAGGATTAATTGGCCAAGTCACTAGCCCACTAGTTATTGATCTAACATATCAGGGTGATAATGATGCAGGTAAAGATAAAAATGTAGTCCCAAAGCATGATAAGGCAGTACACAGTGCAACTGGGGATGTGCATATGGAAACACTTGGTCAGCAAGAGGCTCAAGACACTGAACATGGCCATGCTGAAGGAGATAATACAATTGATACATCTAGACAGTCAGGTCCTAATGTTACATTTGAAACTTAAGATAATAAAGATATAAACATGTGGGAATCTGAACAAGAAGGTCCAATGAAAGAGGATGACAATAAGGAATAGGAGAACATGGATGAAGATAATCAAAAAGGTCATTAGGATACTCAGGATCAGGGTCATCAAGGATCTAATAAGAACCCATCACCACCACAGGATGAACAAATGGTACCTGATTAGAGTGAAAAGATACTAGAAGAGACTCCCACAAATAATGAGCAACAAAAGGTAGATGAGAGAGTTCTCACTGGAGAAGATGAACAACCATAGGGAGATGATGAAAATACCCTAGAAGAACAAAACATAGAGTCTCATGATGCTCACATTGAGCATATGGACCAAGAAGGGTCCCAAGATAATGTGCCACATTGGCTACAACATGAGGTGAATCCACCTCCATTCTTTGATTCTTCAAATTTTGATATATCTTCATTATTTTCAGCTGAAGCAGCCAAACCAAAGAGGAGAGTCATGGCTACCTCTGCAATCAAGAGAGATCCTGCAACAGGCAAAAGGATATCTCAAATAGTTGTACCTATTGTAAATAAAGCTAAACAGGAGATAAGTGTAGGGGAATTTTAGATAACCATTATAGACTTGGGGTTTGCCACTGAACAACAAGAAGGCCAAGAAGCTAAGGATATCATAGATATCTTATTAGCCAGAATAGAAAAAGAGAAGGCAAAGAATAAGGAGCATAAAGAGCACATTGCTCATATGCAAAGATTTATAAAGGGGTTAGTGGCTCCCACTAATATCCCTATCTCCACATCCACTTCATTGACCATAATATCACAGGATGAGATTACAGGACTAGATGCTATGAAGCATAAATCACAGGTGATGGACAAGTGGTTTATCCAGTTCATAACTAAAGGAGAATAAGTAATAAAGACCTCACTTGCCAATTGAGATTTACTTAGCACTTTGAAGAGCAAGATGGATAAGTTGCAGAAGGAAGTTAGACAAAGGTCAATGAAATTTGATAAACATTTAACTGCTCTTTCATAGATAAAGCAAATAGATGTGAATATCTTGATATCTAATAATATCCTGACTAGTCAGACCTCACAATTATTAGATATATGGTATGAAGACACCAAGTTTGAGGTGGATATCCTGAAGAAATGTAATTCCAAAGTCAGGGATATCAGTGTCAAATTACATGGGATTTTGTCACAAGAAATAGAAATTTTGGAGCCACTTGAAGACAAGATTAAAGGAGAGATAGAAAATCAGGATGTGTACTTTGCCACAAAGGATTTTCAAGGTAATTTTAAGCCTGCATCAGATGATCCACTTAGCCATTTCTTTGAGGATATAATTGACAAATCTATGAGAATGAAGGCTAAGGTAGAAAGGTACAATGAAACATTGAATAGCCGGAAGAACAAGTGGACATCTCTACAAGCCCAATTCCAATCACAAGGGCATGTAGCTAAAAGGGCTAAAGTATAGGATGGAGGGGAGATAGAAAGAATAGTACAAGCATATGAACCCATCAGGGGGATTATCAGTGTGCATGTAGAAGATGACTCATCCACCGATGAAGAGGAATAAATGAAGATGCAAGATGACATGATCTTGGCAAAATATTCTAGAATGACAGTTGTATCACAGTAGATGGTTGCCAACTGGCGACATGAGCCACATGTTTTGGTTTGCTAACTTGGTCAATGCAATATGGACTGTTGATTATAATGGATGTATCCTAATGGCAATATCTTTTATAACCACATCCCTTCCTTACTCTATAAAAGGAGGTGAATTGCAATTTGTAAGATCATTCGGAAGCTTAATTGAGATTGGATTGCTGAAATGTCAGGACCAATCCTCAAGGTCAATTGTAAATATAGACTCTTTTGCATACTTAATGAAGATGAAGTCCCTTTGATTACATACAATCGTAAACTTTGAGTAATCTATGAATGAATTCTAGATATGTTACTTTGATTTGCTATGTCCCTTGGAGTGCATTTCAGTCTGTACATGTTGTCTTCATTCCTTTCCTTTGAAGTTAGCATCAATCATATCTGGTTGTGGAACATCCTGGTGAACATATGGTTTAATTTCCTTCTCTTCATGATAGTATCAAGAATATATATGGATCAATGGCTAAATATTCATCAATTTTAGTAAAATTAGCAAAGTATTAGTTCAAATTTGTTTAATTTCATTTAATCATCATCATAATTGCAAATACACAAAAATTACTAAGCAAACATAGGAAAATATGCTGATATCTCATAAGTAACTGAATATCTTTAGCATATTTGAACAAAGTGCATATAAAATAGAAAATATCATGCAAGTAAACATGAATAATAGTAAGAATCATGGAAATACCTGCTTACAAGCACATTATTTGAACAAATTTACAGTGCAGAAGTGAAATCAAGTAAAAATTAGTTCAATACCAATGGATTGAAGATAGTTTCAGAAGAACTAATTAAGATCATCATAAATCATGTGTTATACAAAAGAATTGATCAAACTTATATAAATATCCTCATTATCTAGCTAAGTATGGTAGGATTTAACCTTGTTTGTTGAGAATTCATTGAAAGCAGGATAAACAGAGCATATCTGGATACGACAAACTTCAAAATAGAAATGTAAGGCCCCTTAAGGAAAACAACAATGCACATCAAACAACTGAGTAATGTCAGATGATTATGAACTAATCCACGAAGACTTGGGATTATGAATTCCTTGAATTCATCATATCTTTCAAGATGATAAAGGTTTGATATGCATTTCTTTATCTATGTTTGTTTATGACTAACATCATGATCACCAT
This sequence comes from Cunninghamia lanceolata, assembly GCA_027924645.1. Classification (NCBI taxonomy): domain Eukaryota; kingdom Viridiplantae; phylum Streptophyta; class Pinopsida; order Cupressales; family Cupressaceae; genus Cunninghamia; species Cunninghamia lanceolata. The sequence goes on from BSBN01000063.1 coordinate 2,104,977, forward strand.
AAAATGGTGCTAGGAGGGTTGTGAAGCATTTGAGTTCACAAATTCATCGTTGGATCTTATTTCTCACATTGAAATGAGGTGATATTTTTAAAATTTTGTAAGATTACTTGAAATCTCTTCATTTGTGCAAAGTTTTCACCTATTGTCAGTTATTCAGAGCATTTGTTTGCAAATACCCCATCCTAGTAGGCCATTGACCTGATATTTATAGTCAGTTGTTCAAATTTTCATAATCCCCATCAATACTTGCACTTCCTACAAATATCCTACAAATATCTTATTGTTTTGAACATTTCATCATAATTATTCACTTCAGAGGAGTAAATATCCTAATCTTTGTAAAGATCCAATCAAAATATCCATATCTGGTTACAAGTTGTGAAGCTTCAGCTCACCGACCTAATGCTAGGTCTATATCCATTGGACCTTTTCAAGAATTGCCAATTTGCAGACTCAAACCCCATAAAACAAATATTCACCACAGTCTTGGTCCTAGTTCACCTGTTATAATACCTCTAGTATCTCCAATGGTACCCCAAATACACCAGGCACCTCCTACAATGTTGTTTTTTGCAGTGGGCTCACCACTTATCTTTGCAGCATATCACCCCTTACCCAAGAATCCAGACAAGATTTGTTTGAAGTATCATCCTTATCAGGATGTAGAAGCTCACATTAGAACTTACAAAGAAGCATGCTTCAGGGCTCAGATAGACCATGAGGATGTGGTGTGTAGGTTATTCCCTTATTCTTTAGGAGAAGAAGCATATAGTTGGTACATTAGTCTTACCAGGTCTTCTATAGCTACTTGGGCTGCCTTGGAGAAAGATTTCTTAGGAAGATTCAAAATACCAGTAGAGCTAGCTATGACATATCACATGTTTGCTACAATCAAAAGAGCTAAGGGGGAGTCAATCTCCAATTTTAATACTAGGTTCCAGAAAATGTATTCCAAGCTAGTTGCTCCTTACAATGTAGGTGACGAGGCAGCGAGATCCATATATTATTTAGCTCTAGATCCCTTGACATCCATGTTCATCAGAAGAACACATCTTGCAATTACTACTCTAGTGGGTGCCTATGAAGAAGCCACTAAGGTCAATCAAAAGTTAATGCCTAGGTTTACTCCTAACTCTGGATATCATGCATATCCTATTCAACCCCAAATTAATGTAGTCATGATATCTCCAACCATAATGTGTAGTCCTCTACAGGTACCTCCACTTAGTATCATGCCCACTCCAAAGGGAAATGTCTAGATGATATCTCATCCTGGACATGCACCTCAGGATGTAGTGCAAAATAATGGTAATGGCAGCTCTTTCTTTGAACCTCAACAAGATAATGTAGTTGCTAAAGCCCAAGAGGAGAAGGATGACATTAAAGAAATATCTACACAACTAATAAAATTAACTACTGAGATCATAAATATGAGGAATCAAAACTTCTATTCTCCATCAAATCAGAACAGAGGATATCTTGATAGGGGATATGGAAATAACAATGATAGGTCCGGATATCCTGACAAGGGGTACAATAATGATAGAAATTTCAATAAAAATGGTAATAACAATGCTCCCCTAGGCCAACTAGAACATGGAATACCTTACCAAACAATGGCTTGTTGCCTTCACCATTAGATAATTAGCCTCTAGCTGAACCCAAGCAGACCACTAGGGTGAATTTGGTAGAAGCTGCACTCACAAATTGGTGCAAAATGCATAATACCAACACACATGTTGAACTAGACTGCCTACAATTTAAAATAGCTACTAATCATTTCCAAGATGAAGTGTCTAATACTATAGGAGATCCTCCTTTCCCTGAGGGAAATGAAATTGTCCCCCTAGGATATGAATCTTGCCTTGTGCTTGAAAGTACTAGTGGTCATCAGCATCATCAGATGATCCCAACTCATGAAAATTATACTTTATCATGTGAAGAGTCTACCTTAGCATTTGAGTCAAATTATGTGTTCCCTTTTGAAGATCAAAATGAACCTAAACTAGAAGCTAAAGCGGTTCATGCTTACCAACAACAATATCAGGGTCAACATAACTATAACCTAAGGAATAATATAAACAAACCAGCCGGTCCTTTGAACACATCTGTTCCTCCCAACAACTTTAATACCCCTCCTGACCCTAAGGCTAGTAATAATCCTGGTCCTCCCAAGGTAAATACTCAGTATTTCACACCCCAAAATACAGTGTCAAGAGCCATCAGCCAATTGCCTGAGTCAGATAAACTTGTTACATATCTGGTAGAAGAGATGAAAAAGATAAAAATCAGCTTGTCACTGTTAGAATTGCTAAAGACCCCAGTCATCAAGAAAGCCTTCTTGAAATCCTTAGATGAATCCACACTTAGAGATGATAATCCTGGTCACAACCCTAGTCATATCATTACTAGAGATCTTGCACCCAAAGATAATACTGTTAAACATAAAGTGCATGCTACTATCCAAACTACTAAAACATCACACATGACTCTATACAGAGATAAGTCTAAATCCCCACCATTCTTACTTACATTGAGAATATTTGGCAAGAATCTACACAACTGTCTAGTAGACTCAGGTGCATCAATGAATGTGATGCCCTTGGCCATTTACAATGCTTTAGGTCTACATCCAGCCAAATCCCTCAAGAAAGTCACACAGCTTGACAAAATAGAAGTGAGTGTAGTGGGAGAATTAACCCATATTCACATGAAACTTGCATCAGACCCAAGGGTACAATATTACATTGACATCTAGGTAGTAGATATCCCTGATACTTATGGAATGCTTCTTAGTAGGGATTGGTCAAAAATGCTTAATGGTTACATGGCCACTGATTTCAGTCATATGTGGTTACCTTGGAAAGGAATCCCTAATCAGATATAGATAGAAGCTAAACCTAGGATGAAACACATGATAACCGAGTACAATAAAACCAATGAGATACTGTATGTAGATGTTGAACTAGGTGTTTATGCAATAAGACTTCAGACAGTTAAGATTGAAGAAGTCTTGATGAGTAATATGTATACACATGAAAACGGTAACAAAGAAGAAAAGATGATCATTAAGCTTAATTACTATTCAACTAATGAAGAGGAAGTTGATCACTTCACTAAGTTTAAAAAATACCTATCCAGAGAAATACAGAAATGTCAATTACTAGGCACATCCATTGAAGACATCTTGATATCAGGATGGTGTAGATTACATGATGATGCACACTCAGAAAAGGATTGCAAGGTATGCTTAGATATGATAGAATTAGAAAAATTGAACCTGTAAGGCAAATCATCATCAGCTGAGGTAAGTGAAGTATCTGATGATGATGATACTGATTCTTATGTATTTTCTTCAGATGTAGGGGAATGTGAAGAAGAAGTGCATCAGAATAATGTCTTGCTGCCGGTTTAAAAAAGATTTTTGTATGTAAGGAGATACAACCCCATGAACATAAAAATACTATCACCCTGAGACCTGATTGTTTCGTCAAATCTGACTATGAGTTATCATATGAAGATAGAGGGAGTCACCTCACCAAATTTGAGGAATTCTTATCCAAACAGATTTAGAGACATATTCTACAAGGAGTTCCTTCACATCATGCATTGATTGAAGGGTGGTGCAGACTTCATGAGGTACCCCATTTAGAAACATGTGCCTTATGCTTACATATATTGAATAAAGAAGAGCAGTTGTGCTCCAGAGACAAACTACATGATATCAAGGGTCTCCCCAAAGATGAAAGAGAAGAGGTTGCATCATACCCTAGTAATGAAGATAGCAACATCAAAAAGATGAATAGAACAGATGTTCAATATGATGATGCCCAAAAGAGACATTCAGATTTGACAAAAAGAGAACCACAAAAGATTAAATGGATATCTTCATGTGCAACTGCAAGAGCTTAAAGGAAAAGAAAAGGTCCTAACAGGCCCTTAACAGAAGATAAGCTATGGATTCTAAGGTTTGATGGTTCTAAATCTAAACAAGGAGCTAGAGTAGGAATTGATCTCATTGACCCATCAGGGAGGTCATTTTTAGCAGCATACTAATTGCAATTCCCTAGCACTAATAATGTGGCTGAGTACGAAGCCTTAATCCATGGGTTGTTGTTTTCCCTTAAGAAGAAAGTTAAGATTCTGCATGTCTATGGAGACTTAGAATTAGTCATAAAACAAGTCAGGAGAATCTACGCATGTAAGATTGTCAAACTACATGCATAGAGTTTGGGATTTAATAGAAGGATTTGATGCATTCAACATCATGCATGTCCCTAGAGAACAAAATCCCAGAGCTGACACACTAGCATAGGCTGCTAGCACATTGGAACCTTTCTCCATTTTTGGAATGAAGAGATTCTCTATAGAATTAGTATCAGTACCTTCCATACCTGATAATATTACAAATTTCTAAGTGTTTGAAGATGACCAACATATCCTAGATTTCATTGTAAGTAGAGATATATTCGAAACAAAGATCCTAGATGAGAAGAATTTAGAAGATCATGTATGGGGAGAAGAAGAAATCATAGACTTACCAAGTAACAAAATCCCCAAAGGCATGATTAGGCTTGAACGAGCTTTTGACCTGGACCATATGATAAAATAGAAGGACCTCCCCAAAACAGATGGAGGAGAGTATTCACCTGTCAACATAGGACATAGTGAGCATACAAGGAATGTCTTGATCGGTAATGTTTGTTCTGAAGAAGAGAAAGAAGGGATAACTCATGCATTGAAGGATTATATCTATGTTATTGCCTAGACCTATGATGAACTAAAGACATATGAAACTTCTATTATCACCCATACAATACCACCAAACCTAGATGCAAAGCCATTTAGGAAAAAATAGAGACCAGTCAATGCATTATTGGAGCCCATTATCTTTGAAGAAGTAAAAAAATTACTGAATGCAAGGATCATATTTCCTGTCAGGCACTCAACATGGGTGGCCAATCTAGTCCCAGTTAGGAAAAAGAATGGAGACATACGTCTTTGTGTGGACTTCAGAAATCTAAATAGAGCATCAGAAAAGGACAATAATCCTCTGCGATTACTAGATGAAGTTCTACAAATAGTGAATGAAGCTCAAATGATGTCCTTCCTAGATGGTTTTTCAGGATACAACAAGGTGATGGTAGATAAAGTAGACAAATTAAAGACAACATTCACCACCAAGTGGGGGATATTTGCCTACAGACGTATGCCTTTTGGCCTGATCAATTCTAGAGCCACATTTCAACATGAAATGGACATAGCATTTAGGGCCTTAGTTGGCAAATGCATAGTCATATACATGGATGAACTTACGGTCTTCTCAAAGAAGAGAGGTGACCATATACAAGATCTTAGAAAGGTTCTTAAGAAGTGTGAGCAATACAGTACCTCACTAAACCCAAAGAAGTGCATATTTGGGGTGACCACAGGCAAGTTGCTTGGCCATGTAATATCAGAAAATGGGATTGCCATTGACCCTACCAAGGTTGATTCTATAATGAAATTACAACTTCCAGGGAGTAAAAAGGAGTTAAAATTCTACTTTGGTAAAATTTATTTTGTAAGGAAATTCATAATAGGATTTGCAGAAATTGTCAGGCCACTCAATGCAATGCTCAAGAAGGATGCCAAAATTGAATGGACACCTGAGGTAAAAGCTGCATTTGAGGATATCAAGAAGGCCATAGTAGATGCACCTATCTTGATAAGCCTAGATTACACAAGAGATTTTTACATTTATTCATTTGCTTGAGAGTATACATGTGCAGCAGTCCTAACACAGAGGAGTGAAGAAAAGGAAGAGAAACCCATAGCTTTCATGAGTTTTCCATTTAGAGATGTAGAGCTTAGGTATATGGATGTTGAAAGGAAAGCCCTTACTCTAGTTAGAGCAGTGAAGAAATTCAGGCACTACATCTTGAGAAGCAAGATAATTGTTGTTGTACCTGATGCAACAGTCAAGATTGTCCTGATACAGAATAAGCCAGGAGAGAAGAGAGCAAAATGGAAAATAGTCCTCCAAGAATATGATATGGACATAACTCCTATGAAGTTGGTTAAGGGGAAAGCCCTAAGTCAAATGATCGCTAAAATTGATCCTAACTTGATAAGTCAGCTTATGCTATAGACACAAAAGAAAATGGTGATTGATATTTAGATATCAAGCACATCCTGATTACCAGGAGATGCCCAACTAAAATGCAGGCCTCTCAGGGGAGAGCCCTGAAGATTAAATCACATAAGTACATGATAAAAGGGGAGATCCTCTTCAAGAAAAATTATGAAGGAATATATCTTAGGTGTTTAGACAAGAAAGAGGATGACAAAGTTCTCACAGAGTTACATGACAAATTTGGCACATCCGATGGATCTCACCTGGCCACTACACATGCCATCCTGAGAGCAAGATATTATTGGCCAACCATCTTTAAAGACACTGCTAACCACATCAAATACTGTCATACTTGCCAAATTGCTTCCAACAGAGAAATATGTGATGCTCAACCCCTACAACCTATCATGGAGATGCACCCATTTGCATAATGGGGCATGGATTTCATCAGTCTCATCAATCCTCCATCATCATCAAGACACAGGTATGTATTAACAATCACCGATTATTGCACCAGGTGGACTGAAGCAATTAGAAGCAAGACCTGTACTGCAGAGGAAATGATCAAATTCCTAGAAAGCAACATTATAACCAAGTATGGAGTCCCTTATGCCCTTGTGTGTGATAATGCGCCAGCTTTTGCATCTTTAAAATGTCTAGTTGGGCTTTTGACCATGGGGTGATCTTAAGGTTTTCTTCAAATTATTATCCCCAAGGTAATGGCTTAGGAGAATCAACCAATAAGAACTTACTGAACATCATAAATAAATTGATTGAAAAGAATCCTAGGGAATGGAATACCCTACTTAAATACGCCCTGTGGGTAGATAGAACTAGAATGAAAATTGCCTTGGGAAATTCCCCTTACTAGTTAGTTTATGGGGTGGATCCTATCCTCCCTGTCAACCTCAAAATCCCTACCCTGCAATTTGCACAAGAATATCTAGGTATCGATAACAAACAAGAAATTAAGTTACTTCAACTCATACTCCTAGAAGAGAAAAGAGATAGAGTGATTAACCAATTCGACAAACATCAGGCTACTATCAAACGTTTGTTTGATAAGAGAGTTAAAGTAAATACCTTTAGAATATCAGATTTAGTCCTATCATGGGACAAAGCACATGAAAAGAAAGGTGACCATGGAAATTTTGACAAACTTTGGATAGGTCCCTTCCAAATCTCAGAAATCCTAGGTGACAACATCTATAGACTTAAAACTTTAACAGGTGAGGATGTCCCATTCCCAGTCCATGGGCAATTCCTTAAACATTATTTCCAGGCTTAGGGTAGGTCATGTAAGGGTATTGTATCATATGTACATCTTGTATAGTTGTTTGTATAGTTGGTTTTGTGTGTGTTTGTTTTGCTCTGCATGTTGTTGAGTCCTTATTTTTTCTTTGGCAAGATGAAGTACCTTTTTCACTTTAGAAAACCACTCAAATTGTTAGAATTCAAGAAATGAAAACAAATTCTGATATAGGTTGCAACTCATGTTGGGTAGATGTTCCTGATCAAGTCTATGATATCCGGTTCATCAATGATGCCTTTTCTTTTTCAAGGAGATCCTCACATGACTCACCTAATAGCCTTGGGTTTGTTAAATATACAAGTGTAGGTGTTAAGTAAAAAATCTAAAGGTTACCCTTGGTACCATTGCATTTCTCAACCTAAACAACAAGTGACCACACCTTGCACAATGTGCTTACATGATGACATCTTATGAATACTAATACAAAAGAAAAAAATATGTTGAATATATAAAAGAGATAATTAGGCCATCTAAGTAATTCCACCAGGGCTATAGACATCTGCTGGCAGTGGGTCTCTACTTAGGGGAATTACAAAGATAACCTTGTTGGGGCTATGGATGCCCGCTGGCAGCAAGGCTCTATCTAGGTTGGCTATGATGGATAAACCAAACTATGTAGCTTAACACCAGTCACTAGTGTTTTCAACTTTTCTTCAAGATGAGGGATATGAATTACATGCACACACCTGATCCCTTTTCAGCATTGTTATATTGATGAACACGATACCATTCAGGAAGATCAGGGTGTTTATTTGATAGGAGTTGGAACATTATGTTCTAATTTGTTCTTATCTCATGAATTATTTGAATTTTTGTTATTTTCTTTGGTGGCAAGTTGTTGTGTGGTTACACAACATGCCCCATTTTGCCCCAACAAAACAGGGACCCAACTTTTTGCTTGCTTGTCTGTTCCCTTATTTTGGGCGGTATGGTAAAAGAGTTAGTATCATGATGCATGTCAGGGTGTCATCCTATGTATATTAGGACCCCAAAAGGAGAAGTTGATTTTCAAAATTAGATTTTGTTGTAACAAAACCCATCAAGTGAAAGAATGCAAAATTCTAAGTAGGTTTGCATTTTGAATCACCCCAAAATTCCCTAAGGATAAAAGGTTATGTCAGGTCAAAGTCTGGTCAAAGGTCACAAGAAAAGGGGTCATCACATTACTTAATATCCTGGATATTAGTTAATATCCTAATCGCTGATTTTAACAAAGTAAAATCCAATGTCCTCATATTCGCTAATGTGCAGACGTAAAATTTAAAGTCGAGGTGTCATAGATCGTCAACATGCATGCACCTTCCATAAGGGTGCGCATTCATCCTAACATCCCTAATATTCACTAATATGTGGACTTACCCAAATACAATGTAAATCGTAAGAACCTGGATATTTCTTAATATCCTACATGCTAGTTAACATCATGGTAACGTCATTCAATATCATTGCAATGAAGTAACAGTCTGATGATGATGTCACCTAGGCACCCTGAGACTGAACATAACTATAAACAGTAGGCACCAGCACATTAACTTAATGTGCAGATATTCATTAATGTCATGATGACATCATCCTGAGAAATATAAAAGAAACCCCAATAGGAAGTAATAGTCTGATGATGACATCACCCTGACATTCGACACAGGAGGGTCATCACATTAATTAATATCCTAGATATTAGTTAATATCCTGGCTCTATACAACATAACTGTCCCTTGCTTTCCTACAGTAAATACTTGCCAAGATGTCAATTCCATATAGGGCTATGCATGATTGCCACGTGGCCACCTAGATGATGCGCCCGATTGACTTTTCAACTATAGCGATAAATCTCAACATCCTACACATTATCTTAGTGCACTGATTTTTGCTAATGACATCACATTATAACCAATCTAGAATATCATTCGAGATAATGATGTCACCCTCATCTTTAGAAGAGGGGGGATATTTTGCATAACTAAGTACCAGATATTTCTTAATGTCAGCATATCTACCCTCAGTACCCATAATACGTAGGCTTCTAAGAACTAATAGGAGGGTGCCATGTGGCACGTCGACTAGTCCATATGGGCATATCATAATGTCCCGATATCTGAGCAAAAGCAAAACCCCTTTAGTTCTGCATGACCTACTTCTCACATCCGGTCAATGTTGACTAACGTCATGATGACATCATGTGCATATCCCAAAAGAGCGTGCATATTGTTTTAATCACCTAGACATTTTCAAATATGCAGATCCTGTAATAAATACCATCTAACGGTAGGTGGATATTCAAATTTTCAAATCACATGGTGCCACCTGTTGCGATCTTAAGAACACTACATGTATATCCATGGACACGAATACTATAGAAATGATTATGCCCTAATTCCCCAATGTTAATGATTATAATAGGGTGATGTATGCTCATTTTACATTTGCCAAGCATTTAGCAAAGAAATTATAGAACTCCTATGTGATTAAGACCACCATTACAGTAACATGCGAATTCAACGGAACAGAGTGCACCTTGAACGGCAAACTAAGGAGGGTGATTGAAAAGTGAGCATGCATATCTTGGTCTTGATTAAGTAGATTAAAAGTTGTAAAAATCAAGAATGTAACAATGAAACCCTTATTTTGTCATTTATGAATAGGTGAATAGGTAAATGGTTTCTACTATGGTAAATTCGTATGACAACATTTGAATATGTTTTGTAGAAGTAAACACCATGATATACACAATATGTTTAAACCTAAGACCCTAAAATGCATGTTAGGTTAAGACACGTGCACTTCTCAATTGTAGGATACAATGGATATTCACATAAACAGGTCAAATTTTGAGTTTTTGACACTTATGTGTATATAAACCGGAGGGTCAGCATTCAAATATGGGCAAATAGAGGATACACACTTGGGTAACATTGATCTTGATGAATGGACCACCAAATCAAAAAGAGGCAATGGAAATCCCCTGCTCATGAGTATATACAGTTCAGGTATGTGGCATGCTGGTGGGTTCCCATATGCAACAGAGGCCATGGAGCTAATGGTAGAGTGTGCCAATAATTACAATGTTCACACCAGAAGGATTGAGAAACATGGACACATATATTCAGATTACTTAGTTGCAAGGATTGCCTCCACCTTCAATTTACCATCATCTAACATATATAAGATTGATTTGGGAGCCCTAGAAAACCAATATCAAGGTAGTTTCAAGGAGTGCAGGAAATTTGTATTCTCCTGGAGAGCTAGTAATAGCACATACAAGGCTTCAACAAAATTGCATGTACACTTGTTCAAGTTTGACATCACCCCTAAATATCAATACATGATGGTGATGCTCAATCAGATGAGGTGTAGACCAAATGCAGGTTGTTTTGAGGACTGGATGTATGGCCTCATAAGGATGATAGAGTCTACCAATCAGAAACTACAGTGGGCAAAACTAATCAATGATAGCATTGATGAAAGCTTCAAGAAGTTAAGAGGGAAAACAAACATGTTCCATATGACCTCCTATGTAGTGTATTAATGTGTAGCCAAAGGCACATTTAATGATTTGCAAAGAGTTGTCAAGGTCGGCCTCAATCTTGGAGATGTAAATATATGGGATCACTATCCGCAGCTGGCTAGGAGGACCTCCCTCCAACATTATAAGTGGGTTAATGATTGTTTCATCATGAATCTGGTCTACACAATTAAGGAGGACAGAGTAAAAAGAATGAACATCGAAGCTCAAGCAGCAATAAGCAGAAATGGATCATGATTTATTCAATTCCCTACATTCACATACATAAGGATGGAGGGCTTTGATTGGCAACCCATGATGTTGCTGAGATATCCAACTGATAAGGTCATAGTGATGGATATGGCCAGGCAAATATTTCCCTCACATCAGGCATTTGTCCAGAGAAATAAAATACCCAAGATCATGTTTCCACTTATGATTGGTTGGTACATGTGCCCTGATGCAGAAATAGCCAAAGAGGCCATAGGGGGACTGTAATTGATGTGTTTACAACCTTTCTCTTTGACAAGGCAATATGATCTGTATCATACATTGGAAGCATTATTGAAGAAGTCAGTGCATCAGGTGCACATAGAAGACTATTGGGCTGACTGTTATGATGATGTTGAAGTCAAAAGGAGGAGATATCAAAGGCTCACACTTAAACAAATCTACACATTGGATTGCATTCCAGATCCCCCACAATTACGTGAGGATGATGAAGTGATCATGTCTCAAGAGTATGAGGAGAAGAAGATATATAATGAGACAATCTCTCCACCTAACTAGAGCTAGCCAGAAGAAACCTCACTAGAGATAATAACTTAGAGGGTTATGCAACTGACCAAAGACTGGGTAGATAAAGTGGTTGCCACACTCAAAGCCAATGGGGTGGCTGTGACAATTCATAACAAAAGGAAGAGATGGGAATTAGCAAAGGAAGAATATGATGACTTCCTTAAAGATAAGAGACAAGCTCTAGAGAAGAGGATGTAGGAAGGATCATCTAAAGCCACTAAGAGGGTAGGAATGAATATCGGTGTCAAGCTCACCCCAAAGCTGTCACCACAAAAAGGGAGAGCTTCCACCTCTGTTGCTATAACTTCTAAAACGCATGATAAGCAACCTGAGCAAACAATAGAAAAAGGCACCACTCATGAGGACTTGGATGAAAGCAATGATAATGGGAAGCCTTTGATAATAAAGAGAAGGAAGAGAACTTAGGAAGAGTCATCTAGGAAAGGCCAAGCTCAAGTGCCAGCAATGAGAGGAGCTGTAGACAAATGTCCAAACATTATGCTTAAAGGTAGAGGAGGTGAGGGGATTCAAGGAAACTTACAACATGATCTTTCAATCCCTAACATTATTGAATTCAAGACTAAACTAGCAGAGTAAAATAGGGAGGAGAACAAGAAAAGAGAAGATAATCCGCCTCTACCTCTAGACAAAACAATAGACCTTTCTGATGATGAGGTAGTAGATGAGGTGTCTTCTAGCCCCATGGAATCATTGGTCAAAAATACAATGGTAACCCCTCTGAACACTCCCATAGTACAACAAGAAAGGGAGGAGGATATAGAAGAAGATAATCCAGAGGCCTTGGCATAGAAAATAGGCCTAGAAGGATTAATTGGCCAAGTCACTAGCCCAACAGTTATTGATCTAACATATTAGGGTGATAATGATGTAGGTAAAGATAAAAATATAGTCCCAGGGCATGATAAGGCAGTAGACAGTGCAGCTGGGGACATGAATATGGAAACACTTGGTCGGCAAGAGGTGCAAGACACTGAACAAGAGCATGCTGAAGGAGATAAAACAATTGATACATCTGGACAACCAAGTCCTAATGTTACATTTGAAACTCAAGATAATAAAGATATAAACATGTGAGAATCTAGATAGGAAGGTCCAATGAAAGATGATGACAATAACAAACAGGAGAACATGGATGAAGATAATCAGAAAGGTCATCAGGATACTAAAGATCAGGGTCATCAGGGACTTGATAAGAACCCATCACCACCACAAGATGAACAAACGATACCTAATCAGAGTGAAAAGATACCAGAAGAGACCCCCACAAATAATGAGCAACAAAAGGTAGATGAGAGAGTTCACAATGGAGAAGATGAACAACCATAGGGAGATGATGAAAATACCCTAGAAGAACAAAACATGGAGTCTCATGATGCTCACATTGAGAATATGGACCAAGAAGGGTCCCAAGATAATGTGCCACATTGGTTGCAACATGAGGTGAATCCACCGCCATTCTTTGATTCTTCAAATTTTGATATATCTTCATTATTTTAGGCTAAAGTAACCAAACCAAAGAGGAGATCCAAGGCTACCTCTACAATCAAGATAGATCCTGCAACAGTGAAAATGATAGCTCAAATAGCTATACCTATTGTAAATAAAGCTAAAGGGGAGATAAGTGTAAGGGAATTTCAGATAACCACTGTAGACCTGGGGTTTTCCACTGAATAACAAGAAGGCCAAGAAGCTAAGGATATCATAGATACCTTATTGGCCAGAATAGAAAAAGAGAAGGCAAAGAATAAGGAGCATAAGGAGCACATTTCTCAAATGTAGATGTTTATAAAGGGTTTAGTGGCTCCCACTAATATCCCCATCTCCACATCTAATTCATTGGCCATAATATCATAGGATGAGATTATAGGACTAGATGCTATGAAAGATAAATCACAAGTGATGGACAAGTGGTTTATCTAGTTCATAACTGAAGGAGAACAAGTAATAAAGACCTCACTTGCCATTTGGGACTTGCTCAGCACTTTGAAGAGCAAGATGGATAAGTTGCAGAAGGAGGTTGGACAAAGGTCAATAAAAGTTGATAAACATTTAAGTTGATATCCTGATATCTAATAATATCCTGACTAGTTAGACCTCACAATTATTAGATATATGGTATGAAGACACCAAGTTTGAGGTGGATATCTTGAAGAAATGTCATGCCAAAGTCAAGGATATCAGTGTCAAATTACATGGGTTTTTGTCACAAGAAATAGAAATTTTTGAGGCACTTGAAGACAATATTGAAGGAAAGATAGAAAATCAGGATGTGGACTTCACCACCAAGGCTTTTAAAGGTAATTTTAAGCCTGCATCAAATGATTCACTTATCCATTTCTCTGAGGATATAATTGACAAAGCTATGAGTATGAAGGCTAAGGTAGAAAGGTACAATGAAACATTGAATAGCCAAAAGAACAAGTGGACAACTCTACAAGTCCAATTCCAATCACAAGGGCATGCAATTAAAAGGGCTAAAGTACAGGATGGAGGGAAGATAGAAAGAATAGTACAAGCATATGAACCCATCAAGGGGATTATTAGTGTGCATGTAGAAGATGACTCATCCATCGATGAAGAGGAATAAATGAAGATGCAAGAGGACATGATCTTGGCAGAATATTCTGGAATGACAGTTGTATCACACTAGATGGTTGCCAACCGGTGATCTGTGCCACGTGTTTTGGTTTGCTAACTTGGTCAATGCAATATGGACCATTGATTATAATGGATGTATCCTAATTGCAAGATCTTTTGTAACTGCATCCCCTCCTCACTCTATAAAAGGAGGTGGATTGCAATTTGTAAGATCATTTAGAAGCTTAATTGAGATTGGATTGCTGAAATGTTAGGACCAATCCTCAAGGTCTATTGTAAATATATACTCTTTTGCATACTTAATGAAGATGAAGTCCCTTTGATTACATACAATCGTAAACTTTGAGTAATCTTTGAATGAATTCTGGATATGTTACTTTGCTTTTTTGCATCCCTTGCATTTCAGTCTGTACATGTTGTCTTCATTCCTTTCCTTTGAAGTTAGCATCAATCATATCTGGTTGTGGAACATCCTGGTGAACATATGGTTTGATTTCCTTCTCTTCATCATAGTATCAATAATATATATGGATCAATTGCTAAAGATTCATCAATTTCAGTAAAATTAGCAAAGTATTATTTCAAATTTGTTTAATTTCATTTAATCATCATCATAATTGCAAATACATAGAAAATACTAAGCAAACATAGGAAAATATACTGATATCTCATAGGTAACTGAATATCTTTAGCATATTTGAACAAAGTGCATATAAAATAGCAAATATCATACAAGTAAACATGAATAACAGTAAGAATCATGGAAATACCTGCTTATAAGCACATTATTTGAACAAATTTACAATGCAGAAGTCAAATCAGTTCAATACCAATGGATTGAAGATAGTTTCTGAAGAATTAATTAAGATCATCATAAATCAAGTGTTATACAGAAGAATTGATCAAACTTATATAAATATCCTCATGATCAAGATAAGTATCATAGGATTTAACCTTGTTTGTTGAGAATTCATTGAAAGTAGGATAAACAGAGCATATCTGGATACGATGAACTTCAACATAGAAATGTAAGGCCCCTTAAGGAAAATAGCAATGCACATCAAACAACTGAGTAACGTCAGATGATTATGAACTAATCCACGGGGACTTGGGATTATGAATTCATCATATCTTTCAAGATGATAAAGGTTTGATATGCATTTCTTTATCTATGTTTGTTTATGACTAACATCATGATCAACAGATAGAAATGAAGACTTGTAGAACAAGAAGGTGAGACGGCCATATCCGTGAAGGATTCCCAAGCTCAAGTTGGAGGCTTCAACCCTTCTCCCGGTCATACAAAGGGCTTGACAAAATCCTAGAAAGAGCAAGATAGACTCAAGATCTTGATTCCTAATCTCCACCGAATCTCCATGATAGCAACTCTCAATGACTTCAAAGAGGTTCTATAAGGTGTTGAATTTCAATAGAAATAGTGGCAGAATTTTGGTATAGTAAGCTTGCATATAGATTGTGTGTGATAAAATGATTTCTAAATCTCTTTAAATACCTAACCTTAGAAATTCAAATATTTGAAATAATACACTAACATTGCATGAAAACCAAAATTTTAAATTGGAATCCCAAGGTACACGGAACAAGTCGAAACCACCCTGAGATTTAGGACCCAAAAAATAGGGCAAGACTAGGGCATTGGTGCCCTAGTCCAGACCTTGAATTTCACTCAAGGTCTGCTCTAGGGGGTTTAGAATGTCCAGACTCCAAAGTTTGTTTTCATGTTTTTGTCACTTATTGCTTCATAATGCAACATTTCTTCAATATGGTATAGGTCAATCAGGGTTTAGGTAGGCCAAAAATAGAAAGGGCTAGAGGACACCATAGGAGAGGAACTAAGCTATGTGAAATTGTACTAATCCATATAGGAGTACAATTTCCAACATAAAAAATGTAAAACTTCTTTTTTGTTCTTTTTTTATGTTTTTGGAAATCAAAGTACTTTTTTCTTAATCTAGGAATTAGAAAATTATGTAGGCTATGATGAAATTACCTAATGCAATGTATTCTGTGTTTTGGTTTGTTTTCTGAATATGTGGATCAATCTAATCTAAGAAAGGAAAATTGCTTTTAATCTATGAACTTTGAAAGGGAAACTAATTTAACAATGAAAATCTACTTATCCTATCAAGTAAAAAGAAAACATGTATTTACTTATCCCAAGAGCAAAGTTTTGATTATCTAATTACTATGAAATGAAAAACAAACATGAAGGAACCTAGAGATACGTGATCCTCCACTATACTCAGATATCTTTGTAAAGGCAACCTTGAATCCTCTTGTAGCAAAGGGGTGATCCTCTTGGAAACAAAGAGAAAATGGAAATAAAAGAAGATTTGAAGCTTTGAAAAGAGCTTAATGAGAGCTTGATGAGCATTGTGGCTTATAATGTGAGCAGTGAATGGATGCAAAATGAGCTTGTATGAAATATATATGAGACAAAAAAATAAAAGAAAAAGGCTACTATGTCTTGTATGAGCATGAGAATGCTTGATTTGGAGAGCAATTACTTGCAAGAATTGTGTGCACAAATTAAATTGCTTCCCTTTGTGATTGAGGGAGGGGGTATTTATAGGTTAGAAGAAGGGATGAGAGGTGAAGAAGAAGGAGAGTTAACTCAATTTGATTAGAGATTTAACTTAGAATACTCGAGAGTGATCTAGGCTAAACTTGAAGTGATCTACCCAGTAAAAGCTTATCACTCAAGAAGAAGTGAAGAAAGAGGAATGCATGGGAATACATTGAAATGCATGAGTTTTCAACTAAAGATGAAATAGAGCTAATTATGCATGTGTGGGTGCATGAAATAGTTAACTCTATATTTGGCATGAAAATCCATGCAAATAGGAAGAAAAATGGGTGAAAATGAAGCTATTTTGAGTTAGAAACTCAAGTTTTTCTGTGGATGAAAACATGATAGGGTCGTGCATGGGTCACCCCTTTCACCAATTAGGGTCTCTTGAGGGCGACCCATGGGAGACCCTTAGATAAGGGCACCTGGGTGAAATTCCATGGTGGGAGACAGTAGAGGAGATGAAAAGGAGGGGATATGCCTCCAGAAATAGGTCAATCATGTATGAAAATCTAAATCTCCACTTGCAAAAGTAGGATCTCCTAGGGGAGATCTAGAAATAATTGGGGGAGATTTAGATTGGTTGGGTGAAACTGAAAACCGAAAGTAGGAGATGGCTTGGGAGGACCTCTAGAAGGCCTCTCGGGGTGTGAATGGATGAAAAACACTTGGGAAAGGTGAAAACTCACCTACAATATGCATACAAGGCTTAGGGACAAAGTCACAAGTACAGGAAACACAAATCACCAAGTGTCAAAAAGTGTCGAAAAAAAAAGAAAGTGAAGAGAGAGAGAGAGAAAACGACAAAGGGGAAACAACACAAGGAGGAAGAAAAGACATGTCACCAAGAGAATTGTTGCTGAGAGGATGTTATTTCATGCTTACATGTACATGACAATGATTATGACTTATCATAGGGGTCCTCGTGGAAGTTGTGCGTGGTTTTGGTGCTTACATATTCGCCCCCTCGGGAATGGTAGTCTACATGAAAGGTAGGTATCGTCCCTAAACTTGACCTTACCTGTTGTCAATTTTCCCGCAATTGTACCTGTAATAACTAGTATTAGTCTGGCATCTAAATCTATCAAAATGAATAATGAAAACTAAAATGATGAACATACCATAGGTCGTTTGATCTCAACTAGTTGTTTTCCTTTGTTGGTGAGACTTGTAGGAATGAATGCATGCAAAATGAATGCATGAGAGATGCATAAAAGAAAAAAACTAATCTAAGAATGGATAAAGGAAATTAAGATAAGGGAGAGGAAAAAGTGAGCAAATTAGAATAATTTGAGTGAATTGGAGACACAATCAATTGTGTAAGGAGTCATTGGGTAGATATCACTAAGGAGATCATGAAGATGGCCCTCTCTTCTTCTGTCATTAAGAATCAGGTATGCAAACAGTTAAAAACCCTTCTCTAAACCCTAGTTTGAATTTTGTGAAAAATCTCTTAAAATTGTCCATTTTTGATGATTTTCTCTTTTGCATTGTCTTTGTTTTGTCATTTAGAGTAATTTTGGTTTTTTGTTTATTGAAATCGACTAAGAAACGAGGTTTTTAGAGAACTTTTAGTTCGATGGATAGCCACATAGGGTCGCCCCTTTTGCCAGGTAGGTTGCTCAGGGGAGATCTGGCGAAGCAATAAGGCCACACAGTGGAGATCTATCTGTGCAACAAGGTCACCTAGGGGAGATCCTGCTGAACATCTAGGTCACTTGGGGGAGATCCGGTCTTATCAAAGGAGCGACCCTGACAAATCAATTATGACTGAAATTTGATGTCTTCTATGTTAGTATGCACAGGACAACTAAGAAGGGGGGTGAATTAGTTTTGCATTAAAACTTTAAGACCTCAAAGCAATTCCAAACATCAACCTCTTATCATGCATTAACAGAATGTAAACATTTGAAGCATTAATGCAAACACATCCACACACACAAGAACACCATATTTATGTGGAAAACCCAAGAAGGGAAAAACCACGGTGAGGATTAACTCACATATTTATGAATAGCAACACTAAATACAAATAGGCTCACTGCCCAGAAGAAAGGCTCACTGCCAAGGGCTCACTGCTTAGAAGGACTCACTGTCCATAAGAGAGAAGAATAGAAGAAAATTGTTATAGAGAGATTCACTATCTCAAACCAACAAGAGAGATCCACCACTACAACTTCTTGCTATCTGCAGCCTTTGGCTCACTACCTCTAGCAACATCAAGCACACTGAAATGTAGACACCTTCTGCTCACTACATATCGAAGTTATACTCATTTAAGCTCACACACAACTCACTACCCTTGATTCAAATTTGCATCATCTTCTCTACTTTTCTCCACTCACTTCACTTTGCATTTATAACATCTACAACAAGGAGTTGTCTCAATTAGGTCAGTCCTAATGAAGTGTGTCCACCTCAAACGTGCAACACCAATTAGTTTGGCACTAAACACTCCATGGTGGAAATAAGTGAAAGTGAACCATGTCAAGGGTTAACTAGGACTGAAATCTATATCACCAAGTTACTTATCTCATCCATAATCCATGAGGTACTTCCGCATATGGCACTAGTAAGCTAGGTCAGCCAAACCTAAGCTAATGACCATATCCACACTTCTCCAAGTCCAAAAACATCATGCAAACCACAAAGAACCACTATACAACATCCACACCTTTCCATAACATTCAACACCATCAAAATCTTCTACAACACTATCACAACCACCTGAAACAAAGAATATCTTCATTATGCACATCAAGATGCACTGCCACTAAACACCAATACAAGAACTGAACTTGCGGAGAAACCCATCACAAGAAACTTCAAGGGGAGGTGGATATTGACTATATAAGCACATTCCTAGATCCACAAGACAAGAAACTTCAATGTGGAGAAATACGAAGCAAACTCATTTCTCCTAGACAGTCTTCTACATAGGCAAACATTTTGTCAATCACATCTTCCATTGTCGCACGATCTAGAACCTCAAACTTTGGATATAACACCTAAGAGCACCTCTAATCAATACTTCCAAACTGCACAATCATATCTTGAACTAGGAAGAAATGCAGAGCACAACATTGAGCACATCTCTATCAAATTGCACACCTTTTTATTCAAATTTTCTCAAAAGCACTTGGAAACCAAGTGAACTACTTGCTAGAGGTTGACATCAATGACAACACCAGCAAGTTTCCAACAATCTCTCCCTTTGTCATTGATGGTGTTGGAACCTCCAAATTTTGGCTAAATTTGAAGTGCCTATGATGGAATTTGATTGCAACACTCAGAAATGCATTTGTGAAATATGTCCCAGTAGCATACTTTGGAGGATCATAATTGGAAGCTTATTCACTTTTATGCCAAATCACTTGGTGAGTGTATTCATTTGTCATATGTAAATGTGTATGTTTGATTTTAGCTTCTTATGATCAGATTTGACAAGCTTTTGAAGCTCCAAGTTGGAGGGTTCTGGAAGAGTTTGTTGTCTGCACATTGTTACATTGGCCAGAGTGGTCAACTTTGGAGGCCAATATTTACAAGCTGGATTATTTTCATGATGAACCAATTTGTGCACACAATTGTCCTTATGTTAAAGTGTTTCTATGTCCATTTTCAAAGCCCTAGCATCTTGTTTGATATTTTTACCAAGGCAAAAGCAAATGCAGTTTGTAAGATCTACAGTCTGTACAGTGTTTTGTCTGTCAAAGTTGCCTTTTGTATGAATCAATATTTCACACCTGGGTGATAGTTAAGACAGGTGGATTGGTTCTTGTGATTCTCTAAATGTTTATATGCCCTGTGTGAATTTGTAGAGCCTTAATATTCAATTTGATATTTTTTCAAAGTCAAAAGCAAATGGAGTTTTGATATATGTCTTTCTAGAAAGTTTCCGAGGGGTCATCTTTGACCTTTAATATCTTGTGAAGAAAGTAGATTGGTGAAAATGCCTTTTTATGCATGTTTAATGGACCTAAATGAACTAATTTCCCCAGTGGAAGCTTCTTGGAAAGAGATTTAGTGTTTTTTTAGGGTGGTGACTTGGTGAGCTCCAGTTGGTTTTTTAACAGGTGCAGTTTCAGAAAAGGCTAAGTGAGCTACTTTGAATATTAATATCTTGCAATTTGGATGGTGTCATGAAAATCCTTTTGATGACCATGCTCCCATATCATTAGTCAACATGTCTATGCATTTTCATTTCTCTAGGAGAATGTTTGATCAGTTTTCCAGGGTGATTTTGGAGGCTACCTGACTTGTTTTGGTCATAGTGTAAATGCCAAAAATCAAATTCTAATGATTACCCACTTTAATTTTTTACCCCAAATGTATACATAAGAAAGAAAGGATAGTGAGAAGTTGATGCATGGTGATAACAATGGAGATCCAAGTTACCCATATGATGTTAAAGTCTATTCCGCATACTCGCAAATGCCAAATTAAAAACCCCAAAGTTAATGCGGTGTTGCAATAAGATTATGTAAAAAGAAAAAATAAATTTTCTTACAAAGTTAAAGTCATAAATCCCAAAAATTGTTGTAGGCCTACGAGAGACTAATGTGTAATAAATTATTTACTACGTCCCCACAAAGCAAAATTAAATGATGTGCGATTGTGCGGTAAAAGACAGCTTCCCTGCACTCCCACAAAGGTAAAACCATGAAATTATTAACAGCTACGGTGGTGCGGGAAATAATATTGCAAGGAGAAGAAAATTTATACCGCTACCCCACAGAAAATATCCAAGTAGTGTTGGTGGGTAAACAGAGGACTCTTACCGCACTCCCGCAAAGGTCAATTAAATTTGGTGCAATAGTGCGGGAAGTGAAATATAAAAGAGGTTTTATTTGCATGGATACCGCATCCCCGCACAAATTAAATGTAGTGAGTGTGGTGCTGTGGTGGAGAAATAAAACCATGAAGTGAAATAAAATATATTGCAATTAAAATAGCGAGATATTTTTACATTTGAAAGAGAAAGATTTATTTAAATTGTTCGCAGAAGTTAAGTGAAAAAATGTGTCGGAATGTGAACAATGAAGTGAAAAATAAATATATTTTATTGCAATGAAATATATTGCAAGGGAAAGGAAATTTTTTAAATTAATCACAATGTGATTAATTTTGGGGAATATAATATGATGTAAATATTTTCACTAAGGAGTGAAATATTTTTGCCGAGGGAGTTAAAGAAAATAAAATTTGTGGGAATATAAAGAAGTAAAGACTAAAGATTTTATTGTGAATATGGTGAATATTTTGAAAGGTGAGAATATAAATTTCACTCATGGTAATATTGCAATAAAATATTTTCACCAGCAGAGTTAAGGAGTGGGTAAACGTTTTTACCCAAAAATATGTTTTTTTGGTGAAAATGTAATATTGAATTTTTAATATATTGCAAATATTTGGTATTGGCAAAATATTTTTCATGGGGATGCAAAGATAAAAGGAGATAGAATTAATATTTTTTAGTTGTACAAAATGCAATTAATGTAAATCAATTAGTGGGTGGTTGAAAGGTCACCTTGGAATGTAAACGGTCTGAAGCTTGTCGCTTCCTTCATTTTGTCTATAAGAAGGAAACCAAGACCGTGGGGAAAGGCTCTCTAGGAATTTGATTTTGGAAAAGCAAGACATTGTAAAGGCCCGTTTTCTAAACCACAGTAATGGAACGACTGCATTAATCTAGTGCCTAAATTCTGGTGTCAATTATTTGTTGAATTTATTGCTAAAATTTTATCTAGTTGTCTCCAATTCAGTTTTCCTTGTCATTCAAATCATTATATCAAGCATATTTTTGATTTGTCAAAACATTTTCCTATTTTGTGTGGTTTGTTTAATGGGTTTCTTCAAGCAAGAACTAAATTATTTTGAATAAGTCACAGTGGCTTGGAGAATTTAATTGGATCAATAAAGAAGAACTTGATATTTGATATTTTTTCATGTCTATGCCAACCATAGACATATAAGTGCCAAACAATCCGAATTGTAGCCAGAGGGAAGACATATATCTCTTTGTATTTGGACTTTGTTTCCTAGTTGAGGAAAAGGCACCAATCATTCAACTTCCAAAATCATTTCTTGTAAAATATTTCAAACATAATTTGATTTTCTATTTATAGGAGTAGGAGTAGTACTTAGAATAGTTGAATAAATATATTTTAAAATTTCATGCTAGTTTGAGTTGGGTTGAGAAGGATGATTTAATTGAAAAAATTGCTTGAAATTCATAATCTGCTTAATCATCACAAATCAGTCTTGAAATGTTAATATTCACTGGTGATAAAGAGGTACACTCACCTAGGCAAAGAAGAGCCTGAAGTGCAGGGAATTCCAACCATCTTGGTTGATTCTATCAGTTGGCCAAATTAGTTGTAGAAATAGATCATAAAGCCTGGCATACTTTTAGGGTTTTGCAATCTATAGATTTGAGAAGCAACAAAATGGTGACTCTGTTGGGGAATTGAAGTGTGAATGACTCTACTAGAGAAGACCTCGAAAATGAAATTCATTCCTCTTTGAAAATAGGTGGCGACTCTGTTAAGAATAAGCTGATGAGAAAATGACTATATAATATTCACAACATAGGCCTAGGGAGCAAAGACTGTAAATGATAAGATTCACTAATGCCCATGTTGTCTCTGCTTCCACAAGAGAACTGACTAATCAGGAGTTAAAACAAGAAGTGGAACAATTGCAAGCACAAGTTGAAAGGAAAACATTATTGAGGTGACATCAAGAATTGGAGAAAGAGATGCTTCAGTTGCGTGCTCAAAATATTTCAAATGTACCACAATATAGATCTGATTGTAATTAGCCTATTGGAGGTGCTTACTCTTTTCCCCCTGGTCAAGGAGGTGTGAAAATTCAACATCATGGATATAATCAGCATACAAGGCGATATCAATATCAATATCATGCCCCACTTCAAAATATACAAGGTAATGTGTATTACCCTGTAGGTGCTTACCAGAATATGCATCAAGGTATGCATCAGCAATATTAGCAATATGGACCCCAATATCAGCAATATCAACCAATATGTGCAAGTGAGGTTCTCAATCATAATATTCCAGATTTGAATGAAGATGAAAGCATGGAAGGTCAACTCTTCACCTTGGAGGAAGCCTGTAGTATTGAAGATGCTTTTGAGGATACATTGCATAGGGAGTGCATCAGCTATGAGGCAAATGAAGGAGCAAGTCCAGTCGGAAGCAAACAAATTACACATCCATTGATTGATATAATTGGTGAAGAAGAGGTCTGTACATCTGATAATGCTTTCCAATATTTTTCATGCTCATTGTATGATGAAATGATAGAAGAAAATTAGATGATATCTTGCCAAGATGACCAAAGTAGAGAGTGTACCAACGATGTGGTGAACAAGGAGGCATGTTCACTCAGTAGTGAGCAAACTTCAGGATTTAATGATGTTTCTTCTCACCAGAATGTTGAGATGTAGTTACAAAATGAGCCAATATATGACTGTTTCTCTTTTCATATATTGGAGGATTGTTTGCATAATTTTCATGGTTTGCAGTAGTGTGATACCAGTTATAAAGCAACATATGACTGTTTCAATTTCTCAGTCTTTATGGGAAAAGCTTTAGTAAAACATGATGATGAAATAGACAATGCTAATTATTGCATTCCGTAAGAACATGCTAGGAGTTTGTCACATGATGATGGTGTGGGAAGATACAGTGATGTGTGTCAAAATACCAGTGATGATGTTTGTTTCAAAGCTTGCAGTGATAGTGCTTTCAAATTTGACCTGATGCAGTCAGATGAAACTAAGGTGTATGACAGAGGTAAACATAGGCCTTTTCTTTTTTGGTGGCCTTGTGCCATCGGCTTTGATGTGATTTTTCCAATCATACCAGTTCAGGGCAAAGGAGAAGTGAGACTCTATTTCCCAATGAATAAAACACTCGGTCTGCTCCCCAAAGATCTGAATTCTTGCTATGCCTGCAAGGGGTATACATCCCCATATAGAGCCACTATTGGCACCTCCAAATTTTGGATAAATTTGAAGTGCCCATGATGAAATTTGATTGCAACACTCAAAAATGCATTTGTGAAATATGTCCCAGTAGCATAATTTGGAGGATCATAATTGGAAGCCTGTTCACTTTTATGCCAATTCACTTGGTGAGTGTATTCATTTGTCATATGTAAATGTGTATGTTTGATTTCATCTTTCTATGATCAGATTTGATAGGTTTTTGAAGCACCAAGTTGGAGGGTTCTAGAAGACCTTGTTGTCTGCACATTGTTACATCTGCCAAAGTGGTCAACTTTGGAGGCCAATATTTACAACCTGGATAATTTTCATGACAAACCAATTGGTGCATACAAGTGTCCTTATGTTAAAGTGTTTCTATGTCCATTTTCAAATCCCTAGCATCTTGTTTGATATTTTACCAAGGCAAATGCAGTTTGTAAGATCTGCAGTTTGCATGGTGTTCTCTCTATCAAAGTTGCCTTCTGTATGAATCAATATTTCACACTTGGGTGATAGTTAAGACTAATGGATTGGTTCTTGTGATTCTATGGATGTTCATATGCCCCTCTGTTAATTTGTAGAGTCTCAAGCTTCAATTTGATATTTTTTCAAAGTCAAAAGCAAATGGAGTTTTGATATCTGCCTTTCCAGAAAGTTTCAGAGGGGTCATCTTTGACCTTTAATATCTTGTGAGGAAAGTGGATTGGAAAAAATCCCTTTTGCACACATGTTCAATGGACCTAAATGAACTAATTTCCCCAGTGGCAGCTTCCTGGGAAGAGATTTAGTATTTTTTCAGAGTGGTGACTTGGTGAGCTCCAGTTGGCTTTTTGATAGGTGTGGTTTTAGAAAAGGCTAAGTGAGCTACTTTGAATATTAATATCTTGCAACCTGGATGGTGTCATGCAAATCCTTTTGACTAGCATGCCTCCATATCATCAATCAATATATCTATGCATTTTCATGGCTCCAGGAGAATGGTTGATTAGTTTTCCAGGGTGATTTTGGAGGCTACCTGACTTGTTTTGGTCACAGTGCAAAATACCAGAAATCAAATCCTGATGATTACCCACTTCAATTTTTCAACCCAAATGTATAAAGAAGCAAGAAAGAATAGTGAGAAGTTGATGCATGATGATAACAATGGAGATCCAGGTTACCCATATGATGTTAAAGTCTTTTCCGCATAACCGCAAATGCCATATGTGGTGTTGTGGTAAGAATATGCAAATAGAAAAACAAATTTTCCTCCAAAGTTAAAGTCATAAACCCCAAAAATTGCTGCAGGTTTGCGGGAGATTAATGTGCAATAAATTATTTACTGCGTCCCCACAAAGCTAAATTAAATGATGTACGGTTGTGTGGTAAAAGATAGCTTCCCCGCACTCCCGCAAAGGTAAAGCCATTAAATTATTAATAGCTGTGGTGGTCCAGGAAATAATATTACAAGGAGAAGAAAATTTATACTGCTGCCCCGTAGAAAATATCTTAGTAGTTTGTGGTACTGCGGTGAATACATGGAAGCATATTAAAAAACAATTAAATGAAGCAATGTTTTAGAAATATAATTTTAAAAGGACATGTTTAAAAAGTGTGATGGCGGGTAAATAGAAGACTCTTACCGCACTCCCACAAAGGTCAATTAAAGTTGGCACGGTAGTGCAGGAGGTGAAATATAAAAGAGGTTTTATTTGCATGGATACTACATTCCCATACAGATTAAATGGAGTGAGTGTGGTGCTGCGGTGGAGAAATAAAACCATGAAGTGAAATAAAATATATTGCAATTAAAATATGGGGGATATTTTTACATTTGAAAGGGAAAGATTTATTTAAATTGTTCACAGAAGTTAAGTGAGAAAATGTGTGAGAACATGAACAATGAAGTGAGAAATAAATATGTTTTATTGCAATGAAATATATATCAAGGGAAAGGAAATTTTTTAAATTAATCACAATATGATTAATTTTGGGGAATATAATATGATGTAAATATTTTTACTAAGGAGTGAAATATTTTTGCTGAGGGAGTTAAAGAAAATAAAATTTGTGGGAATATAAAGAAGTAAAGACTAAAGATTTTATTGTGAATATGGTGAATATTTTGAAAGGTGAGAATATAAATTTCACGCATGGTAATATTGCAATAAAATATTTTCACTGGCAAAGTTAAGGAGTGGGTAAATGTTTTTACCTGAAAATATGTTTTTGGTGAAAATGTAATATTGAATTTGTAATAAATTCCAAATATTTTGTATTGGCAAAATATTTTTCATGGGATGCAAAGACAAAAGGAGATAGAATTAATATTTTTCAGTTGTACAAAAGGCAATTAATGTAAATCAATGGGTGGGTGGTTGAAAGGTCATCTTGGAATGTAAACGGTCTGAAGCTTGTCACTTCCTTCATTTTGTCTATAAGAAGGAAACCAAGACCATGGGGAAAGGCTGTCTGGGAATTTGATTTTGGAAAAGCAAGACATTGTAAAGGCTCATTTTCTGAAGCATAGTAATGGAACGACTGCATTAATCTGGTGTCAATTGTTTGTTGAATTTATTGTTAAAATTTTATCTGGTTGTCTCCAATTCAGTTTTCATTGTCATTCAAATCATTATATCTTGAAAGCATATTTTTTATTTGTCAAAACATTTTTCATGTTTTGTGTGGTTTGTTTAATGGGTTTCTTCAAGCAAGAACCAAATTCTTCTGAATAAGTCACAGTGGCTTGGAGAATTTAATTGGATCAATAAAGAAGAACCTTATATTTGATACTTTTGCACATCTATGCCAGCCATAGACATATAAGTGTCAAACAATCTAAATTGTTGCCAAAGGGAAGGCATATATATCTTTGTATTGGCAAAATATTTTTCATGGGATGCAAAGACAAAAGGAGATAGAATTAATATTTTTCAGTTGTACAAAAGGCAATTAATGTAAATCAATGGGTGGGTGGTTGAAAGGTCATCTTGGAATGTAAACGGTCTGAAGCTTGTCACTTCCTTCATTTTGTCTATAAGAAGGAAACCAAGACCATGGGGAAAGGCTGTCTGGGAATTTGATTTTGGAAAAGCAAGACATTGTAAAGGCTCATTTTCTGAAGCATAGTAATGGAACGACTGCATTAATCTGGTGTCAATTGTTTGTTGAATTTATTGTTAAAATTTTATCTGGTTGTCTCCAATTCAGTTTTCATTGTCATTCAAATCATTATATCTTGAAAGCATATTTTTTATTTGTCAAAACATTTTTCATGTTTTGTGTGGTTTGTTTAATGGGTTTCTTCAAGCAAGAACCAAATTCTTCTGAATAAGTCACAGTGGCTTGGAGAATTTAATTGGATCAATAAAGAAGAACCTTATATTTGATACTTTTGCACATCTATGCCAGCCATAGACATATAAGTGTCAAACAATCTAAATTGTTGCCAAAGGGAAGGCATATATATCTTTGTATTTGGACTCCGTTGCCCAGTTGAGGAAAAGGCACCAATCATACAACTTCCAAAATCATTCCTTGTAAAATATTTCAAACACAATTTTGATTTTCTATTTATAGGATTAGGAGTATTAGTTAGAGTAGTTGAATAAATCCATTTTCAAATTTCATGCAAGTTTGAGTTGGGTTGAGAAGGATGATTTAATTGACAAAATTGCATGAAATTCATAATCTGCTTAATCATCACAAATCAGTCTTGAAGTGTTAACATTTAGTGGTGATAAAAAGGTACACTCGCCTAGGCAAAGCAGAGCCTAAAGTGCAGGGAATTCCAACCATCTTGGTCGATTCCGTCAGTTGCACAAATCAATTGTAGAACCTGATCATAAATCTTGGCATACTTTTAGGGTTTTGCAATCTGTAGATTTGAGAACCAACAAATTGGTGACTCTGCTCAAGAATTGAAGTGTGAATGACTTTGCTAAAGAAGACCCAAAAAATGAAATTCATTCCTTTTTGAAAAGAGGTGGTGACTCTATTAAGAATAACTTGATGAGAAAATGACCTAGCAATATTCACAACATAGGCCTAGGAAGCAGACACTTAAAATGGTAAGATTCATTGATGCTCATGCTATCTCTACTTCCACAAGATAACTAACTAATCAGGAGTTAAAATAAGAAGTGGAACAATTGCAAGCACAAAGTTGAAAGAAAAAAAATGTTGAGGTGACATCAGGAATTGGAGCAAGCGCTTCTTTAGTTGTGTGCTCAGAATATTTCAAATGAACCACAATATCGATCGGACTGTAATTAGCCTATTGGATGTGCTTACTCTTTTCCCCTGGTCAAGGAGGGGTTCAAAAATTTAGAATTGGGGATATAATCAGCATATAGGGTGATATCAGTATCAATATCATGCTCCACTTCAAAATATACAATGTAATGTGTATTACCCTGGAGGTGCTTCTAGAATATGCATTAGGGTGTGCATCAACAATATCAACAATATGGACCCCAATATCAGTAATATCAGCCAATATGTGCAAGTGAGGTTCTCAATAATAATATTCTAGATTTGAATGAAGATGAAAGCATGGAAGGTCAACTCTTCACCTTAAAGGAAGACTACAATATTGAATATGCTTTTGAGGATACACTGCATAGGGAATGCATCATCTATGAGGCAAATGAAGGAGCAAGTCCACTCAGCAGTAAACAAATTACACATCCATTGACTGATATAATTGGTGAAGAAGAGGTATGTACATCTCAGAATGCTTTCCAATGTGTTTCATGCTCATTGTATGATGAAATGATAGAAGAAAATTAGATGATATATGTGTATAGGAAAAATTAAGAGGTTGAATGATAAGATCAAAAGTAATGATAATAACAACTCAATTACCCATAACATCAAAAGATCTATCTAAGCAATAACCAAATCAATGAATAAATCAAATTACGAACAAAGAAGCTATCACCTAGATTGTTTGGATCTCTTGCTCAAATATGGATTGCTTCATAAATTGTGAAACCATGTTTGCAACAAGCGGATGTAGATTGTGTTTGTGCTCAAAAGGTAGAACTGTGCTCAACGATGCGATGTATGCTCAATGCGTTGTATGGATGCCTGAGAATAAATGATCGAAGAGGATTGGTTATGGAGATGAGGGGGGTTTATATAGGTTTCAATGAAGATCGATCAACGGTCTAGAAAATTCAATAGAATCAACGGATGAGATAAATCTAGAATTCATGATGAATGTACACCTGACATGTGTCACACAAAAAGCTATTTTTGTTTGAGCTGATTGATTTGGCATAAAAAGACATGGAATAGACATATTTTTAGATTTCATAAAAATAGAAAAATATTTTTTTCTAATTTATGAGTTGGTGATAAAAACAATAATGATTAAGTCAATTAACTCAACTTATAGTTTGTTTTTTGCATGGTTTGAGATAAATTAAATAATAAATTATTTAATTTTATGTGCATGATGAACAAGATTTATTTTTAGAGGAATTGGAAAGTTTTGAGGAAATTAAATAAATAAATTTATTTAATTGTTTGTGCATGATAGAGGACAGAGAATATATTTGAAGACTTAAATAAGTTAAACAAATAAATTGATTTAATTTATTTTGCATGATGAAGGATAAATAAAATATTTGATTATATTTTATTTTTAGAGATTGAGATTAATTTAAATAAATTTGAATGATTTATTTAAATTTGGAAGAATAAGTGATTTAATTAAATAGCTTACAATTATTTAATTATAGGTAAGAGGATTTAAATGATAAATTAATTAAATAATTAATTTATTCAATTGATGTAGACTTGAAATTTGAAAAAGAATAATGATTTAATTAAATAATTAAAATTATTTAATTTTGGAAGAATATAGAGGAATTTAATGAAATTAATTAAATAAAGAGGATTTATTTAATTAATTTTGAAAATATGTGATTTAGAGGAAATTGATGATTTTGATAAAATTAATTAAATAATTAGACTATTTAATTAATGTTAAATGCAGGTGATGAGATGTGAAGGGTCATTTTTAGATGTCTACATTTTGTCCCTCTTTGATATGGTGTTTGCAAAGTAACATCATTTCAAAGAAATTTAAAACATAGTGCTAGATTTGATAGAAGAAAATTGATTCAGAAGAATATTGATTGGATTAGAAGCGGTGATGCCCCGGTCACTCAAAGCGAGGGTGACAAGGAAAGATAAGATGAATGGTGATGATGATTATTCAAAAACAAACAAGATATTGCCACTGGCAAGTTGTAAACCAATGATTAATTGCTAATGACTGATAAAGAATAGTGTCTGGTTTCATAAATGAAACACCTCGTATAAGACGCCTGGTCTGGTTTCGAGAGTGTGACAATCTGTATAAGACAATTGATATGATTGATTGATTGATGATAATGTCTGGTATCAAGAAATGAAACATGTCATATAAGATGCCTGGTCTGGTTTCAACAATGCAACATCTTATATAAGACAATTGATTGATGATGATTGATTGATTTGGTTTACGACATGATTAGGATCAAGACCAAAGGATGTGATTGGATAATTTGGCTAGATTTGATTAGCTAGATTGGATAAGATGAATGATTGATGATGGGGAGGATACCCCCTCGAGAGGAAATTTGGGTTCGAAGAACATAAGTTTGCTCTTGAAATGAAAATTCAAGAGATAGAGAGACATGGAGAAAGAATAGAAGAATTGATATCAGATTGATCGATCTTCAAGAAAGCTATAGATTTTATTAGGATGTATGGGTGAGATGGATGGGATGAAGTGTTTTGAGGATGTTTAGGTGAACTGGTGATATCTTATGTACTTGAGTACTGGAAACTTCCTTCATATTCCAAACTGCCTACATACCCATATCCACAGGATCAAGGTACCTTAAGATTGAGATGAGATGATATGTAGTTCTAGATGAGTGATGATATGGGGTGATGTTGCAATGGTCACGCAAATATTTATAAAGAGAAATCCTTATTTTGACATAGCATGTGGATATTATGCACCAGGGTATAGACGACTAAGGTGGCGATGTATCCAATGCATAGGACATTGACTCTGCAAGCAAGCGGTTAGAACTTATATCTACTAGACATAATATAACCTTGTTGGATATGTGAATGAGCCATAGTCTTGAACATAAAATAAACTTCAATACATGAATGCAAGAAGAATATTAATATGTAAGATGCTAGGTTGTAACACACACACAAGATAGATATGATGCTAAGTAAGATAAAAAGATCATTCCTCAAACACGACACACAAAAGCAATACTATGCCCCCAATCCATACTGCATCGCAACATACCAAGATATAGATAAATCAAGGTAGTCTGGAATAGGTAATGGGAAAGGGACAAAAAAGATAAACCAAAAAGCAAATTGACTGTCTTACAAAGTAAACATACAACCAACATATTCTCTTGCCAAAGAGGTTGCTTAGGATAGATTGGATAGGATAGATAACAGCCTTATTGTAGGAACAATATATCTATTAAAGGGTGTTGATCTATTGATAGGATAATGTTTAGTTTTAGGAAATGAAACATGTCGTATAAGATGCCTGGTCTGGTTTTGATAATTAAACATCCTGTATAAGACAATTGTTTTGATGTAGCAAATGTTGGCAATCGATATGTAGGACAACATATGGCTCTACAAGCAGGTGTTTTTGCTTCAGGTTGGTTAAGGACTTTTGCTTTGAAAGGATACATAGTTTGGTTTCTACTTGAGTTAGTCAAGTTGGGGTGATAGGATGGATTTTGATAAATGGAAGACTAGAAAGATGGAATGTCAATGGATTGAGATGGAGATGATGATTTATTGTTGTTTTTGGGAATGTTTTGATTTTTTGAATGTTTTTGGGATTTTTGAGATTTTTTGAATGTTTTTGGGATTTTCTGGAGTTTGAAATGTTTTGGTTGACATGGGATTGCATTTGGATAGCCTTAGTACTAGATACCAATGACAAGGGAAAACCAGGTCTAAATGCCAGGAGAAAGGATTAGATACATAGACAAAAGGATGGGTGATAGTGGATGGGATGGATAGATAGTGTAAGACGGATGGAATAATTTAGGATGTGATTACCAAAGACTATGTTGCATAGGAATAACATGCCCCATTCTAGGTATAATACTTTAGGATTTTACATGACAAAGCTTATGACAATAGGATTGATTGGATTGGTTAGAAAAGATGAGGTATACGAAGAGATTTTCAAATCTTGTTTCAACATTTTGCCTCTATCTTTATCAAGATCAAAAAGGAGGAAAAACAAAGATGGATTGGATCAAGGGGATAACTATGTGGATATAATGGATAAGGAAGATCTTATAGGAAGGATAGGTAGAAGGAATGATATGATGGGTAGATGAGACAACATGCCCCCAAGTGTAACGTACATAGTCAATCAACCTACACATGATGTTTGTTTGCCAGGTTTTCATCATGGTACTTATCCAAGGCACCTGTTTGCCAAGTTTTCACCATTAGACGAAGGGATTTCTCTACTTTTTTTATTTTTGACTTTGACATTTTTGGATGGGATGGAGGA
The DNA here is from genome assembly GCA_027924645.1 of Cunninghamia lanceolata. NCBI lineage: Eukaryota > Viridiplantae > Streptophyta > Pinopsida > Cupressales > Cupressaceae > Cunninghamia > Cunninghamia lanceolata. The sequence continues at coordinate 2,138,475 of BSBN01000063.1, forward strand.
TAAGGACTCCAGCGTTTGTTTCCAATAGAAAGGTAGTATGTTAGCACTTTAATGCATGTTTGCACATGGATGATATCAGGTAGCATTATGCACATAGATGTTGGTAGATGTGGGAAGATAGAAATGGAAAATATGGTGGATTATGATATGGATGATTGATGGAGATGGAAGGATAAATGGATGATGGAGAAAAAGCATGGACCATAGAGGTATGATGGGGAAAATATGGAGGATAATGGATGTAAGATGGGGGGATGGAGGTATATGGATATGGCATGGAATTACGGAGAACCAAGACCAATGGTTGCACACATCGTGATATATTTTGAAGTTTTTGACTAGGATAGGGAGTGGGGAGTAATGGGATTCAAGATAGAGGATTTAGGAATCGTTGATTTAGGAGTTTAGGATCCCAAATGGACTTAGGAGCTGCAAGATTTTTTAATGTACAATGGGATTTTTGGATTTTGGGGATAGATTGAGATATGGATGTTTTTTTTGGGGTAATAGCTTGTTTCTTGGGGACCCACACCATTTTTATTTTTTCTTTGAGGTGTGTGGGTTTATGCACCTTTGAGATGGATTTGAGGTAATTGCTTGTTGCTTGGAAACCCACACCATTTTCATTTTTGCTTTGAGGTGTGTGGGTGTATGCAACTTTTGAATTGGATTTGGCTTGGAATTTTTGTATTGATGCCCTATGGCATGATATTCTTGAGACTTTTGCAGATATTTTACTATATATGTGGCAGCATCCAAATTTTTATTTTTGAATCTCATGGGATTAGGAAGAGAAGCTTCATGTTTGTTCGATGTGTGCATTTGTTGGCCATGATTAGGAATCATAGGGGATTTGTGGATGGAGGGATTAAAAGTGGATTTGTGGATAAATGGATAAGGGGATTGGATGAGAGGGCTATTATGTGTTGGGATAAGTGGAGGTAGAGTGGATGGAGGGATATTAGGAGTTGGAAGGAGTGGAGGAAGAGTGGATGGAGGGAGATGTATAGTCACATGCTTTTGTAAATGGTATGACAATGGAGGATGGATGGCGACATATGAGTGAGAGGTGTGATAAGGTACACTAGGATATGGAGTGGAAGAACTAGCTTGTGGAGGTGTGGAGGTGGTACCAACATCTTTGGATTTTTTATATTGGAATGAAAAACCAAGACCATGTGCTCAAGGATGGATTGCGACATGGAGGGGCTCTAAGATACCTTGTTCATGAAGGCCTAAACATTTGCCTTGATATTTCATGTTTTGGAACATGCGATATGCAATGGGATGTTTGTTTTGGAAACAAGACGCGAGTTCATTATTTGATGGAGAAGGTGAGATGGTGTATAGTGGTTGTTGTTCGCTATAGGAGGAACATTCATGGATGAAGGTGGTAAGACCCAGAAGATAGGATAATGGTTTTTGAATGGGATCAATGGTGGATAGTGGAGGATCAACATGAGATAATGTAGGATCATGTGATGGATGACATGGGATGCTTGGATCTTGACTAACATTATTCTCAGTAGGAGATGAAGGGATAGGATCCAAGTGACTTGTTTGATTATCTATGCTTTCTTGGGGACCAAGTGTCTCATTAAGGGAAGTGGATTTTGTTGGATCATGGATAGGGCTAGATAGATGATATATAGGAGAAGTATGGATAACTTGCTCATGGATGTTGGTGGGATCATGGATAGGATCAAGTTTTTCATGGATAGGCTCATGATCATGGATAATAACTTGATCATAGAAAATATTAAGATTATGGATGGGTTCTATGGAAGTGCTTTGATCTTGATTTAGATAAGGGTTTGATGTTTCCACATGCTTTAGATTATACTCTTGACATAGCTATTTCTTTTATTGAATGGAAGTGGAATTGGGAAAAATAGGCTTGATAGGCTCTTTATGGTCAACAACATGAAGGTACAATGGATCTTGACTTGGACTCATGGTAGGATACTCTTCAATAGGCTTGATAGGGTGTGGATTACATGATATATTTTGAGGACTAGACATGATGTTTGAACGTTCTTGGATAAGCTCTTGGATAGGTGTTTCATGATATGGGGATGGTTGATTCCTTCCTAATAGCGATTGGATCACATCCTTCATAAGAGTATGGGTGGATGAACAATATAATGGATGGATGATAATGGTGGATGGTGTTGTAAGCTTAGGATTAGGATTAGGCTCTTGTATTGGTATATGAGTGGATGATAATGGAGGGCACACATAGGATGCATAAACTAGAGTGGTGTTCCCCTGGTCAAAGGTATCATAAGAACTTAAGGACACGTGATTTTGGTGCAAAGGCAAACTTGCATGTTTTTGTGGTAAAGGAACTTGATAGCCTTGTAAATGGGTTTGATAATGAGTCAAAATCTTAGAATGTTTTATGTTTGGGATCTTGTGTTTCTTAAATGTTTTTGGGATTTTTAGATTTTAAACTTTATGATGTTTTAGATTTTTGAATGGTTTAATGTTGTTGGATTTTTGTATGGGTTTGATGATGAGTTGAAATGTTGATTGAAGAGTTAGATGATCATGGGGTGGATCTTGTTGAGCTTTATAAGCCTCCATGGGAGTAAGGAGAGGTGCAAGTGGTTTTTCTCCCATGGATTTTTGATTGGGTATACCCTCTTGTGAAGATGATTTGAGGAATGGTGTATATATGGTAGACATTGTTTGCATGGGGTTTACTTGAGGTCTACCCATAGCATTAACAGCCTCATGGATGGGATCTTTCTCCTTAAGAGTAGATGTATCAAAATCTCTAGGTAATTTGGCTCCTTTTTTAGCAAGTAAGTGAAAGTAATGATCAGGATTTTTTATGGTCAGTTTGTCTATAGCAGCCATAGTTTTGGGATTTTGCATGGTTTCCGTAAGATTTTGGTCCTCTTCTTGAGATGATTGACCTCCTGGGAAGTTTCGCTCTTCTTGAGAGGTTCCTTGATCTAAGATATAACCATATGTAATCATTCGAGATAGTGCATTCTTGTGGGAGCATGTGGGGATTCTAAAGAGGTATTACCCTCTTGAGGCTTGTTTTTGCTGTTATTTTAAATTTTAAATTGGGGATTATGAAATGGGATGTTTTGATGATCTTATTGAGGGGGATTAGGGTTTTGATATTGAGGTGGAGGAAGATTTGTGGTGTTTAGATATTGAGAGTATTGGTGTGGAAAGTATTGATGTTGTTGTTGGGATTGAATGTGTTGATGTTGGATATATTGATGTTGTTGTTGGGGTTGAATGTGTTGATGTTGATATTGGTTAACATTGGAAGAAGTGGGATAGGTTGATGTAGGGATAAATGTGCTTGGATTAGGTTGGTATGAAGTTGAGGGGAACTCATGGGATTACAGTGTAATTTGTTGAAGTTGTAGTTGGAATTCTTGTTGTTGTGGAATGTGATATTGTTGTTGTTGAGGTTGAAATTGTTGATATTGTGGTTGGGATTATTGAGGGGCTACGAATTGATGAGTTTGATGAGGAGTTGTATTCAAGATGATCCATGTTGTTGAAGTGATTAGATGAGGTTTTGTGTTTTTTGTATAGTTTTTTGGTTTAGGGGTTGTGGTTCTTGGTAAAGTGCTTGGAGAAGGTCTTGTAATTGGGGTACTAGATCTTCTAATGTTGGCATGGTGTCACACATGTGTTGCATTCTTCATATTTCAAATTGTTCCTTAATATATGCCTCATAATCTACAAGGTTCTCACGATCATTATTGGAGCTAGAAGGAGGGCCTCCTCGAAGTATAACTTTGGATTTTAGATTTGACCTAGGTTTGTTAATGATGAGGAGCATTTTGACAAGGATTTGTATAGGTAATTTTTTCAAGGCAAGATTTTGATAGTATTTTGGTTTGATTTTCTTGGATTTGCTTTTGACAAGAGAAAACACATCAAACAAAGTACCAAAGAGGACTAACACAACAGATAGTGTATGTTCAAGGCTCACGAAAAAACCTAATGTTTCCATGAGTATAAGATAATTTGCAAACAATTCAAGCACTTTTTATCTCTAGAGACAAAGGTTCATTGCGATAGTTTAGCCCACAACTTGAAATCTTTGTCGACCAAATGTCATTCCATATAGGTGTCGTACATTTGTATCTTTGCGAGAGACGATAGGTAGGGATATCTCACCCTCCCCTCGGAAAGCCACAAGTAGGTCACAAGTGCTTATGCTAGTCGACGGAATACTATCTCTTCTTAAGGGAGGCAAAGGTGAGCATCTTGGGGGCAAAACCAGCTATGCCCTTACACTAAAATTTATGGCAACATTTGGAGGTGAAACAGGTAGTCACTATCTAGATTGGTTCTTAGTTGCTTTGAGGGACCAATGCCTTACAAGCAATGTGGCAAGCTACTAAAAGCTTTGACCAATCCTACTAAGAGTATCAAACACTTCGCACAATGTGAAAATTATTTCCACAAAGTGCTAGTACACCTCTTTTTGATTTGGCACCACAAGGTAAGGCTGACATCAGTTAGGACTTGGCTTTCACCTTATCCCTCTTATATAGTGGTTCAAAGGAAAACTCCACTTAGGGTCATCCCTTTTGGATGAAGCACAATCCAAAAGCAAGCACTTCTAAAGGAATAACTGAAAAGTAAGATCAAGCATGTCAAACCAAGGTTCAATTGTCTTGTTATAAGAAAAATAAAGTGCAACTAGATTAGGCACACACATGATTGTAGTTGTCAATTATCTCTTATGAAATTGAAGTGTTTGGCATTCATGTCCATTGTCCCTTAGAAAATTGAAGTATTTTTGCATTCATTTCCATTATCCCTTAAGAAAGTAATTTGTTCCTAAGACTTAGATTGTAAAAGATAATTTGTTCAATTATCCCTTAAGAAAGCAATATGTTTCTAAGACTTAGTGTGATAGGTTTGAAATTCTTCAACGCCCATCCTACAAAGATGTGTTAGAAAACATATTTGCTATGTTTGAGTGATAAGAGGTTGCAACAAGTGATATTAGTTCCAAATAAACCAAGTGATTAGCAAAAATATCAATTGAACCAAAAGCGCTTAACTTGTTAGGTGAAAAATGAGCAATATAGAAAAATATGATAATAATGATTAGGTATAGAAGATTGGATATTATGATCAGATTCTACATGAAATTTTATGCAATTTCAAAAAAAAATTAATAAAAATTGAATAAATTTTGCACAAGTTATGACCATTTAAAGTTTTGCAAAGAAGGGTTCACTCTGACTGAGTGTAGCTAACATATCTGTTAAAATTACCTGAAATTTATTTTACCATAAAAAAGTTGGGAGAACCATCTTTCCAACGCCGCTGGTTTCACAAAAATTTGACTCTGTATGCAAAAGATATGCCCAATTTCGTGTAACTGCTCTGAAAAAATTTAAAAAAAATAAGCATAGGCTAAAAATAGGGACACGAATTTGTGATTTATTTTTCTCAAAATATGTGCATTGTATGCAAAAAATAAGAGATATTCAAAAGGATTTCGATGCTGCCGACAAAACCCAGAAATATTTTGAGCTAAAGTTACACAAATATGCCTGATTTCATGAAATTGCTCAAAAAATTTAAAAAAAAAGCAAGCATAGGCTAAAAATAGGACACGGGTTTGTGATCTATTTTTCTTAAAATTCGTACACTTTCTACAAAAAGTAAGAGATACTCAGATAATATTTTGATGCTTCCGACAAAACCCATAAATTTTTTGAGCTAAGGTTACACCGTTTGCATGCCCAATGCCTATTCTCTCAAACTAGTGAATAAGGATCTTCAAATTTTCTGCATTACGATTGCACTTTTTCGTGCCTAGCTTCCAAAAAATCAACTATTTTCTAGAAAAAAGTAAGGTTAGTGAATCCCATTGGGCATGCCAGAATGTGTATAGGAATAAAATTGAGATCGAAAGATAATCAAAACAATGAAATAACCAACAACTCAATCCTATAACATCAAGATAACGATCTAAGCAATAATCAAATCAATGAATAAATCAAATTACAAACAAAGAAGCTATCACCTAGATTGTTTGGATCTCTTGGTCAAATGTGGATTGCTTCATAAATTGCAAAACCATGTTTGCAACAAGCAGATGTAGATTGTGTTTGTGCTCAAAAGGTAGAAGTGTGCTCAATGATGCGATGCATGCTCAATGCGTTGTATGGATGCCTGAGAATAAATGATCGAAGAGGATTGGTTATGGAGATGAGGGGGGTTTATATAAGTTTCAATGAAGATCGATCAACGGTCCAGAAAATTCAATAGAATCAACGGATAAGATAAATCTAGAATTCATGATGAATGTGCACCTGACATGTGTCACACAAAAAACTATTTTTGTTTGAGTTAACTGATTGATTTGGCATAAAAAGACATGGAACAGACATATTTTTAGATTTCATAAAAATAGAAAAATATTTTTTTCTAATTTATGAGTTGGTGATAAAAACAATAATGATTAAGTCAATTAACTCAACTTATAATTTGTTTTTTGCATGATTTGAGATAAATTAAATAATAAATTATTTAATTTTATGTGCATGATGAACAAGATTTATTTTTAGAGGAATTGGAAGATTTTTGAGGAAATTAAATAAATAAATTTGTTTAATTGTTTGTGCATGATAGAGGACATAGAATATATTTGAAGACTTAAATAAATTAAACAAATAAATTGATTTTATTTATTTTGCATGATGAAGGATAAATAAAATATTTGATCATATTTTATTTTTAGAGATTGAGATTCAATTTAAATAAATTTGAATGATTTATTTAAATTTGGAAGAATAATTAATTTAATTAAATAATTTAGAATTATTTAATTATAGGTAAGAGAATGTAAATGATAAATTAATTAAATAATTAATTTATTCAATTAATGTAGACTTTTAACATATAGGCATTTCACATTTTCTTATTTCTATTATGTGGAGATTCCATGATATACCTCGGGAGAGTCATTCATGAGCCTAATTGTTAATCTACTCTACGTCACTCACCCCATATGAGATGGGTACGTTAAGGCAATGGTATAACAAGACCCATTGTCATAGGCCCAAGGGTTTCATTGCTACACCCGGTAATTCTTCACCACTTGGATCAAGGGGCTTCACGCTATGCACCCGGCAATACTTCACCCACTTGAGAGTCACCTACCGTTAAGCCATTTTTAATAATATTTAGGTCTACACAACCATAGGCCCAAGGGCTTCACGCTACACCCGGCGATACTTCACCTCTTGGCTCAAGGGGCTTCACGCTATTTGCCTGATGATACTTCACCCACTTGAGAGTCACCTAGGTGCTAGATCCTAACCGCCCTTCCCTAACTCCACTCCCATACTCGTAGGGTGTGTAGATAGATTAATGGTGAGGCTACTTATTCTCATCCCAGGTACACCATGTTTAGAATTATGAATTATACTTTATAAGAACTTATCCTTACGATCTCGTGATCCCCATGGATCTCTAGATAGTACATTTGATCACATTGTTCCTCTATGGGAACTCACCATTGTACCATCTCATATGATGGATTGCCATAGATACTACTTGGCATCATACATTATTCTTTCATGGAGGCTTGGACCTTGTCCTTCCTCGATTCTAAACATTCTTATTCTTATTGTGTTAAATGCATTTTCATTCCAGTATGTTTTAAGTAATCTCATTCTATACTATAAATATTCTCATTCTATTATATATTCTCATTCTATTCAATATTATCATGTTATAGACATTATCATTCTATTATGATTATAACCCTTTTCATGCTATTTTGATGATAAACATTCATCCTATGTTATAAGCATTCTTACTCTATTACAGTTATAAGCATTCGTATACCATTATGATCGGCTAGATGGATTATGAGATATTATTACTTGAGGTAAGGGACATACCTTGTTTGATCGATCCTTAGATCTGCTATCTCTTTTGGATGTTGCTGATATACAATACATGTCTTGTTGCTCTTATATTTATCTTGATGGAATAATTGCTTGTATAACTATGAATATTGATTGATGGTTGATATGAGATGAGACGCTATGGATAATAATATTCGATGATATGAGATCGTGCCCTTAATGCAAGAGATCATATATATATATATATATATATATATATATATATATATATATATATATATATATATATATATATATATATATATATATATATATATATATATATAATTGATTTAAGCTACTGACACGTAAGGATATTGCAAATTGTATTGCGTTAGCGATGAGGATGTTGTTGTCTAAGATGATGGTGTGAGATGCCCCTTAGACCAATGCTCACGTCCTCTTCTTATATCTTTGAATAGTTGCATCTTATGATGAGTCGTATCATTTCATGGTCCATCGCTGCCTTTAGTAACTATTATTTTAATTGTTATCAGCGCTCCTTAATTGTTGTTTGCTTCATTTATATAATTGCTAGTCTGTTCTTTATGTGTGGTTTGTCTTATTTCCATGTAGGCACTTATTTGTCTTATTCTGTATTGGCACTGCCTCCAAGTTGCATTTCTTTCTTTGCAATAGTTATGAAGTATTAATCATTACTGATCGCTGCCTCGATTCCTTTGTCTTGTTATTAAATATTATTTATCATAGCTAACTTCCCTTTAATTGGCATGTATCACTTGGAATAATTAATAGGGATTGCTTGTCTTTTATATTTCCTAAGACAAGTCTGGCCCGCCGTTATTTCTAATGGTTTTCATAAGATGGATCGCAGCCTTCTAATAAGACAAGTCGCTACTTTATCATGTCTCTTATATGAGATGTATATACTTAGGTTTATATTAATAATATTGATATTATAATTATTTATATTGATAATTATAATATATATTATTATATAATAATAATATTTAATATTTATATTCATATTAATATATTATAATATATATTAATAATGTATTATATTATAATTCATAATATTGTATATATATTTATTATTTATAAATATAATAAATATATATTATATAATAATATCATTCATTAACTATCTTATATATTTTAAATTGAATGTATTTCAAGAAAGCATTTTTATCATGATGCTTAAATCTTTAATTTAAACAATGCCTTAATATTGGGACATGACAAAAACCAATCAAATAAATGTTAAAATCTAATAACAAAAAACCAATACAAAATTTGTCCCAAACAAACTAAAAACACAGTGGAAACCAACTCAAATGCCACGTTCTTATAAAAAAAATAAGCAATTAAAACTCGAAGATCCTATAATGTTTTCCTCAAAACCACTCTATGTCGTCTTCTCAAGCCCATACACAACCGCTCCCAAAATGAAAGAGACTACAAACATAAGTCGTCGGTATTCTTTCTCCATTGGCGGTCTACACCTACAAAAAAAAATGTGCATATTGTCATGGTGCCTCTCATGGGTTGAGACGCCCCAAAACAATAGTGTAGGGGGAGTAGCGTGGCATCCATGGTCGCCCTTTCTCTCATTCACTTTGTTATTTTGTAAAACGAAAGACAACTATGTTTCCCTTGTTCAACTCCAAATTCGAATTATCTATTAATCAATCATGGCATCATCTCGTAATTAATAATGTCCACTGAAACATGTAGTTTTGACTAACTCACTAATTTCATTTTGAAACAAGTGACACATGGCATCCTGTGGATTTTTGATTTGATAATTGAATTTGTAAAAACCAAAAATAAATATGTTATATGGAAATGGAAATGGAAATGGATCCTTTTATAGTCTACGATGTCAGCGCCCTGATTTTAGGTTTACAATTATGTAGATTTTTATATAGCAATTATGTATATAAAAATAGAAACAATTCAATTCATTTTGACTTGACAATTGAATCTATCAAAAACTATTAGTAGTGATGTTAAAGCAATTATGAAAATATAAATAGAAACAATTTGGTACATAAATCTATTTAAAGATTGATTGGATTAAAAACATGGTTTTGTTAATAAAGCAAAACAAATTTGTAGTGATAAGAGATCCTTGTATTAGAGTAATCAAGTAGTTAGTTCAAATTCAATTTATGATTAATTTGTCACAATCATTGGCTACAAATAATTAAATTGCAATTGTATAATTATGTACATATATATGAATTATTATTTTGTCAAAATCTATGTAGGATTATACGATGTATAGTAAAACAAGAAAAGAGATTGAATATTCATGTATGTGGATTGCATGGGAAAATTTTCAAATATGAGGGTGTTGGTTAATGCTATTTTTGTAGATGTGGACAATTTTCATATAGTGCGATGATATTTGTATATATGATTCTATATATAAATACTAGTACATGTTTACTTGTTACTTTGTTGATTGTTGTTGACAAGTGTGTTATGGTGTGATTTCTAATTGACATAGTCGAATAAGTGATATGGTTAGTAACACTCAGATTTTTTAGTCAGATTGAACATGTTATATGTGAATAGAAGTGTCATTATTTGCAAAGTAATTTATTTTAGAGGAAAATATATTTGAATATGGCAAAGAAGATTTTGCTAGAGACATTTTGCAATGACAATTCTCTGTTTAAAGATTTGTATATATTTTAAAAACAGTGTCTGTGGGCAGGCCGATGGTTAATTGTAGTTTCTTGTGACATAGGCAATTGAAATATTTAAATAACATATTATGCAGTTGTCAACACCACAACAACTGTGTATGGAAACCAGTGTCGAAAAAACTAGTAGACTTGAAATACATTTACTGCTTCGAATGTGGGAGAGCTAATACTCAGTTTTTAAAGAGAATATTTGAGCACTGTATCAATCACTCTATTTGCTAGGCAATGGAAACATGGATCTTCATCTCAGATCAATGTAGATTGCACGTGCAAATATTGTTAGAAGGTATGCAATACAGAGCATTTGTTGTAGTGCATATGGTTAATACATTTCATAGACAAGTCTATGTGAACAAAACCCAAAAGTGAATTGTTTCAAAGATTGCAAAGACTCTATAGCAAGACCACATGCATTGTATCTATTGCGCTCTCTTCTGAAATAGTCCATTCTGGAAATAGAGACACCTTGTGTTTAGAGCATATAAAAGTGTCAATGTTACTGGGAAATCATTTATTTTATGTTGGGATTTAAAATAAATGATTTTCCAGTGTGTGGATTGGCCAGCGTCGTGAACATTAAGTCTAAAATTGATTAAATATTATTGAATTTAAAATGAACATCGAAAGTAGCAATTGTCGTTGTTGGCAAGAGGGTACCAATATGCAGTTGAATTTATTATTATTCTTAAATTAGTATCATGTCAACAAGAAAATGAATTTAGTGTATTGATTTGGTAATGATGGTGGCCATTTACCACTTGTGTTGTCATGCATATTGGACAAGCCAACATTCAGGTTGGCAATGCTTGTTTGGAGCTCTACTGTGTTGAGCATGGCATTCAGGGCCGCATGCTTATGTATTTTGGTTCCTTCTTTCTTCAGGTTGTATGCCCTAGGTTATTGAGAGTTTAGCTGTTAGGCTCAGCGTTTCAGGCAAGGGTTTTTCTTGGTAGGGGTTTCGGGGTATCTTTCTGAGAGGTTTTTTTTCCTCTAGATATTCTATAGATAGAATAGAAGGAATAATAGGAAAAGTGTACAGAGAGAACCAAAAGGCATTTATGACTTATTTGATTGCAAATAATAATAGCACTGGCACCATGAGAACAATGGTCATTGTACATTGTATTCAATTGGAAAAAAACAATTTGAACGAGGAGCTTTAGAGATAAAATTCAATTTTATTTTAAATTTAGATTAGAACTATTGCATAAGATTTGTGAACCAAAGTACTATGTGGAGGTATGCAGAAAACAACGAGTTCTTGCACACTCAAGAAATTGAAGTATTTAACAAGGGCATGATGCAATTGTCAATACCGCAACAAATGTCTATGAATATCAGTGTCCATACTCTTGTTTTACATCCTTTTCATTTGCATCCAAAGTGAGTGGGCCAGTATGCATCAAACAAATTAAAGAGGGAAAATCAAATGTTTATTTTAAATCTATCCACGTGGCTTAAATTAATTACATTGCTTAGTTGCAGTGTATCAACAAGTTATTTTCTTTTGCTTCTTTCTACTCCTTGATGGTCATGAAGTCTATGATGGCTTTGGTAATGTTTTAACTTTCATTGTATCATATTTGTCAAATATTATAACTATTTGAAATTAACTTTTTCTAATGTTATAATTATATTAGAGTGCATAAACAAAGCACATATTATCTGTTCCATATTCAAATATGTGTTACTTTGAAATAGAACATTCTGTAGAATAAAAAGAGCTTATGACAATAGCATCGATTCTAGACTTTAGCCTTATTCTTTCAAACTTTAAATACTCGACAGTGATTGGCTGCTCCACAAAAATAATTGCATTCGATGAAATGCTCTGATTATAGACTGCAATAAACTTGTGGAACTAGAAAAAATTAATTCAAGAGAATTATAATATTTGACAGATGATTATCACTCCAACTACTATTATTAGCTAGAGGTCTGCCACTACGGCTGCCAGTACATAGACACCTATATTATATACAAATGCACCTATCTAAAACCATGGGTATAGAAAATCTCCACAAAAAATTCTCCATCTACATTATTCATTTAATCATAGACACAAAAGCATGCATCTCAAATCCAATCAAAAGCCATTGAAACCAAACCCACAAAAAATAGAGACATAGAGATATAAATGATTTTTTGTCAGATATAAGTGATTTTTTGTCTAAACAGAGAAGAATACCAAATTAGAATAGGATACAACATGAACCAAAGAATTCAAGTTTGTTTGATGTCCTGTGAAAATGTGGAAACTGGAATATAAGTCAATTTTGTATCTGCAACTATTTATTTTTTTGTAAATCACAATTAGTTATGATGGTGAATAGAATTTTTGCTTAGATGGTTGATTCACAATTCAGAACAAACATTGAAAACAAGAAATCCAACATTCAAGGCAACTCAAGAGTGAAATCTGCTATAATCTAAACTATTTAAGTTCATTTTCACACTTAATGCTCACAAAACTAGTCAAACTGTAAAGAGGGAAAGGGTTTTTCCTTTTTTTAAACCATGCTGGCTAGGCACAAGTATTAGTGTATCATAACAAGAAACAATACAAAGAAGTATATAATAACAGAAGAGTACGTGCATCAAAATTTGCAAAGGCAAATGATGTTTGTCAATCAACAATTAAAGGTTCTAGTTCAACATGGGAAATGAACTCCTAGATGTATTTTTGAAAGCTATTGTTGTGCAATGCTTTTGTCCACTTGATACCTTTAAGATGCATATGAAGTAAGGCATGAGCATGCTATGTGTAAACAATTAGCCTATAGAAAAGGAGAAATTTTCTAAAAAAAAAAAAATTAAGTACCAGGCAATGGAGAATTGTTGCAATTGTTCATGGTAAACATAGGCTATTTTATTGTACAAATTCCATTGACAATAACATTGTTTTGGTTGATTTGAATTGGCCATTTGCAACAAATCCCACAACATGAATATGACTTTTGACTTGTCTTCAATGTATTGTTCATAGCTGATACTTTGTAAGCCTGGTAACAATTGCCCAATAAAAGATTTGTCACAAGAACAATGTATGGTCTACTTGTTGTCAGTTGTTAGAATGGCCTTGATATAAAGGCAGTGGACATAGTTGACATTTTTTTCCATTTTATACAATGAGTAGTTTGGTCGTCCAATGCTCCATAGCTATCAAATATGTAGTTACAATCAGGGCAGAATGCATGGAAAGGGCTTGGAACCATGTTTTCTATTTTCAAGGTTCCATGTACCTATAACAAAGAAGAAACAATATTAACTATGTGTTAATACTGTAAGAAATCAAATCAATAGTGTCTACAGGAGTTGATGTTTTTCTCTATAAACAAAGAGTTGTTTTCGATGCTTGATCACGTGCAATCAACATAAAGAAGCACATCTTGAAAACAAATTGCTTTAGGACATGTCAGGTGTAACAAAACATAAATAGCTTTGAATTTCATTTATTGTAGGAGTACTAAAAAAGTATATTTATGTAATGGATATATACATTACATTAGAACCATATGTTAGAAAGGAACATTAAATGTATCAGACATACTATTCTAAATTCTTACCACACATTGCCATGTCACCAATAACAAATACTATGCATGCATTATTGACTAGATCAATAGTCTACAAGAGATCAAATTTGAGCCTAAGGACATTTGCGATGAAAAAATGAATGCAAAGGAAGTTATGATTTTCCGGTGCACGAATTGGCTGGCACTGTTAATAGTAAGTGTGAAAATATTTAGACGGATTAAATTTTTTGGTATTGATGGTGTTGGCAAAGGGTACGAATATGCAATTGAATTTATTCTTTTCTACAATACTTAATGTCTTCCTTGAGAAATAGAGACTTATTTCTGATGTCCAATCACATGACACACAACATCAATGGCAACATCTTGGAAAGAAGCAACTTTAGCAGATATTAGATAAAAAAACTAGTATTAAAATGACATCTCGTATGATGAAACTTGTCTGACATAGTGAAACAGGAACATTGAAAACTAGAACAAGTAGATTTGTAAAGTGGAAACAAGGAACAAGGCAGGTACATATTAGGATCAAAGAAAGATGACAAAGGGCTTTTAGTTAAATGGAACAACTGCAAAACCAAGCAGAACAGATTCCTGTGAACAAGGTAACACTAATCAACTGACCACATTAACTATAACAAAATTGACATATTGTTTACTTAGATAAAATACAAGTTGAATCATAGTGGAGGCAAATATATTATAGCCTTAAAAAAATGAAATGGGTTTAAACAATTACAACAATGAGATTGCAAAGCAAATTGAGTAAATAGAGCAAATAATAGAAAATGTCATCACTCATCTACAAATAGAGAACTGTAGAAGTGTTGGTAGCCATGCATAAGGTAGGTGTCTCTCCTCTTTTCCTTGTTACAAATAGCTTATATTTTGGTTTAATATGCGTGCACAAAAGTTCAATCTAATGGATGACCCAATCCCTGACAAATGGCCACCGTCAATCTATTAAATTCATTTACATCTTGACATGGTTAAAATGGCAACTCATACAGAGAAAGTTATACATCATAGTGGGACAAGGAAATTGGAGATTAGAACAAGTGGACTTGTAATGTGGAAACATACAGAGCCTTAAAGACTTTTTCGCATCCCAAATGAATTTCAAACACTAAACAAAAGAAGATTCTTACAACATCTAAAACCATTGGCATAGAGAATCCCCACAAAAAAATTATGCATCTACAATTTTAATCCTAGACACAACAACATGCATCACAAATCCAACCAAAGGCCATTGAAGCGAAACCCACAAAAAAATAGACACTTAGATAGTTCTCTATCTAGTTTTATTGCAAATTAAGTAAGGATTCAAATAAATCCTTACCTGCCACTCATACCATGGTTGTGAATCAATACAACGCCCAACCAACAAAGACATGCATCTGTAGCACCCAACTCCAAAAAATTGAAACCTAAACGAGAGAGGACCGTAAAGATAAATCAAAAATGTTAACGAAGTCACCAAGAAACACACAACTCGTAGACAACTCTATTTGCCACTCACGATTTTAGATGGGTGCATTGTAGTTGTGAATCAATACAATGCCCAGCCAATAAAGACATGAATCTGCAACATCCAACTCCAATACATCTATACATATCCTTAAGGACTTTTCGCATCCCAAATGACTTTAAAACACCAAACACCAAAAACAAGAAGATGCCCACAACATCTAAAACTGTGGGTATAGAGAATCTCCACAAAAGAAAATTGCAACTACAACAACAACATGCACCACAAATACAACCAAAAGCTATTGAAGTGAAACCCATAAAAACACATTGAAGCTATTACATTTCTAGCAATTAAGGCATATTAGCTACTATTAAGAAAATCATGATCTTGAAGATACTTTGATGCCATAATACAACTAACAACTGAAGGCAGTATCATGGAACCACCATACATAATCAGTTTCAAGGTGGGCAAGTGTCAATTGTCAATAGTTCAATAAACTATTTGGGGTCCATTGGGCAAGGCATTGCATCTTTCTGTAATGTGAATTAAACAATTTAAATAAAGTGGGCTTGATCTTGGGGGAAACTCCATGGTTAAGCGCGCTTGAGTCAGAGTAGTACTGGGATGGGTGACCTCCCAGGAAGTCCCGATGCTTCACCCTTGTGTGCATCACCTAGATGCAATGAGTGCTAAGTCAACCATTCATTAACATGAGAGATGGGTTCATGTGAACCACTACTCATGAAATATGGGTCATGTGTTTGACTCAAAAACTACGCAGTTAAACCCTGAAATAAAATATCATAATTTGACATGCTGCCCAAGATACCTCCTACTTTCCAATTTAAATAAGGTCAGATATCGTCAGCATGATTAAAAAGGTAACTTAACAATAAGCAAGCAAGGATAATATACCTTTCAGTTATCTAGGAAAGTGAATCCATGGTCCAAGTGCTCCTATCTAAAAGTTGAGGGAAACAGATCTTCTTGAGGATAATAGATATTTATTTAATTGGTTCAATACACAGCATGAGCATGCAAGCAAAAGGAGCATTTCTGCAATACTTGATGTCTTTCTTAAGAAATATAGACTTGTTTCTGATCGTTGATCATATGTGATCCAATATCGAAGACAACATGTTCAAGATAGGCAGGTTTAGGGCATATTAGGTCAAAAAAACTAGTATTAAAATGGCAATTTGTAAGAAGAAAGTTATCTTGCACAGTGTAGAAGAAGTTGATTTGTAAACATGCAAAACCAATACATTGAACTTGCTTGCTTCTTGAGATGGCAACAATTCATTGTAGCCATAATTTGTATCTTCATATATTGTCATGGACAAGGGGCATCTTGCATTTGCACCTTACCAGCAAAGATCAAATAGCCTTGAGGACCTCCAAGTAACTAAAAAATATTAATGCATCCAGGCACAGTTACAATACATTCAAAATATAAATATACAATATGTATATTAGGAATATTGATAAATACATATCATATGTTTATATATTTTGTATAGATAGATATGGTATATATGTCTGCAAGCAAGCAACCCCAAATAGCATAACAATGTTTAAGTATTGTTGCACAAAACATAACTTAAATATTAGAAATATAAGAAGTGAGTGATGGAAAGATGTACATGTTTTTTCCATGTCTAGAGTGAGAAACATCAAATTGGAATAGAATACAACATAATTTGGAAAAATCAAGTGTGTCTAATGTTGTGTAAAAATTGCATAAACTGAAACATAAGTAGATTTTGTGTATGCACTTGCAAAAAAACTATAGCAGAATGCTCTGTATTGTATTATTAATAGACTTCTCATCTTGCATGGCATTATTTTTCAATTTATTCTCAGATCATGATAATCAATTGTTGCTTACCATGGAGCACCTAGGATTGAATAGTGATAGCCAATCTTTGAATATATTGAGAACAAATTTATTATTAACAAGTCAGAACATAGTGAACCTGAGTGCATATCCTATAGCTTTGTTCTGAAATAAATCATCCTGCTAATAAATACATGAACATCACCTCTCAGTATTTGTAGAAACATCATGTTTAGAGTGGGTAAAAGTGTCAATATTAATGGATACATGATTTTTTCACAATTAATAAATGTAACATCAACACATTGAATTCGCTAGGTTCTTGAGATTACAATAATTCATTTTTATGATTTGCATCTTCATACATTGTTGTGGATAGGGGAGCATGTCACACTTTGACCCAACTAGCCAAAAGAAAACAACACCAAACACCTCCAAGAAACTAAAAATAATTAATGCAAGGCAGGGACAGTCACAATACATCCAACATATAAATATACAATATGTATACTATGTATATTGTTACATATCGTATGTTTATATATTATGTATAGATAGATAATATATATGTGCATACAATCACATGTCAACACTATGATAGAACATCTCATTTTTTAAAATCAATTTATTCAAAGAATATAAAAATACAAGCATCATGAAAAATAAAGTCTACATTTTGTGACAACCTATAGAAAACTGGAGTATTAATAGGCAATGGCCAATTACCTCAAATGTTGAATGCAACAAATTGGTTAGTCGATCAAGGGTTCTTTTATTGTTCAATTTTCCAATGTATGTTGATTGACATGTTCGAAGCACATTGTCCCTAACATCAATGTATTTTACAATTTTTTGAACAAAATTGTTGGAAATTCGTTCTGCTGCACCTGCTCCTCCAAAGTAAAAAAATGGTGTGCCAAACTTTGATGTATCTATATTTTTTTTTGTTGCAAATGAGGTTAGTATTTTTGCTCCATTCATTGAATAAACAAGTTGTGCAATGGAAGTTGTAAATTAATTTCAAGTGAACAATTGATGACATGTATTTATCTGTGCTTTGTCAATATCAAAACTCCCATCTTTTATGTCAACAAGGTATTGAAATGCTATGTTTTTGGTCCCAACCACCAATGCACCTATAGTTCCAATGGCATAGTAGCTTGTGTTTGTGAGCAACTGTCTAATAGTGGTGCTTGGAATAAAGTTATAGTCTTCACAAAGCCGCAAAATGATCTCAACAATGGAAGAGCTACTCAAAGTTAGTATACAATCAAAGTCACCATGGTCATAGTCAGTTTTGGGTGCAATTTGAAATCTTGAAATGTGTATTGCTGACCGTAAAACTATCTTGACTTCATATTGTTGGACAAGGTCACCAGTTATGTTTAGAGTTATTGTCATCTCAGCTTTTGCATCTATTAAATCCACACGTAGCACCTCATGGGTTTTGTTGGTTTTATCCAATGCAATCTTGTACATTACAATTACATCCCCCTCAAAGATATTTCTAGCCTTACAAGCATTTAGGTCTTCAATTGTTATTATAAATTAAGATTTCTGAATTTCGTTCTGCATGGATAAATAAATAAGACATTTGAAATCTGATTTACTATGTTTATGTTGCAAATAAGGGAATTTGTTGGTTGCCAATTTGCATTTGGTCTTCTACTCTTTTGCAAGTATCCATTTTTCCCTACATTTGAAAACCAATTGGTTATTTTGAAACATGTAACAACATTCACAACATGGATAGCATAAAATGTTATAATGTTAATAGTTACAGATGGAAAACATAGTATAAGGTGTATTACCATTCAAGGAATATTGACAATAGGCTATATTGTAGCACTGTAACAAAAGAACAAGAAGCTTTTGCAATAAAGCAATAAGCCCAAATTATATTGACACTGTTCAACAATACAATTTGCATAGTTTTGATCTGCATAAGCTATATGAATTGTCCTTGTTCCCATGCAAACTTGAGTAATATAATTTTGTATTTAGGTTTAACTTGATTTCAATTTTCCAAATCTGGAGCAATTCAATTTTATTCTATAGGTATGCTTAATCACAAATTGTAGATGATTCAGTATTGTGAATAACATGAAACTTAAGAAAAGTAACCAAATGATCACTCCAATATGCTTCTGATTTATACACATAATATGGTTGTGCAAGTTCATTAGACCACACATGGTCAATCATTGGTTGTGACAGTGACTACGATTCATGAATCAAAAAATATATATTGTGGTTTTGCATGTGTTCTATAAGTTGTTTTCTGTTGTTATTATATGTGGACATGTCAATGTTGAAATCCCCCACAATGTACAGAGTTTTATGTGTATCTAGACATGAAAACACTTAGCTAGTGATTGCAATGATTTTTGTAACTGGAGCATTTGGTCTTGCATATAAATTGCATATGCTGACTAAGTTGTTCATTAAAGTTATTGTTATTGTCATGGATTCTAAGTTTTTTGTTGCATGTTGCATTTTTCTAGAGACAATTAGGTTGTTTTTGGTTAAAGACATTATGCCGTGTACATGATACATTGAACAACAACATGTAAATGTTCAAATAGTTTGTTGGAATTTGGACAATTCATATATGTTTCTTGCAAGCACAAAATATCAGGTGACATTATATCATTATCGTGAACAACATCATCGATATGGAGATGCAAGATGCATGTATTCAATGTACATAATAGTATTTGTGAGTCAGTGTTGCATTCCAAATGAGCATTTTTAAATTGCCATTTTGTTGTTTCCTCAAGACGAGACATTTCCAATGATATATTTTTTTAATTTTAAAATTGTGTTTTGTCAAAGGCTCAACAAGAATAGTGAGAAAATTGTTTTTGTGTGTGAAAGTGCTATGTATGTTAATCCATGTTGTTTAATCCTAGCAGGATTGAACACCAGCCTTGCATTGTTAGCCCTTGTGATCTATGTATAGTTCAAGCACATGCCAATTTGACTGGAAATTATTTTCTTGTAGTTAAATTTTCTTGTTGCTTGATACTTTTTGGATAGGCCTTGCAATCAAAAGTATGGATGTCCATTGTCTGTCAATGTAATTGCTATAACATTGTGGAAATTTCTCCCTT
Source organism: Cunninghamia lanceolata (assembly GCA_027924645.1). NCBI lineage: Eukaryota > Viridiplantae > Streptophyta > Pinopsida > Cupressales > Cupressaceae > Cunninghamia > Cunninghamia lanceolata. The sequence continues at coordinate 2,159,032 of BSBN01000063.1, forward strand.
TGTCGATGACCTGCTTGTAGGTGATTAAAGTTGATCCAAACAATAACAAGGTCGTTAAACTTGGTGTATGCTTTAAATGTTCAATCTAAACCATTGACTAGACCATTCTACGTGTCGTAGTTAGTACCAACATAGAGTTCTATTAGCATGTCTAGTTTTAACAATATTCGAGATGGTAGAGTTATTGTGTGATTATTTAAAGTCATATTTCATTGCAATTGTCATCATGTTCATCTCTTGCATTCAATATAGTTAACTCTCCTGGAACTATTGATAGCATCTTTTGATTGTGTGCATCAACATCGTTTCTTCTATAAAAGAGAAAAGGGAATGTTGGATCCAATGGTGGCTGGCGCAAGCAAGTTCAGCTCAAGTATTGCAAATCATCATTTGTTTGTAAGTTGCCTATACGTATTCTATTGAGTATGACAATAAAATTTTCATATGTTTGTCGCATAGTCATTTGCAATGCATAGTATCTTATTTTTTGTTTCCAAAAGTTGTATGGCATTGATTCAATCAATGTTGGTGCATTTTCAAAGACAATTGAATTAAGTACAGGTTGTGCTTGGTATAGATCACCACAAAAAATTGTATCAAGGTTTCCAAAGCACATAGTAGGCATTTGCATTATATCTCTCAATTGTTTGTCAATGTAATGCAAGAATGTTGTGCCAACTAATGAAATTTCATCTAACAAGACCATGCACAATTGTTGATAATGCTTTGACATTCTATCCAATGTTCTAGTATTCAATGGAATGTACTCTGATTTGTTAAAAGGTATGTGGAATGTTGAATGTAACGTCACTCCACCTATGTTGTATGCTTCTTTCCCTATATAGTCAACTATAATCCTTTTGGTTTGTCTGGATCATTGTCAATGTTGTTATTGTATATGCGAAGGAGTGCTTGGAATATGGCTTTTACAGTGATTTTTTTTCCAGTTTCGCTCCACCTATCAGAAATAAGTGCAATGGAGCTTTGTGTTAGGAAAAGGTGTGCTATACACCTTGCATAATATTGATATATTTTATGTAAAATAAATATTTATTTGTGGTGCATCTTAATTGATGTGTTTAGCCACATTAGGTATTTATTTGGGTGCCACTTGTAACGTTGTATGTAACATTGGGTTAATTATTTTTTGTGTGGGAGACAATGATCTTTTTAGTGGCGAATCTTCGCCAATTGGTGAATAGTTCAGATTTGTGAATTCAAAATTGGTGAATATATTGCAACCATCTAGGGGGCCAAATCGCCCAGATTTTACAAATTTTGATCAAATAAATTTTAATTCGCCAACAATTTATTTATTTATTAAACTAATAAAGCAAATTATTTTGCCATAGTAGACGATATGTGTTTAGAGCCTAATCACCAACAATTTATAATATATTTTTAAATATTAAATATATTCGCCACTAATATTAAATTTCCTCCATTAATTTTGTGGCCATATCGCCATTAGTGTATTAAATTTTTGCTTATATTATGGAATAGGGATTCATATTTTATTTATTTCCATTGATTTCCATTTCAATCTAACAGTTGCAATTGATTTTCGTGGGTCCTTTAAACATGTGCCTTTTTAAAGGCATGCTAAGCCTGGAATTGCTTTTGAGCCGTGGGATTAGATCAAGCCTGGAATTGCTTTTGGGTCGTGGGATTAGGATCTAATCCCACAGCCCAAAATTAATTCTGGGCTCAGCATGCCTTTAAAAAGGCACATGCTTAAAGAACCCACGAAATCAATTATAGTCATTCGATTAGTAGTAAATAAAAGGTACAGATTTAGTCATTCATTCATTTTTGTTTTTAAAATGTGATTTTTAAAAATATTTAATTTTTATGTGTTCCAATGCTGCTATCTCCAGACCCCATGAGGGGGCTCTGCCCCCTTGACCCCCATAAGGGGCACTGCCCGTTGACCCCGCCGATGGTTGCCGCCCCCAAGCCCCTGCTTTAAAATTATTAAAAATATATATATGGGGGGACTATGCCGACCCACTATGTAAAATTTTAAAGGAAGGATTCGCCATTGTAATTAATTTTTTTGTCTATTATTCGCTATGATTCAACAGGATTTTATAAAAATTTCTAATAATGTGCATAGATTCACCAGGAAAATTATAGCACTTAGTCATGATTCCTATGGATCTAAAACTACTCTCAAACATCCTGCCAGTATATACATAAAATATAACCTAAAGTATAGAAAAGGTAAATACTAGCTTATACTTAAATGTTTATTTTATGTATATACCCCTAGTCTCTTCCTAGACATGACCCTACTCTAGAGTGAAAGGAGTTCAAGGATTCTCATTTAACTACTTTAAAACGTGAGAACGTTATAATGCGCTCATGTTATGGGTTGGTAGTTACTGAACTATAATGTCCTCATGTTATAACGCAAGAGCGTTATAACACACTTGCGTTATGGCTTGGTAGTTACTAAGACATAACGTGCTGGTGTTATAACGTGAGCGTATTTTTGCCTGCTTTGGGAAATTCTAACCATAAGGGTTGGATTTGCCTTGGGCATCCAACCTAAAGGGTTGGAGGTACCTTTTATATTCCAAGGACGTGTTTTTAACAAAAGTTAGAAACTTCGACCAAATACAAAAATGTCAAGATGACTTCAAATTTTTTATTAGCTTTATAACCATGTATTTTTTTCAAAAATTTGATAACATTAAGGTTTCCATCTTCAAGTTTTTTTGCTAATGTGTTATTTTTTTTTTCAAAAAACCTATGTGTAGTATTTCTGGTGTCATTTTTTACACGTTTATCAAAATTTAAAACAAATCACATTTTTGAATTCTAGACTCAATTCTATACACATTGAAAAAAATGAGTTTTGATTAGTTTTCAAAAAAATTATGGGGGAGCACGCTCAAATTTTCATTTTTTAGGATGGGTCCACTTTAAAAATTCATAAAAAATTCATATATTCATAAAAAAATTAGGAGAAAAAATAGGCATAAACTACGTAGTGTTAGCTAATTTTCCACCGTTGTGATTTTTCTAATACTTAAAATAATTCAACATTTTAGGGGGAGCACACCAGACACTATGTTATATTTTCTGACAAAAATAGGAGCACTTTGTGTGCTCCCCCTATTTGAACCTCTTAATCTCCACCATTTTTAGAAAAAACTAGTAGTTTTGAAACTAGACTCTAAGAACTACAAAACTTATTCTTATCACATCTAATTTTGAGCATGGCTATCTTCAATTTCTCATGCAAGATTAGTTTTTTCTGATTTCAAGAAAAAGTGGCCACTTTTGACCCCCTTTTGGTCTCCCATTTCTATGCACTTACCCCATAGTGGAATAAAAGGTAGAAGAAAAAACTGCATATGGCCCTTTCAACTTAGACAAAATCAAGAAAATGCATTCCTTATCAAATTTATCTTTCCCACAACCTACCAATTGAGATCTCAAAGCTTTGAACTTAACCAAATAATCTTCAATGGAAGGAAATGTATTAGGAGAAAGAGAAGTCAATTTTGCCTATATTTGCAAAGCATGGAATTCACTAACTTTACCAAATAGATCTTTGTACTTATCCCATACTTGCTTAGGTGTCTCACTATCCTCAATATGAAACAACAAACTATCAGAAACATGTAGAGCAATCAAACCCATAGCTTGCCTATGATCAAATTTCTCATGTATTCCTTTGTAAATTCAAGTTGATCTTCATCCAATGCAGAACACAAACCCTTAGATCTAAGATCTAATTAATCTTTGCAATTTTTGTTTCCATGAATGATAGTTATGAGGTGTGAGTAGCTCAAATGAATTTGAATCAGCCGTTAGGGAATCAAACACCAATTGAGAAAAACTGACAACATACAACAATAATCTATTATGAAACCTCCCAAATATGAATCAATACTGAAATTGAAGCCCCCAAGAAAAAACACCCACCAATTTCAACGATTTTTCTAATTAATGAGTGCAAAGTACCCAATAGGCCTCAAACTAAAAATATGATGTCTAAGGAAAAATCTAGAAAAGGGTATGGATAGATTTGTAGAACTCATAAATACCTTTCCAATAGCTATAAGAAGTTGAAATTTTGATATCATGGGTGCAAGTTATGAGCTCGGAGGCCAAAAAGTGCAATGTGGACTTCAAACAGACACATCTAGCACCTGCAGAAAAATTAGAAAAAACTACCTGCACCATAATGAAGTACGTAGAACCATCTTTCCAATGCCTATTTATTTTTGAAAATACAAAACCATGGCATAAAGTTATGCTTCCTAGAAAAACTGCTCCTTGCTAGCTCAAAAATGGTATTAGGGCATGTCAAGGGTGGCTAATTAGCAGCGTTCAGGCAGTGGTTGGGCCTAATATGGGAGGCATGCAAGTGGTGGAGGTCTGATCCAAGCTGAGTGCAGGTGGTGGAGGCCTAATCCGGGTTGAGCGCAGGTGGTGGAGGCCCGATTCAAGCTGAGCGCAAGTGATGGAGGCCCCTTCTGATGGTGAAGCCACTACTGGTGGTGTGCAAGAGGGTTTTTGGGCAGTTGAGCTACTATAGACGTGGCAAAGAATGATAGAGGAGGAGCCATTTGTGGTCGAGTTGCCTGGTGGTGGCGAGTGATGAGGGGCATCGCCAAGCTGAGACTTTGGTGGGCTCTAAAAGCACTTAGCGCTTAGCACTAAAAACAAAGCTGCTAAGTGACTAAAAATAGGCAAGCCATGTGGGCCAACAACCCCACTTGGAAAGTATACAAAAAGGTACGCTGACAGATATGAGGGTATAGGGGTCTACGGACCCCTGTACAAAGATTTTTTTAATTTTTAAATCAAATAATCTGGCAAAAAAGAAATCCAAAAAACACAACGGATTTTTTTTACCCAAAGGAGAAAAATCTCCAGAGAGGAGGAATATTTTGCGAGTAGTACTGTCGATGCCAGTTCTTGTGCAAGTGGTACGGATGGGGTAGGAGGCCAAAAAAGACCGGATTTGGCTGTAACAAAATATATCATGTTTATAGTCAATCCTAGCAAATTTGGCCCTTTTGAATTCAACCTTGGGGTCAGATCTGAGCTAGAATGCACTTGCTAAAAGTTGATGGTAGGATCTCTCCAGATCGAGAAGGGGCTTGCAAGATCAAAGCTCTGATATTGTTACATCACCAATTTTTGTCTTGCTATACTTTTTACTTTTACTTAGACATAAGTAAATTTATTATGATGTTTAGATCAATGACAATGAAAAACATTGATTATATTGAATGTTATTTATGAAATTATGGAAATGATTATGTTATTATCGATTTAATATTTGCATTATGAGATTTGATTTATTATTTGAATAATGATGCACTGATCATAATTTGTTTGGTTACAAGTTTGATACAGGAATACAGGTTTTCAGATGACTCTCAGAGAAAAGAGAGAGTATCTTTCGAGGAGAGAGATATAGACCTTGGGTTATGAGTGGTTTATTTGCCAAATCGAGTATAAGTGTTTAACGAAAACGTGAACCAATGTGTCATAAGAGGTAAGTCTTGTCTTGTCAGTTTACTTTTGAACCCAAATCAACAAATAGTTGATATCTCACAAATCTTTGCAAGTTGTAGTGTGTCATCATAGTCATTAGTAAAATAAATGACGTCATTTGTGTGCGAATTGTGACCATTTACGTTTAACGTAAAAGTTACGACGTTATTGTCGTAAAATGGTGGTGTTATTATTAATAAGTCACTTAGTGTTTTTATTGTCGATGTTTAATGTCAAATGTCGATCTCGTCGAGTTGATGTGATTTTATCGACAGATTGTGAAGGGGAGACAAGCTCAACCCATTCACATTATCTGCAATCCTTTGTTTTAATATTATCATTTTCATTGATTAAATCATAACTATCAAATAGAGATAATGTTATGTAAACCATATTTGATATGATCAAATAAGTACATATATATGAATTGAATGAGGATAATACCTCATGATAATTATTAATATTTACTCTTGAGCAACCATAGGCATATATTATGGAGTGCCTTCATTATAACTGCTTAATGGATCGAATCACCCCTTGTGATCATTAATTGCTCAAAGTTAGTTTAATGAGTTGGTGGCCTCTTAGAAGAGGAGTGGTGGATAACCCAGCTGCCATCGCTGATCTCCTCAAATGATGCTTTCATCATCAACATATGTCAATGTTTGCATATTTCTAGCTGGCATTTGGAGTTGAACCATAAAGCAAAAACCATTGGAATTAAATGAGTTTTCAACTGCTAAGAGTGGGAGCGAACGAAGAGGATGACTCATTATGAGTCTATTTGAGCTCTTAAAGCCATGACTTAGCTAGTCGATGGCGTATCTTTTGTGGACTTGTTATGTTTGCTGAGTCTTGGTCATTAGAAGAAAAGAACTCGCAGTGGGAAGTAAGGGAAGAAGTTATAGAAAAGTGGAGAACATGGCTGTCTGGGATGAACACAGAAGTTTTCTACCTGCCAATACATCTCTGTAAACCGTCGTTGTCAGGTAAATACTCCTACAAGATATGCTTTATAAGACAATGATAATTCGAATGATTGCTTGTCTTGGACAATCGTTTAATTCAGTTTGGTTATTCTTTAAGTATATTGTGTAAAATGTGCAAAGGAGATAAGCTGACTGTGTCACCTTGAATACTGTCGATTTAACTCAATTGACTGAGTCAGCTGTGTATGTGTATATCTTAGTATAACCAGAGAAGTGTCGACTTAGCCTGAAAAAGCCAATGCAAGCTTTTGCAATGATATATGTTTCATTATCCTTTCGAGTCAATAATACTTCTGTCATTAAATCGATATACAAACCCATTTATTGTTTGGGAAATAAACGAACTCTTTAGATGGAGATTATTATAGTTTTCTAGTGTTTAGAAAACTAGTTGCTCTATTGAATGAGCAATCATTTTGAAATAAGTCGATTATTTTATCATAGGATAGTTATGTATTTAACTCTCATTGAGATTACTGTAAATGGTATTTGTTATAGAAAACTTACCAGCCAAGAGTAATACATGATAAAGTATTAAGTGGTGTCATTACCATTTTGAAACCATTCTTGTTTTAATTTCTATACATTGTCAAGACAATTTCTTATCCAAAGAACTTAGATTCTTAGTGGTCTATTATAACTAAGGTATAACCTATTAAGTGGTAGAAGAACTAGGGATAGTTTGATAAATGGGCTAAATGTCAAAAGATCTTCTTTATGTCTATACTAGTAATCTTGATGAGTGGTGCAGGAGCACCAAGAGTTTGGTGCACATGTATATATTTTTGCTATTTTTGCATTTTTGGTGTGAAGTCCTTTTTGATTTTCTAAGGGAAGGAGCAGGACCGATGTATGAGCCTAGTGTTGAACCATTGAATCTCATGCTGGAGGTTCAACGGGTTCATTTGGTTCAATGGAGTAAACAGGTTCATTATGGTTCAAAAGAGCGCTGTCAAGTGGAGGAACCTGGCATTGAACCGTTGAACCTCATACTAGAAGTTCAACGGGTTCATTTGGTTCAACGGAGTGAGATAACCGACAGTGGCGGTGAGGAGAACCGGCGGTAGGGAAGAAACCCGAAGATGCCATTGAAGAGATGATGGATATCGACGAAGGAAGTTTAGAAGTATCGTCGATAGTAATGTCTTTTGCCGACGGTTCAATCCTACCGATGGTTCAATACTATGTGCGAAAGGATTATACGAGCATATGAAGACAAAAGTCAGCCGTGAGGAGAACACAAAATAGTTAGTAAAGAAAACCTAACTGAACAGACAGAAAACAAACCTAACTGTCCGATAACGGAAAAAGACGAACAATATAAAAAACTGTTTTTGCTTTGTAAATCGGTTGGAAGTTGGAAGGTTGGAAAATTAGAGAGTAGACATTGAATGTAAGAAGGGACACTCTGATAATCAGAATATTTGACAGTTTGATATGTTCGTGCATTTTTGTAGAACTCCTGCATAAATTGATCTAAAGTACAGTAGTTGATTTTATTTTTGTTATTTTGTTTCTATTTGTATGAAATGCCTCTGTCTTGATGTCCCTACAATTCCTCTGTACAGTCATGGAGGGCCATCAAACAGATTTTTTATTTCTTGTTTTCCTTTTGTGGAAATGGTTGGATTGTCAATGAGAGACAATAGGAACTTGTCCTAGGCGAGCTTTACCATAGCCCGGCTAGGTATGCAAGCTGCAGTCTAAGAAAAGGGAGGGGTGAAAACAGAGTAGGAGGAATTGAGTACCAAGCAATTAGAACCCTAGACCCAAAGAGGAGGACTAATAACGGGCTCAAGAAGGCTATACGCCTTGGGAATTGAGAATCTTGGAAACAGTGAGGACAAAGAAGAATGCCCCGCACCAAGAAAGTAGTGTCTATACTAAGAATAACAGACTAGTAGGCTTTTCACCTCTATAGTAGACTGATTAGCTTGAATTAGGCATTTTGGGTAGAAAATGTCTGAGAGCACTTGAATTGGTAGGGAGACTTGGGGTATGACATAGGTCTTGGAGTGTTTCAAACAAGATAGGTTTTCTAAGTTCATAGTCAGCCCTATCAAATTGGTATCAAAGCAAGTTAAAGATTTGGGCTATTCTTAGATTGGAATAGAAGAAGTTGTATGATATCACCTAGTTCGAGTGAGTCTGTAGGTTCATCCAAGAAGATGGTGACTAATGCAGAATTGGCAAAGAAGGTTGATGAACAAGAAGAGGAGAATAGGCTCCTACAGGAAAGATTGGTAGAAATGGAAAGTAAACTGGGTGTCATGATGGAAAAGACTGAAGAAGTCAGTCAAAAAATTAAAGATTCTAAAGGTAAGGAAAAAGGTGTGTCTATAGAAGATGAAGAGCCCACACCTGATCCTAAGATGGAAGAAGAACCTTTCTTGAAGGCCTTAAAAGCCATGAGTGGTAAGACATTGGAAGGAGTTCCACTTTTTGGTGGAAAGATGGAACCTGATTTGGTTATGGAATGGATAGAAGGTATAGAAAATCACTTTGAATGTGATGGAGTGACTGAAGCACAAAAGGTGAAGGTGGCTAAATCAAGACTCAGAGGAGCTGCCTTGACATAGTGGAAACTTGTTCAAATAGAAAGAGAAAAAGAAGGCAAGAAACCTATAGCTACTTGGAAAGGTATGGTGGCTAAAATCAAAGAAGTCTACATGCCTGGGGATTATGAAGTCCATGTGTACAAGAAACAACAAAATGTGAGACAAAGAGAATTCGATGTCAATGCATACACTGAGGAGTTTCAAAAACTATGCTTGAGGTCTAAGGTGATGGAGGATGAAAACGTAAAAACAACAAGATACCTAAATGGTCTGAGGTGGAGTATTCAAGAGGAAATCAACTTATTCATCCCTACAACAGTGCATCAATGCTATTAGTTAGCACTCAAGGTAGAGGAGAAGGGCAAGAAGAAACAAGAGTCAAGCAGCAGATTAAGAGGAAGAGGTAGAGACAGCAGAGGAAGAGGAAATTATGGTGGTAGGAACACTGATCAAAGATCCCAAGGAGAATCCAAACTCACAGAGCAGAGTGAGGAGACTAGTAGTAGAGGAAACTACCGAGGAAGGGGATCTAGCAGAGGAAGATCAGGAGGATCAGGCAGAGGATCCTACTTTGCCACTATGAAATGCTACAATTGTGGTCAATTAGGCCATCCAGCATATAGGTGTCCTGATAAGGGCACATCTTCTTCTCAAGGAGTTGATAAGAGAAATCATTATATACAAGATGATGCTTCAAGCAGCAAATCACCTGAAGTCAGTCTAACCTCAGAAGTGGGAGAGAACATCATGGTAAGGAGAACTTTGATCAAAGAACCGGTGAAAGCTGAACCAAGCCAAAGGAGAGCTTTATTCAGAATTAGATGCAAGATTATGAATAAGGTATGTCAAGTAATCATAGACTCAGGGTCTACTAATAACATAGTGTCTGATGAAGCAGTTAGAAAATTAAATTTGCAAAGAATACCTCATTCGAATCCATATAGAGTCACATGGTTAAATAAAGGTCAGCATGTGATAGTCAATGAGCAAACTTGGGTAGAGTTTGGTATAGGTGGATACAAAGACAAGGTACTATGTGATATCCTACCCATGGATGCATGTCATCTCTTATTGGGCAGACATGACCGAAAGGCCATACATGATGGTGAGAAGAATGCATATTCTTTTCAAAAAGATGGTGTCACCTATAAAATTCAGTCATTGGAAGATGAAGAAGCAGATAAGACTAAAAGTCCTAATGTCTTAATTGTGAGTGGTAAAGAGTTTTTGAACACTCTTAAGGAGGATGGTATTGGTTATGCTATCATAGTGAAACCTAAGGGGGAGCAAAAAGACAAAAAGGTAGTGGTCCCAAAAGAAGTACAAACTATACTGGAACAGTATAAGGACATAATTAGTGAAGGAACACCAGCAACACTACCTCCACAAAGAACTATTAGCCATCAGATAGACCTGATTCTAGGAACATCTCTGCCTAACAAAGCTCCTTACAAGATGACTCTAGAACAACATAAGGAGATAGCCAGACATGTACAAGAATTGATTGACCAGGGATTGATTAGGAAAACGCATAAGTCCTTGTGCAGTGCCTACAGTGTTGGCACCAAAGAAAGGAGGAACATGGAGACTATGCACAGACTCCAGAGCTATCAATAAGATCACCATAAGATACATATTTCCAATTCCCAGAATTGAATATCTTATGGACTGTTTAGGAGGGGCTAAATACTTCGCCAAGATAGATCTAAAAAGTGGTTATCACCAGATCAGAATCAAGGAAGGTGATGAGTGGAAAACAGCCTTCAAGACCATAGAAGCACTATATGAATGGCTTGTTATGCCATTTGGTCTATCGAATGCTCCCAGCACATTCATGAGGCTCATGAATGAAGTCCTCAAAGACTATATGGGTAAATTTGTAGTTGTTTATCTAGATGATATCTTAATTTTTAGTCAAACTAAAGAAGAGCATCTTGAACATATAAATGTTATTTTGAAAAAGTTACATGATGAACAACTAACCATAAATTTGGAGAAGTGTGAATTCATGAAGCAAGAATTAATATACCTTGGTTTTGTATTGTCCAAAGGAGAAGTGAAGATGGACAAGTCAAAGGTAGAAGCCATATTGAATTGGCCTACTCCCAGAGCAGCGACTGAGGTGAGAAGTTTTCATGGCTTAGCTCAGTTTTATAGAAAATTCATAAAGAATTTCAGTGCTATTTGTGCACCCATGCTTGATACAATCAAAGGTGGGGTAAAAACAAAGTTTCAATGGACACAAGCAGCTGATAAGAGTTTTGAATTGTTGAAGAAAGAAGTAGCCACACAGCCAGTGTTAGTGTTGCCTAGTTTTGATAAGTTATTCACTTTAGAATGTGATGCTAGCAATATTGCAGTAGGTGTAGTACTCAGCCAAGAGAATAGACCAGTAGCCTTTTTCAGTGAGAGACTAAATGAAGCAAAGAGCAGATACTCTTTATATGACTTGGACCTCTATGCTCTAGTCCAAGCACTTAGAAAATGGAGGCATTATCTCCTACCTAAGGAATTTGTTGTATATACAGACAATCAAGCTTTGAGTTTTTTGAACTCACAAGATAAGTTGAGCCATAGACATATCAAGTGGATGGAGTACTTGCAATCTTACACATTCACAATTAAGCATAAGAAGGGACAGCTCAACAAAGTAGCAAATGCTTTAAGCAAGAGGCTGCTCACAATACAAGAGATACAATTAAGAAGCATAGGGATGAAGGAGTTCACAGCCCTCTACAAAGAAGATGAAGATTTTGCTGAAGCATACAAGGTCTGTCAAGACTTTGAAAATCACTTTCATAGTGAATTTGCAGATTACACTTTGTAGCAGGGATTGTTGTTCAAAGGTGGACAGTTGTGTGTACCAAAAGGATCCATGAGAGAAAATCTCATACAGGAGAAGCATAATGGCAGTTTGAGTGGACATTTTGGTCTGAACAAAACAGTGGAGTTAGTTCAGAGGTTCTACTATTGGCCGAAGATACACAAAGATGTCAGAAAGTATGTAGAGCAGTGTATCATCTGTCAGAAGGCTAAGGGAACTTCTTCAAATGCGGGACTGTATCAGCCACTACCCATTCCTTCCAGACCATGGGACTGTGTAAGTATGGATTTTGTAGTTGGTCTACCAAAGACTAAGACTGGTTTTGATAGTATTTTTGTAGTTGTTGATAGATTTAGCAAGATGAGTCATTTCATTCCCTATAAGGTGACTCATGATGCCAGTCATATAGCTCATTTGTTTTTCAAAGAGGTCATAAGGATTCATGGACTTCTAGCAAGCATCGTATCTGATAGAGATGCTAAGTTCATGGGACATTTCTAGAAAACTCTATGGCAGAGGTTAGGAACAAACCTGTCTTTTGGATCAGCATATCATCCACAGACAGATGGCCAAATAGAAGTGGTGAACAGGACGTTAGGCAACTTGTTAAGGTGTTTGACGAAAGAATATGGACAGAGTTGGGATCAGATCATTTATCAGGCAGAATTTGCCTATAATCATAGTGTGAATAGAACTACTGGAAAAAGTCCATTTGAGATAGTGTATGGAATGCACCCTCGAGGTGTATGCAAACTCCAACATCTTGGAGACATGGAATATAGAAGTGGTCATATAGAGGATTTTGCACAATCTATGAAGGAGATACATGAACAAGTAAAGAAGACAATGCAGGAAAATACCCAGAAAATTAAGGATAGGGTAGATGCACACAGGAAGGATGTCCAGTTTGAAGTTAGCGATTTAGTCATGGTTCATTTGAACAAAGCCAGATTGTAGAAAGGGATGCCAACTAAGCTACAGATGAGACGGATTGGTCCTTGCAGAATTCTGGACAAGTATGGCAAAAATGCCTACATGATTGATTTGCCAGCAGACTTGGCAATTTCACCAGTGTTCAATGTTCAGGAACTAGTACCCTATAAAAGTCCTCATTCAGCAGTAGGGGGATCTAGTTCAGTGATTGAACAAACAGTGAGTGATGTGACTTTGCCACCTACACTCAAACCACAGGCTGAGAGAATTCTGGATTCTCGAGTATAGAAACAGACCAGACATGGCATGTACATGGAGCATCTGATCAAGTGGAAATAGTTGCCTGAAGCAGAGGCTACATGGGTTACAGAGTCTGAGTTCAAGAAGCGGGGCATTGATTTTGCCTTATTGTCACCGAAGGTGACTTGACTTTTTCTGTGCAGGGGGAGTATGGTGCAGGAGCACCAAGAGTTTGGCGCCCATGTATATATTTTTGCTATTTTTGCATTTTTGGTGTGAAGTCCTTTTTGATTTTCTAAGGGAAGGAGCGAGACCGATGAATAAATTGGACCGATGTATGAGCCTAGTGTTGAACCATTGAACCTCATGCTGGAGGTTCAACGGGTTCATTTGGTTCAATGGAGTAAACGTGTTCATTATGGTTCAAAAGAGCGCTGTCAAGTGGAGGAACCTGGCGTTGAACCGTTGAACCTCATACTAGAAGTTCAATGGGTTCATTTGGTTCAACAGAGTGAGATAACAGACAGTGGCGGTGAGGAGAACCGGCGGTAGGGAAGAAACCCGAAGATGCCATCGACAAGATGATGGATATCGACGAAGGAAGTTTAGAAGTGCCGTCGATAGTAATGTCTTTTGCCGATGGTTCAATCCTACCAATGGTTCAATACTATGTGCGAAAGGATTGTATGAGCATCTGAAGACAAAAGTCAGCCGCGGGGAGAACACAAAATAGTTAGTAAAGAAAACCTAACCGAATGGACAGAAAACAAACCTAACTATCCGATAATGGAAAAAGATGAACAATATAAAAAACTATTTTTGCTTTGTAAATCGGTTGGAAGTTGGAAGGTTGGAAAATTAGAGAGTAGACATTGAATGTAAGAAGGGACACTCTGATAATCAGAATATTTGACAGTTTGATCTGTTCGTGCATTTCTGTAGAACTCTTGCATAAATTGACCTGAAGTACAGTAGTTGATTTTATTTCTATTATTTTGTTTTTGTTTGTACGAAATGCCTATGTATTGATGTCCCTGCAATTCCTCTGTACAGTCATGGAGGGCCATCAAGCAGATTTTTTATTTCTTATTTTTCCTTTTGTGGAAATGGTTGGATTGTCAATGAGAGACAATAGGAACTTGTCCTAGGCGAGCTTTACCATAGCCCGGCTAGGTATGCAAGTTGCAGTCTAAGAAAAGGCAGGGGTGAAACAGAGTAGGAGGAATTGAGTACCAAGCAATTAGAACCCTAGACCCAGAGAGGAGGGCTAATAACGGGCTCAAGAAGGCTATACGCCTTGGGAATTGAGAATCTTGGAAACAGTGAGGACAAAGAAGAATGCCCCACACCAAGAAAGTAGTGTCTATACTGAGAATAACAGACTAGTAGGCTTTTCACCTCTGTAGTAGACTGATTAGCTTGAATTAGGCATTTTGGGTAGAAAATGTCTGAGAGCACTTGAATTGGTAGGGAGACTTGGGGTATGACATAGGTTTTGGAGTGTTTCAAACAAGATAGGTTTTCTAAGTTCATAGTCAGCCCTATTAATGAGTATAGCTTATAGTAAACCATTATGTGGAAATAGACTATGTCTATATAGAAACAACCTTATATAAAATCATATATGAGTATATATGTAGTGATGGTTAATGACATCACATAGAGGTAAATTGAAAGGTATTCATATTCCTTTTGAATAGAAGTTATTATCTTCACAAGAATTATAGTATTCCTAACCATGGTTGAGTTAAACCAAAGGTCGATTATGAACCTTGGCCTTATAGAAATGAGATATGGATATATATTGAAATATCATAATATTCAAGGGTTGTTATAAAAACCCTAGAGTCGATTATGAACCAAATGAATGGTTATGTCATTTAGACTTATCAAGTCAAGAAAACTATTATCATGACAAGATGATTAAACCATTTACGTAAATATAGTTGGTGTGAATAGCTGCGAGAATACGACAGTATCCAAGTTGAGTAGGGGTGGGTGAACACAATGACCATGTTCATTTTGAACATTATTGATATTAAAAACTTTGGCCAAAGTAATACATTTGTTTTCTGCATGCATTATCAGTTCACTGTATCCAGATTGCTCATACTATCAGAAATCATACTTAGCTAGAGGGTATCTAGGGTTGTATGATTGATAGAATTGAGTAGGATACAACACTATGTAATCAGAAAAGGAAAATTACCACTGGTCACCTAAGGTCTATATTCCTCGTGAAGGGTAGGGCCACTTCCTATGTAGAAGATGTGTGGGAGACCGCCGGTCTGTGGATGGAGGTAAATCACTAGAAAGGTACTCTCTCCAAGCAGGAAACATTCCAGAACTTGTGATAAAGATGTCTGATATTCAGAAGCAATATTTATTCTAAAATTTGTATAAGTATTTGATTTACATTTGTAAACATTGTAATTGAGAAAGACAATATTGTTGTATTGTATTTTGTAAAGAGAAATCTTGTAATTGTAGTTACTTGATTATATGTTGAATAAAAAGAAAAAATTTCTCTATCTCATTTTTACCTTGTTGATTTACTCTATGGTAAATTTCTGGTTTTACTATGTTTTTAGAACATGGATGTTACATATGGTATCAAAGCTATCAAGTTTAGCATTGGGGCTTATGAGACCACTATGCTTGCATGTAGTCAACATTATGCGATTAGCTAATGTTTGAAAATTTCTGTGCTAGGATGGTACATCTTAAGAAGACAGCAAGAAAGTCTATTAATATGAGTCAACGTTTCCTTAAAGAAAAAAGAGAACGTGAGGCCATTATCAAAACCTTTGAGGAAACCAACGATGAGAGTGACATTTGGTTAAGTGATACTGAAACTCTGGCAACTGCCTTAACTCAAATCAAGAGAGTGAGGAGGGAAAACAAGGAAAGAGTTAAGATCACTGCCAAAATCATAAGAGTATATGTCAGATGAGGAAACAACTATGGTTAGGCAAGATCCCCGCATACCCCCAACTGTTGAGATCATGGAAGTTAGGTCTAATAGTGAGTCATAGGGTTATATACCTCAAGATTATGTATCTAAAAATGAATCTAAAGGGTATACTCCTCTTGAGCACAACTTTTGAAGTCATTTCCTATATAAATGAAGAATATTCTATACTTTTGAAATGAAATAAATAAAAAGAGTTGTTTTTGTACCAAACTATTGTTTAATTGAGTTTATTATGTTTTGATTTAATGGGATGCATTATAATCATGAACTAATGGACAACTCAATATTCTCAGGTGTGAGAAATCAATAAACATGGTTTGGACAAGAACTAACCAAGGAGAAAGTGAAGAGGAAAACGACCTGCCAAATAATAAGTTGGACCAAATCATAACCATGCTTGAGGAAACCAAGAAAAGACTGGGTGATTTGGAAAAGAAGGTGGATGATAAAGGGAATACTGAAGGAGGAGGTGAAAACTCTCGTGGAGAAAGCGGAGAAAATCATGAAGATCAAAGTAAGAGTACGAAACCCCATAAAGAGGCAAGGGATAGATTGTCCTCGGAGCTCTCAAAGGATATGAAGAAGGTTACTCCACCAAAATTTGATGGGACAGTGACCGGAGATGCTGCAGAAGCTTGGTTAATAGAAATGGAAAAATATTTTGAGATAAGAAATTACTCAGAAGTGACCAAGGCAGTATGGGGAGCATTCCAACTGGTAAGAGAAGCATCCACTTGGTGGATGAATAAGAAGATGGAATTGAATTTAAGCTCTCTAAGGGTAACTTGGGATGAGTTCATGGAGCTCTTTCGCAAGAGATGGTTACCACAAGTTTCTTTTGATCAGAAACTGACTGATTTTTAGAATCTTCGTCAAGGAGATATGACAGTGGTAGAATATGGAGAAAAATTCACCTAACTCTTGAAGTATGTTCCTCAATACCAAAAAGATGAGAGATTCAGGATCAAAAAAATTAAATCATGGGCTTAAATGCTCAAATTGGTGGTGAAGTGGACGTGCATGGTCCCACAAATATGGATCAAGTGTATGAGAAGGTGACCAATCAAGAGCAAAAGTTGAAATCTATCTCGGCTTATCGTGATAGAAGCCGCAAGAGGTTTAGTGGAACTCCTAACAACCAACCATACAAGAAAAGATATGAAAAGAGTTATGAGAACAAGAGAAAAGATAAAGGATCTCAGAAAAGCAAGGTAGATCTGGAAATGAGAAGAACAATGGCAATTTCAAAAGGAATGAGGATAACAATGGGAAGACTTTAGATAAGAAACGACCGATTGGAGGATGCTTTACTTGTGGGGGTGACCATTATGCAAATCGTTGCCCTAACAAGAATCAAAACGGTCGACAAAGAGGTACTGCATTACCAACTCAGCAAGAAGCATTCCAACAAAGGATTCATGTAGCTCTTGACAATCATCAAGCAGAGTATCAAATCACATCCATTGAGATGACAGGTACTTTGTTTGGAGTCCCTATATCTATTTTGATTAATACATGAGCCACTGAAAACTTTGTTTCTCCTAGAATTTTGAATAAATTTCCTAGAAAAGCTGGGTACATGTCTAGACCATGGTCAGTAGAATATGCTAACCAATCTAAGGCTCAGGTAGAACAATGTTTGTTTGCAGCCAAGATTGATCTCCCTAGTTTCTCAACTGAAGTAAACCTGTATATAGCTCCCTTAGGATCCTATGATGTAATCCTAGGAATGAGTTGGTTGACGAAGCATAGAGCTAAGGCTGACTATTTTTCAAAAATAGTTAAATACTTAGATGATTTGGGAAATCAGACCCAAATCCAGGGGATTCAAAGAGAAGTTAAAATTAGACCTATCTCTGCCAAGCAATTAAAAAAGGCTAGAAGGAAGGGTTGTCAGTTGTTTGTAGTTAAAATGGAACAAGTAGAGGAAGGGTTAGAAAACCCTAGTTCATCTTTTAGAGAAAAGTATCCTTTTCTTCAGGAGTATCAGGATGTGTTCCCAGAAGAACTTCCAGGATTGCCTCCCAAGAGAGTTTTTGATTTTGCAATTGATATTAAACCAGGATCTGAGCCTATATCAAAAGCACCCTACCGTATGACAACTACGGAGTTAATGGAATTGAAAACACAATTACAAGAATTGTTGGCAAAAGGTTTGATCAGACCCAGCGTTTCACCTTGGGGTGCTCCGGTTATTTTTGTCAAGAAGGATGGAACCCTTCAATTATGCATAGATTATCGTATGCTTAATAAAGCAACGGTAAAGAACAAATATCCTTTGCCACGTATTGATGATCTTTTTTATCAGATGCATGGAGCTGTTGTGTTTTCAAAAATTGATTTGCGATCAGGATATCATCAGTTAAGATTGAAAGATGAGGATATTCATAAGACAGCTTTTAGAACCAGATATGGACACTATGAGTTCACAGTGTTGCCATTTGGTTTGACGAATGCACTTGCTACATTCATGAATCTCGTGAATAGTGTATTCAGAGATTGTTTGGACAAGTTTGTTCTAGTCTTTTTGGATGATATACTCATTTACTCTAAGAATGAAGAACATCAACGAAATTTGCAAATAGTTCTGCAACGGTTAAGAGAACATAAGTTATATGGGAAACTGTCCAAGTGTACATTCTTCCAGAAGGAGATCCAATACCTAGGGCATATTATATCAGCTAATGGAATATCTATTGATCCTGTAAAAATCACAGCTATTCTGGATTGGCCTGTACCCACAAATGTGCATGAGGTGCATAGTTTCATGGGCCTGGCTAGCTATTATAAGAAGTTTGTTTTAAATTTCTCCAGTATTGCTAGTCCAATCACTTTCCTACAGAGGAAAGGAAAGAGATTTGAATGGACAGACAAATGTTAGGACGCATTTGATCTCTTAAAAGAAAAGTTAAGTTCAGCTCCAATCTTGAAAGTTCCTGACCCCGAAGAACAATTTGAGGTAATTACAGATGCCTCGGGAGAAGAATTAGGAGGAGTGCTTATGCAAGATGGAAGAGTTATAGCATATGAGTCAAGGAAATTGAAATCCTATGAGAAAAAGTATGCACCGCATGATCTGGAATTGGCAGTAGTAACTCATGCCTTGCAGATGTGGAGACACTATTTGTTGGGGAAGACTTTTGTACTTAAGTCAGACCATCAAAGTCTCAAGTATATTTTCTCTCAACCGCATTTGAATGCTCGACAAAGGAGATGGTTAGAATTGATATCTGACTATGACTTTGAGATAAACTACATCAAAGGAAAAGAGAATAGAGTAACTAATGCTTTGAGTCATAGAAGAAATATAGCTTCTATTGTTTCTATTTGTGGAAATTTCAAAGATTTGGTGTTACAAAATTTGTCTGGTGATGAGTATTATGAGTTGGTTAAGTAGGCTCTGGAAGATAATCCTAGAGACCCAAGGTATGATGGGTTTCTATTTGAGTCAGATGGACTATTGAGGTATAAGGGTAGAATGTATGTCCCTGATTCAGCAGGTTTAAGGGATCTAGTATGGAAAGAAGTTCATACCGCACCATATTCTGGACATCCAGGAGTGACCAAACTTCTAGTAGATGTTAAACCTCGTTATGTCTAGAAAGGAATGAAGAATGATGTTGCAAGATATGTAGCAAGCTATTTAGAATGTCAAAGGGTAAAAGCAGAACATCAACACCACGCAAGATTGTTGTACCTGCATGATGTGCTAGAATGGAAATGGCAAGTTATTAGTATAGATTTTGTTCAAGGTCTTCCTATGTCAAGGAATAGACATGATGCCATTTTAGTTGTGGTTGATAAACTCACAAAGGTAGCACATTTTATACAAGGAAATTCTACTGATGGAGCACCTATGTTAGCTCACAAATTTGTGCAAGAAGTGTTTAGATTGCATGTGCGTATAACATCAAGGTTTTGGAAAACTTTATTTTCTGCGATAGGAACTAAACTCAATGTGAGTATAGCTTATCATCCTGAAAATGATGGGCAAACTAAAGGAGTTAACCAAGTTTTGGAAGACTTGTTGAGAATGTATTGCATGGATCAGCAATATAAGTGGGAGGAATACTTACCACTTGTGTAATTTGCTTACAACAATTCCTATCATTCCACTATTAAGATGGCACCATTTGAAGCATTTTATGGAAGAAGATGTCAAACTCCTATAAGCTGGGATAAGATAGAAGATAGGATTAGCATCATACCAGAAATGCTAGCTGAAATGGAAGAGAAAGTTAAGCTGATTAGAAAAAGATTGGCAAAAGCCAATGATAGGAAAAAGAGCTATGCAGATGCAAAGCATGTACCGAGACATTTCTCTGTTGGAGAGAAAGTTCTCTTGAGAGTTAAACCTTGTTAGTGAACAGATTTGTCCTTCGAAAATAAATGCAGAGAATGACTCACGACGCCCAGGAAGAAGAACAAACAGTACTAACAGTTGGAGAAGTTGTCATTGGGTTGACAACCTTCCTCTAAATTTTTAGAGGTACAACATCCTCCTAAGATATGCAATGAATAAAAATATTAGGTGTGCTTTTAACCAGAAAGCAGAAAAGGTGCATTAACATCTACTCATCACCATGAAATAGATGTGCATGAATGATTATGGAAAGAAATGAATGCAAATAAATGATATACAACCCACTTATCCAACATTCATAAACAAGGATAAATTGATTTAAAGATACAGTTATATTTCGCCTTAACACATGTCAACATAAAATAAGCAATATTGAAGATAGATTACGAATTGACACAAGAACAATTGCAATCACAGAAGACACTTGGAGACACAAAGTTCTATAAGTAATTCTTCATTTCTTCAATATAACAAAACTCAAAGTTTCTACAATGCCTCTATACATAAGCTAAGCGAAGAAAAATATAATTGGAAAGTAAAACAAAATAAACTTTCTCTCCTTTGCCTGTTCACAGACAGCTGGAAAAAGATGCCTTCCCTTCGAAAGTCCTTCCCCCTTTATAGTTTTTCAAAACCTCCCCCAAAAATCATAACTACTCAAAACGGTCTTTTTCAAGTAACCGTTATCAAGAAAGTGACCTTAAAATGGTTACAGTTACATTATACCAAAAATGTAATCATCATCACTAATTACAAAAGAATTTCATACATGCAAGACAAGTGGCATTAAACTACCCCCAATTCTGGGTGTATTTCCATAAAAAGTTGGCGCAACTCGGCACGTTCTTCTTCTTCCTCTAGGATGAAAATTGCTCTGTGGTATTCAGCATAACTGGTTTTCTCCTTCCAAGCAACTGTGCACAACTGAGAGATGATATCAATCTATTCCTCTTCGGGCCAATGTAAATCAGGGTGTAGAACAGGCATAGGCTCATCATCCCAAATTTCATTATTCGTAGGAAGTCCCATTCTAAAAGATGACTTGGTTGACAAGAAAGACTGAACTTAGAGAGCATCATCACCTTTCTCTAATTCAGGTTTATTTAATTACACCAGCAAGTAATGATGGTTTTTAAACTTGTTAATATTGTGCTACCGCCTTAGCAAGCTCCGTTACACTTGTCATTTAAGAGGTAATTAATGCATCATTGATTTTGTATCTTGAGAAACGAGTCTCAAGATTGAGCTCGCATTTCATAACTCCTAAAAAGACATTCTCATTACATACCACACGAGTAATCAGATGAGCTGGCGATATCTTGAAAACTGGGAAACGCCACCAAGGACTGCGAAGATGTTGATTAGTCAAGACTCAGAGCAAATTCTGAACCTTGAACCTTAAGGCAGAGTTCTCAAAATTTGAAAATTCCTGACAATGAGTGAGGTTGGGGCATCAGAGCTCTTATGATCCTTCAAGCTATTAGAGTGACGTTCAAAAATTCTGAACTTCCCCGACACAAAGGAGAAGTCAGGAAGTCAGCCATTTCTTCAACTTAAGAACATAAGTCAGAGAAACAAAGGATTCAAGAACTTAAAGAACGCCCGACAACAAAGACTCACACAAATGCTTTCAAGACTTAAAAATTTTGGGACGGAAAATGACCGAACCGAGGCAAAGCGATGATTGCATCGATCCCTATGCACTAAAATTTGAAAAATTTTGGGTTCAAATTTTTAGGGTAACAACAGGCTCTAATTGGGGACGAGGACTACAAAGGACGAAGTAAGGAACCCAAAATTATAAGCGCAGACTAGTGCCTTATCCATTAGGCAACAAAGTTAGACAGTACAAGGGACAAAGGAGCCAGAACAAGCCAAAAATAGGGCAAACAGGAAAGGAAACTAGACTACCAGCACAACAAAAACTCTTAATATACACATGGAGGGAAGATCCTACCTCCAGATGACTCCAGAATGTTCATGCAAATCCATTAACCAGCTAGGAGAAATAGCTGCCTGTGCAAAATAATGCCAGATAAATGAGTAGCCCACAAACAACCACTTGCCAACTGGCGACCACCATGATCAAATTAATAAAAATGACTTCATGTAAAAACTCTTTGGATGTGTCTTGATGCCCAAAAAGCCATTTTTCATTGTATGCTTCTCCAAACGGATGACTCATATCAATATCATCCAACATATAATTACCAGCGTCTTTCTGAATGACCTCATATATAATGTCAGAATGCATATGA
This sequence comes from Cunninghamia lanceolata, assembly GCA_027924645.1. Lineage (NCBI taxonomy): Eukaryota > Viridiplantae > Streptophyta > Pinopsida > Cupressales > Cupressaceae > Cunninghamia > Cunninghamia lanceolata. The sequence goes on from BSBN01000063.1 coordinate 2,181,691, forward strand.
TTTTGCAAGCACAGAGAAACCAGCCCCCGGATTGGGCAACCCACACATTGATTATGATTTGTAATATATACTTCATCGTGTTCCTTTTCATCAACTACATCAGCCTCATTATCACACTCGAAGTGATCTGTCTCTTTGAATTCTTCTTTTTGATCTTGCATCTTATACGTACCATCACAAGCAGACACAATAGGAGCTTCTTCTTTGACACAACTTTGTGCATGCTCAAATGAGTCCATACAGAGAGGATTATTGTTTAAAGGATAACACCCAGAAGAAAAAGAATCTTGTGGAGGAGAAATCAAACCAGGACCTTCACCCTCAAACTTTGATGAAATGTGCTCCTCACTTAAAAACTCTGATTTACTCTCATATCCATCAACTACTATATGAGAAGATGCTTTTGCAAGAAAATTTTTTGCTTTAGAGCTACTGTCCTCTCCTTGCAAATGATGTGTGGTAGCATGAGATTCTCCATCTGGTGTAACTCCTTCACAAATAGGGCTATCTTCATGGCTGTAAGAAAAGAAATGTGTATCCTTCTAGATCCCTTTGTTCAATTTCTTACAAAGTTCTAAGCAAGGCTTGGTGTACTTTATCATATTGAAATTGCATATTACCATTGAAATTATTTAAAAATCTCACTTGTGCAGGATCATCAAGTACCTGATCATTTTAAGATGTAGATGCGCAAGAGGTGAAGTCTTCATCGTTACTGACAGGATAAGTAGATTCTTCACTAGGCTCTTCTTTGTCTTCTTTCATATCATTGGGGACACAAGTGGTTGCAGTCATTTCAACTTCAGTTATGTGACCATCTTTGTCCAGAACTCCACATAAAAAGTCATCATTACATGTGTTAAAGTACTTATGAGACTCGCTACATTTAAAGCTAACATGACCATTTTTAACCTCAGCTTTCAAATCTTGCTTGAAAATTTCAGCATTTATGACCTCTTTTTGTAGTCGTACTTCTGTATTATTTGACTCAGGAGATGTGAAGCTTTCAACTTGCATGCATACTGGAGGAAAGGTATTACTCCCATGTTTCTCATCATTGCTTGAAAAAGTAACTGATTCTATCTCTGCACTAAACAAAGGAGCCAAAATAGTGCAATTTGCATAACCTTCTCTACCATTTACACCACGGGAGGGTTGTTCATCTTCTACATTACATGGGAAAACTACAGATTTATTATTGTCTTCCTCATAATGCAAATAATAAGCTTCAACTCTTCTATCCATACGAGTTTTAATTTCCACAGCACTTATTTGACTTCTACCAAAATGTTTGGAATCAAAAACAAAGAGATTGAAGCATTCAATAGAAGGGGGTTGAGCATTATGGAAATATGTAGGCTGAAAATTATGTATCTGCATAATAGGCTTGTTCACAGGTTTACTAATTAGATTCCATAGACCACTCAATGTCAAGTCATCTTCAATTTTCACAGCCTCTTGTTGAGCAACTTTTATGTCATTTACTTTACTCCTTTTCAACTCAAACTGAACCTCTGGATGCAATGCAGAAATAAAAGTACATAGCTGGAGTTTTTAACCTGGTTGAATAGAAGTAGGAATCTTTTTGAGCAACTAGTTGAATCTGTCCATGAAGTCTCTAATGGATTCTTCTTCTTGCTTGTGGATGTGGAAGAATTGATTCAGCAAAGCAGTTTCATCAATAGGGCCTTTAAATCTTTCCAAGAATTTATTATTCAATGAATCCCAATCAGTAGTACATTTTTATTCTAAATGATGAAACCATTCTGCTGCAGGCCCAATAAGAGATTCGATAAACAATTGAATAAAAATATCTTCTTTACTTACTCCCAAAACTCCACATGCAACGGTGAATGCAGGAATATGATTTTCAGCATCTTGAGAGTCTTCTCCACTGAACTTCAGAAAATGTTTTCTTGATCCTTCAGGCAACAGTGAAAACTGAGACAAAAAGAGAGGTCCAAAATAATTTCCCCATGGTTGAGGAGAAACCAATGCCATCATGCAATTCTGAAGAATAAATCAGCAACAGGTCTTTGCTGGAACAGAATATTTCTGAGTACATTTCATCAAACAAAGCTGCTAGCTTCCGTCCTCAGGGAGGCACCTTCAATTTTTCTGGGAACACTAGTCTTTCACTTTCGAATCCCCAATAGAGTCACCAAAAATCTGTTAGTGAACAGTTTTGTCCTTCGAAAATAAATGCAGAGAATGACTCAAGACGCCCAGGAAGAAGAACAAACAGTACTAATAGTTGGAGAAGTTGTCATTGGGTTGACAACCTTCCTCTGAATTTTTAGAGGTACAGCTCAATATATGCAATGAATAAAAATATCAGGTGTGCTTTTAACCAGAAAGCAGAAAAGGTGCATTAACATCTACTTATCACCATGAAATAGATGTGCATGAATGATTAAGGAAAGAAATGAATGTAGATAAATGATACACAGCCCACTTATCCAACATTCATAAACAAGGATAAATTGATTTAAAGATACAGTTATATTCTGCCTTAGCACATGTCAACATAAAAGAAGCAATATTGAAGATAGATTATGAATTGACACAAGAACAATTGCAATCACAGAATACACTTGGAGACATAAAGTTCTGTAAGTAATTCTTCATTTCTTCAGTATAACAAAACTCAAAGTTTCTGCAATGTCTCTATACATAAGCTAAACTAAGAAAAATATAACTAGAAAGTAAAATAGAATAAACTTGCTCTCCTTCCCCTATTCACAGACAGCCAGAAAAAGATGCCTTCCCTTCGAAATTCCTTCCCCCTTTATAGTTTTTCAAAACCTCCCCCAAAAATCATAACTACTCAAAACGGTCTTTTTTGAGTAGCCGTTATCAAGAAAGTGACCTTAAAACGGTTATAGTTACATTATACCAAAAATGTAATTATCATCACTAATTACAAAAGAATTTCATACATGCAAGACAAGTGGCATTAAACTGCCCCCAATGCCAGGTGTATTTCCATAAAAAGTTGGTGCAACTCGGCACATTCTTCTTCTTCCTCCAGGATTAAAATTGCTCTACAGTATTCAACATAACTGGTTTTCTCCTTCCAAGTAATTGTGCGCAGCTAAGAGATGATATCAATATGTTCCTCTTCAGGCCAATGTAAATCAGGTTGTAAAACAAGCATAGGCTCATCATCCCAAATTTCATTATTCGCAGGAAGTCCCATTCTAAAAGATGACTTGGTCGACAAGAAAGACTGAACTTAGAGAGCACCATCACCTTTCTCTACAGTCAGGTTTATTTAATTACGCCAGCAAGTAATGATGGTTTTTAAACTTGTTAATGTCATGCTACCACCTTAGCAAGCTCCATTACACTTGTCATTTAAGAGGTAATTAATGCATCGTTGATTTTGTATCTTGAGAAACAAGTCTCAAGACTGAGCTTGCATTTCATAACTCCTGAAAAGACATTCTCATTACATACCACACGAGTAATCAGATGAGCTGGTGATATCTTGAAAACTGGGAAACACCACCGGGGACTGCGAAGATGCTGATTAGTCAAGAGTCGAAGCATATTCTGAACCTTGAACCTTAAGGCGGAGTTCTCAAATTTTGAAAATTCCTGACAATGAGTGAGGTCGGGGCGTCAGAGCTCTTACGATCCTTCGAGCTATTAGAGTGACGTTCAAAAACTCTGAACTTCCCCGACACAAAGGAGAAGTCAGGAAGTCAGCCATTTCTTCAACTTAAGAACATAAGTTAGGGAAACAAAGGATTCAAGAACTTGAAGAACGCCCGACGACAAAGACTCATACAAATTCTTTCAAGACTTAAAAATTTTGGGATGGAAAATGACCAGACCGGGGCAAAGCGATGATTGCATCGATCCCTATGCACTAAAATTTAAAAAAATTTGGGTTCAAATTTTTGGGGTAACAAACATCAAAAAAGTTCTATCAAGTTTGGAAAGTCTTCTAAGCTAGCTCCTCATTATGTGGGACCCTTTGAAGTACTTGAAGTGGTCAATCTAGTTGCCTACAGAATTGCTCTACCACCAGCCTTGTCTCGAATGCACAATGTTTTTCATGTCTCTTATTTGAAGAAATATAATGCAGGTGATAACCATATTTTGAATTGGAATTCTTTACAGATGCAGGACCTAGGGGTGGTCACGATCGAGCCACTCAAGGTGTTAGAAACTTGCAAGCTCCGCTTGCGTAACAGAGAGGTCTTGCAGTGCAAGGTCCAATGGGATCAATATGCTGAGGAAATTGCTACATGGGAGGATTGCCATGAATTTTACCAAAAGTTTCTTCATTTATTTAATGTTGTTACCAATTGAAAATAATGAACTTGCTTTTTAGTTACTTTTTGATACTTTATATCATCGAGGACGATGAATCTTTAGGGGAAGGATATGTTACATCCCCAATTTTTGTCTTGCTATACTTTTTACTTTTACTTAGACATAAGTAAATTTATTATGATGTTTGGATCAATGACAAGCAAAGACATGGATTAAATTGAATGTCATTTATGAAATTATGGAAATGATTATGTTATTATCGATTTAATATTTGCATTATGAGATTTAATTTATTATTTGAATAATGATGCACTGATCATAATTTGTTTGGTTACAAGTTTGATACAGGAATACAGGTTGTTAGATGACTCTCGGAGAAAAGAGAGAGAGAGAGAGTATCTTTCAAGGAGAGAGATAGAGACCTCGGGTTACGAGTGGTTTAGTTGCCAAATTGAGTATAAGTGTTTAACAAAAATGTGAACCAATGTGTCGTAAGAGGTAAGTCTTGTCTTGTCAGTTTACTTTTGAACCCAAATCGACAGATAGTCGATATCTCATGAATCTTTGCAAGTCATAGTGTGTCATCATAGTCATTAGTAACATAAACGACGTCATTTGTGTGTGAACTGTGACCATTTACGTTTAACGTAAAAGTTACAATGTTATTGTCATAAAATGGTGGTGTTATTATTAATAAGTCACTTGGTGTTTTTATTGTCGATGTTTAATGTCAAATGTCGATCTCGTCGAGTTGACATGATTTTATCGACGGATTGTGAAAGGGAGACAAGCTCAACCCATTCACATTATACGTAATCCTTTGTTTTAATATTATCGTTTTCATTGATTAAATCATAACTATCAAATAGAGATAATGTTATGTAAACCATATTTGATATAATCAAATAAGTACATATATATGCATCGAATGAGGATAATACCTCATGATGAATATTAATATTCACTCTTGAGCAACTGTAGGCATTTATTATGGAGTGCCTTCATTATAACTGCTTAATGGATCAAATCACCCCTTGTGATCATTAATTGCTCAAAGTTAGTTTAATGAGTTGGCGGCCTCTTAGAAGAGGAGTGGCAGATAACCTAGCTGACATCGCTGATCTCCTCAAATGATGCTTTCATCATCAACATATGTCGATGTTTGCATATTTCTAGCTGGTGTTTGGAGTTGAACCATAAAGCAAAAACCGTTGAAATTAAATGAGTTTTCAACTACTAAGAGTGGGAGCGAACAGAGAGGACGACTCATTATGAGTTTGTTTGAGCTCTTAAAGCCACGACTTAGATAGTTGATGGCCTATCTTTTGTGCACATGTTATGTTTGCTGAGTCTTGGTCATTAGAAGAAAAGAACTCACGGTGGGCAGTAAGGGAAGAAGTTATAGAAAAGTGGAGAACGTGGCTGTCTGGGATGAACACAGAAGTTTTCTACCTGCCAATACATCTATGTAAATTGTCGATGTCAAGTAAATACTCCTGCAAGATATGCTTTATAAGACAATGATAATTCAAATGATTGCTTGTCTTGGACAATCGTTTAATTCAGTTTGGTTATCCTTTTAGTATATTATGTGAATTGTGCAAAGGAGATAAGCTGACTATGTCACCTTGAATACTATCGATTTAACTCAATTGACTGAGTCGATTGTGTATGTGTATATTTTAGTATAACCAGAGAAGCGTTGACTTAGCCTGAAAAGGCCGATGCAAGCTTTTGCAATGATATATGTTTCATTATCATTTTGGGTCGATAATACTTCTATCGTTAAATCGATATAAAGACCCATTTATTGTTTGGGAAATATAACGAACTCTTTAGATGGAGATTATTATAGTTTTCTAGTGTTTAGAAAACCAGTCGCTCTATTGAATGAGCAATCATTTTGAAATAAGTCGATTATTTTATCATAGGATAGTTATGTATTTAACTCTCGTTGAGATTACTATAAATGGTATTTGTTATAGAAAACTTACTAGCCAAGAGTACTACAGGATAAAGTATTAAGTGGTGTCATTACCATTTTGAAACCATTCTTGTTTTAATTTCTATACATTGTCAAAATGATTTCTTATCCAAAGAACTTAGATTCTTGGTGGTCTATGGTAACTAAGGTATAACCTATTAAGTGGTAGAAGAACTAGGGATAGTTTGATAAATGGGATAAATGTCAAAAGATCTTCTTTATGTCTATAAGTTAGTAATCATGATGAGTATAGCTTATAGTAAACCATTATGTGGAAATAGATTATGTCTATATAGAAACAACCTTGTATAAAATCATATATGAGTATATATGTAGTGATGGTTAATGATATCACGTAGAGGTAAATTGAAAGGTATTCATATTCCTTTTGAATAGAAGTTATTATCTTCACAAGAATTATAGTATTCCTAACCATGGTTGAGTTAAACCAAAGGTCGATTATGAACCTTAGCCTTACAGAAATGAGATATGGATATGTATTGGAATATCGTAATATTCAAGGGTTGTTATAAAAACCCTAGAGTCGATTATGAACCAAATGAATGGTTATGTCATTTAGACTTATCAAGCCAAGAAAACTATTATCATGACAAGATGATTAAACCATTTACGTAAATATAGTTGGTGTGAATAGCTGCGAGAATACGACAGTATCCAAGTTGAGTAGGGGTGGGTGAACACAATGACCACGTTCATTTTGAACTTTATTGATATTAAAAACTTTGGCCAAAGTAATGCATTTATTTTCTGCATGCATTGTCGGTTCACTGTATCTGAATTACTCATACTATCAGAAATCATACTTAGCTAGAGGGTATCTAGGGTTGTATGGTTGATAGAATTGAGTAGGATACAACACTATGTACTTGGGAAAGGCAAATTACCACTGGTCACCTAAGGTCTATATTCCTCGCGAAGGGTAGGACCACTTCCTATGTGGAAGATGTGTGGGAGATCACCGGACTGTGGATGGAGGTAAATCACTGGAAAGATACTCTCTCTCCAAGAAGGAAACATGCCAAGACTTGTGATAAAGACGTCTGATATTCACAAGCAATATTTATTCCAAAATTTGTATAAGTATTTGATTTACATTTGTAAACATTGTAATTGAGAAAGACAATATGGTTGTATTGTATTTTTAAAGAGAAATCTTGTAATTGTAGTTACTTGATTATATGTTGAATAAAAAGAAAAAATTTCTCTATCTCATTTTTACCTTGTTGATTTACTCTATGGTAAATTTTTGGTTTTTCTATGTTTTTAGAACATGGATGTTACAGATACCATGTTGAAGTAATCAACCACCAAGATCAAATCTGCAACACCAAATACCTTGTACACAAAAGAGACAAGCAACAAGATTGTTATACTGCCAATAATGATATAACAATACAAGAATACATAATGTACAAAAAAGGCCTTGCTTATAAAGGCAAGGTTGAGAGCTAGGACTAACTAGGATGATGACAAGTGTCTTAATCCCATGACATGAGACAACTAGAGGATAAGATGCCAACTATAGGATAAGATCACATGACAACTAGAAACATCTAGAAAGCTTCATAAGTCAACTTAACATGTGAACATGTGTGAATAGGTCCTAACTAATAACTAGTTAGATAATGTGCCTTGTTCACACTACAAAAAGAAACCGGCTAGGTAAAACCCTTGTTCACACCAACAAGAAGATCGAAAAGAATTTAAATTTAAAAGACTTGGACTACATGGGGATTGCTTGGCTTGCTTTGTGGATTAAAGATTTGCAAGTTCCTTGTTTGTCACCACTTCTTGGAGGTATTATCTTGTTGTTTAATTTGTAATTTGGTAGGAATTGAATGAAATAAATTAGGATATTGATGTAAGGAATCAACTATTGTCTTTCTTGTGCAAATGGGTTTGCTTGAATTAAGATTTAGAACTAAATTTCATTGTGTTGGGTAGATCTTAGATTTTAGATTCTAAAAATTTAGGAAAACACAATTTAGTACCCAAACCTTTACAAAAATTTCATAAAATTTTATGTGATTACATAGTTGCAATGTTGGGTGAACTTGGAACAAGAGGGCATATTTAAAATTTTGAAGTTGTGTGTTTTGATTTTGTTGAAAAATTGAAATAGAGTAAGATCTTGATACAAGGAATTACTTCTTGTGTTTATTGTGCAAATGGGTTTGCTTGAATTAAGATTTAGAATGTAATTTTATTGTGATGGTTAAATCTTAGATTTTAGATTTTAAAATTTTGGGAAAACACAATTTAGTACCCAAACCACTCAAACTAAATGAAATAGATTAAGATCCTAATGCAAGGAATTAATTATTTTTTTCTTGTGTAAATGGGTTGGCTTGAATTAAGATTTAGAATGAAATTTCATTGTGATGGGTAGATCTTAGATTTTAGATTTTAAAAATTTGGGAAAACACAATTTAGTACTCAAACCTTTGCAAAAATTTCAAAATTTCTTAAAATTTTATGTGATTACGTAATTGCAATATTGGGCAAATTTGGAACAAGTGGGTATATTTTGAATTTTGAAATTGTGTGTTTTGATTTTGTTGAAAATTTGAAGATTCCTCAATGGTGGAACCTAGATATTGAAAGATTATTAGAAAATCTTAAATTATTTCTTTTTGAAATTTGAAATATTTGGGATATTATTTTGGGGAAACATGATTTTTACCATAGAAATGATGTGTACTTTCCTTGAGATGTGTTTTGTTTTGTAAATTACATGCATTTTCCTTCTAAGGGCTAATTGCATGAGTTAGTCACCTTAGAACGTACGGTAGGAATTATTACAAGCTTAGGGATAGGAGTTGATGGATTTAAATTATACAATACATAATGCTTGATATAGGTACATTGTATAATATGAAACATGAGATTCAATTATACAATACATAATGCTTGATATAGGTGCATTTTCTCTATTTTGTAGGTTCCCATTGAGCACAAGTGCCAAGGAGGATGAACACCCGATGAGACCATGTTCGTGTTGGCATGTGCGTCCAACGCTCCCTGTGATGTTTTATGACATGGACTAACTGCCTCTCGTGGATCCTAACTTTGGCGATTGTAGCGGAGATTAATGCCTGTGGGTTTTGATCTAACGGCAATCATGGTCCAACAATTGGTATCAGAGCCAAAGGTCTCGAGTTTGAAACTCCCTGGGTAAGCTAGGAGGGAGATTGTTGGCATGTGCGTCTAGCGCTCCCCATGATGTTTCATGACATGGAATAACCGCCTCTCATGGATCCTAACTCTAGCGATTGTAGCGGAGATTAATGCCTGCTGGTTTTGGTCTAACAGCAATCATGGTCCAACAGTTGGTTCTATTAATTTACATAGACCCAATATCTTTTTATATTTAAATATTTACTTTATGTGCATGTATGTGAGTTCTCATGTTATTTGAAATATATGTTCATGTTAAGATTCAAATGCAGCTTAAAGTGGGGACAAAATGTAATGGTGAAATTTATAGAAGCATGTCAATTCGTATTTAGTTTTGGGCCCATTTTAATGGTATATCTTAATACAATTACATATTGACAAATGACATACTCTTGTGCAAACTTGTGCTTGTTACTTGATCCTTTATCCATCCCCATTCACACATACTTCCATACATTTGACATTATCTTATCCCTATCTACAATCATTCCTACACATTTGTCATTTGGTATGTCTATCATTGCACCGATATGCCCATACATTCGTTCCCCATCTCAATATTTGTAGGTCCCTCTCCCAAGTCAATCCCATGGCATGTGGGTTTGCTCTTGCACCATGCAAAATTGATCCTGGAAATTCAATTTTAAATTTTGTCGACGCTCGCATATTTCACCAGTCATTATGAGCTAACTTGGTACACATTTGCACAATTAATTACTATATATTGGTATTTAAAAGCATTTAAAATGTGCATTGTAATATTAGTCTAATCAAGGAGGTCAACCTAGAGGAGAACATGACCCTTGTTATTCAATAATTTCTTCAATATATTTTTCAATACTGCCAATCCTAACACCTAAGTAGATATTAGAGAATGGGCTACACAATTTCAAACAGTCTACAATCAACTAGGTTGATCCTGAGTCTCATAATGCTTCTATGTGCAAGGTCATTTTTGTAGAGTGTAGGAATGGTCCCACACAATGTAGATTCAATCCACAAATATTAGAATTGTTCAGAACCTAAGATGTTTATTGGACAGAGGACATCCATTTTACAATGTCGATGCAATCAAATTTTGCACGACATCAATTCCTTCATTGTAGTTCCTATAACTAAGTACTTGATCCTTCACATTAAATTAAATGCAACTATTATTTCAATCATCCATTCACAATTGTAACCTGTTTGACCATTAAATTGAATAATATTTAAGTAGAGTGTTAAATTACTTTATGCTTATATATGTTCATCTATATTTTATTAGCCTAAATTAACATTAGGTAGCAAAAGTTTTTTTTTCAATAGTAAATACAACAATTTCTAACTCGGGTTATATAGCTAATTGAGTGATTTCAAACGTCCACATAGGGAGCGATATAACCAGATATAAGTCCACTGAATTGAATGGGCACTCATGTCACCATGTGTACACTTTCTACATACAAGATTTTACATCCATACTTTGCAATAGGTCTAAAGTCTTTTTTATTCAGTATTAAAAGAAATCACCTGTATTGAAATTGTGCCAAATAGGAATGAATGAGATTATAAGAACAATAAAAAAATTGAAGAATGGTGAGAAATTTCTCTGTTCTGGAGTCTACAGTGGACTAATTCAGCGTTCAAATTCAATGCGATGTCTAACTGTTGCATTCAGCAGGAAGGCCCTGTGGAAACCTATTCTTGTCCGAACAGTAATCATATATCATGTAATTCTTGCGCGCCCATTGAAGCTTCTCCTGCTCACTGGAATCCAATGCTTGTGCACTATACCATGAATTTGCAGAACAATCAGAGGAAGAGGAAGAAGTGCACACCTCAGCTGTAAAATTTTGGTAAAAGGCAGCGAAGGGGGCTTTGCTCCAGTCGATCTTCACAAGGCCGCCTCTAGTTGCCCAATCGTCTCCATTCCACAAACTCGAATATATTCTCATGGCTTGATTCTTAGGATACGCCACGCCCAAATTCTCATTGTTCTTAAACACTCTTACCGGAGTTCCGTCCACAGAAAATCTGCACAGTACCGTCAGGATAATTTTGTTAGAAAAATATGCAGTGCAGAATTGAAATAAATAGTGAAATAGCAATAAATGGTCTAAAATAAACAACACAGATTTACGTGCAAAATCTAGTTTGTACCAGCAAAAACCATAAGCAAAGATCTCTCAATAATTTTATTATCAGAAGAAAATTCGCACTTACAAATACATAGCATTCACTGACTTAAAAAAAAGCCACCAAAAACATGCAATTAATCGTGTATTTTATACAGAAGGATTTCCATGCATAAATCATGGGGTGGCACTTCACATGTTGTACACATGTCACATGACCAAAACAAATTTCTGTGAGGCCATTGGGGGTTGGTAGGGGTTTACACGGCTGTTCTTAAATATCATCCACTTCATCAGTCAAAGGTTAATTTTGGCCAAATAGGACAAATATTTACCACTTTTTATTGTGAATGAGGTGTGAAATTGCTATTGGTTGTTTGACCATTGAAGTGGATGCTATTTAAGTACAGTGCGCTACATGCAGCTCCCTGCGACCCCCTACCCTTCAACTTTGAGTTGATCTTTGAAGCCTTCAACTGTAGAACTAGTTGTCTAACTGCTTAATCAATGCTAGAATAAGAAACTGACTTTACATACTAACAAATTTATGTTACAAGATTGGACATGTTGATAACAATCGAGGGCCTAAGCCCAGACGGGGATTCGAGGGGTAAAATTAATATTACTTACAGAATTTGTTGGGGATTCCAGAGCACAGAATAAGTGTGGAAGTCTGCAGTGGGATCAAACCAGAGGTAGAATTGCTGCTCCCGATCGCCTTGGCCTTGAGAAAACAAATTAGTGTGCATAATATACGGATCTCCAGACAGGTTTCCAAGAAACTCAAAGTCTATCTCGTCATGGTTATCCCCTTGAGACGAAAGCTGCGCCCATCAACCACTAATATCAGTGCATGAATTTACATTGCATACCCAATTCAGTAGCAGTCAAATTCTACGTCTACTGGGTACTAATTCGATGATTACTATTGAAGAGAGAGACTTACATAGTAAGCAGTTACAGTGCCTGCCGAGTTACCGGGCACCAACTTGATTTGCATATCAATTTTTGCAAACAGATATTCATTCTTCGATTGGAAACCTGAACCTGTTTCAATGCACAAAGGAAGAGGACATAACGTAAGGTTAGCCCTACTCTTTGAATCGAACAGTAAACTATAGATTAAATATGTTACATCAAAAACATTCAAAGAGGAATGGTCGGGAAGGGTTTGTGGCCTTTGCATGTGAAGATTCATGGAAACTGAATGGCATTTCATCATGGAATATATGGTATATGCACTCTTCTTAAATATCATCCACCTCAATAGTGAAACATTCAATAGTGATTTTACACCTCATTCACAACAAAAAGTGGTAAATATATGTCCTATTTTTATTGGTCCAAATTAACCTTTGACTGTTGAAGTGGATGATGCTTAAGAACACATACAGGGATATTCTAAAAGTTAAAACTTTGACATCTCTGTTTGAAGAGGAAAAGATAGCAAAAACTGCCAACTACTTGATTAAAATCCATAACAAAAGATCCAAGATCAGCAAAAAAAAAATTAAAAAATAGAAGATAAACAGAAGTAACAGTTGTGATCAGTTTTTTTAGTGTCTAACCAGTTGATTTCACTTGGAATCCCATAGACTCTTTTATCTCGCAGACATCATTAAAAACTTTCATTTCATTTTCATTTCATATATATATACCTGAGGACTGGTCGAGAGTAAGTTGCAATTGCTGGCCGTTGTCAAGTATATTAGCGTGGTCATTACCCCACGCGATATCAAAGTCGCTGTAAAAATTTGCAGAGACGTGCTCCAAACAAGTAAGGTGGGTTAAGACTAAACATAAGAAGAGAAGCGCCATGGACAATCTGAAGCTATCAAAGTGGAAATCTGATATTGTCTTAACAGAGAAGAAAGCAAAGGGCAATGGAAACTGTGAGGCAAATGCAAGATACATATAGAGAAAGGTAGGTATACAAGCAAACCATTAACCAAAAATATCTCGAAAGTCGCTCGTGTTTGGCGGAATCGGGCACTGACCCACGGTTTAGAGCTAGTAGTTGTTTTGACGGCTTCCTACAGAGAAATTAACGTCATTCTGCGCAAGCAATATGGAACAAGTTTCCGCGTGAAAGAGATTTCACAGCTGTGTATACCATCAGCTTTTTGGCGTTGGGCGGGGTGATGACACTGTCTCACAAATTTTCAATTTGACGTTTGATTTTGGTTCAATTTTTAGAATCCGTCAGCGCCACCAAGGGCCGAGAGGTCAAATATGCCGTCCAGTGGAAGTGCTGATTGTTTCAACTGCCGCCGCCCCTCATCAATGATTGTTGAAACTTCTGGATCGCTTACTCATCAATGCGCCAAGCACTAACTTCTGACGTGTTCGTGGGGTCCCAATCATACATTATAAACCCCTAAATTCTCCGGTGAAAATTGCCTATGCAACCCCTGAGTTGAGTTGTTGAAAGACATGGATAGTGGTCTCAATCATACATTATAACCCACTACATTTTCAGAGAAAAATTGCCTATGTGATAGCACGGTTGAAATGTTGAAACATAGGGACAGTGGTCTTGACTCTCAATCATACATTATAACCCGCTACATTTTCAGGTAAAAATTGTCTACGCCACAAAGAAAGGATGATTGAACCATTGAAAGATCCTAATAATATATTAGGCCCTGCTAGAGCCGTTGAAAGACACGAACATTGGTCCCAATCATATATTATAACCCGCTACATTTTCTAGTAAAAATTGCTTATGCGACAAAGAAAGGACAGTTGAGTCGTTGAAAGACACAGGGAGTGGTTAGAGGTTCAAAACCGATTTGCTCATTATATACGTTAAAGACAACATGTATAGCCCAAAGGTTATAGGGGGCTCACCTTGCAGGCCGTTGGGTTACTGATTCCTCTATGTTTTTTTTTTTAAGGAATCATATTCTCCTCTTTACACGAGAAGGAAAAAATCATATTTTTTCAATATGCCCTTTATTAGTTAAAAATTCATACTTTAATTATTTAAAAATGAAAAATAAGTAACAATTGGACCTATAGGTTCAATAGGCACATTGTTAGAGATAGATAAATTTTCCATAGTCAAATCCTTAATTACATGGAAAATAATACAAAATGTATACAGTCTATTAAATGCATTGTTTATAGGATATAAATCAATGAAATAATTTTTATTACAAAGCAGTAGAAAAGCAATTAGAACTAAAAATCATGTCATAGCTAAAATTCTATCCCATCTAAAATTTATTAGAACTAAATTATATCATGTCTGGAATTTTGAATTTGGTATCACAGCTGATCTCAACATGAATTTATCTTAGAGGGAGAGTTGGAATTGAAATACACTTCTTAATAGAATTTGAAAGTTTCCATTATAAAAGGGCAAGTGGCTCAGTGGCGAAGAATCTCAATAGCCACAAGTAGGTTCTAGATTTGAATGTTAGCGTATCTAATATTCTCATTAATGTACCTATAATTCCTTGTAGAAACAAATACAATCCTTATCGCAAGTAGTAGAAAAATAATTAAAACTAAAATCTTTGTAAAAATGCCTAAAAGGGATCAAATAACTCTTGTATGTGACGGTGTACATACACTCCAAGCTCTTGGGAATGAATCTACACCTTTACATTATTCAATAATTTGATCTCCTTTAGTGAATGTTAATTCATTCAATATTTACGAAAGAAATGGACTTCATTAATTACCACTTTTTGGTATGGATCAAGTGTAAAATTACTATTGACTATTTGAACGTTGAAGAGTGTGATGTTTAAGTAGAGTGTAAAGAGATGAAACACCTTGTGCACAAAACCTCTCTACATAGTCAACTATGTTTGCATCGTGATTGACACAGCAACATGATATGGATAAATAAAAGAAATATCCCAAACAATAGTCTTTTAATCCTGAGATCTTAAATTGACAACATAAATTACAATAATCTCATTCAATATTTTTAAAGAATATTAAAGTTGAGAACACTAGTACAACATTAAAGAATATTAAAGTTGAGAATGAAGTTAATATAACATCAGTCAAATTATTAGAAAATATTTTTACAACCAAGCAATTGCTAGGCTAGGTACAAATACAAAAAATTTAAAGAAAAGTGCCTTGCTCTTTCAGCATTGAGCATCAAAGGAGGGTGGTGTGGTTATCTCATCCTTTGTGTGATCCTCTCACATGAGGAAGGTCAGTGTCACTAGGGAGATTTGTTCAAGCGCAATAATCAAATCCATCATGAAAGCCTAATCGAAGGCAGGCTCAATATATAATTTGAAAACATCTATACTAAGCATTGTCCTCGTGCCATGGCACTTGCATTTCACCTGCACAAAATATTTTCACTGAGAGATTAAAAAAACTCATTCTTGCAAAGACAATAAAGAAAGAAAGAAAGAAAAACCAAGGTGTTACAAATATGGTTCCTAGGGTTGTCATTGATGCCAGCACTATCATGGAGGTGCGATGGTGTTCATGGTTGGATGTCATTGTAGGAGTACAATCATCACTGAGAGGGGGGGTGAATCGATGTTGAGTAAATTTTAACTTTTTGCAAACTTTATCTTTCCAAGACAAATAGAGATGAGGACATGAATAATTTGTTGAGTTTATATGCACAAGACTTATAATAAAAAATGTAAACAAAAACCTCATGATAAATGATTAATATGCACACACAGAGGAAATCAATGAGAAGCATGACACAAGCTTTTTACCGAGTGGAAAACCCTCAGGGGTGGAAAAACCACTCATGAAGTGCCTCACTGGCTTAACTTTCAAAACTTCTTACAAAGCCTCACTGGTTGAATATTATGTCTCACTGACTGAGAGGTCTCACTAACCTACAAGCCTCACTGGCATACTGTGCCTCACTCGCAACAATGTTTAGAAGCACCAACTTCAAGGAGCACCAACCCCTAATACATACTCAAATTAAAACCAAGAATTTAGAGGGTTTCTCTGTGTCAATTCAAATCACTTATTCTTTCACATGTGTCTATCATATCACCATACTTCTCATCAATTCAAATTACATACAAAACTTATCATCTGTATTTTCTCTTCAAGAGGATTTTCAAAATATATTCAACCCTGATGATGATCCACACAACAACCTCAATGTTCCTACAAAACCATTATATACAAGATGACTTTTCATATTTTGTCTTCTCTCCACAATTATTTTAATCCTTGATATTCTTGCATCTGCAAAAATAGTCTCTTCAAATTCTATGTCCTGCAAATCAATTTCACTATGCATAAAACCTTTCGTATTCTTTTCTCTACAAAATAAATTCAATCACCTGCATATATTTCTTCTTTGTATCCATGAAAGAGAAAATAAAAACTTTTCATATTCCATTGATATTTTCTCTTATTACTTTTCAACTCTCTTTGTATACTTTAATCAATTTTGCCCTATTCAATTTCATCTTCCCCTGTAAAATCACATTCTCTATTTGCAAACAAAATCAATAAATATTCTTCAAATTCTTTTATCATTTTATTTCATCTTGAATGATTTTCATCTTCAATAAATTCAAAATTTTTGTCCCTGTCAAAAATAAAAAATTTCTCTTCAATCTGCCCTTAGAGAGAATAAAATCTCTTTTTAACAAGATCTCCATCTGCAAAAACATTTTCATCTTCATGTGCAAAAAAAAAATCAGCTGCAATAAAAACTCTTCACCTTCTCTCTACAATTTTCTCTTTCAAAAAATCAAAACCCTTTCATAAAAAATTACTCTTCAATCTGCAAAAAAAAACTTCAAAGAATTTTATTCAATCTGCTTTGAGTAAATAAAAATCTCTTCTTCATGGAAACCAAAAATCCTTAATCACCATTTAGAAAGAATAAAATCTTTCTATTATTTTCCCTCAAAAAAAATCATCTCCAAATTCCCTTTGTAAAATATCTTCTTGTAACAAAATATTATTCTTAAAAAGAATAATATCACTATAAAGCAATTTCCTTCTTTATTTCCAATACATGAGATGGAGATAGAAAAATAGAAACAAAATCTTCTAAAAAGGTTCCAAGAAAATCTGCATAAAATCTTCCCACAAAAATCTCCATAAAAATCTAATAAAATCCATTTTTATTTATGTCATAAAATATGACATTTAAAGGGGGTCAACAAAATAGGATACAAAAGCAAACTTTATATATTTAAATAAATCCATGAAATGGCTTGTTCGCGTTTCCTCCAAAATCCTTGTTTTTTATATATTTAAATATTCAATGCTTTTGCTCCCCGCTTTTTAAGCATATAAAGTCCACTTTATTTGATTTATGAGGAGATGAAAAAAATCAAAGTTTCTAAATTAAAGTAAGGCTATTTTTATGCCTTATTCATGCTCCCCACCATAAAATAAGGACCTTTGAATATATTCAACAGGTAACTTCAAGTGGAATAACCTGCACTTGCAAGTTAACAACCATTTATAAAATAAAGTCATACTTAATGACATATTATCTCCTTATATACAGTTAGCGCTTATAGTTAAGATTTTAATATTTTAGGCATTTTGATAACAAAATCCTAACATAGTAGAATAAGTGAAATGCTCAATTCACAATGATAACCATTGATTCTGCCATTAATAAACATTAATGCCTCTGTCAACATTAATGCCTTTGTCAACCTCTTATATCTGTTATTAACAAGCCTCAATGTCTCACACTGATCAAGCATGAAGACAAGATGAACTTACCACTCTGATCAAGCATGACAAGATGAACTTTATCAACAACCTTGTATCATAAAACATATGCATTGTATCATACTTATCTTGATTGATAATTTGATCCTGTAGTCTTGTGAATATCAAGAATGTACACAAACTGATCAAGCAAGTTAGCATTTCTTGACTTAGCCATGAAGAAACATATCAACCTGAAGTATATGAACAACTCTTGTCAATACCAACACCTTTTTGACATCAATGACAAACTACTTTCATCAGTCATGTCCCATCCAACAAGAGAAGAGAGAAGGTACAGTTCATGGTTGGATGTCATGTCCCATCCAACAAGAAAAGAGAGAAGATATAGTTCATGGTTGGATGTCATGCTTTGTTCAATGCAGAGTTAAGTATGAAGACATGTTAATATGGGAAAATTTTAGAAGCACAAAGATGATTAGATGTGTTTCTGATGTTACTGATGGCCTGAATCATGTGTGTTCCAAGTTTCATAATGATTGGATTATCAGAAGAGTGTTTTGCTATTGACAGACTAAAGACAATGTTACTTCTGTGAAGATGTTCTGTGTAGGACAATGGAATGCTCTATATTCCTCTGCATTTGCAGATATGGCCATGCAATTCTAGAACTATGTTCAGGGTGAAGTGACGGTGATAATTCCAAATCTTCAGATCATTTGTCCTTCTGCTGTTAGAGTTATGCATGATAGAGTACCGGCATGTGTTATGGAAGAGTAAGCTAGTGTTGAAGGCCTATTGGAATGCTCTGCATTCCTCTGAAAATGAATGATTGCCCTTGCAGTTTTGAGGACATGTTTATGATGTGTATTACATGCTTCCTTGTAGTTTCAAGGTTCTTGGTGGTCCGCAACTCAGTTTTTCAAATGATAGCACATTGAAGTGTGTTATGGATGATTGATTGTTCCCAGAGTTCATGATTGAAGTTGTGCACCACAAATCTTTGATGCGTAGAGGTAAAGGAGTGTTTGGAGATTTTGTATGAGTCATGTGGACTCATCTGGAAGAATTTCATGAAGATCTTTCTTGTTTCCAGTACCGCGCAAGGTTTTCAAGTTGTGGTCGTTTGCTTCAAGACTTCATATGTTTTGATTAAAGTTGTCCTATTTCCAAATGAACAGAGTGTGTGGATGTAATTCCTTGGTGTATGAAGTTGTGAAGGATGTTTTGGACCTAGTTAAGCAAGTGTTGGCGTCCGCAAGGCATGGGTCTTCTGCTGGTGTAACGTGTGGTTTTGTTTAGGACCTATCTTCTACACGTTTCATATTGTGTGTTGTCTAGCCAACTTGTAAATATATTTTTCATGTTGTATCTGGCTGACATGCAATGTAATCAATGTAATATCATGTATAAATAGTGAATCAAATTGATTTAGGAGGGTGTGATTGCAAATTGATTGAAAAAGTTTGCAAACATATAAGGAGCTTAGAATGAATGCATTTTTGATGTGCGACTGAAGGAGAAAGAGCAGAAGTTGTAGATGCTATCCTAATTCATCTTGAAGATATATTTGTGACAGTGATCAAGTGTAGAGTGTGCCTAACTGATTTCATCATCAGAAGAAAGTGTGAAGAGGTAGAATTGCAATCATCAAAGGTGTGGATTTCAATGTCAGTTTTCAGACAGCAGAAGGATTGTCATACTGTAATCTTTTGTAAGTGTGTTCTCAATTTAGGGAGTAGTAGCTTCCTTGGGAGTGACCCTAAAACAAAGTCATCAGGGAGTAACTTAGCTTCCTTGGTAGTGACCCTAACTCAAAGTCTTCAGGGAGTAGTAGCTTCCTTGGGTTGTAGCCCTAAAACAAAGCTGTCATTTGAGCTTCATATATTGTGAGTTAACCCTCACCATGGTTTTTCCCTTCTTGGGTTTTCCACATATATCTGGTGTCATATGTTGGTGTGCTTTGTGTTAATCTTTTATGCTTATGTTAATATTATGATGCTTAAGGTTTAATCTACTCCGGATTAGTTGAAGTTGTTAAAATTGAAGATTGTTTAGATATTGATTCAACCCCCCCCCTCTCAGTATCTTGGTGTGTTCAACAATTGGTATCAGAGCCAAGTTCCTCTGAAGGAAGCTTAACCGCTTGAGGAAGGTCCGGGATGGCACAAAATAGATCCAACAAAATACCTAGGTTTGATGGAACAAATTATGTTTTTTGGAAGCTAAGGATGGAAGCTTATATTAATTCTCTAGGGTGTGGTGTTTGGGACTCTGTCAAGTCTGGTTACATAGTTCTTGTTGCTATTCCTATAGATGCAGATGAAGTCAAGTTGTATGATAACAATGCCAAGGCAAAGTTTGCTATTATAAGTGGGTTAGTTGATCCAGAACTTTCAAAGGTAATGAGTTGCAGTTCTGCTCAAGAAGTTTGGGTTAAATTTGAAACCATTTATGAAGAAGATAAGAAAGTAAAGCAAGCCAAGATGCAGATCTTCAAGAGCAAATTTGAGAACCTAAAAATGTTAGAGGATGAAGACATTGCTAGATATATGCTCTGGGTGAATGAAGTAGTCAATGGCATTACAGATCTTGGTGGAGAAGTAAAAGAAGATGAGATTATGAAAACGGTTCTGAGATCTCTTCCCAAATCTTACAGTCATAAGGTATCTACCATTGAGGAGAATGCAGACTTGGATACATACACTATAGACAAATTGTTTGGTTCCCTTACTGCCTTTGAAATGAGAGAGTTTGGAAGTGATGTTCCAAAGAAAGAAGTTGTTTTCAAAGTCAGTATGACGACAAAGGAAGAGGTTGCAGATGAAGATGAGAGATCTAATGAAGTTGAAGCAAATTTTGTGAGAAGACTAAAGAAAGGCACTAGGAAATACAAAGGTAAGTTACCCTTCAAATGTTTTAATTGTGGAAAGGTTGGTCATTTTGCTTCTAAATGTCCTTTTAAGGAATCAAGAGGTAGTAACAAGAGAGACAAGTTCAAAAGAATCATGTATTCCATAGAGAGAAGTTATTCTTCATAAGATGAGGATCATGATGATTCAAATGATGAAACACTTTTCATGGCCTTGAGTGTTGGTGACAAAAAGGATGATGCTGGAAAATGTGAGAAGACTAATGCCTTGCAAACAAATCAAAACAATGAAAGATCAATGGTTGTATGGACTGCCTTTAATGCAAGAGAAGAAGCCAAGGCTTGGGTAATTGGCAGTAGATGTTCAAATCATATGACTGGTGACAAGGAGAAGTTTATCAACCTTGAGAAGTGGGATGGTGGTGCTATCAAGTTTGGTGGTGATGAGTCAGCACAGATTTGTGGAAAAGCTGCTATAACTATTAATGGGAAGAACGGGACTGAGGATGTCCTCTGTGTAAAAAGGCTAAAACACAATCTTCTCAGTGTCAATCAGATGTGCATCAAGGGGTATAATCTCACCTTTCATGCCAAGGGTTGTGAAATCAGGAAGGTAGGGTCTGGAAAACTAGTTGCAGAAGGTATCAAGACATATGGTGACATCTATCATCTGAAGGAGGTAAATGGAAGAGCATGTTTGTTGGCTCAATCCAGTGAGTGTTGGTTGTGGCACAAGAGAATGGGACACAACAATTTTTATAATATGGTAAAGATCAGTTCTACTCATGCAGTGAGAGATATGCCTAAGATAATCAAGCCTACAAATGTAGTATGCAAGGAATGCCAAATGGGAAAGTAAACAAAGACAAACTTCAAAAGCAAGGAGTATTCTTCTTCAAAGCCATTAGAGCTTATTCACACTGATCTATGTGGCCCTACAAGAGTAAAGAGTCAACAAGGTGAGAGGTATTCCATGTTGTTTATTGATGATTATTCTAGAATGACTTAGGTTACTTTCTTAAGAGAAAAATCAGATGCCCTTGATAAATTTAAAGTGTTCAAATCTATGGTTGAGAATGAAGTAGATACTAAGATCAAATGTTTGAGGTCTGATAGAGGAGGTGAGTTTACTTCAAATGAATTTGAAAAGTTTTGTGAAGACAATGGTATTAGGAGACATCTGTCAGCCCCTAGGAACCCTCAACAAAATGAGGTAGTGCAAAGAAAGAATAGGAATGTGCAAGAGATGTCTAGGGCAATGTTGAAAGATGTAGATCTGCCTGATATGTACTAGAAGGATGCAGTTCATATTGTTGTCTATTTTGTAGACACCCTAAAATGACCACGTTATTGCACTACTTGCATTTCGTCATTTCTTCTTAATCACCAAAATCACCCAATTCTTCTAAATCACATACTTTCGACATTAATTAAATAAATTCTCTTTATTTAATTAATTAAACTAAATTCCTCTGTTATTCTTCTACAATTAAATAATTTTTATTATTTAATTTGATCATTATTCTCCTTTCAAAAATCAAATCCACATTAATTAAATAAACCTAATTATTTAATTAATTCAACAAATTCCCTCTTATCTACAATTAAATAATTCTTAAATTATTTAATTAAATCAAAATCATTCTTCCAAAATCATGCACAACAATTAAATAAATTTATTTATTTAATTTTCTTTCAAATCTTCTAAATTGAATAATTCTGATTATTTAATTATTTCTTCCAAAATATCTTCTCTAAATTTAAATAAATCAATTATTTATTTAAATTACTTTTTCTTCTAAATTTGAGTTATCTCTAAAAGAACTCAAGCTTTCTTGCTCATGCAATTAAATATTTCTAATATTTAATAAAGCAAAATATCTTCTTATCCTCATGCAAATCCCTTCTTCTTGTTTTAAATCACTTAACTGATCATTACATTCTGTTAATTGCTTTAACTCATTCTTCTATTCTTGATAACTCCTCTCATGCAAAAGAAAGCAAGACACTTGTCTTTTTCTCATTCGTTGCACATTCCTCATCTGTTCTCCTCCATTGATTCTATTGAATTATCTGGACCGTTGATCGATCCTTGTTGAAATCTATATAAACCCCCTCATCTCCTTCATTGAGTCTCTCTCTTCGATCGTATTCTCAGGCATACTTAACAGAGCTTTGAGCATACAAAACGCGTCGATTGAGCAACCTTATGATCTCTTAACATTGATCTTTGAGCACATTGAGCACACTACTTGCTTGTTGCAGCTATGGTTTCGTAACTTGATTGAACAATCTACACTTCTCCAAAAAGGGAACAATACAGGTTTTGGTAAGAGCTTTCATTTTGTTTTTGATTTTATGATAATGGCTTTTACTTAGATTGGTTCACTTTATGTGATTGGTTTTTGGTTTTATTAGTTTAATTTAAATCATTTTTTTCTCATACACATTCTGGCACGCCCGGTGGGACCCACTAATCCCTCTTTTTCTTTGAGAAATTATTTTTTTTGAAGTCACAGTACGGTACAGTGCAAACGACATTGCAAAGCGCTTCTGGCAGTATCATTAAGCGCTATTGGAGGCACATTACAGCGCCCTTGGGGGCACTGCGGCGCTTCTGGTAGCACAGAGCGGTGCTTTCAGTATCACAGAACGGCGCTTCCGGTAGCATCATTAAGCGCTTTTGGATAAATTAGGTTTTGACTTCATTTTGTGTTCTTGCAGGGTTTTCTCGTTACTTATCTTTTTGATTTGTTTGACAAGCTGTTGTATTTATCTTTCAAAACCTACTTTTTGATACTTCCTAAGCTATTTTATTTAGGGGTATCTTCGGTATTTACGTTAATCTATTGTGTTGATACATTTTCTGAGTTTTTTGGATTTCACGATTCAGATCTATCAAATATTATTGCTCAGAACAGTAGATCAACCATGAAATCCCATTTTGACCTGGTTATTTTGACAAAAGTTAATCTTGTTGTGATCTGAGACCATGCAGCGCATCTGGTATAATATTATCGCGCTTTCGGATACACAGTAAGGCGCTTCGGGATCTGTTTCAACGTTTCTGGTAGTATCCTTCCACGCTTCTGGTAGCACAGTACATCGCTTCTGGTTATACAGTAAGTTGCTTCTAGTCTGCAATGCATCGCTTTTGGAAATACAGTAAGTCGCTTCCGGTAAGATAGTGCAGCGCTTTTGGTCAAATTGATTTATTTTTGCTAACTTGTGGGTTTTGGTGGAACTAACTGACTTGTTGCAGCTTCTTATTACTCACACAGAGCAAATTGGTGTTTTTAACATGTTCATGCAGGACGAGCATTGAAGAAATCTTGATTTATCTCACTAAGTCTTAGAAACACATTGCCTTCTTAAAGGATAATTGAACAAATCATTTCGGCAATCTAAGTCTTAGGAACATACTGCTTTTCTTAAGGGACAATGGACATGTATGCACAAACACCTCAATTTTCTAAAGGACAATGGACATGAATGCCAAACACTTCAACTTCATAAGGGACAATTAAACCTTTGTTTGACGTGCTTGCTCTTACATTTCTGTACTTCCTTTAGAAGGGCCTGCTTTTGGATTGCGCTTCATCCAAAAGGGACGACCCTAAGCGGAGTTTTCCTTTGAACCGCTATATAAGAGGGATAAGGCGAAAGCCAAGTCCTAACTGACGTCAGCCTTACCTTGTGGTGCCAAACTGAAAAGAGGTGTACTACCTCTTTGTGGAAACGATTTTCACATTGGGTGAAGTGTTTGATACTCTTAGTAGGATTGGTTAAAGCTTTTAGTAGCTTGTCGCATTGCTCGTAAGGCGTTGGTCCCTCAAAGTCACTAAGAACCATTCTAGATAGAGACTACCCGACCTACCTCTGAACATTGCAGTAATCATCAGTGCAAGGGGAATCGATTTAAGCCCTTAAGATACTCACCATTGGCTCCCTTGAGAAGAGATAGTATTCCCTTGGCCATAAAGCTCTTGTGACCTACTTGAGCTTTCCAAGGGGAGGGTGAGATATCCCTACCTATCGTCTCTCGCAAAGATACTAAATATCCGACACCTTTATGGAATGATATTTTTATCGACGAAGTATTAAGCTGTGAGCTGATCTACTGCAATGAAACCTTGTCTCTAGGGATAAAAAGTGCTTGTTATTGATTGCAATTGTCTTATACTTGTGGAAACATTGGGCTTGTTTTGAGCCTCAAACATACACTATCTGTTGTGTCAGTCCCTTGTTTGTGCCAACATTGTTTGCTGTGTTTTCTCTTGCCAAACAAATCCAATCAGAAACAGAAATAATCTATCAAAAATTTTGCCTTTTAGAAGCATCAGACACTACTGCAGCGCCCCTGGTATTACAGCAGCTCACCTTTGGTAGTACAGTAGATCGCCTTTGGCATAGCAGTAACTCGCCTCTGGAAAAACTCTACTTTAGCGCCCTTGGTATAATAGTAGCTCGCTTTTGGTCCCTGTAGCTCGCCTTTGGCATAGCAATAACTCGCTTCTGGTAGCTCAGTCCGCCGCCTTTGGTGTCACAGTAGCACGCTTTTGGTTGCACAGTCCTACGCCTCTGGTCAAATAGTATAGTGCCTTTGGTCCAGTACATTGTGCATCAGAGTTTGTCCTTTTTTTAAAAGCACCTCATAAAATCCCAGCATTACCTTTTGTCCTACTGTATTCCATGGTAACCACTAGGCTCCAGCAAACTATGAAGTCCAAACAAGTTGGCCCTAGGAAGCACAAATCGCCTCCTCGTACACCGCAATCTGGTTGTCTCAACATTACTCCCAAGGTTACTCCTAGTACACCGGCGACAAAACCAATCAGCTCTCCAAACATGCCGCACATCGACCAACCAAGCAATCCTCATGAGGGTAGGGTCCCTTTGGTAAATACACCCCAATACACCACCGGCTTGCCTCTGAATTTTGTGCCACAAGGATATACTATTAAGCCACTCCCATCTCAGGAGGAAAGGGTCCCTTTGGTAAGCATTCCTCACTATACTACAGGCCTGCCACAGGATTTTGTGCCACAAGGTTATATCGTAGATCAACCCCCATCTCAAGAAGAGTGACACTTTGAAATAGGTCAATCCTCTCAAGAAGATGGGCAAGATCTTGATGAAATCATACAAGAGCCTAGAATCGTGGCCACCTTTGACAAAATCCTTAGTGAGAACCAAGATCATTTCTTTCGCTTGCTTGCAGAGCAAGGCGCCAAGTTACCTCAAGATTTTGATTTATCCACTCTCAAGGAGAACAACAACACTCAAGACACCTTACAAGCGGTGCAAACCATGTCAACGGTGACCACACCCTTACCTGAACAGAGCTCGCAGTATAGGAATCCCCTCTATCAAAACTCAACAGGAGAAATGGCCGAATCACCGCTTCTGACTCCTATGGAGATCTACAAAAACCAGCAAGAAACTCTCCAACGTCAAGCAGAGTTAGCTAAGCAAGCCACCTTAGCTCGATCGAATATGCAACCACCTCCTCAAGTGTCCACCCCAATCGCAAGTGGAATCTTGGTTACCCCATCACGGATAGGTTTCCCACCAAATTACAATCCAGGGAACAATTATGTAGCCATGCAACAAGGGTCTCAACAAATACCACCTCCTATATCAT
This sequence comes from Cunninghamia lanceolata, assembly GCA_027924645.1. Taxonomy (NCBI): domain Eukaryota; kingdom Viridiplantae; phylum Streptophyta; class Pinopsida; order Cupressales; family Cupressaceae; genus Cunninghamia; species Cunninghamia lanceolata. Next base: position 2,208,441 of record BSBN01000063.1, read on the forward strand.
CACACCTTCATGTCTCTCAACCAATTAGAGTCATGCAATCCCAACCACAACATTCTTCTACACTCGTCATCAAGCCACCTCAACCGTCGCAAATCACTTCTACCTATGCCCCTCCTCCACAACGTTCATCCTCGCTTAATTTCTTTCACACATTGCCTAGCCACTCTCAACATTCCCAACATCAAGTTTCCCAAAGCTATGTGCCACCATCACAACCTAATCAAACGCACTTTAGCTTTCCTCCACCCAATACTTTTCTTCAACCATCACAAAGCTAACATTCTTACCTAGCGCCACCTCCACCTCTGCCAAGTCAAAACCTCCAATTCCAACCCAATCTAAACCAAACGTACAACCCGTATGATCCCAATCAATCTTACGACCCTTATAACACCAGTGTGCATGGCTTACATTACAATCTTCCATATGGGCATCAACAACCACTTCTTGGATAGCAGGAGATGCTTCCAACTCCTCCCACAGCGATAGAGCTAAAAATTGCGGAAGTGCAACAACAGCTATCTAATCTTACGTTTGGCCACACCAAGAAGACCTTCTCTTTAGAGGAAGTGTGTCCTTACCCTTTTGACTGGTCATTACCAATGATCCCTTTTCCTCAAAATTTCACTATTCCCAAATTCGATAAATACAAAGGAAAAGGTGACCCAAAAGACCATCTTAGGGAATTCTATTTTGCTTGCTTCAAGGTCTCACATAACGACACATATCTTATGCATCTCTTTCCTCGCAGTCTTGGAGGTCAAGCTATAGAATGGTTCTCACACTTACCCACGGGTATCAAGTCTTTCAATGAGCTAGCAGAGAAGTTTGCCACCCACTTTTCTTACAACGTAGAGCATGAGATTTCCATGACTGATCTATGCAACAACAAACAGAAAAATGGGGAAACTTTCATTTCTTTCCTTCAACGGTGGAGACAAATGGCTAGCAAATTTCCTTTCAAGATTCCTGAGAAACAGCTTGTTAGCATATTTGTGCAAAACCTCAACCAAGAGTTAGGTTTCCACTTGCAAATTCTCAGTGCTACAACCTTTGACGAAATCACATACAAAGGAATCAATATTGAGAAGGCCCTCATTGCTAAGGGTGTGGTCAAAATCTTTAAAGAAACGAAAGACAACGCTCCTCATCAATAGACGAATGATAAACCCAAATACTGGAACAAAAACAAAAACGTGGTTAACGATGGTGTGGTTGATTCTAAACATGTCCAAACTTTGCAAACACTGCTGCAGCTCTCCAAACCAAGTCAAGCTCCATCTCAACAACAGCAACAACAGCGGCAACCGTATCAAAATCAACAACAATGACAACAGGAGTGACCTCAACAAGATTACCCTCCACGACGTCAATTTACTCCCTTGGGAGTGCCTATGGAGTCGGTCCTACAACAGGTTTTACAGAAAGGACTCATCACCTTACCAAATGCACCCCCATATGGTGAACCGGTTTACAAAACTGCGCGGTATAGAGAAAATGAATACTGTGAATTCCATCGGAGCAAAGGACATAGAGCTACGTCGTGCATGAAACTCAATCACCTAATCCAAAATCTCATCGACGGCAACCTAATCACTTTTGAGAATGAACAAGCGGCTCAAAACACAAACAAAGATCTTGATATGTACAAGGAACCATTCCCTCATCATGGTCCACCTCCTCCTCAGGATAGAGGTAAAGGTATCAATCATGCTTCCACTTCCTTTGATTCCATTGTCAGTCGTTTCGAAGAGAGTTAGGTGTCTACCCTCACCATCAAAGGTTAATCTACGGATTGCGCTGTTACAACTTGTTGTGGTCGTGTCACCATTCGTGGTCCTACATCCAGTCTGCCGACTCAATCTGATTATAATCTTGTCGAACATCTCAGGAAAATGCCAGCACAAATCTCTATCTTGGACCTTCTACAGTCATCACCTGCACATAGAGTGGTGCTAGAAAAAGCCCTCCAAGACTCTTCAGTTCCTAACAACATAGCGGTCGCAGATTTCCAAGCTATAGTAGGTAACATTGCTTCACCCTACAATGTGGTCTTCTCTGAGAAAGATCTCCCATCCCATGATCCTTGTCACAATGATGCCCTTCATATTGAAGTTCTCATCCATAAGCGCAAAATCAAACGCATCCTCATAGATGGTGGTGCTGGTCTCAACATCTGTTCTTTAAAGTTACTTAAGCAATTGGGATACTCTGAGGATCATGTCAACTCTGATCATAGTATTACAATCAAGGGGTATGATGATGCTAAACGCCGCTCAGAAGGTGTTATCCACTTGCCTATACAACTCGGCCCTGTCATGCTTGAAACCAGGTGTCAAGTCCTTGATATTGAGTTGCCTTACAACATTATCCTAGGCCGCCCATGGATCCACGCAATGAAGGCTGTTCCCTCCATGTATCATCAATCTCTAAAATTTTGATACAATGGTACGGAGATAACTATCCCAGGAGACCCCAATCCTTTCAAATTTTGCCGTGTCTTGCAAGGAAGCTATAAGAATTGCAACCAAGTGCCTAAAAATGACAAAGCCATTGAATCCCCACTATATGTTGACCCTGCAACCCTGACTCCAACCTCTACAAGTGAACCCAATCCGCTGCCTATAATCACGGCTCGCATCCAAGATATAGGCTTTGGCACTTACGATATCTCAAAATCTTGTTGTGTAGGGCAAATGCCTTTATCTCCAAAATCTTACGGCCAACCACCCATTGCCAAAGTAACCAAAAAAGTAGCTATTCCTCCCCCAACATTCCTAACCCAATTCCAACATGGACGGTTATTGGAAGAGAAAACTATTAAGGATATTTCTTCTTGGCTCTATAAGGAGAAAGAACCAGTCACAATACCAGTCAAGCAAAATGGCAATGGCTTAAGGATAGTAAAAAACATGGGCTATAAAGGCAAAGGTGGCCTTGGGAAATAGAATCAAGGAACTATGGAACCCATTGTTGTAACAAAGAAGCTAGACAAGAAGGGATTAGGATTTGGTAAGAAGGTACCACACGCCTTGGACATCGAGTATATCCTCGACGAGGTAGTTGGTACTTTTCCCGCTGATTCGACGTCTACAGAGGATATCATCGATGACTCTTCCCTCCATATGACCAACCTATTCGCAGAATCCTCCATTTTTACGCTATCCTCCGTATCCCTAACATCTACCACAAACACCCAGAAAGTAACACTTGTCTACCCTGAACTTATTGATTGGGACCAACAAGGGTCCCCCATTATAGATGTATTTTAGAATGACGAAGCTATAGTTGAGTTCATGGGACTTCGGGAAGGTATCCCTCTTGGCTATCATAAAGCAGGTTTTGTAATGGAACTAGAGCCAACAACTTATTTTGGTGAGAATGCCAAATCCTCCAGTCGCAAAAGTAAAAATAAAGAAAGATCTCTAGGTGAAAACCACACTATGGCACCTCCTGATCACAAAATAGTAAAAACAAAGGACGTATCCAAAGGTGAAAACCCAACTGTGGCCCCTGAGGATGGAGGATTTGACCTTCCCCTACCATCTAAGTATCAAGAGAAGTCAGCTCTCCTAGTGGAAGATTCTACAGAGATAAACCTGGGCACAGAGCAAAATCCAAAGACCACATTCCTAGCAGCATCATTATTAGAAACAGAGCACAAGAACCTTAACACATTCTTCTTACAGAGAACCATCAACTTTGCATGGACCTACGCTGATATGCCAGGGCTAGACCCGAAGCTAGTTGTCCATTATCTCACAGTTGATCCAAAGGTTAAACCAGTGAAGAAAAAGTTGAGAAAGATGCACCCACAGATAGCTCTCTTGGTAAAGGTGTAAATACAAAAGCTGTTAGATGCCAAGTTTATACGACCAATTGACTATTCAGATTGGGTCTCAAACATTGTACCTGTGTCTAAACCTAATGGGCGCATCCGCATGTGTAATGACTTTAGAGATCTGAACAAAGCATGTCCTAAAGATGACTTTCCACTACTGAACATTGACATTATAGTAAACTTGACAGCAGGTCACGAGATGCTTTCTCTTATGGACGGATTCTCTGGCTACAATCAGATACGGATAGCAGAAGAAGATCAACATAAAACAACATTTACTTGTCCTTGGGGCAATTATTGTTGGTGTGTCATGCCGTTTGGTCTAAAGAATGCAGGAGCAACCTATCAGAGAGCAATGATAGTGATATTCCACGACCTCTTTCATCATATCATGGAGGACTATGTGGATGACATACTAGCTAAATCTTCTAGGGCAGATCACATACAAGTGCTAGGACAGATCTTTGACAGGCTCAAGAAATATCAAGTGCGCCTCAATCCAAAGAAGTGTGTCTTCGGTGTAACATCAGGAAAGCTGTTGGGATACATTGTTTCTCGTCGAGGTATCGAAGTAGATCCAGCAAAAGTAAAAGCTATAGTGGAGATGCCTCCACTAAAGAATCTTAAAGCATTAAGAAGCCTTCAGGGAAGGTTGCAATCCATCAGGCATTTCATCTCACAGCTAGCAGATAAATGTCAACCATTTCAACACTTACTCTGAAAGGATGTCTCATTTTGATGGGACAACAAGTGTCAGGCAGCATTTGATCAACTTAAAGAGTATCTAGCTACACCTCCTGTATTGGTTCCACCAGTTGCGGACAAACCTTTGATATTATACATCTCCACTACAAATTCAGCCCTAGGGGCCCTTCTCGCACAAAATGATGAAACAGGAAAAGAGCATGCAATTTATTATATCAGTAGAGCCTTGGTGGGATATGAACTCAATTATTCACCGATGGAAAGGGCTTGTTTAGCAGTAGTGTTTGCTTCCCAAAAGTTGCAGCATTACATGCTGAACCAACACACAAATCTTATCGCTAAAATTGATCCCTTGAAGTATCTACTTGCAAAAGCAGCTCTTACAGGCAGACTAGCTAAATGGGTCATGATCCATAGTGAATTTGACATTGAGTATGTGGATCGTAAAGCAATCAAAGGACAAGCTCTAGTAGATCAACTAGCAGAAGCACCTATGCAAGATACACACCCTATGGTAGCAGACTTTCTAGATGAAAATCTCTTCGCTCTTTCCAACTCAATAATGTGGAAGTTGTACTTTGATGGTTCCTACACACAGCATGGATCAGGGGTCAGCATCTTGTTTGTCACACCTCAAAATGACTATATTCCTAAGTCATATCGGCTTGCATTCCCTTGCACCAACAACATCGCCGAGTATGAAGCACTCCTTATAGGTCTCAACACAGCAGTTCAATGGGACATCACAGAATTACAAGTATATGGAGACTCACAGCTAGTCATTCGCCAAGTCACAGATGAGTACCAAACAAAAGATGAAAAGTTGGTCCCCTACAAGCAACTAGTAGATGCCTACAAACCACATTTTTCTAGCATCACATTTGAGCAAATTCCAAGAGAGCATAACAAAGCTGCGGATTCTATGGCTTTTGTTGGGTCACTGATTGACATGCCTGCAAATACACAGAAGTGTGAATTCTTGATCGAGTAATTGTTGATACTAGCCGTTGATGTTCCTATTACTGAAATCATATGCGAACTTGTTGGTCCCAATTTCCCATGGTACGAAGATATCTATGAATACCTCAAGAACAAAACCTTTCCCCCTGACCTATCATCCACCCAACGCAAAACCTTTATCCGTCAATCCTCCCGTTACATCATTCTGGGTGATACACTATATCGTCGGAGTCTCGATGGTATCCTCTTACGATGTCTTAACGCGAAAGAAGCCGAGGCTACCTTACAAGACATACATGAAGGTGTTTGCGGCGCACATTCTACCGGTTCTAATCTTGCTAAGAAGATACTCAGAACAGGTTATTACTGGCCTACAATAGAGCAAGATGCTGCACAGTTTGCTAAGAAGTGTCTACAATGCCAGCAGCATGGAGATTTGATTCACGCACCAGCTCATGAATTACAACCTGTGACAACTCCATGGCCTTTTTCTCAATGGGATCTCGACCTCGTAGGACAAATCCACCCTTCCTCCTCCAATGGCCACAAGTTTATCATTACCGCCACTAAGTATTTCACGAAGTGGGTGGAAGCCATTCCTATGACTTATATCACCAGTAAGCAAATAGCCAAGTTTATCCTTAACTACCTCATTTGTCGGTATGGTATTCCCCAAGCCATTGTCACTGATAATGGGAGACCATTCAAGAATCAAGATGTCTGTGCCTTGTGCACACAATACAATATCCAACATCGCTTTTCAACTCCCTACTATCCGCAGAGTAACAACTAAGCTAAGGCTTCTAATAAAACCATTCTCAAAATCCTCAAGAAAACAGTCAATGAAGTTGGTCGTGATTGGCATTTACAACTCAATCCCTCCCTATGGGCCTACCGCACCAGCATCAGAACACCAACTGGTGCCATACCCTATGCCTTGGTCTATGGCTCTGAAGCCATCCTACCTATAGAGGTCGAGATCCCATCCCTCAGAGTATCCATGCAGGACCTAATCGGCGGAGACGAGTATCGCACTTCCAGATTAGCTGAGCTTGAACTACTAGATGAGAGGCGCCTTGCCGCACTTAATCATCTCCATGTCTATCAAAATCACCTCTGGCATAATTACAACAAAAAGATCAAAGAAAGACGGTTTCAAGTTGGTGATCTTGTACTTAAGGAGAATCAGAGAAATCAAGCAGATCGAGAAAAGAAGGGCAAGTTTGAGCGTAACTGGTTAGGTCCCTTTATTGTGATAGCAGCATATGGATCAGGAGCTTATACTTTAGCTACACCTGACGGCATTCCTCTGGATGAGCCACTTAACAGTGTCCATCTCAAGAAGTTCTACTTCTGATCCTCAAAGTATTCCAAAAAAAAAAAAAAAAAAAAAAAACAAAAAAAATCTGTCCTCTGGTGAAAACCTGGCAAACAAGCACCTTGGATAAGTACCATAGTGAAAACCTGGCAAATAGGCACTATGTGTAGAGTCAACATCCATCGTCTATCAAGTCCTGCCCACTCCATGTCCAGTGCACAAAGCACGCCTTTCCATACATCCATAATAAAACCATTGACTTTGTTTGCATTTCCATCTCCCTATCTAGTATAGCTTGGAAATTTGTCAATGTCCCTCGTCGTCATCCCACATCTTGATCTGTGTCAACATTTTGCACTGTCTGGTCCTAGGTCACAACTTTCTAGGTCTTCTTTGTCAGTCATCCATACAAATTCCTCTATTAGAATGGGGGCAACTCTTTCCTTAACTTGGGTCTAGGATTCGTGCCTTGTTCGTGGTTCACAGCACGCTCTTCAATCTTTCTCCTTTCCGCAGATAGCATCCTTTAATAGACACATCGCTCCTACGATAAGGCTGTTATCTTCTCAACACTTTTCCTACATCATCACACAACCAGAACTACATATCATCTCTTCTCAATCTTAAGGTACCTTGATCCCATGGATATGGGTATGTAGGCAGTCTGGAATACGAAGGAAGTTTCCAATACTCAGGTGCATAAGATCCCCTCCTTTCACCTTGACCCATTCATCACTCTATCCAAAACTACATATTTATCATTTTCATTTTCATCGTTGTTAGCCTTGATCCCATGGATACAGGGTATGCAGGCAGTCTGGAATACGAAGGATGTATCCAGTACTCGGGCACATACGATTCATCATTCTCCACCCGTTCAATCCATTAGCACTATCATCTTTCTAGTCGTCCGTTTATCAAAATCCATTCGCCTCGACTTGACTAACTCAAGCAACAAGCTAGCGCATCCTTTCAAAGTAAAAGTCCTTAACAAACCTGAAGCAAAGCGGCTTTCTTCCAGAGTCAACTACTGTCCTAACTATACCGATTGCCAACATCAGCTAGTTACCGCTTAACCCAAGCCCTAGATCAACAAGCTTGTCTTCTGCGAAGTGTTCCATTGTCGAGACCAGCACACGTGTCTCCTGCGACATGTGACATGTCCTGCAGCAAGACATTGTCTTTTTAGGTAGATAGCCCCCTTTAACGGACACAGAGTTCCTACGATAAGGCTGTTATCTTTCCTATCCAATCTATCATGAGCAACCTCTTTGGCAAGAGAATATGTTGGCTGTATGTTTACTTTGTAAGTTAGTGAATTTGCTTTTTGGTTTATCTTTTGTTCCTTTTCCATTACCTATTCAAGGCTACCTCGATTTATCTATAATCTTGATATGTTGCGATACAGTATGGATTGGGGGCATAGTCATTGCTTTTGTATGCCGTGTTTGAGGAATGATCTTTAGTATCTTTCTTAGCATTATATTTATCTTGTGTCTGTTACGACCTAGCATCTTACATATTAATATTCTTCTTGCATTTACATGTATTGAAGTTTATTTTATGTTCAAGACTATGACTCATTCACATATACCAACAAGGTCATATTATGTCTAAGGGATCTAAGATCAAACCACTTGCTTGCAGAGTCAACGTCCACACACTCAGATATTACTGCACCTTGGTCTTTTATACCTTGGTGGTGAACTATCCATGTGCTATATCAAAAATAAGGATTGCTCTTTATAAACAAATGTGAAACCATTGCAACAAGCTCATCCATTTATACCATCCATTTTTCCATGGCCTTATATAGTTTTCCAGTAAAGATCAATCAACAATCTTTCTCTTATGTTCTTTTCTATCTCCACTTTCTTCTATTCAACCTCGCCTATCTCCAACAAATCTTCTAGTCGAGCGTCAGCCCCGTTCTTCTATCGCTTCCCTGTCTTCCTGCTCGAGGGGGCATACGCTAGGGCAACTACCTACACTGGGGCATCAATAAATTGTATCTTGTCTTCGACAATTAATTTCTTTGACGCAACGCTATTAACTGCATCGCATCAAAGAGGGGCAAAATGTAGACACCCTAAAATGACCACGTTATTGCACTACTTGCATTTCGTCATTTCTTCCTAATCACCAAAATCACCCAATTCTTCTAAATCACATACTTTCGACATTAATTAAATAAATTCTCTTTATTTAATTAATTAAACTAAATTCCTCTGTTATTCTTCCACAATTAAATAATTTTTATTATTTAATTTGATCATTATCCTCCTTTCAAAAATCAAATCCACATTAATTAAATAAACCTAATTATTTAATTAATTCAACAAATTCCCTCTTATCTACAATTAAATAATTCTTAAATTATTTAATTAAATCAAAATCATTCTTCCAAAATCATGCACAACAATTAAATAAATTTATTTATTTAATTTGCTTTCAAATCTTCTAAATTGAATAATTCTGATTATTTAATTATTTCTTCCAAAATATCTTCTCTAAATTTAAATAAATCAATTATTTATTTAAATTGTTTTTTCTTCTAAATTTGAGTTATCTCTAAAAGAACTCAAGCTTTCTTACTCATGCAATTAAATATTTCTAATATTTAATAAAGCAAAATATCTTCTTATTCTCATGCAAATCCCTTCTTCTTGTTTTAAATCACTTAACTGATCATTAAATTCTGTTAATTGCTTTAACTCATTCTTCTATTCTTGATAACTCCTCTCATGCAAAAGAAAGCAAGACACTTGTCTTTTTCTCATTCGTTGCACGTTCCTCAACTGTTCTCCTCCGTTGATTCTTATGAATTATCTGGACCGTTGATCGATCCTCGTTGAAATCTATATAAACCCCCCTCATCTCCTTCATTGAGTCTCTCTCTTCGATCGTATTCTCAGGCATACTTAACAGAGCTTTGAGCATACAAAACGCGACGATTGAGCAACCTTACGATCTCTTAACATTGATCTTTGAGCACATTGAGCACACTACTTGCTTGTTGCAGCTATGGTTTCGCAACTTGATTGAGCAATCTACACTTCTCCAAAAAGGGAACAATACAGGTTTTGGTAAGAGCTTTCATTTTGTCTTTGATTTTATGATAATGGCTTTTACTTAGATTGGTTCGCTTTATGTGATTGGTTTTTGGTTTTATTAGTTTAATTTAAATCGATTTATCCTCATACACATATTTAATTAATAGAATGCAACTGAGGTTCAATAGCACTAAGATCCCTTATGAGCTATGGTATTGAAGACCTCCCACAGTTAGATACTTCAAAATCTTTGGCAGCAAATGTCATATCAGAAGAGATGAAGAAGACCTAGGAAAGTTTGATTCAAGAAGTGATAAAGGAATCTTTCTTGGCTACTCAACTAGAAGCAAGGCTTATAGATGCTACAACAAGAGGTTGGGAAAGATGATTGAAAGCACAAATGTCAAGTTAGATGAAGACCAGTAATCAGATCTCACATGAATCAGAGGACTCCGAATCTGATATCTTTCCATGCATTATAGATGAAGAAGAAGTGAAAGAAGAAAAGGAACAAGAACTAGAGCAGATGCCTAAGACTCCAGTAAAGTATGTTTAAAAGAATCACTCAACAAATCAGATCATTGGAGATAAGGATGAAGGTGTACAGACAAGGAGAAGGTTTGCTAAGACTCGTGAGCAAGTAAACTTGTGTTTGTTATCAAAAGTGGAACCCAAAAACTTTACTGATGCCAGCAAGGACATGATGGATGGATAAAAGCCATGGAAGAAGAATTGGATCAGATTGAGAAGAATCAGACATGGGAATTGGTTCCCAGACCAACAAATAAGAATGTTATAGGAACAAAATGGGTGTTCTGGAACAAACTAAATGAAGAAGGTGAAGTTGTAAGGAACAAGGAAAGACTGGTATGCAAAGGATATGTACACAAGTTGAAGGTATTGATTTTGAAGAGACTTTTGCTCTGGTAGCAAGGATGGAGGCAGTTAGAATGTTCCTTGTTCTTGTTGCTCATAAGAACTTCAAGGTATATCAGATGGATGTTAAGTTAGCATTTATGAATGGTGATCTAGAGGAAGAGGTTTATATTGAACAACCAGATGGTTTCCAGCTATCAAAAGATTTGGACATGGTGTGCAAACATAAGAAGGCTCTGTATGGCCTTAAGCAAGCACCTAGAGCTTGGTATGCTAGGTTGGACAAGTACTTACTTCAGCAGGGCTTCAAAAAAGGTACTACAAATAGTAATCTTTACACCAAGTGTCCCAATCATTCGGGGCAACAGGCTACCGGCAAAGTCACTTAAGATCCCTAAGAGCAAAAAACTACCAAACTTTGACAGAGCAGTTCTCAGAATTTGTGGTAGCTAGGATTGTTCTGTTTAGACCTACAGATGCACGTGGGGTCCTTCCACAATAACCTCTCTCAGTTTTGGTCAACTCCAATCCATTTGACCATGCCAAAATCAAATGCATTCTTGCAAAATGCTTCAGTTTCATGCAGTGGAAAGGTGCTAGGAGTGATATTTTACATTCCACAGCTCATGGGGCCGAACTGGCTGATCCAACACGTTGAGGTGGGTAGGTGAATGCTAGAGGAGGTCTCATTTCGTGTGCCCAGTGTCTCAGTCATTCTCAATTGTAGGCTATCAACAAAGTTGAAAGGTGCTAGGAGTGAAATTTTGCATTCCACAGCTCGTGGGGCGAAATTGACTACGCTAATGCGTCGAGGTGGGCCAGTAAATGCTAGGGGAGGTCTTGTTTGGTGTGCCAAGTGTCTCAGTCGTTCCAGGCTACAAGCTACTGGCAAAGTCAAAAGGTGCTAGGAGTGAAATTTTGCATTCCACGAGTCATGGGGCCGAACAGACTACACCAACACGTTGGGGTAGGCAAGTAAATGCTAGGGGTGGTCTCATTTCATGCGCCAAGTGTTTAGTCATTCTAGGATGCAAGCTACCAGCAAAGTTGAAAGGTGCTAGGAGTGAAATTTTGCATTCCATGGGTCATGGGGCTGAGTTGACTATGCTAACACATCGGGGTGGGTGGGTAAATGCTAGGGGAGGTCTCATTTTGTGCGCCAACTGTCTAAGTCATTTCGGGATGCAAGCTACCGGCAAAGTCAAAAGGTGCTAGGAGTGAAATTTTGCATTCCACAGGTCATGGAGTTGAACTGCCTGTGTCTACGCGATGGGGTGGGTGAGTAAATGCTAGTGGAGGTCTCATTTTGTGCACCAAGTGTCTCAGTCATTCTAGGTTGCAAGCTACCAACAAAGTCAAAAGGTGCTAGGAGTGAAATTTTGCATTCCACAAGTCGTGGGGCCAAACCAACTGCGCCAACACGTCAGGTGGGTGGGAAAATGCTAGGGGAAGTTTCATTTTGTGCACCAACTATCTCAATCATTCCACACTGGAAGCTACCGACAAAGTCAAAAGGTGCTAGGAGTGAAATTTTGCATTCCACAGGTCATGGGGCCGAATTGACTATGCCAACGCATTGGGATGGTTAGGTAAATGCTAGGGGAGGTTTCATTTCATGTGCCAAGTGTCCCAGTCATTCTGAGCTCTAAGCTATTGGCAAAGGTCACTTTGCAGGGAGCTTACAGCCCGGAACAACTGGGACACTTGGTACACAAAACGAAACCTCCTTAGCTTGCAACCCAAAATGACTAGGACACTTGGCACATGAAACAAGACCTCGCCTAGCATTTACCTACCCACCCTGATGCTTTAGAGTGGTCAATTCGGCCCCACGACGAGCAAAACAAAAAATATGGCACCTGACAACGTTGTGCTGCATGAAACTGAAGCATTTTGCAAGAATGCATTTGATTTTAGCACAGTCAAATGGATTGGAGTTGACCAAAACTGAGAGAGGTTATTGTGGATGGACCCCACGTGCACCTGTAGGTTCAAATAGAACATTCCTAACTACCACAAATTTTGAGAATTACTCAAGCAAAGTTTGGCAGTTTTTTGCTCTTAGGATCTTAAGTGCCTTTGTCGGTAGCCTGTAGCCAGGAATGACTGACACATGAAACGAGACCTCCCCTAGCATTTACCTACCCACCCCAACATTTTGGTGCAGTCAATTTGGCCCCATGAGTTGTGGAATGCAAAATCTCACTCCTAGCACCTTTTCATTGCATGAAATTGAAGCATTTTACAAGAATGCATTTGATTTCAACATGGTCAAACAGAATGGAGTTGACCAAAACCAAGTGAGGTTAAAATGGACAGACCCCACACACACCTTTAGGTCTGAATGGAACATTCCCAACTACAACAAATTATGAGAATTGCTCTGTCAAAGTTTGGTAGTTTTTTGCTCTTAGGGATCTTAAGTGACTATGTCGGTAGCTTGCTGCCCTGAATGATTGCTGTAGACACTTAAAAATGTCCTGAGCCTGCGAATGCCATTTTGACACCTAATTCATCTCAATTTCGCATTCTACTATTAATTAAATAATTTTTAATTATTTAATTAATTCATTTTCCCTTATGCTTTTAATTAAATAAATTTTATTTATTTAATTACTTAGCAATTTTCTTTTGATTTCTTCTATAATTAATTAATTATTTATTTAATTATTCACTATTCCAATGTTCACTTTGCCCCGTTAATTTAAATAAATATAAATACATATTTATTTAAATTATAGTTCTTGCCCTAATTAAATAGGTTATACCTATTTAATTAAATCACATCACATTATCCCTTCTTACAAATAAATTAAATAAATGTACACAATTTATTTAATTTAAAAATCACATTACATCTCACCATTTCCTCAAATAAAAAATTATCCTTTGTCCTCTAGTGACTAGGAGCCCTAATCAATCTACACCCATCATCTTATCAAAAGTCAAACTCTCAATCACAGCCCTCCATGCAAACCCTACTCTATAAAACCACTCTTTTTGTCTCATTTATTCACTTCCCACTTGCATAATTTGAGCATCCTCTCTCTTATTTTACCATAATCACACTCTTGAGCTTCTCATTGTGTTTGTGGGTCTACAAATATGAGAGCAAAGTGCCACAAAATTTGGGAGAAACAATGGAGGATTGACACTAGTAGTCTATGGTTTTATGTTCTATGCTTGCATTTGTTTGATCCTAGGTTATTTAGTACTCTATTGGGTTGTTAGGGCATGCATTGTAGTGTTTTCAGGTTTTAGAATGTTTTTCCCTAGCATCAAGAGTATCCCGCTCCTCCACTGACAGATGGTCTCACAACTGGTAACATGTACGATGGCTCTCACACATGTAAATCAGCGGCAATCTCACCTATATTCACAAAGGTAGGACACTATGTCAATCTCAAAACCCTAAGCAAAGCATTCGTAGATAAACAGGGGCAAAAATCAAGGCAAAATACATCCCTAAATAGCTAAAGAGGTGCATGTGTCGTGCTGTCAATTCAATGCGTCGTGCCTAAAATGCATGTGTCACACTATCATGCACATGCATCACACTTTAACGCATACGTCACACTACCTTGCGCAGGCGTCACAATTTAGCACATGTGTCGCTCTAGCTTGCGCAAGCATCACACTTTGTAGATGTGTGACATCTAAAATGAAGGTGTCACACAACTTTATGCATGCATTCCAAGAAATTGCACGCGTCACAAAAAATTACATGCACCACAATTTCTGACGCAAGCATCATACACAATAGCGCATGAAAGTGCACCGCATGCGTGCCCTATTTTCGGGCCCCTAAATCTACCTAAAAACTTCAAAATTGAAAAGCTAAGGTTAGATACGTACCACCGTGCCTGTCCCGGGGAGCTGACTGTGGGTCCTGACCCTCGTGTCGTGATGAAAATAAACTAGAATCAGCGACATACTGACAGGACCTCTGCAAGAAATCAAAAACTCACTGCTCTATACTCTCTAAGATCTCTATAAGCCAAGTGCACAAATGAGCTTTATGGGCCCCTCTAAGGGCTATTTATAACACTTTTTGACCTAGGTGGGCCCAGTTTTGCAAATTTGAACAACCTAAAGCCTCTTTTAACGTGTTGAACACTTTTCAGGACCAATCTTTTACTCTTGGACTCCCTTTTGGCATCCCGTACACCTTTTTAGAAAATTTTAAAAATTTCCTAAGGGGGCATAAGGCCATCACGCCTCATCTGGGGCACACCGGGGCATGTCTAGAGCATATTTCTCAAATTTTCTTTGACACAATGTCAGAATCAACATTGTATTAAAGAGGGGCAAAATGTAGACACTTAAAAATGTCCCAAGCCTGCGAACGCCATTTTGACACCTGATTCATCTCAGTTTTGCATTCTACTAGATTAATTAAATAATTTGTAATTATTTAATTAATTCATTTTCCCTTTATGCTTTTAATTAAATAAATTTTATTTATTTAATTACTTAGCAATTTTCTTCTAATTTCTTCTATAATTAAATAATTAATTATTTATTTATTTAATTATTCAGTATTCCAATGTTCACTTTGCCCTATTAATTTAAATAAATACATATTTATTTAAATTATAGGTCTTGCCCTAATTAAATACGTTATACCTATTTAATTAAATCACATCACATTATCTCCTCTCACAAATAAATTAAATAAATGCACAATTTATTTAATTTAAAAATTGCATTACACCTCACCATTTCCTCAAATAAAAATTTATCCTTTGTCCTCCAGTGACTGAGAACCCTAATCAATCTAGACCCTTCATCTTATCCAAAGTCAAACTCTCAATCACAGCCCTTCATTCAAACCCTACTCCTCTATAAAACCACTCTTTCTGTCTCATTTCTTCACTTCCCACTTGCATAATTTGAGCATCCTTTCTCTTATTTTGCCATAATCACACTCTTGAGCTTCTCATTTTGTTTGTAGGTCTGCAAATCTGAGAGCAAAGTGCTGCAAAATTTGGGAGAAACAATGGAGGATTGACACTAGTAGTCTAGGGTTTTATGTTCTATGCTTGCATTTGTTTGATCCTAGGTTATTTAGTACTCCATTGGGTTGTTAGGGCATGCATTGTACTATTTGTAGGTTTTAGAATGTTTTCCCTGACATCAACTGCGACACTTGGCACACAAAAAGAGACCTCCCCTAGCATTTACCCACCCACCCCGATGCATTGGCATGGTCGGTTCAGCCCCATGATGAGCAAAGTTCAAAAAACATGGCACCTAGCAATGTTGTGATGTATGAAATTGAAGCATTTTGCAAGAATGCATTTGATTTTGGCACGGACAAATGGATTGGAGTTGACCAAAATTGAGAGAGGTTATTGTGGATAGATCCCACGTGCACCTATAGGTCTGAACATAATATTCCCATCTACCATGAATTCTAATAACTGCTCCATCAAAGTTTGGTAGTTTTTTGCTCTTAGGGATCTTAAGTGACTTTGCTGATAGCCTGCTGCCCAGAACGACTGAGACACTTGGTGCATGAAACGAGACCTTCCCTAGCATTTACCCACCCACCCTGATGCATTGGCACAGTCTATTCGGCCCCATGAGCAGACTGAAAAATATGGCTCCAGGCAAGGTTGTATTGTATGAAACTGAAGCATTTTGCAAGAATACATTTGATTTCGACACAGTCAAACATATTGGAGTTGACCAAACCTAAGAGAGGTTATTATGGATGGACCCCATGTGCACTTGTAGGTCTAAACAGAACATCTTCAGCTGCCACGAATTTTGAGAACTGCTCCGTCAGAATTTGGCAGTTTTTTGCTCTTAGGATCTTAAGTGACTTTGTCGGTAACCTGCTACCCCAAATGACTGAGACACTTGGAATACAAAGAGAGACCTCCCCTAGCATTTACCCACCCACACCGATGCATTGGCACAGTCAGTTTGGCCCCATGAGCTATGGAATACAAAATCTCACTCCTAGCACCTTTCCACTGCATGAAACTGAAGCATTTTCCAAGAAAGCATTTGATTTTGGCACGGTCAAACGGATTGGAATTGACCAAAACTAGGAGAGGTTATTGTATATGAACCCCACATACACCTATAGGTCTGAACAGAACATTCCCAGCTACCATGAATTCTGAGAATTTCTCCGTCAAAGTTTGGCAGTTTTTTTCTCTTAGGGATCTTAAGTGACTTTGTCGGTAACTTGCTGCCCCGAACGACTACAACACTTGGCGCATGAAATGAGACCTCCCCTAGCATCTACCCACCCATCCTAATGCATTGGCGTAGTTGATTTGGCTCTATGAGTTGTGGAATGCAAAATCTCAATCCTAGCACCTTTCCACTGCATGAAACTAAAGCATTTTGCAATAATGCATTTGATTTCGACACAGTTAAATAGATTAGAGTTGACCAAAACTGGGAGAGGGTATTGTGGATGGACCCCACAT
The DNA here is from genome assembly GCA_027924645.1 of Cunninghamia lanceolata. Taxonomy (NCBI): domain Eukaryota; kingdom Viridiplantae; phylum Streptophyta; class Pinopsida; order Cupressales; family Cupressaceae; genus Cunninghamia; species Cunninghamia lanceolata. Next base: position 2,225,640 of record BSBN01000063.1, read on the forward strand.
GCACCTATAGGTCTAAACAGAACATTCTCAACTACCACAAATTTTGAGAACTGCTCCATCAAAGTTTAGTAGTTTTTTGCTCTTAGGGATCTTAAGTGACTTTGTTGGTAGCTTGTTGCCCCGAATGACTGCGACACTTGGCGCATGAAACGAGACCTCCCCTAGCATATACCCACCCACCCTGATGCATTGGCATAATCAATTCAGCTCCATGAGTTGTGGAATGCAAAATTTCACTCCTAGCACCTTTCCATTGCATGAAACTGAAGCATTTTGGAACAATGTGTTCCTTGCCACCATAGGCAAATGAAATTGATTTTAAAAACCAAAGTAGGTATTTATAGGTGGACTTGACATCCACTTATACATGCAAAGAAGATGTTTCTAGGTGTCACGGTTTGATAGAATAGCCAGTTCAAAGTTTGACACATTTTTTGTCTTAGGGCTCTTGAGAGATTGTCTGCATTCGATGTAGCTGATAATGACCAGGAGGCTTTACCGCTGAAAAGACACCTCCCCTAGCATTCAGCCACCCACCCTGATGCATTGGCACAATCAATTTGACCCCACGAGGTATGGAGTGTGTTTTAATTGCATCCATCAAAGCATAAAGGATATGAGAATTTTGTCATATGGTGTAGTTGCAATTGCCTTGATAGACATGTATGCAAAGTGGTAGGTGCAAAGCATATGTAGAAAGGTGAAATGAGGATATGCAAAGCATAGAAACCATATAGAAGGTGATATGTGAATTATGCAAAACGTCTCTCTCTCTCTCTCTCTCTCTCTCTCTCTCTCTCTCTCTCTCTCTCTCTCTCTCTCTCTCTCTCTCTCTCTCTCATTTTGCAAGAGAAAGACAAATGCACAGTCAACGTAGGTAATGATAAATTTGCATAAGATCTATAAGCGAGTTGTTATCACATGTATTTACATAATTTCTATTTTGAATTGTAGCTAACTTCATTCACTGACTGGTGAGTGTGAGGAAACAAGTCTACTTGAAGGTAATGACAGACAAGAAGGTAAAGTTTATGAGGCATCAACCCTCTCATTTCTTTAAAATTGTACAAAGAACACATCCATTATCATTGATAGCAAACATGTACACATCCATTATCCATTATAAGATGAAAACATAGTTTATCCATTTGCATGAGAAAGTAAGGGATATATAAACTTTCAAGAAAATGTAATTGGCACGTGTAAAACAAAAGTCCATAACCTTAGCCAACATCCTCCTTTTCTATGCCCATATAGGATCTTTTTTTGTCATTAGCATCTCCAGCCCAATCTGCATCTGTATAAGCACTGAGAGTGAAATCAATATCTTTGGCATACCACAAACCATAGTCTGAAGTGCCTTTTAAGTATCTCATGATCCTCTTGACTACCATCACATGTGATTCTTTGGAATCTTCTTGAAATCTTGCCACAAGACAGACTACATGCATTATGTCTGGTACTTGGTATGGGTTAGATAGAGCAGTCCTCCAATCATAGACCTATATTTTTTCTTATCAGTCTTAGGTGATTCATCATTCTTGCTCAGCTTGCAGTCAGTTACCATATGAATACATACTGGCTTAGAATCCTCCATTCCAAACTTTTTCAACAATTCTTTCATATACTTGGACTGAAAAATGAAAATTCTTTTTTCTGATTGAGTAATTTGCAGTCCTAAAAAGAAATTCATTTCACCAAACATAGACATCTCAAATTCCTTTTGCATTTCCTCTACAAATTTCTTACACATACCTTCATTTACCTCCAAAGATAATATCATTAACAAAGACTACAACAATCAGAATTTGATCATCATTGATTTTGAAGTAGAAATTACTATATGTGGTACCTTTGCTAAACCCTAACTGCATCAAATACTTGTCCAACCTTGCATACTAGGCTCTAGGAGCTTGCTTGAGTCCATACAGGGCTTTCTTCAATCTGCATACCATGTTACCTTGGTCTGATAACTAAAATCATTCCGGTTGTTCAATGTAAACTTCTTCTTCTAGCTTTCCATTCAAAAAGGCAGACTTCACATCCATCTAAGTACACCTTGAAATTTTTGTGAGCAGCAAAAGCCAAAAACATTCTTATAGCTTCAATCCTTGCCACATGAGAAAAAGTCTTTTCAAAATCTATGACCTTGACCTAAGAAAATCCTTTGCATACTAGTCTTACTTTGTTTCTTACCACTTCACCACTTTCATTCATTTTGTTTCTAAAAACCCATTTTGTTCCAATCACATTTTTATCAGCGGGTCTAGGAACCAATTCCCAAGTTTGATTTTTCTCTATTTGTATCAACTCTTCTTCCATGGGTTTTACCCAACTTTCATCTTTGCAAGCTTCATTTACAATTTTAGGTTCAATCTGTGAAGCAAACAGTAGTTCACCTGTTCCTCTACAACTCTTTTCCTTGTCAATACTCCTTTACTTTTGTCACCAAGAATTTGATCTTTAGAATGATTAATCCTTACATACCTGGGAATCTTAGAAGCACTTTTAGGAGCCCTTTCTTCTTCAACTTGACTGTCCTTTTATTCCACCTTTTCTTCATTGATTGTAATAACAGGTTCATCTAATTCATAGCCACTTAGGTTTGATTTTATCTCCATGTCTTCATCAACCTTCACATTAGCACTCTCAATCATCTTTCTCAATCTCTTATTGTAGCACTGGTAGGCCTTAATCTTAGTGGAGTATCCAATAAAAATTTCTTCATCACACCTAGCATCAAACTTGCCTAACTCTTCATCTCTTCGGATATAACACTTGCTTCCAAAAACTTTGAAATATTTCACTATGGGAACTCTTCCATACCATAATTCATAAGGAGTTTTAGTGCCATTACCTTTGACTTGGACTCTATTTTGAATGTAGATGTAGCAGTGTGTATAGCTTCTCTCCAATACACTTCTGGTAGGTTAGCCTCCATCATCATTGACCTAGCAGCCTCTTGAATTGTCCTGTTCTTTCTTTCAACAACTCTATTTTTGTTAGGAGTCCTAGGAGCAGACAATTGTCTCTTTATCCCATGCTCTTCACAGAAAATGTTAAATTCATTTGATGTAAACTCACCTCCTATATTAGACCTGAAGCATTTTATCCTCAATTCTAACCCATTGTCAACCATTGCCTTAAAAGCTTTGAACTTGTCTAGTGCTTTTGATTTCTCTATTAGAAAAGTGACCCATGTCATTCTAGAATAATCATCAATAAGCAACATAAAGTACCTATCTCCTTGCAGATTTCTTGTCCTTGTAGGACCACATAGATTTGTATGCACCAGCTCAAGAAATATAGTAGAAAATTGTTCTTTGCTTTTGAAACTTGTCTTTGTTTGTTTTCCCAATTGACATTCCTTGCAAATAATATTGGCAGGCTTCACCAGTTTAGGCAAATCTCTCACAACTTGTACTAAGCTTATCTTCACCAAGTTATCAAAATTGATATGACACATCCTTCTATACCACAGCCAACTCTCATTTGTTTGAGTCAACAAACAACAATTATCAGTTCCCCTCAAGTGATAAATATTACCTCTAGTTTTCTTACCAGTTGCAATCATTGTTCCGTAGATTTCCATGATCTTGCATGCATTATCCCTGAATCTCAGATCATACCCTTTATCACACATCTAACCAACACTTAAAAGATTATGCTTTAGACCTTTCACATAGAGAACATCATCTGTATTATGCTTGCCATCAAAATAAATAGGTCCTCTTCCACAGATCTTACCAGTTGCATTATCTCCAAACCTAACCAATCCACCATCAAACTTTTCCAAACTTACAAACTTACTTTTGTCACCAGTCATGTGATGTGAACATCCACTGTCAATGATCCATTCATCCTTATCCTTCTCAACTTGGACAGACAGAGTACTTTCTTCCACTGGTTTTTCTTCCTTCACACAACTAGTAGGATTAGTAGACACAGGTTCTTCCAAGTAATTGCAATAAACAAGCATTCATTTGCACTAGTACTATTATCATCAGACTCATCATATGTTACACCATCATCATCAAGATCTCTAAGATAATAGCATTTCTTGACAATTCTAGGTCTTCTTTCAAATTTCTTCTTACCTCTTTCAATTCTCTCCAGACATCTGGATGCATAGTGGCCAATCTTACCACAAGAAAAGCATTTGAATGGTAATTTGTCTTTGAACTTACTGGAACCTCTTTGCATTTTGTCCACAAAGTTGGCTTCAACCTCATCTAGGTCATCATCAGATTTCACAGCATATTTCTAAGCTCTTGAAGTCTTTTCTGAAGCGCTGGCTTTGAAAGCAGTCTCAATCTTTGGTAGAGCATCACGAAATTCTCTCATTTCAAAAGCTGTAAGTTTCCCAAGCAACTGATCCTTTGAAACCTTTTGTACACTGATAATCTCTTCAATTGTTGCCACCTTGTGACTGTAGGATTTAGGCAATGACATAAGAATCTTCATCACAACCTCATTCTCATTTGTAGTACCTCCAAGACCTTTGATTCCATTAACAATTTCATCAACTCTTTGCATGTAGATAGTTATGTTTTCATCTTTAGGGCTTCATACTTCGCCTTTAGGTTTTGTAATTTGGCACTCTTTATAGAATCATCTCCTTAAAATAAACTTTTCAACTTATCCCAGATCTCATGAGTAGTCTCCAAATCCATAACTTTCACCAACTCATTGTTAGATAAGGCATTTAACATAGCATCTCTAGCTTTTCCATTAAATTCATACTGTTTGATTTCATCATCATCTGATGGACCATTTTCAGGAATAGTATACTTTTTCTTTGTTATCTTCCAGACATTATAACCAAGAGAGATAAGATAACTTTTCATCCGTACCTTCCAAAGGGCAAAATTCGTTCCATCAAATTGCGGTGACTCCCTCTTGTGCGCCATCTCAGGTCTACCTCAAGTTGTTAGACTCTTTACCGAGGAACCCTCGCTTTGATACCAATTGTTGAAAAGTGCAATACAACTGAGAGGGGGGTGAATCAGTTGTAACCAATATTTCAAAACCATTAATACATTAACCAATCAACATTGTGTTTGTATTTTAACCATAAAAGCATGAAACAGAAATTTGAAGACATTCACAAATCCAACACATGAGACACAAATTTTTTTACGTGGAAAACCCCATAGGGGAAAAACCACAGTGAGTGTTAGCTCACAATATAATATGTTATAACAATACCAAAAATTAGAGGCTCACTGCCTTAAGGTTCACTTCTAAAATTGCTCACTGCCAAAGTTGGTGAACTGAGATAATAACATCTACACTATGCCAAAGTTTAGTTCCATTGAAGCACAATAAGTATCCTATGCTTTGCTCTGCTTTTACACTTCACAATTACCTTTTCATTTTTACATCCTCATACAAATTCACAACTTCATTTCATGTTTTTATACAATTAATCAACCTTGGAATTTACATCAAGGTTGGCATTACAATCATCAACCTTTGGAACAATCTCTAAGGTCAGCAAACATATACATTAAGATAGGTCTGGACCTAAACAGAATTAGGAGAGAAAAGAATGAATGTAAATCATGCCAAGGCTTAGCTAGGACTCAATTGCAATCTTCCATGTAGCAACATGCTTCCACAATCTTCAAATCATAACCGCAAGTAGTGAGAACAACCAAGTCGGCCAAGACTGGAGTTAACACTAAGACTTTAAGGAACATGCTTCATGCACGATCTGGATTATACTTTGCGGACCAATCCAAAGATAGGAACACGATCTAGATACTCCCACAAGAACATTACAATCACCAAAAAAATCCACACAACCTCTAAACACTTTATCCATGAGATTCTTGTCATGCCCATATTTTCCATGCGGTCACAACACGCATCACACGTGTCATGTCCACATCTGTCATGTGGTCATGACACGAAATATCAAAAAAAATTTCCCACGCATCTCTAGAAACCCCCTCACATGCATAAGCATGCTCAGTGGTGTACGCTCAAGGCGAAAACACTACAGTTGTCGGCGTGGTACTAAGTTCAATTGCGTTCACCCAGACGCAAGAAGTCCAACAAGGGGGTCTCCACAACGCAGTTAATGCCGCTACTAAGTTTGAAAGTTCAAGGTTTCTAGTTCTAAATCTCGGAAGATTCCAGTAGCATAACGCCTCACGACGTGAGTGGAGATTGTTACACCCTACACTTATTTCGAGGTTCCCTAATAGTTTAACAACTTCCCACGATGCCTTTTTTTAATAGGGTTTTCACTTGTCCTTCCTATTTGGTCATCCTTTTAGTAAAGCACGGTTATTTGTAACACTTCTTGTTTCCTGAAATATACTCCTCCATCAGACTTAGCATCCATTTGCCCTCTCTTCCGTTTCTCTGGGTCTTAATTTTGATTGTATTTTTATCATGTTCACATTACCTATTTCTCTGAAATTTAATTTGTTTATATTTCGGTCTCTCTCTTTTGGTTTCTAAGTTTTCTTTATGTTTATCCTGTCTTTTCTTCATGTTCTTCATCAATTAGAGTTATCACTGTATTCTTTACATTATTCCTAATTTCTGGATGAAACAGGTCTCATAAACTGGTTTGCTACTTCGCTGGACTCAGTCTCCTAGTTTCATGCTCTAGGATTCACCTCATCATTTGTATTTTTTTTAAAACCATCATGTTCCTAACCGGATTATTGGAAAGATGAACTTAGTTCTCTTAGCCAGTTTGGAAATGCCGCGCATTTTCTCCTCTTTGTTTTCCAATATTAGTTTTTCTTCTTCTTTCTCTCTTTAATTTTCTCAATTGGACGTTTACTAAACTATAGTTGAGTTTAAACTGGCCACACATGGAATGTCTGTGATGGCTTCTTTACGTTTATTTCCAGTGTTCTTTTTAAAGGGAGACGCATAATTTTCCTCTTCATTTTCCTGATTATTAATTTGCGATAATTGTTGAAACTTCCGAGAAACTCTTCTTAAAATAAATTATACATACATATATATATGTGTGTGTGTGTGTGTGTGTTTATAATATTTTTTTTTTTTTACATTTATAATATATTCTTCCTTTGTCATTATTAATCCTCTTAATATAAAATTTCTTTTTTTTTTAATTTGTATTAAGGGAATTATGGCTTCTCTTTTAGATTTATAGCAAATAATTCTCATATATATATATATACACATTAATATATTCTTTTGTTTTATTGTAATATAGGCTCTCCTCTTTATAAAAAGCCCAAACTATGGAACCAAATCATATTTTATTTGGTTATTTTGTTTGAAACCCTAATTGTCTTTATTTTATTTTTTTGATGTTGTTAGGGCAGAGGGCTGGAGAGGCGGCAACGTCCATAGGGCAGAGGGCGCAGAGAAGGAGTGGAGATTGGGGATTCCAATGGTCCACGGTCTGTGTGCTGGCCGCGGAGAAGGGTATGGCAGACGGTGGTGTGGAGTGTGGAGCTCGCAGTGGATGGGAGTGGGGCGGTGTTTAGGCCGCGGCGGAGGTGTGATGGCCGCGCAGGGAGCGGCGGATGGGGATTCGCAGGCGGGGGAGTGTGGAGTGTGGAGCTCGCAGTGCGAGTGTCGCAGGAGGAGGTGGCCCGCGGGGTTAAGGCCTAGCGGGGATGTGGGGAGGGGCGAAGCCCCACCCACATCCCACTTTGTGGGGTGTGGGTGGGGGCTCCACCCCTCCCCACACCCTTTGCATTACCCACAGTGGGGGTTTGAACCCCCACCCCTATGAATAATTTTTTTTTTTATATTCTTTCGACTGTAATTTCAAACACAATACTGCGAATTAATAAATATATTTCCCATTTGAATTTCGTATTTAACAATTTAAAATTTATTAAATCAATATATATATATTTTCACATTTACTCAACTCAATTTTTAATCACAGTTTCACCAATTAATCACCTATCTAAGGTTAAAAGAAATACAGTATTATTTAATGGTTACTGACAAGTAATTTGTAGGTTAAATAACGAATTAACTTTATAATGAATTTATATACAATTGTATTTTCAATGCATCACCAAAATTAAACAATTTTTAATAATCTATATACAAGGATAATTAAAATTTATTTTCCTTCCTGATCTAATTTAACTTCAAGCTAATAATTTTCATTCTAAAGCAATAAGTATGAGATAAACTTCAGTTAAACTTCTAATGCATAATTTTTATCCCAATTTCCATTTCATTATAATAACAAAGTTACAACTTCATAAAATTTACAAAAAAAAACTAATATTGTCACGAAATTTACAATGAAATAAATTTTAACAACTTGATATTTTTCACATCAACTAACTTTCAACTCTACTAACAGGATTGTAAAGAAACAGACAATGCTAATTCTTCTTAAAACCAAAATTTTCTTTTCCTATTTTCCTACCAAAAATGGTAACAACATAATAACATGAAAAATTACAACCAACAACACATTAAGGGAGGATTTTCTTTCAACTCCCAAATAACAAGTTTCACAACAACAGAGAGTTAAATCTCTCTTCGTGGAAATCAACAAGGAAGGAGTTATTAAAGACCCAGCCCTCCTTAACAGTAAAGGAAAAATAACATAATTTCTCAGATCCAGTAATTTGGGAGGATTTTCTTTCAACTCCCAAATAACAAGTTTCACAACAGAGAGTTAAATCTCTCTTCGTGGAAATCAACAAGGAAGGAGTTATTAAAGACCCAGCCCTCCTTAAGAGTAAAGGAAAAATAACATAATTTCTCAGATCCAGTAATCTTCTCCAAACTTCTCGATAAACTCCCAGAAAACCTGCATATCACACAAGGGAAGAAACCACACAAGCTGCTCTCCTCCCTACCGTAGACCCGCAAGAGGGTCACCCCCGAGCTAGGGAGATCATCCACACACCTAGGGTACTCCAACAATCCACTTCACAACAAGGAACAACAACAAACCCAAAACACACATACACCAGTGGATAAATTACACAACACAAAAACTCAACTACAGTGAGCTTCACAAGGGGTAGGAGAGTGGACACACTCAACTCCAGAGTGTCACCCTTTCAGATAATATAATCAACACAATTTTCTCTTGGCCTCAAACCAAATTTGATAACAATTTTTCAAAGAGTTCGTATTTTGACTCTCAAGCTAAATAACACAATTCTTTTCAAAGTCACACACTCATACCCTCAAGGCTTTCAACATCCCAAAAGAACCAGGTATGCACCCGAGGAGGATCACTCCTCCCCTACCCCACACTTGATGAGCATTTCTCCCAAGTGGGAGAAGCTCTGTCAACAACCCGACAACATTTCCCCACAATAACAACATTTACATCACAAGCAAATAAATAACTTTCACACACTTTTCATGCAACGCATTAGAAATACAAAAGAAGGAGTATAAAACCAACCTTACAAAGCCCTTCAAAGGATGAAGCTGATGTAGAGCTCCACTGAGATCTCCTCCCACCTAAGCCACCAAACTCCCTCTCTCCTTTTTCTTTTTTATTTCAAAACCAATTTTTTTTTTTTTTTTTTTTATCAAAATAAAAACTCCCCAAATTCAACTAACTCTCTCCCCATCCCCAATTGGGACTCAAATAACCCCCAAAGTCTTTTCAGTTTAGAGGAATGGGGAGTGACACTTGTCACCTCCTCACTCTTCCCAAAACTACTATTGTGTCCCAAGGGACGAGTGTTGGCTTATGTCACTCACCCATCCCTAAAGTCCTCCTTATCCCTTACCCTATGTCATTTCTCTTACGCATGGGAGAAATAAAAGGAGTTAAAGGAGGAAAAGACAGGTGACCCATGCCTCTTCTTCCTTCCTTCATTATGGATGACCACACAACTCATGGGGAATCTCACTAATGGTGAGGGTGACTTCAAGTCAATTCCTCCATAATTGATGGGTTTGTAGTCATCTTTTACCTTGGGGATTGAAGAGGGATGGGTTTGAGTGTTGGTACAACCCATCCTATCCCTCCCATACCTCCAAAGGCAAGTGAAGAGTGCTTGTCCTAAAGAGATGAGGAGTACTCAACCAAGATAGGCCCTTATCTCAATTAGTGAAGAGTGCTAATATGAGGTAAGTGGAGATAGGCCCTTGTCTCGATTAGTGTAGAGTGCTAATTTGAGGCAAGTGGAGAAAGGCCCTTGTTCCAATTGGTGTAGAGTGCCAATATGGGCAAGTGGAAATGGCCCTTGTTTCCAATTGGTGTAGAGTGCCAATATGGGACAAGTGGATAGGCCTTTGACTCTAGTTGGTGAAGATTTCCATTCTAGATCAAAGGAAAGGACAATGGACCTATGGCAATATTGTGCCCAAGGAACCCTCTCTTGTTGGGTGAATGATTGGATTAACATAATTGGCCCAAGTAATAGACTCTTCTGGAGGGAATTATGATATTGTTAAGTGAAATAGAGAAAGGCATATTGCATATAAGTTATGATTATAAGATTTAATTTTATATAATTGTGATTTATATTATGAGATAAGAAGGATTGAATACTACTGTTCTCTTTTACAAGTTGAAATTGTGTGCAAGGTTGAAGAAATGTTGACTTGCTAGAAGGGGACATTACAATGTTGCCAATAAGAAACCTGTTTTGGAAGCAGTTATATAATATACTATACTGAAACATAAAGGTAAGACTCTCTCATATATATATATATATATATATATATATATATATTATGTCTAAAATTTAGACACATCAAATCAAATAAATACAAATTTAGAAAAAATCTTATAAGCCTAAACATTGCTTATTGTGTGTGTAGGCAAGTTATATTTGTAAGAAATAGTGAATTTGCTCTTCTTGAATTGCTCACAAATCTAACAACTTTCAAAAACTGAAAACAATAATTGAGAATACTTTTAATTCAAAGATAAAAATTAAAAATTAAAAGTTAAAATAGAAACGCACAATAGTGAAAGTAGTGCACAATATTGTAGCTAATGCAGTCAACTGAAAACTGTGTCTAATCAAACACAATAAATACAAAAGAGAATTGAACTTGTTAAAGAAATGAATCAATTCTGAGCATGGAAAATATTGGGGCGCAAGAGAAATTTTCACTACCTAGGCATGTGAATGATTTTAAGCTAACAATGATCTTTAAGACTATCTTTTCCTTGACTGGGCTAATCCATTCTAACAGAAAATTAGAAAAGGGACAAAAAAGACTCAGGATTATACCCAAGGTTACAGAGCTGAAGGTGTTGAAGTCGTCCTTGACATTCACTTGCAAAAGAGCAGCATTAGGCACTTGTAAAAGCCTCTGACATCCATCGAGGAAACCCTTGTTTATTCAACTGATTATGCAGCACACGAAACACATTGGTTTCTAGGCCGTTTTCAGGAAAGGAGATCTTGATCATGGCAAGAGCATTGCTTATCAATTTTGACAAATTTTGAGATCTTTCCTCCCACTCGCCCTTTACTTTACCGGTCGACTCTCTGTAGCCTTTCAAAATGACCTCCAAAATGGGTCTTTTAGGGTTTGGTGCCCATGCCGGCTATCTCTGCCAACGAAAGGTTGAGATGATCTATGGAATCTTTTAACAACTCTATTCAATCTTTTCATGCCATGAGTTTTGTAGACAACTCCATTTTCTTGGGGCCTACTTTGAGAGCCCTGTTGTAGGCTTCTTGGACTCCATTAATGCTCATTTCCACAATAATATGAGCCAAATTCTTGGGATTTGCTTGTTCCACGCCTAGATTGTTGGAAACAAGACAAATAACTGAGAGGAGGGTGAATCAGTTATCTCAAAATTTCTTTAACTTTCTTTTCTTTTGTTAACTTAATAATCAGTGCAGCATCAAAATATATAAGCATATGTGATCATAAGAACAAAAATAAAATCAACACACATAATACAAGGATTTTTACGTGGAAAACCCTGTTAGGGGAAAAACCACGGGGTGACTAACCCAAGATTGTATTCTTTGTTAAAAGAATAAAGGAGTATAAAATAGCACTTGCCAATTAGGGCTCACTGCCCGAGCACACTGCTCACAAGAGGCTCACTGCCTACAAGAGACTCACTATCTACAAAACTTACAGAAGGTAATCTGGTGTTTGAACTGATGAGAGGCATCTACAAATGCAAGAGTTGAGTTCCGGTTAGGCTCAATACACTGATCTAATGCACTTCATTCTTCCTTTGTTTTAGTGTTGTTGCTTTGTCACATACCAAACTTGAATTATTGCTTTCACACTTATTCCTGCTTTTATTCACACTTTATTTCATCCTTGCTTTGCCACACACACTTACATACTGGAATCCATCTGGTATATATATCCGCATAAAGGATTTCTATCAACTTGCTAGTCGGCATCAAGAACACTACAAGTAATTACTCTATCAGTTGAATCCATGCTTGATTTGTGATGCGTATCAAAGACATAGATAAAGAAGTCATTAATCATGTTATCCAACAATGTATGATCCCACAAATTATTTGATCAACATCATTTACTCATCCGGATTGAAGTCTAACACTCTGCTGGTCAGTTCTTCCTCTATCTGCTCTGCCTGACTGGAACCCAATACTCAGATGCTCATATCTTTTCCATGATTTACTACCGGAGGCTAAATCTTTGGAGTACAATAGTCATGATACCCTTCTTGACTTTCCCAAGTCTGCAACTTACTGAGTTACACCATCTGAGAGATCCGGACCTGATTATCAGACCTTGTTACATACTCTGTTCTTGTTCACCGAATCAAAACAATCTTTAATCTGACTTCCGATATAGGCATACTATGTACTGCGGATGTGTGGGATAGACTTTGTTGCCATAAATGACAACACTCATGAAGCCACACAATGTCTCTTTCCAACAATCTCCTCCTTTGGCATTGATGGCAACACTTAGTGAAAAATGGCTAAGTGTCGCAGTAACTCCCCCTTAGTTGATGCTCTGTCTTTTACACTGTTATACCGGAACTCCCCCTTAGCTAGATTCCACATTTTTCACTTCTCTTCACTCTCCCTTTGACATCAATGGCAAAGGGCAAGATCCGCATACCAAAATTTGCAAAAATTATTCTATACATGGCCGCATAAGTATATATGAATCATATGTTATACTTACATATACTTAAGTATATCCACAAAAGTGGCCTTCAACTGTACAAACTCTGTGGCCCAGCTCTGCTTCATCCTATCCAGAATGGAGATGTGACCACTCAACAAAAATACATATGCTTCTGCCCTTTTTAAATATGTCGGGTCATTAGTCCGGGCTGTGGTCTGAGCATCTGTCAAGGCCTCATGCATTGCCTCTAACTTAGGGATAATTATCCCTCTGAGTTCACTCATTCTGTTTATTATATCCTTCTTTTCTTTGTTCAGCTTCTTTATTTCATTTATGATGACAATGGCCTAGCATTCCTGATTCATTAAGGATGTAGTGAGGGGATCAAAATTCTGAGATAAACTTGACAGTTTACTTTCTTGTTCTTTCACCTCCTTTTCAATGTCCTCTATCACTTTGGGCCAACATAGGAAAAATTTGTACATGTCCCCACCATCTTTAAGAGCATTTTCAAGGCTCTTTATTCCAATGTCTAGGGTCCTCCTATCATTAGCAATGAGTCCCTATACTTTAGTGAATCTTTTTCCTAAAATCTCCTTTCGGACATTGGTTTCTGCCGATTTCTCTAAAGATTCAAAATGAGTGCTAACAGAATTTACCAGAGATTTTAAGTTACTGGATGGAGAGGCTGAAGGATCCTTTTGAAATGATGGCATGATCTTCTCCACCATCCTGGATGTAATGTCCAATATTTCACAATCTTCCATGTGAGATTTCAGGAGTTTTTCTTTTGCTTTGGCTTGAGCAAAAGATGTTATTTTCATTGTCTAAACTGGAGAGAGAGAGTCAAAATTTAGTGGCCCTTGAAATAGCTCAGGTTCATCTATCTCCATCATTTCTTTGTTCAAGAAGTTCTTCATTGCCTCTACAGTGTCTCTTGCCGGTGACTAAGTCTTCTTTTCTATTGGGATCTCAGAACTGTCATCATAGGTCTTTTTTGCTTGTTCTTCTTCTTTTCCCTTAACCTCCTCTTCTTGACTCCCTTTCTCCTCTTTTCTTCCTTCTCCTTCAGCTCCTGAGTCTGGAATGTCTGCAGTGGGATTCGGAGGAGAGATATCACCTGAGATTATTGTTTCATGAACTTCCTCTTCCGGAATAGAGGAATCCAAGTCCTTAGACTTCTCTTCATCTAGATCTTTTAATCCTTCTACATATTTTTCAGAAGACTCTTCATTGGTTACATTTAATCCTTCAACATCCATGGTAGAAGGTTCTTCATCTGTTTCCTCTATAATGGGAAGATTGAATCTTTTGAAAGCATTCCGAAGGATGTCTTTTGTTTCTTTTGCTATTTGGTCAGTTTCTCCAAGAATAAGTTTATTCATTCTTGCTTTACTCCAGAATTCATCCTTACAGTCCTTAAAGATCATGTTCATTTGTTTTGGGGTGATAGAAGGATAAAGTTGAATTGCTATATGTTCTTGGATCTCTAAGTCTTTTGCCTTGGTATTCTCTTTTCTCAGTTCAAGTACTTCTTCTAGGCTCTTAGGAATTAAGGATACAATTTCAATGAAAGCTTTATTGTAAATATTCAGGTACCTGACAGTAAATTCTTCCAAAATCCTCTTGTTGGTATCACTGTATTCATCATAGAACTCTGTTACTGGCTGCAGGTTCCCATCCACAGTAACTACCTTGATGATGTTATCAATGGAAAGAGTGGGCTTTTCAACAAATTCTTCTACCTTTTCTTCCTTGTTTTTACTAGCAGAGAATCCCCAGATGTCTTCTTCTTCTTCATTTTCTTAATTTCCTCATCAGATTATGTTTCTTCATCATCTTTGAGACTTGCGTATGACCTTGTGGCTTTGGTCTTCATCCTCTTTTCTCCTTTTCCGGATGTCTGGACTTCCAATTTGGTGGCCCTTGAGCTTTTAGGAGTGGCAGGTGCAGAGCTCTTGGAGGATCTAGTCCGGGAGGAGGCTTGTGTCGGAACCTCTCCTTTCTTTGCTTCTTGTTTTTCTTTCTCAGCTTTCTCCATTTTCTCTCTGTTTGCATCTACTGCCTCTTTTGATATGCCAAATCTTTTGGCAATTTCCTCAACTTCCCTTCTAACTTTCCTCTTTATCTCCGGTTGTCTTAGCTCAACATGTATTTTTACACTTAGTTCTTTAAAGGTTCCAAACCTTTCTGCCTCATGGTCCTTAGGCTGGCTCAACAGGTGTTGAATATGTAGTTCCAAGATTTTCTCATTGACCTCGTGTCCCATTGGCATTATCCACACTGTTCTGGGCTCAACTGCCTCCATTAGACATTGATCAATGTCAACCATGAAGCACATTGTATCCTTGTATTTCTCAACTATGGATTGAGGTATTCTCTCTCTGGCTTGCATCATGCTTTGGAAGTTCTTAAAGTAACCCCATAGAGCTGTGTTTTGAGCTTTAGCATCACCAAGTCCATACATATAGTCTCTAATATGGATTGCAACTGATTTGTCATTTTGCCATACCCAACCACTTGATCTGGGTAGCTCATTCATGTAATAAAAGAATAGACATAGTATTAGACAACCATATTTGAAGGAATTCTTCTTATCCTTTTTGATCTTCTGCAAGTTTTCTAATAGTTGATTTAGGAGAAGATCACATAGGTCATAATTTGCATTTTCCCTCAACATCTGATATGCTGCATATATTGCAATCCCAGACACAGAATTCTCCCTGCTAGAATGATAGATCTTATACCCAATTATCATTGAGGCAAATTTGACATCTAGATCTGTGATGTCATCTATGGTCATTGCTCTTTTGTCAAACTTAGATCCGGTGGCTTCAGTTACTGTCTGGTTCTTGACATATTTGAGTGCAGGTAACCCACCGGATAAGTGCAATCCAGTTACTCCCCTGATGACATCTTTTGTTATCTTGAAGGGCCTCATTAACCACATGAAATTATCATGCATCCTTCTTAGGACATACTGGACCCAATCATCTTCTGCAAAATAGGGAAAGTGTATGAAATGTCCGAAGTGTTTATCCCAGAGGGCCTTGTATTGAGGTTTGAGTTCAAAACTCTCATCTATTAGTTGTTTGTGATAGATGTCCATCAACTTAGAGTCTCCAAAATCCTCAATGTTGGCATGGATATAGACCCTAACATCTTCTACGTGCAATACCCCATGTGAAATGCTATAAAATGCACCTAAAGGATCAACTTCTAGAGATTTATAGGGATGTTTCTTGAATTTAGGACGCGGCCTATCAGTGATCTTTACAACCATTGGAGTAGCCATCTTACAAAAGATTCAAAGAGAGATTTTCAGAATGGAAGTACCTTTTTATGCATTAGGGTTTGAAATAGAAGCTGAAACAAATTGCTGGTTGAATTCGATTTCCTAGTTGATCTTTGAGTGGATTGTAGAAACTTTATTGCATAACTCTTCTTATCTTCTTCACGAATGCAAGTGTGCAAATGATGAGTGAAAGAACCCTTTTATTCTTGCACAAACCCTAATTTCCTTTTGCAATAAATGCACAACTTAAGTTATCTGGTTACCCTGTTTTAAGAGAGATCTTCTCGAATCATTGTGCTGATCTTAGAATCATTGTTAGTGAGGATTGACAATGTATCTTCTTTTCTTCAGTCATGCCATGGGTCCGCAGATCAAAGTATCTCAATTTTGAATCATACCGGATCTGTCTATGAAAATCCTGCTTTACCAGATGGCTATCAAATTGGATCAACTTGAATGGTTAAACTCTTCCAAAACTCCATGCAAATCTTTCATATTTTTATTGAGGGTTTATATAGATATTTTTCTGAGAACCTTTAATCCGCAGCATTCCATGTGCCAAATTTAGGCACTAATTGACTGGCTAGGGGAATTTGTTTTTCTCTGTGACTCCCGCTGAGCCAGAGCTCATCTGTTTAGTTTCTAGAAGGAATATCAGCACCGAATTCTAGTGCGAATCCATCCTTAATATTTTATGTACTCTTCTTCACCCAAATCTTGCTCATCTCCTTTTGAACTTCATCTGCATTTACTTTACCTTTGCCCTTATCTTGTTTTTGATTATATTGCATCGAACCCTTTTTATCCTGATTTTTACTTCTACAGAATTTGGCAATATGACCAGATCTATTGCAATTGTAGCAGACAACATTTATTTGCATATTTGATTGATATCCTCTTGATCTGAATTGATTAGCCATATGTCCCATTCTATTGCATGCAAAACATCTACCATTGAATGAATTATTTATTTGCATATTTCTGCATTCATGAGATTTGTGACCATACCTTTTGCAATTGAAACATTGTCCGAAGAAGGATGGATTAGTCTGATTCCTTCTCCTTCTGCACTGAGTTGCTTTATGACTGAAATTGTTGCAATTGAAGCAATATCCATTGAAGGATGGATATCTTTGAGCATTTGGTTTCCTTACCGAAGGTCTTCTAGGCCTGTTTCTTTGATTTCCTGATCTAAAGTTCTTCTGACTGGATCCAGAGCTTTCACCTTTCTCATATCCCAAGCCATACTTATCATCTACCCTCTTTTGGCTCTCAAGAAGAACTTCAAGTTGGGCTGAGCTTATCTTGAATTTCTCTCTGTATTCATTTGTTGTTTGAAGATTTTGTTTAAGAGTGTCTATCTGATTCTCATGTTGTTCTTCACTATCTCTAGCTTCTTCAAGATTAGATTCAAGATGCCTGATTATTCTGTCCATTTTGTGGTAGTCCTCTGTCTTCTCCTTGAGGGATTGTTTTAGATTATCTTCACTTTTCCTTTTTTCTTCAATTTCTTGGGTGAATCTCATAACCCCTTATTCCATTTCATGTCTTACCATAATGACCTCTTTTGACAGCTTCTCACATAGCTTATTTTTCTCATTCAGATCTTCATTAGTATCATTGTCTTCACTCTGATTAGCTAATTTTTGAAGTAGTTCCTTTCTCTTTTTCATAGAGATACTAAGTTTTTCTTTTAGCTCATTTATGAAATCATCAACTTCTTTGAGTCTTTCTCTCAAATTATTGACTTCAGAATGAGATTGTTCAAGATCATCTAGGGCAGACTGAAGTTGTTCCTTCATACCATATATATCCATTAGGATTCCCAGATCTTCCTCAAGCTGTTAAGCTTTGTTCAGAGGAACTTAGCTCTGATACCAATTGTTGGAAACAAGGAAGATAACTGAGGGGGGGGTGAATTAGTTATCTCAAAATTTCTTTAACTTTCTTTTCTTTTGTTAACTTAATAATCAGTGCAACATTAAATTATATAAGCATATGTGATCATAAGAACAGAAATAAAATCAACACATAACACAAGGATTTTTACGTGGAAAACCCTATTAAGGGAAAAACCACGGGGTGACTAACCCAAGATTGTGTTCTTTGTTAAAAGAATAAAGAAGTATAAATGGCACTTGCCAATTAGGGCTCACTGCCCGAGCACACTACTCACAAGAGGCTCACTGCCTACAAGAGACTCACTATCTACAAAACTTACAGAAGGTAATCTGGTGTTTGAATTGATGAGAGGCATCTACAAATGCAAGAGTTTAGTTTCGGTTAGGCTCAATACACTGATCTGATGCACTTCATTCTTCCTCTATTTCAGTGTTGTTGCTTTGTCACATACCAGACTTGAATTGCTGCTTTCACACTTATTCCTACTTTTCTTCGCACTTTATTTCATCCCTACTTCACCACACACACTGACATACTAGAATCCATCTGGTATATATATCAGCATAAAGGATTTCTATCAACTTGCTAGTCGGCATCAAGAACACTGCAAGTAATTACTTTGTCAGCTGAATCCATGCTTGATTTGTGATGCGTATCAAAAACATAGATAGAGAAGTCATTAATCATGTTAGCCAATAATGTATGATCCCACAAATTATTTGACCAACATCATTTACTCATCCGGATTGAAGTTTGACACTTTGTTGGTCAGTTCTTCCTCTATCTGCTCTGCCTGACTGGAACCCAATACTCAGATGCTCATATCTTTTCCATGCTTTACTACTGGAGGCTAAATCTTTGGAGTACAGTAGTCATGATACCCTTCTTGACTTTCCCAAGTCCGCAACTTACTGAGTTACACCATTTGAGAGATCCGGACCTGATTGTCAGACCTTGTTACATACTTTGTTCTTGTTCACCGGATCAAAACAATCTTTAATCTGACTTTCGGTATAGGCATACTATGTACTGTGGATGTGTGGGATAGACTTTGTTGCCATCAATGACAACACTCATGAAGCCACACAGTGTCTCTTGCCAACATGGATATGATAACAATGTTGAAACACAGAGCGTTGGGTATAACATTTTGTTGCAGAGTGATTCAATGAGGTCGAAACCATATTTCCCTCCGCTGCCATTGCGGGAAGAGGATGTCCTGCGGAAAATTACAATCCCCTTTAACGCGACCGCAAAGAGAAGTATTACTGACAATACCAATGCGAATACAATTCTTTTTGGCTTGTTACAGAACTGTTGGACCTCATAGTGAAGCACAAGCTATTCAACAGAATTATTTCCTGAGACAAGATATGCAAATCACTTTCAAGAACTAACCCCATGTCCCCATGCAGCTGCTTAAGTTAATTTTCTGCTTAAATTTACGTAGTTTTAAATAGTTGGAGTGGCCCCATGCAAATTTATAATTGTGGGAAAAGGATAATATAGAATCTTTCTTATTTTTGTGGAGCAGCTACTGCTTAGGAATTTCAAATAAGCTTGGAAAAAAAGGGGGGCTGGAAATAAGTAGCCACTGCATAATGAAAAATATGCCATGTGGCTGCATATAATTCCTTCCCTTTTTTTTAATTTTCTTCTATTATGTTTTGCTTTTTATATAATAAAAAACTCCAAATTAAGATAACTTCTTAAAATAAGTAGAAAAATAAAGTTTCATGGGGTCACTGGCTCCACAAATATCTGCTAAAAAAATTAAGCAGTGGCTGCTAGCCAAAATAAGCTAAGCAGAAACATGGGGACATGCCCTTATAGACGTCAAACCACTTGATCAAATAAAGTTAAGTGAATAACATTATAACCATTTCAACTGACCGCATGAGTATTTATATGGGGATTTGTGCAGATTCAAGATACGGAAAAGGATTATTAACCGCCTTTAAATGAATGTGGGGTTGGAAGGAAAAGTACATGTATCGTAATAATTAAAATAGCTATAAGACTTGATGTGGAGTGGGCATGCAAGTGGACATTTTCACTTAGTATAACATTTGATTAGAACAAATTTAGAAGAACAAGAATATAAGTTTTTATGGGTTGTTAAATAAGAACAACAACTTTGGTCATAAGGCAAGAGATTGTAGAACACGAGCAAGAAGTGTTGGTTGGAACAAGAATAGCTCTTATGGGTTCTCAAAAAGAAACTATAACTCCTTTACTCCTTTGTTGGATTACAATGTTGTGTGCTATGAGTGCAACAACTATGAACATACCCCAACAACAACATCTACCTCCCAAAACCTCCCAGAAGCCAATCAAAATATATATTGCCTCTCACCCACCCTGGGGGTTGGTTGTATCACGTAGATAACATGCTTCTGTAGAAGTGGTCTTGTGAAACCCCCTAGGCAGAACAAGAGAGTGGAAGGTGTGGATGATCAAAAGGAAGTAAATACAAAAGTATGGAGAAGGAAACAAGAGTGAGAGAAAGAAGAATCTATGCTTGTGCAAACTACACTTCATGCACAAGTGGTATCACCTAGTCCATAAGGAGAAGTACGTGTTCAAGGGGAGCTAATTATTGCATTATCTTTTAGCTCTGTGGAGAAGACAATTCAAGATAGGTCAACTAATGCATATTCTATATGAGTATTATGTGTCATTGATCAAGGGAAAGAGTTATAAGAAAAGATAATATAATGAAGTGAAGGAGAATTGATGTCAAAATGATTGTGAGTCTAGAAGGCTTGAGACAATGAAAGAAGAAAGAAATAATGATAAAGATGTTGTGGGTGAGAGAATACAAATGAGGATCACAAATCTCTAACTTTTTATCATAAGAAGATATGAAGAAGATTGTGATGAGAGAGATTTCCAAAAACCTGACAGGAGGATGAGAACAATCCAAATGAGTCTTTGCCTGAAGAGTATGCTTGTATATTTGCATTTGACAAATTTGCTAGAACATGTGTTGGCAAAAGCAAAAGAAATTGATAGTGGAAAGTTAGACGGTTGTGTTATGCTTATGTTCGACTTCACATTAAAGAAGTTCCATAGAAGACATGGATGGAAGTATATTGAACATCTCGTTGCCATTAATGACAAAGGGGGAGAATTAGAGAAAGGGGGAGAAGTACAGAAAGGGAGAGTAGTGCAAAAAAAGAGAGTTATAGAAAAAGGGAGAATAATGCTATTGATATCAAGAGGAAGTATTCCAAAAAGGGGAAGGTTTATAGACAGAGGGAGAATCACAAAAAAGGAGAATCACATCATGAAGGACATAAGTATGTTACTTCCCTTTGCCATTGATGTCAAAGGAGGAGAATTATAGTAAGGGGGAGCAATGTAAAAGGAGAGAATTATGTTGCCATCAATGACAAGGGGGGAGATTGTTGGATTAGTTGTCATTGATGTCAAAGTCACGGCAAATTGATTGTCATTGATGTCAAGAAGGAAATTGCATGAGGATACAATGGCTAAAGGCCACTATATCGCCATCATTTAGCTACATCTTCTAGCTGACTTTGAGAAGCACTAAGACAAGATTAAATTCATCTTTAATAATGTTTAATAATGGTGGCCAACTATGAAAGAAAAATGTAGACAAGTTTAAGCTTATGAAAATGGAGATAAGAGGCCAACTTTCATCATCTCCTTATTGGTTGACCACATGTTAGCATATCACTAAAGTTACCATGTTTCAAGACTCATCTAAATAGAGTTTAGATTGCCCAAGAAGTAATGAATAATGATTAAGATGACAATGAAACTAATTAAAGAAAGCAATAATTATGATTAGAAAGGCAGCGACTTAAAGAGGTAGCGATTCATTAATAAAGACAATAGTTATATTTGCAAAAAGGCAACGATCATGTTAGAGGAATATAAAAGGATCGTAATGCAACGATCATGTTTGAGGATAAATAAAAGTATCTTAAGGTAGTGATCAACATAAATTTAATGATAAAAGGAATGCTAGAAATATGGAACACCTCCCTTGGTAAAGGTATGTCCATTTGAAGATTTGTGTCTCTAAAAAGAAATCGCACTCTTCCAAGAAGAGTACGAAGATATAATTGTGAAATGTCAGAGAGATAGCAACAATACAAATGTAACATCATATGAAGTTAAGTAGGGCTTGAGGAGAAATAATTGTAGAAAAATATGTGTGGAAATATTAGATCTTGTACAAGAAAACTTGTGAGAAAGGATATGTGGTGCAACAATTAAAATCAGATTTTATGAAAGAAATGAAAAAGAATTATTTTTTGATTTGAGAGCAGATTTAGAAGAAGTATAAGGGCAAAAAAATGAAGTGTATTTCAGACTTATTTTAAAAGGAAGTATGTGTGATTGCAAGTGAAATATATGAGCAAATATTGAAGAAAGACATATAGGGATATTACTTGTGATCAGATTTGAAGGAAGCCATTGCCATGTATGTGATAAATTTTGTGAAAGAAGAGTGTGCATCATTTGAAACGGACTTGTGAAGGAAGAAAGGTGTATGTGTGTGAATTTGATTTACGAAGGAAAGACTTACATTATTTAGAATGAGAAGTTGTAATGTTCCATTTTTGGCGCATTGATTATTGTGAGCATTTAATGATTGTGGACTGTGTTTTCATTGCTTGTTATGTATAAGTGCTCATAATTTATGTATATGGTATGCAGATCAGATTTTGGACAGTTATTTGTTGATATAAGTTGTAAATGAGTTTAAAGCACTTTCTTCATCTTCCATGGCAGCCATGCATTATAGATAGTCAGCAGTATTGTATAGACAGTGAACAACCAACAAGCAATTAGATTTTCCAATCTTGATCAACCAATTGAAAAGTGCAGGGTATGATCTCTTCTTCAATGATATACAGGGGTATATTCATCAAATGCAAATCTTGTGTTAATTGCTTATTATTGTATTGAGTTTCATTGTAATTTCTCTTAATGTAATACACACATTAACCCCTGGATGGTTTATCGCCAGTGAGGACAATGAATCTTTCTTTTATTTCCTACCCACTGGAAAAGTGGAGTATTCCCACTGAATAAGTGGATGGCCTGTAATCTTTCATATTTATACATATACCCACTTTAAAGTGGTGAATCCCCACGAAAGTGGATGCCCACTGCAGCAGATGAATTGTAGCTCTTGATTTCATTGTTGTGCATTGTAAGCCAAATCACCATATGCTCTCACCTTGCCCATTCTGGGAACTGGGTGATCAGAAAGTGTGAGGCATTTAGTTGGTTATACATTTGATGCTAACACTATCATATCCTTGTTCATTATTTTGAAAAAAATTGGGGTAGAACCTTACAGTGGTATCAGAGCTGGTATGTTCTTGCCAGCCTATTGGGAGCTAAATTGTTGCAGATCTTTCAGTTGAGCAAGTCAGTTTTCAGCCTTGCATGTGAGTGATCAGCACTTGCATCTGTGTTTAGAGTTCGAGCAGTTGAAAGATTTTGAGCAGTGTTGAGAGATCATGGTATCTCTTATGCATAAAAGAAGTGAGACAAATGTTCTATTTGATTCTCTTAGGCAAAGTCAGGATGAATTAGAAGGAGTAGTTCAAGAAAAGTTGGATCGAAGGAAGTATCATCAAGAGGCCATAAAAATTATTGAAGAATATCAAGGTCTTTATGACTTTAAGCATCAAATTCCTTGGGATGTTTTTTTGGAAATCATCAAAGAGGGTAATCCTGACAAAAAGAGATTTATAGAACACATTCAAAAGATAAGGAAGGAAGAGGAGATGAAGAAAATGTCCTTATGCAAGCTTGAGTTAACTACTTCAAAGGCAAGGACCAAGAATTTTCCTAAGTCATCACCTTCTAGCTCACTGAATAAGAAACCTCTCAATTCAAGAAAGAGAGAGGTCAGCAAGAATGAACTTAGGAGAAGAAGTCTTTGTTTCCTATGCAAAGACTCATGGGAGCCTAACCATCAATGCAAGGACAAAGAAGATGAACTAGCAATCTTCACCACATTTTCTTTCCTTTCGGATGATGTGGAGTCTAAAAAGGGAGAAGTTGAAATCCTGATACCTGAAAAACATAAGACTGAGCCTCTGTATGATGAAGAGAAGATCACTAATCAAGAAGCATGCATTGAGGAGCTTACTAATTTGGGAAAGGCTACAGCAGAAATTGATGAAGTTGAGCCTTGCTTTGATGAAGACTATGAGCCTAAGGTGTGGGACTTAGCAAGTCCTTCATTTGATGAAAATCCTGAAGATGCCACTACTTTTGAGGAGTTGAAGATAATCGATAGATTGCTAGACAGTGACTTTGCAAGTGAGCCTAAGAGCATTGAAGCAAAGTGTCTTGTTGAGGACATGGGAAACAATGAAATCATAAAAGATGAAAATGTTGATGCTGCTGAAAATTTCAGAACATCACCTAATGAAGAGCATTCCACCATTCTAGTGATGGAAGTATTGATTATGAGTGGGATTGTTCCATGCAAAGAGAAAAGTAGTTAGATTCTTCAAAGATCCTTGATGAAGAATGTGTTGATGAAGACTTTAAATCAGCCATTGATGATGATTCAATGTTTGATTATGAGACTGTCATTTCATTTGATCTAAGTGATGAAGAAGAAGATTCAACTCCTATGCAATTTGAAGAACTTAGTATCCTTGCAGAAGAGTCAGTTGATGAGCATGTTGATGAAGAGTTTATTGGAAAATTTGGATCAGCCTCAAAGGTTGGTTCAACATTGAATTTATGTGATGTTACTTCTTGTAGTCAAAGTAGCTATGAAGAGGATAACTTTAAAGCAGCTAATTTCAAGGATCATGCCTCTAAGGATATGACAAAAAATTTATTGTGTGCAACTGATTTGGATTTTAAGAATCAGTTGTTAGTCACCGGAGATAAGGTTATGCAAGTTCTAACACATTTGGATAGCTCACATAAGTTTGTTGAAGATCATATTTCGAGAGCTCAAGTTGAAAGGAGACAAATGGGCATAGAAAAAAGATCTTCACTTTAAGATTGGTGTGTAGTCAGGAAGGCATTGGAAACTTTGAAATTAGATTATTTGAACTTGCTTATTGATAGGGATCATGTCCTTGAGTTTGTTGGTCGAATTTTTGATGGATTGAAGGAAAGAGATGTTGAAATTGATAAGCTTCTATTTAAGCTTAAAACAACTATGGATTCTTTAGAGAGTGCCCAAATGGCTCTCTTAGAAGTTGAAAGTCAACTTGTAGATGTACACCAATTCAAGGAATAGGTTGGAGTTGCTAGAACAGATAAAGGCAAGCTGATAATTGAAGAGCTTGAATTGCTTCAAGGAAGTTTTGACGTAGGACAACCTCCTAAGTATGCAGATACAGAGTTGGAGAAAATTGATGAATTGTTTGAACATGAAGGTGAAGACAACTTCCAATCATTTGGTAATATTTTTTTTATGATGGAAGTTGGGTTAACTCACGATAATCTCCTTTTCATGGTGAATGATGAAGACCAATCTGATGTGAGTAGCACGAAGGAGGACAGTAATAGGATATGGGATCTAGGTGAGGTGCACTCATGGGATGTTAATTTGTACAAAAACTTCAACAAATTGAAGTTATCATTAGTTGTTGAAGTTGGACATGTGCTCAAGGTATGCAATGAGTTGAGTGCAATGATGGCATATTTTCATCCTCAGGGTTCTATGGAGGATTGTGGTGTTGGTAAGAATGATTCATTGATGATTTTGGAGCCAAGTTTATGTCATAAGTTGATGTCCATCATCCAATCAGCCATCATAAATGTCCATTTGCTTACATATTAGTGGATTGGAGATAAATTTTGGTCATGACTTTGTTATATTTTGGTTGTAGGTGGTTCAAATCTCTCGTTATTCTTGAAAGATTTTGATTTATTGTCGCTGTACCATTCTCAAATCTAATTTTCAAGGGTTTATTTCAGATTGTAGCAGCCACAAGATTGTTATTTTTGTTGCTTTCAGCCTTTTGTGGGAAGGTGAAAAAGGGATCCAGCTAAAAAGGACAAGTGTTTCAGCTCTTGTGATTGGTGTAAACCAGCTAATTCATGGTTGTTCAGAATTGTTTTCAGCTTGTGATCAAGCTGATTTATGTTCTTCTTCGGAGGAGAATTTCAGATTTTGGTTCCCAACTGTAGTTTCATGTTGGACAATTGTATTGATGATTGCTAACTCTTTCATTTTTTGAGTTAATGATGTTTGGGATCCAAATAGTTGTGTGATTGGAGGAATGTTTCATAGTTGTAAGCAGAGTTCCAGCCGTGCAGTTTGTAGTTATATCAGAGTGGCACAACAGAAGCGGTGTGAAGCATTCTTCAGATTGATTTGGGATATAGGTATATTATTGCTAAATCATGCAGGTATCTTGATTGGATAGCATGAGTTGCTTGAGGACAAGCAATCTTGAGCAAGGGGGACTATAATGTTTCATTTTTGGCGCATTGATTATTGTGAGCATTTTGGCTTGTCCTTAGTCTCTTAGTGGCTATCCAACTTTGTTGGGAGAACTCCAATGTTCTTGGAGTGGCCATAGATTAGTTTTACAGAGCAATTGGTTCTAGCTTTAGCTCAGATGGTGTTCAGGATCGCAGTGATGCTTTCTGATGTTTGATCGGGTTCCCGGTTTGCTCTCCAAGATTCTTGGAGAGGCCGTCTATTTTTAGAAAGTCACCGGGAAGGCATCATTCATCTTCCCAAACATCATGGAGTATGTTGGTATGCTTAATTTTGCAGTTTGGCGATATTTGGGATTTCTTGTAAAATTAGTTGATTTAATGAGCTAAACAATTAATTATTGCACTTAAGTTAAAAAGGTTGGGAAATTTTCATTTAACACATAAGTGTTATAGCTTGTTGGAAAGGGGATGGAAAGCTCTAAATCATGGATGCATCATATTGGGGCCTTGTGAATCAAATATTTCCTTTATTTTGATAAAGGGGTCTTTTGAGCTAAAGGGAGCTTTTAATTAAAAAGGTGACTTTAAGTTGTGCACACATAGAGAATTATTTTTTATACTGTGAGGAGAAATATGAAGGGATAGAGGAAATAATATTTTATTTCCCTCAAAAAGTTATAAAAGGAAGAGATGGGCTCATTGTTTGATGATGCCTAGATTTGTATTGTTACTATGCTGGATTGACCTGCGTGTTCTTCCATATTCTCTTGAGGATGAAAACCTTCTCGTAGAATGATCTTGAGGACAAAAAAATTCTAGAGGTTTAGTGTGATTTCATGCAGGAATCACCATGGTGCTAAAGAAGGATTGGGAGCAAGCTCATACAGAGTTTTGCCATGAGCTTAATGGATTTGATAGATTTTGTGGAGTTTGTTTATGAAATCAGTTTTGAAGTTTTGTTTAGTGATTTGTATGAGTTTTTGGTGTGATTTTGTGTATATTGTTGAAGTTTAGAGTGGGTTTCTGCCTTGGCTGTACTATGAAGGCCGTACATTGCATATGGAATCGATGCTCATAAAAAAAATTGCTATTGCTATTCAGTTCTTTACTATTAGTGATGTTTTTGTATGCCCAAGACACCTATTTCAAGAGTAATATAAGGGATTTTGGTGCTAGGATAAGCCGTACTATGCCTGGTCATACGACCCTATTCAGGAAAAAATTGTTAGCAGCTGATCAAACTTTTATTGTTTCTGTATTGTAAGTGCTCAGATCTGATTTTGTATGGGTATGGACCAATTTCAAGGTAGTTTGGGGTTGAGTTAACTTGTATGCGATGTATGTTGAGTTTTCATGCTCTTTCATGGTTGCTGTACAATGTTGAGGCTAGTCAATCCTCTCAGAAAACTATTGTGAAGTTTATAGTAATAAATGCATTTGGAAATGGGTGACCCGTTTGAGTGTTATTGCAGTCTCTTTATTGAAGTTGTCTGATTTTTGTATACTGATGTTCCTTCTCTAGCCGTACGGTCCTGGACATGAGAATTTAATGATTGTGGACTATGTTTTCATTGCTTGTTATGTATAAGTGCTCAGAATTTATGTATATGGTATGTAGATAAGATTTTGGATAGTTATTTGTTGATATAAGTTGTAAATGAGTTTAAAGCACTTTCTTCATCTTCCATGGCAGCCATGCATTATAAACAGTCAACAGTATTGTATAGACAGTGAACAACCAACAAGCAATTAGATTTTCCAATCTTGATCAACCAATTGAAAAGTGTAGGGTATGATCTCTTCTTCAATGATCTACAGGGGTATATTCATCAAATGCAAATCCTGTGTTAATTGCTTATTATTGTATTGAGTTTCATTGTAATTTCTCTTAATGTAATACACACATTAACTCCTGGATGGTTTACCGCTAGTGAGGACAATGAATCTTTCTTTTATTTCCTACCCACTTGAAAAGTGGAGTATTCCCATTGAATAAGTGGATGGCCTGTAATCTTTCATATTTATACATATACCAACTTTAAATTGGTGAATCCCCACGAAAGTGGATGCCTGCCGCAGCGGATGAATTGCAGCTCTTGATTTCATTGTTGTGCATTGTAAGCCAAATCATCGTATGCTCTCACCTTGCCCATTTTGGGAACTAGGTGATCAGAAAGTGTGAGGCATTTAGTTGGTTATACATTTAATGCTAACACTATCATATCCTTGTTCATTATTTTGAGAAAATTTGGGGTAGAACCTTACATAAGTTGTGATCAAATTTGTGAGAGAAGATATTGCATGATTTGAATCAGATTTGTGAAGGGTATTACAAGAGTTATGATAAGATTTGTGAGAAAGGGAGAACAATATCATCCATTGAAGAATTTGGAGGTTGGTGGTTGTCAAAGAAGATATTGGTGTCTTTTGCTGAGTTGGTGCTTAGTTGTGGGGATTGGTGTCTCTAGTGGGTTGGTTCTCACAAAAGAATAATTG
The DNA here is from genome assembly GCA_027924645.1 of Cunninghamia lanceolata. NCBI lineage: Eukaryota > Viridiplantae > Streptophyta > Pinopsida > Cupressales > Cupressaceae > Cunninghamia > Cunninghamia lanceolata. Next base: position 2,254,774 of record BSBN01000063.1, read on the forward strand.
TAAGAGAAGTCGGTTGGTGCCTACAAAGAAGATCAATATATAAGCAATATTTTTCTATGGTTTTCTCCCACAAGGGTTTCTACGTAAATCGTGTGTTCTTCCTGTGTTCTTAATTGCTAGATCTTGCATGTTTATTATTGTCATGGTTGATTAAGTTTTGAAAACTAAAAGATTGTGTTATATTGATTCACCCCCCTCTCAGTATAAATGTGTGCTTGTCAAGCCTTACTTTGTTAGCAACTAAAGGCACTTTGTCAGCCATAAGAACACAACAATATATTGATGCCCATTCTTCCATACAATAATTTGTTGAACATGCTAAGATGCTGAGAGGGGGAGTGAATAAGCATATGCAAAAATGTAACTACTTTATTTGCAGATCATATTAAATTACTTAGAGAACATAAAGTAAAACATGCACCACATTCATCAACACAATGACACCAAGGTTTTTACACGGAAAACCTAAAATTGGGAAAAACCACGATGAGTGTTAACTCACAATATATAATGCTCACTGCTATAAAAGTTTACAACATTGTTTTAGGGCTACAACCCAAGGAAGCCACTACTCCTTGCTGACTTTATTTTAGGGCTACAACCCAAGGAAGCTACTATTCCCTGAAGAAAGCTCAATGCTATAAAAGATTACAATGATAACATAAACATGAACTGTTGTGAAAGAAGCATTTGACTTATGTTGATATTGCAGTCCTTTTTTCTGTGTAATCACTCCATCATATAGACTTTGAACACTTCATCCTTTTCATTCTGATTTGTCACTTCCACTCACTTACTTACCTCACAAATGACTTTGTTCTTCTATATATATCCTCCGCAACAACTCAAATTCTCAATTAGGTCGGCATCAAAAGACTTTTAGATGAAACATGTAATTCTCCATGGGTTGGCTTCAATCATATACATTATGAAAAGAAAATAGGTTGCAGATCTCAACACATCACAATAGGACCCAAAACATGTTACAACACATCTTTCAATGCCAAACCAAGTGATTAGGATTCACCGCACATGAAGAAACCAGATTGTAGGCCCAAATCATACTAACGCTGCTAGTTGTCTATCTTTCCACCAACGGGGATACATCAAAAACATCATGCAGACCAAGTCATGAGAAATGTATCTTGTCAACACTATTCATACACCCTTCATCTGAAGTATTTGATCATTCTATGCAACCACGAGACATGAAACATATCGAACTGATGAAAATAGGGCATTCTAGGCTGATTGTCACACATCAAAACTTAGGATATGTATTGCGGACTACCAAATCATCTGAAACTCTTATGAATGATCCTATGTATCATTATAAACATATTCCTAGTACCGCACAACCATGTCTATCATTTCCAGAGGAATGCAGAGACATATAACTTAGTTGCACGTGACTTGAACACCTTGTGCGGTACTGAAAACAAAAATAAATTGCTTGTGCTTCAAACCTGAGATGTATTGGAATATGTAGAGTCTCTGCACACACTCATATTGCTGATCTATATACTTTCCATCTTCCGCAAGTACAACCATGTGCACTAGAAACATCTTAGACATCCAAAATTATCTGTATCACTTCAATCATTTGAAAACTAAACTTGCAGACCATAAAGGAACTTGATACATCAATGAAGCATGTATTACACATCTCTAAACATATTCTTAAAACTGCATGGGCACAACTTCTCTTCTAGAGGAATGTGGAGCATTCCAACAAGTCTCCACCATTGCATTACTCTGTCAAATCATAGTCTAGAACACTGCCACTTATAACTTTCTCTACTGAAGGTGTAATGAGATGAAATCTTGGATATAGCATATTCATATGTCAATCAACTTATCTACTAGACTGCAAGACTAAATCTTGCTCTATAGAGGAATGTAGACCAAAATACTGTGAGTCTGCCTTAAGGAATATACTATAAATGCCTTAGCAAAATTTCTGCAACTTGTCTTTGAGTGCAGTACTCCAAACTGATAGGATATCAATGTAGATATATAGAAAATATGTTAAAATAGGTTTATCTTCCTCCACATCATACTTAGACATCTTTTCTCCATCTGCTAGAGCATGTTGACCCCATGTATTCAACTGTATCAAACCGTCTCTCTCAAATCTTCTGTTATGTCAAACAACTGACCTTGTGTCAAACCATCTCTCTCAAATCTTCCATTGTCCATCAGCTTCAATATATCTAACCTTAGGTTGACACATATAGAGTTGACATCAATGACAACATATATTGCCAACATAACTAATGATGAGTCAATACTCCACAAGCTCTATGGTAATATCCTAGACTGTCACCAAGAATTATTGCAAGTTATCTTCCAAAAATTCACTGTATAACCATACTAGCAATAAATACATTATTGAAAGCAATTTGTGACTAAACTTAACACTAATCCTAGTATGTGCCCAACTTGAGAATCAATCCAAATTAAACCTTTCAACTTATTTCTAGATCACTTGCTCATTATTTTGTACATCTCAAGGAGAATATGAAAAACCTTTAAGAGAGGATATCAAAGAATTGATGGTGGTCACAATCAGTTAGGTTCAAATTGACTATAATATGAGAAGTAAGCAAGTAGTCCCTCCATACAACCCTAATTTTGCAATTAAAATGTGGTGCCAATTCAAGTACAAATAAAGGGAAATAAAGGTTGGAAAATAAGTTGATGTTAAAATTCTAGTGGCAAATTAATGGATAAAAGAAAGGCTATTATGTAGAACCTTTTGGTATAAAATAAATTTATACATAAAGGAAAAAATGTGAGTTTACAAGCACCCAATGATAATATGTTGATAGTGAATAGAACAACCTCAAATGAAATGAAAGATCAAAATAATAAGGGACATGTAAATTTAAAGAGAAATGAAGTCCCAATACACAAAAAATGATCAGATAATACCCAAGAAGTTAATTCAATACATCCTTGATATAAATGTTAACATACTACTAGATTCTTCCCCATTCCTAAAATATGCTAGTAATAGAATTATTGAGAATCCATGAGCATAAAAGCAAGATGCTAGCCTATCTGAATAAGCCTTCAATGCATGATCAACTTAATAAATGTTCAAATTGACTGCTTCCCTTAGCTGACCAAATTGTTTCTTTATTTGTTCTCTCTGGTCTTGAAGTTGTGATAGTTGTGCATGTAAATTTTCCAATTGAGCCCTTGTTTCTCCATTTTTGTCCTTCGACAAATCATACAATCTAGCCATTTGAGTGACTTGTGACTCAATAGAGTCAATCTAAGCTTTAATGTTCTTGGTAGAGCTTGGCCATTTTAAGTAGAATAAGTATAATGTAGTGGCTTCATCTATGCACCCCTTAAATATCTTCAAATTTTCTTATAGTTTGTTATATGCATTGGTACACTTGTCAGACATCTTAGACAACCTTTTATCACTTATCTTCCTTAATGCCTCTTGTTCTATGTTTTGCTCAACATGAGAAGAATGATCCTTCAAAGAATCCATCAACAACTTTAGCTTTTGCTCTGGAGGCAGAGAGGGTTCAATACTTACTTTCGATAGGCATTCCTGAATCAACTTAACTGCATCTTCAACTAAGCTATTATTCTTCAAATTTTCTTGCAAGAATTCTTTTCTTGTTGAAGCATGCAATATATCACTAAGTTGAAGTTTGTGTAGGGGTGAAATGTTTGACAAATCGACTTGCCCCTCATGAGTGGGAATCTGTAGAAGTTGTGGTGTGATAACAGGTTGAAACTGCATCTACAAATCTAATTGGTCCTTAAAGGAGTTTGACCCTAATGAACTTTGACCTATATCCATAGAAGTATCCATAACTTCCTCATCTTGCTTCTCCTCTGTTTCACTTTGATCCTCATCTTGTTTTTCCTCAGTCTTCTCTTATTCATCCTAAACTTTCTCTTCTTGTTCCTCCTTAGGGTTATCTTCTTTTCTTTGTTCATCTTTCCCTGTATTATCTGGAGGAGAATTGTCATGACCTGCACCAGAATCAATATTCACTTTAGCTTGATCTCCTGAACTCTGTGCTTCTGTGTTTTTTGGAGGTGTACCCACATTACCTTGATCCTTTGTATTTTGTGTTTCAATGTTTTCCAGAGGATCATTCTCCTTATTTTGCTTATCATCCTTCTCAGCCATTTCACCACTTTCTACATTATCTTCAAAGTTTGACAGATCTATATCATCATTTTTCATCTCTTCAAGAATTTTGGCAGTTTTCTCTATTGTTTCTTTTTCCAGTGTTTCTATTTCTTCCTTGTCCTTTCCCATCAGAATATTTATTCTTCTTTTTGTTCTAAATTATTTTGCTTGTTTTTTAGATACTTTAACTTTTTCTTCATCAGAGATGGATGGACCAACCTTTTCAACTACTTGTTTCCTAATCTCAACCTCCTTTTCCATGGCTTCATTTCTCTCATTGGTGAGTATGTCTGCAAGACTTGCAGGAAGTTGATCAATGATCTCAATTAGGGCTATATTGAATCCCATCATGTACATAACTATGGATTTTTCAATTGTGGCTTTGTCTGCAGGTGGCATTTCATCAAAGAGATCTAGAACTCCTTTTAATGCACAATGCTCTGCAATTGCATTATGGTAGCCTTAAGCTGTAGAGGCACATGTTCAGATACTTGCGGAGGAGCCTTATTTGCTTTCTTTGCTTTTCCTTTGGATGTTCCTTCCTCCTCTCCTTGTCTTGTCCTTTTCTTCAATATAAAGGCTTTATTTTCTTCTTCATCATCTTCAACATTCACCAGATTTATCTTTCCTCTTTTTACTTGTACCTTAGGTCTATTTTTTTTGTCTCTGCAGTCTTGATCTATACAAGGATTTTAGCAGCTCTTCTCTTGCTAGAAGGAGTTTGAGTTGATCCGAAAGGGTTGGAAGAAGTAGCTGCAACAAGGACAAGCCTACTTGTCCTTCTAGGAGTTTGTGTATCAGAAATGGTTTGAGCTTCTCCTACGGGACCCTCAGGAGTGTTAAGCATCTCTTCCAATTTTGACTTCATCTTTTATGCCTTTTCTCCTATATCCTTCTTGATTGTTTTGTTGGTTATTTCATCATAAGTCCCAAATCTCTTAGCAGCAGGATCCTTAGGCTTGTTGAGCAACATATCAGCATATCCAATAAAATCATGTTTAGAGACCTCATAGGGCAAGGTGGTTATGCAAAAAGTCATTGGTTCTACTGCCTCCATATAGCAATTGTCCTTATCTACCATGAAGGTTATATCATTATTGTATTTTTCCACAACCTTTGATGGTATCCTCTCCCTCAATTGAATCTCACCTTGGAAATTCTTAAATAATCCCTAATACATAGTGTTGCATTGTGTTGTGTTTGCAAAACTCCACATGTGATCCCTAATCTACTGTCCAACAGGGATATCTCTTCTCCAAACTACATTTTTCATTCCAGACAATTCTCTCAAGAAATAAAACATGAGACAAACAATCATAAAGCCATACCAGAAGTTATATTTTATCTCCTTTGTTCTCTTTAGATTTTCCAACAGTTGTTGTCGTAGCAGCTCACACAGATCAGTCTTTCCCTTCCTTAGCCATCTGATGTGTAGTGTAGATGGCAACTGCAGTAGCTGATCCTTCTCTATTTGTGTAATACACTCTGTAAGCAATGCCCATTGTGGCATACCAGACCCCTAGGTCAATGATATCATCCACTATTAGGGTTCTCTTGTAAAACTTTACTCCGGTAAGCTTCATTACTACCTCATTCTTTATGGCCTTTAGAACTGGCACAAGTCTGGAGGAGCACAATCCGGCCACAGTTTTGATAGCATCTTTTGTGATCATATGGGTTGATCACTTAGATAGAGGAATTCTTCATGAATCCGGCTCAAAACAATTCTAACCCAGTCATCCTCATAGCAAAAATTAGGGAAACTCTTCCATACATCCAGACATTTTGCCTCTACACTTGCATATTTTAGTTTTAGCTGAAAGTCATCACCCAAAAGATGGTTGTTCTTGAATTGTTCCATCTTCAAATGGTTATATTCACTTAGTTGTGAATGGATGTAAATATGGACATCCTCTATATGTAATACATTGATGGGAACGTGGGAAAATGCTCCATCCTGGTCAATTTCCATGGATTTATATGAATGTTTCTTGAATTTAGGTCTTGGCCTTTCCACAACATCAATGACTACTGGTGTTTCCATGATAACTCTTCCAAAAGATTAGGGTTTTGCAAGCAAATTTGAGAAATACCTGAGAATGTTGTTGTTAGGGTTTGCACACAAGCTCTCTTGAAGATCTTCTTCTCTCCTTTTCTCTTTTACACACTTGAATTCATTCAAATGAGATCAAATTTGATCAAGTGACGACTAAATAGTCATCTCACCAACCCTGGTTGCTCTGCATTGATTGCATTTTTATGTTCTTGACCTAATCAACTTTTTACTATACAGAGATCTATGATCACTCAACAATCCTCTGCAAAGAGTCTATTTACTCCAAAAATTTGATCAAACATCATCATATCATTGACCAGACATATCCATCACTTTTAGCCATTATGCTAAAGATTTCAACATCTTATGCATTCAGGGGTTTTAAAAATATTTGCAGTTACAACTCCCCCTGAACCAATATTTCCTCCTTTTAGTTTCTAGAGGATCCATCTGCACCGGGTAGAGGTGCAGATCCTTCCTTCAATTTCTTCCTTCTTCCTCCATGTCCTGGTCATTTCCTTATTTTGCTGAGCAAAATCAATCTTCTTTTGAAGAGTAGAATACCTTACACTCTTGCCCTTGTAGAACCTTGCAATGTGTCCTGATTTATTACAATTGTAGCATGTGATGCTAGATTGTTGAGCATAACCACCTCTTCTTACATTAAATCTACAATTAGCAACCTTATGACCAAACTTGTTGCTTGTGTAGCAATAACCATAGAAGAATTGTGAAGCTATAGCATTGTTCTTGTTCATGAAACCATTTCTCATCATTTTACTTCTGTATCCATTAGCCTTATGACTAACTTTGTTGCAAGCATGCCATTAACCGTGAGAGTTCACAACATTGTACCTTGGAGGCTTAAATGAGTTCTGATTCATCTTGCTTCTACATTCAATAACCTTGTGACCAAACTTATTACAAGCATAGAAATTACCATTGAAAGCTTGAGGGTACCTGGTAGGAGCAATTTGTTTAGAAGCAAGCTTTCTAAAATTCTTCTTGTTGTTGTTCTTTCTTTATCTCTGGATAGGAGTGAAACCCTCTTCTTTTGCATCTCCGGAGGAATTCTTCTTGGGATCTTCAGTGCATGTTTTTTCTTCCTTTGTTTCAGACTTTCCTTTTGCTTTGAAGTTATCATACAAGTTTGTAGGTGCAGTAAGTTTAGGACTTTTCCCCTTTTCAAAACCAAGACCAGATTGTTCTTTTGATGGCTTTTGAGAGTTGATTAGTTCATCAAAAATGTCAGAACCTCCTTTCAATTTTAACCCTTTGACAATCTTTTCTTTTGCCTTTTCTAGTTCTTTTCTGAAAGTGACAACTTCTTCCTCAAGTTTTGAACATTCGGCAACTTTCTCGTTGAGCTTGATATTTAGGCAATCTTCACTCCTCTTGCCTTCTTCAACCACGACTTTCAAATTAGAGATCATATTTTCTACCTCCTTGAGTTTAATGTCACATCCTTTATCTCTTTCTATTTGAGCTTTCAGTTTGCCAATTTCTTCTTTTGATTCTTTAGCTCTTGTCTTCAATTTCACAATTATCTCCTTTGATTTTTCAAGCATGTCCTCATATTCCTGGTTTAGTTCTCTTGCTTCATCCAGATCCTCAAGGGCTGACTGAAGTTCTCCTTCAAGATCCACTTCATCTAGGTTGAGGTCCCAACCTTCAGGTTCCATTGCTTCTAGATCTAGTTATGGAGTAAACACATCATCAGGCATAACTTCAGATTCTATGTGTTCAAATGCAAGATCTACCTCAGCTTGTTAATCTTCTCAAAGGTACTTGGCTCTGATACCAATTGTTGAACATACTGAGATGCTGAGAGGGGAGTGAATCAACATATATAAAAACTTAACTACTTTGTTTGAAAATTAGATTAAATTACTTAGAGAATAGAAAGTAAACATGCACCACATTCATCAACATAATGACACCAAGATTTTTATGTGGAAAACCCAAAATTGGGAAAAACCACGATGAGTGGTAGCTCACAATATATAATCCTCACGGCTATAAAAGTTTACAACATTATCTTAGGGTTACAACCCAAGGAAGCCACTACTCCCTACTGACTTTGTTTTAGGGCTACAACCTAAGGAAGTTACTACTCCCTGAATAAAGGTCACTACTATAATGGATTACAATGATCTAACATAAACATGAATTGCTGTGAAAGAAGCATCTGACTTATGTTGATATTGCAGTCCTCTTTTCTGCGCAATCACTCCATCATACAAAATTTGTACACTTCATCCTTTCTCATTTTGATATGTCACTTCCACTCACTTACTTACCTTCCAAATGACTTTGTTATCTATATATCCTCCGCAACAACTCAAAATCTCAATTAGGTCGGCATCAAAAGACTTTTAGATGAAATGTGTAATTCTCCATGGGTCAGCTTCAAACATATACATTATGAAAAGAAAATAGGTTGCAGATCTCAACACATCATAATAGGACCCAAAACATGTCACAACACATCTTTCAATGCCAAACCAAGTGATCAAGATTTCACCACACATGAAGAAACTAGACTATCAGCACAAACCATACTAATCCAATGATAATGAAGGACAATCCTACCTCGTTGGACAATCCTACAGTTCAGTAATTGAATTCTAGAGCAGCAATTACTTCCGAGAGAAAGAGTGAGAACTCCTCCCAACCTGCCATAGTTGCACCGGCCAATCTTAACTCTTTTGAACAATCCAATTAATCGGGGCATGTGTGGGGATGAGTGGGGGGTTAAATTGTCCCACCCAACCCAACCAGACTATCAGCATAAACCATACTAACACTGCTAATTGTCTAGATATATTTCCACCATTAGAGAGGCATAAAAAACATCATGCAAACCAAGTCATGAGAAATATATCTTGTCACCACTATTCATACACTAGGTTCACCTGAAGTATCTGATCATTCTATGCAACTGCAAGACATGAAACATCAAACTGATGAAAATAGGGCATTCTGGACTGACTGTCACACATCAAAACTTAGGATATGTATTACAGACTACCAAATCATTTGAAACTCTTATGAATGATCCTACGTATCATTATAAACATATTCCTAGAACTGTACAACCATATCTATCATTTTCGGAGGAATGCAAAGACATATAACTCAGTTGCACTATGATCACCATTCATATGTATACATAACTCAAGGTGACTTGAACACCTTGTGCAGTACTAGAAATAAAAAGAAATTGCTTGTGCTTCAAACTTGAGATGTATTGGAATATGTAGAGTCTCTACATACACTCATATTGCCAATGTATATACTTTCCATCTTCTGCAAGTACAACCATGTGCACTGGAAACAACTTAGACATCCAGAACTGTTTGTATCACTTCAATCATTTGAAAACCAACCTTGCGGACCATCAAGGCACTTGATACATCAACGAAACATGTATTACACATCTCCAAACATATTCTTAAAATTGCATGGGCACAACTTCTCTTCCCGAGGAATGCGGAGCATTCCAACAGGTCTCCACCATTGCATTACTCTGTCAAATCACAATCCAGAACACTGCCACTTATAACTTTCTCTACTGAAGGTGTAAAGAGCTAAAATCTTGGATATAGCACGTTCATATGTCAATAAACTTATCTTTTGAACTGCAAGACTAAATCTTGCTCTACAGAGGAATGTGGACCAAAATACTGTGACTCTACCTTGGGGAATATACTGTAAATGCCTTAGCAAAATTTTTGCAACTTGTCTCTGAGTGTGGTACTCTAAACTGATAGGATATCAATTTAGATATATAGAAAACATGTTAGAATAGGTTTATCTTCCTCCGTATCATACTTAGATAGTTTTTCTCCATCTGCTAGAGCATGTTGACCCCATGTCTTCAACTGTGTCAAACCATCTCTCTCAAATCTTCTATTATGTCAAACATGCTGACATTGTGTCAAACCATCTCTCTCAAATCTTCCATTGTCCATCAACTTCAATATCTCTGACCTTAGGTTAACACATATAGAGTTGACATCAATGACAACACATATTGCCAACATAACTAATGACAAGTCAATACTCCACAAGCTCTATGGTAATGTCCTAGACTATCACCAAGAATTATCGCAAGTTATCTTCCAACAAAAAATTCACTATATAACCATTCTAGCAATAAATACATTGTTGAAAGCAATTTTTGACTAAACTTAACACTACTCCTAGTATGTGCCCAACTTGAGAATCAACCCAAACTAAACCTTTCAACTTAGTTCTAGATCACTTGCTCATTATTTTGTACATCTCAAGGAGACAATGTAATAGAAGTATAAAAGAGAAAAACCTTTAAGAGAGGACATTAAAGAATTGATGGTGGTCATAATCAATCAGGTTCAAATTGACTATAGGCTAAGAAGCAAGCAAACAGTCCCTCCATACAACCCTAATTTTGTAATTAAAACGTGGTCCCAATTCAAGTACAAATAAAGGGAAATAAAAGGTTGGAAAATAAGTTGATGTTAAAATTCTAGTGGCAAATTAATGGATAAAAGAAAGGCTATTATGTAGAACCTTTTGGTACAAAATAAATTTATACATAAAGGCAAAAATGTGTGTTTACAAGCACCCAATGATAAATATGTTAATAGTGAATAACCCAATCTCAAATGAAATGAAAGATCAAAATAATAAAGGATATGTAAATTTAAAGAGAAATGAAGTCCCAATACACAAAAAAATGATCAGATAATGCCCAAGAAGTTAATTCAATACATCCTTGATATAAATGTTATCATACTGCTAGATTCTTCCCCATTCCTAAAAAATGCTAGTAATAGAATTATTGAGAATCCATGAGTATAAAAGCAAGATGCTAACCTATTTGAATCAGCCTTCAATGCATGATCAACTTAATAAATGTTCAAATAGCCCTCAATTTGTGACAAATGTAGATGTCCCTAAGATATTTTTAGGAACATCCTTGGTTAAAAGCTAGATTAATGTAGATCCATCCTATACTTATTTTATTATAAATGGATGGATGGTATATAATTGCATGTTAGATTTAGGGGCATCAAGCAATGTTATGCCCCTTGAAGTCATGAACTAGTTGGGGATGAATGTTTCTAAATCATTTGGTAAGTGCTTTACCATGGAAAAGTAGTAAAAAAGAAAAAGATGTAAAAAGCAAAGAAAAATCTTATTGGGATTAGCACAAGGATGAAAAAACTCTAGCAGAAGCTTTTATTGTTCACATTAGGTTAACCAAAATATGTGATGTCTAGAATGTTACCCAAGCATAATGTGAATGAATCGAGCACTGAGGCAACACATGGGTGACCGAGAACCCTTGCAGAGGTGACCCTCTAGTCACTCTTTCTCTTGTGGCAGTAGCTAGTGGAGCAGTGGTAGTACTGAGAGGTTGTTCATCTCCCTTGGGAGTGGGACTTTGCAGGTCTCGGTCAACCTGCAAAGTTTGTTGAGAATCTATGTCATTGTCACTACAATTACATTAGTTTGTTGTTTTTGTTGTGTTAGCTTGCATAATTGAGGAGTTAATTCTTGGATTATGTTAAGGTCTTCAATATCTTCGTCTCTTAACAGTTGTAACTCTTGTGTGACTTCTTGATAGAACCTATCAAAGATATGATGTTGGATTTCAAAGACTCAGTTCATTTGAGTTCTTAATGTGTCTTGTCTAATCTTTCCTAAGATTTCAATTTGTTCTTTGATATCTTCCTCTATAGTATTTTCTTGCTCTAGGTTCTCTATGTCAATTGGGTTGATGAACTCTTCGAGGATATTTGCTCTTATCTCCTCTAGCACTTGTTCAACCCAATCCTCTCTTCACATTAGGGCACATCGGGTGCTTAGTGGAGAGGATATAAGCTTTCAAAGATTTTATGTTGTGTGATGTGTTCTCTATGCCTTGGGATGAAACCAAGGGCTTATGCTGCTAAGTTTCAAGTTGATTGCCTCATGATGAAAATGAGGGCTTAACACTTGTATGCTGTAGTTTTGCGTAGTTAAGTATGAATTTTCTAAATGCAAACTAAGCTATATGCATGCATGCAATTATTAATTCTTTTCTAATATTTCAAAGTGATCTAATTACTAGGAAAAAGATATGAGTGCAATCTATATGGCTTTTCCTATTTGCAATTTAACTATGTTTTTTATGTTTTTCAATGCAATAATTGTAGCTAAGAAGAAAATGTAATCTAATCTAAGAATGCAAAAAGAAATCTTTCCCTAAACTAAGAAAACTTTTAAAATGACAAAGCTTAATTCTTCAAAGAAATTTATTTTCTAATTACTATTTTAAACAATAAAGGAACCTGTACTTGGTCACACCAGTGCTGGGAAGATTGTCCTCAGAGGTCCAACTTTATCCGAATAGCCTTCTCCGAAATAGTGGGGAACTTCACTTAATGACAAAAAGAAGGCAAAATGATGTGAAGAAATTAAGACAAAAGAAACTCTGAGGCTTGTGAAGAAATTGAGAAAAAAGAGGCTTTGAGTCTTGTGAAGAAATTAAGACAAAAGAAGCTCAAGGCCTGTATGGCTAAATAGCAAAAGAGGCTCAAGGCCTGTATGAGAAGCTTGGCTAGGCTAAGGCTTTTAAGAGATATCAATCCTCAAGATATCTAACTAAAACTCATAAGCAAAAGGCTCAAGGCTTGTATAGAAGCTTGCAAGAAGCTTGAAGAAATCTAAGAAGCTTTGTGAGAGCATTCAAAAACAAGTGAAGGTATATCAAATAATGAAGAGGTGAGGGGTTTTTATAGGTAATAATGGGATAAGATATAAGATAAAAAATAAAGCACAACTCAAGAAGAAAATGGGAAACAATCTGTTGGTTTTTTCCTCTGAATCAGCATTAGGGTTTGCCACTTCTAATGCACAGGCAGATTCAGCCAACTAAATACAGGAGGTTGCGTGAGCTGCCTCCCCTTCACTTCTGGTTCTGCCGCACCAAGGGGGTATCCTTATAGCTCAAGATGTAACCTTGACTAGCTCAAAGATAGAAAGATCTAACTTGACAACAACAGGCAGAATACTCTCATGTATGGACCAAGATCTGTATGATAGATCACAAGGCTGGCAACATTCTTGGACATGATGTCTGGTTGGGTATGAGAGCATGCAGGGGGTTCCTAATCCTACTCCTACAACTAACAGGTGGAAGTATGAAATGGTTTAGTTTGAATTTTGGATGCAAAGCTGGACATGGTGTATAACCTCAACACAGAGCTAGATTGGTGCCTATCCAGGGCCTGGAGTCAGTAGACATACACCTGTGAATGATCAACATGAACAGCTAAAACTGGATTTCAGGGGGATATATATGATACCTGCCTTACAGATATCTCCCAATACAGAGTGTTAAGTTATCTCTACTTATGGCATCCCTACTGCAGTATACCCTTCCCAATGTTCAACCTGAAAACAGTTTAATCTACTCTTTGAGCAGAAGTTAAAAGATCAGACATTCAACATAGGAATTCTATGCTCTAGAATCTAAACATTACCCAAATATCCAGATTCAGAAGAAGAATACATGCAATACTAGAGACAGAATTAACAGAACACATGCTAAGATAGCATTTCTCATATAAGATTAACCATGAAATCAGTGGATTCATGCCAAATCATACAATAGGAGATACATAAACTCACAAGTTAAGCTGTATAGGGCAACCAGATCAGCTTGTTTTGAATTACAGAGCCAAAAATCTTCAACTTTCAACAACCACAAATGAGTAACACTTCCTGCTTATAACAGCCAGGTAGTGTACCACAGCAATTAATTACATGGTTGACCAAAAATCCCGCCAGATACATAGTATCAGAAAAAATGGCGCTCAACGCACTACTAGATTGGCGCCCAAACATGAATGCAGCAGGCAGGGGAGGAGACAGGAAGAAATCTCGAGCCCTGCGCCACTGTCCGTTGATGTACACCTTCAATCGGGTACCAGATCCGCCCATACCTCTGCAACCTTCGCCATTAATGGCGCACCAACCCGCGGCCTTGGGAAAAACATCTAACAGTCGATCGCAACCATTTCCTGCCGAGATTCATCATCATGATATTTGAAAATATGCAGGATATCAATTATCCCACATGCACCCCGCAGCAACCTCTTTAACACTTTATATACTAGGTCATGAGCATATATGATGTCGGTGCTTTTGCTCCTGACGACACTAGTATAAGACTTCATCATCATCATCCTCCAGCAGCATGATATCTTGTTGCTTGAAATATCACCCTGATGTCAGCATCATATCGCAATATAACCTGCATGATAATCACCTTCATCGGCACAACCTGATCCATCGGAGGAAGATCCTCCTGCTGAGCCTATACCAAAAGTCTGGCCGATGAACATCCTGATGACGTCACCATCATATCCTGCTGACGTCATCATCATATCTGCCTACTGCGCACCTCCTCATATCCGGATGACGTCATCATCATGTTTGCAAATATCGGGGGATCTCCACAAGATGATCAGTGTTAGAAATATGACCCCCCCGGACCTTGATGACGTCATCATCATATCGACATCAGGATGATATTTGGAAGATACCCGGATATTTGGAAATATCATCCTGATGCACAAATATCATGTTGCACTGAAGATCAGGGCGATAGATGAATATGATGATGCTTGAAAAGATCACCCCCTACTAGATAATGCACGAAGCCGGCAGGCGGATATCTCCTTGATATCAGCATCATCATGACGCTGGAACAAACATACATCCGGGTGATATAAAAATGAAAATATCACCCCCTCCTTCGGAAATATCATGATGTAGATAGGCAGAGAAATAGATATCACCCTGACATAAGAATGACGTCAGCATCATCAGGATGATAAAACAACGAACATGAAGTGATACAACATCATCAGGATGATATTGACTAAGATCATCCTGACGTTCAAAATATGATGACCCCAGTGAATATCGGGTCATACTTAGAACTCTTCAACAACATCATCAGGATGATCATAACCAAGATCACCCGATGATAAAAATATCACCCCGGCGAAATATCATGCAGGCAGAAAATATGATGACCCCCGCAAGCAACACGGTGATAACTGGAAATATGATGATGATGATGACGACCCTTAAGAAAAAACAAGTCAGGTCGAACAACTCAGAGAATAACCCCTTCAGAAGATCGGGGTGACATCATCATCATAAAAGGGCAAGGTGATAATTGGAAGATCACCGGATACTTGAAAAATCACCCCCGCAAGCAAATCAGGGCACACTGTAGCTCATCAGCAGGATCAGGATGATATCCAAACATCACCCGATATTGAAATATGATGATCCTGATGAGAAACCGGTCGACAGAGAACATGATGATGCTGACCACCATCGAAGAAAAGATGATGATGACCTCCTCCTCAGGAAAATATGATGCTGTAGCTGAAAAATGCTGAGGAGGTCCAACACTTAGAACATTTTTTGGATACTTAGGGAAAGTGCCTGCATGAAAATTGCTCAAAAAACTGCCAGTCAATTCAGGCACTAACACTGGCTCTGTCTGGGGACGTGCAGGTGCAAGACTGCAGCAAGAACCCCAGATCTCTGGGATGCAGACCAGTCCCTTATCCATTGGGCACAGAGTCAAATACTGCACCGACCTGCATCACCCAACACACTTGATGGCCTAAGGCCACCAAGAAAAGAAAAACATGTATCTCCCTTTGTCAAATATCTTGTTTTCATCTGCATGCACCGGGTCAAGCCTGGAGATACTGTCAGGATCCACCCACAAACAAACCTTGTCATCTGCATATTCAACCCTCTGATTTGGCTTGTCATTATCACCCCTGTGCAGATAACCTTCAACATCATGTGACATGTGGGTGCAGAATATATCAGGCAATGCATACTCAAATGGTATAGAACACAGGTTATCATCTGTATCATCATCATGCATTGCAACATGATCTCCTAGCTGGACTGCAAATAGGAAACACTCAGAGTCCACCACACAACTAGGAAGATCAGGGCTCATTGTATTATATGCTAGCACATCAAAAGAAAAGCTTTCAAAATCACAATTGTGCACATCATGTGCACAACAATCTGATACACCAAGCTGGAAAAGATCAGGCTCTGGCATCTCTTTCAAATCAGGCACATTTTCACAGTCACTTACCTGATGTATGTTGTTTCCTCTTTCATCAGGATGAGAAACAGAATCCAAGCCAAAAATAGTGTCTAGATCTTCACCATACTCAGACAGATCCTCATCGCCATATGTGTCATAAATGGGTGACCCAGGTGCATCAGTTTCATCATAGTATGCCATTTGTTCATGGGCAGCAGAGCATGCACCTTCATCACCAATGGATTCCCTCTGTGGAGGAGTATCAGCCTGTGTGTCATAAGCAAAACAACCATCAAATGAAAAACAATCATGCTCTGAACTAGCACTTATTTCAATTTCTGACTGCTCTTCATGATCTCCATGTGTTTGAAAGGTAGGCAATGGGTCACACATAGGACTGCTTCTCTGTTTGCTTATATCTTCTCTGTCTTGAGTACAATACTCACAATTGTCTCCACAGGTCCATTCCAAAAATTGCTCATTGCTGTCCACAACCTCATTATTGTTTTCATGGTCAGCTGCCTCATCATTGCAATGGGAAACCTCATTAGTCCTTTCACTGGCATCTTCAACTGGTGAACAATCCAGTTGAGCAGTATTGTTATCATTATGTTCAAACACAGCAGTCTCAACCTCTATGCTTTTATTTTCATTTTTATCTGCACATGATGCCATAATCATTTGGTCATTTGCAGCTTCATAACCATTTCTCACACCAAGGCCTGGGGACAGGGGTTTCAGCAGGTACACATTTCTGATTTTTTCTATCTTTTCTATGAACCTGTATGCCATCTGCATACTTGTCACCTTGAAATCCCTTAGTATTGCACTAAAGCCCTCCTCAAAAGCTTCAAAGAATATGCCAACACAGGCTGAAATATCAGGTCTGAAGACTTCTGGGATCTGTGAAAGGGCTATTGCAAACCTATGACTGAAAACAACACATGGCTCTTCATCTTGTTTTCTGATTCTCATCAATTCTGCAACAAGATCAGCCGGTTCTTTTGCAAATTCTTCCTTGAAACAGTCAGCAAGCTCATCCCAACAAGCAAAGGATTTCTTTGGAAAGCTCAAATACCAGTCTTTTGCTTTTGCATCAAAGGACCTAACAAAAAACCTCATCCACATATCCTCATCTCTGAATGAATATTTTCCCATAAAACTGTGAAAAATTTGGATATGTGCATTCCCATCACATACATTGTGACCACTAAATCTAGGCATCTGACAGTATATCCTAGCAGGCATAGTTTCTACTTTATAATCCACCCATGACAAATCCAGTTGGTCATACAAAGGATCAAAATGGCTGACAGGAGGTTTAGCTTTCTGACTGGCAGACACAACAGGGTTACTGCTTTTTAACTGGGCCTGCTCAGCCTCTAAGAATATCAACCTATTTCTTATCTCTTCTATTCCTTTATTCAACATTTCACCACTGAGTATGGGATAATTCATACTTGGATTCATAAAAATCTTACTCTTAGACATCGTTTGTCTGTCTAAGACCTAAGGCTTCCCCCTGGCATCCAACCTATGCAGTAAAACAACAAATAAAGGGGAAGTAACAAGGTACCTTTTCTCATACAGATGCAGAAATATGTACATCTTTCAACCAATAACATACATCTATCTTTCATGTGCATTTAGATCTTTTTTGCAGAGTCGCCACCTCTCCAAAGAGGACAAAATTTACAGCAGCTGAAAGCTCATCAAATATGTTTCTGAGTTCATTCCACCAGCAGAGCAAAACTTCACCAGAGACTGCAGGATATCACTTTACATCAACATCCCCAGCGGAGTCGCCAATTTGTTGGTTTTTTCCTCTGAATCAGCATTAGGGTTTGCCACTTCTAATGCACAGGCAGATTCAGCCAACTAAATACAGGAGGTTGCGTGAGCTGCCTCCCCTTCACTTCTGGTTCTGCCGCACCAAGGGGGTATCCCTATAGCTCAAGATGTAACCTTGACTAGCTCAAAGATAGAAAGATCTAACTTGACAACAACAGGCAGAATACTCTCATGTATGGACCAAGATCTGTATGATAGATCACAAGGTTGGCAACATTCTTGGACATGATGTCTGGTTGGGTATGAGAGCATGCAGGGGGTTCCTAATCCTACTCCTACAACTAACAGGTGGAAGTATGAAATGGTTTAGTTTGAATTTTGGATGCAAAGCTGGACATGGTGTATAACCTCAACACAGAGCTAGATTGGTGCCTATCCAGGGCCTGGAGTCAGTAGACATACACCTGTGAATGATCAACATGAACAGCTAAAACTGGATTTCAGGGGGATATATATGATACCTGCCTTACAGATATCTCCCAATACAGAGTGTTAAGTTATCTCTACTTATGGCATCCCTACTGCAGTATACCCTTCCCAATGTTCAACCTGAAAACAGTTTAATCTACTCTTTGAGCAGAAGTTAAAAGATCAGACATTCAACATAGGAATTCTATGCTCTATAATCTAAACATTACCCAAATATCCAGATTCAGAAGAAGAATACATGCAATATTGGAGACAGAATTAACAGAACACATGCTAAGATAGCATTTCTCATATAAGATTAACCATGAAATCAGTGGATTCATGCCAAATCGTACAACAGGAGATACATAAACTCACAAGTTAAGCTGTATAGGGCAACCAGATCAGCTTGTTTTGAATTACAGAGCCAAAAATCTTCAACTTTCAACAACCACAAATGAGTAACACTTCCTGCTTATAACAGCCAGGTAGTGTACCACAGCAATTAATTACATGGTTGACCAAAAATCCCGCCAGATACACAGTATCAGAAAAAATGGCGCTCAACGTACTACCAGATTGGCGCCCAAACATGAATGCAGCAGGTAGGGGAGGAGACAGGAAGAAATCTCGAGCCCTGCGCCACTGTCCGTTGATGTACACCTTCAATCGGGTACCAGATCCGCCCATACCTCTGCAACCTTCGCCATTAATGGCGCACCAACCCGCGGCCTTGGGAAAAACATCTAACAGTCGATCGCAACCATTTCCCACCGAGATTCATCATCATGATATTTGAAAATATGCAGGATATCAATTATCCCACATGCACCCCGCAGCAACCTCTTTAACACTTTATATACTAGGTCATGAGCATATATGAT
Organism: Cunninghamia lanceolata; assembly: GCA_027924645.1. Taxonomy (NCBI): domain Eukaryota; kingdom Viridiplantae; phylum Streptophyta; class Pinopsida; order Cupressales; family Cupressaceae; genus Cunninghamia; species Cunninghamia lanceolata. The sequence goes on from BSBN01000063.1 coordinate 2,274,264, forward strand.
GTCGGTGCTTTTGCTCCTGACGACACTAGTATAAGACTTCATCATCATCATCCTCCAGCAGCATGATATCCTGTTGCTTGAAATATCACCCTGACGTCAGCATCATATCGCAATATAACCTGCATGATAATCACCTTCATCGGCACAACCTGATCCATCGGAGGAAGATCCTCCTGCTGAGCCTATACCAAAAGTCTGGCTGATGAACATCCTGATGACGTCACCATCATATCCTGCTGACGTCATCATCATATCTGCCTACTGCGTACCTCCTCATATCCGGATGACGTCATCATCGTGTTTGCAAATATCGGGGGATCTCCACAAGATGATCAGTGTTAGAAATATGACCCCCCCGGACCTTGATGACGTCATCATCATATCGACATCAGGATGATATTCGGAAGATAACCGGATATTTGGAAATATCATCCTGATGCACAAATATCATGTTGCACTGTAGCTCCACTATAAGATTGGGGCGATAGATGAATATGATGATGCTTGAAAAGATCACCCCCTACTAGATAATGCACGAAGCCGGCAGGCGGATATCTCCTTGATATCAGCATCATCATGACGCTGGAACAAACATACATCCGGGTGATATAAAAATGAAAATATCACCCCCTCCTTCGGAAATATCATGATGCAGATAGGCAGAGAAATAGATATCACTCTGACATAAGAATGACGTCAGCATCATCAGGATGATAAAACAACGAACATGAAGTGATACAACATCATCAGGATGATATTGACTAAGATCATCCTGACGTTCAAAATATGATGACCCCAGTGAATATCGGGTCATACTTAGAACTCTTCAACAACATCATCAGGATGATCATAACCAAGATCACCCGATGATAAAAATATCACCCCGGCGAAATATCATGCAGGCAGAAAATATGATGACCCCCGCAAGCAACACGGTGATAACTGGAAATATGATGATGATGATGACGACCCTTAAGAAAAAACAAGTCAGGTCGAACAACTCAGAGAATAACCCCTTCAGAAGATCGGGGTGACATCATCATCATAAAAGGGCAAGGTGATAATTGGAAGATCACCGGATACTTGAAAAATCACCCCCGCAAGCAAATCAGGGCACACTGTAGCTCATCAGCAGGATCAGGATGATATCCAAACATCACCCGATATTGAAATATGATGATCCTGATGAGAAACCGGTCGACAGAGAACATGATGATGCTGACCACCATCGAAGAAAAGATGATGATGACCTCCTCCTCAGGAAAATATGATGCTGCAGCTAAAAAATGCTGAGGAGGTCCAACACTTAGAACATTTTTTGGATACTTAGGGAAAGTGCCTGCATGAAAATTGCTCAAAAAACTGCCAGTCAATTCAGGCACTAACACAATCCATGAATAGTTGAAGAGATAAATACAAAAATTAAAGAGATAAATAAAACAAATTAAAGAGATAAATAAAACAAATTAAAGAGAAAATTCAATCATAAGTTCACAAAGGAAAAAAGCGAGAAAAGGATGAGTTGGCATGAAAAAAATATGAGTTAAAATGGGCTAAAAAGCAAGAAAAAAAAATAAAATGAAGAGAAAACATGCGGATCAAAAAATGACAGGGTCACCTGTTTCAGAAGTAGGGTCACCCCTTTTGCCAGTCAAGGTCACCTGAGCGACCTAAGAACACTAGGGGAGACCCAAAGGTATTGACCCTAAAATTAAAAGGGGCGACCCTAAACAAACAAATATGAGGGGTCAACAAGGCGATTAAAAAGGCAAGAAAAATGAAATGAAAGGCAAAACAAGAGGGACAAAAGACAATAAAGCAAAAAAGAACGTCATCAAGACAAGAAACTGTTGGGAGAAGTGAAATCATGCCTTTGAGGGTTGTGAGCTATGACCGCCATCTCATCATAGGACTGCCATATTGGCCTGATGCAATTTTAGTACTTGGTCAAATTCACGTTGTGCGTGGTCAATCTTGCACTCTGTGGAAATGTCCTAAAATGTGGAATTGTTTTGTAATTTGTATCTTGCAAGATTGATTTGGCTACTTGTGGATTGCTAGAAACTATGTTGCCCTAAAATTTGATGTTTATTGATATGTAAAGATTGGTGATATTGAACAATACCTTGGGGAAGGTACTGGATCTATAGGGTCATGTTCTCCTAAGTTATCCCTTGATTATACTAACTTTATGATCGTAAATGAATATCAAAGACAACACTGTCATACATGTTGATTTCCAAAATGTTTTTGATGTAGATTATGGTTCTTTTTAGTGCTGCAAAGCAAAATGTTCCTAGAATGATTCAAACTTATGCTCTTGATTTCCCATATATTGGACAAATGATGTCTTTAAATACAAATACATAGTAATAAATCACACAAAGTATGTACCAAGTTGACTCATTACAACTAATTAAAAAGGTGGAATTTAGCAAAATTTGATTTAAAAAAAATGGAAGCTCAATTCACATAATGTCAAACTTGTGTTTTGCAAGATTGAAAGTGTAAATCTCAAAGTGGGGAATGAGCATGTAATGATGGACATGATAAATCAATAGTAGGTAATGGGGAAGGTATAAGAATAAAATAACGTGAAATATGTACATGGTGTAATTGTATTAAAACATTCCATCAAAATGGGCTCAAAACTAAATGGGAATCGGTAATGTGTACGCAGATTTCGCCATTACAATATGTGACAGTGGTAATATGATCGAAGAGGAAAATGGCTGTGACTGCGATATCACGTTTGCGGCTACCTGCTTTCGCTTTCTCTTTCTCTCAGTAAGTTTTTCTGAAAACCTTGTAAAACAGAGTTAATACTTTTTAAAAATATAGTGTTTTATCTTTACCATAAAATTGCAGGCTGAAATCTTAATCCCAATGCTAGTTTGCAATGAAGTTTTCAACAGTATACAAAAGATTTCAGAGGTATCAACAATACATAAAACATTTCACATCATCCAGTGAGCTTCACTGCTTAACGCTCGGTACTAATAGGGGCAAAAATTATCCAGTAAATAGTGCACAAATATTTAACACTTAATTACGGGAGTGTATGTATGCACAATAAATTAAAAATTCTACTTTAGACAGCGTAAATTACCATTCATTTAACTTATTAAATAATTGAAATACAATCACGGACACCAAAATTGTCTATGGGATCCCAAAGCCAAAATTATCTTTAAGTGCACAAAGAGTAAATCAGGGGCATTGCGTTCTGTTCTTTGGAGAGTGGACCTTCTGTTTTCTGTTACTAATTTTGACTCCCTTATCATAAAATTTTGAAATAAGAAAATAATATGCATGGTATTGGCAACTGCAATTTTAATTTTCCGGGAGGAGAAGAGTTGAGCAGAAATCAGTCATGCTTTGAAAAAAGTAGATTTTTTTAATTTCTAGGTTTACTTATCTGTTTAGGGTTTTGGGGAGAGATATATAGGCTGATTGAGCAAAGCAGGTCAGGAAGCCCAATGCGGGGGCTAATACCAACAATAATCTCAATCAATTTTGTTGGTCTCTATCAGAACCTCTACCAATATTTCAACTTCATTCCCTCTTACTATTAGAAGGACATGTGTCATGAAGTATAGACAAGAAGAATGTACTCACATCCCTAGTTCTTCTAGTGTTGGAGCAGTACAAGACAGGATTTCAAGTAGGTCTTAAACTTTAAAGTGATGTGCCACTACACCAAAAGACTGGCCTTAGGAAAGGCGGCTCCCATGTGACTTCAGCGATAGAATGAAATATGAATGCGCCCTGCCTATATGCTTCAAACCTTCGCCTGTACTGAGCCTTCTTCTGTGATTTTATCCAGTTATGCGCCCTTGGTGTATGAATGTGGGGGTTTCATCCCAGCAGACACACTATATTCTGCAATTCAAACGCTCAGAGAAATATGCTAATCCATGCCCATCTATGGTGGAAAACTCATACTTTTATACCTGTTTGTTTTTGGAAGTGCAGAGACAAGTCGGCGCCCAAAAAACCATAAAAAATTAGTCGGCTTCAAAGAAGTTTGTTATTATTTAAAATAATTAATATTTTTATTATTAATATATTTATATTATTATAATAGTGTTAATAAGCACTTTTATTATTAAAATAATATTATTTTGGGCCTAAGCGAGAGGGACATGACAGTCCTCCCGCTCCAAATATTGCTTGTCCTCAAGCAATGACAACTCTCGGAGCACTGCCCATTTCATTCCAAGGCAGTATAATACCGCAACAAACAAACTATCTTCTTCTTGCTTCATCATAGCTTTTACTCTAATGACCTCATCATCATATGTGTAAGCTTCAACATCATTTTTCGTGGCTTGGCTCTCAAAAGTGAATGTTCCATTTCATGGCTGTAATACTGCAATTTCTTGCCCAAAATCAGAGTTGTGGTGGCTGGAGTAAATGTCCTCCATAATGGAAACCTCCCATCATCATTTCCATGCAAGGAAATCTTCTCAAAGTGCATCAATCTACAGTTGTTTATGTCTGGAAACATCAAAATCAGTACAATAAAAATAATGCGACAGCTGCAAATATGACCAACCTGTACAAAAATTAGCCATGTGATCAATGTAGAAGCGATAGGCAGCCATACATAGACTGAAAACCTCCCACAAATAGCTGCGCACTTCTGAAACCCATCAAAATCAGCAACCTCGTGATGGAAAATACTTGTTCATCTGCTAATAGTGAATTGTAATGGCTGGACATATTGAGAACAACAGTTCTAAAGTTGGAAACCAATTTCACAGGAGCTTTTGGTTAATGCATCTTGCAGCCAACACTTATCCCTATCATGTTTAGTTGGTGACATTCAACAAGACATTCCCATTTTGCAAAAATCTCATTGGGTAACCACCTTAGGAGAGTGACATCCAAGACAAACCACACATTATCATAATGAAGTATCTTTCCTTGAAATCTTCTCGCGGTTCCACTAACACCATGCCTTCTCAACTCATGATGATTCCTCTACTCAATGGTGACCCTGAAAATTTAAACACCATGCAATGTTGGTCCAATTTAAGCCAAATATAATTACTAAAAGACAACTCACCTTTGGATGTGGTGGTGGTCGCTGCCCATTGATGTTTCGTTCCCCTTGCCATGACACATCTTGGAGTTTCCTCTTTGATGCCTTGTAGCACTACCACTTCACTTTTGGTTTTCAATTTCATGATGAACTTTCTTATAAAATGCCCCCAATGCAAACTCCATATTTTGCTGATCCCTCCAAGACCCATGATATAAAAATTCTTGCCCGCACCTCTTGTGTACCCCAAAGAATGATCAATTGTCTTGCCTTCATGGTGCTAGGTATGTGTAGTCTCTCATCTTTCATAAATTTTCCAACTTGCTTGTAGCTTGATACCCACAACACCATACCAAACTTAGTTACAAAATCTTGAATACCAAAATGACACCCATTTTGCTTACCTTTATCTAGCCTCAAGCTCCCCGGGGTGACTATCTCCATTTTGTCTTCAAGTGTGGTGAGGTGACAATTTGGTGAATGCGTCCATTGTCCTTTAGTGTCCACGCTGGTCTCTCCTAGATCCATCATGTGCAAACAAAAAGTCTCCTCCTCATGACTACAAACTAACCCATCAACAATCTCATTGATCTTGGAACAAAGGAGCTCGAATGTTTCTTGGTCAACCTCCATGTAGTCAGTGTGTATCATCATGGAGTTTTCTTGATAAACTTGCAATTCCTCCTCATGGGGGTCTATCTTAATCAAATCATTCTTCACAATAGCATAACTAATATCTTGCATATCATCATCACATGGTCCAATCATTTCCATACATTGGAAATCATTATTACATGGTTCAATTACATCCATAACTGAAAATTGGGTGGATGTTTCTTGGGCATCATCTGCAATTATTGACACATCTTCAACACACAATAGTGACTCTTCTTCTTCCTTGGGTTTAGCAACTTCTTGTGATTCTGATTCTGACTTATCTTTTGCTGTTATTAATGATTCTCTTGGGTCTTGCTCCTTGATCTCCTCCTTAGCCATTTTTCTTATGTATTCATACAGGCCTCTTTCGTCGGGATATTGGTACCCGAGTGCCTCCAAGTACTCATCAAAGGGAATATAAGCTTTGATATCATCTGACAACTTTTGATATTGGTCAATAATTTTGGGGGCCTCAAGTTTGTACAATAACTCTTGAATAAGATCCATGTTCTCTTCCTTTCGTAGATCTTCAAGTCTCTTTGACTAGAATGCAACCAAAATGTTAGCTTTACCCTACAAGCTGGTAGGATCAAGGCTCTGATACCAAAGTGATGTGCCACTACACCAAAAGGCCGGCCTGGTGGTAAGGACGAGCATCACAAGCATTAAGGGTGAGGTTTTCATCCCACTAGAAAGCTTGGAGGTGAGATGGACATGTGGGGTGCCCAACCATCTGGATTTGGAGGAACATCCAGCTAGCACGACGGAGGAACGTCCGCTGGGGTTAAGCCCACCACGCTCTGCAAGGCTCGACCTCGAGACCTCGGCTATGATACCAAAGTGATGTGCCACTGCACCAAAAGACTGACCTTAGGAAAGGTGGCTCCCATGTGACTTCAGCGATAGAATGAAATATGAATGCGCCCTGCCTATATGCTTCAAACCTTCACCTGTACCGAGTCTTCTTCTGTGATTTTATCCAGTTATGCACCCTTGGTGTATGAATGTGGGGTTTCGTTCCAGCAGAGACACTATATTCTGCAATTCAAACACTTAGAGAAATATGCTAATCCATGCCCATCTATGGTGGAAAACTCATACTTTTATACTTGTTTGTTTTTGGAAGTGGAGAGACAAGTTGGCACCCAAAAAGCCATAAAAATTGAGTTGGCTTCAAAGAAGTTTGTTATTATTTAAAATAATTAATATTTTTATTATTAATATATTTATATTATTATAATAGTGTTAATAAATACTTTTATTATTAAAATAATATTATTTTGGGCCTAAGCGAGAGGGACATGACAGAGGAGTATGCCATTGGATGAAAAACTTTGTGGTGATTTGGAAAGCCAGAATGATGAACAAGTATTAGTCCAATTGAACATAACCGGCTGAAAATGTTGACAGAAGCCTATTATGTTAATCACACTTGGTCGAAACATGATTGTAGAAAAATGCGCCTGTTGTTTAGGGTGTGAGAAGCCAAATTTACAAATAAACATGGAAAATAGCATGTCCTAGAAGTTATCACAGAGATTGCTAATTTGCTAGTATGCTTTAACAACATAAAAGCCATGAGGCGAACATGAGCAAAGTAGCATGCTAGACTACTCACAGACAGCACATTATCAAGAAAAACAAGATCTCAATATATATTAGTTAAAGATTCCTAGAAGGAAGATTGCTCATCGATAAATTGTTGAGGAGGAACAAATAATACAATTGAATATTTGTAACTAGCTAAGAAAATGTCTTTTGTTGTTGAAACTTGAACATTTGGAACCGGGACAACTGATTGTATGTGTGAGGTACAATCAACTCGTAGTAGACTGGAGTAAATAAAGAAAGGCGATCAGTTGAGTTTAGTTACAAACACAAAGAATTCTTATTTTCCAGGTATATGGAGACTATGTAATAAAGTATATCACTAGAAGACTGATCATATATACAAACAGGATAAAATAAGAGAGATTACTATTTTTATATAATTAAGTTGTGGGTTCTATAGGGGCCATCTCCCAAAAGATAAAACATACTAGAGACCAAAAGTCAATTAGACTATAACAGTAAACATGGAAAGCTCGATACAGCGAAAACAAAAAAGCACCACCTGATACAAGCACCGAGAAAACAACCATTAGACCAAAAAACTTTGCCACCTTACAAACTATCAAGGGCCTGGAATTGTGTAAGCCTCATCCACACATTCAAGAGTCTGAACCCCAGGCTCCAAGATGGTGTTCTGAACAGCCCGCTGAACACTGTTTGCAGACAAAACTGACATAGTGACAAGGCTTGAAATTGCCAGGCATCCATCCCTTAAAAACCTCATATTCTCTACATACAATGCCACATCTTGACAGTATGCAACAATGTTCTCCATGCGCACAGAGAACTCATCCCATGGGCAATTTGAAGGGCTCCCAGACTCCATATTCCCTGTTACCATCTCTTCAGGAACTACAAAGTCCTCCTCATAACAAGCTTTTCCAAGCTCTCCCACATAGTCCGGCAGGAAAGAGTGCAGAATCCACCTGTGAACTGCCATGTCTGCAACTCTAGCCTCCAACTTAGATACAAAAACTTTGACCAATGATGCACGTGTACATATTACTGCTGTTTTAGCCAGCACTTCTGCAGCAATAATCTCCTTCACAAACTCAAGGGAGGCAAGGCTGGTGATTTCAAAAGTGCGCCTGAGCCTCAAATCTGGGACTGTACATCTGAAAGGAACTTCATGTCTTGCCCTACTTCGAATCATTTTTCCTGCACCACTGCAATTGAAAACACCATCCTCCATCTTTCACAAACTAGTACTGCACATTGAAAAACCATTACATTACCACAGAGAAGAAAGTGCATCACCAACGCATAAGCAGTTCCTCACATGCTAGACCATATTAAACTATGCAGATATCTTCAATGTGCCATGCAGGTATATATGGAGACTGCTGAAACCAGCTGGGAAAGTTTTGATATAACACATATCTTAACACTTAATCACATAACTTGGGCATATGGAAATTGGGAGTAGGTTTAAGGCTGCAATATGCCCTCTCAAGATTTTCATTTAATAAATGAGATATATCCCATTCATTGCTTTCCACGCTTATCTTAGAAGAGAATGAGTATTGGTCTACCTCGACATTTGCAAAGTTATCAGCAATAGCATTATTTTCTCTAAAACAATGATTGAAATTAGAAGACTCAGCTTCTACCAATCAGCCTTCTTCAATAATGCTATGAAGAAGCCAATCCAGAAGACCTTTGCCTTTGTATCCATTTATAATGATTTGTGAGTCTCCTTATATTTTGAGGTGCTCACATCCTACTGACTTATCCAATTTAATTCCTTCCAAAAGAGCTATGGCTTCTCTCCTCATTGTTCATTTTCGAGCCAAGAAAGAGAGAGGCCCCTTTCACAAAGACAGCTTTATGGTTGTGCAGTAAAAAACCTGCACCTGCCATGCCCGGATTACCTTTAGATGCTCCATCAAAATTCAGTTTCAGGGAACCTTCCTTGAGAAGTTGCCATACATTCGATTTTCTTTTCTTCTTATTAGCTATTAACCCTTTAACGGGGGAAAGTAAGAGAGATTATTACTTTACCCAATTGGGCAATTTTTTGTTGGAAGGATCAATCACAGGATTGCCACATAAGTAGAGTTAAATGACCAATATTAAGGGAGACAGAATAGAAGCAGGAAATTTTTTGATAGAGTTTTTATTAATTAAACATGTTAGGCAACCAAGGGACTAAAATTCATGGAAATTTTTTAAAAAGGAGCTTTCTGCTTTGGTATGAAAGGGAGCAGCCCCTCCAGTATGCTAGGACTTAGCTTGACAGGATTTTCTTTGCATTTTAGTTTTCAAAGACCTGAAATGTGAAGTGATAACAGCAGAGTTTCCTCCTAAAAGGCAAGACAAAGTTTGTAGGAAAGATTCAGAGGGCTCCATGAGGGCTGGGATTAGCTAGCTCTCACGAGGATTGATTCTAGAGATACAAGTTGAGGGGTCTGCAAGAATTGTTTGAGAATATTTTTCTTTCTCTTTCATACTGTAACAATGGAAGGAGGGTATGGTTAGTTTTGCTTCTCACGAAATTGAGAAGCTATCAGGAAATGCAAACAGAAAATTCGTGGAGTACGAGTATCCTTGACTATGGTTCTTTGTTCATTGCATTCAGATGAAGAAAAACAGAGGAAGTATTTCTGTTCCTGGCTAAATTGGAGGTACCCTGGACTTTTTATGGGTGACGATGGAGTGTCATAACAATATGAGATTAAGATGGAAAATTCCATCCTTGTGAGTATGAGATGACAAAACAAGTTTATTGTTAAAGCAGATTATACCTAAAATTATATCCTAGAAGAGCATAGGTTTTTGAATACTTGTACATTGTGTTTACACTTTCACTTGGCCTACTGCCCACCACTGCTACAGTTTTTTTAAATGCCCTAGATGCTACAAATTGAGCACTCCCTCAACTAATTTGAATTCAAATTCCAAATTAAAAATTTTACTCTAAAGACACTAATCTAAAAATCTGGATTTTCTTGTTGTGATTTTTCTATACATTCAGTTCTTCATTTTCCTATTAAAAAAATGTTTTCTAATTTATGGAATTGCACGTCAAATTATAGATAAAAAAATGTCCTTGCAAATCAGAGTGTTTATTCAAATTATATTGACACTATTGACAGTGTTTATTTAATATGTTTTGACACTATTGACAGATATTTAATTAGAAGTGGTAGTTGTCTTCTATAACTTGCCCTTTCTGCATATTGATAATATTTAATTGCTTTACCTATTAAAAAAAATTAAAAAGCCTTTGTACTTCTATCCATCTTCGTTAATGCTGGTTTTTGGAAAGGGGCTTCGAATTTGACATCATCTATATGATATTGTCTCAACTTTCTATTTTTGGAAAGATTCTTTATGAGGCATCTGATTATAACAATTCTTTATTTTTTATTTTATTTTTGCCCCTTTCCCTAATCTTCATTATTTTTGCTCAAACTTTTGATGTATTGCAATTTATGGCACACTTTTTTTAGATCAATTACAACATTCTTGTGATACTCTTGTGGTCCTAGAGTTTTCTTTGCCCTTTTTCCTATTATCATCCTTTTGAAGAAGAATTGCCCCCCTCTTTAGTTTTCTTGCCTGCCTCTCTATCTTGTATTCTTCTCTGGCTCTATAAAGATTCAACATGGAAATGTCTAACTGTCTCTTTAATGAAATTCCCATCAGAGGTCTCTAGTATAACTGCTCCCTTATCTTTAATTGCATATGTATGTTAAATGGTCTTAACCATAATAGTTTAAAACTTTAAACTTTCCAGCCTTAATCTCTTGTTGCAGGTCAAACTTGAGGTCTAAAGTGACTGACCTTATGTTCATCTTTCTCAGATGTGATTCATACTGGCGGTTTTGTCTCTTATATGCCAATTCTATTGGCCACTGTGCACAGTCCTTAAGTCTATTTAACTCAATTAGTGGAGTCATCGAGATTTGTTGGACTCCCAATCTGCTGTCCAAAGCTATTTGCAGGCTAGGAGCCATGAACTTCAATTTTCTATCTTTAAGAAAATTAAAAGCTGAAGTCCTGTTTGTTTTTGTGTAATTCGTTTGCAGAGATTGTAATTGTTTCCCGGGTTTCCCAAGAAATAAAGAAAGATGGAAAGAAAAATGAAAGAAATTATATAAATGTCCATGAGTGACCAAAGTAGATCAACAGGATTCAAAAGTACATTCTACAATCTAAATTAATATGGTAGAAAAGAACCCTTGGAGATGACAAAGTGACTAAGACTAAACTAAATCACTAAAGCAACGAAAGCAGAGGAGGTCAATTCAAAGTGAGGAAACCGTAGCCTTTAAGTACAAATATACGTAACATTGAATAGGATAAGAAGTGCATCATTTTCTTTTTCTTTGCATACAAATGGACATTTATTGCCCTTTAATAATGAAAATTACAATTTGGCATATTGTGTAGGATTTGTTTTGATCAAAAGGCTTTTTTTTCTCTTCAGGGCAGGGAGGACTGGTAGAACTTACAACTACAGAGCTTGCTTGTTCTCAGGTCTTAATAGAAATGTGTCTAGTCATCGCACACTGGGAGAGGGAGATGAAGATTTGATTGTGAGTAAAAATCAAGATATTTGCTTGAAGCACAATTTACTTGGTGAAAGAAAATGTAAAAACTAAAAAGATATATGGAAGTCTGCAACATGAATTATCTAGAGACAAGAAGGCAGTTTTCAATAGGGTAGTGACCTCCAAGAAGTTATCTGTAGCAGCTACAAATTCAGAGAGAAAAAGACCTAACAGGAGTAATATAAAAGAAAAATTAACCTTTTTTAGAAATAGAATTTATGTCTAATGTAGAAGACATTGAACCAGTTAAATATTTTGAAATGGGAAAACTTTATTTATATGACAAACAAGAGCCTTATTTGCAACAAATTGAGACCCATCTTCTGGAATCTAATTGCCATGCTGAATTATCTGCTCAGCCTTTAACAGAGCCATATAGCACGAAGCACATTTATGGTGCAGACGGTTTAAAGGACAGTCACCATACATTTTTGACATCTGGGCAATTCAATTCTACTCAAGGATCTATACAATTTGATGATGGGGCAGATACTCTGTTGGAGGACTTGTCATCAAGTAGAAGAGACAAAATGAAAACTACTCTAAAGAAGAAGGCATATCAGGCTTTGGCTGCAAGGTTAGGTGCTATATTATTTGATTTGTTGTTGTGCATGTACCTTTTGTGATTTCTTGTTTTATGATTATGTAGCCTGTGGTACATGTGGTCTTTATTATTTCTTTTTATGGGTTCTGTAGATTTTTATAAAGCATTGTTCTTATTTCCTTACCAGCATTTGTTTGTTGTCATGCATAAAAGAGGAATTGGCCTTTCATTTTGTATGTGATAAATTTCATCCATTTCATGATTAGACAATTTGTACTGGAAATGAAGGCTTTCATTTTCTCACTATTATGTTCAGCCCCTCAACTTATTATCTTATAATCGTATAATGTAGCAGCAACTGAAATGTAATTTCTTTCAACAATTCAGGGTATTTTCAATATCTTTTTTGACATTCAATTTATACACATGGATTTCTGGAAATACAATCTGTAAGATCCACTGCCCTAGGGAAGAATGTTTGTAAACACAGATATACTTGTCCTTATGTATCATCTTATAAAATTGGAAGAAATAAATTATTGTTTTACAATATTGAGTCCGTTTTCACACCTCTCTGCAGTTTAGCCTTACATTCCAAGGGTATGTTTTCCTCTATTAGCAATATCTACGAAAGTTTTTTTAAATGTATGTAGGTGCTTCATCAATTTTTAGCTTGTATATATTGTCAATTGAAAAGTCACACTAATTACACTCTAGCTTGAATATGGATATTCTTTTTTCTCTGTCCTTTCGTAAGATATTGCATATGAGCTAGAAGCTATCGTTCTGAAGCTAACATTTCAGCCACAAATTCTTGAAAAATTCAGGAGAGAAGTTACAAGGAACTTTGTTTGCTGATAAGACATTTTCAGGAGATTCATTAGGGAAATTTTAGCTGCAAGTTTCTGAAAGTTTCAGCAAGAAATTTTGGAAATATTAGCAACAAAAATTTTTGGAACGTTCATCTTCAAATCTCTAGAAAATTTTGCCTTGATTTCTGAAAAATTTGCCACAATTTATAGATGTTTTGGAAGACGAATGACAGGGATTTTTCCATACCAACAAGACATTTTATAGGCATGTCTATTAAGGGAGTCTCAGCTATAAATTTTTATAAATTTTAAAGCCACAAACTTGCCTATAAATTTAGGTCACAACCTTGAATATGCTACGACCTTTGACATCTGCACTGTAAACCAGGATATATTGCCTGTGGGAGATCCCTTCTTGTTTTTCTTTCTAGCTTCTCTATCAAAATCTCCTGTTGCACACAAGAAGTTGACAAACTGGTTATCTGAATAGTATAAACTAGGAACTGACATATCGTCGGCATTTTAATTTGCTTTTACAAGACAACACAAAATGAAACAGCATGTAAAGTAGAACCTTTCTTCAAATTAGAAGCGGAATCTCCCTTGTAAAAATAAAAACTTAACTAAAACCCTACAAGACAAGTTTATGGACATACAATTTTCATAATATGTACTGTTGTACATCATATGCTTTGGGGGAGGGGGGGATGGTGTGGGAACAGTGGTGGCGGGGGCATTTCAACATGTAATAGAAAATAAACTAATCTGCTACCTCATTTTTGCATCTCAGGTATGAGCACAGGACTTAATAGTTCATTCAGATTTTGTATATTTAGTAATTAGTTAACTAATTACAACACAAACACACACACTTTTTAGCTAAATTGCAGACACCAGAAAGTACATGAACATAAGAGCTGAATTGAAGATTTGGATTGCACAAGACAAGTCTTCACAAATCAAAGTACCTGAGTTTTGTATACAAAGCTACAAACACCTGAATCAAACAACAATCACAATACAAAGCCTTAAATTATTGGTAATCTGTATTCAGTAAGTGAAATCTGTCACACAAAACAATATTCAATAGATATGGCAAAATTGCATATAACATAACAATTTCATCACATACACCAAGAGAGTTTGAACAATAAACATTTGCATAAAGCGTAGCAAAATGTACCATTAGTTTGTCTCAAATACAACACCCATGTATGTAAGGTTTCAACTTTCAAAGTATCATTTTGCACAATTACATGTCCTCTAAATATAAAATGGCAATAACAATAAAAGTTGCATGAAACTCAAAAATAACTTAGAATAAAGTTCATCCATAGGGTAAAGTGTTGAATTTTTTTTAGCTCAGATAGGAACTTGTGCACAAGTTCAGTGTGAACATGCTAGAAATGGTTCAAGTTATTCTATTTTGCATTTCACTTTTATTAAAAAGGGAAAGTCTTATATTTATATGTTGAGTTGTCTAATAAAGTGCAAATATGCATTAGTGATTTAGATTTATCTCCAAAAGATTTTTTTTGTTTTCTTTTGGTGGATAAGGATCCCAACTAAAGTATAAAGGATAGGCGCAAGGTAGAAGGAAAGATAGAGTGAATAAAACAGAAAACAATTTAGTAGAATTGAGGCGCAGAAAGGAAGAAGTGTAGAGGCCGCACAGAAGGCCGTACAGCAATTCATACAACATTCCTCGTACGGATTTGTATGGCATGCAAATTTTCTTTTAGTTTAGGTGCAGATTTGTCTAGTAATCCGTGCAGCTGCTCTGTTCGGCAATTTGCCTCAGGTTTTATTGTAATCTTTTATCAAGTAAATGAAAAGCTGATTTGAAGGTGTAATTCGCTGTGTATTTATTTGCTTTCATTGTTTACATTTCAGCATGTGTGTGATTGTTGCAATATTTTGGAATTTATCTTTCTGCTATTAATTTTCAGTTTTGAATTATTTAATAAAAATATTAGTACAGCAGTCACTTAGGGTTTGAAATTTTACATGGTATTAGAGCTAAATTGTCTGATTGAAGAAGGATTTCAGTAGTTTGTGTTTTTTTATTTGTATCTGAGAGTTTGTGTAGCAATTCTTAAAGATGGCGTTAGCTAGCCTCAAGTTTGAGGATCCTTAAATTTCTTGCCTTGGAAAGTTTGGGTAACTTTGTCATCGGAAGAAAATGATCTCTAGGATATCGTCAAGGTTAAGGTGTCTCCACCTATAGATCTGCACTAGTTGGCAACTCTTAATAAGAAAGAAGTAAAGGCCAAGTGGATGATCATGGATGTAGTATGTTGGTGCTCAAAGTTGAGACCCCTCAAATCCCTAAAGCCAGTCACTTCTTGAGTGCGAGGGGTGTCAAACTCAAGACAAGGATTTCAACTTATATTCAGGATGAGGCAACTAAGGACAACATCGATAAGGCGGGTAAGACCTTCTTTTGGCAATACTAGACCAAGGGGGGTATTCCCTAATGTATATGAAAACAATAACTGATAACAACATGAAGCTAAGCCTTGAATCGGACCATATCCAATGCACAGGAAACTCCAATTTAATTGTCACTAAGTGCCTGTATGCTGGTTTGAAGAACACAAAGTTGTTACACTTTCAATAAGCAGATACACAACCATGTAAAAGACCTCAAATGATGCTTTGATAGCCCCTAATGCAGAAGCATACATCTAGACATGGATGTGGATATTACAACAACACAAAAGTATAAAAGATTGAGGTTTTGTTATGTTTTGAGTGTGTTGGAGGAAAAAAGAGATTGAACAACATGCAGATCGGTGCCTTTGTCCCATGATGGCAGCAAAGTCCATCTCTTCAATCAAAGGGGACACCAATGTAACCAAACTATGATATTTTAACCAAGATATCAACAAAGACTGCAACTGAATGTTTAATGCATGAGCTAGGCTCTATACATACAAACAAGCAGTTGGAAGGAATTGCAAAACATCAACTTAAGCATTCTTTAATAATCTATGAACAACCCATAGATTTTTTGTTTTGTCATAAAAAGATACTTCACAAAAGAATTGCAAAGCATTTTACAATATCTAGTTATCAACTAATTGAGAACAATACTCAAATTAGCAAATGTGATAAGGTAAATTGCCAGAATACTAAAAAATTATAGAGTGTTCATGGAGACAGTTGAAAAGATGCCAAATGTACACATTAAATTTGTTCTTTAAAGATTACAATGCCCTCTCATATTGTTGAGAGAACCCAGAAGAAATTACAATGAAAATACTCTTTCATAGTCACTAGAAGAAACCGTAGCTATTCGAACCTGTATTCTTCTATTTCTGCTCTGCAACCAAGTTTTTTTGGTCTCAAATGCATTATATACCTTTTTAATCCATTAGGCAACATTGGGGAAAGAGATTTGACATTCAGAAAAGGACCATGACGACCATGCCTGCTTGCATCACAACCATGTGGGTTGGTACTAGAAAAACGTTTGTTTGGAGTGTTCGCCCATGCTTTAATACAAAATTTTCATCACTAAATGGTCTACATAAGTTATGGGGGGTATGTAATCCACCTACCATGCCAACGACCATCAAAGGATCAGTAATGGCGATCCTAAGAGTTGTTGGAGTGTACTAGGGCGTTTGGGGTTTTTGAATGCTTGTTGACACTGTTTTCTGCTTTAGGCTCCATTCTGTTGAACTGCACTTACTTTGGCGTATTTTAATTTAAGTCATTCTTTTCTTTGTACTCCTTAGCATGCCGACGATTTAAACTTCTCTTAAACTCTTTTGGTAATTCAATGAGGAACTTGCTGAAATGTTTTATCTTTTCTTTGCTCTTTCTTTTTTTGGTGATTTGGCAAGTTCGTGAACTCACAAACTTGCCGAAACATTTGTCTTTGTCTTCCCCATTTTGGGCGTTTTTAAAACTCACGAACTTGCTGAAACATTTGCCTTTGCAACTTTCTTCTTTCATCTTTCCTCTTCCTCAGCATTTTGGTGAGTTTGCGTACTCACGAACTTGCCGAAACATTTTACTTTTGACTTTCTCCTTTGTCGGGGTTTTTGCGAGTTCACGAACTTTCCGAAATGTTTTACTTTCTTTCTCTTTCCTTTTCCTCTTTCGGCCTTTCGGGCTTCTTACGAACCAAAGAACTTTTTTGATAGGTTCGCCAATTCACAAACCTACCGAAAAGACGAAATGTCTTCTCTGTCTTTATCTTTTCGGCTACTCAGGCATTTTGATGTCCAATGCCATTTTGTTTGTGACATGGTAGAGGATGAGAGGGTGATGTTGAAGAAAATTGACACTTTGCAGAATGTTGCAGATGCATTAACGAAGCCAATGAGCACAAAAAAAGTTTAGGTGGTGCTGTGAGTCTATGGGCCTCTTGGCCTCTAGCAATTAGTTGATAGTGATGGTACTCCCTTTGCTTTTGCAAGGTATTCGACAAGTGGGAGAATGTTAGGAAAGGTGTCTCAACCTTGCTCCTAATGTTAAGAATACAAAACAAGCAATTTTCGGGCTATAGAACAGAAATACTCAATTTCTGGGCTTGGAGGTTGTTTTTGGCCCAAATAAATATTTTGGGTTATTCAACATCGGTTCCTAGATGCCTGGGACATGGAACTCTTTGAGCTCTACAATTAAAAAAAACAGGCCCAATTAGCCTCCAGAATCAAAAGTTGTGGCTTTTAGAAGTTGGGCCTCCCACATTGGAAATGTACGAACATCTATGAGTTGTAAGGGGGGGTTACAGTTGTCGACCAACTTATGATGCTTGTTGTGATACATCATAAGGCATGTTTGAATGGAGATAATGGAGTCAAAATGGAGTGCCAAAGTTGGTGAGTGGATTATGATGAATTTATGACATGTGGATGGAATATGTTTTTTTTAGTTTGTTGACTCATCTTTGGATTTGGGTGTTGGACTTTAACTAGGGATTTGTGCACCACATTTTGGGTGGTTTTAACTCGTGGTTTCCTAATTACCATTGGATGGTTTCATGTATTCTATTTATTGGGTGCTTGAGATGGAGGGTTTGATAGTGAGTTTTGTAGGTACTGTTATGTTGCTAGAATTACTTCCGATATTTGGTTCGTGACACTCCTGTAAAGGCTTAGAGTCTGCAAATGTATTGTAACCTTTGATTACTGAATAATACATTGAGTTGCTTTGGAGTGTGGGTTTTTTCTCTTGAAAGGGTTTTCCCCACACAAATCACTGTGTTATGGCATATTGCTTTTGCGTTTATCTCCTTGTAACTGTATGATTAGTTTAATTTTTGCACATACCTCCTCTCATAGAATAATGTAGGAAGCATTCCGCACCTCTGCTTCCTTTCAGAAGTGGTAGATTGAGATTTATATTTGCAAGCTTTTATAGCGATTTGGATTGGTCCCTAGGAAGCACAAATTTTTTGCTAGGCGAGGGATTCAAGAAGATTGCATTATGTTTGCCTTTTGAGCCTGCAAGTGTAGAGAGAGCCCAACCACCTTCATTCACGTGGAAAGGAATGGGTTGCTCATGATTTCTACTCAAAAGTTTGATTTCCTATTCCACCATGACTGTGTCTCAAAACAAATCTAGATGATGGATCATTGGTCACACTCTTAGAGACATATGACAAAGAAGTTAGGGGAGCATCAACTTTAGCCACAAGTTGTTCTATTTCAATCCCCTCATGGAGCCCATTTGAGAGAACCCAGAGAGCACACTACTGATACAAATCACCTTGTGGCAAAATAAGGACCTGAGGTGCCATGAAATGGAAAAATCTCTAAAGATTCTTGCTTGCATTACATAGTGCAGGCCAGAGAAACAAAAGAAAGAGACCAACGTACCATACAAAGGGCACAATGAAACCGGAAGGGAAAATGTTGAAGTTGATAAACTGACCTCACAGATCCCAATGAACACCCGCAAGCAAATAACCTGTCACACAAAGAAGACCAAGAGGCACAACAATGGTGCTCTGCAAACCTGAAGCAAAATGCATAAAGAATGAATAATTACAATAAGATCAATCCTTATGAAAGGAGATCAAAACCCTAAAAGTGAGAACCCTAGCATTAATAATAAATTATTAAAGTGCCTAAGTTTAGCTTAAGTGAAATAAAGTAAAGGTGGTTTAATTAATGAATCAATATGATTAAATTAATTAAGTAAAGAACCTATTACTCTAACACCTCCCCTTAAGATGAACTTAGGGAGAAGCTAAAAAAACTAAGGACTAAATGCATGAAAGCAAAGATGGGTCCCGACAACTAGGCCTGATGAGGTACCCATGTACAAAAGAGTCTCTCACAAATAGAGAAGAGGAGAAAACCACGTGGGAAAAACTCCTCCCCAAAAGAGAGAACAAACCTCCCTACAAGAGAGAGGAAAGAGTGAAGGACTAAGAATCCTCCACAAAAGATGTCCCAAAAGAATAGGAACATGAAGATGAACATGAAGAACACCACTAAAGCATGAAGAAGCTGCAAACACTGTCGAAGATTAGCTACTATAGTGCTGAAAGAAGAACCTCCTCTAAAACAAGATGAAGATCAGAATCAAGAAGACAAGAATCTGCATGAGTGCCCCCAATGACACTACTCGAATTAGATGGCAAACAAACAAAACATCTGGAATTCGAAGATACAGATGGCACAGGTACCAAAAGTCTGAAGAACTGATCAAGTGCAAATAGAAGGTCGCCTCCACAAAAAGAATGCAAGAGTGTCCATATGGTAAATGCTCCATCTCACCGAAATGCATGGGTAACTAGCCACTGATGTACCGCTACATCCGCCTAGTACATAGGAACAAATACTAGATAACTCACTTCAACGCGAAACCAAGGAAGCATTAGCACCAACAGTAGAAACCCTCCCATAATGCGAACAAGGGAGAGCCATGATAGGTACACTGAAACTGTGTGAAAGCAAGAAGTGCATGTAGAAGAAACAAGAACATCTGAACGTGCACACATGAAAGTACTAGCAAATAAAAGGGTGTGCAAACCAAGGCACACACGCATGACAAAGGTGTGATGGCAAAACAAAAGGCAAACATCAACCCCCCCATGGCACTTTATATCATAGTGCGAGTACAATAAGGCACAAAATGATGTGCAAGATCTCAAGAATACATGTACAATGCTGAGGCACTTTATTTCAGTGCTTTTACATATGAGAAGTGCTCACAATGGAAGCTCACAGGACCACATGCTGAAAATACAATTTTCAGATAGAAATAGAGGAAACTGATGAGGTATCCGCCATGATGTTTGAGTTTTTGAAATGTGTTTAAGGGAAGAGTTTTCTGTTTTCTGATGTGTATATACAGAAAGCAAGAAAAAAACTCCCCCCACAACACAAAAAACCAAACCCCAATGCAAATCTGAAAGCTGGAAAGCGGAAAAAAGCAAAAATCGCTTTAGACAATTCCATGTGTACCTTGTAAATTTTTTGATGAAAAGCTCTACAGATCTGGAAAGAGCACTGGAAGACCTTTCCAATGCCTATTCATTTTTGAAAAGTGAAGTCCGTATGCAAAAGTTATGCCCCCGGGAGTGCAGAAATGAAGATCTGACTTTGACTAGCATTAAATGCAGCAAAACAGCAAAATTAGGAAACAATACCTGCACCACTGGATCGGGCTCGGAACTAGCTTTTGGATGATATTTCGTTTTTGAAAATCTGAGTTTGGACGCAAAAGTTATGGCCAAAATACCAAAACTGCTCCAAAAGGGGTTTGGGGTGAAGCCTAGCGGTTAGGTTAGCCGCTAGCATTAACCGCTAGCGGTTAATTGACTGTTGCGCCTGTGAACTCTGTTTTTTTAATTTTTTTTTCTTGGATTTCGTGCCGTACCATGGCGTACGACCCAAAAATGAAAGAAATTTGCCTCCCGAAGTCACTGTGTCCGATTTTGACGATTTTACAGTCGATTTTGAGGTTTTTGGGCGCTCTGAACGCGATGGTGAGGTCTGTTTGGGCTAAAAACGCTCCAAAATTGCAGGTACCCTCTGGATCTAGAAACCCTCTGAAACTTCAAAACCTCGTAGATCAGGCATCGTATAACCAAAATTGACGAAACAAAGGTCAATCTTGAATATTTCGAACCTTTTGGATGCAATGGTGAGGTCCAAATTGACTCAAGATGCACTGAAATGTCACTTTAAGGCAAGATCCCTAAAAAAATGAACAGGAAGCTGCAGATTTGGAGCTCTGATACCATGTTGACTTTAATATCCCTAATGGATATTGGACTGAAATTTTAAAGCTCTGATACCACTGTAATATCCTAGATGGATATTGTTATGAAAATTTGAATGCTCTGATACCACTGTAAAATACCCTTCTAGAAATGACTGAAATTTTTTACAAATTTAGATAAGATTTTTTGCACACTTCAATTAAATAACTTCACCAAATGAATAAGGAATTGTAGCACATCAAACTCACATCAACTTTGCACATATGAAAATGAAACATGAAATGTCAAGTGGCTGGAATTTATTTCAGTCCATGTCTGATTTTATATCAGACTTAATTACAAGTCAATTTGAAGCCCAAATACATCAAACTTTGCATGCAAATATAGCCCAAAGCCTCTAGAAAGATGATAGCTATTAAATGGACACAAAACACTCTTGAAAGAACTTCAATAAAATTCTGATGAAAACTTTCTGTATGCTGATCTGACTGCTGAAAGTGTACTTTTTGTCCAGCCAAGAGTTTACAATGAAATATCATGAAATAACCCTTCCAAATGCACTCTATGAATGCATAGGAATGTCTTCTATCAAGCACAACTCTTCAATCTTCAAACCCTTGATCACATTCACCTAAAAAGCCCTGAAATTCCAATGTAAAGTTGCTGTTATAAAAATCAAAACCCTGCTGTTGCAAAATCAGACCCTGCAAAATATGAAAATACCATCCAAAATGTACTCCAAATTCACTAAACTACCTTGGTAGTTAATCCTCTACACCAAGAGCTTCAAATAGATATCAATGTCACTTCCAAACTCTTCAAATAACCTGCAAATGTAATCCAATGATGAAATCTGTATGACAACATCTCACAAATTGTTGTGGGATCATCACCACAACACTCAAGGGAACATCTCCTTGAAAAATAACTAGAAAATCGGAATTTTCAGTCATAAACAATAATAAAGAAAACATACCATAGCATCATTCGTTGCAAAATGAAGCTCAAGTCATCTATTTAAACTCCTCAAGCTTTGATGTCCATCCTCTTGGCAATTTTGGAATGCATTTTGAAATCCATCAATAGAAATTAAGGAAATGGAACAATATTGAATGATCTTCACTTGAAATGCTTTCATTTAAAACAATCTTCAATTATTTAAAATGAATTTTGCTCCTCCTCTATGGATTGATCCTCCTTAAGCTTGGCCTTTGACACTTGCATTGAATTTTGAGATTGCAATCATTTAAAATCTTCCTCTTTGCTTGGGCGATCAGCTACATGCATTTAATTTTGTGTTTGAAATGCATTTAAAATCCTTCTAACCTCCAACTAGTACTTGCAATGATTGGGCGATTGCATTAAATAAACCAATCTATCCAAATGCAAGCATTTAATAACCTTCAAAGCATTTAAAATCTTGATCCTTGACATAACCAACTTGGCATTTAATTTATGAACTTGCATTTAAAATGCTCCTCTATTCTTGCTTCAATCCACAACTACCTCATGTGCATGCATTAAATGATGATATTTGCATTTAATAAAAACCCTCAACCGCTCCAATGCAAATATTTAATAATAAAATTTGCATTTAAAATATTTTCAAAGCTCAATATCAAATTAAATGCAATCATTTAATTTCCACAAACCCAATCAACCTCATATTCCATCGATCCAATGCAATTATTTAATAAATAAATGTTGCATTTAATATATCCTTCCTTCATGTTTGGCGGCCAGCTATGAATCATTAAAAATCAAAACCAACCTCATAATTGAAAATACAATTCCAATATTGCATTTCCCATGTAGCTCAAAAACACACTTAGCTCATAATTTGGGACATTACATTGACGTTGATAAACTAACCTCACAGATCCCAATGAACACTTGCAAGCAAATAACTTGTCACACAAAGGAGACCAAGAGGCACAAGAATGGTGCTCTGCAAACTTGAAGCAAAATGCATAAAGAATGAATAATTACAATAAGATCAATCCTTATGAAAGGAGATCAAAACACTAAAAGTGAGAACCCTAGGATTAATAATAAATTATTAAAGTGCCTAAGTTTAGCTTAAGTGAAATAAAGTAAAGGTGACTTAATTAATTAATCAATATGATTAAATTAATTAAGTAAAGAACCTATTACTCTAACAGAAAAGACCACATTGAAGGGCACTAGAAGAGCTCAAGGTGGATATGAGGCAACAAAAAACACATTGCGCATATATTAAAAATGAGCAAAAGAAGGCAAGTGGACAAGGATGGCGCCTAGACCACTACAGAGTGGAATGAAAGCGCCACCATAGACTCTCAACCAAAAAGGAAAGGCATAGCAACAACAAGAGAGAAGGGCATTGCATTCAAAAGAGTAAACCCTACTAGCTAAGAGAAAAGGGTTGGGAAAGCTAAGTTCTCGAAGTTATAAAAGGAAGGGGTTGATGAAAAATCAGCCACATCAAACATAAGGGACAAGCCATGAAACATAGAGGGGCACAAAGAAAGGAAGAGCCCAACATCAAGGAATTTCTATTTTCACCAAAGGAAATGCCTATAAGGGACTCGAAGTCTCCTTTCCCATTTTATCAGCTTTAGCGATTTTTAGAATATCATTAAAATTTCCTTTGTTATTTCCATCTAAAACTAAAGAGTGGAAACCTTCTTTAAGGCCGAGATTTGCCAACCTATCCATTGTGCAATATCCTTCCCTTGTAGAGTGTAAAAAGTGGCAATTCTCAAAATTCCAAGAAGAGACTTAGCCTCTATTGGAAGGTTAGGAAGCCTCTAACGAGTTATATTTCTTCATTTTATACCATTAATGATAATGCTTGAGTCTCCTTCCACAATTAAATTGCAAACTTGAGCTTGAGCTCCTAGTTTAAGCCCAAGCACCAACCCTTAAGATTTCACAATATTGTTGGTGTTGACTCCAATGAAGCAAGTACCAAAAACTAGCACTTCTCCTTTGTGATTTTTGAGGAGAGCTCCAATTGAAATCCTAGTGGCTCCATCAAAATTTAATGTGATCTATCCCATTGGAGGGGGACACCATGGGTTAAGCTTTTTCTTTCTATGTTCCTTAGGGGGAGTTGCATCATATGACCAATTTTAAAGAATAGCAACTTCCACTGGATTTGTTTCTTCATTTTTTTTCCATTTTTTGACAGGTGCAAATAGAGAGCAAGTGTTAGCCATCTCCTCCCATAATTGATTCTGATTGTTCTCTTTACCATTGAAGTTTCTATTATTCTTTCCAACCATATCTTCTACCCAATCATACTCGGTGCCAATTACCAAAGATGCCGAAAAATGTTAATTTTCATTGGGTAGTGCCAAGACTCAAAACAATCTTTGAATGAACTTCCTTTAATCTAGTTATGGCTGAAATTGTTCAAGAAACAATTCCAAATTCCTGTAATCACAATGAATAATTAAGTGATTACCTTCCTCTCCTTGGGCCAAACAGAGGGGACATCTACTAGGTCCATAGAAACCTTTCTTTTTAAGGTGCTCCCAAGTGATAATTTTGTGTGGTAGACCAACCAAAGAAACAATTTAGCTTTAGGCCAAGGTTTAGAGGTCCAAATCTTACCCCAAGAGAAAGTAGAATCAATTGTTATCCTGGGATTCACCAACTTGCAGTATCCCTCCATTTCCACTACGAAGCCATCCAAAATAGTCCTCTTTATCACTCAAGATTGGTTTGAAGCTATCTAGAAGAGGAGATGCTAGATAGAGCCTTTGTCCGGACACTGGGGGGCTTCATAAGAGTTTTCCAAAACATGGATCTTCCAAAATTCTCCACCATTTCCTCCCAATAATCTTTGACTTTTGATCCCCATTTGTCTTTGAGATAGGTAGCTAACCTTATGAAATATGGATTATCACAACGAGGTTTATCCGTTAGCCAACAATCTTCCAAGAAAGATGTTAATTGACCATTTTGAATATTCCAAAAGCTATGTCTAGCAATGAGTTTCCTAGCTTCCTTCATTCCTTACCAAATAGTATAACTGTATAACACCTAGGAAGATCATTAGAAGAAGGCATGCTAGTCAAATTGGCCCCAAGAAGGTACTTTTCCTTGAGAATACTTACCCAAGATGTTTGATTATTTATTATGAATCTTCACACCATCTTAGCCATTAGGACTTGATTGGAAAGACGAATATCCTTGATGTCAAGCCCTCTCCCACTTCTATTGGAACAAATTTTTTCCTAGGAGACTAGAGGATATATAAAGTGGTCCCCTATGCTTTTTCAAAGAAAACTCTACATGATATTATTAATTTGGAAGTAATGCTTTTGGGGGCTAGCATTAAAGAAAAAATGTAATAGGGATGGCCTGGAAGATAGATTTCAAGAGGACTAATCTCCCAACTAAGGATAGCCAATGACCCTTCCAACCTTCCAAGGTCCTACTGAATCTATCCACAATAGAATTCCACAAATATTTTTCGTTCCCTCCTAGGAAGAGAGGGAAACCTAGGTATGAGTCTAGCAAACTTCCTTTACCAAAAGAAAGGAATTTGCATAGGAAGTCTTGGTCTAATCCATGAATATTGAGAAAGAAGATCTTAGATTTCTCTTTATTCACTCTCTGACCTGAGGCTTGTTCTTAGTCTCCCAAGAAATCCTTGATTATTCATACTTCTTGAAGAGAGGGCATAGAGAAAAGTATGGTGTTGTCCACAAATTGCTGGTGTGTAAAAGCTATCCCATTGGAAGAAGTCCTCAGCCATTTTAAAGTACCTCTATTCTTGAGAGAACCAATATATCTTCCCAAAGCTTTAGCCATAATGATAAAGAGATAGAGGGATAGGGGATCCCCTTGGTGGAGACAATAGGTGGTAGAGAAGCGACCTTCTGCAAAGCCACTATTAAGAATTGAGAAATAGGTTGAGGAGTAACAATCTCTAACCTAATCTCTCCATTCGAGACTGAAGCTGAATTTCTTTAGAACTCTATTTGGGAAAACCCAATTGACTCTATCATAAACTTTGGCTATATCCAATTCGATGAGCATACCTTTCCTATTATTGACTTTGAGAGTGCCATAATTCATGAACCATATCTATCCCACTAGTAATCTGCCTCCCTTTTAGAAAGTCTCCTTGTTTGTAATGTCCCCTTTCTAGTGGAAACACTTGTACCTGAATCAACATTCAAAAGTGATTCTCAAAGAGACATTAGTAACATTAGAGATCAATAAATTTCAGTAATAATATCTAATAAGATTAAAGATGATATAAATATTTCATTCTTTGTCATTCAATATTGATGACTAATCTATAATATTTTTCATAAGTACATTAGGGAGAATATTAAACATATTTCAAGATCCATATCTTCCCCTCCTATTCTTCACCAAGGAATTGGGATTTACATGACTAGGGCGCGTTGAAACCATCTATGGACCCGGTTTTGGAAACTTAGTCCCAGCCTTTGGGGTCTATATATACGGAGTCTCGGATCCGGCCTTGGGAACTATGTCCCGGCCATTGGGATCAATACGAGATCTTGGACCCAGCCATGGGAACTATATTCTAGCCATTGGGGTCCATACAGGGGATGGAATTACTCCGCCTTTCCCTACAATACCCATGATTTCCTTATTGGATGAAATAATAGGGGCTACGGAGATATGATCCTTATGCAATATTCCCTTGTACTATAGATGGAATTCTATTATACCATTTATCATCATAATGTATGAATAAAAGATGTGAGTTTTACTTGAAGGATGATTTGAATGAGTATCAATGTTCTTGTTGAGGTGATTCTTATTTGATGGCTATGTATGTGAGAGGAGATTTGATGATGGAGAGATAATCGAAAGATAGAATGGTAGAATTATAGAGTGATAGAAGAGTAGAAGGATAGAATGAAAGAATGATTTAATGATAGAGGAATAGAACGAGAGAATAATATAATAATAATTGAATAATAGAATGATGGGATGGAGTTATAGCATAATAGAATAGCTGTAATAAATATTTCTTTTCCAATGTTTGCTTCATCGATCCATACTTATCTTCCTTTGAATGATCTCCTTTTATCTATCTTATCTTTTTCTCCTCACATATATCTCCTTGAATCCTCTTCATATATATACTCTTCATTCCATCGCTCCACACTCACATATTTTCCTTTTCATATTTTTGTTCAAGGTCTGCACAAAATCTTCCTTTTTGATATGATATTCCAAGTAATATTCCCTTTATATATCATCCTATATTCCTTGCTGATCCCTTATCAAATCTGTATGCGTTCTATCTATCTCACTGCTGTTATTCATCCCAAATCTGCTGATATATGACTGATTTGTCACTGAATATATTGTATATCTTCTTCTCTGAATTAAGCTATTATACCTCCATTATATTTCTCTATGATAGATCTCAATGTCTGAAATATAAAACTCAGAAGTATATCTCTATAAATGTATATATCTGCTATTTATTCCATGATGTATTCCATTTCCTTGACTGCATCTTCTTTTAATTCTTAAATCTTCCTATCTTCCTATTTTCTTATTGTTCATGCCATGCCCCTACTTCTCCTTGTTATATCTCCCTTATTACATAATCAGATGTATATATAAATCCCAGTTATCTCCCTTTTCTGCCTTGGACTTTATTTCTTTTATGTCCACCGTATTCCTTAATGGAAGGAGGTGACTATATTTTCATAAGATGCGACCCTTATTTGTATCGCTGCCATGATTTATCATATTAGTCAAATATTGGTGACTGTATGATCGCTGACCTTTAAATGCCTTGTTAATCCTTCATATACTAATCGGAATCCAAATAGAATATATTCGCTGCTGCCAAATATAATGAGAGCTGTCCTTTGCATAATAAAACTGATCACCTTTTTTTTTTAATGATATGACTCTCCTTTTAAAAGTGACTCTATAAACTATAAAGAGTTCCTTATTAAAAAGATACTAATTCTCTTTTAATAGTTATATAAAGTGATCACTTCTTTTTATAAGGCTTGTCTTATATTTACTACCGTAACTTTAAATAAGACCTTTGTCTTATTGAAGTTATATATATTATAATATTAGATATTTATATCTGTATTAGTATTACATATTTATAATTATTTAAATATTTATATCTATATTTATAATAATAATTATATCTGTCATATTTATAAAATAATATATATTATATATTATATTTAATAAATTATATTATATAATATCATCATTAATATTATATTTATATTGATTATTATATTATTATATAATAATAACATATTATATTTATATTGATAATTAATAATAATAATGCTATATATTTATTATTTACAATAAGTATATTTTATTTTAATAAAATAATATTATTATATAACATTATATATGTTCACGGATTCTCTATCTGTTTAAATCTTTAATTTAAACAATGCCTTAATATCGGGACATGACATTGTTCTTCAGTCATTAGGGTAGGGAGGAGGACTTTGAGCTTGTTGCCTATCATCTAAGAGATGATTTTATCATAGTTGCAGACCTTAGCGATTACTCACTAGACTTGTGAGTCAATCTAGCTTGCGAGTAACTCGTCCAATTACTTGGTGCTGAGTAATAGAAAAAACTTGTGATTTTTTCCCAAAAACTCACAAAAGTGTTGAAAAATTCACGATTTGCATGAAAAACTCACCTACGTTTTTTTCATGCCCTTCCAGACTCCCATGATTGGCTTTTTTTGATGCTCAAACATAATGTTCTTGTGAGTTGTATTCTTTCATAGTTGTATTCACAACATTTGCAAGGGCATCGGGATTGTTTGTACCAAAAACAATGAATTCCATACACATGCTAAGAACTAAGGGCATTGGGATTGTTTGGAGGTGGCGGATGGGATTATTTTTCAACTGTGAATTTTATTACTATAATATTTCCTTTCTACATGTTCTCTATACTATTTTTCCAAAATCATTTTAATAAGATTAAAATCTATTACATTAACTTTTAAAGTAGTTAGATGACTATTTTCTTTTGTACCTTCAATTTTTTATGGGCTCAAGTTAAATGATAATAATAGAGGTGGAGATAATGTTGAACTTGTTTTTTGGTCTATGATGTGTAGTGAATTCTAATTTTGATCTATATATGAAGGAAATCAATAATATGTTCCTTAAAATTCAGTAATATGCATTTTTTGTGAAGAATATTTTTACAAATTTATGTGTTTTTTAATGTTTGGAAAATTTGCTGAGTTATAGCTGAGTTTTAGCCGAGTTTTTTCGAAGTCCCAAGTTTTTAAATTTTTTGGGTCAGCTGAGTTATTCCCAAGTTTGAGTTTTTCAACCATGGATCTTATACACAATGTTACACAAGGAGATAGGTTTGTAGTCCTATGGCCTTTGAGCTTTGTTTTTCTTTGAAATTAGAGACAAGAAAGTGGCATTCATGGATTTTAACACTAATCTAGAATCCTTAGATTCTTGCACAACACCCAACAATTCTTCTCCATTAGGTCCTATAAATGTTGGAAGAAGAACGTTGGGAAGCTGGAGGATTTGGGGCACGATCCCTTGCCATATCAAAGAGGGCAGTCTTAACTTTTTCCTTAGAGACATTTTGCATGAGAGCTACATTGTCCGAGGCTCCAACAATGGTTGAGATAGGACCAATGAACAAATTTTGCTTTTCCCTTCTTTCTTTGTCTTCCTCAGTCAACATATTATTTTAGAAGGCAACTAGAGAAGCCTTGATGTTATCCAGGTTCTTTGTAATATGTACCTCGGTTTCAAATTTGGAGATATAATTTCTTTGCCTTCTCATTTTGCATGTTAAATTAAAAAACTCAGTATTATGACCTCCCTTTTTAAGTCATTTGATTCTTGATTTCTGCTTCTAGAAGATTTCCTCACATTTGTAAATATCAAAGCTGACTAGCAATATCTTTCTTCTAATCCTTCAAAGAGTCTGAGACTTAATTGGCCTAGAGATGTCTTTGAATATCCTCCTAGTCTCAAGGTCATTCTTAATTTGAAACAGGTTTTTGAAATCATGATGATTCCACTCCTTCAGTTGCAATTTCAAAACTTTAAGCTTTTTGCTGAAAATGTTGATCTTCATCCCAAAAAAAGAGTGTTGGCTTTTCTAGAAGTCAGTAACAACCCTATCTAGGTCCTTATGCTCTAACCTCTTTTTTTTCTAATCAAAAGGTCACTCTTTTGGGGAACCTATCTTTGTCAATAGTCAGAGAAATAGGCCAACGGTTAGGGCCAACTTCTATGAGAGCCTTCAAGCAAAAGACAACATCCAAGTTAAGCCACAAGGTAAAGGCCAAGAATCTATTGATCTTTGCAGCAATTTTGCCCTTCCCTTCTCTCTTATTAGACCAAGTGAACCATCCATTGAGGTTTGATGTCTTATAAATTAGATTCCTCGAGGAAAGAGATAAAACTTTGATTATCATCCAGGTTTTGGGAGCCCCCTCTCTTCTCAGAGGAGTCAATCTTGGCATTGAAGTCCCTCACCACAATCTATTGGGAATCTTTACCCACTTTCATGATCATATTAATTTGGGACTAGCAAGTATCCTTTGCTTGTTTTGACTGAGGCCCATAAACATTAATGAGGGAAAAGTTAAAGTTAGAAGAGATGCCTCTTACTTGACAAGTCAACCATGAGTATGAAGAGTAAATCTATTCAAATGAGACCTCTTGAAGGTTTGAGATAATAGCTAACCCTTTTGAAGATCTCCTAGTCTCCTTAGATATTATCCCCCACATCCCAAGAAAGAGAGGAAAGTCACGAACATCATGCAAATTATCCAACTTTGTTTCTTGTAGTAAGACTCTCTCTGGATTGTGTTTCTCCAAGAGTTTCTGAAGCAATTGTCTCTTGGAAGGAGAGTTTAGTCCCCTAAGTGTTCCAAGATAGGATCATTAACCAACCTTAGATCTCTTGGTGCCTGCCAAGATATCTTCCAACTAATATTGATGCCTTGTTGCCACATTGCTAGAGCTGTTGTTTGTAAGGCCATCTACCTATTTGGCCTTCTAGCCTCGTTACTTCTAAAATTGCATTTTCTTTTCTTTGAACATTTGTAGTGGAAAGGTTTTCCATTGCCTTCGTGCTCAAAATTCGATCCTTCTAGGACCTCTTGATGCTTCTTGTCCTTATCCTGTCCCATCTACATAATGGTTGGCAATTAAGGGGCCCCTTTACCCTTATTTTGTTTCCTTGGGCTTTGGGCTGTTTGAGCTTCCACTAGCTCGTCTAGGGGTTTTCCCAAATCTCCTTTAAAATTATAATCCTCTAGCTTTCCTTCATTTTTCTCCCCTTCCTTGGATTGAAAATGAGTTTTTTCTAATTCCTCACTTTCTTGGGTAGTGTTGTGACCTAATCACACGTCGCCCCATTGCAAATGGGGAACCCCCCCTTTTTTTTTGAGCTCCTATCCTTTGCTTTAGTCTTGGATGGTGTCTTAGCACTTTTTAATGATGAAGTCAGTAGTGTTTGAGTCTATAGCTTTGTGGTTGATACCATAGTTCCCTGATGTCCTGATATCCTGATGTATGTTTGAGATCCTGAAAATGACTAAGTCTGATATCCTGATATCTTGAAAAATCCTGAAATTTGACTAAGTCTGAAATTTGGTGGATCCTCCAAATTTTAGAATCTACATGTTAAATCCGGTGGATCCGAGACCTATCTCAAACATCCTGAAAGGTATATTGAAAAATATTTATAGTATACAATATACCTAACCCTGGGGAATACTGAAAAAATGGCTAAGTACTCAAGAGAAGACCAATTTTGCCATCCAGTGCGCCAATTTTAACCAAAGACCAAATTTGCCATCTAGTGCGCCACTTGTGGAGGAGATCTAATTCAAGTTTTATACAACCTTTCAAACCGGAGCATGAAATCTTCAACCAATGCGCCCAACTTGAAGAGGTTTATTTTGATTGTTTAAATGCAATATCCAAGCGAGGACCAAAACCTTCAACCAATGCGCCAACTTGATGGGAGTTCTAAATAAAGTTTTAAGACAAATTTCAACTAAAGATCAAAGTCTTGATCCAATGCGGCCATTCCAGAGTGAAGTTGAATTTAAGATTTGGGGACTTTTTTTAAGCAAAGATTAAAACTGTGATCCAATGCGCCATTTTTGTATGAGGTTGAAGTGAAGTTTTAAAGTGAAATTTTAAGAGAAGATCAAAATGCTGATCCATTGCGCCAAAGGATAGGGGGGCTGTTTAGAATATGCAAAAGGTGTGAAGACTTTCAAACCAAAGAATAAAATCTTGATCTGCTGCGCCCATTTTGGAGTGTGGTCTCTTTCAAGTTTCATGACATATTTCAAGCAAAGGATGAAATCATGAACCCATGCGCTTGAAGAAGTAGTGTTGATTGGAATTTTAGATGACATTTCAAGAGGATCCAAAATGCTGATCTGATGCGCCCTTGAGAAGGAAGGAATGAAATGCTGATCTGCTGCGCCACATCCAATGCGACCACCTTGGAATGTAGATTAAATGAAAATTTTGTGAAGGATTTAAGAAAGCATCAAAATCCTCATCTAAGCGACCAAGGTAGAGTTGTTCATCTGATTGTTGAAGTGTAACTTTCAAGGAGAGATCAAAATGTTGATCTGCTGCGCCAAAAGGAGTTAGTTTGAGTGTCAAAATGCAAATTCAAGAGACTTTTAGAGGAGATCAAAACCCTTATCCAATGC
Organism: Cunninghamia lanceolata; assembly: GCA_027924645.1. NCBI lineage: Eukaryota > Viridiplantae > Streptophyta > Pinopsida > Cupressales > Cupressaceae > Cunninghamia > Cunninghamia lanceolata. The sequence continues at coordinate 2,307,395 of BSBN01000063.1, forward strand.
GCTTGAAGGGGTAGTGTAAATTGCAAATTTTATAACACATTCCAAGGGGATTCAAAATAATGATCTGCTGCGCCATAACCAATGCACCCTCATCAAGGAATGAGCAATGGTGATTTAAAGTGAAATTTTGAACAAAGGTTAGATTTGTGATCCTATGTGCCAAAGCATGAGGTAATTGTACCTCAATTTTCATGAAGACATATCAAGGAGGATCCAAAATTCCCATCTAGTGCGCCCTTGCCAGGAAGCGACCAAAACATTCAACTAATGCGCCACTAGTGGAGGGTGGTTTAACTCAAGTTTTAAGGCAATTTTCAAGCAGAGGATGAAATCATCAACTAATGCGCCACCTTGGTGTGATAATAAATTCAAGTTTTATGAAGACATTCTACTGGAAAACAAAATTGTCATCCAAGGCGCCACTCTTAGTGTGAAGTTTAATGCAAATTTTATAAGACTTTTAAGCAAGGATCTAATTTGGCATCCAATGCACCTAGGCTTGGAAGGGTTAGAAATTGATTTATAATGATTATTTTGTGTTGTAAGATCAAAGAATTGATATTGTCTCTTTCCTTATGTTGCAGGAACGTAAATGAGTCACCTTCATGCGAAGGGTAAAGTGAAGAGGTTGCCATGTTAGAGAAGGGATCATGCCATTGCTCCAAAGGATCACATCAAGTGCAAGTATACTTCATCATCTACATTGTTCGAAGACAACCATCCACCATACTTCAAGTTCTCCCAATCTTCAAGTCTCTGAGAAGTCTCCTACTTCACATCATTATCATCCAGACTACTCTCTGTCAAGTAGCATCCAAGAAGATCAATCTATAGCCTGCTAAGAGAAGAATAACAGAGTTAGACAGATGAGCAACATATATCATACACATCTAGTTTACAAGAAGATGAACAAGGCAAGATCAACAAGATACATCCCAAACATTCAAGTTCATTCAAAGCAATCACATTCGAAGACATCACACAAGATGATACAATTTGGGAATATGCTGAGGTGGCACCTATGTGGCATATACATATCATTCACCAATCATAGTTCGCCACATCATTCAACAAGAAGGAAGCCAAAGAGGACGTCCATGTGGAAGATGCTCTAAAAATTCTATTTCATCCTTATCTTCTTGGAAAACGTGCCTTCATTGCCTCTCTTATGTACTAAAAATAGCAATTTGTTGTAACTACCTGCTGAGATGGCATGATTTGAGCCCTTGGCTATTTAAATTGATCCAGGCCATTCATTGTAATTCTGGACTTCTATATAAAGGCCTTGTTGCCTCATTTGTAAAGGAGAGAATAGTTAGAAGTTTGCTAGTAGTAGAGTAGAGTAGAAGAGACTCTCGAAATTCTTTGAGAGTACTTGAAGTTGTAAATATTTCTCAAGATTAATGCAAAGACATTGGAGCTTGTTTGGTGTTAAGTATTGTCTTGTGGAATGACATGGTTTCATATATTTTGATGAAATGAAGAGATGTTTCTAAGTAGATTAGAAGTAGAGTAGAAGCTCATTGATGTAATGTATGTCGTATTGAATATTTGATCAACTCCTAGCTCATGCTTTTGACATTCATCGTTGGTGAAGTGTTGTGTAAAGTTAGTCTGAGCTTTATCATAGTTTGCTTAAGTTGGATTGTGAATGCTTGTTTGAGCTGCGTCATTCAATGGGTGCTTATATGAGCTTTCATGATTTGAAAACCTTTCGCTATCCTTAGGAGATTGCACCAACTTCATGTAGTTGTAGGCATCCTTGGCGAAGTGGAGTTAGGTTGATTAAGGAGTTTGTCTATTCATGCATCGTCATTGCTTCATTGACCTTAAATTAGTTTCTCTGAACCCTCATCTTTTTCTTTTCTTTATCATTGAGGCATTGTACATACATCATCCACACTCAAAGGAAAAATAATTTAAATGAAGTATGAAGAAGTCTGCGTAAGGCCCTTTGTGATTACCAGCAAGATCACATCAAATCACTGAGTTTATCCACTGCAATCACGAATAAGGAACCTTGAAGTTGTCTCATTGGATCACATAGCTTAGCCTTTGAGAGACTTTATTCAAGAGGGAATAGGATACTTAGTGTTTTATTCTATTGTTGAGTTGTCCAAAAACAATCATCAACATGTAGTATCCACTCCTTTTGTTCCCCTATTGCCTTTTTGCTTTTGGGTTCGTGTTCCTTGTTGTTTGCTTCTTCTTGGGCTTCATAAAACCATCTTTATCACAACTCATTCCTTTTTCTTTCTTGTCCTTTTGGACCTTTGTTTGGATAGTTGGGCATTCTTGAATGAGATGACCATATTCATGGCATCCTCTACATCTGAAAGGCAGACTCTCATAATCCAAAGCTTGAATCCACTCAAAATGACCTGCTTTCAAGGTGATGCTTTTAGGAAGGGGGGAGGTGAGATTCAATTTGACAGATTTTGGCATACATAGAAAGGCCTTTGCCATAGTATGGTCTTGAATCTTGATATATCAATCACCACCCTAGAGATTTAACAATCATCTCAAAGATGCAAGGGGGACTAGAATTCTTAGGGGAGAGTGTACACGCGAATCCAAATAGGTGTCATTATGGGGATTTCCTCCAAGGAGTTAAAAATCACATGCTAATGTTTCATAAAAAGACTTGGATTGCAAAAGAAGTATGGCTCTCCACCAAAGATGCCATACTTGTCAGACTCATTTGCAGAAATGGCTAAAAATATCCCTCAACACAAGAATTGAGTTTATATTCCTCCTTTGTTTTCCAGTTCCTTTGTGTCTAGGAGTGCAACTCTTCTAGAGAAAGTTGAGAACTCAGAAATCTACATATCAAGCTTCTACCTTGAAAGTTAGATACATTCTTCTAGGGTTCCAAAAACATTTAGGCTAGTGATAAAACCCTTTAGGGCTGGAATGCATGGATTTGAATCTCTATGAGGTTGCTCCGTCTTCCTTTTTCCTCTTGCCACTACCACTACATCAATTTCCTTCCCCAAAATGGTAGAACTTGATCCAACCACCATATCCCTGAAAGAATGGGAGGGGGGATGGTTTCCACCTTGCCTAGTGCCATTGATGGAGAAACTAGTAACCAAAGGCACCAGAAACACAACACCAATGCCCAAGAAACACCTATAGAAACTAGGAAATCAACAAACCCTAGCAAAGCACATTCTCCTCAAAATTTGATTATTGTAACTATTTTTTAGAATGTATTGCTTAGCCAAGAATAAAGTAAGGGTCAAGGAAATGTTTGAGTGAAATTCAATTTTTTTCCCACATCTTAGGTGTTTAGGTGAACATATGCAATTATTATTATCCATAGATAGATTGCCAAATAGGACAAATAAACTAAATGATAAAGGCACATTGAGAGTTCATGTAAAAGCTTGTCAAACTTTGAGTGAATGAAGACTTGCTTTTGTGGAGCTTGAATATGATATTATTGAGCATTTGTAATGTCCCCATTTTCTGAGTGATCACCTAATGGAGATGGTTAGCCTATCCTATTCCCGTAGGCTAAGCCGGAGGGCTAAGGGGATAACCTAATTGACTAGATATCATATTTAGTCAATTTTATTAGGGCAAATTGATGATGAGAGATGGCTTCGTATATTTTTGTGAGCTTATTGGAGAAGTCAAAATAAATAAAATAATTTGGAGAGCGACCAAGGAGAGAGAAAAAAAGAAATAAAGGAAAATGGATGGAAGAAATATCTAGGATGGTTGGCCAAATTGAAGGAGAAAAATAAGGTAAATCCAAATAAAAGAGCCTTGAAGGTGGACGACCAAGGAAGAGCCCAAAAGATGTAATAGCAAGTACCAAAAGAGGTTCGCTCCAAGATGGGGAAGAGAATGAAAAATAAAATAAAATATTCCATTTGTTTCTTGACATGAGGTCGGCTAAGATGTGAGGGAAAGAAAAATAGAAAAATGATCATAAAACAAAGTGAGCGCCTAGGAGGGAGTCGACCAAGAAGGAAGGAAGAAAAAGAATAAAATAAGAATACATTGCTTAAGGGAGGTTGGCCTAGATAAGGTCCGTTGGAGGGCTATAAAAGAAAGTAAATTGCAAGTCATTTGAGGATCATTCACATCATATTTTCTATTGAGTTTATACTCTTGGCTGTAACTTAGGTTGGGCTTTCATTCCAAGGACAAAAACCCTTTCGGATGTGGTGAGTTGGACGAAACCCTAGCTCATCATTGTGGAGGATTCATCACAGAGTCCTATTTGTGCTTCATTGGAGATATTTTGAGGAGAAGAACATCATTACAAATTCAGATTTGAAGATCAATTTTGGAGCAGCACTTTGGTGGCATTTTGCGAGCATATTGTATTAGGGTTCGCCCTAATATTGAGCGCCACATTTGGAGCAGATTGGAGTGTTGATGATAGAGCAGTGTTGGGCTTCTACTTCCAGCCTTGATTTTTATTGAAGCCGACCTCCTTATCTTGAAGGGACGCGATCCTTCTATCTCTTGTATATATATGAGTTGTTGATTATTCATTATTACATTCATCTTTGATAGTCCAATTTCATAGAGAAGGGTGAATACTTTCAGGAGCAGATCGAATTTGTCTAAGGAGGCTGAATCTTTGTCTTCAAGGAGAGCGATATTATCTTTAGATATTGTACCAAGTTTTGGTGCTGTTGTGTGGCCCTGTTATCGGCCTCATTGTAAAGATCATTATTGATTTATATTCAACATATAAGTGATATATTGTTGCTGGGTTTTTCTCCATCAAGTGGAGGGTTGTTTTCCCAGGGTATATGCTGTGTCTATTTGTTTGAGTTTGAATTAAAATCTTTGTTTGAGTTTGAATTAAAATCTGCTTATTTCATTTTTGATCATAAAAACTAACATGGTATTAGAGCTGGTTTAGATCTGATCAGATTTGTCCAAGCAATTCTAGTAGATTCAAATGCACACCTTGCGACGAACTTCATCTTATTAGATGCGAACAATATTCAGAAGGCTTCTGAGGTTGTTAATCCTTGACATGTTAGAAGGCTACAGGTGTTATGGCCTGAGTTCTTATGATGGCGTATCTTTGTGTTTATCCGTCCTTTGGCAGACCATTATGAATGCTTTGAGAGCGGCTAATTTAAACTCTATCGGGAGTTGAAGGATAATATAGTAATCGCTCCTAATATTGGTAATCGCTTGGATTAAATGTTGGAGGTCGCATAAGGTTGCCGCTTCAGATCAAAGTTAGATGGGAGGTAGGAAAGGTCTAATCGTCATATAAGGTGGAGTTTGAGGAATCACAGCTCTATAAAAATTATATCGACTTCTATCCAAGCTTAAATATGGAGTCATGAGACATAGTGGTTGGAATTATATTAGTCCAGACCTTCAGTGCTAATTAGAAGCGGCGTCTCAGAGTAAAGTGAGGCACTAGTGATAATCATGGGGTTGAAAAGACCTTTTGTTGAAGTTGCGTGTGAAGTTCTGTGCTCAAGTAATACATTACTATTGTGGCGTGAGGTTGATATGGCCTAGTATTCTTTTGCAAGAGATTCATGTGTATACATTCTCCAAGCGTGCCTAATACTAATCATCAAGATGTTATCCAAACTTGGGGCTGAGTCTTCATTATCAGCTGATATGAAATCAGGATGAGGGTAAAATTGATGGCAACATTGAGTGAAGGTGGCGGAGATGAGACTCAGCTACAGATCTAGCTCAATGGTGTATCGTCAATAGAAGAGATCGTGCCTCCTCTTGAATAGTGATCTCTGGGATGAGATCCTTTGGAGTCATCATTCATTCATTGTGAGATGTTCATGCTAGTTGTGAAAAATTTCTGAGTGTGTCTCAGAGACGATAAGAGAACTGCAATTTTGTTGTGATTGGATGGTCACATCGATACCATTCTCTATGTGCATGGACTGTGATGGTGCCTTGAGGGACCTGGTTCTATGTTAAATATGCTGGCTGCATAATGTGTCTGAGAAATCTGAGTTGAGCAGATTGTCTCTTGTTGTGCTGAGATTAGCTCTTTCGAGAGGAGTAAAAGATGGAAGAAAGATATATCAAAATCAATAAAGATAAGTTCTATTACTTCTTTATTTTTTGATCCTTTTGATATTTGCTACATATTTCACCTATAGTTTGATTCTTATATATACACTATTTTTATTATTATTAATCCTTTAAAATGTAGGTTGCATCGAGAAGCAAATGAATGATGAATTAATTATCTAGGATTATTTAAGGAGATTCTGATGAGAATAGCTGAGTTCTATGAACTATTAGTAATCTCTCCTTAATGTCTTCTTGACGGACCAAGAAGTGTAAGAGATTGCTTTCAAGAGAAGAAGAGCTTGATGCATCTTGTAGGCTGAAGCATGGAGACACAGCTTGCAGCCATGGGACTAAGTTAGTGGCTGAAGACATCTCTCGAAAAGGAAGAACCTATTTAGGTTATCATTGTGAGCAGTCTTTTTGAAGAGGAGAAATTAACCTTCAGAGGGAGTTCTGTGACTCACGGAGAAGAAGTGAAGGTTGCAGTGTTGCAAGGCCAGATGCTAAATCCTTGAAGAACCTCTTCAGCAGTTGAGATCAGAATTGCTCAAGATAGTCAACCTGGATTTAACATTGGTAGCTCCGCAAACCTATTCAGAATAAAAGTGATATGGGATGAGGTCGAAGAGGACAGCCCTGAATCTCTACAGAGGTGTGCGCTGGAAACCATTTCTCTAAGGCAAGCGTTGTAGGCAATCTTGGACGATGAGGTCAGAAGGTTGATGCAAGTACTTGAAGATTCAGAGGGAGCCTACTGAACCTAAAGAAGATGGTGATCTAGTTAATCTTGGTTCTGTATGTTGGTAATTTACTTCTTACTGGAGAAGATCACCTCATTATCAAAAGCAAGGAGTTAGCTTTTGAATTTGAAATGAAGGATCTTGGATACATGCATTACTTCCTTGGTTTAGAAGTTTTGGCAGAGGTCTAATGAGATCATTCTGAGTCAAGGGAAGTATACATTAGACATCTTGAAGAGATTTGGTATAATGGATTGCAAATCCATGTCTACACCTATGGAAACCAATTTTCAGAAGTTAAAAGAGGTTGCAGCTAGTTCAGATCTGGTGGATCCTACTATGTACAGGTAGTTGATTGGACCATTGATGTATCTAGTAAATACTAGACCAGATATTTGCTATGCAGTGAGTGCACTTAGTCAGTTCATGTGTGAACCAAGGCAAATACACCTAGTTGCAGCAAAGCATATCCTGAGATACTTGCGTGGCACAGTTGGGTATGGCTTGAGATATTCTTCTGGTGTGGACTTGAAGCTGTATGGATATTTTGATTCTGATGGGCAGGGTGTGTTGCTGATCAGAAGAGCACCTATGGATGCTGTTTCAGTTTGGGATCTACGACGATCTCCTGGTGTAGTAGGAAGCAGTCTTCAGTGGCATTAAGCACCACAGAGGCCGAGTATATTGCAGCTTGTGTGGCAGCTCGAGAAGCAATGTGGCTTTGGAAGCTCCTTGCAGGATTGTTTGGACAATCATTGGAGCCGACTGTCATTCATTGTGATAATCAAAGTTGTGTGAAGCTTTCTGTTCATCCAGTGTTTTCATGATAGAACTAAACATATTGAGATCAAATACCACTATATCAGAGATATGGTATTGAGGAAAGCAATCCAGTTGAAGTATATTAGCACTGATGAGCAGACGACAAACATTCTCACCAAGCCTCTTGCCAGAGTAAAGTTTGTGTACTTTCAAGACAAGCTTGGTATTGTGGAGAATGAAGCCCTAGCTGAGAGGGAGTCTCAGTATCAGTGATCTTGTATGATTTGCTTTAATGCATCTTTCTCTGTGAGAAATTTGAGGTGTAAGCCCTTGTTTAATGCATCTTTCTCTGTGAGAGAAATTTGAGGTGAAAGCCCTTGTTTCCACCCTCTGGGAGTAGCCATGGTGGATGTCATGTGTGTGACTCCATGACATCATGTGAGAGAGTCCGTGATGATTTTCTTGCACTTATGCTTTTCACCCTCTGGGAGTAGCCATGGTGAACGTCACGATGAGGTGACGACATCACGTTGAGTGATTCCGTGATGGGCACTTGTGTACATATGCCATACATGGGAGCAACCATGATGGTTAATATCACGATGAGGTGATATGTTCTTTTTCCACATAGGGGAGTAGCCATGGTGGTTGACATCATGATGAGGTGATGTGTCTTGTACAGCTGGAAGTATTCCTCCCTAGCTGAGAGGGAGTATTGATGATAGAGCAGTGTCGGGCTTCTACTTCCAGCCTCGATTTTTATTGAAGCCAACCTCCTTATCTTGAAGGGACGCGATCCTTCTCTCTCTTGTATATATATGAGTTGTTGATTATTCATTATTACATTCATCTATGATAGTGCAATTTCATAGAGAAGGGCGAATACTTTCAAGGGCAGATCGAATTTGTCTAAGGAGGCTGAATCTTTGTCTTCAAGGAGAGCGATATTATCTTCAGATATTGTATCAAGTTTTGGTGCTGTTGTGTGGCCCTGTTATCGGCCTCATTGTAAATATCATTGTTGATTTATATTCAATATATAAGTGATATATTGTTGCTGGGTTTTTCTCCCTCAAGTGGAGGGTTGTTTTCCCAGGGTATATGCTGTGTCTATTTGTTTGAGTTTGAATTAAAATCTGCTTATTTCATTTCTGATCATAAAAACTAACATGGAGCGCCCATCTTTGAGGGTGATTTCACTTGTTTGGAGCAGCCAAACCCTAATCGCACTTCATGGAGGATTTGTCCAGCTAGGGTTGGTCGTTTGTCATCTATTTTGCATGTATTTGGTATGTACAACCATAATTTCTAGGTCTGATTTATAGTACAGAAATCTGGGCATTTGTTTGGCATGTTTGTGCCCTAGAATTTATTGTAAAATCAGATCATAATATTCAGATTTGTAGCAGCAGAGGTTTCATACAGAAAATCAGATTTGGTTGTTGCATTTGGATGCCCTATGTTGTGTTTTGCATGGTGGATTACATGTTTGTTATGAATATTCATTGGTAGCATCATTTGCTATGTTTATTTGTCATGTTTGGGCATATATATGTTCGCTGTTATTAAATGTTTGAAATCAGAAAATAAATTCAGAATTCAGAATTAGGGTTTCAACAGAATAAAAATCAGAATTTTAGGGCAGATCCCATTGGGGATATTACAGCATTCTACCACAGATACCTCTCTTTTTAGTGCTTTGTATGGATTTGATCTCCTCCTTCCTATGGATTTTGATGTAGCAAATTTGAAGGAGGTCGTATAGAAAATGCAAGATAATTTAAGGAATGCAAGAACTGTATGAAAAGGGCCAAAGATAGACCCAAATTACCAGTCTAACATTGGATCCATTGACCTATTGGACTCCGTGTCTTTTTAAGGTGGGTGACAAGGATCGTGTCCTCCCTACCTATGTTAATATACAAGAAATGCAATAAGGTTTTCAGGAGCCAAATAGAGTCATGGATAAACTTAGAATTAGAAACATAAAAGAACACTTGATTGAATGGTGTAATAAGCATCTGAGAGGCCAACTGGAGATCTGCAACTATTTTTGTGAATTGAGCTCATTTGGGATTATGAAACTCTGGTATATTTATGTGACCATACTTCTTATGCCGCTAAATATTTCATGGTTTTAACATTTTTAGAGAACTTCAAATCCGTCCACTGAAAATCCTCATTCAACATAAAAAAAGCTAACATCTTCAACAAAATTGGCATTATTTTTAAATTTTGAATGTAATGTCCCCTTTTTCCGAGTGATCACCTAACGGAGTCGGTTAGCCTATTCTATTCCCGTAGGCTAAGCCAAAAGGGCTAGGGAATAACCTAATTGGTTAAATACTATATTTAACCAATTTTATTGGGCCAATTTGAGATGAGAAATGACTTATAATATTTTTATGAGCCACTTGGTGAAGAAAAATAAAATAAAGAAAACTGCTAAGGAGGTGAGTGACCTAGGAGAGAGAAAAAGAAAATAAAAAAGGAATTAAAATAAAGAAAAGAAGAAGAAGAGGAGCGCCTAGGGAGGTCGGCCAGGTGGAGAAAGGAAAAGACAAAAAATAAAAATAAAATTCCAAAATGAGGTCGGTTAGGAGGTCGGCTAGGGTTGAATTGGGAAAATATTGGCTATAAAAGAAAGGCATTTGGAGGTCATTTTCATCATTCATTCACATCTGATTTATTCATTGGAGTTTTTACTCTTGGCCGCACTTTTAGTACAGCATATTCCAAGGACGAAAACCATTAGGAATATTTGGTGAGTTGGACGAAAACCTAACTCATCTTGGAGGTGAATTCGTACGGAGTTCACACTTGCACTTCATTGGAGATTTGGAGGAGTTCTTGAGCATTCATGGCATATTCTTTGGAGCAGATTTGAGTGCCCATTTTGGAGGGATTTGAATGAAGATTGCTGCTAGGGTTTCTACCCTAGGTTGAGCGCCACTTCCCAAGGAGGGCGATTTTGATGTGTGAAGACTATTTTGCTATTTTGTGGAAGGATATCTACACAACTATATTGCGGGGCAGCAGAAGGCTTGGGTCAGGTGGTTTTATTTGGGAGAGCATTGCTATAATACCACCTATCACATGTCGATAGGCATGCCACCTTTTAGAGCCTTATATGGATATGACGCTGTCTTTTGTAGACTTAACATTTGATGACAACAGAGCTCCTAGAGCTAGAGAGATGTAGGATAGCCAGGACATCCTTAAGGCACCTAAGGATAATCTTCACCATGCTCAGAATCAACAGAAGATGTATGTAGACAGACACAGGGTGGAGAGGACATTTGAAGTTGGTGACTTAGTTTTCTTGCGCCTACAGCCATACAAATAGTCTACATTGAAGAAGAGTGGTGCAGAAAAGCTAAAACCTCGATTCTATGGTCCCCACAGGATTGTGAGGAGAGTTGGAGAGGTTGCATATGAGTTGGAGTTGCCCGAGGGTAGCTGAATTCATAATGTATTTCATGTGTCCTACCTCAAAAGGGCAATTGGGCAGCATATTACATCTTCTCCAGAGCTTCCACCATTGGATGGGGAGGGGAAGTTGGTACTGGTTCTTGATGCTATACTGGATGTTAGGGAGCGCAAGTTGAGGAGCAGGGTGATCAAGGAGTACTTGATTAGATGGAGAGACTTGAGGGCAAGCAATTCTGGGAAGGGAGGACTGTAATGTCCCCTTTTTCGAGTGATCACCTAACGGAGTCGGTTAGCCTATTCTATTCCCGTAGGCTAAGCCGGAAGGGCTAGGGAATAACCTAATTGGTTAAATACTATATTTAACCAAATTTATTGGGCCAATTTGAGATGAGAAATGACTTATAATATTTTTATGAGCCACTTGGTGAAGAAAATTAAAATAAAGAAAATTGCTAAGGAGGTGAGCGAGTTAGGAGAGAGAAAAAGAAAATTAAAAAAAGAAATAAAATAAAGAAAAGAAGAAGAGGAGTGCCCACGGAGGTCGGCCAGGTGGAGAAAGGAAAAGACAAGTAAAAAATAAAAATAAAATGCCAAAATGAGGTCGGCTAGGGCTGAATTGGGAAAATATTGGCTATAAAAGAAAGGCATTTGGAGGTCATTTTCATCATTCATTCACATCTAATTTTTTGATTGGAATTTTTACTCTTGGCTGCACTTTTAGTACAACATATTCCAAGGACGAAAACCCTTAGGAATATTTGGTGAGTTGGACGAAAACCTAACTCATCTTGGAGGTGAATTCAATACGGAGTTCACATTTGCACTTCATTGGAGATTTGGAGGAGTTCTTGAGCATTCATGGCATATTCTTTGGAGCAGATTTGAGCACCCATTTTGGAGGGATTTGGACGAAGATTGCTGCTAGGGTTTCTACCCTAGGTTGAGCGTCACTTCCCAAGGAGGGCGATTTTGATGTGTGAAGACTATTTTTCTATTTTGTGGAAGGATATCTACACAACAATATTGCGGGGCAGCAGAAGGCTTGGGTCAGGTGGTTGTATTTGGGAGAGCATTGCTATAATACCACCTATCACATGTCAATAGGCATGTCACCTTTTAGAGCCTTATATGGATATGGCGCTATGTCTTTTGTAGACTTAGCATTCGATGATAGCAGAGCTCCCAGAGCTAGAGAAATGATGCATGATAGCCAGGACATCCTTAAGGCACTTAAGGATACTCTTCACCATGCTCAGAATTAGCAGAAGATGTATGCAGACAGGCACAAGGTGGAGAGGACATTTGAGGTTGGTGACTTAGTTTTCTTGTGCTTAGAGCCATACAGACAGTCTACACTGAAGAAGAGTGGTGTAGAAATGCTAAAACCTCGATTCTATGGTCCCTACAAGATTGTGAGGAGAGTTGGAGAGGTTGCATGTGAGTTGGAGTTGTCCGAGGGTAGCCAAATTCATAATGTATTTTATGTGTCCCGCCTCAAAAGGGCAATTGGGCAGCATATTACATCTTTTCCAGAGCTTCCACCATTGGATGAGGGGAAGTTGGTACTGGTTCTTGATGCTATACTGGATGTTAGGGAGCACAAGTTGAGTAGGGTGATCAAGGATTACTTGATTAGATGGAGAGATTTGCCACTTGAGGATGCTACTTGGGAAGGTGAACAGATTCTGCAGCATCCAGGGTTGCAATTGCTTGAGGGAAAGCAATTCTAGGAAGGGAGGATTGTAATGTCCCCTTTTTCTGAGTGATCACCTAACGGAGTTGGTTGGCCTGTTCTATTTCTGTAGGCTAAGCTGGAAGGGCTAGAGAATAACCTAATTGGTTAAATATTATATTTAACCAATTTTATTGGGCCAATTTGAGATGAGAAATGGTTTCTAATATTTTTATGAGCCACTTGATGAAAAATAAAATAAAGAAAGTTGCTAAGGAGGTGAGCGACCTAGGAGAGAGAAAAAGAAAATTAAAAAAAGGAAATATAATAAAGAAAAGAAGAAAAAGAGGAGCGCCCAAGGAGGTCGGCCAGGTGGAGAAAGGAAAATATTGGCTATAAAAGAAAGGCATTTGGAGGTAATTTTGATCATTCATTCACATCTGATTTATTCATTGGAGTTTTTACTCTTGGCTGCGCTTTTAGTACAACATATTCCAAGGACAAAACCCTTAGGAATATTTGGTGAGTGGACAAAAACTTAACTCATCTTGGAGGTGAATTCATACAAAGTTCACACTTGCACTTCGTTGGAGATTTGGAGGAGTTCTTGAGCATTCATGGCATATGCTTTGGAGCAGATTTGAGCACCCATTTTGGAGGGATTTGGACAAAGATTGCTGCTAGGGTTTCTACCCTAGGTTGAGTGCCACTTCCCAAGGAGGGCGATTTTGATGTGTGAAGACTATTTTGCTATTTTTTGGTATGTACAAACCTATTTTAGGTCTGATTTGTATGAGCAGAACTCTGGGCAATGTTTGGCATGTTTGAGCCCATGAATATATTGTAAATCCAATTTAGAATATTCAGATTTGTAGCAGCAGACTTCTACATTCAGAAATCAGGTTTATTGGTCATTTGTTTGGCACTTGGATGGTTGTTTTACATGATTGGAATCATGGTTGATGTTATTGACATGTTTGGCATATTTATGTGAATGTTTGGCACATGTTTATTCGCTACCCATAAGTGTTTATACTTCAGAAATAAAAATCAGAATTCAGTCCTAGGGTTTGAGCAGAAAACTAAATCAGAAAATTAGGGCAGAAGTTCAGAATTCTAGGGCAGATCCTATTAGGGATATTACATTGAAGGATGTAATCTCAAGTAGTATAGTTGACAATCTAGACATTTTTGATGATGCCTTCTCAAAGTTTGTGTTAAATTTGCACATATGAAAAGTAACCACTAAGAATGTAATGGTAGATATTCCAAAAAACTGTGGTTAAGGTTCTATTTATCTGGGAGGACATTCCTCCTGCATGTAAACAATTTTTTTCATGGAAGTTACAAGGAGTTTCCTGTTGTGACATGATTAGTACCTAGTCCTTGGTCTTTGTTTGGCATTTAAGGAGCAAGACTTGAGTGATACTTTCTTGAACATTGTTTGCTGCACTGGTAGCAGATTCTGCTTTTTTAAGAAAGGCCACTGGAATTATCATAACTGTATTTTCCACATCAAGCTATTATTTAATAATAATTCATAATTACCAGGAGATGCAGGGGTACCAGTACCAGTATGGAGATGGGGACGCCAATCAAATTAGGGTATGCGCATAAGAGATGGCTATATTATATATAAATGTAGTCACCAGAAATTGTGGGTACAGGGATTGGTATGTGGTCCACATTCCTATAATGGAGTTTCTTGGCAAATATATTAAATATATTTAATAATTTATGTAAGCATCTTTAAATTTTTTATCCTCTCGAAGATTTATTGTAGAACTTTTTGTCGAAAGTGAAAATGGATTTCATATCCATTGTTCACATTCTGCTATGATCATTTTATTACTTTCCTTTGTATGACAGATTAGAATTAGATGATAAAAGCTGTCCTTTCAGTTAGGTACCGGCATGAGACAGATGGAAGTTGCCTTTTAGACCCTTATTGCCAAGTCATTCATTAGGTTAGCCTCAATTATATACTGGTCTTGAGACTTGAGAGTATGCTTCACATAATGCACAAATCACCTGAATGTCATTTTGACTTTTGATTTTTGGCTCTTGGCAAAGCATAGATCACATTATTTATATGTTTACCACTTATCCAAGGTTTAGTCTGGTCAAACCATATCAAGCTTAATTGATGTTCTTTTGCTCTGTTCTGCAGTATTCTTTTGAATGATTATTAATGCTATTTTGCTATACCTTTTCCATGATGCAGATCATTGACAGCACTTCAGCTGAGAAGAAAGCTACTTGAAAAGCATTTTCCGGCAGATATGGTTGAAGCTATAATCACCGATCTTCAATCTAGGTACACATTTTGGTCATCCACCATTTTCATATGCTTAAAAATTTAAGTTTTTAATACTGTCTATTGTGTTTTGAAAAATGAAAACATAAACACTTTGCAAAATATCCAAAGGATAAATGCAACAAAATTAAACATAAGTCTTGAAATGGGTTCAATTTTCCCAATTTGTACGAGGAAGACTATGACATGAATCTTCCAGCATATAACAGAGCATAAAGATTTGCATTATTTTGATGTTTACAATTACAGAGTATGAAGTCAGTCCAACTGTTATATGGTTTCTATCTAGAGTGCTTTTCACTGATTTTATCCTATATCATATGGCAAGAGGAGCATTCAAAGTGCTACAAATCCTGCCAATGAGAATGCTAGAAATTGTTTTTACATCAATCATTTTGTTCCCCTCTTGCCCCTATCCATTCAAGATAATAGATACTATGATTAAAAACAATCAAAATCCTTCGAAGTTTATTTGGTGATTAAGTTATTGGCATCAGGATACTGTAATACTAGATGTTGTTAACAGGTTATTCTGACTTTGGATGTGAGTTTCTGTGCAGCGATTTTTTCTAGATTGGTAAATTGGAGGTTTTCTATATGTTTCCTCTCCCATAAGGAAAATGAGAAAGTATTGTACCAAACTAACTCAATTTTTAGGAAAATATTAGTTAAACCATCATACTAATATATACTTATAGTATATATACCAAAGTACAAAACGTCCAACCTGAGAACACATGCCTTAAAACTACTAGCAACAGCCAAAATAACAAAATGGCTGAAAACTATTAACACTATTATCAACCTACCAAGCTGAAATACAACAAAATCCTGAAGGCATTCATCTTAGTAAAACGTCTACAATACAACATAAATCACAGGAGCGAAACTATACAACATAACATTAAACATAAGCAACATTAAACATAGAGCATAGACTTATCACAGTCAGCTAATCATCAACTAAGGACAAGTACAACATATCTTCAGTCATTCCTCCAGCAGCTCGATGCCACTGAGCACCCAGCTTCCCATTTGCTGCATGAAATGGTTGCTACCAAAAGATGGATACGCTTTAAACATTAAGTAATTTTTTTCTTTATCTGCTCTATTATGTTTCTTTTCTTTCTTTAGATCTTATTATTTTTGTTGGATTTTTAATTTCGTGGAGGATATTTAAACTCCTCACCATGATGACTGTTTTCCATGAGTATTCATTACGTTAATGACCTTTCTCTCATAGATGTTGTGAACAATCACAAGGTCCCCTCCCATAAAAGCTAAATATTACTAAAGATTTTCAGTTTTCTTTGGAGCAAATTGTCTCTTCGCTCTATTATTACTAAATATTTGCAATTAGGCCTTCAGTATTTTAGCTCAAAAAACTTGTGGTTTAATAATTTTAAACTTAAGGCATGAAGTGAAAAAGCCACCCTATCAAGGAGGTTGGTCAACATATTACTACTTTCCATAGCAGAGTAATTAGAGAGGTCTATCCCTCTATTTGCTAGAAGGTCAACAACATTATTTTGTTCTCTATAATTGGGCAAAGGAAACCGACTCAAGTCAACTTTTCCAGCTTTAGATTTCTTCCATAATGTAGCAAAGCTTCCCAAGTTGGGCAATTGGCTTTTTTCAAGGTGTTGATTGCAATCAAAGGATCCCCCTCTAGTGATATATCGCGACACCCTTCAGTATAAGCCATAATTAAACTTGCTAAAACTGCTTCGCATTTAAGTTTTTCGACCCAATTTCCTCAACCCACCTTTCAAGAAAGCCCTTGAAGCATCACAAAGCACATATCTAGATCTTGCTAGACCTGGATTGCCTCAAACCATTGAAGTTCAGCTTCCAATCTTGCACTAATGCCCTCCACTTGCCATTTCTTGCTACATTCTTAGGAACTACTAACCCATTAATGAGAAGCCCAAGATTCACATTGATTGTACTGGTTCTTGGTATTTCATGTCAGACACATTTTCAAATTGATGGGCTGGCCAATCATTCAACTCTACATCCCCCATCATATATCCTATGAACTCGAGGAAATTCTGATATCGAGGTTGGCAATGCTTAGGAACTTGATTGTACAGAGAGGCTTGATTGTATAGAGAGGTCCATCATCACCTTATTTTGTTTTTTGTTATCTCACTCCAATTGTTCTTATTAATCTCCATTATTTCAATAAAATTGCAATTGGGTTGGAAAACCTCATAATCTTCCATTTTCCAATGGAACAAACCACTAAGGGAGTTTGTCTCATCTTTGAAACATGGATACAACTTCAAAATCCCTTCGACATTCAGCTCCATAGGCTCTTAATTCCCTTCCTTTGGGCACTTTTCTCTAGAGTTTGAATCCAGTGAATCCGAGGAGGCTGCTTCCTCTCTCATTGCCTAATTCCTTAGATCTATTGTATATTTCCTATCTCTTTTTTCAATGGAGAATAAAATCTTTTTTCCAATTATGGTTGCCTTTGGATGCTATCAACCACTAACAAATAATGCATCGTATGCCTTTTTATGTAATGTGAGGACCTCAAAGTTTACTAAAAAAGGTCAAGTTCTAATCAGTACCTTTTGTGCCATCGACACCCCCAACAGTTTTATCCCTTATTGGTCTTCACCTACCAACTAGAAAGTTGGAAGCCAAATAATGGGCTTGCTCAAGCTTCTCCAAGTATCTTCTGGTAGCACACTCACCGCAACCTACTTGTAATGTTCCCTTCTTCGGCCTAGGAGTCGAAGATGGCCATTTAGCCTATTTTATTCCGGTAAGCTAATTCGGAGTTCGGAGAGGGAATAATTCATTTAAATTAAATTAAGTTATCTCAAATTATAATTTTACAGACAACTTGTATTTAATTAATAAGGTTATTAAAAGTGACTTAATTTGGGGCCAAAAGTGAAATATTATAAAGCCACTTATATTTGTGCTGAAGATATATTAAAAAGGTAATTTTAAATTATATCTTCGGGAAAGTTCCAAGGGAATTTATAAAAGGAGGTTTGAGACTCATTTTACTTCTTGCTATTTTATTATTTTGGAGTCTCTTTGAGAGTTGGAGCTTTGTTCCACAAACCCTAGGATGAAAACCTTGGGAATATTGATTTCGAAAGTGAAAGATCTTCCCTAGTCAATCTGTAGGTGGAGTCACTCAGATTTCACGCTTGTGCTAAAGGATTGTAAGTTGAATTTGTGTGCGGAAGGATAGATCATTTTATAGGCTTTGTGTATTTGCTTCCGGAGGGTTTCATTGATAAATTTGTGAGATTTGAGAACAAATGCAAATTTATGATATTTCTGTTGAAGATTTTGTTGAAGATTTATTCATAAATCTGGTGGAGCTTATTGGAGGGTTTATACCCTATATATATTTTCAGCGATTCATATTGAGGGTTATGATTTTGGATGATTTAGTTCCCTTAAATCCTGGCCGCAGCGCTATTCATCATAACCGCAGCCTTCACAAAGATTTATTCTACACCTTTAAAGTGCCGCATCATTCACAAGGGGAAGCGTGGAGGTTAGAAGGCTGTGTGTGGGGTCTTATTGGAGGCACCTAAGCAGAAATTGAAGATTACAATAGCCGCAGCCCTGAATGAGAATGGGACGTGAGCCTTGGAGGAGACGTGGGATTTAGGGAGTCATTAATATCTTTTGATGTATTGCTTCAGCTGGCAGCCCAAGCTGGAATTATTCTATATTCTGTTGGCATCTTATTTTGGTATGTATGAGCTTTGTATTGCCATATCTACTATCTTGTAAATTTCTGATCTTAAACCGTTGCTGGGTATTGCCATATTCAAATTGTTACCATTTCTATAAGGCTGCAAACTGTTTGTTAAAATGCCTCTTATCTATCTTTGAGCTGTGAGTTATTTATGAATGATATATGATCAAAACCCTTGAAACAAGTTGTTCTAAGCACATAAATTCAGAAATTTCAGTTTGTTAAGAAAACAACAAAGTGTTTGACAAAATGTTAATGCACTAAAAATCAGAAATTTGGAAGTTTGGTTTGAATTTGGATTAAGGGGATCTTACACTACCATCAACAATATTGTTTGTAATATTCTTCTTGAGAATTTCCATGTATAATTTGCGGGCTGAATTCATGGGCAGGAGCATAGGGTCAATTACTTAATCTCCTGACAATGTTTTTTTTAATTAGTTTAATGTTATTACTTCCATCCATAGATGCCAAGTGAGCCATAGCATGCTCCACTTCTTGACTGTTCTTGGTTACTGGTATGGTGTTGGTTATAGCATCTAAGAGTTCTGGTATGCTTAGTGATAAATCCACCACATTGACTAGTATAATGGTTTGAAGTACTTGCCTTGCAAAAGCTCTGTTTGACTCCAATCCACTTGTTACCGTACTTGCATGCACATGTGAGTTGTAATGTTCATTAGCCATGGCATGCTCTACATTGGCTCTTGCCTCAAAGAGTTTCTTTTTCTAAACTTGGGTCTGGATGAGCAACCTTCTTTGCTTGGGCATAGTTGATGACCACTACTTGTATTTGGCTAGATCAATTATCTTGATGTTTACATTGGATTTTTGTTTGTGGCTACCAATATCCTTGTGGTCTCCTGGTCTGCACCATTTACAGGGAAGTCTATTACTACTCTCATTTTTTGGATAGTCCCTCACAAAGTGTCCCCACTCATTGCACTTTTAGCATTGTACAATAGGCCAACCCTTGGAGTTATATTGTATTTGACTCCAACCTCCTCCGATATTGTTAATTTGATGTTTATTATTATTATTTTGTTGGTTGCAATAGCTGCTAAGAGATGCACCTTTATTATTCTATCTTTGGAGGTATGGTGGGTGGGTTGGACTGCTCTTCTTGGGTGAAAAGTACTTGTGTAATTCTGTTCTTCAAATTGTATGAGCAATCCTTGATAGAGTGGCCTGTTATTTGGCATATCTTGCAGAGCATCTTCTTTGGGAATTTTGCCTTGGTGTAGCCTTCCATTTTGTAGTCCATACACCATATGTCCTTGAACTCTTTGTTAGTATCTCTTTCAAGTTCCTTTATCATTTAGGGCATATCTCTTCTCAAAGTTTGAACTAATCCTGGTTCATTGTCATTGCTCATTTCAGAGTTATCAACATGTTCACTTCTTTGTCTAGAGTTTGAGGATGTTTTGTTTTCACTTACAATGTCCTTTGCCTTTTTGGCAGTCCTTGTCCATAGTGGCTGTTGTTTGCATGACATCCTGTTGACCATTCGGTGGTCCTATAGACTGTTTTCTGTCTTGTCCATTATTAAATTCTTTCATTCATTGATTTACTCTCTCACTATCTTGTGCTCTTTATATCATGGCCTCTTACAGCATATTGTAGAATGTCTTCTCCTCCCCATCCATTTCCCATTGATGCCACCTATTCTTATCCCATGCATGCAACCATAGCTTGATTGAGGTCGATGAATATTCAGTCACATGTGCTTACATAATCTCTGAATAGACAGGGCACATGATGGTTCAACAAGATATCATTCTTATTCCTTTAAGTATATTATCCCAATGATGGTAAAAAATACTAGGCATACCTATTTTGTGCAGTTCAAAGCTCTTCACCTTTCTAGCACAACCAAGTTTGAAATAAGAAGGTTGGTCAATGGAATTTTTTTAATCAAGGGTCCAACACATTTCTGTCTTGTGATGTCTTCAATCTCATTCAAGCTCTTGTTATGGTCATTGACTCTAACTATCCTGTTTTTCCTCTTTCTGATGCCTGGATGTGTGACTTCTCTTCAACTAGTTGTAATTGTGTGTAGTCCCTTGTGTATCGGTGCAATGTTCACCGCAGTCAAAAATTAAGAATAAACCCAACTCAGAAGGAATGTCGGAAAGAACTTGAAAGTCTGAGCGTACCTGTGGAAGTCTGACTGCTGCAAATAATATAGATTGAATCTTTGACTTTTGTAGTTGAACAGATTTGATTGTGTATAGTGAACTGAAGTGTTATTGTTCATTAAGGTATTCCTTGAAATGGTATAATAATCTTGTAAGCTGATTGTCTCTGTTTCATGGTATACACAATGCAATCCTTTTTCACTAATAATTTTTCGTTTGCTTATTAAAAGAAAGAACTTTTGTGAATCTGTTAACCAGCTGCAGATGTGTCACCAAATTCTCTCGTTATTTTTTTAATATGAATTTCAATCTAGCTATTTGTTAACGATCATATTGTTTTATTTGTAGTGGGATACAGAGTGATTCTGACTATGCAGAATTATTTTCCCGCTCCAGATGGTTGTCCTTAAGCTGGGGCCCAAAGAAGATAAAATCAGTAAGGTTCCTCTTCTTGGTTTTGTCTTTGGATATATTTTCTTAAATTATTTTTTGAGTTTACATCTAAAGTAGGTTGCCTGTTTTCGATCTTTATCTGAGGAGTTTACATATATGTTGTAATTCCTGCCCCTGTTTATAAATGGTCCTTTATCCTTTACTATGGGTTGCTTTGTTCTCTGATCCTGCTTAGTAGTTATAAATGTAAAGGTAATTTGTTTTTAATAATCCTTTTGCTTTGTCATTCAAGGAGGGATTGAAATTAAAGAATCAAACTTGTAATGGAAGGATACCCGTTTTGTAATAAGAAGAAACTTTATTTTCTGGAAGAGAGAGTTAGCTGGACATACATAATGTATTGGTATCTTTACTCAATTCTGCAGTCGTGAAATTTACTCGAATCCTCTTCTATATGATTTTCCATTGCCTTTTACCATTTTCAGTATCCAATCTTTAATGCAAATCTATGAGATGTTTTAGTTATGGTATGTGGACAGGAAATATGTTGGCATTCTTGAGTACTGAATGTTTATCTGTGCAGTATCAAAACATACATTATTTGTGACACATCTTTGTCAAATGTGAATTTTGGGAATTATTTTTTTTAGGACACACTTTAGGCTTCTGAATTCTAGCTTGAGGATAAAAGAATTGACAGGAAAAAAGTCTTAGAGATCAGTTGCCAAGCTTCCAAACTGGAACAGTAACAACGTCTAATATGCCGATTGTTTATCTTGTATCAGGCACTTATGCACAGAGGGGTAAGCAGAACTGATGCTGAGAGGGCTCTTCAACATATATTCAATGATACTGATAAAATGGATGAAGAGAAAAAATGGGGTATGTCTGACTCAGCTAGGGCACATCTTATGGCCCAAGCAACTAAAAAATGGTTGCAAGGAGAAAATGTTTCATTTCAGACACGAAAAACAAGAATGGTGTGGTGGCTTCAGTATAGAGGCTTCAACTGGGATGTAATCAATCCTTTATTGAAGGAATTGCAGGCTAATTATCCACTACAGCAAAACAAAGAAGATTTTTCTGATTTGAGTTGATCCCCGGTTTTTGCCCAGAATGGCTTTGAACCTTAAAATAATTTTATACTAGCAGAATTTATTGTTCTAAAGTTGTTTGAGAATTATACTGAAACATATGGCATATGTTCTTGCAATGTCAACTTGCTATTTTAGAGGCTTTAGTTTCTAAAATATGAAGTCTATTTCTACAGGTGGGCATTATCCATTAATTGCTAGAAGAATGATATATTTAATATTGACTATGTAATTTGTATCATTCTGCTGCTATTACTTATATAAATTCAAACTCCAATTAATCAAATGCCGATTCTGACTTATATTCTTCCCTTGCCTACATATGGAATTCTATTTATCACCTACCACATCAGTGTGCTCCAAATTGTGTAATTGTAAATTTTTTTATATGCCACTCACACGGTGTCACATTCATTCAATTTGTCAATCCTGCCTAATAAAAGCTCTTAAGCAGTTCAAAATTTCCTATAGCTACAGCAGTCTTATTTCCTGAAAACACAAATAGCCTATGTATTTAGAACAATCAAATAGGAATATATTTCTTAAGAACCACTTTCAATTTAAAAACAGGGGTTGGGGGGGGGGGGTGCGGAACACATTTTTTAAAACAATTTATATGCTTATGCTAATTCCAAAGTTGAGTTTTTCTCCTTAACTAGTAAAAAAACCCTAAAACTGTGTGTGTCTGAGCTGACTGATAAAGTATTAATTAACTGAAGCAACTAATTTCTACTTCTTTTCTAGTTCTATATCTTGAAATAATTTAAAGAAAGGTCTCGAAAATGATGACAACATACTAGTAGGCCTTGTTTGGGAAACCAAAGATAATAGTTGGAATTATGGTAATATCCCAAAATTTGCTGGCTTTTTTTTAGGAAAATTATATGATGTCCTTTTGACAAAATTATTGGGTTTTCAAGTATTTCCCCAAAATATCCTAATCAGTCATTTTTGGATTTGTGTCAAGCATATGTCATTAATAATTTTGAGAACATTGTTACATGACGTTTTAGTGTTCCGAGCACCTATGCAGTTTCAATAGATAATATATATTGGAGTCAAATCTAAGAAAACATGGTAGATTCAATAGAATAAACAATAGATTCACCCAATACCAGCAACAGGACATAGCAGCAATGGTAAAATAGAATCTGTGTAGCAGTAAAATAGATGAAGTGCATGGATCCAAGATCTGAAATATAGACTAAGTAAATGACAAGTGATAAGTATAGAATGAAAGCAGAATTGTTTTGAGGGTGCTTCCTCCTAGAGGCACTCAGCTGAGAACAGAACACACAACTACCTAGCTCCTATGTATTGGTTACATTTGGTTTGGGTGACCTTGAAGCACGAATGATGTTGACTACCTAGAAATTATAAAATTATGCAGGCATCGAGCCACCCCCTTAATAGAATTACATTTGACACAAGTAATTGTCTTACCTGACGGAGCCACAACCTCCACATCCTTTGAGCTTTCATAGTCACAGTAATCCAAAATGTCGAGATAGCTTCCACAGGGAGTGCCACCTTCAAACCCTTCACCAACTCCTCCATGAACATTGTAGGCACAATTGTCTTTTCTTGTAAGCATGTAAATGATTAGGAATATAGTTGAGATATACCTCGGATTGGTGACCCACATCTTTGATGTCATCATGTAACAGATACGAACTAGTCGCATTTGATAGCAAAAAAACACAAGACAAAGTCTGAGCTGCATCAAACACATTCCTCCACCGTGTGTGCCTAGGGTCGAGCAAGAGATTAGCCATGGCCGAACAAATGCTCACACTTGGTGCCCCATCCATATCCTTGGCAAGCTCCCAAAAACATATCAGCCAATGACAAAGTTTCAGATTTTTGATTTCCATCTTAACATGTGCCAAGAAATCCACTATCATTTCCTCGCCGAAGACCCTATGCTTCCTTTGTTTCGCACTCTTCTCCTGTAACGTCCCCTTCTTCCGAATAAGACATTTGCGGGAGACCGTTAGCCTATTTAATTCCCGTAGGCTAAGTTGCGTGATATAAGGGAATAATTAATTAATTAAATTTTAAATAGTCCTAATTTCCTAAGGATTATTTATATTTAATTAATTAAAATGCTGAACCTTGGATTTTAATAAAGCGAATTTATTTTATGTCAATGGAAAATTGTGAGGGGAAAATGAAATAAAATAAAAGAAAATAAAAGAAAATAAAGGGAGCCAAAAAGCAATTCATTCTTGATATTAATTTTCACAGAGAAGTTTTCTTTGAGAGCTGGAGCTTTTGGTACAGCAAACGCTAGGACGGAAACCTTTGAGTATTTCGCTTTGTGGACAAAAACCCACTTGCTCATTCCTTGGCGGATTCAACGTGCAGAGAATGGAATAGATTTTGAAGGTTCTTGGTGTGCGAAAGATATATTTTTATGCAGATCTTGGTATTTATTTTTGGAGGGTTTTGATTATAAATTTGTGAGATTTGTATCCAAATACAAATTCATGAAGATTGTGGGTATACTGGTGTAGGAAAGCTGGGTGCATTTTCTTGTTGAGGGTTTAACTCCTGTTTTTCCAGCCGCTCAAGTTTGGAGTCTTTGTGGAGCGATTCAATTTTTGAGTGGAATATTCAGGTGTCTTATTGGCTGAAGCTAACCGTAGCCTTCCCTAAAGGCTAATTGCTCCTCTCTAGCCATAGACACAACCCTTTGGAGTGAATCGTCCCATTCATAATGAGAGGCCTAGACATTGATCGGAAGGTAATACATGGTCCATCCTAAGAGTCACATAGACTATGAGATAGCAGATTAAAGGAGGTGTCGCTGCTTATTTGGAGAGTATATTTGTTGCTGGTCGCCCATGATTAGAGGATTAATACACTCAGTTTGGAGTAAGTTGTGGAGGTTCTATCTTCATTGGAAGCTGTCCAAGTTGGCCGCCCAACCATAGCATAGGTGCAACATGTCAAGCTTTTAATTGGTATGTAAAATGTTCAATGAAATATTTATCTCAGTCATGTCATAACTATGTGTAAACAACAAGTGGGCATTACTGTATTCAGATTTCTTCATTAAAACAACACTGCAAACTGTTTGACATGTTGTCTCTATAATTCCTTACCTCTCTGAGTGTATATATGAATACTTTGAGTTACTAAGCTGTGCATATGAACCATCCTAAACAATCACATTGAAAATGCCACTGAATATAACAAGAATGCAAAGTGTTTGACGAAATGTCTGCACACTAGAAAACAAAAAATTGGGAGTTTTTGGGCAAAAATTTAGAAGGGGTTTTACAAGAGCCTACTCTTTCCCCTGATTCCTCCCTCCTTTCTTGCCACCCAGAATGAGAACCTTCTGGGGACGCCATCTGTCGAAGAATTGCACAGGAAGAACAATTGATAAAACACTTGTAAACACACATGATGTACTCACTGCCACGTTTGCCAAATAAACAGAAACAATCCCAACTCATAAATACCTTCGTCCTATCGCACACAAAACCATCATTACACCTTATGCCATCCGCCACCTATCCAACCCAAGAAGTTCCCTCATTGAGATGAACGACCTGGCTTTTGAAATTGGTGGTTAGAAATTTTCGAGAAGGATGCAAGATGATCCAAATAACCTTGACCATTTGTTTTACATCCGTGTCATACGTTTTGATATTTTTGGTGTTACTTGCACAACAAGAAGCCGCAGTTACAACGCTATTTTTTTCATCTTCGGATGCCTTTTTTTTCACTTCTATGGCTGGTGATGGAAGCAGGTGTATGTCATCATGGAATGGTTATGCGATGGATTGTCATGTCATTCTCTAAAGACCTAACTCTCAACGACATGGATGCCTACAAAAGTTAAGAATTTAGGATTTTTTGAAGTCTCAGAAGATTTGTGAAGGGGTTGTAATTGCTTGCACCTTTTTTCTGAGTTAAAATTTATTATGGTCATAGTTTCCTTGGAAGAAGATCCATATCCACCAGTGTACCATTTGGGTAGGTTAAGAAATTTTGGATCTAAATACCCATTTCATTTTTCTGAGTCAAAATCTTGTGAAGCTTTTTGTTTATTGGGAGGCAATTTTTTTAATTCATGTGTTTGAGGGTTTCGAGGACATCAAGAAGCCACAGTTACAACGCTATTTTTTTCATCTTCGGATGCCTTTTTTTTCACTTCTATAGCTGGTGATGGAAGCAGGTGTATGACATCATAGAATGGCTATGCGATGGATTGTCATGTCATTCTCTAAAGACCTAACTCTCAACGACATGGATGCCTACAAAAGTTAAGAATTTAGGATTTTTTGAAGTCTCAGAAGATTTGTGAAGGGGTTGTAATTGCTTGCACCTTTTTTCTGAGTTAAAATTTATTATGGTCTAGTTTCCTTGGAAGAAGATCCATATCCACCAGTGTACCATTTGGGTAGGTTTAGAAATTTCGGATCTAAATACCCATTTCATTTTTCTAAGTCAAAATCTCGTGAAGCTTTTTGTTTATTGGGAGGCAATTTTTTTAATTAATGTGTTTGAGGGTTTCTAGGACATCAATGCTAGGGCCACATGGGTTCTCCACTGCTAGTTAGATATTTCTTTTCTACTTGTTTTGGAATTGTGTATGCAGGAGCTATTACAGGTAGCCATGATTGTGCTTATAGGAACAATCATAGGTAGCCATAATAGAGTTGCCGGAATGGCCGCCAACAAGGAGGTGATACAAAGTTTAGAGGGGTAGTAGGATTGAAAGGGAAATGGATGAAATGATGGGTGTATAATAGTGCTTCACAAGGCCAAGCCCAACTCCAAGGAGAGGTGACGATCCTTGTGGAGGCGCCCCCCATGGGTCGCTCACCATATAGGGTTGCAGCCCATTAGGGCCTGCACCCTATCTCTTAGAGGAAGCTGCACCCCTCTTTTTATATTTTAAATTTATATATTACCTTTTTTCCTAAGCTTTCATGCAAATGCGATGGGGAGGTGTGATAAGATGCCTCACAATGTTTGCCGACATCCTTCTAGCCTATGTAAAAAAAAAAAGGAATTGGGTATGGACATCCATCAAAGCATCAAGGATAAGAAATTTTGTCAATGGCTTTGGTAGACATGTATGCAAAATGTAGAATTTTTATAGCTATAAAGAATTTTGTAGATAATAGTTAAGCTTGTAAAAGAAACTTTGTATAGAATTTTTGTACCTATTACAATTTTAACTTTTTGCTTGTCTACATAGATTCTTCAGGGTTCTGAAGAAAACTCAATTCATTTTTGTTCAAATTAAAATTTATATTATAGTTTCTACTATTAATGAAGCTGTAGATGGTGTTCTAGCTGGTTATACTAGACCTCATTACAAGAGGATAAAGGATTCTACTCATTAATTTGAAGCAAGGTTACTGGTCTTTATAATGTCTCGGTTTGTTGCAAATGAAGCCTACCTTGTAGGATATGCTTTAAGGTTTAGATGACCTTGGGAGGATGGCTTTCCTTGGGCTACTTCAAGTTGCATGTGCAATGTTTGTGGGACTTGTAAATCTTTCGTATTGTATACCTTAGCAGAATGATTACAACTGTTGGTGTATTTGATTGAGACAAACATGGATATTTTAAGGTATCATTTAAGTATAAGAGAAGCAGATGACATCGTGTGTCACTGTACAAGGTGTTAAGTGGGTGTATGGCTATTGGTTGTCATAAACGTGGAGAGTATGGCTGGCCTTAGTGTCCTTCAATATGTGCATTCCATTACAACTCACTTTATGTCTTAATAGCAAGTCCAAACTTATAACAATGCTCAAATATTTCCTTCCTCAAGTGAAGCTATTAGAGATGTATTATTTTGTAACCAAAGTTACAAACATAATTGTTATTTATCTACTATAAGTGTTTAAAAAATTATATTTGCTTGTATTATTGAGTAATTAAAAATAAATAAATCATTTTAAAGTTTCATATGTAACGGGCATCTGTGCTTTTTCTAGGCTATTGCTTCTGCAATCTAGAGTGGTGTTCATTGTTTATAAAGGCGTTTTTATTACAATGAGCATGGTCAATGCAATAACCACCCTAGTTTTTCTTGAATTACACACACAACTATCAAGTGTAACTCCTGGAATAAATGCATTACAATGCGTTGGATTACACACAATAATGCACTGTATGGATACTTAGAAGCAAAACAGGCATACTGGGATCCATTAATGAACAAAACAAGAACATAATCAGGTGAATATACGAGAGTGACAATCTAAGCAAATGAGGCATTAGAATTGTCCTTGCTTTTATTCTTTGATTAAACACACGACTAGATAATGAACATTGAATACTTTTGATTCCTTTGATTAAATCCATAGATTGAAGGAAACAAATGAACATAGGCGATTTGATTTAACACCAAAATAACAAAGAAGATCTGAAACGAATGTTTAAGCACAAAGTCATAAACAATTCCTCTCAATCTCAACAACATAAAAAAACTTTCAGAAAGACAATGCATATATTTATTCTCAAAGTAATAAAGATACGCATGCTCATTGAACAATAAGATGTGAGCAATAAAAGCCTCAGCATTTACCATTGATCAGTTTAAGTGTGTAGAATACACTTATTTATATCCTAAAACAAAAGGTACAAGGAAATAAAAGGAAGAGTTAACTAATACTCTCCAACCTAACCCTAATGCTGCATGGGAAGCATGCAAGCTTATTAGCAATTAAAATAATAAAATATCTCTCATGCAATTCAGTTAACTGAACTTGCATGTTATTACACATTGAGTTCCACTCAAAGATATTTTGTATGATTTCCAAAACAAATCCAAAAGTAAGTTTATCTTTGAAAAGCAAAATCAGTTCTCAAAATAGAAACTGCTTTGGAAATCCCTCCAGCCGCCTAAAATAGAATCCTCCTGCAGATAGTGAAAAATGACCAAGTATGAGAATTGAGATTTCTCTCAAATTCGTCAACCTTAGCCTCTTTTGAGATAATGATAGGATCCGGATGCATGATCTCCGTTTGCAAGATGGTGTTTGCATCCTCCACCGTCTTCGCGAGATCCAAATACTCACTGACCTTCGGGTACTCATGAATGAGTATTGATTTAGCCTCCATAGTGATAGAAAAATATTGCATGGTGACTTTTGGGCTTGTAGAAGTGTTCTTTTTCGTTGTCTTGCACTAGAAAATGCAAAATCAGACCTCTTTTAGCTCGCTGTCCCAAAAAAATCAGGGTTCTACTTCCACTTTCCAAAATCTGATTTTTGTGAAAAAAATGTATATTTTGCCCTTGGAAAGTGAAAATATGAGGCTAAATCCTCAAAAAGTTGCCGGATCTGAGCTATAGACAGTCAATAATAGTGTAAAATGCCTTTTCCCGAGGTGGGTATGTGCTAGAAATGAGAAAATTTGAACATAGAGGCCTTAAAAATCATTTTTTCTTTGGCTGTAGGTGGACATTTTGGACTAGAACAGTCGTAACTTGCTAAGGAAAAGATTGAAAAATCTCCAAAAATGGCCCCTCAGACTTGGGCGTTGCCTTGTATGCATGAAGAAGGACCCTGGGATCAAAGAGAATGAAGAAAATGATGCTTTGAAGTGACCAATCTGCCTCCTTTATGCTTTGTTGATCCAAAAAGTGCCTTTAAACCTGAAATAAAAAGCTTGAAACCCTCATCAATGGCCGCCAATGTGAAGAAATGGTCTTCCCGTGAACAAATATGCCTTGGAATGCTAGAGTAAGGTATAGAAAGATGCAAGAATGTGTAATCCTTGCCTTGGAATGCTAGATCAACTCCTCAAAGCCTTTCAATCTGCCCTTTGCAAACTTTCAATCCTCCATTAATGGCTGCCTAGCTTTGAACGTTGCCTTTACTCCTTTGCTATGCCTATGAAAATTATAATAATAGTGAATAGGAGCCTCC
This sequence comes from Cunninghamia lanceolata, assembly GCA_027924645.1. Lineage (NCBI taxonomy): Eukaryota > Viridiplantae > Streptophyta > Pinopsida > Cupressales > Cupressaceae > Cunninghamia > Cunninghamia lanceolata. The sequence goes on from BSBN01000063.1 coordinate 2,337,613, forward strand.
TTTATAGTGAATGCCATCTTTTAGGGTTTCCAATGTGCATTACTCTAAAAATAGAGTGCTTTTTTATTCTCCTCTATGCAAAAAAAGAATAAGTGAAATAAGAAAAGGAGTGCATTTTGGCAAAAAGGCTCGCCTTTTTTTGGAGGCATAAAAAGGAGTGCATTTTGGCAAAAAGGCTCGCCTTTTTTTGGAGGCATAAAAATGAGTGCATTTTGGCAAAAAGGCTCGCCTTTTTGGAGTTTTGCAAAAAGGAGTGCAATTTCCCCAAAATGGGCGCCTTTTGCCAAGGCGCTTTGCCTTAGCAACTTTCTCAGATTTTGCTTTTGAAAATTTTGAATTTTGCCCTAGCCATTTTTGACAGAGATTGCTTAGATCAATGTCATTTGTCTCTGCCTGTGAAGCTTCTTCGCCATTCCTTTGCATCATTCAACAGTTCTACGTCCTCTGAACAACACTGAAAATTTGAATCTGACTCCTGGAAGATGAACTTCAATTTTCTATTAATGGCCTCGGAGTTTGTGTTTCGCCTTTTGAAAAAAACAAAATTGACCCAGTAGAGAAAACTCAACCTTTTGCACATTCTATCTGGACCACCTTGATCGTGAAGCGATATCAGGCAATCAGAATCAGGCAGGACTCCTGAATCAGAGATTCTATTTTTAGAAAATTTTGCCAGCATCCATTTCTCAAGAAACCCAGAAACCTAAAATTGACGTCTATTTTTAGAAACTTTCTAAAAATAGAAATTTCTATTTTTAGAAAGTTTGACTTTTTGACTTTTGACGACCAATCTTTTGGATTCTCACAAAAATGCCTCAACGAAGCAAAAAATTTGATCTGGCATAACATAGTCAATTTGGCTCCTTTGAATCCTTCTCCATTTGGGCCTTGTATGGATTTCCTTTGATATATCTTGTACCTGCGGGGTTAGTAAATAATGACAAGGCGACATGGTGCTTGGGAGGTGTGTTTAGGCATCTTTTTAGGGTGTTTGTATGCATAGGCAAAAAATCTCGTATGGGTACAACAATTTCGTAATAACTCTGCATTAGATTCAGTATCCTCTTCAAGTTGTAGCTTTAGTTTTTGGTTCTTCTTTCTAAGTTTCCTGATTTCACTTAAGGCACTTATGAGTTCTTCAAGGCCCACTTCTCCTTCATCTTCATCATATTCTTCTCCTTCTAACTCTTCTTCATTTTCTTTGCCTTCATTTTCAAGGATATCATCCTCTATTGCCATGAATAGAACCTCTTCTCTGTCACTGGATGAGAAATTGTCTTTGGAAGAACTGCTTTCCTTTTTTGAAAAGAAACTTTTCTTGTATTTGTGAGAATTCTTCCCTTTCCCCTTTTTGTGATCCCTTTTATGTTGATAATGTTTACTACCTTTCTTCATATGATGCTCTTCTTCATCATCACTACTTTTACTTGCGTATGGACATTTACTAGCAAAGTTTCCTATCTTTCCGCAATTAAAGCATATAAGAGGCAATTTACCTTTATACTTGCCGGATCCCCTTTTATGCTTCCTTGTGAAATGATCTTCCTTTCATCTGATTCATCATAGGAATTGTCGCTTGATTCAGGCTCTTTGTTCTTCAACTTCATCTAAGCTTTGAAGGCTTCCTCTCACTTAGATGAATTCTCTTTTTCAGTCCTCATTTCGATTGCAACAAGAATCCCATGCAGCTCATCCATAGTAAGTTTATCCAAATCCTTCATTTCTTCAATAGTTGATACTTTAACATCAAATTTGAAAGGAAGAGATCTTAGTACCTTTTGCACAATCGTAGATTCTTCAACCTCTTCACCAAGCCCTCTTATAGTGTTGACAATCTCATCCACTCGAAGCAAATAGGCGGCAATGTTTTCTTCATCCTTTATTTTCAGACTTTCAAATTGTCTCCTATGAGTTTGAAGCTTGGCTTTCTTCACTTTGTCATCACCTTGATAGATATTATGAAGTTTGTCCCATATCTCTTTTGCTGATTTGCAATGCATCATCTTGACAAACACCGATTCACATAGACCACACAAAATTGCATTCATAGCTTTTGCATTATTTTCACTCGATTTCTTTCCCTTCGTATCCATTGGTGGAGATGATGGAGTAGTATACCCACTCTCTATGGATTGCCAAATATCAAAACCAAGAGCCATTGAGTAGGTGCCCATTCTTATGCTCCATAATGCATAATTTGTTCCATCGAACAATGGAGCCCTATTGGAGGAGAATCCTTCTTGATTTGCCATGTGTGCTCCCAAGATCTATCTTCAAGTGATTAAACTATCTTCAAAGGAATCTTCTCTTGTACCAATTGTTAAGCACATGCTTATACCGAGAGGGGGGGTGATCAGTATAAGACAAGCTTTTACTTTATTTTGAACTTAACAACCACAATATTATCAATTGTACATCATCAACATTCAAGAGCACAAGAGCACATTATTTACGTGGAAACTCTTTCGGGAGAAAATCACGGGAAAATATTTCTTTGTATAAAATTTTTTCTTACACATCTTTGTAGGCACCAACCTATTGGAGACAACAATCCCTACTTGAAGAGTTTGCATGCACCAACCTAATGGAGACACCAATCCCCACAACTAAACACCAACTCAACAAGAGACACCAATCTCTTCTAAATTGGAAGGCACCAACCTCTCCAATGTCTTCTCCACAAATGATGTAATGTCTGTTCCAAATTCTGCCTTATGACTGCTCCAAGATGATGTAATATTTGATCCAAATTCTGCTCCAAAACAGGTATAATGACTGCTCCAAAATTGTATCAAAGTCTGATCCAAATCACCTTGAATATGTCACTCAATATGCTCATAAAGATCGCCTCAAATGTCTGATATGATTCACCTTAGAATGTTGATCCAGATCGCCTTAAAGATCTGCTCTAACTTGCCATAGATGTCTTCTCAAAATTGCTCTTATGATCACTCCAAAAGGCTATTATAATTTGCTCCAATATGCTGCTCTTATCTATGCTCCTATCTGCTCTTATATCTACTCTTATCTCTGCTTTTATCTGCTCTTTTCTCTGCTTCTATTTGCTCTTCATCTTCTCTTATATCTGCTCTTATATGTACTGTCCCCTTTTTCAGAATGATCTCAGGAGAAGACTTAATGGGATCAATTCCACACTTCACAATTTTTCGAAGGCATTTTGAATGTTGGATCCATATAGTTCACAGAAAATATTTTTCCTTCCAAGGGAGTGCACCATTATGAGGAGTTTGAGTGTGGGAATTTGCCATGTTGAAAGGGTTTTGGCGCAAGATGAATTTGCTATCTTATTCTGGGCCGACTTGGAGGAGTTATAATAAAGAGAATTTCAAATCTTTAATTTGAAATTGGCACCAATGAAAAAAGGAATAAAGATGTGCTTTGGGTTGGCCCAAGCTAACTAAATAAGGTAGGTCGACCTAGGGAAGAATGAAAAAAAATCTTTTTAATTGTGAGTACCAATCTTTGATAGGTCGACCTTCGTTGAGGAGGAAAAATTATGAAACAATGATGTTTTGCCTTGGTCGGCCTAGAGAAGGCTTTTAAAAGAAAACAAAATGTTTGTTTGGGCGCCTAGAAGAGGGTCAACCCTCTTGGAGGAGTTAAAACAATAAAAAAATAAGGACAATAAGCCTAGGTCGGCCAACTTTTGGAAAATGAAGAAATCATGTATAAATAAAAGGTATTTGGCATCATTTCAATCATCTTTTCAGCATATATCTTTATTTTTCCTTTATGTATCTGCAACATTGTTTGCACACTTTCCAAGGATGAAAACCCTTGTGAAAATAGGTGGATTGGACGAAAACCCAATCTCATCTTGGAGGTGGATTCATATGGAATTCGCAATTGCACTTCATTGGAGAACTACAAGTTTGAAGCAGAATTTGCATATCAGCTAGGGCAGAATTTTGGAGTAGAATTCTCATATCTTTTTACCAGAAATTTGGAGCAACATCAGAGATCTGCTTGAGTAGAAATCTAATTAATTTTTAGAGCATCATTTCATGGTGATTTGTGATGCCTAACCTTAGGGTTTATGCCCTAGAGTTGAGCTCCATAATCTAGGAGGGAAGCAACCTCATTTGTTAGGCAATTTGTGAATATCATTGATTGCTTGGGTTTGAAGACATAATTAGTTTTGTACAACAGTAGATCAGATTCCATTTGGTCTTGATTGAGGAGTATAGTTTGGCTCTTGTGACTTCAATTGCATAGTATTTCACCCTTCCATTGGAGCACCATACCTTGGGAGTATTCAGAGGGTTGTTTGTGGCATCTTTTGACTACTTTGGAGCAGCAAACCATAGCTGTACCATTGTAGAACTGAAGCATATTGGAGTGGTTTGTGATCCATTGACATTAGGGTTTCAAGCCCTAGTTTGTGTGCCACCACTTGGAGGTAAATTCCATCATCATGAAGGTCATTTTGGCATGAATATGGTATGTATAAACCCTAGGGTTTATAGCATATATTAGCTGGGCTTTGTTTGGCATGTTTGCCATTTGCATTTGATGTACTTGAAGACATTACAAATTCTGATTTATGACAGCAGCATTCTGATTTGAGTTTCATAACATTTTGGCATCATTTTGGTGTTGGATCCATGTGTAATTCATTGTGTAATTCATCTAGGGTTTGAGTACATATTTTAGCATGTTAATTATGATGTATTTGACATGTTAAATGGATGTGATAAGTGTATGATCGGATCTGAAACAATAAATCAGAAAATCAAAAACTAGGATTTCAAATCAGATTTGGAAAAATCAGAAAATTTTGGTCAATATCCTATTTGAGATATTTTAGTGGTATCAGAGCTTGGATCTTGCCAGCCTGGAGAGTTTGGGAAAATCTTATCCTATTAGCATTCAGGAGTATAAGATCTGTTGCTAAGTCCTACAATTGGAAGTGATTTGGCTAAGTTTTATCCTTGCATGTTATGTGGAAAAGGATTTGACCTAGTTAGTGGGCCAGCCTGTTTGAGTATGAATTATGGCATCATCGGTGAAGAAGAAGTGGGAAAGAAGCTTTATAGAGCAGGTAATAAACTTGAACATCTATCCCAACCAAAAGATGCCCTTCTCAACACTTTGGAGGAAGTAGAGGAATGTCTTCCCATGGTGGATCAGTCACCTTCTTAGGTAATGCGAGCAGCCTTGATCCTTGCAATATCTTCATTGGGTAAGTGAATGTTGTTAAGACACAATGATAAGGAGGTAAGAATTCTTGTTACTTCATGTTTGAGAGAAATCATGAGAATTTCAGCACCTAAAGCTCCTTACAATGATAACACAGTGAAAGAGGTAATTCAACTGATGGTGGATAGCTTCCAAGCTATTGATGATATCACATGTTTTCACTTTCCGAGAAGGGTTGCTATACTTGAATCTTTTGCAAAAACTAGATTGCATAATATTATGCTGGATTTGGGATTAAATAATTTAATTGACATAATGTTTTGATAAAAGTAATCGAGAAGGGCCCGAACCCATGAACAAAAGCCAAGAAAGGCGAACAAAATGAGTTTCACAAGCCGTGAAACAAGGAAACAAAACGGGATTCAAAGGGCCCGAACCCTTAAAACGAAAGGAAGCCCCATTGTAAACAAAGGACATAACAATAGGGACTAGACAATACTAGATCCCGACCTAGCAAACCGAACTCCTTTGACTGGAGGGTGCAAAGAAGAAAGTAGCTTAGGAAGATCTTTCTTCCTTCGTTGAACAACGGTCCAAGAACACAAAGGGTCAAGGTCCTTAGAACAAGGGGGAGATGGGAATCTACATCAGATTCCACAGACGTGGCAGGCACCCTAGAAGAGGGGGAGGCCACGGTACCAATAACTGGGGAACTCGAAGATGAAACAAGAGCATGAATAGGAGCAAGAATCTCAAAAATGTCCTCACCGACTGAGGCAACCAATGGTGGATTAGTAGACGCAGGAGGAATCAAGGGACTCGCGGCAGCCACCACTACTTGCACAGGGCCAGAAGTAGACGAAGAGGGCATTGCAACTGGCAAGGAATCTGTGGAGAGTCAGGAGAATTGATGGTCAAGTGGTCATCCGTAGCATTCTTCCACCAGGTTGCCGCACCCTTGCGACAAGAGTGAGGACAAACGGAGGCCAAGTGACCCATGGCAAAGCACCGTTGACATCTGAAGGGGAGGCCCTCATAATCAAGCATTTGAGAATAAGACCGATCCCCAACCTACAAAACCACCTCCCCATGAAGGGGTTTGGAGATGTCAATGTCTACCAAAATGCGGGCAAACGTGGAGTGTCCAACGAAAGAGGTAGCATAATCCACCATCAAGAAGCGTCCAATAGCGTTTCCAATGTCTTCAAAACAGGAATCTTCCCAGCATTGAAGAGGAAGATTCAGGATCCTCACCCAGGTAGGCCTGATGTTGAGTGGCTCGGTGAGACGGTTGAAGGAGCAAAACCAAGGTTTAATGGACAGGGAATGTACACCCCACATCCAAACCCGACTATTCAACACAATATCCCTCTCCTCCGGGGTATCAAAAGCCGCTACAAAGAAACCCCTGGCGCAAGGAAACAACTCAATCTTGCCCTCCACTAAAGGCTTCCAAGACTCAGCTACCCAGCTATGCAAATCTGGCAAGGACAACCACATATTGTTAAATCTACACACAACCCTAATGCATCGGTAATGGTCCTCATTCTCAAGGACCTCTTGCTTGCACACCACAACTGGAGGTGAGAGCGCAGAGGGCAAAAAAGATCTGGAAGAGGGGTGAGCAGACAGAAACCCAACAGAAACATCCACAATCATTTCAGGAAAGAGGGCCCTGAAGGAGCTCCGCCCTCCTGAAGGGCAACAAAAACCAGGACCAACACCTTTCCCAGATGCAGAGGAGGGTGCAACAGAGGGGGCTTTAATATTGCAAGGTCTAGACTACAGATCTACATCGCCAACATCCATCGTGCCTGCCTAAGGCCGAGCACCAGAGAAACCGGTCGTCTTCTCAAAAATAGACACTTCAGAGGCAAATATAGAGACAACCCCTTTGAGCGGAAGCGCATGGGCATCTGACGAAATCAACACACTAAGCGAGGGGACCAAATTCCCATCCACACCACTAGCAAACTCAAGACCTGCACGCAGTTGGACATCGCTCGGGGAAGGGATGACGAGGGTTGGGGACTCCTCCGCCTCATTCAAAATGCTGTCGCGCGGGAGCAACAATGCAGCCATTCTCATTTTTCTTTTTTAATTGACATAATGTTTCTCCAATTCTTTTCCACAGTCAGGAAAGAACATGTTGATAATGTTATTGCAGCCATAGAAACCATTATGGTTTTGACTATTGAGGAGAGTGATGATGTGCCGTAATCACTTCTTTCTATTCAACTGGCTAACAGGAAGAAGGATGACCATGTCAAAAGGGACTTAGCTAAAAGGCTGATTGTTTGGTGTGAGAAGAAGTTGAAACCTCTCTTGGTTAATGAGCAGGTGAATGAAGAGGAGTTTATAGTAGAACATTTGAATGAAGAAGAATCACTTGTTTGTGATTTGTAGCCTACAATTAATTATGAGGAAGACAAAAATCGGTCAACATGCGTGGAAGATTGGATGCTAAGCCCTAAAGAAAATAAAGTCACAAGTGAAGAGCACACGACACTTCAACATGACTACAAGATTGAAGGATATTCACCTATTGAAGCTATAAATGATGAGCACATGAAAATTGAAGAAGATATTACCATGGAGATTGTCAAACCAGCCTTGTTAGATCAGCTACATGAAGGTATGGGTCCTTTTGATGTTTCATTAATTGAGCCTAGCATTGCTTCATCACCTTTACCTCATCTTAGCAAGGAACCAAATTATGGTTTGGGTATCTTTGAGATTGATGTTGTTCATACATATGATGGAAATTCATAAATTTATGTGGTGAGCAAAGAGGGTTGGATAAGACTGATTTGACATTGCAAGATGTGAAGGATCACTTGGAGGTTAAAGAGATCATATCTGTACACACACTGTCTAGATCAACCATTGAGGAAGCTCATGATGTAGAAGAGTTTACTCATTACTTTGATGGTGACCCTTCTATTGAGCATGTTGATTACCTAGTTTTCACACATGAATGTAATGAAGAAGAGGCCATGGAGGAAGCTGATTTGGAGGTGCACGGTTATGAAGACCAATAAGAAATTTTGCATGGAGGTGTTGGATCTCATAAGTCACATCACTTGGAAAGACAATTGAAGGTAAATGAAGGTAAGATTGTGGCATTCCTAACTCATTTTGATCATATTCATAAGATGATGGCAAATTTGTGTTGGAAGGCACTAAGGGAACATGAAGGTTTTGAAGGAGGTATATCTCTTGCCAACTTACACAAACTCATGGAGGCTTTCATGGTAGTGAAGTCAAACTACCTACACTTACTTGCAAATAGAGATCATCTCCTCACACTTGGTGAGATATAGTTTGATGCTTTGAGAAGAAAAGAAGATGATGTGGACAAGCTCACCTTTGAGCTTAAGGATATGGTGGATTCTTTGAAGAGCACTCAAAAGGCCTTTCAAGAATCGAAAGATCATGTGGAGAAGCTTTGTTGGGTGTTGAGAATGACACACTCTTCATCACACACAACAGAATTTTAGACTTCTATGGCAGCCACATCCGATGAAAAACAATGCAACATGAAGATGGCAAAAAATGGAAACATGGAGGAAGGACTTGAAGGGTCCTATAATGAAGTCATGAAGGTAGAAGAGACATATATACATTATGAGTTAGCTTGCAGCCATGGGACAGAATTTGTGACACATGGTACACTTGATTTTCACATGGAGACGTCTCATGGACCAACACTTGTTGATATCCATCCACTCATGGAAGGAGAGATGATTGAGATTGAGGAAGACATCACACTAGGACATTAGGTAAGGATTGATTTTCTGATGTATGACAGCAATCCCTTATCTTCACATTATCATGACATGACAACCAAGAGGATCAACCTTGAGGCTTGTGATTTTCATGGAGAGACTCGTATTGGATCAACATTTGTTGGAGAACATGCAACAACAAGGAAGGAAAAGTTTGAGTTGGTTGAAGAAACTATAAAAAGGTATGACACTAGTTTGGATTTTCTGATTTGGAACAATAATCTTTCACGTTTGCATAATCATATGATGGTAGCCCTGACACATGATAATGAGGGTGGAAAGACTTCTCCTATTGTTGACACTCCATTGGAAGTCAAATATGAAGATTTTGTGGATTTTTCAAAACACACGTTGTTTGATTTTATATGCCATGACATGAAATAGGCAAAGAAGATTCGAAGTATGTGGCATATGAGGGATAAGCATTGTATGGTGACCAAGCAAGTGGAGCAATTAGGCTTGAGGTATGATTCAAAATTCTTTGAGTGTTTACATAGCTTGCTTCATGAGGTTTTGGTATCACCGCATTCAGAGAGCCATTTGAAGGCTCACATCATAGACTTGGATGGCATTATGGAGCATACACTTTGTGGATCAACCACTAGTGTTATGACTACATATGTGAATAGAGATATGAGTGATGCAGATTTAGTTTGGTCTTGGATCATTCATGGAGCACTTGAGGAGTTTTCTATTGATGAGATACAATTCTCTCATGATGATGACTCTTTGGTAGAGTATGATGACACTTGCATTTGCTGGGCATACTTTGGAGGTGCAATTGAACTATGACACAAGTGATGAATTACACAGGACAACTGAGAGGGGGGGGGTGAATTAGTTGTCACAAAAAATTAACTTCATAAACCTTTCTCTCCTTTTATTTGAAAGCACTAAAGGCCTCTTCTATAAACTTGATGGCATGATCTCAGTCTCTGATCAAATGCAAGTATTCTGATTTCATTGTCTCCAATGAATATTTGATAATTTGCAAGTTTGATGAAGTGACTCTACCCTCAATGTTTTTCTACATGAGGTCTTCAAGGGTCTTGTGTATGCTGTCCAAACTTGTGTGGACTTGTATCTTCTTCTCTCTTGTGACCTAGAATGGATCCTTCAATTCATGTAGCTCGCTAGGTCCTTGTTCTATAAAGTGAATTTGGTCTCCATGTAGCAAAGATCCTAAGATACCTTCATTTACAGGTGCAACATGATCTTAAAAGTCAACCTTCTCCTTACAAATTCTTTGATTAGAGTGTATGACAACACTATGCTCAAACAAAAAATCATCAATAGGTGTTGATTTTAAATTTTCAACAAGCTCTAAATCAACATGCCCTTCTATTGAATTCTCTAGGAAGTCAAACTGGTACACTTCTTGCATGGGCAATTTCCACTCAAGATCTAACTTATCATCACTGGAGTGAAGTATATGCTCATCACTAGTTGTTGTTCTGAAATTTTTAGCAAGCTCAACTCCATTATTAGTACCTGCATATCTTCAAATAAATCATTTTGAAGCTCCTCCATACACGCTTCTTGAATTGAGACATTGTCTTCATCACATGAAAGCTCATCTTTCTAAAAAATAGGCTCAAAACTAGAAATTTCAGATGTGGATTTCTCTTCTTCTTCCTCAAACACCATTGTAATGTATGGCTTCAATTTTTTTGTAACAATCATTTCAGCTAACACATTTGCAACTGATAAAGAATCTTGGTCATTCTTCCTCATATTAGCCAATAGAACTGGTAAGAGTGGATGGGGCATGTCATCACTCTCATTAACAACCATAGTCATGATTTTTTGCATTGTTGTTATATTATTCTTAGCATGATCATTTTTGATAGCAACAAAGAAATAGAAAAACATTTGAAGAATTAGATTATCACAGTCAAGGTTGAGCATCACCACACAAGATCTAACCTTGGCAATAGTCTCTAAGATATTGATCCTCTTAGCAAAAGAAGGGCTTCTAACATCACCCAATCCTTGGAAACTTTCCATGATCAACTGAATATTTTATTATTGTATGGAGTTTCAAGAGTTGTTATCCTTGTAATCTCGCTGATGCAAGTGATAATTGTAAGTCTCACAAGATCATTTGAATGCTTCAATAGCTCTGACTTAAACAAGGAAGTCACTAAGGGAACCATAGCAATTTGCATTACCTCAAAAGGTGAGTGAACAACTTTAGACAAACAATTTTCTACTTCCTCCAATTACTGAGAAGAACATCTTTTGATTGATGCAAGGATTTAAGTTTCCTCCTTGCATTGTAGAGTTTCTCGCCCAAACCTTCTTCATTGAATAACACCATGATTCACAACCATTGAATCAAAATATTCAACTACTAAAATTCTGACAAGCAACTGAATATCTGCAACAAGGAGTTAGCTTCACAACAAGCTGGCAAGATCACCAGCTCTGATACCACTGTAATATCCACCCTAGTTTTTTTTCAACAATATGTAAATGCATACAATACAAACCCTCAACACTTTTTGATCACCCAGACCTCGAGATGGGCAAGGTGAGAGCATACAATGCGTTGGATTCCACACACAACTATCAAGTGCAACTACTAGAATGAATGCAGTACAATGTTCACTACGACACACTACGCGGCCAAGCCATCCACAATTTGTGCTTGTTCAATGGAGTGTGTCGATGCAATCACAGAATGAGCACACAAGGCGGCTGAGCCACCTTATCAATGCTTATTCAACGCATGTGTACAAAGCAACAGAATGAAGGCACGTAAGCAGCAAGCTGACCTAATCTACACCTCTTCGGTGAACATTGTGCATGCAAGCCACTGGCAGAATCTCTAAACTTTCTCAAACCAAAATGGTTGATATAGCAAGTTTGTTCATGCCAAATTGGGCTGAAAAAAAATACTATAATGAGTGGCTATAAACCATCTAGTTTTTACAATCATGAAATGCAATAATGCAGGCCATCAACGGTACTATCTTTTAGGGTATTACAAATAAGAATAATGCAACTTAAAATGTGATTCAAACATGAAATAGAAGGTTGCAATATAACTTTATTCTTTGATTTTCAATCTCAACACACTACTGCAACATATATCACGAAGTAATAACACTATAAATCATGTAAAATCAAGCAACAATCATACCTAAGTGAAGTATAGCTGTAGTAGTTGAAGAAAAAAGCCATATCACACTGTAGAAGCACTATAATTATTGATATTATTGAAAATGTAGGTCTGAAACATATTGCAGTACAACAATGCCTAAAAATTCCATACTCAAAACCCAACCAACAAACCTTAACTCTCCAAAATCTGATTTTCTCAACTCAAAATCACTGCAAACTATATCAACTATCATAGGTGCCTCCAAACAACAAATAATATCAAAGAAAAGTGAGGCGTTTTGCCTCCAAACTTACATGTCCCTCCAAACAAGTGTATGGACTAGTACTAAGAGGTATGACCAACATTAAGAGCAGGTTTTAACACTTAAATCTCCTCAGAACAACAAGAAAATGGAACTTAAACTCCTCTTCCTACAATCAAACCAGACCTTCAACCAATAGTTAGGGTTTTAAATCTTCAACACAACTTTTCTATGGTGCTTGACAGAGAATAACCTTTTTGAAAAATCACAACAAACTCCAAATAAAATCAGTTTTAAGCCAAACAGAAAACACCATTCCAAAATGAACAGTAAACTCACACCAAACCCAAACAACCAAATCAGAAAACATCAAACACCATTGTAGCTCCACTATGATTTTTGTAGTAGTTTAAGAAAGAATCCACATCACACTGTAGAAGCACTATAATTAGTGATACTACTGAAAATGCAGGTTTAAAACATATTGCAACAAAACAATGCCTAAAAATACCATACTAAAAACCCAACCGTCAAACCCCAACTCTCTAAAATATGATTTTCTCAACTCAAAATCACTGCAAACTGTATCAACTATCTTGGGTGCCTCCAAAATTAATGAATATCAAAGAGAAGTGAGGTGTTTTGCCTCCCAAACTCACATGCCCCTCCCAGCAGGTGTACGACCTAGTACCAAGAGGTACAATAAACATTAAGAGCATGTTTTAGCACTTAAATCTCTTCAAAACAACAAGAAAAAGGAACATAAACCCCTGTGCCTACGATCAAACAAGACCTTCAACCAATAGTTAAGGTTTTAAATCTTCAACACAACTTTTCTATGGTGCTTGACAGAGAATAACCTTCTTGAAAAATCACAGCAAACTCCAAATAAAATCAATACTAAGCCAAATTGAAAACATCATTCCAAAATGAACAATAAACTCACACCAAACCCAAACAACCAAATCAAAAAACATCAAATTCCATTGCAGCTCCATTATGATTTTTGTATGAAACCACCAAGACCAGCTAGGGGGTTTTCATCCTCAAGAAAATGGGAGAAGAACACATGTTCTCTCAAAGTGCATAAGCAAATATCATATCAAAAGTAACCTCAACAATGTGCACCAATCTTCCTTCTATAATTTTTTGGAGCAAATAAAATATTACTTTCCTTTTCCCTCCAAAACTTATTTTCAAAATAATAAGTTGTTTTATGTGTGCAAGTCCCCCTTAGACCAGCAACTTTGTATGCACAACTTAAAAACCTTTTAAATGAATAGTTACACATAAGTTGTCTTTTTGGACAACTTAAGTTATAACTATTAAATAATTAAATAATCCTACCAAGTTGTGGAAAGCATGTCAAAATGAACAAAAAATAAACTTTTGATCATACCCTTATGCTCCTTAGGACTAAGGATGATGCATTAACCAACTTGGTCACATTCTAAAAATAGCTTGCTTCTCCAAGAAGTGTGGAGAGATCCCATGAGGTCGGAAAAACATTTTGAAAGTATCATTGAATTTCTCTTGGAGTCCTGAACTTATTGCCACTGCCAGAAATCTAATCTGACTAAACACACATTCTCAAAGAAGTCTGGAGTGCTCTTAGAAAGATAGAATAACACTTGGAAAGTGTCATTGGGCTCGCTAACATCTCCTAGACTCACTGTTATTAATAAAACCAGTGCCTGATCACCTCTGTGTTGTCCAAGAAAGCTAGAGTTCTCCCATACACCACCAATTAGCCTACGATAAAACTCAGGAAATAGTCTAATTGTCCTCAAATTGATTATGCAAAAAATGGGCAAATTACAATCAAACACCTCTATGTTGCCTTCTTGTTTGGCTTCACTACCAAAGGCCACAAAGTCATGATTTTCATACAAGATTTTGTGCCATTGTCACATCTCATTTTTGGACTTTATTATAAATTAGATCATTGGACATTTTACTATGATATATTTACTATGAGTGATTCCACGTGTGTGAAAGTAACTGTCGTGAATGTTATAAATGCATAAATTTGAAAGTCGATTTAATAATTGAATATTATTGGTACGATTATGGATGTACATTATGTTTTGCTTCGGCTATGATTTTGAGGAAGTAACCTATTGATGTGGAGTTGAGTGGAACTGAATGCAGGTACTCGTCAAAGACGGGAACATGGTTGAGGTAGAGATGTTCTAGCCGCCTGGCAAGAACTGTTGGGATGGATAAACCTGATGCACCCACACACTCACATAGTCTCATGTCATATTGCATTTTGAATGGCATTAATATGCACTATTATATGGTTAATGAATGTGGTTGATATTTTGTGAGTAGGCAAATATGTGTTTGAGTTGCTACAGTGAGTCTATTTGAATGCATAAATTAGTCATGAAATTATTACGTTCCTTCGAATTATATTGAATGAAATTGTGTATACTATATTATTTAATTATAACTAATAACATGTTTTCCTATTTATATAATATATTATTTTTTAAAAAACAATATCTTGATTGGTCTAAAAATAAATATGTTTTATTAAAGATAAATAAATTATACTAATATATATATATTAAAATTAGATATCTAAATAAAAAAAATAAAAGAAAAAGCTTTTGTCATGCAAAATTCAGAAGCGACAGAAATAAAGAAATTGATTTATTTTAAAGTCTAGTTGGAACGCCAAGAAGGGCATGCAAACTAATGAGAACTGGAGTTTTCAAAAGCAAAAGAAAATCTAAAATTATGAACGCCTAGTTTAGCAAGGGGAATTTTAATAAAATAGAGAACGGAAAAAGGAAAAATCATCATTGTCTGAGCAAGGAAAAGGGAGAATAGACCAGCAACAGAAGGGAAGAGAGATCAACGTCAGAGGCAGAATCAACCTTAGACAGTGAAGGAAATCAAGTATTTTCTTTGAGTAATAATCTGCTTAAAGTTTTGTTGTATATGCCATTAAAATTTCTAATCTAAGCAATGTCTTAGTCGACCTGTTTACTCGCCACTTGAACCTTGTTTTTATTCCTGTCGCCTACTATTCTTTTCTCTATATTGCTTGTGGATCAACTTACTATCCCTCTGTGGACGTCGACCTGAGTCCTCCCTTGGTCACTGTTATTAGTTAACTTATGCCTGATAACTATTCCTCTGAATCTACATAAAAATTGCTGCTTCTATGCCTCTTTCGAGTTGAGTTAAATCGGCCTTCAGTTGTGGTTGACTTAAATATTTTTTTCCATTCAACCTGGGTTATTCTTGAAAAAGCATCATCCCTGATTTCAACGGCTTGCAACTCAAGAAGTGGTCTGTTTCTTGTTTTTATCCGTTTGTATTGCACATCTATTGCCCTGCATAAAGCATGGACTGCTTATAAAACTTAAACTACTTTTTATATTGGCTAGTGTACTCTTTAAAACAACTTGATTTGGGCGGCCTTGCTGTAGGTATCGACCTCTTTTTAGCTTCAGATGACAATACATAATCCCTGTCGCAGTTACTTAATACTGAGACTGTTGTTTATTTCATTCTATAGCCGTTTATTTTCTTACTGTTGCTGTTAGAAGTTTCTGTTGCAGCTTTTCATTGTTCCTATTTATTGCTTTGTAAAAACTCTGTCGCTGCGGGATATTTGCCCTTGTCATAGCAGACATAGCTCCTTTTATTTAGAAAATTAATCGCTGCCCTGTAGCATTCTAGGATAGTTCTTTAATAGAGGAAACTTTAAGTTTCTATAACTGCTTTTACTTTATCCTTGTCGCAGCTTATTGCATCACTGTCGCAATCTATTGTTCATGTTACAGATTTATAGTTTTGTTCCTGTAGCTTGATTTGTAAGATCCTGTAGTTGTTGTTTAATTTCCTCTTTCACATTAGTTCTTTTATCTCTGTCACTGTACTGTTCTTCCTATCGTCAGACATCTTCTGTTTTTGTAGCTTGATTTAATTCTCCCTGAAGCAGTTATATTATTATTTGGAACAGAGATAATATGTTTTTAATTATTTACCTATGCTTTTGAATTTAAATTATGTGATGCTGGAAATTATCTATACACTCTTATTAAATCTTTGTTACAACGAATTGCTTGAATTATAAACCAACATTGGGTAGAAAGTAGTTAACATTAGTTTTCTTCAAACTATTGAAAAGAAAGAACTATGGGTTGGGAAATATAACCAGTTTATAGATTCTATATATAATTGTAATTGTGTTTAAACGAATAAATAAATCTCTTAATTGAATTATTTCTTGAAAGTGCACTCTCGTTGGTTGAGCAAAGTAAAGAATTAACAAACTATATTTAGGCAAAAGTATGTGTTATTGATTTGGTTATGAAATCATAGATCAAGCTTAAACCTTTGAAATCATTGACCATATTTGCCATATAGATATCTATATAAATGCCATCATAAATATTACTAGCATCTATTCTATTTAAAATGAATTCTTCTATTATCTTTATTACATGAATCAAGAAATAGATAGTAAAACTGAGAAAAAATAGTAATGATATTTGAAATAATCATGCATGGAAGCTCATTGTTAAAAGTGGAGTAGGCATACATCATTATTGATTTTATTGCTTGAAATGTATTTCTGTTGATTGTGCAAAGGAAAGAGATTAGAAATGGTTTTAGGCAAATATGGGTTGTTTTCTTTGAAAAATAAGTATTTGTATCTCTTAAGTGTGTTTGGGGTTGCTTTCTGGGTTAGGGTGCCAAATGTGGAATATCAGAGATGGCTTTTCCTCTTTTTGAGAATTGAACCTGAAACTATTTTTATGCTTGGCCAAGCTGGGAATTTATTGAAATGAGATGAATATTTGTCTAGCAAAACTTATTTATATATATCTTTGCCACATCTTGTTGTGAGACAATTTGCATATCATTATTTAGATTGCACATTAGACTTTAGGTTGCATTGGGTGTTCCCTCCAGCCAGTTGTTTCTAGGTTGCTAGACGTTCCGTGTAGGGCTGGGTTTCCTTCGTGTTATGAAGGAATTCGGGGAAGTGTAATTGCTTCATGGTTGGGCGGAAAAGTACCCGAGCCATGTTCTCGTCTCTCGGTTCACAAGAGGACCATGTGGGTTTGTGGCGTTTGGAGAGTTTGTTTGATTTATTATTTCTTATATTGTACATGATTATTGTATCTTGTAAGTATCTTTGGATGAATTATGGCATGAGAGCCAATTGACATTTTATATTATTTAGAGTGCTAACCCCTGGATTAAGCACACGATTTGTAAGATTTAATGATATTATTGATTTATGATTATGAGATCTATCTTTTTACTTGAGTGGATGTAAATAAGTGGATTATTTACTTATGTAACTTTTGTTATGGAATGTATACTTTATATTTGGTATCAATGCATAGTTGCAGCATTGGGAGCTCTGGGGTGTGTGTTGCTTGATTTATTCAAGCATGTGTGGGTCCTTGTGTGTTGGCATGCAGTGAGTAGCATGTGCCTCCTTTGGTTATGTCTTCCTTGCATGTGTGCGGTGAGGAATACGTTGTCTCAGGGTTTGATAGACCCTGGTGGTTGCTTAGAAGTTGCTTTTGTGTGTTTTTCTTCTTGATGTCTTGAAGGCTTGGCATGAGCCTTTACAGTGTTTGAGAGTACTTGAGTGACCTTTGTAGGGTGATGTTCATGCTTGTATGATCACTTGTGGTAGTGAAGTTATGAGAACCTTGTGTGAAAGAAAATATTATGTTCTTGAGTGCGATTGAACTTAATTTACTCTTTTAAGAGTTATGCATTGGTATGTGAAAAAGGATGTTTGATCGTATGCTTGTCAAATTGTTTATTGCCTCTGTGTGGTGACCGATAATGCTTGCTTGAAATGCATTTTGCATTATCTTATTGAGAGCATGCCCCTGAGTATGGGTTCATTATGTGGTTGTAAGAAAGATAGTATTGCATTGCAATGCTAGATAGATCATTGACTGTAACAAAGGACACACCAACACAACACTCCCCAAAAGCATGATTCAATCCAAAACGAGTACGATACATATCTTGTACACAAACAACATTTAATTTCATACAGAATTCAACTCTTATCAAGTGATCCATAGTGACACAAAAATTCATTTCAGAACTTCCTCAACACTTCAAACAATGTTCATTGCATCTAACAACAATTAAAGAATTCAATCTACCAAATCTCTTAGTAATACGCACGGTACGAAACAATATATTCTTTGCATCCTACTCCCTTATACAACCCATCAGAGGCCCATCATGGACATGATAGAAAACATAACATGATACATGACCAATAATTTAAAACATTCAAGCATAGCCACCAATAATAATAAATAAATAAATAAATTCTGAAGAAAAGAAAAAGTCAACTCCAGCAATAAGGCATAAAATGCGCACAATTTCAACAATAAATCCAACATGACCATCAAGGTCACAAGATAAGTAAATATCAAATTTTGTATGGCTATACTTTTTCATAAATAAAAATAAAATTTCAATGTTGATCTTTACAACGTTTAGAGAAATTACCAAAGTCAAATGAATGAAATATAAAAATTCAAAAGTTTCACATTACATGAACTATGTGACTAATTCTAGCCACTAGAGAGGGAGTACAATGCTACAGTTCATGTGAGAACTTGGTTGTATTTAATACATTGCATTATTTTAAGAGCTAAATAGGAAACTAGGGGTGTGAAAAGGGTCATTTGCATAGTCCTTGTGATGTTGAGGTGTTAGAATCTTAAGTGAAATAGAAAACCCTGCATATTGTGACTTGAGTTGTGATTTCTCCATTGTTTAGTGTGCATTTAGTATGCTTGTCATCATGTTATGAAGAAATTGGGTCTAATGAGAATGTTTCATTAATGCATTATCCATATGATTGGTGAATCCTTGTTTGGTGAGAAGTGTTAATCGCTACTTGTTGGTGAGATTGATGTGTTTAGATATCTTGGTTTGTGAACCTGATTTTGTCCTAGCTTAATCATGGTTGCTGGATGCTTATGTGGTTAAGTAGAGATGATCTTATGTTATAGACGAGTTTGGAGTCTTAGAGGACTTGTTTGTTGGTGTGATTGAGTGTGTTCTCTTACTCACCTCAATTTTGGATCCAAGCGTAGTGTAGCATTGTACTCCCTCTCTAGTGGCTAGAATTAGTCACATAGTTCATGTAATGTGAAACTTTTGAATTTTTATATTTCATTCATTTGACTTTGGTAATTTCTCTAAACGTTGTAAAGATCAACATTGAAATTTTATTTTTATTTATGAAAAAGTATAGCCATACAAAATTTGATATTTACTTATCTTGTGACCTTGATGGTCATATTGGATTTACTGTTAAAATTGTGCGCATTTTATGCCTTATTGCTGGAGTTGACTTTTTCTTTTCTTTAGAATTTATTTATTTATTTATTATTATTGGTGGCTATGCTTGAATGTTTTAAATTATTGGTCATGTATCATGTTATGTTTTCTATCATGTCCATGATGGGCCTCTGATGGGTTGTATAAGGGAGTAGGATGCAAAGAATATATTGTTTCGTACTGTGCATATTACTAAGAGATTTGGTAGATTGAATTCTTTAATTGTTGTTAGATGCAATGAACATTGTTTGAAGTGTTGAGAAAGTTCTGAAATGAATTTTTGTGTCACTATGGATCACTTGATATGAGTTGAATTCTGTATGAAATTAAATGTTGTTTGTGTACGAGATATGTATCGTACTCGTTTTGGATTGAATCATGCTTTTGGGGAGTGTTGTGTTGGTGTGTCCTTTGTTTGAGAGTTTCATAACCTCGCTTACGTTTTGACATAGAGTAGGGTGAGATAGAACCTTAGTTAGTGCATGAGCACGTAATGTATATATTTATGGTATTATAGTTGTCTTTTTACTTTTTCCAACCTTGGGAATTGGGTTGCTTCTAGAGTTTCTCCTTAGTAGTTGGAGATTTCCTAGCTTGATGCTGGAAGGGATGCAAATTCTTGTGTGAATAAGTTGTTGTCTTTTGTATTCTATTTTATGGATACTTGGTGTTAGGCCCCGAGGAAGCTTTGTGTTGTCTAGTCGATCATGAACTCGTGATTTGTAGTATTGTTGATCTTTAGGTCTGGCAAAGTTAAGAGTTGAAGTGGTGTTGTAAGTAGTCCTGCACCTTGTTGGTGAGTTGTAGCAGTTGTAGATGCGCTCCTAGTGCGTAGAAAGTTGCTAAGTTTTGCTTGAGGGAAGTGCTTGTTTTGTTAGAAGGTGTGGTTAGATTCTTTCCTCTAAGAACCTATTTGGTTGATCCTAGTTTTGGAAGTAAAAGAGATTGGGTAATAGAGAAACCCTCTCTTTTAGGAGTGAACGTGAGGAAGTACCTCATGTGGGAAACCGTGTCTAGAGTTGAGGCATGCTTTTGATCAAGATAAAGGTGCGGTAGTGATGCCTATAACCTTTTGAATTAAATTTTCTTAAACCTTGAGTTCTTTTGTTGCAGGTAGTGCCTAAGGAAGGAATGTTGAGAGAGTAATCTTATGTTTGTAATTCTCCTTGAGAATGGGTATGGTAGTCTTGTGAGTATCCTTAGACTTAGTAGATAGATTGAGAGGTTATCTTAGCATAGTTGTAGTCCTGACCTTTGCAGACTTGACTTGCTTGCAGTTGTTTCGCCTTTTGGCTAGAGTATCTTTTCATTACATTAGCAGTTGGAGGATGGAGTAGTGTAGTCTCAAAGGAGTTGTATGCACAATGGTTGGTTTTAGTTGGTGCACCTTTGGAGATTGTTTTATTATTATTTGAGACCTCGATCTAGTGTTGGTTAGGAGGATTGATCTTTTTATATTGTGTTACCATGAGATTGCATGTGCATTGTGATGTTGATTCATTATCGTATGTATCTTTGATGAATTAATTTAAGCCTTGTTTGGCATTTATTAAAGATGTGATTTTTATTCGTATGCAACTGAGTGGTAGTTGTACCATGTGTTGGATAATATACATTGAATTGGTAGTTGTGCCGTGTGAATTGATTGATTGATTATATACTTGAATTTTATTAATAGACACAATGATAAAGTACGAAATAAAGATATTGTTCTGTGTAAGATTGAGTAGAACCAATAATTTGTGGATGATGCCACATAGGAGGATGTAAAGGGCATTAGTAGAGGTACTTTGTCTGATTTGATAATACTTTATTGATTGTTGAATGTTATAGTGCTTTACTTCTATTATTTTAGTACGTGTGTGATAAGACATCAGAACGATGTCTCTTCCTAGTGGGGAAGGATGTCACATCTCGTTTTTAGACTTTATTATAAATTAGATCATTGGACATTTTACTGTGATTGATTTACTATGAGTGATTCCACGGGTGTGAAAGTAACTGTCGTGAATGTTATAAATGCATAAATTTGAAAGTCAATTTAATAATTGAATATTATTGGTATGATTATAGATGTACATTATGTTTTGCTTCGGCTATGATTTTGATGAACTAACCTATTGATGTGGAGTTGTGCGCGACTGAATGCAGGTACTCGTCAAAGACGAGAACATGGTTGAGGTAGAGATGTTCTAGCCGCTTGACAAGAATTGTTGTGATGGATAAACCTGATGCACCCACACACTCATGTAGTCTCATGTCATATTGCATTTTGAATGGTGTTAATATGCATTATTATATGGTCAATGAATGTGGTTGATGTTTTGTGAGTAGGCAAATGTGTTTGAGTTGCTACAGTAAGTTTATTCGAATGCATAAATTAGTCATGAAATTATTACGTTCCTTCGAATTATATTTGATGGAATTGTGTATACTATATTATTTAATTATAACTAATAAACATGTTTTCCTATTTATATAATATATTATTGTTTGAAAAACAATATCTTGATTGGTTTAAAAATAAATATATTTTATTAAAGATAAATAAATTATATATATAAATTAGTATATTAGATATCTAAATAAAAAAATAAAAGAAAAAGCTTTTGTCATGCAAAATTTAGAAGCAACAAAAATAAAGAAATTGATTTATTTTAAAGTTTGGTTGGAAAGCCAAGAAGGGCATGCAAACTAATGAGAACTGGAGTTTTCAAAAGCAAAAGAAAATCTAAAATTATGAACGCCTAGTTTAGCAAGGGGAATTTTAATAAAATAGAGAACGGAAAAAAGAAAAATCATCATTGTCTGAGAAAGGAAAAGGGAGAACAGACCAACGATAGAAGGGAAGAGAGATCAACGTCAGAGGCATAATCAACCTTAGAAAGCGAAGGAAATCAGGTATTTTCCTTGAGTAATAATCTGCTCAAATTTTTGTTGTATATGCCATTAAAATTTCTAATTTGAGCAATGTCTTAGTCAGCTTGTTTGACCACCGCTTGAACCTTGTTTTTATTCATGTCATCTGCTGTTCTTTTCTCTATATTGCTTGTGGATCGACTTACTATCCCTCTGTGGACGAAGGCCCGAGTCCTCCCTTGGTCGCTGTTATTAGTTAACTTATGCCTGATAACTATTCCTTTGAATCTATGTAAAGACCAACGCTTCTATGCATCTTTTGAGCTGAGTTAAATTGACCTTTAGTTGTGGTTAACCTAAATCTTTTTTTCCATTCGGCTTGGGTTATTCTTGACAAAGCATCATCCCTAATTTCAACGGCCTACAACTCAAGAAGTGATCTGTTTCTTGTTTTTGTCAGTCTGTATTGCACATCTATTGGCCTGCATAGAGCATGGACTGCTTATAAAACTTAATCTGCTTTTTATAAATTGGCTAGTGTACTCTTTAAAACAACCTGATTTGGACAGCCTTGCTATAGGTATCTGCCTCTTTGTAGCTTTAGACGACAGTACATAATCCCTGTTGCAGTTACTTAATACTGAGACTGTTGCTTATTTCATTCTATAGCTATTTATTTTCTTACTGTTGCTGTTAGAAGTTTTTGTTGCAGCTTTTCATTGTTCCTATTTACTATTTTGTAAAAACTGTCGCTGTGGGATATTTGCCCCTGTCATAACAGACTTAGCTCCTTTTATTTAGAAAATTAATCGCTGCCTTGTGGTGTTCTAGGACAGTTCTTCAACATAGGAAACTTTAAGTTTCTATAACTGCTTTTACTTTATCCTTGTCGCAGCTTATTGTGTCACTGTCGGAGTCTATTGTTCATGTAACAGATTTATAGTTCTGTTCCTGTAGCTTGATTTGTAAGATCCTGTAGCTATTGTTTAATTACCTCTGTCACGGAGTTCTTTTATCTCTGTCATCATATTGTTCTTCTTGTCGTCAGACATGTTTTGTTTCTATAGCTTGATTTAATTCTCCCTAAAGTAGTTAGATTATTATTTGGAACAAAGATAATATGTTTCTGATTATTTACCTATGCTTTTGAATTTAAATTATGTGATGCTAAAAATTATCTATACACTCTTAGTAAATCTTTGTTACAACGAATTGCTTGAATTATAAACCAGCATTGAGTAGAAAGTAGTTAACATTAGTTTTCTTCAAACTATTGAAAAGAAAGAACTGTGTTGGAAAATATAACTAGTTTATAGATTCTATATATAATTGTAATTGTGTTTAAACGAATAAATGAATCTCTTAATTGAATTATTTCTTGAAAGTGCACTCTCGTTGGTTGAGCAAAGTAAAGAATTAACAAACTATATTTAGGAAAAAGTATGTGTTATTTATTTGGTTATGAAATCATAGATCAAGTTTAAACCTTTGAAATCATTGAGCATATTTACCATATAGATATCTATATAAGTGTCATCTTAAATATTACTAGCATCTATTCTATTTAAAATGAATTCTTCTCTTATCTTTATTACATGAATCAAGAAATAGATAGTAAAACTGAGAAACGTGATAGTAATGATATTTGAAATAATCATGCATGGAAGCTCATTGTTAAAAGTGGAGTAGGCATACATCATTATTGATTTTATTGCTTGAAATGTATTTTCATTGATTGTGCAAAGGAAAGGGATTAGAAATGGTTTTAGGCGAATATGGGTTGTTTTCTTTAAAAAGAAGTATTTTTATCTCTTAAGTGTGTTTGGGGTTTCTTTCTAGGCTAAGATGCCGAATGTGAAATATTAGAGATGGCTTTTCCTCTTTTTGGGAATTGAACCTAAAACTATTTTTATGCTTGGCCAAACTGGGAATTCATTTAAATGAGATGAATATTTGTTTAGCAAAACTTATTTATATATATCTCTGCCACATCCTATTGTGAGACAATTTGCATATCATTATTTAGATTGCACATTAGACTTCAGGTTGCATCGGGTGTTCCCTCCTACTAGTTGTTTCCAGATTGCTAGACGTTTCATGTAGGGCTGGGTTTCCTTCGTGTTATGAAGGAACCCAGGGAAGTGTAACTGCTTTATGGGGAAGTGTTTCTTTCGTGTTATGGGTTCATGGCGACTGGAGAGTTCGTTTGATTTATTATTTCCTATATATTGTACATGATTATTGTATCTTGTAAGAATCTTTGGATGAATTATGGCATGAGAGCCAATGGACATTATATATTATTTATAGTGCTAACACTTGGATTAAGCACACAATTTGTAAGATTTAATGATATTATTGATTTATGATTATGAGATCTATCTTTTTATTTGAGTGGATGTAAATAAGTGGATTACTTATTTATGTAACTTTGTTATGGAATGCGTATTTTACAGCACTTCTTATGCATACCCTATTTTTTGAAACATTTCTCCATCCCGTGTTTACTAAAAGATTTGCCATGGATTGTTTTGGTTTGACAGCATTAAGTCGTGCCAATTCTTTCTTTGAATTTGGATAACAATTTTTGATTCATTGCTAGAAGTAGCATATGAATCTTACGAGGCCATGATCTTCATACAAAATTTTGTGCCAATTAGGTGAACTGGAGGGCTTATTATTATGTCAAAGATGAGAATCTGCTTATTTATGACTATCTTCCCAATGGCAGCCTTTACTTTCTTTTTGTCCCCAGCATAGCTTAAAGTTAAAATTCAATCCGACAAATGATTTATTAAATTTCTTATTTTACAAGTTTGATTGGATATATGGCATTTTTTTCAATTCGTGTATCGCATATTAAATGATATATGGTGGTTTTTTATATTTTTAATATTTCTGCTAAGGTTGCGTTAAAATTTAGTTGAATTACAACTATTAATTACATCCAATGTCTAGAGCATTCACAGAACGAGTAATACTTTATCATCTCTAAATCAACAAGCATCTTACTTTGACATAAGATTCTGCTCAATATCCAATTTTCCACTAAAAACAAAAAAATATCTTTGTTCCTTGATTACATTTGGCTAAGCTGCCTTGATGAGAGCTACTCTATCAAAGTCACCCAAGGGATTGAGCCTGGCCCCAATTAGCAGCTCCGACAATGAGCTCTCAACGAGTCAAACGCCTTACCAATTATTTATGTTTACTCAAATATAATGCACTATGAGAATCTCAAAACTTACACTCGATATTTTTGACTCTTGAGTGACATCAACCTAGTCCCTTCGCGAGGTATTGATTTTTTTTTGTTAAAAAATGGTGAAGGAGGTTAATTATTAAGAAAACATGGAAACAAGATCAAAGTATCAGTCTAATAGCCTTAGAAGAAACTGCAGAAATAACTAAATTTTTAGGGAAATTCAACTAACTTGCATTGACATTATATATCATTTGATTATCATCAACACATGCTAAAATATAAACATCAAAAGTGCAATCAACAGATTACTCCTGGTTTAAAAACTATCCAAGAAGACCATATTTAAACCATTGGGTATAGAGGATATACCCTCTCTCAAGATTGAACTGCACCACAAGAAATAACATGAAAACCACTTGGAACAAGGTCCAAATGGTCAAGTTGGAACAAAATCACCGCTACATTGCATGCTAATTTTCACCATAAGCTTCTCCCCCACTTTGGTCACCAACCACAAATCCTCATCACAAACCTTGTCCTTCGTAAAAGCACTTGTAACGAAGTGGAGGTGGATGTTGTTGAGAACTTATACAACATGAGGACCTTCACTGGAGATATCATAGACACAATGATCTTTGTGTTTCACCATAGTAGCAATATTCCAAGCTAAAGTCAACAAAGTCAGTTGCAGGTTTAAGAGGTTGAGAATCATGAACTTTCTCATTACCTTAAGTCTTAGAAGACAAGGGCCTGACTTGTTCCAAGTCTAAAGACAAGTTCTTTAAGCTCATTTGCTTCTTTCTTAAAAGTTCAAAAAAATATAATCTTGAGAGGCTATATATGTAAATTCTAGAATAACAGAACCAGAAATAAAGAATAGCAAAATCAAAACAATGCTCAGAATGAAAATATAAAACAGCATACACAGAAAGAACAAGATCTTTAATGTGGTTCACTGTTTCAGGCTACATCCACAACGAACGATAGATTTTTTATATTAATGCATCTCTCTCTTTCTGTATTACATATAGCTTTGTATTTTTGGAACAGCAGCTATTCAATACCACACTCTGATCTCTACCGAACTTCCTCCTGCTGTTTTTAACCATCTTCAGACCCTCTGCATTGCAGCAACCGCATGCCAAGAAGATGGTAGTTACAAAGAATATGTTGCCAGAGGAATAAGTCTGAGAATATAGGAGAAACTGCAGATCGGTTACAAATTGGGCTTCACATAGATGCCACGTGCCCAACAATCTCCCACTTGAAGACCAATGGGATCGGCAATGAAGCTGCTTTGAGAGAGATCCCCTTCGTGAAATTTAGTGTCACAGAGGAACAAGACCGAGAGACGATATACAAAATTCGAACTTCTCTCGAGGAACAATCTTGGTTAATGCATCTGCCGGATTAACCTTTGTGTCAATCTTTGTGACCCGCAACTTGCTTTCGTCAATAAGATGGCGGATAAAGTGGTATCGAAGGTCAATATGTTTTGTTCGACTGTGGAAAGCTGAATTTCTGGCCAAGTGAATAGCACTTTGGCTATCACAAGATAATGGAAATACTGATTTCGGATAGTCTAGTTCGGTCAACAAACGCTCAAGCCATATCATTTCTTTGGCTCCTTCCAAGAGTGCAATGTATTCAGCTTCGGTGGATGACAGAGCGACAACTTGTTGCAACCGAGAAACCCAAGTAATGGCTGCCCCGGCAAATGTAAAGACATAACCAGTGGTAGACCGGCGTTTGCCTAAATCTCTGGCCATATCTGAATCAACATAACCATGGAGCTGAAAGTCAGTACCTCCAAAACATAAATAGAAATGTGAAGTACCTTTCAAGTACCGTAGAATCCACTGAACTGCCTGCCAGTGTAGTTTGCCCGGATTACTCATGAATCAGCTCACAACTGCAATTGCTTGTGCAATGTCCGGACGAGTGCATACCATTGCATACATTATACTACCAACTGCAGATGTAAATGGAACACACCTCATCTGTTCTTCTTCTTCTTGATTTTTTGGACACATAGCTGAAGATAGGCGGAAATGATCAGCTAAAGGAGTAGATATCGGTTTAGCATGAGACAGATTAAATCTGTCCAATACTTTGGCAATGTAGTTTGCTTGGGACAACCTGAGTTCTCTTTTATTTCTGTTTCTAAATATGTACATCCCAAGTATTCTTTTGGCTGGTCCTAGATCTTTCATGGCAAAACGAAGAGCCAACTATTGCTTCAGCTGAGTAATAATCTGAACACTCGTACGAGCTACTAACATATCGTCAACATAGAGCAAAAGTATGACAAACTCACCAGTATTGAGCCTCTTGTGGTAAACACAAGGATCTGATTCGCACCGAATAAAGTTGTTATCAGTCATGAAACGGTCAAATTTTAAATACCATTGTCTTGGAGCTTGCTTCAACCTATACAAACTCCGCTTCAACTTGCAAAATAAATGCTCCTTACCTGGTTGAGTAAAGCCTTTAGGCTGCTCCATGTATAAATCCTCATCAATGTCTCCGTGTAAAAATGATGTTTTCACATCAAGTTGCTCAATTTCTAAATCCCAAATGGCTACCAATCCCAACACAGCATGGATTGTGTCCACTCTGACAACTGGAGAATTTTTTTTAGAAAAATCAATACCTTTTTGCTGATCAAACCCCTTGATGACTAATCTGGCCCTGTATCTTTTACTTCCTCCATCTTCGTCTTTCAAATGATAAATCCATTTATTCTTGAGAGGCTTTCGATTTGGCGGAAGAGGAACCAAATCCCAGGTGTGATTAACTCTCAACGACTCCATTTCTTCGTTCATGGCTGCCATCAAGTTGTGTGCATTTTCATGCTTGCAGGCTTGCTTATAAGTGCCGGCTCTGCATAATCAGAGAGCAATAACTCGTAGTCATCGAATTTTGTAGGCCTTCTCTTCTCACGGGTAGACCTCCTCAATTGTGGAGCTTGCTCTGGCTGGATATTGGAGTCCAGATTGAGTCTCTATAATAAATTCTGAACATCATCAACCCCTGATTGTAGAGGCCCCTGAGGAAAACTCCCCTATCTCTGTAGTTGTGCACCCAGAGTGCTCTGCCCAGTCACACTGTCCTGCATCAGGTCTCTGATCTATGTAGAAGAGTGACCTTTGTATAGGTCTGAAGGCAGAGTAGTGGTGATTGACTCTCCTCCATGCTGCGTTGGAGTTCTAAATGGCAGCATATCATTATGTGAGGGCAGCGAATGACCAAATAGAGGTCGAGTTTCAAGAGACAATGGCTGCGCTGGGGGCAGCGTTTCAGCTGGAGGAGGCAGCGTTGAGATTATTGAAGGCTGTGAGGGATAGGTAGAAGGCAGCGTGGGTTGAGTTGGAGTGCTCAGCGAAACATCAAACAATTGCTGCGTTGTTGAGTGGGAAGGCTGCGTTGGAATTGTGGAAGTCAACATATGACTATTGGAAGGCAGCGTCACATGTGAAGAAGGCTGCATATTAAGTTCTAAAGGCAGCGAATACCTATGGGAAGGCTATGTAACATGTGCTGAAGCACAAGGCAGCATATCATATGAGGAAGGCAGCAAGTTGTCATTGGAAGCATTTGGGGGCTGCATTCGATTAAATGAAGGGACTGGCTGCATTGTATCATTTGATGGCAGCGATTGGGATGTGGATTGTGTAGCAACTATGCTGGGCAGACCAATGGTGGACTGGGTGGGAATTGTGCATCCAACGGAAGGCATAGCAGTTGAAGTAATAGGAGCTCCTGAGATATAAGAATGTATAGAGGTAACAATTGGCTGAGAGAAAGAGATGGTAGGTTGCTTTATCTAACCATTATCAAACAAATCCACATCAACATATTGTGGCAGAGATGAAGTGCAAGGTTGCAAACCTGGAAAATGCTTCTCATCAAACACAACATCGCGGCTACGGATTATGGTTTTTGCAACGGGATCCCAAAGACGAAAGCCAAACTGATCTTCACCATAGCCGAGAAAAACACACCTTTTGGACTTGAAATCTAACTTAGTTCTCTACTCTTTCAGAATGTGAACAAAAGCGGCACAGCCAAACACCTGCAAATGCTGATAGGAAATTTGTTTGCCGAGCCATGTCTCCTCAGGTATGTCAAAATCCAGCCTAGACGATGGAGCTCGATTGATTAAATACACGACAGTATTACATGCCTCTGCCCAAAACTCTTTGCCCAATCCGGCATTAGAGAGCATGCATCTAGCTCTCTCAAGTATCGTGCGATTTAGCCTCTCAGCTGCACTGTTCTCCTGAGGTGTATAAGGGACGATCTTGATCCGTTGAATACCATGGTCTGCACAAAAAGAATCAAACTCCGAAGAGCAATATTCTCCACCATTATCTGTTAGTAGGCATTTAATTTTATGCCCAATCTGGTTTTCAATAGAAGCCTTAAAAATTTTAAATTTTGAAAATACCTCAGATTTTCTGTTCATCATATAAATCTAGATTTTTTGATTGCAGTCATCTAGAAAGGTTACAAAATAATTTGCTCCACCAAAAGAAGTTACCTGAGTTAGACCGGAAACATTGGAATGAACAAGTTCCAACAGAGTAGTTTTCTTGTCATGCCCCGTTCTCACGAAACTAGTTCGGCACTGTTTGCCATAAAGGCAATGTTCGCATAATTCTAAATCGATGGAGTTGAGGCCTGGACGCTGATTGCGCTGAAGCATAACTTGAAGACCTTTTTGGCTCATATGACTGAGCCTTTTGTGCCATATTTCAGACCCACTGTCCATAGCTGGCAAGGCAGCTCCCACTTCACCAAAACAGTCCAGAATATAGAGATTACCTTGCTTCTTTCCTCTTGCCATTACTAAAAGCCCCTTTGTAATTTTCCATGAATCAAGAGAAAATTTAACATTGCATCCATTGCCTATAAGCTGACTAACAGAAATTAAATTTCTTTTTAACATGGGTACATATCTAACATCCGTCAAAGTTAGTTTGTCTCCATTTTTTTGATTCAATATTATATCACCTTTTCCTAAAATGTCACATTCTTTATTGTCACCAAGAAACACCTTACCGAATGTGCCTTCTTGAAAATTTGTGAAAGCTTGACGGCATGAAGTGGCATGAAAAGAGGCACCGGAATCAAGGACCCATGAATCTGCATTTGTATCACTAGCTGATAGGACCAAAACACCATCACTTGCAGTGTTTGCTTGATTATTCGTGCTCATGTTGCTTTGAGCTTTCTTATAGTTCCAGCAGTTCTTCTTATTGTGTCCAGGTTTTCCACAAAATCAACATGAACCAGTTCTGCCCCTAGACTTCGATTGCGGACCAGATTGTGACCTTCTCCGATTGTTGTATCTACCTCTGTCATGGCTTCTTCCTCTATTGTTTATACTTACAACTGTTAGAGCATCGCCGGATGAGGGTTCCTGATATTTCCTTCTTATGTCTTTGCTGAGAAGAGTAGCTGCAACTTCATCAAAAACCAATGTACTCTTGGCTGCCACAGAAGTGCTCACAGCCATGACAACACCTTCCCAGCTATTTGGTAAGGAACACAACAGCAAAATTGCTTTAATCTCAGGATCTAACTTGATACTCACCGAAGCTAATTGAGATACTAAGGTGTTAAATTTATTCAATGATTGGACATAACCCCACCTTCTCTCATTTTCAGGTTATATAATTTCTTCATAATAAATACCTTGTTCGAAGCCGAAGCAATCGCATACATGCTGGAGAGCTTTTCCCAAAGCGCTTTCGTAGTACTCTCATTTGAGACATTAAATAATACATTGCTGAACAATGAGAGAAAAATAGTTGCTTTCACTTTCATGTCCAGTTTGTCCTAGTCTTCATCCTTCATAGTACCTTGTCCTTTGGCTTTCCCTAGTAAGGCGAGTGACAAGTCTTGTTTGATAAGAAGAGACTCCATATGCACTTTCCAAAGACCAAAGTTTTGACCTGTAAATTTCTCTATTTTCCATTTCTCCGAGTCATCCATTTTGATTTCTATAGAGGTTCCAAAAAAAAAACTTCACAGGCTATCTCCTGGACCGAGCTTCACACAGAGCTCTGATACCAATTGTAAATTCTAGAATAACAGAACCAGAAATAAAGAACAACAAAATCAAAACAATGCTCAGAATGAAAATATAAAACAACATGCACAGAAAGAACAAGATCTTTAACGTGGTTCACCGTTTCAGGCTACATCCACAATGAAGGGCAGATTTTTTATATTAATGCATCTCTCTCTTTCTGTATTACATATAGCTCTGTATTTTTGGAACAGCAGCTATTCAATACCACACTCTGATCTCTACCAAACTTCCTCCTGCTGTTATTAACCATCTTCAGACCCTCTGCATTGCAGCAACCGCATGCCAAGAAGATAGCAGTTACAAAGAATAGGTTGCCAAAGGAATAAGTCTGAGAATACAGGAGAATCTGCAGATCGGTTACAAATTGGGCTTCACATAGATGCCACGTGCCCAACAATATAGACAGTATGACCATCACTCATAGGGGTGATAGAGGAAGAGCCAAGAGACGAAAGATGAGGTTTGAACATAGTAGAAGTAAATGTGACCTTTCAATCCACAGAAAATAGAATCGTTATCCTTCAACAAATTTGCTCTTAAAGACCCTATAATCTAGGTTTGATTAAATTGATTAATGGAAATAGCATCATTGTGTCTGCCTCAGTGTCCATGGGGTTCAAGAATGGAGATTGGAATTGAGGTAGTTTCAAGAGCAATAGGGCTTTTTGAATCTTTCATAGAACTAAGAGTTTTCACATTTTTGAGAACCTTATTGCCATTAGCAACAGGGGAGGAGCAATGAGCTGCTACACAATCTTGGAATTGGTCATTAGTATCAAGTCTTGGCATTTTGCATGGTTTGGCAGCAAGGGATTTAGCTATATTCTTAGCACTAGCAGAGGTCTTAAGGGATTTGGCCTTTATTGAAGTAGAGCCTTGGAGGCCAAGAAGCATTCTTCCTTGCCACTGAAATCTTTAAAAAGTGTCGTTGACCTACCCTGGGAGAATTGCAAGTCTGAAAATCAAATGGGAACAAAATAAAATGAAAGGGAGGTGAAAGACCAACATGAAACAAAGCGGGGTCAAGAAAAAACCAAGAATTTTCACCCTTCATCGTTTTATTGTCCTTGCTCCATAGAAAACTAAATTCTCCTTAACGCTAACATTTGCTAGCAACACAAAACAACTTATTTTAGATACTTACCATCTCATAATAACCTTTGACATAAAGAAAAGTAACAAAGTAGCAATGAGGATGGAGGAGACACAAGGGAAACCTTTGCGAAATAGTCCTACCTCAATTGTCAATTGTCTATCCACTTTCATGAAGGCACATAAATCACCACAAGACTGAACACCCAGCACGCCCAAACAAGGAATAATTAATGATTCCTTAGGAAGAATGTATAGAGAGATATCCTCTAAATCAATAATTAGCTACTTTCATCAATAATAATTGGCATAAAGCTTTTCTCTAAGGCCGGGATTGGAAGATCCTCCACTTTGCCAACCCGTCCTTGACTTGCATTGAGGTAGGCAACTTTCATAACTAACATCTTTGCTGCCATGTTAGCTTAATAGCATATTTTTTTTCATGCATCTCGTTCTACTGT
This sequence comes from Cunninghamia lanceolata, assembly GCA_027924645.1. Taxonomy (NCBI): domain Eukaryota; kingdom Viridiplantae; phylum Streptophyta; class Pinopsida; order Cupressales; family Cupressaceae; genus Cunninghamia; species Cunninghamia lanceolata. Next base: position 2,371,002 of record BSBN01000063.1, read on the forward strand.
TTGCATGTCGAGATTATGGGATTTTTTCGTCTTTTGAATGTCCATGACTTGGTTTTACTAAATGAATCTATTATAAACTCATGAGAATATTGTTATATATTGGGAAGAAAAGGGACCAAATGAGGAAAATGGATGGTTTAGTTTACAATATGGCATATGGCCAAGCACAAATTAATATAGACTAGACCCTTATTACATGGGCATCCATTTTAAAACCTAATGCTTGCTGCTGGTGCCACATCAAAACCCAAGATTGTTGACACATTATGTGAAGCTGCCATGTGAAAAGCATGGCCTGTCTTACAAGAGTACCACATTCTGGGAGGCTAACATTATGACAATAAGGAATTTGAGAGCCGCTATGCTGGAGGCTCCAGATTTGTCCAAGCTTGTTTCTAAGTGCTTGCTTTGGGAGGCTGTCATACCCGTGGCTGAAAAACGGCTCGACTTTATTTTTTATTTTATTTTTAGATATAAATTTCTGCATTGTTTTTTTTTAATTTCAATTTTCAAATTCATATGAATCTGCTACCCAATTTCGTCCTGTTTTTGAATTTTTGTTTTTGAGTTCAAAATATTATCTGATTGTTTTTTTAAATTTATGGCTTCAATTTTCAAATTCAAATGAATCTGTAACCAATTCTATCTTTTTTTAATTAAATTTCTGTTATCTGAGTTCAAAATCGCCATAAATTGTTTATCTAGATAACCTTCTAGAGGTGGTGATTAGACAAATTGTCTCAGAAGGTAGGAGACTAAGTAATTAAATGTGGAAACGAGGTGTTCTATAAAACAATTTTTTTTTATGTTGCCATTGCTTTCTAGAAAACTACATCAAAAAATACTCTTGCTTTTTTAATTTTTAAACTCTATTTTATTAGGAAACCGTGTACAAATTTTTACATAAAGATTTTGAACGACACTATGTGATTCATAAGCAATAGTAGATTGTTCCCCTGGAGACAATTTTCCCATCAGCTATTGCAGAAGATTTTTAGGTGTTAAAGCGAAGAATAGGGTGTTTTATAAATTCCACTATTCAATTTGGTCTTGGAAATTACTTTTGAGAGAATTGTATTGGAAATTCCACTATTTAATTTGGTATTTTGTTTTTCTCTATTGTCTGAATTCAAAATTTATCAAAAAACTAGTCCTAACCAGGGTTATAATCATTGCAAAAAACTTAGGGTGCTCTGTTTTTTTTAATACTAAATATGAATGCTTGAGTTTTTCTTTTACAACGTTTTATTTTGTGATACCTTTATGCTGCTATTTTGAAATTCAATACTTGATTTTCATTTCGTTGTTTTAGTTCAAAATTGTTGAAAAACTTATTTGCTTACCTCACCCAATGGAAAAATAGATTTTTTGCTAAGGAAATTTAAGAGTTTATGCTGCTATTCCTTTTCAAAGAATTGTATGGGACAAATTCAAACTACATTATTTTTTAATAAAATATAGAAAAAATACATACTTAGTGTGCTACTATTTAACAATGTAAGGCTAAATAAGTTGGTCATAATCCATGGGGGGTTTTACCTTGCCATTGCTTTTCACTTTGGAAGATCTTGGAAAGAAGTATCACGAAGTTAAGGATATGAAATTAGTTTGAATGATAAAATGCAATTGAATTTAAGGTTGAAAGAAGAAGGGAAAATTGCGGATTTGAACCCAGTGGTGGTTGTTATGTTGGGTTTTAAAATTACTTTGCCAACATTTCAGGGTACACTCTTTTCTTCTTGTATATGTAATATACGATGCAAGAAATTAAGAATGATAGAACAAGGAAAAACAAAATGTGATATTTGTAGTAAAGATGCACCTTCTCTTCTAAACAACAAGTTGGAGCTACTTTCATGACCTTTGATTTGATATCAATAATCTATAATTTGTGCAAGTCATTTATATCTTGAATAGATAATAATTCTTCTAATACATATCTGTCGAGACACTAAAGGACCAAAATTTAGCATACTAAAAATTATGAACATTTCGTTTTATTACAAAAGGGCTCATATCTACTATTAGAAAATCATATCAATATTAAGTTCAAAAGTATGGTGTAATTTATTACTTAACACTAAATATGATTTGGGAAAATTAAGTCTCCACAATGCCTTGCAATGCTTTGTGAGGATTGGAATTTATTTCTTCCTTATTCATGCATCTACTTCATCCATCAATGTTTGATTCCTTTTCTCACCACTTCATTGTATTTCATCATCTAGAAAAAATGAGTTAGTATTGTTTGCAAAAATATTTTCCTACGTACTAAAATTAGTGAGAGGCTATGAGTTACAATTTAAGAAAATCTCAAAACAATGAAAGCAACTAGACAAATACATTAAGAATAAGCATGGCCAACCATATATGGCCACACGATCTCCACCTTTTTGATAATATTCAAAATGGTATTATTCACACAAGAGTAATGGTTTCACTATATAATTACAATTTCAACTATAGTTTCCACTATGTGTGTGTGTGTGTGTGTGTGTGTGTGTGTGTGAGAGAGAGAGAGAGAGAGAGAGAGAGAGAGAGAGAGAGAGAGAGCATTGCAATTAAGTCATTTACATTGTTGTCAATTGTCAAATTAGATTATGGAACACGTGAAGATATTAACTAATGCACAATTTCAACCATCTTATAAATTTTTGATTAAAAAATGTTGTTCTCCAAATCCTTTATTCTCCTACAACAAGTTTCACGATCTCTACAAATGGATCGATTTTTCTTACTATTGTTGTAGATAAGGTATTTTTTAACATAAATGTATGTAATTGATATAATCATTTCTTAAAATGTATGTAATTGATATAATCATTTCTTAAGGATATTGATATTCAGTGTTTGAAGACATCATTTGCTAAAAAATAATTTGTACATCTCACAATGCACCCACATTTTTTGTGAAAGAAAATATGCCGCCAATTTTTCTTCAATCAATTTATGCTTGTACATGGTTGCTTTTCCTTTGCATTAAAAGATTTTGAGTTTCTTTTATGGAATTTTATATTTATGTTTCAAACAATAGGTGAAATTCATGTGAAAATCACTGAGCAAAATTTCTAAGAGAACTTATAAAGGGGAAAGAATAAAATTTCACCACTTAATGCAAAAAAAACCCTCCTACATAGCCTAATCTACAATTATCTTATTTCTATGACCACAATGACCTTCTTCTTTGTATATAACTTTTTATTTGATTTTTGGGTCTAATAGAACATTCCAAGTTGGAGGTTTCCAATACAGATTTCCAAAATATCAATATTTAGTATGAAATTCATGTGGCATTTTTATTTGCAAAAATAATAATAATCAACTCAAATATGCCACAAAGTTATGGAGACATAGGTTGCACATAAAATGTCACTTGCTTAATGGCTTCACAATTGACCTCATGCATTACCCCACTGTATGCTAAAAAAAATGATAATCTCAACGAATACAATCACCGTCAGCGTACCCATTGCACACCAAGTTGCAATTGCTAGTTAAATTTGATATCTATGTTGATTAATTATTGATAGAAATATTTGGAGTTCCTCAAACAAGAAGGGAAAGTTGCAGTTGCCCTTAATTCCCTTTAATTTTGATGCTTGTTGTTAGTTTGTTGTGATGTTAATGTGTCACTAACTTGTTATAGTGTTGTTGTAGCATCGTTGTTTTCTAGCCTATCTTCTTGTTAGGCTATTCCATGGGTGGTTGTTATATTGTTTCTATTTTGCTCTTTTTTAAAGGGATGTGCCCCCTTCAAAATCCCTTTTTTAATTCTTAATGGAAAAATTGGTGATTGATTTAATAAATTATTTTAATAAATAATTTTTAATATGATTAGAAGAGTAAATAAAATCAATTATTAATTTTAATTATTAATATAATTAAAAAATATTAATAATTATTAGAGTTAATAATACAAGGATTACAATAATGAGCTCGCAAATGTGCGAAGGAGAGAATGGACGCGCAGGTGCGAAGGTGGATGGGCGACGACGGCGGGGGACTGATGCTGGTGCAGTGGCCGCTCAAAAGGGCAAATCCAAGACCATGAATCTGAAGGGCTCTTCAACCCCGTCCTCTGTTCCTCAGGGTTCTCCTATCTCTCCTCTGGCCTCCGCTTCTCTGCTAGCGGCCCCTTTCTTCATTGAGGGGTGTAGGAACATAATTAACCCTTTTCATGAATGCTCAGATTTCTACAAATCTCAAGTTATCCCGGTCAGCCCTCCGCTGCCTTCAGTCAAGTCTATCTCGGTCAATTCCGACTCTGATCCAACGCATATTTACTTTTTGGGCGACAATGAGGTTTGCCTGACAGACACCCCTATCAACTTCCACATCTCTAATAATTGCATCCGAAACTCGGTTGAGGAGATTGGAAACCAATCCCTCCTTGTTCGTTGCCTGAGCAAGAGGCCTTCGGTTGTCCAATTCATCGAGTGGATGAAGGCTTCCAGGAATAATATCCCCACCCCGGACATCGACATCTTGGAATTTAGCTTTTTCTTGCTCCGCTTCGCCAATGCGGAGGATTGTTCCTTTGTTAGACAGAAGGGCCCTTGGTTTTTTGGCCAGTCTGGCCTCTGCTTCCTGGAGTGGTCACCTTTCTTCGATCCTGCTTCTGCTAGGATCTCTAAGGTCCCCATTTGAATTAGGTTGTACAATCTCCCTCTAATTATGCGGGATTCGGAGCTAATCAAGAGCTTGATCGAGCAGTTTGGTACCTTTGTTAAGCTGGACTCTAGTTCCTCCCACAACAAATCTTCAGGGTGTGCCATCATTGATATCTCCAAACTAGTGCATCATTTTGTTTTGATCCAATCGGATTTTGGCACTTGGACTCAATTTCTAAATTTTGAAGGTCTCCCCTTCAGATGCTTTCATTGTAACTTGTTAGGACATAAAATTGCTGGTTGTTCTTCCTCTTTGTCTGTCCCTTCCTAAAAGTTCAGCATCAAGAAATCGGTTAAGAAATCTGGCTCTCCTGATGTTGAGTTCATTTGTCACAGTCACGGGAAGTTCTTTGCTACTCAGGAGGACCCTACACCTACATCTGTCACCCCAGTTGTGGCCTCTTCTAAAGCGATGTTGCCCTCATCTTCACCTTCCAATGCTTTCCGAGAGGACCCTCCCCCTCAGCTCGTCATTCCCATCCCCTGCTCATCCGGGGATGCTAGTGATAGTTCTGATGCTGAGGACTCTTATCCCTTTATGGATGACTTGGATGAGGATTGCTCAGATTTTTTGGACTTCGATGATGATTTGTATGTTCCTTTTAAAGTGTGCTCATTAGCCCAAACTGCTAGTACCATCACCAAACCAAACATCACTGTCAAAAAGAAGGGATGCAAGTCTGAAGTGGAAAAGCTTCGTATCGAAGGTAGAGATGCTGTTGAAGATGACACACAATGGACTATGGATGCTTTCCTCACCAGAAGTAAAAGGAAGGGATTGGCCAATAAGGCCACTTGAACTTTCTCCTGGGGGTAGTGTAATTGGCTTGTGATGAGTTTGGATGCAGATCCATCTCCTTTGTTTTATCATTTGCAATGTGGTCTTCTTAGTATGTCTTAGGTCTCTCTTAATTCTTAGCCCTCTTTATGCTCCCCATTCGTGGGTCTGAGGCGGTCTTTATCTTTATTTTTGTTCTTTTATTGGTTGTGGGCCATAATCCCACATACTTACCGAAAGAAAAAAAATACAAGGATTGTAATAATTCATTTTATAATTATTAAGAATAAAAGTGACAATTATATTATAATTATAAAAACATATTAAAGTTAAAGAAGACAAAATTGAATGTCATTAATTTAAGATTGAAGATATCAGATGGAATAACCCTAAAGAAAGTGAAACAAGGAGGACGAAGAATTGAAGAGAGAACTATTGAACAAAATGTGGTAACATGGGAACAACCAAATAAATAGAGAGCAATGATGTAAAGAAAGAAACACAATGGGAAGGAACCTCACACAATGACTCAACCAAAGGATGAAGACCAAGTTCAAGACAACTAGACATAAGGTAGAGGGAGGGGTAGTGAAGGAGAGCAAAGACTTAATAGGTGGAAATAAGGTGGGGGTGGGTTGGCTAGAAGAGAGAAATGTCAAGAGGAGGTTATGAGGGAATTTAACAATTGTTGCCACGTTGAACTCACGGTCTACCCCTCATCTTGGTTGAGATTAGTAGGTGGTTTCCAATTTCAGTTGTGACTTTGAGTTTTCTTTTGAAAGATTTATCTTCTTTAGCAAGGACTTGAGTCTCCTCCAAGTGGTTGTGATGTTTAGAATTGGAGGAGTGTTTTTCTTGGGTGGTTTGACAATTTGCTCATGCCTTATGTTGGAAAAATGCTCTTTGATCCTCATGCTAATGGAATGCACTGTCTTTCCAATGTAAGGGGTTCAACAAGAACACTTAATCTTATAAAGCCCAGAATTAAGGCAGAGGTGACTAGGGTCTTTGGTTGAGGAGGTGAAACTTTTGATTGAAGTATGGGCATCCTTTTTTCAAAAGATTTTGGAGATCTTATTAGAGATGCCTTTAATATAAGCTAGTGTGGCAACTAGGACTTTGCTAAGGTCAATATCCTTAGGTTTAGGATTACAATACGAATTGACTTGATTGAATGCTTTGGCGATGTGTTTGTGGCCATAATCATTCAATTTGAAAACTTTGGTTAGATAGGAAAGCTCAAGGTCAATATGTTTTATGTTATAGATGAAAAAACCCTCATAGCCAAAGTCTTTAAGGCACTAGTTTTTTGGGTAGGATGGTGATGCGAAGATGCGTGGAGGTAAAGGTCAGAACAGGTGGCTTTTCTTAAGACATGGTAGGCTAAAGAACCATTTTCTTTTAATTAGAAGGATGTCCGAGAAGGGGAGTTGATTGTTGAATTCAAGTTTTTTTTGGGTAAGCTTGATGCACTCAACCATGTTTAAGTGAGTGTGGAAATCTTCTATTTTTTCCAGCTATGGAGTGCCATATGCTGATGGGCACTTTACATATTAATAAAATACATCTGGATTGTGAAAATATAAGAAATTATTTAGACTTTACGATCCACCATTCTCATTAAGATTTTTACTTCGACCACAGCAAACTGCACATAGGTTGATGGTTTGATTTTAGTGCTGGTAGTTGTATTGGGAAGTGAGTGCAAAGTTCAAGAGAGAGAGAGAGAAATTAATGATGGCAAATTTTTTGAAATGCTAACGTTCAATCTCTCTGCTTTGGATCAGACGTAGATTTCCATGTATAAAACAATGGTTTGTTTTACCATTTGTGCAAAGATGGTCTGGTCTAGTCTTCCATGGGGTCAGAAAGCTCCAGACAGGATATACAGTGGGATTCTCAAAAAAATGAGTGAAATTTCGTTTATCCATTTGATAATTGCAGCATTATGGCAATCCATGGCGGAGCTCAAGCACATAGAGGAGGTTTGGATTTTTATAAACCGGCTTCCTTCATATTTGGGGATTCGTTAGTGGATCCAGAGAACAACAAATATATTTTGCTTCAACATCTAAAGACGACTGGAGATCATACGGGGTAGATTTTGCGCCATCTGGGTTTCGACCCACTGGTCGCTTCACCAATGGTCGAACTCTTTCTGATATAATAGGCCAGTAATTTAGCTTAAGCAAAAGTTAAATTTTTTTAGTAGAACATTAAATGATTTAATACTAAACAATTAACGGTAATTTAAAGATTAACTCTTGGACATTTTCTAACCAACAAATATTTTTTTAGGGAGGTATTATATGCTCCTGAGATTCTAATTTTGGTGAATTTTGTTTTTGGCAGGACAAGAGCTCGGACAAGCTTTGCTAAATGGCGTCAACTACAGTTTTTTAAGGATCCATTCGGATCAATAACCCACCAAATGATTGTGTGGACAGTGTTTTAGTTGTCTCTAACCTACTTTGATACCAGTTTGATCTATAAACTAAGTGAGAACTCTCAATCAATTCATCACCAACGAATTCTTAGATGTTGCTTCTTATAATCATGTCTATACATACACTTAACATACATGATTTTTAGAATGGAGAAATATCATTCAAACATAAAAACACGTAAACAAACATAATGAAATTAAAAGGCAATGAATGTGACATGAAGGTTACCCTGGAGAAACCCTAATAGGGAGAAAACTCTAGCAAAAGAGAGTTAATATCTCTTTATGTCCACTATTAATCAAGTCAAGTATATTTTAGTAGGTCCTTACCATGTCCAATCAACATCTAACATTAACAAAAAAAACTTGTACAACCTACAATGTCATTTGCAACTTACAAAGCCTTTCTCAATTGTGACATACACTTGCAAATATGAACTCTAAGAGAAAACATGAGTGCCAACCTTTGCACCTTATTCCAAAATACATGATATAGACTCCCATACATTCCTTGGAAGCATAAATATGTAAACCAAAGCATAGAAGTGATGCAGGGGCATCTGTCGACCATTATTTAAGCAATTTATTTTCTACTATTTTGGTGAGGTCGTGGCTTACAGATATGGCTAGTTTGAAAAGGCAAAAGCCTCAAATTGTGCTTTGGTCTAGCTGGCAGCAATCAAAAGATTCGTTCTGATTTTTTTTCTTCCTTGTGGTTCGATTAAATTAGAAACAACATTAAATATTCCTAAATCCGTGCAAATGATGGTAGTCATATTGGGAGCATTTCATGGAGATCGTGGGCATTTTCCTCAATGCTTTTTCCTTCTTCATCATGGACGTCGTGGGCATTTCTTCCTGACAGCAACCGTTATGTTTTTATTTTCCTGTAGAACCAGTATGGAGATCGTGGTCTTCATGGGTGCTATTTTGGGTCATCTCCATTTGCATGGCTATGGTGGTTGACGGATGTGAATAGAAGATAAGATGAAGACTGATTTAAAAAGGCCGATCTGGGAGAGATCGGAGGTGGAGGGGAATAGAAAGAAGAAGTTAGTTTTTAGAGAGGCGACGGTCTGAAAAGGCGAGGCCATGTGTGAAGACGATAGAGGCCATTCATATTGGCGTGGAGTTTAGAGAAGGAAGGTCGATGGTATTATGGAAGTCAATGGTGAATCGGTGTTAGAAAGAGAGGTCGATGGTTGTGAAGATGGTCTGAATTAGAAGGAAGGAGGCCCACCTTCACATAGGAGTGGGTCGTGGTAATAGAAGAGGGGGACTGTCTCCACAATGCCATTCAGATAGAAGATGATTGTTTACTTCTTTTTTTTTTGGCTTTGATTTCTTACGTGGTGTAAGGCCGAATGTATGGCTGAGATTTTGGTTTGTAAAAGACTACAATAGAAATTAAATAAAGCTTATATCTTTCACCATATTTCTGTGCAAGAATACTTTCTTCCTGTCGTTTCTGCCTTATAGTTCTTGTCATTTTTATGCAAATCTCATTGTAGTTGATTCTGAAGGTGAAGTTGTGAAGTGACTGGCTAGATTCTCCCCCATCAAGTGTTATCAGAGCATATGTTTGTAGTGCTGGTGCTATCAGAGTGGTATTAGAGCTCAGAACGATATGAGTATGAATGTTGTATGTGTTATTGGTTGTGGTTTTGTGATTGCCTAACAGGGCAGATTGGAAAGAGAAGAAATCCCTAAGGAGGTGACTGAAAGATAAAAGGAGATAGAAGAATGCAGAAGCAAATGGATAAAAAGAATCTCACGAAAAGGGACAAAAGAAAAGAAGACAAATTGATGACGGATGAAGAATTCCAGAGAGAGTTGGCCGAGTTGAGGAGAGATTTGATGATGGTGAAACAATGGTATGAAGAACAAGACCAAGGATATTATTGGGTATGGCCAATGGTAAAGAAGGTGAAATGGCCAGTAAAGGAGATTATTGAGAAGAGGAAAAGGCAGAGTATGAAAGTCTTAAGAGGAAAGAATAAGGAGATGAGAGGGTTCCCGAAAAGATGGGACAACAGAGCGTTGCCTATGGAGCAACATAGACCAGAAGAGGTCAAGAGAGTTCTCATTGAAGAGAACATGAGAAAAGAGGAAGATGAAAAGGTGCAGCGGATAACACTTGAGAAGAAGAGAAATGAAGAAGAAAGAATGTCCATGAGGAGGGCATTGAAAGAGACATTATGGTCTCTCATTTTATTTGCTAATGTTATGTTTGCAGATTTGTATGCAGGTATGAAGAAAGTGATGAAAAAGGTCGAAGATGAGACCTTAAAGATGATGAAAGTTGGGGCAAGGATAGCTCCTAAAGAAAGAATGGAAGAGGTGAACGAGGAGAGATTAATGGCAGCAGAATGCCAAGAAGAGTTTGCAGCAGAGGTGCATTGCAGAGTGCCTGAAAATAAAGAGGAGATTGATGCTAAAGATGTTCAGATTGATGATGAAGATGAAGAGGAAACCATAGAGTTTCATGATACATGTGAAGATATTGCAGCAGTAACAGAAGATGCTTGTAAGGATGAAGAAGAGGAGTTAAAAATCTAAGAAGTTGAAGGTGGATGCAATTTGGGACAGCAGATCCTTGCACAGAAGGATGGAGGTAAAATTGTTATTTTTAATCATGAATGTAGAAATGAGAATATGGATAGTCAAGTTGATAAGGAAAAGAAATTGGAAAATGCAAATATGATTGAGGATCATGGATATGTAGTGCCATGTTGGCAACTGAAAAAGATTGATAAAAAGCAACAGTTGGGTTGTAGGAAAATGAACACTTTTGATTATGTTTATGCTAACAAGCAAGTGCAAAGAAAGAGAGATGTGCAGATGAATAAGTGGGAGTATGATGCAAGAATGAGTTGGTCAGCAAAGAGGCCTAGAGAAAATGAGTGGAGGATGAAGACAGAGCAAGTGAAGAGAAGCTCGAGAATAGCAAATATAAGACATCAGTCCTATGACAAAGTGTGGGTGATGAAGCAAGCAACAACGAACAAAGGTGTTGCAGAAAACATAAAGGATTGGAGGCATGACAAGAACAAACCCCTAGAAACTGGAAGCATGAAGAATCCAATAGAAGATTGCAAGAAAGAGAAGGAGCATACAATGAAGTTGCAGCAAGAGAAGCCAAGAGGAGGCAAGGTAAAAGAAAAGAAATTTGACTTTTATGTTGATAAAGCTTTGGTTGAGATTTCTAATGTTGAGGAAAATATGAGGAGATTATTAGATGAAAAAGAGGATGAGCAACTAGAAGTGCAGAACAATTCAAAGACAAATTTGGAAGGTGAAAGTGTAGACTTGGTAAAGGTGATTACAACAGAGAAAGAAAACACTTAGGTGGACAAACTGATAGATGGAGAAGGTTTAGATGATTTATTGGTTGCAGAAAGGAAGATTCCAGAGGAAATTTCTTTTACACAAAGCAAAGATGAAGTCTTGTTTTCATTTGAGATGATACTAGTGGAAGACTGCGACGATAAGTCAAAATGGTGGAGATTTGGAATTAATAAAGAGAATCAACGGAGAAAGTATGTATAGAGAGAAAGAAGCTGACAAATGCAGACAGCAAAATTTTGAAGTCAACAATGCAAGTATGGAAGTGCAGAATCAAGAAACTAGAAAGCGAGGAAGAAGAAAGTGGAATCATGGACCTCATGAGCAGAAGCTCATGAATTTTTCTGCTTGGGGAGTTTGATGCAGGGGCATCTGTCGACCATTATTTAAGCAATTTATTTTCTACCATTTTGGTGAGATCGTGGCTTACAGATATGACCAATTTGAAAAGGCAAAAGCCTCAAATCGTGCTTTGGTCCAGCTGGCAGCAATCAAAAGATTCATTCTGATTTTTTTTCTTCCTTGTGGTTCGATTAAATTAGAAACAACATTAAATATTTCTAAATCTGTGCAAATGATGGTAGTCATATTGGAGGCATTTCGTGGAGATCGTGGGCATTTTCCTCAATGCTTTTTCCTTCTTCATAATGGATGTCGTGGGCATTTCTTCTTGACAGCAACCGTTATGTTTTTATTTTCCTGCAGAACCAGTATGGAGATCGTGGTCTTCATGGGTGCTATTTTGGGTCATCTCCATTTGCATGGCTATGGTGGTTGATGACTATGAATAGAAGATAAGATGAAGACTAATTTAAAAAGGCCGATCTGGGAGAGATCGGAGGTGGAGGGGAATAGAAAGAAGTTAGTTTTTAGAGAGGCGACGGTTTGAAAAAGGTGAGGCCGTGTGTGAAGACGATAGAGGCCATTCATATTGGCGTGGAGTTTAGAGAAGGAAGGTCGATGGTATTATGGAAGTCATGTTGAATCGGTGTTAGAAAGAGAGGTCGACGGTTGTGAAGATGGTTTGAGTTAGAAGGAAGGAGGCCCACCTTCACATAGGAGTGGGTCATGGTAATAGAAGAGGGGCAGACTGTCTCCACAGTGCCTTTTAGACAGAAGATGATTGTTTACTTCTTTTTTTTGGCTTTGATTTCTTACCTGGTGTAAGGCCAAATGTATGGCCGAGATTTTGGTTTGTAAAAGACTACAATAGAAATTAAATAAAGCTTATGTCTTTCACCATATTTCTGTGCAAGAATACTTTCTTCCTGTCATTTCTGCCTTATAGTTCCTGTCATTTTTATGCAAATCTCATTGTAGTTGATTTCTGAAGGTGAAGTTGTGAAGTGACTGGCTAGATTCTCACCCATCAAGTGGTATCAGAGCATATGTTTGTAGTGCCGGTGCTATCAAGAAGTTGAGCTAAACTATCAAAAGTGTTCACATTCTAACCCTTGTCAAAATTGTGATGAATTTTGTGCTTCTACCAAAGGGTGTTTATGCAATTGCCATAGTTATTGTCTATTCACTGTGATCAATGATGCATTCATCTTGGTCATGGTCTATACAGTACAATCGATGACACTTTTACCACTTGTGGAAAGCGGTGATTTCACCAAATCTCAAAAAATTATAAACATTTTCATCTTCTTCCCTAGGATTATTTGGATCATCCCAAGTCTTCAATTGACTAGCATACAAGATTTTTGACCATTAAAACTAATGAAAAATCATCTCCATGTGAAGGTAACCTAAATCAACTCTCCAAGTGAACAAGACAATCGCTAATCATAACTTGGATTCATTTTTAGATCACTAGCAAGGTATAAACTAAGGAGTTTTATGATATATAGGCTATCAATTATAGACTAATTAGTGGAATTCTATTTAGAAAGCTGTAATGGTCTATTAACGAGATCCATTAAGATAACTAGAATTGAAGGCCTATTGTAGGAAATTCATTTGGGATCACTTGGATATTTAGCTTAGACAATAGCCACTAACATCATGCGACACATGTATTATTAATAAACTATGTTTCTAGATGCATCCAAATGGGATAAAAATGATCAAGAGTGTTAATTCTTTGTTAGAAAAATAAGAGCACTCATTTCCCTTTGAAACTAACTAGTATTGATGAATCTTTTTGTAACAACCATAAAAATCACCCAAAATGAAACCCTGAAAATCATGCTGATTTTTTTTTTGTGAAGAGAGAAAGACAATGTGGCATGTATTAGTGTTGTCGTCAAAGTAAACGATGCCTAATACCACCATCATGTGATAAGAACACATGATGTGAATGAGAAAGGTAATGTGATTGTATTGAACAAGAAGTGAGGGGATATGGTCATGGGTTAAGGGGATGACACATGTTCCACTATGGTTGCATTTGAATCTTGATAGGAAGGATCCTAATCAAGCCACCTAGGTGTCATTTTAAAATTTATTCAATTAACTTACTAACTTTAAACATAATTTAAAATCACTATATAACTCAATAAAATAATTTACATGACATTTACTTTAAAGTTTACCTTACCTTATAAATTTACTTTTTTATAATTCCATTTTTACTTTACCAACTTATTTTTTTTATAACTCACTTAAATTTATAAACATATTTTATAAATTTAATTTATTTTACTAACCCACTTTCCTTGTTGCTTTTCTTTATAACTTATTTTATTTTTATAAGCTTGTTTTTATAAAGTTATTTAATAAACTCTTTATTAATTAACTTCACTTTTATTAAATATACTTTATTTTATAAACACATTTCATTAATAAGCTCACTTAATTTTATAAACGTGCTTTAAAAAATTAATTTTATATATATGAACTCACTTAACTTTATAATACATTACTTTATAAAAGTTTTATGACTCAAACCTCTAAGCTACTTTATAAAGCCACTTTATTAAGTAATTTTATAAAGTTCAAAGGGGTCAACAATTAAAAAGGTGAGTTGAGAAAAAAAAGGCCCCTTCATATGACTTAAAACATTTAAGTGTGAACTTAATTAAAAACTATAAAATAAAAGGGAATTTTTTCTCTCCCAAGGCAAGATTAAGTTTCAACCATTAGATAGAGTCATCCTACATTATATGATCGAAGGTGTTAGCAAGAATTGGGTGCAAAACAAAGATCTAAGTTTTAGTATCTTGAAAGTTGTATTTATACCCTAGTAAGAGTGGTAGGAGAAGGTTTAGGGCTCATGGGATGTGGCAAGGTAAGACACAAAATTAAGTGATTACACATATTTACATACATAACACCATTCACACTTCATCAAATACTCAATATCTCATTAGACACTATAGATAATAGTCCTTCATTCAATATATATATATCCAATTACAATCTTTCCCTTTATCATATGTTCCTTCTTCTTGTCTACTTTTCTATCCTATCTTCTACTTCTATTTATATACAATTGTAGGGAAATGTGTCCCTTGTCTTTGTGATGTGTTTGGATGTGTTGTAGGTTGACTCTATGTGCTACATTTATCTTGTGGTAGGTTTAGCTCATTCTATTCTTCATAGTCGACTTTGTCTCATTGACATCATGCCTCCTTTGAAACGATGTCTTGTCCTCAAGACATCCTAGCTATGTCCACAAAAAAAGATAACAAATCATGAAATATGAAGTCAAATCCTACAGAAATTCTTATTGCAAAAGGTCAAAATTGTGATGGCTCCTCCTTATGGTAAAATATTCTTGTAGATCCCCTTTAGTTGCACATAGGTGTTGTCCCATTGCTGAATTGCTTATTACAATAACTCAATTTGTTCATTGATAGTCAGTAAAGTAGTATCTCCTTATGCAATATTTGCTAGGATCTGAATAGAATTTGTTACTTTAATAACCTATGTTAGTAGGCCTATGACATGCACCAATAACAAATTGACCACTTCTCTCAATTGCTTGATTTATGCTTGCAATCCTTCTCATTGATCATGTACTTGTTGATATTGGTTATGAAGGGTTTCAAGTTGCATCTAAACATTCCCATATAAATCCCATATAAATCCCTCATTGCATCGTATGTGGTAGACGTAGGTGCATGATCTAATTCTCTATTATCTCCATCTAAAATTTTAGGGATTTGGTGGAGGTCGGCCATCTTAGGCAAAATTGGTAATGCGTTGATAAATTATTTATAGTAGTTTACATGTTCCTCACCTCAACCTCTAATGTCGTATGTGTGATGACCAATTTCTTCCTTATTTCCTCAAATTGTCTCTTCTCTACTTCTACTAATAGTTTCTTCTTGATAACCTCTTCATGAGGTTGAATTTTAGTCAGCATCCTATCTATTAGCTGTCCTAATTGTTGGCCCAATAGAGTTGAGGTGTCCCTACTAACATGCAATACTTGTGTGTGAATGGTGGTGATGGAGTATTCAATATTATCTACAATGTCTACATGCTGCATCATAATGTCCTCTTTTAAAGTTGTATGTAATATATCTCCAAGTTGAAATTTTTGAAGAGGGAGATCTACGTGACATCAAGTTGGGATCTCAAGGGAGATATGGGAAGTATTGGTAATGTGGCCATTGATTGAATTTTCTTTTGGGGTGCCATAAATTCCTTAATCTTTTGCATGAGTTTCATTGGAGAAAAGAGTGGCAGAGAAGGAAGAATTTATTTGTTGGGAGTGCTTTCTGTTGTTGTTATTGTAGCGATGAGAGATATGAAGAGACACCATATGAAGAGCCACTGATGCATATGAAGAGTCATATTGATTTGTATATACATAAGACAATGATCATTCATTTGATCATCAGTTTTTATTCATCAAATTAGTCTTGTATTTGAGTCAAGCTGTAAGCAGATTTCTGTTCTTTTTTATTCAATATATAAGAGATATATTTGTTTGGGTTTTTCTCCCTCAAGGAGGGTTTTCCCAGGGTACCTTTGTGTTAAAGTGTTATCATTTTTGTATTTCTATTTATTTCAATTCTGATCATAAAACTAACATGGTATCAGAGCAGGTCTAAGAAAAGATCAGATCAGATTTGTTTAAGCATCAAAGTCTTCTTCTCATCTTAGAGTGTCTATCCAAGCATCGAAAATGGTGAACAGACTCAAGGTTGAAGATAGACTTGATGGTGCATCTAACTTCACCTCTTGGAAGTTCAGAGTTCTTACTACATTGGAAGAGAATGATATTCTCAAATTTGTAGAGAGCGAAGTACCTGAACCTTCCGATGATATTGAGAAAATTCAATGGAGGAAGAATGGCACAAAGGCCAAGAAGATCTTGATTGATTTCGTGATGGATCACCTTGTTTCTATCATCTCCAAGTTGAAGACGACTAGAGATATGTTCGAGACTTTGAAGGGATTATATGAGATCAATAACACTAGCAGAGCTCTTGCCTTGAGGCAATAACTACATCACATCAAGATGGCTAAAGGAGATTCAATCATCTCTTTCTTCATGAAGATTACTGAATTAAAGGATCAACTATATGCCATTGGAGATATAATTGAAGATAGAGACTTAGTCATGTTGGCACTTAACGGTCTTCCTCAATCTTGGGAGCCCTTCATCCAAGGTATCAGTGGAAGATCTAAGTTACCAAAGTTTGATCGACTTAGAGCTGATTGCATTCAAGAAGAATCAAGATTGGCAGCAAGAGGTAATGGTCGAAGCTCTCTCAATGAAGACAATCAAGTTCTTGCTGCTCAAACTTCCAGAAGGAAAGGAAAATAATGGAGAAGAGGAAACTTCAAGAGAAATAGAGACAGGAATTTAGATGCTGCCCCTAAATCAAAGAAGAAGGATCTCTCCCATATTCAGTGCTTCAGATGTGACAAGTATGGTCACTATGTTAGTGATTGTCCAACAAGACCAAAACCACATGCCTCTACTACAGATGTGTATGATGTCTATCCTCATAAAGAATCAAGAGATAACTCAAGTGGATTCCTATTCATCTCTGCCCTATCAAGCAATGTTCCAACCGATAGTAGCACATGGTTGATTGATAGTGGTGCTTCTTGTCACATTACATGTTATAGAAAACATCTTTTAGACTTAATAGAAAGAGAAAACCACCTTCAAGTTATAATAAGAGATGATGCATGCTATTTAGTAAAGGGTGCTGGAGCCACCTCTCTTCACTTAGATTCTGGCATCTCTCTCCATTTGAGTGATGTCTTGTTCGTACCAGGTATCAAGAGGAACCTTGTATCAATTTCAATGTTGGAAGACAAAGGATATCAAGTTGCATTTTCTGATGGAAAAGTTCTTGCTTGGCCAAAGAACTCTAGCATCAATACAACCCGAGTAATTGGTGTTCGTCAAGAGAGTCTATATAGACTTTCCACTCGTTCAATTCAAGCATTGATGCATGACTCCACTAGTTTGAGTGAGCTATGGCATAGGGGACTTGCTCATCTTCACTTCAGAGATCTTCCATTTATGGAGAAGATGGTTATTGGCCTTCCGAAACTCAGTCAAGAGCATGATGGTACTTGTAGAGGATGTGCAATGGGTAAGAATACTAAGGGTCTTTTTCATAATAGTGAAAGTAGATCAAAATGTATTCTAGATCTTATTCATTCTAATTTGTGTGGTCCAATGTCTATGGCATCCTTGAGTGGTTTTTTGTATTATGTAATTTTCATTGATGACTACTCCAAAAATACTTGGATCTATTTTTTGAAGTCTAAGGAATCTGAAGAAGTGCTTGAGAAATTCAAAGAATTTAAGGCTCAAGTAGAAAATTTGTCTGGGAAAATGATCAAAGTTCTGAGATCTGATAACGGAGGAGAATACACCTCCGGAGGCTTCTGCAACTTTTGTATTGAGGCAAGAATTAAGAGGGAGTTTTGTGTTCCTTACAATCCTCAGCAAAACAGAGTTGCAGAAAGGAAGAATAGATCCATAGTTGAGGCAGCCAAAGCTATGATCCATGACCAAGACTTACAAACCTTTCTTTGGGCAGAAGCATCCAGAACTGCAGTGTATGTTCAGAATCAGAGTCCTCATCGAATATTAGAAAATATGACTCCTGAAGAAGCATTTACAGGTGTGAAACCTGAGGTTAGTCATTTGAGAATTTTTGGTTGTCCAATGTATATTCATGTGCCTAAAGATAAAAGATCTAAGTTAGAACCATCAGGCAAGAAAGGAATGTTTGTGGGATACAGTGAGACTTCCAAGGCCTATAGGATCTACATTCCAGGGTAGAAATAGATTGAGATCAACAGGGATGTCACTTTCGAAGAAGAAGTTGCATTCAAAAGATCTAAAGGTTCGTACATGAAGATAGACAATGAAGAACATGAGACACCTCAGGATATGGACATTTCTCCTAATTCGACTTCTGAGATTTAGAGGGAGTCTACTAAATCAGAAGAGGCTAGTGATCTAATTGATTCTATAGAACCAACTGATGATATTGCAGTAGTACAGAAAAGGCCTCGACAAACCATGCAAGAAGAGGAAAAATATGCAGCTCCTCGAAGATCTTTTAGAGAAAGCAAGAGACCTCAAAAGTTCTCAGATTATGTGTTATTGATGAGTCACATCATTGATTCTGAACCTTCCAGTTTTGAGGAGGCATCCAACCAGCAGGTATGGAAAGATGCAATGACAGAAGAATTTTAGTCTATCATCAAGAATGATGTTTGGGATGTTGTATCTAGACCTGAAGGGAAATCTTTTGTATCTTCCAAGTGGCTTTTCAAGATCAAGCATGCAGCTGATGGAAGCATTGAGAAATATAAAGCAAGATTTGTGGCTAGAGGATTCTCTCAGAAAGAGGGAATAGATTATGAGGAGACATTTGCTCCAATTGCTTGTTATACATCCATCAGGACTATTATTACTATTGCAACAGCTAAGGGATGGAAACTACATCAGATGGACATGAAGACAACATTCCTTAATGGTGTAATTGAAGAAGTATACATTGAGCAACCTGATGGATTTGTGATTCATAGGAAGGAATCTCATGTTTGTAGACTAAAGAAGGCTTTGTATGGCCTTAAGTAGGCTCCTCGTGCTTGGTATGAGAGGATTGATCGATACTTGGTGAGCCTAGGCTTCTTCAAGAATGATGCAGATTCAAATCTTTACTTCAAGGTAATCGATGGTGAGGCTCTAATATTAGTTCTTTATGTTGATGACTTATTCCTTACCGGAGAACATCTCATTGCCAAATGCAAGAAAAAGTTAACTTTTGAATTTGAAATGAAGGATTTAGGTCTTATGCATTACTTTCTAGGGTTGGAGGTATGGCAAAGACCCAATGAGATTATTCTAAGTCAAGGGAAATACACCATAGATATCTTGAAGAGATTTGGGATGATGGATTGCAAATCTATGTCTACACCAATGGAAAGAAATTTGAAGAAATTGAGTGAGTCTGCTGCTAGTTCAGATTTGGTAGATACCACCATGTTCAGGGAGTTGATTGGATCATTGATGTATCTAGTCAATACTAGACCAGATATTTGTTATGTAGTGAGTGCCCTTAGTCAGTTCATGTGTGAACCAAGGCAAATTCACCTAGTTGCATCCAAGCATATCTTGAGATACTTGCGTGGTACAGTTGGATATAGCTTGAAATATACTTCCAGTGTAGATCTAAAACTACAAGGCTACTCTGACTTTGATTGGGCCGGGAGTAAAGATGACAGAAAGAGCACCTCTGGATATTGCTTTAGCTTGGGGTCTGCAATGATTTCTTGGTGTAGCAGGAAGCAGTCTTTAGTAGCACTAAGCACTGTAGAGGCCAAATATATTGCAGCATGTGTAGTAGCTTGAGAAGCAGTGTGGCTTCGAAAGCTCCTTGCAGATTTGTTTGGAAAATCATTGGAGCCTACTGTTATTCATTGTGACAATCAAAGCTGTGTGAAGCTATCTGTCAATCCAGTGTTCCATGACAGAACAAAACATGTGGAAATCAAATATCATTACATTAGAGATATGGTATTAAGGAAAGCTATTCAACTAAGATACATTTGCAATGATGATCAGACGACTAATATTCTCACCAAGCCTCTCTCCAGAATGAAGTTTGTGCAATTTCGAGACAAGCTTGGAGTTGTAGAGAATGAAGCCCTTGCTGAGAGGGAGTCTCAACATCAGTGATTTGTGTTATCTGATATAATGCATTCCATCTCTAAGTCAGGAGATGTGGTTCTTTCCACCCTCTGGGAGTAGCCATGGTGGACGTCATGTTGAGTGACTCCATGACAATGTATCTTTTCCATTAATGGGAGTAGCCATTGTGGACATCACGTTGAGAGACTCCATGATGATTCTCTTGTACTTGTGTTTATCCACCCTCTGGGAGTAGCCATGGTGGACGTCATGTTGAGTGACTCCATGACGATATCACGCTGAGTGACTCTGTGATGGGCACTTGTACACTAGTTTTTCTTCCACTCATGGGAGTAGCCATAGTGGACATCATGTTGAGTGACTCCATGATGATATCACATTGAGAGACTCCGTGATAAATTCTTCTCACTAATGGATGTAGCCATTGTGGGTGTGATGTTGACATGTTTGGAAAGATATCTCCCTAGCTAAGAGGGAGTGTTGTTGTTATTGTAGCGATGGGAGATATGAAGAGACACCATATGAAGAGTCACTGATGCATATGAGAGTCATATTGATTTGTATATACATAAGACAATGATCATTCATTTGATCATCAGTTTTTATTCATCAAATTAGTCTTGTATTTGAGTCAAGCTGTAAGTAGATTTCTGTTTTTTTTTATTCAATATATAAGAGATATATTTGTCTGAGTTTTTCTCCCTCAAGAAGGAGGGTTTTCCCAGGGTACCTCTGTGTTAAAGTGTTATCATTTCTGTATTTCTGTTTATTTCAATTCTGATCATAAAACTAACACTTTCTTCCATGTGTATTACTTTTCCTTTATCTGCCAGTCTCCTTTTCTGTTTGTAAATGTTCCCCTATGTATCTTTTGAGCATTCTTGTTCCCCTACTGGTGTCTCGTGTGGATCTTCTTCTACCCTTGTCTCCTGTTGGCTTTCTATCTGTTCTTTTTCTGTTTCCAGCATAGTGTTATAAGTCCTTCGTGTTGCCTCCAAAGTTTCTTCCATGACGTTTTTCTTGGATTCCTCAACCTGTGAGAGAAGAGTATCCACTCTTTGTTTGGACCATAGCTCCATGTTTTACAATTGTTATAATTTAGCTCCTGTTTGAGGATAAGTCCATCGCAATCTTATTTAGGGCCTCTTTTCTTACATTTTCTTCTATTTGCACCACCTCCTCTCTCTTCTATTTTATCAATGTGTCTAATGCTTCCAAAAATCCTTCAATTACCTCTGTCAATGTGCGAGGGGTACTAGAAATGTAGTTTATCATCCCCTTCTCGATCACCCTCTTGTTTTCTTCACCCACCAATGGATACATCTAAGTTGTCTTCAAAGGCATGCCATGTGTAAATAATGATTTATATAGCCTATTAGCACCAATGATTTCTTCTTCTCCTCTCGTTTAGGGCCTTGTAGTGTGGGCTCAACTTGCGGTTGCTTTTGTTCGAAGGTTTTCATTTTCTTAGACCATGAGGGGCCTTCCTTACTAGCTTCTTCTCCTTAGCTTTTACTTCCATTTCTTCTATCGCCACAAGAATTTATTTCCTCTTTGCTTTTTGTCTTTGCTTAGGTTGAGATGTCTCTCCTTTCTTTGTCCTTGATCTAATCTGGAGGGGTGCGTCTATTGCCTCCCTCACTTGTGATGCTTGGCTTTCTTTCCCTATTTTTACTTTCTATGGTGGCGTAGTTGCCAGTTTCCTCCTTGTAGAGCATGTGGCGAACTCTTTTCTAATTCTTCTTTTCCTAGCACCACGTGTCTTACAGTCCCTAATCTCAAACCTCGGAGATTAAGTTTGAGATTGCAGTTTAAGGTTCTTAGAGTGTTGCACTTGTGGCTGGTCTAATTCCATTGAGAGTGGACAGTCAGAGATCTCTGTGACTACAAGTAGTGTGGGGTCTTTTGTAATCTCCCATTTCTTATGTAATTTTTCTTAGTAGTTCACATAGTTTGTCACTTTTTGTTTGCTATGTTTGTCCATTTATTCCTTGAAAGTGCCAAATCATTATGCACATGGGTGCTTTGGGAGGGCCAAGAGTTCCCTTACATTAACATATATCAATTCATCATGAATCTCATAGAGTAGTTGTTGTACCCAAGATGTTTGTGGTTCTACTGCCTCCATGAAAATGTGATATTTGTCTACCACAAAAGTAATATCATTGTCATAGTTGTAGACAATGCTATTTGAGATTCATTCTCTATTTTACATTTATGCTTGGAACCCCTTGAAAAATCCCTAGTAGACGTCATTGTATGATGTAGCATCTTTGAAGGTTTAACATGCACATTGATTTAAGCTACTACTAGTGTGTGTGATATCCAAAATTTCCCTAGAAATCCTATTAGTCTATTCATAAAGTAAAATGCTAGACAAATGATAAGAGATCCATACCTAAATTGATAGTGGTCACTCACCTTTGTTCAAGTGATGTTTTCCAAGAGTTGTTCTTGCAATACCTTGTATAAGTCAAACTCCTTCCCTCGCACTACCAACTAGTATGTAGTGAGTATTGACATGCTAGTTGCAAAGCCCTCTCTATTTGTGTACTAGATTTTATATGTGACGCCTAGGGTTGCATATCTTACCACAGGATTTGTGATTTCCTACTACTAGATTTCTTCTATTTGATGTAGCTCTTGTTAATTTTGTGACCTTGTTATTGCTTACGTTCTTTTTTGAAGGAAGGTCACCTTTATTCCATAATCCCATGATTGCATGGATAGCCTCCTTTGTGATGTAGTAGGGTTGGTCAAGGTACATATAATAGTCAAGGTATATATAATAGTCATGGATGTGGTTGAAAATGATCAGGATCCAACCCTCCTCTGTGCAAAAATTAGGGAAATCCTTCCATATATCAAGCTTAAACTCCCCTATTTGATTGTATTGTGGCACATACTTTTGTTGCCTTGCTTTCAATCATGATCTTCAAAGTGGCTCAACTGTGGTGTGATCAATCTCCATCAATGTTGTATGAATATATTTGCATACATCCTCTACATACAAGACATCTACTGGTACATTAGAGAAAGATCCATCAAGGTCCAACTCTATTGCTTTGAATGGGTATTTCTTATCCTTGGGGCGTGACTTGTGTTGAGCATCCATGCGAATTGGGGTTGCCATCTTTTCTTCCTCTATTCTTCTTCAATCCACAAAACAATCAACCAATTGACCAACCCTAGCTCACTGCTCTTCCTTGCTCTATTGGATTGTTCACACACCGCTTATATCTTGCTAGGGTTTTTAGCTTATGCAACTCATTTCTATTTGGTAATGCACACTTAGAAATTTTACAAGATGAAGTATTTTGCTTTGTGGTGTGCCTATATAAGTTAGCCACACCAAAATCTATCTTTAATGCATTCAATTACTGCATTTTCCCTCCATTTTGACCATACTTTTGTATGTGGTCTTCGATCCATTTAGAAACAAATGCACTTTATTGGTTTACTACTATTGTACAATATTATACATTATGATACATAAGATACAATTTTCTAGTCTCTTGTGTGATAATGCTTTAATTTGGATCCATTTACATATCCCTATAATATAACATCTTGTAAAGTTTTCAATTTTACTGCTCTTGATGATGTGATCTCCTTGATGTGATAGGGTCCAAGCCACCACATTTTTAATTTTCCTAATGTTTAAAACTTACTATCATATAGCAACACCATGCCATTAACTCGGAATGACTTCCTTCTCAAATTTTGATTGTGCCATGCTTTTTGTCATCTTTTCTCCTAACTGTAGTTATACATTGCCAACAACCATTTTTCATCAAATTTCTCCAAATAAACCAATTTCTCTTGTAATGAGTCTTATTAATTTAACCACAAATCATGTGCTAATCTTAAAATTGGTACTATGTATTAGATAGGTAGTGTAGTGTCAACTCCATATACCAACTCAAATGGATAGAATTTGGTTAATCACTTGTATGTTGTCCTATAGGCCCATAATATCGTTGATATTTTTAGATCCTAGTTAGTTGTGTTACTATTGCATGTTTTTGTTAAGGCAATCCCCAAAATCTTATTAAAAACTTCACTGGTGCCATTGGCCTAAGGATGGTAAGGGCTACTGTGGTTATGCCCTGGGTGCTAGTTAGACTAAGTGGACATCCATATCTGGTAATAATATTCTCATCTATAAACTTTGCAATAGTTTTCGCTCTACAGTCCTTGGTAGCTTTTGCCTATGCCCATTTGTCCGATATTCAATCCTTGTTATGATAAATTGTACATGTGACTTCTACGTTGGTAGATCTATGGGTCCAATGAAGTCTGTGGCCTATTTTTCAAATGATGCTTGTGTAAACATTAGTCGCAATAGCATTTTGTCTCTTGCGGCGGGTCTTCCTACTCTTTGACATACATCACAAGACTTTACAAATTTGTTGGCATCCTTAAATAATGTGAGCCACAGGATTTTACAATATGGAGAGTACCCTAGCACACACATCCAAAATATATGAGAATACAAAAGTGTTGGAATATGCTAACATGGGTAATTGAGATAGGGTCCTAAACAATCAATAATAATTTTCCTATCCGAGATATATAGGTTCAAGCCTATTTCTCTTTGTAGATGCATCCAAATCCGTATCGACACACACAATGGTGACTTATAGGCCAAAGTGAACATTCCTTACAAGGTTGAAGTCTATACGGTACATGCGGTTCACCATCAAACTACTCATGTTGTCACCACAAACGAGGATGCCACTATAAAAGTATAGATTCTACTTTTGTGCCAATTTTTCTATTCTCGAGCATTCCATATCTTTGGTACTAGGTTTCTATTACAAATCTATGTTTTCTACACCAAACTAGATTAGAATCCCCTACAACTTTATGGATTTATCTGCAAGTTCATTTGTCGTCCTTCCTCAACTTTTCAGTCTTTGGAATCAAAGACACAACCTCTTTCCTTCTTGTATTTTAGCACTTTATCTCATAGAAAAACATTCTACGTCTAAAACCCAATTGTTAGTATGTTTATTTAGGAATGAACATTTTTTCTTATACGAATGTACATGTAGATAAGATAAAATCTCTTTCATTTCAATTTTTTCTTAAAAAGGAATACTGCTTTTCTATCGAATATCAGAGAACATATGAGCCATAAGAGTTATCCTCTTATCTTCTTTTGTGATCGTTGCCTCTTCTTGATCCTTTGATCCTTGCCCTTGCTCATCTATAATCACGGTCTTTATTCTTGTCTTCTATGATCAGTATATACATGCTTCTATCTTATATCATGCTTCTATGATTAGTATATACATGCTTCTATCTTATATCATGCTTCTTAGAGTATTTATATCTTAATCCTACATTATCATCTATAGTTCTTTTATGATATTATAATGCTATATCTTGCTATGTCTTAGAGTCTTTATATTATAATCTTATATTGACACATACTACTTTTATACTCTTTTATGATCTTATATTGCTACATCTTGCTTCATAAAACATTCATATCTTGAGCTTACATTGACATATACTACTTTTAGAGTCTACTATTGATCCTTTATTGATATATCTTAATTTTAGAGTCCATAATTAATCTTGCATTGCCATATTATTTCTATCATGATCTTATTATCTAGAGTCCTATATTGATCTTATATTGACATCTCACATGGGGAGACAATAATCCTTCCCCACTTATCTTTTACATGTTTTTTTCACCTCATCACATGATCTTGCCCTTATGATTTTTTTGGTCAAATACAAGCTTCATGCTCATATCTTGTGTCACGATACATGATCATCATTGATTTCGTTTATCACCATTGATCCATTATATCATTACTTACACTTATATGGGCATTTTTGGCTATTGAGGGTCACATCACCATCATCTTGCCCATATTAGGGGCAACCCTCTCTTTTATTTTATTGATGACATCTCCAATCCTTATGTGCTTATTATGACCTATCACTCACTATATATTCATGTTTCTCTCACATTGTATTCTTTATTGTGCTATGATCACATGCTCACATGCTTATTATAGATTACATTTATTATTATTATACTTCAATCAAATGCACCCTTTAAGGGAAATCAATAGGGGAGGCATATATGATCACTAATGTTCTCATTTTGTAATCAATTTGCCTTGCAAGTTAGAAGCTACTCATGGAATATTTTTCTCTAGTTTATATGACTTCGTGGGAAAATACACACAAAAGGAATATCCACATGATCGTATCTTGCAGGGTTCATTACTTTCCATGGACTCCATAGGCCCTATGAGCCATATCATTTGAGTGTCTTGAATACTTAGTTCATTTACATGCATGTTTGTGAGTGTAATACTTTGAGATGCACGATCATTTAGGATTCACATGCACCTCAAGGTGGGGGCAAAATGTAATGTTGAAATTAGCATCCTATGTTATTTCTCATTTAAAGTTTTGTGCTTATTTTGAGAAAATGTCAAACGTACATGATGAAAAATGACACAATCCTGTGCAATGTTAGGGTCACTTACCTATCTCTATCCACACACAATCCTATGCTTATTGCCTTATCTTATCCATATGTGTGCAAGCCTCTATACATTCAACCTAATGTATGTTTGATTATCACACTTATCCATACATTGATCCCTAGATAGCCACTGTCTATCATGATCTTGTCTATCTTTTTGACCCTAGGTTAGGTATGTAGTTGTAAGGTCATCCTCGTGATCACAAAATCAACCCACCTAAAAGCAAATTCAAAAATTCAAATTTGGTCAACTAGCTCCCTTTACCTTTACCACCCAAAGCCAACCAAACACAAGTTTTCATAATTTCATGTCATGTGTTAATATTTAAAGACATTTATTGGATCCATTCCAATCATCAAAGAATTATCAAAGAATCATCCAAGAAAGCAATCATTTGATCAATCTGAAGCATTGAAAGGTCAATCAATAACAAAACACTTGGATTTTGTGAGTAACAAATCTACATTTTATGCGTTTTTCTGTTGTCTTCGATCTCGTTGTTATCAAAGAGTTGTTTGAGGTACAATACCCTCATAGCTTCAATCAGACAACTTAGCAAAGGTATTTATCAATGATGTATGTCCCACAAGCTAATAGAAAAGGTAGAATAAACAATCATCATCAAAGTGAGTAGAAGAGAAGTCCAAACTCAAGCAAGGATGAGTTCATAGTCATGGATCTACAATATTGTCCTCTAATAGAGCAAAGATCAAGCACAAAACTAGAGTTATTTACCAAACAAAGAGGTTGCACTTTCCAAGGCATTACGTTAACACATTTGAGATATTCATTGTTAGTCTTCATTCTTTAATCTTAAAGCTAAGTATTCTTGTTCTCATTCCATTTCTAATTATAACATTGTACACATGTCAATTATGCTTGCTCTAGCTATTTATATTAGTTTAGGCTAATTGTTTGCTTAGGTGTACATTTGATTGGATTGGCCTAGACTAATCCTAAGGATTGTTTATTTCCCTTTTTCGATTAGATACTAGTTTTACATTCTTTTGGGGTATGAAGTCCCTAATTTATATATTTACAATTAAAAAAACCATCTAATGAAAGATTGAAATTTATTTAATAAAAATTATTTATTCTAACATCTAGTGACTTTTAAAAACTTAAGGTCAACTAAAGTGCACGATTTTCACTCTTAGTTGTTATACATTACTTTTATAAAATAAATTATAATTAACAAATTCCAAATTAATTATTATATATAATATTAAAAAATTAATAGCTTGAACATTTTTAATGTTTAATTATAAAATGAATTTATTACATCAAACAAAGGGTGAATTGTAATGTTGTAAGTATATTCACACACATAGTAAGCATAATATCTCTCTCTCTCTCTCTCTCTCTCTCACACACACACACACACACACACACACACACACACATTTAATGAAGATTTGTGTAAATGACTTATCAAATTTATATTAAGAGGTTTTTGTTATTTATTCACTTTGTTATAACCCCTTATCATTTTAATTACACCTCTCTATCCTCATTATGTTCTATTTCTATATATAAATATTCTCTCTCTCTCTATATATATTTGATACCTACCTCTTGTTACTCATTTTGAGGAAGTTATGGAAGAATGGGTTAAGGACTATTTAGAGGGTATCCCTCCAAACAGAAAATGGAAAGTGCTCACTCCCCCGCTGATTGAAGTGGAGTATGCACTGAAATGCAAGAGAAGTTTGAGAAATGGTTAGTTCACGGTCTTGTAAGGGAGGACAGAATGGTTTGGGGTGGACAAGGAAATGGTAAGGTACAACAAGGCATACTCTACATATTTCTGCAAAGAGAACACTTCTGGGAAGGTGGATGGCAAAGTATGGTGTAAGTAGGGCCTCCCCAAGGCTAACGCTTTCCTATGGATAGCGTGGAAGCAGAGGGTTTTAAATTGGGAGAGGCTGAGAATGATGGGAAAGTCGAGGCCCTCTAGATGTGTGATGTGTGAAGCAACAGAGGAAGATAATGACCATCTTTTTATCCAATGTGAGTTTGCTTAGTATAGTTGGAACCACTTTCTAAGTAGTGGGGGCTATCTTGGGTTATACCAGAAAACATCCTTAGTCTTTTGAAGTATTGGGTTTTAAAAGTGGGTAGCCTGATTTGAAGATAATTTGGGACTTGGATCCGACTATGATCGTATGGAACATTTGGCTTGAAAGGAACAAGAGATTATTCAGAGAAATAAAGAGATCAGTGGAGAGAGTTTGGGATTTAGTGGAGAGTACTATAGGGAAACGAGAGAGATTCACAAAAAAAAACAATTGGGTTATTTTAGAAAAGGAAAATGTTTAGGGGGAGGCTTGGACTAGATACAGATGGATTGATCAACATCTGACCCTTGTCATTGCTAAAGGTACAACTATTGAGTGGTCGAAGCCGAGAGAAGGCGGATAAAGCTGAATTTTGATGGTGCTGCCAAGGACAATCCCGACAAAGCTAGAGGAGGAATTTTCAGAGACTCCAATGGCCAACCCAAAGCGCTGTATGCTTTAGATTTTGGTTCTGAATCCAATAATTTCGCTGAAGCTAGAGCGATGCTTTGGGGATTGATGATAGCCAGAGAAAAGGGATGGAAGAAGTTATGGATCGAAGGAGACTCTAGTTTAGTAATTAGAGCCATGGAGGGAGGCGAAATCAATAATTGGAGAGTCCAGTATATCATTGAGACAATGAAGAGTGCGGCTAACAAATTCGAAGAGGTTAGATATTCCCATATTAAGCATGCTGGCAATAAGGTTGTTGACTAGGCCGCCAATGAGGGTGTTCATTTGAAAATGGACAAGGGGATAACTAGTAAGTGTTGGTGGGAGAACTATCCCTATGAGGCTATCGGAGTTATGTAGGATGATTTGAAGGAACATCCTCTCAATAAGGGGTGAGATCCATGTCAGAGAAAATCAGAAGGGTGACAAAGGGAGTTGGCAGTGCAATGATTGTTTGATGTGTTGATGGGTGATGGCGTCTGATGCTCACTTCAATTAAGGTGATGGGATGGGGGTATTGATGATTCATTAAGCCGCGTAGTGGAGGCTTCTAGAGGCTACTTAATATCATTCATTCCTTCCTATGTCTTTGGTATTTTGGGAAATGTTTTCTGTGAGTTGAGGTGGTGGGTGTTGATGGCTTTAGCAGAGGGGAAGTGACATGTTGGAGGCCGCATGGTGTTTTTCGAAGAGGATAAGAGATAGGAAGGTGTGTCGTGAGTTAAGAAGAGGTGGTTGAGGATTTTATGTAATTTGTCAAGAAGGAAATTGAGAACCCATGTTTGTGGCAGTGGATGGTGACAATTGTTGGATATGAAACCCAACGGTCACCTCGTCCTTTTGTGGTGACTCTTCATTGTTCAGCTCCTTCTCTTGGCTTCTATTGTAATCTATAAAAGCATATGTATATGCTGTTGTAAACACATCTGAGAACACATTAATATAAGAGTTTTCCCCTGCTTTGTGGACGTAGCCATACATATGGTGAACCACGTTAAATATCTTTGCACTGTGTGATTGTTTACTATTCTTTTCTTTTTCGCTGTTCCATTGTTTTAACAATTGGTATCAGAGCTCGGGTAAGGAGCTGGTTGAGAAATTCGTGACGAATTTTGAAGAAATGGAAGAAGCAGACAAGTGGAGAATAGAGAAGTTTTCGGGGCAGAATTTTGGGCTTTGGAAGCTGCAAATTCGTGCCGTACTAATTCAAAAAGACTTAGCTATCACGATGAAAGGAAAAACAACAAAACCAGAGGAGATGACAGATGACGAATGGGATGTGTTGGATCAAAAAGTTGCCGCTACAATTATCCTCTCGCTGTCCAGCAACGTCTTATTTAATGTTGCAACAGAAACTTCGACAAAGTAAATTTGGGACAAGCTTTGCGACATGTATGAAACGGCATCCGCAACCAATAGGGTCTTCTTGCTAAAGAAGTTCAACTTGAAAATGAAAGAGGGAAAAATATTTTCAAATCACTTGAACGAATTCAACATTGCAATCAGCCAACTAGTTTCTGTAGAAATCAATTTTGATGATGAAATGAGGGCTATGCTACTTCTGTGCTCGCTTCTTGACAGCTGGGATAATGTCGTGATGACGATCAACAATTCAGCACCTGGGAGAAGAGGATCCGAAAACAAGGAAAAGAAAGCATTGTTAAAATTTGACGATGTTGTTGCCACCCTCCTCAACGAAGACATGAGGAGAGGACAAAATAAAATATCCGGTGAAGCCTTGGTTCTAGGCAATAGGGGAAGAACCCAAGATCGAGGAAATCAAAATAGGAGAAGATCTAAATCAGCGAAGAGATCAAAGTCAAGAGGACGGAAAGAAGGCTGCTGGTTTTGCGGGAAAGATGGACATGTCAAGAAGGATTGTTGGTGTTACAAGAAAGCTCAAAAATAGCTGAAAGAAAATGAGATTAACACGACTCTTGAAGATGATGGAGGAGCTCTTGTCTTGGCAGCAAGTGAAGCTGAAGCCGACTCATGGATTTTAGACTCCGGCGCCTCCTTTCACGCAACTTCAAATCAGGATGCCTTCCAAACATATCAAGAAGGAAAATTTGGCAAGGTTTATCTCGGAGACAATGAGCTGGGCGAGATTGTCGGCAAAGGTGACATATTGCTACAACTAAAGAATGGAAGCAAGTGGCTACTAAATGATGTCAGACATGTTCCTAAACTTAAGAAGAACTTGATTTCAGCTGGACAACTTGATGCGCAAGGCTGCAGCATCACTTTCTCTTCCAACATTTGGAAAGTAACTAAAGGCGCTTTAGTTGTTGCAAAAGGTAATAAATCCAGATCTCTTTATGTGCTCGAATGCGCCGCTGGAGTGGGAGCGGTGATGGCCATAGTTGACAGCGGGACAGAATTGTGGCATAGGAGACTTGGCCACATGAGCAAAAAGGGAATGGAAGTATTGCTCAAAAGAGGCCAACTTTCTGGTTTACAATCAGCAGATTTAGAACTTTGTGAGCATTGCATTTGTGGGAAACAAAGGCGGGCTAGCTTCTCCAAAACTGGACACGACAAGAAGTCAAAACCCTTGGAACTCGTGCATTCGGATGTCTTCAGTCCCACAGAGGTAACCTCCATTGGAGGAGCAAACTACTTTGTAACCTTTTTAGATGATTGCACCCATAAGCTTTGGGTTTATATGCTCAACAAAAAATTAGAAGTGTTTGCAAAATTCAAAATTTTTAAGGCTGTTGCTGAAAATCAAATTGGGAGCAAAATTAAATGTCTTAAAACTGACAATGGGGGGGAGTTTTGCTCTTTAGATTTTGATGCTTTCTGTGCAGACAACGGCATTCAGCACATCAAGGTTGTGCCATTTACACCTCAGGGAAATGGTGCAGCCGAAAGAATGAATCGCACGATTCTAGAGAGGGCACGTAGCATGCTCTCAAATGCTGGTCTGAGTAAAGAATTCTGGGCTGAGGCAGCTAACACGGCGGTTTATTTGATCAACCGAAGTCCTTCTACTAAGCTGGATTTTGATATTCCAGAAGAAGAGTGGTTTGAAAGGAAGATCTCTTACCATCACCTCCGGGTCTTTGGCTACGAGGCGTTCGCTCACATTCCAAAAGAAAAGCGAACAAAATTAGATTTCAAATCCAAACGATGCATCTTCATCAGTTATGGGGAAGAGCAATACGGTTTCAGATTGTGGGATCCTGTTGCAAAACAAATCATTCGCAGCCGTGATGTGATCTTCAATGAAAAAGTGTTTCTTGCCTTGCAAGAATAGAGGGCATCTACAAAAGAATATATTTCGTTGGATGACAGTTTCAGTGGGCGTGATTCATAGTCTCCACATCCGTCACTAGCAGCCAGAGGCATTTCTCAGTCACCTACACAAGGTACAGTTCAAATGTCAGATATTTAACGTGGTTCACCATATGTATGGCAGCCTTCTTTCCGTCCTCTTGACTTTGATCTCTTCGCTGATTTAGATCTTCTCCTATTTTGTTTTCCTCGATCTTGGGTTCTTCCCCTATTGCCTAGAACCAAGGCTTCACTGGATATTTTATTTTGTCCTCTCCTCATGTCTTCGTTGAGGAGGGTGGCAGCAACATCATCAAATTTTAACAATGCTTTCTTTTCCTTGTTTTCGGATCCTCTTCTCTCAGGTGCTGAATTGCTGATCGTCATCACGACATTATCCTAGCTGTCGGGAAGCGAGCACAGGAGTAGCATAGCCCTCATTTCATCATCAGAATTGATTTCTACAGAAACTAGTTTGTTGATTGTAATGTTGAATTCGTTCAAGTGATTTGAAAATGTTTTTCCCTCTTTCATTTTTAGGTTGGCAACAATGAAGGATGAAATGGACTCTCTAATGGCAAACCATACATGGGATCTGGTCCGGCTTCCACCTGATCGCAAACCTTTGAAGAATCGGTGGGTCTACAGAATCAAAGAGGAAGAAGGCGGCACAAAACGCTACAGGGCCAGACTTGTTGTGAAAAGATATGATCAACAAAAGGGAGTGGACTTCAATGAGATTTTCTCACCAGTTGTGAGAATGAACACAATTCGAGCCGTTTTGGGTTTGACAGCAGTTTATGACCTTGAGCTTGAGCAACTCGACGTCAAAACCGCTTTTCTCCACAGTGACATAGAAGAGGAATTGTACATGCATCAGCCAGAAGGTTTTGTCAAGCAAGGGCATGAAAATCTGTTTTGCAGATTAAAGAGGAGCTTGTATGGGCTGAAACAAGCCCCAAGGCAGTGGTACATCAAGTTTGATAACTTCATGATTGAAAATCAATTTACGTGCTTTGAATCTGATCCATGTTTATACTACAAGGTTTTGCCAAGTGGTGAATTTATTTTGTTGCTACTCTATGTTGACGACATGCTCATTACCGGCACCAACATGAGAGTCATTGCTGATTTGAAGCAACTCTTGGGAAACAAATTTGCAATGAAGGACCTTGGGGCAGCAAAGAAGATTCTTGGCATGACCATCATTCGGGACAGAAAGAAGAAAGAAATCAGATTGTCTCAGCAAAAATATGTTGAAAAAGTTTTGGACAGATTCAATATGAAAAGTGCTAAGCCAGTTAGCACTCCACTTGCCGATCATTTTCACTTGTCTTCAGCATTGTGCCCCAAGACACAAAAAGAACAAGATTACATGAAGAACATTCCATATTCTTCAGCCGTGGGAAGTCTTATGTATGCAATGATATGCACCTGCCCTGATATTTCCCAAGTAGTGAGAGTTGTGAGCCAGTTCATGAGTAATCCCGGAAAAACTCATTGGGAAGCTGTGAAGTGGATATTGAGGTATCTAAAAGGCACTTCAGATTATGCCTTATGTTTTGGTGGGCAAGTTGCACAGCTACAAGGCTTCGTTGACTTCGATATGGCAGGTGACTTGGATAAAAGAAGGTCTACATCCGGCTATGTTTTCACTTTTGCCGGGGCAGCTATTAGCTGGGTCTTAAGATTGCAACAAGTAGTTGCTCTTTCTACTACTGAGGCTGAGTACATTGCTCTCACTGAAGGAGCAAGAGAAATGGTTTGGTTGCAGCGTTTGTTTACTGAATTGGGTTCCAAACAACAAGCTTTCACACTTTTTTGTGACAGTAACAATGCTATTCATTTGGCCAAGAATACGACATTCCACAACAGAACCAAACGCATTGAGCTGAGGTATCATTTCATCCGTAGCATGATTGAAGAAGGCAAGTTGCAAGTTCAGAAGATCGACACCAAGATCAATCCGGTTGATGCATTGACCAAGGTTGTACCTCGAGAGAAGTTTGAATTCTGCCGCGCTTCTCTCGGCATTGTCAAACTCTAACAATAGGTTTAAAGTAGGGGCATAGCTCTGAATGTTTGCAGCAGTCGTTGGGTTTCAAGTGGGAGATTGTTGGATATGAAACCCAACGGTCACCTCGTCCTTTTGTGGTGACTCTTCATTGTTCAGCTCCTTCTCTTGGCTTCTATTGTAATCTATAAAAGCATATGTATATGCTGTTGTAAACACATCTGAGAACACACTAATATAAGAGTTTTCCCCTACTTTGTGGACGTAGCCATACATATGGTGAACCACGTTAAATATCTTTGCACTGTGTGATTGTTTACTGTTCTTTTCTTTTTCGCTGTTCCATTGTTTTAACAATCACACAGTGCAAAAATATTTAACGTGGTTCACCATATGTATGGCTATGTTGTAATGTTGAATAGGAAATGTGTATTATTGTTGTTGAAGAATGTTTGTAATGTGTTTAAATTTATATTGTGATCATTTATTGATATTGAAGTCAGAAAGAAGCAGTAGATCATCATTGAAGTATAGTTCAAGTAATACTTGACCGATAATGTTGATTATTTTATCATTATAGTGATTCTTCAGTAGAACATCTTTGTAGATTGATTATTTACTATGGTAAATGAGAATTGTAATACCTTAAAAGATTGTCGTTGCATCACAAGGATGCTTTCACCTAGATCAATCATGGAAATTGAACAATGATCAAATATCATAATCTCCAATCATGCAAATGCCTTTGGAAATTGAAGTGTGTAAATGCAAATAATAATTGAATTTAGCTCTCAAATTGTGGATGATTAGGTGAAGCATTGAATGCCTTTAAATACAAGGACATAGCAACACATCACACAAATTTGTGTTTAGTTAGCCCTAGGTGGCAAGGATAAAGGTGAAAAGTTAGTCATGTTTGATTTTTTTTTGGGGGTGGGATTAGTATAAGATTGTGAGGTTGACCCCACAATTGCAAACTAGCCTTGAGATAGAAAAGGGGCTAGATCATAGTGGATAACGTGTCCATGCGAATATGTGTGAGCTTGTGAGTAATAAATAAGTGGATAGGGTGATTGTATAAGGATGTATGAACATAGAAAAGGGAACAAGTGGTAGGTGTATAGCATCTTAATTACACTATACTAGTAAGAATTAAATGATATTTGCTCAAACATTTAAAATTTCCCCTATTTTAAACATTTAGTTCTATTTAACCAATGATAAGCCTTGTATGTGACAAAATATTGATTGTATTTTAGGAGAAAAATATTGATTTATTGTAGCACAAAAATGCAAAACAAATAGGTCTCACCCAATAAGTATAATTTTCCCACTAAGACCAAGATCAAGATCAAATCAATATTTCAAAGCTACATTATATTAGTAGCGTCTTCATATAGAAAATTGCTTCTACCAACATAGAAACATGGATTTCAAATTTTATTAAAAAAGGTTTTCTTGGCTTTCCTAAGAGTTCACCCCAATGTTACTTAGTGACAATTTAAATCCCAATTAACATGATATGTTTGAATCATCATGTCCAATTCCAATCAATAGTCTCAAATGGATTGATAGAAACAAGAAGTCAGATGTCTACCCCAATTTATTATGAGCAACTCCATTCAAATTATTAGTCCAAGGGGATGACTGTTATTGTGTACATAAAAACAACAAAATATAGTCCACATATATTTAAAATTAAAAAGAACTTGGGTTAATGAGACACACACACACACACAAAACTTTATATAATCTTTAAAATTTATAAATATCTCTAAAGTAAAGAAAATAACTATAGAATAACTCTTAAATAAATAAAATAACTCTTTAAATAAAATTAACTCAAGATTGATATCTTGAACATTTTAAACACTTTTACATAGATGTAATTAACATATTATATATAAAAATGAAAGAAATGTACTGTAAAATAAAATAGAAACCCCTTTTATATAAAAAATAATAATATATAAACATAACTCTTAAATAATTAAAATAAATTTATGTTATTATAATACCTTACATTATAACTCTTAAATAATTAAAATAAATTTCTATTATTATAATACCTTACATTAATATATATTTTATATATGACCCTCTATATATAAATATATAAATTTACATAAGAAAGGTATTTTAAAGTAAAATAAAATTATATAAACTTTTATATTATATAAGTAATTTTTAATAATTAAAATCAATTTATATGAAAAAATGATATATATATATATATATACGCCTGATAATAGGCAAGTTCAATAAACTGCCAGTTTATGATTCACAAGATTTCAAGTGTGGGAGCTGACAAAGGACTGGGTGGCTTCATCATGTTTCCATACGGCAAGAGTGAGGAGTGGGATGTTAAGTCCCTTTGGTTTCCACAAATCAATGTAGGTGAGTTCTCCAAGTTTCTGGTGTCTTTTGAAGGCTTTGGCAGAGTTAAAGGAAGAGAGGTTGCAGGTGGCATGATGGGTGATAAGGGAAGTGCCAAAGAAAAGGAGGTTGCCTTTCCTTACCCCCGACGTAGGTAGATTCAACGTAAGGTGGTTAGTAGCACAGTGGGTGGTCTGAAAAGGAGGCCATATATCCCTCGCAAGAGGAAGGCCAAGATCACAAGGGACGAAGCTCTGGAAGACATTGTGGCAATAGTTGATGCAGAGATTAAAAACCCTCTTCTTAGGAAGTGGGTATGCAGGATTCTTTCCATGGTGAAGGTGGTAGATGGGTAGGACGGTGCTAAACTTAGGGAGGTGATGTCAAATTTCTTGCTTGATCGAGGGACGACCAGAGGGAGGTGGAACGTTTTCGGCACTGCGCAGTCACTCACACTCACTTCTACGTTGTCAATAGCGGCTGCCTCCATTCTGGTCCATGAAGACTTAGCCGAGATTTCCAAGGATGTCGAGACAAGCCAAGGAAATTTGATGAATCACATTCATGTTTTGATGATTGGTCAAGTGCAGTTGAGGAAGACGCTAGAAAGGGTGGCTGAATAGATGGGTGTCAAGGTGGAAGACAAAGAGCACACATATTACAAGTGTGGATACGACAAGGAAGCAGACATGGTGGACTTCACAGGCCAGGCAGATGAGTAGGCAGTTGTGTTTAGTCAGTTTTTTGTTAGCTTTTTAGACTATGTATCGAGGGAGGGGGCCGTGTAATTTGCCCCCCTCTTCTGCATATTTGTATATGTATGTTATGTTTTAAGACAACTCCTTAGACTTTTTCAGACAATTTCAAACAGACATGAGGGCTAAGCCCTAATTTTGGATGGGTCCCTGGTCCCTTACTAGGGTATATATATATATATATATATATATATATATATATATATATATATATATATATGGTAAGCACCACCAGAGGGGGTGGCTCCCTATATATTAATCAAAGCAAAAAGATTATATCAACTGATGCATAATAAACATCATTCCCTCAACACACTCATTGAGCCTCCCCATTTGAGATGGAGAAAACATATCTCCATTCTCATTTACATGCTTCTCGAAGCTTCCAAATTCCTCTTCTCTATGCCCACCTTGAATAGATTCAAGGCTTTCCCCACTGCTTGACAGCGGCTCCCAGATATTTGGCTGCTACTACTCCTACCAATATCTCATCCCTAGGCCCGACCGCCGACAGGATCGCAACCATAACTGCTGAATGGTTGTTTTCACAGATGAGTTTGACACCCCATGAGATCCCCCATTGATCGCTACGTAAGACCACCACGATATTGGAGAAGAAGGTCTGGTACACTCGCCCATTGTGGACATGGCCGTTGTTCCAAAGCCCCGAAGCAATCACCTAAATAATAGCTTCCCGAGTTGCCTCCTCCTTTATCACGAACAAACGCTTGATCTGTTGATCTCGACTCTCCTCCGAGCACCTGCACTAAACTCCCATTGCTCTGTTGCTCCCCATTTCCACCAGCTTGTGCTGAAGAACTCCTTGGCCACGGGGATATATAGCCCATCACCCTTGCTTCCTCCCTTTCGAAGAGAATCTCCCTCTGCACCTAAACAGGTCGCCTCGAGGGAATATTGTCCTCCTTACAAGATTTATCATGTGAGTTTGGATTCGCCAATCTTTGCTAGGAAACTTGCTGTTCGCCAATCACACTTCGTCCATTGATTTTTTGGCCCCAGCTCCTAACGTGCCCTGGCCTCTGTCAATGAAACATCTAATTGTTTGAGCTCGGTCTGAATGATGTTCAACAGTCCATCCCATCTGTCAGGATCCGTGTCAAATCTCTCCCCGGCACCGTCCAAAGCCCCTGCATTCGCCAACACGTCTGCCACCTTGTTCGCTTCTCGGTAAACATGCCAAATGGAAAAGTCCAGCTCATCTAAAACCTCCCATGCCTTCTCAATCCCTTTTCTTAATCTCCATTTAGGAATAAATCTCCTCTTAAGAACGTTAATAATAATCATTGAATCACCTTCGATATCAACCTCCCTCGTTCCTCTTTTCTTGCACTCCTGCACTCCACAGACCGATGATTCTAATTTGACCATGTTGTTGGTCGTCACACCTGTTGGTCTCAAGATAGCCCAAACCATCTTCCTGAACTCATCCCTGAGAATGCAGCCATATCCTGCTCGCCTGGGGTTGCCTTTGGCAGCCCCGTCAAAGTTCAGCTTTAGCCTCCCACTTGGGGGAACCTGCCACTTCACCTAGGCTCTAACCTCCTTGCCACCTTTACCAGCTCCTAGTGGAACCTTCAACCTTGGCCATATCCTTATTATTGCATTGTCCCAAGCATTGAACTTGGACTTCCCCTTCCATGAAGCCTTGCTGTTCATCAACTCAATTAATCCCAGCTCCATTTTCTTTATCACATCCTCGCATTTGCTTTCCTTCTCATTGAAGATTCTGTTATTTCGTTCTCTCCAAATATGCCACATAACCAAAGAAGGAAGTGCTATCCATATTCCTCCTCAGAAACCTTTCTTCCTCAGTCTCGGCCAGTCCTTCAAGAAGTCCACTATGTTTTCATTCTTGGCCCCTGCCCAATTGAGCCGTTCCAAAAAGGAGTTCCAACATCGGTCTGCCACTGGACAATTTAACAGCAAATGATCCAGAGTCTCTTCGCTTTGCTTGCAAAGGATGCATCGGTTGAGTCCAAAAATACCTATCTTGCTTAATCGCTCGCTGGTAAGGATGCTTCTGTGTAACACCGTCCAAGTGAAGGCTCCAAACTTTGGTAGGATCATCTTATCCCAACATATATCCTTAAGCCAATTCATATCCACATTTCCCAATCTTTCCAATTTCATAATGTGGTACCCTAGCTTGGTCGAATAGTGTCCTGACTTTACCCCGCACCATTGAATCTCATCCTCCTCCCCATTCAACAAAACTTTCCTCTTCTAAATCGCTTGCTTAAACTTGAGCTTGGCCCCCTCCTCTACCTGATTATCATCCGCACTGATCCAGATAGCCCATCCCCTCTCGCTTTTGCCACTTATATAATTTTTCACCATCGTCCCCTATCACAGCTCATCTGATTCTTCAGATCTGAGAGCTCAAGATCGTCTTCCAGTGGCTCATGACCCTCCCAAGAATCCATCCAAAATTTAGCTTTCTTACCATTGTTAATACTCCACGTGAGGTGATTCACAATGACAGGCCGACACTCCATAAATTGCCACACAGTGGAGCCTCCTCCCATGTTTGCTATGGTTAACACTCTACTAGGATCCGCTTCATCTAAGTATTTACTTTACATCATCCTGCACTAGAGCTTACTTGGAATTTTGGCCATTTTCCATATCAATTTTGCTCTGAGGGCTATGTTCTGTAACTTCAAATCTCTCATTCCCATCCCACCTCTATCCTGCAGACAAGTGGCCTTACCCCAGCTAATTAGTGGTATGTGTTTCTCTTCATTAGCGCCTTACCACAATTTTTTTCCCAAGATCCCTCTAGAAGAGAGGCGACTTTCTTGGACAAGGGAATACTCGACATCACATAAATGGTTAACGCCCCCAATATCGCCTTGAGCATAGTCATCCACCTCCCTTTCCATGCTTCTGTTTTGTTTCTATTTTGATCAATGACACCTTTCCATAGCTTTGTCCTTACCACCCGATTAAACATAGGAGCTCCCATGTATTTGGCTAGAATAGTGTTGATTGTGCATCCCAGTACTCGAGCAATTCGGTTCTGCCAACTTTTCCTAGTGTTGAAGAAATATATCTTGGATTTGTCCCTATTAATGATTTGGCTTGATAAACTGCTGTATCGATCCAAAATGTCTTTTATCGCCTCTGCCCCCGCTAGGCTTGCCTCCCCAAAAATCATAGTGTCATCCGCGAACTGGGCATGCGTGACTGGCTCCACATCCATGGCTATCGTCACTCTTTTCCATCTATCGGTTATTCCTCTGGCTATTTTTGATAATCCCGCTAAGTGCCTTTGCCATAATTACGAAGAGAAAAGGAGACAATGGGTCTCCCTGTCGGATACCTTGTCACATGTTAAAGAAGTCACTCAACGAGCCATTCATTGCTATTGAGACCCTTGCAGTTGAGATGCACTGGAAGATGTTATCCAACCATGTCTTTCTGAAATTGAACCGTTCCATTATTCTCATCAGGAAACTCCATCTTACCCTATCATAGGCCTTACATCTAGTTTGATCATCAAACAATTTATTTTGCCTTCCCTGATGGAGTGTAGAGCCTCATTTACCAAGATTATACTATCCAGAATCTCCCTACCCGAAATGAAGCCATTCTAATTTTCTGAAATTAATTTACCCATATATATATATATATATATATATATATATATATACAATTCATTTTGCCTTCCTTGATGGAGTGTAGAGCCTCGTTTACCAAGATTATACTATCCACAATCTCCCTACCCGAAATGAAGCCATTCTAATTTTCTAAAATTATATATATATATAACTCTTAAGTAATTTTGTTTACTTAAAGAGTTATTTTATTTATTTAAGAGTTATTCTATAGTTTTTTTTACTTAAGAGTTATTTATAAATCTTAAAGGATTATACAAAGGTTTGTATATAACTTATCTACTTCTTATATAAAGGTTTTTATTTTACTTTAGAGTTATTTAAAGTACATTTTTGGGATATATACAAACCTTTATATACTAAGACTACAAATAGCCTTGTACTCCTTTTATAACACACATAAAACATATATACATATACATTAATATAATGTTGTTTGCAAACCTTTGTATAATCCTTAATATTTATAAATAACTCTTAAGTAAAGAAAATAACTATATAATAACTATTAAATAAATAAAATAACTCTTTTAAGT
This sequence comes from Cunninghamia lanceolata, assembly GCA_027924645.1. NCBI lineage: Eukaryota > Viridiplantae > Streptophyta > Pinopsida > Cupressales > Cupressaceae > Cunninghamia > Cunninghamia lanceolata. Next base: position 2,412,952 of record BSBN01000063.1, read on the forward strand.
AAAAAAAATCATTTAAAGAGTTATCTTTATATATAGGTTTATATATGTAAAAGAATTTGTATATATACCATTTTTTCATATAAATTGATTTTAATTATTAAGAGTTACTCATATAATATAAAAGTTTATATAATTTTATTTTAAGTGTTAAATATGAAAGCATAGAATAAAAAGCTTCAAAGAACCATGTATGCAAGGATTGCCTTTATGACAATAATACACAAGAATGCTATATGTATTTCATTTAATAGATTTTAATCTATAGTTATCACTTAAACTCACAAGGAAACTAAGATTACAAATACCCTTGCACTCCTTTTAAAGCACATATACATATATACATTAAAATAATTTTGTTTACATGTTTAAACTACAGATGCAACATACCTATTTTATGTGCCTATTCAACTTATATAGGATAAATTAATTCAAAAATAACTCTGGAGGCATCTATTTTATGTGTCTATTCCACTTATATATGATAAAGTAATTCAAAAATAGGTGGTATTTTAGATGGATTTTTCTAAAGATAGGTATGCTAGTTTTTTATTAGTTCAGTTGGAAAAGAGGGTCCAAATCCCTTTAACAAAACAGCCCCCCGGGCATCAGGCCATTAACAAGCTAGAAACAACAGATTAACAGTGCATGAACAATAGACCAACAAAAAAACTAATCAAAAACCACAGAAACAAGGACGACAAAAAACAATAGAAACAAGAAACTATGGGCTATCAGTCGCCCCCAACTTAGCAAGGAACTCGACCATCTCCTTGTAATCTCCCTAACTGTCGATTCCCAACTACTTGACCTTATTGTCCAGATCTTGACCGCAGCAAAGATGGAAGCAGCGCTGTGCAGCGCTTTAGCCGCAAACTCTGCCATAGTCTTCCAGTTTTTCTGCATGGTTTCCATCTTCCTCTGGATACGCTGGATGTCCTCAACATTCTTGTCACACAAGGCGGAGTTCCCCTTTCTGTCTAGATCCACAACATCCCTCCCAGAGTCTTTACCATCGATCCTTTTGGATCGACGAATCCTCGGATTGACAGCCTCGCCACCTTCACTGCTACCCATAGGATCCAACCCAAGGTCAATCTCAACAATCTTCATGGGAGCATCCACCATAGCAACACCTTTACCTTCCTTAGGTTTTTTCTTCAGGGTAGTCTCCACTTCCTCCATCTCCACCCTCTCTCTTTTGGTAGTCTTCTTTTCAGTCGCTGGGGTGGTAAGCTTCTGTTTCTTGTTCTTAGCAGTAGTAGGGGTCCTAACATCCCCGACACGAGGACCACCCTTAGGAATTTTAGGGTTCCCCATACAAACCTTCACTTTGCCTTTATCCCTGGGGGAAGGACCGGCTGTGGGTCCTCAAGAATTTTAACAGTGATAGGTTTTGGTGGGCATAGAGCAAGATGGAATTGATACAGTATCAAAATAAGACCTTGGTGTATGGGGATGAGCCAGTGGGCAACATTCTTGGCTCTAAGTTATCTTACAAACTTAATGGAATTGTCTAAAGAAGACAACAAAAAGAAAGGAAAGCTAATCTCAATTTTATTTCTGAAATGATTGAGAAGAGCAAAGTGGTAATTATAATATACTCGAAACCTTCCTTCCAGCATGAAAAATTTCATAAGCATCAGACATATGTGGCCCCACGGTTTCGGCAGTTTTTCCCTCTCAAACCCTCCATGAAGCTTCACCAGTTTCTCGCCCTCGCGAAAGAAAAGATTCATGTGCTCAGTGTTCGAGACTCTGCTTCTCCTCGAGTGCTTCTTCCCTTTCGTAGGTAACCCGGTGGCTTGCCCAATCACCTCTTCCGACACATGGAAACCAATGGCACCAATTTTAACCTCTTTGGTTTCCTCATTCCACGTTTCAGCAAACTGTTGTGACAGATTTTCATCATGTCCCGCCATTCCTTCCAGAAAAGGCACCACCTCCCCTTCCTGTATAATGTGCCATACGATTGGGTCTTGTTTAAATTCCTCCACCAAGCTAGGCTCAATTTTCACAATATCTCCTCCCATTTCCTTCGACTGTAACTTGCAAAAACCACTGTATTGGGGGCATTTATAATAACAATGCTTACAACTGGCGGTCTTGAAAATAGCAAGAATCCCATTAAAATGGTAATTCCGTTGAGAAGGGGTAATAATGGCAGCGTAATAATTGGTGTGATATGCCATATCCTTGCCACCTAGATACAACTCCTTGGGGGGAGGATTTAACCGCCACCTCGTGTGAAGATAGGCGATACTAGCGGCTGGCTTTACCCAACCATAATTCGTCATGAGGAAAGCAATCCCATCCCTTCTCCGTATCCCTGCCACAAATCCACACGTCGTACCTTTTAAGCAGTAAAATCTAGCCTCCAGATCTCCACCAATACCAATGTCCTTGTGCCTATTAACACGCCAACCAGACTTTCCCATCAACCTCCTAATAGTACGACTAGCAGTGTTCTTCCCGAGATCCATCTGGACCTCTCTTCCCTGGCTCTTATTCGTTGAGCGCTGTCTATTAGGCCACGGTCTAACCACATCACCACTGAAAATCCAATCATCCTCCCCCTCCTGCTTGTCAGCCTTGTAGGCAATTGTGATAGGTATGCTAGTTAAATTAGATCTATTTACTATATAATGCGATATTAGTAAATCCATAAATACAATAAATTGTATATTTAGAAACAATAATTTTTAGTAATTAAAAATAAATGTATAATTTTTAAAAAATAAAGTCAAAATTATTTATTTATTATATTATGAAAATGTAAATATATTTTATAAATAAATTAAAAATAAAAAACATTATATATTTTTTATAATTTTATTTATATGCAATAAGAACAATGAACTTTGGAAATTTCATAACTTCTCACATGTCCATGTCTTCTGGTGCTGTGCAAAATATTTGTTAACAAAATGTATGAATTAACGCGGTTCACCAATAGAGATTGACAAATCAGAATGTGAGACCTTGATCAACTTCACAGTTCCGGCGAACTTTTCCAAACTGAGAAGTCTGCTGGGAAGCCACGCAATTGTCACATTGGCTTAGATGGGAGTTGATACGTCCGTACCCATCCTGCACTCCACGGTTGGCAATTTTTCATTGTTTTCTGTACAAGTATTATTAATTGTCATATTTGGAATCCAAATTTTGATATATTAATAGTGAATTTTTTTAGTTAATAAGAATGCAAATAATTAATTTTAATTATTTTTGTTTAAAAATTTTACATTGTTAATGGGCTTTTGGTCTAGTAAGGAAGTTGAATGGTTCTAAATGAGTCCCACAAGGATCAGGTCTTGTTGAGTGCAAGGCCTCAACAACATAAGGGATGAGACTAGGATTGTGTCCCCCGCAACATAGGTGGAATGGATATCCCTCAGTTCTTGACTCTCAGCAGAAGAGGTTTCAGCCTAAAGCTTGTGCTCCTGTATAGGGTAACTAAACAGTTTTGTGGGTTTGATATAAAACCTTAAGAAAAAGAAGAAGATTTACATATTTACTTTACCCAATTAAAAAAATTACTCAGTTAAAAAATTCTAACATATAATTAATTAATAAATACAGATAATAATAAAATAATACTAACTCGTTAATTAATTTTGATTACAATAATATTACCAAAAGACAGATACTAATAATTATAATTATCATCATTTATTAATTTGAAACATGGAGTTCAAATCTATAATCACATTAGCTTGCCTGATAAAGAATGTGTGATTGATTGTCTATATAAGCTTGTCCACAATAACATATGAATGATGATGCCACTTAATTAAGCATTTGCTTTTCATTTTGTAGATGCATCCATTTAATTATCAAAATTGGATTGCTTTTTTGTCATAATTGATTGTTTATTTTACATTTCAAAGAACTACAGTGTTTCATTTGTATTTAGTTGGTAGTGCGATACAAGCGTGCTGCAAATGCACCATCAAGAAAATGATTACTTGTATGCGAGAAGTAGAATCCTTCCTCAGTTACGAACTCATTTGAAACATATTTCTGCACTGATTCAACAATGAATTCCTGCAATTGAAATGTACACATCTTATCATCTTTTTATGAATAAATGACTACTACCTAAAAGAAAAGAAATAAGACTGGATTGAAAAATATGAGCACTAATGTAAAACACATACTGGGTGTCTACTAAGAAATGATTCGACACGTTCCTTGTTTTCTCCTGGGTCTGTTGAGCAAGTACTGTAAACCAAAATGCCTCCAGGCTTTACCAACCTGGAAGTTTGAGCAACATTGTTATGTTTATGAACACATTTATAAGGATATGCTATCAAAAGATTTTTCTGAACAAAACAATGACAAGAATTTAAATTGTACAAGGAGGCTGCATCCAAGAGCTTGTCTTGGAATAACATCAGCTGCTCTAAATCCTTTAGTGATCTCTTCCAACGTAAATCTGGTTTCTGCACATATAGGGAGAAAATTAAGTGATGCTTGTACTATAAATTGCTATCATTAAGGTGAAATTTTAATGTGTCACTTTAGAAAGGAAAAATACATTCTAACTTTTTAACTTAAACCACCTAAAATTCATATATCCATGTATCTGTTTTAAATTTTAACTTGAAACAATTGAAATGCAAATATTTATTTTGAATTTTCAAACTTTATAATTTTTTTTTTTTTTAAAAGATAATGCGCCTGGTAAAACTTTTTAACGTGACCGGTGACGTTGGTGCGACACGCCCTCCGGCTCCACGCGAATGTTTTGCCCGGAGCAATGAACCGGTGAGGCCACAACATGGGGGACCTCATCCCCTAGCAAGAACACTTCAAACCCACAAGCTCGTTGGCCTAGCGAAGGCGTAAACCCTGCGAGCTCGTTGGCCCAGCGGGGGTTTGAACTCTGGTGGCCGCCACTACAACCGAGCGACTTAACCACCAAACCACGCCCTTATCGGCTCAAACTTTATAAAATTAATAAAATGTAAAATTTTCAATTTAATTTATATTTATATTTATATTTTTATATTTGAACATCATTTTTTTCTTTCTAAAACTATTATTTTATTGCTTAAAAAATTCAGAAAGTGAGTTTCTAGTGCATACTGCTTAGTAACTGAGAGAAGGCCATTGTATAAGGGATAATCTACTGTACCATAATAATTATGAAGAATTAGCTGACTCCTAACATTTGATGGTCATTGCAGTATACGGCAACAGTGGCAAACATTTTACCCACAAGATAGCCCTATATATTCTCTTCAAAAGGAGAGTTTTCATGTGATAGTTGCGTCATGCGAGTATAATGGAAAATGTACAAACCAGGTGAACTTGAAATTCACCAGAAAGCAACCAGGAAGCATGATGAAACTTTAAAGAAAATAGTTTTGTCTCTTCAAAAGGAGAGTTTTCATGTGATAGTTGTGTCATGCGAGTATAATGGAAAATGTACAAACCAGGTGAACTTGAAATTCACCAGAAAGCGACCAGGAAGCATGATGAAACTTTAAAGAAAATAGTTTTCTCCTCTCACTCGTTCATACCCAGTAATATGGAAAAGCTTTCTATGCAAGTAAATTTTTAACCAACACTAACCTTACGCAGGACACCGAGCCCACTACATGGAGCATCAAGTAGAACTTTGTCAGCCTGTATACAGGTTCCAACCTGCTTTGAACACAATAAAATAAAGGGCGCACTTTAATTACAAATAAAGCAAGGAGACAACAAGTTTGAATGTCAAAGATAATGTCAACTGGTATAAATCTTGCTATCAGTTATTTGCTTATAAATATTACAACATAACCAAGACACTGTAGATGAAAAATGCAGCATCACAATCCACAGACGCTAGGACAGTTTTCTGAAAAACTAAAGTTTTCCCTTTCATAGAACTTTAGAATGCACGAAATGGATTATCTCAAAAATTCAGATGTTCAAAACAGATTTACTCAATAGTGACATGTGTACAGGTGGAATAAATAAAAACAATATGCCCATGATTATTGATTTCATTGCAGATAAATGATCTGATATTTAACCGTAGATTTAAATGATAATCTGTTTACTAATATGAAATTAGAGATATTTCCAAGTGCTCAGAGACAGTACTAGTACCAAGCTTTAAAAAAAAACATCTCAATAGTTAGTTGAATGAAAAATAAAATTGAGAATCTTGCAGTTTAATACGGTTAGATAACGTTCTTTGATGTTGTTATATGCAGAATCTATGCCATATAGGTTGGCTAAGAGGTGACACATTTATCTAGCTGTGAAATAATGGAAATGCTAGTAAGACCCCTGTAGGAGATTGTGATGCCACTAAGTTGATCTTATAGAGTGTGTTTATCTAGAAGAAAAGAGGCTTAAGGTAGAATCACAAGTTACAAAAGTTTGATCAAGAGAGAGTCTCTTAGCTCTAAAATTGTATGTATGAAATTAATGCAATCAAGGTCAGAGGGCCCAATTAAGGATTATCCAACCTTGCAGCCAAATGTAGTTTAATCAATCTAAACCTTATTTAATTCAGCAGATAAAACAAATCACTTGTGCGAATCAGCAGTGATTTATTGATCAAAAGGAGTTGTATTACGAGTTCTAGGCATCAGCCATGAATTACAATAGATCACGCTATATCATGAATATGATCTCACTTAATGTATTTCTTTCTTTAGACTCTCAGTCTGCTTCTCTGATCTCTGTCTTCCGTCTTCTTTCTTTGATCTGTTTGATCTGTCCTCAAATCATATTGTACTTCTTTTATATAGGAGATAATGTGGTGGTTGATACCATGATCCATGCTCATAGAGTAAGGTGATAAAGATCATTAGCCCCAAAACTAAATGATTTTGTCAATGGTTTACCTTCGGAATTGGCGCACCACCTTGGCATAGAGTGTAGGTTTATTGGTAACATGTATTACTGTCCCCAATGAGCTAGGAGTCTCCAAATTCAATGTGGTGCCACATATAACCCCTACTAGGACCTATAGTGATGTAGGTAACATTACAAATTGCTGCAAGTTTTAAATACTTGCCGCATTGATCAAACAAGTTACTATTATACAATGAATACCTGGTACAGGCCTCAACGGACTTCCTTGGGTGAATAACATTTGTACAATGGTTAGAATTACATAGAAATCAAATGGAAGGTTCTAGATACATAATACAGTCTATGATTCCAACCACATCTAGTGAAAACCAACTACGGTGACTTGTGGTGCTTTTGATGACCTAACTATGCTTGCAATTGCGGTTATGAAGTCCTGAATCATGAAAACATGTGTGGTCATAAGTGGTGCCCCAAACTTGAATTAGACTATTGCAAAAATTTGTAAATCAACAAAATACCTACAAAACAAACGAATATTGAAAGAAATTTTTTTGGTTGATGCAAGATTGCTCTTGCACCTCAGATGCTCCTACATTAGACATCTTGAGTAATTGAAAAATGAGCTCTCTCACTTTTGTTTAGGAGTAAGAGCTTAAGGATAACCAAGAGAGTCAATCTCTACTTTGGATATTCAAGTAGAATCTTCAAGTGGTTTGTCGGTTGTCCTTCCACTTTACCAAATATTCTTCATGTTGTCTATTCCTTGTACCTCTCCCAATTTTGTAATCATAATCAAGTATCTCTTCAATTTCTTTCATCCTTTATATAGGTACCAATGTTTCCAAACTCATTACTAATTTATGGTCTTCTGAATTTTCCTCATGATGCTCATTAAGATCAACAATGTTAAACACTAGTGAAATACCAAGTTCGTCAAGTAATTCCACTTCATATGCATTTCCAGAATCAAATTTCTTGAGAATCCTACAAGGCCCAAATTTCTTCATCTTCAGTTTATTGTATGTACTTGCAAAAATCTTTCCTTAAATAAACCATTACTTCATCTCCAACTTCATATTCCTTACGTTTTCGCCTTTGATCAACATCTTCTTTGTATTTCTAATTAGCTTTCTCTAATTGTCATTTAATTGTTTGATGTAATTTTGTCATATATTCTGCATAATATTCTACTACAACACTTTTTCTATGATCTTTGGTAAAATCTCCAAGTTTTGAAACATTTCTAAGATTTTGTCTATATACAATCTCAAAAGGTGTTCTTCCCATACTCTTGTTCACTGAGTTATTATAAGCAAATTCAGCTTATGGTAAGATTAAATCCCACCTTCCTATTTTCTCACCTGATAAACATCTCAACAAATTCCCTAAACTCCTATTTGTCCATCTATCTACAGATGATATGCTAACTTGAACTTAAGGTCTATGTTCATCTTCTTCCATAAAGTTCTCTAGAAGTGTCCAACAAACTTCACATCTCTATCTAATACATGCTTTTAGATAATTCATGTAACCTCACAGTTTCTTTAAAAAACAAATCAACTGTGTACTGCATCATTGGTTTTCTTACAAGCAATGCAATATGTCATTTTTCAAAATCTATCAATTACAAAAACAAAATCATGTCCTCTTTGTGTTCTTGGTAATCCCAATACAAAATCCATACTAATATCCTCCCATGGTCTCTCTAGAATTGGTAAAGATTTATACAATCCAACATTTTGACTTCCTCCTTTTACTACTTGGAAGTTCTGCAATTTTGTATATACTTTCTAGCATACTTATGCATTTGTGCCTAAAAATAATATTCACTTACAAACACAAATGTTTCATCAACACCAAAATGTCCTGCTAATCCACCACTATGTTTTTCCTTTATCAAATTCTCTTTCATTTAACTCTTAGGAATACACAATTGATTAACCTTAAATAACAAATCTTCTTGAATTGCGTAATCTAACCATCTGGTCCTATCTCCATCTACTAGTAACTTACAAGATTTCCATGATTCAGCAAAATCAAGGCCAATCTCATACAAATGCTTCAACTGATCAAAAACAACTTGAATCCTCATTTTTTTCAACAAATTATGTTTTCTGCTCAATGCATCTACAACTTTATTAGACTTTCCACTTCTATGTTTCAACACAAATGAATAACTTTGTAGAAATTCAACCCATTTGACATGTCTAGCGCTTAACTTATTTTGACAATGTAAATATTGCAATGTTTGATGGTCAGTATACAAAACAAACTCCTTAGATAACAAATAATGTCTCCATTTCTTCAAGCTTGTACAATTGTATTAAATTCTTGATCATAATTTGAATATTTTCTTTTGGCATCATTCAACTTTTCACTAAAATAAGCAATAGATTACCCTTCCTAACTTGACACAGCTCTAATTGCATTCCCACTTGCATCACAATCAACTTGAAACAACTTATCAAAATCTGGTAAAATTAACACATGTTCAATTACTTTCTTCAACAATTAAGAACTTTTGTTTGCTGCAACAATCCATTGAAATCCCTTCTTATCACTTCTCATGACATCAGTAATAGGTGCACATATCCCACTGAAATTTCTGATAAACTTTTGGTAGAAACTAGCTAGTCCATGAAAAGATCTAACTTCAAAAATGCTTACAAGTGTCGGCCATTCAACAATCGCTTTAATTTTCTTAGGATGCATCTTTAATCCATCAACAGAAATAACAAAACCTAGTTAAACCAATTCTTGTTTCATAAACTACATTTTTTTTCATTCAACTTTTTTTTCTCAATCTTTGTAACACTAACTTGATATGTTCCAAATGTTCTTTTTTACTCATACTAAAAATCAAAATATCTAGGTATGCAACATGTTCACACTTGCCAAGATATGGCTTCAATATCTCAATCATCAACCTTATGAAAGTACTAGGTGCATTTGTTAATCCAAAAGACATAATTAACCATTCGTACAAACCTTCTTTTGTGTTGAATGTCGTCTTCCATTCATCTCCTTCTCTAATTCTAATTTGATGATATCTACATTTTAGATATATCTTAGTAAAGTATTTTGAGCCAATCAAACAATCCATGAGATCATCTATCCTTGGCGAAGAAAATCTATACTTATTAGTAATTTTATTTATTACTCTAGAATCTATACACATTCTCCATTCTCCTCCTTTCTTTGGTTCCAAAATTGTCGCTATTGCACATGGACTCAAACTTTCCCTTATTAATCCTTCAATAATTTTACAAGTTGCGGCGGGGGTGCTGGCTCGATTGGCTAAAGCATCCTATTGCAGGCAAGAGGTCACGAGGTCCAATCCCCCCACCCACGTGGTACCGAAGGGTGTGTTGTGCTAGCACAACCAATCATGTTAAAAAGTTTACCCGGCACACTGCAAGTTATAGGGGAGTTATGTCGATTCCTGTAGTCTAAAAAAAAAAAAAGAAAAAAGGGCAAGGGCCCTGACTTGATTGGCTAAAGCATCCTGTTGTAGGCAAGAGGTCACGAGATCCAATCCCCCCGCCCACGTGGTACCAGAGGGTGTGTTGTGCTAGTGCCATCGGTCACGTGGTACTGGAGGGTGTGTCGTGCTAGTGCCACCGGTCATGTTAAAAAGTTTACTCGGTGCACTGTAGGTTATAGGGGGGCTATGCCAATTCATGCAATCTAAAAATAATAATAATAATGATAATTTTGCAATTTGCCTATTTAATTCTTCACTTTGAGCTGGTGTTAACTTATGAGCAGCCTTATTAGGTGAACTTGCTCCTAGAATTAGATCCATATGATGACTTATACTCCTTATTGGCGGCAACCCTTCAAGGAAATTATTAGAGATAATATCACTATATTCTATCAACAATTTAGAAATCTTAGGATGAACTGCCACATTTTCTTCTTTCTTTTGCAATATCTCCTTTTCTCATAATAGTAAAAAAAATTGTTCTTTCTTCACATTCTTCAAGAATTGCTTACCATTCACTATCATTACTTTTGCAAGACCTTTCATTCATTCACAATCTTCCTTCAAAGAGACGAGTACATGTTTTTTTCCATTTTTTGTCAACTTGTAAGTACTTTCTCTTCCATCATATATAGTTTTTTTTGTCAAACTACATGGTCTACCCAACAAAATGTGACAAACATCCATAGGCATGATATCACATAAAACTTCATCTTTGTATACTCCAATCTTAAATTTTATTAGACATTGCTCACTAACCAAAATTTTATGATTGTTTTGCAACCATGAAACCTTATAAGGATTAGGATGCTCTAACCTTTTCAAATTCAGTTCCTCCACCATTTTGCTTGCAACTAAATTATCAGTACTACCACTATCAATGATCACCTTGCAACATTTACCTCTAGATTTATATATAGTCCTAAATAAACTTTTCCTTTGAACAAGTTCCCCTAAGCTTTTAGAAGGATTCAACAAATTCCTTTCCAAAGTGACACCTTTCTTCAGTATACTTGTTCATTATTAGAAGAAACTTTCTCATCCACATGTGCTGCTCTTGTGATTCTTTCAGATCTCCTATCATACTTTCCTTGTGATTGATGACACTCAAATGGTCTGTGACCTTCACCTCCACACTTGAAACAAATGATTCCTGTTGATCTTCCACCACCTCTTCCATATCTACCTCTACCTCTTTGATAATTATCAAATCTATTACTACGGATACTTTCTACACTTTCTTTGGGATCAACATCATCACTATGAATTCATCATTATGAGGTCCTCTTCCACCTCCTTGATTTCTACCTCTTGAAAATCTACCTCCTCTTCCTCTCTTACTCTGCTTGGTCTAAAATCTTTGGTTCAACTTTTCCTTAGCCTTTAGGGCAAACTGATATACTTCATTAATAGATTGAATAATTAACATACTCAATTCCTCCTATATTGATCCTCTTAGACCATTGATATATCTAGCTACTTTTTACCTGATTATCCTCATGATAACTTGCTCTATTAGACAACTTACAATGTTCCTTAGTATACTTTTTCACACTTAAGTCTTTCTATTTTAGATTTTGTAGCCTCTTTATTAGATCTAACTGATAATTTGCAAGAATAAACTTAGCTCTTAGTTTCTTTATCATCCTATGTAATTGTTGAACTACACTGGACAACTGAGAGGGGGGGGTGAATCAGTTGTCCTAAAAATTTTAACCAAATCTGATCATCAACTTATCAATTACTTATATTCAGATACAACCATGAAAGCATCAAATGATAGGCTCAACACAAAAGCATAAACAACACAGGAGACACTAGATTTTTACGTGGAAAACCCTAAAAGGGAAAAACCACAGTGGGTGTTAGCCCACAGAAATATATAAGTTATATCAATACCAAAAAATAGAGGCTCACTGCCTACAGGGCTCACTGCCCAAATTGCTCACTGCCAGAAGGCTCACTGCCAAAAGGTTGAACTAAGATAACAGCATCTACTTTATGCCAAATTTCAGTTCCATTGAAGCACAAACACCTTTACTCTGCTCTGCTACCTTCCTTCACTTTATCTCCACATCTTCGCACTTGGATACTTTTTCACGACTCAGTTACAAGTATTTATACATTACATCAACCTTGGAATGATCATCAAGGTCGGCATTACAATCATCAACTGTTGGAACAACCTCCAAGGTCGGCATTACAAACATACATAAAATAGGTCTGGACCTAATACAAATTTAGCTAAGGAAAAGATGTAAGAATGTATGCGGATCACGCCACGCCTTAGCTGGGACTCAAACACAATCTTCCACGCTACAACACGCTATCACAATCTTCGATGCATCTCCATAGATGATGAATTCAACCATGTCAACCAAAACTGATGTTAACACAATTACGCTTCATGCACGATCTGAATTACACCTTGCGGACCAATCTGAATGTAGGAGCATGATCAGGAGACATCCACAAGCACATTGTAATCACCAGGAACAACCACACGATCTCTAACAACTCTATCAATCAGATTCTTCAAACTGGGGCACAAGAACAACACTGTCAACCATTTTCATAAGTAAAAGATAGCTTGCGGACCACCAAATCACGAACCATTGCAGTTGAAGGCACTTAATATCATCACAGACTTATTTCCAGAACCGCAGACCAAAATACTTCAATGCGGAGCAAAACACTTTCTCCCTGTCACCACCAAACACACAAAAAAAGCTGCTTTCACTCTAGTGAACATAACTCAGTCAATTCTTCATACCGGAGGCTCAAACTTGGAATATAAGATCTTCAGACAAGCTTCTAAATAACTTCCAATCCGCAGGCAAGGATATTTATTCTACAGGAAATGCGGAGCATTCTTCTAGACTGTTCTTCTGCCTGTAATGCACTGTTTCTATTGCAACACATTGTTATCACCGGAGAGGCTAATTTTCTCAATATTCTCAACAAAGTAAGAGCACAGTTGACACTAACGACAACATAGATATGTTGACATCAATAACAACACCGATTAGGCACATACTTGCAACAATCTCCCCCCTTGTTATTGATGGCAACATATGATGTGAAAAACTAAAAAGACCACCAAGACAAGATTCTCCCCCTTTCTCTTTACACAACTGCATTCTTTCTCCCCCTAAGTTTTGAACTTTTTCACATGATTTCTCTCCCCCTTTGACATCAATAGCAAAGGGCACATCAATAGAAACATTTAGCTACTCCCCCTGAGAGGTAGCCTTCAAAACATCAATTCAGATCAGGAAATGACACTTTGAGCTCCACTGGATTGATGCATTCCTATGCATCTTAGTTCAGGTCAGGAGGGGTAATGACCCCTAACTTCTCTCTGAGATACTCAAAGGTATCTTTCGGCAGAGGCTTGTGAAAATGTCTGCAATCTGATCCTTTGTGGACACATATTCCAGCTTTACTTCATTCTCTGTCACCTTCTCTCTCAAAAAGTGATACCTTATTGATATGTGCTTTGTTCTTGAGTGCATCATTGGATTCTTTGAGATGTTTATGGCACTTGTATTGTCACAAAAGATTGCAATTGGACCTTCATACACAACTCTTATATCCTTCAAAATCTGCTTCATCCATAATACTTGAGTGCAACAACATGCTGCTGCAATATACTCTGCTTTTGCAGTTGACAAAGATATTGAATTTTGCTTCTTGCTCAACCATGAGACGAATCTATTACCCAAGAAGAAGGCACCTCCACTTGTACTCTTTCTATCATCAACATCTGCATCTATTCTTGAAACAATTCTGCCTTGTCAATCCTGAACTTCAATTACTCATCATTCTTAAGCCAATCATCAAAGATCAGACGATCAGATCACTGTAGCTTGATCTTGGCAAAAGCTCATAGCATATTTTCTTCCTTGATCAGATATTTTTGCATTGAAAGTCTCTTACTTTGTGTAGCTCTTCCTTTATCCTTTAAGACCACAATCTTTGTCCTATCTTGAACCTTTGTTGCTAATCTTGTCTTTTCATGCTGGGGCATCAACACCAATCTTTTGGCAGGGGAGTAAAGATTTTCAATAAGGCTCCCCTTAAGCCAAAGCTCTAATCTCAGTTTCCGGAGGGAGCATCTGTACCTGATATTGGTACAGGTTCATTCTTGACTTTTGTTGCATCCCTCTTCACCCAGATCTTGCTCATTTCCCTTTGGGTTTTTCGCAGATAAACCCTGTTCTTTCCCTTGTCTTCCCTTTGCTCTGTTTTCTTCTCTTCTGCAGGGTAGTTTCTGTTGCTTCTGCAAAATTTTGCAACATGTCCATGTCTATTGCAATTGTAACAAACATTCCTTTGTCCTTGGTTCCTTCCATTATTTGGATTGACCCTTGATCTGCATTGGTTGGTTGTATGCCCAAATCTATTGCATGTAAAGCACTTTCCATGAAAGGATTGAGTGTTTCTTTCATTGTTGGAACCATTCCTTATCTGACTTCTACATTCATTTGCTCTATGACCAATTCTCTTGCAATTTAAACACTGACTGGAGAATGATAAAGCATTTTGATTCATTCTACTCCTACACTAAGTAGCTCTATGACCAAACTTATTGCAATTGAGACAATGACCATTGAAAGATGGGTACCTTTGAGCATTTGGTTGCCTGACTGGAGGTCTTCTTGATCTATTCCTTTGATCCTGGATCTGTTTGCCTTTGTCCTTCTTGACCTCAGAATTCTTCTCTAGACCTGTTCTAGAACTTTCACCTTTCTCACGTCTCATACCTTCTTTATTGTCAGGGTTATTCTCACTTACCATTAATCTATCATATCTAGCAACACTCTCACTGAGTTTTTCTTGTTGAGCCCATGCATGTTTCAAATCAGCTTTCAGATCCACAACTTCTTCAAGCTTCATGCAGTCTTTGATTTTGCCCTTCAGACACTCCTCAATTCTTGCTTTCTCTTCATTTGCCAATCTCAATTCTTCACTATTCTCTTTAAGACTTTGTTTGAGTTCCATGATTTCCTTAACTCTTTGATGTAATCATTTACTTCTACTATATTTTCTTTTAAGTCCATGTTTTCTTCTTCAGGTTTTTCAATGTTTTCAAGAGCAATTTTGTGTCCTTCACTGTCAGTGGACTGAAATTTATCTTCAGACGATTCCACAGTATTACAGGCCTCAACCGCTGATTTAGATTCAACATTGGCAATTAAGCATAGATTCTTTTGATCTGCAGCAGCTCTGTGTCCTTTCATACCACATTTTGCTTTATCACTGATGGTCTGAGAATTTCCTTGTGCTTCATCCTGCAGTTCCTTTTATTTAGCCTCAATTTTTTCTTTGCAAGGAGAACTAATTGAATCAGAGTACTTTTGAATGTTCTCATCAACCTTGACATTTGTACTTTCAACAATCTTTCCCAATATATTGTTATAGTAGTGGTAAGCTTTGTTCCAAGATAAATATCCAAGGAAAATGCCTTCATCATACTTAACATCATCCTTTTCTATTTCTTCCTTTCTTTTGATAAGGCATTTACTTCCAAAGATTTTGAAGTATTTCACAGTGGTTATTGTTCCATACCATAATTCAAAGGGAGTCTTTCCATTACTGGCTTTTACCTAAACTCTGTTTTGTGTGTAGATAGTAGTCTGAATTGCCTCTTTCCAAAATGCTTCTAAAGATTTGCTTCCTCCATCATTGTTCTTGCAGCTTCTTGAATAGTCTTGCTTGTTTCTTCCATTACCTTATTCTTTACAGATAGTTGTTTTTCTATCCCATGAGTCTCACAGAACATATTGAAGTTATTAGAAGTAAACTCTTCTTTGCCAGACCTCAAACACTTGATTTTCATATTCAACTCATTTTCAACCATTGTTTTGAAGGCTTTGAGTCCATCTAAAACTTCTGATTTTTCTTTGAGAAAGCTAATCCAAGTCATCCTAGAATAATCATCAATGAAGAACATAAAATACCTGTCATCATGGAAGCTTCGTATTCTTGTAGGACCACAAAGGTTTATATGGATCAATTCCAGTCGTTCAGTGGAAGATTTTTCTTCACCCTATAGGTTTCTTCTTGGCTGCTTTCTATCTTGACATTTCTTGCAAATGATGTTGTTAGAGTAATCAATCTCTAGTAGATCTTTTACAATTTGAGCTGGGCCTGACTTTACTAAATCATCAAGATTGATATGACAAAGTCTTCTATGCCAAAGCCAACTTTCATTGGTCTGAGTCGTGGAGCCAAGGATGTCACCTTTTATGAGATGATAAAGATTCCTTTCTGTCCTTTTTCCAACAGTTATTGCAGCTCCAAATTTCTCTTTGATTTCAAAGGTATCATTTTCAAAGACAAGACTATATCCCTTTTTGCACAACTGTCCAACACTCAAGAGATTTTGCTTTAAATTTTTAACATAAAGAACATCATCAGTAATTTGTCTGTTATCAAGATTGATTGATCCTTTTCCACATATCTCAGTAATGCAGTCACCTCCAAATCTAACGAGCCCTCCATCATACTTCTCAAAATTTATAAGCTTACTTTTAAAACTAGTCGTGATTTGAACAACTGCTATCAATAATCCAATAGTTCTTTTCTTGAAACATAACTTCATTGTTGGTATTTACCTCTGGATCAGAACACCTTTGATTATTGACACCCTTTGTTTTAGTGAAGAAATAGTCATCACCTTCATCTTCTTCAACAACATAAAATCCTCTCTTGGACATTCTGTTTTTATCTTTATCATCATTTCTCAGTTTTCTTTTTGGACATTCAAATGCATAGTGATCAGTTTCGCCACACCTGAAACAATTGTGAAGCTGCTCATCTTTTTGCTTCATCTTGGATCTACCTCGAGTTGTTAGACTCTTTACCGAGGAACTTGGCTTTGATACCAATTGTTGAACTGCATCGGACAACTGAGAGGGGGGGGGTGAATTAGTTGTCCTAAAACTTTTAACCAAATATGATCATCAACTTATCAATTACTTGTATTCAGATACAACCATGAAAACATCAAATGATAAGCTCAACACAAAAGCATAAACAACACAGGGGACACCAGATTTTTATGTGGAAAACCCTAAAAGGGAAAAACCACGGTGGGTGTTAGCCCACAGAAATATATAAGTTATATCAATACTGAAAAACAGAGGCTCACTGCCCAAATTGCTCACTGCCGAAGGGTGGCTCACTGTCCGAAGAAGGCTCACTGCCGAAGGGTGGCTCACTGTCCGAAGAACGCTCACTGCCAAAAGGTTGAACTGAGATAACAATATCTACTTCATGCCAAAGTTCAGTTCCATTGAAGCACAAACACCTCTGCTCTGCTTTGCTACCTTCCTTCACTTTATCTCTGCATCTTCGCACTTGGATACTTTTTTACGACTCAGTTACAAGTATTTATACACTACATCAACCTTGGAATGATCATCAAGGTTGGCATTACAATCATCGACCGTTGGAACAACCTCCAAGGCCGGCATTACGAACATACATAAAATAGGTCTGGACCTAATACAAATTTAGCTAAGGAAAAGATGTAAGAATGTATGCGCATCACACCACACCTTAGTTGGGACTTAAACACAATCTTCCATGCTACAACATGCTATCACAATCTTCAATGCATCTTTGTAGATGATGAATTCAACCAGGTCAGCCAAGACTGATGTTAACACAAATACGCTTCATGCACGATCTGAATTACACCTTGCAGACCAATCCGAATGTAGGAGCATGATCAAGAGACATCCACAAGCACATTGTAATCACCAGGAACAACCACACAATCTCTAACAACTCTATCAATCAGATTCTTCAAACTGGAGCACAAGAACAACACTGTCAACCACCGTCATAAGTAAAAGATAGCTTGCGGACCACCAAATCACGAACCATTGCAGTTGAAGGCACTTAACATCATCACAGACTTATTTCCAAAACCGCAGACCAAAATACTTCAATGCAGAGGAATGCAGAGCAAAACACTTTCTCCCTGTCACCACCAAACACACAGAAAAAACTGCTTTCACTCTGGTGAACATAAATCACTCAATTCTTCATACCGGAGGCTCAAACTCCGAATATAACATCTTTAGACAAGCTTCTAAATAACTTCCAATCTGCAGTCAAAGATATTTCTTCTATAGGAAATGTGGAGCATTCTTCTAGACTGTTCTTCTGCCTGTAATGCATTGTTTCTATTGCAACACATTGTTATCACCGGAGAGGCTAATTTTCCCAATATTCTCAACAAAGTAAGAGCACAGTTGACACTAATGACAACACAGATATGTTGACATCAATGACAACACCGATTAGGCACATACTTGCAACATGTAATATCCTTGTTAGGAATAGCATGTAGAAGATATCAATTAAATGCAGATAATCAAAGATTAAATAGAGAAATTAAAATACATAGAAATAATAGTGAGACAATTTTAACGTGGTTCACCCAAACTCGAGCTACATCCACTAACAGAGAGTTCAATATTATTATCCAACAAACTGAACAGATTACAACCAGCAATCTTGCAACTCAATACTATTGCAATATGCTACAATACAATATCAATGGATACCCTAACCCTTTGCCTTTTCGCCTTCTCCGGTCGTTTTTATCAAGACTTATGTCGGTTACAAAAATAGGGTTTTATATGTCGGCCAATAGAAAAAATAACCGTCGACGACTTTATAAAATAAAAGGCAATTTTAAAATACTTTGGGGGGAAACTGCACCGACAAAAGTGGGGAAAATTTAACCTTCGAGTCTTGTTGGGCTCCATATAACAACAATCTCTCACTTGGAGACTGATCAGACTCCACACCATATCATCTTCCACTTGGAGATTGATCATAACACTACTGCCCCTGTAGCTCCCACTGGAAATAATCACCCTGGACCTTGTTGTTATGATTTTATTGTTTTCAATCTTGAAGGCCAATCGAAGCTGAAGAGGAGCTTAGCTTCTCCCTTGTCACCGCCTTCGTAAACATATCCACTGGATTGTCATCTGTATGTATATTTTTCAGCCTTAACTGTCCATCCTCCAACACCGACCGAATGAAGTGATACCTCAACTGTATGTGTTTGGTCTTTGAATGCAAGGCAAAATTCTTTGCAAGATGGATGACACTTTGGCTGTCCGTAAACAAATAACTGTTAGCCTGTTGTTTGCCCAATTCTTCAATGAAAAATTGCAGCCATATCATCTCCTTGCTTGCCTCTATTGCAGCTGCATACTCTGCCTCTGTGGTAGATAAAGCAACCACCTTTTGCAACCTTGAGATCCAACTCACCGCTATCCCACCTACAATAAAGACATAACCTGTAGTACTCCGTCTGGTATCAATATCCCCTGCCAAATCTAAGTCAACATAGCCTTTTAAATCAGTTTTAGAGTCCCCAAAACATAAATGTTTATTGGATGTACCTCTCAAATACCCGAGAATCCATTTTACCGCATTCCAATGCTCTAATCCATGATTACTCATATACGTACTTACAACTCTTATGGCATGTGCAATATTTAGTCTCGTGCATACCATGGCATATTAAACTTCCTATAGCTGAAACGTATGGTACCTTGGACATTTTTTCTTCCTCCTCTTGTGTCTTTGGACACATCTCCTTAGTCAATTTGAAATGACTAGGCAAAGGTGTGCTGACAGCTTTTGCATTCTCTATATGGAATCTCTACAACACCTTTTTAACATAATCAACTTGAGATAGAGTCAATTTTCTTTTCTTCCTATCTCTACTAATTCTCATACCAAGGATTTGTTTTGCTGCCCCCAAATCTTTCATAGCAAATGATTTTGCTAACTGTTATTTTAACTCACTTATGTGATCCATGTTAGACCTTAGAAATAACTTATAAATAAATTATGGAAAAGATTGAAATGATTTTCGAATTTATAATGGGGTAGGGTTATACTTGACTGCCCTAGACCGGTGCCTAATCCCATGGGCAATAGAGTCACACTTGGATCAAAATCCATAATGAAAAGGAAAGCATACATTCAAATGAATTCAATTAACTAGGTTTCTGCCTTACAGAAACATTGAACCCTCAATTGCCCTCCTGCACTCAACACTACACCCATTCTTAGCTATCCACAATGCACTGAAACATCCCAAATATTTGTCCATGAAAGCATGTTCACTTAGATATTTAAGTAAATATTTAAGCAAAACACTACTACTGTATCTCCTTGAAAATACAAACTAACATAGATCAAATGGAGAGTGTAGCCAATGTACACCCAGAAACCCCTTAGATCCCCTGAAATACTTCAAACATTGATGGAGACAAAGAATAGTATTGATAGCAAAAGCATGGACCTATATTGATTTATTGAAAAGACTTCCAGATCCAGTACATAAATTCATACACAAGTAGATCTATTACATCATAAAATAAATACCTAACTATTGCAAAATAGAACCCCTGGATTGATCTTTATCTTCCAGACCTAGTCTGAGAAGACAACCTAGAACCAACTCCCAAAAAATGATACAAAAGTTACAATATAAAGAGAAAGAGAGAAGATGAAAATCCCTAAAATCAACTGAGGCATGACACTTAGTACATTTGAGCCCCTTGATTTTGTAACTGATTGGCTTTTATAAGATGCTTCTCTTCTTTATTTTCCATCCTTTTTGCAACTGAAATTGATTTGGCCCAAATTTGATTTGCATTCCCGTGAAAACCTTTTACCTACCTGTAAAAACATGTTTACCAGTTCTATTTTCACTTTGCAAGTGAAAAATATCACCCCCGGGTAAAAAGCCACTTACTAGCAGTTAAAACTTTTATTTAACTTGCATTTTGATTGAGTAGACTCCTCAGAAAATCACAATTTCTTCTGCTCTTTAATTTGACATTTTGTCAAATATTTGTCCTATAGCCACCATCTCCTGGGTGTATGTTTGTCTTCTTCAATCCTCTGGCATAACAAATTCCCTACAAACCATTTGAAACCTGTAAACACCCTCCTACAAATGACTGAAATATTTTCTCAAATTTTAAATAAGATTTCTTGCACCAATCAATGTAAAACATCAAAATACATTACCATATATGAAAGCCATCAAACCTTTTGCATCTTCATTGATTTGAAATGAAATAACATCAAATAACAAACTGCTGCCATGAAATTTCAATCACTGTATCAGTCATATTAGACTTGAATACATTATGAACATAACATCCAATAGTTCTCCAAACCCTAGGATATCAAGCACTATCAATGGTAAATGCTTAATGAGACCATATTCACTATTGCAGCTTTATATTAAAGTAAATAATGGACTGATAACAATATATCTACTGCTGCTATGACTGATATAAAATGTATATATGCCCAGAAATGTTGTAGAAGTCAAAATTATGACAAAATGCTCTTCCTTAGCCAAGCGATTGACTTTTCAATGCAATGTTCAGCCTCTATGATGTTTCCAAGGTCTTCAATTATCAAGATCTTCACTCAAATCATGCATATGAACCCTGAAATGAAATATTCAGTTGGCTGTCATAAAAATCAGAACTTAAATTGATCACAACTTTTCACAAAATGCTTCTTTTTGTCAAATCCACTACTTTGGCTCAACTCCACAATAACCAAGGGTTCCAATGATATCCAATTCACTCCAAATGATCCACAAAACCTACAAATTCAAGCACTAATGGTGAAATTTGAACGATAACACCTCACACAAGGATGTGGGGTCATCACCATATCAAACAAGGGGTCATCTCTTTGCAAATAAACTGAAAATCGAAATTCTCAGCGAAAACAAAAGGAATAAAAAACATACCAAATCATCAATAGTTGCAAATTGATCTTCAAAAGCTCTATTTATCCTCTCCAAGGATAGGCGTTCCTCTTCTTTGACATTTTGGAATGTAGCTTGAATTCCACCAATGAAGAACAAGAGTCTTGAATCATTTTAAATGAATTGCATTCATAAACTCAATCATTTAAAATCAATATTTAATTGTTTTAAATGAAATACATCCCTTTCACATATGGATCGATCCTCTAGCAATGGACTCCTATCTTGGGCGGCGATTGGATTAGCATTCAATTTTCTATGTTGAGCATTTAAAATCCTTAGGCGAATGGCATCATGCATTTAAAAATCTTTTCCATGCTTTAGTCGATCCATAACAAACCATAGGCGATTGCATTGGCATCTTGAATTTGCATTTAATTCTTCTCTTCTCCTTGGCCGTCGATCCCTTACTTAGGCGTTGGCATTGAATTTCCACACAATTGTTTTTAAATGTCTTTGTCTTGGGTGAATGCTCCAACCGTTGGCTATCCAATCTATAACCTTTCCTTGGACGAATTCTTCCTTTTTGCCGTTGGAATCAAATGGGACCATGATCCAATGTATTTGCACTTCACCAATGAAATGCCACCTCATATGCTGGTCGACCATCCTCAATGATAGCCGTTTGAAGATGTTTGAATGATTTTACAATAGCTTGGGCCTATTCCTTTACATGGGCGAATACATCTCCTAGCCGTTGGCTCTCCAAAACACATTATTAAATGCAATTACCTTGGCCGTTGGGTTATTAACAATACAACTTTATCATCTTGGTCCACAATCCAATGCAAATGCACTCCATACAATGTAAATTCATATCAAATGCTAGTCGATCCTCTCCTTAGACGGTTGGCACTAGAAACAATGAACATTGGACCTATTTTCTTCCTTGGCGAATGCATCACCTTATTCCATCAACAAACTCCATAAAATTCGATATAGGAAAATGTAATTGAAGATTTCATTTTCCTCTTTATTTCCTTAACCCAAGTCGATCCAATCAATATATGATGAAAATACAATTTGAATATTGCATTCTCCAATAACCTCTATGACAGAATAATATCTCCTGGAAATACTTAGTCATACCAAATTAAATGCTAGTTGAGCCAACATTCCGGTTCTCCATGTATAGACATGTCACATAAACCAACATTCCGGTTCTCCATGTATAGAAACAAGCTCAAACTAGAAATCATAACTTGGCTCAAAATGGGGACATTACAAAACCTCCACATAATGTATGACCATTGCAATAGAAGCAGAAAGAAATGCAGGCCGTAAGTATTTTATTTGGGCCATTTTCTTTGCTTATTGGCACTCTACAGAAGCTTAAAATGTTGCAAAAAAGCTCCCAAGGCATAAGGAATACATTGGGAAAGCTTTCTAGATGAAGAAACAATTGTATTGAACCTACAATCACTCTAAAACTTTACCCCAAATGCAAAAAACGTGACAACAAACATCCTCTGCACTGCCCTGCAACTTTTTCCGGCAAACATTCCGCCATTCTGCACATCTGTTATGGTGTTTACTTCCTCTGTCCACGGAATGGCTGCCAAACATTAGAAATATTAAAATACTTTTATAAAACTTTCTTTCCATAGTTCCGCATTTCATTTTTGTGCTTATTTTATTCTCTTGTGCGGAATGGCGAAAAATAGCTTAATAAAACTTTTTAATTGTTTTCACTTGAATATTTACCATTGGCAAGGACATTAAAAAATATTTAGATGTCTTCACTTTAATATTCCACTATTCCGCACACTACATCAACGCTTACTTTTTCACATCCGTGGAATTGTGGAAAATAATTTAAAATGCATATTAAAGCTTGCATTTTAATTTTTCCCTCCAGATTTAACCTCGCTAGAATAAAATATTCAAAACGCCACTTGGGAGTATTCCACCATTTCGCACTCCTATTTTCTAATTATTTTATTCCATCCGTGGAATGGCGGAATTGGCATTTTTGACTTTATAAAGTAATTAAACTTTATAATATGTGGCAATTATTAAACTTGCCCTAGTTACGTCCAATTCACTTGCCTTTTAAAATTATTTAAAATATATAAAATATTTTAAACATTCGCAATTTAAACATTAGGAAATAGTGAGATTTTAATTTCCCCTGCCACCCAAACGGGAAAAATTCACTGCGCGCAAACCGTAACCCTTGGAGCCGAGATTTTTTGTGAGCGACCATAATCAATTATTTAAAACATGGTTTTCAATTCTAGCAATTCGAATTTAGGTACCTCCTTTGTAAATTGGTCTGTTGGACATGTTCGCCACAACCGAAACACATTAAAATAATGCATCATATGGATTTCGTTTTTTTATGAAAATGGAATTGGAGATGTTTTAGACCAAAACAAGAAATGGGTCGCCTTCAAAATTGTAAAATTTGCAACTTTCCGGAATACCAAATTTAGCCTGGTCGCAGTAAAAAAAGTATTAAATAGCCCATCAAAACTCATCTTGGAAGCGTGAAATTGAACAGGTGCACTACCATATGTACCAAAATTTTTTTTACCATATGGATTTGCAAGATGACCTCTGGGTTGCAAAATTTTAATCAGTGAAGATGAGCTCCAGGGTAGATTGAGCAGTATGCCGACTTAGCCTCTGTCGACACATTGAAAGGAGATAGGCACTTCAAATTTGCAAAATTTGAGGGTGCCATCAGTACCCAACAAAATATGACTGTAAATACCCTGTAGTAGCTGATCAGAGGTCTAATATGCAATCCCAGCAAGCTGTATGATCATAAAATATCAAAATTATGCCTCCTAGATGAAGCGCCAACATGCCCAAGTGGTGCGATTTGACTCCAAGTACCAAATATGATCAAATTAAACTCAAATATCCACTAATCTGAATCTGATATGAATCTTGTTGACTGCTGTTACAAAAATTAGACATGCAAGGAAGATAGAAAATGCCAAAAACCTCCCTCTTATGCCAAGTGATCACCACATAAACCCTCTAAATGCAATTGTTGATGAAAATGCATCAAAATCCAACTCAAATCTGAATATAAAACTCCATAGCTAGCTGAAAATCAAGATCCATGTCAAACCCTAGCTGGAAATGTAGCAAAAACTCCATCAATAGTCACCAATAAAGCCCAATGATGAATTCCATATGAATTCACCTCACATGGTGGATTGGGATCATCTCCAAACCACAAAATATCAAGGGAAGACCACCTTGAATCAACTAAAATTCACTTTCAGCCAAGAGCAATATGCAAAATGCAAAGTTTACCATAAGCAAAAGATGTCAAAAATGAAGCCAAACACCTTTTTTATACTTTTTCTCCCATTTGACAAAATATAATCAATTTTTGATTCCACCAATAATATCAAATCTTTAATTTGATATTTTTTAAATGCTTTTACCTCCACCTTGGACGCCCATCATCAAGCAATAAAATATTAATATTTTATTCTTTTTTCATCTCTCCTCTAGACACCAACATTTTAAAAGCCCAATAAAATAATAATATATTTTTTTCTCCTTATTCCTTCCAATCGTCGATTTCTCCTTGCAGAAATAATAACTTTTAATTATTTTTATTCATTTTTTCCTTGGGTGCTGATTTTCACAAATAAAATAATATTTTTTCTATTTTCTCCTTGGCGTCAATTCCTTTTGGAAAATAAAATAATATTAAAATACAATTAAAGATTGTATTTTATTTTCCTTTCAATTTCTCTTTTTCCATCTTTTCATCTTTTTGCCTTGGCTTTGAAAATGACGACATTTTGGCTTTATAAAAATATTATAAAATAACTCTAGCAAAAATACAAATAAAATCAAGTGTTAAGCCAACTTTCTAGTTTCCAATCCTTCAATGTTCTAGCTCAACCAATAAACAAGTCATGCTCAAAAAGGGGACATTATAAGTCCTCCCATCCCAAGATTGCTTGCCCCAAGCAATCACAAGTACCAAATTAGAACCAACCAATACTAGGATCCCAAATC
This sequence comes from Cunninghamia lanceolata, assembly GCA_027924645.1. NCBI lineage: Eukaryota > Viridiplantae > Streptophyta > Pinopsida > Cupressales > Cupressaceae > Cunninghamia > Cunninghamia lanceolata. The sequence goes on from BSBN01000063.1 coordinate 2,439,081, forward strand.
CATCTAGGCTCTCCATACATACTCACACATACCTCCTCAAAATTGTTGATGTAAAAGATCCTGGGACCACTTCCGTTGTCGTAAACTGATGCAAACCAATCATCACTCAACCTCCAATGGCTGTAGTGACAAATCCATACCATGATGTAATCAATCAAATCAATAATAAAGATATAGATGCCAATCAATGAGCCAACAAAACTGAAAATCCCTCTAACATGGAAGTGTAGCATGAACAAATGATGGATGTCAAACACAAGTGCAAATGAAAGTATATCCAATCATGTTATCTCGCTGTCATAAATCAAAACAGCGACATACAAACCGAAAATATCATCTAAAATGATACAAAAAGTGTCATCCATAATGCAATATGATAGGAGACAATCATTAGACCAATCCTCAACAAGAATATAGAGATCTCCACTATACCAAACTACCCCAAACACATCCACATGCTCCAATAAGAAAGCATCATCAAAATAATGTTGTGTCAACTCAAGAGTAGGTTGACTTAGCTCTCCAATGGGGACTAATGCATCATGCAAATCCAATTCAAAATTTACTTCATCTATCCATGTGTTCATATCATTATTAGCAACCTCCATAACATCTTCCTTTTGAAAGAAAAGGCTTCTAATGTAGGCTTCCCTTTCTTGTTTTGCTAGATCTATGCGGTTGATTTGTTCTTTGACTTGTTGAAGGTGTTGTTTTGCATTGGCTGCTATCAACTTAGCCTCCTAGGCTCTTTGTTTCCACTCTTCATTCATTTTTTTGGACTGCCTTACTTCTTCTATGCCAAAATACACAAATTCAGTCCTCTTATGGTTAACATTTTCATGTCTAACACTTGGATTTTGGATGCCATCAATAGAAGATACAATAACACTAACTTCTTCATGAATAGGGGCTGCTATCTCATGAGAATTATGAGATAAGGTGCTGCTATTAAACAAATCAGGAATGATATCATACCATTCTATAGTGTTTTCCTCCATCTCAAACATCAAATGCTCTCCATCAAATGCTGATCCAATACAAGTCTCTCCATGTGAATCCCATATATCTTCATGAGACAATTCATGACCCATAGCTATCATAGATTTGGCTACTATTTGATGTGGCAATGTGTACTTGAGTGCTCTCATAACAATTTGTTTCCCATCATGTTGGAAACTCAACTCCATAGCTTGTAGATCTTGGATGACTCTTTGTAGTGAATGTAGCCATTGCATGCCAAGCACAATCTCATTGTCCTTCAAATCAAGAACATAGAAGTCATCACAAAGTGTGTACTCACCAAATAGAATGCTAAGCTTGTTTACTTTTTTCTTGCAAAGAATAGTGAGTCCACTTGCTATAGTCACATCAAAGCCCTCAAAGTCAACACAATGCAATCCTCTTTTCTTTACCAAACCCTCATCAATGTAGTTATTTGTATCCCCACTATCAAGAAATGCCATGACTTTGCATCCAAACAATGTGCCTTCAAAGATGAATGGATTATACCTTGAAGCTTCTAAAAGATAAGCAATCCTAGATCCTTTGTTACCATCATTTCAAGTTTTAGGGTTGGCTGTCCATGATCATTTTCTGAATTAGTATCATCATCCACCTCATCAATTACCTCTATATAATGCACCTTGCCTTTGTCAAGACACCCATGACCAATTTCCCAAGGTTCTTTGCAAGTAAAACATAACTTCTTCCTACGAAGTTCATTCCTCTCCTCAAAATCCATCTTTGATGTACCTTCAACTTTCTTTGGAGTGGGCTGCTCATGAGATTTCTGATTTGCATTCTCGTCTTTGAAACTCTTCTTTTGTGGCGTGAATGTAGGAGTAGTGTGTAAATCAAGAGCAAGCTCAATGTCCTTGGCCTATGAACTTTGACCAATCCTCTTATCCTGTAATTCAAACCCTCAACAAACAACATAATGACTCTCCTATCCGTCATGTCAGGAACCATCACCGCAATGTCCTGAAACTCATTGACGTATGAGTCTACTCTACCAATCTGTCTCAACTATGCCAACTCCCTGTAGTAGACTTCTACAACGTTCTTGTCAAACCTGGTAATAAGTTTATTAGTGAACTCATCATATGAAGTGATCCTGTTGTGATGTTGTGAAACAAGTCCATGGTGCCACCAATCATAAGCCAAGCCCTCCAAATGCATAGTAGCAAAATGTATAGCCTTTTCCTCACTCATTGGCTTGAGTGTAAGAAAAGTATCTAGCTTGTGTACCCATGCTCTAACAATGATTTTGCCACTGCCATCAAAGTTACGTAGAGGAATTTTATTCAATGCATCTTTGTATTCCTTAGGTTGATTTGGTTGTTGCCTTCATTTCCTTTCAACTCCACCTCTTCACCTAGACCACTTTTGAGTCATGTAGTTGTTGAAGTTTATGCAATTTTTGACATGCTCTAGAAGTGCATCATACTCATCAACCATGGATATCAAATCATCATCAAAAGGTGGTTCATATTCCTCAACCTGTATCTCCTCCTCAACCTCTTCTTCTCTAGGAAGAAAAGTGGGCTGCATAGGCCTATCAGTAGTAGCTATGCGCGTCCTCCTTGCACGAGGTGATCCAACAACACTACATGCACCTGTATTAGCTGGATTAGTCTGATTAACCTGCATATTATTCAATGACTGGGTCAACACCTCTAACATTCGATTTTGTGTAGCCATCATTTGTGTGATATTATCATTTGTAGTATGTTGTTTTGTTGCCATCATGTGTTGACCGGCTATCATATCCCTCATCATGTCACCAATGTCATCACGTTGCGGATTACCTGCTCTTCTATCTCCCATTGTACCTATTCTTCTATGATAATGATGTGGAAGTGGATCGATGTAGTAGCTCATAACCCCATAGGCTGGCAGGATCTAAGCTCTAATACCACTGTAAGAACCCTCACTAGTTCTAACTGATTTTTTTTTTGCCTTGCTGATCTAAATTTTCTGATTTAGTTTTCTTGCAATTCACTTATGATTTTCAAATTTTGTTTTTGCCAATATGTTTGGAAAGTAGTGTAGATGGAAAGGTTCCAATATAACAATAAAATAACACCATTTGATAACTGAAAATCACCACATAAACCATATGTGGTGATCGCTTGCCAAAAACCCCATGCGACTCCTTTTTATGTGGCCCCTTCCTACTCTAATATCATGTTGTAAAAATGAATAGGTCACAATATTATTAAAAAGAAATAGAATACGATATTATTCTATTAGATATCAGGATACATATTACAAAGAGGTTCATCTCCTTATGTGATGTTCCCAACTTGAATTTGCACCACAAATTCACAACCAATGATCAAGCACCATAAACATATACTATGAAATAACAAGATTTGCTTGTATCCAATGCAATATATATATATCTACTAATCACCAAAATATAAGAGTAATATCCAATATCCATAACAATACAATGTCAAGATGGATCTGCTATAGACATAAGTCTGATATAAACACAGTACTAAAGATACAAATGATAGAACAATGATTCCAACGATGTTACAAGGCCAAATCTGAATGTGTATGGACTGATATGTTTTCTTAAACACTTCGCTGCCCTGATTATGGAAGTCGCTGCTCCTCTAGGCTGGAATACTGCTGTCCATAGTGATTCGCTGCCCTCCAAATGACTCCCAATGTGGTTCACTGGTCTCTAGGACAAGTCGCTCCACTCCTAGGACTGTATTTATGATATTCTTGGACTGATATAGCTCTGAATTTATGTCTCCTACAGCTGCTCCAGATCAGATCTGCAACAAGGGTTGGAATGGGGTCATCTCCACTCCAATTGAGGGGTTGTCTCCTCAAAATCAATCAAAAGACAAGTATGCATACCAAGGAAAGTCGATGTCTAAGTCATGCCAAAATGCAGCTCCATCATTCGTTTATATAGGAGTCTCTATTCTAGATTTATCTTGCTTCTAGAGTATTCCAAGGGTGGCGCTCAAGTAACTAAAGAGGGTCGGCCCTCATAACTACAATATCCTTATTTGGGCGCCAATTAGAAATGAATTGCTATTTCAAATGAAGTCGACCTTTATGTGAATCAGCTAGAGGTAAATAATGAATAAATAGATTGCCTAAGCAAGTCAGCCAGGTGTGATATGAACTCAGGTCGGCCATCACTGTGAAGACATGTATTTATGCAAGGAAAGCTCATGGAAATGAACCAAAATCTCCCTCAAGCTTATCTCAGAGTGAAATGCAAAGCCTGAAGAGCTAGAAAATAACATTGTAGCACCAATATCATCCCCTTAACACCTTGTTAGCCTACGGGGATGGGTAATAGGCTAACCATGAACTCCATGACTACTCATTCCGGAAATGGGGACATGACAATCCTCCCTTCTTGGGATTGCTTGTCCTCAAGCAATCGAAGATTGGAATGCTCCAGAATCCGCTTTCCTTCCCATGTAGCATCCTCCAAAGGTAATCCTCTCCATTCTGGGGCTCTCTCATATCCACAATGCCATCCGGCTCCAGAATCAACATGGCCTCTTCATCGAGAGGTGGAAGATCAGGTGATGATGTCACATGTCCCAAGGCCTTCTTGAGGCACGAGACATGAAACACATTATGGATCCTGCTCCCAGGTGGCAAATCAAGCTCATAGGCAACCTCACCTATCCTCCTCACAATCTTGTATGGGACATAGAATCTTGGCTTGAGATTCTTCGCACCACTCTTCTTCAAAGTGCTCTGCCTATATGGTTGTAGGCGTAGAAAAACCAAGTCATCTACCTCAAAGGTCCTCTCACTGCAATGCCTGTCTGCATAGATCTTGTGCTGATTATGTGCACGCTGCCTGTTCTCCCTCAATGCCTTGAGGATGTCCTGTGTCTCTTGTATCATCTCCTTAGCCCGAGGAGCTCTACTATCACCAAAAGCCAAATCCACAAAAGATGGTGCATCATATCCGTACAACACCCTGAATGGTGTCATGCTAATGGACATGTGGTAGGTAGTATTGTAGCAGTACTCCCTGAGGTGCAACCACTTGACCCAAGCACGCTGATGTCCTGCCACATAGTTCCGAAGATATCCCTCAACCCATTTGTTCACAATCTCTGTCTGCCCATCGGTTTGAGGATGATAACTTGTGCTCGGAGTCAACTCTGTCCTGGCAAGGCGGAATAGTTCTCTCCAAAAGGTGTTGATGGATCTGCTATCCTGATCACTCACAATGGTCTTGGGAGGACCATGCAAGCGGAACACCTCTCTGAAAAACAACTCAACCACCTGCAATGCAGAAGAGTCTACTGCAATGGGATAAAAGTGTGCATACTTAGTGAGTCGATCCACCACCACATAGATGCAGTCTCTACCATGGACCTTAGGCAGCCCTGGGATGAAGTCCATGGAAATGCTCTCCCATCTCTGCTTAGGAACAGGCAATGGCTGAAGTAACCCAGTAGGAAGAGTGTGCTTAGACTTGTTCTGTTGACAAGTCATACACTCACGAACATGCTGTAGCATATCATCCTTAAGACCCTTCCAAGCGAATCTCTCCCGCACCAGTCTGTAAGTCTTGGAGAATCCAGGATGTCTTGCTGTAGGTGAATCATGTACTGCTCTCAAGATCTGCTTCTTGAGCTAGGACTCAGGTACCAAGAAGATTCTGTCCTTGTAGTAAATCACATCATCTACCACCTTGTATTTGTCATCCTGTACTATGCCATCCATGAGCTCACAAGCAAAAGTGGATTTGGAGTACTCCACCAACAATTGAGACTTCCAATCAGCAGAAATCTCACTTAGAGCACAAAGGGTAGTGTTGATGTTTGTTTTTAGACAAGTCAACAATTAGAGTGAAATACAAAGTATCTGACTCCCTCTTGAGCAAAGCCTCTTGAATGCTGAACGAAGTGATCAAACAAGATGACTCCAAGGTTCCTTTCTGATGATTTTGTAAGAGATAGCTCAGTGACTTAAGATGATTTTGTTAGTAAACACAAAGGGACTTACGCAGATTCTTCTTCTTTCATTTGTTTAGCTTATCTCTCCTTCAATGTGGATGATTTATATACAAGGTCTCAATGATAAAAAAAAATGAAAAGGGTTAAGGGTTCAGAAAGATAATCTAAGGTCAATGAAGCAACGATGATGCTTGAATAGACAAACTCCTCAATTAACCTAACTCCACTTCGCCAAGGGTGCCTACAACTGCAATCTCCTAAGGTTACGCAAATGGTTTTCAAATCATGAAGGTCCATATGAGCACCCATCGAATGGCGCAGCTCAAACAAGCATCCACAATCGAACTTAAACAAATAAGGCTCAGACTAGCTTTACACAACATTTCACCGGCGATGAATGTTAAAAGCATGAGCTACGAGTTGATCAAATATCCAACACAAACATGCATTACAACAAAGAGCTTCTAATCTACTTCTAATCTATTTAAAACATCTCTCCATTTCATTAAGTACAAGAAACCATGCGATTCCACAAGACAACACTCGAACACCAAATAAACTTCCAATGTCTTTTGCATTAACCTTGAGAAATATTTACAACAATTTCAAGTTCTCTCAAAGAATTTTGAGAGTCTCCTATTCTACTCTACTCCTATTTGCCTACTGACTACTGAATTACAAATGAGGCAACAAGGCCTTTATATAGTGCTCCAGATTACAATGAATGGCTTAGATCAATTCGATAGCCAAGGGTCTAGATCGTGCCACCTCAGAGATAGTTACAACAAACTTGCTATTTTTAGTAAAAAAGAGAAGCAATGAAGGCACGTTTTCCAATGTGATAAGGTAAGGCGAAAGCATTTAAAATATTCCTCCACATAGGAATCCCTTTGGCTTCTTTCATTAAATGATACATTTAATGCATTTAAAATGATGTATACTCGCCACACAGATGCCACTTCAGCATACTTTGAAAATTGTATCATCTCTGTGTGATGTATTCAATGTGATCGTTTGAACTTGTATGTTTGGGAATACATTTTGTAGATCTTGCCTTGTTCATTCTTCTTGTAGACTGGATGTATAATACTTGTTGCTTCACTTGATTAACTTCATGATTCTTTCTTCTTCTTGTAGGCAGGTTGATGTGAATCTTCTTTGATGATGCTCCTTCTTGAAGAGTGAGTAATAGAGTAGATGATGATGCTCCCTTCATGTATTGGAGTAGGAGATCTCTCTTGGACTTGAAGGTGAAAGGACTTGAAGTTGAATAGATGAATATCTTTGCTTGATGTAGAAGACTTGATGAAGTAATCCTTCATGATGACCTTTGAATTGACCCTTTGGAGTGTAGATAATAACACCTTCTTTGGATGTGAAATAGATGACCTCTCAAGGAGACTTTGAAGATTGTAAGAATTTGACTTGAAGCTTGTAGAACTTGACATGAAGCTTGGATGGATGAAAGTCTTTGAACATGATGCCATTGATGAAGTATACTTGAACTTGATGTGATCTTTTGGAAAGGTGTTTCCTCTACAACTTGAAGATTACCCAGATACTTGTCCTTGATGACTTCTTGGCTTCACCAACACCCCTTCAATGATGCAACTTGATGATCTTCAAAGGCGGCTAGCATGATGCTCCTTACTCCTCGCTTGAAGATGATTCCTTGGATAACTCCTTAGCATTATTGATGATCCTACAAGACAAGGTAAACAATATATCAATGACTTCATAAGATAAAAACAACTTTAAACATGTAATAATGTCACTTCAAACTTAGGCGCTTATATAGGTAAAAAGAGGAACAAAGGGGCGACTAAATTTAGATAGTCCCACATTCATTATTTCAAATGATTTCTAGCAATTGCAATAGTTTAAAAAGGTCAATCCACTTAAGAGATTCACTCACACATGTCTTTCAATGCAGTTTCTTCCTTAGGCGCCAATTTAGATGACCAGATGATGTTGTTCTTCTTCCCTCCACCTTAGGCGCTTAGGATGATAACTTCTAACTTCTAAGGCGCTAATATAGATAAATTTGCACATGATAGGCGCCAAAATGATGAACTGGCACAAGAAGAGCGCCTAAACTCTAAATGAGCTTCATGTGAGTTCAAAGCTCTGGGAAGTGTCAGTATGTCATTCGCTCAAAATGCTCACTTGTTGGTGTTAATTCATGACTTCCTTCAAAGGCGCCACTTTGAGGTTTACTGAGAGGCAAAGTGCGCCTAAGGTCTTCTGACTTAAGTTTTCATTCCTCCAGGCGCCATTTTATAATTTCTCCATACCATGCACTCCAAGGCGCCATAAGATCATCTCTCTAACCTTCCGGAGGTAGGGCGCATCAAGGGTGGTTGTTAATGACAAGAAAGTGCGACTAAACTCTACTACTTCAACTCAAGGCGCAAATTGAGTGATCATTTGGGTGTGAAATTGGCGCCCAACTTGAAATGTAGGTTTTGTGGACTTAGATCAATCCTTGAATCTTAAGGAAATATCTCTTTAGGCGCCATCCACAATTGACTTGGACCACTCCTCCCATCAAGGCGCACATCTAAGTCAACCTATGGCGCACCTTTTGAGTGTCTGCAAGTGAGAAAACGCGCCTAAGGTCTTTAGGAGCAAATTTGCGCCTAGAAATAGTAGTCCCAGAGCGTAAGGTATATTGAAAAATATATACTTTAAATATACCTTTCAGGTTGTTTGAGATAGGTCTTAGATCCACTGGATTTAACATGCAGATTATAGAATTTGGAGGATCCACCAGATTTCAGACTTAGCCAATTTTCAAGATCTTCAGGATTTCAGGCTACCAGACTTAGTCATTTTCAGGATCTCAAACATCATGATAGGAGTTAGCTTAAACATATCATGCTCTTTCATACTAAGGCGCAACTTTGGGTTAGTTTGAACATCTCTTCATGCTAAGGCACCAAAGTGGAGATAGTTTAATGCATGAAGGCGCCTAGACTTGAATTTGCTCATTGTTGATGTCTTTAAGGCTCTTCAGCACTTGATTACATCCTTGTGAGACTACTTGAACCTTAGGCGCTATCTATCATTGATCTGAACTCCATCCTACATCAAGGCGCCAAAGTGGAGAGGAGCAACAAGGAATGGGCGCCTAAGCCTACCCACTTCAATTGAAGGCGCAATTTGAGTGATCATTTGGACATGGAAAGGGCGCCTAAGCTTTAAATCATTCCTTTGTCAAACCTTTTTGATGTTGAAGGCTCCTTATGTCAATTCTAGTCAAGGCGCCATCCTCTAGAGTGTTTGAAAGTTGATCTCCTCTAGGCGCTGATGTGAGTTGGCAGAGGTGGGAAAATGCGCCCAAGTACTAGAGGAAATTCGTGCCCAAAAATGCAAGTCGCCAAGGTAAGGTATATTGAAAAATATATTTAAGTATACTTTAAATATTTTTCAATATACCTTTCAGGATGTTTGAGATAGGTCTCAGATCCACTGGATTTAACATGCAGATTCTAGATTTTTGAGGATCCACCAGATTTCAGACTTAGCCAATTTTCAGGATCTTCAGGATCAGGATACCAGATTTAGTCATTTTCAGGGTCTCAAACATCAGGATCAGGTCATCAAGGGGCTTTAAGACTCAAACACCACTGACTTCATCATGCAAAGGACATCATCCTGGACTTAGCAAAGCATTGGAATTCAAAAAAAAGGGGGTCCCCATTTGCAATGGGGTGATGTGTGATTTGGTCACAACAGGTAGGTCTCCTAGAGAGTGCATCAGCCACCACGTTCTTCTTCCCTTTTACATACTTAATGTCGAAATCATATGCCTGTATCTTGGAGACCCACTTCTGCTACCTCTCGTTCAAATCCTTCTGCTCCAAGAAGTACTTCAAGCTATTGTGATTGGTCCTGACCACAAACTTGGATCCCACCAGGTACTGTCTGAACCTAGCCAATGCATGCATGATGGCTAACATCTCCTTGTCGTAAGTGGAGTAGAGGCGCTCGATGTCCCTCAACTTCCTGCTCTCGAATGCGATAGGATGCTGGTCCTACATCAATACTGCTCCACTGCCCTCTTCGGATGAATCATACTCTAGCACAAAGGACCTGGTGAAGTCGGGCAATGATAATATGGATGTCGTGCTCATAGCCTCCTTAAGCCAATCAAATGCCGCCTGTGCCTAAATGGACCAATGGAATGAGCTCTTCTTGCTAAGGTCCGTCAATGGTGCCAACTGTGAGAAGCCTCTAACAAACCTCCTATAATAACTGCAAAGCCCAACAAAGCCTCTCAACTCAGTGATGTTCCGTGGTGTAGGCCATTCCTGAATTGCCCTGATCTTCTCCTCCTGGACCCTTACACCATCAACACTGATCACATGTCCCACGTACAGGATCTCTGTCATCCCGAACTCACACTTTGAAGCCTTGGCGTATAGTGACTGTGCCTCCATGATTCCAAGGACCTTGTCGATATGCTGTAGGTGCTCCTCCCAAGATTTGTTGTAAATCAGGATGTCATGGAAGAACACCAATAGGAACTTACGTAACTGCTTGTGGAAGACATGATTCATGCAGGACTGGAAAGTAGCAGGTGCATTAGTGAGTCCAAAAGGCATGACAAGAAACTCATAGTGCCCATAGTGACACTGGAACGTTGTCTTGGGAATGTCCTCTCGCACCCTTATTTGATGATAGCCCGATCAAAGATCAATCTTTGAAAAGTACACGGCCCCGTGTAACTCATAGAGAAGCTCATCGATCCTGGGTATGGGGTACCTGTTTTTTATGGTCTTCTTGTTTAGAGCCCTGTAGTCGATGCACATCCTCATGGTACCATCCTTCTTCTTTACCAAGACTACTGAAGAAGCAAATGGACTCGAAGAAGGTCTAATGAACCCCATGTCAATTAACTCCTTGATAGTATTCTCAATCTCCACTCTGAAATGTCGTGGATGGCGGTATGGAGGGATATTGATTGGTTTCGTTCCCTCCTCAAGCTTGATCACGTGCTCAAAGCCTTTGTCCGAGGGCCTGCCAGGAGGAACCTAACCAAAAACCTTACCGTGCTTATCCAGAATGGACTGTATATCAACATGATACTCACCTTTGGAAGAAGATGTAGGAGTGATGGCCACTTGGGCAGCCCAAGCTATGTCATAATGACTAATTATGGCCTCCATGCGGCTCATTGATATGGCTCTTGCTCCACTGTCAGAAAGTGACTTCAAGATGACCTTTCCATTGTGCATGAATTTGATCTCCATCTTCTTCACATCATGAGTATATCATCCAATAGAGTCCAACCATTGCATTCCCAGAACCACATCCATACTTGACAAGTTGACAATGTAGTCGTCTGTGACCGTATAATCTCCCAACTGGATGTTTAGCTGTGAGACCTTCTGTCAGCAATCCATGGTGTATCCATCGGCAACTAGGACTGTGAATCCTGGAAAGTCCTCTCCTTCGAGATCTTTTCTCTATACCAGCTTTTCATAATGAAGTTATGGGTGGCTCCGCTATCGATCAAGCAAGTGATTCATTGTCCCTTAAGTACACCTTTCAACCGAAAGGAATGATATCTAGGGACTCCTGAAATAGAGGCAATAGTTGCCTTGCCCGATCCTCCTGTGTCCAACTCCAAGGTAGGCTGCTCTATATGCTCCTCATCGTACTCAGATCCGATATCGTGTGCCTCATCATCATCATCCTCGGATAACACCTCTATGAGATGAGCTTTGCCTTTCCCAAGGCATCTATGTCCTGGCTCCCAGGGTTGCTTGTAGGTGAAACATAACTTCTTCCTCAATTCGTCTCTCTCCAGTGAAGTAGGCCTAACCTTGTGGGGCTGGAATGTCTTCTTCGGAGTAGAGCTGGATCCCTTGAAAACGTTCTTCGGTGGAGTATATGCCAGAGTAGTATCCAAGTCCAAGGCTAGGTCAATGGCCTCCTCAAGTGTAGCGGGTTTATGCACCTTTACCAATCCTCGGATTCTCTCATTGAGTCCCTCCACAAAGAGCATAGTGATCCTTCTGTCTGTCATATCAGGTACCATGAGCGCAATTCTTTGGATCTTGTTCACATAAGCCCCCACTCTTCCATCTTGCTTCAGCTGTGCGAGCTCACGGTAGTAGATCTCCACATCCTTGTGGTCAAACCGGTTGATCAACTTGTTGACGAACTCATCGTATGATGTGATCTTGTTGTGGTGCTGAGATGAGTCCACGATGCCACCATTCGTACGCTAGTCCCTCCAGGTGCATAGTAGCAAAGTGGATCGCCTTCTCCTCGCTCATCAGTTTGAGGGTGAGGAATGTGTCCAGCTTGTTGACCCAAGCCCTTGCGCTCATCGGTTTGAGGGTGAGGAATGTGTCCAGCTTGTTGACCCAAGCCCTTCCACTCATTGCTCCGCTACCGTCGAAATTTGGAAGAGGTATCTTATTCAACGCATCCTTGTACTCCTTGGGCTCCGTAGGTTGAGCTCTTCTGGGTCTTTGGTGGTCTCTCCTTCCTTTTTGGCTCTCTCTCTTTTGGCTTTCCAGACACGATCAGGAAGGGCTTTGTACTCATCGACCAAGGCCGTCAAGTTGTCTCCGAAGGGCACCTCCTCTTCTTCCTCCACTTGGGGCTCCTCCACTTCTTCCGCTTCTCTAGGAAGGAAGGTGGGTCGCATGGGCCTGTCCACTGTAGGTGTATGGGATCTCTGGGGTGAGTCTGCTACACTGCCGATACTTGCACTCCTTGCATTGCCTTGATTGTTGCCTTGATTATTGACTTGATTTTTGTTGCCTTGATTATTGACTTGATTTTGTTGCCTTTATTGTTGCCTCGATTGTTGCCTTGATTGTTGCCTCCGTTGATATTCATCAAAGCTTGGAGCATCATCTGCATAGTCTGATTGGTATTTCGTTGTTCATCCTACATCTCCCGCAATAGTTGCTCCATGTCTTCTCTAGGAGGATTGCCTTGCCTTCTATCTCCCATGTCTTCGGCTCTTCTTCTTTGGTAATGATGCGGCAACGGACTAATCTGATCTCTCATGACCCATAGGCTGGCAGGATCTTTGGCTCTGATACCACTGTGATGTTCCCAACTTGAACTCGCACCACAAATTCACAACCAATGATCAAGCACCATAAACATATACTATGAAATAACAAGATTGGCTTGTATCCAATGCAATATATATATCTACTAATCACCAAAATATAAGAGTAATATCCAATATCCTTAACAATACAATGTCAAGATGGATCTGCTATAGACATAAGTCTGATATAAACACAGTACTAAAGATACAAATGATAGAACAATGATTCCAAAGATGATACAAGGCCAAATCTGAATGTGTATGGACTGATATGTCTTCTTAAATACTTCGCTTCCCTGATAATGGAAGTCGCTGCTCCTCTAGGCTGGAATACTGCTGTCCATAGTGATTCGCTGCCCTCCAAATGACTCCCAATGTGGTTCGCTGGTCTCTAGGACAAGTCGCTCCACTCCTAGGACTGTATTTATGATATTCTTGGACTGATATAGCTCTGAATTTATGTCACCAGATCAGATCTGCAACAAGGGTTGGAATGGGTTCATCTCAAAATCAATCAAAAGACAAGTATGCATACCAAGGAAAGTCGATGTCTGAGTCATGCCAAAATGCAGCTCCATCATTCGTTTATATAGGAGTCTCTATTCTAGATTTATCTTGCTTCTAGAGTATTCCAAGGGTGGCGCTCAAGTAACTAAAGAGGGTCGGCCCTCATAACTACAATTTATCCTTATTTGGGCGCAATTAGAAATGAATTGCTATTTCAAATGAAGTCGGCCTTTATGTGAATCAGCTAGAGGTAAATAATGAATAAATAGATTGCCTAAGCAAGTCGGCCAGGTGTGATATGAACTCAGGTCGGCCATCACTGTGAAGACATGTATTTATGCAAGGAATACTCATGGAAATGAACCAAAATCTCCCTCAAGCCAAGGAAAGTCGATGTCTGAGTCATGCCAAAATGCAGCTCCATCATTCATTTATATAGGAGTCTCTATTCTAGATTTATCTTGCTTCTAGAGTATTCCAAGGGTGGCGCTCAAGTAACTAAAGAGGGTCAGCCCTCATAACTACAATTTATCCTTATTTGGGCGCAATTAGAAATGAATTGCTATTTCAAATGAAGTCGGCCTTTATGTGAATCAGCTAGAGGTAAATAATGAATAAATAGATTGCCTAAGCAAGTCGGCCAGGTGTGATATGAACTCAGGTCAGCCATCACTGTGAAGACATGTATTTATGCAAGGAAAACTCATGGAAATGAACCAAAATCTCCCTCAAGCTTATCTCAGAGTGAAATGCAAAGCCTAAAGAGCTAGAAAATAACATTGTAGCACCAATATCATCCCCTTAACACCTTGTTAGCCTACGGGGATGGGTAATAGGCTAACCATGAACTCCATGATGACTCATTCCGGAAATGGGGACATGACACATTATATAGAGTTTGGAAGATGTAACCAATAAACATGACACATCAAGGAATAACACATCCACTTCAATGGATAAACATAACATAACTAAAGCTAAATACTAAACAGGAAATAAAGCGAAATCACTTAAGTCACTAAGGTGACTTTATTACAAAGGTAAGCCTTATCTTTTAATAAATTATATTCTAATAGTGGTCCATCTCAAAAAATACCGTTTATTTCATCTAATTTTGTTTGCACATAGATTCACTTAGTGCATACTCTATATATAATACTCTTAAGGCAATAATGCCAAAGATTTTTTCTCGGCATGCTTTCCACGAGAATTTCAAAAAATACTGTTGATTTCATCTAATTTTGTTTGCACATAGATTCACTTGAGGAAGTGCATACTCTATATGTAATATTCTTACTTGGCAATAATGCCAAAGGTTTTTTCCTGGCATGCTTTGCACAAGAATCTACACAAACAAATGGTGTACTAAACGTATAATATTACTTAGTCATTGTACTAAAGTCCACATCATCTCAATTCCATTGTTAATACAAGTACCATGAAATTTATTGTTCAGGGAAAACTTAAAGTATTTGTTCCAATCACATCCCACATATATTTCCAGAAGGGAGAGAAATGAGTGAACTACTAATCCAAAATAAAAAATTCTTTAGGCAATGACTTACAGCGAAGTCACAAATATCATGGTGACAAATAGTAACAACACTATCTAAAGCTTGTATAATTGCTGCCTCTTCAACCATTCTCAAGCGTCCTTGATTTATATCAATTGCAATTACTTTCCCTGCAAATAAGCAATGTTGTATTAAGTCTTTAACCCAAATAAACATTGCATGGATAAGAATCATGAACAGAAAGAAAAAAGCTTTCTTAAGACAATCAAACTCTATAAGACTATCAATCATTGCCAGTCATTCAGGAAAATACAGCACATACAATCCTAACTGCTAACTAAAACACATTGAAGTATTTGTTATCAAATATATAGTAAGTTGTAAAGGTAAATAAGAACGCATTCTATCAGGAGGATCACCTTGACCCTGCAGTCGTGATGCCATGAATAAAGCCTTCCCCCCAGGTGCAGCACAACAATCAACAATAGTTTCTCCTGGTTGAGGATCAACAACAGAAACTACTAATCCTGGTGTACCAAATTATTATCTCACGCATTAGCCCACACTATAGTTAAAATTGCACATGGTGACATAGATATTCCCTGAACTTGGATAATGAAAATAACTTAAGTTACATGCATAGGAATTCAATTTGGCATACAAGAAAAGTTTGCAAGATTAATAGCATCTTTGAATGGGATATATCAGCAAGGAAATTTTAACATTTTGAAATGGTGTTGAAAATTGTCGTTAAGCTTTTCACTAGCTAATGGTCTATGCAAGTTACCTAAATTGGGAAATAGATATAATTTCAGAGAAATGGGCAGTGCGCAAAGCTTACAAAATAGATGAACAAGTTATGACAAAAAAAATACAAATAAAACTAAAACATATAATCAAATTACAAAGAGATCTTCTATTTTGGACAATACAAGTAGGGTAAAGTAGCATGCAACATATTTTGACAATTTTTAAAATTTTGACGAGGACCATATAGATAGATAACACTAGTATATATTTATGATAAATATTTCTGGACCATATCTTCAGTCTAAGACCTTAGCAATTAACTTGACTGATATTGATTTAATGTTAAGAGGGTTTTCACTCTTTTATGAGTGACCCAGGTTAATATACATTTTTTCTTCGAAGGAAAAGAATCATTAAACTACTTGTTCAGAACATGTAATTGATTCTCATGATCTCTCAATTATTGTGTAATTGCCATACACATTGATTATTGGTTCTGTAATTCACTTTTTGTCTCCTTTATGAATGCAATGTCTTTAAAGAAGCATAAGAGTTTTGCAAAGGGCTAAAATTTCAGAGTTCCATCAAAATACAAAACCTAATGGTGTTCGTTAATTTGATGTCAAAAACATCTCAAGAAAATGACTTTGCAAATGTTTCCAAAAGTTGCTGAATTTCTTTTAGGGAGTTCTCATATCCAATAATTCATACCCTCAACCAATAGATGGAGATCACCTCACTTGCGACCAAGTGCTCTCCTTCAGATACTATTACTAAAATGCTTAAAAGCCCTAATGTTAAGGGAGTGCCCTAAGTTACCGGTTCTTTTGCCAGGAACCCTGGGTCCTGGTTCGGTCCGGCTCGGGTCCGGATCCTGGTCCGGTCTGCCCGAGGATACGGGCCAGGGTTCGGCCAAGGGTCTGTGGGTTTGTCAAGGCCGAACCCAAGGCAAACCCGGGCAGAACCCAGGTGAAACAGGGCAGAACCCGCAGCAGGATGGCCCATAAAGTGGTTTTTTTAAAATTGTTTTTTAATAAATTTTGGTTTTTTTTATTGTTTTTGGTGATTTGATTCTCACTTTAATCAACAAACTTAAAACAGAATCAGCATCTCTGCAGATTGCATTCCAATGATAATCACAGAAAGACGGCATAAACTTGTAACTGTTATGAGGAACCAGTGGAGAGGTGTGTTTGTATCTTCAGACATTTAGCAAAAACAAACATCAAAAGCAAAAAGTCAGTTGAGGATTGGGCATTGCCAAACCAGCATATTGAAATGAGTTACCTTGCATGGCCAATAGTGAACAAAATGAGCAACTTAAACCCAGGAAGTAGGAAAGAACTAGTTCCAAACATGAGGCAACTAAACTATAGACATTACTTTTATCAGTGACACATATAACATGGAATACAAGCACATTGTTTGAGAAATAATTACTATTAACAAACTTCTTTATCGTAAACCAGTCCTCATCATGATTTTTATCAAAACTTAAATTTTGTCTCCAAATGGAGAGTTCACTGAACTGCCTCTTCCAAGTGGATTATGTGCCACCTTGAAAGACAATTTCTTCCTGCATTCTTCACTGGCTTTTCATCCTAATCTTCGTATCATTCATCATTTGCTCATCCTCATCCATTTGCATAACTTGCTAATTATCAATCTCATTTGCACTTCTGTGCAATCACACATAACCACCTGAAAGAAAGTCGTTGCCTGTTCCTGTGATACACCATCACAGAGATTCACCATTGCACAGTTTCATTCCATCCAATTTTTGTCTGCTTTCTACTCCATGCTAGCTGCAGACCCTCATTCATGTAGAAGGCCACTCCAACCTGTTAGTCCATAGTTGCACTTCCTTATTTCATGCCCCGTTATTGACTTTATTAATTCATGACCCAACTGTGTCCTAAATCCATTTTTAATTTCTAATACTAGTGTGGTTTTGTTTATTATATGATCATATTCATGATGCTATGGTATTCTGAACTTAATTACTGCTGCAAATATGAATATATTTTTGAATTTTATATGTTTTTGTATGGACGAACCCAAATCAAACCCACACCCAAATTTTTTTTTGACCGAACCTGCAACCCGAACCTGCGAACCCGAACCCGAACCCGTACCAGAACTAGTAACTTAGGGAGTGCCTAAAATTTAGGTCTTTCATATCGGTTGAGTGCCTAAATGTTGTAAGTCTATTGGCTGAATGTCTAAAGGCAGTCAACCTATTAGTTAGTGCCTAAAGCTCGTCAATCTAGATTGTTGACTTTGAGTGCTTAAAGGTTGTCTACCTATCACCGAGTGCCTAAAGATCATCAATCTATTGATTGAGTGCTTAAAGGCCGTTATCCTATTGGTTAGTGCCAAAAGGTCATTAATCTACTGGTTGAATGTTTAAAGGCTGCCACATATTGGCTAGTGCCTAAAGGACTTCAATCTATTGGTCAAGTGCATGAATGCACTTTTTAGGTCTTATGCTATTTCATTTTATTTTTTCCTTCCTTTGTATTTTGGATCAAGAGAGGCCCACTATCCACCAAGGCATTAGGAGACATCAAGGAACGACATCTTCTTTCTATAGATGTCCCCTATAGGTCTCCCTATTTCAAAACATGTACCCATCTTTAAAATATATACCCTACCGTAGGGTATGCCTTTTGAGGAGGGTTCAATGTAGTTGGCCACACATATTCAATAAATAAATAATCCATTAAAGGGACCTTTATGAGAAAATAGATAAGAGATAAATATAAAAAATTAAATAAATGTTACCAAAACCACCATTTCTTTCATAAAATTGTACTCTTAAGCATTGAGAGTTACCAATTTCTCACTCTCTATGATAAATCAATGTTGTTGAGTACTGTACTTTTGTACTTGAACCAATCTAGTTCAGGTTTGGTATAGCTAGGGCATGTCTCTAGCCTATTCATTCAGCTTGAGTATGTCTTTGATGTACCTGGTTGAATGGATAGACCTAGGTACATTCCTAGGATGAACTAGGGAAGAACTTGGGCAAAATGGCAGTAAAACAAATTTTTTTAAAAAAATTAAAAATAAAAGAAAAAAAAAGATTTAGAAAACACAAAAAAAAAAGTTAAAAAAACCTACCCCACCCTAACTAAACCCAAAAAGTGACTTTTATGTCACTAACAAAACACCAGTGTTCCACGGGGACCCATCCACCCCAAAATCCAGCCGTCTCCCCGTCCTGGACATTTCGGAGACATGGGGACGGCTGAGAAACGTCCCCCCGCTGTCCCCCCACTGCCGCCGGGACGTCAGAAACTTTGAGGAAACGGCGGGGACTCTTGGACGTCTCCGAGACGTCTCGGGGACTCCTAGCCATCCCTTGAGCGTCTCAGAGACTCCCAGGCATCCCCCATGCTGGGATGTTCAAAAAGGCATTTTTTAAAAAAAAATCTTTGATTTTTTGGGAATGTGAGCCTTGGGCTGAACCCTAAAGGCTTGTGGGACCCTTCTAAAAGCCTATAAGCTAAACAAAACACTCTCATTCTTCATTTTTTTGCTCACATATGCCTATAAGCTTGTGTAGTGCCCCTCCATTCTCACCTTGGATGACCAGGTGGTCGGGCTAAGGAGCATGAAGAGGAAGGTAAGATACTCAAAATGCTTAGGGTATGATAAACATGTTGATGGTAGGCTTACTGTTATGATGTAGTTGGGGACACTCATTGATGTTTACTATGATGACACTGTTGATACTTTATGATTAATACATTATGCTTATTTTGTGATTAGTTATAGGTTAATTGATTATGTAAATTAGTTTTACTATGTGATTAATGCAATTATCGGTCTATGTGTTATCTGGTTGTTTAGTTACTAATGAATTTGTTTAATGTGAATACTTGTGTTTTGTGAAAGGACAGTGTAGTATTACTCCTAATGAGTACCCTACTATGCTGCGATTCCCTGTCACTATGTGCCTGCTTGGATGATTATATGTATGTATTCGACACTTTTGTTTGCTGCAGGTTACAGGTACTAGGCATCAACTCCACCTGAATTGGCAGGTCTGAGCGTGCCTTCATACCAATGGAAGTTGTTGAATGGAGATAACATATGGTCCCCTAGCCTAGCCATCATCCTTGAAGAGGATGAGTATCCGGTTGTGTACCCTATCAGTGTTGTCAGTTTGGTCATGATAGTCAGTCATTGTTGTGGTGGTCTTGCTTTTCGATGTTGCATAGTAGTCAGGTATGGTTTGAAAGTTGGGTTATTTTGTTGGTATTATTTTGGTTATTGTTGCCTTAAAATAAAATAATTAGTTATGAAACATTTTTGTTAAATAAATAAATATATAAATGTCCTTATGTAAATTTAGTTTATGAAAAATATATTATTCTAGAAGTTAAGTTAATAAATAATAATAATAGTAATATATGTAATTGCAACTAGAGATAAATAAATAAATAAATAATATTTGTGTTACCATAAAATATATTTATCTTGGTCTAGTTGTAAAATGTTTAAATTAGCAAACTGTAAGATTTTGTTCATGCAAGAGTTATTGCCTCTTGTGGGGGGAATCTTCTGGAAGATTTTAGGGGATTTCTTTCTCTAAATAGGGAGTTTTTGGGGCTGTATTGAGGGGGGATTTCTCTCTCATAAGAATCTTCAGCAGATGGAACTTTTGGGGACAGAATGGTTTGTGGCTACAACAGTTGAACCCGGTATCGAATCTTTAGTCAGTCAAGCAAACGAAATCAGGTTCCTTTGGTTCTAATTTTTATCTCATTCTTCTGTTGAAGCAAATGTTTGATTTATAAATTTTCCAGTTGATTGTAATTTGCTTGAGAGGTTAGAAACCTTGTTATCAGATCCAATTGTGCATGTCTGTATCATTGCATTTTTGGGAATCACCGATTGATGTGACTGTCTATCTCTCGTCCGTTTCATCTCTATTTTTACAGTCTATTGCGGCAACCATAACTTAATTTTACGAACTGGGTTCCTCTAAATTTTTGATATATGGTGCATGACCTAGTTACCTAAATCATATCAAAAAATCATCCATACCCAGTTCGTCGTTTTGGAGATATGAATGTTTTGTGACTGTCTACCTCTCAACCATTTCGTCTTTGTTTTAGCAGTCTGTTGCGTTAGACATAACTTTAGTTTTACAAACTGGGTTCCTCTAAATTTTCGATATATGTCGCACGACCTAGTTATCTAAATCATATCCAAAAATCGTCCATACCTAGTTTGTCGTTTTGGAGATATGAATGTTTTGTGACTGTCTACCTCTCAGCCATTTTGTCTCTGTTTTAGCAGGTTATTGCGTTAGCCATAACTTTCGTTTTACGAACTGCGTTCCTCTAAGTTTGTGATATATGGTGCACGACTTAGTTGTCTAAATCATATCCGAAAATTCTCCATACCCAGTTTGTCATTTTAGAGATATGAATATTTTGTGACTGTCTACCTTTCACCCGTTTCAACTCTGTTAAAACAGTTAGTTGCGTCACCAATAACTCTATATTTTCGAATTGGGTTTCTCTAAGATTTTTCAACAAATTCATTTTGTGCATATCCTACAATCATTGTTTTCCATCATATGACTCTCTTTGAGGCATTCCATCAATCAGTTTGCATGCTCTGTCTATGCTTTCACATTTTACATTGTTAGTAGCTTCTAAAGCCTTCTCAACAAATTCATTTTGTGATAATCCTATCTTATGCATGTGGTTAAAAGTGTCGTAGATTTGATGAAGATGTTAGATCTATAAGAATGTTTTATTGTTCTGTATTCCTTTCCTCCCAAGCTGACCTTAGAACAAGGTTCTTTCATTGTAACTTCGGATTTTGTATCTTATAAGATATTTATAACATTATAATATTATAGGCTTTTAGCCTTGCTTATACATTTATATTTAATAGTATTTACAAAATTGTCTAGATTATTAATGAAATCTACATCAGTTGTAAATAGTGTAAATAATTGCTTAATTTGTATGTCTTAGGGTTATTTGCATGTTGTTCACATTCATTTTAATTAAATGAAATTAAAATAAGTCTTGACAATTATTAGCTACAGTTCTGTATTGTTGAGATAGATTCACTTTATATTTGTTAGATGATTGATCATGAAAATATTGATGAAGGATCTTAGTTTATGATGTGCATCTCAAAGTGAATGTGATGTGAGCCCATTGTGTTTAGTGGTGTCAAGTGTTTGTGTTATTTGAGAAAGTTGTTTCCAGAGGCCTAGGAGGGTGTGATTGTGTGGGGGTTGGCTATGTGTGCATCATGTGAATTGAATGAACTGCATGCTTGAAATGTTGCCTCCTATTCATGTGGTTATGATGACTATGCAAGATGGATAATGCCTTGCTCTGTGTGATGTGAAATGATGTGTATTTTGTGTTGTAAATGCATCATGATCAGCATGTGATAGTTCATGCTTGGTTTATGTTTTGGGCCAAGGATATAAGAATTGGTCCCCATGATTATGTTTTGTATGCAAGAAGGTAAATGCCTTGCATTGTATATGTTATTTGTCATTGTGATGGTAATTGTCTTGTTTGATGTTTTAGGGTCTTCTAGATGCAGGTAGGGGAGTGGCTTTCAATGTAGGGCCGGTACCCAAAGTGGTTGCCAAGGTAACCCATTGGAAGTTTTTAGTCCAATGATAACTTAATAATAAATTTAGAGGGTTGGGTAGTTTCCACACTAAATAAGATAATTGGATGCCTCACCTATGCCTGTAGTGCTCATTCAGGTTAAGGATGGGATGAAAAGGCCATGGTTGGCATGATCAATCTCCTTGTCTTCATGAGAGGATGTGTTGGTTCTGCATGTATCACCCTATGGGGCCAGTGCCTAGAGAGAGGCTGCCAGGGTAACCATAGATGGGGACCGGTTTCTATAGAGAGATAGCCTGGATAACCCATGCTAGGAACATGCAATGACACTCTCCCAACTGCAACCTAGCATTCCCTAATTGTGTTTTCCTCTTTCATTGTGTATTTGCCTCTGGAAGAGTTGTTTGAGTTGCTTGTGGTGTTCATTTCAACCAGTGTTGTATTGGAGTCATGTGTAGTCCTTGCACCTATTAGCCTATTGACTTCTTGTGTGTTTGCTTAGTGGGACCTTATTGTTATCTCCTAGCACGGGGGGTGGACCTCAAGGTTTCACATGGTCGGGTGGTTGTGCTTTATTCCATTGGTTTTCTGGCACTGTAGCTCGTGTGTAAAGAAGTTGTATCTCTCATGTTTCCAAATTTGCACCTGTATTTGATGATAGATATTTGTACTATTCGCATCTAGATCTGTGTATCAGTGGAATTCATTATGTAATTTGATGTGTTAAAAAAGAAAGAGTTTTCGTAACTATGAAACTATGTAATTCCTCTTGTAAGATAAACTATTTTGTACTTGTAATCTTGATCGCAAAAAAAATGTTGATATATTCATCTGATGTTGTAATCTAAAATGTTAGTTTGATTCATTGGATTGATTAAATCTTGTATGTTGATTATTGTTAATTTGCAATAATGCAGCTATGTAATCCCTAGAGATGTTAGTTTAACTTTATTACTATTAGTCAATGTTATGTTTCGTTATCATTATTTCTATGTAGAAAAAAAAAATTATTTCACCCTTTTTATTGCTTAGTTAAACTTATCTTTAGGGTTGCATGGTGGGGCATTACAGCTTGACCACGAGGATTCCAATAGTTCGAGTGATGAGGAGTTTGGGGATGATTAGAGGCCTCCCTTCACTACATTTTTGCATTTTGTACTTATTTTGATATCAATGTATCATGCTACTCATTGTAATCATCTTTATGACATGATATTATGATGTGACGTCATATTTTCCGATTTTCGATATAATAGAAACTAAGAAATCTCAAATTCACAATTTCATTTGTCAAATTTTAATATTTTATTTACTTTGTCTTTTAGTATTTAGTAATAGTATTTAAGTATTTAAAATGTTAGTATTTGCAATTTTGCTATTTTACTAATTTGCCAAAGTTTAATTTGAAATGTTATTCTTAAACATCTTTTTATAACTAGTTATTCAAGTACCATATGTATATCAGCACTGTCCCCCACTGCCATCCCCCCGCCGTCCCCAAACTTAGACCCTTTGTCCCCCCGTCCTCGAAACCCGTCCCCGTCAAGAAACTCCGTGGAACAGTGCAAAACACAAACATTTAAACTTATTCCTACCTTTCATTCCTCACCAAAAACTTATTTTCTTCTCATTGCTCAAAGTTGCTAGTTTTTGAGTGTTCAAACATTGTGAAGGTGCTATGCCTATGCCTCAAGTAGTGTTAGATAGGTGTTATGGAGATCAAAATGCTTGTATCAAGGAGAATATTCATACAAGGTAAGTCTTTTTAGTTTAAGGTTTTTTAAAAATTTATTTCCGAGCTCCATTTTTTTTCTTTTTTAAAAACAATTTATTGTTGTTTTTCGATTTGTTAATTTTTTTAAACAATGGTAGCCTAGGGTTAAATTATTGTTTTGTTTTCCTGCCTTTTTAATCAATAATGGTAACTTAGGGTTGGATTATTGTATTTTTTTTTTTTTTGGATTTCTCATTATTTGCTTATTTTAAAACATGTAGGTATAGGTATAGTTTACAATGGCTAGTAGTTCTAGCTTAGAGGGCTAAGGATCCGCTAGGGATTTCAAATTTGACCCATCACCACTACGTTGGTGACATATAAAAATGATTGAGCAGCTTGGTGGAGGCGGGGTTACATTTGGCACTATAACAAGTGTTGGAATGAGCATAAGAGCTCATATAGTCAAGTGAAAGCCCACTTGTGTGCAATTGCTAGCCAAGGAATCAGAGCTTGTGGTGGGTTGAAGAAAACTAGGTTGCCAAATGGGCAAATTATTGCTTATATCAAAGAGTACGAGGAAGTAGATAGTGCAGCTGAGAGCGCTAGATCAAAATCTCATCCTTTGGCCAAGAAAGGATTTTGCAAGCCACACCTACTAGGCCATCCTCCACTACTCCAATAGTGGTCATCATACATTCGTTTGTTGCAATACTGTCTTCCTAAGAAGATATTATCCCCTCTTTCCCACAAAAATAACCAAGAATATAGGCCCATTACCAATAAGCACATTGCATGTTGCATTTATGCCAATGGGCTTCCTTTCAACCTCATTAGATCACTATACTGGTGGAAAATGGTGAGGACAAATAATGAGGCACCCACAAGGTAGACAAGTCCTAGCTATGAAAAGCTATACACCAACTTATTGGCAAAGGAAAAAAAATGTAAACACTTCACTGCAGCCAATTAGTGGTTCATGGGACGAAATGGGAGTGTATTGTTTCTACGCATTAGAAAGATTGTAGCAACAAGCCCTTCATTAATATAATAATTGCACTGCATCGAAAAGGAGCATTGTATTGAAGGAAGTTGATTGTGAGGGGCAAGTGAAGGATCCAAACTTCATTGCCAACTTCCTAATAGAGTTGATTGAGATGGCGGGGCCTCAAAACATTGTTCAAGTCATAACGAACAACGCCAAAAATTGCATAGCTGCAGGGTTATTGGTTGAGGCAAGATACAGGCACATATTTTGGACACCATATGCTATCCACTCACTCAATGTGATGATGCAGAAGCTTGGTGCACAAATCGAGTGGATAAAGGAAATCTACATTGAGGGTGAGAAAATTTGGATGTTTGTGACTAGTCATTACATGTCATAAGACATCTTCAAGTCCTCCAAGTCGTAGTTGTTGAAGGTAAGTTTATGAAATGTTGATTTTTTTTGGGAGATTTACTTTAAATTTGCTATAGAATTTTAATAATTTTTGAATATTTATAATCTTATTTTACTTCTTACATCACCTACTTTTTAATTTGTTTTAATTTTTGTAACATCATATTAGGTTGTTGAAACTCAATTTGCCTCATACACAATCATCTTGAGATGACTTGTGAAGGTGTGAGAAACATTGAGTGCCATGGTAATCAAAAATCTATTGCAATAACCCCAATGGGATCTGCCCTAAAATTCTGATTTTTAAATTCTGAATTCTGCCCTAGCTTTCTGCACTTTTAGTTTTCTGCTGAAACCCTAGAATTCTGCTCTGATTTTCTGATTTTTTTCAGCTCTTAAATAATAATTCCAGCGAACATAAACACATCCAAACATGGCAAATAATGATGGCACATGACACTATAAGTTGACATTCAACATAAGCATGAATTACACCATGAATTAAACTATGTAGGGCAAACAAAAATGACAAGAAGTCTGATTTTCTGAATTAATCCTACTGCTACAAACTGAAATTCTGGAAATGCAATTACATCCAAGGGCATAGGCCAAACACACCAAATTACAAATCAGATCTCTGCTGATACAAATCAGACCTTTAGATAGGTTGATACATACCAAGATATGACAAAAGGAAGAGCAAATAGTGAAATCGCCCTCCTAGGGAAGTGGTGCCAATCCTAGGGCATGAAACCCTAATGCAATGCTAACACAAACCACCAAGAATACTGCTCCAAATGTAGCGCTCAGATCTGCTCCAAATGCTACAATGAATTAGGGTTTAGAAACCCTAGACAATGAAGAAATTGCCTCCAAGATGCCAAACTGCTCCTTCCAAAGGTGGTGCTCCAATTAGGGAAAATGCCTAATGCAAGATGAACATCCAAATGCCTCCAACGGAATGCTGCTCCAATCTGATCTTGAAATCTGAATATGCAAATTTGCTCTTCTCCTTCACGAATCTCCAATGAAATGCAAGTAGGCTTCCGTCATGAAACCTTCACAAGATGAATTCGGTTTTCGTCCAATTCACCTAGAATCATAAGGGTTTTCATCCTTGGATTCAAGCCCATTGCAGCCAAAAGAGATAAACTCCAAATGAAAAGATGAATGAATGATATGTGGAAATGCCTCCAAACAACTTGCTTTTATACATGATTTATCTTATTTCCTCTCGCTGACTGACCTCCCTCTAAAATCATCTTTTATTTTACTTATCCTTCTCAAACTAGGCCGACCTCTTCCCAGCAAAGATTGGCTCTCAAATCACAAATTAAAGATTTGTCCTTGGTGTTATTTCTCCCCTAAGTCGACCTCCATTTGGGCGCCCACACAAGGAGTATTATTATTACTATTTTATATTATTTTTCCCTCTTTCCCTTCTCCAAGGGCGATCCAATTAGGCACATGTCATAGCACACTTTTGCCTCAAATGAAGTCGTCCTCCTTCAAGAAAAACATTATAATTTATTCTTTATTTTTCCCAAGGTAATTTCCATATTTTCTCCATTTTCCATCCTCCAAGTGGGTCGCTCTACATTAGGGCAAATTATTTGACTAGTGTTGACTTCATCAAAATTACCACAAAATTATGCCAAGTCATAATCCATTATCGATTTGCCCTACAAAATTGGCCAAGTGTGAAAACTTGCCAATTAGGTCATCACTAGGTGATCACTCCGAACATGGGGACATTACATCTATGGAGTGTATGGAGATAGATTAATATACAGAAGGCTCAAAAGGTTAAAGCATTGGTCCTAGATGATGATTGGTTGGCTCATTTGGAATATTTGTTGAGTTTCACTATAATGTCCCCTTCTCAGGTTGAGTCAGTTTGGGTGACCATTAGCCTATTTCCTGAGTTCCCGTAGGCTAATTGATATTGGTTAGGGAACTCCGAAGATCTTAGAGAGAACCAATTTAGTTTTAATTGGTTTCTATTTGTGGCTTCGAGCTCAGTTGGTACTATGGATCGCAATGATGCTTTCAAAAGCGTTTTTGGCCTTCTAGTTTGTGCTCCAAACTTCTTGGAGAGCACGTCTATTTTTAGTAAGTCCCCTGATTGGCTCCGATCATCATCCTACATCGTCAATATCATCTTAGTATGATCAGAGTTTGATTTCGATTCAGTTTCAGTGCTTTTCCCAACTTGGGTGAGTTATTGAATAATTAATTAATATTTCACTAATGTGGTCTAATGTGGAGAATTAATAAAAGGACTCCTTAGTGTAATGGCTCGTTGGAAAGGTAATGAAGTGTTTTAAAAGTTGGACGTTTAGTTAAGGGGGGCCTTTGCACATGAAGATTTTATTATTATTTCAAAAAGATCATTTTTGAGGGAAAATGAATTATTATAATTTTAATTTGCAAATTCCCTCCAAAAAGCTATAAAAGGAGGTGTTGGGGCTCATTTTGGATATGCTGAAGATTTCTTATACCGTTATGCTGTCGGATTGAACATATGTGTTCTCCTGTGGTCTTTCGAGGATGAAAACCCTCATTAGATTTCTAGTTTCGGATTTGAAAGACAATCCCTAGTTAGTTTGGACTGGGTCTACTCAGGAATCACCATTGTTATTCACAAATTTCGAGTTTTAAGGGTTTCAGTATGAAGGATTTTGGAGAGTTTAAGTGCAGATTTTTGGGATTGTGTTGAAGAGTTCTTTTTGGAGGTGCCTAGTCTATGTTTATCATTTGCAAGCAAATCGAATTGTGTGAGATAGCTGTGGTTGTTCGAGAGAGGTGTTCAAGATGGAAATGTAACCCTTCTTGAGTTAACCGCTGCATTTTATACTCTTTCCTTGTGAAAGAAAGGGTTGTGTGGGAGTTTGAAGCTAGTTGGGCAAAGGCTAAGGGTGAGCGTTGCCTTGGAAGGGACGTGGGAAACCTTGTTTGTTGGCTGCAGCTGCTGGGAAGCTGAAGGAATAGTTGCTGGTCGCTGTTGGAGAGTATCATTCACCATACTGTTTCTATACAGCATATATTCATCATGCAAGTTATTGTAATGGACATTAATTAAGGTTGGCATTTTTAATTCCTTAATTCCTGCACTCTTTAGAACAAACAGCAGTGTATCATTCATCATATATATATATATATATATATATATATATATATATATATATATATATATATATATATATTTTGCATTGAATATCTATATGTACCCTCTGTGTTTAAGAGGTCAGCAAAGTGTTTGTTCAAATGTCCATTGTCTATTTTGAATACATGAACAGTAATATGAATGTTATGTGAACTCTATCAATCAAACATAAATTTGAAAACAGTGAAACACATGCCAAGTGTTTGACAAAATGACAGTGAGCAAAAATCAGAAGTAGAAAACAGGGTGGTTATTACAGCGGTATCAGAGTTGGTGATCTTGCCAACTTGTTGGAAGCCAACTCTTTGCTGCGGATTGTCAATTGCAAATCAGAAATTTTCCGTAGTTAATTATCAATTTTAGTGGCTTCATATCTCTTTACATGTTGGTGACCAGCACCTGCATGTCCATTTCCGTGCCACTTTTTGACAGTTGCTAGAAGTAGGGTTGAAAAGATGTCTACAGATAAGTCTATGTTTGAGTTGATGCAAGAACTTTTTAATCTGATGAAGGACCCAGACATTAAAAAAGAGTATCTAAGGATAGTTGCAAAACCGGAACATATGGAATCAAGTTTGAAAGAAGATGAGCATGAGATTTTGTATCAAAAATCTCAGAAGGATCCTGAAACTGCAATAAATGAAGAAGCTTCCAAACTTCAAGCTTTTCAAATGGTGATGATGATGCAAAATTTTCAGTAACATCAAAAGAAGAAGTATCAAGAAAGAAAGATAACAGAAGAAATAAAATTTGCTTCTTATGCAAGGAGCCTTGGGAGTCTATCCACTGATGCAAAGACAAACAAGTGGATGTTGAAAAGAAGATGGAACAAGAAGATGGACAAATTGCATATCCAGAGGCATCAATGGAAGAGCATGCAGATTTTGAGAAAGATGAACCTTCCCGTGAAGAAGACAATGTTTCATTTCAAGAGGCATATGGTGTGGAGTGCTAGATTGATCTTATCAAAGGAGTTGCAGATATTAATGTTAATGTTAAGCTTGCTGGATTTTTCAAAACAGCAACTAATGAGGAGCATTTACATCACTTTGGTGATGAGAATTCAGAAATGGAGTGGGAATTCCCCATGACAAAAGTGTTTCAGAATGACTTTGGGGCAGATCCTATTGAAAGAACTGTTCTTGATGAAAGAGTTGATTATAGTTTGTTAGCATTGCATGATTCAGAACAGCATGAAATTGAAATGTTGAAGAAATCAGCCATCCATGGTGAATTAGTTAATCCTTCTATTCCTGATCAAAGTCAACTGTTCATAGGACCATGGGATCCAGCTGTATTGTTATCAAAGTCCAATGATGAGCATGTTAATGAAGATTCCTTGCTTGAACATAGAGCTGTCGTAACTTCATCTCAGAAAATATGCAAGGGAAATTTTAGAGAGGTAGCTGATTTTGATAATCATGCTACTAAAAAGAAATCAGAAAATTTGTTTGATGAGCAAACTTACTTCGCTGATTTTGATCAGAAGCTTAAAGAATTACAAGATTTAATGGACAAAATGATGGTCACTGAAGGAAAGGTTGTGCAGGCCTTAACACATTTTGATGGCACTCATTAATTCATTGAAGATCTCTTGTGGAAGACTCAAGTTGATGAGAGACAGAAAGGCATTCAGGTCAGAGCTACTTCATCAAATCTGCAAACTATCAAAGGTGCTTTAGAAACAATGGAATCTGATTTCTTGCATTTGCTTACTGACAGAGATCATGCCATTAAGTTTACAGAAGAGACTTTGGATGCATACCAAGAGAAGGAGAAAGAGGTTGACAAGCTCTGCCTTGATCTTAGCTTAGCTCACTATTCTCTTTACAAAGCAGAAAGTCAGCCATTTTTTGCAACAACTAAGGAGCAGAACTCAAAAGCAAGAGTAGAGGAAGTCCAACAGATAATTGAAGGACTTGATGAGCTCCAAAGGAATAATAATTTGAGCTACCCTTGGAGGCATGAAGAAGAAAGGTCAATGCAAGATGATCCTAACGGAAGGTGTGAAAATGATTCAAAATCTGAAATCACTAAGGATGTTAGTATGAAGGTGATAGAAATTGATAAGCATTCAGAAATGGAAGAAGATGTGAAAGAAGATACCATTGAAAGGTATGAAGAATATGTTGATTCTATGATTACAAACAGAAGTCCATTATCTTTGCATGATAATCATATGGTGATGGATAAGTTCCATGTGGATGACATTGGTAAGAGGCTTTATCTTGTAGATATTCAAGATTTTATAGCTAAGCATAAGATTGTGTTTGTGGATCCAAGCTACATACAAGGTATGACATGCTGTAATGGATCTGCTATTCCTTGTTTCATGAAGACAACACTTCTTACATCACTTCTTGTTACCACATTGGAAGGACACAAGGTATGTAAAGATTTTGATATCATGGATCTAGCGAGTATGGAATTTGCTGCCCCAAAGGGTAAATTTCATTCAAAGGCCTTTCAGCATGAGAAAGATAAGAAGCATGATAATAAAGATTCAAATCAGACCAAAAAGGCATCATCAAGGATGGATGAAGACCTCCTAAATGTCCTAAGGAAGAAGAAACTATGCCTCACTTGCAAGGAGTCATGGGCCCTAGGACCTAAATGTTCTGAGAAAGGGAAAAATCATCAATTGGAGGCATATTCAGCTGATAATTTTGAATCAGAGATTTCAGACCAGCAAGTTGGAACAGAGAAAAGTGAGGAAGAAGAATCAACAAATCTGAGGAAGAGAAGGAAAGTGGAGGTACCCTTTCTAGGCTCTCAAGTCTTAAAAGAAATGATCCTTTCAGGATTAGAGGGATGTGGAAAGGGCAGCAAATTGTTGCTCTTATTGACACAAGTGCTATGCACAATTTCATTGATGAAGACATTGTAACACAAAGAGGGCTCAAGACTACAAAATTTGGAGGTCTTAGAGTCATGATTGCTAATGGTCAGACTATGTCTTGCTCAAAGAAGATTCCGCAGTTGTGACTTCTGTTGAACCACTACGAAATCAATGATGATTTCTATGAGGTTGTGATTGGTATGCAATGGCTTCGTTTCTTAGGTGAGATCACTCTAAACTTGAAATCAATGGAGCTGAAATTTCAGGATGATGGGAGAAAGTTTGTGTTAAGAGGAATGCCCAAAGGGGAATTCCGTATTGCCACATGCACGATGATGCAGAGAATATCCAATCATGAGCAAGAAACAAAGTCAAGACAAGAAGGTAAAAATAACTTCCAAACTTTTGATAATCCCCTTTTTGATATGGATATAGAGTTAGCATTTCATAATCCTCTTTTTGAGCTGCATATAGATAGTTTGGGGGAGGAACAATTTTCTCATGATGGTTTGCTTCCTACAGTGGATCATAATGGATTGGAGCATCATGGTATGATGGATAACCCTGCGGGCTCACCACAAGGAAAGGAGTACTATTGTGGTTTAGAAATTGATGTGATGGAGAGCATTAGTGTTGAAACTTCTAGCATTACAAAATGTTCTCTAGATGAAGATCATATGAAGATCAGAGTAGTGCAACATCAACATGATGGAGCTACTTATTTGATGAGTAAGTTTGCCAAGGATCATCAATAGGGATTATTGGAAACTAATGATGATGAGAGAAATATACCATAAGAGGTTATGGACCAACAATACAGAGATAATGCTATTGTTACCTTTTCATACAGCTATCTTATGAGTCCATTAGTGTTCTTACAAGTGGATTGGAGGGAGATTTTGAACAAGATTTGGAGTTCTACTAAGTTGATTACTCTTGGATGTGTTTTCAAATGAGGGAATGATCAGATTTTTCATCTTGGTTGAGGATTTTCAGTTTCGTTGCAGTTGTTCTTCTTTCAGGGTGCTGATTTTTCAAAAATCAGATTGTAAGTTGTTGGTTTCTGACTTGAACAACTGCAAGCTCATGCATTTTCAGACCATTTAGTCACTCAAAAGGGTTAGTTTATGGTTTTGGATGAAGGGGATGAGTACTTCAGCTAACCGAGTTCAGTTTTGGATGGGAGTTCAGGCACCAAACAATTGCTAATTCTTGTTTTCAGCTTGTAATTGTGGTTGGGACAGCAGATTAGCATACAGTTACAACCATTATGCTGGAATGCAGAAAGTTAAAAACGAGAAAGTTAGCATCAACCTTCTCGAATTTATCCAAATGGTGCCATGGAATCATGATAATGGAGGGCAAATTTCCAAGGAGTTGACTGAAATCTCGCAAAGTTTGGTTGCTCTTTTTGCAAGAAGAGCTAAGGTTTTCTTTGCAAGTGCATGGCAGTACAATGCTTCAAGTAGAAGAGTGCACAAACCTCCTTGGTTGGTTTGGGATCCTAGAAACATGTTGGCAATTCAGGATTGATCCAATGTTAGAGACTGGCAATTGCTTGGGGACAAGCAGTTCTGGGGAGGGAGGACTGTAATGTCCCCTGCTCAGGCCTAATTAGTTTAGGTGATCGTTAGCCTATTTCCTAAGTTCCCATAGGCTAATTGATATTGGTTAGTGGACTCCAAAGATCTTGGAGAGCACCGATTTAGTTTTAATTGGTTTCTATTTGTGGCTTCGACCTCAATTGTCGTTATGGATCGCAGTGATGCTTTCAAAAGCATTTTTGGCCTCCTAGTTTGTGCTCCAAACTTCTTGGAGAGCATGTCTATTTTTACTAAGTCATCTGGTTGGCTCCAATCATCATCATACATCGTCAGTATCATCTCAGTGTGATCAGAGTTTGATTCCGATTCAGTTTTAGTGTTTTCTGCAACTTGGGTGAGTTATTGAATAATTAATTAATATTTCACTAATGTGGTCTAATGTGGAGAATTAATAAAAGGATTACTTAGTGTAATGGCTCATTGGAAAGGTAATGAAGTGTTTTAAAAGTTGGACGTCTAGTTAAGGGGGCCTTTGCACATGAAATGTTATTATTTCAAAAAGGTTATTTTTGAGGGAAAAGGAATTATTATAATTTTAATTTGCAAATTCCCTCCAAAAAGCTATAAAAAGGAGGTGTTGAGGCTCATTTTGGATATGCTGAAGATTTCTTATACCGTTATGTTGCCGGATTGAACCTGTGTGTTCTCCTATGGTCTTTTGAGGACGAAAACCCTCATTAGATTTCTAGTTTTGGATTTGAAAGACAATCCATAGTTAGTTTGGAGTGGTTCTACCCAGGAATCACCATTGTTATTCACAAATTCCTAGTTTTAAGGGTTTCAGTATGAAGGATTTTGGAGAGTTTAAGTGCAGATTTTTGGGATTGTGTTGAAGAGTTTTTTTGGAGGCGCCTAGTCTATGTTTATCATTTGCATGCAAATCGAATTGTGTGAGATAGCTGTGGTTGTTGGAGAGAGGCGTACAAGATGGAGGCTTGACCCTTCTTCAGTTAGCCGCTGCATTTTATATTCTTTCCTTGTGAAAGGAAGGGCTGCGTGGGAGTTTGAAGCTAGTTGGGTGAACGCTAAGGGTGGGCGTTGCCTTGGAAGGGACGTGGGAAACATTGTTTGCTGGCCGCAGCTGATAGGAAGTCGAAGGAATAGTTGTTGGTCACTGCTGGAGAGTATCATTCACCATACTTATTTCTATACAGCATATATTCATCATGCGAGTTATTGTAATGGACATTAATCAAGGTTGGCATTTTTAATTCCTTAATTCCTGCACTCTTTAGAACAAACCGCAGTGTATCATTCATCATATATATATTTTGCATTGAATATCTATATGTACCCTCTGTGTTTAAGAGGTCAGCAAAGTGTTTGTTCAAATGTCCATTGTCTATTTTGAACATGAACAGTAATATGAATGTTATGTGAACTCTATCAATCAAACATAATGTTGAAAACAGTGAAACACATGCCAAGTGTTTGACAAAATGACAGTGAGCAAAAATCAGAAAAGAAAAAACAGAAGTAGAAAACAGGGTGGTTATTACATTCACAAAGTCTAGTATGAGTATCATTAGATTTACCAATACAAATCAACCATGTTTGGGTGAGATATATGATGACATTAACATCATGACAAAAAAAAATAAGGGGCATAATACTAAGGAGACAAACCCCTTAGAAATATTTTTCAAACAAGTGTAAAAACTCATAGTTGAATGGTGGAACAAGATGACCACCCCCTTGCATCTCCTAGCATTGCTTTGAATCCCAAGTATTATAACATAGATAAACTTTATTTGCCCAGGAGGGTGCCACAGTTTAGAGACATTGAAGTTAGTGAAGGGTACTGTGTGACCTAATCACACATCGCCCCATTGAGCAAATGGGGACCCCTTTTTTTTTAATAAAGTAGCTTGCTCTGGCAGTAGTTGGGTTTACAAAGTCTCACTTGAAGTTTCAACGGGCTAATAATGAAGTTGCAAGATCACTCACAGTATGAGACTCAAAATAAGGTCACCTCAGAAGGATTGAAGATCAATGAAATACACAAAATAAACTGAAAAACCAAAAAATTGTCCAAGTCTGGAAAAGCGCACATTTTAAGCTTCTCTACATTCCGCATTTCATGCAAGCACACATGAAAATGGCGCCCAAATTACTTTGGCACACTTTTTGAGGGTCTTCGTATTCGCAAATTGAACATCTTATGCAAACAACCCCAAAATGAGCGCTCCTCATGCCTAGCCGCACTTCGGGAGAGGGTTTGCATTGTGTCGAAATTGAACATTATTCATATGCATCCAAAATTGGCGCTAATCATCTCTACGTGCAACTTTTGAGGCTCTTCGCATTGTGAAGTTGAACATTATGCATGACAGTCCAGAATTAGAGCTCACTCTCCTTAAGGCGCACCTTTTAGAGGTCTATGCATTACAAAGGAATGAATATCATACATGAAAGCATGAAAATAGTGCCTAAAGCACTTGGAAGAGGACTTTGCAATTTTGGCATGATGAACTTTGAGACCTTGCTTAGACTCTAACCTCCTTGGCGTTCATTTAGATCAAGTTTGCATTCGAAGACTTAGTGAAATTTTCATCATCTTGCCATAGGTGCACTTTTATTAGGTGCTTGCATTGTGTAAGATAAACATTATACACAGAGAGTCAAAACTGGCGCTTATATCTCATACCTAGGCGCACTTTCGAAACACCCTTGCACTATGAATTTTGAACATTATACATATAAGCATAGGTGAAAAACTCGCTAAAAACTCGCACGACTTGCGAGTAATCGCGAGTTCAATTTGACTGCGAGTTATTCTCCCAATAACTCGTCTCGAGTTATTGACAAAACTCGCCACATCTTAAACCCTAAAAAATCACGAATAATACCTACGACTCGCGCGCCACCATAGCGAAAACTCGCATTTTTTGAATTTTTCCTATGAAAACAACACTCGCAACATGTTTCCTTCATTGTTATTTCGTGGGTCTATGAGTCTCTGCCATGCGAGTCCTGCAACGAAGGATGAGAGCCAAAACTACTATCGAGGTACCTAGCTCGAGAGGCAAAAGCCTTAAAATCATGACTTTTTCCCTTTAGAAAGGATTGCAAAAACCCCGACTCTCCAAGCTGGATCAATGCAGCAATGGCATCCCTCCCATTTGGTGATTTTCCTTTGTTGCATTCAACATTACATTGAGTCTACCATTGTCCCGCTGAGGAAGAGTCGCCTCGCACAATGCAAGAGGGATTTAGAGTTTGAGAGCGACATTTTCTCTTTATTAAGCCTTAACTCACTATTTGTTTTTAATTTTAGGTTTCGTTTTTTTGTTTTTTATTAAATTTTATATATTAAAAATGTATCGATTATTTTTATTTTATTTTTATCTTTTTTATATTAAAATTTAACACATTACAACTTAATGTTTCAAAATATTTAATTTAGATTTTTAATTATTAATATATTTACTATATAAAATTTAACATGTTTAGTATTTACAATATTTAAATTAAACAAATTTAAATTTACTTATATTTATATTTATTATAATATATTTAAATTTAATATAATAGTATTTTATTACTTGAATTTAATCACAAATTGTTTTGGTGAATTTTATATTATCTCGCCTAAAATCGCGATTTTAATAGTGGAACTTCATATGTATTCGAAGGTTGAACTCTTTTTTTGGTCTATAATATGTATTAAACTATTAATTTTGATTTATATATGAAGGAAATCAGTAATGCATTCAAAAATTTCAGAAATGTGTGTGCTTTTTAAGAATGTTTAAAAAAAATTATGCATTTTTAATGTTCGATAAATTTGTCGAGTTATTATAGTGTTTTTCCGCTAGTTTTTGCCGAGTCTCGAGTTTTTAAAAAATTTTAGGTCTGCCGAGTTATTGCCGAGTCCGAGTTTTTCAACTATGAATGAAATGGGCGCCTAATTCCTCTAGGCGCACTTTCGGAGGAAGTTCGCACTGTGAATTGCACTATACAATCAACACATGAAGACCTAAAACTAGCACCTATCTCATTTTGGCGCTCACTTCATCGCACCTTGCATTAGACATTCAATTCATGCTCAAGCAAATTCAACGCTTATTACACTTTGGGCACACTTGGAGAGGGTGCTTGCACAATGTAATCAACCATTCTATACATGAACACTTAAAATTGGCGCCTATCTTCTTTGGGCGCATTCATGAAGGATCTTCGCATTGAGGAAAATGAACACATTGCATACTTAACAAAATCATCCTCTTAGGCGCTCATTTGAGAGGTGTTTGCATCAAGTTTTGTTAAGCCTATTCATGGACACCTAAAACTCGCGCCTAACCATCATTGGTGCACTCTTGACATACCTTTGCATTGCAAAACTTTCAATTTATACAAACACTCCTAGAATTGGCGCCTAATCAACTTGAGCGCACTTTCAAAGAGACCTTGCACTATGCAAAAATCAAACGTTATACATGAGAGATCAAGATGAGCGCCTATCTCATTTTGGTGCACTTGGAAGGGGTGCTCGTATTAAGAATTGTTTGAACTATACATACACCCCTCAAACTAGTGCCTCAATACAAAAGAATATGAGATCAGCGCCAAGACTCATTCAAGTTGCTAAGAAGATTGAAGGAGATAGAACAAGTTTTAGACAATTTGATAATCATATTCCTAAGGCGCACTCTTGAGACCATTTTTCACAATGCAATCTTTGATTCACACTCACTTCAAATCAGTGCTAGGCATTTGAGCGCTCATTTTGGACTATCTGACAATGAACATGTTATTGCAAATCCACCTTAAATCTGCGCTCAATTCAAACAAGCATAAAACTAGCGCCAACCTTTAAGTTGCACCTTGGGAAGCATTTCACAATAGACATTTCAAACTCATACAAGCACACCAAGGATCAGCGCTCATGTTCTTGTGGCGCACTTTTGATAGAGGTTTGTATTTCAAGTTTTATACAAACACAAGGTAAATCAGCGCCGGCATTCACTAGCGCTCATTTTGAGCCACCTTGCATTCCAAATTCAATTCAAACAACTATGAAATCAGTGCTTCTTACTATCATGGGCGCACATTTCACCATGCCTTGCATAAAACATTCAATACATACATGATTAAAATCTGCGCCTATATACATACATGACTAAAATCTGGGCCAAGACCATGATCAAGTCGGCCTGAAGAAGGATAAAAATAAGTTTATTTTGACATTATAAAATCATGAAACTACAAGGAGGCAGACCTGCCTAGGCAATTTGAGGTAAAGGTATATATGTGAGATCAAATCCTCATTTCAAGCATTCAAACTCAAACAAAAAAAGGCAGATTTTTGCAGAGCAGACCAGCAGAATTAGAGCAGAAAATACAAGTGCAGAAGTTAATTCAGCAAGAATCAAGTTAAATTTTCCATTTTCATAAACTTCATTTTTATTGGCTATTCTTGTTCCATTAGGTAAGGTGATTGAAAAGTTACATATTTTATCATTTGATTTATCCCACATGCACTAGATGTAATTTGTCATCATTTTGTTCATTTATCAAGCATCACTTCAAGGCACTAATGTTGGATGTTTCATGTAGGTGAAGAATGAATGCGAAGGAGAGACAAGTGATGATGAAGAACGATTTGAAGGGAGTCTTGCCTGAGATCAAGATCACTTCAAGATGGCGAAACTTAGGCGACACCAACCTTGGACGTATCAACATGGACGAGATTAGGAGAAACTTGCATGGACCAAATCCTTCCGAGTTAGTTAAGAAGATGCTCAAGAATGGGATTGTACAAGCAGCATGCTTTCCACCCGCCATGCCAAGTCCCGAGTTGATGCTAGAATGTGCCAGAAACTATAACCCCGATTGAAGATGCATTGTAACAAGGGATGGCAAAGTATTGGCTCACTTTAGGAAGGAGGCAATCGAGGAGGCTTTTGACATTCCAAAGCATAAGAAGACCACTTACTGCACTAAGGAGTCCGCATTGCAGCTATACGATTCCGGACCCGAGGGATGCCTGGATGTGATCAATAGCAAATGGATGATACAACCAAGACTTCATCAAAGTAGAATGCCAAAGAAGCTTCATAAGTCAGATTTTCATAAGGAGATTAAATATATGGTTGTATTTTTGAGCCGGATAATGCGTTGTCCGCAATCGGCAAACTTTGAATGTTGGATGTTCTTCTTCATCCAAGAGATCATGGATGGAAACAGAATGATTGATTGGGCTGAAATGATTAGCAACAATATTGACGAGCAATTCAAGGATTTGGAGGAAACGAAGTCATTCTATATGAGCTCGTATGTGATATACATGCTCGCGAGAAATTAAAGATATCCAGGATTGAGCTGCAAAGGAAGAGTAGGACATGGTGAAGGGCAATTCAAAGTTTATGATTGTTATCCACAACTACATTTGCAAGCATTCGCGCATTACAGGAGGTTCAACGACGCTTTCTCCATGCGCATCGTTTGAATGTTACAAGGCAATATTCACAAGAGGTTATCAAAAGAAGCCATGAACTTAGTGAAGAAATATGGGAGATGGTGCATTCAGTTTCCAAGGTTTACTTACTTCTATGTTGAAGGATTTGCATCTTTCCCTTACCGCTTGCCAAGATATCCTACTGACAAAATGGTGCTATTGGAAGTGACAAGACAGTTGGTAGCTATTACATCCCTAACTTTGACTCTGTTTTACTTTTTACTTTTGAAGTAATTAGTAGATAATTATGCATAATTCAATGATTTGACGTTTAGTAAAAATGTCTTGAGAAATCAATATTTTCATGAATATATTTATTTGACTATAATTGACATGTGTTTATAAGTTGTCAAGACGTTATGAATTCATAAGGATTATGAAATAATTTTGATACACTAATCTTGAGTTGATGATTGCAAGTTGCATTCAGGGAATAGGTTCCGCCTCTCCAAGAGAAGAGGGAGAGCATCATCTGAGAGACGAGTATAGATATTTGAAAAGGATAGATTGGTTGACCATTTGAGTCTTGTGCCTTTATAGTTTTGGTGAACCATCGACCGGATTGGTAAGTAGTGTTTGACCTAGTCTAAGTTTGGTTTCGACTCGACAATTACCGATTTGTCAAAAAGATCCAATAAGTTTATGTTTTGTCATAAACCAAGTCAAGTAGATTGATTGTAGACATGGAAATGGTCAATAGTCATTAGACCTAGTTTGACATGAATATAATTATATTCAAGGGATGATATTATTAAATAGTTAAATATCTCACAATTGGTAAATTCCGGTTGAAATACCATAAGTTATATTTAAGTGTGCATATATAGACATATATGTTTTCTTCAACTAGACAATCCAATTCTATTATGTAAGGACGATATGGTTAAGTCTTTAACCTTTCTTTACCTAGAGTTAATTTATGTAAGAGCTTGTTATTTTTGTTAGCAAAACCACTCTCTTAGTAGTGGAAGCTCGACTCCTTATCTAATAAGAGAAAAGGAGGATTATGGGAGAGTGGTCTAAAAGACCAACTATTCCACTATCTATATGCAAGCAAAGCTCGTTTTAAGGCAAAGACTTTGCCTATGTTTTGGCGGCCTGGTGAGTAAGTTAAGTTTAGCGAGAACAGTTGCAAAGAAAGTTATTAAGCTAGAAGAAGGATGTTAGGAAGGGGCAGTTATGCATGATTGGGAACTAGTCATGAGAGCGGTCAGGTAGGGAGAGATGAGCATTATAGTGGTCGGGTTTTGTGGCACACAGGGATGGTCCCTCAACTTGTCGATTGTTGGGATCAACATATTTTTTTCTTTAACCTCTTTGGTGCTAGTTCGGGACAGAGGGGGGATTGTTAGCATATAGCAGAGAACATTGTCAGGAGAGGAGACAACATTGTATCGTTGGTAGAGGAGAGTTCGGGAAGAACCTTTGTTATCATAGGAAAAACCTAACTTTGTTATCAGAGGAGAAAACAACAATAGTTATTGAGTTGGACAGCTTTGAAATTGGAAGGAGAATAACACTACCATCAGGAAGAGAATAGCATGGTTATTGTGGGTAAGCTCTTCAATTCTCAGACAATTCTTGATGTCAAGCAGGTAGGATATCCATCCTAAGTAAAATCAAGCATTACTCAATATTGTTTCCTTTCAGTGGTCTTGCACAGCAATGAATAAGCCGTCAGTTTTAAATATTTGTAGCTCATTTTTATGAGAATATGAGAAAATAGTATAAAGGTTTGTAACTATTAGATTCAATGTAAATTGAGATACCGCAGAAAACAGAGAGAGATTACTGTTGAAATGTAGAATCTTTGTGTCTTGGGTTTGATACATTATTCAGATTTCTTAAAGCTGTATTTGGGTATAACCTATGTTTTAGGTGGCCATATATAAATCTTTTAAATAAGGCCGATTTTTGTATAAGAGTGATAGACCAAACCTATGTTTCAATGACCATTAAACCTAGAAGAACTTGTGAGTAGAGTCGCATAAGTTGTTATGAAGGCCGTTTTGATCAGAAGTGGCACTTATAACTGTAACGGCAGATAAAAAAACCCATTTTCGTTTATGCTTTAATGGAAATCCTTACACTCTTCTAAAGCTCCAATTTAGACTTCATGAGGAGGAAATTGGCGAGGGTCATGGAATCTGGTTTGTACCCGCCAACTACTTTTGCTTGGAAGTTTTTAAACCTTTTCAACAGATCCATTTTGTGTGTATACTACAATCAATGCATTTCATGACAAAACAATTCTTCGAGGCATTTGTTGAAATAGATCACGTGCTTCGTGTATGGCTGTACATTTTGCATTCATGTCTGCCAGACCAGTCAAACTCTAATATCTATTTTAATTCCTCTATCCTCTATGTTTTTATATATGATTCTTTCTTCACCCAAAACTCCTATCTAGGCAAGGATTAGGAGCCGCTGGAAAATGTGAATAGAATGGGTTGGAGACTTGTTCATTGCATTGGTGAAGCACAACATGAGGTGTTGTTTAATGTGAAACATTATTTTATTATCCTTGACTCAAAATCTCTTCAGGTTTGAAAGACTGAATTGATCAAGAGGACTTAAATGACCTCATGTGAAAGAAGATAAACCTTGTTTTGGATATACAAAAAATGAGATTAAGGTCAAAGCTTTACACCTTGAAAACAATGATTTTGGAATCGTATAAGATAGAATGGTATTAATATCATTAAGAACAACTTTGTATAGTGATATAGTATCACTTGTTGATTTCATAACAAGACACTCATTATCATGAAAAACATAGGGAGTTAAACATCTGTTCTTATCTCTTCTTTACTGAAAGTCACTTGACTTGAAAAGACTAAGATGGTCTATAACTATTTTATAAACTCAAACTTACCAAGGTTGATTAATTGTTAGATCCTTAGATATTTCCATACTTTTGGAAGCATAGATCTACTATATGACATGGATTTAGATTTCCTTAGGAGAAATAAAATTCTTGCCATGTATCATAATACAAATCCGGGAAGAATAGGTGAACCAAGAAGTGGAACCTAGTTAACCTTTTCATTAGTAACTATTACTTATGTTAAAGAAAGAGTATGATAGGAGACATATTTATCCTCTCCTATGTTCAAGATTAAAACTGTTAAACGATCTCAAGGATTTATGCATAGTAGGAGATGGGCAGATACAGTTCTCTTAGTATATGTTCAATAGAACTTATTTTAGTCCTAATTGTATAGAAAACATAGTCATGTTTTGTGAGAGGGGATCTAACAAGGCCAAGTGGTCTAGAGGAGACTGGTGGTAATCGATTCCATGTTTTATTATATTTGAGTTAATATCTATGGAAAACAAGGATGTTTAATTTTTCCACATTTTGGGTTAGAGAAGTTAAACCCTAGAAGGATATGGGAAACCTACAACTCTTATGTCGGATGTGACATTGTTTATATTTAGATAATATCGACAATGAAAGGTCAAGAAAACCATAGAATAAGACAGGAAGAGTCTTTGTAATACTTTTAGAGATTCTAAGATAATGTTGAAACTCGCTTTAATGCATCAAAGAGGTTTGATATTTGAATTAGAGAGTAAAATGACAGAAAGCCATAGATTGCAAGTATGCAATGAGGGACTCTTAAAAAGGTTAGAAATACTTAAATCTATATATATTATTTACATGTATATCCTGGGTTAAGGATTTGTTCTAAGCCGATTGGCTAGAATGAATTTTCTGTCCAGACAAGGTTGTGTCTAGAGTACTAAAAGATGAAATTCAATCTGTAGGGTGAGATAGACTTATAGTTGAGTCAGAAGTGTGTGTCTAGATGGCATGACCAATCAGTATGATCATACTTAGCTAGAAGTGGTCTAGAGTTGTATGGTCGATTGAAGTTATGTAGGACAAAACACTAGGACTTAGATGGCAAACACTTGTCGGTTCCTTATATCTATACTCTTCGTGAAGGGTAGGGCAACTTCCAGGAAGGAAGGTGTGCGGGAGACCGCCGGTCTGTGGTTGGAGGTAAAACACTTGGATTGTGCTCTCCCTCTGAAGCAGAAGACTCGTCAAGACTTGTGAAGACATATATCTACATTCCAGATGCATTTGATAAAGCACTGTGATGTCCCCAGGTGGGCCCCTACCAGAAGGTGACGTAGGTCTGTCCAGACGGTTTGTCCCTCCCACGTGTCCGGGGTCCTCGTTAGCGAGGCCTGTCCTGGGGTTGCCCCCTTAACACCGGGGGTGCTGTTTACTAATAGTCTAGGCTTTTGGTGCAACAGTTACTAACTTGGTATCAGAGCTGGAGGTCTCGAGGTCGAGACTCGCAGAGCATGGTGGGCTGTGATGTCCCCAGGTGGGCCCCTATCGGAAGGTGACGTAGGTCTGTCCGGACGGTTTGTCCCTCCCACGTGTCCGGGGTCCTCGTCAGCAAGGCCTATCCTGGGGTTGCCCCCTTAACGCCGGGGGTGCCGTTTACTAATAGTCCGGGCTTTTGGTGCAACGGTTACTAACTTGGTATCAGAGCTGGAGGTCTCGAGGTCGAGACTCGCGGAGCGTGGTGGGCTGTGATGTCCCCAGGTGGGCCCCTACCAGAAGGTGACGTAGGTCTGTCCAGACGGTTTGTCCCTCCCACGTGTCCGGGGTCCTCGTCAGCGAGGCCTATCCTGGGGTTGCCCCCTTAACGCCAGGGGTGCCGTTTACTAATAGTCCGGGCTTTTGGTGCAACGATTACTAACTTCTGTAATATCCCTTGACTGATCTGTCCTTAAATTGCCGATTTATAGCTCAAGGAATATTGTCAAACACTTTACATGTAATGTCTGTGCTTGCTGGTACTGTGTTTCAGTCTGATTATACTTGCTTGCAATGATGACAAATGTGTTTTAAATGCTTGCAAATGAACACTAGAATGTCTAAGTAAAGAGCTAAGATGTAAATGCAATTCTTTTTGTCTTTTCAAATGCATATATATGATCCATACATGGAAAATGTGCACCTATAGCCACTAGACATTAATACAAACACTTGGCATGCATACTAGTGTATGGAAATGTAAGCTACAGCCATAGACATTTTAACAAACATATGATATGCAACCTTATAACTCCTTTTCTAAGTGCAACACCAAGTATAATGCTGATATAAAGATCACAACAACTCAATATGCAATTATTATGTTGGCTTTCAGCTAGA
Organism: Cunninghamia lanceolata; assembly: GCA_027924645.1. Lineage (NCBI taxonomy): Eukaryota > Viridiplantae > Streptophyta > Pinopsida > Cupressales > Cupressaceae > Cunninghamia > Cunninghamia lanceolata. The sequence goes on from BSBN01000063.1 coordinate 2,483,877, forward strand.
GTCATTTAGAGAAACAGTTGTCTTGCAACTTACATCTCCTTCATTCAATTCCAAAGCCAAATACAATGCTGATAAGAGGATGCAAATAACATAAAAACCTGGTTGGGAGAAGCTCCTATGCTGATGAAGATGTGGCAGCCAATTACAATCTAGAATGAGCTTTCCTCAAGCCAAATCTACAAAGCTATACGGCCTGCAGCAAAGAGGACTGTACGGCCTGGTACAGGTCTTGCAGCAATGAATAATGGCCCAGCAATGGCTCATAGCAGTAATAATAAATGGTCTCCAACAATAAACTGTTCTGAAATGTATACTTCAAATATTCTTCACCGATTTAGCTCTATTTTGACTTTTGAGTGAAGCCAAATCATAGGCAATAATTCAGCTGATCTTTCACAGCCTCAAAATTGCAAATACATTGAAGATTGAACGTTCTTCAATGGCTGATATACAAAAACCCTTGTCTTCTCCAAAAAAAACCACAAGCAAATTCAAGTGATCATTCAATAATAATGAACTTGATTTGCTTTTTGAGTCCTTTTATAACCTCAATCTCCTTAATAGCTTTTAAATCCACTTTCAAATCCACTTTAGGTTTTTAATAAAAACTTTATTATAAGTGTCATAAATGGGTGTACTTTTTCCATAAATTCATTAATGACTCATTGACTCAAAATGGCCCCACTTATAAAGTTAAATCATAACTTTATAATATACCTTTTAATCATTTAAGTGGCTCCAAACTCAACATTGAATTATAAAGTTAAATGATAACTTTATAATATATCATTAACAAATACAATATCATTAATGCCACTTAAAATATTAATATCTCCTTAATTAAACATTTTTCAATTTCGTCTAAACCTGGGGTTTCACCATGGTACCCTCTGTGCATCCAACCATCTTACCAAAAATAGCAGGGGTCCATCTCTATTAACCTCTGTTGGCCAAAAATAGCAAGAGCCTCCAATATGGGACCAGAGACCTCTAAACAACCTTATCACTAGCTAAAACTGGGGAACAACACTGAAATCATCATATGACCAGATACCCTGCTATAAATAGAAACTCTGGAAAGATGACTTACTATAAATAGTAAGTGTGTAGAACTGAGTCCAACGAAGGCCAAACCTAAACCCATACTGAGCTCTGATGGAGAAAACACGTTGATCTTTGCCAAAAGGGACCCTCTAACCATTTGAGTTAGCCTACGAGGGCCAATGATAGGCTAAACCATCATAAAACAGGATCACGCTAAAAAGGGGACATTACAGTCCGCCCTCCCTGAAATTGCTTGTCCCCAAGCAATCTCTACTGCTAAGAAACACCATTCCACTGGAGGTCCAAAAGAAAACTGTGAAATGTCCCTTGTGGAAACACAATTGCTGTAGCACCAGCATAAACTCAACCACGCAAACATAGACAACAGACCAACTATCCCAACCATGCGCACTGAAACTGTGCATCGTAATCAAAACATGTATAAGTAAATCCAAGATGAAACGGTACACTCTCTGCACACTGTACATGTTGTGCCAATCACTAGTAAGCTCTATCTGGAATCCTGATGCACATGAAGGATCCCAAACTCTGCGGTCACTACTCAGCTGAATGCCGGGATCCCAAATCACTCTGCAGAATGCTCAACTACTTGTCCACTGCACCCATTGGATAAAGACTGTACCATGCTCAGTACTGCGGTGAACAACTACCACCACATAGAGCAATCTACTAAACAGAAGGATTCCTATATCCCACAACCAGATTGGAAGTCCACTATACGAATCAACCTCTGACTTCCACTGTTCTAATCTGATCCCAACCTCACCATGCTGAAAAAGGTGAAGCAAACCATCGGGACCCATCCAAACCACAGTGCCAACTCCGTCACCACCTGGATCCCAATGCAACTGAACCTCACATCCATCCGCCATGAAAAGACAAAAATATCTGGAAGCCTCCGCAACACAATATCTCTCTACAACCTCTACGAAACTCCCATGGATGTGAAAACTAACGAAGCCATCATGCCCACTGACACCATAATCTTCCTGAAACCCAGAAGTAGCAAACTCTGTAAGGTACTCATCCGCATGATGGTAATCCAACCTCTGATCGCACAAGTAATCTCTCGCAAACAACTGAGTCGGGTACTTGCAGCCTCTAGTCCCACCATCTGAAGATGGCAACTCTCCATCCCTCAATGGATGGTACAAACCCTGAGCCAATCCACACCGATGCATCAACAAATCCTCCATGTGCGGACTAAAGGAGAAGTGATGAGCACTCCTCATCATGCACCCAAGATAAAATGCCCCCCCCTCTGTCAATGGCTGACCATCATAGTCGTGGGGAACACCTTCCTCGTCAGTCTCATCACTCATGACAATAGAATCAAAAGATGGCTCATGTCCCTGATCCTGAATGGCTAATTGGGTAGGCACTTTGGCAACCCTCTCTGCAAAATCAACCACCTCATCACACAAGCTATCAATAACCTGCTCTGCATTATCTGTAAGGGGACTATCCTCAGTAACCCCTGAAGTAACATATGGTCCTCTGCTACTCTCACCCGATGCACTAAACCCATCTATGCCACCTGCACCAGTAAGAGCAATGGATGTAGCCATATCCTCAATGTGCCCCTCACCACTATCCGTGGGTATATGCTCCTCACCAACTGCTGCCATAGAAATTTGAACTGTATCTGTAGGTGGTGAAGATTGTGTCAGTCTTAGTGCCATAGTAAGCTCATCTATCTGAAACTGTGCCTCTTGAAGGGCCTCTTTGGTGCTCTTCAATGAGTCTATGGCAATCTCAAGCTCATAGGTGAGCTCATCGATCTCCTCCTCCTTTCCCTTCAATGCACCAAAACAGATCCCGTCCCACTTGAGAAGGTAAGCTCGATCAGATACTAACAGTAAATAATTATTCTTCATTATCCCAATCGCTTCTCTAAGTGTATAAAACTCTGTAAGGGAAAGTCCACTACCATCGTGCTCATCCATCTCAGGAGTACTCCAACCATAGGTTGCCAACATCTGTCGAGCAACATCAAAATGTTCCAAGGCTGTAGCAATCATATTATCATTAACCTTCAATTGCCTAGCTAAATGATGATACCCATGTGACAAATCATGTCCACACAAATCTTCCGATTTGTAATCTGCACTATGGTATGAGGCTGAATCATCATTGCTCACTATATGAGAAGCAATATCATGTGCACTATCAACTGTGCACACAATATCATCAAAGGTACTGTTGCTATGTACCTCATAGGATGGCTCAAAAGACATTGTAGACGCTGTTGTTTTGATAATATCCTCGCACACTTCTTCCAAAGCATCTGCGTATCCATCCGTAGAGTGATCCTGGGACTCATCTCAAACCAAAATACAGATCTGCTGCAAGAACGTGCCTTGGAAAAGATTTTTTTGTTTTGTTTGAAATATGTGTTTTTTTTGTATTTTTTTGGTTTTGAAATAAATGCACAGGAAATTGAAATTGCAACAATAATTTAAAAGAAACTATGATTTAAATTTGCAATCTAAAGCTAGAGATTGCTCAACTAGATAATAGATGTACTAACAATTGTGAGGGTTGCACATGCACACCTGAAAAAACAAAAAATGCTGTCATAATTCAGATCTGGAATTTTTATATCAGACCCTCCTGAAAATCGATTTCTTGCAATTATCTTTGATAGCCCAGATCGCATCAAAATACCAAAATAGTGCCACAGATATGCTTGCAAACTAAACACAAATGGTACTAATCACTATAGCAGCGGTACGGATTACTGTAGCAATCTTTAAAAAAACATGGAATCTCTAAAATCTTCAATTCTAGCCAATCAAAACATTCTTTAATCTCATTCCATCAGTTCCTTCTTGATTTCCTCAGAAAATCTCTGCAATTTCTTGATCAGTTGTATTTCAGAATCTGATTATTTAACCCAGCAACTTTAGTGGATCTTGCACCACTTCAGATTGCCATTAAACCTGAAGATTCCTCAATCTCCAAGCCCAAACCCTTGAATTCTCCAACCCTAAGCTCTCAGACCAATTTCACTAAATATCAAATGCTCAAATAATAATGAGGTCAACTTTTGTGAAGAGACTTATATATAACCATTGGAAATTCAATTTATTTCTTTTCAAATGCATAATTCCAATTTTTTTTTTTTATTGTTTCCTCTCAAACTTTGGTTTATGTGCCAAATATAAAATAACTCATTTAAGTGACACTTAATGAGGGTATTGGCCTCATGGGCCCCCTTATTAGATATAAAGTGTAATTATAACATAAGTTATAATATAACACTTTATTAATTAACTCCATTAAAAATAAATATGAACTCCCCATGAAAACAATCCACCAAGTCACCAAATAACTATGGAAGTCCAATCGACTAGTGCCCTGCCTGAAATAGCAACCCCTCAACATACAACCTTCTAAAAATAGTAAGTGCCTCCAAACATGACCAAAGCCAAGAATAGAAGCCACAACATGATACCAACTGAGCACTGATGATGTCCAATGTCCCGAACTGGCAAAAGAATGACGGAAAAAAAAGACCCTCTATCCACTGAACTAGCCCACGAGGGTCGCCATGATGGGCTAATCTCATAACCACTCACATCCATCAGAGAGGGGACATTACAAGCACAAAAGAAAAGAAAAAACGCTGGAACTAAGTTTCCAATTAGAGTTGGGAAACTTGAAACTTGTTCTTCACTGCAAGCGGCGGAAAATTCAGAGATAGAGTTGCAAGCCTATAACATGGTGCTTCACAATGCTAGGAGGGATAACTTTGATCCATTTAATTCAGTCCAGAAAATGTTTGGGAGAAAGTACCAATATAGGTCGTATATCGAAGATCATTGGGCTGATGCGCTAGATGACTCAGAAATAAGAAGGAAAAAATGTTCTAGGTTGTTGTTTACCGCAATATGGTGTGTTTCACAGAATATGAAGTAAACAGAAATAATAAGTAGTATAGTGCATCATATGACCAGAACAAGAGTACTCGGAATGGAATACTGTATTTATCATTGATTCACAGAACATTACAATGTCATGACAGAACATAAATATTCATTGTGACTCCAATGTCTGCATAATAACTATTGCAAAATCACCGATATCCGACTACAATGCATTGATGACTTAAATACTCACGACCAAGGGTGGTTGTGATGCCAACCGTTGGTACCGACTCCAAACTACCCGACCCGTCGGTTGATGCCGACAACTAATTATATCATTTGTTTATTTAACTATTTTGCTGTCTACATCTATCCCCCCCTCGAAATTAGTCGTCTTCCAGACGACATTCACAACAAAATGACAAAATTATGACAAAACTTAACCATCCTACTGAGAGTGTGGAGGTTGGGAAGACGTCCCTGGGTGTACGGACGAGGTTGGGGTGGCTGATCGTTGTTGCGCTTGCAGCTTCCTGGCTTCCTCGGTCCTTTGTCGCAGCTGGTGTTGGGCTACTAGCTCCCGCTCCCTTGCTGCCTTCACCATGTGACCGGCTTCCATGACCTGTGCTTTAGCCTTCATTACTTCAGCCTCCTTTGCCTCAAGCTGTGCTCCCATATCTTTCATCTTAGCCTCCATCTCCCTCAACTTGGCTTCTAAGCCTGATGCCCTGGCCTTTTCTGTTTCTGTGGCTTCTGTCTGCTGTGCTAACTGTTGGTGGGACCTCTGAATGTGCTCTGTTAATTCTTTCTTCTTTGTCTGTAGGGCTGCCTCACTCTCCTTCTCCTTCTTTTCCCACATCACCTCTTTTTTCTTCAGTTCATAGAATATTTGCTTGTATGCCTTCTCTATGGTGAATAGGGACTCTATGACTTCTGCGTCCCTTCCTCCTACCACTGGCCGCGATCCTCTCCATCGGTCATGCATCTCCTGAGTGTCGATCTCTGGCCAACCTCTCGTTGTGAATTGGCGAGCAAACTCTTCCTCACAGCCTTGTTGAACAAAGTTCCTTATTCTCTTGGCCTCTTGAGCCACTACCTGTGATCGTCCCAATCTCAACTGTTTGGAGATATCAGCTATCTCCCCCATATAATCTGCCATATTCTCCAAGTCCTCCATGTACCTCTGAATGGTACCTATTGGGTCGGAGGGGTCAGGTCTAGAAAGTGTGAGGGTCAATCCCTCTGGAAATCCCTCCTCCTCCTCTGGTGAAGTGGTCACTGGGGTGATCGCCGGGGAACGCATGATGCCCATGGAAGGCTCCCCTACCTCCTGTGTAGCCGGTACTGGCTGTGGTAGACTGCCCTGCTGAGTGATCTGGCCAGTAACGCTAAGCTGCTCTAGGCTCGCTGTCCCCCTTGGTGTGCTACCTTCTTCTTGACCTTCCGTCCCGAAGTGAAGTGGGCTCAGCAAAGGTACCTCAGGCATGTCTACTGTTAGGCCAATATCACTCAACCAGCTATCTATTTTGTCCTGACCTCCTGCTGGTGGTACCTCTACCTGTGGTGTGGCTATTCCCCCTACTGTGGAGGGTTCCACTGGTGAAGTCGTCACCACAGGTGCTGCTTATGGTATGACTCTTGCTGGCAACCTTAGCCTGACTGGCAGTGTAGTTGTGCCTTGTGCTTGTATCTCGGTACTCTGTGCTGGTACTGGTAGTGTGAATGCTGCCGATTTGAGTTTTGGAAGTACCAAAACTCCTTTCGGTTGCCCCCTTTTTTCTGCTGTGTTTTCCTCAGTATCCCTTATGGCTGCCTCCCTCACCACACTTCGTGTCATTCTTGGTGCCGGTACTTCATCCATAGATGAGTCGCTTTCTACCCCTGGTGACTGTCCCCTGCCTTCCTCTTCTTCTTCCTCTTCTTCTTCTTCTTCTTCTTCACTTTCTGTGGATGTTTCCTGTTGCTTCCTTTTCCTTTTTTGCCGTCGTGAAGGTTCTTCTCCGTGAGCTGTGTCGAGTCCCTTCCAGTAGAAGACTGTCGGCCATCCCGGCTCTACTTGTGCTGTCGGTTGTAACCCCCCCCCATTTGTCTGCTGGCACCTGGGTATGGACAGCATCGAGAAAAAGGGCAATGACCTGTTGAGTCATATAGAATACCTTATGCCGCTGGGATAAAAATTCCCTCACCCTCTCTGTCAAATACCTCGCCCAGTTGTAGACCTTGCCAACACGCAATCCGATCATATAATCAACCATCCATAGGGCGATGTCCGATGCCCTACTGGAACCCGTCAGTCTGCACTTCATGACATCCATGATGCATTTCCATTCTTCATTTGCCAATAAATTTTTCCTCAATCCCCGATTACCTGAATTCCATATTGTGTCTTTCTCCTTGTCTGAGAGGTCACTTCGGCATACCCTCTGGATGAGGGTTTCTTTGTGATGCTGGGTCATCCGGCCCGGTTTTACCACACTCTGGCCAACGGCTGGAACCCCCATCACTCTGGCAAAATCCTGTGGCCAAAATGATACAGTCACTGAATGGCCCCGATACTCGATAATGGACCTGCTGGAGTGCTCGCAGAAATTGTCTACCATAGCTTTTAAATACGGCTCGAACTCCCTGGCATTAAAGTAGGGCATCATTATGGTTTTGTCGACTTGGGCATGTTTCAATGCTACCTTCAACACATTGTCTTCCGATGCATTCTTCCACCATTGTTTGCATTCGTTTCCTGTCAGGCTTTCCCAGGCGATGGCCTTCATTCCGGTATCCACACTTTGTTTCTTCCTCTCCTCCGATGCAATCTTTGGTCTGTAGGCTGCAATCTTTTTGCCCTTATCCATTATCCAATTTTTCTAACAATTCCTATGCTGGGTATTTGAGTGCCAAAGTGCCGATACCAAGCCGATGCTTTCTTTTCCCCGATGGTAGACCTCGAGAATGCCAAGTATGAATGCCAAGTACGTTGTACTGCTGCAATTGTACCGTCTGTACTTTCCCTGTACTGCCTAGTACGGCCCTTCCATGTTGCTGTTTGCTGTTTTTTTTTTCTTCTTTTTCCTCTTTTTTTTTCTGTTTGCTACTTGGGAGTTGAGTTGTTAAAGAGGGGTGGGGGTGGCTGGCCGTACAGTGTACGGCGTACTGTCTGGCCGTACGTCGTACGGATTTTTTTTTAAATTTTTTTTTTTTTTAAAAAAAATAAAAAATAAAAAATTTAAATTTTTTTTGTCAGGCCGTACGGTCGTACGGCCTGGCCGTACGGTCTGGCCGTACGTCGTACGGTCTGGCCGTATGTCCTGCCTTTTTTTTTTTTGAAATTTTTTTTTTTTTTTTTTCATTACTCTATTTTTTCTTTACCTCTTCGCTGCTGTATGGTTCCGACGACGGCCTCCTCGACTTTGTCTTCGTCTTTTATGACCTCGATTTCTGTCATGTGGCGGAATATACACTGAATATACCCTTTCTGTCGGAGGCAATCGTTGGAGCAGCATTGTTCGACTTCTTCCAGTTCCCATATTCGATCCACCACTGTATTTTTTTCTTGTGTCAACCTTAAGTTCCATCCCATCGGTTCTTGGGTCCACTGAAATGTTTTTCCGTCGCTGTTCATCCTTATACCCTTGGTCCTAAACTTCGCTTTCCACATTCGACTTCTTGGAATCTGGACATATGGAGTCCCTTGGTTCTTCAACCTTAGTTGTAGGACTTCATCCTCATAGGGTGATCTTTCAATTATGAACATGGCCTCTGCTACATACCTTCTCACCGGGGTGTTTATTTCTTTTGGTAATAAGAATTCGAACTTATCTCTTACCTTATTGCATTCGGCTATCCACCGGTTCCACGCCTGTTCCTCTTCATTCTGATTGTCATCATCGCCATTTTCGATGATGTCGCTGTCGATTATCCCTTCTCGAATGCCAGTTTGCATCGTTCTTGGTCCAAAAAACCCAGTTACAGGTTCGTATGGTGCACTCCGGAAACATACTCCATTGGTCCCCTCCGTTGTCTCTTCCAACATTGCGTATCCCAACATATTGATTTCTATTGTTTCTTCCCTTTTTTGCTTATACTTCTTCAGTTTTGCTCCGTTCACTGTGTCCCTGATTTGGGTTCCGTCAATGTTGTCCAGCCTTATAGCCCCATTGTCCAGTATTTCCCGTACCTTGAACGGTCCCAACCAACGAACTTTGAACTTACCCGGTTTAATTTCGTTACGGCCGTTATATTTGAGGACTAACTGCCCCGGCCGGAATTCCATTCTCCGTAGGTGTTTGTCGTGCCAATACTTCCGGCGTTTCTGCATAACTTCCGTCGACCATTGAGCCAAAATTCTTTTCTCATCCAGTTTATTCAACTGGAATAGTCTTTCTTCCAGGCTTTCCGTATCTCCTAGTCTGTTTTCCACTGCAATTCTCAGACTTGGAACCAGGTATTCTACTGGTACTACCGCTTCTTGCCCATACATCAACTGGAAGGGAGTGTGTCCAGTCGTTACCTTATAAGTGGTTCGGTAAGCCCATAACACTGCTAGTAGCCTCTCTTCCCAGTCCGACCCTTCGATACCGCATGACTTGTGGATTACCGAAACGAGCACCTTGTTTGTTGACTCTGCCTGCCCGTTCGCCCTTGGATAGTACGGACTTGATAGGGTGTGCAGGATTTTGAACTCTGTAGTCATCAGTCGGATGACGTGGTTGACGAAATGTCCCCCGCGGTCACTCGTCAATTGAATTGGGATCCCATACCTCGTCACGATGTGCTCGTATATGAACCTTGCCGTACTTAATGCAGTGTTATCTTCCAGTGCCTTCGCTTCTGCCCACTTCGTCAAATATTCCGTAGCCACTATTATGTACCGACATCGGTGTAGTTGGCTGACCTTCAGGGGTCCTACAAAATCCAGCCCCCATCTTTCGAAGAGTTCTTGAGGTTGTGATGGCCAGAGTGGCATATAATCCCTCTTGAGTGGTTTCCCTACCCTTTGACAAGTGTCACATTGAATTACCCATTCTCGGGCATCTGTGTGTAACGTCGGCCACCATAGGCCGGCGAGCAGTACTTTCCGTGCCGTGGCGTCGGGGCCCATGTGTCCCCCTGCTAGTCCCTCATGTGCTTCTGCCAATACACCCCTTATCTCTTCTTCCATCACGCACCTCCGGAGAATTTGATCGGGCCCCATTTTGTAGAGCAGCCCGTTTATCAGTTGAAATGTCTTACTCTTCAATGCAATCTTCCGTCGTTCACTTGTAGACATTTCTGGTGGAAACGTTGAAGTGGACAAGTACTCGCCAATTTTCTCGTACCATGGCGGCAAGGCAGCAATGTGGAATAGGTGGGCATCCGGAAAGTCCTCATTGACTCCATCTCCTGGTTCTCCGGATTTGATCCTTGAGAGCTGGTCGGCAATTACATGGCTTTTTCCCGGTCGTACAATAATGGTGAAAGTAAATTCTTGCAGAAGCAACAACCACCTACTGATTCTGCCTTGAATAATCGGTTTGTTGACTAGATACATTAGAGCTTGATGATCCACATAAAAAGTGAATGGTGTTGCCAAGAGGTAATGCCTGAATTTCTGTACAGAGTACACCATTCCCAGAGCCTCCCTTTCTGTAGTACTGTAGTTCCGTTCTGCCTTGGAGAGCAACCGACTGGCAAAATATACTGGATGATCCAACCCATGGGATCCGACCTGTGCAAGAGTGGCACCAATTGCAAAGTTTGATGCGTCTACGTGCACGTGGAATTCCTTGTCCCAATTTGGATAGGATAGGATAGGTGCACTAATGAGTCTTGTCTTTAGTTCTTCAAAGGCTTTCTGTTGTTCCTCCAACCAGACAAACTGCACCCCTTTCCTTGTCAGCATATCCAGTGGGTGTGATACCTGAGCAAAATTTTTGATAAATCTCCGGTAATAACCAACATGTCCGAGGAAGGACTTTACTCCGGTGACATCTTCTGGAGCCTCCATTTCTACAATTACCCGAATCTTGTCCTGGTCTGCTTTTAGTCCTGCTTGGCATACGATATGGTCCAGAAGTTTCCCTTGGGACACCATGAACCGGCACTTCTTCGGGTTTAAGGCCAGCCGTGCGGCTCTGCAACGCTCCATGCATTCGGTGAGGGCTTTAAGGTGTGTCTGTTGGTCGCTGTAAATTGACCAATCATCGAGGAATGCCTTGAAGTTTCCCACCGACATTTTGTCAAATATATGTAGGATAATCCTCTGAAATGTGGCTGGTGCATTGCACGGACCGAACGGCATCCGGTTGTATGCATATACTCCATTTTCAATCACAAATGTTGTTTTCAGTTTGTCTTCCTCGGCGATGCTAATCTGGTTATATCCCAAAAATCCATCCATAAAGGAATATATTTCGTGACCGGCCACCTCTTCCAAAATGGAGTCTGTGAATGGGATGGGGAAGGGGTCTTTGATTGTTACCGCATTGAGGCATCTGAAATCTACGCAAATCCTGATTTGTCCCCCTTCCTTTTTAAGTGAGATCACAATCGGTGACACCCACTCACTCGTTTCCACCTCGAATATTATTCCTGCCTCAAGCATTTTTTCAATTTCCTCTTGTACTTTTGCCGCATAGTTCTTATTCATGCGGTATGGCCTTTTCCGTACTGGACGTGCTCCTGGTATGAGTGGAATTCTGTGGACGCACAGTTCTGGTGGTATCCCCTTCAGGTCCTTGTATGTCCAGGCAAATACATCTTTGTACTCTAGGAAGATTCTGAATGCTGCTGCCTTAAGTACGGGATTCCAGTCGTCACCGGCCAGAATTATTTTCGGGTCACTTTCGTCACCGAGATTAACTTTCTTTGTTATCGGCTCCTCGTACATAATCTTCTGTTCCGGTTCAAACTGATGTGCCGGCGTACTGTCTACTTCTGCATTCCCTTCCTTATATTCCCCGTATGCCGCTGGGAACATGTGGGCTACTTCCTTCCCCTTTTCACTTGCTCGTTCCACTGTTTCACCGTCGTCTTTTTGCTCACTTGTCGTTCCCGAGTTTTCACCGATTTCTTTTATTGAAATCATGTTGCACTGTGGCGGAAAAAACTCGTAGTCTTCCATCTGCCAATGGAATAGCCCGCTGAACGAATTTGTTTCATCTTCTGAGCATTCTTGTAATTTCAGCACCCCTTCATCATCGGGCTCCATCGGCCCATTCCTACTTACTGCCGAGTCCCCTCCATCCGAGTCAGAATCTGACGCCAACTCTTCACTGACGGTTTGTGTCTTCAAGTCAATGACAAACTTCCTACGTCCATTTTCTATGGACAGAGTGTTTTTCTTCCAGTTGTGGTTGGCCTTGGCGGCTATTAGCCATCCTCGGCCGAGTAATGCATCATATGATGCATTTTGTGCTGTTATGACTACAAAATTTAACAAGAATTGCTGGGTACCAATTCTTACCTTTTGAGCCATTAGCACTCCCAGCGCCTTGATCCCGTGCTGGTCGGCTCCCACTAACTGGAAGTTTTGTGGCCATAAAGTAGGCTTCCCGAGGCTCTTCCAGGTCGCTTCTGGTAGTACGTTTACTCCGGATCCCCCGTCGACTATAGTATTTGTCAAGTTCAGTCCAAGGATTTCCATGTGTACTACAGCCGGTTTCTTTCCAGTATCAATCGCCAGCAACCTCGGGTCGAGTACTTGTTCTCCCGTTGGCGGTGGTTCTACTATAACATCTTCTGTTGTGAGGTTTTGGTCTTCGTGCGAGTTGTCCTCCATTACCTTGGATATTGCTACTTTTAACTGAGGCAAGCTTTGGAGAAGGTCCGCCAATTTGATCGGTACGGTAGTTTGCAATACTTGACTTGCTATGTTCTTATCTGATTCCGATCGTATTCCCTTTTTGTCTGAGTTCCTCCTTTCGGTTCTCATGGCAACTTCCACTTCCTTTCGTGCCTCTCGCAGTCTTTCTTTTTCCGTGCGGGGATCTGGATAAGTGGCCTTTTTCCACTGTGCTCGGGTGATAGCCAGGATTTCTTCCTCATCTTCCTTGAGATTGATAAGGTTCACCCCTTTCTGCTTCGGACAGTCTTTTTCCTCGTGATCACCAGGCCCACACCACTTGCACAATGCATTTACTGTGTTCTGACTGTTGCTGGGGCATTCTCTGGCGAAGTGTCCCCACTCGTTGCACTGCCGGCACTGTATCATTGGTCGCCCTTTGCTGTCATACTGCAATCTATTCCGAGGGCTGTTATTGTTAAACCTTCTGTTGTTCCTGTATCCTCCAGGGGATGCATTCGGACTATTTTGAGGTTTTGGCGGTGTGGTTGGCGGAGTTGATGATTCTCCCTGTGTGAACAACACTTGGGTACTTCTTGCTTTCAAGTTAAATGGGCATTCCTTGATTGAATGTCCCATTACCTGACAGATGTCACAAAATAATTTTCTCGGGCAATTTGCCTTTATGTGACCTTCCCCATTACACTCTGTGCACCATAACTCTCGACTTTCTCTAGTCGTCTCTTTATCTGTTTTTATTTCCTTCATCATGCGGATCATGTCCCTTCTCAACGCCTGGATGGTTTTCGACTCGTTCTCACTGCTGTCCTCCCCCGTACTGTCATCATCTTCAGTTCTCCTTTTATTTCGGGATGATGTTTTGCTTTCGCTTTCTATGTCCATCGCCCTATTGTATGCTTCCGCGTATGACGATGGGGGTACCACTTTCATTTTTTTTCTTAATGACGAGACTAGTCCTTCAATGAACCACCTTTTCTTCAGTCCATCGGCTGGCTGTGTTTCCAGTTTCCCGAGTAACTCTTTGAGCCTTCTATTATATGCCCTCACGTTTTCATTCTTCCCTTGTTTGGTATTGTAGATTTCAGCAACAATCTCGTTGTCGTCTCTGAGAAGTTTAAATTCGTTCTCGAAGGCTTTCCTTAGTTCGTCCCATGAGGTCTTTTGTGCTGCCTCTAGTTCTGTGTACCAGTCAATAGCAATACCTCTTAGCGTCGCTGGAAACGCTTTTACCCAATAATCTTCGTCCTCTTGTCCGTTTGCCACCCAAATGGTTTCACACGTCTTACAGTGTCGGACAGGATCCTCTGACCCGTTCCCCATGAACTTCGGCAACTTCTGCCTTTCACTTGCCGGTGGGGTTACCATCTTTTTCCCGAGGTACCCTCTTTGTGTTTTTGACCCGACTGGACTGGTTCTACCGTGTCGTTCCGGTGTCTCCCCGACACTGCCGGCCACGTACGGTTCCTTCCCACTTCCGGTTCCGGCGTCCTCTACACTTCGAGTTACCTCTGGCTCTCCTTGGTTTTCCCTCTGGGCAGGGGTCTCGGGCTCAGGTCCTCTATTCCGCGGCCTTTCGTCTGAAATGGACAATGCCACAATCCGACGTATACTATTCTCTAGTTCTTCTGTCAGATTATTTTCTTTTCCTTTATTGGTTATTGGCGTTCTAAAACTATGTTCATCACCTCCTTGATCTACCTCTTCATGTTGTTCATTTTCTTTTTCAACAATCTGTTTCAATCGTTTTCTACGTTCTTCTTGTTCCTTGAGTCTTAATGATTTTCTTACTATTTCTTCTGGTGTTGCGTGCCCTACTGGTAATTTATTCTTGTCCTTATTCAGTTGTATGGGCATTAATTATGCTTACCCTTCCTCAATTGTACGGTGTGCGACGGCGATCACCGTCCCGTTCCTCCTCTTCTTGTTTCAAACGTTATTCATATCTTCTGAGAATTTGTTGTCGTCGTACTTCCCTCTCTCTTTCTTCTCGAATATCTTGGAAGGCTATCAAATTCCTTGCCAGAAGTAGGGGAATGCGGTCTAGAAGATTATCCACTTCGCTATTAACACGCAGGTTCTCTGAAATAACCTCCTGTGGAACTTCTCTGCGGATAGACTCGTCTCGCACGTATTGTCCGACTGATAATAACCACAGTTTGACTAATTCCTGAGTTACTTCATCTTCCCGACTTCTGGGTTCATTCTCTTCTCTATCGCTTTCCTCGCGTTCTTCTTGGATTTCTTGTATTATTTCTTCTACGTGCTTTCTGTCTTGTACTTCCTCGTCAGTGTCAATTGGTTGCCCCATTACGCTGCCATTTCCTTGATGCTAATTACACCCGACGGCTTGTTCAGACGATGTCACTTGTCTAATGGCATCGGACGTCTCAACTTGTCATCGCCTTGTCACCCTCGACCCGTTTTCGAACTGGCAACGGCGCCAAATGTTTACCGCAATATGGTGTGTTTCACAGAATATGAAGTAAACAGAAATAATAAGTAGTATAGTGCATCATATGACCAGAACAAGAGTACTCGGAATGGAATACTGTATTTATCATTGATTCACAGAACATTACAATGTCATGACAGAACATAAATATTCATTGTGACTCCAATGTCTGCATAATAACTATTGCAAAATCACCGATATCCGACTACAATGCATTGATGACTTAAATACTCACGACCAAGGGTGGTTGTGATGCCAACCGTTGGTACCGACTCCAAACTACCCGACCCGTCGGTTGATGCCGACAACTAATTATATCATTTGTTTATTTAACTATTTTGCTGTCTACAGTTGTCTTTAGATTTGGTGAGAGCAGCCAGAGTATTCAATATTCCGGACCAACTTGAAGAAGATAATAGACTCATTTCACAAAGTTCATATGATCAGGAAATGGATAAGCCATATACTATCAATTGGTCCGAACAAGAAGTCGCACTCAATGATGAATTGATGGCACCTATCATAGCCCAAACCAGAAAATATGTGGATCTTCAAGTTTAGAAGCTTAAGGAGAAGAATGTCCACCTCATGTACAATTTGATGGGAGATGCAGATTCACAACATTCCAAAGGAACATCAAAAGACGAATCAAGCAGTGAATCTAGTGACTCCAAAAGCTCAAGTGCTAGCTCAAGGGAGGATGTCCAGTCTAAGAAAAGGAAGAACTCCGAAAGTTCACAAGGAGAGCCCAAGGAAAAGAGGATAAAGGCTAGTATGCAAAATGTAGCAAGCACTTCTTCAAGGCAAGGCGACACCAATGTGATATCTGTTGTAGAAGATCAAGCAACTCCAAATGCACCAATTCAGCTGGATACACGCGAATCTTTGGAATCCACTATGCAAGAAAATCAAGTTGAAGTTCTTTCAAGCCCACCTAAGGATCAAGATGAATTCATGATTG